>OZ012678.1:67959428-70675347 GCA_963942445.1 Argyra leucocephala
GCGCAAATGATGAGAAAACTGAAATGATAAATAAAATGATAGCCTGCATGTTACTTTAGGTATAATGCTTAATGTATTAATTACATCAGCAACACAAAGCATCATTGCCAAATTGCACCATGAATTTTGTACCGATACAATAATGATACCGCATCATGATTGGAAATGTTGCATTTCCGAATTTACCTATTATTATTTTACAATATTTCCATATATTTTTGATAATCGTCCTAGTAACTGAACAGAAATGAATGACAGTTGAACAAAATAGTTTTAAAAATTAAACGCGCATTTTGAAAAATCCACTTTACTACGACTATGTGTAGTCATTGAAGGTGCAATTTTGATTTTTTTATTCCAAAAAATTCTCTCACTTTTGCATTAAAATTTATTTTTCTGAAAATTCATATGACTTTGCATAACAAACTAAATTATATTGTATATGTACAAAAATAGTATGTATTATGTTGCTCATTAAATATTATTTGGTGTGAAATATCCTTTTTTTTTAATTTCAAAAGGATTGAGAAAAATTTTCATTAATTTTTCTTTGTGGAAAACCTTTTTCCTTACATCTTTTCTTACAGATAAAATGACGGTAATAAAAATCTTTTAAAGATCATACCAATATTATACATATACAAATGTATACATATACTTTAAATTAAAGAGTTTTTCAGTACATATACAACATTTTCTTTAAATGACATGACATATGTATGGTGATAATTATTAGCATTTAAATTTTCTAAAATTATTACTTAAGATTAACTTGTCAGAAGAAAAGCCATAAAAGATGCTACACAATAATGATAATAACCTTTTTTTTACTCTTTTGTAACAAACCGTCAATAAAAGAACAGAAATAGTTTAGATCTTCGTCGGGATTATAGAGTATTAGTTTAAAGAGAATCCCGGTTAGGTTTAATTGATGATTGAAGATACTTATAAAGGGATTTTTGTTTATTTAATTTTGTTTTTTTTTTTGGTTTTTTGTTTTTTATTTAATAAAAGATGAAAATGAAAAACTATAAAACAAAAAATAGTTAAATAAAAGTTATATAGTTTTGGTATGTATGCATAGTTAAAAATAATGTTTGGGAATTACAGGAAAATATTTTCATCCTATTTTTTAATATTAATATGTATACATAATATCAGAATGAAGGAAGATTGTGAACGAAGTGAAAGCTCACTGAGAGCTGTAATACTGACAGATGATGAGGATAAATTTTGACATGAATTTTTGATGAATGGCTATATGTTAAAACATTTCAATGAAATGATTTTTTTTGTATTATTTGAAATAACCTATTTTTACAGAATAAAATTTTGGGTGTTAAATTAACTGTAATTTTATGCAAAATAATTTTTGAATATTATATGAGTTGTTTATGCTTATATAAAGGGAAATTTTGTTTTTTTGTTTGCCGTACACGTTCACCACATTTTTACAGATAGAATTCTGAAACTTTGCACAGTTATTAATAACCAAAAACCATAATTAATGCGGTACTTTAGAATGCTACCAAATGACAGCTGCCAAACAACTCAACTTCTAGCACCAATCAGGAATATTTCAAAAACCATTTTTGTTAGAAAGCTGAAAATCTATAGTGAAGTATTTTAATGAACACGTTTATCGTTTTCTGACCGATTTGGATAGCTGCATAAAAATATTTTTCAAAAATAAACAAAACCACAATTTTACCATTTATTAGAAAATTCAGAACGGTTCGAGTAGTTACCATACAATTTCTACCACTCATCACGATTATTTTTAAAACCAAAGGGGCTACTGACCTGAAAATTTATAACTAGTCACTTTTTCAAAAATAAACAAATACATTTTTATCCCATTTTTAAAAAATTCTGGCTGATTGGACTAGCTGTGTACATTTCCTAGCACCCACCACGAATATTTCAAAACCCAAAGTTGTTACAAAACTGAATATCGGTAATCGGATACTCTCTCAAAAATACACAAATATGTGTTACGTTTTTGAAAAATTCTGACTGGCTCAGAAGAACTGGTAGTGAAGTAATTCTAATACATATAGAATTGAAACACAAATTCAAATAAGTTTAAACATACTACAGATTTTGAATTGGACTCAGTATGTGTTAAAATGCCTGTTATGCAACTAAGATATCTTTTAGACATCATTTTTTTTAAATTTTACTTGTAAATAAGACTTTATTGAACTAGATTTCATATATTCTGTATTGGGTCCAGACATGGTCTGATGACATTGCTAATAATTTATATAATTAATAATTTGAATGTACCGGGTGTTCCAGAGCATGCGTATCAGCTTTTTAAGAGGGGAAGGAGCCGTTATTTTAAAATTAAAAAAAAAAATGTATTATCTAAATCGAGGGTGCTCTATCGATTGGTCATATTTTGAACTTCCTGGAAGGACCGGAAAAGGGTTCTTTAAGCTCAAAATTCGCCGAAATTGGCCGAAATCGAGATTTTTAAAGGGGAAGGCATACTTTTTTTTGCAATTTTTTGTTATCACATTTTATATCTCAGTTTTAGTTTCCAACAAAATTTAAACTAAAAAAAAAAATAAAATTTACTTTACAAAAGTTTCTTATCTTTTTACGTAGAATCCGAATTTGCATAAAATAGTAACCCTTCCCATTTGAAAATCTCGATTTCAGTCAATTTCGGCGATTTTTGGTCTGAAAAAGCCGATTTCCCTTCCTTCCCGGAAGTTTGAAAACATCACCAATCGATAGAGCACCCGCGATTTAGTTAATAAATTTTTTATTTAGTTTTGAAATAACGGCTCTTTCCTCTCTTTAAAAGCTGATACGCATGGTCTGGATCACCCGGTATATGAACGAGTGTTTTTTTTAGATTTGCGTTTAAGTTGTTATCTTTAGATTTGATTTGATAGTAATAATTTAGGTTATTTGACCTCTGAGAAAATTCAATGTTCTAGTAAGAAGAGCTGGTGTTGCAATAAAAGGGATGTTTTAAAAATTATATGATGCCAATAATCGTTTGGAGGAATCAATCTTTCGATTTAGTATAACCTAGTACTTAAAAAACCAGACATTAATGAATTATTAGTATGTCATCTCGTAGTTTGAATGCTTGGGAACCATGGTTTGAATGAATTTGAATCCCGCACGTCATCATTAGAGATGCCTTTATTTTGCCTGTTATAAAAACTACGAAAAACACCGCAAAATACTTGAGTGTAACATTAGTAGATGCCAAGCTTCGATGGAAGGAATATGTAAAGAACAAAATAGGTTTAAAATAAATATAACTCACTTTAAAATAAACGAAACTCAATTATGGGGCTCCATATATAAAGTATCAAAAAGTTTGAAAATGAGTTATTAAAAAAATATATTGAAGTATATATATCTGGTATATGTGTGTAATACTGATATATCATAGAGAGTGTACGATTTGTACTGACATTAATAGGAGTGTAAATCAAGAGATGCACTGCGTAAAATATCAGCTATTTAATTATCAACATTGAAAAATTACGCTTAGTAACCAATTAAAATTTTATTAGACGACTCTTACGAATGAAACAATTGAAACATTAGTAGGCAGTGTTGACACGTTTATAAATTTCGTTTGAAGAAAGGTTTTTCTAATATTTACGGGTTGAGGACTAAATCCACAGACCGAAATCTACAGAAAAAACTCGTTATGTCTAACAGCGGCTATGCATACAAATAATTTATATAAATATTCTGTAAAAGCAATAACAATGATAGTTTTTGTGGATTTTTTTTTTTATCGCAAATGCCATTATGGATTTTGTTTTTTGTGGATTTAATGACTAACCCAATATTTACAAATCAAACATTACATCAAATATTATTTCAATAGATTTAAAATTTTCTTCAAACTTTGGTCAGATCAAACAAAATTCACAATCAAAATATAATATGTAAATCCTGTCTTAAACTAAAATGCAATAGTACTTCAAAAAATCTTGCAGTCATTGTTGAGTTAAAGTTTATATTGATGTAAAAGAAGAGACTCTAAGTCAAATCTATTAAATGTCAAATGTCACAAGGTAAAAATACACATGCGTCACAAAACCACGTGCAACGTATATTTTTTGAACTTATCGTTTCAAAATATTCCACATAAATTATTAATAAATGATTAAAACATCCAGTTGAGACTACTTTGAAATCAGAAATAGTTTAATCTTATCAAATTCATTCACAGAAGTTTCAAAAACTACAACGTTATAAATTTTTAAGAAATGACAAACCCCTAATATAAATGACAAAACCACATAGCATTGGTTCAAAGTCAACATTTTATATTTCCTGAATTTGTACGCAAAAATTGTTAGGCCTTTTGACATTTTTTTTAGGAGAATTAACGTAGAGCCAGCCAAGAGTAGTAGTAAAGCCAATTAAGAACTAAATCATATTTAAGTAGCTTTAAATGTGATCTGAAATTTTTTTTAGTCCCACAGCATTCTAGAGTCTGGCCACCACGGCTTAAGATAACAATCTGGGTCTCTTCTCTCTTAATATCTTAATAATTTTCATCAAACTGAAAAAAGGAGCTACATATATAATCGTAACTATTGATTAAGAATTCAATTGTTTTTAATGATATCGAAATTAATACCCTTATGATGATCGAATATGAGTTGAAGCGAATATGCTAGTCAAACGTTCGCGTAAATGTGATCACTAAATGTGTGACAATTAAAATTTTGACAAGTATTTTTAGATTGATAAAAACCTTTCGTTTGAATAAAGATGCATTATACTTTATATTCTAAATTCAATAAAACATAAATTGAAGCCTTAAATTAGAACAAATAGAATATATTACCATGTAGTAACATTAGTCATATTTTTTTTGTTTTTGTCATACCTGTAATCATATTATTATCTATACGCAGTACATACGACGAATAAATAAATAAACAATAATTTATTGCACTCTTTGAATTCACGTTTTGCAGATCCCAATGCATTTAATTCGGTTGCAAATCGATTTCACAACACTTTTAATGCACTTTTATTCCAATTTGCTGTTCCCACAAGCCTAATCAGTATTCTCTTCCATCAATTGCACTGGCTTATCAAACTTTTTTATTTGTTTTCTAATAGCTGCAATTAATATCATATTATATTATTCATAAATTTTATAAATAATATTTTCACATTTTTTTTAAAACTTACCCTCCTCTCCATTTTCACTCGAAAAACAACAAAAATATTTTTTTTTATTTTTGTTTTACGGTTTTTAAATTTTTTATTCGACAAATTGTCGAACGTATTGCGTTCGCTTCGCTAATCATGATCGCATGACAGCGAATTCGCCTACTTATACGTTCGATTCGAGAATCATGATAAGGGTATAAATAAAACTGCCCATGTCAAATTTTGTCTAGGGAAATTGTATTTAGTCAAACTATTTTTCTGGAAGCCATTGTACATGCGTTTATTTTATAAGATGAGCTTACTTAGTAATAATTTAAACTAAATGAAAAATTAATTATTCTATAATTTTAATGACACATGAAAGAGGTACATCTTTTGCATTATTTAATCGTTGTTATTTTTACTATACCCTATCTATGCTATTAAAATAAAGTACATTAAAATTAAATTGTATAAATTCATGCATATTATTTTAAAATGTATCAAATAATAATATTATGAATTTTATTATATTTGAATAATTATTCATATTTTTGTATTATTAATTTATCTTTTATTTACATTTTTATAATATCAATTTCTATAAAATAATTACTTTTAATAATAATTTACAAAAGCATTCGGTTGAATTAATTTGAAAAAAAAAAATAGAAAAAAAAAATTCTTTGAAATAATTTTTAAATACCATCTGTAAAAATAAAGTCATAGTAAAAATGTTAAATTAAAATAATCCTTTATTGTAATACAAAATGTTGCAATACAAATTTATATTAATTTAAAAAGACTGTTATTATTAAAATAAAAAAATTTAGTTTTATTTTAAATAATTTGTTCGTTCGTCTAATGTGTTGGTGTGGTACATTGGCGTGATTCATTGATAAACACACGTAGTGGTGCAAAAGGTAGACCATCTGTCTTTCAACCGAAAAATCCCAGGTTTAATTCCCGATTTCAGCAAAAATACTTGAAACGATTATACTGACTGATATACTGAGTATTCGTCATCATGAATAAAGTGTATTTGATGCAAATAAACATAATGAATTTATAAATAAAGTCTAAATGAACAGCAGTATACGAAGTTATTTTAAAATTCAGCCTTTATATTACATTAATTGGAAATAGTAGATTTGTTGATCTGTTGATCTGAGTAAAGAGTAGTAGATAAGGATAGAAAATATTGAACTGAATTTAGAGTATAACTATTATAATATAATTGACACTTTAATCACAAGCTTAGTATATTTTGGCCAGAAATATTACTAAAATACTATCAACCCATGTTGTATCCTATTTTTTCTTAGAACTGTCATTATTATTACATATAGATTTTGATGATGGTTTTTTTTACAGTTCTAATTGAATGTCTGTGATCTGAAAAATATTATTTATAATTTTTTAAGATGAAGGTCTAAAAATATACTATTTTAGTGTAGCAGAAAAATTACTTGTTCAATTACAAAAACTTAAAAATTTTATGAAGGTACGTAAATAAGTGGGTTGGTAGGTAGGATTACTTTAATTGTCAAAGTTGGCTGTAGTACTTATTTTCGTGTGTGGGTGATACCCCGACACAAGCAGCAACAACAAATGAATCAATTGAGTCCTCTTATTCCTGGCACAAATAAAAAGAGTACAAATAAGTTCTGATTCATTTTCAGAGGCAACTAATACCAGCTTTACCTTTAATATGTTATATTTTATTGACAAGCCGATTAACGCTGAATTTATTCATTAAAATAACAGCCATACAGAAAGAGATTTCTACCGTAAAATTTCATTAATATTAAATACAATAAAAATACTATCATTAATCGAAACATCATAAAAACTCAACTTTAGTTACACTTTCAATTGAAATTCATTGATATTAATCTTGAACAAATTCTATCTGTAAGCTTTTTTACATTTAATTTAAGTTTTAAGTGTGTTAAATAAAATATCAATGACTCTCTAAAAAACAAAAAAACAATTCCCGAAATAGCTTTGGCTTACCAATTTTATAAAATTATTGGAAAAGAAAATAACAATTAAATAGGTAGGTAGAATGATCAAGGACTCTTATTTATTCTTTAGTTCTATACTAAAAAAAAAAAAAAATTTACATAATCACTTACCACTAATTAATTATTCTTTCAATTTGATCCCCTGGAACGTTATTGCCCAATATTTTTTATATTTAGCTTTCGACAAAACTATACCATTAAAGGTATAGTAGTTGGTTTGTTCTTTTTTTTATTTATTCTGATACCCTTTGGATAATATTATATTTCGAATATATTGCAAATAATGATGCTGATAATATTGACAATTTTTATACAATGTATTATATACTCATACATATCCCTACATAATAGGGTATATATATAAAGTTTGATTGTATTGAATAGAATTGTATAATAACTACATTTTAAGTCTATTATCCTTTAATATTAAATTAATTACTGAATTTGTAATTCTATACAATATAATAGAATATATATATATATATATAACATATAAATAAATACGTAATTAAGGCTAATAAATATCGATCGTAATTACAAAAACAAAACAAAAAATATAACCCAATTCAAAAGTTTAATAATAACATATAAATAGTATAGAGTATATTATATAACATAGTATAGAAAAAGGACATGAAACTAAATAGATATTTAGCAAGAATATACATTGAAGCATGCCTAGATATTTGAATTTTGAGTACAGGCAAATTAATTATGTGTACTCAATGGAACGATATACATACTAATTGTTGGTGGTTATTGAAAATTTAGTATCAATTTTATTCATACACAATTCAGAGATTATGGTCATATGGATTTGTCGATATTATAAAATTATTGTAGGATTGCGTTAATTCAAATGATGCCAATCTGTTTTTTACTCACTCACTTTAATTGAAGACAATATTTTGTTTTTAGTATTACGTTTCTAGGTCGATTCGGTCTGTATAACCTAATAAATTATTAGGTAACAATACGAGTTGTAATATTGTTTTTATATCATTCTGAAATTTACACTAAGTTACACTTGATTAAATCCAAATAAAATAGAATTTAAATATATATTTGTATTTCAGGTATATATGTATATATATATATTATTTTCAGTATTCATTAATAACTTTTTAGTTTTATGAATTTTCTTGAATACAATAAAAAATAAAGAAACTAAAGGTACATATAGGTACATATAGCAGAAGTTAATTAATGCAAAATACGTTATTTATTTATCTTTGAGATATTCAAAGCAAAGTTTAGAAAATTGACCATGTGTTTGAGCATTTTTAACCTAATGTGGAAGATAATTCCATTGGGATGCAAGTCTGGCGAAGTAGGATATATGACGTATCCTGCTATTATGACAAGGAAGGGTAATAATTAGAGCTCTGGAGGATCGACCAAAACAAATTTTTTTTATATAAGTATAGAGGACTTGCAGAAGTAATCAATTTGTGCAAAAACAAAAATATTTAAAGCGAAGGTAATTAACGAATCTTCCGCGATTAGTACTAGATCTCGTACATACATTAAATATTATGTTAAGTTACAGTAAAAGTAAAATAAATTATTTTATTAACCCGCACTTAATGTGAAAAGGAACTAGGTACACTTTGTTGCCGATTTGTTTAATGATTTGATCTGACCACGTAAACCTAGTATTGAAAATAACACCCAGACTTTTATCATATTCAACTTATGGAATAATATTATACGATTTGAGGTAGGTTGGTAGTAGGAATTTGTTTTTAAATAAATAACAAGAGCTTGAGATTTAGCTGGGTTTAAATTGAGGTTGTTAGTAATTGTCCAATAAAATATGACATCTAGCTTACCATTAATTTTGACACGATGAAAGCTGTGAGTGGGAGCTCATAAATATCTGAACATCATCAGCATAAAGTTTGCAGTGCGCTACACTCAAGCATTTTGAAAGATCATTTATAAAAATTTAAAAAAATAACAACCCCAGAACGGAACCTTGGGAACATCACATCTCGCTTCCAGGTAATATCAGGCGATATTCCATATGCTGACAGATTGGCTTCTGTAATTGAGGTAGATTTTAATAAGCTTAGCTGTTGTCCTATTAAATTTGAAAAAGCTTTCAAACTTTTTACATAGAATACTATGGTTGATACAGTCAAATGCTTTGGAGAAATCCAGAAGTAAAAGTGATGTGGTATAATTTTGTAAAATTTTGTCGGAAATAAAATCCGAGAATTAGTATTATGTTTCTTCTTGAAACCTGATTGGAATGGAAATAAAAGTTCACCATCTCTCCAAGTACTTTAAGATTTGTTCATAGATTAGAAATTCAAATGCTTTCAAAAGTGCAAGCAGGATAGTGATTGGCCGTTGTTAATACCTGGATTAGTTTTTTTTGGAACAATAACTATATTTTCCCTTTTCCACAACATGTGAGTTATAAAAACTAAATCAAATTCGCTCTTTGTAGAAATTCATTCGAAAAACTATTTTGTGTTAAAACAAATGTACAGCGTCGTAACAGATAGATACTTACGAATTGGTAGTTTTAATAAATTTATTCATTTATTATTAATTTTAATTTATTTATGTATTTTTATTTATTATATTTTGTTTATTTCGTCTTACGTTATTTTGTTTTGCAGAGTTTACTTTTAGTTAGATTAGAACTCATACTATGTATTTACACCTATAATTCTTTTTATTTAGCTTATTGCGATAATTGTATTTTTTATTTTTAATAGCTTTAAGGAAAAAATGGCTGGACAAAACCTTCTTAATAATATATTTTTATTTTAACAGTTTATTATAATTTAGAATAACTTATTGAATTTATTTTAGTTTTTAGGTACCTAATAGTCGAATAATAATACAAAAAAATTAGTATTGATTTCGTCATTAAATATAGATAGTTCTTGAATCAAGTGATATTATTCAGAAAACAACAACAACAACCGTCACATAAAAACGTACTTGAATAAAATATTTCTGTGAAATTGCACAGGGTATCCACTAGTTAATTTATATTATAATGACAATTTTAGTGGAAATCTAAAAAAAAATCTATTTTCATTAATATCAAAATTCACATAAACAAGGAATATAGTATTTTAAACTGTAAAAAAAAGCAAATTGTATTGTTGTGTTGTCTCCCAGTAAAAAAAAAATTAAATATGAAGAGCAACGAAATTTAACAGAGAGACATAGAGCAATGAAATTTAATAGCACTTATTATAAATACTTGAATTTTTAATGATTTTTATTATACTTTTGTGCTGTCGTTTCGTTACTACTCTGCTACTATACTACTACTAGTTCTTCTTATGTAGAACAGAAGAACCAACAGTTAATTAATATTCCTGGGGAATTATTATTATTATTTTATTATAATTTTGAAATTTCTGTTTTGCTTTTTTTGCCTTGATTAATTATGAATATCTAATTGCTACTGGAGTGTTAAGAGATTAATTGTGAGAAAATTTTTAATTGAAATTCAGCTGTGAATGTTTATTGATGTTGATGTTGTTGTATAACATTACATATAGAAAATAATCATCATCAAGATAGGTTCGTTGGTTGAGGTGATTGGTTCTACAAATATTATTTTTCTAGTTTTTAATTTTTTTTTTGCATTTCATTTTTTAATGTTAGCGACCACTTAAATTTACTGATTGATTGGTTTATGCCAGGATGATTTTCTTTTTGTATTCATTCCTTTTTGAAAAAGAGTCTAAAATTTTCTATTCCTTTTCTTGGTTTTATAAATTGATTATGAAAAAAAAATAATAATAATAATAAAAGAAAATAACAAAACTGACTTTTTGGTTCTATTAAAAAACGAGACGTTTACATAAAAATAATAAGAATTTATAAAATTAAAATATATAATAAGTATAGAGAGAGTACGTGTATAGATAGAGAGATGTAGTAGAATGAGAGAGAAAAAGTAAAACAACAATAAAATAAAAGTTAATTAAAATTATTGAAATTGCTGTAGTTTGTATAGAGCAAAAAAATTAAAAATAAGAAGAAAAAAAATTAATTATAAGATTTTGGTACTTACAAAAATTGTTAATAAAAAAAATTCATTATAAGAAAATGAAATTTTTACTTCATCGGCTTACCTGAAAAGGAAAATAATTAAAATAAAAAATTATTAGAAAGAAAATTCAATAAATTAACTTTTGTGAATTAAAAATGTTTTTGTTTTTGTTTTGTTAAAAGATTGATATTAAAGATTTATTTTTAGAAAATAATTGACAATACAGGATTTTTCAAAATTGTGAACATTCATGGAAACTGTGTGAGAAGCAGTATATATCTATATTAAAATCTGAAGAGTTATTTTGATATGTAGCAAAGGTATCACAAATAAAATAATTTTAATATTAAGATAGATAAAACAAATATATAAAAATTATGGTTTTAGTATATTTTTACCTTTTTGTATACGCCAACGAAGTGGCGAAAATAGAATATCAGTTATATAATTTGTATTGCAGTCGCTAATATCCAGCCAGAGCAGAAGATTTTTTATTAATATCTACTCAAAATATTAACCAAAATATATACTTATAAGAAAAAAGAAAAAAAAAAATTTTAAAGCGGTTTAGCTTACTGCGGTTTAGTAACAGCAGTCTCTAAAATTTACTTTATGTAAATAAATTATCAGGCCTAGAAGAATGATATGAAGACAGCAATGATAGCAAAATATGAAAAACATTATAGAGTAAATATATTTTTAACTATTTTGTTGTTGTTGGAAATATTCGACTATTTTCAACAATTATACAAATTTTATTCTAACGGTAAAGAATAATGTTTTTTTTGTTATTCAACTGAATTAACTGTTCAGTAAAAATTTTTGTTATCGATTTTAAAGTAAACTGTTCAGCTAATTGAATAAATTGTTTTTTTAACAGCAAGACTATAGGATGAACTGGACCGAACTGGTTTTACGTAGAGACTTGGCATATATACAATCACATACAATATTTTTTTCGTTTTTGAATGTTGGTTATATTAATTAATTCAAGTGTGGAGCACTATGTCTATTACAACATAACTTTGGCTTCATAAAAACATAGTTTAATTATATTTTTAGAGACAACCAAGTTGTATTTCTACTTTATTTTAAAGAATAATTAGAAAACCGTTTTTGGCAACATTCATATATGCCCTAAGCAGACCAAGAACCTGCTGAGAAGTGGTTCAATAACATGATAACCACACTGTATCGCTCGTTTGAGTAGCACAAATTTAATTTTAAAAATAATTAAAATTTAAGCTAGTTATTAAGAAAATGGCAGCTGGCCAATCAAGTGGTGTTTGTGAAGTTTGTAATTCTAGATTCGCGTCCTTTTCTTTTCTTTAATATTGTATTATGAATAATACTTGGTTTAAAATATTATTAAAATGCTATTCAATTAATTGAATATAAATTTGAAGAATATTTTATTCTTCTTTTTATTTCTCCTATTGACGTAGAACCCATTTCGTTTATGCAAAAACTGTAGCATATAATTGTGATTGCCAGTGTCGGCATTTGCTTAGCAGTGACTGTTTTTACGATTTTATCGATCAGTCTTAATATTTTCAACGGCCACCTGATCACAATATCTCTAATATTTTTTACTGTTTCTTGTCCATCGTAGTTCGTATTTCTGTTTTCTACGTAGGTATTTGTTTTTCCAAATGATTTCGTATAAACATCTTAACATTAGAGATGCTTTTTGTTATTGCACTCTGATTTTAGGTCCCATTTTTTTTGTAATTTGAGCAAGTACATTACACTCAATGGATAGGTTTGTTTGATATTTGAGTCTCGTCATGTTTTGTTGTTTTCAATAGTCTTTAATAACATGAATAAAGCAGGGATGAGTCGATTTTTAGTTTTACTTTGTCTAGAACAATAACTTTTGTATGTGTTTTAATTTAGTTAGGGTGTATGTAATAAGAATATTAAATCGAATAATCACTTGTTGTCAGATTTCCGTTCACTAATAATTATTTTAGTATTTGACGAACTTCGTAGAAGTATTACAATATTATATTTAATTTTTTTTATTTAATAATAGAAAAATACTTATTAATAACTATTATGAAGTTACTAAAAAAAATTAAGTAATATACACCACAAATCAATACAATAGAAAATTGTAATACAAAATTATTTGATACGTAGTACTTGGTATACATAACTGTAGGTTTATGCATATATACATACATTTCCATACAGAAATACCTTTGTTTTTTTTTATTAACATTTCATTTGTGGTTTAATAAGAAAAATAAATTTAAATGTCAATATCAATCAAAATTTAGTAAATATTTTCCTATTTTATCCAATTTGGCAAATATTGAAAACAAAATGTCACAGGAAATTTTTGCCAAAAAAAAGAATAAACATTTATTTATTATTCCTATTTATTTTGACAAATTTTGAAAATTAAAAATTTAAAACATGGAAAATTACGATATTAAAAAAAAAAAAAAAAAAAAAATTAACATTGTAATTTTGTAAATAAAAGAAAAAAAATTGTAGAAGAAATTGTTATAAAAAGTGACGGAAATGGTCATCAAAAATAAAAAATATATTTTACATTGGTAATGAAACAAATGGATAGAATAAATGTATGAGGTTAGGGGATGATTTGGACAATATAATTTATATATTGTAAAATTTTCAATAATAACGGTACTAATACAAAGATCAACATACATCGAAATTGAATTAATTTGAAACATTATATCACACTAAAATCAGATTCAATTTGCAGGATCATTTAGGTTTAAAACCATTTAGTTTACTTAGTGAAGAAACTATACAAAGATGAGTTCATTGTATTAAAAAAAATATAATAAAATTTGTTGGTAGGTACAAAAAACAGGTAATTTATGTTAAATAAACCTATTTAACTTAAATATCCAGTCATTAGAAGCTTACTTTATTTTTAGCTAAATCGTTTAATGTTCAGACTATATTAACTATATGCGAAGTGATTCATTTCTGCTTCTACATAGTAGGTATAATTATTAAAAAACTTTGAAAATTAAATGATTTGCGATTGAGATAAAAATTCTGAAAAGTACTGAACTACTTTATAAATTTGTTTCAGTTGTATTAACTGTAAATAAAAAATTTATAATTTGAGTTTCTCAGCCCATATGTATGTGAATTGATCAGTCAATAAATAAAATTTATGTTGAATGAACAATTACATTTGAACAGTTACACTTGTTGAATGAACAGTTATGTTGAATGAACAGTTACACTTTTCAATATAAAACAACGTTTTTTTTATCAGCTACGATTTCCATAAATTATATGTCAATATCTATATTTTTTTAGGATGCTGGGTTTGTGGCAAAATATCAATATACAGCTAAATAGACATTTAACTTATATTTTTTTTAACACTGCTAGATCAAATTCTAACATAAATTTAGCTCAGTTACATATAGCTAGCTGAACTATTAGATATATGACTGTGTAAGCGACAATATTGCTACATTGCATGTCAAAATAAACATTAAAACAAATATTTTTGCTGTACATCATCTATAGTAATTTTATTTCATATTTTATAACTCACGGTTATCAATATTATATCTATTATTATAAATTTCAGTTGTATCAATCTAGCATTTTTTTTTCCTTCAACACATTTAAACATTTATAACAACCAGTGGTATGAACCAGTGCTTAATTTTTATGAAATTTATAGAATTGGCTAATTTAATACCAGTGCAAACGCATCAATATACTCAATTTGTAAATATTTTATGTATATTTGAATCAAATAAAAATTTATCGAAAAATATTAAAATTTCAATTCAAAATATTTATTTCGTATTTTTTTGTTTTCTTGTTTTTTTAATAAATATTTTTGCTAAAACAAACAAAAAATGTGAAGTGTAATAGAAGGAATGAAATTAAAAGTTTTATAATGAGAAAAATAAAAAAAAAATTAAAATTTGAAATCAAAACAAAATTTTTGTTATGTTCATATTCTAATTATTACTATAAAATATTTCCCAAAAAACGAATAAAATGTAAATTATTTAAATGAAAAAATAATATAATGAAAATAAAAATATTTTTGATACATTTGAAAAATCCAATATTCCATAAATATTTATAACAGCTAAAAAATAACTTTTAAATATTTTAATGTACATACTCTGTTTTGGTTAATCGATTTTAAATTATTATTTTATTGAAGGTATTAAAAACAGCAGTAAATAGTCTCGAAAATTGAACTCTCAAATATTTACTAAACAATATTATGCTAAGTAAAAATAAATATGAAAATTTACGATTATTTTTTTGGTGCTAAAACTTTTCCTTTCACTGTATTGTTCCTGTCAATTGCTTCTATATGCTGTCTGAACGACGAATTCGAAATTTACAGAGATGGATCCAAAATGCTATACGGTCTTGGTTTATGATATTTTTATATAAATCAATCGTTCCAATCAGAATTGCTGGAAATATCCAAGTCTATTGGTCTGGTGTTAACATAATTAGTGCAAGTCTCAACTACCGATTTTACCATCTATAGTGACAGTCAAGCGGAAATTAAAGCAATAAAATCTTTTTTCATAAATTCGCTAATAAAAAATTTTTTAAGTAGATTTCGACTCCCTGAAACCCAAAACGTGTTTAAAAAATCGAAGGCTTTGAAGCTAAAAAAAAGATATGATGCAGATCATAAAGGGCATTAAAGGGTATTAAATTTTGACAATGTTTAGGCATAATACTTTTCTAATATCTTTGATTCCATTCTAATTCTGTAACGTCCAATTAATCTATCTACTAAATCTACTTCACCCATATGCCTTATAGCATTCGTTTATCAATATTCGTTTTATTCGATCAAAGTGTTTTATAGAACCCATTGGATTACAGCTTGAAAATGTTGATAATATATTTACAGCTTTATTATTCTTCCAGGTTAACGCACAAATATAGCTACGGTATCGACATTTGCAAAATTTCTTTTGGTAATTTACAAAATCCTACTCCTGCGTATGGTATGGCCTTACTGCGCAGGTTTTCTATACCCTTCATCAAAAATCAATCAATTGCACGCACACTATTATAGTAAGCAAAATTTTAAAAGTTGCATCCGATTAAAATGTTCCAAAAAACAAAATAAGACTTTTAGAATTCATTTTGGAATTTTTACTAAACAATTACAGAGAAAAAACTAACATGATGTAGACCTGCTACAGTATGCATTTAAGGGTTAAATTAGAATTCATTAGTAATTTCTTGAAAATTATTGTAATAATTATAATTTTCCATTTTTAAAACTTTTTCACCAAAAAGTAAAAACTATAAATATAAAATTTAAATTTGTAGGTTAATGTTACTACTTTTTATTTAAATTAAAAATATTGGCTTGACATTTAAAACAACGGCAAAATTTTTACTAACAGAAATTTTATTTTAAAAAATTTATTTAAGACCGAGCTCCAACTTCACATTTTAAACTCTACATTCTCTTAAAATTTTTAAAAATTTGTAAAGAGCATGCACTTAAAAAGGCAAACATATAGGAATTTGGACAAATTTGCGATAATTTTATATAAATGTGTACCTAATATTGTCGAGCTGTAATTTGTAAAGTTTTTAATTTACAAAATGGCCACTTGTTAATTTTTATAAAATAGTGCCCTGATTTTAATACAATTTAAAAACAATTAACATCTCTATGGTTTTTGGTTCTTTAATTTTTGGTGATTTTTAACAAGTTTTTCACCATTCGTGATGTCTTTTTATTTTATAAGAGTTTTTTTTAGTATATTCGTACATGTTATTTTGTTCTACATCTAATATTGAGCCATAACATGGTTTTATACGTCGATATAATACAAGAGTAAATTATTTGCGATATGTGAGTATTATAAAATAAAATTCAACATTTATAAAGTTTGTTTTCTAAAGTTTTATTTCGATATTCGACTTTTATAAATAAAATATTTCAAGGTCCCAAACAGCTCTGATTTTACTGAACAGAATATTAAAATTGTCCCTAGTGATGAACATTAAAAGAAAACTTCCATTTAAATTTATTTTGTAAAAAAAAAAAGAAATAATTTCACGTTTCTTTTAAAAATACACAAATAAAAAAAAAAAATAAATAAAATTGTTAAAATTATATCAAAAATTTTGAAAAAAGAAAAGAAATAAAAAATAATAAGTTTTTAAACGTGATTTTCTAGATGAAAATTTCATTTTGATTTTTATCATTGAAGATTTTTAACTTTAGAATTTTATTTTTACTTTTTATTTATTTAAAAAAAAAAAAAAAAAAATTAAACTTAAAAAGTTTTCCCACTAATTTTTTTTATTTTTGTTATTAATAACAGTAAAAAAGAAATGTAAAAATAAAATTTTTAGAAAAATATTCTTGTCATTTGAAAGTAAAAAAAAAAAAAAAATAAGAAAATTGAAAACTTTATTTTACACGTGTCAATTGATTCAATTTAATTCAATTTATTGAATGCTCTTAATAATACCAATTCGATTTGAATTTTCTTTTTCAAGTTTACATTTAAAAAAAAAAAAATAACTACAACAATTTTTGTAATAAGATTTTCTAAAGATTGGAATCAAAAAATATATCAAAACTGAAAAAAAGAATCAGAACATTTTTTTTTTTTTGGAATTTAGGTACATTTAATTATATTGTTTTTTTGTTTTAGAAATTATTGTTTTGTTAGAAAATTTGATTTTATTGAAGAGCATGTTGTTATTTAATAAGATGAAAACATTATACAACATACATGTTCAATCCTGAAGTTATGAAACTTTCGATTTGTTTAGGAATGGCTCGAGATATTCTCGACGTGTATTTAGAAAACATTCAGTATGTTATGTTTTATATACGGTGACTACTTAATATTACTACAAATGGTACTTTGGTGCCCAAACCCTATTTATATCGTAATCATTAAAATGTGACTTCACTCTTAACTGTTGAACATCCCCGAGTTTGGACTTCTTCTCTGTTTTATAGAGGCTGAGCTGAAATAAAAGCATTGCTTATTCCTCTTGAAAAATTTCAACTTGAAACAAAAGGGTCTGAAAGTGAATTGTATTCAAACTTGGGTTGAATGTATAGATATTTAGCATACCATCGGGAGAAAAATACGTTTTGCAGCGACTCAAAAACCCATATTTTGCGGCATTTTTAGCCATGTCATTTCATATCATTTTATTGTTGACCTTCATGCCCAAGATATTCAAGTGTTCGGTTCGATGAATACGCACACCCCCGCGTAATAATGTGGAGATAGTTTTGCGCGAGACTAGACAGCTTGATGTTTTGAAAGTGTTAAACTTAACTCTATTACTTTTCCCCTATTTGGAATTAATGGCTAAGTCATGGTTGCGCGTGCTGACCATCATGTTATGTTTAGTATCAATAACTAGTATTGTAGCATGTGATTTTCGAAGAAAATCGAAGGATGCTACTACAGTGCTGTCGTCTGCAAAACTATGGATAGGATTGAAAGTTGATTGGAGAAGATCAAGATCAGATTGGAGAACTGATCCTTGAGGAACACCAGCGTTAATATTATTTTTGTAGGATATGAATCCATCAATTAAGACACGAATCAAACGATTCGAGAGGAAATTTTCAATTTATTTTATGATAACAGTGGGCAATGCCAGACTTGATCAAAAGCTTTTGAAAGATCCAAATCTTTTAAAATGAATAATAATAATTAAATAAATACAATTGTTTTAAATTCTGTAGTGTTAATTCAACAACGAAACACACAACATGGTGTCAGATGTTAAAGTAAAATTTAAATAATTAAATATAAAAAAAAAGATAAATGTTACCAAGAACATCTACTTACTGATCAAAAGGCATCAAAGACAGAAATTTGTATATAGCAGATAATAATATAATGAATACTACGATACAACCGATGATGAACTTCAACACACAACATAACTTAGCAGACATGTGGCACACATAGATTCTGCAATTCAAAATTTTCATGACAGCATCAAATTTTGAAAAAGAGACTGAAAGTATAAATGTTCCTTCACTACATAGGAGCTGACGCCTTTCCAATCTAGAATTCATTCAACATGAATATAGACACAGCCAAATATGGCGAGGTAATTCAAAAATTCGAAGATTATTGCTTACCAAGAAAAAATATAGCCATGAAGATAAATTCTTTACAAGGAAACAATTGCCGGAAGAAACCATAATAAAATTCGTAAGAAATTTAAAAAAATTAAGCCAATCTTGTGAAATAGGAAATTTACAAGATGACATCGTTAAAGACATATTCATATGTGGACTTAATAATGACAATCAGAACATTACAGACAGACTCCTTCAGGAAAGAAACATCAAGTGCAAGAAAGCAGTATAAAAAGCAGTTTTAATGGAACAAACAAAAAACCAATGGAAACAAGTGAAAAATAAAGCATCAACATCTATAATCTCAAAAATTACAAAAAAACACATTAAATACATTTGAGTTCCTTTGTTTAGATAAATTATTATTACATAAATGTAAAGAGAAAATAGTATCATATACAGGAGAAAATATAAAACCAGTCGGAAAATGCATAATAAAATGTAAAATTAGCAATAATGTAATAAAACCTATTGAATTTTTTATAATTAAAAAACAAAACTGCATGCCAATTTTAGGACTTAAAACATGTGTTGAATTAAACTTGATAAAAAAAGTATGTTTGATTGATGAGGTTAAAAATAATAAAATTAGTTCTAATAAGGCTTAGGTCATTTGCCAGAAAAAGTACAGTTAACAGTAGACAAAAATATTCAACCTAAAATAGACCCACCACGAAAGATACCATTTAAACTTCTTGATCGTTATAAAGAATAATTAGATAGAATGGAAAGTATAAGTGTAACTACAAAAGTTATTGAACCTACTGAGTGGGTAAATTCTGTAGTGTTAATTCAACAACGTAACAAACAACAATAATGATTTAGAAAATTTGTTTACATAGGAAATTGAATTTTCTTTAATTGTTCTTAAATATAAATAAGCTTAATCTAAATTCACTATACCTATGTAATATTAAAAATATATTTATTTTTTTAAGTTGAACTTAGAATATTATTAACACTGAAAACAAAATCACGACGAGTGACGAGGGACGAGTAACCAAATGTCGCCTAGAGACACAATGACGACGAGCTATTCGTTACTGCTTTTTTGGCATATGAATATTATCTAACCTCAATTATTTCCACTTTTTTGTGAAACAAAAATAATTAAAAAAAAATATATTTTTTTTGTTTCTATATTTATACTTAAAAATAAATAAATATTTAAATATAAATTTGTAAAATAAAAAATTTGCACAGGACCTAAAAACTACTTCATTTCTTTATATTATAAAAAATTTAATATATAAAAAATGATATTTATGTTAGTGTTTGTTGCCGATAGAGTTATTATTGTTGATTTTTGGTTTGGTATTATGTACTATTGTGCTATTATTATTACTACTGTTTGAAGGTTCTACTGTATTACTACTGTTGACGTATGTAAATGTCATTCGCATTAGTCGACAAGTAAAATATAAATAGATCTATTTTTTGAACGTGAAATTTTAGTTAATCTCATGTATTTTTTTTTTTTATTTTAATATTTTTTTATTTCAAAAGTTATAATACTTTTTCATTCATTAGATAATTTCTTCGATCATATTTGAATGCCAAAAATTCGTCATTCGTTGTGATTGTATTATCAGCATAAAAATTAAATTAAAATATTAAAATTTTTTGGATTGTAATTTGCAATTTAATTATTCTTGCCTATATTCCACACGTCGTCGTTTAATACTCTTGTATAATATAAAAGTACATAAGATGAATAGCAAGTAAGTTTTAGGACTTACGCTTGAGGTACAAAATTTTTCTGGTTCGATGGCTACTTTGTGAAGAACTTGTACACATATTTTTGACTGGATGAATATTTTTAAACTGTCATTAAATTTAATTTGGTCAACCACTGATGACATGGTTATTAATAACATATATAAGTCTAATATGAAATCACTTTATAGAACAAGATTTTTTTACTTTGAATATTCTAAATGACAACTTCAATTTTATCCTGTTTAATGTTTGTTAATTTAATAAAATATATTTACTTCACAATGAGAATGTTTTAATTCCTGAAAATACATCATTTTGTATAAAAAGTATATTTGAGGGGTACGTTAAAATATCTAAATTGAAAAATTAAAATATAAAATCCAAACAAACATTGTCTACGATCTCCGCACAATAATAGATAGAAAAGTTATAAAATTGAAAAAATTTTAAAAAATGTAAGGAAAAACTTTTCCGAAAACAATTTTATGACTTTTCCCCAAACAATTTTATGTGTAAGCATTTTAATATTTTTGTTTTATGACAACACCACCAACGGTGTTAAAACAAAATAAATTCATGTAAGGGGAATTTGAATTGTTCTGGAAAACTATAAGATACTTTGCAAAAAAATAGACAAATTAAAAATGAAATTTACAATTTTCAGTACTGAGGGGACACGAAAACGAAGAATATCGAAAGAGATCCGATTAAGAGTGACACTCTTATCTATAAAATGTTTGTTGCGGTGAAATGTATATGAAATAATCCGTAAAGGCGTAAAGTGATATGGAAACTCTATTATATGCTTTTTAGAAGTCACCATAAATTAAAATCTCATAATAATATTTGAAGTACTTGTTTTTTTTATTTTTGAGTCCCACATAAATATCTGTAAATGTCATAAAAATTTATTTTTGTTTTTTTGAATATTTATGCAAAATTCGTTTCACTTTTTAGTCCTACATAAAAATGTAAACCCAATTCAACAATACATTTAAAACTTTTCTGCTAGGACAAATAAAAATTTCAAAAAAATAATTGTTAAGTAAGCTGAGATGATTATATTACAATATTTTGATAGAATAGAAAAGAAGAGAAAATTCAGTAAAAAAATAATGAAAATGTTTTTTGAATTTTCATTTTTTATTCTCACTCAAATTATTCTAATTTTATTTGATTAGCATAAAAAAAAAATTGTTTAGAAAAGAAAACATTAAAACTTCTTTAAATACAAGTCTACTTTTGTATTATTGAAATGTATTTGAATGTTAAAATTGTGTATGCTTTGGGATTGGGACCAAATTTAACCAAAAGTCTTAAAAAGTTTTTTTCTACAAAAAAAAAAAAAAAAATTTTTTGCTTTAAAATTTATGTTTGTTTTATATTCATGTTTAGATATACATACATACAGTATACAGGTCTAACAAAACAAATCCATACATATGTAAATTTCGAATTCATATTTACTAAACATTATAATGATTATTTAAAATTTTATATTGAAAGAAAGAGAGAAGAAATAAAATTTGCCATTTAAAATTGTAAATATTTTTTTTTTTTATTATTATAAACATTTGAAAATTATGACCATTATGTTGTGCAAAGTTTGAGTATTTTGTATTTTAACGAACGAAAGTTGAACCGTGGAAAACTTAAGATTTAAAATTGAATTTACCTTTTCGATGAAGATTCATTCACAACGGTATTTTAAATGATTAAGAGGAATTCAATTGGACAGATAATTATTTACCATTAGCCAAGAAATTTGCTTGTTGAGCTCGTTGAGCCTATTTAGAACAAGAATAATAATTGTTCTAACAAGTTATACTTATATTATAAATTTTCACAACCGAAATATGATGTCATAAAACAAATCGTTTTTCAACGTTGTTTTAATTTTTTTTTTTTTCATTACTTCTCTTGGGAGTATAGGGCTTCCACTTTAAATTTCCATCGTACTCGATTTCTAGCTGCTAAAGTTCCGAGGCAATGTCTAATTTCATTTTTAATATGTTTATACTGTCTAAGTAGGGGATTGGCCTCCTGTATGTCACAATCAACCTATTAGGCCACGGAAGGGACCGTTGTTTTGATAGAATATGGAACATTAAATAAATAATTGCATTTTTCATAACTCTATCTGCGCCTACGTGGTAAGACGACGTCATATTTTCTGCAAGTTGTCGCTACGATTTTATCCATCTTTGACGTTAAGATGCCTGACGTTACTATGTTTACTGGGTACGTCATGTCACATACTTTCGTCAGTTGTTGACAATATAGTGTAATTATTATTAGTGCTTGTCCAATATTTATTTATTGTGTTATTTTTGTTGTGTTGTATGAGATATATATGAGTATTGATATAGATATTGATATAGGTATTTTTAGTTATACAAAGTATTAATTATATTAATTATTTTTTATTGATTATAAATTTTATATATAATATTTTGCTATTTTTTTAGTTATATTTTATGCCCCCTATATTTTATCGAACCCATGACTACCACATCGTAATTGAAACACATTTCTGTCACAATCAACCTATTAGGCCACGGAAGGGACCGTTGTTTTAATACAATATGGAACATTAAATAAATAATATATCAGGAAGTTCGCTCACACTTCTTTCTTTTAATAAAGGACATAGGAGTGTAAAGTTTTGTTTTTTATTTATTAATTTAGTAGTCTTTTTATTATAAAATTCCAATATTCAATTCAGTTTAATTTAGAATGAAAACTTCCATAATTTCTGTACATTATAGAAGACCTTGTTTGAGATATGCTTAATGCTCGTCAAGTTAAAATGTTATGATAGATCATTAACCCTAGATTTTTAGTCTTCTCAAAATATTGAGTACTCTATATAACTCTCGAATATATAATCATTGCTTGTGATTTCTATGCATTTATTCGTAGACTATTATTTACAGACCAAAATAAAATTGCATAAATTTGACCATTAATGTTTGTTATACAACTATTGACAATGGATCCACTAATATTCAATTGCACATCATCAGCATATACTCTTTACTTGATTTTCGATAATAAAAAGAAGATAAATCGTTAACATACAGGCTAAAGAATCCAATTAAGATCCTTGTGGCACACCACATTTGTTACAAAATCCGAAATGACTTCGTTAATGTCAACGAATTACTTTCTATCAAACAGATAATTATTTAGGGGAAGAGCAACAGATTTATCAAAATTTAAGTGGGTTCTTAATTTGCGGCAAAGCAGTTGATGATTGACACCAATCAAACTCTTTTGAAAGGCCTAGAAAAAGTAGAATGATTGTCGGTTTTTTTTCAATTTCAATATACACGACTGAATTGTATGCTACATTGAAAGCAGTTGATTGTGTAAACCGGAACTACAAAGAGAGAAAGTTCATCTTATATACTGATTACCTAAGTAGCTTACAGACTCCCTGAGCTCATACTACCAATACATTATCCCACAATAATATTACCTGAGGAGCAATACTGTTTCAAAATCCAAATGTAGTAGACTTTCTTTGGTTACCTGAACATGCGAGTATGGCCAGATAGGAAGAGGCTGACATATTGGAGAAAGAAACTACAATGAAACTGCTCAACATGGAACACAAACTATATTATCAGGGTGGCAACTATCTGTGCAACAAAATTAGATGGGAACATTTTAATTTAGCATGGATAGAATCTGAAAATAAACTTAAGACTTGTAAAATGAATGTATTCAAATGAAGAAATCATAATGACTAGGCAGCGCAAAGGTTACAGCAGCGTAACACATAATCAACCCTCTCTTTGATGGTGCACATGTACGATATGATCCGTCATCACAGTATACCACATTCTTGAGACTTGTCGTTTTTATAGAACAATCCAAGAATCGAACTTGGTATCACAAGCTTGGAAATTGTGAAATTAGAAATAACTGAGGCTGCAGAAAAAGTCATTGAATTAAAATCATCGATTTAGTATAACACCGGAAGCAATTTACTCAAATCCTCCTTTTTCTTTTTAGGCTGTAGCTATTAACGTTCAATAAGGCAATACCAATTTGGTAATGGTAAGCATACTTTGGGGCCCCACAAAATTCAGGAAGTTGATGGACCCATCATAAAATTCTATAAACTAAATTAAATAATTTTAAATCAATTTGTGAACATTAATTCCCCCTAAAGATTGGATTTGTCTGTTTTTCTTTGTTACAGCAAATTTTTAGACTTTGGTTGAGTTTTCATAAAAAGCTAGTGGGTATCTACGAGTTTTCAAAATCCTTTCCAAAAATTAAATTGAAAAGATTTAATGGTTTCGACTTCAGCACTATCAAGAAACAAGTAGATATGGTGCGTGCTCTTCCGGGATTACCTTCTACCTTTTGAAACAAAATAATAAAAATCAAATTTAAAGAATTTTTTATTGGTTTTTTATTTTTAATGAGCTTTTAGATATCATGATTTTGGCCATTTCATCGAAATTTAATTCAACCAATGACAGCATAAACTTATATTATGTTCAAAATGTTCAACACTATATATATTCAATTCAGACTAGATTGGATTCGAACTTCATCATATATTACAACTAAACGAAAGGAGGTGTTGACAATAGGGACAAATTATTGGGTAAATATTCTGTAAAACGAAGACCCAATCGTTGACCACTGGTATTGCTTTACAATATGGTTTCATATTATTTATATGGATCATCATCCAAGATTTTTCACCACTGATTGCCGCAGAAGGCTCCTGAAAGATTTGGCATTTGAACTGTGCAAATTAAATATCCAAGTTCGTGCATTAAATACCATAGCCGTTGGCAAATTATTCAATTTTTTTCTAAATATTCTAATTAATTATCACATATACTTTGAAAAATAAATTTTATATTAAAAAAAAATAAAAATAAAATAACAATATTCAAAAATAAAATTAAAAATAGCTTTAAAAATAAAATATTATCAAAAAAAAATTGCAATATTTATAGAATTCCACACAAAATGAATAGAGGTACACAGGTCACCCTCGTCACCCTCGTGAAGGTGGTTTTCCATAACAATTATAAAAATCCAAATCTATAAAATTAGTAAATTTACACCTTTTTAGGAGTTGTCAGAAGGTAGTTTAAGCTCTTTAGCCCTTCCAGAACCTTTTTTTTTGTGGTTTGAAAATGCAAAAGGTACCCGGGTACCTCGTCACTCACATAAAGGTTTTAATATTGACATTTTATTATTAATATTTTTATACTTTGAACTGAAAAATTAGTTTATCGATCTCAGTATCATTTTCAGTTTTAAATCAAAAACATTAATATTTAATTATATCACTAGAGATGTGAAGTACTTCGAAGTCTGTATATTAAAGTTTTCCTAATTACACGAATTTTCGTGATGTAATAGACAGCACTGTCGTTCTAAGTCAAAATAAATACTTCTTTTTATAAATAATAATTAATAGAAAAAAACAATTTAAATCTTCTTAATCTAGTCTCAAGTATAAACTCTCAAATTAATGTAATCGAGTATAAATATAAAAAAATTTAAGATTTGAATATATTCAGGCAATTATAAATTTATTTTGTTTCCATAAAAAAAAATCTTTGAAATTCTTTAAACAGTAAATTTTTTCAAGTACAATCAATATAAATAAAATAGATTCCAGACAAAATTGTTGTTTCAAGTATTTTTTATATATGTATATATAGCTATAATATAAATGTATACATTAAAAAGTAATCAGATGAAAAGGGCTAGAAAACCAAATTACTAATGAACCTCATTCAATTGAAAGTTTTTCTAATAAAGAAAATTTTACAAACCAAATACCTAAAATAAATCTCTAAAGGATTTTTTATTTCTATTATCAATAATTTTAATATTTTGAACCCGAAATTGACTCAATTTCTTTGTTACTTTATTATTTTATTACACATACATATATATAAATAATTTGGGTTTAGTTCTTAATTTGTGATTTTCATTCCAAAATAACAAAAAATAGAAAATAAAAGAAATAAAAAGAAAATTTTTCAAGTGAAATGGAAATGTCCTTTTTTGTCTCATAAAATCAAAGTAGATTTTAAATTTTTTTTTTTTTTTTTAATTTTATATTTTTTTCTTATAAAAATAATCCTGGCAGCTAAATACTCAAAAACTTTTACTTTGATTGCTCTAGGGTATTTTATTGTTTGATTTTTTTTATAATTTTGTTGTTAAGGTCAAAAACCGAAAATCGTGAAAAAATTTTTATTTAAATTAAATTTAATTTAAATTATTTCAGTAACTAAATTTGGAAATTTATTAAAAATTTTTATAAAATTAAATTGGAATTTGTGAAAAAACACGCATTTTTGATATCCTGTTTGAAAGAATATCACAGTTGATAAGATGGTTGAATTTATAAATGCATTATAAGCCTGTGTCAGTATATTAGAAAACACTAAGGGTAGACATAATATTTTTTGTAGTTATACGTAAATTACCCACTCGGGATACTAAAACAAGAGCGGGTAATAGTTGTGGCCTAATAATAAATGCTTTTGCTGGATAAATCGTACACCCTAAACAAATTCAAGTTTTTAAGTAATATATGTAGACAGATCAGTTAAGAATTCCCGTAATGAGGCTGCCAGATTGATTTTATTTTTAAACATAGTGCAGGACAGAAACAAAGAAGATGAAAAAAGTCCTCCTTCAATCAGAGGACGAATTCAACCCTATTAGCTATAATAAATTAAGTATTTTCCAAATAATAGTATACATCACTAAAAATACCAAAAAAATTAGAATCGAATCAGTGAGACGTAAATATGAAATCCATGATAATAATCAAGTTAATTTAACTTAACTTGTCTTTAAAACTACTTTTTTATTATTATTTCCTAATGAAATATTACAAACTGTCTCGGAAGGTGACATTCAGTAGTTTGTAGCAGCAATAACTAATAGTTCTGTGGTAAATAATAGTTCTGCAGTCTTCAAAACTATTCCATTAAATTTATTTAAAAAATATTTATAAAGGTTACTTGGTATTGACAACACGCCATAATAATGTACACAAGATTAAGTACCGGAAAGAATATATTGCCAGGATTTTGGTTCACTGTTCTCAACTTGAACGCTCGTTTTAATATCAGATAAATTTTTAGATAAACACAATTCGAATAAATCTAATATAAGAGATAGTAAAAGTGGGATTGCAAAAATAGAGCTAATATCACGGTCAGAAATGAGTAAGCATGCATGCAAATGTATACTTTATTAGTTGATTGTCAAATATTTTTTTATAGAAAACATTTGAATATTTTCCTTACTAAAACATGAAAAAGTGAAGAATGATTATATAAATTAAAATATGTTTACAATAGAGTAGCCACAAAAATATGTCGGGACAATGCCCTAATGATATTAGACTTGTCAATAAATTTAAATATTTGAAGTAGAATGAAAAAAATATTAGAGTTGCCAATATTGACAATTTGAATATTTTATAATTAGTATTGCATATTTGTAATATTCAATTAATCATTTTCACATGTGAGTTTTAGAAATACAATTGAAAAAATTTAATTGTGAATAACCTGTCTTTGTTTAAGAAATTGTAGTTTTATTTTATTAATCTGTTTTTATTTTAAATTGTATAGATTAATATTCATATACGATATAAAGTAGGCATTACAGCATTACATAATAGTTTTATTAGCAGATCAAACATGCATTCAATTACAAAATCATACAGTCCATGTTAATGTATACACTTCATAATACAGCTAATAAGAAAGCGAAGACAAGTCACGATCGAATGCAGTTTGACTTTAATGATTTAACTGAATGCATTAAAGTGAATAAATTGAAATTAAATTCAGTGAATCAAGATATAAAAATGAATTACTTATTCACTTCATTCTAATCTTTCAATTCTATAAATTAGGTGCTAATAGGGCATTTATTAAAGCTAGTATCAGTATTTTGAGTCCCAAATTTTCAAAATAAGTATTCCTATTATTCTGTTCATCTAATAACAATGTTTTCCATTTAAAATTAATAAAAGTACGTCAACATGTTTATATATATATATATATATAATATATATATATTATTTCGTTCATCTAAATTAAATTTTCATTTGAATGTATTTTAGAAAAATTAAATAAAAAAAAAAGAGATAAATTAAGACATTCAAAATCGGATATTTTGATCTGTTTTTGTTTACTCACACTCTTCTAAAGAAATTTCAAATATTTTTTTGTGTATTTATAGGGGCAAACAAATTGTTTTCAAGTTAATAACATTTTATTTTATGTGTTTTTTGTTTATTTTTCACGAAATTTTTCACGAAGTCTACTATAAAAAAAATTACAGAACATTTTGTTTTTTTTTGTGCTGTAAGTAAGGATATTTTTTTTATCATATTTAGTTATATTTATCACAATATGTTAATTATAAAATGTACTAGGGGCCCCTGTTGAGTAATTATATTTCAAGTTGAAGTCAAATTTAAAGTTTTTAAAAAAACTGTAATTTACGTACTGACATAGACTTCGCACGATATAGCAGAAACCACTCGTGTTTAATAAAAGGTTTTGTGGTTAGTAAGTTTTATTTAGGACACATAAATACACGTCCCTCGTATACTGCTTCGTTTCTGATATATTCCCTACAGTAAGAAGCATTTAGTGATAAAATTACTAAAAATACAAAGTTTTGTTATTAAAGAGGTACGTATATATATACCTACATAATACATAATTTTAATAAAAACTATATTATTACTACAAATAACAAAAATTTAGAAACAGTTACTTAAAAAGATAAAAATGAAGAATTCAAGTGACCTACTATATCAAAATGAAGCACTCTAACTTTACTATATAAAAATAAATTTGCTAGTCATATGAACTATTCAACTGATTTTTTTTGTTTTTGCTTTTTTATATTTTTTATTTGAGATGAATTTGTTTCTTGTGTTCTTGTTTTTGTACTTTTTTCTATAAGCTTGTGTGTTTATTTAAAATGACAGAGTTCATAAATGAAGTCTTTTTAAAAATTGCCCGCAATTGAAATTTCTTTAAGAGTATAGATGTCGTTCAACTTGGAAATAACCAAATAACAATATTTGGCGTAAAAATTTGAAATGTTTTAAGTATTCAGCACCAAGAACTTGCTAAAATTTCAATATTTTTGTTGTGTAAATAATTTACTATTCAATTATTCTTGCTTTTTTACTCACTACGTCGTTGTGTATTATAATATAAGATATTCCCCACATGGTCTTCCTTGTGTAATATATATAAGATGTACACCCTCTACACGAGCTTTTTAGCTCTTTTTGAGATAAATTGAATTAAATAAATAAAATAAATTTATTATAATTACTATTTAGAACAAACTGACAGGGCTATCGGCTTTGCATGTTGTGTTTAATTAAAGTAAACTGTTATTATGACATATTATTTAAATTAACGTCTTATCTTACAGTTTAAAAAAGCTGCAGCATTACAAATTTTAAGGTCGTATCATTTAGCATGTTTTTATTTTCTATTAGTATGTGTGAAGTTCATGAGTAATGTAGTTTTTAGTTTTTTAGATTACATTTCAAATTTAAGTTCATTATGTTTACACATTTATTAAATTATTTTTCTCCAAATATTATTAAAAATGAATATTTACCTAATTTTATTTTGTAATTTAAAGATTAAGTTTCTATATTAACTTACAAGTTTAAGGTTCACATATATTTTTGTTATAATAGTGTGTGATGGGTTGGAAGGGAGATCAATTATTGGTTTTTGTTTTGAAAGATAATAAAGAGATTGATTTAATGAAAATGTCGCAAAATTGACAGGTTGGATCAGGTTCATTTTTAAGTAAGTGTGCATGTGTTAAATGGTATGTCTTAGTGATGCATTTGTTCACTCCAGTTGTTATTTTTGCAGTAAGGAGTTGATTTTTTTTTTAATGTAATAATTAACATATTTAAAAATTAAGACCTAGCAAAAAGCTGTCTGGTCGTATAGAGTATATTTAATATTCACATGGTTTTATGATTATTTTTTTTGTTTTATTTGACTTACAAGTTTAAATATTATTATATTTTTATTATTCTTTCAATAATATAGTTTGTTTTTTAAGCGCATTTATGGCCTTGAATAGTGTTATTATTGGAACTATTTCATTTGATTTGAATATTTTGGAGGAAGGTCTTGCTTGCAGTCCTTCTTACGTGTTTTTTTTTGTGTAGAACACATAAATCTGTGTACCGAAGATTTAGTAGCTGAGTCAGCTTGTTCGTTCACATTTATTCCGATGGGTCCAGGGATTCACGTTAAAATACAATGATTGTGATAATTAAAATAAAATACAATTTAATACAATGACAATAAATGAAATTAAAATTAAAATTCAATCTTTTTATTATATTGTACCCTTTTTTTGGTTGGTAAATATAATACCTATATTGTTGGGATAGTATGATTTTAAAAAATTCTAAATTTTAATTGTAACATTGTGTAATCGTTTTAATAAGGAGATAATAATAAATATTAAAAAGCGTTAAAATTTATTTAACTAATAATGCTTTGCGCAAACATGGCCCGTTCGACTAGTTCATATAATACAAACACTTCAACTAGAATTATTTCGTTCCTAATCTTGATTATCTTCAAGTTATTTCTTAATAATTGCTTACCGCAAATTTCACTAATATTTATAACCGGTGATATGTATTACAGCAGTTGGATTTATTAGTGGATGAAGATCACATTTGTGTGAAAATTGTTTTAAAACTAAAACAAAATACCCATCAGAGTCGTACTAAAACAAAAATTTATTTTCCTCTTCCATTCTTCTATCCCATAATTGCAATGAACAAATTCACAGAAATTTCATATTTACTATTTTTTTTATTACTAACTTTAAATATTACTTTAAAAAAAGGACTTTATTGAAAACGAAGTTCCAATCTATAAATTTTATATCGTTTATTTAGAGAAAATTAAATTTTTCCATATTATTCAATAAATATACACTCTGAATTGACTCTGAATTGACTGTGTAAAGGCTATATATTTATATGTTTTTATTTTTATTTTTTTTGCTTATTTAAACTCATTGTCGTTAATTTGAGATAAATATCGAAAATAAATTTATTTAAAAAATCATTAAATCCAATTGCAAAATTGTCGTTTTCCCTTACATTCAATTCTCATACATTTTGTTTTTTACTTCAAATTACTTTCATAGATTCGTAAATGATTAGGATGATGATGATAATGATGAAAATGATGATTGTAATAATGATTGCTTTGATTACTGTAAGGGTATCGTACTTTGAAGTTAAATTAGAAAAAATGAATATCATTAGATATTGTTGAACCCATCACGAGTCATTTGTATTAATATATTTTTGTTTTTCTGTTTTTATCTGTCTTATATTTTAAAATATATTTTTGGGGTGATGGGGTAATGGTGGAGTTGGTGATATCATAGATATATTCAAATGTTTATGATAGCTTTTGAGATGTGTATTTTGAATGTTATTATGGCTAATAATGAGTACTAATAGGCTACTTTAGTTCAGTAATACAATACCAACTTGTCTTATTGTCTTTAAATTAACTAGTCTCTTATAAGTATTTCTGGCTTTATTCATTCTTTACTTGCATCCTTTAAAAAAATAATTAAGTAAGAATATTTGATTTATAGTCCGAAATGACGAGTAATCCTAAATTAGATATTTAAGGCAGCCTGCTTTTCAACCCGATTCCCGGCAAAAGCAAAAAAATGCTTTCTGGATTTTTTGACTTGGTCCAGTAGCTTTTGTCATTGGGATAAAAATAAGATTTCTAAATATCGTAATATGTAATTGTGTATCCCAATCTTTGTGTTATGGTGTTCATCCCATCAGTTAGGGTGTTCATCCCTTAGAATTATATAAAAGAACAATAATTTATAATTTGTTTTTCTTCAAATCTGACTTCTTCAAAGATATAATTTTAGTTCTAAAGCACACATACATTTTAAATTTGTTCTACATAAGACTGCTTCAGTGATATAACCAAATATAATAGATATTCGAATACCAATGTTTAATTATAATTTATACATAAACTTGAACTATAAACCCATTTCTTTTCTATAACTTCGTTCTGTAACTTGATTTAGTATTTCGAATTTTGCCACTTTTATGCATTACGCTTTTTAAAGCTTTGAAAACTGCTTGGTTGTTACAGCATTTATTCAAATTTAAATTTGTACGTTACTCTCAATTAAAATAATTTTGCAGCTTTGCTATTTGCCATAGGAATATGGTTATTGTCAAATTTGACGTGAGCGACACGTTTTCATCTAAATAAGCATAGAACCGATCAGCTAACGTGTAAAAAGTAGATTTATTTTTTTGTCTTTAATAAATTTAACAATGGTTCAATTGATTAAAATACTTATTACGCTTTACTTCTATAAGGACCCAATATTCAAATATTACAATCAAACTTTGTTTAATTAAATTTACTAATGATGAAATTGAGTAGATGTAGTAAATCTACTAAGCCAAAGTAAAATTAAGGATTAAATTTCAACGGATAATTTTATTTCCAAATCTATAAAATTCTAACGATAACTCGATAATCAATTTTGATAGGTTTTAAAGTATCTATAATTCACATTCATACTAATATTGCATAAATTTTAATCTAATCAACTGGCTTTTTACAAAAAACAAAAATAAACTAATGTTTACCAAAAAACCTTTAAGGATCCCTAATGCATCTGTAAATTATCCTCCAGTGGATTATAACAACTCCATTTAATTCTTAATAGTATTGATAGTATGTAGTTCTGCTTCGTTGTCGATTTCATTATATTTATTTGAAAACATTTTCCTTCAATTGTTTCAACATAGTCTCGTATTTCACTATACTAACACACACACACACATACACCTATCATACACATTATTGTACTTATATAATGGCTTTATTTTTACTTCATGGTAAGTTGAACCAGCTTCTGTTGTTTTTGTTTTTATTTTGTTTTTATTTTTTTTTATGAATATTTGATTTCAATTACAATATGGCCCATAAGAAGGATAATTTTATTGAAATTTGAAAAAGAGACTAAAATATAATACGATTCCAGTTTTCACAAATTAAACGAAATAAAATTATAGAGTGAAAATCTTTAGTAACAGGATAAAAAAAATAACATAAAAAGAAAATGGAGGATACAAAAGTAGAAACATTTCATCAGTTAAACAATATGAAGTAAATATAAATAATAATGTAGTAGTTGTGTATTTAAGTACTTATATACAAAAGAAAGCACAAACATTAGAAAATTATTTAAGTAATAGTGTGTGTTATTGATATTGGAAAAATTACGGTTGTTGTTACTATGCCAGATTACATATAACGGACAAAATATGCCAAATTATGTTTTGAACAAATGTGTTTAAATGGCATCGTAGCAAATAAAACGACACGACACTGTTGTTGTTGCACTGCGACATTTCAATTTGGCAGTTCTAAATTATTATTAAAAATGTTTTTGTTGTTGTTTTTGAATTGTTGCTTGGGACATGTCTTTTTATTGGGATTGAGCATTATGGATCATGAATATTAGGGTTGTAAAACGCTCAAATTTGAACTCAATCCTAAAATTGATCCAAGCACACAAGCTCCCAATATGAGCTAACTTTATAAATTGAGCTAACTAACATTTTAATTTAGCTCATAGATTAAAATTATAGTGTTGAGTTCAACTGTGAGCTCACTCAAAATTGAAGTTGAGTGAAATTGGAGGTTTTTACAACCCGAATATTCATAGCCAATTCGAAAGATACAAGAAAATATTCGACTATTTTCACTATTATACCAAAATTTTATTCTAACTCTGGAAAACAAGTTTTTATAAAAACTTAACTTAAAGCTCTTCGTCATGGTCTTCAATATCCGGAGGCGAATCGACTACTGTATTATAACCCTTTAAATTATTGTAAAAATTATGGAGTTCTGGGATGATAAGAGGCAGAAGACTTACTAAATCCTTTTTCTTTTCCTTTGAAATAGGAAGTGTGCCCGTGTACAATTTGTTGGGCTGCAATTTTGGATTTGCATTTCCCCGTCTCAGGAAAGACACATTTTTAAATGGTTGATCTGGATTTAAATTTGTTTTGAAAGAAATATGTCCGAGTGTTTTTGTGTACCGCAAACATTTTACTGAATGCCATTTAAAGAGTTCGCCTTCCAATTCCTTTTTTCTTAAAACTAGTTCAGTTTTAAGTAATGAAGCATAATCAATAAATTCATTATGTTCAATTTCATTAACAATAAACTTATTTCTTTTTCCCACTGTACTGTACTGCAGTTAGTACCAATTATATGGATGTGCTATAGGATATTCTGTTTTCTTTTTTTGTTTTTATATTAGACCATGATCTGTATCACACTCCATATGACTGTGGCCATTAATCATAAATTTGTGATCAATGATTTCCAATGTTGATTTGTGTTGCATGAGGCATAAAAACATAGCAGTCACATGCGAATTTTGAATGATTCATTCTTTTCAATAATTCAATGTTGCTAAAATAAGTATAAGTCAGTGATAAAAATAATAGGACTTGTTATCAAAAATAATACTAGTTTGATCATTACAGTATAAGTCGACTTATACTTTTTTGATCGGCTAACTTTATAGAGGGTTTAGTTACCAATGCTTTTTATAATGATTTATAGATGGAATTGACTTTTAATATTTTTACAGAAGAAGGAACATCAGTTCTATATTCCATTTTTTGAATTATCTCATTTTTGCCAAAAAATGACTTGTACTCCTTTGAACGCGCACCATAGCATTTGATTCTGTGAACTATTTTATTTCTGTGATCCTATGCTGAATTTAAATTACATGAGTAATATAATAATGGTGTTAAATTGAAATTTGGTAATATGTTTGAAAATTTTTCTAAATTATGGTTAAGAATGTTTATAAAAAAAATAAAAATACAGTCTTCTCTGAATGCCATCTAATAGATTAACAAATTAAAGTTAAAGCCCGAGGAAGTAAATATTAACTGAAATATAACTACAAAAATTTAACATTAAATTGATACACGTATTGTACTTGTTGCTTAGTAATATAATTATGCCATAAATATTATAAAAAAAGTTGTACATTCAACAACAGTATTCGAATCTGACATAAAGAAATAAAAAAGGTTTTGCTTATCTTGTATTATCATTCAATGGTATAGATATGTATATATAATATACTTGGTATAATATTCCAGCCTTGTATCAGAAGCCGGAAATGGGCTAATTGTGATTACCCATGTTAACACATTTATCTATCTGAGCTCTTAAGCAAGCTTGATTTAGTGATTCAACCAACGATGTTCTTCATTCAATGATTAAAGAGACAAGAAAAATATTGATTGAGATATTTTTTAAGTGGCGTATCTATGTCGTATCTATTTAAAAAAAAATTTGTATAATTAGGTTGAAAAATGTGTTGTTAAACAATTAAAACTCTTGGGGTACGGTAGATTCAGCTTTTATGTTCAAAACAATTTCCATATATAATTTACTTTCCATCATTTAATTGTAATTTAAATTTTTTCCATAATCTTCGAAGCGCTAATAATTTTGGCACGTACTGTATGTGTATTTTAAATTTAGTTTAAGTCCCTTTGGATATCTTTTGAATAGCCTTTCGTTTTTGTTTTTTTGTTTTTTTTTATAGCTGAATAAAATCTCATCATATTATCCTGAAAAAATCATTCAGATATAACCAGCCACCATTTTGTATATTGGGAGTATTTTTTTGTTGTTGTTGTTTTTGATTCCTTAAAGATCTTTAAAGGGTGAGAATTCATTAAAAATTAAACGAAATATTCCCAATGGGATTTTTACTCGAACTAAATACAACTGAATTCATGTAATTTAAATAAAATATTCAAGCATTAGCATTAATTTAATCAGTGTCTATCACCGCAGTTCGGTTTTTTTTTTAAAAATGAAATACAAATTAGAAAATGTTAACGAATTGATATTATTTTTCTGTATTCGCTAATACTTTGAATAACTGTAATACTTCTTTTTTCACTTCACTGGAGAGTATAGAGTTTCTGATAAGATATTGCACTTCGCTCTGTTAACCATTATATGTCTATGAAGTATAGTTGATTAGTTTATACTGTTAGCTATTCTACTTTGTCTATGAAAAGAAACAAAATTTATCTACCAGAGGATTTGAAGGCAGGAATATTTCATTTTGTGTCATACTACAAATTAGCTTATAGAAATATATTAACTGCAATACATTGTGTCAATATTTTGTTCGAAATGATTCTTATTTGCAACAAATTTATACTTCTCAATAAATATAAAAAAATTCCCGAATCAAAAAGTTTATAGTCAACAGCAGAATAAACTGTTTGAAAAGTTTATCAAAACATTTCTATTTCATTAAGATGCTTCTTCACTAGACAATTGTCAGTCATTATCAGTGCCATGATCTGCTTTTGGAAACTTAGTAGAAATTTATTTTTTTTGCGTGAGCGTTTTGGCATGAGCTATTTTGCTTGTGTTATCTCTGAAATTCTTAGATTTTTGCTTCATCCAAATTTTTATCTGCATTTTAGTTGTGCGGGAATCCTATAAAACGAGAGATGACCCTATCAAAAGCAGCTTCCTTTCTTGCAATACTAGATTGCCCCAGTATACCCACATTATTGTGATTTTATTTGTTTTCACCAAGATTTTAAGAACTTCTGAATTGCAATAATTACTTCTTCGTGCTACACATTGGTGGCAATAAGGGACATGCTTTCACTGTAACATAGGTAATCGTTTTTATCAGATAATTTATTTTAATGTAACCAATAAAATGAAGCATTTAATACTAATTATTCGTTAACAATTTGGATCACATCTTATTATTCTTTTCCAACAGTTAATTTCTAATCGAAAACAACTCATCATTACGATGATGAGTGCTCCGAAACAATTTACCTTGATAACCTGACATTATTTACTATCTCATTATCATCATCATAATAATTAATTAAAATTATTTGAAGCTATTATTAAGATTGTTACAAAATTTAACTAATTTTACTGGAAAATACTGACTTGAAAGAAAAAAAAAAAACAAAAAAAAACAATAAAGGATATGAACAATTTTAAAAGGATTGCTGCTACAGGGATAATTAATTTTAAAATTAAATTTTGTTTTTGTTTGTTGTTTTGGGTTAGTTATAATTTTTTTTTTTTTTTGTTAATTGCGAACAATTCATGATAATATTAAAAATTATTGAAATAATTAAATTTAATTAAAATGATTATTATGTAAATATAAAATGACTGTTTCAAGTAGAAAAGTTTTAATTATTAAATTTAAATGGAATGAAGTAATTGAAAATTAAATTTTTGTTTTATTTTTTTTTTTTTTCATTTAATAAAATATTAAAAAATTAAACTAAAAAAAAATTGAAATTTACATGTAAGTCACGAAATCAATAATAAATAATGTCAATTTATGTAATTTTCATTCATAGTGATTTTTATTAATTTGAGTAGTAAGAAAAAAAAAATTATGGTTTCGGCATACAAAAACAAATCAGTTGAATCCAGTATGAACGTTTTTTTGTTAATTACCGAAATTTCCACAACCACACAAAATGTTATCAAAGTATAAAACACGTTTTCTCTGTTTCCAATAAATGCTTTCTGCTATTATTAAATTTTTGCGATAATTATAGGTGTTTTCGCTCTTATTCAAAATACCATAACTTGCCTTTTAAAAATTAAAAAAACAAATTTTGAATAAAATATTAATTTTGTAGTCCTTGCAAAAATATTTACTGCAATGGTAACAATTTTTTCAGATCCAAAAACAAATGAATGACAACGAATAAAAAGATTGCCTCTTCTTTATTACTTTTTCAACAACTACAATTCCAAAAACTGATAAATTGGGATACTAAAGCATCTCGATGAGAGAGTACATACCACCATCGCCTCTAACATAATATAGCTGTCTCACATATCGTCACCACCATTCAGGCAATTTGGCAAAAAAAATTATTCGGCTACTGGGAGAAAAATCTCACACCGAAGAAGATTAAAGATGTCCGAAGACGTTAAATTGCACAAATTGTTTAGTAAATGACAAGGTTTGCTCGAAATAAAAAAAAAACATTGTCAAATAGTATAGAAATGTCTTATCTTATTAGAATCAAATAAATAATAATAAATATTGTACTCATGTCTGCGAAGAGTGGAACTACTTCGAAAGTGCAATTCTATACCTTCCGCTCGATGAATATATATTTTTTTTTATATAATCCCATGGGATGACAATTTTAACTGCTTTCCACACACAGATTTATATAAAAACTTCCATAAAATATAGTTTTTTTCTTTATGATATAACTACTAATTTAAATGTGGAAAAATAGGTCCGCCTTCATAATGGTGTAGTTTCATTTTATTTTTAGTGATAACCAAAATTCTCAAATATTTTTTATACTTTATTTTATACCCATGGCAAAGAGTACTGGACCAGATCAAAAAACCTTTTTTTACTTTCATCGGAAATCGAAGTAGGTACCCTTCGGTTGAATGGCTTTAAATTTTCAAATTTTTCGAAATGGTTGTATTTTGTTACAATCTTTTAAGATAATCATTAAACAGAGTAAAATAGTTAATCGGTCCAAAAATAAAAATTTTAGAGTATTTTTTCATATTTTTATTTTTGCAAATTTGTTGCGATCACAAAAAAATACGTAAATTTTCAATGGCGCTTTAACTACTGCTAGACCCAGCATGAAACTGTATAATGTTCAATACGCTCATTACGGGGCTCATTACTTTGAGCCAAATCTTTTTGTTGTCTGTTTACAAGAGACAAAATTTAAATGTGGCCATAACCCGATAATAAAAAACTTTAATGTTTATTGCAAGATGACTAAAGTTACGCTCAAATAAATAATGCAGATTCCGCGGACTGCATGATATAGCGTTAGTCAACTTCCTTCAAGTGAGGTGCAGATTAAAGAAATATTATTAACTTCCGAGTGGACAACATTTTCATACCATGTAAAAAGTCAATATCTAAAACGGATATTAAAGACGTTAATAATCAATTTGACACAAATTTTTTGGTCATGGACTACATCTGCTACAACATATTTTTTGGCTTTGTATATTCAGAAAAAAATATTTTACATTTTATTAGCCAGTGTTTATTGCTCTTTTTTAAAGGATGGAAAACCCACCCACTTTTATTTGTTAAAAACTAATAAATATGGTGTTGAACTACGAATGACAAACAACACAACAAGAGTAAAAAATATTGTCTAGCAGAACTTGATTAAAATTACAGTAAAAAAAAAAATTTAAACAGTTTTGTTTTTAATTTACAAAAAAATTATTAAAACTTTAGCTAACCCCTTCAACTACGAGTTATTGTAGCGATACTATTATAGTGATACAAATGGAGCGTAGCCAGATATCGTTTCTTATGATCTCGCTATTCAAAATGTCGTTTTAATTCTCGAATATTTACCGTAACTATTGTTGTGTGTATCCGGGGTAAAACGGGGTATCTTAATTTTTGCAAATTTTTATAAATTTAAAAAAACGCTAAATTTTTAAAAACGATATTTTTCAAAACAACAATTTATCAAACGACATTTTGAAATTTCGAACCCGATCCGAAGCAAAACTTTAAATAAAATTAAAAATTAAATAAATAGGAAAAAAACTGAAATAGAAAAAATGAATTACCTAGTCAAAATAAATTGATTAATTTGAATATGATTAAAAAGTGAATTCAAAGGCCTCGACGTTATTTGATCTTGCTCTCGGCTTATGATTCGAGTACAGTCACAAAGCAATTAATGGTTATAAAGTAGTTAGAACCCCTGTTTTCAACCAAAAGGTCCTATGTTCGATGAAGCAAGAAACGGATCCAGTGCCCTTTGTTATTGCGAGATAAGATGAATGACAATAAATAATTGAGAGTATAATCTGGTAACATGATTCCATTCGAAACATTGTTTCGCGATGTTGTTGTCAGGTTTCCTCAAAGTATACCCGATCCAATACCATTTCCTCTGTCGGATTTCCACGTCTATTTGTGTTTGTTTTGTTTTTTGACACAACGTTCTATGGGAAATGGTTTGTGGCCAACGAATGTTTAGGATGCGCCGGAGACATCTATTGATGTACGCTGGGAGTTTCCTGGTGATGTTTACTGAAACTTTTCATGTTTCGCAAGCGTACAATAGAACAGATTTTACACCTTCGTTGAATATTCTTATTTTTGTGGGCAGAGATATGTTGCCAGCCATATTTTTGAAAGGATACCGAAAGCAGTACAGGCTTTACTGATGCGGGCTTGAATATCTAAATCGGTACCTCCATCTGATGACACGATGCTGCTCAGGTAATTGAACATACTCACCTCTTCGATTCGCGTTTCTTCATTGAGGATAGGATGTTGTGATATGTGAGTAGTGTTCATGATTTTAGTTTTAGCTGAATTGACTCTTAGGCTCGCACTTTTTTCAGTGTCCTACAGCTTTTGGCACATATCGTTCAAACCTCCATTCGTATGTGTAAATAAACACACATCGTCTTCGTTATCTAAGTGGCTGATACGTTCGAAAGTACTCGATACAGTAGTAGTCATTATGTCAAGTTATTGTTAAGAACATATAAAACAAAGCTTTTAATATAATCACAATCTTGGATAAAATAAATTGATCAAAACTACAAACCACAAAAGGGTTGTAAACGATAAAACATATTCAATTTTGATCGTGAAATTCAAAATTCTTTACATTTGAATTTCTTAACTGTGACAGTTTAATCTTCCAACCTAACCATAATCATCAAAAGTAATGTAAAATTTCAAAATTAATCTTATTAAATCGTTTCAATTAATCTAAAAAAAAATTTTCTTTCAAATTTGTGTTAAAAATGTTTTTTTTTTTTAATTTAATTTTTATTTAATTATAAACTTTTTTTTTTTTTTTATTAATTAATGCTTTTTGGTTTGAAGTTAAGATTAAAATATCATATCTAATCCCAGTATGTGTATTTAAAAAATAACTCAAATTAATTAAATTCTTCACATAGTGTTGTTAAAATCCTTCATTATAATGGAATATAATTTTTCGCACAAAATATTGTAATCGCTTTCATATTGCATATAGGTTTTTTTTATTTTGAAATTAATTTTTTTAAAATAATAATTCTTTCTGTTGTTTTTTTTTTTAATTAAATTGCAACGATAAAAAGAAAATAAAATTATTTAAAAATAATATATATATATATATTTGTTGTCTTTAATATAACATACATAATACGTTTTGAAGAAATCGTTTCTGAATTAATGACAAAAAGAAAAATTGTTTTTATTTTTCTTACCACATCTAAAGTGTGAGAGTGTTTTGATGTGTGTACATACATTTTTATATGTATATACGTATTAATATAAGATAAATTATTGATGTAGTTTATAAAAAATTTTAATTTTTGAAGGACAAAGTGTAAGTAAGATACTTCATTAAGGCACGTAGGTAAATATTATAAGATTTGTAGGAAATGGATATTGCGTTACAATGCCAGATCAAAGAATGTGAAATTAATTCTATAGTGGTGGTGTTGTGCAATATGAGAGCGCGAGAATTTATTAAAATAACTTTATCTCAAACTTTATATAATATAAAAATATTTTAATATATTAAAGATATGGTTTTTTGTTTTTGTTATTAAAGTGACTCAAAGATTTGAATACAAATAAAATGATTAAAAAGATTTTGACAACACTTTCCTTTAACTTTCGTGTCTGATTGCTTTGAAATTTTGCATAAATAAACTGTTGGCGGTATAATTATAATATATAGTTATCAAAAGCGTTAGATCAAGTTGAAGATAAATGTCGAAAAATTTAAGTTATACAGATAGTGGAATGGAGAAAATTTGTTGAAGGAGTTCTTGGCCCTCTCGAGTTGTATTTATCTAAATGAATTATAATTGTAACAATATTCAAAGGTACTTAAATAAACTTTTGAAGAAATTTATTGAACCAATTGATGCACTTAACTATATTAATTACATAAAAGTTTGATTCTACCTGTATCGGTAGGTTTGAGATTTTTCTCTATGAAAAGCTTAAACTTTAATTATAAGTCTTTATGATTTCCTACTACTACTACTTTTTGTTTTTTAACTATTTAATTATAATTAAAATTAAATTTAAATTAAAATTAAATTTCGTCAAAATTAATTTATCGTCGTGTAATTATTATTTTGTGCCAATTTTTATGTTTTCAAACTAATATTGACGTTTTGGGTTTTGGGGGCCGTTCTATTAAATTCGCTTACTCTGGTAGCTCTATCTACCATGGTTTAGCTTTTACTTAGCATCTATTTTTTTCCACATCCACATTTTTTTTGTAAATTTATCGAATTTTGTGCCATATCCAAATTTATCCAATCTTTGCTACATATCCAAGTAAAATTAGTTAACATTTTTGTTTCTAATATTTTGTAACACATGTACATAGCATAAAATAATTACCAAAAAAAATTATAATGAGCCAATATAAAAATTGGCGTTTTCCATAATAATCAAGGGATGACATAATCATTCATTTTTGCAAATTAATATACAGACATTCTTTATTGTTACAAACATGTTGTTATGTTACTTAATTTTGTCTTGCTTAAAAATTGGTTGGTATAGTGGAACTGTTCTGTTATACTGGAACTGTTTTTTTTTTTCATTTTATTTTATTAATCATAAACTAGCAAGTTATTTCTATTTACTTTTATTATTTTATTCTTCCTATTGTAAAATGTTCTCTTTATTTTTTTAATGTTTATGTATTTTGTGGTAAAACTATATGAAAAGTTAAACTTGTATTTTGTGATAAGACAATGTAGTTTTTTTTTTCCATGGTACTCTTAGGTTTCTTTTGTACTCTTAAATTTTGGAAAAACAATCAACATGTATAGGAAACTCGAAACGGGCTTGCTAAATCGTGGAATTGTAATTTTTTTATGCCTCATACTAATTAGGCTATATATATACATATATTAACGATGATATTACTTTATTCCAAAATATTTGTTGATATTGAGGGTATAGTTCAAAACTTTATGTTTTTGCAAATCCTGAAAAATTAATATGGTAATTTACTTACTTTTGTTATTTTTAATTTATTTTCAAGATATTTAAAATAATTTTTTTTAAAAGTACCTAACCATATTTTATTTTTGAATGAAAAAATTTATAACTTACAGGTTTTTTAATTTTAATTTTTATAATTAAAAATATTTTTATAAAGTTTTTAATAAAAAAAATTTTTTAAAAAATTTTCCTTACTTTTACTTTTGCCTTGTTAATTATTTGTTTTGTTACTCTATAAAATTTACCCTATGTAAAAAAAAAAATAATAATAAACTTTATTTGTAACTTTACTTGGATTGATGTTATTATGTTGTTCTTTTGAAAGAACAAAATATGTTGGAGAACATAGAAATTTATACAGAAGAAACTATTCAGTTTAGAACCAAAATATCAACTTCTATTTTTAAGTTATAACCAAAGATTCTATTGAACATTCATGTAAACGCGATAATGGTAATATTTTTAATATATGTAAATAATAATTTAATATAAACTAATTTATTCTCCTAAATATTAAATTAGATATTATTTTTATGCATTCAATCCAAATTCATCAAAAATAAAAATTCGTCTAGAATTATATAAAATGCTTGAAATACAATGCAATTAAAAATTGGAATCCATTTTTCAATGTAATGACTTTATAATGTAATCTTTCAGTGTTTGTGTCATTGTAATTAATATAATGGTCTTCATTCTGAGAATAGAATCACTTTTTGGTACCTATCGCAATATTTGGTTATGAATATTATTTTCCATCATTTCAAATTATCGTGGACATTATGTTTTTTATTGATTTATCTTAAACAACAACCTCATACGTAATAATTTATTTCAAAAAATAAAAATTAAATTAAAATCGTGGGTGTTTTTGCGGCAATTTGATAAATTATAGGTTTTGTTTGTTAAAATGATTTATGGGGGAAATTTTAAATTAAAATTTCTAGTCGAAAAAATATTTGAATTCGCCACGTCTCCTTTTAAATGTCCACAAGAATAATAATGAAAATCGGGTTGGAAATGGTTCAGATATTTGTAATTTACAGATTATATATTATAATGAATCTGTCATACAATTTTTGTTCATATTCAACCGATTGACATTTAGTTTATGATTATCAGACCAGGAAAAAAATAAATTAAAATTAAAAAAACAAAATAAAGCTCGAAGTTTAAACAACTTCATAGTTTATAAGTTTATATTCCTAATTATTACTTAATCTGCTTGAATTGTAAACAAGCTTAAACTTTAAGATTTACACTCTGTATGAGCTTTGAAGCTCCTTTAGAGATAAGGATAATTAAAATAAAAAAATAAATAAAAGGTTATCTTGTACTTTTTCTACAATTAAAATTATAAAATAATATTTAATAATAAATATTCTAAATAAAAAAATTTAAAAAATTAACATTCATTTAATTAAATTGTATATTAATTTTAATTTTATTCTTTCTGATTCACTATGTTTCAAACAATTTTCTTAGTTATAGATTTATAATTTTTTGTGATACCTAAAATATAAAATAGCAACGTCTCTAAAAAGTTCTTATAAATTGTGCTATTTTGCTCCGCCTACTAAAAATAAATAAGTTTCGCTGCGTAACATATTTTCGGCTACGTATAATAAAATGCGTTTCTCAGAATAAGGTCCAATGTATCATTGATTCATTTGCTATATGTCAGTGCAATTACCTGGTATAATACAAAGCTAGGTTAGCATTGGTATAATATAATTTAAAGCTAGGTAACAATTAAATATTTAATTACATATTCAATTAAAAAAAAAAAATAAAAAATGTGAATGAATTTTAGAAAAAATTACTATAACAAAATGATTGTATAGTTATACTCTACCCAAAATGTTAGAAAGTTACTAGTGTCTTATAATAAGACAGATGTAAATAAAAATGGGGTTTCAAAAAAAAAAATAAATAAATTAAAAACTCTAGAAAACTTTTCCAATAAATATTCTGATAAACATAGAAGTCATCAGAGACACACCTAATGTGAAAATCTTACAAATTGATAATTCTTTGCTTAAATTAACAACTAGGTATGTTTGGGAAAGCAGTCATTCCAGTTGTTTCTGCACAACCAATAATTATATTGAATTTTTTTGCTGCCACGATTAAAATAATCTATATTGTATTTCTTGGTTGTTTTAGGTGATCTTTTACTCAAAGAACTTTGTACTAGAGTCACTTTTGCGATTCAGACAATCTATTTAATATAATAAGTGTATACCGAAAATTTGAACCTAATGGTAATTCGCCTATCAGCTAATTCAATGCAAAAATTGATACTAATGTAAGCTTGTTATAATAGTGTCGTCCAAGTTTATATGTCTTCAAAAACCATCTTCTTTTTCCTGTATGCTACCAATTTAAAAGCTCTGAACTTGAGGCAATATTGCCATTAACTTCTGTAACGATCAAATTTTATTTAGTTGGAATTCTGGAATTTTTTCATATCCCCCGATTCACTATATGTTAAAGAAGCTATGGCATATCGCGATGACACGTTCAGGTGGATTTAAATTCGAATCTATTTCTCATGCGATGGTAGTATTTCAAGAGCTTAAAAAATATATTTTTGGTATACTAAATTTTAATGCATCCAAACGTATTTTTTATTTATAATTAAAATACTGTAGTGACGCGGTAAATGCAACTAATTAAAACCAAGGCTATTACTATGAATAATAGGTGAAATGTTGCAATTATCGAGTATGACCGTAATTAGCTATGTGAATAGCCATACTATCATATAAATATGTATTATTCTCTTTTCCTATTACAATAAAAGATAAACTTCAAAAATGCATATAAATTCATTGCACTTTATTTCAGAAAATATACATAGCATAAAATAAACTTTAAAAAAAAAAAACAAAGAATCTCATTATTTTATTCAATCAAAGATATTTAAGGTACTATTTATATATACATAATAATTATGACAATAATATTTTAAAAGAAATCTGAAATTTGTTTCTGTGCTAATTTTTCAATTTTTTTTTCATTGGCCACTTCTGTCAAATTTTGCAAAGTGATTTGGTCGTTCACAGAAATATCATTTTCTTGACACCATTTGATACAAATATCGAAAGTTTTTATAGCTTCTGTATGTGTCATTTTCTCTATAGATACAACATTCAATTCTTTCTCATCACTTTCATCACCGGGCAAATTTTGAATACTCTCATCATCATTGTTTTTTTCCAAAACCCAATCAATAATTTCAAATTCGTTAAATATGACTCCATCAGAAATTTGTTGCAGTATATTTTGTACTTGGATTATTTTCTACATCAATTCGAATCCTGAGCTCATTTAAAGGAATTTCATCTTCCAAATCAGATTTCGTTGCGGAAGGTATAACTTTCTTAAAGCAATTAGAAATTTTTGAAGAACCAAAATTGTTCCATGCACTATAAATTATTGCTCAACATTTTTGTACAAATGTTGCTTTTACCGAGTCAGAAAATTTTGTCAGTTGCCTTTATTGAAGCAGTAGAATTGAAATAAGTTGTTGCAAATACCGAGGAATTGCAATTATCGATAGTTCCACTTACCGCGTCACTATACTGTATAGTCATCGATAAAAGAAAATTTTTCTTTAATTTTCTCTCAACTCTTTTAATTTACTATAATCGTTGTCGTTGTTACTACTTATTTTAAAATTTCCAAAACTCCTAAAGATTACAAATATTTAATATAAAAAAAAATTTATAAATTGAAATCCAATGACATATCTATTTTCATTCCATCCTAATTTTTTTTTTTCAAGCATACTGAAAATATGAATATGCAAATAAGCAGTATGTAGATGTATGGTAAAAACTAGAAGTTAAAATATATTAAATCATAAGAACAATAACAAGAACAACAACAATACTATAGTAGATACTATAGTAGAAAGAAAAGCGACAATGCAAAAACAACAACAACAACAACAGCAAATATTTTCAAAAGGAATCAAAACTCATGTGGTAAAAAATACGAAAACAACTCATATCCCATTATGCTGAGTGCTTTTTGATGGTGTAGAATATACTACTGAAATACACATGATTTTACATTATTGCACATCCTTGAAGGATTATTTCTTTTCATTTATTATGTTTGTTTCTGTTTTTATTCTTCTCATATTATTATTATTGTGTGTTCTTTACATTTTGTTTTTTTTTTTATATATTTTTTTATTTTGAGGAATTTTTGAGATGAATTAGCATAATTTGTATGGTTGGAAAAATTTTGAAGTATCTACACACTTATTTGATGTGAGGATGTCTTCTTTAGTACAAAAAAAAAAAAAAAAAACTGTTTATGGAAAATTTTTGGTGTTATGTATTTTTTTTTTCTTAATATTTAATTTGTATATAATGTTTTTGTTTGTTTTTATTGTTTTGTTTTTGTTGTTTAAGTAAATTTCATTGTTTTTATGAAATTAAAAATTTGTGTGGTAGGACTGGTAGGTACTTTTAAGCAGTTACTTCAGTTTTTAAATATATAATTATATAGGCATACATAATATTATGTATATATATATATATATATATATGTATGATGTTATGAGTGACAGAAAATATAATATGAAAAGTATATAAAGGTTATTTTTTTGTAATTGTATAATCGTTTTACGAGTAGATATAGAACTGAAGAAATTCTAAGTAATAATTTATTTACTTTAACCAGAAGTACATCTCAATGCATTAAATTTTAAGAAATATACAATTAATATCTTCAAAGAGAAAAAATAAAAATTCCTGTTAAAATAATAATCTTAAGTAAACACTTTATGCACATTATATAACTAGATCCTAGAAAATAAATAATATCAACGTACTTATTATTCACGTAATATTATTAAATAAATAGAAGTATGTACTACTCAATATTTAGATTACAAAAATTTTGTACAACATTTTTGTATTTTTTCAAGTCTATTTTTAATAATTTAGTAATTCGTTTTTGTTCTTTATAAACCTGAAGAGTTTAGAGAATACAATTTCAGGTTTAAATTGAATTAAAATTAAATTTTAATTAGCATTCGCCTGCTTCTCGAAATCCGAGGTAGATTGATAAATAAAAAATCATACTCAATTTCATTATGAATTGTTTTTCATCATTTATTCTTGCTGCTACATAATTTTTTTTATTGATTTATCTTAGACAACAACCGCATATGTAATAATTTACTTAAAAAAAAAATAACACAAAATTAAAATTAGGTGAGTTGCGATAATTTAATAAATTAAAATTTATGTATGTTAAGATGTATGATGTATGTGTATACTAATACATGGGTGAAATTTTAAATTGAAACTTCTAATTTAAAAAAATATTGTATTTCGCTACGTCTCTTTTAAAACATCGTTTAATAATGAAAATCGATTGTGGAATGGTTCAGATATTTTTGTAGCATTCCATTTTAAATTTACAGATTAAATATAATCATAAATTATTTCACCATAGTAGAACAAATTAATTTAATTGTTTTATGATCATTATTAATACTTTGTTGGCAATTTTTGATACAATTGGCGGGTAAATGAGAACTGAGTTGTATGAGCATCTAAGCCAGTAATTCTCAGAGTACTATTTTGGCTAACAATTTTAAAACAATCTGTTCCAGCAATATGACACGCTGGGTGGCGCAATAGGTAGAACGCCTGCCTTTCAACCGAAAGGTCCCGGATTCGATTCCCGATGAAGCAAAAAAAAAAAATGCTTCATTGGTTTTTCGAGCTGGTCTAGTACCCTTTGTCATTGGGATATAAATGACAAAAGATAATTGAGAGTTAATCTGGTAACAAATTAAATAAAATGAAACTATTCTATTTAAGCAGGCTTAGTTCCTGACAATAGTAGTAGTTTTCCACATTTAATGAGTAGATAAGCCAGTAATTTGTTAAAATAAATACTCGAGTTATTGTAGATTGTAGTGTAAAATTGCAGTACCGTACTTAATTAAACACGAAAAGGTGATTCTACCTAAAAAGATCATAAAAAAAAAAAATATATATCGAATGGTAGTTTTAAATTAATCCTGTATCCGAAATGCATAGACATTTTAGAGGCAAATACAATAGAGGTTTTAGAGATTTTGCATAGTAAAAGGTCTACTCAAACCCGGAATATTACGTTTTAGATTTTATCTTATAGTCATTAACTTATAACGGTATTTCAGTTTATTAAACAAAGTATAACGAAAATTTTTTTTCAGCGAGTGTTTTTTTTTTGTTGGTTTTATCTGGAATAATAAACAATTAAATGTTTAAAGCTACTACTATCATCAGGAATTATGCATTATCTACTATCAAATATTATACTCTCAAGAAATATTATAAAATTTCATTTTATGAATAATGACAGAAAAATTCAATTTAACATCGATGTTTTGATCGGAAATGGAGCGGGGGACCTTCTGATTAGTATGGTCAGATAATATAACCATTACACCATACAACTCGGCACAATATACCGGATATATAAAACATTTAAATAAACTAGATATTTCCTGCATATCAAGACCCTCTCAGATTCGACAATTATCTAAACTGGAAGGTATCATAGGCTTTGTAAGCTTTGCAGTAACCTGCCAGGATATTCATTACAAGCATGGTACTTTAACACAAAATCACGTCCAAAAAATGATGAAAAAGCTTGTAAGCAACATAAAAATAAGCAAAAGAAAAGAACCCCATAAGACAGGAGAAATGTTCTTAATGCAAAAACTAGAACATGCAGATGATGATATAATTATGCATGACTACCATTTTAATACATTCTAATTTAGTCAGTAACAGCTTTTCTGTAATTTCAATTTTATGGAAATTAAATCTTGACATATGTTGTTACCAAATCTTTAATATTATATGCACTGCACTTATATCAATGTCATTTCTGACGTAAGTGCGTGCATATTTTATGAAATTAAAATTTTTACGTTTTTTATTATAAAAAAATATATAAAAAAAAAGCCTGTAAACAATTGTTTTTTTTTTGTTAATTAAAAAAGTAGTGGTATTATTTTATGTGTTGCAAAATAAAAAACTTAAAATAATAAAATAATATTTTTGTTTTCATATGCAAATTAAAGTGATATAAAATTTTATTTGAAAATAATAAGAAAAAAAAATAAAATACAAAATGGAGTTGGATTAGTAAATAAAAAATTGTTTAAGGTAGTTTTTTTCTTCTTATTGTTTTTTGTTATTTCTTAAAATGTTTTATATTCTTTTAAAATTAATATTTATATTTAATTTTTATTGTTTTTTATTTTTGTCTTTTCGTATAATTATTATGTGAAATCATTTTTGTATTATTTGAGTTATGTAAAAGGAAAAGTAAAAATACATAAAGAGTTTTTCCAATTAAAGTTAGAAATAAAAATAATTATTTTCATTCCACATATTTACAAAATATTATAAGTAATTTAAATTTTAAAAGTAATAAGTTATACCAATTTGTTAAAAAAATCATTTTTATTTTTTATCACTTAAATTTGTTCAGTAAAATTGGGTGAGGGGGTGATTTTTCTCAAAAATGTTATTGCTTTCAACTCGATTTACTTAAATTACAATACATGCATTACTAGTATACGTTATTACAGGCACTGTTTTAGTATTAAATATTAGAAAGGACGTTGTTTAATATACCACCTATTCAATTATAAAAAATAAAGCAACCGTAAAGGCCCGCCCACTATAAGTTGGAAAATTTAGTTGAGAATGTTTAGAAACAAAATATAAGTACAGTATGTGAGCCATATTTCTATTTGTATCTCAGAGAAGTGTTTTTAAGCCGATATTATAACTGTGGTTTTCTGTTTAAGATTGTAAATACAACTATAATGACTTTAGCGGAACGATGAAATCATCTTATCATAACACAATCTGATTTTTAAAAACATTTTCGTCCAAATTGAAGAAATATTATTTTTACAAAAACATGAAATATGCTGTTTAGGAGTATACCCAATTAAATTAGGAAATGAACTCCAACTGGATCTTGAAAATCATTATATTTTTAATCTATGAATTAAAAAAAAAGTACGGTACAAATATCTGAACCATTTCACAACCGATTTTCGTTATTATTCTTTCAAATGATATATATTTGAAAGGAGACATGGCGAAATTAAATCTTTATTAAAATTAGAATTAAATAAGAAATTTAAAAATTTCAATTCAAAATTTCACCCTATGTATAAGCATATATTCTTAACATACAAAAATGTTTATTAATCAAATTTCCGGAACTCAACCAAGTATACCAAGTATAAATTAAAATAATGGATACACTATAAAATAAAATTTAGTACGTTTTTTTATATAATTTCCTCTCGAGTGGCAGACGAATGCCGGTAATATATTGGATTTTTTCGTTCTTCGTCAAACTCACGTAATATTTTATGCTTATAAAAACAAAATTGTCTCTTTAAGACTCCTGTATGCCTCCCGATAAGCACTAAAAGTGTTATAATGATGTTTTTATGGGAATAATGTGATTAATATTGCTATAAGAATTTTGTTATAGTAATTACGGGAGTTGCTATAATGGAATTTTCAATAAGTGCCACAACAATGTTTCTATAATAGTCTAAACGTACGGAATCCTATATCAAATAGTTAAAGTGTAGTTATAAGAGTAGAATTGCTAGAATAGCAATATATAATAAATACGAAAACACAATATTATACTCAAATCTTTTTGAAGTTTGGGTATTTAACTTCCCATGTAACAATTTTATTGCTATAACATTCTAGCGCTCTCTTATAACACTATTACAAGCACTGTTATAGTAGTATTAGTGTTAATTTGAATTCGCCATAATTGTTGCAAAACGTTATAAATACGTTATAGCACTAAAAATGGAAGATTCTATGTACCGAAGCATTAATTACTGTAAATTGTTATAGGATTAGGATACATATGTATTAGAGTATATGTTTTTTTTTTAAATTAAATTCATTGGAAATAATTTATGTTGTGCGAGAATGAAAAAGGTATTATATTTTATTTTAAAATAATAATTTTATGGAGCTTATATTTGTTTCATGGAAAGGGAGATAGATATTAATTACATATTTTTATATTTGTAAGTAAATGTTTCATAATGTAAAAAATGTCTTACTAATAGATAATATTTTGCGATAAAGTATAATTGTTTTAATATTTATAATTGTTGTGACCAAAATGAAAAATTTTAAACTTCGCAAAAATATATTGCAAAATAACTAATTTTTAAGTAAATAAAAGAAAATATATTTTTAAATTGTATCTTTAAAATGTTAAAAAAATACGTTAATCAATGCATAACATCAAATTTGATTTTTAAAAAATTATACTTTTGCGAAAAGAATGCAAAATAAAGCTTTTTTGACCGTTTTTGTTGACATATTTAAACAAATTTTTTTTTACCATGTTTGTAGAAAATAATGGCTGTCGCAAAATATTTATTCTAAATATTTATTCAAAAGCTACAGTAAGTTTATTAGTAACATTATGAGAATACATACAGTAAAATAATAATACTACTACCGCTATTCTAACAATTCTACTCTTATAACAACACTTTAACTCTTGATATAGGATTACGCACGTTTAGACATTGCTGTAGCACTTGCTGAAAATTCTATAATAACAACCCCCGCAATTGAACATATAAGAACATTATTATAGCAATATTAATCACATTATTCCCATAAAAGCATCATTATAACACCTTTAGTGTTTATCTATTAGTTTATCTTTAGTGGAGTTATATAGGAGTCTTATAGCACTAATTTTGTTTTATAACAATAAAATGTTACGTAGGTTTGAAGAAGAACGAAAGAATCCAATAATTAAATAATATAGAATTTCCAAAACCTAGGTAACACGATCTATATATAGTTGATATACGGTGGCTTGTAACAAACCAACTAATTCATAGCGATTTAAAAATTTAAGTTAAGTTCACATATTTTATCATGTCCAGTTCGTTAATATTCACAAATATTCAGTTTAAACAGTGTATTGCAGTGTATTGCAGTGTATATACACACAGATTCAAAATAAAATATTAAAAGCAAAAAATAGAAATAAATATTTCTATTCAAATTGAATACTTATACTTTTTATTTTAAGACACATTTTATAAGCTTTCTATCAAGACAATTTTCATTAATCTAGAATACGGTATTTCGGAGATATGACGAGAATATTGTTACATAAGTATAAAAACAGACAAAGCAAACTTCAAGTACATATAATACCGTAAAGGTTGTCCTAATCATATGCAAAATAGTAGTCAAAACCGGACACATTATATATCAACTTCTGAACGTCTCTATTTATACTTATAGAAAAATTTAAGGTCAAAAAAGTTTTTCTATGCAATGATTTACATGCATAGAATACAATACGGAACAGCAGACATGAAAAAATATTGTTCATACATGCATAATGCAAGAAAAATATATTTCATCAACTGACCTTGGTATTATACAAAACAGTTCTAAATGTAAAAACTGTCAAAATGAATTCAGTTTCAATTCACCTTCAGGTTTTTTTTTTCACTTCAATTGAATTTAGTCAATCAAATGTCAAAGCTATTCAAATGATGTATTGAAACAAAAATATTTGCAAGCTTAAATGCATAATGAGTTTTGTTGACCAAAATCTAATTGCAAAACTGTTGGAAAAAGCATTCGAAAAAGTATTGGAATCGAGTACAAGACACTAAAGAAGTCGAAATATGCATTTTTGGTCAATTTTGGTCAAAAGAAAATAGTCGACTATTTTTCATAACTAAACAAATTTAATTATAATTATTTATTATTTTACTTTAAATAGTTTAATTGTTGTCAGCTTTCCATTCACTAATAATGACAATTAGTTATGACAATTAGTCACAAGCACTGATAAAGGAAGTATGTTGCTCCCGAAATATCGATATTTGCATTCAAATATTAAAAAAATATTAGTGAACTAATTTTATTAGAATTATTTAATTTAAATTATCACTAAAAATTAAAAAAAAAATCCGATTAAAAAATAAAAAAATAAAATGTTATTTTACGAAAAAAAATAAAATAAGTTTTTCTAAAAACCAAATTGGAAAAACATTTTTCCTAATTACCAAAATTAAAACTGAAACCGACCGGAAAATTTTAAAATCGACTTGAAAACAATAAAAAAAATTTAATCAAAAATATCAAAGCTATTTTCAAATAATTCTAAAATAACTTTAAATAAAAGAAAACTAACTGCATACAATATAAATGCAGTAAAATTAATTCACATCACATTTTAAGAATAAATTACAGTAAAATTAGATTCATGCACCAACATAAATATTGCTAATGAAAAAGAAAACAAGCAGAAATATATTAATTCAAATCTTGGGAAATGCTATTATGCTACAAAATAAAAACAGAAAGAAAGAAAGAAAGATAATATCGTAATGACAGTTTAAATAAATTTAAAGTAATTTTTATAAAATTTAAACTTTACGAATATTTTAAACTATTTATTTGATTTTTAATGAAAACTCTTGTTGTCGACATCATTAAAATTTAAATTTCTCCTTATTTTACACTTTCATTCTTAGCATTTTTGTGACATTTTATGTATATATTATTTTTTTTTTATTATAAACAATTTATAATTTAAATTTTAAAAATCATCTTGATATGACAGTTTAATAATAATTCGTTCCCCATCCGTTTCTTTCTAGATCATCTGATCAAAAATAAATTATTTAACATTATTTTCATTTCTTATTTTTTTTTCTTCTGTTTTGGCGTTATTCAATATTTTTCTTTTTCTATTCGTGTTGAGTTTTCTTTTAATAAACTTTTGTGATATTTAGACGAAAAGTTGTTCGTTCAGTGGCATTTTCAACCGAAAACAATTCAAAAATTTACTTACTATAGTGTGTATTTAGTTGCTGAACAGCAAGTGAAAATTTTCAATTTAAATTCAAATTGAAAAAAAGAAAAATCTTTGGTTTTTTGTTTTTGTTGTTTTTATTTTACTTTTTTTTTTTTTTGAAAGTTTTGATGAAGAATCTACGCAAAGTTATTTAATTATATGGTATTTTAACACTCATTTTTTTTAATGTTGTTCTGAATAAGTTTAATTGAAATTTTACAGACTTTTATTATAAAAATTGTGATTAATATTAAATTTAACAGTATTGCGTAATTTTTCAGAAACTATGAGTTTAGACATGATCTAGAAAATAATTTTTCTTTTGTTAGATTTGATTTTAGTGTTAAATTTTAATATTAAATAGTTAATATATTAATGGTTTCAATAAAGAGTGTAAAATATGTAGTAGTAGTTGCTGACAGTTCACCGCCACACTTAGACCAGTAGGGTCGGTCCATTGTGATAAAGAGTGTACAATAAATTACGTGTATAACTCAAACGGAGCGAAGTAATAAATCAAATTCGATTTAGGTTTGAAATTTTATTTATTTATTTACTCATTTATTTTAACAGTTAATCCTATACAAATAAATCTGTAGGCTAACTTTTTAGGTCCTTTTCTCTTTTGAAATTTGGGCCTTTTTATTAAATTATATTAATTATTTGGTATATATTTTTCTGTTTTATATATTTTTTATATTATTTTTGTTAGTTATATTATGTCCCTGTATAGCAGTCCCAGTATATAAAACAACATGTTTAAAACACACTAATGTGTATAATTTTTAAAACAGTTTGTTGTAGATGAGTCAAATTCAATGCAAGCAAGGTTTTAAATTTATTTCACACGTTAGGATTTAACTATATTTTATAGAGTATGCTGTGAGGTGAAAATTTGTTTTTAATAAAAATTATAAATTTATGTATTTTTCACTAAGTTTAATATTTTCATTGATCATGTTTGATACATCATCATTAGAAGACTAATGAGTTTTCTGATCAATGGTGATGTCTTAATAGCTGAAATCGATCAATATATTAATTATTCTTAGTTATAATGATTGAACATCTGTTCTGTGAATGCGAAGGGCTTACTCGTAACAAATTTTGCTACTTTGGAACAGCGTTCCCTAAACAATTGGAATTACCCATCATACAAAATCAGCTATCCTAAATGACTCAGATTATAATATAAAATAAACACGGGTTATCACAATAAACCTATTTGTGGCTGCCGTGATATAGGGTAAAAATTTGTTCCCGAAATTCATAATCTAATCTAGTTATGATGAGTCTTCTAATCAGTTTTCTGATAATAGTGTAACAAACGAAATCGATCAAGATATTAATTAAACTTAATGAAACATTACTATAGAGATTCAAATTTTTATTATAGAAAATTTAAACTTTAAATTCATAAATTATTTTTTTTTAAATTTAATTCAACCATACATTCTATCGTTTTCCAAAAAATATCTCATCACTACTTCTATAATAAAAAACTGACTAGTAGCCACTCATGAAAATATGTTCTTATATTGCCCTCATTGTTTTGATTTCATTGGCATGCAATGGATACGTACATTTATTTCAGGTCATCAAATGGGGATCATTAAATTTAATGGAAATACATCTTTCTTAATAAATATTTATAACCTTGAAAAAGACCTTGAGACATATAAATTAATAACAAAAAGCTAAAACATGCAAGCATCTGTTATGTCTGATTTGTTGCAGATTTACAAATGTTGGTTCTTAAAATAATTTACAAAATAAAGTAAAAAGGCTATACAGGAATTTATTAATACGTATTAATGGTTTAATTTAATACATTATTGTTTTATATATTATCCAGGAGGAGTTAAAAAAAAAACATCGATAATATTATTATTGTTGTGAAGGTCAAGTTTGAAGCGAATTTGATAAAAAAGTACATAGTCATTTTTTTACCTTGACTCATTATTTTACTATGTTTTTGTATGACCCTGCTAGAAATATTATAATTCATCAGACCATCTTAGATTGTTGATAATAAATGTAAGCTTGAAAAGTTAGATGGAAGTAATAACATATGATATGTAATGTGCAATTGGCTTAAGTACGAAATTCAAATGTTTGAAGAAAATTTTTCACCGCTGTTTTTCAGCTAATTTAATTGGTTAGAAAAAATTTATTATCAAACTAGCTGTTGACAATTTTAGCTTGTTGATTGTTATATTCTACTGTTAACTTACTCAAAATTTCTACTTATAAGTTTCCATAACACTAGCAAATTGTATTAAAAAAAATTACAATTATAGAATAGTCGTAAGTTGTAGTTGTAATAATTTTGTTATTGTATGAAACTTATTAAAAATTACAAAAAAAAAAAAAATAATATGCCGATTTAAATGGGTTGATTATTTTAACTATCCAAACTCCTACAACAAAAACATTCTAATAGATATATTTGATTTCAAAATTAAATTGACTTGTGGGTATTTTTGTTAAATATATACTTAAAAAACACAAGTAAAAAAAGAAAAATTACAAAAAAAAAATAAAAAAAAAAATAACAGACATTGAACCAAGAAAATTTAAAAAGGTAAAAATTCAGTTTTCCAGGTGATTTCACCCAGACAAGAAATATATTAAGAGGATAACCTCAAATGATTTTTATTGTTAAACTTTCCTTTTAATTCACCTCATTGTATATAATATGGTGAATTATTGTTAAACTTTTTTTTTGTTCTTTTTTTCAAGAAAGAAACATATAGTTAGTTAGCCTACTCAATTAAAGGACAATAATTGAGTTAAATACCTTCAAAATATATCCAGAATATTTTCATTCGTTATATTTTCAGTTACTTTCAACACTGAATTAAAATGATTAAAAATATTTTAAATAGTGATAACTATAAAATAATATGGTTGTGATAGGTAGAAGGTTATCTCACAGTAAATAATTGATTACAATGTCAAGTCAATTGATGATTAGACCATTATATGTCACTTAAAATTTATTCCTGCTCGACTTCAACAAAACAAGAAAAAATGTTAAGAAGAAATCTTTTTTAATTGTGTTACTGGGTCTTCTTTTTTGTAAGTTATTCGTGCGTTGAGATCAAAAATTACTTGATGCACAACTTTTTGATAAATTTTTGCTTTAGGATACTTTTTATTTACTTAACATGTAATTTTTTAGCTTTACTTATTTATTCTATGTTTAATTTATTCCAATATTAGTTTATATTGTAATAATAAATACATATTGTAACTTGCTTGTCTTAAGCTCGAAATGAAGAAATAAATAAATAACAGAGAATATGACTGATAATATCAATTTACTATAAATTACGACTGATTTGATAATATTTTGTATGCACAGTTAGACAAATTGTCCAAACGAAGTTGTTGCAAGCTATTTTACATCAACCTCATTTCATTTCAGAAACCCACCCATAGTTTGTAGAAGACAATAGAAACCAATTGTTAAATTGGCTAAGAAGCCTATTTTCAATATTCAATTTTTTAAATAGCCTAACCAAATTTTAATCTAACCGAATTTTAGATACACGACATTATAAATTGATACTGAAATTTATCACACACAACTACTTAAAATCATTCTTTGTAGATCGGTTTGTTGCGTAACACAAATGAAATAAATTAAATTAAATTAAATTTAAAATACAAAAAAAAAACAATATAAAAAATAAGAAATAAATTTAGTCTTTCTCCCTTTACGATTCTGTACATCCGAAGATTCCCAAGTGAGACAAATACATTTTTTTCTTTCTAATTTATTTTACATTCTAATATTTACTGTCACAATACTATTGTAAAGGTGCAATTTTGCATGACCAAAATAAAAATTATTAATAGAATACGATTTACTTTATACTTAGAAAATAGAAAACAGTAAATTAGGAAAAGCTTGTTTGCAATATTGTTCTGCAGGTAAAATTGAAGAAGGTATTGGAAGAAAAAATGCAATGACAAAATATCTGTTAATCAGCAAGACTAGTCTAAACAATTGGGAAATATACTATGTAACTCATGATAGTAAAATTTATTTATTTCATATATAGGTATACCGAACAGTTACAAACCCGTTTCGTGATGTGGGTTTATCGACTGAAAGACTTGTGATCATACCTTCTTCACCTCCAAGAGTGTATATAGGAAATGTCTTAGGCCCGTATTACACATCAATCAATGGTCAATATATTGTCAATATATTGTCAATATATTTGATTGTTGAGAAATGATTTATGGTGGTTCTATCCTCATCAATCTTGCTGTCAAAATTGTCATCAATCTTTCTGTCAAAATCAGCGGGGGTAAAAAAATTACTTTTTGGGAATGTTGAGATGTTACTTGGGAATGTTCAAAGAAGGTTATAATATTAATTTATAATGTAATTCTAAAAAGAACAATTTTTATATTAATAACAATTTTTATATAATAATAATTATAGCAATTACTGTTAAACAATAATATTGAATTTTGCGAATTTTGAGCTTAAAAATTCCTTTACCGGTCCTTCCCGGAAGTTGAAAATATCACCAATCGATAGAGCACCCTCGATTAAGTTGATAAATTTTTTTTAAATTATAAATTAACGGCTTCTTTCCCTCTTAAAAAGCTGATACGCATGCACTGGCACACCTTGTATATATTATATATATATTATATACTTATAAATATATATGAGAGATTTTGAGTTAGGAGAGATTTTAGAGTTCTAGGACTTTTTACTAGATACAAACTAAATGTTTGAATACGACAACACTAAATGAATTAAAGCCGGATTTTGGGATTTATCTATTTTGGGGTTTTGTATTTGATACTTTTTCTTTGGGATTTCGTAGAAAGCCCGTAAAATGTTCTATGAATACAGGCATTTTTATTTGCCAAATTTAATTTATTTTATTTAATTTATTGGCAAATTAAATTCAGGCATAAGATAGTATAGGGTATTTTAAACTTTAAAACAAAAATGCTTTAAAAATGTACATAGATTCGGGTTATTCATTGATTTAATTGAAAACATTAGATCTTTGGTCTTGTAAATGAAAGATTAATGACAATTTCTTTTAATATTATTATTTATTTCAAAATCTACTGCTGATCAAGCCCTTGCTTATTATTTTTAAATATTTTTTATTATGCTTTCCCTGATTTTTAATTACTTGTGTACATAATATTTTAATTTATTTATTTATTTATTTAACATTGGACCTACAGATTAATCTGCAGCCCAATTACAGGCCCAATATTTTAATTTTTAAATAGTTTTTTTTTTTTAATTATTTTCTTATTATAAACATATTTTAGACAAGAAGTACTATATACTGCTAATTTAACTAATTTTAAGCGTCATTGAATCGTGACGAGCCAAATTTTCAAATTCAAATTGTCAACGACATACGACATACTATAACCGTGTACTATAAATTGTTGTAATGCAAATTTACAACAGAGTACAACATACTGGGCCTTATTATGGTAAACGTACGGTAAACGAGATGCGTGAATCTTTGTATTCACTTCACTTCAAATTGGTATTGTACAAAACGGGTGAAAAATCTGTTTTCGAAACGTTGAATAACACATGTCAAATGCAATTATTTTGAACATATATGTTATGTGAAAGTTAAAGTTTGAATTATTTCTAAGGTATTTAAAAAAAAAAAAAACAAAATTATTGTTTTTAAAATTATTAAAGAAATATTAAAAATGGATAGAGTAGCGGTTTGTTAAGCAAAATTTAAGGAATATTTTTAATAATATTTTTGAAATAGACGATAAACGGTAAAAATTTTGGAACATTTTAAGTATTTTTATATATTTACATACATATTTTATACACAAACGTATTTTTAGTTTTACGACAAACTTTCGTCTGAATGAATCTGCTTTTGAATATATATTAAAACAACTAAATAACCGACAACAACCGCCAACAACTAAATAATCAACTTCAACACTTAAATTAAAACTTGGGGCTTATTTGAGATTTTTACTCAAGGTAGTTTACATATAAACTACCGATCTTCTCACAAATGTTGTTATCAAGGCTGGATATACTAGAGGCAACATTATGTTCAAAATGGATAAAATTGTTTATGAATTACATTTTTTAACTCAAATGAACAAGAACATAAAAAATATATATAGTTAACCTACATTTAGTTGTTCTAAATTTTTTAAACGCGAACTAGTGTTCACGTTTCAACAATACAAAGAAAACTGTAGCCGTACGTTTTGAACAATACCAAAAATATATTCACATTTAATTTCGAAAATGACGTTTGACATTTTTCTCTTCACGTTTGCCGCACGCGTACCACAATAGCAATTCAACGCGTTTCGATTGCGTTTACCACAATAAGGCCCATTGAAATCGTAAAATATAAAATACATGTTTCTCTATTTTCGTTTTAACCTTTTTAGCAGCAGGTGACACATTATAATCTACTCTTATTTATTAATTACAAATTAACAAATTAAAAATTAGTAAAAAAACAAATTGTAAAAAACTCAAACTGCTCAAAAATCCTTCAATAAGTGGTTCTCTAAATAATTACTATACCTGTACGAGCTGATATTACTATATATACGAGTATATAACATAAATTATATTATATTTCAATCATCTTTTTAATGAATTGAACATGTAAAATTAATCTGTAACGCAGCAGTCTAAAGGTATTTTGACTTCAACAAATAAATAAAATTCTAATCGTCGTATCCGTCTGTAAACTTTCACAATATTATTGTTGGTTGATGTCCTCTTCAGTCCTTTTCTAAAATATGTACTCTAAATATTGTGTAATCGTGAATAGAAAGAGAATATGAAAGAAAAAGAAAGTCAAGAAAAATACATTAATCATTGGCACCTTTTGGGAATTTTGTCCTTTGATCTTTATTATTAATCTCTCAAATTGATTGCCTATTCAGTGTAAAAATGTTTTCGTTATTTTACTCTTATTGTTGTTGTTTTTGTTGTACTTTTTTCTTACAACATTTTTTTTTTTATTGATTTTTTATAAGATCTTGTTTTATTGTATTTTTTTTGTTTTTTTATTTTTTTATTTATTTTGTATGTTTTTGTAAATTTCATAATACGCCTACTATTCACTATACCTTTTCAGGAGTACATCTCATTGTTATATGTCAAAAACATTTTTTGTTTTGTTCCACATTTGTACGTTATTGAAACTGAAAGTGATGGGGTATTTTGTGTTATTATAGAATCAATTTGTTCTTTTTAAGTATAGAAATTCTTAGAGTACCTACAAAATTCTATAGAAATAAAATATATTGTATATAAAGATAGGATAGGATATACTTAAAGAGGTTGGAAAATATATCGGGTATAGAAATGAGGAAGTGATGAAGCAAAAAACAATAAACAAATAAGAAAAACATAAAATCAGCAATAATGCATGATTTCTTTTAAGGATATAAAAAGATAAAAAATGAGGAAATTAAATGACAAGCACAAATTAAGTTGTGTTTTTGTTTTTGTTTTTTTCGTTTGTATATTGTTCATACTGAAGATACAAGAAGGATATACTATTAACAAATATAATATTATATACGTATTATATTGGTATATCGGAACTTAAGAGATTTTTGAACAGCAAGAGTTTTTGAAATTAATAAAATAAAAAAAAAAAGTTTTTTTTTTAAGAAAACTACATTAACTGTGTAGGAGGTTACAACGTACACATGATATTAATCGAAAAGGTTATTATATTATTATGCTACCTTAATAAGGTATTTTTAAATTTCCAATATTAGATACATTCATAAATTAAATTCGGGCATGTGGTATTATCAATTTAAAATAAATATATTTAATTTATTTCTTCTAATTCATTTCCAACAGTGTTTTGACATACATGTGTACACAAAGTAGTATGGAGTATGCACGAATGTATAGATTTTGGAATATATCTGATACGGCCAGGTATATTTGGGGTATGTACATTTTGGTAGTTAATGTAGAAATTTATAGTATAATTTTTCCGATATCAAAGGATTTAGATTTAATGAAAAAATTTAATTTTATTTTCGATTCTCCCATTGGAAAGTTACACAATGAAGGTATGAGGTTAAGCAAATAACACTTAGTAATTATTATAATTATGGTCTTTGCTTTAATTTTTATATTTGGTGGATCAAATTTGAAAATTCTCTAGATTTGTGAATTTCAAACATATTACTATTTAGATCCGAACTATACCAGCTGTTCAACGACATGGAGCTAGATAAAAAAAGTCAGAATAAGACGGCTTCATTGGGTAGGTCATGTAGAGTGTATGGATGAAAATGTTCCGGCTAGGAAACTCTTCGAATCTAAGCCCCAGGGAACGCGTCGTCGAGGAAGGCCACACCTTCGTTGGAGAAATGAAGTATCGGCAGATATGAAAAAGCTTCAAATCACCAACTGGAGAGATTCCGCACATGACCGAAATCAGTGGAGGACAATTTTGCGCCAGGCCCAGGACCTTCAAAGTCTGTAGCGCCTAGCAAGTAAATAAGTATTATTTAGATCACAAAGTGACATTGATAATTTTTATGAATGGTGTTTGTTTAATAGGTTTAAATTGAATATTAATCATTATGAAATTTAAGTACTTAATAAATAATTCTCTACTAGAATGTGTCGATCAAATTAGAGATTAAGGAGTTATCCTAGATAACAAATTACCTTTCACTCCTCATAAAGATTTTATTATTTAAAAAGCTTTTTTTAATGCTTGGTTTCGTTAAGGGAATTCTCAACAATTTTCTAACTCTTACACTTTTAAAGCGGTACAGACAATGGTTCGTCCTCTAGAGTTCTTTGTTAGGCCTAATCTTGAATATGCTTCACCTATTTAGATGCCTTTTTGTTCTAAGCAATAATAATAAGAGTTGAATCCGTTCAAAAAAATATGATTAAATTTTGTTTTCGCACATTTGAAATAGGAACATCACGTTAATAACTAGCAAACTGCTAGGCGTAATGTTGCCGCAGTGATGTTCTCTTATGAGATTTTATCAGCCAAAATAAATTGTTCATATCTCTTAAATTTATTTAATATTTATGCTCCAAGCCGTAACTTTAGACTTAGAGCTACGAGATTTTTGTATCTCGATGCACATAGAACTAACTATAGATTTATCTAACCTATAGTTAATGCTCAATGTGTTTTTAGTAATTGATTGCTCTTCTGGTTGATTTTAATTATAGTAGGTTAAATTTTAAGAAAAAAATCTTCAATTTTTTTCAACTTTTTGCTTTATAAGAAAAATATGTAAGGGCTTGATTCCAGTCGATTGTAAATGAATAAATAAATAATGCACAATCATATATGAACAATTTTTATAAATCTTGATGCAAAGAGTTTGTATTAGAAATGACAGTTCTCAAGTTTGAGATTCAATTCGAAGCTCAGTTTAATATTTCAGAAAAAAGAATTTTAACACTTGGATTACCTAAATATGCTTGGAAGGAGACATAAAAGAAAACATTTAGCATAGTCTTTATTGGATACAGAAATACGGAAATATTTAATTTGGAATAAAGATTTTGAAATGTTCGGGTTCCTAAAATTTCGTTTCCTCATTTTTGGTGTAAATAAATCCATTTTCTTAAAATATAATTTTTTGATTGAAAATTTTTTAGATAATTAAAGGCGGTCGCGTTCTAACTCAAATTTATTGAGATATTACTTTTGTCAACGGGACAACAAAATGTAGAAAACAGGACTTTGCCAAAGTATATTTTTTTGTCAAACCACCTCAATTGAGCAAAATTATTTTATTTATTTATATATCAGTGTGTGCATAATATTAATATTCAGCCAAACTTTTAGACCCATTTCCATTTCGAGATGTGGGCCTATTATTTTTGTTATCATTTATTTTATCCCAATAACACAGAATCAGTTCGAAAAACATAAAAAGCATTTCACTTTAATCTTGGGAAGTCGACCTTTAACCCAGTCAGCTTGTCGAATCAGTGTGATTTAAATTTTTTCTGCATTCGGTAAGATTTCTAGAAAATTCCGATTTTAAAAAACGAGATTTAAAAAAAAAGAATATTTTTAACAAAAACGAGGAATTTTAGGGTAATATAAAAATCTTATTTACTCATCCGGAACAATAAAACTTGTATGATATGATATCAAAATTATAAATCAAGTCAATAAGTTATTGATCTGCTTTATCATTTTAAGAGCAGCTCTCTTTCCATTGAATCTCACATTTTTTTTTAGGTCTGTGTACATGTCACATCTCCAATATGAAGATTTTAATATCTAAAAATATTTTATATTTTCTCTGAACATTGAATGTGTGAGAGTCATAAATTTTTGATTTTGATGACGATGTCTTTATTGTTAAACAAATTATACAGTTTAAACTCTTGATAGACCCAAAATTCTATCGACAAAAATTTTGAAACTCAGATTCATTGGAAACAATATCTTATCAATGTTGAATTCATCAAACGTGAATTTTGGAAATTGAAAATCCTTCAAATTGAGATAATATCAGTTAGTCAGCATTGATTCACATATTAAGCATCGAATAAATTAATTACAGATTGATAGGGTTACTGGTATAATTGCAGCTGCTGGCAAAGATAAGGAAACTCTTTATCTATCTGAAAATTATATTTTTCTATTAACATTTTTCTATTAACGATTTACAACAAACATGTTCAGCTTCGTATCACAATTACAAAATCTATAAATCAAAATTGATTATTGAAAACTTTCAAGCATTTGGCCATTAACAGAATGAGCACATAATTAAAAACAACAATTTACGAATTAAACAAAGTAGAAAAGCACCACTCCATTGTAAATAATAGTTAGTTATATTTACTCTAATAAGATCGACCACCAAAGGTCGAATTTTGGTATATGTACTTCTTAATAAGAAATTTGCGGCAGATCTATCTTGAATTGAATTCGGAGATTTCTAATATGCGAATTTTCATATATACGGGTTTTTACTTAACACGATAATCATACAATAATCATCAGTGAATACAAATTTTCCTCTTGACACGTATATAAATATTTCACCAATATTAATTCCCAATTTCGTCCACAGATACCCTCATATTACCAGTTATATTTATAACATTATAATTTCAATATCAGTGGTAATAAAAGTACTTGACACGGACAACCAGTTTTAAAAGCATTGATTTAATTAAACACTTACTGATGTTTATAGTACTACTCCTACTATATAAATGCACAGAAAAACTAAAATCGCTAATTTCGTCTAATATCAACCCGAATGCCTTGGAAACACCAAGACGAATATAGTTAGAATTTTTAGATCATTCCACTACAAGCATTACCAAGAAGGGATTGTTTTTATGTGTTCGATTAACAAAAATTGAATGTGAACACCAATAGCACAGTTTGAAACTCCCCGCCGAACTTTTATACTACTTATTTCTCATTTTTTCACTAACTATCCGTTATCTTTTCCAAAAGCCAACGGTACTAAAGTATGAACGTTTCTTTGACCTAAGTTTTGGCTAATAACATTAAAAAAATATATATAATTTGTAACTGAGAGAAGAGATGTTTCGGCATCACTGAAATCACGATATTTAAGAACGAGCATAAGACTTGTCAATGATATCATCACATTAGAATCCAACATATTAAAAAATAATATAAGCAATTGACACAGACAACCAATTTTAATAATATGACAATTAGATTAAACCCCAATGGGAAATATACTGAATTGAATGTCTTGTATTGTAAAAATACATGACTGTGGGTACCCACATTCAATGATTTATTTTTAACCTTAGTTAGAATAATTTATTTAAAGCGATTAAAAATAAAATTAAGATTACATTTTTTTTTTATATTCTTAGTTTTTTTTGTACCTGATTTTACCACATTTTTAACCATGAATTTAGTTTATGTACTTCTAAAATGCGTATTAACCGCATACATTTTGTATATAGATAACGTACAACAAAACGTGCTCATTTTATATTTAGATTGGTAGGTGTAGGTATTTATGTAAGTTTTTAATATAGGTGAGAGTTAGGGTACTTGTACTCTGTTGTACTTGTACTCAATTTTTATTTTTAGTAGGTACATAATAACTAAGACAAATAATTCGCATGTTAAATAATAGTGAAGTAATTTTTGAGAATAATTTTTTTTTTGTTTTTTTTTATTTTTTATCCTGCGGTTATATAATTTTGACAATAAAGGGAAATTCCATTTTTTTTTTTATTTTTAATAAACTTTATAAAACTTTCAACGTAGATTACATTTTGTTTGTATTATTTTTTTTTATTATTTTTTTATTTTTCAACTCTCATCACGCCTGATAAAATAACACCGTTATTATGATGATGGTTCATGATTATGTGAAATGTTGTAAGACTATACTAAAGCCACGTGTGCTTTAGCTATCAAATCCTTATATATATAACATTATATATACCTAAACAAGTATATATTGTATATATGTATGAAATAAAGAAGGATTTTATGAAGGAGACTTTACGACAATTATGTTTACGAGGAAATTTTTTAGAAATTTTGTTTTGTTTTATTTTTTTTTTTTTGTGTGTTTGGTTTGTGCAAAGTCATGAAAATTAAAGAAAGATTAAAAAGTTGTGTTCATTGAGAATTTTTGTCAGTTTTTTGTGTCAATCTTGCTATTAAATTTATATTGTATGTAAGTATATATATATATATATATATATATATATAGAGTAAGTATCAAAAATAATGTCGGTTAGTATTTAAACTGATTTTAGGCAGGAGAATAAATAGTTCAAGGCAACATGAAAGAACACTTATAACCGATGAAAAACAAAATTTTTGTGGTTGTTTTGTTTGTTTTTGTTTTTTTTTGTTTTTCAGAAATGGGGAATTGGAATCAGTAAACAGCTTATTTTCGCATCTACATCAAGGATATAATAAAAAATAATAATCATTACTATTATTTCTTGTTCGACTCTCTCTTTAGCTGTTTTTTTTTTTTTTGGTTCCTCTAGGCATTTATGTTGCTTATTATTTTGCTACTTATGTAGGTAGGTGTTGTTTTTGAAATAAAAAAAAAAACATCATACTAAAATCAAAATAAAAAATATAAAATAAAAAATTACACAATTTTTTTTTTTTTTTTTTTGAAATTCATGATGTCACGCATTTTAAAAATTACTTTGGTACATGTTTTATTACTGTCATTGTGGTGGTAGTTCTGGTGGCAATTTATGTTATTAACAATTACTTTAGAAAATTTCTTCCTTTTATATTTATTGTCCGTCTATTATTATTGTTTTTTTTTTTGTTCTTTGTTTTTAAGTATAATCTATTTGAGACGTGAACTTAACGTGTTTTTTTTTTGTTTGTGGTTAGAAAGGAAGAACGAATGAACAAACATTTAAGTTAATTCATTACAAATAGGTGATCAAAAAGTTAAATCATTAAAACAGCTCTCAAATAGGTAAGTCTCTTAATAAACAAATAAAAAAAAAATATTTAAGAGAAATTTTATTTAAGATTTAAAAGTTTTCATCAAAACTTTTTTTTTGTTGTAGCTATCAAAATTACCCACATCACAGGATGTATTATAGAAGAGTGTGTGAATGGAATATGGAGTTACAATTAATTATTAAAATTGGTGATTAGAATTTTTTAAATGTTTGAAAATAAGTCGTTTTGTAAAGGTTTTAGTACGCGGTTCAGAATATGGGTTTAATTTTTAAACTATTTCTCCAATTTCTGAGTTTAAATTAATATTTTAGTCGTTTAGGTTTAAATTAAAAAATCCATTAAGTTTAATTAATTTCAAAGTGTAGGTATAAAATTTAAACTTTCTGGTTTATATATATATATTTAAACGATTTAGTTTATCTGAATCCGTAAATATTAATAATATATATATTAATAAAATTTTCTATGCATTGTGTTTTCTTCTTCACCATTTTTCTATTTTTGTAAGTGAAACTTACTTATAAGACGTTTATCGTTTGGTAGAGAAAATGTTATAAACTCGCGTCACGCTAAATTGTGAGTCACTAATGTTATTAATATATACATTCATATACATTCTAACTAAAAGAGCGTTATCATATTCTTTAAATTCTGTGATTTGTAAATAGATGTTGTCCTCAGTATTATTTTACACAAATATAAATATTTAGTTTTACTATAATTTAATATAATTAATAAAAAATAATAATGTTGGTAACTCCAAATTATTACTGACAAAAATATTAATAATATTTTATATTATTGTAATGTAATTATAAATTAAAATTTTTAATAGGTATATATAAGAAACTAATAATGTTTAAAACGTAAAGATTGAAATAATAAAAGATCATAATTAATCATCCTATAAGGGAACAAACTAAATTTGAACAAAAATTTTTTGCCACCTTGCCTCATATAAATAATGAGAACGCAAGCAAATATTACCTCTTTTAACTAATGATATTTTGCTTGTTTTGGTTATTGAACTAAGTCATTTAAAAATTTATTGTTTTTAATAATAATTTGTATAATTTTAGTTATATAAAAAAAAATATTGGTACCTATCTAAGTCTCCATATTATTTTTAAAAAAAAATTATTGGTACCTACATAATATGTATGCATACCTATTTAGCAAAAGTTATAATTTTTAGAAATGAAAAAGCGATTGATTATTAAAATTTTATTTTTTAAAATACTTTTAATTGTCTTCTTAGTTAATAATTAAAGCTTTAGTTAAAAAATTGAATTAAAAATTACTTATTTTAAATTTTTATATTGCATTGTTATATAACATGCATATTATATATTATATTTAAATATTTTCTATATTGTTTATAAAACAATGATCGATGCGGTTTTTACTCGATATTTACATAGATTCCAATCAAAAATTTTTGTTTTCTACTTCAGTTACCATAAGCCTATTTTTTGTAATATAAATTATCTAATTTAATCGACGCTCAGGCCTCAATCTCAATCTGAATCACCTGCATTTAAATGTTGTTTCACTTACAGTCCCATGACTGGACTTTCTTTTTTTTTCATTCTTTATTCAGAATGTTTGTAGTGGAATGCGATTCCACATTCTAGAAGCTCTGACAATAAATGAATTTTCATAACCAGTCTTCAACCATTTTGGTATTTCCACGGTGTAGGGGTGGGCATTTGTAATCTCTCGCGCTCCTTGAAGGAATTTTTTAAGATGCAGAAGTAGTTATTTTAGTTCTTCCAAGTATGTGGCTACTCCCACAACATATCTATGAAGTAGAGTTAGAGTTCCAACGATACAACGATGACCAAGTGGAATTTTGTACTCTGTCAAGAAAGCTTAGAGCAGTTTTTGAGACGCCCACCCATAGATGGAAATTGTACTCCATCTTGGGTCGTATGTAGGCTTTATAGACATTAAGCAGATCTTCAGATGCAAAATATGCTCTACACCAACTTTAAAAACCCAAAAATTTTGAGTAAATATTGAAAATATGGTCATTCCAGAGCATATTTTGACTTACTCACATTCCGAGAATATTCCGAGGTTTTCTAGTTGCTGCAAGTTAAAGTTTTAGAATAGGTTCGAATGGCGTTAGTTTTTATATTTGAATGGCATAACTAATACAACTAATGTTCCAGTGTTCCAACACATCTTTATCCCGTTCTACATCCCACATATCCCTTATTGAAGCACTCCTAACCCACCACAACATCTGGGATAAAATATAGTAAACTGACCTAAGATTTAACTTCAGGTCAACTACCATCATATTAATTTCTTTTTACACCGAGTTTATAATACAATGAAAACATATTGATTTTTTGCAACATTTTTTGGATTAATTTTTATGACCTAAGTTAGTCAATAAGAATTTAAATATTAAGTAATTGAAATGCGATTTTAATTTTATTTTGTAGTACATGAGATAGCTCTTAAGTCTGAAAATGCAACTAATTTTTCTATTTTTCTTTTTAATTGTAAAATTTTCTATAAGAAAGGTCCACATCCAAGGCAATAGGACCTGAAGTAGGACTTCGGATTTATCCACAGGTCCACTGATAAATAAATAAATAAATAATGTTACAGTACAAAACTTTTCCGAAAACTAGATAGATTGTTTTTTTTAAATCATATTTTCGATTATATACTTCAACTAACTTTAAATTGGAGTAAACTACTTTCAATTTATTGTATATAAAATTTCCTCAAAACTTTCTAATCAATAAACTTTCAACTGATTTTTAAAACTGAATTATCGAGTTGTATTTCTTTTCAACAGGTTTTTTCTTCGTTCTCACATTCACTATAATTTCTGAAGTTTTATGTTAAAATACGAACCTGAACGAAACTTAACTCCGACAACTTTGGCTACCATTCCAATAAAACGCTAATAGTTCGTTACAAACGCTGAGGATTATGCAAATAAAATATTTACAATAAAATATTAATTTTTTACTAACAAAATTAAAATAACAATAAATTTTTGTGAAAATAAACCCAACTTTAATTTTGTATAATTAAAATATTAATTAAAGCAGATCAGATCAATATTAAACACATATCAAATTATTTTTACTATGATTTCTAGTACATTTTAAGACCTAAACATAATGCCAAATATTATTATTTTTTGTAAAGTTTTCAAAACTTCATAGTAATTATGTAATGTAATGACGTCATATACAAATAAACTCTCTAATTCAAAATCTGTGCAATAAGTACTACCTACTTATTATATCAAATTATTTCAATAAAATCATAACCAGATTTATCTCTATTTTATGATTTCTATGCAAATTTCTATTTTTACAATTTTTCAAATTAAATTCAGAACGATACTCATATAAATTGTAAATGACGTATACATTTACATTTAAGTTTTACGTTTATCGGCACTATACATTATTTTATAACCTATTAATAGCAAATATTATCTACATTATAGTTCGAAAGGTAGAGCATAATTTTTATTGTTTCTGGTTTGAATTTATTTAAAAATTGATATAACAGAATTCTAGATATGGAAACTGTCCATTACTAATCCAATACATAACTCTTTCATTTCGATTAGTTTCAATTGTCTGACCTAACTTGTTAAATTCATTCAATTACAACTTAGGAAAACAGTTTAGTTGTATTTTGCAATTAAAAATTGATGTTTCAGAAGCAATTTACTTCCTTCATTAGTGGAATGGAACGTATATCGGCCAACGGTGATATATATTTAATGAATGTCAAGTTTATTGAAATAAGCTTTTTTAAAATCTTGTGCTTACTTCTGTTTTCATATTTTTATTTCTTCTTTAACACTACTGAACAATTGGTTTGTTTGCAGAAGTTTTACCGTGCCAGACTTTTGGCTACAAAAATTTATTAAACGAAAACCGCATAATCAAAGCCAAAACCGTACATATCGGCACGGTTATAAACAAATATATTATGTCCAAAAATAAATAACAAACATACATATTTTAAAAAATATAATTTCACAAAACTGGATTTTAAGAAATTGAATTTTAATAAAACAAGATTACGAAAGATCAGCTTTCATAGTAGACCCACTTGCGATTACTAATCGCAATTCGATTACAATTACAATGTTTGGCATTATATAGTAAACTGAAAATGTTGGTATACAGAAGCGTAACATATGTGGTAAAATTACTATTAAATAATTAAATGATTCAAATGATGATATCCACAGTGATCTCAAGGTAAAAACAATCAATGAAGTCATTAGGAACCATGCTCTGAAGCACGAACAGAGATTGGTTCAGAACATCAATTCAAAGGCGATTGAGATATTAAATAGAACAGAAGATATAAGAAGGCTGAAAAGGCTGAAACCCCACTATTTAGTGGGATAAAATAAAAACATAGGAGAGCAGAAATATTGATTCCTGTAAGCCCACACGGGTCTTACTTTTTAAGTACTGTTCAAATGGAGTAATAATTTATTGTAATATGTAATAAGATTGTACTATAATAACCTAAAAATTGACAAAAAAAAATGTGGTAATATTAAGCCTACATGGTATTGTATTATGATTACGTCATCTGACTAATAATTATAAATTTCCGAGTTCGAATTCTGCTCAGAGCATGCACATAATATGTTAAATAGATTTTGTCTTTAATTATTAATAAAATAAGTATTATTAATTATCATATTATATAAAAATTAAATAAAATATAAAATAATGAAATTTCATAAAATATGTTGAAAGTATAATTTGGTAATAACTTTAGTAATGTAGCACTGCGCTATTTAGGAAGGCATTGTCTCTGACAATGCAAGCAATTTTCCACATTTAATTAAAATAATACACAAATGAGTACTGTAAAACAATACGTTCCACTTTTATAGTTATAGTAACATTGCAGTTTCGTTCTTAATGTAGTTCTAATTCAATATTCAGTTAAGTATAGAAAAGAGAAAAAATGAGAAGGATTTACAATTCTACAACATAACAAACTTAAAGATTAAAATAAAGTTATCCAACAAAGAAAATCTGAGTGTTGGTATTACCGATGAATATAAGTTGACAAAAGATTTGTCCACAAAACAGCTTATAACAAAAACTTTATATGTAAATAACTTTTAACACTGATAGATATTTGTGTAACTGCAACAGGATTAGAAACTAACGAGATGAAGACCTAATAGCTGGCACACACAGAAAAAAAACGCTAAAAAATGTAACAACAAATGAGTGATACATTAACAGTATTATAAATCTATGTATCTTAATATATAACAAAAATGACATGCATTTGGCAATTAATAATAGAGTCCAAGCAGCATAACAATGCTTCTAGGCATACAACAAAGGCTCTTCCTTTCTAAAATTTTAACAGAACTATTATGCAATTCATTTTAACTTATAGTTGCGAAGCCTGGACAATGACAATTAGTGAAGAAAATGTATTAAAAGTATTCAAAAACAGAATATATCCTGAGAAAAATATTTGGTACCAAAATAAATAACGATGGTGAATACCAAATAAGATCAAACGAGGTCGTAGAAGTATTAATAATTGAAGCATACAATATTATAAAATTTATTAAGAGACAAAGACTGAGGTGGGCAGCATAAGAGAAAACTAGTCGCACCATACAATACTAGACCAAAAGATAGACTAAGATCAAGATGACTGGATGAAATCAAGAATAACTGTTGAAAGATTAGAGTTAACGAATGGAGTATAGTTGCACAAGATAGAACAGAATGAAGGCAAATTGTAAACGATGTTAAGGCTCACCTTGAGATGATATTGATGATGATTTAAGTAATATGTCTCCCTGTATCCGTGACTTCCATATTCTAAAAAAAACGTTTTTTCTAAAATGCATCATATTCCATATTGTACATAAAAAAAATCTTACAATCTAATCTATTCCATATTGTTTAATATAAGTTTCAAATGCGCAAAAAAAAACAGAGCACACATGACCCTCGCAAACATTTTTTTATGTTTCTTTTTTAACTTATCTTTAGTACAATGGCTTTTAAGCACGATGCAAAAATGTTGTCCGGCGTCCGAAGTGTCAGGCGTCCGAAGACCTTGAACTTTTTTTTTGTTTTTCTCATTAGTACAATGGCCCTTAAATGTGATGAAGACAATATGTTGAAGGAATTGGGGCCGAAACTCTATATCACGTGTTTAAATTGTACTTGTCTGAAAAAAGGTTATTAATAATTATTATAAATAATTTTTAAAAAATTTTCGGATTTTGTTCAAGGTTCAAGATTGTCGGTCCCGTTTCTGAACCGCGGACCTTTCCGAAATTTTTTTAAATATAATTTATAATAATTATTAATTACTTTTTTTCCGACAAGTACAATTTAAACACGTGATATAGAGTTGGACCTTGGTCTTATTGGTTCAATTCCTTGGACTTCGGACTTATTGTCTTCATCACATTTACGGGTCATTATACTTATGAAGAAAAAAAAAATTCAAGGTCTTCAGTCCCGACACCTGGGACGCCGCAACTCTTGTTTTTATAGTCGGTCTGCTACCCCCAAACCCACGCTATTCATTTAATAAAACCCTGTTTTTGCCGACAACAGGTAAAAGCAGACGTCAAGGTTTTTCGATAAATTTTGGACTTTTTCTGCTAAACTTTGGTAATAACAGAAATTGACAACAAAATAAGCGCCGAAAGTTTTAAGTTGTGTTCAATAATGTAAAATTTTTACTATGTAGAAAGTAAGTTTTAAAAATTAAATTTAAAAACAGTTTAAAGACGGTTTAAGAAATGTTTTTTTACAATATGGAAGTAACGGTATCTCTAAAATGTTTAAAGATCTTTTATCAATAGAGATGCAAAGTATAGAAGGTATAGAAATACGTAGTAATAAATATAAAATAGATTTTTTGAGTTAAATAAAATAATAAGTGTTTCGGACTTATCCTAAATTAAGGTATATTTGTTATATAATTGTATTGTCCTACAATTACTATAGAGGTTGTTTTAACTTTGGTTTTACTATTAAGTGACATTTCAAGTAATTTAAAATAAGCATGTTAATAAATTTTAATTTAACCTAAAACACACTGACATAACATTTGAATTTTTACAAAAATTAAACTTCAAAAAATCATTTTAAGGACATCACAAATCAAGTTAATCAGTAACAGGAAGAAATTTCAAACTTGTATTGTTAGTAAAATAAATTGAAAGAGGTTTTAAGTTTTTCTAAAGTGTTATGAGCTAATTTAAAATTTTGTTTTTCATTTTGTTTTTCATGTTGATTAAAAGATTTTGATTTAAAATTTTCTATTTACATGCATTTTGTGTAAAATCATTTTTGTTTATTAAAATTCCCATTCTCAAATTTACTCTATTTTCTACTCTTTTTATTATTATTATTATATATATATATACTATGTTTTAAATGTATACTCATGTTGGTCAAATACAGTTTTAGGTTTTGTTCTTCTAAAATGTTGAATGAATAATGAATTCTGAAAATCATAACTTTTATGTATAGGTATAGAGAGAGACCCACTTAAATTTTAGTAGAAACTGACAGGATGGCAATATAATGATTATTTTCCTGTAATTTTGAAAACTTTGTTCAAAAATTTTTACAATTTTTGGAAATTTTTTAGAATTGTTTATATTTTTTTTTTATTATTATTCTCTTTTAGAAAACAATGAATGACTTATTGTTTTGTAATTTTTATTGTTGTCACAAAAAAAAAACAAAAAAAACATAAAATTGTCCTTTTTTGTTGTTAAAATTCAAAAACTAAAAATACATAATCAAAATCAAAAGTGTTAAGAGTAAGTTTTATTTTTATTAAAACAAGAACAAAAAAAAAATGAATATCTGTTGTTCTAAGTGAGAAAAACTAATGAAATGGAAAAGGATTTTAGAAATATTTTGAAATTAAAATTAAAAGTTGTTTTTTGTACAAATAAAATACATATGGATTTGTACAGCGTCTCGGCAGATTAATTTGTAAGCGAACCAAATAAATATAAATAATAATTTTTTGTAGTAGGTAACTGAACTCAATTTCATGTTTGGTAAAAAATTTCGATGTCCATTTTAATTTTTGTTTGTTAATTTTTACAATGTTTACTAAATAAAGAGTCCATCGATTCACAAAATTAAAAAAAATAGGATTTTATAATTAAAAATAATGTAAAACATTACTGATTCACAAAAAAGTCCGTATTAACAACTGAAATTAATAGACATCTTCATATCCGCTTAATCCGGTTCATAACGGCTCAAAATATCAATATAGAATTTTCAAGTTTAGTTGCAAATCAAAACAATCTAACTAATAATTATAGCGACATCTTAACCAAAACTACTGTACAAAATACTATAGAGAGGCTTAATTTCCAAAATATCGAAAACATCGTGCAAATAACTTCAAACGAAATTAACGCCACAGTTAAAAAATTAAAAGTTAGAAAAGCTCCGGGCCGAGATAAAATTCCAAATATAGTGCTTAAAAACTTGTCGAAGACAAGCTATCAAACCTTAAGTACAATTTTTAATAAATGTTTGCGACTAGGTTACTTTCCCGAAAAATGGAAAATAGCCTTAGTAACTTGCATTCGAAAACAAGGAAAAAACCCTGTAAACGTAGAAAGTTACTGTCTCTGTTAAATACTATTGCAAAACTTTTTGAGAAATTAATCGAAGAAAAGACTTGACAACTTTATACAAAATTAAAATATACTTCCTAATGAGCAATTCGGATTCAGAAGTAACCACTCAATTGCTCATCAAGCTCAAATAAATTAAAAAATAAAAAATCTGTAGGGATGATGACACTCGACATTGAAAAAATAAATAATTTCTAGTTAAAATAGGATCGGATCACCCATGTAATATAATACTTTCATAGCAGACTTGCCTACGCCCAACAACTGCACTCTTGAGTTATATGCAAATGACATCGTTATCTTAACAACGTCAAACAGCCCAATTTAAATTGCAAACAGTCTTGAAAATGCATTTAAAGATATCCAAGATTATTACTAGAAATGGAAAATAAAAATTAATGGCGAAAAAACTAAAGCGATTTTCTTTACCAGAAGAAGGAAATCCAATTTTTTGCCAAACTGATACATTTGGGTTAATAATATCGAAATTGTCTGGCAGAGAGAATACATCACTTATCTTGGAATTCACCTCGATAAAAAAGTATTGTTTAAGACTCACATTACTAAGGCTATTGAAAAATGTAATTTCTTTGTTAAACTCTTGTATCCTGGAATAAATCGTAAGTCATTTTTAAATTCGGAAAACAAACTCCTAGTATATAAAGCAATTTTGCGTAGTGTATTTCTATTTATCGTATGGAAAGACACTGCCAAAACACATATGCAAGTTTTGCAAAGAAAACAAAATTAAATATTGAAATTAATTCTTGCAAAACCCAGACATTTTTCAACCAATAAATTGCATAAATTAGCTAATATAAACACCATATTGCAACAAATTGAAAAGCTGACACCTGCTTTCCTGGAAAGTTGCTACAGTTCAAATAATCCGCTTATAAGAGCAATTTTAGAATAGGTTTTAATTTAGGTTTATTTCTTAGTATGTGGTAAGTGGTAAGTTTTATGAAAAAACATAAATATTCTAAAATGGTTTTTTGTCGCCATTTTTCCTTTAAATAATAAATTACTTAATAAATAAATTAGTCAGCTAGCCTAAGTTATAATTAATGATAGTCATAGGTGTAAATACAATAGTATAAGCTCTAAAAAAATAATATTGTTAAAAAAAAAAATTATGAAGATGTATCATGGCAATAAATAATTAATAATAAATAATAAATAATAAATAATAAATAATAAATAATAAATAATAAATAATAAATAATAAATAATAAATAATAAATAATAAATAATAAATAATAAATAATAAATAATAAATAATAAATAATAAATAATAAATAATAAATAATAAATAATAAATAATAAATAATAAATAATAAATAATAAATAATAAATAATAAATAATAAATAATAAATAATAAATAATAAATAATAAATAATAAATAATAAATAATAAATAATAAATAATAAATAATAAATAATAAATAATAAATAATAAATAATAAATAATAAATAATAAATAATAAATAATAAATAATAAATAATAAATAATAAATAATAAATAATAAATAATAAATAATAAATAATAAATAATAAATAATAAATAATAAATAATAAATAATAAATAATAAATAATAAATAATAAATAATAAATAATAAATAATAAATAATAAATAATAAATAATAAATAATAAATAATAAATAATAAATAATAAATAATAAATAATAAATAATAAATAATAAATAATAAATAATAAATAATAAATAATAAATAATAAATAATAAATAATAAATAATAAATAATAAATAATAAATAATAAATAATAAATAATAAATAATAAATAATAAATAATAAATAATAAATAATAAATAATAAATAATAAATAATAAATAATAAATAATAAATAATAAATAATAAATAATAAAACTTTGGAAAATACTTTAAATTAAAATTTGTTGACGATAGCACTCTAGTATAGTATCATAGTCGTAGTAGTATCATATCATAGTTATAGTAGTATCATATAATTGTCGACTGGCGTAAAGTTGAGTTTAATGCTTCAAACATTCAAAGATCAAGTCTTGTTAATAATAAGCTAACAGCATTCAATCAAATTCTCCGGTTTCAAACTGAAAATATTCAGCGACTCAAAGACCCGAAAATTCTCGGATGCGAATGAATCACAATATGCACTGGAATTAGCATATTTTCGATATTGCGATAATGTTTAGTGTTTTTTTGTCGCTACAAAGCTTATTGTTCATCTAGATATCTCTTAAATGCATATACGACTAGATCTCGAGTATAACTTATATTTATGGACAGGTGAGCAAAAAACTTCTTTAAGTTCAAAAACACACGTAAAAAATTTGTCTTATAGGACGACGAAAAATAAATTTAAAAGCTATCTTTCTATCTTTTAAAATACGACATAGGTTAAATTTCTTTATCCATTAGATATTCACAATAGAATAATGGTAAATCAAAAGACAACCATTAAAATGTACATTAATAGTTATGCAGGATTAAAATCACGTCACCCACCAGTTTCCAAAACTTCTTCACGAATTGAAAAGATCTTTGACATCAGGTAAACCAAGTAATCATAAGAATATACAATTTTCGTTTCCCGTGTCAGCAACGATCAACTTTGAACAGAATTCGTATTAACAGGTTTTCGGCACAAACCATGGCAAATGCTTTGATTCTATATATAGATCGGGAGTTATCACGTTTCCAGTTTATGATTCCGGTGCTTCTAGACAAACTATAAAACCTATAGTGAGTGAGTGCAACATCAGAGTACATGAAGCCAACATAAACACAACTTGGTCAAATTCTAAACGTGGAAACAACAAAATACAAAGTTGTAAGCATGACACGAATAGGTATCTAAAACAATTCTGGATACAGACGTAATAAATAAATAGTTGAAAGCATTTTTGAACGAAGCATGAAATAGCATTTTTGAGATGTGAGCTAAATGAGCAATGGAAAAAATCTTAAAAAGATGGAAAAGGTTAGAACAATGTTGATAAAAATTAAAAAAGTGTTCTGAACTCACGATTTAAATTTACGGTAAAACTTTTATATGCTAACTGAAGCCTTGCAGGAATCCTCTCTGAAAAGGTCTTCGAAATGTGTTGTTACCGAACAATACTCAAAATCAGTTTAACGGATAGAGTAATTAATAAAGAAGCATTGTTGCGGATAATATGAAGAACCAAATAATCGGAAATATTATCAAATCCAGAAAACATGAATATTTCGGCATTCATTGGTATTAAAAAAGAGAATATGAAATTAAATTTTTTCTTAAACGTTAATTTGAATAAAACTAAGGCCCCGAAAGAAGAATAACGTTATTAAAAATCTATGTAAGTGGTTCAATAAAAGCTACAAATGCTGGTTTCGATATCCAGCAGATAAAGTTAAGATCGTGATAATTTTAGCTACCGTACGTAACGGATAAAGAACCGGAATGATAATACATAAGATAAGACTAAAAAGAGTTTTAATATCTCTCAAGTATCTCAAATCAATAACATGAATAAAGTTTAAGTTTATTTAAAATATCGCCTAAAAATATGTGCCGTTAAAAATTAAAAACGTTAGCAAAAACAAAAAATGGTATGCCACTGATCTATAATAGTAGATACATAACACACACATATGTATTCGTATAATGTCAAATTTCAAAAGTTAAGAAAAAGTTTTTAATTTTTTGTTTTTTTTGTTTTTTTTTGTTTTTTGTTGAATATTATTATCGTAAAATTTTTGAAATAATTTAAGTTATAATTTAATTATAAATATTTTAAAAATTAAATATATTTTAATATATATATATATATATATATATATATATATATATATATATATATATATATATTCATACATATATTTATTAATGAAAAATTCAAATAAAATTCACACATATCCATCTACATAACATCAGGGTTCCTATATAATGTACGTAAAAGAGCTTATTAAAAAGTTTAGTAACATAAGAGTTTTAGAAAAAGTTGTGAAAATAAAAACAGATTTAAAATAAAACATAAAAAACAAACCAAAGAAAAAAGTTAAACAAGAGAATGCATAATATAATTAATTAAAAATAAATAAATACATATCTGTATTCTATATCTGTATCTGTATTCATATTTGTATTATACATGCAAGTAAAAATTTTTTAAAAATTTGTTTGGTTTTGCAATATAAAATTTTGTATTTTAAAAGAAAAATATTATGCTCGATATGGAGGTTATACATTTGAGGATATTATTTAATAGAATTTCTAACTAACAGATATATAGCTATAACTTCCATTCTGTATACAACAATGGAAAGATTTTGAATAATAAAAAAGAAATGGAATATCTTAACAGCAGAGACATACTTCATAACCGCCAATATGGCTTCCGACACTACCGCTTCACCGGTTATCGCATGACTAATCTCTGCGAAAGGTTTAACATCAATCTGGTAAGGTTATACTATTTAGATATTTTAAATGTTTTTGATTCAGTATGGTATAATGCTTTATTAAGGTGGATTTGCATTGAGCAATATTTAAAATCTTAAAAATTTTATTGGCTCTAAAAAGGGAGATAGCTTATTGAATTTTATGTAAGAAAAAAATAGACAATTGCAAACAACTCTCTAAATTTCTATTTGGGAAATTTCTTTTATACACAAAAAAACAACAATTCAACCGTCAAAACCATCTGTTGAAAATAATTATTTTTTTTATATACATTTACTCAAAAAATTGTTAAAAAAGTGTTGCCGGTAAAATATACTTTATCAAAGTATAATATCCCAAAATTTTGTGAAAATATCCCCGGTAAATGATATTTTCTGTTCTTGTCGTACGCATTGAGCTCTCATACAAAATAATGTCATTTCATGTTATCTCCCTTTTTAGAGCCGTTAAAATTTTTAAGATTTTAAGTATTGGTCAATGAAAATCCAGCTTTAGTAAAATATCGTGGTATAGATTTGGATTAAATCGTTACAAAATGGGTTGAAAATTTTTCATCGTTTTCAATGGGTTGAAGAGTTTCAGTTAAAGGATTTTGATCTGACCCTACAAATTATAAATTTAAAAAATAGAGGAGACTTTTTATACCGATTGGTACGTATGACTCGGGAAGGCAAAGGACAGTTCGGAAAAGAGAAGGTGTAGGATCACAGCTAACCCAAAGTTCTTTTCTAATTTTTATAAAAGATTTTCTTCAAACAACTCTGAATCCGATCATATTTATGAGTGGGTGACTTTGAGAAGTACTTTTACAATTTCAAAATCGAAATAAACAATTTGAAATTTAAAAACATAAAATTTAAAAAAAAAACACAAAGTATTTATGCTCAAAAATTTATTAATATGTATATCTATACTAAATTAAAAAATCATATCAATTAAATGTAAAACATCTGGTTTACATTTTTGAATATATGTATGCAACATATTTAGCAGAATTTGCAACAGATATATTTTGTAAATTTCGTTGTATAATATTTTCAAGTCTTTGTCGGCGAAATTTGATTTGGGTCAAATTTGTCCAATTTTACCTCCTAAAATCTATGACATTTCAGTTGATAAATCTCATTTAATAGAAACCGTAAGAACTAATCAAGTAAGTTCTATTGGATTTAGCATTGGACTGTATGAACCTAATCTGAATAACAAATGATTGATAAATTCACTCTCAAGAAACACATCTTCAGTATGATATGGAATATTCCAATTACCATTACGACTGGTGATTGATATTTAGTTTGAGCATTGCGTAGCCAATTGCATATAAACTCTTTCGCTTGAAGGGTTTTAAATGAGTATAATTCATGATGAATAAGACCTACAATTACCAATGCATTCTTTAATATGGACTTTGGCGCCACGGAAACGTTTGGAAAGTTTGAAAAGCCATGAAAAGTTTGAAGTTTGTTTCGTCCATATATACGATTGGTTTAATTGCTGATTTATATGCCAAATGTTGAATTTAGACATCTCTTGTTTATTTCCAATTTGAAATTATTTATTTCCATTTTAAAATTGTTAATTACCAATTTGAATTTGTTTATTCCCAATTTGAAGTTGTAAAGGTATAGATAAGAATACAAAAACACGTTCCTAATCCCATAAATGATAAAAATGTTACAGCAATTTGCCTTGGTCACCGTTGTATTGTTTTTAGTGCTAACTATATTTTATAAATATTCTATAGGGGTTGGCATATATTCGGAAGGTCTAAAATAACTCATTCATTGAGTAATTCCGTTGAAGAACATGAGAAGCAGCAAATATCATGGAAATATCATTGCGATTCAAAACCAGGCTTTGGAAGTTCATTCATAGTTAGAACATTATTAAAATGTGAAATTGATATTCCATTGCGGGATGTCAAGGAGAAATATTTTCTACGATTTAATTTACAGAAATTTAAAACGATCATCAAGAACATTGTTCGTAACTTGCTGTGTTATTCACCATTTCCTTTTTCTTATCCCCATTTCATTATTTGAGCCCCGTAGCGTAATAATGAAACTAAATAAATTTTGTAAATGAAGGAATTAAAAATATGTTACATTGTTAATGTTTCATAATTCTATCAAATTGATATAAATTAAATTAAATAATATTTATTTTTCATCCCAATTCCAATTTATATTATAATATTACACACTGTATGAACAGCTATTACTCACACGAATTGTGCCATTACCGGAAATATGCTACAAACACAACTCCTTTTGTGACAGTATAAAAAAAATATACAAAATTAAATTTCTTATTTTCCATATAGTATTCATTGTACGAATTAATCTTAATTAATATCATATTCTGATTTTGTATTTCATATATTTTACTAACATATAAAGTAATGTCTGTAATTTACTATTATAATTCCAGAAATCTAAATAAATAACTGGTATATTTTTTGACTTGATTAAATTATGTATTGAAGTTCATTAACCCATAATAAATATTCGTGCCTAACAACGGCACCTATCAGTGGTAGGTGTAATATATTTTATTAAATTTTTCAAAAACAAAAACAAAATAAATTAAAAATATTCTGGATGAATGAACATCCTCAGAGTATTTAATTTGGTGGTTTTAACCACAAATCATACAAAATTTTACAATCTATTATTATAAATGTTCATAGAATATTTAAATTGACACATTATAATGACACACGTGCTAGTTGTAAAATACAGTGGTGAAAATGATAATGTATGCAAAATTTATATGATTCTGGCAAAATTATAATTGTAATGAAAAATATTTTCTATGGTAGCAATTTTCTATGTTCTATGGTATTAACTGCTAAATATTATTATATTTAAATTTTATTTAATTTTCTGATATATGTACATAGCGTATAAAATATAGTGCTTACAACAATTATTTTATTATAATGATAGGACAAATGGTTTTGTAAATATTTCTACTTTCGGCGTGTCCTTCTTCAAGGATAATGTTCGATGAATATTAAAATGAGAGATGATATTAGATAAAAATTAAATATATAGTGAGATATAAATGAAATAAACTAGTACTTTATGTTAAATACTTGCAAAATTAGCCGATGATCTAGGCATCCAACACACAATGTGTTAGAAATTGGTATATGTTTTTTTTAGCATTGATCGAAAACTAAATGTTTCAGCTGAATATTTATATTGTGGACTAGAATTAAATGCACTTATATTTTATTGCAAATTGTTTATTATTTGAGACCTTATTCAATTTATCAATTTCCTTTTAATTCGAATTCATAAATTAAAATTGGTATCTGTTGGTTGTTGACTTTATTGTTTTTGCTCATTTCTGCTTATTGTTATTATTACTATGTTAAAAGCCTTTACCTTTAATAGTCTTCTTTTTAACGTACTTTTTTTTACAATAATTTAAGTAACATAAAATTTTCTATATCACACCAAACATATCTTATTGTCATATTTAATTTCATACTTTAATATTTGACAGATTTAAGCAGGTTGCCATATAAGTATTTATATTCTTTCTATTATCTATTCTATTATATTATTTTTTTTTTCACATGGACTTATAATAAATATGCGTATATTTAAACTGTATAGCTATATTAATATCCAATTAATAACTAGATATGGCAGTGGTCCTCTCCAATACAATTTATATTACTTTGTTTATTATTATTTCTAATATTTTTATATTTCTTATATTTTCATTTCAAATATGAAAATACTTATAGTAACATTAAAGTAAGTTTAATTGAATCAAAATAACAATATTAAATTTTAATTTTTGTTAAATTATTTTTGTCTTTTAAAAATGTAATTTTTAAAATATTCTGGTAAAATGACGACAAATACAGTTGTAGTAGATATCCGAACCATATACATATTTCGTATCGGTAGTATCAATTTTGAGTCATTATTTTATCTATTATAGATATTAGATGTACTAGTTATATAATTTACGTTACTATAAGCATTACTATTGTGTGATATCAGTTCAAATGTTTTGTATTATAAAATTATAGGATTCTAATATTATTTTCATATATTCTAGCATTTTATTTGTTCTACGAAATCAATCTGTATATTATTTGTCTGTGGTGGTTTCACTTGAAGCTGAAGCCAAATAATATACAACAAACATTATTAGAAACAAATAGATGACAACAAGTTGTAGGTAAATCAAAACCAGATTTAAAAAAAATGAGAATAAAATTTAAATTGGCATCACTGTATTCGTAAGCTCATATGTTCATATTATATAAACATTATGACCCAAATAAATTATTATTATTAAAATTATAATCAAATGAAAAATTTTCAAAAAATGATAACTGATCTAAATTTAACGAACCATAATAACATCCGAATTTAGAATGAGATATTTCATTATTATTTATGATGACATTATTTTATCTATTTTTGAAGGATTAAAATTTGAAAACGGATTATATTATATAATAATGTACATTATGTAACTATATATTATAATGTAAATATTTATGATAATAAAATAATTATTTTTGAAATAACTGCCAAAAATTTTAATAACATGAAAAATTTTGAATATGTAATATGAATTACATTTTTTAAAAATATGTACGTAATTTTGATTACATACACAGATTATACACAATTACATGCAATATAATAAAGTTGCAATATGTTCAATACATTTTTAACACCATTTCATGATTGGGGTTGTTGAGTCAAGTTCGTTTAACCCTGCTTTATATAATCTTTTGAAATTCAAGAAAGTAAAAATCAATGGTTAGCAATTATAATCAAATTCAAATCAGTAGGCATATTAAAAAGTTATCGCGGATTATATCTTTATCTATAATTTAATCTCGAAAATCAAGTAGTCAATACCAATTCACGATCAAGTCAAATAACAACATTCTTAAGAAGATATTAAACGAAAAATTAAATTAAAAGAGATGGGTTATTTGAAAAAAGCAGCTAAAAAAGTTTAAGTTGGGAAAATAACGGTTAAAAATAACGGTATTGAAAAAATTCTCCATGTAAGAAAGTAAAAAATAGCTATTCAAAATTGAGAAATGTCTAAAAGTCTAACCGAAAATAAGTACAATTAGTGATATCAAACTAGAAAATAATGGTTAAAAACCGCTCCAAAGTAAAACACTGAACAACATTATCAAACATTAAGAAATGTCTAAAAGACTAATAAACAATTAAAATTAGTGATATCAAACTGTATAAAATGTTAATATTTAATAATGTTAATAGGGTAAGAAAGCAAGTGGGATAAAATATATATAATATTAATTGCATAACAAGACGATTAAAAAATATATGATCACATTATAAAACAATAATTTTTGTTTATCGTACAAATTTTACCAGACGAATTTTCAACCTTTGCTTATTTAACACAAAACCGAAAATTCAGCAAAAATAAATAAAAATCAATATAAAAACAGTATAATTAAAATAAATTATTACAAAAATTTTTAAAAACATACCTGTAAATTTGCTGGACAATGATCTAAAAGTTCTAACATATGTTTTATGTTTTGTGCATCTTGGATGACAAAATTTAATTCCATATCAAACTCTCCACCAACGAGCTGTAAATAGTTAGAAAATAAAAGAAAAATTAAATAAAATTTATACAAATTTAACAATATGAAAAATTCAATAAAAATTTGTACATCAAAAATTTTGCTGAGATGTTTGGCTTCTTCGTATAATACTTGGTCTGGGTGCACTATTCTTCGTAAGTAAGTAAATTCTACTTTACTATAATAACACAAGAAAAACAAGATATTTCAATCATATTATGCTAAACGAAAAGTAAAATCTGCTACAACTTATCACTGAGGGAAAAATTTAAGGCAGACGAAATGGCGACAGAAAGTAGATTGTTGCGGCTACTCAGTTTAATTTCTCATATATTTTACCACAATGAGGAGTACATAAAAAAAATCATTGCGCACAGGATTTATAGCCCCTGAGAATTTTATATTTCTTGATCAAAACGGTTTTATTCAAAACCAAAATCATGTCCCCATACTATATCACTATAGTAGACGGGTCACTTGTAAAGCGATAGAATATGAACTGGGCAACAGTAACGGAGATAATCTTCTATATATGATATGTCCATACCAGACAGAGACAAAAACATTAAAAGAGCATATTGGTAGTTAGAAAGTACATTCAATTAGTAATAAGTATTAAACATGTACATTCTAGGTTTAAGAATTAGTTTAAGCTAGTTTAGATAGACTTAACTATTAGGTTAAGTTAGGTTAGTTAGGTATAGGTTAGGTTTTATTTAAAATAACAAGACATTATATTGATTTTTGCAGCCTTTTTTTTACTATTTATTATGCATATAAGAAAGTAGTATGTAAGCATACAATAATAATTATGAATGTACAAAAAACAAATTATTAAGCAATTATAATTAACCTTTCGCTTGGGCGGCAAATGAAATATACGTAAACGGGCAAGATTTACATATGTTAATATTTTTGGTTTTTCCATACATTTTGTATGGAGAATTTTTTGATAAAAATAAGTGATTTTTATTCTTATTTTTGTATGTACATTACTGTTACTTTTATGTTTGCTTTTATTACCAGCGAATATCTTTTGCTTTTATTACCACCGGAAGAAATAGTATTTGAACCAGTTGCCGGTCCCTCAAGAGTCGAAAGTGATGTTAATGATGACAAAGATGAAACTTAAGATTATTGTATTTCGCAAAATGAAAATGAAGAATCAGATGCTTATAAAATGCATCTTAGACGTAATTGATGGTCATGATTCTGATGAAGAGTCACTAGATGATGAATCAAAAGTACAAAAAGAAAAAAATCACATTGTTGATTCAAATCAATATTTTATTGGAAAGGATGGCATAAAGTGGAATAAAATTCCATCAACATATCAAAGGGCTAGACAACAAAAAAACTTCCGACAAAAATCGATAGGTCCACATCCATCAACAAAAAGTTTAACTGATTGTGAAAGATTCGCCGCAATTTTCAATACATCAATGGTTGACACAAATTTTTATTTAACTTCGTAAAAGAATTTTTCTTTTTTCTAACATACCAAAAATAAAATTCAAAACAAAATTTTTTTCCAAAAAACCTTTGATGTTTTATTTATTTTATGTTTTAAAATATATTAATTTTAGTATATTTCTATTTCAATTTAAAATATTTCAGAACCTTTTATTTTATTTTTCTACTCTTATCGAAGTAATTACAAAAATTTTATAGAATACCATACATTTTGTATGAATAAAATAAATATTAACATATGTTAATCTTGCCCAACAACGAAGAAAAAAAATTAAATTGCCAAAAAATAGGGCATAGACACGTTTTTCCGAACTATTTTTTATATATTCAATATCTACTAAATAAATTAGGTACTGATCTCTGATTTCATTAAGATCGGCCAAATATTGAAGTTTTTATACAAAAGTAAAAAAGTAAATATTAACATACGTTAATCCTGCCCGTGTGAAGGTTAACATAAAAATTTAATAGGCTAAGATAGTTTTAAGTTTGTATATTAAAGGCACATAATAAAAGTTTAATTAAAAAAAAAAAATTGCGGCTACTCATAAATCAGATATTGAATCAGAATAAAAAAAAAATATTTAAGTCATTTCAAGCAAGCAGAATTCAGAAAACATATTTTTTTATAAATCATAGTGTATAACATTCAGAAGTAGATAAACAGAATAAGAAGATCCAACTTAATTATTATACTCTTGTTCGGTCATGGTTATTCATTTTTTTTTTTTCAACTAAGTGATTTTTGATATTTTGAGTATTTAAGGGACTAACAGAAATTCAGTCCGGGATGCAAAACTAATTGCAATTTCAATTAAGTTGAATATAACTCTACAAAATCTGTAATAAGCTTAAAGGTATTGGAGTTTGAATCAACTCGAATATAACTCTTAAAAAACCTGTAATAAAGAAGTGAAGAATAGAAGAAGTGGAATCCCAATCAACTCGAATATAACTCTAAAAACCAAAATTAAACAAATGTAATTAAAATATTTGTTATTCACACAGATTTGCATGACAAGTTAGCAAATGACAAAAAGCTTAAATTTAATACAAATTCAGCATTTATTTTTGCTTTGTAACCTGGAAAATGCTGAAATTTTCAATTGAAATCCAATCAATTTAATTATTTTAAATTGATTTTTCGAAATTTCAAATAATTTTCTTTTACATGAATAAAACCCAATTTTTTTTCTTTTAATTTTAAAACCCCATACTTTCAATATAAAGTATTCTTGATTTAATCACCCTGTTACGACTCTTGATTTCAATTTCTATTTTTAATTTTTGAATTAATTTAATTTTTATTGACTTACTAACAATTACAAAAAAAACAAAAAAAAAAAAAAAAAAATGAAAATACACAAATTCAAATCAAGAAACAACCTAGGTAAGAAACATTATTTGCACCCTTGTTTTTGTTATTTATTCTCTGACTACATCTACATTGTTCATCAAGAATCTCCCCCTTTTTTTTAATTTATATTTATATTTGATTCTATTTAGTATTCAAGAAAATCCTTTTACATGTTCTCAAACTTAATTTAAAAAATAGAAAAACTGTAATGATTAAAAAAGAAAAAAAAATAAAACAAAATAAATCAAGTACTTACAAAGTAAAAAATAGTACGACACTGGCATTCCAATGCACTTTGTGAAGGGGTGTTAAAAGTAAGTGAATAATTGAAAATCTATTTAGGGTAAATGTGATTTCGAGAGCTCAATTTGTGTTAATAGATTTCTTGCTTAGTATTCAGAAGGACTGTAAAATACATAGACAGGAGTGATTTTTATGCAAAACTGTTTAGTTGATTTGAGTGAAGACTGTGGAGACAAAAATACGTTTTAATTGTAATCGTATAGGGCTTAATATTATTCATCAGCTTTCTCTGGTGAATTTAAATGTTGATTAGTTTCAAAGGGCTTTGTAAAAGTAATAATATTTCAGTTATCGAAAATAAAACAATTTTTCAAGGTAAATATGCAAATCAATTTGTGACACTAAAAGAAATTAGATCTGAGGCACCTCGGGGCATCGTCTTTGGTCCACTACTATAACTGATATTTACAGCGGACCGACATTACCGAGAGTACTCACTACTACTTTTGCTGACGACATAGCGGTCTTAGTGTCTCATACTAACCCAAGATTAGCTTCAGAAAATCTGCAGAACTACCTTTTGGACATTCAAAACTGGCTGAAAAAGTGGAGAATAAATGAATCGAAATCCCTTCATATCACCTTTAGTAAAATCGCAAGGTAAATTGCGCCGCTGTTCATCTTAATTACGTGGAATTGGCACACTACGAGTCGGTTAAGTATTTAGATATGCACTTAAATAAACGCCTCACTTGTAAAAGTCTCAACATCAACAAAAATAAACAACTACGATTAAAGTTCAACCTATTATTTTGGCTAATAGCACGTTTCTCCAATTTATCCTTAGAATGTAAAGTTGCAGTGTACAAATCATATCATCAGGCCAATCTGGAGCTACGGTTTGGAACTATGGGAAACATCTAGTAATTCCAACATTGAAATAATAGAACGCTTCCAGTCCAAGGTATTAAAGTATATAGTCAATGCGCCTTGGTATGTCAGAAATGACACAATTAGATCAGATTTAAATATCCCGCATCTGTAAAGCAATTCATTAAAAAGAAAGCTGAAATACTCTGTTCGAATACTCTGTTCGACTTGAAAGCCATCCAAATTTACTTGCTCCTCAATTCATCAATAATGAGTGAACAAGCGAGCGCAGATTAAGACGTTTCAGACCGTTGGATTTATCTACTAGATTCACTTTACCTGAGACTCCATAAATAAAAATTTGAATATTAGAACCAAAATCAATGGATACTTAGATTACATGCCAATTTTAATTCCAACATTATACTCAATATCTTTTTATATTTTATGTAGATAGTTGTATAGAATAAAGATAAAAAAAAAGTTTGTGACTATTCGAAACATGAAAATTTTGGAATTATTATGCTCGTAGAGATAGACCAGTTCGATTTTGCTGCACAATTATATCGTCTACTATAAATCTGTACCTACAATTCATATATTTTTTTTCCCAACACAAAGTTATTATAAGTTCGTGTACGGGAAAAAGGATTAGGAAGGAATAAAGATGATAGAAGAGAATGGGTGACGAGTTGGAGACGAGCCTGAAGAAGTTATTATTGGCAAATTGTATAATGAAGCATTCCTATGGAAGGGTAGTTATTTTTTTTGTAGAGGAGTACTAATTTTAATTTCTAGCTTCCAATAGTTTAAGCATCAGAATTAAAATATCCTCTCTTTAGTGTTAGACCACTTATTATTTTGGTTGATTTTATAACCTATTAAAAATTTTTATTAATATATCTGTGAGTTATAAATATCGACCAAATCATAAAATAATTAAAGAAAAATAACAAAAAAAATTATTGAATACCCCTTTAGGGGTAGTTAGGTTTTGTTATTAAATCAAATTGGTATATGCCCTTAGTGAACCCTATTATTGCTTTAATGCATATTTCAGAATTATACAATGTGTATTCCTGGTAATATTTATGACTTTTCCGAGCTATGGGCTTACAAACAAATAGAATTTAAGAAGAGAGTTCAATCAGCATCTGTCTGTGTTGGACTTAGCAATCTTGAGCAGATATATTTTGAATGGACCATGTCCAGTGATAAGCCATTTAAGTGTTTTGTCATTGTATCTAGTCTCCTTGATTACCTGATTTAATTGATTTATGTTCCCAAGTGAAATTTTTGATTTTGCCACGTGCTTTGTTACTTATTGCTTTATAATAACAGAACTGTGAAGTGTGATAAGAATTAAACAGGTATGTGTTTGGAATGTGCTTGAATACAAAATGGGGAACATTTTTTGATAATCAAACATCAGATTATAACGTAGGTGGATGTGTGATAAAAACGTTACCATTGTTTAAACTATAATAGTTAATGTAAACTCTACAACTTGGTTATGTCGTATTTCAATAGTTTTAGGTACGTTTCTACAGCTTGAAAAAAAATTGAAAAATAAAATTTAGTAATTGTTACAAAAAAGTTACTTTTAGAGTTACTTTAGCGTGAAAAAAACATCGTACTTATTAATTTGATCCCAAAAACGTAATTATAGACCTTTTATACACCCAATCTAAAAAAAAATTTATTCTGTAAACTTGAAATGACAGTATGTCTGCGTATCTTTGGCAGCTATCTCAAATATGATATGGTATAGTACTCTTAGAGAGAATACAAATGGAATAAAATAAAAACAAATTACACTACACAAGTCTCCCGTATAATATTTAAAATCAACGAAATAAACATTTCTAAGAGTATCTCACAGCGAAAAAAAACTAGATTTAATCACTTTGAATCCGAAAAAATCCATTATAGATGCAAAATAACCAATAACAAAAAAATTATCGATCAATTTTAAATATCTAAGCGTAAATATATCTCGCAACACAGGAACAGAAATAAGAACTCGAGCAGGAAAAAGTATGGAAAAACAAGTACTATGCATGATAAAAAACCAAAATACAAATGTAAACAAAAGCTCTATTTCACCTATACTAACATACACTATTGAGACAACCGCGGACGCATCTTTATCAAAACAAAAAATTCGAAGTACTGAAAAGCGAAATATAAGGCAAATATGTGAATAGCAATAAAATCAGGGACATTCATAATATATGCGCATTCAAGATATGTTCGGAGTCGAAATAGCCGAAGAAAGTGGGAAAACCTCGTTAATAGTATGGCAGAAAGACGCTGTATAGAACGCTGTATAGCCGGACAAATATTTCTAGAATTGGTATTTTTGTTCTGCATGTAATTAGAAAACATTATGTTAAACTCACAACTAATATAATATGTAATAGCTTAGTTTCACATTCTGCATATCCAGAAAATAAAAACATTGAAGACTCATTAAGCTCAGGTTTCATTCCCATATCCAAAAACAGATCACTTTCGACCCAAATGTTAACCCCAATACCCCACTAGCAATTTGGAGATATAACATGTGCCTCTCACCAAAAGACGTAAATCATATTATAAATATTAATAAATTCTGATGGTTATGCTACTAAGAAAATTGGCAACAAAAGCATTTTTTTTTTTAACTTGTATATTAAAATTTAAATTCAACTAAACATTACAGTTCTGGTTTAGTAATAGTATAGGTAATTTAGTTGCAAATTAGTTTTTAAATAGTTTATAAGGTTTTATTAAAAATATGTAAAATTAAAGTCGGTTTTTTCTAGCCTTTTCCGACTTTTGTTAAAATGAATAACAAAATTGTAACTCAAGAAAGTTATAAAAATACTAAGAAAACGTATGTAAAAAATACTATTCTAATGTAATAACTTAAGAGTAATCGTAATAGGTTCAATAAGTTAGTTTATAAGTCATAATGTGAATCATTTTTTTTTTTGTTAATTTTTTGTATGATTTGATTTGAGGTAGAAATAAGTTGGCTCTATGTTACAAATAAATATATATAAAAAAAAAAATGGCTTTAATTATTAATTTACGCATAATCTATTCAAACATTTTTGATGCTCACTGTAAATTTATACATTATGTCATAAATGAATGTAAAGCGAAAGCTACAAAAAATATTTTTATTATTTCTTCTACCTACACAACACTTTTCATTGTTCACTATGAACATCATTTTCCATTTAAATATTCATGTTAATTTTTTCATGTCCTGAAAAACATCGAATTTCATCTTAAAATGAGAAAATTTTATTAAGGATTTTTTAAAAACAGATTTTTCTATACAAAAAAAAATTAATTTTTTTTTTTGTTTTTGCTTTTTTAAAATGCATAGTATTCTAATTCAGATACAATTAAAATTACTTTGAATTTGAAGTTCCTATTGAATGGTTCAGTGATTAATGAAGTCAACATTCATTTGCCGATTTGCATTTCTTTTATAGGATTTCATTTTCAAATTATAAAATTTAAAATGGTTTTAACTATATACCTACTATATATTTATGTACCGTTGTAATATATTAATATATTATTTATCTGATCCTTTTACAGGACAAAATGTGAATACATACAAAACCTGTCACATATAAAAAGTGTTATAATAGAAGAAAAACAATAATAAAAAAAAAATAAAAAAAATTTGCTTTGATAGCAAATATTTGCAATTAAGAGACCTGAAATGTGTAAGAAACAAACAAAAATCCTATAAAATTAAAAGGGAACGATAAACAATTTTAGTTGAAGAGATGAGAGTTTATTAAAAGTGTTATAAAAAGTAGTTAAATTAAACAAGGATATTTTTTTGTTTTTAATTTATCATAAATTCGTAATGGTTAGATTATTTTAAAGAGGTGAGATTTTGGTGATTAATTATTTTTTTTCTCTTTATTATTGTTTTTCTAGAAAATAATTAATAAGAGCTTTGATTTTTCTTGAAATTCTGTTGAAACAAACTCTTGTGAAAATATTACTATTAATGATGAACACCTGTGATTTAACATTAGATGGTTAAAATTATCCCTTTAAAACAATTTTGCAGGCAAATCTAATTAAATGTAAATAGGAATTAATCTTATAGATAGAGGAAGGTGATGAAATTTATTTTAATCCAATGTACTTAAATTGAACTGGATTTTTGAAAAAGAAAGGAAATAATTTTTGATATCAAATTTGTAGCTGTAAAGTGTGGTTTGGGTACAACATTCCGAAATCAAAAATTATTTTCCGAAATGCCATAATACCAAACAAAAGAAATTTAAATAGCGAAATCTAAATATTATGAACAAAGGGGCAATCCTGATTTTGTAACCAACTATATAAAGTGCCTGTTACAGAAATTTGCCGGCATATTCAAATTTTGGAATGAAATTTAATTCCAGTTTCTGAAATTTTTATTTTTGAAATTTTTTGTTTTGGAAACCAGTTTGAATTAAATTTACTTATCTTCGAAATTGTCAAAACACAGAACTTTTTTTTTTTTTAATTAAGGCAAACAATAGGTTTCACACGATACTTTTATAAGGGAATGCACACCTTGAACTAGTTGACGATTAGTTAAGAAAGTATATTTTTACATTGAGGGAACACGTTTGTTGGAATTTTGTTTCATATTCGAAAAAATTTTACTCGAATTTCCATAGCTAGTTTTGAGCCACCTTAAAATTTGCACTGTGTAGGGCACTTAATGCCTCTTTTCTTCCTCGGTGGAAATGTTTTATGTGTGCCATAAAAGTTTGTATTTTGTCTGAACAAGTGCCTAAACCTATGGAATATATGCTCCAATAATACGACGATTTTAAAGTGGTCTACACACTTTGTCTAGAAAATTTAGTGCGGTTTTTTATGCACCGGCCTATATACGAATTGTATTCCAACTTGGATCGTATTTATGATTTATATATATTTAGCATGCCCTGGGGAGAAAAATATGTTTAGCACCGATTCCAAAACCCAAACATTTCGTAGCATTTTAGGCAATGTCAAAAATAAGATTATTCCATACTATTTTATAGGTTATCTGCATGCCCAGTATATTCAAATGTTCAGTTCGTTGAATACGTATACGAATATCAGAGTGTGATGAAATGGAGTAGTTTTGCTAGATAGCTTTGAATATTGGAGATCTTATTCTCAACTATATTACCCTTTTCCTAAGTGGAAAAATTTAATAAGTCATGGTTGAGCAGGTAGGCCATCATGTGACTTGTATCTGGTATTGTGTTATATTTATTTTTCGATGAAAATCGAAGGATGCTATTAAAGTACTACATCGTCTGCAAAACTATGAAAACTATGGATAGAATTGAAATTTGCTTGGAGTAGGGGAGCGAACTGAAACTCAAAGAGAGTAGGGGAGAGAACTGATTCTTGTGGAACACCAGCGTTAGTATTATATTTGCCGAATTGGAATCCCTCAACGAAAACACGTATTGTCGTAAATGAACCTTTTTTTTTTAAACTAGCAACATATACTTTATTATCTTTACAAGTCTATAGGATATATTTAACATTTTATTGCATGAATTATTTATAAAAAATTAAAATTAAATTTTTGTAAAATAATAACAATAAAAAAAACGGCTAAGATTTCGTTATGGTTTGTTTTCAGTAATGAAAATATATTTAAAATTTGATTCCAGATTGTATTGAAGCTAATGTTTTAACTGATTTTTTATACAAAATTTTCGAAAAATCATTTTAGCTCCTTAATACCAAATTTATTTCACACTGTTTTGTCATTCTCGCATAGGTTTTCATTATATCCACAGTAGTTTTTTTGTATGAAATTTTCACACAATTGGACGTGGAAGCTTAAATTTAGAACATTGTCAGGTTTGATTACGTTTCATGAATAAAATGTGGGATCTTGACTAGCCACTTACTAGTACTTAAAACATTTTTAACATCAATTTTGTAATTGCAAGAAATTCACACATTAAAATAATCCTATATTTACATAGCAGTATATGATTTTCTGTTCGTAAGGTCGTAAAATGATGTACTTTAAGCATTGATGAAATGATAAATTGATAAAAAGCAAAAACAAAATAATACAAATATAAATAGACTTTTCTTTCAACAGAATAATTAACATACGATGGTAATAAGTAAATATAAATTTGTATGTAAATAGGAGTTACTACCTAGTACAAATTACATTGAGTAGTTACAAGACGTCAATTTCAATAGCTGGTATGAGATTAGATTTGTCAGATACAAGCAGTTATATAAAAAATTCATTGTACAAAACCTTTCTCTAAAATTTTAATACAAAAATATTATCTTTCAATTTATCTTTTCAAGACAATGCTTTCAAGACAAAAGAAATTAAATCATAATTGTAATACAATTAGAATTTTTCTATATAATTTATTTTAATAAAAATAAAGATACAATGTTGGTTAATTTATAATAACTAATTTATTAAATACAATGTTGTTTTCAAAATATAAATATACTAGGGGCCCCTGTTGAGTAATTATAATCCAAGTTGAATTCAAATTTAAAGTATTTAAAAAAACAGTAATTTACGTACTGAAATAGATTTCGCACTATATAGCAGAAACCACTCGTGTTTAATAAAAAGTTTTGTGGTTAGTAAGTTTTATTTAGGACACATAAATACACGTCCCTCATATACTGCTTCGTTTCCATATTCCCTATAGTAAGTGGCATTTAGTGGATAAAATTACTAAAAATAAAAAATTTTGGATTTAAAGAGGTATGTATATATACACCTACATAATATATAATTTTAATAAAAACTATATTATTACTACAAATGCCAAAATTTAGAAACATTTGCTTAAAAAGATAAAAATGAAGAATTCAAGTGATTTGTTTTTTTGTTGTTTTTATATTTTTTATTTGATGAATTTGTTTTTTTGTTTTTTTTTTGACATATGTACATAGATTCATTTGCAAGTACATATGTAAATTATAATAACTGATTTGTTTGCTTCTGTTTATTATTTTAATAAGATCTCACATATGCATAATGTATTTGCAGAATAATAAAATCATATGAGTATAAAATTTTGAACTGTGTGCGCATTTTTGTTTTATATACAACTTATATGTTATATTAGAAGTTCATTAAGGAGTAGGAGAATCGAAATGAAATGAAAAGGTGTTTACTGCGCAGGTCCCTAAATGCTTGTCAATTATAATTATAGATATCTATATATAACTGTAAATAAATAAGTTGGTCTTTTTATTTATAAAAGTGTAAAATCTGTAATAGATTAAAATTTTAATGGATTTTACGTTTAAATTTTGGTTCATTTTGATAACTCACAGATGTATTAATAACATTTTGTAATAAGTTATAAAATCAATAAAAATAAAAATTATGAGTTAGGATTTTAAAGCTGAGAATTTATAGGTAAACTAAAAGTACATATTGATGAGTTCGAGTAGTGTTATGATGAACGAAGCAACTCCTGTAATAATTAATGTTCACATTTTTATATGCTTAGATCATTTGAAATAAGTTATCACAAATATTTGAGTAAGAAATGAGCCTCATATGCCTATATATGCCTATTTGCAACGAAATAATGAAATAATATTTGTAAATTCATTTAATAGAACACTGGCTAGAATAATAAGAGTTATTGAAAAGTATTTTACTTTATAACAACATATTATGTTCTCTCAAACTGACTGCTAAAGAAATACATTTTTTATATCAAATATAAAATATATAAAACCTTAAGAAGTTGTTTAATAGCAATGAGATTTTATATGTATATAATTAAAATTGAGTTATAATTAATTTTTTTGGTATAAATAAAATATCCGAATAAGACCTACAAATAAATATAATTTTTTTTGTTAGATTTGATTTAACAATCTAAATAAAATCTAATTCATACAAACATTTCTAATTATAATTAAAAAAGAAAATTTAATTATATTAAATATGTAAATATGTATAAGTATTTTAGATGTGTATGTGTATGTATAGGTGTTTAATTAATCTTGAGAATATTTTCAATCAAATTAAAATCATCCAATTAACTACACATATGTAAAAAGAGATAAAACCATCAACTCAAGGATTTTCATTTATACAATATTATATCCTTGATTTATGATATTCAATTCTCCAAGGATAATAAAATTTTTATGTGTGTACTGTATACAACCTTTGATAACAGAAAATTTTCTTATATTTTGTTTCTATACACGTGGATATTTGCATTCAAATTGAAGTTGGTAACCGATTTTGTACCACACACGTAGGTAAATTTTTTGAAAACATTTAGGAGTTAAAAGTGATATAATATGATACTGAATATGGATATATATTTAATAATTGAAAGTTATTATTATATCTTTATAAACAATTTATACACTCTATAACAGTATGTTGGTGTAGGTTATTTAAAAAAAAAATGTAATATCCAGAACTATAACTGCAAAGTATTATTATTTTCTTTCTTTGTTTTTTTTACTAATGCTAAGACAATTGCATAAACAATTTTTGGTGTTTTTTTAATATTGCATATTTTAGTTAGGTAGATGTATAGTACGGCTAAGCTCTGTATAAAGGTAATTAAAGTCAAATGAAATGAAACAAATGAAATCAAATAAGTTTAAATTTCGGACAACTACAAAGTGACTTTTGAGGAATAAATGTAAAATGATAATGGACAATCGTCTGCTGCTTTACAAAACAATTATAAAAGCGATATAGACATATGGAGTAGAAATTTGTGGCACCTGAAACAATATCAACATCTACATATGACAAAATGCAAATAGATAGTTTGAGATTGTATCGTTGGTTCATGAAACAAAGATAACAGGAAAGCAGTGGAAAACAAGCAAACCAATTTTTGTTTTTGTTATTTGTTTTTATTTATTTTCAATTATTTTTGCCTAACGAGATTTTTCTCATTTCAAAAATTATTTTTCTCAAATTCACAAAATTGAAAAAAATAATTTTTTACTACTATTTGTTACTTCTTTTTAAATTTATAATTCGATAGCCAAAGTCTTAAAATATTTTTTTTTCACATAATCAAAGAAAATTTAATTTCCTTCAAAAAAACTCTTCGAAAGGCTATACGGCGATCAGTGTTTCAGAAGTTATGAGCTACTTTGTCCCACACTTTCCGTTTTCTTGCAGTAATTTTGTTTTTATTATTATTATTTTGTTATGCTTTAATTTCATTTTACAATTTTCCTTATTTCTAATTTAATAATTAAGAGCTTATACTAATGTATTTACACCTATGACTTTTAATTTACTTTTCTATTAATAATATATATTTTTTTTTATTTTCATTTATTTTTTCAAAACAGATTTCATTTAGTAGATAGGTACGCATCTTATTATGTATATTATATGGTTTTATTTTTATAATTTACTAGTTTTGTTCTTCATATATTTTTGTTTTTTTTTCTATGGGTTAGAAGGAGAAGAACCCTATTCCCTATGTATCTATTTGGTGTTAAATAGATACAAAATAAAACTTAAATGATAATTTTTGCTTTCTCTCTCTCTCTCTATTTTTATTTAGTGCTTCAATTTTTTTTTATACTTTTTGTTAAACATTCAATTAAAACAGTGGCAGCACTGTCTACAAAAGGAGAGAAAATGAGTACATATGAATACCTTATTCAGTGCTTAAATGGTTATAATTGGTTAAATAATTTAGAATTTTCAACTTCACCTTACACATTTTCTCTCTTTAAATATCCCTCACTCTACAGCTCGAATTCAAAATATAGCGGTCAGTCAAAATATATTTTTATATACTAAGTGAATTGTGTAGTATTAATTAAATGATATAAATATATAAATATCTAACTACAGTGTATTAAACTGTATAAAAGTTTTAAACAAAACTTAAAATATATAAATTTTTAATTCACACTGTACGTACAATTTTATTGAAAACCAAATTAAAAATAAAAAAAAACATTAAAATAAAATAAAAATATACTATCTTTTCATCTTAATAAAATAATATCTGATAGCTACCGTACAGAGAATTTCATTTATGAATCAGGGGAATATTAAAAATGGGTAGTGCCTATGCGTAAAAATAACAAAAACAACAAAAATAACAACAAAAGGTATTTACAAAACAACGATCCCAAACAATAAAAATTTGAAAATCTTAAGAATTATTACAATCCATTCGACGGTAAAATTTCCTTTTTTTGCAGAAAAAATAACAAATAAAATTTTTATAATGTACATAAATTCACTGGAACACTTTAAATTGTATCCTTCACTATTACTATATTATTTAAGGAATTTTAGTATATAGTTTTATTTTTTATTTTTTATATTTCACTACTGGTGTTACAATTTTTTTTGTTTAATATTCCGTTCCCATTATCATTCACCCTATTATGAAATCATGTAAATTACATGTTGTTTGTTTGTTATTATTTAGGTTATGATGTTTGTTTTGTTTTAATTGTTTTACATCCATTACTTACTTTCGGTTTTAGGTTATAAATTTATGTAGTTTAATAATTTTTGTATAAAAGAGTTATTTTATTTAATTGTAGGGTTGGGACATTCTATTTATATTTGAAATTTTTTTGTGGACTTCACTTGTAAGTAGGTGATGTTTTTTGATGTGATTGATTTAGAGGTCAGGATTTTAAATTGTATTCTTTATAAGTTATTTTTTTAACTCCCGTTTGGAGTAAAAAGCTTCGGTAGAACTAAGATTTTGTGGTTCTAAGAACTGCGCATCACTTTAAGCAATTATTAAAAATTTTTTTTACAAATTAGTTGTTAATGCTACTGTCTAACTAATGTCACTTGCCCACTTATTGTCTGGTGAAAATGATAAATTTTATTTCCTAGGTATTTTGAGACCGTATTTTGAACATCGTTCAATTACAATTTTCTAATATACTACCGATTCATTTTATATAGAGAGATATATAGAGAGGGAGATTTGAACATTATTGTATTGTTAGTAAATCGCAATCTGATTTAAAGTATATTTATAATATTGAGTTAAAGTTAAGAACCTTCAAGTTATCCACAAATTTTTAAATACTTTAAAATTTAACAAAATTACGGTTTTTAAGTTCAATTGATGAATATTACAGTTCAATTTCATAAAAGTTATTATCAAATTGTATACTAGAAACAAATCTTGACCTCCAAAATGCAGTGAAACTATAAAATTTACAAAGTATCAAAATTTACAATCTTCCAAAATGTATATAATTGACTTTGTACACCATTCCAAATGTTTAAAATACGTAGTGAAAACGTTAAATAAGAGCAGAGTGTGAGCAAACAAATGTTGACAACATTTTGTATACATGTCATACATTTTGTATATACATGTCATAAATAAAGTCACCAGAATTAATTAAATTATAGGTTAGCATTATATTTTCGGCGAAAAAATAACTTTATTGCCAAATTTGAGCAAAATATGTTAATAAAAAATATATGCTGACAATATTAATTTTCATGAGTAGAACTGTATTTAAAATATATTAAACATTTTTATACTGCATTTTCGAAGTCACCCAAAGTTATGTTGTCACTATTTTAGAATAATGAAAGAATTTAAAAACTTTAATCCAAGTCAAAACTCCCATGATTCAGTTGTAAAGGTAAATAGAAATAAATATACCTAAACTCCGTCAAAAAACAATTATGTAAAATATTAAGGTTATAAATAAAATAAAATAAAATAAAATAATGCAAGTAAATTTCATTAAATTGATTTTTCTATTTGTCTTGTGTCATGATAATCCGATAAGTACTCTCTGTGATCCAATTAGTGTCTAGAATGAGATGAGGATGTTTCAATAACTGAAGTATGTTCTACTCTATCATAATAAGTTTATCTGACATAAATTTCTAATTTGATTGTTAAATCCATGGTAATTAATACATTAACGAATCGATTGCTTTCGAAGCCATGTTGTCAACTGTTATGACTTCATATATTTTCAAAGAACTCTAAACTGTAAATTCTTAAATTCTTTAAGAAATCGGTATTTTATATGTATGAATTTGTATTTATCATGAAATCAAGTCAGCTTGACCGAGAACTTCTCTTGATGGTGACTATTAACGATTTTGAAGCCAAACAGAATGGCAAAGTCACAGTTTTGACCAAGTTCATTTCTCCAATTAAAATTTTGTAAACCCATCCCACTTTTTATAACTTTTACTAAATATTTTTTATTACTATTTTTTGACAATATATCTTTCCTAATAATATAATTTATTTTTTTAAATAAATCTAACAAATTTTTATTAAAAATATGGAGTCTGTTGAAAAATACATTTTTTTTTTATTTGTGGTCCTTCTAAGTATAAAAACAAGCCTAAATAATAATCGACTTTGGCATTATGCAATAATAGATACATACACATACAACTAAACATATAGGAAAAAATTTCTTCATAAAGGAAATCAAATTTTAAATATAGAAATGTATTGGTGTAAAAAGAATAAAGGATTAAGAAAAATGTTTTATTGTAAATTATAATTGTTGGACAGAGAATTGAATTGAAAAAAATAAGGTAAAAATATATGGAGACCCCTTTTTTTATTTATTTATTAAAAATAATGGAAAATTTAAGGTACCCATAACAGTAAAAAGGATTTTAAATTAGGCTAGTAAAAACCCCAATGTACCCAAGGGAAGAAATCAATGTAGGTAGGTTTTTGGCATGTGCAAAGTAAATTTTTACATATTCTATAGAGGTGTGCTGAAAAATTTATTTAAAATTTATTTTTTGATAATAATTTTATAGGTCTTATTTTATTTATTTTTTTTGTTTTTATCCAGGATAAAATAAATTTGTTTTGTTTGAATAATGATTTTAATTTTTTTTTCCAGTTTTCATGAATCGAAAATTGATTTTTTTATTACTGTCAGATATTGCTTAGAGCAAGCAAATCAGACGTCTATAATAGATGAAAGCTTGCATCATGTTACTAAGCGGTGAGATCATCATCCAGTGGGTTACTATGCGTTAGTAACGAATGTTAGTAAGATGTGAAAATAAATAGTTAATATGCTATAGTCAGTAGAATGTTAAAAATATAAAAAAAAAAGTACAAATAGAAAAAGGCCAAATATCAATTCCATAACTATTTATCGATTATACAAGTTTAATTTTACGTAACATTCTAGACACAGACTCAAATTTACCGTAGTCAGTACTATGGTTAGCAATATTAAACAGGTCAACGGAACGTAAATTGCGCGGATTATCTCTAAAAGTTATCAAATCCATAATTTTAGGTGCCAGGATATTCCTAGCAATAATTGGTGGATAAACGTAACATCAGCCACCAATCGACGTTGTTGGAGAGATTTTAGGTCAATCAAAAGCAACCTATCTTTGGTCAGACCATGGTGCAAAGCGTAAAAATTTACGCTAAACTGCTTCAATACGTGAAATGTCAACATTGCGATATGGAGACCAAACTTGCGAAGCATATTCAAGTGTCGGTGTAACATACATATGTGATATATAAATGTTTTGTAATGTACGAATCTGTAAACTCTTTGGCCCAGTGCATTATAAATCCTAGCATAGAGTTAGCTTTATTAATAATGGAATTGAAATGTGCTTTGAAATTGAGCCTGCGATCCAGAATAACACACAGATCACGAGTTGACTCAGAACGGTTTAAGGTTTGATTCCCAATATGGTAATCAAATTCAATAATAGAGCTTTGAGGCTTTCTACTAAAACTAACAACTTGACATTTCGGTGCATTTAATTCAAGGTTGTTGGTGGAGCACCATTCGGTCAAATTGTTATAAGATCATTTTGAAGTAGAGTACAATCATAAACAGACATAATGGTTTTACGAATTTTGAAGTCGTCAGCAAAACAACTTAACTTAGCTGATACCCTAAATTGTGAGGCATCATTGGTTGCAATAATAAAGAAAAGTGGACCCAAATGGCTACCCTGGGGTACCCCAGGTGAAAACGCAACAAAGGGGCGAGAAAAGAGGAGCGGAAACAGACCTGGTATTCCCTATTAGATAAGTATGACCCCATCTATTTAAGACTATGATCAGAAAAACCTATTGCTTTATGCTTGATTAGTATTAAATCATGAGAAATTTTGTCAAATGCCTTGCTGATATTCGTAAATAGAACGTCAACTTGTTGCCCAGATTCCATAGCATTAAGAGTTTCAGAAACGAATTCTATTAAGTTGGTAACAGTTGACCTTCCTTTCTGAAAACCGTGTTGGTCTATAGAAATGAATGATTTAGAATAAGAATAAAAATGATTAATTAGGTTGCATTCAAGAAGCTTTGGAATGCAAGAAAATTTAGCAATGGGCCTATAATTGGAAACCTCAAAACGTGATCACTTTTTATAAACTGGAATAATATAAGATTTTTTCCAAAACTCAGGGAAGACACCAGTTTGCAAAGACAGATTGAACATTTCATTAGATTGAACATGCTAAGCTATAGGCGCAATTGCGCAAAACTATGGGAGGAATCCCGTCTGGCCCATAGGAGTAAAATCCTCTTTGAGAGATAATAATTGTGATAAAACTCTATTAAAGTCAATTAGTATTTCATTAATTTTGAAACTAGGGGGATAGAAGTATAACGAATTAATGTAAGAGTTGTTAATAGTAAAATTACTATTGTTAACAAATGAGCGAGAGAAGTAGGAAGCAAATAAGTTGGATATTGTAGATTATTGTTAGACTATTGAATTAATATTTTAAAATCTGGCTTGAGAATTCAGTTGTTTTTGTATAACATTTCTGTCAAGTATGGTCAAAAGTTATTTGATTACTAATCAGTAAGTACTGGCAGTATTGTTTTATAGTTTATATGGTGTGCAATAGGCAGTAACAAAATTTATTGATTTCTTTTCCTTTCGACCAACCAAAAAATTATAAAAAATCATTATACTACTTTCAATTGAGTCTTTAATTAAATTATATTCATTTAAACGCCAATACTCAATCACATTTTTAAATATTTGTAATAAAAATTTTTATCAGGGTTTTTATAACCAATTATACCTCTCCTTCCCCCCCTCATCCATATTTTAAGATTCAAAGTTATTTAAGCATATTCTAATAAGATATTCTTATAGGCTCATAATGACAACATTAAAATAATATTTTTAGATTTAACACAGCTAAAACATAAAATAAACGAAATATATGATACTTATTAACTCAATTTTATTTAAAATCCTAGTAAAAAAAATAAAAATTATTTATAGTCAATTATTTCTATTATCTCTGTACCTTTATGGCCTTATGTTTAAATAGAGAAAGCATATTGTATATAAATGTACTTAAACAATAATAAAAATAAATAAATAGAAAAACAAAACTCCATAAAATCACATATAAGATGACCAACATTTTCACTTTTATTTATTTTTACAACATAAATTTACCATAAACAAAAATAAATAAAATAAAAACAATCAAAAAATAGTAATGGGAAATCCGGGAATAAAATACAAAAATCTAAATATAAGAATAAAAATATTTTTTTATTTTTGTTTTGAATAAAGCTTGAACACTGATATCGTTAGATACATTTCAGTTGTCCTCGAAGAATATTAAATTGTAAATATGGTTTTAAAAAAAAAAACAAAAAAATTTTATAGATAAAATAAGAAAATAGAATAACCTAAGAAGCGCAGGATGTACAATTTTTGGGAAAGGTATTAAAGTTGGTTTATATTCATATAAATGTATCAAATTTCCTTTACAACATTCAATTTTCACAGTTTTTGTCAAATGTGTTGTGTTCAATTTTATTTAAGCTTGCTTTGATATTGTGTACATAATGGATTTCTAGAGATCTTGATACTTTATTAAGCTTGTGAGTCCTCAGTTAAGACAAATCTGGTTATATTATATTTAATTTCACTTTCACAGAAGTGTAGTTTCTGTACTAATGCATAGCTGATAAACAAGCTTTACCATTATAATTGAAGTGTCATTAGTCATTATATATAATGAAAAATAAATGAACTTACCTTAATTTCATTTTAGTTTTTATTTATTTATTTATTTATATCTAAAAAGTTTTAAATTGCTTGTACAGATGATTGCGTTTTTTGTAAATGTGCGTTAAAACATGCTTTTTTTTACTAAATTGTATTTTTTAAATACTGAATTGTACTTGTCAGCATTATTTTGCATTAATTTGCATTACCTTGCATTTATTTCCGTTATCTTGCATTTATTTGCATTAATTAACGATATTTTGCATTCTCATTATTGAATTTGATTCAGAATAATGCAAAATAAGGCAAAACAATGCAAGGTAGTGCAAAATAACGCAAAGTAATGTAAAAAATAAAGTAGAACGCGGAATTTATTTCGGTAACACGAAATATTTTACAACTACTGTTATAAGGACATAGATCTTCTCAAATAATGTGGTTCTATATAACGCAAGTTATTACCAAATTATAATCTCAACAAGTTTTTTTATAAGTTACAAAATTTCATTATAATGAAAAATTCAATTAACCATCCATACCCTGAATGTAATTCGAACTCGGGAGCTCCTATTGGTAGTCATGTTACATAACAATTGGTAATAAGATAATGAATTTATGTAAATAAATTGTGTAGGTCTGTCATTTATACTAACATATTTTGAGAGATTTGAAACTTTTTCATGTAACAAACCATAAGAAGATACCAATGAGAATATTTTTCTATATTGTGGTCCGAGAAGAAAATAAAAATAAATTGTAATGCAAAAATCGTACTCCAAATTTGATCGAAAACCTGTCAAATTTATATAGAGAAAGAGAATAACATCATCGAAATATGAACTGAATTCACATGGAAAGCAATTTTTATTTATTTACATTTTAAATTTTTGATCTAAAATATGTGGAATACTTATATCATCGTATGTGACTTCTCATAAATATAAATTCAAAGTTTTCAAATGTTTTATTAACTCTCTTTTAACACTTATGTATTTATATCCCGTACTTTCACCCCGTTTGGCAGTTTCAAAATAAAAAATACTATCGCCTACTAGACAATTCAAAGATCGTATAAGTTTGAAAATCCCTGAACTAAAATATAAAATCCATCTGTGACAAGAAATATCATTTTCAAAATCTAATAAAAAAGTAAATCGAAAAACAAATAATTTTCATTTTGGTTTACTACTGATGATATTTTTATTTTTCTTTTTTTTTTATTTCTGCAAAGACACGCAAATAATTTTATTATTTTCAAAGTTTTGATTCTTATTTTGGCATTACGTTATAAATATTATTCTGAAAAAGAAAAATATAAAAATGGACAATAAAAAAAAATCATATACGATTATAGTTTTGTGCTATGAATAAATCTTAATAAAAAAAAAAGTGTGGACCAGTATTGTTAATGGAGCCGTTTATGTTAATTTACTTAAAATGTGCAAAAATTTTTAATTTTTACTTGAAATTCCTACTGGTTGGAGAACTTACAACAAAAAAACAGCGTAACATTTGATGTTAAATAATAAAAACAGACTCTGAGTTCCATATTATAAATCAGAATTTTTTACAAAATTTTACGTTTCATATTGTACGTCAAAAGTATTTTACGATCTCGCAACATGTTCCTAATTGTATAAATTGGGTTTTTTTTTCAAACGTAGGGAAAAGAAAATTGTCTATTAAAAATTTGTTTAATGCTTTTTTAATTTTTTGGATCTTTGTTTTAGTGATTTCAATGCAATACCACAACAATACCAAAACCAAGCTGCAAAGTCTTTTTTTATTTTTAATTATTCATTTTCTTATAATCATTTTTGAATTAGTCATTTTTCGATTCAAAATATAGCAAAATAAATGTTCAAAACTGTATTTTAAAAACACGTCCATTATTTTGAAAATATGATCAATAATTATTTTTTTTGTATTTAATTTATAAAAACCTATGCCTTCAAAATAATGACACATTAACAAAAAAGTACAAGGTAAAAAGTTGTATTCCAAAATTTAAAAAAAAACTTTAAATTAATTTTACATAGAAATTCAATGATTTCAAATTTTTAATTTAAATTCGGTCTCAAAACGAGTTAAAACAACATTGTTGTTTCCAATATGAAACTCTACAAATGTGTAAATTATACGATCTAATGAAAACAAACTGAATTTAATATTATTAAGAGGGTGTGCCTAAACAAATGCGAATTCTAATTCCAATCCCCAAGACACCAATCTTACTTGACAATTTAAATTGATAATACAAAATGATACAAAATCACTTGAATTATCACTTGAAGAAAGTGTTTAAGTAGATTTAAAGAGAAAATATATATACTTATGTATTTATTAGGTAATTTTATCCTTGATTTAATTGATTTCAATATGAATTGATAGCTGTCATCAATTAGAAATATTTCGAGTTGATTAATTCCAAGACACGAACCACAGAAATTTCAAATTAGTGAATTCTAATTTATAATATGTCAAGAATATCTGTCACAACTAGAATCAGCCTTTAATGATTCAATGTAAAATAGCCAGCGGTGTTTTTCAGAGTATTTATCCTAGAATATGGTGTTTAGGGTATTGAACTTCTAGTTGTCCTAGGTTGGTGTTTGACAAACAATACCATCCTTACCCGTTTAAGGTGTTGTCAATACAGATTTATCTTGACATTTCAATACTGACAGTAAAACCTATTGTCACCTAGCTATTGCATTTAATTCAATCAAGAAAACCGAAATTTCGGATAAAATTCGGCATTGAAATTATTTAAACGTGTAACTCATAATCAGTGTGTGCTTTTAACTTTATTTTCGCTCTATTTTTATTTTATTTTATTTTTTATTTATTTATTGTTATTTTCTTGTTTAAAGGTCCTACTTAACACTTGTTTAATGACATTTTTATGTAATAACAGGGAAAACACGAAATTTTGTGAAACTATCAGCATTTTTTATGTTTTTTTTTTTTTTTACATTTATTGTTATTATTCATATAACGTGATTATTCTTACAACACTATATAAAAAAAAAATAAAAAAAAAAACAAAAAAATCAAAGAAACATTTTTTTTTTTGTAATCACATTTTTATTTGATATTCTCTGATTTATCTTTTGTTTCTGTACCCCTCCCTCCCAATTCAAATCAACATTATTGGTAAGATGATACGTACCGTAGGTACTAGAAAAACTTTGGTAAGTTTATAATAAAAATTTCATGGATAAACAGGACCAATAAATATTGATCGAAATGATGATTACATTATAATGATGTATTCTTGTATTACTGAAACAACAGCAGCACCATTAGCTTAGAGTGTTTTTGTTGTTGTGAAAAATTTGACAAATTGCGAAATGAATTATGTATTTAAAAAATTGGACACGTTTTATTGCCATCGAAATTATGAGATGATATTATATCAGAAAGCTTAATGTAAATAATGATAATATTTTAGACTAAATTTGGATAAGATTTGATGAAGTCCTGTTCATATTTAAGAATTTTGATTTAATAAAATAAATTTAGTATTTATTAGGTTTTTAATGCATAACTAATGATATTTTAATTTTATGATGAATTTATTATAAAATTATGGAGTTTTTGAATGTGTATGCATATTTAAATATGTATAAAAAATAAGTTGGGAAGAGGGAAAAAATAAGTTGTATATGAATTAGTGATTTTTGTGTCCTTCTTACACTATTTTTAAATATAATTTACAGTACTTATTCATGTAATTTTTAATTTTTAATACAGTAAATTCAGTTGTTTTTTGTCAAACATAAAGTCGTACACGATACCATTATAGACGCATGTACACCGTGGACTAGTTAAAAATTGGGGGAAGAAAATTATCACTTTAATCAGTAGGGACATTTTGAATAAATACAAGCTAATTTCAATAGCCATTTTTAAGCCATCTAGAACTTTACATTGTGTAGGTGGGTGGAGTGGCATTCAAGTTTTTGTTTCGTCTGAAAAAATGTCTAAACATACGGGATAGGGAAAGTGTTCCAAAAATACGACGACTTTTGTGTACCACAGGAAGGACGTCACATTAGTGTTGTTAATAAGACAAATGACACGCTTTTGAACTTTTTCAAGAAAATTTATTGCGTTTCGTGATACACCGGATATACTACTCTATTGCAAAGAACTAGCTCCACCCTTAAACTTATTATCATCACAATACAAAATGTTGTTTAGGCAATTACTATCTATAAAAGATTTGATTTTATATTGCATCTACTAAGATTTTATAGCAAAAATGAAAAAAAAATTGGAAATCATTATTCCAATACTGAAATGAATTTAAAATGCAAACAAGGTATGGGCCAACTTTTGTGCAATAGAGTATGTGAATTGTATTCGAGCTTTGGTAATAGATTAATAGACATTTATCCTACTCTGGGGGATATGGTCATGTCATAACACTTTCTTATTTACATGCCTGTCCAGTATATTTAAATGTTCATTTCACTATAATACCTACATCCCCGAATATTAGGGTGGGTCAACTGGAGTAAGTAAAAAAAAAATTCAACTGGTCGTTTAGCTTCGAGATATGGAAAAAGCAATAGAAGAAGGAATGATTGTTATTTAAGACGTATTCCTATTGTTGTTAATTTGATTGACTTAATAAATTTGATCTGAAACAAATCTTCTTTGAATAGTGATGAAATAGATGTCTTAATTATCCTATATAGATCTCTTAATAGGTCCGACGTCTCTTGAAATAGGTCCTATTATCACTTTTTAACAATCCCCACGGGATACCATACACAATTTTTTATTTTTTATTCTAAAACCGAAGTTCTTATTTTAATTAGGTAAAAAAAATGTAATTTTATTGCAACTAGCTAGGTCCTAGATCTTTTATATATTTTTTTAAAACTAATTCATTTTATTATTATTATTGATTCTTTATTTAGTATAATTTTACTATTCTTAGCAACTAATTTATAAAATTTTATATTGTTTTTTTAAAAATTATTTTTAACATAATTAATAACATTATTTTATTTGGGTTAACTTTCCTACTTAACTAACTGACATTTTTTGTATTACTGCTTTCTAGTAGTTTACTTGGCTTAATTAATTTTATTTTATTTGATATTATTTAAATGTTTAATAATTAGTTTGGGGATTCTGAGGGAGATGTTGTATCGGCCTAGAACCTAATGACCATATCCCAAAGATAGCTGAAATTCCTAGGTTTCCAAAAATCAATCGATATAACGGGTTTAATAGAAAAACATCAAAACAACAAGGATATTTTCAAATGTCCTTTTCGTCCTTAAAGAATAAGATGCGCCACCAAAGATATATATTTTTGGAAAGCCAGCTATTTCGACTATCTTTAGAATATGGTCATTAGGTCCTACGCCGATACAACATCTCCCTCAGAAGAGCCTTAGTTTTTTCATCGTGACCGTTTATGTACATACATATTTAACAAATAATGATATAAGACGATTTTGTTATTTATAACTTACAGAGGTTTAAGGCGAATATTTACAACATAGGCTCGCTCTTTCCAACAAAACTTTTCCTCTTCTTTTTTTCTTTCCTTTCCTTTTGCAAATAGTCAACGGTACGTAAGTACTTAAAGGTTAACAACCTAATTTTTCGGTATAATATAAAAAAAAAGACGTATTCTATGAACCAGTATAATATGGAAGGTAGACATTGTGATAAGAGAGTAGTTTGTGAAAGTATTTTTTTACTTCGATAAATATTTATGTCCAATTTGGAATTTTTTGTTTTGATAATGTCTGGTTTACATTACGCCGATTTATCAACAACATGTATCAGCATAATGTAAGCAGGTTATCAGATGCTGCTACATGGCTAATGCATATTGGTGATAAATCAGCAGCTGAAAATCGGCACAACATAAACCAGGCAGACATAATCAAAATATCTAGAAATTTTAGATACTGTTGTTGGTTTCGGTCTCGATTTTTAACTTTATTGTATCATATTGACATTTTAACACATTTTTGTACTTCATGTGTTTTTAGACTATACAGAAAATATAATCCGCATATGGGTAGGTACCACATCATTTACAAAATTCGAGAAGAAAAATATCAAATCTTTACAACTTACCTTAGCATAATATTTTGAATAGGAATAATTTTGTATCTGCGAGGGTTACATAGGACAAAATGACATATGGACAAAATTCCATAAGACAAAATTACATATGGACAAAATTACATATGGACAAAATTTCATATTTAAAAAAATTACACATATATACGTGTCATTTGCTTGCTTTTCATAATAAAAACTTCATGTAGCAAGTTTTTATCAATCAACCAGTATCAGATCTTCTAGGAGCTCTTATGCACACAAGAGGTTCGGTGTCCCAAGTGCCCTCACCGAATACCTTAAATTTTTTTTTGTCATCAGTACAATAGCCCTACAGACAAACGGTCCAACATCCAACGTGTATAATTGTCTGGATATTATAATGTGTATAATTGGCTGGATAATTTTCTGGAAAAATGTTATTAATAATTATTATAAATAATTTTTAAAAAAATTTCAGATTGGTCCAACGGTCCGAAACTTGGGACCAAAGACCTTGAACAAAAAAAAAAACAAAACAAAATGTTATTATCTTACGAAATGAACATTATTGAGATTTTGGTTTTTGGACAATTTTTTTGTTCAAGGTCTTTGGTCCCAACTTCTGAACCGCGGACCTATCTGAAAATTTTTTTAAAAATTACTTATAATAATAACCTTTTTCCAGAAAAATACAATTAAAACACGTGATAGTAACAATCCCAATTGTAAGTCGTGATCCACAAATCGTGAGTTTCGGCCCCAATTCCTTGGACTCCGGTCTAATTGTCTTCATCAAATTTAAAGGCTATTGTACTGATGATAAAAAAAATTTAAGGTATGCGGTGAGGACACTTCGGGTGCCGCGCCCGACCTATTGTTTACCCCCGCTACTCATTTATTGGAACCCTGTTTTTGCCGAACGCAGGTAAACGCATACGGCACAGTAATTTTTTATTCAATTCGATATTACCAAATGGTGCAAACTATATTTCTGAATATTTATCCATTATTAAGTTAAATAGAGTTGGGCTGAAACTATCACCTTATGTAATAACTGTTGATGTTGCGATATCTTCAGTTAGCATGTTGTGATGTGATTTTGGTTTTGGTTTTATTATTTATGTATTATCAGTTCTATTAAGGTGTAATTGACTTATTTTTCTTGTAATATTTTTCTTGAAACAAACATCATTTGGTTTTACTCTGTCGAAAGCTTGACTCAAAAACTACACGAAGCACAGAAATTGAATGTTATTATCTAATTTATTTAAAATAAGAATTATTATGATCAAATAAAATTTGTTGCTTAAATGCTTTTACATATTTTACATATGAAATTTTGTTTTATGAAATTTTGCCCATATGAAATTTTGCCCATATGTAATTTTGTACGTCTTGTGTAATTTTGTCCCGACTCCATCTGCAAGGTAGATAAACAATTTTGTGTTTGTAACACTTTTGTGCAAAGGTTATGTACAAGGAAAAGAAAAGAAAAAAATTTCTGTCTGATATTCGTCAGAGCATTAAATGAGGTTTGTTCATACAAATCCAGAAACGGTTTTCAAAATAAGAGGTTTTCGTTTTTTTTATTGTTTTTCTGTTTTTTTGAAAGTTTTAATTAAATTGTAGAATATTAACGCTGTCTTCAAAGTTGTTATGACAATTATGATTTTTTTTTCTATATTTGCTATGATCTCCATATAAAATTGAGTTTTCATTAAAAAAGAAAAAATAAAGAGAATTCAAATTGAATTAAACGGTAAAGGATATATTTTCAAAACTTTTCTAAACTGTTTCTAAAGCAATTCTTCTTCAACGTAAATGGAAATAATCTCCACTTTTCTCTATTCAAAATCATATCAAAAATCATCACAGTTTTATAATAAGATTTTCCTGATTTTTTTTGATTTTTATTTTTTATAAAACGTTTTGAAAGGAATTTATTTTGAAATTATTTACAAAAAATATAAAAATTTGTAACAGTGTGTCGTCTTAAGCATTGATAAAATTTGGTCTGATGTACATAAATAGTGTTAATATAAGTTCTATTACAAATCCATTAAATTTTTAATGAGCATAAAATTTATTTTGAAAGGAGGTATCATCTGTAAGCCAGAGTATACGTTTTCAAAGTAAATATTTTAATGATTTTTTAAATTTGATATGATTGTAAATAAATTCTATGAATAGCAAAATATTCGCTGACATCTAACTTTTGATTAAATAATTTTAAGTATAATATTTTTAAAATTGAGTTCATTAAACTTTGTTAAATTAAGATTATAACCGTTATTTGTTATTTAGATGTTTTACATAATTATGTCTAATTGCACAATAAAGTTGTATAACAGTAAAATAATAAAATTTCTGTTTTTAAGGATGAAAATAATTATAAAGTTTAAAACTAAATTTAAAAAATCGAAATCGCAATGTATGCGAAAATAAATTATTTTTGTAGTTACAAATTTATTTATTTTGTGTTGATTTTTTAACCATTTTACCTATAGATTTCCGTTATAATAAAGGCACAGTGTGACAAAGTTGTTCATATTTGTAAGTTTTTGTGCATTAATTTGCAATTTATTTATTTCTGTTCAATATTGTAAGAAAATAATCTAACCACATAGTTGCATCAGAGTCCGATAGTGAATTGACCAATTTAGCCAATTGATGCACTAATAAAAAAAAATTTGCAGCAAAAATTATTGAGGAATTTTTATTTTCTGTTATTTCTGGATTCTTGAATTAGACTTATTTACTGCCCGTTTGTTCAATATATCTTATCCTTAATCTTATGATGACGACGTCCAACATTGTCTACGTCTATACCATTTTTTCGGAGATTTAGTGGTAGACGTTTGATATTGATTGGGTTATTCAATACTACATTCGCTAATCGACCTCTCCTGTTTCTTCGTCTATTCTTAACTCTTGAATGTCTCATGCGTCTCTGATTTCGTTGCTGCGTTTCTTATTTCTTAACATGTACCCACATATTTGCTTCAAAATTCTCATTTCTGTTGTCCGCATTGTTTTTAATGTTTGAAATGTGTTGCGATAGCGTACGTTAGTATGGGTCGAATACAGCTTTTGCATACTTATTCGTGTTTTATTTTCTTTTTTCTATAGGCTATTTTCTATAGTCATTTGAAATTCAGAAGCTCATAGTCATTTGTAATTCAGAAACACAAATATCAACGATTTTTTTTAAATTGACTCTTACTCTTAATTAATAAGGAAAAGGTCTAGTTGATATACCTGCTTGGGTTCTTATTTCAGAAATCCGTCATGCGAGAACTGATAATATTCACGCCAAGATATTCAAAATTTTTGCAGTTGAATTTTATTTATTTATTCAGTGTGTCTACACATGAATTTGCAACCCAACTTCAGTTCCTTTTCTCTTTCGAAATGTGGGCCTATAAAAATTTATTATTAATTTATATTTTACATCTAACGGAATCTTTCAAAATAGTCAGGGATTTGGTTTTTATTGTGGATACCTCCATGTTGTATAATTTGGCAGTTTTGTTGCATCCGAATAATAATACCGGCAGATCATTTTTTTTCTCTGTATAGTACAGCGTCATCTACGTAACACATATGTTGTTATTATCGTCAATTCGATATTACCAAATGGTGCAAACTATATTTCTGAATATTTATCCATTATTAAGTTAAATAGAGTTGGGCTGAAACTATCACCTTATGTAATAACTGTTGATGTTGCGATATCTTCAATTAGCATGTTGTTATGTGATTTGTTTTGGTTTTATTATTTATGTATTATCAGTTCCATTAAGGTGTAATTGACTTCTTTTTCTTGTAATATTTGTTTCACATCATTTGGTTTTACTCTGTCGAAAGCTTGACTCAACAACTACACGAAGTACAGAAATATAAGTTTTATTTATTTAATTTATTTAAACTAAGAATTATTATGATAAAATAAAATTTGTTACTTAAACGCTTTTCTGCTAAGTTTTTAAAATCAATCTGCGAACACGTTTTCCTATTGTAATTCATATGTGGTACTTTTAAATTTAACAGTTTATATAAGACAATATTTTTATATGGTTAATTTATATTTATATTTTTTGTATAAAAGACGGAACCGGAGCATATAAAATAAATGAGTATATTTAAGTGCTACTACCCGTTTGATTACATTATAACCATTTTTTTTTTCGTGTTAACCCTTTAAGTCCCAAAAATTTTTCCTTTATCCGATTGTGATGAAATTTTAGACATTGTTTGAATATGTGCTAAAAAACTTAAATCTAAATTTTTACGGATCTGCAGCTAGCTGTTCAGCAGTAAATGGACCAACCCACACGAACGTGTATCGAATAAAAGATTTCTGGAAATGTCTAAAGCTACCGTATCTTGTCTAAACCAATTTTGCCGGTAAAGTATCATTTTAGGAAGAGGAACACAACCAAAATATAAATAAGCACCATAAAATTTGCATTCATCAAACGGAAAAGGCTTTCCATATCTTTCGGATCAGATACTGAAAAGTTTTAGTTAAAAATATAGAGAAAAACACAATCCATATAGAAAAAATTCAAAATTAAACATGAACGAAGTTAATATAATTGCACATTTTAATATATATTTAAAAGTATAATAAAATCCCAACTAACACAATCGTGTGACTACATAATAACCAAAAACTATATATTTATATTGAAGTAAGTCCCAACCCACACGATCGTGTTACTTACTTTTTTCTGCTTCTTTGTACAAATTTGGAATTTGCAATATAGCAAACAATTAAATTTAAATTATTTTCTACCTAAAAGTTACACAAAATTTAAAAAAACATATTATTTAAATAAAATATAGGAACAAATACTTTGTTACTTTTGATGACTCATATCCTGCTGCACATAAACACGCATTAAACCATACTAAACTACAATATTTTTACTTACTATGAGTAACAAAAAAACAAGATCAAAATTATATTTCTATGTGTGTCTGGTAATTTTTTATTGTAGTTCGAATATTAGCCACACAAATGTGTGTGGTCTTAAAGGGTCAAAGAAGGAAACGCATCATGTAAAGTTGAGTCTGAGCTACTTAAATTGTGTCACTCAATATGACTGTCCTGTTTGATTACAAGTCTTTATGAAAACAGACAGTTTTGAACTTAGTTAAAAAAATATCGCCAAACTTTTTTTTCTGCTTATAATATCTTTGTGTATGTTGTGATAGGACACAATACTGTTATATTCATTTCGACGATGCTTATAAATTAAGAGTAAGACTAAATTTTAAAAAAAATTGTTGATATTTGTATTTCTGAATTACAAATGTTTATGAACTTCTTAATTTGAAACGACTATTTTTGAGTTTGGATTGGAAAAGTTCTAGTTGATCTATACCTGAAAATTGTGTAGTTGAACGAACCAAGATTTAATTCACCCACTATGCTCAATGACATCATAATACGTAAAATACTCACTCATATACGGCATTTACAATAGCCTTACGGTATTTATAACAAAGTTTATGCGAAACTAGAGCAAAGTATTTATAAAAGGATGTTCCAAAATTTATCAATTGCATACAAATAAATTATATTGATCGAATTAAAATTTGACAAAACACTCAACAAGGCGTCGATTAAGTATATTCAACAAATTTTCTATTTTAGAATTAATTATATTTTTTAATTTTATTAAAAAGTTTTTAATTATTAATAATTTAGAATTTGAAATATTTTCAAGTTTCTAATTATTATATGTAACACAAAAAAAAGTCTGACTATTGCGCAAAAACTATCGTACAGAATCCCAATTTCAAATAGGCGCCCACATGAATATAAAATTACATGAATAACACTCCTAGGTAAAATTTAAGGTTCAAAATTTTATGTTCAAACTATATAAGATCACAGTGAAATTTTTGCGGTTGTTCTTATCAATAATAAAAAATGTACTACACAATACAAAGCCCCAAATAATCTTTTGCAATGCGATACGGTTGCATAATATTCACATTTCTATATAGTAATATCATTTCCATATATTCGTTTAACATTTTGTAAAGATATGCCATTAAAGTTTGGATTTAATTTCCAATTCTTTAGTAATTCATCACCATGAAGTCCTTAAATCATTTCAAATATACGTAAATAATTTTAGCGTCATGGTGAAATGAATTTCAAATAAATTTTTCCAATTCAAAATTTTAGGCATTTCTAAATTTCAACAATATCATATATTCATCATCCTCTTCCTCTATTTTATTGTTTTATTTTAATATTATTATTATGATATCTATATACTAACTAACTATACTCGTATATTGTATCACTATTTCCTAACTATTGTGTATAAAATGAAAATTTGATTTTATTTGGCATAAAATTTTCTGTTTTTATGGGGCGGTATTCCTATATATATGTAGAAAGAATATAAATTTTAATAGGTAATGTACCTATACCAGACTGCGACTAGTCATTGTGTACATGAATCTCATATAAATCAAGAAATTTCATGAAAATTATCTGTATAGATTTTATCAAATTGCAAAGAAATGAATAATGTTATAATGTGGTTATATGTAGAGGAAGAGAAAAGCATTAAACAAAAACAAAAAAAAAATAAAATAAAACCCAAATAATTGTATATTTCGAAAAATAAATAATATTAAAACTTTTTTCAAATTCACAAAATAACAAGCAATACTCAGTATGAATAAAAGGAAACCATTAGCAATAAAATATAAAAATTTTTCATTCAAAATTAACTATACCCAGTTGAATTTTGTTATGTTGGAGAAAATTTGAAAACATCCTGACTAGAATCAAAATATATTACTAAACAAAGGATAATATAAAAAAAAAAAATAATATGATAGGTTTTTTTTACAGCAAATTTTTGGAAGTATTCATTTCATTCATATATAGCTAAAAAAAAAAAATTTAAATGTGCATATACCTATATTATGTACATATATATGTTAAAAATTTTTGTAGGATAGTTCAAAAATTGAAAATCAGATTTTAGTTACTTTAATCTTATTTTGTATATGTTAAATTATGTCTGTTTTGTACAGAGTGTACTGCTGATGATACTATAATTCAGTAACTCACTCATCATCATCATCATCTGTTGGTTCTACAGCTCGGGGTGAGCCTTAACCTTGTCCACAACTTTCCTCCATTCTGCTCTATATTGTACAACTGTCCTCCATTTGTTAACTCCAATCTTTCGACAGTTGCCCTCGACTTCGTCCAGCCATCGTGATCTTGGTTTACCTCTTACTCTTGTATTGTACGGTACTGCGTCTAATATTCTTTTTGGTATCCTTTGGTCATTCATCCTCATCACATGACCTGCCGATCTTAGTCTTTGTGCCTTAATAAACTTAACTATATTGTGTCCTTCAATTAGGGCTTCTAGCTCCTCGTTTGATCTGATTTGGTATTCACCATCGTCATTTACTTTGGGACCAAAAATTTTTCTCAGTATTCTTCTTTCGAATACTTTCAATTTATTTTCGTCACTAATTGTAATGGTCCATGCTTCGCATCCGTATGTTACGACCGGTTGTATTATGGTCTTGTACATTCTTAATTTAATTGTCCTGGTTAAAATTTTTGACCTGAAAAGGCCTTTGTGTCTGTAGAAACATTTTTGTGCTGCTTGAATTCTATCATTAATTGTCAGATGCATGTCATTTTTATTATTTATTAAGGCACCTAGATATATAAAACTATTTACTCCTTCAAAGTTATAATCATTTATTATTATATTTTGGGCGGATCGTCTTGTTTCCGTGCCATCTTCATATATTTGGTCTTAGCCTCGTTAATTTTTAATCCTACAGTAGCAGGTTCTTTTTCTAGAGTCAGAAATATTTCTTTTAATTCGTCAAAGGATGTTGCTACAATAGCAATATCGTCTGTATACGCACTTATTATTGATGATTTTATGAATATGTGTCCGCCTCTGTCTAAATCTTTTATTGCGTGATGAAGCATTAGATTGAAAATTGTAGTTGACTCTCACTCAGTAACTATAAATATTGTATTGTAGATTTATTTCGAATTGTAAAGGCTCTAAAATATTTTACATAGTTTTATGGATTTAAATTTCAAAAACAGCAACTAGGATCAAACATTCGACATAATCTAACAGAAATTAAAAACGTTGCTTTTGCTGCATATCAAATTTTGAATATAATACTCTTGTTCTACTTCTATTTGCCCTATTTAGAGTGTAGTGACAATGTATGCAACTGGCTATATAAAACTAACAATAACTAAACTAACTGAACTGTATATTTCAAATTAATAAAACAAATCAAAAAAGTACTAGCAGCTAAGCAGAACAACTGCAGAGCAAAAATAATAATTATTTGTCCACAAATCAAGTATCAGAGGTCTTTATGGAAAACATAATTATGTATTCATACATCATATACAATTAAATAAGCAAACAAACAATGCTAAATGTGATTTATTTCAGTAACAATGTTTTCATAGTTATTTCTAACAAATATTGATGCTTATAAAAAGATTAATGGCGCTGCAAAGCAGGCCTGGCCAACCCGAACTAAATAATGAGCCAAAATGAAAAAAAATCTATAATTGCATGAGCCGAAAAAAAATTACTAAATAAACTTTGTGAGTAAGATTTAACACATAGTACCAAAGACACTTAAGATTTCCGCAGCACATTTTCTTTTATTTGGATATCTGGAATTTTTTAATAAATTTAGCATTAAACTGTACTTTATCATATGTTTCAAGAAAGATGGTTTTTAATTCGGGATGGCATTGGATATTAATTCCATTTGCCAAAGCAGATTGCGCTGTGCTGGCATTAACAGTGATTGAAATATTTCAAAATGTTTATCATATGAAGCAATTTCATTGAATCTTGAATTGAAAGATTTTTCCAATTTTTCAAATAATCAGCATATTTAACAAAATCCTTTTGTACCGATAAACTAATATTATTTAATTCAGAAAAATGAGTTGCATCGCCATAATCCTTAATTGAATTTCCCACAAATGTGCATAAAAAATTAAATTTCACCACAACTTTTTGCAATTAGCTTATTTTCACCTTGAATTTTGAAATTTAAGTTAGTGAGGTGACCAGTCACGTCTACAAGAAAACATAAATCTAGCAACCAATTATCGTGTGACAATTCTTCAACAGATTTGTTTTGTAACTTCATAAGAACCTTAATTTTTTCTTTCAGATATAAAACATTTGTTAAACATCTGCATCTACTGAGCCAACGAACGTTAGAAAAATAAATAACGTCTCCATAGTGTGAATTTATTTCTTCCAAATATTCTTGAAATTGACGAATTCAATTTTTAATGTTTGGCTACACAAGCTTTCTTGATGTATAATTCAAAGAAATGTCAAAGCCTGTCCAATATCTATTCCAGCTTCTGACAGTTTCGCTTGCATCAGGCCCATGAAACCCTTATTCTTTCCTATCATGTTAAGAGCACCATCTGTAGCAATCCCAGATAAAATAGTTAGAATTAATTTATTTTCAGTGAAACTCTCCCAAAATGCATTGAATATATATCTATTCCTTTGGTTGTATCCTTGAGGGCTTTTATGTACAAGAATTATTTCACTAAAAGCACAAAATTCAAAACAATTAATTTTATATTTCACTAAAAGCACAAAATTCACAATTAAAAACAACATCTCACTGTCGTGAAAAGTCTTATTGTCAATAACTACATAATTGTAAAAATTCCATAGTGAAATCTTCAAAACATTATTTCACTATGTATTGATTTTTTAAATTTAAAAAGTCACAATATGCTGTGGTTAACCCTAAACAAATGCTACTTTTTATTTTGCATAATTTTATGAGGAAACAAAAATGAATACATAACCATGTTTTATTCATACTGACAATATAGATCTAAATTTAAAGCCTTTTCTTAAATGTGGTATATTTTACAAATATTTATAAATTATTTTGTGAGCCTCAAACTATCCCATCATGAGCCGCGGGTTGACTAGGCCCGCTCTAAAGTATAGAATTTTATTCGTTCTTCTTAGTGCCATTTTTGTTGAAATATAACTAAAAATATCTAGAAGAGTTACTGTGACAATTTGAATATTTTTAATTATTCTGAAACAATCTAAACATATTGATCACATTTTGAACGTTTTAACTAAATTTATATATTTTACTTTATCGGTCATGTTTCAATATGTTATGCAAAATAATATTCTAAAATATATTTGTCTATTCTTCGTGATAGACAAAAAAACTTAAGTTGATCGAATTTTGTTAAATATGATAAAAATAAATTTAGTTTTATATGTTATTTACTATTCTAATACGAGATAAAACTGGTGAAACTGAAAAAATAAATAATAATATTTTAACGAAAGAAAGATTTTATGATACTATTTTCTACAATTTCATTCATCATTGTTTGGAATTTCGTACTTTTTATTTTTGTTTAATAGAAAAAATGTGGATTATTTATTTTTACTAGAATTTTTCTTAATTTCTCTTTAATTCGATTTCGTTTGTTTGTGACGAATTTATTTGGTATAAGTTATGTCTTTTAATACATTTTCGTGTATCTGATCAACGGACTGGTTCTGATATTTTTCTATTCAGTTCCATTATAATCACTTCCAATTCGCAATCATGACATTTGCCTTTAATGTTTTCCTAAAGACGTAATTAAAACATTTTCATTTCACAGTTCACAAAAGCAACAGCAGCAGCAGGAATTAGTACAGAAGTCATAAAAACTTGTAAAAACTAATTGGTCAAGCCGATTACATCTCTCATTAATGCTTCAAATAGAACAAATTAATTTTCCAGATATTCTAAAAGACGCTATATTTCTTCTTTTGATTGTTAATAAAAATTATCGGTCTTTATTAGGTGGTCAGCCATCGTGGTTCAAAACTATATCTGTTGAAGAAATTTTCAGAATCAATATACCGCACGTTCTTTAATCGAATTCTGCAGTTCTATTTATATTTGCTTCTTTTCAAGTTTAAGTTCATTATTTATACACATTACCATACAGTTTTTAACGAAATTATTATCAGCCCAATATTGACATCATGACCTTTTTTGTGTATTATTTTTCTTCGTTATATGTGGTTATTCTTGCCCGGTTGAACAGTTTTGCTTAGTGTCCTTTTTTTGATCTCAAAATCACGGTGATATTTCTTTTACCTCTGATCTTGAGTAGAGGTAAAATCATATTATTTATTATTATCATTATTATTATCATTATCATATTTATTTTTATTATCGTAGCATTTATTATTGTAGCATATATTCTGTGGCAACACTTTCTAAATACGTGATATCGAATATATTGAATTGTGAATTCGAAATATTGTCTGTTAGATTATTGACCTTGTATTTTAGAAATTCTTTTTTGGGTCTAAACACTTTGTGATTTTCCAATATCAAACTTGATCTGATAATGACAGAATCATTGAGACGTACCAGTTTGACATGATCCAATACTGGTGTTTATATAAGATAATGTGGTATACAGGACCTCTTCGCTGGTTGAAAAGACGAAAGTTGGCCCATCACTATTAATATTTATATTGTTTTTTTGACAGAATTCGAGGAGACGATTAGTCTCTCGTTAATGTCTCTGCTTCTTCCCACACTTCATGATACAAACTATTAAAAATTTCGTTTTCAGTTTTTTGTATTTATAAACGAATTCTGATGTTGAGGGGATGTACCTTTTCATCACCTGGGAAGTATGCAGAAGCAACATTAACTTTGGTTTTTTCCCCGAGAAAAAAAATATTGTTTTAAAATTAAGCTTATTGACTGTTTTAAGCATATGGGTGTTATTTTGGATATTACGTTAATTTCGAAACAACACACCTGATACTTAAGTAGATTAGAGATTAATCTGTGATTTTTCTTTCTTGACTATCTTTTAAAATAGTGTGATTACACAACTCTGCCACCTCAGACTGCACTGTATAGTCCTTAAATTCTAAAATGTATTTATAATATTTTGTTTAAGTCCAAATTAAATTAGGTTATCTGTTCCTGCATCAGTAGACTAGCTTTTTCAAATTAAAGTTCTAATTATAAATTTGATTTATTTTATTTTCTTGCTTTTTTTTATAACGTGTAATTTTAAGTTTATTGAAGCTAGCTTCAGATTTTGATGAAGTAAAGAATTTTTATTATTATTAATAGTAATTCGTATGCATTAAAAATTTACCTGAAATGAAAAAAAAAAAACAATAAATTAGTTCTTTCAATTTAAAAATAAAATATTATAATTTAATAAGAAAATTTTCATAAAAAATTATTTTAAAGAAAATTATTTCTGAGAAGAACAAAGAAACAAAGAAAAAACAAAATTTTCTCTTCTTAATTCAAACTTTTTTAACGAAACTTTCTTTTTAATTTCTAGGATTTAATTTTTCTTACTTAATAACTTTTTTATTTCATAAAATTCTTTTCAACTATCTAATCAAATAAGATAGAAACCACATCAAAGATAAAGACAAGAAACAAAAAATATTATTTTCATCCCCTCTCCAAAATTCATTTTTAAAAAGGTAAATTTTACAAAAATATTTGATCCTTTTTTCAAATCAAAAAAGGATTCTTAAGAAGCTAAAGTTTAAAAAATTAAAAAAAAAAACAAAAAAAAAAATATAAAATATTACAAAAATATTCTTTAAGATCAAACGAAGAAATTTAGGCTTAAATTCCTTATAAGGACATTATTTTAAAATACGCCTGATAAATTTTGGAATTTTATTGCCTGGAAAAGTGGAATTGTGGCAAATCAAGGTGTATTTACAAAATGAAATTTGAAGATTTTTAGCAGTTATTCTGGTAAATGATTTATAATTAACAGTACAGTATAGTAACGGTTATAATATCGGCTGGTTACCCTAACACGAAAACACAATTGTTTTTATGTATGAGTAATTAGGGAGTACAATACCGAGATCCCGGAAGAATATTTTCAGGTATTCGATACCGGTATTAAAGCATTAATACCGCGATATTTCGGATTAATTTTTAGTTGCTAGAAAACAAAAAAATATTTTAATTTAAAATAGTAGGCTTTGTGAATTCAGTAATTTTGAAATAATCCAATTTTCAAGTTTCTAAAATTGAGTAGTTTTATGGAGCACAGGCAAAAATTTAAAATAATAATCGTAGTAGATTTTGCGATTGGATAATAACGATATACTCAATTTCAAATTCATTCCGCTTTCAAAGTAGTGATGGGAAATGTCATTCATTTCAGTGACCCGTTCTAAACGGATCGTTCATTTCTATTGAACGGGCTAATAAATATCGGTCAGTCGGTAAGTCAGTCGAAAAAAAAACGGTTATAATTCAAGATAATGTCAAACTTATAAAAAGACAAATGACACTATTTGAAGACGAGGGTACTAGGTGAATATATATCCAGAAACAAGCAACAAGCGCAAAATCGGAGTGAGCATTTTCTACTGCTAGACAAATATGCACGAAAATTTGCTCCAACTTAAATAATAAAAGCCTTGATGCATTGTGTTTTTAAAGACATACTTCCAATCATTAAAACAATAATTAAATAACTTAATAATATAATTTTATTCAATTTTTCTACTTAACTATGAAATATTTATTTTTTATTTAATATCTTATGTTTTTATTTTATTTTATATGTTAAAGAATGAATTGATTTTATTAAAGCTTTAGTTCTTAATATCGATTTTTTTTTACGTAGTGGTCCCGTTATTAAATTTTTTAATACCGAAATTTCGCTCCGGTATTGTACTCCCTATATTTAAAGTTTGTTTAACAAAGTTTAACAAAGATTTCTATCATTTGAATGTCTTATATAAAGGGTGATCAAATTAATACCACAATTTTTTTTAAATCATAGCGGCTTTTTTCACATTCACTCCAAAATTGACATTTATGTGTTCAGTACAGTAGTATTTGACAAATCACTATGAAAACAAACACAGTTGTACAGCAGAAAATGTTTAAACTTATTACAAAAATAATTAATCTATTCAGACTACACGTTCCACCCATTGTTTTTCTATAAAAATTTGTTTCTGTTTTATTGGTTTTTGTTATTAACATTTATTATTGAAGTCAAGGCTAATAATCCTGTTCACTACAAGCCAAAAAAAAATCTTTGCATCAAAATTAATTAAGCTAACAAATATATGAATTTGTTTCTCTTAATTCTAGGTTTTATTTTGTGTCCGTCTTTTATAATAGTTTTCCATTTTATTAAAAAAAACGAAAAACAATGCACTGCCATCAGCTGTCTTCAAATATTTGTCATCTTGATCCACTTCCACCTGAAAATCTTTAAAAAATGATTCCTTGAAGATTTCTATGATTCTTATTGCTATAAACAGAATTGGGGCCACTAACGACAAATAGAGCTATTGGCGATAAATACATCGCTGGCATAAATACAATTGCGGATACAAAGTTGAGCTACAAAAATAGCTTTATTTAGGTAAAAATTTACAAAATTTATTAATTTTTCCTCAAAAGCAATTTCAAAGAATGTAAAAGAAAACAGATTTACTTTTAATATTTTAATGTTGATGGAAATTGTTTGCGATTAATCATAATGTTCAATCATATGCTTCCAAAAGTAGCTGGGCGATACAAAAATAGAAACTTTTCTCCCCAACTATACGCTATTTTGGAAAAAGATGCTCTAAAAAGATCAAATTGTACTATTTTAAAATTTAGCGTGGGCTACAGGAGGTTAAAACAAATCGGATTGAAAAATAATGTTTAGCAAATATCCACAAAAGGTCCAAAGACATGCAAGCTGGATCAATTGAATGTTTGATTTGAAAACTGTTTTTTTTTTCTTTTTAAATTGCTGTAATGAACAAAGAGTACTTACCGTTTCCGTATCACAAATATTTTTCTAAAAAATGTTAATTATCTCGAACAAGTCCACGAATAATAATTTTATTATTTTCATTTTTATGCGTTGGTCAATACTCTACAGTTTAGCTATAAACAATCTTCATATATGACTAGTCGTTTCTCAAGCAACAATGCTCATGCTCGCTCAAGAAAACTAAATCTCTTCTACGTTTCAATAGAAAACAGATGCACATCATCTCAGTTATAATAACCTGGAAACTGTCCTTTTACATAGATCCGGGCTAATTTATTGAACATCTGCTATGCGAATGTGAAGGGCTTTATTGTAGTAGATTTTCCATTTGAGTACAGCATTTCCAAAAGAATTTTAGATGCGCAGTATACCACTGACCAATGTTGTAAGTGTAATTACTAAATACTTTGAACCCTTATATTACACTATTTCAGTATTTGTTATTACAGTATTTAGTAATGGTAATAATTTGCATTAAATCACAATAAGTTAATTTGTAACTGCAGCCAGATCCCAACCTCTTTATATAATTCTAACATAACTTACCCTTTATCAGGTAACGACATATCAAAATGTCAGTAATTTCGACTAATTTTGATCAATAATAAATTTTGTTACTATATTCAACCAATCAATTTTTAGTTATAGGTTCTCAAATAATTTAATAAGAATAATTAATGAATTTAATAAGAATAATTACGGAACGACATTGTACAAATAATTTTTCTGTCCTGTTTTAGAAAAAAAAAATGTAATAAAAATAATAAATTTCAAAAGAATTATAGCAGGTCACGTTCATTCTTATGGGATTAATTTAAAAATAGCTAACCTGAAATAATAAAGTTTTGTGCAATTTGTAGAATTTGACATTTAAAATAGTTAACCTAGTTAATCTTGCGGTAAAATTATTATTTTTTAAAAACCAACCTAAAAATTTTTTTTTTTTTTTTTAAATTAAGATTATAAATAACTTTACAAAAAAGAGACAGGAAGTAATTTAAGAAAAAAATTTAATTTGGAAATAAAAGCACACGTTTTCTATAATCTGATTTTCTTGAGATTTTCACAGAATTGTCACTTAAAAAATAATTAAATTTGTAGGATTTTGGATTAAAAATAGCTTCTAAAGAATTATTGTATTATTTTTGTATGAATTAATAAATGCACACACATATACAAATGTAGTATAAGAGACTGTTGAAATTATATTATTTACGAATGTAAGTGTAAGAAAAAAGTTATTGAAAAAAAAAAAAAAATTTGGAAATTTGAAGAAAAATATAACTAGAAAATTTATTATTTTAAAATTCTAAAAAAGTTTTTTTAATTTTTTGATAAAATAAAATTTTTTTTTTGATAATGTTGTTTAATTCAATTTTCTATGATGCAAAGGTTTACTTTTATTATATTAAAAATTATTAAAACAGAGTTCTAATTGTGTTTTACTATTTTTTTTATTCAATTTTTCAGTTCTTTACCAAGTTATTGATTTTTTAATTAGAACTTCCACAAATTATTTGCATGAATAAAATTCGAGTTTATTTTAATACCGACATTCTGAAATTTGAAAATTTGTAATTATAGTCAGTACCATGGTCAGTATTGAATAGAGTTATGGAGGGAGTGAAAATACGGGTTAGAGGTGGGTAGATATTAACATATTTTTTAAATTACGTATTTTTAATATTAACCGAACGTAACATTCGCCGGTCAAGAATTAAAAAAATATTTCTTTGCTCTTCATTTGAATATTTAACTCAGAAGAAAGTTTTCTATTTCCGCAAAACAATTAATTTTTCTTAGCATATCGTCCAAATTTTGTTACATAATAGCTGTGTTCTTTTCATGCGGTTCACGGTCTAGGTTAAGACTTTAATATAAAATTACAACAACAATGCAAAACTCAGATATTTATCTGGTTTATATATAGGTCTCAAATATTTAGTAATTATATTTATCACGAGTGGCGTTTGAGTAGTTTTTCAATAGAAACTTTTGATAATTTAATTAACAGGTTTGCCAACTTAAAAAAAGATCCATATCATTAACCTATATCGTTTTTTTAAAATTAGTAAAACCTAGACCTTGAACCATATGAAAAGAAGAGCTATTATACTTTTTTCTTTCTCTAATCTCCTTGGAGTCACACCATATTGTGTAGATCAAGAAGATTGTAGTTTTGTAATTTCAGCACCAATTGAATAAATAGTTAATATTGCCTTTGATATGTTCTCTACATTACCTTGCTGCTGGTGTTTTCCTATAAGAAGGAATTTTAAGAAATCAAGTGAATTTTTAAAGGTAGCAAAGCAAGATTTACCAGCAACAATATGAATATTTTTTTTTCTGTTGCTAAATATTTTCTTTACAAAACAAACATTAATTTGAACTTGAAGATATGCCTGCATTGAGCAATTAGCAACATTTTGAGGTGGTTAATTAAAAGATACAAATCGGAGAAACTGAAAAAATTTTAATAAGTACAACATTACAATTTTTTTTTTTTTACACTCTTGACAGTATCTTAGATAGAATCACCTTTTCGTGTTTAATTAAGTACGGTACTGCAATTTTACACTACAATATCTACAATATTTCGAGTATTTATTTAACAAATTACTGGCTTATCAACTCATTAAATGTGGAAAACTACTACTGCTATTATCAGGAACTAAGCCTTCTTAAATAGAGAAGTTCTATATACACACAGGAGATTTGCCAACAACAGAGAATACGGGAGTTACTGCAACATTTGTTGACGACACAGTAGCATTAGCATTTTGAAAACTATGACTGAAATAGTTAGACATAAACTTAGACCGAAGTTCAACAGTCTGTACTCATCATAGGATCGTATTCGCATATATCAATGGAGTGCAATTTACTGCTATACAAAGTAGTCTTTAAACCCATCTGGTATTATAACCACAAATAACTCTAACATTGAAATACTGGAAAGATTTAAATGTAAAGTACCGTATTCAATAGTAAATGCATCATGGCTAGTTGGAAATGAAAAAATTAGAAAGAACTTAGAATAAAATTAGAATCGATTAAGAAAAGCCATACCAACAAGAAGCTCAAAATACTTTTCTAGATCGGAAATACTTCCAAACGGTCTCGCATTACAGCTGAATCATTTTATATGTTTGAAAGTCGCAATTCAGGATTAAAATATTTTTCGAAAACACCTATTTTTGTATCTCTCCTGGGACATGCACCTATTGGACTGGAGATAGCTTGGCCGGCAGTCCGAGTGCTAAATAACCATTTTTTTCCATTATTACCGGCATGCTCAGATATGTTATAACGTACTTCGTAACGTTTTTTTTGCAGAAATACTTGGTTATTTAACATTCGGATGGCTGGAAATATTTCTTTCTTCAAAGTAAATAGAAAGTATGTTGGTTTTGGACCGAAAATATTGCCATGGAGTATATAGAACACATTATAATTCGTCGCCTAATTGTATTGATTAACAAACAAGTTGTATCTTATCAAATGCTTGGCTCATATTCTAAAGTAATGTTGCAGAATTTTTTTGTTCTCTGTATAGACGTTTGTAATCACATCGATATTTTACTTTACTACTGTTACTTTTATTTTTTAAAGATTCACTATATGTTAATCAAAACTTCAGCACTCTACTTGTAGTTACGATTGCAAAGTTAATTCGACTGCAGAACTGCACTTTACTTGTAGCTCTGTGGTCTGAAATCTATTAGTACCATAGATAAAACTAACTTGTACAAGGAAGCAAACATAATTAGAATCGATAATTTTAAGCACAAAACACTCCTGAAAATGGTTTAATAACACGGTTTAAGTACATCAAAAAGACCTTGCTCACGGGCTCCTGAGCATTTTATCTATTTGGATAAAAAACGGTTATATTCAAAACCGTAATCATGTCCTCTATTATACCATTATAATAGACGGACTACGTGTAAAGCTATTGATTATAACCCGGTCAATATTAAGGGAGAAACTTTAAAATTGGAAATGTTTCAGATAAGTACAATCTAATTAAAAAAAAACTATTGGTGGTTGGAAAACTCTAATTATAATTACCACAAAGTATAATACATTATTTTTTTTAATTTAACCTAATTTTGGTTTAGTTAGGCAGTTTTAGTTAGATTAAGATAGATTAAGTAAGGCTATGTTTTTAATACCTATTTTTCCAATAATATAATTCGAAGACAAAAAACTTTGTAAAATTTGTTCCTAGTATAAAAAATTCCTAAAATTGTATGTAAAATTAACATAAAAACGAAAAATTGCTTATATGTTAATAAAATTAGAAATAGATATAGCTGTGTTTGTAAATTTTTGTAGGCTAGACTAGTGTAAGAATGTAAAAATAAATAAAATTTATATTAAAAAAAAAAAAAAAAATAGATAAAACTAAACGTGATAAATAGAGAAAATACCAGTATATATATAGGTATATAATTAATATGTGTATATATACATATTAAAACATATACAAAGGTTTTATTAATAATAGACATATTTAAAAATATCACCTATTGCTCTGCATTAAAATGTTTTCTGAGTCAATTAACTTTTATTCATTTCTTTATATTAAAAACAAAACCAAAAAATTAATTGATTGAATTTAAGCTCAATTTAATTTTATTTTATAATTTCATTAAATTTAATTATATTCAATTATAAAGAAAATTATTATGACAACGAAATAAAAATTTTCATATTAGATGTGTACTGATACAGCGCGCGAACTTGATTAAAATTTTAAAGTTGTTAATTTGTTGTAAAAATAATTGCTCAATTCATAAGATTCAAATTTATAAGATGGGAAACAGTATTTCTACTTACTTATATTTTTATCCAATTACTTAAATACAATTTTCTAGATTGAATTTTCAATTTTATTATTGTAAAAAACTTATTTTTAATATTATTAGAATATATCAAGTTATCACTTTAAAATGCCGCCTTGATATACCATTTGTTAATGTCAATTGACTGTTGATAAGAAGATATCGGGTTCGAATTAAGTAAATTTTTCTTTTTTTAATCCTAAAAAAAGAATGAAATTCTATAAAATTTGTTGACTATAATTTGATATTAACTTAAAATAAAATGGAATGCATAAATTTAAGAATACTTTTTTTTTTTTTTTTTTTTTTTTTTCTCCTATTACTCCGCGTGGTAGCATAGGGCTTCGATAGTGAACCTCCATTCCTCTCTGTTGAGTACTACTTCCTTAATATCGTCCCAGGTATAATTGTTGACTGTTAATTCTTGATTGATTGTGCGTCTCCATGTGTTGTATGGTCTGCCGGGTCTCCTTTGTCCTTGTGGATTCCACTCTAGAGCTCTTCTTGCTATATCACTTTCTGATTTCCTTAGTGTATGACCTATCCATTTCCATTTTTTCCTATTTATCTGTCTGTTGATAGGTTCTTCTCCAGTTATCATCCATAAATCTTCGTTGCTAATTCTTGCCGGCCAGAATATTCTGCATATAATTCTCAAGCACTTGTTGATGAATACTTGTAGCTTCTGTTTGATTCTGACCGAAGTGAGCCATGTTTCACTGCCATATATTAATGTTGACTTAACACATGCTCTGAATATTGTTAGCTTTGTTGTTCTCGATATTTGGTTGCTCCGCCATATCTTCATTAGGCTCCCAAATGTTCTTCTTGCCTTATTTATACGGCTGTTGACATCTTCTGTTGCACCTCCTCTTGATGTTATAATGCACCCCAGGTAGTTGAATTCTTCTACGTATTCTATCTGTTGTCCACTCACTGTTATTGGCTCACTGTAACTATTGTTTGTCCTCATTGCTTTGGTTTTCTCGATATTTAATTCCAGTCCCGATTTCTTTGCTTCTTCCTGTAATCTGTTGACTTTGTTCTGTAGGTCCCTTTGATTTTTTGATATGAGGCATACATCATCTGCGTAATCTAAGTCTTCTAAGTTTCCGAAGAGATCCCATTCTATTCCGTTTATTCCAGTGCAAACTTCTCTTAGAATGTCGTCTAGTATTGTGTTGAAGAGAAGTGGAGATAGTGGACATCCTTGTCTAACTCCTATATTGGTGTAGAATGGATCACTGATCTTACCTCTGTGTTGAACTGTTGTCTCTGCATCTTCATACATCGCTTTGATGATGTTGATGATTTTTTCAGGAACTCCTTTCTTTGTAAGTGTTCTCCATATTGCGCATCTCTTGACTGTGTCGAATGCTTTCTTAAAATCTATGAATAGTAGATATAGTGGGGCATTCCATTCCACTGATTGTTCAACTATGACCCGTAAAGTATTTGCCTGGTCTACACAGCTTCGGTTTGGTCTGAAACCTGCCTGCTCTTTCCGTAGTATTGGTTCTAGTACTTCTTCTAATCTTTTCTTTATAATAATTGCTATTATCTTATGAATAGTATTTAGAACCGTGATTCCTCTCCAGTTGCTGCAATTTGCCAAGTCTCCTTTCTTAGGTATCTTGACAATCATTCCTTTCTTCCATGAATACTTAATTGAATACTTAAAAGAATACTTAATTGCTTGTAAAAAGCATAGTTTTCCATATTTAATTAGTTGACCGAAAAAATAAAAAATAAAATATACTCTCTTCTTCTTTAATTGCAAGCGATATCATCTATAATTATAATTGACAAGTATTTAAGGACCTGCGCAGTAGACACCTTTTCATTTTATCTCTCTTCTTCATAATGAACTCTTAATATATAATAAGTAAGTTGTATATAAAACAATAATGCGAACAAAGTTGAACATTTTTTAATCATATGGTTTTATTATTCACTAAATACATTAGAAAACAGGTAGAAATAAAACAGAAAATGAGAAGTAAGGTATTTATGTTTTTTAACGAAAACATATTAATTTCAAAGGTTTTCATTAAAACATGAGTGTTTTCTGCTTTGTAATGAGAAGTCTATACCAGTTCATGCAAATCCCTGTTCTTTTAAAAACTTTAAATTTTGCTTTAACTTGAATTATAAATACTCAACAGGGACCCCTAGTTTAATTTTAATTTAATTTCATTAAAATATTATTCTTATCGTTAATATGGATTTATTTATTCTATTATTTATTCATTACTTATATAAAAACATAATTTTTTTTTCTAACGGTAGAGACGTACACTTTTGTGTTAGGCGTTTTACAAAAATGCAACATAAAGTACTACGATATGTCTGCTAAGCACATATATTGAAATTTGGAAGAAAAAAATATAAAAATATAATATTATATAGAAATTTTATAAAAATAGTTTGTTTTACAAAATCCATCAATTTCTTTGCAACAACTGTAAATTTATTGTTCTACTAAAAGGAACTGTAATACAAGATATAATAATACGCCAGTATTTTCGTATTTCGTTACATTCAAAAAAATGTTATACAAATTAACTCTACACATATTTTGTTTATCTTTCATCGACTTTATTTCAATTTGGTAAATTGAAACTTTACTGTTGTCTATAAAGTATATTATAACAGAGGAGCAAATACGTCAGGGCAATATGTTAATCTGATGATAATGATGCTGTTGAAGTACAATAGTAATGATGAATGCGAATCTTCTGATTCCGTATCCCTTTGAGAAGCTTCAGAAGAAGAAGATGAACAAGATTGCAGTGATAACAATAACGAGCTTTCAAAAGATCGTTTAGCAGAAATTTTTATAGGTAAAGTACGGAATGGAAAAATTTGCCAAATAATGAAGGCAAAACTAAAGTCCATAATATAACAAGAGGAGGGTTAAGAAAAGTAATATTACCACCACGAAAATATATAGAGGAACATATAAATTTCTGATGACACTTCTATAAAGTTAACTGTGAATTATACAAATCTGGCACGAGATCAGAATAATAAATGGAAACTTGTAGATTGTATTGAGACCATGATATCACAACATAGCTTACAAGATGTTCCGAAAAAAAATAAGAACCTTTGATAATAAAATATTATAATTCAACAAAGGGTGGGGTAGATACTATAGACCAAATGGCACCATGCCATTTCGGTACCACATAATACTAATAGATGGTCTGTTGTATTATTTTATAATTTAATTAAAAAGTCTGTTGATATATCTTGTACACCTTCGAATATTAGTTTATTGAATGTAATTACTTTATACATATAAATTAATTATATAATTAATTTTTTACTATTAACAGGCGTCTCAATTCTACAAGACATTTTATATATGTGCCTCAGAGACACTTCGCAGTTCTTCATGTTCGCTTATACACGTTGGTTAATTAGGGTTAATCACAAAAAAAAAGAACAATAATTGCAGTACAAAATCAAATATTTTTAAATTATTCCGATAAAGAAATTATAACTGTTATGACTGAAGACAGCTAATGTCCAAAATGTATAAATCAAGTGACGTTTATTGTTCGTATTATTGGCCCTATTTTTAATATTAATTTATGTAAATTAAAATTAGTTGATTTATTGAAGATGAAACAATTACAGGCCAACTTGTCAAAACAATTGAATATTGTGACAATGTGACTATTCTGGATATAATTAATTAACTTGTATAACTGGTCCACTAAGAGTTGTAAAATTAAAGTGCATTTTTTTATTTATTATGTTTCAACAATAAGATGACCTCTTAACTTTATCATTATTAATATATTAAATATAAATATATGTAGAAAAATGTTATGTTTAAGAGTGTTAAATAAGACTGGAGCATATGAAAAAGATTGAATTTATTGTAATTTGATTTATTTTATTATTCAACAAATCGACTATAGCATTTACTAGTATGATAAAATATTTATAACCATTACAAATTACAAGTCGTTCTCATTTGAAATCATTTTTATAAGTAACGAATAATGAACAAAATTTAAAATTCAATAATTATTTCAGTAAATTCCGTTCTTAATTCTTTCCCAAATTTGTTTACTATTGAGTAAAGAATACCCGCTTATAGATTACTTTGTCATTTTCAAACCACATATTATTTACATATTACTTTGTTAATTGAGTTATAAAATTTTTTGAATATTTATCACTAACATCTACCCATTTATATTTAAATTACCCCAAATAAAAAATCATTTATCTAAAAATGTTGTGTACCTACAAATACTTTTAGGCTATATTCATACATTTTTATTTGAATATTAAAATTCTAACTATGTAACTACACCCAGTAGGTATATTTACGTTTAGAATATTGTACTTACAATCAACTGTTATGAATAGAAAAAAAAAATAATAAGAAATTTAATACTCATAATTGCTGTCTATGCATATTTTAAGTTTTTGAAAATTAGGTCGGTGGCACCCTAATTCTTATCTATGATGTACATATGTGTATTTGACACCTATTCATCAACTATTTAATTCAACAACAAACCTTATCTATTGTTAGTTATTTAAAGGTAAATAAAATTTCTTAACTACAGCAAACAATGAGAAGGATTCAAAGTAGATGAAAAAAAAAAAAACAATTTTTTTGTTTGTTTTAAGGTACAGTCACAGTCAAAAATAAAATATGATTTTGATGAATTTGAATAATTTTTATTGGTATAGGAGTTGTGATGTATTTAATTGTATATAAAATTAAATTTAACTTTTTATAAGTCATAAGTACTGCTGAACTTCCTCATTTTGCATACAACAGAGACACCACGTGTTATATATTGAGGCATGTATTTGAAAGCAATAAGGGTCAGAATCTACTATTTCATAAAGATTGACAGGTGACATTTTGTAAATTACAAATTTGTAAATTACAGGTCGACAATTATTGTCAAATTTTTGCTTTAAAATAAAATTGACAAAATTGTAAATTGTCAATTCCTGTTTTATAAACAAAGGTAAAATCTACAAAATTTGTCAAGGTTTGTCCACAGTAATTTTTATGTCACTTTTGTTATGACACCAAAAATAAAATTGTATTTTACAAAATTGTTATAATTGTCGGAATTTTTCATTGCATTACAAGGCGCTACAAATTTTATCGATTTAAATAACTTCGATAAAATTTGATTTTTTTTTTCGACTTTATTTCATTTTTAATTTATTTATTTTAATTTCATAATGAAATGAGTTCGAGAAATTTATTAAAATTAAAAATGACATAACTTCGACAAAATATTGTTAATTTTAATATCGAAGTTATTTCAATGGAAGTTATTTCGTAGCGTCCATTATAAATTCATATTAATTTTTTTTTTTTATTTTTATAACATTGGCTATTTTTTATATATTGGCAAGTTACTCTTAAGTAGAATTACCTTTTCGTACATCAAGTACAGCAATATTTGTCAATAAATACAATTACAAAATAGACATGACAATTTTGTAAATTATAATTTAGAAAATTGTCATGACAAATTTTATAATTTATAATTTACAAAATTATGATGAAAAATTTTGTAATTTATAAATTTTACAATTTTATCACCTGTAAGTTTATGTATAAAAAAATGTCGGACAATTGCGACAATTTTGTAAAATTGTCATCTGTCAATTTTTATGAAATAGACCACTGGTGTTGTAATTTCCGCATTAATTGTAACAAAAGCCAATGCTGCATTAACTTGTTATGTTTTTTTCTTTTCTTTATTTCAATTTTAACACAATTTAATACATTTTATTTATTAAAATTTTAATACATTTTAACCTAGTCTTAAACTATATAATACATTAAATAAATGAATATTTGGTGACCTAGCCTGAGCTGTCTGATCTAATTATTTTCTAAAACAATTTTAGTTTTTCTAGCACGAATTAAATGTCGCACATAATTTTATAAAAGTAAAATAGTTATTTTACAGCACTGCACATATTTAATTCTAAACTCTATTTTAATTTATTTATTTTTTTGTTTTTGTTTATGTTACCCTGATTTAAACTTTGATCGACTTTTATAACTTACAGATGTATTAATAACATGTTATGATAAGTTATAAATTCAATCAAAGTAAAAATTAGAATTTGTATGGGTAGTCTAACACTATTAATACCTATTGATGAGTTCATATACCTGCTGATATGATGAATGAAAAATTACTTCTGTAATAATTATTTTCGCTAACAATTCTCTATTTTTAATTTTCATCAAATATTCTAGTCGAATTTCTTATTATCATGTTAACTGTTTATCCGCAACACTTCATTTGCCTTGCATTTTCTTCAAATAATTCAACGCAGTTGAGTTTTGCACCATGTATAATGTGAAATCTTCATAGACTCAATACAAAAGTTTAGCGTTCGCAAGACTTTGTAAACAAACTCGAATAGATTTTAGCTAGTAGGATCAATGCGAAGGAACGAAGTTTTGTTGTATCACAATGAAATATTATTATCTAAATGTACCGACTAAAATAGCCACCTGTAACTACCTACCTATACCATGATATTACTTTAAACTTTAGAAAGTCATAATCTCTTTTTCATTTTGTTATTATTTACAACTTCTTCATTCGTAATATTTTCGATACAGGACCTAAAATTATAATTGTTTATTCTCTAAAATAGCTTTGAGGTATTTAAGAGTACAATGTACAAACAAGCTAGTGGTTTTTAATTATTTTAGGTTTATTTCTAAGGATTTAGAGTACTCTAAAATTCCATTAATTTTTAAATCTTTCAATTCTGTTTGCCCATATGAAATATTTTTGCAATTAATTTTATTAAAAAAGCGTTTCTACTGCATTATCGAGACGGCATCAATTCACTGAATACTATACATATTCTATGAGCACTCCAACTACTAGTCTCCGTCTAAATTTACCAAAATTAAAATACATTTTTTTTTAACAATTTATAGACAATTTGTTGATCCTAATTTTCTGTACGTTTTAATATCGCCGAAGCTGTATACGTTTATGAATGCAATTATACACACCCGAACAAGATTATTATTCTTATTTCATCTTATTTAAGTAATATGGTAGTACCTACTATATGTATAATGTAGAGGTTGCATTACAACACTATAGCAATTTTTAATTGAAGCGGAGTGTAATCAATTAGCTAACAGTAGCAATATATGTTATTAATAGTTTTTTTTTGTTTTATCTTATTGTCAGTAACCCCGAGAGAATACTTATACTCAGATAGATTTTCGTACATAGTACGGTAATGGAATTTATTGCTCAAAATGGAACAAGAAATTTTTGTCAAGCTAAGCAATAAAACAATCAATAATTTTCACGTCCTTTAAATTTTTATGCTGTGTGTATTAATATAAATAAAAATTCCTCCCTCCAGCTATCCTCCAACCACCCTTTTAACAAAATATAAAAATATTCTAAAATTTTAGTAAAATAAAAATAAATAAAACAAAAAATCAAAATCTAGGACATTTTAAAGTATATCAAAATAAAGAAAATGTTAATGTAAATGTAACTAGTGAGTTTACAATTTACAATTTAGAACACAATGTATAAATGTGGAACAAAGTAAAAATTAAAAGACATTTAACTATACAAAGTTTTTTAGTTGCTTGTGTATACACATTGCATATTGTATATGTCTGTTGTACTTTATAATTCCATTGACATCAAATAGAAATTTAGAGCACAAAAACCTTCTTCTACATAATTCAGAATAGGTAAGCCATTTATGTTAAAGCCTTAAGCATTAACATACTTCTGCTGACAACAAAAAAAGTAAATTTAGTTTAAAAGAGTCATAAATGTAGGTTCATATTTTTGGTACTGTTGCATCTTCAAATTCAATAGGAATTTCTGGTACAAAAATTCTTTTTTTTGTTTTTTTAATATACTTGTATATAAGATAAAAGATAATTGGTAGGTACATGATGTACATTATTATCCAATTATTATTATCCATTATTCTAGACTTATTTAATTTTTCTCTAATTAGATGTCTTTGAAGAATTAAATTATTATAATTTCAATTACTTATCCCCTAGTTGTTAATATTGTTTATTTAGAAAAAATCAAAGCTTTGCAAAATATGTTTTGTTGCATTCTTGTTATTATATTAAAAATCTTATTTCTTTTTATTGACAGTCTTAATTGTTATTAACATTTTAATCGTAAATATGGACTAAAAATTACGATATTACGTTTCTTGAAAATTATTAAATAAAGTTACCATTTGTTAAAAAAAATATTTGATAATTAGAAATCCTCTTCATAAGTTTAATATCCTTACAATCTTTTGCCCTAAAATCTATATTTGATTCTAGATGAATGAAAGTAGAAAATCATATAAGAGGCAGCTGATACAAGAATGGAAAAATGGACGCTGGACGGACAAAATGCAAAATTTGGTTAACGTTGGAACATTCAACTTGTTCTCAATATGCTGTTCGTGTTGTTCATGTTGAATACTCATGTTGTACTACTAAATCTGAATATTTCATGCTACGCATAAACATCTTCAATTGTATGTTTATAGATGAATTTTCAGTATATTTCGGTGTAACAGTCGATATGCGAAATAATCAAATTCTAATGAAATTTACATAAAAGTGTAAATATATGAAAAATTGAATTTATTGATTTTGGCAATTCGACCCGATACTAATTTCTGGCTCTCTGACATAAGTTGGAACGACATAAGTTCGATACAAAAAATGACATAAGTTCGACATTGTTTTTAATTTTAATAATTTTATCGAACTCATGTCATATGTCATAAGTTCGATAAATTAAAAATGACATAAGTTCGAAAAAAAAAAAACAAATTTCAGGTAGGTTTATTTATAATATTTTTATTATTGCAATTTAAGTGAACACTTGAATAGAATTTTCAACGGGTCCTCTACAACATGGGCAAAAATACTTATTTTTGTTGTTTGCAATTGCTTCACCTTGTATATACAATTGACATGTATGGCAGATTTTAAGATGCCGGACTAAAACCAAATAAAATATCTTTTGCCGGGAGCAACGGTAAAGCCAAAATTTTATAATACATCGATAATGAAACTGGATTAGTATAAATAAATTTAGCCAATAACTTATATTTTATTTTTATATTATACGCCTAATTGCTTGGGTATAGTGAAACCAACATCCTAGTAATTTGGCCATTGGGAAAACTTTTCCTAATGCATTTTGCTAAGCTGATTCATAATCACTAATTATATTATTTGCATTCATGATAAAAATATTATCATTTATGTATGAAAATAAATTTGTATACGATGTTTCAGTTTTCTTATCAATTAATATAAAAAATATTGGAAAAATCTGAAAAAAACAATTTGAATTTAATATTTTTACGGAAAGAGCTGCTACTTTTCAAAAAATTTTATTATAAAAATTTTTTCATCTCAAATTAGCTCTTATAGCAGGTAATGATAGGTAGGTGCAGCGGCACGGTGCGGCGGCTGATCGCTTCCGCAAGTGCGCGTAGCATTGCCACCTGGTTTCGCGCCCCGGATCCTTGCTTTTATGTATTTTTTCACACACAAAATATATGCAATAACATAAAAAGCAAGTGTATAATATACCTGTTCAAAAAATTCTATCTGAACAATTAAAAGCTGCTTAAAATAGCTTTTCGGTACCATTGCAAATGTTGCATCTACCACACATGCAATGAATTTTGTTTTCGCTTTGTTTATTTAAAAAAAAAAACTGCTTTTGATTGAAAACATAAATTAATTTACTATTTTTTCGTTTACAATTGATTTCTACGAATTCCATTTTCCAAAAAACGATCGCCAAAAAAAAAATCACTTAAATTATGATGTTAACCATGTGAAAGTCAATTACAATGTGATTTATTATATATCTTTTGTTGAAATATTGCAGCTATCAACAACAACAACATTAAATTAGAAAAATATTTTACCGTAAACTTCTTAATTTTAATTTTATCATTCTAAAACCGGTTTTATTGTTCACTTTATTTCAATTTTAATTTAGTCAAAAATTATTTTATTGTTTTATTTTATTTCAATTTTAATTTTGTCAAACTTATGACATATGACATAAGTTCGACAAAAATTATTAAAATTAAAAACGACAAAGCTTCGACAGAAAATTTTGTCGAGCTTATGTCCGTTTTTGTATCGTACTTATAACGTTCGAACTTATGACAGAGAACCCTAATTGCTGAGTCGGTATTATCTAAAAAAGTATATCAAGGAAGTTTGAGACACCCAATGTATTTCAGTGGTATTACAATTATTGGTAGCTTATCTAATAACAAGAGTTTGCATTATCCAAAAACTTACCGAATCAACGTTCGACGCTGACATAACTACATTACTTTTAACCACCACTTGTGTAAATTATTCTTCTGTCAAACAGAATGTAGAAATATCGATAAATATAATCTCTGTCTATAAGTAAACTCAAAGTTCAACGCTATCATGATAATTGTATCTGGAAAGTCCGTTCCAACCGATTGAATATGTCTAATTGTCACCTTCTAGTACAGCATCGAAAAGAATGCTCAAAAGCTGATACACCAGAAAAATTCCAAAATGGTTTAAAATTTAAAAAAAACCGGTAGGGCTTCGACATAATAAAAATATGACTCTAACATTGGGCTTAAATGAACTTGGACTGCTTTCATTTTCACCGAAATGTATTTAATCAATCTAATCGTGCTGAAGAGTTCTGTTTGCCAAGCGAAGCATCTATAGACAAAGATCAAACTCACAACTAGTATTTAGTCAATTCGGTATAACGAAAATATGACGTAACATTGGTCGCAAATGAATCTAGGCTATTTTCTCTGATTATGTATTTAATAAATTTCATAGTGTAGAAAATTTCAATTTGCCAAGAGAATCATGTATAGAAAAAGATTAGAGTCAGAACTAGTATCGTTATGGTCGATGCTAATACATAATACACAGTTTCAGATTGTCTACATCGAGCGAATATTAATGTTATGTATCTCCTCATTTAGCAGTAATTTTACGTTTATACTAAACTATTGTGAGAAGTTGTAAAACCGTCTCTATGTAGCGCGCTTAAATGAAGAATGCAGCATGGAACAGCACTAAAATTAGCAAATTCAGAAAAGTTGGGCATAACCTACTTAGGCAGAATATTATAGACAGAATAAAAGTTAAACGAGAGCTAGAAGAAAGTGGCAACAAACACGTGATCCAGCAGATAAAAATAATTTCAATTCCAAGTCTCTAGAGCTAAAACGGAAAATAAAGAAACTAAATATTCACTTTGGAAAGCAACCAGAAAACTAAAAAAAACCAATTGGGCACTCACTTCACTTAGAAAAGGTGACGGATCATGGGCACGTAGTGATAAAGAAAAAACAAAAACTGTCGCTGATCACCTCTTTGAAACGTTTATGCCAAACAACATAGATTCTGATGTAGACATAAATCAAGTACAAGTTATTCAAGCAGATAGCAGAATAACGACCATCACGCGAAGTGAATTAATAAAGGAAATCAAATGTCTAAAATCCAACAAGGTTCCAGGATTTGACTTAATTACAGCTGATATCTTAAAACAACTACCGCTAAAAGCTTTTTCAGTTCTAATATAATGAATGCAGCGCCAAACTAAAATATTTCCCCAGTTCTTGGAAAGTGGTAGAGATTATAATGATTCATAAGCCAGGAAAATCCCCGAATGAGGCCAAGTCGTACAGACCCATTTCACTGCTTCCAGTAATCTCCAAATTATTTGAGAAATTACTGCTCAAAAAATTACAACCAATAACAGAAAGTAGAAACATCATAGCAAATCACCAATTCGGGTTTAGAAAACAACACTGAACTGTTAAACAAGTCCATCGAATAACTGATGTCATCGAAAAGACACTAGAAGAAAAATGTATCTGCTCTTCAGTGTTCCTTGATGTTTCACAAACCTTTGATAAAATATGGCATGAGGGACTTATTTTCAAGCTACACCGTATTCTACCCAAAGCCTATATCAAGGTAATAGCATCTTACTTAGTAATTAGAGTATTTCATATTAAGCCAGGGGAAAATTACTCTACGCTAAGCAATATACATGCAGATGTAACACAAGGGAGCATTCTGGGTCCCATCCTACTCTACACCAGTGATATCCCAGAACTAGAAGATGCAACGATGGCAACTTTTTCAGATGATACTAGAGTATTAGCGGTTGGTAATAACATAAACGAAGCAACAAATAATTTGCAGCAAGCAAACAACAAAATCTTCTCATGATGCAAAAGGTGCAGAATCGAATTAAACGAATCAAAATCCACACATGTTAAATTTACAAACAAAATAATAGAGTCGCCCATAGCGGTCACAATAAACAATGTCGTCCATATCAAAATTCAGCAATATCTTGGTATGACACGTGATGTAAAGCTCAGATAGAAATAACATGTTAAGAAAAAAAACAAGAGTTAGAACTGGAATACAACCAGTTGTATTGGTTAATTTGGCGGACATTTTCGCTTTCAACATATAACAAAGTTTTGATTTACAATCAAACATTAAAACCATTCTAGGCATACGATATTCAAATATGGGGTTGTGCTAAACAACATGCAAAACAAAGTGTTGCGAAACTTCAATGCTCCCTCGTATGTATGCAATGCTGACATTCATAGAGATCTTAAGATCCCTATCATAAAAGACGAAATAAAAAAACTGGCATTACGCCACAAAATTCGTCTTTCTCAACATATTAATGCTGAAGTTTTACTTCACTTCACCGTCTGAGAGGTAGCAGAACCTTGTTTTCTATTCAACTACTTTAGGTCTTTTGCTTGACAACTTTTCGTTTATAGCACAAAATTATAAACATTCAATTTCAATTATCTTTAAAATTTAACTAGTATTCTTCAGACAGACCTATGTTTTTCCAACTATATTATTCGTTACGTTTAAGTCTGAACAAAAGACAGAGCCGTCAATAAATAACTCAAGTATTATTATTTTTTTTTTTGTTAGATAAAAATCACACACCTACTCGGTCTAAAATAAAATTTAAATAATTTTACCGCTGTTATCGTTTTTAATTCATTCATTGAATACATACAAGTAAAAAAAAAAAATGTTTAGTTCTCCCAAACAATCCTTCTAAACGAAACTTTCTAAAATATAAATACATACAAAAAAAAAAATTATACATGCAATGTTAAATTACAAAACTGTCAATAACAGAAAATCAAGGACTTTGAAAAGGAAAAACTAAAAACAAAAGTAAAAAAATAACAAAAATTTAATTTACTCAGACAACCACGCAGAAAATATGTGCCGTCTCATTTTGGTAAAATATAAAATAAACAAATTAAATTTGACAACAGAACTTGTTAAAACATTTTTTTTTTACTTTCTGTTTTTTATTTTTATTTTTTTTTTTTTAAATCCTTTTCAAGAAAACATGTCTCGTATAAAAAGTAAAGAGTTGAAATAACTTTCAAGGGCATTCAAAGGATTTTATTTTGTATTACGTTTTTTTCTTCTCGTTTCGGTCATCATTTCAATTGGTTACGTCCTAGACGCTTTAAGCGGATATTATGATGTCATTCGATATTAAAAGTTTATTTTAACTGACAGGTGTGTTAAAGTAAATCTATGGGGCTGTAATAGAAACATTATTGAGCATTATATTTAATATTATTATGGTATGATTTACTTGGTACATGAAAAAAAGAAAAGCGCACTTGAAAATAAGAACATTTCAAACTTGTTTCTAATGTTCTTCAAATTAATTTTTTATTTTAATTTAAAATAAAAGTTTTGGGTTAACTTACACGATTTTAAGTTTTTTTTAAATCACAGTGCGTCATTGAAGTAGAAAAAAATAAATTTAAGCGAAAAGAGGAGATATAAGAAAAACCATACAGTCGAATAAAAACTTTGAATTGCAAATAAATTGAAAATATTTTAAACTTTTCTTATTATATTTTGTCTCTTTCTCTTTTTCGGGTTATCATAAAAATTTTTGAATTTAATTATTATTATTTTTATATTGAAACCAACTAAGAAAACAAAATGATTATTTAATTCATATCTTAGCGGTTTTATTATAAATAATTTTTGCTATGGAGCCGTAACGGTAGTCACAGTTTTTTTAGTAAAAATATTGAGCAAAGCAAGACTGAAACAAAATGCACCAAAAGAGAATGAAAAAATTAAGTAGGTTTTATAATATATACACTAGACACTAGACATTTATATACCGGCATTTCCCTTTCTACTGTATACTCAGCCCAAATTAAAATCGTTTGCACGTAGTTTAATTTAGTTTAATTTAGTTTGAAAAAGTATGGCATCTATCCGTTGCCGCCACGACAGTAGACCACGTGCGGGCCTATAGCGGTCTCCTTTACAATATGAATATTAATTATTGTCTGAGTAGATCCGTAATTGTGGCAAACTTGAAAATATGCTGAAAAATAGTCTTCAGGTTGTTGAAAATATTCGCTACCATTTTTGGAACAATAGAAGCTGCCATGTAGTTGTGTAGTGATAATAAAGTTCCAAACTAAAGTTTTAGGAACGTTTTTTTCACTTTCACAAAAACGTAACCATGTACAAAAATTTCAAGTAGTAGCTACCATTTTTGGAACTATAGAAGTTACCATATAGTTACCATGGGTCTTTAAAGTTCCAAAGTAAAGTTCCAGGAACGTTTTTTTCAGTTTAACAAAAACATAACCATATACAAAAATTTCAAGTAGTAGCTACCATTTTTGGAACTATGGAAGTTGTTACCATGTAAACACTACAACTGGTTACTGGTATTTCACTAGTTTTTGGTACGTTTTTATAACTTGAAAAAAATTCTTTATAATTTTCGTTACAATAACGTAATAAATATGGTAGAGTTACTATACCGTAAGGAAAACCTCGTAGTAATTTATTTGGCCCTAAAACGTAATTAGGGACTTTTTATTCAACCAATCTAAAGAAAGAAAGTATTCTGTCACTTTAAATGCTAGTTGGGGCCACAGAATCATTTGCGTCTACTTTTCACTTAAGCAGTCAATTAGATTTTCCACGTAAAGTACACTACATGTATGTAGTGGACTTGAATATTAAATTTAATGTTCTGCCTAAGTCCAAAACAAACATAATTTTTGTAGAAAATCAGCAAACACTAATTTTTTTTCTGGCTATAATTTGTTTAGAAACGTAGGGTATCTAGAAGGTTTCTAGATTTTATTTAATTTCCGGTTATTTGTTTTCTTTTATACCCTATAGTTTTGCCATTATTATACTCGCATCAATGCAACCGAAATTGTCCAATATTTTTTCAACTCTGCGAATTCCATTCTAGAGATTCGCGGAAATAATTTCTATTTTGTGTTTTCTAACCATTTTCCATTACATTTCTTATTTGTATGAGTTCTTGAATCGTAAGCCATCAAAGTCATCCATTATCAAAGCATTATCAAAGCCATATCTAGCATGACTGATTTTACACATGTTTCAAATATTTTAATTTTTATACCTCTACTTAAATATGGAAATCTAAAAATTGCCTATAGCCTCTTAGTTCAGCTAGTTTCATTATATTTGTAGTATCTTATACCACCGATCTGTTTTCATAGTTTCACACTACAAAATTTCGACAATTTTAAATGCTAGGCCCATAACTAATTTATAACGAGTAATTTATATCAAATTGCTAACTTATAATACTTCATCATTTCTAATTTTAGATCTACTATAAAAAATATTGAAATAAAAATTATTAAATAAAGTGTTAACACTCTTAACATTTATAGTATTAAGCGTTACGCGCAGAACTGCCGACAGATATACAAAGAAAATATAAAAAATAACAATATTAAAATAAAAATTATTAAATAAAGTGTTAACACTTTTAACATTTATAGTATTAAGCGTTATGCGAGAACTGCCGACAAATATATTAAGAAAATATAAAAAATAAAAATATTAAAATAAAATTTATTATTATAATTTATTAACATTTATTGCATATAGCGTTACGCACAGAACTGATGACAGATATATTAAGAAAATATTTTATATAATTTTACAAATTTCCTGATGTTATTTCAATTTATTTTGATAATCGTATTTGTTATTAAACATTGTTATTATACCTATATTACACTTAAATTTGCATTCTCAATTTTGAACTTACCCTATACCCCTTCTATAAAATATTTTAAAAATATTTTAAAAGAATTCATACTGTTTTATATAAAAATAAATTTAAATTTGAATAATTTACATCACCACGACAACTCTAATAAGACTGCATTAATTATTATTGACTCTTTCAATTTGATTCTGTTGGTATACAGTGCATAGCTTGATTCATAATAATGAAAAACTGATGTCATTATAATTTTATTGGAAATTATTCATAAAAAGAAAAAAAAAGTGAAATATAAAAAAAAAGTTATATAATGATACTATTCCAATCGTGGAACACATCCACACGCAGCTAAATATAATATGTATATACATACATTTATTCATTCATTATACAATAAGTTAATACATAATATCATTTAAAGCTATAAGAAAAGGATCAGCGTCAATGAAAATTTAAGACATACCAAAAAGAAAGTAAACAACAGAAACAAATTGAATATTTATGCAAATTCAATTTATTTTCGCATAATAAATTTCCCATAAAAATTCTTAGATAATAGGTAGTACCTACAGTGATATAAATATATATAATATGTATATGATGGTTCGTAACATAGTCCAGAATGACAAAATCCAGAATGAAAGAATCGAGATAGATGAAATGTAAAGACAATAAAATTTAAATAGAATACAATCCAGAGAAAGTAAAAAAGCACGTGAAAAATTCTATTTTGTAAAATATTATCATTTTTATCACTCATTTGTTTGTGCCCTTACAATATGTTGAAAATCCGTTTTTACTGCTGCCAGGTAAATATAAACGGCAATATATTAAAAGCAAAAATGTAAAACTGTTTGTTTTTGTTCTTAGCTAACAGCTAAGCCCTGTTGTTTAAATATTTCGCAGTTTATTTAAAACGTGTTTTTCTTGATAGTAAGAAAATGTACACGACATCACTTTATAAAACATTTTTTGTCTATATTTCGACATGTCAGGATTTTTATATTGTCTAAAATTCCGTACGTCTCAGTTTTATCCTGTCTAGATTTTGTCGCTTTAGAAATATTTGTCGATATTTCACATTTTAATTTCATCCTTTCTGAATATTGTTAGTCTAGATTTTAACGCATCTGGATTTTCGATGATTTAGATTTTGCCTTGTTACCGTCTTTATCATTCAATAGATTCGAAATAAAAAAAAATTGTAACTTAACTGGATACATTCTAAATTATATAGACATCGTTTTATTTTCTAGAAGAGATTCGCAACAAAAAATAGACAAACCAAAAAAAAAAAAATAAAGAAAATTTAAAATTACATTATGGTAATGCATCCACCATATACATATATTCATCATTAACACGTCCCCATACTCAACCAAAACCATAAACCTTAATCCATAATATAACATTTACCACTTTATTATAATATTCTTTGCACATTATTATGACTGCATAAAAATTTCAAAAATTTCAATCTTTAAAATGAATATTCTATTACTTGCTTTGAAAAAATTGTTTTTTGGAGTGGGCTCAGTAACTTGACGGTTATGCGTACCATATTTCATTCATATACGATTTCAAATCGAAGCATGAGGGATGATAAATCGAAACACGAGGGATGATAATCGAAGCATGAGGGAATTGTTTTAAAAGATTTGGAACAAGCGTATCATTCATTTGTTCGATAAAATAATATATATATATAACTCTTACTTTTTTTACCGTTATTTCGTAATGTTTGAGCACATAGTGCTCATTTTTGCACCGACGAAATCTCTAAATGAATTATTAACCTGGAAATTTTTGTGTAGTCCGATGTTTGTAAATGCGGAATATCTAAAAATATCAGTTATAGGGTTTTAGTGCTGTTGTATTGAATAATTTATGCTATTAAATTATAAGTAATATAACTTAGATTGAGTATGCAATAATTTGAGGCTCATTATAGTTGACGTTGGAAAATGTTACTAGTAAATTATTTAATTAATTGGTTGTACACCTGGAAATTGACATTAAAAGACTAATGATGAATTACGCAATTATAACTGTGTATAAAATAAATAAATAAATTATAACTGTGTATAAAATAAATAAATTTTATTTTCATTCTTTAATTTATTTCAATATTACCTATTACTTATTGATTATACAATTTACCCTCACCATTTAATTCTCTCTCTTTTAACTATTGTCAAATTTTTGCATTAATATTAATTTTGTCTAACGCAAACAGTAATATTAAAATAATATTGACATTTCCTCTTCCAAAAAAACTACTTTCAATTTAGCCATACATAAAACAATATTATTGTCAATAATAATGATGAAGTTTGCAGAACGAAAAATGGCAACTGTAGAGGGGAGACGATAAGGTGGTTAAATAAACAATGACATCTTGTAGTTGTAGAATATTTTTAACAAAGTTAACTTTTTTACACATCTACATAAATTTATGATACTTTTACTTTTCTGTCACAAACAACATAACACAATAAAAATTATTAGAAAAAAAAAAAAAACAAAAATAACAAAGATAAACTAAATTTAAATTCGAATTTCTGACAATTTCAATATTTATTTGTTGTTAACTCATGAAAAATATTGAATTGAATGCTTCTGCACTGCATTTTAAATTCATACCACCTCATTTTGTTATTTTTTCGAACAATGTCGAATTTTATTCAAAAGAATTATATAAATAGTAGCAAACAATAACAACAACCCAACATCATCAGAAATTGTATAATAAAAAGAATGTGTGCTTAAACATGTATGTATATGTTAATTTGTATATATAAAAACATGCTAAATTGTGTATGTGTGTACACGAACATAATATTTTGAAATCAAATAATTTTTCATTGTCATACCGAATGTGTAAGTGAGTATGTTGATGGTTTTATTCTTTATTTTATTTTATTTTTCTTTTTATTTTTAACATTTTTCTTTCCTTCAGACGCCAGACATCCTGGCGTTTATAAAAGCATTTTTTTTTCAACAAAAAGATTTTTACTTCAATATATTCTATTTTTCTATTTTGTTGTTAGCATTTTATTAGCGAAGCGATTTCTATATGTAGACAAAATAAAAACAAAAACATCTTGGTGAATTTAACAAAAGAAAAACAAAAAAAAAAGACAAGCGAATTGAACAGTTAATATTGAAATTATTTAAAGGGTCTAAAATAAATTTAATTAATTTAATAGATTTGTTGTTTTGTAACTGGTACTTGGCTTAAAATAATCTAAATGAAATATACTTGTCGGGTACAATTTCAAATAATTTGCAAGCCAATAATGCTCACTGGCAATAGATTTATTCAAATTAGAAAAATTAGTTCAGACTTGAACAATAGAAGATTAATTGAAAGAGGGATATAAAAATGGAGAAAAGAAAATGTACCACAATATTATTATGTAACACTTGAAATTAGATATTAGGCAATGAATTTATTAATTTTCTGACATCTATACTGATCTCAAAACTCTTATTAATCGTAGGTTTTAAGTTAAAAAAAACTATACATGAAACTGAATGCTGGATTGCTTTCTACTTCACTTAGATTAGATTAGATTGTGTAATTTCGGGATGGAATATGTCCCATGTACTTCCGCAGCCGTAAATGGGCTTATTGTGGCTTATTATCTACTTTACTTTATAAATGTAATTAAAATAATAGAAATATCAATGCAAAAAAAATTAATTGGTAATAAAGTAATAAAATTAAATGCAAGTAAAATTATATTAATAAGTATGAACTTAATCAAAATGCACTTTTGCATACATTTTACATTAATTCTATATTATTATTGTATACTCGTGTGATCGTTCTAACGCCTATTAGGAATAATACACAATTCGACCCAACAGCTTAGGCTAGGTCTTAAACATATATTTTTACATTTTAAATTAATTAGTATAATATTAATCTTAATCTAATCTTTTATATTTTTTATCTTTTTATTAAATCAAATATAAATATTCTCTATACTTAAGATCATTAGATATTATATTACTATTAGATTTAATAATAGATTCAATAATAAAATTGAACTTTATTTTATAAATAATTGAATAAGATTATAATTGTAACAAAACTTGTATTTTACTCGTTTGAAATAAAAAAAAAAATAAAAAAAAGTTTTGTAGAATGAATTGAAAAATTGTAATATGAATTTCTATCCGTTCAAAAATTACATTAAAAATTAATTTTTTGTTAAAAAGTGATCTTCTCCTATAATCAATTTAATGAACAAAATTTGACTGTCTAACAGGGTGAATTAACAATAAATTCAATAATAAAATCTATCAGACTCTATCCAATAGTAATTCAAGAATCTACCTAGAAGGTTACTTGAAACAAAGGCTACTTCTAACTTCTATTCTGTGATATCACAATGAATCTAACTGTTCAAAATATGTCGATGTTCGGCAACCACTGATTTTCAAACAAATTTCAACACTATCAACCTTATTAATATTTTCTACAAAATATTGTATTAATTTTACTATAATATCACTAGATAATCTCGATAGCATGATCGACAGTGAGGACATTGTACGGTTTGCAAAGGCTCAAAGACTAAGATGGGCTGGCCACGTAAGTCGAATGCACGAAAGTCGAAATCAAGCAGTGGTGCTGAATAGAAAGTTCGATAGTAGCCGTGGTAGAGGAAGACCAAGAAGCAGATGGGCAGACAACGGGAAAAACGATGCTCGAACCCTACAAATCCCAGATTGGAGGCAAGCAACACAAGATCGACCTTTTCAAAGCCCAAAGCTCACCCAAAGCTGTAGCGCTATAAGATGATGATAATGATGATCACTAGATAATAAGATAATAATATTTCGATAGCTATATGTATATAAGCTCTAACCCACTTGCTGTCAATTTTGTAGCAATATTGTAATGCAAAATTCACAATATTGTAATGCAAAAAAAAAAAAATAAAATGTGTATCAGAAGTATGATCAATATTTAAATAAAACCCCCTACCCTGTAATAAGCCTAATATTATAGCCTCCACAAAGCAAATATTTTTTTTAAAAACATTTATTTAAATAGTAAATTTCTATTGTTAATAATTTTACAAAAGTAGATGGAAGGGAAAATATTTTGTTCTAACTCAAGTGAAATTTACTTTTTGTGTGTTAGACTTATACATACAGTATGTTGATTTGCATGTTTAAGTAATTACTAAATCTCATCTAAATAGATAGTTTGCGAATGAAAAACAATTGAAAAAAAATAATTTTTTACTTGGTACTATTTGTTATTTTTTTGTAATTTATAATTCAGTAGCGAAAGCCCTAATATAATTTTTCCACATAATTAAAGGAAATTTAATTTCCTTCAAAAAAATCCTTAAAAGGCTATACGGCGATCAGTGCTTCAGAAGTTATGTGCTATTTTCCACCCACACTTCCTCTTTTTTAAAGCAGTACATTTTCTTATTTTTATTACTACGGTACGTTGGTAGCAGGATTGTTACGTTTTATTATATTAGATATATTAATTTTTAATTTTTTTACTACACTTCAAATATATTTTTTAAATTGTCAATTTGTAACTGGTAGTTGTTTAGTTTATTGTTTTTGTATTTCTTTTATATATATTTATTTTGTTTTTGACATTTTAAGCGCACAGAGTTCACACCGATGATAAGCCGATGATGAACGGATGAAAAAATTGGAATGATAACTTTTACTCACACATATGAAGATGCAACTGTATGATGACTAATTGATATACTAATTGATGACATAATCTAAACGATGAGAGCTAGCTTTTAGAACAGATTTTGCTAACTGCAATTGCAATTCAATGTTTATTTAAAGTATATTATCTCTTTATTCCCTATGATAATTCTATTATTTCTTTTATGAAAGACAGTTGGTTTAGATAAGTTAAAATATAATTTTGTGATAAAAGTTATTTAAATGATTAAATCGTGCGTGAGCATGGGACGTTCGACTAGTTTATATAATTATTAAAGAAGTGTTTCGTTCGTTCATCTAACACCTACCGGAACTCCATCAATACAACTTCTGCATTCAAGTCCTAATTAGTTCTATAACTTATTCAAGATGCTCATAACATCTGAGTTATAAAAACTAATTAAAAAATTTGTTTAACTAAATTTATGTTAAAAAATTCTTTGATCAAAATAATAACTACCTTTTCATGGTAACAGATGTAAATTTATCACATTAATTAATTTTTCCATGAATATTCAAAAATTTTCCAACTTAATGTGATAATTTAGGAATGTACTGTAGTCTTGTACAAAAGAAAAAACAAACAAAAAAAAATTATTAAACGAATTCTATTTGTAACCAAATATTTTGTACTCATATACATATTATTATACGAATGTGTTAGTGTTAAAGAGTTGGAATGAATTGAAATCATTTCGAATAATATTATTTTACATTTAGAAGTATTAGAAGAAAACATTGTTAAATATTAAAAGTTATTTTTATAGATTTTTACAATTTCTATCTATACGATTTCTTTTTTTACCCTGTCATGATAAAAGTATAGTTTTTATTCAAGTGAAACTTATGAAAATTTCTTTTTGTTAAAATATTGGATGACAATAATAGGGAGTGGATTAAAGAATGAACAGAGAGAAATAAAAAAAAATAAATAAAACTTAAAAAAACTATTGAAAATTATATTGTCTTTAAATATTTGTTGGCAAGAATAGAAAATTTGAGGAAAGTTTGACATTTAATTCAATAAATTATGAGGCAAGAATTTAGGCTGTGTAATAGAACCAGATTCCATTAAAAATTTGATTTTCATTATGATTACTTTTCAAACATTAACAGCTAATTATAAAATTCGCAAACGTTTATACTAGATATTCTAGATATATATACTTTACATAGTAGTTGATATATGAACAATGTACTATTGGTTCTGGTTAATCAAGTCCTAATATACCTTTGAGGTTAAAATATTTCATTTATTGAATAATTTTTAATTATTCTAGTATGTAAGCTTCAATATACAAGACGTATAAATATTAACCAGGATTGTAATGCAAGATTAATATTCTGCTTCAGATTAAGTTACATCTCAAACCACAAATAATTCAGAAAATGTACAAAATATCTAAACATAAAGAATTAGTTTTTCAGGAGAATTTTTTCATCGGTAGTAACTAAGGTGTTCACAATTCACATGCATTTTTCAATGTCAATTATCAATGTCAGTGTCAAAATTTTTCAATGTCAATGTCAAAAAATTATATTCATTGGTTCCCGATGCTACAACTACAACACTGATCAGTTTAACAAAATTCTATTTTACAAAGAGAAAAGTGAACAAAATATTTATATACTTTTCTATTATATTTATATTATAATCAAACATGTTTTGTTTATCTCTTTTCTACTCTATTGTATGGCATCGAATTATGGAATTTTAAAGCTATGATTTAGTTTACTGAAATTATAAATTTCTGAAAAAGAACTGATTGATATATAAATATACAACTTATAAAAAAACACCTGGATCTTTTCCATCTCGGATAATGGTCAAAGTAACTACAAATGATTCTACTGTTGCTAGTCAAATGATTGTGTATGAAATGATTCTACGGTTCGCACAATTCCGTCTAGTTGAGAACATAATTTTTATCTTCTATCAGATTTAAAATCATGCTTTTCATATATTTGGATTGTTTTTTTTTGGATGTTCTGTATGTTCTTCTAATGATTAAATTATAGACCCTAATATGTGGTATATTATTTATACATACCAAATACTTATGATAAATCGAACATCATATATCATAAGTTATACATACACATTATACATTATACACTATATTATCTTATCATCCACAAAATAACCAAATAATATACGTAAGCAATACATTGGTCTCATACATATATCACATGTATACGTATGATAACATATTATTAATTTTTACATAATGAATTTATTTACTTTGATAATAATTGATTATATATACGTAAACAATACACTATATCTTATACATCACACGTTGTACATATATTATACAACCTCATCATACACATTTTTTCATACATTATCGCGTATGATCATACATCACACAGAAATTATTAATAATTGATAATAATTGATAATTATGTAAGTAATACATTATATCTCATACATCACACATATTTGTACATGTATGATAATACCTCATAATATACATTTTTTCATATATTATACACGTATGATCATACATCATACAAAGTTCATAATATTAATTTTTACATAATGAATTTATTTACTTTGATAATAATTGATAATAGACGATAATAATTGATAATACAATATTATATCTCATACATCACATGTTGTACATGTATGATAACACCTCTTCATACACATTTTTTTCATACATTATACACGTATGATCTTACATCAAACAGAAATCGTTTAATTCACAGAAATCATTGAATTTATTTACTATTGCTACATAATATTATTTTAAATTATTTTTGTTATTTTCAAATTGCTACCAACAATAAAATTCGAGCTATAAATGTGTGGGTTATGTGTGAGTATGTCTGTTTGGAGTACTATATAGATAAGTATATAGAATGAATTATATTTCTAAGGTATTATTTAGAACTGTTCCTATTTTGTCGAATTCATTTTATAAAAATATATATTTGTAACGGTAATGATGATGGTGATGATGACTATAATCCATTTTTTTTCACTGCCATTTTTTTATCGGTATATTTTTCTTATTTTTATTCATCTGAAATGACAGCAATTCATACGATAGTAATAAAATGATAATATCGAGCGAGCAGTGTTCTAAAGAAAAATATCGAAGACAAGGAGTGTAGAAAAATAGGAGACAAAAAAAAAACTATTTAAATAATGATCCTTATATAAGGAGGCATAATTTACAATCTTTAAAATATTTTCTTCCATTCTTCATCTTTCTCTCTTACTCTTTTTGTTTTTGACTTTCTCTGATTCTTTTTTATTGATGATAACGTCTGTACTTTAACATGTAAACTCTGTTAGAATTATAGTTTTTTTTTTTTCTTTTATACTCTAGGGATGTATAATTTTTCTGTCTTTTTATATCTTTTTTTCCTAACGAACAAAGGATGTTGTTTGAGAGTTGTCTCTGCTTAATATATATCTATATGTGTGTATGTATAGTTTATGCAAATTATAAAGGAAAAGCAATAAAACAGAAATGCTTAAACTGTTGCCGCCCCATCAAATAAAAAAATATCAATATAAAATGATTGAATGGTAGCTTAATGGAAGTACAAGTACAATATATTTACGAGTAGAAATCGATATTTGAGAAAAGATTATTTATGATGTTGTCAATTGCTTTGAAAGTTGTTTTCTTAAAACTTTTAACAGAAATTCAGGTGTGTATATACTTTTGTTTTTAATAATATTGAAGCTTTAATGGGACTGATGTGAAATTTTGATAGTAGATTTTATTCAAAAAATTGAGTGAAATGATTTCTTCGTTATCGTTAGTTTTCAAAAAGCATTATTAAACTAATGATAAAGCTTATATTTCTACGGCATCGTGAGACATCTAGTCTATTGTAAAAACTACGAAAAACACCGCAAAGTACTTGGGTATAACATTAGCACCCGCTTGTATATAACATTAGTAGTTAACCGCAGAAAGTGCTCTGTTTTATTATAGCTTCGCAGTACAGGGAAGAGCTGTAGTAATCTATATTAATCTTCCCTTGTTATAAATTTAAACCCTAAGAATTGCCTTTTTTCTGTGTGAGAACTTATGTCCCCGATTATACGATTGAACGAATTACGTCCAGGTGGAAGATTATTTTCCCCATCGCAAGCCTGATTATACCTTTAAATAGTCACAACTCAGGATTCTGCGATAGAACGTATTATAATATAAGTAAATGTGTTTGACATTGATATATCTAAAAATAAATTGAAACCAATACCATTCACAGCGCATTCCATTAACTAATTAGGTTCTTGTATTTAATTGTTTAAATTTTGTTAATTTGAATTCTATGTGGATTAAAAAGGATACAGATATGATTGAGCCATTCAAAGTAAATTCGATATGAGTATATAAAACCTCAAAAAATACTATACATATAATTAGTATTGCGCGACGTGTGAAAGTGTAACATATAGCTCGTATTTTGAAAACAACACCACTTTTTTAGATTGATGTTTACACCGACGTATAGCGCAGGTTTTAAAAACATATGCAACTATACCACTACGAGTTGGCAGAGCTATAAAACACTACTAGGAGAATCTTACAGTAGAAAGACAGCTAAGTCGAGAGAAATAACATATCCAAATCTATCAAAATAAGTCAAAAGAGCAGGTTGGAAGCAGAAGTTCATTATACTCCAGTATCAAATATGGCCAAAGATTTTACATAATAAAAAGCGTACCTTATAGAACTCAACAAATGAATGGTGAATCAAAATAAATAAATAAAAATAATTAGTAGATTTTGTTTCGAAAAATAAATATTGAATCATGTGTGATTTATGTTTTAAGCTAACTTACTTGTATGATTTTGGTTAGAGGTTGAACCTGAAGTAAAATTTTCTTCCAATTTAAACATATTTTAAAAGAAGATGTTATAGACATAGAATTTATAGCAGAAAGATGAATTAAGCAAAGTAAATGTATACAAAAGAGTGCTTGAATAAGCATTTTAAACCATTTTATATATAGACTATCGAAGTGTATTGTATTTTCTTTCGGTCGGGTTTAGTAACGTTGCATTACGGTGCAATGCGAACAACAATTTTACAATTTTAATTAGATATTCCAATTAACTATACCTTGCCAAACTTACTAGGCACTAATCTAACCAGATCTGAAGAAAACTAGAAGCTAAGCTTGTTATTAAGTATTATTATTTATATTTATTATTTATTTATTCACCATTTAGTTCTAACGGTTTACAATATTGTAGTTTAATTAACAATTTAAATTAATAATATATTTTAATTTAATTATTAATTGGTTTTTCCTCTTTTTTTATTTAGATTTTCAATTAAACTTTAATTTTTAAATTATAATTACAATAAAAATGAAATTATTAGAAATGATAACAATTACTATATGAACTTAGAAATAAATTAATATAAACCAAAAAAAAAATGATGAACAACTAACTCATGGAAATTAAATTCGATTAAAAAAAAGAAAAAGTGTGAGGAAAAACAATAAATTCATAGAAACCAATTAAGTAAATTAGTGAATTAGTGACTACATATACAAATAGGATTAGTAGGATTAAGGAAGGATTTGGAATAGGATTTTCTTTAACCTGGCTTTACTAAAAGAAAAGTCTATACTATTTTTATGTTGGTTAACTGCCATTAACATTCTATTTATGGGTTCAAATTTACCATAATTTGTTCTGTGAAAAGGAAGGTTAAAAACATATGAGACGATCAAGGTAAGAAGTTAATGAAATTTGGCAGAAGCTACACATAAAAGTAATGAAACAATATTTTAATGAATATTACATTCAGAAAAAATCTTTTGAATTCATTAATAATCAATTTATTATTTTTATTGTTTCTTGATTGTATTTAATTTCGGATAAAATATACTTATTAGCTTTTGTTATATTAATTCATTTGTGATTTTAGTTTTACAATTGATATTATTTTAATATCGATTCTTTGCTTTGACATTTCAAATATCTTTGTGAATTTTAAAATCCCAACAGTTTTCAATATAATTTTCCTAAATTTATTTTTTTGGGGATTATACAATTTAATAACAATATTCTATTCCAAATCTCAACCAATCGAATTAAATCCATTTCTAACTAGAATCATATTTCTAATGTAATTCTTAAAATATTGCAAAATTTAAATAAAGAAGAAAACAACAACAATAAAAAAAAACTTTTTATTTCTCCAGACGACAATAATATTTGCTTTTTATACTGTTTTCATGAAATGTAAAACTTAGCCAATCCTTTTCAACATCCAATTTTCCAAACACACACAATATATGCACACGAATGTATATCATATTCATAACCATGCATAGATACACTGAGAATAATGTGGCACTAAAAGGAATATAAGAGGCAATTATGTCAATATATTATAGCAATTTAAGGGTTTGAGAGCATCAATTTTTAGTTATCATCTTCTAAGGAACCAGCCTGCGCTATGCAGCAGTGTAAAAATTCCACAACATAACTATTTAACCGTTGACTGCCTTAAATGTTAATTTGGTTTCATTTTTTTTTTTTTATTTTTTCCAAATCATTCAGAATCAAAAGATATTTTTCGGAATTATCATCATGTTATATAGAAAATACATAAACATTTCTATGTATAACAGTTTTATATTATAAAACTAAACTGTATACATAATATATAATAAACTATTATATAACATATTATTATCGTATACATATGTATATTGATGGAAAATAGTTTTCTAGGACATTTTTCAAAAAGGATATTTTTTTTTTTTTTTTAATTTTGATAAATTTTCGATATTTTTATGAAAATTTATTTTTTTACTTTTTCCTTGAAATATCGATATTGTATGTATACATAAAAAAAAAAAAAAAACAAAAATAATAATAAAAATAAAACTAAGGTATTAAGGTCAAGAAAATCTCTTGAAAGATAAATTGCGCTTTGAAGTTGAAAAATGCTTCTTTAAAGATGAATTGAATGAATTGATCCTTTTGAGTTTTTATTTATTTTTTTTTTAAATGAAAGAAAAAAAAATAAATAAATTATCGTATTAAAATGTCTTTAAAGTTTGTCATCTGCGAAATAATTTTAATTGGAATTTTAAATAATGCATATTAATCAGGTATCAAGGAAAAAATATATTTGACTTGCGCAACTTTATTTATAAAAAAATAAATTGGAATTCAATTTACAGCTATGTATAAAGTATTATATTGATGATGACTTGTTATAGTACCTACTTCCCAAAGTCTTGTAAATTATAATTAAATATTTAAAATTGTAAATACTTGACTTTAAATATTAATAAAATATTTGATTCAATATATAAGAGAAATGAAGTGTAAATTAATTTAACAAAATGAATGTGACCTATATTTCGGCTGTGTACACATACATAATATACATATACTGTATGTAGTAGGTATTACAAGATATATGGATGTCTACGAGCATTAAGAATATTCTATAAAATCCAAAGATTATGAATTTGCACATTCAGAGACGGGAGAAGTTCGATATTAATCGCAGAGATTTCTCTATCGTGATATCATTTCGAAATTATTACCCTTATAACATTTTCTTTTGTTGGAAAATTCTTCAGGGACAGATGTACATAATGCATAGTATATGAATATACTTGATTCAAAACGCATATATTTAAACAAAATTTTATCTAACATATTTCTAGGTCCATATTGTTTTAGCTATCTAATATCTTTCTAATTTGATTTGTAGTAAAACACAATTTCATCTGATTTAAATGTGACTAAGTTTTTAAATTATTTTAATTTTATTATGTTAAAATTTATTGTTTATAACAACCATTTCGTTATTATCATAGAAGCCAATTATTATTTTTCAGATTGTATGGGATAATTTACTCTAAATTTGCAAAATTTTCTGCATTTTATGCTAAGTTTTTAATTCGTGATATTTAAATCTTGATTGATAAAGTTGAATGTTTAAAGGAACAGTGAAAATAGAGAATTGGAATCATACCTAAATCCTAAATAAAAATTCATACGATATACAAATTACAAAAAAATCCCAATTTACCAAAATCCTTAATAAAAAACTCAAATGCATCAAAATACAAAAACTTATCTTTAGTAGGGTTAAAACATTTTTTTTAATTGTTTGCAAAAGTTAAATATTATGACATTTTTCAGAGTTGTGAAACAATATATCTTTTTCGTAACTGTTGTTGGATACAAAAAAGGAATTATCTTCTTTTTCCAGAAAGTTATCTTTATTATCGAATTTTGGTACATTGACACATTAACATTTTCATTCGTAATTGTCCTCCTTCCCCTTATCCCTTCTATCTTCCCTTTCCACCTTAGTCAAACGTACCAATCGGTATAACAGGTACCCACTTAGTGTTTTGGCTATGTATAAAAAAAAAAAATTTGGATTTTGACGTTTGCAATTTTTTCTTACTAATAATGGCCTAATTATTGTGAAGTGTCAGTTTTCAGTAAATATCTGAGAAATGTGAACCGGTATTCAAAAATCGGTATTGTAATTATCAGCTGTTGTCAGTAAACTACAGATAAATTGTAATTTACAAAAATTGGTATTGTGAATGTCAGTAAAAGTTAGTTTTTTTAACATTTTAAAGCATTTTTTTTTTCAGTTGTGAATTTTAGCGTGCTAAAATATATTTTGTTAAGTAAAATTGTTTTTTTTTACTTAAATTTTTTGTTTTTTTTATTTAATTTTTTTGTTTTTATTAAAATTTAACGTATTTTTTATTTTATGTGCTTTAAAGGTATTAAAAATATATTTCTTTATTTTTTTTTAGTAAAATGACCAAAACTTACTACAGCAATTGAATTATTGCAGAATATACAAATTACTATACAAAATAATTCGGTAGTCGACATATTTGTATTTTATTAATAAAACACTTTACTTTAAATAATAATTCTTTTTTCCAAAAAACTAAAACAAACTAAAATTTTGAAATTTTAACTTTAAAAAAAAACGTAAATTTTCTATTCACAATGGAACTATTCAATAATCTATTCACAATAGAACAAAATTTTATCAGTATCATAGATATATAAAATATAGATTGGCAGTTAGAATAAAAATTTTCAGCCACTTTTGGTCAGCTGTTTTTGAAAAATCTGAGTTCAAATAATTTAGTTTCAACTGCAAATAATTCCCTTGAAAATAGAAACTTCGCACCAATGTAATATGAAAAGTTTAGAGTAAAAACAAATATAAAATTGCAATAATTTTAATAATTGGATTATTTTTAACGTAAAATCTCAATTAATTTAAAATAATTCTTTTTAAATTTTCTTTTAAAAACATGTATATGTGTATATTCATACAAAATTCACAATAATACATAATTAACAAATCAAAAAGTAAAGTTAAAAAAAGATGTTTTGATACGTATATATTTATGTTCTTGATCAGAATTATATAAACAAAATTAATTAAATTGATACATGGGCTGATAAAGTCTGATGTTGAACTAAATAAAGTAACCAAGAGTGGGAAAAAATTCTTTTACTTTATCATATACATTATGTATTGTTTTATATAACTAAATTCACATAGATTCTATTATTTATACATTCCCGTGAAATGTTATGTCTACATATATATTGATAATATTAAAACATATTAGATGATGTATACAAATTTTTATTATTTATAAGTATTATTATATTATTATTATTATTTAATAATCAATGTATATCTAATCACTTGTATTATATGCATATATATAATATTTATCATCCCCAACAAATTTAAAGTTTTCTCACCTATTTTTCTTTCCCCCTAAACGTTTTCCAATGCTCTAAAATTGCAATTAATAAAATGAAATAAAATGATTTTCAAATTATCGTATTAGCGTCAATAATATATTTAAAACAGAAAAACTATAAAAAATAAATAGTTAGTAAATATATATGTAGATAAAAAGATTAAAAAACAAAACTAATTTTAAATTCAATAAGAAAAAATTGAAAATAATCTATTCTACAAAACCATCAAAATATTAAGAAATGGCTGTTAAATTTATAAAAACAAATCAGCTGAGTTGAAATATTGAAAAACATATGTTCATTTTTAGCTGAATCTGACATTTAATAATTAATATGATAATGTATTAGAGAGAAAGAGAAAGCAATACCAAGCTGCCAATCTATATTTTATATACATATCTATGATCAGTATCATTTCACAATACCAAATAAAATGAATTGACATAATTTCTCAGTTGTCAGTTGACTGAACACCAAACATCACAATAAGGACCTATCCATTTTTAGCACAAACTACAGCGAGCAGTCATTTTTTGGTCATTATATCTAGTATCAGCACTATAAATACTGTTTTGGGAGTCTAGTACATTGTGATTTCGGTACATGGTGATTTTGGTAAATTGTGATTTTAGTACATAGTGATTTCGGTACATTTGGATTTGGACATTGGATATTTAATTTTGAGATTTAGATTTCGCAGAATATTGCACCCAAACTTCAATTAAATATTTTTTTCATGCAACTATCAATTTTTACCTCACAATACAAGAAGCTGTCATTTTTTTATCATTTAAGTCAATAAACTATGTACTCTAAGATGAGGATTACTGATCAAGTGAGTAGTCACAATCATTCCTACAATAGTAAAATAATATAGAGAAAAATATTAAAAATTATAATATTGAATGAAATATTTTGATCAACATAAAATCTTCACCCGGAATTTGGATTTCAAGCCTTAACAATATTGAATATCGGATTATAAACAATATTTCTATTATTGATGATTCTAGTAAGTGATTGTATTATTAAACCATCATTACGTACTTTAACACAAAAATACAATCGTGACAAAATGATTTGCCGTAAATGCTATGCTAGATTACATCCAAGAGCCATGAAATTGTTAGAAAAAGAAATGTGAACATACAAATAATTTTAGACCAAAAAAGAAGTTGAAATAAACTATAATGAGGTTGAATAATACGCAAGCTGTTTTATTTTTTGTTTTATACAATAAAATTTAAGGTTCTAATAACCTTACCATTCCCAATAAAAGATTTTATTTGAAACAACAAAAAAAATAGCCTACTTAAAACAGATGCCACCTCTTTAAATATTTTTGGCTTCTCTTCAATCGTGATTAAATTCGATAAAGTGTAAATACATAATTCAAATATTTATAGTAACTCGTAGAAATCTATAAATACGTTAATTTTATAACTTTCAGTATAGTTTTTTGAATTTCGACAGAGCAAATAAGCTTAAAGGGTCAACAGATCAAAGTTTTTAAATACAATTAACTTATAATTTTTACGTCTCTCCCGACAGCATGTATCTGGTTAAGTATATTTTACTGCAAATGTTTTCTGATTAACAGTGGCGGTGTTTTACTAACACTACTTAATGTAGTGTATTAAAATATATTAATATAGCATCAAGTATTAATATAGCGAGCTGTGGCCTATAGTAATAGACATCATAATAGCCATACGCTAGGTACTAATCTTACAGTATTTATTTGATTTTCATATGAGATAGCCTTTATTAATAAAATAAAGTAAAAAAATAACTTAAAGCTTTATCAACAGATCCTTTAAAATTTACCAAGAATTCAAATTTTAATCTGGCGTACTCTCAAAAAAAAAAAAATGTTCATTCCCCTACTGATTTGTAAACTTAAAATTAAGTAGAAAAAAAATTTACCCGACCTTGAATTTAGTACTCTGATTCGTATATGTATGTGGGTGTAATGTTATTTTACAAACTCATAGACACACATTCTGAATATATGTTTGTAAGTATATGTATATGGATAGCTAACTAAAAATGAAAAAGTTATGTTTAATTTTTTTTGTTATTATGTAACAAACATTCATACATAATAATACATATATAGGTAGTACATATGTATTATTAGTACATAGTATTGTTTTAAACAAAAATGTTTAAGAATATCATGCTCTTGTGGAAAATAATTTGCGTGAGTTAGCATAAAAGCCCATAAATTTTGAGAGTATTCTTAAAATTGTTCTTTTTTAACAATATAGTGTGTCAAATAAAAAAAAATACATATGCCGTATATATATATATATATATATATAAATATACATATATAAATTTTAAGAAACATTAAAATGATTTCTCAAGTGGAATCACAAAAAGAGCATGGTAATGGTAATAAAAAACGCACAAATTTTCAAAACAAAAAAACAAAAAGAAGGAGAGGGAAAGAGAGAGAGATGGAAATGGCACAAACAAAAAATGTTAAATTGAGTAAGGAAATAAAATAACAAAAAAAAAAAAAATAACTTAAAGACATCTACTTAAGATTCTATTCTAAATGGTTAAATTAAATGTGAGAAATATACGCGTGTAGTCAAAACAAATTAATCAAAGTTTTTAAAGACTTAAAAACTCTCAAAAATTAAACTACATGATAAAATAATTCGATAAGAAATCTACGAAGTGAAACCAAAATAATACAGTTTTTAGATTTAGATTTAAAGTCAACTAAAGGTTGCATGTAATTATATTTTAAATTTGAGAATTAAGAATTAAATCACATTTTTTTGCTGACTATTAGACTGAGTAAAATTTTAAAGATTATGCTGTAAGCTCTAGTAAAGGTGAATCATTTTTAATAATAAAAATTGAAAACAATAGGTATATGTTTGACTAAATTTAATTAATATCTTGATCGATTTTGAAATTAGTGTAACAAGTTGTGATCGAGTGTAACAACTATAATCAAAAGACCGAATCTTTTTTCTCTCCCCTCTCACTATTATCAGTCTTCAGTATTCAGAACTATTTTAGTCAATTGAGCATATTTCTACGGTCTACGGTGATGTATAGTCAAATATTGAAGCCAGTATGAGCATACTCAAATATGAGGACGTTCTAAACCAACCCATCCATCCAAATCTTCCAAAATAAAGTACTGCGCAACATAGTCAATATGCTTTATGTTACGTGCGCAACGCTGATATTTATCGAGATCTGAAGAAATAATGAAATACATCATACATTGCACGCCTTGTCTGATCTAACATGTCAAATCTTAGTAAAAAAATGTGTTTAAAAGAATTATTTTTAAAGTCGGGGGGGTGCCGCCACCAAACCCCCGCTACACATTTATTGAAACCCTGTTTTTGCCGACTGCAAGTAAACGCATACAAAACGCATGAAAGCATGTGATATTAAGTTTCGTCCCAAATCCTGGGACCCCAGACCTATATTCTTCATCACATTTAAGGGCTGTTGCACCAAATCAATTTTGTGTATAAATTAAATTTCACAAGAATAAAAGATTAATATGGACGAGAAAAAAATTTTACAGGAAAAAATAAGATTTTCGGAGAAAAAAAATAAGATTTTTAGAAAAAAATAAGATTTGCAAAAAATAAGATTTTCAGAAATAAGATTTTCAAAAATAGGATTTCGTCACTATCCGTGTCAAAACATCAGTTTCTAGCAACAAAAACGAATAAGACCATTTGAGTTAGGTTATAACCTTTTATCTCTTAAAATCCTATGGAATTTTAGTTAATCAAAAATGTCTTAGTTTTTTGAGCCAAATGTAAACTAAAGGTTCAGTCTGTAAGACCAGTAATCATTTAAAAATTATATATTAACGTTCATTTTTGTACTACGTGTCGCAGTTTATGTTGCGTATTTGTAACGCGGTACCAATACATTTTCAAATTCGTAAATGCTGTGCGAATGGATTAAAGTCCCACCACGGTCTGTCAAACTGCTCTTCCCGGTAAAAAGCAGCCTCCGAGGTTTATTTCAATAATTTTACTACTCTTGGCAAAATATTACCTACTGAATGTAAATTAATAACATTTCTAATATTACTATGTACATTTAACTTAACAGTGAATGAATGTGCAATATAAAATTGAGTGGGTGATCAATGATAAAATATGTTTTTTTTTTCCTTTCTCCCCGTGGGAGCATTCTATTTCCAAGACAATGTCTAATTTCATTTTTAATCTGTTTTATATTGTCTAAGTAGGAGATCGGCCTACTGTAGAAAACCACTTTGATAACTCTATCTGCGCCTTCGTGGTAAGATACCGTCATATTTTCTGCAAAATGTCGTTGCGATTTTATCCATCTTTGCCCATGTTTATACGAGGCAGAAATCTGCCACAGAAATCTACCTTCATGCTAATACGTAAAAAAAACTGGTAGATTTCTGGCATTGTTGCTGTCAGATTATTGAAATTTCAAGATGGCCGGAATTGAAATTATTGGCAAGGCAAAGGAATAAATAAATAATTTTTATTATTATTCTAGTGTCAATCTAACATTATTAATATTTGTAAATTTATATTTTTTTATTTGATTAATATTCGATCCGAAAATTACGTTGTCAACAACAATTTACTTTTTTTTTTGTGAATAAAAATAATAAAAATATTTTGACGCTGACATTTTCCCTGAAAAAAAATTTAAACGTCAAAAATCTACCAGAATTTTAAAATTTTGGTAGGTTTCTACCACTTTTCTACCCGTATAAACATGCATTTTGAAGTTAAGATGCATGACGTTACTATGTTTACTGGGTACGTCATGTCACATACTTTTGTCAGTTGTTGACAATATTGTGTAATTATTATTACTGTTTGTCCAATATTTATTTGGTATTGTGTTATTTTTATTGTGTTGTATGAGATATATGGGTAATACTGTAGATATTGATATAGGTAATACTTTTAGTTACACAAAGTATTAATTTTTATTAATTATTTTTTATTGATTATAAATTTTATATATAACGTTTTGTTATTAAATGTGTAGCGATGCCGAAACAAGCTCTTAAGCGTTAAACGAAGTCTTAATTATAGCCTGGAATAGAATTTTAGTCGGATCATAGTTTTTTGATAAAAAAAGCAGGATAATAAATTAATTAATTAAAAAATATTATGTTAATTTTTCTGATTTTGAATTCTACCTAATTTTATGCTTCAGGTATAGAAAATCTGTGAACAAATTGTATTTTTTTTTCTCATTCTCAGTAACTTCGGAAGAATATATCTGTTGGTATATATTATGTCCGATCTTCAATTTGTTACACAAAGTGAACGTTGTTATCATAGACAAATTCAGATTTAAGTCCATATCACTAAGCAATACTATAAAACTCAACGAGCATCGATGGCAAGCCTAATTAATGAAAAACTTATGAACAACCATTGTATTTTAAATTTTAACCTAATTTAGTCTAATACAAAAATTACATTGTCAGTTTTTCAATCTTATTACTTTGTTGATACTCAGCAGAATAATATTCCATTGCTTAGTTTAAAGAAAAACTAATATTCATCAACATATCGTAGAAAATATTTATCATGAGTTGTCCTTGAATCAAAACAAATACTTATTATTGCCACACTTGAATATATTATGTTGAAAAATTTAATACAAAATTATTCGAAAGATGTTCAATTCAAGGTTTTTTTTCATTTTTTTTTTTTTTTTTAATAATAAAATTGAGTACCTATATACTTCTACTTTCAGCTTAGACTACATAATAAGGATTCAAATTTACTTTTTTCTCAATTTTGATTTCCACTTTTGTTTATTTTATTCATATATAAAATATATATATATACGAAATGTCGGTTTAAAATACCCACATTAAAATATTAAAGCTTCATGTGTAAGGGGGTGTGTGCATAATATATGTAAATATGAAAAAAAAAACAAAAAAAATATTAAAAACAAAATAAAAGAAAATATCATGAAAATGGAATCCTTAGAGCGATCTTGAAAAGATTTTATATTTGCTATGTATTAGAGCTGATGGTATTGTTGTTGTTATTTTTTATTTTATTACGTTTTGATGAAACAGAAATATACTTAAAACACAATCAGTGATGTTTCATATCAACATCCATCAGTTGTGCTTTATTAAATTCAATTTCCATTATTTTTTTTGCGTGTCTTTTTTTTTAATTTTTTTTTTTGTTACTGTATAATTTTTAGGAGCAACAAAAGTAATCCATTTACTTTTTTTTTTGTATTCGTTATAATGAAATCTGAAAGAGATTTAAAATCTCAATATTCGACTGTAACGTTGTTAACAAGATGAATAATAAGATAAAAAGAAAGATTATTAATTAACATCTGGCCAATCCCAATATACTAAGAACTGGGGAAGTGTTACTTGAGCTAGGACGAAGTTAAAATCATTGAATACGGTGTTAAAAAATAGAATACGGAGGAGTCAAATGAAAATCCTATATGCCCCGAAGAAGAGTGAGTATAAAATAAAATATATTAAGACATTTATAGGTATGTATGATTCGGCGTCATTTGGAATTAGGGAAGAATTATTTCATTCTCTCAGTTCTTAAAAATGCGAATAATACGAACTTTATAAAAACTTTGATAAGGAAGACTTAAATATTAACATGTAAATTAACGTTAAGTAAATGTAGCTTGTGGTTACTCGTTTACCTCCGTAATGAATTCAAAAACCAATTCGTTGCCGAATTGAAGATATATTAGCAAATAAACTGGTACCATGTATAAAAATTTACAACAAAAAACGTTGCTTTACTTTGGTTATTCAAATGCCAAGATCTAAGATAACCGTACAAGATTAGGTGCGCGTCAGTTTTGATTATTGAACTTACTGCATCTTTGATATAAATTATATACTTTTTTAGATTTACGCAAAGAAATTGAAGTCCGACAATAGAATCAAAATTTAAAACTGATGTTTATAGATTATGTGGCAAACTGCATCATTTTAGATTACGTGATGAGCTGGAGAAGCTAACTGAAAAATTATTTTTGTCTTTGTAGGTATACAGAACATAGGATAATCTTAAAAAATACATTTATATTGAAATATCTGGGAGGCTCTGGTTTGAAATCGACAGTGAAACATTTGATCGGTCGCTAACCCAGATGCGTATCTGTTGAGTTCCTATTTAAGTGCTTACATTACCTCCACGTGGTGACCCCTGGTAGCTGTCTTGCATAGCATCCGCTGGTAACCGGGCCAAAATTGTAAGTGTGCCAAAATCCTCAAAATTCAGTAGGTCGGTAGGTCTAGGTATCTAAACATGTATGTTAATTATAGTCTGGTATTAAAACAAATAATCCTGACAAACAAAACGTATCTGTAAATTCTAAATAACTATCGCGGAATGTATCTGAATGTACCCTGAAACCCCATTAGTCTGGTATAGAGCAAAAAATGGTTATGATGGATACTACAAATTAAATTAAAAATATATAAATCCAAAATTTAAGCTCTTCAATATTTCAAAATTAACAGGTTTTCTGTTACTACGAGAAATTGTCTGGTAAGATAATTTTCTTCGTTGTCAGGAAGACATAAGATATGTGCTGCAAAATAATGTTGTTTTAGTGAGAATATTGGTGACCAACGATAGAATTTTAGTGTGAAATAGAAATTGTGATAGCCCAGTAATAATAGATAAGGTCGAAAATAGAACATATGCTTTAAAACAATATTAGTTTAGGGAAAGCATTGGTAGCCAGAGAAGCAAAAAAATTTTAGTGTGAAATAGAATAAAGTCAATATGATAGTCGAGTAATAATAGTTGAACTCGGTACGTTAGATTGATTACATGCTTAGAGATAGTCAATGTTGTGTTTATTCGACTTCAAATCTGCACTGTAATAAAACTAACTTTTCGGTTTTTAATGTCATATATAATATAATTAATTATAAATAAGGTAATACATAGATAAATAAAAAAGGTAAAATATTCGAAATGTTGGTCTATACTGATAACAAATTTTTTGGATAGATAGATATAATTTCATATCAATAAGTTTTAAGAAGGGTAAATAAAGACCACGAACTGTTAATAATAATAATCCAAATAAGAAAATGGAATATATTTATTTTATATAACGAGGTTTACTAAGCTCGAAATTTTATTTGACGCTGTAATGAAAAATTTAAAGCAAGCGAAGTATAGAAAAAAAATATCATAGATGACGCAATTTGGCAGTACAGTAAACTTAATAAATTTAATAAGCACAGGCAACGTGCATAATTAGCTTAGAACTGGTGAATTTGACACGGGCCATTCACATGAAGAAGCATAATTACTAAAGTATGTCCTTCTTTTCCATTCATTTTTTATATTGCCTTTAGTACCTTAGACGTAACCGAACCAACTTTCTTTACCACATATTATATTCAACTTTTTATTATATTTTATTTTTATTGTTAGTAATATTATATTAAAATAATAACAATAAACGTAAATTTATAAATAAATACGCATTTTTATATAGCAGGATGTAAGTTTGACTTGATACACACATTATTTATTTTTATTCAAAAAATTCACAAAAAAAAAATAATATTAAAAAAAAAAAAGTTCAAAACTCATTTTTGTTATTTTTGTTAAATGAATTGGTTTTGTTTTTTTAATGATTTCATTTTCATTTTTTATGAAAGAATCCTTATTTAAAAAACAAATTGTCTGCCACGAAAAAACTGAACATGAACAATTTTTAATGAAAATTATTATTTTTGAAAAAATAAATAAATAAATAGGCACAGCATAGATGTTTTAAAAAAGTTATGTTAAAGAAAATATTTAGAGGGTTATTAAAAATTTGAAGAAATGAAATTAGTCGTATAATGATATTTCTGGAACCAATCACTAGCTACTGGTGTGCGCGCACTATGTGCCTACGCCAAAGAAACGGCATAACATATTTTGAGTGAGTGTGAAAGCAAAAATCATCAGAAGAAATGCTATCCAATACACTAAAAAGTGTTTCTAGATTCACTGAAAATCAAAGATGTTATTTACAAGGTTAATGCAGGTGGTGATATTATAGTAGACCTAAAAGCTTCAATAACATTTAAACAGTTGACAATCTAATCTATAGATTTGTAATGAAGACCTAAATTTAATAATTTAAAAATCCCAGTATGCAAATATTTTAACCTTTAAACGCTGAATATTTGTGTAACGAATAGCAGTAGATTGTAATAAATTCTAATTCTAGACATTAAAACAAATTCGTAGTGTAAATATACAAGATGCAAAATATTTAACCATTCCAAATATAACTCACCAAATGTTATACTGTCTAAAATGTAGCTTGCCTCGGTTTGTCTTGTTCAAAAGAGGGATGAGAGAGGCAAAAACATTAATTAACCCGCGTAACAATTTTATTGCTATAAGACTCTTTTGCACTCTTATTATTTATCGTATTAGTGTTAATTTGAGTGCTCCGCAATTGTTACGAAACGTTATAAATACATTATAGCACTAAAATGGAGAATCCTATAAGGCACCGGAGCAAGTGCTATAATATTGTTATAGGATTAGTATACCTATGCATTAGTGTGTATGTTTTTATTTTGAAATGAAATTCATTTGAAATAATTTATGTTATGCGAGAGTCAGAAAGGTAATTATTTCTTATTTTAAAAATATAAATTTAAATTTATTTCATGAGAAAGGGAGATAGATATCAAGTAGATCTTTTGATATTTGTATGTAAATGATTTACAATATAAAAAATGTCTTACTAATAAATAATATTTTGCGGTTAACAATCATTGTATTAATATTTATAATTATTGCGACCAAACTGCAAAATTTGGCTGGGAAAGAAATTTCATTGACATTTTAACATCTTATAGCAATATTAATCACATTATTGCCATAAAAACATTATTATAACACCTGTAGTGCTTATCGGAAGTCATATATGAGTCTTATAGCACTAATTTGGTTTTTGTAACAATAAAATCTTACGTGGGAAGGCATTTTTATTACTTTACGAATTCAAGTTGTGGTTTTAGAACTTATGGGAAACAAATTAATACAATTCGATAAAATTTTTGATCCTAATTTCAATCAACCAGAACCAAATGAAATATTGTGATCTCGATGGTAAAATCAAAAAAAAATTTCGTAATTACAGAAGATTCCATTAATTTCAAATTAGTATGGTAAGCTGTGAAGTAATTGAACAGATAATGTATTTTATATTTCGGAGTAGAATTTCCCTCTATCCAAGACCGAAAATCTGAGAATATGAATTAAAACAAAAAAGCTGCAAGGGTGTTTGGCTTAACGGATTTAATATGGAAACAAAAAATCAGTCAACGAAAAAATTTTTTTTAAAAACGTGTGTTCTTCATATTATGATTCATGCATCGAAAACAGAAGCAAATAACAATAGAAAATTCCAAGGTGCTTCGCATCCGGACAAAATTAAAGTTCTCATATGGATTACAAGAAAGAAAGATATCATCGAGCTAAGAAAAGCTTTCGGAGTCGATGGTGTTGTAAGTTGGGTCAGAGATAGAAGGCCATCCTAGAATGAGCATATCTATAAACAAACGTAATGGGAAAGTTGCAAACAAGTTCTATACATTCATGCAGATGGGTATAGGACAATAGAAATATAGCCAGACGACTCAAAAGAGTAAAACCTTTTGAGTTACTGCAACAATAATCACCCACAATCTTGAGGACTCGTCGCGCTGGTGATCGGAGATTGACCCGCTCCAACGTTTAGATAGATTTGTTTTTACGGGATTTGTGAACAATTTCGTTATGTTGATTGCCAACGAAACGAGGTTTTTCACAAGTCTTCCATAATTATAAATTCGTTTGGAGAGCTTGGTTGGTATTTCATCGCTGATGCGATGGGTCCTCAAGATTATGGATGAATACGTCAAAGGAAAAGTTAGATAGACATCGCTGGATGTAGTCTACATTGAAAAATAAAATAAAGCAAAAAAAAAAATTGCTCATTAGTCCTGTAGGGCTAGATCGCAATATAGAAAGGGTGTGATTTAGTTGGTAAGAATCCCACACACAATGTTAAGCTATGGGACTCATGGGTGTCTTTTGAAGATTCCTACCAGCCTGTGTGTTAAAACAAAAAAACAATGCAGATGGGTCATGTCCAATAACAACAAATTGATATTGGACATGAACTTTCCTTTCCCCCGTAGTCAAACATACAAATCGCTACAAAAGGTTTTGGCTATACCCCACCTATTGTTTTGGCTATGCTTAAAAAAACAATTAAAAAAAGGGAACTGGTCGGAAAATAAAAACATGCTTAATCTGAATAAACGAAGATGAACAAGGAACACACGGTTTAATTTTTAGTGTATTAGTGTACGTTATTTCAGTTGTGTATACTTGAAATATAATTTTTTTTTACACGAAAAGAATAGTCTAAAGAATTTGTCGGTCCTAGATAAGTAAGTAAGTAGTAGTAGAAGTCTAAATTTTTTATTGTTGACGTATTCGCTTCTATAGTCCATTCTTTTTCAAAAACTTTGTGAAGTTGAATAGAAAAAAATAGTTTACTCTGTAAAGTGAATCCAAACAGTATAATTATGTTTCTAATGTATACTCTGATATAGCCTAAAGTTTATACTAATTTAAAAATTTATTCATATTTTAAATGAATGATCTTAGTACGAAGAACAATTTCCATTGCAAGACTATTAAATTACCGCCCATCAGTGTGATTACCATTGATAATCTCGTCTAATAATAACAATTTATACACATTTATCTACATACCTGTTTTCATCATCATGATTCAGGTTATTTTTCAAAAGAGGAAAAAGGAAAAATAATAAGGAAAAAGAAAGATAATATAATAAAATAGGTAGATATGTAGCTGTACGTATACATATTAAGGTTGCTATGTCAACGTAATAGCAATTATAAGATTTTTGTTATAACAAAACAAATAAAAATGTTTATTTCGATTTATTTTTTTTTTTTTCATTTATTTTATTTTATCCAGCCGGAATGGAATATGGAAACGGTAGGTGGTGAAATTTTATTAATCGAATCCTTATTTAAAAAAAAAAAAACAAAAAACTGTTTACCTTTAATATACTCTCACTTTAGGGAATTTATTTTAAATGGAAATTCATTCAAATAAAATTAGAAACATTTTATATTGCTTTTTTAAAGTAAGGAAATGAAAATTTAATTTAGCAAATTTTTAAAAAATGTTTAACACATAAAATTGGAGGTGTTTTAGTTTGTACAACAAATAAAAATAAAATATATTTTTATTTAGTAGTTGTTAGGTTTAGTTTCAGAGACTTTCGTCAGGACTAGGTAATCGTGAATTTTGTTTTTTTTTTTTGATTTACGATACAATTTTAATTTTTGATTTAACTTCAATATATTTACTCAGTACTAAATAATCGATTCATAAATTAATTTATCAAACCCAAAATGGTGAATCTTCAGAGAAATTATGTTACATACATAAATTGAGTAATTCGTTAAAATTAATGCCTATTTCCAGACGGGTTAAATTTCAACACTTTTTTCCTTTCGTTTCATTCCCCCTTCCAAAAATTCCAATTTCGTCGCAATTTTTATTAAAATTTCAATTTTAGAGTGATGACTTCAAATTGTTTTTTGTTTTTTTTTTTGTCTTTCTAAACAGAACCAATTGTTTTACTTATCCTACGTTCATAATAGCGGAAAGTTCCTGGGGAAATTGAGTTCACCAGTGACATGGGATGTCGTGAACTTTACAGGAAATAATGTGTATTCAAACATGAATAAAATTTAATCCAAATGCCCACTGTTGGATTTTCGAGCGTGCGATTCTAACATCAATAAATTATACTGCGGTTGAAATAAACAAAATTCTTTTGAATAAAATAAAAAGTGAAGAAAGAATAATATAAGGCTGTCGATACACATTTAAAAGATGATGATACTATATAAATTATCTCCACAAATTAAAGTTAAGAGTTCGAAAACCCATTATGTAATCCAACCTACTCCGAGTGGGCTCCTAAAGACATGTAAAGATGCTCTGCTAAGAGTAATGTTTTTATTTTTATAATTAAATCTGACCACCCTTTCCAGTCTGAACAATTCCTTAAAATAGGGTTTGCTATTTTTTTAACTAAAACCCAAGACAAACTTTAAGTGTTTTAGCAATTGACTTAAGAGAACCATGCTTCTCTCATGGTAAATTTTATGTAGCTTGCTCGACAGTAAGTAGCAAACAAATATTTTTATTTTAATTCTTGCAAATAAAACAAAAAATATTGTCTATAAAGAGCTTTAATTTAACAGAAACAATAATTGTGCCACATGCACATAGGGTGATATATACATTACGAGCTTTAGTGACCTTTGAAAAGTGACCTTTTAATAAACTCCAGACAATAAAATTTTGATGTGTCTAACTTATTTATATAAATATTGTTATTTGATCCAATAGATGATTAAATCAAATAGTTCTGGTATAAATATACTTTATCTTATCGTGACCACGCCGTCGATTGTTTGTGTGAATATTTGGTGAGCATTCAAAGTTCCATTTGGTGAACATGGACATGGCAACGCACGCTGGGCCTTTGCTATATTATATTTCAAAATTCGAAATTTTATATATTTTGTGTTGAGCCCGAACAACGTCGGGTGACTTTGCTAGTATTAAATAATGTCAAGTCAAACACAAAACACAAATGAATACATAATACAAAAATGTAATTTACCAAATTTACGTAGGTACATAAGTACATACGTACCGATAATTAAATATTTTTCTTTATATATTATCTCTCGCTTCAAATTTTTTTTTAAATAAAATATTTACACCCACATATAAAATTGATATTAGTTTTTGATGAATCGTCTGGAAGTAAGAATAAATATGTTGAAAGTTGAATCGGGTGGTTAGGCCCAATTTATTTTTTTTTTATTTCATTTATCTACTGTCATTATAGATATTACTTAAAAACTAAAGTTAAATATATAGACAGTAGAATTAGACTTGATTAGATACGCAAAAGTATTAATTTGTATTTGTACATAGCTGGCCTAATAACATAGATACACATTTACGAATGATACGAATCGAAATTTATTTGATTACGCATAAAACGGAACTATCTTATAATTTCAGTGAGCTGGGAGTATTAGACAGCAAGATATGATTGTTTTTTGTTCTGCCGAATATGAAATTACTATATATTAACTTATAATTGTTGTAGTCATGATTGTTTTTAAATGTTTCACTATTTCATAGAAATCTCGTAGATTTAGGAAGTTGTTCAGACGAAACAAAAACTTAAATGCAATCTCTAACGTGATGTTTTAATGCGCAACTCTAAAGAATGGAATTTTCTAGGTCCTAAACACTATGTAAAATTATTCCTAATCTTCAAAAATTCAAGAGAAATATTTTTAAAATGGCCATATTGATCAAAGAGACATTTTGCTTCCTGCTATCTTCCGCTAGTGCGAGCTGTGCAGTCGTGTATAACATGTTTAATAACTAAACTTAACAAAAAAGAAAGCTTAGTTGTTCAAAATCGCACTTTTGCATGTATATTTACAGTTTTTTAGCAATTGAATTAAGCAAAAAAATGTTTGCAACTTCTTACTTCTTACTTTTGGCAAGTAGGAGCTGTTTAGTAATAAAGACATTCCAAACTATTTCATCAATAACTTTTTTAATAAACTTTCTAGAGAAAAGAAATTAAAAAAAACAAAATTGCATATGAATTTGTTTTCTTGGTACACCAGGAAATTTTTTAAAGTCAATGTCAAGTCAAAATGTACTGTAAAAATATTAGAATACCTATAAAAAAAAATATTTTTTCATGACAATAAACAACACGTTTGTTTATTTTTCATAGAGTACCTATGAATAAATTTTCAAGTCTTTAATACAAACTTTTTTTTTTATAAACATTTCTGATAGAGTATGTAAGTGTAAATTTTCATGCCTACAACACAATTGGTTTTTGAAATATTCCTGAGACTTGCTAGGAGTTGTACGGCAGTAACCGAACCTGTCATCTGATGGCTTAGTAGAGTACCGCGTCCGGTAGCCTTTCTGACCATGAATAACTTTGAAAAATTTCAGAACGTTATCTTTAAAACTATGGGTGTGTATAGCGAACAAACAAACAAACAAACAAACAAATAAACAGACAAACAAACTTTCCCTTATATAAGTATAGATTAAAGTATAAAGTTAAGACTAAGAAGACAAGGTAATTTTGAAAGGTTTTTGGTTTTACCTTTGACAAGATTTGAAAAAAATATTTTCCTCAATGTACATGCAAAGTACTTTCATCGATAGTTCATTCTAAAAAAACATTGTATCTTAACCCATATTCAAATATTTTTCACATAAAGCTCGGTACAATCTACCAACATTTTCACTTCTGGCATTGTTAGTCAATGTCAATCCGCTTTCTTACAGCATTCAATACAATAAACAATAAATTTATTTAAAAACCATTTAAATAACACAATTTAAATAAATTAAAATTTAATTTACCTTAGGTAAATAATTAAATATCAAAATTACCTACGGTCAACAAATTACTTACAGTTCCGATTTATTTATTAAAAATGCAATTTGTGCCCTAATGTTGTTTATTAGAATTTTTATTTAACAAATTCAGCTTTTCAGACCTAACATTTCTTTTGATACTGATTGCAAAACAAATATAAATTAATAAATAAATGTAATAAAAAATAATATAAAAATATTTTTTATGCCCTAAATACACCTACATTAATATACACTAGCATTTTCACTATTCTTTGTTTTTATCTTTTTCACAATACCTGTGTAAAATTTTTTTTTTTTTTAATTTTGTTTCATTTTACAACAAAATAAAAATAGCGTCAATTCTGTGACCCCATTTTTTATTTTTTTTTATTTTACTCCTTTTATTATTTTTCATCCCTAAAACTATGTTTTTTTGTTTTTTTTTGCTTTTATATTATATTCTGTCCCTTTCTAAATGTGTCAATAGCACGCTAAGTGCATTGCAATTAACAAAAAAAAAATGTTGTTTTATTTTCATCCTTTAGGTCTATTCACAATCATCATAATATGTATACGTTGTTGTTGTTGATTTTGTTTATTTGTTTTTTATTTTTTATTTTTACTGTGTGAAATAATTTCCAGTTCAAGAACCCAAAAGGTTAGAGTCCAATAAAAAAATAATTTTCTATATTTATATGAATAAGATTGTAATATTTTTTTGATATATATGTATTATGTAGATATGTAATAATTATAATACATATATTACTATTGGTTAGTTGTAAAATTCCCTGTTAACAATTTAAGAGAATAAGGACTTTTTATTTTTTTTAAAAATAGTTGAAGCCATCGCATATTTTAAAACTGGTTACATTATCATCCATATTCTCTTAGACCCATCGTTGACGAGAAGAAAAAATTGATCTCGTTTCGTCTCGCTCAATATGCATTTCTGTTAGACACTGTAAGCGGAACAGAACATTTGACATAGAACATTTTATTTGTTGGTAGTACTGATCATTATTTACTGTTATCGTTTACAGTTGTTGCCGAGATAAAAAATGACGATCGCGTCTCGTCAAAGGTCTAACAGAAATTACTTACGAGACTGTTTGGACATTTACCGTCGCGGCAATTTGCTATCGCGTCTCTGGTGTCTAATAGAATACAAAACTATCTCTTCAGAGATATTTTCAAGCGATCTCGCGAGATGGGTCTAACAGAATATGGGCGTATATTTAATTTAAGAACTTCAAATTTTATTTAATAAAACTAAGTGAGTTATTCAACGATGTGCTATGTAACTACAATTGTTCACAGAACATTTTTTGTAGTTTACGTTTAAGAGGATTACCATTCAGTACTAACCTCAGATACATCACTCACAAAATATGTCAGTTACTTTAATTTTTTTATTCAATATTAATTCTGTGGAAACCAGTCATGACCAGCTATATCTGAAATTGATGTTTCCAGCATAATCAATTTTAAAATTTAAATAAGAGTTTAAAACTATAGTAACAAGACTGTATTATACCATTTTTCGATATATATTGACATAAGCGATACTGTACGTACAAAAATGTGACTTTTAGTTACGAAAATTCTGAATATGGTTGTTATTATATTTCGATTTTAGCTTATTACTTGATTAATAGCCAAAATTATGATGCCTCGGTAATATTAAAACTAATGAGTAACATCATATGTCAATCTGAGCGATAGAAGATTGAAGCTACCGATTTCAGCAAGTCATTAAGAATAGTTGAAGATCAATTGAAAGCATTTTATTTTATAAAAATGTATGTTTTAAGTTGTAAATGTACCGTTGTAGTTCTAAATGCACCGTTAATTATGATATAGTTTAAAATGCATACGGAGGGCTATATTTTATTTTAAAAGTGCTTAATCTAATTTTATAATTAACTAACATTTCGATTTTTTTTAATAATTTATTTTATAATTATAATTATGTTTTAATTGTATAACTTTAAAACTACTTTGCCCATATAATTATACCACTACGTTTACAGTTTACATGTAGTAATCTACTTAAACTACGTTTCCATAATATGTAACATAGTGTTTTTGTATTTGAAAATCTGTAGTCCAACAGTAGTTTTCTGTCTGTCAAAGCTTTGATCACTGTTGAGCTTAGATTGATTTTAATTAAAATATTTTGTACCATTCGACAAACGTAGCCTAATGAAGACCAGTCAATTTGAAATATTCCCAAAACGAATATCTGCTCCGCAATACAAGCATCATTTTCACTTGGCACAAATTGCACTTTTAGTTCATGTTGGGGGCTTGAAAGTCACTAATAATTGCTACCAACACACTCACGTGGGTCCTGATTTATGAGGCATTGCAGCACATCAATGATAATAAAAAATCGCTACATTTTGTAAAAATTCTAAATGTATAATACTTCATCGTTAGATCTTGAATGTTAAACGGGATTTCAAATGAGTAGTAAGTTTATCAGGCATTAAAATAACAAAACCAAAAATAAAATTAATAAAAATCAGAAAAAGAAAAAGAATAAATTAAACAAATAAAATACAAAAAAAAAGTATTTATGAAGGTTCGCAAGAAGTCATTTTAGAAGTAAAACAAAAACAAAAAATATTTATTTTTTATTAATATTATTGTGGTGTACGTATGTTTGTGTGTATTTTTGTGTCCACAATAAAATTAGGTAGAGTACAGAAAGTTTTTACTGTAAGTTTTTTTTTTATTAAAGTTTTGAAATTTTTCTTTTTGTTTGATTTTTTGTTTTATGGAATTGTTATGCTAGCTTCAAGCGTACCTATATGAACATTCATTTTGATTTTCAAATAATAAAATATAAAAACTATATAAACAGAAAAATGTTATTCTGTGCAATTCCACTTTAAAGAGATGACGATGAAGGGCAGGGGAGGGACTTATTTTTATGCTAACATAAATTAAAACTTAAAAATAGAAATATTAAGAAATATTAACATAATTCAAAAATTTTTAAGGCCTAACCAACAGTAAAGTGATTTTTAAGATAACAAAAATTCTAATTTGAATGTTTTTAATAATGTAAGTACTAAAAATTACAATTTTAAAAATTTTTATTTCATATTCATTAAATTACAAATAAATTAAAAATAGAAAATATTATTTTGGAGTGTGTAATTTATAGAGTTGATTTTGTTTAATTGTTTCTTTATATACTTTCTAATAAATTTTTAATACTTTACTAGAATACAAACATTTTTTTTTATTTTAACTGCAAGAAATTAGGATAGGTATTTTGTTCAACCCTCATTGTCGCAACTGCAAAAAAGAGAATTAGATAAAAACCACCTTTGCCCACCATTATAGCTGGAGTTAGAGTTATGACTTTGATTAAGGCTTTGCGGAAAGCAAAATTGTTCTGATCGACCTTCTCGATCGGACAGGGTAGATCTATTAGTACTGAGTTAATTGGGAGAGTGACAATAGGAGAGTCTATAGATATACTAGAGAGTGATAGAGGAGAGTAATACTAAGAGACAACCAATCACAACGAATATATGTCATTTGAATCGTGGTATCAAGAAATTTACAGTTAAGTGCTAATTAGCTTTCCAGAAGCAACTGGTTCTGCAGTTACAAATATTATGTCCACCTAAATAGTAGATACTTAATTCTAAAATCGAAATTTTTGATATAGAATTTATGTTGGAAATTTTACTGAGTGTTTGTAGTTTTGTACGTTGATTGAATTTTGATTGAAATCCAAATAAGCATTGTAAGTATTTATGTGTTTTCAATGTTAATATTTTTTGTGTTTAAAACGTGAGTAATATATACCAATTCAATACAAAATAGTTATACAAGGTGGTCCCGATTCCAAATGAAAATTTAAGAGATGATAGTTGGAGTATTTTGGTTGGTTAAATGAGTGAGTTTCCCTCGCACTTATGTCTTGCGACCCGTTGTACCCCAAACAGTATTGGATTATTTTAATAAAAAATTAGTTTAAAAGAGGTGGCCAGTATTTCATATATAAAAAGCATAGGCCACAGGTGTTAAAGCAAATCAGCTTAGAAAAATAATGTCTAACAAATATGAACTGTACCTCCAATTATATACAAGCTAATTATTACAAGAATGTATTTTTTTTAGAACTGATACACCATGACTATACTAATAATTCTTATTTGCTTGATATCAGATTTACCGTTTTCAAATAATGGATGACTAAACTAAAAATTTTGCTATAAAACAAAATAAAATATTGACTGGATCTTTTGATCTGGAAAATATATTTTTTTTTTGCATAATGATTTTTTTGATTCACTGAACCTTCCTCCCAATACATTTTCCCAATATACAATTTCTATGTTAGATTTGCGGTTTCGTAGATAAAGTCATAGTCTTTAATTCTGCATTTCTCTAAATCGCATACCTTCAAAGTTGTAGCCTATTTGTTAGACATTATTTTTCTAATCCCTTTAACCTTCTTGAGCCCACGCTTTGTTATAAATCAAATATTTAGTAAAACAAAATGGAATGTTTAAAATGATTGAACAATTTAGAATGCCAAAAACTAAGAGTAATACAAAAATGTTATCTTTTTTTGAATTAATTGATATATAATTAGGTTTAACAATTTATTTCTAGCTTAATGTTGTATTTTTTTATTTGCATAACCTCCTTTTTAATTATTTGTCAGTCCAAAGGGGCCTGACCAACAAAAAAAAATTTTTTATGTAATTTTGTAGGTTTGCAAGATATAAATTTAAATGTAATTAATTAAGTGTTGAGGATTAATATATCATCAATTTAATTATTCGATCTTTAGATATTTATGTACAGGGTGTTTCATTTAAAAAAAAAAAATTTTACTAAAAATTAAAAAAGTAGATTTCAAAATTTATTATTTAACCAATGCCTCTATATGTTCTAGCCAAGTTACACGATGACTTTTCCGGAATATATCGAATTATGATTTTTTTTAAATTTTGTTTTTTTTTAAATTTTGTTTTTGTTTTGTGTACAATTTTTTTTTTGATAAAAATAAAATTTGAGAAAAACACAACTAATTCAAAGAAGAATATTTTGAAAAATTTAATACCAAAAATTAAATACAAACACCATCAAGGGTTTTGCTCAGATAAAAAACAAACAACAACAATTTACATGCTATTTTAATTTCGTCTCAAAATTTTTACTGTATCCACCAGTTTTATTTTCAGTGTTCATTAGAACTTGATAAAAGTATAGTTTCAACGTCGGATAATACCATTTTTTTTTTTAAAATTGAAAATTATGAATGTTTTTGTATTTTTTGTAAATTTTACCAATTTAGATCAAAAATATTGAATATTATTTTTAAAATAACACTTTATCATAGTAACAGGTTATTCATAGAGCAAAATGTATAAAAGACAAAATTTATATGAAAATAAGATCCCATTTTTAAAATTGCTCTTCCAGAGGTCAGGCTAGAAGATATAAAGGAATTGATTTAACTATTTTCTTTTTGGTTAAATCATCAGAAGTAAGCGCTAACTTACTATACTGTGGTTTGAGACACCAATACTGGATTTCATCAGTTACCTGATGTTAACTTATTCATGAAATTAATTTGATAAATACATTAATAGGTACACTTTCGATTACAATAGGCATAAATCTGTGGTTTGCTCTGCAAATTTCTGAACATTGACTAAAAAATAGGTTGGACTGATTGGTTAATAAAAAAATTGGTTTGATTTAATCGACCAGGGGTTGTATCAATTTCAAATTTCCATTTTCAAATTTTAAGTAAATAGATCCTTTATAGTTGACACAGACGAGGAAAGGTATTGTCCTTCTACAAAACGGAACACACATTTTATTTACAATGACAAAATTAATAAATTTAATATATTATGTTAATAGATCATAGTCACTGTTATAACTTAATTAAATCAAAATTAAATTATGATCATGACATAGTAACCGTAATAACATTCCAAATGTAGGTTAGTTTTTAAGTACATCATTAGCATAAAGTGCTGTGTAAGCCATGTCACTTTTAAGAATGTTAAGTGTAAATATTATATTTAGGTAAAAAAACTGAATTCTACTAAATTATCCATCCTACATACATGCTCTAAATATCTGCTATAAAATTATATAATTCAAAAACTACTTGAAAAATTTCATGGGCATTTCATATTTTTATTTATTTTTTTTTTTTTAACTTTCTCTTTCATTAATATAGTAAACAACTTGATAACATTGCGTAACTATATTATATCTACTGCATACATAATAGACTACTATACTCTTAAAAAACAAAAAAAAAAAAAAATCAGAATTTTTCTCATAATTTGTTTTTTTTTTTTTTTGTTATTGTTTTTCTTTTCTATTTTACAACACCAAAAAAACTGTTAATGCATAAATTGTAACTGAATAATGTTGTTTTGTGTATTTGTTTTTGTGTATATGAACGAGTACTATACACAGTACAGATGAGTATTTGTAGTGAAATGCTTATCCTTGAATTTTTTAATTAATATTTTTTTTTGTTGTTTTTGTTTATTTTTATTATTAAAAAAAAAAAAAAAAAATTCTATAGAAATATATATTTTTTATTTTTTTTTTTTGTACAGGTAAAATAATTTGTCGTTGTTGAGTAAATACTGACTCTTGAAGGACTCTTTAAGTTTAGTTTTTAATTAAAAAACAAATAAATTTAAGTAATGTTACATGTTATGTTATATGAAAATGTTAGATGATTTATTTAAGGTTAGTAAATATTATGTATTTAATAATCTGTTAAAATATTTATTAATTAATTTGAGATCTAATAAAGAACTGATGTTCGACTTCGAGTAAATAATGATATTAAAGTCTTTTAAAAATCCATAGCTGGGTGTGTGTGTGTGTGTAAAAACATAAAAGAATATACAATCTATTTTTTTGTGTTTAATACAATTTTATAATAACTATTTTATCCTTCTGTGTAAAATGAGCGTGTATCATAATAATGGATAGTGAAGAAGATAGGCGTAATATAAAGTAAAGTTTTTATAGTTTTATGTACAGTGCATAGAAGTAGTTTTTGAATAAGAAAAAGCAAATAAAATTTGGAATGACACAACATAGTAATAAAAACATGAATTTTTAATTTAAGTAATTAATCAAATGTTAATTATTTTAACGAAGGTACATAAAAAAATTTTGATTTTAGAAAAACTTATTTTTTTGCGTTAGAGTAAATTTGTTTAATTGTTGAAAATAGTCGAATATTTTCCTTTGGGTTTTACTAAATACTAAAGCGAATCCCAGCGGAAAATTCGCCGGTTCAGCATCAAATAAATATTTATTATATTTTCCTTTAAATGTTAGTTAACTCAAAACAAAGTTTTCTTTTTCCGCAAAACAAGTAATTTCACATAACATTTTTGTTACATAGGATATTTTTCCTTCCTTATAGGGTTATTACCTTGTTATAAAACTGTCCATTTTGATTAAAATTTTCTTTTGCGTACAACGGAGACAGCATGTGAAGATAAGAAAGACGGAAGTTTTGTAATTTCAGCACCAATTGAAGAAATACATTTCTTCCTCCCTTAATATGTTCTCTACATTATCTTGCTGATGGTGTTTTTCCTATAAAAAGGATTTTTAGCAAATCTAGTGAATTTTTAAAGGTATCTAAGCAAGATTTACCCCCATGACAACAATAGAAGTATTTTTTTCGGCTTATCAATATTTTGCTTTACAAAATAAATATTAATTTGAACTTGAAGATGTGCCTGAATTGGGCAATTAGAAATATTTCGAGATGAATAACTCAAAGACACAAACCAGAAAAATGCGAAAATTTTTAAATATTTTGATGACTTTAAAAAATATTTTTAATTTGAAACACCTTCATATTTTATAGATTTGATTATGTTTTGCTATTTGGTTCTTGTATTAAATGTATATTTTCCTCTATGGGTTTAGAGCTTGGATATGTTTGTCAATAAATGATTTATTTAAAAGATGGGCACAAAAATTAGTACTTTTAAATTATTTTATTTCTTAATTGATAATTTTTGGCGGTAATATTTTGAAAAAAATTTACATTTAAATTTTTAGGTTCCTGTTACTGCTTTTATTTACCAATGTAGAAATTTTTAGAGATATTTTCAGCGTATTAAATGCTTACCACCATACAGATTAGCTTATTTTGCTTACTACCTGCAGGCTTCTTTAATGTTCTGCACTTGACAATCGACTTGTGAAAATTTGTTTTTTTAAATTGTAAATTTCTTATTAAGCATTACGTGTAGATCTTGTTAGTTATAAATATTTTAAATATCAGCTAAATCTCAAAAAATACACAAAATAATATTTGTTATCGGGTTTATTGAATTTTAAAAACAAGTGGGCAAAATATATTGATTGGAACACTAAAAAAATATCTTATCTAGTAACTTATAATAGGAAGTGTAAGTAGTAGTGGCAGCGACAATTCGCCAACAAAATTAGACTAGTGTAATACCACCAGCACTATCTCGAATAAACCTACTTGTCAAACTAATTTGAGCTTTACATCAATGCCTTAAATATATAATTAAACTAACTTATAAATTTATTTATTATATCTGCTATACTTATTTCTACTTAATGCAAAACCAGTCCACGATGTCAATTTTGTAACCCCCAGATTGAATTAATTATTTTTAATTTTCAAGTATTTTCTACAATGCGGCATTAATTTCGTATAGGTTTATGTTATGTATGTTACTTACGGTGTAGAAATACTTACTTACTTTACCCTTTTACAAATACTTTACTTTATACAAACTGTGTTATTTTGTTAAAAAAAAAAATAATAATATTTACTACGAATAAACTTATTGCCATAAAATTCCATTTATTTTTGGTTTGGTTCTATTTTTACTATCATTCGTTCTTTTCTTATTTTTGGTTATATTTTTGTTTATGCAAAAGTCCTTTACAGTTGGATTAATCCTGTCAGATTTTAATAGTAGTAATGTCGTTTACTATTAATGTTTTAAACTGAGCTCATCCAGCCGTTAAGTGAGTTTATCTTTTGTAATTAAAAATATACTAATAAATTATGTGGAAGAGAGAAGCGATCGTTGGCTAAGGGAGGGTGGGTGAATTGGGAATTATGTTAAATTTAAACAAACAAAATTATTTTTGTTTTTCTAATTTTAAATTGAAATATTATTATTTGGTTTATTGTAAAGGGTAAGTGATGAAGCAATAAAATAATACTAGAACAACCATTAATATAAAATATTGATTCTTTAAAAGTTAGGAATAACGGTGATTCTCGAATAATTTCGTTTTAAAGCTCTTTTTTATATTTTTCATTATATTTGTTAATAGTTAAGGTTTGCGATAAAAATAACTATTTATCGTTGGAGTGAGCTGCTTTGATAATTATTTTCTTCAAGTGTAGTTTATAAGATTTTTTCCCATCTTTCTAATTTTTAGTGAGCTTTCAATTTACAAAGTTTGATAAATTTTTAAAATAGATTGAACGTTTTCTTTTAATTTTTCAATCATAGTATCAATCATAGTTTCAGTTGATGGTTATTTTTCCGACAAACTTCAAATCAGTGCTGGTATTCTTCAAGGCTCTGTTCTTTCACCCACCCTATTTCTATTAATGACCTTTTCTCAAATTAACATTCAATCCAATCCATGGCTTTGTAATATCTAGAAGCATAATATGATTTTCTAAAAAAAAGCTATTGCTACAACTTTAAGTCCAAACGAATAATGATGACCAGAGCCCACTCAATCACAAATTAACCAAAATTGTCTACTGGGGTAAAGCAAAATAGAGTCGCATCTAACACTTCAAAAATGCAAAGCTGTCTGCTTATTAGCTCGAAGCTGTCTTCCTAGTAATAGCATTCGAAAATATCCACTGGAATGATCATATTTTCGATATTACGAAAAGCACTTATGGCACCAACTAATCCAAAATTTTGTCATCAATCGATGTTTTTTAGTCAAAATCGGACTAATACAGCCAAATAAAATAAATATTATAATAGAAGTGCCGCAAGGCTCACCACTTTCTCCTATTTTATACAACATATTTATAGCAGATTTACTGAGTCGTCCTCCGAATTGTTATACAAGTTTATATGCAGACGATACTGTCCTATTATAATCTTAATAAATAATAAATAACCTTGAAAATCGTTTAAAAATAATTCAAGAATTTTATTACAAATGGCAAATTAAGATCAATGACGAAAAAACGAACTCAATTTTATTCACAAAAAGGAGAAAATCATGTGTTTTATCCCTAAGATAATCTTATTATGAAATAGATAATCTAGGTATACATTTAGACAATAATTTACTCTTTAAAACACATATAACTAAAACAGTCGATAAAATGGACCTACCTATATAAAAATGTTCTATGCAGGCTAACCTGTATAAAACAAATTATTACTATTAGCCATCTTTCACAGTATTCTTTTGTACGGTTTTCCAATATGGGAGAGCTCTACGGAAACAAACTTAAATCTGCTACAAAGAAAAAAAAATGCGATCTTAAAATCAATCTTTATTAAACCTTTTTATTTATTCACCAATAGACCGCATAACTTAGCAAATATTAATACTGTTTTCGAACAAATAAAAAATATATCGCCCGCCTTCTAGAGAAATGTCCGAATTCAAAAAATCCGCTAATAAGAGCGATTATAGATTAAGCTTGCACCAATTAGGTTTTGTTTTTGTTGTTTTTTCAAATTTATGTTAAAATTCGAAATGCACTATGTCCTTACATCTATTTTATTTTAAAAATTTTCTTCTTTGCAGCTCCTATCATTATGATAATAGATCCGCACTATCAAAATATGATCCAGATCGTTATCTTACTAGATAAAATATAGGTTAACAGATATAACGGTTAATATACAAAAACATCAAAACAACAAGGCTACTTTCAAATGTCCTTTTCGTCCTTAAAGGATAACATGCGCCATTAAAAATATATATCTTTGGGAAGCTAGAAATTCCAGCTATTCTTGGGATGTGGTCATTAGGTCCTACGCGGGTACACCATCTCTTTCAGGAAAGCCAAAAATAAATTGATTAAAAAGGTTTTACTTGCCATTTTCGCTTAATAAAGAAATATATTATAAATAAAAAGTTCAGGTTATTTTAAGTAAATTCTAAGTTATAGTGCTAAGTTATAGTGCTAATACATTAGTATAAGCTGTTGTTAATCGAAATAATAAAAATTGTATAGTGTGGCATCGTTAGCCGAGTGGTAAAGCACTCGAGTATAGGAATGTAACGACCGGGGAGCACGGGTTCAAGCCCCGTGAGAACCGAAAATGTTTTCAAATGATTACTGAAAGTAATTTTCAATACAACCACATCGCTCTAATATAATACTAATGAATAGGCATATATATATATAATAAAACAAATAAAAAATAATATAATATATAATATTTTCATATATACCAAATAATTAATATATAAAAGGCCCACATTTCGAAAGGGAAAAGGACCTGTAATTGGACTGCAGATTTATTTGCAGATCCCACTTTTATAAATAAATAAATTGTATAGTTAATTTAAGACATATTTAATAAATAATAATAAATATTAGGTGGAAATATCTTAAATATATAATGTGAACTATGCGATATGATAATATGTAAAGGTAGGAGCGATTGTAAAAATGGAAAAACTAACCATTTTCTCAGAAAACGTTTGCAATATCCAATCTCTGCTAGAATGTGCTAAGAGGAAATAAGTCTTTATACAGGATATTCATAATACATGTCTATATTTGTATGAAGGAAATCGATTTTATAGCATATACAAAGCTAACTATATGAAAATTTCACTTAGCTTGAAATGAACAACAGTATAGTAAAAAAACAATTTAAGCAGTAGACTATACATTTTTTGAGTTAATTTTTTTTTACCTATTCATTTTACTGTTACTTATTCATCATAACTTTTAACATTATACGATTTATACCTGGAATATTGAATTTCCATCCAATATAGTATATTGTTTAGTTGTCAGTTTATTTTTAGAAATATATTTTTAGTAATTTTCTCTACCCCCAGAAGATTAAAAGCTTTAAAATCTTTAATGATGTTAAGTGTATACGAGAATAACTAAAAACAGGTAGGAAAACTTCCATTTTCTTTTTTAGATTTATTTGTGATCAAAGAAAAATAAAATCTGCTGTTGACGTTGTTTTTTTTTTTTTTTGTATTGTCGTTGAATGTGTATATTTACTCGTATATTGTGGGTGTAAATAAGTAATTTAAATGTTTTTTTTTTATTTTTTTTATATTTTTTGATTTGTTATAGCAACATAGGCCGCTTAGTTTAAAAGGAATTTAACGCTTCGAATAAATTGTAAATTTTTTTTTTTGTACTGTTTTACTGTTGTAAGTCTTTGAAATGGATAATTTAATATGTAAAAGGTATCAAAAAACGAAATGAAGGTGTTTTATTTAATAAAAATAAAAAAATGTAAAGTTACTTCAAATAATTTTTTGTTTTGATAATTATTTTTTTGTAATTCAATTACTAATTCTCTTTAAATCTTTCGTGTTTTTGAATGGAATCTTTGAATTGCAGAATTGAGTAGAGGTACTTTATACATTAAAGTAAATAAATAAAAAGGGAGGATAGATATATAAAGAATGATTAATAGAAAATTTAAAATTTAAAAAAAGAACTGATATAGATTATTTTATGAATATTTTTAAATAACGAACTGTGAATAGTATGTCATATTTAGTATTTCTCGTACTAGATCTAGTGCTTTTCAACCTTGGCTTGTACATAGTACAAAGTTTTTGTAATTTGATAAGAAATTTAAGTACGAAAATTATAAAATTAAAATTATTTTACTACTTTTGTGTTGAGGTACAATTGTACCGATCAAATGTTCTATTGACAGCTAAGTTGATCCATTTTTTTTATTAGTTTTAGTTTGTTTGTCTATCCCTAATCATATATTTATTACCTATTCCACCTACACCCAGCGATGTAGAAGAGGGGGAACGCGGGGGAACGGCGTTCCCTTTGTTAAAATTTTGGTAGGAACGCGTTCCCCCTAGAATTCTGTGATATTTTCATATTGAAAATACATCTAATAAATCTATAAACAATAAAATTATAATTTTCCATCGCAATTCGCGTTCCCCCTAAAATGCTTTGATATTTTCATATTAAAAATAGCTCTAATAAATGTATAAACATTAAAATTATAATTTTCCATCGGAATATTCTCTTTTTCTGAAACACAAACCAGTGGTTTGCTGGGTATGAGAAATATTTTCAAAGCTTGCTGGGCTGTCATTAAATAAATTTGTATTTTGACATTTATTCTGTTAAAGTCAACTTTTTGACATAATCAATCGAAATTCCAAAAATATTTGTGTATATGTCTATTTAAAATATATAATTTCAGTTTTTGTTTTAATTAAAAATATAATAGAAAGAATTATATAAATTACCATGAAAAGAAAGCAGCAAACGTGAATATGTTTCTAATTTTGGAAAAATTGAGAAAGAACCAGAATTTATTAAGCATTTGAAAATCATAAGTAATTCCATCTCTATCAGTAGTGCTGAGGCCGAGAGAGGTTTCAGTGCCATGAATTTAATAGTTACTGATATAAGAAATAGATTGTTATTAACAAATGCTGCTGATATACTTTACATTAAATTAAATGGTCCACCGTCAATAAAATTTGAACCAGAAAGTCTGGTAAAGTCTTGGTTGCTACACCACGGTTCAGCCGTGAATTCCCAAAGTAGGAAAGTGTTTCAAAGTCAGGACAAGGAAAATGAAAATAAAGAAGTTTGGGAGCTGCTAATTAAATAGTTTTATATTTATGTTTACTTTCATTTTTTTTTTGTTAATTTATTGTTTTTTGTTTTTTTATTTTATTATTAATTTTGTTGTTTTTTGTTTTGTTTATTTTATTGTATGTTTCTGTTATTTAATAAAAAAAATGTACATACATAAGTATTTTTTAAAAATTAGCGTTCCCCTTGAAAAAATTTAACAACTACATCCCTGCCTACACCTACACCTATTTATTACCTATTCCTACTTAAAAAAAAAAAAAAACAAAATATTTTTTTAACTCACGATATAACTGACCCACCAGATGTCATACTGTCATTGTTCATTGCATTTGAAATTAGACTTGAGCAATTAGACTTAGTTTAATTAGATTAAAGTATACTATCATTTAATGGGCTTTGTATAACAATATAATAATTTGTAAAATAAATATTATAATTAATAATAATAAATTATTATAATAAATAAATTGTTCAATCCTAATATTATTAAATACCTATTAATAAATATTTTGATATTTGTGTAATTATATTGCTTAATTTATACGTGACTAGATAAATATGTATTATATTTTGATAAAATTATATATTTTTTATTGTATTACAAATTTTATTTTAATACACTTTTTTTCTATTCTAGTACCAAATTTGTAATGAATAACAGCTTTGGAAAAAAGTTTACTGACTGTGAATGTAAATATTAAATATTATTATTATTATTTTTTATTGCATACAATTTAAATTATATACAATAGTATTTTACAAGCACTAGCTACCATGGCAAGCACTAGCTAAAATGGGTATTATTATAGAAAAGCAAACTTATGCTGTATTCTAGATAATGTTAAAAGTTTTATAGATCATGGAAGTCAAACTATTCACTTCAAATTATAACAAAAAACTAAAAATATTTATTACAAGAATACAAAAAAAAAAAACAAATCAACAGAATAAAATGCACACTTAGGTATTACATACATCTATTTCTTAAAAAAATGTTTGTCTTCAGTTCAGCGTGTACCGCTTTGATATTTCAGAGGTATATTCAATAAATGTTAAGAGTAGAAGAACTAAGATGTTAAGAGAGAAGAAAATGTTAACAGGAGAAGAACTATTTTAAAGCCTCAAAATAGAACATCTCTGTAAGAATAATTTAACCCATATTACTCTACATAAATAAACAGCTCATTAAAAATGTATTAGCAAATAACATATAGTAAAAATAAGTTTCATCCCATATTCTCATAAAAATTTTTATGTAGTGGGTCGCAACATTACAACCCGCTCTCTCATTTTATCTTTAAAACAATTTGCTCTTTAAAATAAAAAATCTGCTCTTCAAATCTTATACGAATTATCTATTCATATATAATATGAATATTCATAGATTCATATCTGAATAGTAAAAAATATCAGAAATTTAGAATATCAATGTAGGTACTATTATTGTATATATTGAAATAAATATATAGTTAAACATTCAATAATGGAATCAATCACAGAATCACAAAATCTATGAAAAAATTTAAAAATAATAAAATTTATTAGTTATGCATTTCAAATCGTGTACTGTCTACGAAATACTGCTTTATTTTTTTTTTTTTTCAAAACTTCGTTGAAAATCGTATTTCTATTTCAAATTTAATTTTATAAAACAGGCAACAATCCATTTTTGATAGATTGTTTGTTTGTTTATTTGTTATCAGATGTACATACATACATATGTGCATATTTAATTACATATTTATTAATTAATATTATAATTACTCTCTTTTGCTAATTTCAATTTTGGAAAAATAGAAAAGCATCTAGATGAGTGTTCTTATTATATATTCTTTGACCAGCTTGCAAGCTTACTGTATACCCCAAAATTTTTTTATAAACAAACTTAAATAAATTTGACTTTATATTATTGAGCTTGAGGTTGAGCTTTCAAATATTTTAAACTCTTTAGATTCTTGTTTTCTCTCTATTGAGACAACCGAACTATCAAATTCTAACCTAGCTCATATATATATCAAAACAACTAACACAGTTCCGAATTTTACGTAACTAAATAGAATTTCACTCGACCCTCACACAAATAAAAAAAAGGACAATAAAAATATACTCAAAGGATTAAACTTTAGAAGTACATAATTTACATACGATTAAAAATGCCTTTCATTTATTTGTTTTATTTTTAATACAAAAACAAAAAAAACTACTCAACTTTTAGTTGAGTTATCCTGCCATTATTGATTAATTTAAAAAAAAATCCATTAGATTTACCTTGATGACCCGAGAGAAAATACTGAATCTAACCTATAATTTTGAAATAAAAATAAAGAGAAAAAAGTTTTTTTTTTGTCCTTGAATAAATATCTAAAATCTCAAGATTTTTATGTCCTTGTGTAAATTACAAAAATAAAACAAGAAAATTCCTAAAGGTAAAAATAATAAAAAAAAAAGGAAAAGGAAACCAAAGAAATAAAATAAAATAAACAAAATGAAAAATATTAATTAATTTCTGGAGTCCAGATCATAAGAAGGGAATATAATATTACAACAATAGTATATACATATATAGAATTTAAATACATTTAGAATTATTATAAATGTTTTTTCAATTGTAGACTGGTAACAGAAACAAAATTTATTTTACGACAGTAGTGGGTCTCATTCAAATGCCTATTATATTGCCTAGTTATAAATACAGCACCAGGTTATAACAAGACAATGGTCTACGGATATGATGCACTGGTTGTGACATCAAATTACTAATCATTAGGTTCGAACCCAACGCAAGTTCGATTCGTGGTCGAGGTATGCATGTGTATTAGAATTGTTTTGCTTTTTTCGTTTGGTTATTTAAAAAAAGTTATATTTTTCATTAGTATAATTTGGTAATAAAAATAACTAAAATCAAGTAAAATTATGCTAAAGAAGAAAGGCCTACTTCGGATAACGCTTGTACTTTTCCACATTTAAGGGCTCAATTAAAAAAAACATTAAAAACTGATTTTACATGAAAACATTAGAACGGACGTTATTCGTTTATTCGTAGAAAAAATAATTTAATTTGTAAATTGAAAAAAGTATTGTGAAAATACATGAATCATTTCATAACTCATTTTGATTACTATTTTTTTTAAAATTATAAATTTTTAAAAGAAGACGTAGCAAAATTAAATATTTATTTAAATTTTATTAATTTTCAATTTAATATTTCACCCCATGTATAAGTATACACATACATATGAATATACAAAAATTTTAATTTATCAAATTGTTGGAACTCACCCCTCACTACAAATAAATTTAAATATAATTATTTTTTAAATAAATTATTACATATGCGGTTGTTGTCTAAGATAAATCAATGAAAAAAATATATAATGAAAAGAATGAATTGAAATGATGGAAGAAAATTCATAATGAAATTGAGTACGATTATTTACCAAACTTCTTCGAATCACGAGGAGCAGACGAATGCTAGTCATACTTTTTGAACTTTTTCAACGATGAAAATAGACCTGGTATAAATGTTTAAAAACTAGATTGTAGATTGAATTTGGAAAGATTCAAATTGTATAAATTAGGCTTAACAAAAAGCGAAAAAGTTATTCGACAATTGACAAAAATCCAAAGAACTAATAATGAAAAACAGTTATTTGATCTGCTTTTCAATATTAATTAAAATTTAAATAAAATCAAATGTAGGTCTGTAATAAAAAATATTACAACAATAGTTGTTAACCAGAAATAACATTTAATATTATAATATAATATAATCAACGATGAAACATATTGCAAAATTTGCAAAATATTATATTTTCAAAATTTGTCTTAACTATTGCAATTATTTTTGAAGAAATTTTCAATATTTTGTCAATATTTCGCAATTTCGAAATGTTTTCATTTTCATTCTTAAATAAATATTTCCAACACCAATCCCTTGGTACAAAATACTTAAGAACAAATAATTCCTGTTGATTTAGATTAATATAATATAAATAGATTTGCATATAATGTATATGAATACATATATATATGTACATATTATATAAATATCATAAAAATTCAATATAAATTTTGATTCCCTCAAATCTTACTGATGGTTGTTACTTAACAACAAAAAACAAAAACCGAAGACATAAAAACAATAAAGCAAATAAAAATGAAAATATCAGAAAATTAACTAAAACTTATTTAGAGTTAAATATATATATATATATATATATAGATTTGAGAAAAATATCTCAGTGGGACACGTTTCTGCTACTTCGTAGGATTAAAAGCAAACGCATAGATATCATATGAAAACATACATTTATATTGTATACAAGGGATAACTGAAAAATGTCTGTGACATTAAATGTAGTTTGAACTTTCGCTATTGTAATTCACGTTATTAGAAAGTTGATAATGTACAAAAAACATTTTTTAGTATTATTATTCATAGTCTAGTATATATGAACTAAATAAGTAAAATTTGTAACTTAACATTCACTTTGGAGATTGATTTTCCAGTGAAACTTAATTTTGTTTAATTCAACTTAGTTAGTGGGCGGATATATACATATAACAAATTTCCAATCTATAATCAAATATGAAAGCTAGTCTAGACAAATGGCATTCAAATAATGGCAAAACAATTTCATAATAAAACCATCCAAATGTCCAAAATGTTACGAAATATTGTCAATACTTCGTGGTATACGTTCGTATTGCTGACATTCATAAATGCCATAAAAGAGGAAATAACAAAACTGAATTTGTGTCGCAAAAGTTTTCTTTCTTCAAAATTTCAATATAGAATAATTATTCTTAGCTGACAATCAAAAGTGTGTTAGTAACGGTTTAAACGAATGCAAACGATGATAATTCTCTCTATAATTACACTCAATAATTCCAATTAGGGTTTTGATTGATCAAAGATATTAAAGTAGTTTAGCTAAAATATTATTAATGGGTAGTCTAACAGACTAATGATAATTTCAACAAAATGATTGTTTTTAGTGCGTTAAAGTCGACGCCATTCATTTTGCTTTTACCGGAAAATAGAACTATATATGAAGGCTCTGACGAATTTCTTCCACCTGGAAAAATTAAACGTGCGTTGTTATCACACTAACAATAAATTATCAGTTCAAAGTTTACATATTTTGTGCACTCGCGATCTTTATGATTGGTTAGCAGATTCCGTGACATCGAAAATGCTAATTTAGATTAATCTTTTACATTGTCTGATCTATTTAAAATGTTATAATTTATAAAATATTCAATTGATACCAAGTGAACATTTTTTTTTTAAATATTACTTAGTATGGTTTAGTTCTGAACCTATTTTAAATACTAGCATAGATTGTAATAGAAAGCCAAGTCATTTTGCATTACTGTATAAAACTGTGTTTAGTATGGCTGTTAACATGCATGCTTATACATCGTTTACTTGTATATATTCTATATGTGTTTTATAAATCGATTTAATTAAGGCCATACTCTTTTAAACCATTTATGTAGTGATGACAATGTTACTGCAGTAAAATACCAGCAATTTTGAGATTAAATAGCAAACTTGGGATTGTATAGCAAAGCGAAATTTATTAGTCGTCATAACTCATAAAAATAATTTCTTCACAAGTCTTGACTCACTCTAATTATAAAGTTTACTATTTCAAAATCTCGTGGAGTAGCTCTAAACCATTGCATTACTTCGTTTGATTGAAGATTATTGATCTTGTAAATGTAAGCTTAGAAATTTGTTTTTAAGCGGTGAAAGTATTTAAAAAAATAAATCACAAGCTGGACGAAGATTGAATTATTTTTATCTCTCCTCGTACTCTTAAAAACCACACATATTATACGTATTTCCATTCATTGATAATATAACCCAAACTTAAACTGATTGAGGATTAAAATCAAACATTCATACATACATACTCCATTTTTGTTTTTAATAAAAAAATAATGAAAAAATTGAAATTTTTTCTATGTACATAATATAAATGGTATATATAATATACGTATAAAATAATATGTGTGTTTTATATACATATAATATATATATATATATTTATTTACACATATAATATAGTAGGCAAGGATAATATTTGACTTGATTGTTTGTGGTTTTAGTAAATAAATAATGAAAAAAAAATATTTATAAAACTTATTTTTCTAATTTTTGTTTTTATTTTCTACTTTTATTTTTTTTTATTATTATTATTTTGCAAAAGGACATTCTTGAATTCATACTGTGCTGCCTTCATATGTGCAGAGAATAAATTTTATAAAAAACTAAAATATTTCATTTCTGATTATTTTTTTGTTTAGAAATTACTGGGAAATGTTTCTATGGAGAAACAGAAAATTTTTTCTATAGGTGTAGTTGTAGTACTTGTAGGTAGAGTACAGTAACATAGTACACATTTTACTATTTATTATTTTAGATTGTTACCAAAGAGACAATAACTTTCTCTTGATTTATTGTGAATCACTTATGTCAGTACTGCTGAAATTATTTTCAAAACAGATTGGCATTCAATAAATCTTCTGTGATTTAGTTAAATGGTCTTATAAAGATGGTCTTTACGAAATAATCATGTTGCACGAATTTCGGAAACTGTTTCTGAAAATATCCTTTGTTTGGTTTAATATTTTAACATACGGTTTTGACAAAAGTCGGTACTAGAGTTATAACGTTCATTTTTTTTTTTTTTTTTTTTTAATCTACCTAAATACTAGGAAAGGATTCCTTTATACAAAATTATTATAGGTGTGGGTAAAGAGATAAAAGATTAGGACTGAAATAGGATAATAGAGCAGAATTGATGGGTAAATTTGAAACGAACCTGAAGAGATTATTCTTGAAAAGTTGCAAATTGTATAATGAAGTATTTCTATCGGAGGTGAACATGTGGGATGGGAGCATGTTCAATAGTTTAGCAATAAGAGAATTTCCGAAACCAGCTTTGGACCACCTAGGTATTTCTACAGTGTATCAATGGGCCCTCGAAGCCTCCTTAGCGTTACGCTGGAGTATGTAGTTGGAAGGGAGGTGTTATTGATTATATTTCAGTAGAACAAGTAGAACCTCTCACACTTGCATTTGGTACTCGCACTAAACCTGTCAATTGCACTTGATTTGTTGTCAAAATCTTAGTGTAGTCTCAAGTATACTAGGTATCGCAAAATAAAATTTATTAAAGTTAGTGCGATTTGACAGGTTTAGTGCCAGTATTAAGTGCAAGTGCGAGAGGTTCGGAAACGCCCTTAATATTAAAATTTGGTTTAATTTCAGTAAATATTTTTTAACTGGAAACGAAAACGAACTGGTATTTTAATAGAAAATAAAAATTTTCTTAAATTGTCCAAAGAACAAATTGAATTGCACATCATATTATTTTCGTTAATATCCTCGGTTTGTTTGAACAAGATTGACATGTTATCGATATCAATTCGATGTTGTAGAATTGTACACGGAATCAAAAAGTCGCAATTTTCTAACCGATTGCTGGCCAATATTATGGTGGATACATTTAATTATGCCAATGAACTATCTTTACATTTTCTAGAGTTTTTAAAGAATGATATTTTGAGATGGTGATTTTAACCGTATTTTCTAAGATGGTGTTATGACCGTATTTTCAGTTTTCACTCAAGACGGGATTGTTTTAAGGATTCAAGATCATTTTGATGATAGCTAAACACAAAAATTCAAAAAATAAGTCTGAATAAGTACTAGATACTGAAATATTATTTTTAAGGATGTAGCAACATATGTAGCTTCTCTGGACTTTGAAATGATCCATAAAATTATCATATTTGCACAAGGATATAAGGTCAATTATATATTATGATCTATTATTTTTTATGATAGTTATCATTTTCTATACTTTTTGCTTTTAACCAGTGCCTTTCAAATGTTGTATTTTTTCATAATTAAATGCCATTTTTTTAAGGTTTCATCTACAATTCCTACTAAATTTAATTTGTAAAGAATTACTTTAATTCAGGCACAGTTTTGGTAATAAAGTTTTAAATAGAAAATCAACTTAAATGTAGTTCTTTCACAATTTGAATCAAATAATAAGAAAAAATAATTTTTTGTACTTGTTGAATAATTTTAAATGTCAAACGAATTGAAATCCATGATTTTGATTACCAAGGCAGCGTTTACACATCAGTATATATTCACAATATTTATTGATGAGAGAGAATATTGAAGAAATACTGATGTGTAAACACATATTTCTCTCTCTTCAATTTAAAATCATCAATAAATATTAAAAAATATTGATGCGTAAACGCTGCCTAACAAAAGCTGGTCAAAGAATTTTGACTGAAACTGAAAGAACAAATCACATACCTAAATTTATTTGCCTAGATATCTCAAGGTTAGCGGATTCAATATTCAATTTTGAAGTTTTATTTAAAAGCAATGATATAAATTGTTATTAAATTTTTTTTTTATATGTATGTATATGTACATTTTTCTAAAGATTTTCCTTGAGGATTTCCATTACATACACATATGGTTTATACAGAAAAACAACATTTGCCTTGCTGTCTCTATAGGATTACAATTTGTTATTGTTATTGTTGTTGTTGTTATTAAGTCATTAATTTTAAAATATTTTTCAATATATCAATAAATAGATATGATTGTCCTTTGATAAATACAAAAGAATATAATATTATTTTCATTTTCATTTTATTTATTTTTATTTCAATAATGTTTTGTAGGTATACTCGAATGCAGTGTGTATGCGTAAATATTAACCCTTACCTGCTACTTTATATTTATTCTATATTGTTTTGTTCAACAAATATTTTTTTATTAATTTTTAAAAGAAAATTACGTATATATTATGACAAAAAATTTATTTATTTATCTTTGAGTGTGAAACCACTTGAAGCTGTTTTGTATAATTTGTATTAAAAGTCATTCTAAAAACAAACATAATTTTATATGAAAAATTTAAAAAATATTTTTAATTAATTTTGATGAAATTTAAGATTTAAAATTACAACACGTATCTTTTTATTACCTAATATACTCAAGTCTACAATTTGAATGTTCTGAGGATATCGGTTCAGAAGAAAAAAACCCCCAAATAAAATGCACAACACATTTTTTATGTGTTCTTCATTTAATTGTCATCAAATTAGTTGAAACAATGTTGTTCAAATGAAATATAACTACTAATTTAAAATGTAAATTTGAAAACAAAAATTAAATATTTTGGTTAAACATTTAAAATTAATTTTTTTTGTAAATAACTGCAAAATTTCCTTAGGGTATTCAAATACTAATTCTATTATAATCCTAGACCTAAACATCAATTGAATACTTTTTTGATGATTGAAATGCCAATAAACAGTGCAAGATTTTAAATTATCAACTAAATATATATATATTTTTTTTAAATTAATCTACATATATATATATATATATATATAAAATAATTCTATTGTTGCTACATATATGTTTTTCATTATTTAAAAACATTTTCAGTTGACAATTGCAAAGACACAAACCAGTATGCATAAAATATTAACCCTTACCTGATTAAGGCAAAGACAGAAACCAGAAAAATTTCAAATTAGTTAATTCTAATTAAATGAATAATCTATAAAATATATCACAATTATTATATCCGCCCTGTTTTTGTAAAGCAGTTTCTTAACATACAGTTTAAAAACCTCCGACAAAAAAAAATATTCTGAAGAACTTTATAAATTGATGTTTAGCTCAAGTTACGGTGGAATTGAGTTAACGTCACAAAATTTTGTATCGAAAATAACGTGGACAAATTTTTTGTTATTATAAATGATAGAAATAGAAATTAATTAATACTACATATTGCATTGCAGTGTTATTTCATTTCTGTGTGACGTTATTTCATTTCGTTATGGCGTTATTTCATTTCTTTGTAGGATTAATTAATTTCATAGTAACGCTATTTCATTATTTTTGTTAGAGTAGGTATTATTTAAATTTTTTGAACAATTAAACATTTTTTTTTTCTTACAATTTATGTGCATTTCTTTAAACATTGCAAACTTCATTTACCAGCTGTCTACAAAAATTGTATTTCAATAAATAAGTAAAGGGGGGCATTTCATACCGAACCAGCAAAAAAAAAAAATACTTGTACCATAAAAAACATTTACCATTATTGAATTTTGTATGACATTTCGAAAAAATTTTATTTCCCAAATATAAAATATTTAACGTATTTTATTTTTATAAAATTAATCTTAAAAACTGAAAGAAAGGGTTAATAATAATTTTACCTTAAGGGCTTTTCTTTTGGCAGAAAAAATAAATAATAAATACAATTTTTTAAGTGTAATCGGCTTAAAAAAAACATGAATATTTATTATTAAAAACAAATGGTAGTTAAATTCATCAGAATCATCTGATAAAGATTAATTTCATTTAATTAAAGAAATCCAGATTGAAGTATAAACCAAGTTAATGAATGTACGTATATATATTTTATAATTTCGACTGACTGAAATATTATTGTTAAATATTTGAATTATATATTTTTTATTTATTTGTTGCTTGTAAGATACTAACAATCGATACCGTTTAGTTAGACATACAGATACAGTGAATCTAGATACCTAGATCTTCATTAATTTTTGTTTCAAAATATTTCACTTAGTATTCAGATTATGAATATTGGTTAATATTATGGGTGTACCAATCAACAAAAGATTAGTTTTCCATTTTAGGTGTGATTTAGTTAACTAGGTTTAAAAATTAACCAAATTTGTTCAAGGCTATGAAAATGTATTTTCATATCAGTTATTTGAACAACACTTCACATTCTTCGTTTACAATTACGTTAAAACAATTCAAAAGAATAGTAAGGCTAGGAAAGAAATTAAGGCTACGAAAATCTTCAAAGTGTTGTAAAGCTAAGATCCAATGTCATAATTGTTCTACTATACATCTTTGAAACGCAGAAAGTATAATAAGAAGCATATTTTATAAATACTGAAAATATTTTGACCGCGTACTGTAAAAAATGCTGAATTGTTGAAATGCAATTTTGATTTGAGCCAAATACTGGGAGAAACGAAAAAAAAATCATCAGAGTATTGTTGACAAAAACTCACAAAGTACCAGTTATAGTTAGATCACGCAACACCTGAAAAACAACCATCGTTCTTGAAATCGGTTCATTCAATCAGTCCTGGTTCGAAATAAAAAACAAAATATGTTAAATCGTACGAGATGGAGATGGTAAATTGATAGAAGGTCAGAAGCTGATGAATCCAAAATAGTAAAAAAAAATTCGGTTTACTTAAAAATATTTACCTTAACTTATTTCATATTTGAAAAAGATATATTTTAAATGATTAACTCACCTGAAATGAAAAGAAAAATGAAATTAAATAATGTTATTTAATTATTTAAAAAATATATTATTGTCATTAAATTTAAATTATGAAATTAAATTTTGATTTTTGGGCATTTTGTAAAATTTTAATAAATGTGTTTTAAACTTAGTTTTAACATTCTGTATTGTTACAACACGAAACAACATTAGAACTTTAATTACGTTCAGGCTTAATTATTTAATAGACATTATAAATTGATCAATTACTGACAAACCAAAATATTTTATAAGAGGAATTTTTAATGATATTGCCCCGATACTTCAATAATAACATTTATCAATCGATCAAAGTAAGTCAAATGATTTTTTTTAACTCTGGTCTTAGAATCACTTTCTTTTTAATCCTCACATTAGTATGATCAAACAATTATTGTCTGAATTTAAAAAACATTTATTTTATAACAAAAAGTCAAGTCGTTATGGATCAAATAATAACAAATATGAAAATGTCAAAGACTGGTTTCAGAACAAATTAAATAGCAACTGTGTTATGTATATTCGTGATACGCAACATAATTGTACACACTTGTACCGCACAGAGTATACCGTTATAATTTCTAAAACTACAAATAACTTACAAATATTAATACATAAGTTTTTCTGAACAACAGCAAATTGCAACATGGTGATATGCGTACGAAAAACAAAACACTAATTGTTATACATATTAATGTCTAAAACATTAGAACAATCCTAAGACAGAGCATTGTACAACATATACACCCATATTCTCTTAGACCCATCGTTAACGAGAATATGCCTTTCTGTTAGACACTGTAAGCGGCGCGATAGAACATTTTATTTGGTGGTAGTACTGATCATTTTTTACTGTCAACCAAAATTATTGGTATATAAACAAAATATGGTTTATAAAATTTTTGGAAAGTATTAGTGGGGTTTAGTTTTAAAATATTTTTTAAATGAAAAATAAATATAAATATATTTATGTTTCAAATATTTTTTAGTTTAGTACATAAAAGTAAAACAGTAATAGTAAAGATGGTTTTTTTTTCAAAACAAAAACACAATTTTAATAACAATGCAAAAAAAAATAATGAAAAGTTGTTTATAAATCTTTACTTAACTATTTTATCTATTCACTTTATTTATTTAACTCAATTTTTTAATAAAAAAACACATAATACTTTGACGAGATACTCTATCGCTTACAATTTTTGACGAGATAAAAAATAGCTATCTCGTCTCGTCAAAGGTCAAACAGAATCCAAAACTATCTCGTCAGAGATATTCTCACGCGATCTCGCGAGATGGGTTTAACAGAATATGGGTGATAATGTCATTGACATACCTTGGAGTTGAAGTATTTGCAAATCAATATTGGAAAATAAGAAATTCATAATCTGGTCAGAAAATTATAAATTAATGTTTGAACAGCTTTATTTAGAACAATCGTAAAACATTGAATTTTTAGGCAAGCGTGTAACACTTGTAATGTTTTCAGGTGGATACGAAGTAGTAAAGGAGCTTGCAATAATTATCTGTAAAAAAAAATTGATGTTTAAAAAATAATTAAAAAATAATTCCACAGGATACACAAGCCATTACTGGAGCAGTTAGGTTTCAAGACTAAACTGTAACACAAGAAGAAGAAGAAAAATCGTAGTAATAACTAATATGTAATCTATAATGTGTTGCGCTAATTTTTAATAATAATATAACTGTACGAGCTTTCAATATTACTGTACAATTTTCATGAAATATTGCCTAATTACAGTATTGTCGAATATTGCTATTATTATATTGAATATTTTAAAGAAGCTATCAGAGTTGTAAACCGGTCAGTTATTATTGAAACTATGATAAAGTAAGAGATTGTTAAAATTACTTAGAGGTAGCTTTCACACATCACTGAAACATTTTAGTAGTTTTGGTAGTTTGGTAGTTGGCACTTGGTACTATTCGCACATCACTGACACATTTTTATCTCCTCCAAAAATTTTAAATTCAAATTCGTTAGTGAAAAAATTTATTTACCAAGTATATTTAAATTTATATTAAAACAAATTATTTATATACATATAGCGTAATACCATAGCTACATAATGTAAATTCTGTATTCATTTCCATTAAAAGTTTTAAATTATTTTAATGAGGGTGCATTTGCAGTGAAAAAAAAAGTCATTTAATCAAAAAAAAAAAAAAAAATATTTCGAAAATATTTTCTAAAGAATAAAATATACTTTGTACATTACAATTTAAAATTCCAATTAGTTTAAAATAATATACTCGTATATTATGATATCTCTACCTAGTCTCTTTAAAATATCTGAGTTCATATTTTATGATAGAAATATAAAAACAAAAATAAATATTTTAATTTATACATTTATCATTCTGTAACAAATTCAGTTTGAATTTTATATCATTCATTCCCAACAATTTATTATTTAATTTATTTTATTTTTTTTTTTTATTATTTTTCTCTATGAACCTAATAAACAGGAGGACTAACCTAATACTATAAATGTTTTGCTGTTTTGTTACTTAATCTTTTTTGCTTATTTCATAGTTTTTTTTTTTATACAAATAAATAAATACAGAAATATAAACACCAAAAATACTACTGGACATTCCTGTATATAGCTTTAATGACATAATATAACCAAAAGTTTATCCATTTTGTAAATATAAAACTAACTAAAAACCTAAAATTACTGTAGAAAGTTTTTCTATTTAAAATTATTTTTGGCAATTGTTTAATTTACTTTGACATTATTTTATAAAATGTCCTTAAATATAACTTATAATATTAAAATGTATGGGAATGTATGGATGTGTGAATACATAATCATGACATACAAGTATATGTATAAAATTAAAATAAATAATGAAAATTTGCTAGGTTCACCTTCCGACAGTAAACAAAATTCGACTGAAAATGTTTAATGGAAAAAGGATATTTTTAGAATATCAGAAATATCACATCTAATTTCGACCAGAGTCAGGATGTATACACTAAACAATAAAGAGTTCATATATGTATACTGTATGCCAGTAAGTAAATAGGAGGAAATGTTTATGTTAAAATTGTTCCAAAATAAATTTGGGATCAGATTGAAAGTATTTTTTGTTTTCTTTGCAGGTTTATTAAAGCTTTGAACAGATAATCTAATCTAAAAAATTCACACAGCCTAACTGGAATCTGAATTTTTTACTTATAAAATACAACCAACACAATAACAAGTAAGTGTTAGAGTAAAATTAGTTGTCGAATATTTTCATTTGAAGTTACAAAATATGGTTATTCTACAGATTCATTTTACTACTTGCAGATATCGATTACAAAACACTGCAGATATCTTCAAGTAGTATATTTTTTATTTAATTTAAAAGTATAGTCTTAAACACTAAGTATCTGTTCATTTATCTCTAAATTCCTATATTAAATTTTATTAAAAAAAGAATGTAATAAATCCAGTAATAGAACACGCCGGAGGTTCGAGTTAACGAAGACAAAAAGAAAGTTCACTAACTAAACAATTTTGAAGAAGTTCTTTCTCTGTTGATTAATTAATTTACTTATATTCGCCCGCTTCTTGAAATGTTTGGAAGTTTAATAAATCAATCAGTTTGTACTCAATTTCATTATGAATTACTATAGCCTCACATGTAAAAAGACAGAATATGAACTGGGCAACAGTAACGGAGATAATCTTCAATTTAATATGTCCATACCAGACAGAGACAAAAAGATTAAAATAGTATATGGGTGGTTAGAAAGCACATTTAATTAGCATTAAGTATTAAATATTTACATTCTATAGGTTTAAGAATTAGGCTAAGATATTTAAGTTAAGTTAAGTTAAGTTTGTATATTAAAAGCACATAATAAAAGTTAAATTAAAAAAAAAATATTCATTATGAATTATTTTCCGTCATTTGAATTTGTTCTTGGCTCTATAATATAATGTTTTTATTGATTTATCTTAAACAACAACCTCATACGTAATAATTAATTTAAAAAAAAACTAAATATAAATCGAGGGTGTTCTTGGTGCAATTTGATAAGCTTTTGTATGTTAAAATGACTTATACGTGGGATAATAAAAAATATTTGATTTCGCCACGTCTCCTTTTAAATATCTATTATTAGAAAAATAATGAAAATCAATTGTGAAATTCTTCAGATATTTGTACTGTACTATTTTTAATTTATAGATGTAATATAATTATTCACCTATGTAGAAGCAAGCTGAAATGGAAACAAGCAACATAGCATAAATAAAAAGTATGCACAAAAATACGGTCTAATTCAACTTATGACTAATATTTTTTATTCAATTAAATTGTTTTATTATAGGGCTTAATTTTATCATATTGTAACAAAAATACCTATTACGTACAAAAAATTTGCTGATGTTGTCTGGTCTTTGGAATTTTTATGTTATTTATAGATGAATATTTTTGGATTAGTTCTATAGAACTGTATGTCAAAAATTCAGATCGATTTTAATATATGATTATAGATTATGAATGAGTCTCTACTGGTATATTAAATTTTTATATTATATTTAAAATTCTATATGTTTAAACTTTTTTTCAATATGCTCCTTTGTCTTACCACTGTTATCCTCAAATGTTTCATTATATTCTCAAATGAAATTGTTACCCTATTATTATATACTGATATTAATAAGTATATATTTTTCTTCATTTAATTAAATTTTATTGTCCATTGATTCACTATGGATCATAGTACTAGCCTGTTCTACCTGTGGATCATAGTACTGGTCTTTTGTATCAGATTTGGAGCCTTATAAATATTTTTGATACAGCAAATAAGTCTGTAGCATCAACAAATATGGCTATTGTTGAAATTTTCATTTCATCATATGCCTTGCCGCTTGTATATAATAAACTATAAAACTAGAACTATAGTTTAATACAATATAGAACATCTGTCTCAATTTATCTTAACAAATAATATTCATCTACTTTTACATAACATGTATATTTAGATTTATGTATTGTTGTGGTAATATAATAAATACTAGGGGTCCGTGTTGAGTATTTATAATTACAGTTGAAGCAAAATTTAAAGTTTTTAAAAAAACAGTAATTTATGTCAAGACATAGACTTCTCACAATAAAGCACAAACCACTCATGTTTAATAAAAAGCTTTGAGGTTAGTAAGTTTTGTTTTGGACATATAAATACACCTCCCTCATATACTGATTCGTTTTGGATATATATTACCTGTAGTGGCATTTAATGGATAAAATTACTAAAAATAAAACATTTTTGTAATTAAAGAGGTATATGCATTATACATATTTTTGACCAAAACCATATGATTACTACAAATGACCAAAATATATAAAACAATAATTCGAAACAGTTAATTTAATTCTATTTAATTAAAAAAATTAATAGAATAAATTTCCTTTAATTATGTATAAAAATAATAAGATGTTGAATGACACAAAATGGCTATATTTTATTTAAAAGTTTGAATATTGTAAAATCAAATAGAATTTTTTTGACCCGTATAATACGTATTTCGATCGTATATACAATTTATTTACATATTAAGAGTTCATTAAGAAGAAGCGAAATAAAATGAACTGCGCAGATTCTTAAATGCTTGTCAATTATAATTATAGATGCTATAACTCTATTATATAAAGATAAATTTGTCAGTCATTTGAACAATTCAACTGATTTTTTTTTGTTTTTGTTGTTTTTATATTTTTTATTTCAGATAAATTTGTTTTTTTTTGTTTTTATTTGACATATTATGTACAATGTATGTTCAATGCAAGTAATTATAATAATTGATTTGTTTGTTTTTGTTTTTTATTTTAATAAGGCCTTACCTTAATATGCATAATGTATTTGCTGAATAATAAAATCATATGAGTAAAAAATTTTCAACTGTGTGCGCATTTTTGTTTTATATACAACTTATATATTATATCAGAAGTTCATTAAGGAGTAGGAGAATCGAAATAAAATGAAAAGGTGTCTACTGTGCAAGTCCTTAAATGCTTGTCAATTATAATTATAGATACTGTGTAGTTTGTGTATTCATCCTGTTATGAATTTTCTTTCAAAGATTTTCTAATATTATTTGAGATTAATAGCAGTTTTGGAATTATCGTTTATGCATATTGTAATATTGGCTCGTAATCGATAATGTATTGGTAATACATTGGCCATGCAAGGATAACATTGCACCACAACAATCTGTTGCTGTGCAATAATCAAATTCAATCCCAAAGGCAATATTTTATGAATTATAAACGTTTTACGACTGCTATAGTTAAATTTCTATTTTTTTTTTTAAATATATCAAAGAAGCCATTGACCAAATGATTTTTATTCCATTTTCTAAGCTAAATTCTAATAAAAATTCAAAAAGTTATAATTGAAATCCCTTTATTTTGTTCCTAAAACGACAATCTTGTTTTTTTAAAGTTGTTAAAGAAATTTTTTTTTTATTTGACATAAGACTAAAAAAAAAAAAAAAGTTTTTCTACATTTTTTTTATGTCATCCGTTTTTTAGTATTTTATCTGTTTTATACTGTAAAAGATTGGTTAAAAATTTAAATTAGAAAAATTTGTTTTTATTTATTTTTTTTTTATGAAAATATCCCAAAAATTTATAGGATATTTTCAGTTTTTAAAGTATAAATTCTGAAAATTGATTATTTTTTAGAATTCGCAAGAAAAATTATAGCAAAAATTATTTAAACAAATTTGATTTTTATAACAGAAATTCAGTAAATTGGAATTAGGCGTAATTAATTTGATGGTACTTTACATTTTTATAATATTTGAAATAAAGTATTTCAGAGGAAAAATTGCGATATGTCCAAATGGAAATATGTCCAAAATCGAACGATGGTGAAGTTACTATAAAATGGATTTAGTTTCATTGTGTTGTTTGTTAGCAAACTGTCTTCAATCTATTACTTTGAAATTTTTGACAGTTTTTCTCAACTTCATTTAACAATATTGATCGTATCGTGCTCTGATATCACATTATTAAAATTTTTCTATACTATGTCCTTTTTCCTATAATATTTTCTAATTTGTCTATTATTTCATTACTATTCTTCGATCGAAAGATTTTTTAATTGGCTTAAATTCTGCGAAGGCAGTTAGGGTATTCATCCCATTCCCAAAAAATCATTACATACACTTAATAACGAAAATAGAACACAGCAAAAATATTTGCGATACCCTGTCACAATAGGCCCTATATCTGCCCTATGCCCCACGGATGGGGTTGCAGGACAATGATGGTGATGATCACAATAGATCAAATAGAAGAAGCAAAGTCAAGGGAGCCTGATAACATATACCATGAGAATATGAAATTGAAAGGCAGTTGTGCAAGATCGGCCAATTTGAAGGAATATAGTGAAGCAAGAGAAAGCGATGCAGTTCTACAAGATAATGATGCATTGGTACAATAAAATTAAATAAATGGTAGCTTATTTTGACCTTTATTTATTACACAAACAATAATTACAGTACTTACATTTATTTCAATTTTAACTTATTGACTTACAATTCAATACTCATCAATCATCATTTTCAAAATCCCATACACTTTGGTCTAGTAATGTGTACAAAATTATTATTCTAAAAAGATCTATGATTAGCATTGATGTAGAATATTGTAAGTGCAATACTAAAACCTAGGTAATACAAAAAATTTATGATATATAAAAATAACATTACATTTAACATAACAGATAATATTACATTTTGTGCAACACTTATGTAAACTATAACATTATTGTATTACATCAGTTAAATTATTTATCACAATAAGTCAAACTAAATTAGATTCTATGATACAATTACGAATGTTATCAAATATGGTTGTAACAATATATTAATTACAATGATATAAATATAACAATAATTAAATAAATAAATAACAGTATTAATACACCATTGTATTAAAATTGCTTTTAAAAACTTAAAAAGTATTTCAAATAGAAAAAAGTCTACAGTAACCGACATTTTGGAATAAAAACATCGAATTAAGGCCATTAAAAGGAAAATTTACACTCAATAGACATCTGTAAGGACCGCTAGTGTTGGTTTCGTTTATTTTTAATTCAACAGTAACAGTTTCCATTTCTAAATTAATAAAAATATACAAAGAGAAAAAATATGTTGTGTACGTAAAGCAGCTAGTCATCCCTTTTCTGTCTTAACAATTGTTAAAAAAAAGAGTGTAAGACCAGGTGCATCAAGTGGATTGTGATACTCGAATTAGAGTAAGAATGAAATAGCATTGCAGAATTAGTTAAATCTACTGATTGTAAGTAGTTGCGAATTGTGAAATATTTTAAATGACATCAAGTCTCATCCATAAAGTTACTAAAAAACACGAAAAACTAATAACAGTTAATTTTAATTGACATTTACATTTTTTTAACCCCATCATTATTTTTCACTTTTTAACCAAATTGGTGTCATAAACGATACAGAAAGTCCGATTGTGCAAACACAAATAAAAGAAAATTAGAGAAAAATAGTGCAATTAAAATTTAAATAAAAAAAATTAGGTATGAGAGAGACAACAACAAAGAAAAATAATAATTAATTTACCTCACTTACCTACTTATCACAATGAGTGAAAAAAAGTTTTTTTTTTGTTTTTTTTTTTTTTATATGTTTTTCTTTTTATTTATATCTTCTGGACCGTTTTTCTTAATTAAATTTAATTTAAGAACCTTAGGAAACTTTTTTTTTTGCTGTACAGTTTTTTTTTATATTTTTACTTTTCAAAGTAAGTGTAAAAAAAATACAACAGAATTTGAAGATATAAAAAAAAAATATATCTATGTACACAGTCCCTCCCTCCATAAAAGGACTTTCTTTTGTTTGTTTTTAAATATTTCAAAACTACTTCATCTCATCCCCATCCGTTGGGCTTAGAGAAACAAAAATAAAAAGAGAAAATTAAAAACAATGAAAAAAAAACCTCGTCAAATCACCATGAACAATTCAGGACAGTCAAAATAGTAACAATCAAAGTTATTCGCCTTCCCGCTAAAATGTTAAAAACAATAACAGTAAAAACAAAAATACCGTAATGAAAGGAATTACGGGTACAAATTGTGAATGTTTGAACGGAATTGCCTTTTCATGAAATTCTATGAAATCCATTAAGAATTTTTGAAGGTAACAGGAAAAAATAATTATTTTTACGATTTGAAAAATTTGCTTTTGATTTGGGCCCACAGGATATGGGATTAATACTGGTTTTAAATTGTTCTTGAAATGTACCAATGTGATGGCTGATTTGCGCAGAATCTCAACATTCATTGAAATCAAGTGACATGTTTTTATTATTTTTTAGTAAAGCTAATTTAAACGTGGATGCTGAAAAATAATCGGGTCTTTATAAATATTATAGTTTTATTGTTAGTTCGAATTCAAATCAGTAATAATACCACTGTAATAATACCAATAGAGCAATGAGACTCATGAGTCTTTAGACGAAGATATTTTGTTCATTATCCTGTATCCAGAGGTCCTGTACACCGTGTTGCTAATAATCTAGGGTTGTTTTAATCGCTTTCCACGTGAAGTTCGGTCTAACTCTGTTCTGTACACTACCGGAGTTAAATTTAAAACTATTATTGTTCGACAATTTTCTTTTAGCCTTACAATATTTCAAAATTTATGTAACGCAGCTAACTATTTTGCTTTATTTGCTTGGCCTGTATATTGTTCTCCTAAACGGTATAAATCTAATGATTGTGTTGTTGTAACTGCTAAATGCAGTTAATGTTTATAGGGTTGAAGATCTTAAAATCTTATATGGTTTTATTGGACTTAGATGTGTTCCTGAATTTGAATCTAATAAAAAATCTGAATCATATAAAAATACCTGAAAGCTAAGCGTCCTTTCATCTTTCAGGTGAAAAATTTCGATCCTAATCGCTTTGTTAGTCCAAAATCAGTCAGTATAACGTTTTTATGTTATCTGACTACTAATCAGAAGGTCGCGGTTTGAATAGAATGAATATTTTTTAAGGCTACTAGACTAAATGTGATTCATAGAACGGCATATTATACAGTTTGACACTTTATACAACGCACTAGGTAGTATTAAAACCGGCGATTTGAACTTTTCTAATTAAAACCGACATACGATACTCTGTAACAAATTTATACAAGGTAACCCAATGTACATCAACCCTGGATTTAATACCCGTTGATATTTCAAAATTATTATATTTACAATTTGACAATCAAACTCATCAGGATGTTATGTCAATAATGTAATAAAAAAACACAAGTATTTAATTAAGAAGGAAGTGCCTTAGGAGGTTATGCGTACTACATGAGTAAAAATATTCATCAAACACCATTAATTCAAAATGAAACATTTCAAAAATTTTTCCTTTAAATAGGTTGACTGACAAAACATTATCCTTATAAGAACATCTCAGTACATACATCTCGTATTATCATCATACCTACGCTCAACGATTTTCATTTAATAATAACAAATCGTACAAAATAAAAACAATGGAAAATCAAAGTTAAGTTAACCCTGTAACGGTGTATGCTGTTGACACATTTTTTTTTTTTTTTTTCGTATTTACGTATACAATAAATGTCCTTCAACAATATAACCCGAGTTATATATCCATTCTCTGCTTAATGGGTATATAAAATAAATACAAAATATGTCCTGTTTAAGGAACCAAAAAAGGACCATTTAACTGTAAAAGTCGAAATAATAATGAAAAACTTTTTCTATTTCTTCAATAATTTTTTTTTTTTTTCATTTTTGGTTCAGTTTTCCTTTCTTTATTTTGTTTAGCGTTCTTTACTAAACTTTTCTTATACCCTCTCACTCTTTTTTTCGTTTCAGAATAAAGTTTGTATTGTTATTCCTCATTCGTTCCCTGGGAATTCAAAATGAAACAAACAAATAAAAAAAAAAAAAAACACAAATTCGAAATTGGAAAAAATTATTATTATTTTATTTTTGTTTTTGTTGTTTTTATTGTTTTTGTTTTTTGTTACTTACTCTTCAAAGTTTGTCCTATTTTAGTATTTTAATTTCGGTTCTGTCGTTACTGAGAAAAATATAACCAACAATGTTGAATTACAATTTAAAGGATGGAGATTTTTCAAATGAAAATAGAAATGAAAAACAAAAGAAAACCAAATCTCAAGAAGAGAAACACAACGAAAAAAAAAAAAAAATACCTATTAAAAATTAATGGCTTGAAAAAATTCCAAAATGATTTTTGAGGTGAAACAAAACACAAAATTCCAGACCGAAGGTTGTACATATATAGAAAAGTATAGTTTAAAAATTGAGAATGAGTAAACAAAAAATAATTCTGAAAATTTGTTGAGATCAATCATGGCTTTGAATATTTTTCAATTGAATTGTACTTTTCTATCTATCCAGAAAATTCATCAGGGGCGGTCATCTTTCAAATTGCTGTGATAGAAAAATCATAAAATATTTGACAATTAGCTTCATGAGTCAAATTGCCAGCAAGTTTTTTATTTAATTAATTTTTGAATTCTTAGAATGTTGAATTTGTTGACTAGAAGACCATACCTTGAAGATTAGGAAGATAAGAAGTATGTTGAGAAAAAGGACATTTTAGAAGATGATGAGGTTCATCAGACCTGAATTAATTATTCATGTGATTTTTTGATTGTGAGAAATTATCACGAGCCGTGTTAAAGTGTATTGCAATTAGATTTTAACAGAAATACAAAACTGTTTGGTTACACGGTGAGAGTATTGGATTAATTAGAATCATAATTTGGGTAAGTAAACACTTAGGTTAATTAGGTACAATGACTAGCAGATACATTATAACTCTATTTCATAGAGTTAAATTTACAACTGTGAACCTAATATAATATTGTTAAATATAATTCATTTAAATTATGTTTAATCGAATGTAGGAAAGTGACAATGCTCTAAAATGAATAAAAATTAGTGAAATCCAACAACACTAAAATATACAAAAATACAAGAAATAAACATTGAAAATGCAAGATGACAATTTTTAGATTCTTTGTAAGATTATATACTTTATATTTTATTTAAAATGTTATCCATCCTATATGAATCCAGCTGGTTATCCAACTGGTTAGCATGTCCAAAAGTCCTTAGATTTAAATTCATTAGATGTATAACTTTATTTTTACGACATTAAAACACGATAGAATCAATGGTAATGGTATCATGCATACCAAATTAAATGGTAAGTCACACATTTATCCCATAATGAATTTATTACAAAGCAGGTAAGAAATTGAAACTACTTTCAGGATTTTGTTGTGGAATTTGTGATTGATTACATTTTATATAATCGATCATTCAGTCTAAACAGAATATTCATCAGACATTTTTTTTTTATTTGCAAACAGTTGGTGTAAATGATTTTATCACAGTGTAATTACAAGTGTCTACGATAACTTAAAGGTATATATTTCAGAAGTGTATGATGAGTTATTTCTACTGAGTACTACTGTCTGTTAACATAAAATTAATAGTAAAGTCTAGTAAACGTGATTTTAATTTACATGCCCTAACATATAAATTCGAATAACTATATTGACAGCTTCATAACATTTTCATTCCTAATTCTACACTGTTATACAAATAATAATAACAAAATACGATATTAATGAAGAAGAAACAAAATTCTTGCTAGAATAATCACGATTTTTATAATACCTTAAAAAGTACAGGTGATAGGCAAAAGTTAGTGAGTTAATGATGTGTGCTATGCTTAGTATAATGTTTTAAGAATATATAATATCTATATATAGATATATACTGTGTATATATAATATTATTTTATTTAAATTACAAAATACGAATAATTGACTTTATGAAAGTCAAAGAAAAATCGATTTATTTATTGACATCGTTTGAGTTTCACTTAAAATGGAAGTTATATAATTTCAGGTTGATACCAATTTTTTTTTATTACGTGCTAATGTCTTTGATAATGGTATGAGTATACATTTAAATGGTATTTGTCTGGAATTTGTTTTACAAATATTTTTGATTATGATAGTCATGTTTTTTTTTTTTTTTGAATTAAAGGTGAAAAGTTGAAAACAAATGTTAAAGGCTTTAGTTAAATAATGTAAAAAAAAATTATATTTCTAGAACTTCGTAAAATTTATAATCTATCATATTTTTGATATATTTTATAGGAGAAATTGTGTAGTAACTGCTGCAATAACTTTTTTTTGTTTTTTTTTCAAGAGCTAGAAAATTGGGGGTTAATAAATAAATAAAATATTTAAGCGTATCTATAAAAAAAAAAAGTTAATATTAAATAATAAATAAAAAAGGTATTAGTTGAGCAATTATTGCAAAGCAATGATTGTAGTTCCAATTCGAAAAATGCATTTGCCAGGAATAGTTATGTAACCTATATAATATTATCTATTCAATTTAAATTAGTTTATACTGATATGAAAAATTTAGCTTTTAATTTCTAGTTGAAACAAAAATAAATGTTTTTATGATATTGAATGCGATTTTGGTATTAAACTGTTGTTATTGTTAATTTAGTTATTAAATAGGAGATATATACAATAGTCATCCTTAATTTTTGATGTTAAAATTTAGTTTGTACAATACGAAATTTTCCAAACAAAATTGGGTAATAGATAAGTTTGAAAGAAATATTTACATTTGTTGGATTAAGTGAACTTCAGTACAAAAATGTAAAATTTTTCAAACTATATAGAAAAATACTGCAAGTGTATTTAAATCGGTGAAATTGAAATTTGAACTACTATGCAAATTATTTTTAAATTAAAAATTATTAAGTAATATTATTATTCATTCAATCACATTTAACAAAATTACGGTTGATTACGGCTTGTAAAATCATATGGATTTTCTTTTATAAAAAAGTTATACAAGTTTTCCAACGGAAAGAAGTCACCTATAATTGCTAAAAGTGGTTGTAAGCTATTCCAGCGTATTTAAAATATTCCGAACTGAATAAAGTAAGAAAATTTTAAATGATAGATTAGGTGCATGCATGCACTCTGCATCCATCCATGCATTGCATTATTTTACCAGAGATTTAAGTAAATGCATTGCACCTTAAGCACATTCAAAAACATTGGAAATTATATTCGAAATACATTCGAAATAAAAATTTTGTAGTAGTTTTTAAATTATATATTCAATTCAGTGAATCATAGTACAAATCATTGGTAAATGAGCAATTAAAAAATTATTTGACCTCAGCTAATCTAACTAGCAAGAATCAATATGGATTAAAAAATAATCGAATACTCAGGCAACAATCTTTGATATGGTCTCTGAAATTCAATCACGATTGGACAAAAGTACGAAAGTATTAGTAAGATTCTTCGATCTTAAAAGGCTTTTGATTCTAATAGATAGGAAGATACAGCTTAGAATACTTTATGAATGCGGAGTCACAGGTATCGAATTCAATTGGTTTCAAAATTATTTTTCGAATATGTCACAATATGCGGAATGCGAAAATTATAAAAGCAAAACCTCAAAAGTACATTATGGAGTCGTCCAAGGAAGCTGTCTAGGCCCAACATTGTTTTCGTGTTACATCAGCAGTTTACTTGATATTGAACTACACGGGCAACCATTCTTATTTGCTGATGACTTAGCCATAGTCATCTCAGAAGATGAATTGAACAAACTACAAGATAACATTGATCAAGATATGGTAAAAATAAGTAATTGAATGAATAAACATAAATTAACAATTAACACAAGTAAAACAAAATTTTTGTTATTAAAAACAAAAATAGAAAATAGAATCCACGTCAAGTATGAAAATATTGAAATGGTTGATCAATATAAATATCTAGGTGTCATAATCGACAATTACTTAAGCTGTGGCCCACAAATTGATGAACAAATAAGAAAAGGAAAAAGAATTACTGGAATTTTCAGACTAATAAATCAAAGAGTACCTCAAAACTATAAGCGATCGATATATTTCAGTATGTTCCATATCACAATCGCATACGCTATTCAGATATGGGGAAATGTATATCTCAAAGACACATATAATTTACAAAATACACATATAACATACAAAAACTACAAAACAAATCAATAAAAGATCTTTACGATTACAATGTGAGAACTTCCACAAAATTTATACACTACAATCATAAGCTATCACCAATTAACCTTCTCCTTAGATGCAAACTAGAAACCCAGGCACATTTGTTAATTAAAAAAAATATAAACACAATCATCACACCACAATCAATTAATGAGAATCACAATTGCAACACGAGAACAGCTGATAATATCAGGATTATTTCATCAAAAGTCAGATTCAATAATCATGATGAACCATCTACAATTTAGCATATAAAGTACTACAATGAACTACCTAAGTATATAAAAGATATTAATGAATTTAATGAGTTTAAAAAAAAATAATGAATAATATTTGTCATTAATATAGCTAGATTTAATTTATGTTAATAATTAATTAATGAATTAAAAAAATGGTCACTAATATAGTTTAGGCTTACTTTAGATTATAGATTAATTAATTTAAAAAAAAATCTACTGAAGTACCTATACCTATACCTACTTTCATAATATCATAAAAAAAATTGATTTATTCTCTCAATTCTCATTCTTTTATTCACAATGAACTTATTTATTTTTTTAAAAATTTATTATTATTGTTGTGGATATAAAATGCTTCAGACAGCAAACTAAAATTAATATATATTAAGATATTCTGTAAGCATACATTTGGATTTTTTTTTTTGTTTTCCAATATTATTAGTTAGTCTAATTGTTATTATTGCAGATTTCTTTCTTATTTTGAATTTTATTGCATAATTGTGGTTTAGTTTTTTAGATACATATAAGAGTTCTATGATTTGGTAAGATTTAATTTTGATTTGATTTAGTGTGTTGGAAAATGTTAATGGTTAGGATAGGACTATAAATGAATTTGCATCCTAATTCTTTTTGCTTCAACATCTATAGGATTGGATCTATAGGATCTATAGGATAACTGGTCTAAAATTAATACTTTTATGATTAAGAGCAGCCATAATAGACATAGCACAAAAATAACCTAATCTAGATACTATTAGCTTGGGTCTATTAATCTCATTAATCGTAAGACCTAAATATTCACGTAAATATACTTATATATTTTATATGCACTTTTTTCCCCTTGTTTCACACTCTTTGGAAGCATAGTGCTTTCACAAAACTCTTCCATCTGACTCTATTCTGCGCTAGGCGTTTAATTTCACTCCATGTTCTGTTGTTATTTTCTCTTTCATTGCGGACTAATCTGCGTCATGTTGCGACTGGTTTACCTATTCTTCTTTTGCCCTACGCAATGCAATTTAATGCTTGCCTTACTATACTACTCCTAGGTTTTCTGGAAGTGTGTCCTCTATTCTATCTGCTTTATTTGCTTGCCTATTGGGTCTGATTTGGCCATTTCCAAGAGTTAATTTATTTATAATTATTCTGGAACAAAATATTTTGTATATTATTTTCAAGCATTTGTTAACGAAGACCTGCATTTTCCTTATATAACTCTCTAATAACGTTCCACTTTCATACAATTGCGTTGACTTCACTCAGGCATAATAACTTTGTAATATTAGTTATTAGAAGGAAATGAATGAATAAAATTGAATTTAATTGAATTGAATTGAATTTAATATAGTTTAAGTTCAGTGCCCCTGGCATTGTTAGGTCGTCTCAACACTGTCCAAAGTCTTGAGAAAGCCCTTCTGTCTAATTTTATCTGATTTACCATGTCTTTCTTATAATGCTGTTCACATTACGAGTGTGTCACATGTTATCGAGCTCGGTTAACTAGTTATAGAAATAGGCGTTCACAGTTCACACTACGAATAATTAATTTTGATTTGACTTTTAAATCTATGTAAATATTATTTTTAAAAAAATATTTTTTTGTTGTTGCTTTATAATGAAAATAGAAAAATTAAAATTGATTTTCACGTCATGTACAATTTTTACGTCATGCTACTGCTTTTTTGACACACTTCAAAACTAATAAAACAAAAACAGAATAAATATGTACATGTTCGTTATTATTTAAATTTACATTACTTTAAAAAATATTATTAAATCAAATTATTTCTTTGCAAAATGGATATCTTTGATGTGAAAGTTGGAGAAATGTATAAGTGATTTAAGTTCAATAAATCAATTTGGAGCAATTCCTGATCGATGTTCTAAGATGCAATCCAAAATGTTCAAAATATCAGTAGCCAATTAAAATCCTATTCAAAAAATATCACTTCCAATCACTTGTACAATCCCTTTTTCTTATTGAACAAATTTTTGTGTTTTTGAAATTTCAAAATTTGTTTATAAAAAAAAATGGAGGAAATATTTTAAAAACCTTAATTTAAAAAAAATTTTACTTGAATTTAAATTTTAAAAATGTAAAATATTTTGAACTGGCAACGACAAAACAAACAAACGCCATTAAGTAAAACCAATTTATGTTGGTATCACTGAATGCCATTCGCATTCGTCGACGAATCAAATAGAAATTGATCTATTTTTTGAATGCGAAATTTTGGTTATTCGTGATTCATCACGATTTACATATAATCTCATGTATTTGAACGCGGAAAATTCGTCATTCGTCGCGATTGTGTTTTCAGCGTAAAACTAAATAAACAAATTATTTGACATCAATATGGCATTGATAATATTGTTTCGGCTAGAGTTGTTAAAAAAAATTACACTTAATCGAAAAAATCGAACTACATAGTTGTCAAAGGCGACCCTTTACTTTTTTGTGTTTTTCTGGAAAACATGTTATACTTGACAACTAAATTTACATACAAAATTTAGAGTTATAAGACCTTGCATTACTAGTTAATCGCTGATAATTTGTTATATAGCATAGTGTGAACCGCATATTAGTGTCTCCACTTGTAGTAATTATACTACCAAGGTAACCGAATTCAGTAACAAATTCTATGTATTCATTGTTGATGGTACGGGCATTATTTTTTGTTTTAATTTTCAACTTATTTGTACTCGTTACTAACATATTTGTTTCTTTATATCAGGTTGACTTCAATCAAAAATATATTTTTCCTTCAAACCCAACCCACCTTATTGACAATTTCTCCTTGCTACTGTACAAACCTTTTTTAGATTAATTATTTATTTTTAACAAATTTTTTTCCTACTCACTGGTTATTTCCTATTTTAGTTAATCTTTTATTTTTATTTTCTCAAATATAGAATTCAACATTATTATTTTAATATTGCTGGGAAATAGCAAAGTAATATTATTTCTAAATAAAGAATTTTACATCCATTCATATTCAAATATTACTTTTACAACAATTAACCATCACATTTTGACAAAAAAATAAAAAAAAATATAAAAAATTCAATTAATTATTTGCTAATTAATAAAATCTAAAGATTCATTATTGTGATTAATAGATTTTAATTTTTATATTGACATTTTCTATAACACCATTATAATATATATGTAGATCATGGCTTGACTACACCAAGTAAATAATATTTTCCAAAGACAAAATTAGCAATTTTCTAAAAAAAATTATACTAATTTTTTTTAATGCTATCTAATAAGTTACCTATCAAATTACTTATCGTTAAATTACATTAAATTTAACAAAAAAAAAAAAAATGAAAAATAGAGAGAAAAAATAAAACTAATTAGAACATAGGAAAATTAACCTTGAAAAGTTTTTCTTTACCTCATTAAGAAGAAAATTTCCTTAAAAAAATAAAAATAGAAAAAACAAAATGAAGCCCGTCCTCTGTTAATCACTAGGCACTAGAAATACTTTCTATTTTTTTGTTTTTTTTTTTATTTTTACCTTATTCATGTAACCTACTATTGAAATAATTACCATCAAACTTGGAAAAAAATAAAACAGCTATGAAACAAACTACCATTACTGATTTTCATTCCTTTGTTTTTTTCCTTTTGAATACCTACTTTTAATAATTTACCATTTCTCTTTTTTTTGTACCCTTAAATAATAAGAAGATCCTTAATTTGTTGTAATTTTTTTTTGTTTGCTTTTTTTATTTATTTATAATATATTTTTTTTTATTATTATCCTTATGAATTTAATAAGGACTTTGGAAATTATTACAACATTTGAAAACAAAGAAGAAATAACCATTATAAGCCTCTTCAATATAAATGATCTGAACAATTAAAATAAGAGTAAAAGAGATACAATTTATATTCTATTATATTAGTGTTGTCTCTCTTAATCCATTCTAATCAATTACAAAATTCTCTTCAATATATTATGATAATGATATCGATTGTCAATTAATTAACTGGGTTTTTTTTTTATTTTTGTTTTATTTTTGTTTTATTTTAACTGTATGTAACTTTATTTTCTTATCAGGAGAATATTTTTCATTTTCAATAATCTCCTTTCTTTGTTATTCTTTGGTGTGTTTGTGTGTATTCTTTAATACACAGTTCTTCTTAAAGTTGACTATGAGAATTTATTTTCTTTTGTTTTTTTTTATGTGTTATTTTAATTTCTATGAATAAGCTCATCTCCTACCCCATCTGAGTAGACTCATGTTACTTTCGTAGTAGGCTCATGTACCTCAATAGTATAGACCTCATGTAGGCTTAAGTACCACATATTATAGTTAACATTCCTTCTTGCTGTTTAGGGTTAATTAATATGACTAAATATAAAAGCTCTAAAGGATCTTGAACTTTATTGAGCTAATTTTTCTACCTTTTAGTGCAATTTAGTGCAATTGATGTTTTTGAAATTTTGAAGTGCAATTGAAGAACAATTTGTGATAGCCGTCGAAAAAACAAGTGTTTAAAAAATTTATTTTATTTTGCTATATTCTTTTTACGGTGGCTCTTATGATTTACTACCAAACAACACAACTATATTATGAATCTTATATTTAGGAGCTTATTATAGCTGTTAAATATCAAAATAGCTGTTTCGTCGATCAATTAAAAATGTCTTTAAAGTGTCAAATTTTGTCTCCCAGTAAATAGAAAATTCCTCTTTAACAACAGCTTAATAAACGTATTTTAGGACAAAAATATACCTGAGAGTCACAGGCAGTTGTTACTAGAAATAATAATAGCAACATATTGCAATATAACTTAAGCAACATATTTTGTAATTTTGACAGATAAATTAAAAATGTGTTGCCATTTATGATATAGATTTTACAATTAAAGTCACGACACGACATTGTATGTCAACAAGCAAATATTACGACACGAATATGTCGGCGATCAAAATTCAAAATTTCATTTCGACATTGACATTTCAGCACATCATTTTGACAGTTTTAAACCATTGAAATAAAAATGTTTTTCTTGTTGTTTTTTAATTGTTGTTTGAAAATGAAAATGAAATTGTCGCATTCATTGAACATTCTATGTCGACAATCTAGATCGTAATATGCGACATTCTATGTCGACAATCATGGGCGACAATGTTGTGTTGTTTTTATTAGACTTCAAGCTTAAGTTGTAAATTACAAGTTAACCTTAGGTTATTATTGTGACTCGTAATTAATTTCAAAATTTTACTAGAAATTCAAAACGGAATAATTATAAACAGAGAGATTAAAATATTTGTATTATATTTGTATTTATATTACAAGCCGCCAAAAAATCATGGATGTCACTCTTTTATGCCATGTTTAACATAAAATTAAATACATGCTTAACGTGCAGTAGAAAAATCAACGCAGCCGAACCATTATGGCCATTTAAATCGCTACTGCATAATTATAAAATAATAAATAATAATGGTGGTTTTAGTGTTAGTTTTTAAGAAACGATTGGTTCAAGAAAATAATAAAAGAAACATAATGGGGTCAATCGCGGCAGTCTATTTTTCAATTAACTTTTTTCTACAATTGAAAAAAGTCTATTTTTCAATAGAAAAAGAAATTATGGAGCTTAATCGCTGAAGTCTGTTGGATAGACATTTTTTTCTACTAATTGAATTTTAAAGCCGTGCATATTTTTTTGATAGACTTGGTGGTTGGAATTCTTAAAATCGAGAATAGTTAACTTTTAATTTATTTTTATTTTATGTTTTATAAAAAGGCTATTTTAAAAGGCAATTGGAGCAAATTGTGAATTTGATGAAAAATAATATAGAAATTGTAAAAGGTCAAAATTATCCAATAGTTTTCATTACTAACATAGGTTCTCTAATCGAGCTAAAAATTATGATAAATGGGCGAAGGCAAGTAGTTATTGTATTTTCAAAATATTCCAAACTGAAAAATTTATATTTTTAACAGTAAATATTTTGAACTACATGTAGCAACCTTTTGGACAAGTCTATTGGTTTCAATAGACTTCTGCGATACCAAAACAGTTTATAATGGTATTGAATATCAATATACTTCCGTGATTGACCCCAATAACTGACTTATAGTTCAACAAACAAACATGTAACGGCCCTGCACCTGCTCACAACACAAAAATAAACCAACATAATATATAAATACGAAAATTTATAACTAAGTCAGCTTCGCTTGACACTTCGATTTAGTTGAAAAGAGGCATAATCGAAAAAACAAAGAAAGGATAAAACTAACTGTATAACAGTACTGAACAGGTAGCAGGTCTTAAAATCAGAATAACTAACTTATGAGTAAAACAATTTATCGAACTATAAAATTACAAAATCGATGATAAAAGTAAATTTATAAAAATAACAGAGTTTGAAAACTGCTGTTTTAATATACACTATAATATGGTATATAACTATCTCGCATCATATATATACAAAATGATAAATCTATATTGTGTAAAAGAGGAGCTTCTTTCGATCATTAGTTATACATTTAAACAATATAAGGTATTATTTTTCTTTGTAGTTACTATAACAGTACAAAAAAAAAACAAAAAAAAATAAAAGTAAAACAAAAAAAAAATAACTATTATTTCTTGTTTATTATCCTGACAGAGAATACAGGATAACAATAGAACCTATTATAAATAGCTCTAATATATATTGAAAAACATTGTACGATATACATATATATTTAAAATATGTGTTTGTGTGCAAAATCTCTATACATGAACATTTATTTATCAAGTCATTAGTTTTGACTTAACATAAGCTCCTAATAATTTACAAAAATAAAAACAATAACAAAACAAAAATTATACTCATACACAAATAGGGCATTAATTTTAATGAAATTCGGTCAGAGAAATAGCAAAAACAACAACAACAAAAAAATCATAATGAAGAAAACAAATAGACTTGCATTAAGATTTTCGTACCTATTTGGGAGAGTAAAAAATACCAAAAATTAACTATAATTTTCGTTTACAAAGCATAAACCGTTATTATTTAAAGTATTCAAAACAAAAGAAAATCAAAAACTCTCTTTGAATTTGAGTTTGATAGTAAAAAAAAAATTGTAATCAAAATAGAATTTTCAAAATGGGGTTGATTTTAAAAATACAATGTCGTGAGTGGACTTTGTTCTTTTAGTTTTTTTTTTGTTTCTGACAATTCAATCAATTTCATGGCGTGTACTATTATAGTATACATTATTAACATATTGTATGTACTATATAGTACGTATACATACCTATACCTAATACAGTATGAAATTACGTAAATAATTAGCTCATAATAAGATTCATTATAGCATAACAAATTGGAATAATTTATTCTAGCAACACATGCTGGTGATTTTATATTATATTGTATTATGGATTTTAAGGGTATTTTGTTATAACACTAGTTTTTTTTATCTTAGATTAATGTAAAGATCTCTAAGGATATTTTTTTTTTTTACCTCTTCCATATAACTATCTAAAATAGATGACAAATACCATCACATAAGATAGTATAATCACCAATTGTTTAGTATAGAAAATTAATGAGTTAGATCTTATGGGTATATAATAAGAATAAATAATTAATTTCAGTTTAGTGGTTTGAGATTATCTTTCAAAGATTTTTATATACAAAATAAAACAAAAAATTAAATCAAAAATCAATGAATTATTTTAAAGAATAGAAAATATTGTGACAATATTTCTTAACACTTCAAAAAGATCAAAAGAAATGCAAATAAATATATATTTTTTTTTGTTGGGAAGTATTATAATTTACATAAGACCACCGAAGACACTAAATGCGGGTATTTATTATCACTGCAAATTAGTGGGTATTCTAACCATTATATTGTGTATTAAAATTAAAACATTGCATATTTTAAATATCCGCATCAGTAATGAACTGCGTGTAATTAAGTTACTGGTAATCATAACCTTACCCTAAACCTTAATAAAACCAAATAAATGATTTTCAGAGATAATACATATGATATACTTCAGATTAAACTGAATAACTGTAATATTGAAATGGTTCATCAATACAAATATCAAGGAGTTATAGTGGATAGTAGATTGAGTTGGATTCCTCAAATTAAAGAACAAATATTGAGAGGAAGGAAAATTGCAGGAATACTTCAATTAATTGGCAGGCGAGTACCAAGTAAAAAAGTCGGTGTATTACAGTATGTTTCATAACGTCATCACATATGCTATACAAGTTTGGGGAAGTAGTTTTAATAAGTATTTAAATGATCTGCAAGTAATTCAAAATGTGACCTTTTTGGTCACAAGAGAAGATGTCCTACCAAACATATACATAGTACTCACAACATCTTGCAAATTAAGTTGAGTATTGAATCCAAATTGATTACTCATATTTATCTGATGGTAACAGAAAATATAAATTCAAACACCCTAGGGAAAAAAAAGAATGAATACCATGGGTATACAACAAGATCATTAGGAAATATCAAAATAATTTCTTCCAATATCAGATTCAATGGACTATATACCCTATGCGACGAAAGATATTAATAGTTTAAAAAAATTCAAAAGAGAAATAAATGTATATTATCTTTCCAAAATCTAGTATATAATAGAATTATTAAATTCAATATATTTAAGTAGTTAGTAAGTATGTACAGTAGGTTTAGTTATAGTGATATATATCTTGTCTTTGTTTTATTAATTTTTAATATTGACTTATTTTATAATAAGTGAGTCTTGCTGATACTGTTATTGTTTTGTTTTTCTATTATCCTACACTATTTATACATTGAATTATATTAGTATTTTGTATATTTTGAATTTTATTTTACGCTGATCTATTTTATTAGAATATATTATACACTCTGTACGAGCAATTGGGCACATTTGAGAATTCTTAAATAAATAAATAAATAAATCATAAAAAATTTGAACTCAAATGATATTCCCTCATATATATTAATTTGAAGGTTAAGCTTACTAGCTGAGCTGGAATAAAGAGAATGTTGAATCTAAGAATTCCACAAGCACCAGTTGATCGTTGTCTCATCAGTAGTCATAAGTATCCAGTTTTAAGTGCTGCTAGAAACCAGAGTTTTAAAAAGCTCAAATTTCAACTCAACACAAATTTTGAGCTAGCTCACAACTGATCTGAACACTATGAGCTCAATCGACAAGCTAGCTCAAAATGTGAACTAGCTCAACCTATATGTTTAGTTCGAAATTTGAATTGAGCTTCCATTGGAGATAGCTCTTTCACAACCCTGCTGAAAACTATATCATAAATAACCATTGTTAGCACAGACGGGAATAAATCTCTATTATTTGAATATTTAGCTCAATTCTAAGTTGGCTCAAAATTTGAGTTGAGCTTGAGTTAGCTATTTTATAACCCTGCTAAAAACTACGTCATAAATAACTATTATTAGGACAGGCAGAAATAATTGTACTCTATTATTTGAGTGGACTGCGATATGGTTAGTACACAAATTGCAAATGCAGAAGTTTGCTTTTATTAAAGTTGATTGCAATATATGGACTGACACCGTGATAATCGTGAAGCACAAATATCACAAAACCTCAATGATTAAATATTAAGAAAACAACTTGTCAGTGTCAATTGAGATTCGTAACAATTTTTTCAAATTGTCAGCATTTACAAACTTAAGTAGAATTATTTACGACAGTACAGCAATTTATCACGTAAAGGGGAACGATTAATGTTTTATAAGCAATTATTTTATCAATTTAATAATCTGTTGATTAAATTTGGAAAACTATGATTACTATCAAGAACAATAGGCCTTTATGTAATAGCATAACTCCATTTTATTTCCAAGTGAATAGCACATAATAATGAATGAAACAATTTTAAAAATACATGCATTGAGTAGGGACTATGAAATGTATCCGTAAAGTCGAAAAAATATTTAATTATTTAGAAATATTATTATAATTTTAAATGATTTTTCGTATAATATTGATGCTAACTTCGCAATACAGATTACGAAATATTAATATGTGAAAATAATTTTGCGGAAGTAGCAATACGCGGTTAGGATCTAACTCTGGATTGCAACCCAAAGACATCCGATTTGATTTTTTATTTTATTTTTATTTTCTTTTTCTCAAATGAGCTCACTCGCTCGTATAAATCGTATAATATAATAATATAAGTATACATATTATGCATATACATATATAATAAACACATATACATATTTAATTTAACAATATAATAAAAGTAATATGTAGTACAGTGGTGAGTTGTAAAATCAAATTTAAAATTTAAAAATATTTAATAATAACAAATTTTTTGTTTTTAATTCATTAATCTATAAGTAGGCCTAAACTATATTAGTGACCTTTTTTTTTTTTGTTAATTTATTAATTAATTATTAACCTAAATTAAATCTAACTACATTAATGACACATAGTTTTCATTAATTTTTTTTTTAAACTCATTAAATTCATTAATATTTTTTATTATATTTAGGTAGTTCATTGTAGTACTTTATGTGCTAAATTGTAGATGGCATCATAATTATTGCATCTGACTTTTGACGAAATAATCCTGATAAAATCAGCTGTTCTGGGGTTGTAATTGTGATTGTCATTATTTGATTGTGCTGTGATGTTTATATTTTTTTTAATTATCAAATGTTCCTGGGTTACCAGTTTGTATTTAACGAGAAAGTTTATTGGTAACAGCTTATGATTGCGTTGCAGTGTATAAATTTTGTGGAAGATCTCAATTTGTAATCGTAAAGATTTTTTATTGATTTGTTTTGTAGTTTTTGTATATAATTTGTGTCTTTGAGATAGACATTTCCCCATATCTGAATAGCGTTTGTGATTGTGCTATAGAACATACTGAAATATATCGCTTATAGTTTTGAGATACTCTTTGATTAGAAATCAGATGATATGCCACTACTACACAATATCGGTATTCTGAAATCTATGAGGTTTCGAAACTGTTTGAAGAAACCAATAATTGTATCTAAGCAATTGATTTTTTTCATATTTTTAGTTAAATTGAGTTTTGATCAACAATATTACTTTTCATTCACCTACGTGTTGTACCACAATACAATATACAAAACAACAAATTGCCAATCATATTATCATTTACAGCAACATTTACAGCAACACTTACAATAATCTTAGAATTTGATTTCCATAGCAACCGCAATTTTACATTTTCTATAAAATTATAACATAAAATTATTCAATTGGAATGGAACATGTTTAAATACAGGGGACCATGTATTAAAAATAATAATATGAAAAATATCATACAAGGCCTAACAAAATCCAAACAAGGCAGTTTTTTTCTTTACTGTTTTTTTTTTTTTTTTTTTTTAAAGAAAACATACACAATAGGAAATTCAAAGCAAAAGGAAAACAGCAATATTATTCAATGAATGTCCTTAAATATAGTTAGAAGAAGAAAAAAAAATTCAATTCTTATCGTAATTATTGTGTTTCATTTTTATGAAAGAAAAAATAACCCAGTAGAATTTGTATATATATATAGAAAAGAAAAGATTGAATGAATAAAAATCAAACCAAAAATCAAAATAAAAAAAAATAATTATAATAAGAAAATACAGTTTGTATATAACAGGAGTTTTTCATTTCTTTTCTATTATTAGAAAAAAACATAAAGAAACTTTAGAAGAGAAAAAAGTTTTTATTTTTCTTACTTAGATGAAGACCTTTTCTACTTATAAAAATAAAATGTAATAGAAATGTAGTCCAACTGTATATATATTTAATTTTCAAACAAATAGTTTTATTACTAGTTGAATCCTTTTTTCAAACTAAATTATGTGGAATATTATTGGTCAATGCAAGTTTAACAGCAAGTAAAGAAGTTTCCTGTACCTCAAATCGCTAGTTTGGTTTATGTAGAAACAAAGAGATTTTTTCTAACTGATGGCTACTTACAACTGGAATATAAGTGAAGTTTGTTCAATAGAGCTACTTTTCAATTTTGCTCGCTCCCGACTGAATTACAAACATATTCAAGTCATTTACTTTCTGCTGCAATGTGTTTACAGATGGACTTAGTCTGAATCTTTGCTAAAAAAACAAACTGGTCTTATACACGCATACATGTGCAAATAAATGTTCAATGGAGACTTAATTATTATTCAGCCACTAATTTGTTCAGAAAAAAGCTTATTTATTTCAAGCATTCCAAATCCAAAGTTGTAACAACAAATTAGTATGGGTAACACTTTAGATGTAAACGAGAGGCAGTTCGACGGTATTTATTCTTCATGAAAAAACTATGCGGTGTTCTATATTAGTTGCTATCTTTGAAACAGGCTAATGATCATGAAAACGACGATAAAGTCTGGAGGAGAAGATATAATGCCGAATTCTATTAGCTGTATAATGAAGTGAAGGGAGTTACGAAAATTAAAGTCAAGAGATTACAGTGATTTGGAAACTTAGACTTCAAATTCAGAGCCGAAGGTACAAGACGTCCGGGCAGACCAAACCGTCTTTCATCTGCAACTGGAGAGAACCCGCCTGTGACCGACAAAAATAGAGCACGTTGATGAATTAGGCCCAAGATCTACATGGCCTGTTGTCCACCTAAGTAAGTAAGGAAAAAACAAGTTAGTCCGTTCTTCTCTCATCCAAAGAACATTTTTATATAATGTAGCAATTTGCTGATTTTAAAAATTATGATTTTAAAGTTTTAAGCTAAATTTTACATCAGTAATGGTATAGGATGTGTATGAAATCAGTTGGGTCAAAGTGCGAGTGATAAGCGGTTATCCAACAAATCTAATCAATCATAAGAATATACGATTATACTAAATTTAAAATAATTGAAAAAACCCACAACTTTTATATTTTTTTGAAAACTGACATTTTTTTGTGTTAATTAGTCAATAAGTTACCGTTTTTGTCACCCCAATTGTCATTTGAGCCATGAACATAGTTTTTATTAAGTAGAAAATTAAGAAAAGTTGAATTTAGGAGTATATAGTTTGGAGCATATAGTTCGCCATTCAGAAAAATATCAACTAACTAAAATTATTCCCGAAGGCATCATTGAAAAAAAACCGAGGTCCTAAACAAAAGAAGAAGGATATTGTGGTGGCAAAATTGACATTAGTGGTTTAATAAAATCATAAGATCTTTTGTTTCGAGTTGCAGCTGATAAAATCACAAACACGATCACGATAGATAGCGCTCGTAAAGAAAAGAGCACATAAAAAAGGAATAGAAATACCTTTAAGTTGGATTTTCATTGATCAATATTTAAAATCTTAAAAATTTTATCGGCTCTGTAAAGGGAGATAACTTGAAATGACATTATTTTATATGAGAGCTCAATGCGTACGATAAGAACAGAAAATATCATTTTCCGGGAATATTTTCACTAAAATTGGGAACATTTTCAAAAAATTTGGGATATTATACTTTGATAAAGTATATTTTTAAAATATCGGGAATAGTTGCCTTATACCGGCAACACTTTTTTAATAATTTTCTGAGTAAATGTATATAAAAAAAAAAAAATAAGTTTTTTCAACAGATGGTTCAAGACAGAACAGATCGCCAAGATTGAATTGTTATTTATTTGGGAGGCTAAGGTTGATATAGGCCCTAGGCAGAGTGTACCCCTAACGTATAGCTCTGATAAAACCTAGGAAAAGCCTTCTGGTTTAACAACTACAGCTCTGTCAACAAATCCGACTCTCACCTCCCCGAAGGTAGGTAACATAGTTATCTGTCGGGTGCCTCCTGGAAACTTACTTTGTAAGGCGGACGAGAGCGGGTGAATGCGTGAACTTAGCGCAATAACTAAGTAAACCGGTTAGGCTGGATCAATCCGCGCAAACGAGGACGTATGTTTTCGACGGGCGCGAACAATCGGTTAGTTAGGCGGAGACGGAAACTCCGTCGTCAAATGACCTGGCCCTCCTGGTAGGGGGTTTGTGTGTAGTTTTATCTGCCCTACCACAATAAAATTAATGCAGTAATCAAAAATGTAATGGACAAAACAAAATATTCTATTACCCCAGGTGGCAGACCAGTTGCACTGGAAAATCCACCCTTTTCGGAGGTCGGTCCCACGGATTCTGGGGGGGACCAACTATTACATACAAAAGGAAATTTCAACAGGAGTTCGTTAACATCAAGAACTCCCCCTAAATCAATAAACAAAGAAAGTAAAACAACAAGAACTCCTTTGAAAAACGTGCCAGTAGAAAAGCAAACAAGAGTCGAAAGCGTTGGCGATAACAAGATCCAACTAGACTCTGTAGGTGTAAATTTCTACAAAGAATGGAAAAAAGAAGTAAAGGCACGGAAAGAAATGGAACAGATAGTGATCAGTCTACAGGATCACATTAAAGAACTAGAAAAAAAGGTTACCTTATTAGATAGAGGTAATTCACCAGCGCCAAGTAATTGCAACATCTTCAATTACTTCACGGATGAAGAAGAACTCACGAGAGAAACGGATTGGATTCTTAAAAAAACAAAAAGACCATCCAAAAAAAGGAAAGCAGAGGGTAGCCCCGAAACTGCCCAACAGAAAAAAGAATCACCAAAAACAAAACAAGCAGCACTTGGAAACAATACTGCGGATAAAAAAGCTAAAAAAGAGGAACATAAACCACCACCTATTATGGTTCATGGGTTAGGTACCTTTGGTGAGCTAAATAATTTAATAAAGCAAACCACTAAAAATGAATGCAAGTACACATCTTACAATAATAACGTCTGGAAGATCAATGTTACTGATAGTGACACATACAGATGTATAACAAACGATTTAACATCGAAGAAAGTTCAGTGGCACTCCTATGAGGACAAATCTACCAGACCAACAAAAGTTATGGCCAGGGGATTACATCCTTCATGCGATGAAAATGAAATAGTTCAAGACCTGAGAGATAACGGTTTCCAGATACTAGAAGCCAAAAACATAATTATTAAAGATAAAATCGAAAAGAACGATGGTAGCTTTATCACTCAAAGAAGAGGATTACCATTGTTTATGTTAACATTCGATAATAGAGAAAATATAGAAAAAAATTTTTCTATTAAAACAATAATGAAAATAGTCGTTAAAATTGAACCACTAAGAAAAAACAAAAAGTTAATCCCACAGTGCAAGAGATGCCAAGCTTTTGGGCATACACAAAGTTTTTGTAATAGAGACTGTGCTTGCGTTAAGTGTGGCGGTAAGCATTTCACAAAAAGCTGCATTTTAAAGTTGGGAGAAAAAGCCAAATGTATTAATTGTCGTGGTGATCATCCGGCAAACTACAGAGGATGCCCAATTGCAAAAGAACAGCAAGCCAGAAGAAACAAACAAGCAAAACTACCCCAAATTCAAAAGATTAATACTTTTAAAAATGAAAAATTTGTTGACACGAATAGAAAACCTACAGTAATAAATGCTGTACGTAATGTAAATGCTAAATCATATGCCCAAATTGTGAAAAACTCCCGTAAGGAAGATGATTACTCAGTCAAGGATATATTAAGTCTTATCCTACAGAGACTAACAAACCAAGACGAATTTATTAAAACATTATCTGACGAGATTACAACGATAAAAATCCATAGCAGAAAACCACCGCAGTCACATAAAAAATAAGCCACACCCTTAGAGTTGCTACATGGAACGCAAATGGACTCTTCCAACACATTTTAGAACTCGAAATTTTTCTGAAGGATCAAAACATAGATATATGTCTAATTTCTGAAACACACTTCACAAAGAAATTCAGTATTAAAATTCCTAATTATGTTTCTTATCATACTTCCCATCCAGATGGACAAAGCAAGAGGAGGAACAGCAATACTGATAAAAGGCAACATTCAACACCATGAGGAGCAGAAAATAGAAAATGCAATGATGCAAGTTACAACAATTAACATTAAGGTCAAAAATAAGGACTTCAAAATCTCGGCCATCTATTGCCCACCAAGACACTCACCTACTAGAGTCGACTTCATAAATCTCTTTAAAATACTTGGAAACAATTTTATCATCGGAGGAGATTTCAATGCGAAACATACCCACTGGGGTTCAAGATTAACCACAACAAAAGGGAGAGAGCTATATCAAGCTGGAAGAAATCATAAGTGTGAATTTATTTCTTCCGGTGCCCCAACCTATTGGCCCACTGACCCAGCGAAAATACCTGATTTGATTGATTTCTTTATAACAAAGGGAATAAATAGAAACCACACATATGCCGTGAGCAATGATGACCTATCGTCTGACCATACTCCAGTGATCATGGTTCTAAGTGAAAAAGTTGAACACAAAAATTGCCTCCCAAGACTTACAAACAAGAAAACTGATTGGGATATGTTTAGAGAAAAACTTGAGCAATTCATTACTCTAGGATCCGTGGAATCAAGGAACCAAATTGATGCAGAAGTCGAGCAATTCATTGTAGATGTGCAGCAAGCAGCAAAGGAGAGCACGCCATGTTTTGACTCGAAACATCACTCGAGAGTGAGCTATCCTCCAGAAATAAGAGCACTGGTTATGGAGAAGAGAAGGGCACGACGGAAATGGCAATCCACGAGGTACCCAGGTGATAAAATTATATTCAATCGCTTAAATAATCAACTAAAACAGCAAATCAGAAATATAAAAAATAACTCATTTAATAAATTCTTAAACAATTTATCAGCCGATGCTTATACTGACTACTCGCTTTGGAAAGCAGCTAAACGAATAAATAGACCACAGGTGCAAGATCCACCTTTGAAAACACAGGCTGGTAGCTGGGTCGGTAACCCAAAAGAAAAAGCTAAGATTTTTGCTGACCACTTGGCAGAGGTCTTCACAGCACCAACACAAAATCTTGCAAATGAAAATATAACTCTCGAAGTTAAAATAGATGAAGCGGAAATTTCGCATGTCACTCTAAGAGAAATTAAACAAATATGCAGACACAACCTGAGTGTCAAAAAAGCACCAGGTTATGATCTCATCAATGGCCAAATCATGCGGGAACTACCAGATCTAGCTTTGTTAAAGCTACAACATATATTTAATGCATGTTTTAAGTTCACATATGTTCCGAGACAATGGAAAATTGCAGAATTAATTGTAATACCGAAGCAAGGAAAACCGCCTTCAGAGGTAACATCATATCGACCAATATCGTTGTTACCTATTATATCAAAAATATTTGAGAAACTGCTCCTCAAAAGACTTGCCCCGATTATTGAAGAAAGAGATCTGATCCCGAACCATCAATTTGGATTCAGAAACAAACATTCTACAATTGATCAAGTGCATCGGATCACAAATATAGTGGAAAAAGCGTTCGAAGAAAAAAAAGTCTGCTCAGCAATCTTCTTAGATGTTGCTCAGGCTTTCGACAAAGTGTGGCACCAAGGCCTTGAATTTAAACTACATCGTGATTTACCAAGACAATTCTATGAAATATTAAAATCATATATGAATAATAGATGCTTTCGTGTACGTTATGCCAAAGAATATTCAGAAGTAAAAGAAATATCTGCTGGAGTCCCACAGGGAAGTGTTCTTGGTCCAATACTTTACCTGCTATGTACAAGAGATATCCCACAAATTGACAACATTTTTATGGCTACCTTTGCAGACGACACTGCGATTCTTGCAGTTGACGTATCTGTCGAAAACTCCACAGCAAAACTTCAAAATGCAATGAATAAAATAAGATTATGGACCCAACGTTGGCGCATTAAACTTAATGAAAGCAAATCAACTCATATAAATTTTACATACAAAAAGATTGCAACCATTCCTATCTCAATCAATAACAAAATAGTACCATATGCCAATACAGCAAAGTATCTGGGAATGACACTCGATGCTAAGCTAAGATGGAAGGAACATATAAGAAAGAAAAAAGAAGAGCTAAACATTAGACTCAAAAAATTTTACTGGTTACTTGGGCGTGGTTCTGAGTTATCAGTACAGAACAAAATATTAATATATAAGCAGATATTAAAACCTGTGTGAACGTACGGTATCCAATTATGGGGCTGTGCAAAGAAAACCAACATTGAAATGTTGCAAAAATTTCAAAATAAAGTGCTCCGTGGTATAGTAAATGCACCATGGTACGTACGTAACAAAGATCTCCACCGTGACTTGCGCATTGAAACAGTCACGGAAGAGATTAAGAAACATGCAGTCAAACACGAGCAGAGACTGCAAACTCATGTGAACTCGGAAATGGCAGCAGTTCTTCATATCGACAGCAGTATCCGTCGACTCAAGAGAACGAAACCCCACGAGCTGGTCACGACCTAAAATGGAAAATTCTACGATAATAGTTTCCTTTACGAAAATTTTTATTTCAATAATTTTCCTTTGCGAAAAAATCTAAAAAATCTTCCCACGCGGAGCTATTGCTGTGACTATCTCCTTCACGGGAAATATCATAGTGATAAAGTTCCTACACGGTAATTATTATGATGTTAGCGATCCTCCACGGAAACTATCACTATAATAATTTCCTAAAGACGCGACCGAAAATTTACGAAAAAAAAAGTCATTAGTCGATCTTACGTAGATTGGTTATAACGGAAAAAGATAGGTGGGCTTTAGTGGGTTCGATTCCTACACTATCAAGATGCACACGCGGATGGAGCTCTTGATGTCCTTCGGGGATTACCTCCTATCTTTCGCAAAAAAAAAAAAAAAAAAAAAAAAAAAAAAAAAAAAAATTAAAATCCACCTTTAGTGCAAGTACCAACTGAGACAATACTGTTGTTGATGTTTATTTAAAGTTTTTGTTAACTACAGATTGTGTCGTCTGCTAGTATTCATTAGAAGAAGTTAATTTCTTTTTTTTTCATTCAAGATTAATCTTGACTAGTACCTACAGGGTTTTATGTAATAACAATCCTTAAAATGCCCATTTTTTTTGAATGAATTTTTTAATTGTCATTTATTTTGTCATCAAATAATGAATTTGGATTTTTTTTTTTAATTTTATAAGTTTGTCCTCTAGGATTTATTAATTTGCACTTGTTTTAACGATATATTTATATACAGAGAGTATGGCCTTCGGAGTAAATAACCACCGCAACGTTACTAATCGGACGATTGTTACTAACAATAGAGAGTTATGTTATGCTGCAATTATCAACATTATTACCCCTTTTAAGAAGAAGACACCTATTTAAAGAATGGAAGTTAAAACACACGAATAAAATTACCACAATGGATTTCACTTGTTAATCAAACTTAAATTGTAGTCGTTTTTTGGTTTTTTATGGCAATTGGAGGCTAAAACTCAAACATAGAAGAATAGAATGAAGACTATGGAATTCGCTACCCATGGCACCTAGAATATGCAATTTATTAACTTAGTTTATTCGTCACTGTAAACTCTTTTTAAACTTCAATAATTGATATTGCTCTTTACTATTGTTTGTTTGCTTTCAGTACTCATTTTAATTTTAAATTAATTAGTTTTTCATTTTTATTTTGTTTTGTTTGGTTGGACACGTTTAAAATTTTGGCATGTTGCTCGTTACTGTTATTTTACTTATTATTATTTTTTTTTCTTCTCTATATTTATGTTTATATAAATTTTAGATTTGTAGTATTGAATTAATTGTTGATATTAATAGATTCAAGTAATTTTTCAATAATTCGTACAACTTTATAAGACCAGGTTTTTTCTGTACATTTAATTAAATAAATAAATAAATATTAATATATTTGTGGGTGACAATTAGATTTCAGATTTGTTCCGGTTTAAGATATACAAAAATTCATCATATTTAATAACTTCCATTCAATACTATATCAAAATTAACATGAGTAACAAAGCAACAGAAATGAACAACAGTTTAGGAACATAAATTTCTTTACCCAATAATTTCAAATCCTAAGAATTATTAATTATTAAAGAACAGTTGTTCACATATTGAAAACGAAAATCGACAACTCAAAAACTTTTCAAAATTTTTGTCTGCAAGTTTGTAGAAATTATTATCAACAACAAAACGTAGTAAATTAAATTTGATCATCTCAGTTTTTGTTTTGCTCTGATTTTAATTACACTGTAACAATCCAATAAAATTAATCTATTTAAGCTGATAACTTAGTCAATCGAACCTATTCACCTTTGCTTGAATTTTTTTCAGTATATTTCTTGCCCTATGCTACCACGCGGAGTATAAGAAGAAAAAAATAAAAAAAAAAAAAAAAAAAAAAAAAAATATTTCTGCATGACAATATGAAAGAAATCCTATCAAGCTTTAATTTATTTCTATGGTACAAAAGTTCAATAAAATTGTCACATTGCTATAATGCTGAACAATTCATTTTTAAATATTTCAAATAACTACCGGACAACTCAAAAATCAATACAAAACTCATAAATCATAACTCAACTGTATCTACATTGATAATATTATATATATATATATATATATATATATATATATATATATATATGTACATTTGAACTGAATTACAAATAATAAGGCTGTTTTAGGTTTAGATAACATCAACTGGCACCCATCCAATTTTTAAATTGACAATACAAAAAAAGGCAAGCAGTATTCATTTTTAGAGAGTTACAATTATTATTAAAAAGAATGTATTCAAAAATCAGGTCTTTAGAATCTAGATCAGTTTTGATATGAAAGCAAAAAAAAAAAAACAAAAACGATATAAAGAAAAGGGTACCGAAATTTTACATTTTGGGTCAGAAAAGCATACACGATTGTTAATTTTTTTTTTTGCTTCTTGGATAACAACTATACAATGTTGTTGTTTTTATAGATATTCAAAATTAATACATTTATGAGGTTGCAAAAGAAACTTTTTTCCTTTATTATCCTTCTTTAATAATAAATTCAATATATACGAGTAAAAAAAAAACAACAAAAAAATACAAACAAAATAAAATAAAAGTTTTTTGTATGATTTAAGGATTTTATTGCTTTTTATTTGTCAAAAAAAAAAGGAACATATGAGTATCCTATTTTTTCTTTTATTTTTGGGATCATCAATAAAAGGTCGAGAGATTACGAGAAAGTTTATTTTTATTTTACTTAATTTTACGAGAGTTTAAAAATTGTGAACAACTAAAAGAAGATTTACTTGATTTACTATAGCTGCTACTCTATATTTAGTGAATAGATTTTTAAGATTGTATTGGTAATGGGATATCATGGTATTTTATTTTTATTTACATTTTTCTATTTTAGTTTATTTATTTTTATTTATTTCGAATTTTCAAACAATTACTGGTAAATTCAATAAAATGATTTTAGATATTCAATTATTTATTTAGATAAAAAAAAAGGAATATAAAAATAATATTAACTATAATACTTAATTTAAGGGGTAGATACTATTCTTAGAGTTTAATGTTCTAATAATAAAAATTATAAATGTGTATTAATAGATTCTAATTATTAAAATGATTATTATATAAAGATTTGTAGGACAAGAGTAGTGTAATATAATATCTGATAAAATATATTTGGGACAGCCTTAAAATGTGTTTATTTTTTATATGGATTCGAAGGTAGATTGCTATGCACATCTTATTTATATTAGGCCTTTGGTAATTAAAATCCATAACAAATTTCTTATCTTACACAAAGTACAAGTAAACTTGTATGAGTTGAAAAACCTGTATTTCGCTTTGCACCATCCAAAACAAAAACAAGGTAATACAGAACAGAATCAAACTATAGCAAATAATTTAAATGGTAACAATCTAAACATGCAAAACACTATAAATCTGAACATTGAACTTTGCGAGCGACATCAATATCATTGGGAGTTCACGGCAAGCAGTCATTGAAGTCTTCACACAGACTGAGGAAAAAACGGGAAAGGTGTGTTTTCTTATTAACAAAAAAAAATACCAAGTATACACACTCTTGACAAACAAACATCATATACAACACAACATTTTGAAGATTATAATGTAATAACAAGTAACACTATCAATGCAAATGTCATTCACTATTTGTTATATATTTATTTTACTAATATATATATGTGTATTGTATATATATATAATGAGTAAACAATAAAGAAAGAGGAATTCTGTTTAAATAAATAAACCAACAACATTACTATCGTTTCATGCAACTTTGAATTATAGCTAAGAAATTTGTCTACCTTGAAACTAGCATCAACCGAAAAATTAACATCGATTTTGAAATGAGATGAAGAATTACTCTTGAAACCACTGCTACTTTGGTTTATCCAAATAATTGTGTTTAAAGCTACTATTTTCAAATACCAAGATATAACAGTACATTGCTATACGGTTCTGAAGCGTAGGTAGGATCAAAAACAAGTGAGTATACACTTGGCATTTCTGAAAATAAAAAAAATTTTCGTCGAATTTATAGTCCGGTGTTTGACGAAAGAGTCTTACCAAGTCGAAGTATACCAGTTGTTTAAAGTCATCAACCTTGCCGAAAAATAGTCAAAATAAGACTGGCCATGTTTAGCGAATACAAGAAAATGCTTCAACTAAAACAAAATCTTCGAAAACAAGCCCTTAGAACGAGCTGTCGTGAGAAAGACCACAGGTTTATTTTAAGGATAAAGTATCCGCAAATATGAAAAAACTTTATATTTTCAACTGGAGAGAATCTGCTCGTAACCGCAATTAGTGGAAAATTTATAATAAATATTCTGAAAGTAAATAAGTACGGTAAATACGTAGTTACTTGGAAAAATCAATTTTTTAACAGTTGTAAACAGTCTTCGACTAATAAACACGTACAGTAAGTTTTTTTAATCAGTTTTGACCTTTGTGGTATATCAATTAAATTGTGCGAAGAAAGTAACATGTGTAGAATAGCTTCGACTTAATAATATAACGGTAGAAATTTATTTTAGTGATAGCTAAATTGCATTTCGAATCAATTTAAAAAAATAATACAAAAAATTTGCAATACAGCGTGAACGTAACTTGACCGTTGTTCAATGAGGATTTCCACATTACGTGCCGATTTACCGTTACGGTCACTTTTTTCTGTGAAGGTTTTTTCAGAACAATTTCTACATGCGACTGATTTCAGTCACGCATATTTGACAAAATATTTGATAAAAACGATTTTTATAATATTTTAAATATTCAAATATATTTTATAAAATTTTTTGATTTATTTTAATTTATAATAAATTATAAAACAAATTTAAATAATGAATTATTTATTTTTTTATGTTAATTATATTCACATCGTAGTTATATTTACAATGCAACATATAATTATTTTGCTCTGATTGAATTTATTGCCTGTCAAATGTTCAATTTTTTGGCATGTGTAGCACGGAAGAGATAAAGATCGTTTATCTTTGGTTGATTGGGTATGTAGCTATCGAAATCGACCGTGATGGAAAATTTTATCAGTAATAATCGGATGACATAATATGACATAATCACACTAAATATCCGGTCGTCAGTCGATGATAATATAACCGTAAATAAATAAATTAAAATTATTTTAATCAAATACAGATTAATAAGATACTCAACTTTTTTTTATGAAACTCTTTTCTTAAAATTATTTAATAAGTTAAAAACAAAATATTTTCAATTAAATCAAAATTATAAAATATTCTAATAATAATAATTATTATTATAATATTTTCCATAAATAATTACAATATATTAATTAATTTTATGAAAGAGATAACAATAATATAGAAAAAAAAAAGAAAATTAGTTAAATTCTCCATAGTCATATTAAATTTTACAAAGTTCCAATTATGCTAATACCCAAATTACTCTCGATTACCATAATAAACTCATTATTTATATCAAGTTTATAATATCTTTGTGTGTACTTATCTAATAAATGGGTATATATAAATACATAAATAATATTTTCACATTTACATATAAATTGTTTAAAATCTTTAAAAAACCAAATATTTTTTTTTTTTTTCATAATGAGAAAATCATGTTATCACACCTTTGAGTTCTCAAAGGTAATCAGAAAGTCAACAGCAAAAACAACAACAACAAAATATTTCATATATACATACTAACATATGCAATAAAAATTTTATACTGATATTTTAGTATCTGAAGCATAAGTTATTTATTATTATTATTATTATTTTTTTTTTTTTTTTTTTTTTTTTTAATATAATTTATATAAAATGTACTCGTAGAATGGGTGATTTGTAACAAGATTTTAATCAATTTTTAGATTACACAAAGAAATTTTTTCAAAGGATTATTTGTATAGGAAACTGTAATGTATGCATGTATGTAGGTTAAAATGTAAAAATAAAATGGGGTTACCAAGCTTGTGAAGATAAAAACAAAGAAATTACGATACAGATTTGTTTTTTTTAAATTTGCTGTGGTGTAATTATTTAAAAAAACTGCATTCGTTCTTTCAATTTATATAAACTAAATTCTCAGTTCTTTCAGAAATTGCATAAAAACGGACCAATCATTATAAGGCCTTAAATCAATAAAGAAAGACGATCTTATTAGATTAAGAACACTGATGCCCGCATGCAGGAACAAAACAACTCTGCTTGATAAAAAATTATTTTAAAAGTAAGCTGCAATATTTTTAAATTTTAGGGATTAATTACTATAAGTATTCATGAGACCTGCAATTTCCAATAAAAATGAAAAACCAAACGAAAAAATTGTCCACAAGCAAATTTTGTTTTTACTCAATTAGAAAACACCTAAAAGTGTTCACAGGCAATCACAAATAAGCAAATATTATATGAAACGATTAATTTTTTCAGTGTTTTATAGTCTCATTTGAGGTAAAAGCTATTGAAATCAAAACTAGACTCAAACTACTAAAGAAAAATTGAGTAGGTTGGACAGGAAAATAAATTAGATTTCAGCAGTTTTGGTATTTGTATCGAACGTACATGGAAGTATGTAAAGCTGAACAGACTTCGATGATAGAGGAATTTTTAGCGAGAACCGAATTTCTTAAAACATTCCCAAATTTCTTAGAATATCAAGCGGGCTTAAAATAACTTGATGTTGTAATATCTGATACATTACAATTGCTTAACAAAACAAACTCTCCATTTTGGTGCTGCTATTTTACTAATTTAACATACTGTAGTATAAAAATTCTTTAAATTCGTATTATAACATTCGGCCCAGCATAGTTTTATGTTCTTGAGAGTAGCTATAAAATTACTGAAATTCTTTGTTTAAATTCTAATTATAATACTACCAACTACCATACTTTGTGTTGTTGTAATTGCCTCTTTTGATGGTGGTGGTGTACCCGATTAGAACCTAATGACTATAACCCAAATATACCTAGTAATCGTAGCTTTCCAAAAATATATATCTTTAATGGCGCATCATTTAAGGACGAAAAGGGCATTTAAAAGTAAACCATTGTTTTGTTTTTATTATTTAAACCGTTATATCAGTAGATCTATTAGATATATATATATATATTCGGTAAGATAACGGATAACATTTTTAGTAATATAACGGTCTGGAGCATATTTCAACATTAATTTGATAATAATAGGTGCTGCCGTTATGAAGATATAGAAGAAAAGTAAATTCTTATTATCTTTCTTTAAAAACCAAATATATATCTCAAGACTTTATATATATCTCATCAAAAACATCAAGGGTCTTTTCAAATGTCCTTTTTGTCCTTAAAGAATAGGATGCGCCATTAAAGATATATATTTTTGGAAAGCTAGGAATACCAAGTATCCTTGGGATATAGTCATTAGGTATTACGCGGGTACACAATCTCTTTTAGAATCCCATTATAAATTTCAAAAACACAATTTGACCAATAATTCATTCAGTATAGTAAAATTGTATCTAAATTAACTCACACCGAGATATGAGATTATTGTAATTCTGGTAAGATTCTCTTACAGCACAAGTTCAAAAAATATCTGTATGATGAATAGTTTTAGTAAAATTCAAAGGAAATATATATCAACATTGGTAAATATAATAAATCTTAAAATTTTCGGTAATTTAATAAATTTATGTTACAGTTAGCTTTTACTGCGACGGCATAACGCAGTTTCATGGGTGAATTTTATTGATCGATGAGTTTGATTAATATCATTATACCATAATAATATTCACTAATGTTTAATCAAAAGTCACCAATGCGTACACTTGTGTATAAATAAATAGTAAGACATATTATACTCTATTCACACCTACGACTGTATTTGTATAACATGTTTAAGTTCGAATATCATGTTAAAGAAATTGATATTCACAGTTCGCCCTAGAGATAACTAATTTTAATTTGACGTTAAGTCTATGTAAATGTACTTTTTTTAAAAATTTATATATATTTTTTTTACTTTATAATAGAAAATTGAAAATTGAAAATTTTATTTTGGTTCCTTTTTTTATAAAAGATAATATTAAACAAACTATTTCACCACATCAATATGACATTGGCGGTGTCTAGACGGTCAGATATTCAGTCAGTTTTCACTGTCAGTTAAAACTGAGAAGTGTCTACACGTTCGTTTTGAATGAAAAAATTTACAAATGGCGAAAACTGAGAATTACCATTGATGTAACAAGTGAAAGTGAGACAATAATAATAAAAATTAATTTTTAGAATTTCCAACTGACAAATTATTCAAATGTTTCTTCTTTAAAACGGGTTTTTTCTGTGTTACGGTTAAGATTAGAAAGTTGGCTATGAAATTCGAAACGATTGAAATCGAAAAACTGACGACAAGTTAAAAGCATTTCAACTTTTTTTTATTTTTTCCAAACAACAACAAAATATGAATTAAATCGTATGAATTTAATCGTATGAATTTCATGAATCGAATTGGATGGCCATCCAATTTCCAGCCATTCGAATTTGACAGTTCATGAATTAATTCTGAGGCGCATTCGTAAATTTTTATTTCAATCCTATATTTTCGACTAAATTTTGACAATGATTTATTTGTTGTTGTATACAGGTTGATTGTAATAACAAAATGTTTTTTTTATTTCAAATCGGTTATTTGAAAGTACTGATAGTTTTTTTTTATTGAATTTGATTTCTAATTTTTTTTAGTTGAAATGAGTAATACTAAAACATGGCGAGTTTCAAATTTATCAACTTCTATAAAAAAAAAAAGAAGTTATGCGGAACGTTATTTCCAAAAAATATAAAAATACATTTTAAAGAACCAAAATCTTACGAAGATATTGCAGTTAAATATAATATTAGTAGGGAAGAAGCCAAATGTGTATGTGGGTTTATAGAAGAAGTAAATGTGTACATTAAAATTGTATGTGGATTTTAATTTTTATTTTATACGATTTCTTTGATTTTTTAAAAACTTAATGCAAACTGTAATTTCGTCATAAAGTATTGACATTTACTTCATTGATTTTGTTTAACGTGTAAATGCTAAATGGATTTCATGGTGCATTTGATTATGAATTGCCGTGGATTAAATCGTACGTGTAAAGGTCGCCTATAGCTATAGTAGCTATTGAGTGTAGTGTTAAAAGAATATAAGCTATACATGATAAAGATAATTTGAATAATTTGAAAATATTTAATCTGTAAACTGGAAAAAGTACGGTACAAATATCTGAACTATTTCACTATTGATTTTCATTATTATTCTTTTAAATGATAGATATTTCAAAAGAGACGTAGCGACACTAAATATTTCTCTGAGGTTTTTAATTAGAAATTTCAATTTAAAATATCACCCCATGTACATATCTATACATTTTAACATACGAAAATTTTAATTTAGAAAATTGCCTCCTCGCTAGAATTAAATATACATTTTTTTTTTTTAAATAAATTATTCCATATGCGGTTGCTATCTAAGATAAATCAATAAAAAAATATAAATGCTAAGTTAAATAAAAATTAAAAAAAATGGAAAAAAATTCTTAATGAAGTTGATTGTGATTTTTTATCAAACTTCCTGGACTTTCGAGGAGCGGACGAATACTATTATTTATTTTAAATATACCTAAATTTATTATTATTATTATTAATTATTTTTTACATTATTGATTATATAAATTTTTATATTATTTTTGTTTTTTTTTCAGATTTTAATAAAATACTTAAGAATGAATCTTTCAAATTTCAATACTTGGCAACCTTATTATTAATATATTGTATATATGTATCATGCAATGATTTAAAAAAAAAACCAAAATAAAGCTTATATATTTTTTTTTTGGAAAATAAGTCAAGATAAAAACTTTTTTGGAATATATTTTTATTTTTTTAATTTTTAGTTCGACTTGTGGGAATTATTAAATTTTTATTAAAATGAACAGCAAACAAAACAAGATTATCCTTTTAGAATTTTTTGAATAATAATATTCAATGTATACACTTCGAATTTTCTATGACTTATATTAGTCATAATATTATATGATATACTATTATTATATACTTTATTACATTTACATAATATAGTATGTATAACTAAATTTATATGTATAGAGAGTGTAATATATACAATATAGTTGAGAGATTGATTATAATTTTTTACAATTTTTTTTGGGTATCTAGATCTATCTACATATAAATGAAATGATATTCACTTGTCCTGAAAACTGATTTTTGTAATGTTTTTTTTTTTATTTTTCTTGTTTTTGTTTTTGATTTAATTTTTCCATAAAAATTTGATACACTTAAATTTTTTTGATTGTAAGATATTCAAGGACTTTAAATAAATATGAATTATAAGTTAAGTTACAAAAAAAAAAATATGTCATTCAACTTTATAATATAGATATCGTCCTGTTATTTTTTGTTTTGTTTATTTCTTGTCTTTCTTGTGACTCGGAATATCACGAAAATCTTTTATACATCCCAATAGATTTATCGGTTAAAATCATTTATATAATATAATATATATACATAAAAAAACAATTTGTATTTTCGACATAATATAGAGGCGACAATGAATATAGATTCGAGAAGAAAATTACAATATAAGCGAGATATCATAAAATCATGAGAAGAGTTAATTTTCATTCAAGCACTTTTACTCAATTTTTAAGCTTTTGAGTTCGAAAAATATGTTAGCATTTTTTTTTGTAGTTAAATAATAACTAATAATAAACTTACTTATTTACTTATTGTTATAAAATATTGAAAAAAATTTAATTTAATATGTAGAACTGATATATTTCAAAATGCCATAACAAAGCATAAATTAACTGCTGAATTTTGAACTTTTGAAATATTTAATAGAAAATGGCATTAAATAGATTACAACTATATCTAATATTTTTGATTTATTCAAATCCTGGGATTATGGATAAAAGTGTTTGTATATAATATAAGTACATAGAAATTCCAAGAATTTGAAAATATTTCAATAATTAGAAAATTTTGTAGTCAATGAAAGGGTCCCCTCCTGTGTTTAAAAAAGTAGTATGTATATTCTAAAGATTGTCAAAAGTGGTTGATTTAACACCACTATATAAGTTAAATTATAAATTTAATGTATATTTTTCTGATTTAAAATAGAAATAAATTTCTTAGTATTTAAATTTCAAAAACACAGGGGAGGGATTATAAATTTTATTTGGAATCAACGAATTTTATCTGACGAATCAAAAAAAGCGAGAACCCTTTTTCGAGTAAAGCTTCTGTATTAAAATGATTTTTCTATTTAGAACGATAATATGAAGTTTTAAGTGAAGCTTGAAGAACTTCATGTTCAAGCTTCTATGTAATAATATAATTGTATAAAAAACCGTGTTATCTTTACTAATATTACCTTTAATTGAGTCAATTAAGATCTAACGAAATTTGTCATATGTACTGTATTACATAAAAGAATGAAGAGTTGTTATTCGAAAGCATAATTTCTACTGCACATCATTCAGTATATTAATTATAATACGTATCTGGATTATAACTTATTTATTTATTTACTTGGCTATTCGATTACCAACAAAATAAATTTAATAAATTTGTAGGCCTCTATTCTAACAAACATTTCATACCTACGTGCCTACACACTAATTTTCTGGTTGGGTATTTTGTCGTCACGGAGAGACTCCATCTCAGATCAAGAATAATCAACCAAAATTTTAGCGGTTGAATGACCACTATCCCACACTAATGCATAGATAAACATAACAAATAAAAGAAGTAGACAGAAGGGTACAAACAATTTTTATTATCCGCTTGATTTATTTTTGTCTTAAATTTCAAGTAAAAATATTTTTTATTCTTTGCGTTTATTTATTGTTTACCAAAATGTATAAAATTAAATTTCTTACACGCACAGTGGAAACAAAGTGGTTTGCTGAATCGGTTGAACAGCGACTCATAGAATATGAACCTTACAGACCAACTATTTTACTTGTTAAGTTTATTATATAATAAAAGTACACAAATAAAGGTTATATAGGTTCGAAGTAGAGTAATCTTTCCCATCCTCTTTCAGACTATTATAAACGCATAAATACGGTATTACTGTACGTAAAAATAAATATACCGAATTTATTAAAATATTTTGATAGATTTCAATTGGTACACCATCATTACAAATCTATTTATGGTGAAGATGGTCTTTGATAATGTTATCTAAAGATGGTCTTTGAATGATCAAGATATTTAAATAAATTTTGTAAAACAAGCGTAGAATTTTTTATTTTATTATTTCATTAAAATTATTTCTCCTACAGCCCACACAGTATATTTCGATGAAATGTATATTAAAGAAAAAACTTCATCTTTCATTCTATTTTCTGATTTTTTAAATCCCAACCATATTTGTTCACCTATCAATTTACATATTTACTCGTCTATACGTTATTTTTAACCAATTCCTATTTTATCCCTTTTCCCAATTCCAATTTCATCATTTAATAACAATTTGTATTGTAGGATTTCACAATGGCAGCACCGATTTTTGGAATAGTGTAACCACCGTATTATGTTTTAACCTAAGTTTTGGCTGGTGGAAAGCAGGTATTATAAAATGGCTGATGTAATAGTTATATCAGTTGATTAAATACATTAAGACGAATAAGACGTACCGCGAATCAAAATTAATTATTTAATATTTAATATCTTTTCACAAATAAAATAATAAACATCAATTTTAATAATTAACTAAATCTTTTATTAATTAAAAATAAATAACTCTACAGTATTTGGAATAATCCAAGCAATTTCGATTATTTCCTCGAAATTCATAGTATGTTACTTCTTTTATCTAATTCTGTAGAAGATTGGTTTTATTGATTCATAATAAAGTATAATGTTGACTGACATAAAATTCCCTACTATGTTCCACTCATGAGGTTGTACCACATTGATGATGATCAAGAATTAGAGTATGACAGTACGAAATAATTTTTTGTATTCATAATCTCTCAAAATTTAATGGTTAGAGTTAGAATTATAAACTTTGTTATAAATAAGATGCAAAATTAAAAAAAAAAACATTATAAACGACAAATAAAATTTTTAATATCTATAAAAATTTATATTTAGTATTGGTATATAGGATAGAAATTAGGTTTTTACCCTCTGATGTTTATCGAACTTGAATAAATAAAGAAGAAAAAAAATACTCTTATTATTTTTTGTTCTGTTTTTGTTTTTTTTAGTTATTTTTCTGTTATCCTCTTATAATTTCGGGAGACTGATAGTGATGTGGTTCATAAGTCTTTGTATTTTTTTTCATTATTTTTTTTATTTTCTTGAATTGTTTTCTTCAACTTTTCGTCCTTTTTTTCATTGGTTTTTCTTTTTTTGTTTTATCTTATCGTAGAACATTAAGATAATGAGAGAAAAATGGACATCATAATCTTTATGAAATCCTTGACATGGTTTTTTATGAGTTATCTTCGAATGTATAGATATCATTAATACACACATACATACATACATACTGTATATTTCTTCAAAATTATTCTGTAAAGATTCTAAAGTTGAAAACAATAGCTCTGTAATACAAACGTATAGATATTTTTAGTAAAAATAGAATCCTTTAAAAATTTAAAGGACTTTATTATTTTTTTTTGTGAATTTTAAATTTTTTAGAAACTTTTTTTTTAAATTATGAAATTAGTTAAATTGAAGATATTTGTTTTTAAAAATTTGATAATAGTTTTTGATAAGTATAGAATTCTTCGATTCTATTCTTAATTCAATATTTTCTTAGGGATTACTAAGAAATGGTTATGAATTGTTGATATTCTGGTTGATCAACCCAATGAATTCAAACATTTTCAAAGTAAAAAAAATATAATTTTAGCATCATAAATATTTTATGTACCTACACTTTTATTTTTAAATTTTCTGACATAATTTAGGACGTGTTATTACTGAATAGCATTTCTTTGCTATTTCTGCAAATGAAGTACTTTTTTTTATACAGAATTTACTATATTGTCCCCTAAATTGCCCAAAATATTTAAACATTTATGACAATTATTTTGAAAAACGATTAAAATATCATGTTAGACTTGTAAGGACATTTATATGTAGACCAGTAAACATAACTGGAATTGTTAAATATTTATCTATACTAGCATTTCTATACTTGAATTATCGTTCCCTTTTGGGTTCTGTTTATATCCAATTTAATATTTTCGGCATTAGATATGTAAACATTTTTCTTTGTTCGAATTGGTGACACTTAGTACGTTTTTATGATAGCTTAAGTTTACTTGACTTGCATTTTTTTTTAAATTTCCAGCTGTAGACTAACCAGCTCCAAAATAGCTTGAGTATATCATATGAATTTTTAGTGACATAGATTTTGAATAAAACTTTCAATAAATTTAAAGATTAACCCTAAAGTTCATAACATAAGCCTATTAGGCTCATTTTTTTTTTTAAAACTACGTGGTTTCTAATTTTTTTGTAATATTGTAACGATTCTTCTTTCTATTACAATCACAAAAATACATATTTTTTTTTTTTATGTTTGCCTTAAAAAACTACCACGGAAATTCATAACATGAGCCTGAGAGGCTCTCATATAATATTTCATAATTGCAAGTTTTGACATGAATAAATGATGATGAAGTGACTGACAACATAGAATTCGATGATGTGGCAATTGACTCTGAAGAGGATCATTTATCTGGAGCTTGAGAAGCAGAAGATGAATTAACTTATGATTCTGATAATAGCGGTGAAATTATAATTTCTCATGGAGAATTTTTTGTAAAAGATGGTAAAAAATGGGCTTAAAGGCTTTAACGCATTGTCTAAATTAATTTTTCGCGCTGAAACCCATTTGCCGCAATTGCACGCCTTCTTCGAAATCAAATAACCAAAGTTATCGATCATTTTAGGAGCCTATGGTTCAATTATATTCAAAGCTTTACTACAGGCGTAAACCGCTTTGATAAAATTTTACGTTTTATTTGATTTGATGAAAAAATCACAAGAAATAATCGACGTAAACAAATATAATAAATAAGAATTTGGGAAAATATTATATATACCTTCAGAAAATCTTATCGTAGACTTTAATATTAGTGCCAACATATGCAATCGAAGCCCGACAAGTATGGTATTAAAATTTGGTGGCTTTGTAACTCTCAGACGGCATACCTACTCAAAGGAATTCCATATATTGTGAACAAAGATAATAACAGAACAACAGGATGTAGCTCAAAATGTAGTGGTACAAATTTGTGTACACCATACTTTGGAACTGGACGGTACAACTTATATTTCAATATAAGCAATAAAACTTATATTTCAATTTCTTCCAAGTAAAAATAGAGATTCAATTCCAATAAAAGAAATTTACTTCGAAGAGCTCTTGGTGAAAGTTTAGTAAAGTTTCTTATCAAAAAGCGTGCTAGTACTAAGAACCACCATCTCGTACTACAATTTCAAAAACGGTATCGTTTATTTTGTTAAGTTTGTTATTTTTAAACATCTAAAAATTTGTTTTTGATAATCAGTTTTGTTTTTAGTGATATGTTTAGATTTATGGAATAAAAGTCGAGTTTCCTTTCACTAATCATTTGTATTTATTTTGCAAATATCGATATTTCGGAAGCAACTTACTTCCTTCATCAGTGCTTTGCGACTAATTGCTAAAAATTGATTATTTGAAATAAAAAATTTAAAACATATTAAAAATTAGTTTTTTCTATTACATTATAAGGTGAGCCTGCCAGGCTCATGTTATGAATTTATGTGACAAAATATTTTATGAGGTTTAGGGTTAAACAAACCATAACATATAAAATTAAAAAATATTTATTTACTTACTCTTTTAAATCTTCTATTTTTAAAATTCAATCTAAACATTAAAGAAAACTCCATAGATTTTTGACATTAAATGTCAACTTAAGCTCCCAAGCTGTGTACTTGCTTAACATTTTCAAGTCGATTAAGTAAATTTTTGTGATTGACTTGAGTGAAGCTGATTTCAAAAAATTAACGTATGTATACAATATACATGGTGTTGAAGCATAATTTAAGCTTTCTTGAAGCTATCATGTATACGTAGTAGCAGTCTTTATTATACAGGGTATTTTAGGCAGATATGGACCTTATATATAGTTTTAGCTTCTTTAAATAGTATTCAGTAAATTTCGCACCGACTTTTTAAACAAATGAAATGAAAATTAGTATAGAACTTTTGATGTGGTATACAATTTAAAAAAATTTATATATATAGATTAGACATAATCCTGGCGAAATCCGAAAATTCAGGTATTTTCAAAGTTTTCGGTTTTTCAGAAATCATGAAAATCAGAATCGGTCTGTTGAATATGCATATTATATTAGTACTACTTGTAACAAAAATAAATTAAAATGTGCAAATACCGCACTGATAAAATAAAAAATAAGATTTATTTATTTATTTATAATTAATTTATGTAAAGTTAAACTTTCACGTTATGAGCTGTTTCGAAATTTGGGTCTAATACTTTATATTGTCATTTATTTTAATGGTATTTTTTATTGTCATTTATTCATTTGTAATCGAACCTGGGATAAGAACAAACAAAAAAAATTTCAACCCAGAAACCAATTTTAGGATTACTATTATTAATGATAGTGACAGAAATGCGAATTCCAAAAGTGAAGTATCTTAAAAAAGTTAAATATAAAAATCTAAGTCAAAAATATGAAATTAAATCATATACTCTTATACTTTAATTGGATTTGACAAAAAATCGGATTTGCCAAAGATAGCGAAATTTTAACTTTATAAAAGCAAATTGATTTGGAGCTTTCGAATTTGTTTTGGAATGTATAGAAAACATTCTTTAGAGTCAGTAAAGTGTGTTGATTTATCCAATAAAGTTTCTACAAAGAGAAAGTGGTGCTCTATAGCTGTATAAGAGATAACTTCACCTTTCAACACCATAGGTCTTAGCTTCTTCAAAAATTGGATGTTAGAAAATACGTATTTCGTTCAAAACCATATTTATATTCATTAAAAAATCATGACTTTTAGACAAACTACTGATACAAGGTAGAAAAAAGTATATATGTATTATGAAGGTAATTTTTCTCATCTTATTCAAACGTTCGACAACTTATTTTTAAAATATATTTTAATCAAATACGAACGTTCTGAACATGAACTGAAAAATTCAGATTGTAAAAGCGAAATGATTAATATATTTTGTATTAATAAATTGTATATCCCTTCTCTTCTTTCAGAATTCGGATTCTGACTTCAGAAAAAAGTTAAAAAATATTCAACTTAAAAATGAGATGAACTAAAATGTTCGAACAAATTTTCTGCTTTATATATTCTAGTATAGCTATATTTCGAACATTCGAATGAGAGTGGTAAATTCCCTTTAGTGTCACAGTAAACCGGTTTGATGTATAATGTAATAATGCTGGTAAAGAATATACATACAACAGAGTGAAAAACATACTCTGTCTCTGATATCATAAGTTTATTCTATTACTTACGATAACATATTATTCTTCCCTACCCTTATTTATTCTTATTGTTTCTTTCTTTTTTTATTCTTTTTATTCTCATTCATTTTCACATGTGTACATGGAATACGAATAAAAGAAAAGTTTTTTTTGGTCATTTTGGTCATTTGTATAGCCATTGGGAATATAATTTACCATTTACGATAAAGATAATGTGATAAATAAAATAAGTTATTGTTTACTCGTAAATAACATTTATTTAAGCAATTTTATTAGATAAGTTTCCAAAAATTAGAACCATATGAAAATTATGGATAAGAAATATGAAAAAGATAATTTAAAAGAAAATAAAAATGCTATTAAAATATTACATGTACATAATATCTATAGCTAATAACATTTTGGAGGAGTTGGAAAAAATTATACACAAAATTTGTTTTTTATTTATGAGTCTAATTTGAATTAAAATATGTGATTGCGGAAGGCAATTTTAAAATTTATTATACAAAATTAAAGCAAAGTGTAATATTTAAGATACCGCCCGAATTTTTGCAAAAAAAAAAAAAAAAAAATAACACAAATACGAAAAGATGAATGTGTATTCAGAAGAAATTAAAAATGAAAAATGAAAAATTTAATAGTAAATAAGTGTATAAGTTATCTAATGTTAGAAAAATATTATACAGGTTAGTAATATTAAAACTGATTGTCATTAATTTAAAATATAATAAATTTTCAACAACCCCTTTATATTCAGTGTGTATAGCTAATTAATAGATCTGATTAATAAAACTATTTTTGCTATAATAATTTGTTGAATTAAAATATTTATATTGCACGTTTTCAGCACCTTTCAAATACCATATTCAGCGGGTAGCGGGATTAAGTTTTCGAAATGATGTTGGTTGATAGATCTATTTTGTGTCATATGTATTATTTCTATGGGCGTTCTCTTATAAGCGGATATTAATCTGTCCATCGTAGAAATACGAAATTAAAAAAATATATTCAATTATTTAATTTTAAATTAATTTATGAAATAAATTGTACAAAAGTAAAGTAAATTTAATTTTTGATAGCATTAATCATGTTTTGTGAAGCTATGGTAAGCCAAATTTAACGAAAAAGAAAACAAGCGGTGTTCCAATTATGAATATAGTTAATGTCTTGTTGGTCATACTTTTGTTATATTTGCTTTAACTAACTCGCCTTGGACTTTGTGTATTTATATGTTTGCTTCAATTTGCTTCAATTCAACAAAATAACAATTTCAATAACCATTCAACCAAAGATTATCCATAACAATAATATGCACTCATGTATAGATTTTTTTGTTTGCACACAAATACATATTCAAATTTGCTAAAAATTGTAAGAAATAGACGATAATAAGAATTTAAAATTTTTAGCAAATCTCTTAATTAAATCATAACAAGAGTTCATATAGAATTTCGGCTAATTTGCTTTTTCCGTAATTACAATCATTACTTGCTTTGAAAACCTTGTATCAGGCTGTGATTCTACAGTTTGTAGTTTTAGTACGCTTAAATATAAGGCAAAAATTTAACAGAATTTATCCCACTTAAATATTAAAAAAAAGGAATAGAATAGAATAGAATATAATAGAATAGAATAGAATAGAATAGAATAGAATAGAATAGAATAGAATAGAATAGAATAGAATAGAATAGAATAGAATAGAATAGAATAGAATAGAATAGAATAGAATAGAATAGAATAGAATAGAATAGAATAGAATAGAATAGAATAGAATAGAATAGAATAGAATAGAATAGAATAGAATAGAATAGAATAGAAAATAATAGAATAGAATAGAATAGAATAGAATAGAATAGAATAGAATAGAATAGAATAGAATAGAATAGAATAGAATAGAATAGAATAGAACAGAATAGAATAGAATAGAATAGAATAGAATAGAACTAAAAAAATTAATTTACTAAATAAAAGAAAACGTTAGATACATTAAGTATCTTAATAGCTAAAAGCTGAAGAAGACTGTATAATAAACATAATGCGCCATTTAAAATAAATTCAACTTGACAATATAGTTGATGTGCCATTTAAGTCTATTTGTTTTTTTCTAGATTTCCTCGAACTTTTTGACTCACTTTATCTTTAGATTACGCTTTATAATATGCACAACAATCAGTGTTAAAACTTGATTTACCTAAATTACGAATTAGCAGATTTAAATATTGACCCAGCCACATAATAGTGCACAAACACTTACAATGTTCAACTAATAAAATCATATTTACAAAAGGTAATTTGATATTTCTGGTCCTTCGTGTTTGATTTGATATTCCCTAATTCAACAAATGGTGCAAATGAAGCAGAAAACAAATTGCTTTTAAATATTGTTTGCAAATGTGTAGGTAGTATTAAAGACGGAACAGTGAACTGATGATGAAAGAAATCTGTTTCTAAAAAATTTATTAACAATTAAAATGCCACATTCGTCATACAAACTGTAATTTAATGAAAAAAATGATTTCGCATTACAGAAACAGTTAATACAGTTGTGACCGTCTCGTGCGTCCGGTGCTGTGCTAATACTACCATATTGTGTAAGCAACTGGTCTAATAACTGACTTTTGCTAATTTTTTTATTCTAGAAAACTTTCTACTCTCATACTTATTATCTGTCCTATATTATTTTTATATTAATTTTAAAATATTTAATTATTATAAAATTATGACAAATAACAATATAAAAATATGATATTTTAACATTTGAGCATATAAACCCGGTTGTACAACTTTGCAATTTTTTTTTCTTTTTTATTTTCATTTCAAAACTAGTTTCTATTAAAATTCATGGCTACCATTAATTTACTATATTTTAATTCAGAACTATTATTTTATTACCAAGGTTTCTTCTACATAAAAAAAAAAATCTCGGAAATAATTAAAAGAAAAAAAAAACAAACAAATCGAAATGAAAAGTTTTGAAGGACGAGAGGAACTCAATTGTATTTTAGAGAAATAAAAATTTTCTTTTATTTTATTATTCATCACAGGACACACTAAAATAATTATAAAAGAACTGTAATTAGATAAAAGTTTTGTAATGAATATTCAGTCTATCTATAGGTATACATTAGAATTATTTATTTATATATATGTACATATATATATTATACTTATGTATGGTATATTATAAAAAAGGAAGAGAATGAATTACAAAGAGAAGAATAACCTGTAATTATTTAAATTTAACCTTTAAATTGTATTTGTGTGTAACTGTAATATTCTTTTTTCAAATACATAACATTTTTCCGTTCAATTCACAATAGAATAAAAACGTAGAAAACTGTTAAATTGTGATTGGCATATAAAGTAAGTATATTCATTTCACTGATATAGGTTTGTATAGGTATACCGAATGAATATTAAAGAGATTCATGGATGATGAGATAAGAAATCCAATAGGAATTCATTAATTGATGAAAATGAATAGAGTAATTATTTAACGGTAGAACCCACGATTGTTAATTTTTGAAATTAGTAAGAATCGATTGTAATTAAAATGAGAAAAGAATTTGGATTGATATGGTTTAATCATAAAAATTATGGTTCGAGGTACATACTTAATTTTAAATGAAATTCGATTTGTTGAATTAATTCAATTCGAAAATGTTATCTCAAAAAAATAATATGAATCAAATCTTTGATGGCATTATTGTGCTAATTTCCAGTATGCTGAATTGTAAATTTTGACCTTAGTTTTTCAGTCAGTTTAACATCTTCAAGTATCTCATTTGATATTTCACAGTAAAACTACCGATATTTACATTTAGTTTATAAGAAAAAGCTATGTGAAGAACCCTAATAACCCTATGTCTTGGAGTTAATCATTTTCTTAGAGTTAGTGATGCTTAGAGTTACTTCATCAATTTCTTGTTGTCTGTTGGATCACCATAATTCATTTAAAATTTTAAAAATCAATTTATTTTTGTCTTGTGGGTCTTCATAATAGATCTGTTGCCTTGTATATTCCAAAATTTTAATGAATAATGTCAGAGAAAAGTTTAGCTTATCTGTCGAAAGCAAACTAAACCGAAATATATGGAAATTTACAGTATAAAACTTAACAAATGTTTTTTATAAGTTAATATTGCCAGTTTAAAAGTTTGTTTTACTGCTTCTGATACTGGTTTTAATAAAATGTAAAATAAATTCATCATTTCAACGCAGATTTCATTTTCATCGATTTGCTGACAACCCGAGCAACTGCTTTTACTGTTAATAAATTTGATCAAAATGTTTTCATAAATAAATAATCACGTAAAAGTATAATAATTTCAGTTTAGATATTTATAAGTTAAGTAACAGATTCTGCAATAAATTAATGTTAAATAATTTTATTTGATTTAAAAAGATGGTTATACAACGATTTGCAAAGCACAACTTGAAACCCCTTAGGAGGTAAAAATCGTCTTTTCTACTAGATAAAAGATGACACAAACAATACAAGATTATACAATTGCAACATTATAGATTTTTATGTTTGTGTTCTTTAAAACAATGTATCGATTCCAGGGCAATTCTAGGGTGTCAAACAGAGTACGAAAACAAAAACAAATTTAATTCAATATAAATTTGGGTTAAAGTTCTGCATACCAGTAAATTAGAATTTTATATTTAACTCGTTAATTTATGTTTCATTATAGTCGAAGAAAGTTGTATGTTTTTGAGAAAGGGGTGATTTAATTGTCGAAATTCAGTTCACACTGAAATATTATTTGATATGACACAAGTCTTTGCAAGTCCTTGAATACACTAATCTGTATTTGGGGTCCTTATATTTTGTGTTTCATGTTTAAACCAATCCAGATAGGGTCTTCAGGTAACTGCCTTTTGAAGTCAAATGTTCAAAAATTACATGCATAATATACTATGCAATATGAGGGAAAATAAGCTGTGTTTGTTTAATTCCAACTTAGAAAATCTCTCTGGGATATATGAGATAATTGTGATGTATATATGTATTATATGTATATTCTAAATTATAATATTATATAAAATGATTGTTAATAACTTATGAAAAAAAATTAATATAAAATTATTGACAATAGAATGAATAAGACCGTCAGGGATGTAATTCAATCTAATGATTTCTATACTAATTATTGCAATTAAAAGAAAGAATCAAAACGTTTTGATAATTTAAATAAATATAAAATAAAATAAAATAACAGAAACAAAAAAAAGTTTTTTTTCCTGAATGTTGTTTTTTAATTAATTATTTTAAAATTATTAAGGTCATAATTAATAAGGCCTGATGATTGTTTTTTTTTTAATTTCGAAATAATGAGATTTATATAGATACGACAGGAAGTTGCAGTTAACGTTTAAAAATTAAAATAAGCTTTACATTATTTCAATGTCTAAAATAATTTATTATTCTTCTGTTTGGAAAATAATAATATTGTAATATTTTTTTTATATAAAATAATTAGGTTAACAATGGTTTTTAATCTTAGTAGTACCAAAGCAAAAATTATAGTTTGTCTTTTTTCAATTAATCAAAAGCATTGAAGTATATTAAAAATTAATTTAAAATAGAATAATTTGTATATATAAAATGATAAGTTTAATTAAATTAAATAATACAATCGACTATTTCTCAAATTATTCATAACTTTTATTGTTTTTTAATATAATTTTAATAATAAATTTATTGTATTGCTGACACATCCTCAGAATCGAATTGTCAATTGGAAAACAGAGAGAGAAAAAATTCACCAGAAAACATTAGCGATTAACAAAATAAACTTACAAGCACTCAGTCAAAGTGATTCGTTTATGCCATTGCATACTAATATAGTAGCTATAAGGACGTTATACCTTGTCAGTATGTAGCTAAAGTTATAATATACATATTATAATACATACATATTATATTATATTGAAGCAGTATAGTGCTTTTTAATTTTTTATGTAGTATTTTGTACAGCATTATATTCCTATATTAACAGATTGAGATCAATTATCTACTACAGGAATAATAATGCAAAAATATATTCAAAGAAATAACGATTACTTCAATACGGTACCAGACAAAAAAACACCACGTTAGTAGTTTAGAAATGAATATATCTATCTGTATGTTGCCATATCTATCACAGCCATACGGACAGCATGTGAATGAGCAAACTTATAACAGTGACAAATCGAAATATATATTTTAAGTATACAGATTTATTTGAGGTATCTTCTAGCTGAGTTATCAAAAGTATACACAATTTGATCCATCTGAGTCTAGTTGAGAAAATATGATTGATATATTTATGTGAATCGTATCTGTATTGACAAGTCCCAAATATTTTTTATTCTTATTGCGCAAACAGGTATTGAGTTTGAGTCGTGTACCTATTATTGTTCTGTTATTTAAATTTATATAAGCATTTTTATTAAATTTTATTAAGCACAAACAACTTATTCAGTTTTCAAAGTCAAAAGTGCCTGCAATTCATGTCAAATTGAAGTCCACTTTACCTGATAACTTTAATAATATTACTATAAATCACTTAAACGAGTGTATTGATTGTTGTGTCAACTCCATAAGCTGCCTTGTTTGGCTGTACAAGAGAACCAATACCAAACCAAATCATTATACTCTAATTTTTGTTTTTCCATCCTGATTTTATTCTTTTTCACTATAGATCAATTTGAATTTGACATTTTTTTATTGTATTTCTAAGTCTTAAGTTTAATATGATAACTGTAACAAATACATTTTTTATTATATTTATTGTTAATTGAAATCTGGATTACAAAAAAACAGATAAAAGTTATTTTTATTCATCAACGGTTTTAACTTAACCCAGACCAATTTGATCTTTGGTATATCACAAAATTATTTTATTAGTACAAATGCAAATACAATAAACTAGTGAATCCCCTGTGCAATTGCACAGAAGCAATTCTTTCAAGTACGATTTTATATAAAAAGACATATTTGCTTTGGCATAATTGTAGTTGTTTTCTGAATCGCTTGATTATTATATATATAATGAAATTAAAGTATAATACCTAATACTTTATGACGATATTAATACTAATTTCAATATAACTTAACACAATAAAATCCAATTACTCTCAACTTAGTATATCGACGTATTTTAATTCGTTTATAGTCAATAATGTTTGTAGTAACAATTCTGTTATAGCAATAGTCAACAATTTGTTTGAAAGAAAGTAATAAACTGCATAAGTTCATACAATCGATGTCTTTTATAAGTCACATTAAAATATAACCCCAATTTTTTCAGTAAAACAAAAAATTGTCTTTTTCTGTTATTTATTACAAATATTTGCAATTCTGTGATTACATAACAGAATTGCTATTTATAAATAAAATAAAGTTTAAAATTGTTATACGAAAGATATTTTATTAAATTGAATTTTGTTTATAAAGATGCAATTTTTTTTTTACTACGCCTAAAGTCACAAAACGGTTATAGTCAGAAATATTACTGAAATTTAACGAATGACTATAACCGAATTTTACTGCTATATATTTTTTAATGATAGCAGAAGCAAATGAGCTAACATTTGTTATATAATTTTTGAAGAGTTTGATCTGATCTGATTTTTGTTTTTCTGTTTTGTTTTAAATTTTTGTTTGTGTTTTTGTTTTTATACTTTTTTCTATACCTAAGTTTGTGTGTTTATTTAAAATGACAGAATTTTTATGAAGCCTTTTTAAAAATTGTCCGTGATTGAAATTTCTTTTGGAGTACAGATGTCGCTCAACTTGGAAATAACCACAATTTGGTGTAAATATTTGAAATGTTTTTAAGTATTTCAACTTGTTGAAATTTTAATATTTTTGTGGATTAATTTACTATTCAATCATTCTTGCTTTTTTACTCACCATGTCGTTCATCTTGTGTATTATTATTATTCATTAAATGATTATTAAATAATGTGAATATCCCTTTATTTATTATTTTGTATATATCTTTTTAGATGAATGCTGATGAATTTCAGTTTTTGTTAATCATCTTAAATATTTTGCTTGGCGAAAGAAATGTTTTATACCTTTAATCAACGTTTAAATTCAGTCAACGACTTCAAAATATAGTTACAAGATCTATAATAATAATGTTGAATGCGTTTACAATGAATCAATACAAAAAAACAACAACTGCAAGATTTTATGACCAAACCCATTCGAACCAAATAATCTTTTTTTTTTTTTTTGTTTTTTTTTTAGTTTTTATAAAAACTTGTTTTCCAGTGTTAGAGTAAAATTTTGGTATAACAGTGAAAATAGTCGAATATTTTCCTGTATCTGTATGATAAGCATATCAGTAAAATTAAAAGGAAAATATTCAAATAATCTTACCCTCACACTGATGAACACTGACTCAAAAGAAGTTTACCAGTGGATGCTTTAAGGTTAAATTGTTTATAAGGTTGCATCTTTGGGTTTGTATCAACTCAAACTTTACACAACAAAAATATTTTCTTATTGTATTCTAGTATACAGATTGTAAAAAAAAAAGAAAAATAAGAAAAAAAGAGTTCAGAAAAATTATATTTCAGTTTCAATCGATAAATTTTATTATTATTAATTGTATATATTATATGTATATGTCAATATATATAAATTATGAGAACAAAAGTTTAATAACATTGGAATTACCCATAATGATCATTTTCAATATAGTTTTCAGAAAAAAAAGGAAATCAAAATCAATCCTTTTTAGAGAGTTATCGAAGTTAAATTTCCAAAAAGTAATTTTATTCATTATTGATGGCATTTCTATATTTTTACATATAAGAAACCTAAACAAATAAGAACTCGATACACAAACAAAATATATTTTACTAATTAAATTTAAATTTAAGAAAAGTTAAATGTCTTGTATTAATAACTTAATAAATTACAAAATTTTTGAAAATGACAAAAGCTTTTGAAAAACAAAAGAAAATTTTATTTTTTGTCTTTGAAGACATAAAAATTATGTCTTCTTTTGTTAATAAAAAGAAATCTGAAAAACGAAATCGAAAAGAAATCGATTTATTTACTTTGTTTTAATTTTTTTTTTGTTTTTATTTTTTTTTGAAAAATTTATAGCTTTCCGATTCAATACCTCTTTTGTTTATTTAAAAATTTTAATAAAAGTTGGATACTTCCTTTTGTAGATAAACTTTTTTTTTGTCCTTATTTAACAGTGATATCTTTTGAATTTTATTTCAATAATTTCAATAATTTAAAATCTAATGAATTTTTTTTCGATATTTGGAAGGAGCCGAATATTTTAAATTAGTCTTAAAGTATTTTATAAATTTAAAAATACAAATTTAAACAATAATAGAAAACTTAAAGTATAAAATTGATGAATTTAAATCCATTAATTGGAAATTTTCAGTGGATAACGAAATTTAGTATAGGTATCTACTTTAAAATTTTATTTATACCAAAAATGGTTTAGAAAAAAATTCGATAAACAAATTTAAATAAAATAAAATCATCGAATTCACAATGCTGTGTGATAGGATCAGTCCTGTATTTAATATTCTTCTTAGAATTTGCAACAACCGCCTTAAGAGAAATAATCACCCATATTCTCTGAGAACCATCGCTGACGCAATGAAAAAATTCATTTCTATTAGAAACTGTAAGTGGTGAGATAGAAAATTTTATTATGTTGGTAGTACTTTTTACTGTCAAAAGACAGTATTATTTACTATATAATATTTTTGAATAATATTAGTGTGAAATTAATCAAAGACAATAAAATAATATTCATATCATAATTTACAAATAAAGTAATTTTGTATGTAGATCATTTATGTTTATACAGTCGAGTCCACTTAAAAGCCTAAACTCATTTCAGTACATTATATTTCGAAATCAAATTTTTTGCTTTATTTTTTGATATAATTCAATTCGTTTAAAAGCAAATCGTTTAACAGCAAAATATGTATACATAAATTATAAATTTATGTTTGCGTTGTTTAATACCACACTGGCGCCAAATTTTGTTAATGTGTTGAGACAACACAACATAATGCGGACAACTTTAGGATTAATAAAAATACGGACAGTTTAGTAATTTTTGCAGTGTTGGATATCATACATAATATATACAAAAACATAGATACAAAAATTCAAATATAAATGACATATGTTATGTACCAAATATATTATATACCGGGCGTTCCATGCGTATCAGCTTTTTAAGAGGGGAAGGAGCCGTTATTTTAAAATTTAGAAAAAAGTTTGTTAACTAAATCGAGAGTGCTCTATCGATTGGTGGTATTTTCAACTTTCGGAAAGGACCGCAAATCGGTTTTTTAAGATCAACAATTTCCGAAATTGGCCGAAATCGAGATTTTCAAATGTGAAGGGGTACTTTTTAATGCAAATTCGGAGTCTACATCAAAAAATAAGAAACTTTTGTGAAGTAAATTTTTTTTTTTTTTTTTTGTTAAAACTTTGTAGAAACCTAAAACTGAGATATAAAATATGATAACATGAAAAGCAAATTAATTTATAAAAATGATTATCATTAACCTTAGTTTACCAAAGGAAAATATTGAGCATTTTTGTTTTATTGTTATTAATTTTGAAGAAAAATACTAAGAAAACAAAAAAAAAATCATTTAACATAATTTCCTTATTTTTTGTCGTAGAATCTGAATTTGCGTTAAAAAATACCCCTTCCCATTTAAAAATCTCAATTTCGGCCGATTTCGGCGATTTTTGATCTTAAAAAACCGATTTGCGGTCCCTTCCGAAAGTTGAAAATACCACCAATCGATAGAGCACTCTCGATTTAGTTAACAAACTTTTTTCTAAATTTTAAAATAACGGCTCCTTCTAAATTTTAAAATAACGGTTGAAAATACATCCAATCAATAGAACATCCTCAATTTAGTTAACAAACTTTTTTTTAAATTTTAAAATAACGGCTCCTTCCCCTCTTAAAAAGCTGATACGCATGTTCTGGAACACCCGGTATATACTATATTATATTATATACTTTTATTTACAACATAGCACCTACACATAATTAAAATTGATCTAAAAAAAATTTTCAGGAATTATCCATTTAAAAGCACAACTTGCCTAAGTGCACAAATTTGCCTGTTATCTTCGATGTGCTCTTAAGCGAGTTCGATAGTAAAAATATAGAAATTTAGTTATATAAATTAAATAGTATAAATATGTATACAATTTTATTTTATAGTAATAATAATAAAATATTTATGTCTACGTTTTCAACTTTATTTGAGGATATAAAAGTTTACTGTCACATCCTATAAAAAGTCGAACAAAAATTATTCACGCGATAGTTTTGAAATTTACCCTTGCCCCGATTTGAACCTATTTCGCCTGTAAAAGAGTCTAAGATAATATGGGGTAATATGTTTACCCAACAGTTGCGATAACTAGATACATTAGGAATATTTATACTATACTTATTATTTTAGATATAGTGGAGACAAACCTTTAATATGTTAACGAGGAATATATTATTATGTTTGATAGAAAAAATATTATATTTGTCTTGGAAATATTACAGTTAATCGAAATATATACCCATGTCGTAATAAATGATGGTTACTATAACTATATTTGAAAAAATATAAACCTGCTTACATATTATTGTTACGATGGCCCATTCGATAGTCATCGATAGTCATTTGACTGTCAGTTTTTATGAAAAACAAATTTTACGATTTTAATAGTTGTAAAAAATGACAAAAATTATAAAAAATTAAAACAAGCTAATTTCGATAGTCGGGTTTTATAATATACTCGGATATACTCGGATAAAATGACAAATTTTGTCATTTTGAAATTGTTAAATGACGGCTTATTTGTTTGTAAAATTTTGTGGTTTAATAGTTAAAAAATGGACATACAAATAAAACCGTTTATGGTCTAATTGACATGAAAAAAGTAAAAAAATCGTCAAGGTGGTGACTGGTGAAAAGTGCCAAGTTCAATAAACCGGGCAACCTCCAGCAAAAATAGGTCCGGAAAAGTGAGCTTTCAGCAAAATTTTACGTGAAAGTGAGAGTGAGGAGACAGAATGAGGCTATAGACAGAATGAGGCTATATTATATATATATACTGGCAGAGGTACTAACACATTAATAATTTTTTATTATGATAATTCACTAATTCAATTGAACACATTTTAAATTTTATTACTTAATTTAGTTTTTTCTTAACTTTTTTTTCTTCTTTTACTTCACTTTTTTCTTCGCAATACATTTTTTTTCTTTATTAATTATCACCAAAACACGTCAAAACAAAAAATGTTGTCGGTTTAAAAAAAAAATCATCTCATTTAAATTTCAAAGTTCATTTCATTTTTCCCGACTATCGAAATCTCAAAAAATCATTTAAATGATGACATTTATCATTTTCATTTTTATCGAAACTATCGAAATATGGGTCGATATTATAATATGATTGTGGATATTATAATATGGTTAAGAAGACTGTAGTTGAACAAACATATTATTTTGGCTCAAAAATTATATTATAGTTATTTTACAATTATTTGTGGTAATACTGTTACTCGAAACTAAAAGAAATAATATGTTTATCGAATGGTTACTTTAAACTTATTATGTTAGATATAGTTGAAACAAACATTTGATATGTTAATGATGAATATAACTATGTTTGATAGAAACATATTATATTTGTCTTAAAAATATTATAGTTAATCGAAATATATACCTACGTTGTAATAAATTATGGTTGCTACAACTATATTAATTTAAAAAAAAATATAAACCATTTATAAATTTTATTGCTTAGAAAAATATTATGGTTGTGGACATAATATTATGGTTAACATGCTCATAATCCAGTAGTTGTAACAAACATATTTTGATTAAATAAATCATTGTTTTACAAATATTTGTAGTAATATTAATCATATTATGATTGAAGCAATCATATTCTAGTTGCCTTATAATTTAAGTAAGAAATTAATTGTGTAGCAATATTGATTTTTTTTAGAAGTTAATCAATTGAAGCTGAAAACGGAATATAATAAATTGTCGAGAAATATGAAAAATCGACCAGTTAAAAATATAATATGATAAATACTTTGTATTGAATTATTTTGGAAATAACAATTAGGGCTTTATATTTTCCAGAAATCTGCGTATGTAACGAAATGTAAAAGAACTCAAATGAAGTATAAATGTAATATTTTTAAATAAATAAACTTAAATTTAAAAAAAAGCATATAGTCACACTGGAATCATTATATGAAAGAATTAGGTACTATACTATTACTAAATATTAAAAATATCTAAAATTTGTGTAGTAGACTACACATCATATAAATTAATGATCACATACATATTAATATTACATACGTATTAATTTTGAAAATAAATAAAAGAACATTTATACACATATATATGCTTTTTTACCCTTTCTATTGTTTCATCTATATTTAATTTGAATATATTACTTTTTTAAACAATACAATATAAATTAATAATTAATGTAATTATGTGGCTTTTTGTTAGCAGTATAGCGATAAATTATAACAGCTTTAGAATTCCAAAAATAAATCATTTTATCTAGAATTCATTATGAAAACTAAAATATTAATCATTATATTTCAAAATTTTATAATATCCGAAGAATGTAAGAAATTTTGATTAATTGTTATTGAATGTTTTATATACTAAATAATATGATATGAGTAAAAAAGAGAAAGAAAATAATATAACTTTCTTTGTTATTCTTTGTTACAAAAGAATATTGTTTTCTACCAAAAAATTATAACAAAAAAAATAATTATTTTAATGGGATGAAAATTCCATATGAAATTATAGTAAAAAAAAAAATATTTATGAATTTTAATAATTGTTGAATTAGGTAGATGTTGTTTAGTTTTCCCTCAGGATTTTTTCAAATTAATTTAATATATGAAACTATATTATGTTTTTATAAATTCAAATAAGAACAATAATAAGCATAATATTATAAAAATGTAATAAGCATAATATTTTGTTGTATACAAAATTTATAGATTCTTCCCCTGTTTCAATTTATTAAAGCTTTAGTACAAAATATACAATATGTCTTGAAATTGCTACAAATTTAATTTAGTACTGATCAAAAATATATAATTTAGCTTTAAAAGGTACTAAAACAATTTTGGAAGTAAGTTTTCTAAATTCTGAACATTTCTGTAATTCAGTATTTAAACTTTTTTTTGTATCTCAAATACGAATTTCATAACTGGATTTCAAACTGAATACGTAATTTTAATTTAACTGCAGCGGTGCAAATAAAATTTTATTATAAAATGTTCCAAAAAACGAATTCAGTTTCAAAATTTTAACAATTTACGTTCAATATTATTTTATTATTCCAGAAAATTTGTATACTAATAAATTTTTTATGAAAATCTTAACTTAGGTAGGAGGTATGGGTATAGCTAGTAAAGACTGTCCCGATATTTTGCACCGATACAATTAAACCAAACTGGCTTCACATAAACCTAACCGTTAAAAGAAATAAACAAATTGACTTTTTCTAAAGCAGTGGAGGTCCTGAATTTCAGTATCTGGAAATTAGTGCAAATATATGACATTTAAATTCGTTTTGCTTTTTTACGATTTCATTCAATTTAACAGTATCCTTTTATTTCTTCAAGAGTCATTTGAGACAATAAGTCATTATAAATCCTACCATTGTATATTAATACCACGCATTGTCAACACGATTGCATTAAAGAGCATAGGCGAGATTTGTTGAATAAGTTGCGGTCTGATCTATTCGATCCCACTTGAAGCCTTCTAACGGTCTTAACTTAAAATGCTTAAGTTTGGAACAGAATTCTGAGTCGGCTTAAGCTAATTTTAAAAATATCTAATTGTATGTATTTAAACCATCACAACTGTACTTAATACAATTTGAGAATATATGCAGGCCAAATTTGTTACCAAATACAGTTTGGTATGTTCGACCATCTAAATTTGAAATAGAAACCTTTGAGTTGACTTTAAAACCCTTAAAAAATCGAATTGTATGCTATTTAAACGCTATCATAACTGTATACTGAATACAACTGTAGAATATATTTAAAAAATTAAATAATTAATATTAACAGCTACATTTTAGCAATATTTCACTTAATTTGCCGAAATACTTCAAAAAAATTGATCACGGAAGCCTATTTGAGTTTATATTGCGACTAAAACCTCATATCCCATTATTTACATTATTAGGTAACTTATAAAAATAACTTGTATTGACCAATTTAAAAAGTTATAAGAATTTAGCTATAGCTATATTGTAAAAATTTAAACTAATATAATGAAAAACTGTTCCATATTTTTGTTCAGAAAGACTTCTCACAGCTCCTCTTACGAACTTTTTCTGTTTGTTTATTTGTTTCAATTTATTTTTCTCCAATAACTCTCAGGCCGAACAACTTTTCTTTTTTCCAGTATACTCCATTGAAGTGGGGATAGAGTATGAACAGTGTTTTTTGTGATAGCATAATTTCATATACATTTTAAACTTAAATGGAAATTATTTTCATCAAATTTCAGATCCGAAATGCAAGACTTACCTGAAAAAATAAAAAAAATAAAAATTTATTAAAATTTTGCTATAAAAAATTATTTTTATTAAATTTAAATAGAAAAATATTATTTTAAGTCATTTTAAGTAATAAAATTTTAACTTAACTGATCTGAAGTTATAAAAACAAAATATTTTATTTAATTTAAATTCCATTTGTGTTAGTTAACAAAAATATATATATATATTTTTAAATCTTTAACTACCATATAGAATAATTTAGAAACAAACTTCTTCTTTCTCGTCTTCTTTCAAGTTATAATAAAAATCTGTTTTTAAGAGATAGTTTTTACGTGTTCTGAAATATTTTTTATTTTTACATTTTTTTTTTATAATAAAAACAGGACTTAAATGATTGTAAACAATTTATTTTCATTATCATTTTATTTCCATTGGAATTTATACTATTGAATATTATTTTTATGAAATAGAGTTGTGTACCTATTTCCTTAACAGGATGAAAAAACATTTATATATGATTCAGTTGAAATTTAATTTTAAATTCTAGACATGACCACAACATTTTCGGTCTCATACAAGAGATTCTTAGACAAGAAATTTGAAAAAAATTAAAAATAAAAATAGTTAGAGAACTTTTTAAACTACTTATATTGATATGCTGGAAGTTTTGTTGTGATCAAACTGAAATAATTAATTGAAATAAGAATGCAGTTTATTTTCAGGGGATATTCAAGGAAAATAATTATTGTTATATACTATTTGATTCTTCAATTTCTGATACACTTGCAGTTTGATGACAGTGTATATATATAAAAAAATTTAAAAGTGACGATCCAAATTAAAATAATAGAGAAAAATGCTGGTTGACAAAATTAAATTAGAAATTTTATTCAGATGAACTTCTTAAACCATCAGAAAACAACTAGATTTATAGAAACAATAAGGAAGTCAATTGGCCAAGAAACTAACACTGATTGATAGAACTCATTTGAAGATTTCGAATAAATAAATAATATCGGCCGATCACAGTAAATGTAAAATGTTATCTTGAATTATTTTTATAGATCGGATATGTTGCAATTGTATTCAATAGAAGTCAAAATTAATTTTAATAACAAATTTTTAATTGTCGTTCGTTTCTGAGATAGTTTTTACTATATAGCTAAACTCTTATAACTTGTTTTATTTAAATTGATTGATGTAAGTTATTTTTCGAACTATAAAATTGTTAAACGATGCAAATAATGTGAACTGCGATTTTATCCACAACATAGACTCGAATAGATTTCCATAATTGATTTTTTTGATACGATTAAGTAAATTTAGTGAAATATGGCTACATTTAATTAGAGTTATTTAATGGTAAATAATTATTTGATTTTTTAAATATACCACGCAATTGTATTCAGTAATATTATGAAAAACATACGTCCTTAATCAATACATATGAATAATTTAATTTATTTGTTAGGCTGCAGTTATAGCGATCAGTAAAATGAATACGTAAAAATGAAACAGTGAAAAAATATTTTATTTTTACGGTGAGAGGGTTATAGCGATCAGAAAAATTACTTCCGTAAAATTTGTTGTCATTTCGATTTAAAGTTTTCTTGTTTTGAATTTGAAATAATAAAGAATACAGTAGTAGTTGTTTTCATAGTTAAACCAAAAATTGAAAAATTAAAGTTTTATTAATATTAGTATTACCATTACATATGCCAAGTTAACACTTTGAAGCATTTTGAAATGCAAAAACAAAAACCAACTACGCAAGTGTAAACAACAAACAAAACTTAATAAATGTAAATTAAGGTTATATATTGCATCAGAATTTTTTTTCTGATGAAATGAAACAGTCAAAAAATGAAACACAATTTCAATAAAATACAAATGAATTAATGAAACAGTGAAAAAATGAAATGTACTTCATTGAAATAATTTTGTTTCATTTTATTTATTTTTTTTGTTTTGTTCAGAAAAAAAATAGGTACATTACATATCCGTAAAATGATAAAACAGCTTTCTTATTAAAATTTTACATTAAAATGTTAAAATTTTGAACAGAATTTGTTTGTGAAAATAGTCTTTAGCATTCCTGTAACTTTTTACTAAAATTTTGTGTCTACACGGTTGTAAAATCGAAAACAAAAATTTTACGTATTCATTTTACTGGTCGCTATAACCACAGCCTTATATTTATTTCCCTTAACACATAATTTTACAATTATTTTTTACATAAGTTGTTTTACCTGAACTTATAATTTGAAATTTAATTTAATAACAATGAGCTCTTGTTTTCTAATCATTCATGAGTACATTTTTTAGCTGTTCTCTGTAATAGTACATGCTTCCAAAGCATATTAAACAAAATAAACAAAGTAAATAATCACTACAGACATATAAAATTAGCAAGTATTCGGCTTTTCTATATCAGTAAATAGTTTGTGAATACACTGTATTCAGCAGTGTATCATGCAGTGCATCAATCTTTTTAGAATTGTTTTTTAAAATAAAGTAGATTTGCTTTAGGGAAAACGATGTGGTATAAAAATAAACTTCTTATTACAAAAGAAAAGAGAGTAGAAATTGTTCGACAATTATTATTATCAGTCTTGATATCAATTCATATTAATAGCAAAATAAAATTAAATAATGGCTGGCGGATATTACTAATATATAAGATTAGATGTATGTAAAACGGTAGCAATCTTGTTCCATATAACCACAGCCGTAAATGAGATTATTGTATTTCGCAAAAACTGATAACTTAAATAAATTAATTTCGCAAGAATTGGGAATTGTCATGCAATTGAATTGAATTGCTTTACTAAACATAGCTTCCATATATCAGGCACGACATTTGCTAATAACCATTGCTAAACTTAACTATATAAATAACCATATAAATAACCAAAAACATATTATTATTTGAACTAAAATAAGTACATTAATTACGTTATGTGTACGTTAATCGTGGTCCTGACACTACACTTGTGCTGAAATTTTGTTACATAAAGACTTATTTCTCAAATTCTGTATTAGAAATCTTATAGCTCACATCCATAGAGGAAAAAGACAACCTCAATTTTAATTTTTCCAGCTTACTTTCTAGATAGTAAAAAATTTGCTGTAATATTTTTACATTATGAAACACAATTCTAAGCTTTTATCGTTTATTTATTATTCATAAGAGTACGTTAAATATTTGTTCAGTCGAAAAAAAATCCAGAATTTCCCGAAAAATGTCAAAAATATTAAAAATTTAACTAGAAATAAACTAAAAGCTCTCATTGCAAGACTACTTATATACAAAAAGTTTATAAAATGCATCAAAAATGCGTGCTCTGTTTTTTTTTCGGGCATTTGAAACTTTTATTAAAAAATATGGAATTGGCTAGATTGCAAAAAATTTTTTGTAAACAATATGGAATGTGATGCATTTTAGATATTACGTTGTTGTTACAATTTTTTTTTTATTAATTTTTATTCTTTCTAAGTTTGTTTTAGTTGCAAGAGTGCTAACTAATAATTTTCTAGTGTATGCCATTTCAAACTATGACTTGCCTGAATTTCATTCCCAAAAGATTTCCATTAAGATTCTTACAAATTTAAAGCAATTCGAAGACCAAATTGAAACAAAAGATTTCACATAAATAGTTGACCTAAGTTAGATACACCTAAAATATCTACTTTATATCAAACAATTCAAAAAAATTTCTAAAATCTATCAAGTAAATAAAACTAAAATTCGAAAATGGAAAATTATAAAATTTATTTTCCATTTGAATTTGATTTTTTTTTTATCATTATTTAAGAAAATATATTTTCATTGCATGTCCTGCATTTTTTATTTCTAAATTTTACTATTCTCTCTCTCTCTCTTCCTCTACACTACAAACTTAACTACATAGAATATGAATTCTGTCAGAGCTTTGAATGTGGGTACAAGTTTAGAATAAAAAAAAAAAAATATTTAAAATATTCCACACTTTAAATTGTGAAATACCATTCCCCATGTGGTAAATAGAAATAAAATGGAAATTTTTAATTTAGAAAATTTCTTAAAAGATTCTCTTCAAATGTACTAGTATATAGTATGTAAGTAAATATGTATATATATTCTATATATATACATAATGTGGTTGTATAAATATCATATAAATCAAATTCTTTACATACTTTTTCTAACATAAACAAAGAATGAATGAATTTACAAAAATTTGTTTACAATCGTTTCACAAATAACAAAAAATAAATATTATTTACTTTAAGAAAATGAAATAGATAGAGAGAGAGAGAGAATACATTTAGTAATAGAAAAAGAAAGAGGAAAATAATTTGCAATATTTTTGCATTTTTACTCATACCAAAAAGCTTAAAGAGAAAAAAAATAGAAAACGTACGGTGGAAGTTTGTGTTCGTAAGTTAACAAAACTTTAAATTTGTTCACGTACATTTCAATGTGTTAAAACCTAAAAGTAGTACACATCCGTTTTAAAAAAAAAAAAAAATAAACAAATGTATGTCATCGTCATATTTATACATACATCTGTGTACCTACTGTATAAATATGTAAATGTGTTGAATATAAATTTATAGACGAGTTGCCGTATATTGCAATTTTTGAAGATTTTTTAAATAACGGTAATAAAGAAATTTTGAAAATTAATTTACATGTTCCATTACATGATCCAAAATCCTGTAAATGATAGCCTGTTGTGAAAATAATCGCACTTAAAAATTATTACAACTAGATTAAATAAATTTGAACCGATTGCAAAAGATTGAACTATTCTAATAAATTTCTGTTTTATAATTTAATTAAATATTATTATATAATAATTATTTCATTAATTTGATTTAATAAAACACCTTATTTTGACCTTATTTTTTATTTATTTATTTATAAATTTTTTTTTTTTTATATATATATTTGATGCATTTCGATGCTATTATCGCATCATCATCATCAATTTACGACTTACGAATGTTTTATTAAATAAAATTAATGAAAGAAATTTTCTTTTAAACTTAAATTAATTAAGAATTTACGTTTAAACAAATTTTCCAATAGTTATAATTCTAGAATTATAATTTTTAATAATTTTCTTTTTTATAGTTTAAAAGCCAGTGTTGGCAACTCTAAATAAAATTTAAACAATTTACAACTATACTATAATACAATAGAAAAAACGTAATATTTTTTGTTTTTGTTTTTCTGTTTTGCCTTTTATTCCGTTACAAATTTTCTTTTACCATGTCTATTTTTAATATGCGTATGTTCATAATGTGTACGTTCGTTTTTTTTCTATTTTTTTCTTTTTCTGCTTGTTCTTATTTCATCATTTGATGTACAATTGCGATAAAAAAACGTGACTAAAATTTATAAAACACTCCATTTTGTTTTGCTCTATGATAATTTCATCTTTAAAACATGGCGGTACCTACACAGAATGCTCATAGTTTTTTTGTTATTTTTTTGTTTTTTTTTGTTTTTGTTTTTTGCAAAAATGGTCTCAAATTAAAGGTTCTCTTTTAAAGTTCTATTTTCTTCTTAGGTTTTTCAATATAGTGTTGTAGGTATATTTTAATTTGTAGCTTCTGTAAAACTGTTAGATGTTGCAAAAATTAACTGGGTGAGTCATGACTCATTTAATATTATTTTTAGGAGCTATAAACATATATATAATGTAATATATATATACTTGTATAAAACAACTCCTAATTGTTTTAAGCATGTTTTAAGAAATTTTTTTTGAGTTGTTGTATCAATTAACTGTTATTATTGTCATTATGTGCATATAACATACTATATTGATTTATATAATAATAATAACTTTTGTATACATGATATTATACTATCAGGTACATTGATCACCATTATCACTATCCTGCAACTAGTAGGGCATAGGTCAGCATATATATCTATAAACACACCTATTTGTTGTTTTGATTGTATTCAGTTATTTCGTGAGGGCTAAGTATTCTTGTTTAGCTTTCCCTAACTAAGATCTATTCGGAGAAAGAACTAAGGCTGCTAGTTTTTCAAAAATTACTACATTTAATCTATAAATTGGAAGAAATGTAAGATATCTAAACTTCACAACCTATTTTTATAATTATTTTTTTAAATGATAAATATTTAAAAGAAGACGTAGCGAAACTAAATATTTTTCAAAAAAATTTTGATTTTCAATATTAGAATATTAGTATATAAATAGCTATACACCTCAAGATTCAAAAATTTTAAACTACCAATTTGCCACAACTCACCCATCGCCAGAATTAAATTTAAATTAAATTTCTTTTGTTTTTTTCAAATAAATTATTACATGCGGTTGTTGTCTAAGATAAATCAATTAAAAAATATTATATAGTGTTTAAGAATAAATTGAAATGATAGAAAACAATTCATAATTAAATTGAGTACGATTTTTTATCTAGTAAGTTTTTAATCTCCATTTTAGTATTATTAAAAAAACTGATCTCTCTTCAGTTTTAGTTCTCCGATTTTCTTCTCGTGTATTGGCTTGACTATTCAATTACATTTATTTTATATTAATTCAAATAACCCTTTTAACTTAATAAATTTTGAATAAAATCTTTATATCTTAATGCTGTCGAATTATATATCGTAGATACATGTAGGTATATCGTATATATTCGATAGTTTAATAATAGAAAATATTTACTATATTTTTTGTTATTTATTTATTTGTTTTTTTTCAGTTTATTTCACATCTTTATTTTCACCCCAAAATTATTATTTTTTTGGTTGAGTTTTTCATCAAATTCAAAAATTTAAAAAAACAAAAAAACTAACACAAACAAAAAAATAAAACAAATACATCTATATTATATTCAACCCTAAATATAAGCATCGAGAATCATAACCATAAACTTGTTTTTTCAAACTTTTTTTTCTTTTTTTTTACTATATCTCTACAATGAACAATTAATATGCGGACCAGTAAATTTCACTAGATTTTATTTCCTTAACTTTAATATCCTTAAAGGAATATTTTAGTTACTTCAACTGGATTTTTAGTTAAGTTATTGGGATGTTAAAGAAATTTTATTTACGATAACATTTTTGTGTTCATGAACGCTTAACTTATAGTAGATATAATCATCTAAGTATAGTTTGGGATGGATTATCAAAATGTTTTAAGTTATTGTAATTTTTATTTTGAAAATTTTTTTGTTTAAGTGTTTTTGAATTAAAATTACTGTTTGGCATAAAACAATTATAAGTTGAATTGTGGTTAAATTCACAAATATATTTATTATGTTTAACTATCAATTTTTGAATTTATGATTTCACTGCCGAAAAAATTTAATAATAATTTTTGTTTTAATTTTTTGAAATTTTGAGTTACGACATTTTGATTTTTACCAGAATATACACTTTGGTATTTACAAGAAATTAATCTAAAGAAACATGTACAACCGTAAAATAGTTTCTCATTCCTGTTAACTATAAATATAATATGTATATATATTTTTTATATTTGTACTTTATGGCACTGCCCAAGAGTTTAGATTTTCATCAAAAAATAAATAGAGTTTATGGACGTTAGAAATTTATTTTTAGTGTTGGCAACGTTTAATTTTGTTTTTTTTTTTGGTTTTTTTTTTTCATTTAATACCATTTTGTTTTATTCTCGTCTTCACTTAGTATCTAAATTATTATTTTCGCTTTATTACAATTAAAATTAACTATATTTAATAAAGAATACTTTTATTTCATTTAGAATTATATAATTTAATTGGTTTTGTAATTTGTAAAATTTTAATTTCTAAATATATTTCGTTAATTTATTTTTTTATGTAACAAGTTATTTATATATTTATGACTGGTTTACATTATACTGATTACAAGCTGCTGATTTATCAGCAATGATGTATCAGCATATTGTAAACAGGTTATCCGCTGCTGATATTAGCTGCTGATAACCAGTTTATATTATACTGATATATAGATACATTATGCTGAAATATGTTACTGATAAATCAGCAGCTGGGTGGGTAATCAGTTTAATATAAACCAGGAATTAGGGTTGGTACAAACACATGCTAAAAATATAATTTAAAATTGGTCTTATTCTAGATGTTAATCTAAAAATTGACTGTTCATACAATTTTGTTGTTTATTATTCAAAGCACATTAGAAAATTACAAATTTATACTAACTATAAGATATAATAATATGTAAGTGCAGCTTTTTTTTTTTTTAATTTGGAATTTTGTAAATCATTTATTTATAAAATTAAAATTATGAAAAGTATATGTTGTGGGTAATGTTCTTAATGAATAATTCGCCAATAAGAAACAAGCAAAATAACAGCTTACTTTTGTTTAATCGATTATGGCCTTCCAAAAGTTTTAAATCACATTTTATTGCTGTTATAACTAGAAAGTGAACAGTTTTTCTGTTTGAAATTTGAATTTGAATCAGATTTCAATACCTATGACTTTCAGCGTGATCTTTGATCAATGCTGGAGACATACAGATCAGGCAGTAATGATATATATAAGTATATCGAAGTTTAAATTAAATAGAAATGTCTAGCTGATAGTTTTTTCGTAGTTTGTTTATTTCATCCTTATCAAAATTAGGATAGGTTTTATAGACATGTGTAGATAAATTTTATAATTTTTGTTATCTACTAACATTGTATTTTCTATATTGTACTAACAGTGTGATATAACTAGCTAACATGTATTTGATTTTTTTTTATCTGACAGATTCTACAAAAGTATGACAACCTTTCGTCTCTAATAGAGTCTGCTGTGTTTGCTCTAAGCAATCTGACAATCAAAAATGTAAATATAGCGGTAATATACATTCGAGGAATGAACTCAATACCGATTTCAGATCGTTGAGTGAAAATTTCAATCAACATGATACACAATCATCATTAATTAAAGTGCCTATTATGGTATTTCGAAAACGATTACGATTTGATCGAACGAAATGTCAAAATGCAAAATTGCCATTATGTATTTTGATATCGTTCAAAGATTGTCGAAAGCTTATCGATGTAAAATTTTACAAGAGACACCGAAAGAGAGATTTGGTACAAATTATTTTAATTTTGAATTGAACGGATAAAATCCGGTCACTTGGTGTTTTGTTTTATATTTATGATATTTTTTGGAATAAAAATAAATTTAAAAGTTGAGATGGAAGTATACTATATTTTACTATATTCTTCATAATTATTTTTTATTGAAATAAATTTTAGTAGGAATGAAAGGCCAATAACAAATAAACTGCAATATGAAAAGTTAGTGGAAATAAATTATTTCAGTAATTCTACTTTAATCATAAAAATAATGTTTGTCTGACATTTTTCTTCTAGTGCGTAATGGAATTTGATCCATTTTGGACATAAGTATAAACTATAAGTATAACAGCTGTGTTAGTCCAACATAAAAATCATTTCGTACGCTGAAAATCATTTCCTTGGTACAAACCGCCCAAAATCTTAATACATTGGCCGATTTAATTATATTTGGAATCGGAGTGTTACTTATTTACTATTTAAATTTTTGCCCTAATTTTTATAATAAATCCACAAAAGTAATGTTGTAATAATGAAGACAATAACTCATCAGATTCACGTGTAAATAACATACTTATAATCTTCCAAATCCAGTGGATTTGAATAATCCCGAATATAATATGTTCGTTTGATTTTTGATTTTGCAATTTGATATCGTTTTTCAGCACTATCAGAAATTGAAAAATGTAACTCTGCTCAAATAATTTTATTTATAAAAACTTATAATTTTATAATTTCTATTTTATTTAAATACTTTGGACTTATTTTCAATTTAAAAATTTCAAATAGTTATAACACTATTGTTTGGTTATTTTTCGTATAATAATTTGAATTTGACAGTTTAAGTATCAAACATAAGTCATTTTCATCGTAGATTTGAATTTAACAATGGCAGCATTTTGAAACACTTTCGAGCAAATTTTCATCGAAATAGATAATGGCACTAACGATTACAATCGAATAACTCTAACGATAACGATGAACGAACGATTCGACTGAAATCGATCGAAATGAATAATAGGCACCTTAATCTAACCTACATATTATGTTATATTTTAATGTTGTGATTGTTGTAGATATATTTGTTATTAGATATGAATTACTTACAATGAATAATCCATAATTTACAAAATTACCAAAATCATGCTTAAAATTAAATTCTACAAAATTCGTGGTATTAATTATATTAAAAATATTGAAAAAATATTAAAAATGGCAGTGTAACGCAATATCGTCTCTTAAAAGCTCGAATGTTCAAAATATCGTTTTATTCAAGAATATTCGTCGAATACAAATAAATCTGTTCTTCCAGAATATTTGCAATCCTTTCTGCAGAGTTTTAATTTAAAAAAAAGCAAAATTATTTTTTAAAAAGAAAGCGATATTTTAAAAATCCTATATTTAAAAAAACGATATTTTTTATAAACAAGATTTTGATCAAACGTTTGAAAAGTGAGATTTCGAACCAGATCCTATTACCAACTTATCATTTGATCCCTTATATTGAAATTATTTCTTTAAAATTGAATGTGAAGACTTCAGGCTAACAATAATTTAATTTTCTAGGCGTTCTGTGTGTAATCTAATAGTCAAGGAGCGCACACATAATGTGAACAATTAAAGTTAAAAAAAAAAATAACTAAAAATAAAAAAATTGTGACATTTTCTTCCCTTTTTGATTTTATTAAAACTAGTATAATATAAAATGGTGTTTTTCTTTGTTATTTCAAAGAGAAAAAAAGGGTTGTGTAAATTAAAAATAAACGCCAGATATTGTCAGTAAGTTTAATTCACCCTAAAGTTTAAGTTTAAAGTATTTTTGTTTTTGTAATTACAAGAAACAAAGTTTTTTAAAAAAGTAATTTTTAATTTGCATAACAAAAACAAACAAATGACAGGAAATGAAATCCTCTTGGAATGAATGTTTAATTTTTATAAGTGAATTTCCACTCGGTATATACATAGTAAATTTACTGCGAAGTAAAATAATACATATATAGAAAATTTATTTCCCTTTTGTTAAATGTTTTTTTTGCAATTTTTTTCTTGAAAGCAATTCAATTTAACACACTTAACGCGTGAATCAATATTAGTTTGTAACATTTAATTTTTGGAATGAATATTTGGAAAAACTGGTTCTGTTAGAGAAGCATATAATTTGTTAGTAAATACTTCATACTAATTTCATTCCAAATTTTCGTGAAAAATTGTAATAATATTTTATAACAAATCTACCTCAAAATCAGCACAGTTCTCAATTCAATTCAATTCATTTATTTTTTTCAATATACTTTTTTTGAAAATATACAGAGTTTTTTTACAGAGTTTAGAGATATTTTCTTTACAAATATTTTAAAATTTAAATAAATGGTACATTCTCATATTATTATTAGGGAATAACATATTATTTTTAGGGAAAACAGGATAGTTAAAACCCTAACCAATTTTTTTTTTTTTTTTTTTCAATTATTGTTTCAAAAAAAATTTAATTGTTCATGATATGCTTTTATCATATATTTTATTTTACTTTTTTATTTATTATATTTATTTATTTATACATTTATAAAATATGAAGCTTATAAGGTTTGTTACACAAATTAGATAAACAACATAATATCAAATCAATAATGAAATACTGTTAAGACAAAATTATGTCTATAATAAATTTAAATAAATTAAAAATCGTAAATTAATATTAGGTTAGGATAGGCATGATAGGAAAGAAAAACAAAAATAAGAAAAATAAGAATGAACATATCGGGTGTCATTTAACAAAATCATTTAACATAAGATTTTATTTTTTGACGTAGAATCCGAATTTGCACAAAAAAGTACCCCTTCCCATTTGAAAATCTCGATTTTGGCTAATTTCGGCGATTTTTGGCCGAATAGTCCTTTCGAGATAAGCCCTTTTCCGGTCTTTCCTGGAAGTTGAAAATATCACCAATCGATAGAGCACCCTCAATTTAATTAATATTTTCTTTTTTGGTTCTAAAATAACGGCTCCTTCTCCTCGTAAAAAGCTGATACGCATGCTCTGAAACACCCGCTATATATAGATAATTAATATATTGAACAAAAGAAAAGTAAAAATTATGATGATGAACAATGATGAACACACACATTTATGAAATGCTGAAAACTGAATATTGAATTGATTCCGAAATCAGCCTACTAGTCTTAGCCTACTAGTCTTAGTTAACTTTTTTATGTTGTCTATGCTCAATATGGAGTTCGATATGGACCCCCTTGTATTGTTTATCTGAATAGAACACTGTATATTAAACATAATAAATTGTAATAGTATTATAACAGTAAAAAGAAAAATATATTCATAAACAGATTAATAAGAATTAAATAGACTTAAGTCAGTCTAAGTGTAACCTTGAAACAAATATAATTATTACAACACCTATGGCAAGGAACAATTAAATTCATACTTTTCAGTGACCTTCAAGAAATTACTTTATCAAAAGCATAAAATGACATTTTAATCGTATTTTTATTATTACAAAATTATATCTGTACTTTAAACAGTTACTAAGTTCACAAAAACTTAACTATTGTAGTCATTCTTGTGTTTATATTAACAATAAAGCGAATACATGAATGTAAGATAGCTGTGTAGATGATTAGATTAACAATATCGCAAAAAATGAAATGTAGAACTAACAAAACACAAGTTAACTTTTAATCCATTCAATTAAAAAACAAGAATATTTCCATAGTTTTTTCAAGATCCTCTATCACTATACATTTTTAGATATGCGATTAAAAATAATCATTCTAATGTTAAAGTGTTATTATAAATAACATCTAAATGGTTTACTTAACAATCATATTAAATTTTCACAAATGTCATATTTAATTGTCAACGATTTGTACAATAATATACAAGGTAATGTACAAGGAGAATTATTGATGCTTTTAACTATTGGTTTCAACCCACAGGTACACTGAAAAAAGTATTGCTCATCATATTGATAACTAGCATTCATTATCGCAAATTCATTATATTAATGCCCAAATTTTCTTATCTGAAGTAATTTTCCATTAAAATTTTTTGATGCTTTATGAACTGTACATCAATATAACGAATAGAGATTCATCAACATTTATTTTATTTTATTTTGGTCAAAATACAAATACATTCAAATTCTTGAAATATTTTATACACAAAATTTGTTTTTTCATTACATCACATTAATCTATAGGGTAATCAAATTATTGTTTGCAATCGTCAAAACTGATGAAATATTTTTTTTTTTTCAAATACTTTCTATTAAATTATTTCTTCAATAATAATCATATTAATGAATTAGATTATTATATTGATGAACTCTTTGTTTGTGATTTAAAAATTAAAAAAAAATCTTTGTTCAAAGGCGATATAAAATTTGAATGTTTTCTTCAATATGACAAAACTATACATGAAATTGATGAATATTGTTCATTTGCACAGTTACATATTTGTTTTTCGTTTTTTTTTTTTTGTGAGCACAAGAGTAATCATCAAATTTATAAATTTCAGTGTGATAGTAATAAAAAATGTTATAATTAAATTAAAATAGAAACAAACAGTAGTGGCCTCGGTAGCCGAGTGGTAAAACACTCGAGTGTAGTAATGTAACGACCGAAGGAGCACGGGTTCAAACCCCGTGAGAACCGAAAAATTTTTCAAATGGTGAAAATTACTGAAAAAAGTAATTTTCAATACAACCACATCGGTTCAAATATAATTTAATAATTAATAAAGATATAATATAACTAATAAAAAAAAAATAATATAAATATGTAATATACAAAAATATATACCAAATAATTAATACAATTTAATAAAAAAGGCCCACATTTCGAAAGGGAAAAGGACCTATAAAGTTGGCCTACAGATTTATCTGTAGGATCAACTGTTAAAATAAATAAATAAATACAAACAGTTTTGGCTTCAAGTTCAAATTTTAAATGGATTCAAATTTAAAAAGGTAAGATAAATTGAAAAAATTGCAAATATTTTAATTTACATTTTAGTGGAATCAAATTTTTCCTTTTTACTGTTCTTTACCTATATAACTTTCAAGACAAGCTTTCATCCAATAAAAGTATACATTTGTATGCTGCATTGTCAATTCCATGCAGAAGGATTTCAAAGTCAATTTTTCTTATATAGAATGAAATTTCAGAAGACGATGTTAAGAGTGGTAATACTAACATTCTTGTTTAATTTTTAAAAATTATTAAATAAATAACATTTACATTATTTATATTTTCTACAGACAAAGCTGCAGTTTAAGCACTTTATTGTGTTTGCATGGTTACCTGGTACTAACTCAAAAGCTTACAAAAAATGAAAATACAAATACACAAAGAAAGATTCAAAGAGGCGTTTATGTTTAGTAGCCCAAAGCATACTGCAAGTGGAAGATCATCTTTTCAGAGCAGATCAGATTCAAAGCATGTACAACAACTTCATCGCTAGAAGACAAAAACTTAGTAATTTTAGTAATTTTTTATCCAAAGATTTTTTATAAAATTGAATGTCTCTTAAATGAATTATAATATTTTGATTGACATCATTAATAAAGGTTCTATTTATAAGTAATACATATTTTTTTTTAATTCATATTTTTATTTACAGGATCCCTTGAAAAAAATTTCATACAGTAAATATTTTAAATAATGAATTAATTATCGTAGACAATAAAATTTAAATCATTTTTCATACTATCAATATTTTGCAACCTGGTTCATTAATATCTTAAATTCATCCATTGATATAAATAATTCGTTCATTAATATGATGAACTTATTCATTATAATTATGAATTTATTAATGAATATTTGCATTATTATTTACGTTTCAATATGTTGGTGAATGACATTTGATGAACTCATATTCATTATATTGAAGAACCCTTACATCGGTTGAAAATTGATGAATTTTTCATAAATTAGATGGACTTTTTCGTTATATTACTGCTACTCATTTTTTCAGTGTAGTTTGCTTTAGTTTAGTTTGTCTTTCGATTGTAACAAACTTGCAATTTAGTCTCAAAGATGGTTGCTATCGATTATAAAGCGATTTTCATAAAAACATTCAATATAATTTTAGTAATAGTAATAATGTATCAATTTTCTTGATAGTAGCAATATTATTTTTGGGATTTATATGCATTTAGTTTCAGTCCATTGGTTGTTGACAAGAATAGTGTTGCATCAAGTTCATCATTCATTTTTGTATGTAAGCAAATAAATTAAATTCATCACTTTTAATAATTTGGATTTTTTATTCTAAATTGTTTATGTTTTTTCATTTGTACCAATATAAATGCATTGTAATGTAATATAAAACCTTTAATCGCTAACCCTTTACCACTTTGATGCTGTTTCAGCTTAAAAATCATACTACATAAATGTAGTCCGCTTTCAAAAATTTTATGTACTCTCATATTTTTGTATAATTTACATTTTACTTGCAATTATTCGTTTTTTAATAGCAACCAATTCAAATGATCTCAAAATCTTTAATAAAAATATTAGTTAAAATTTACGTCACCTTAACGATTGTAGGTGAATAAAAATCACCATAGCGATTAAAAGTTAACTAAATTTTAATTTTGCATATTGAACTACATAATATTTAACTTTCCTATAAAATTTATATTATTTTTTAAAATTAAAGATCATAGTTCATTAAACATCTTCAAATCATTACACATTATAATTTTTGTGTGCTTTTTTTCTAAAGAAGTTTAATTTCAAGTTGAAAATAGGTTTTAGCGAATAATGATGAATATCTTCTTCATATATTAATTAAAATAATATATTAATAAAATAAATAGGTAACATATTATTTTTCAGTTTAAAAAGAAATAATAATACATATAATTTTATCCTTTGGTTTATTCTACTTAGCCATTGTAATATATTCAAAATGCAGTTTATTAGAGTGTATCTATAGCACTTTAGCACTACTCTTATTCCTGAGTTTAGTAATTATTAATAGTAGCTGTTGGAAATTGAATATACAAAATTAACCAAAAATTACATTTACTAAACATTCACACAAATTTTGTCCCACAGAACAAATTGTTTTTAGGGATATACACTTTCAATATAGCATCACTTTACGTTTTCACTTGTATTCAATACGATGATGTTTTTTTATCTATGTGTGTATAAAAATTTCATTCATTTCTAAACAAAAATGATTGAAACAAGAATAAATAAAATAAATACACAAAATTTTTATTTGGTATTATCAATTAAATATTATCAATTAATTCCTTCTTTTTCGTGAATACAGAAAATTCCCTGCACAAAATGTGTTAGAGGAGTAAAAGTAGTTAGCTTCATTTTGTTTTTTATCTTAAAATCATATTTTAAAAAGAACCTTATAGTCTTGCAGGCCTTTCAATATCATTTTTGGGTGAAGCAAGTACCGCTACTAGGTTGCAATTTAACGAATACTAATTGGAAATTATTTACGTAGTTGTTTCCCATATACCTTTCAATTAATTGGAACACTTGCGATATGCATCTTGAAACGGTTGCCTGGCTTCCATTAACGTTTGTTAGCACCAACTGGGTGTTGATATGATCAAGTTAGAAAAAAATTTACTACTACCAAAAATTTCAAATGAAATGTTATTCCATTCAATAAACGCTATTGGCCAAAAGGAGAGAGCATTTCAATTATTTTCATTGCTTTTATTTTAGGCATTCGAAAAAAATGTTTGCAAAACATATTTTTAGGTATTGTGAATGGTTTTGCATTGTATCTGAAATTTCTGTACAAATGTTTTTGAATACGACTAAAAAATAAATTATTAATAAAAACTATGAAAGACGGAATAAGTATTACATGTATGTACTTCTCCTCAGTTTCCTTCATTTATTTTTCCAATTCAAATAATAATATTTCAAAATTTTTTTTTTCAATTCGCCTTGGTTTTCAAATTTTCAATCGGCCTTGGTTTTATTTTTTATTTCTAATTATAATTTATAAACATTTTTTTTTTTTTTTTAATTTATTATTTGAAATATTTTTGATGGGCTTCAGTTATTTATTATAAAAATATTTTTCATTTACTTTTAAGATTAACAAGCTGATTCAGAGGTCCTTATAAAAGATGTTTCAGGTTATTTTTGCCTTATAACCATTATTTCAGAATAGCAAAATCTTTAAAAGTGTTTTAAAATTATTCACCATACTACTTATAAGATCATATGTTTTTGAAGTCTCTTAATCTTATCAAAATATGTTGTAGAATACCGATTTCTTAAAACTTTCTTATAACTACTAGTTATAACTACTAGTTAAAGTTCTTTAAAAATTTTAAATATCCCAAAGAATAGACTGACATTTGAAAATAAAGAAAATTCTTGTAAATAACACCCTGTAGTATAAATTCAGAAAATTAGCTTAGATTCAGTACTATTGTCATCATCATTCTGTATATACAGCGAGCTTGCATTATCTAATTTTTAAACCTAAAAAATTTTAAAATTAGAAAGCAGTATTGAAATTGACATAACAGTGAATTTAAATGCATAAAACTAAATAAAACTACAGTTTAATTTAAATATAAACTCAAAATCACGAATCAATTACGAAATCGGTACTGTAATTTTAAATCTCTAGAATTAACTTGATTCATACAATTTTCCAGCATAATTTTTTTTCCAAACTTTTCTCTATACCGACATTTTTTATTATCATTGAATATTTTTAAATTCTGATTTAAATTTCAAAGTAACCAAAACTACATTATTATTATTTTTTTAGTTTTTCTTGTGACTTTACAGAATTAAAGAAAAATAAATGTGAAAGTTCAACAAAAGATTGAAGAAATTTTTTAATAAAACTTCATAAAAAAAAATAAAAAAAATTTTCATTTTAATGTCATTACCTTTGTTTGAATTTATGCTGTCTCCTTTAAAATTACTGTTAGCATCCTTTTACTTATGTCAGTTTTACTTGTATAATTTATATGACTCTACATACTACACATATGCTAAAATATATATAAATAAAATCTGATCCTCGGGTGTATGTATAGAACAAAAACAAAGAAAAAATATTTAAAAAATAAGTTTTTGAATTGGCCTGAAGAAAAACAAATACAATTTTGCTTTTTAATTATGTATGAAAGAGATGAAAAACATAACAGAAATTTTAATTTTCAGCAGTTTCTCTACTACTTCTGACTCAATTTAATTGTAATAAAAGTATAGTAGATAAAATTTCAACTCCAGGAAGTGTATACATTTGAGTATGAAATTTAGAAATCAATCAGATACAGGTAAATACGTTTCGATATTGGAATATTGTTAAAGGATATTTGACTTGCAATAAAAAATTTAATTTTCGATATACGATTTTATAGACTACTAGCTGTACACGGTCCGCGTTGTTGCACCTTTTCTTAAAACAGTGTTTTTTAAATGCTTTATATCCATTTTACTTTCGATCTTTATTTATCTGATGACTTTGGTTTACTTTGCTATACTGGTTCGGATATCTATCAATCTTCAAAAATATTTCAGTATCAACCCTTTGTCATTGGGATGAAATAAATGACAAAAGTAATTAGAGTTTTGAAGAGTACAATTTGGTAACAACTTAAATAAAATGGAGGTATTCCATTTCAGAAGGTTTGGTTGCTGACAATAGTAGTAATTTTCCATATATAATGAGTTGACAGGCCAGAAATTTGATGAAAAGCAATGTAGTAAAATATTTAGTAAAAACTTGCAGTGTCGTACGTAATTAAGTACAAAATATAATTTTACTTTACTGTCGGGAACATCAAAATAAAAAGTAAAAAAAAATATAGGACTACAATTTTTTGTATTAGAGCAATGCATTTTCCCATCATAAATCTATTTTTTATAAGATTTTCTGTAACTGCAGGTTATATTTTAATTTTTTTTAAATTTGTATGACTTTTTGAACATACCTCTTGGTTAATTTTGATTAAAAATACTTTCAATACCGTTCAGAACAACATCAAATTATAATACAGGTCTACAATTGACAGTGGTTAGTGGATACAAATAACAGAAAAAGAATTGAAAATGAATAGCAAGCATAAAGTAAATGACAAAGATTGATGAATGAGCCACGTACTAGAACACTTTTTTTCGAGGATATTCACTGAAGGACAATTTAGAAGAATAAAATTCAGAATTTTTTTTTTTTTTCTATACTTTTAAGATTATAAAATGAAATTTACGTTTTAATATAGAACAAAGTAATAAATTCTTCTCTTTCATTTTTTTTTATTTTTTTTTATTGTTTTGAAAAATTGCAAATTGACCCCATTAGCTCGAATATGGAAAATATGGTTTTAATGTGAAATACTTTTTATTTTCGTTTTTTTTTTTCACATTTTTTCGTCTCTTCACTATTTTACTTTATTTTTTTTCCAATTGTTTTAACTGAGCCCTTAAAAGTTTGTTATACTTCTTCAGGCAAAGTTAATCTAGTTTACTTTGATTTTAAGTTAACTTTGAGATTTTCATTTTTAAATTGAAGTTTTGAGGATTGCTTTCTTTTAATATAAAAAAAAAACATACAATAGTTAAAGTAAAATTCATAATATGAAGGGGGAGGAAAAAAAATGTTGACTTTTATTTTGATTTGAGAGCAATGTACACTTGCTGTAAGATAAAAAATTTATTTATTTATTTTTAAATTTCAAAGTTAATATTTAGAATACAAATTTGAAAACAATGATACGAGTATAATCGTCGGAAAAATTGTGAAAACAAATAAATTTTTGAATTTTGAATATACAAAATGCGCTAATTTGTTACGCTCTATAGAAGAAATTCGCTCATTGGAGGTTTCAAAATAAAATAATATGTAAAAATAAAATGTTTGAAATAAATTAAACTTAGCTGGAATATTGTTTATGTAAATTTGGAATATTTTGGGTTTAAAAAGTCATGAACGTTCAAAGAACCATGATAAGCTTTTGAGGTATTTTGGTCTAATTAACAGAACTTTGATATGCGAACGAACCATTTTGAACATTTAACCAATGAAATTGACTCTATTTTTGATTGCATGCGATATTACATCGATTAATGTCTCTTAAAATAATGAATAATAATACAGAAATAATAGAATTTATGTAAATCTTCCTCGCAAAATATTAGTTGGTATCCATGATTAGTTTTAATTATTGAACTTATTTTGCATCTAACAAAATTTTGTGAAAAATATTAGGGTATAGTGACAGTTCTGTATTTGTATTAATTACAACCACGTCTAGCGAAAAAAAATTAACCACACAAACTTTAAACTGAGGTTAAGTATAGAAAACTCGTACTTCCACATAATATTTGTATTGTTTTTGGTTTTACATTTAACATAATTTGTTCTAAAATTATGTACCTATTCATTTCTAGATAGAGCTAAATTATTATTAAACATATTAACGTATTTTTATTATGCTAATACTGGGGAGGGAAATTTGACGTTCAAAGGCTCTTATTTGTTTTCATCAACAAAGTGAAAACCTTAAATATGAAAATAACCACGGTAAAATCAAAATTGCATAAAAAAACATCAATTAGATATAAGCTGCATGTCGTATACGACAAACCTGTCAAAGAAGTTACATATTTTAAATACTTTGGTACCGATATGACATTATCTGAAGACATTAAAATCGAGTTTAAAGAACAAGAAAACAATTTCCCCCTAATAGTTTCTCGCTTCTTACCCCTGACGACATGTAGAAAAATAAATACATAGGAAGAAATTTCGAAATGTATAAGGCTTGCGATGGAACAATCTTAACCTCTTGAACAGAATGAGCAACTAACAAAGTTGCTAAATGTCAGAAATGTAGCAATCAAATTTTATGCGCACAGAGTGCAAAACGTACACATTCAAACATTCAAATAAAATTGATTTTCAGTAGATGTCAAAGTAGAATTTCTGCGATGAAGTTTTTTTTTCTTTGAAACATAGCCAAAACACTATGTGGAGGGGGAAAGGAAAATTAGGAAAGGAGGATGATAAAAGGGAAGGAGGAGTTAAAACTTTTTCAACTTTTGCGCGATGGCTACGATGAATTTTTTCATTCTAGCTATACAAATGCCTATTTTCATATGATTCAATTTTCAAAGTAGTATTTCTGCGTTATAACGGTATGATGGGTGCGCTCATTCTTTTCAAGGTATAATGTATACCGTAGAGTGCAATGTTGGCACAGTATAGTAATAAACTTGGTTAAGAACTACTGAAATGAAATTCCAATCTTTGCAGCATCACATTATTAGAAATATATGTGATATCTTGTTCGATCGGTAACAAAAACGAAATGTTCCCAGACAGAGAACGACCCTATAGAAGAAACGCTATCATTTATGTAGGAATGCAAATATGGTATCCGAAAACAAAAAAAAACGATTACCGACTGGCAGGACAGCAAAATTAAAAACAGTCCTGACAGGAAACTAAATAAACAAGAATATTTTTATCATACAACAACATATATTTAGAATTTGTTAAGTGTCTCAATAATTTTGATAATTAGCATGATAATGGTATAGCAAATATCGTACTAAAAGTTAATTTCAATAACATATTCAACAAATCTAAACTTTTTACAAGTTTTTTTACTAATATAAAAAATTTTATTAAATTGCAAAGATTTTTAGGTCTTTTAGTTAATCAGTTGGTTAGAGATATTAAGAAATGTAGGATTTTATTAATTATAGACTAAGAACCAAAACTGAATTTAATGATGGAAAAAATCTGAATTTTAATTGGACAATTTTATTGTAATTAAATGCAAAAATAAGTCTCCAAAGCTCAGAGAAATGTGATAGTACGACATTTTATATTATAAAATGATAATGTTAATTGTTAAAATAAGAGTTAAAATTGCACTATAAAATAAATTTATGTAATTATAAATTTAATTAGATATTATTAAAATTTCCATAACTCACAGATGTACTAATGACATCTTATAATAAGTTATAAAATCAATAAAAATAAAAATCAAGAGTTGTATAGGTAGTCTAACACTATAAATACCTACTGATGAGTTCTGGTAATGTTATGATGAACGAAATAATTTCTAAAAATACTTTGTTTATTAAAATTGCAGTTCAATGTCAATTTTGTTAAATTCAATTGATAAATTCAATGTCAGGCTTCATTTACAATTCATCAGCCTTTTCATTATTCTCTACTTCTTTTATTTGAGTTAAATTCTATCAACAACGTTAGACTTATATCTTTACGATTTTTCTCAATGAGATAAACCCCAAAATCACGTCATTTCTTGCATTTAAATATTATGATATACATTTAGTTCTATTCTCTACCTGTTGGTGTTTTTTTAATTATGCATCAATATAATTTTTTTAATTTTATTTTTAAATTTAACCATAATTATATTTAATTTGTAAACTGATATTGAAAAAAGTATGGTACAAATATCTGAACCATTTCACAACTGATGTTCATTACTATTTAATTAAATGATTGATATTTAAAAAGAGATGTAGCAAAACTAAGTATTTTTTAAAGTTTTTTTAATTTTCAATTTTACAATACACATATCTACAACTTAACATTACAAAAATTTTAATTTACCAAATTGCTGCAACACCACAATGTACAGAGTTTCTTCTTTTCCACGCCAGAATTAAATTTGAATTTAATTTTTTGTTTTTTAAATTTGCTGAATAAATTATTAGATATTTTCGTTTTTTAGTTCAGAGCATAGATCTGAGCGCGCTTTGACTCAAATGAGCAAGTTCGTATAAGACAGATAAGCTCCAAGCGCTCAGATTTAATTAAAAAAACACGATTTGAGTAAACTGTCATTTTTATTTCATTTTTGTTTCAAATTGTCATTTGTCAATAACCGAATTTAAACTTTAAATTTTGAAATTTACAAAAAGTCTAAACTAAAAAATATGTATTTTTGATTAAATATTAATTATTTACCATTACAGCTTATATCGTTGTCCATTATTTCTTAAATTGTAAAAATCACTGGGGACATTTATTTTAAATTTTAAAATGATTTACTTTTTACTATCGTATAGTAGCGTCATCTATTTTGTTTTTAAATAAACATCCTTTTTTTGACATTTAATATTCAACCGCTCTACGTGCTCTGCTAATTTAAATCGAGCACATAGAGTACGCTCGAAGCGCGCTCTGAACGCATAAAAAAATACGGATTTCAAGCTCTGAATGCCCTAAGCAAAAAAAACATCCGAATCTGTTTTTGACAGTTCGTGCTCTGCTCTGAACTAAAAAACGAAAACACCTATTATATATGCGGTTGTTGTTTAAGATAATATACAATAAAAAAAATTATATATACCAAGAATAATTTGAAATTATTTCCCCCAAATTTTAATTCGCCAATTGGGCGAATACGATTTTGTTTTTATTACTTTTAAACTTAGTCTAAATTCTAATTATATATGAAATATTTATATCCAAAGAAAACAGAAAATACTTTTAATTAATTAAATTAAAATTTAAAAAATGTAAAAATTATAATTTGTAACATTGCATTTTAATAAATATTTAAATATTTTAATTGGTACCCATATTTTATGTTTTTCTATAAAATTCTAGAGACGTTGTATCCATTACATAATTATTAATCCAAAGTGTTAAATATAGCTATATCCTTGTATTATTGCTTCTACATCAGCTATTGCCTACTATTTAAAAAAATTATATTTAAAATTTTATACATGTTAATTTATCCCTGCCATATCTTTTCATTTGTAATGAGCCCATTAACCTTAAAGTAACATTTCATAGAATTTTTTATTTTTTTTTTATTTTACTAACACTTTTATTTTTATTTTTTAAATGGAAAAAATATGTATAATATATAAAAGTAAGCGTGTATATTTCACATAAGATTCTTCCTTTCTTCTAAATATTTAATTTAGTTTTTGTGTTGGTATGTATGTGTAGTAGTAGTTTTTGCATTTTATTTTGTTGAATTGAAGAGTACGCAATATTATAAGTTGTTGCTGCAATTATCGTCATAGGTCGTTTCCATTTAATATTACTATTATGTATGTAGCAAACAGTTATAATTTATATACAGTCTCATAAGTGCACTGCAATAGAATAGTGTTGTAATGATTATGTATGGAAAGATGTATACTTTTACAGTTGTTACCACTGAAATAGAATTTTTCTTAGAATTTTACACGGAAGTTATATTTGTTTTTAGAATAGATTTACAATTTTTTTTGCTTTATTTATATATGAAATACTCATATGAAAACCTATCACCTGATTCTTATCCTTTTTCAGAAATTTTTGTATTGCATTAGAAACCTTTTTAATATCAAAACAGATCCAAAACATTGTTGATAAGTAGATCTAGATGTTTGTAAAGGCATTATGTGTATAATACAATATAAAAGTGTAAAAAGAACTACTCTATGATGAGTACTAACATCAGTAGACTATTCTAAAGATACAAATTTTTTTTTAATTTTTCTGTAGAGTTGGTTGATATTGTAGAAACCCTTGAATTGTAATAATTTGAAATTTTTCATTGAAAAAATCAAAAATTCTATCATACCAAGCTTATTTTGAATCGTAGTATAAAATTTAATAGAGACCAATTAAAATGTTGTTTCCAATTGATTGCGGTGTTAATCTAAGTATTTTAAATTATAAATGCATTTAAACGGTATCATTACAAATTTAGTGTATATTCAAGATTAAATATAAGGTCTATTCATCAATGTTTATTTAAAAGCCTTTTAAGTATAATGACTAATGAATGCTATCAAATTTTATTTACTGTTTTATCAATAATTTTTTTTTTTCAAATTTTGTAAAACTAACAGTAAGTGGAGCGCTACTTTAAATTCCTATTGTTGAAAAGATGTGACATCAGCATTATGGTAGGGGACATTTTCGTTTGGCAAACATGCCAAAAGGCTTCCAATTTCTTCAAACGACTTTTGTAGAGTATCTCTGAGTATCTGTAGAGTAGAGAAATAGGATGGAACTGTCAAACATCTTTTCTGTACCAGCCCTGATCTTTATTAAAAAAGGAGTACCCATTCGGAGGCTTCTTTCTGGACCCACTCAGTGACCCTAAAAGCACTAAAATCCAAGACATCCACCTTTTTTGTAAAAAATTCAAAATGATTCAACGAGTATGTTCTTATGCGAGGAAAGCTCCCGTGATGTTACAATGGATCGCACTGGTCTAACTGCGTCGGCCTTTATAGGTATACCTACCTGGTTCTACTAAATTTTTGATATGAGTTTCAGAGATTTTAGGGAGCCGAAAATTTTCGTTTTAATTTGAAAAGTCATAACTGGCGAAAATATTTACTATGAAGAAGTGAAACGATATTGATTTATTGGGGTACTATGTATGCCTATTACATAGTATGAAAGATAGAAATATTATTAAAATATATCAACCTAAATCGTTGTTTTCTTGTGCATTTGTTGTCATTTGCACTTTTACATGCGTGTAACAGAAGCGCTTGTAATGTAAATCATTTTGATTCCCAAACTAAAATTTAGTTCGTACAAGAACGTGTAACGGCTTATTAATTACAAACACAAAATAGCATAAAATACATAAGCATAAAAAGGTTAAATGTATATTTACGCTAAAAACGCAAATAAGCACAAATCATAAAATCAGGTTCAGGGTTTTGAATGCTCTTATATTTCACATCTAAGCTTGGTCAATACAACAGGCTCATATAGACAAAATGGAAACGAAATAATGCAATCAAAAGAAGAATACCGTCAGTGAATAAAATATTTTTGTCGGTTTTCTCAGTAACAGTTCATTATAGTGATTAGGCAACCAATAGTTTATTATTCGGATGCTAGAAGACCAAAGCTGTATGAAATTATAATAATAATCACCTTTAAAATAATTACCAATAATGGTTGGGTCATACATAGAAGATTACATTACACTAGTTGGGAGAGATCGTTACAACATTATTACAAATCACTGATGAAGGAAGTGAATTGCTTCCCACATGTTAGTATTTGCAAAATGAAAATTAGTTATAATTAGTTGTAATATATGTAATAAATGATAATTAGTTATAATAGCGATAACGAGGCTATTAAAATTGTAATTGTATCAAATTGGATCGAACATATCCAAAAAATATTCAAGCCCAGTGGATAAATCATAAATATCCAAAGCCCAAGGAGAAAATCCAAAGCCGAGTAGACAAACCACAAAGTAAATAACGATAGAGGGAGGTATTAAAATTGTAATTGTATCATATTGGGTCGAACATGCGCTAAGAATATCCAAAGACCAGTGGAAAAAGCATAAAAATGCAGACTCCATTAGTATTTTCCACCTGGAAGATCTGATATTTACAATAGTTCAGTTTTTATTGGTGCAATAGTTCAGGCCCAGTTGACCAAGTTCCAAATTGGACTATTGCGCCAGTAAATATAATGATTAAATATGTATTGATGATTTTAATATCTATATATACAATTTTTCATTCAAATTCAACATTTAGTCCAACAATTTGTTTGCAAAAATGTTGAATTTGATAAAAAAATGTTAAATTTATTTGAAAAAATGATGAATTTGAATGAAAATAAATATACATCATAATGTTGAAGAAAGAAAAGTCGTAGGAGACTGATAGGCAGTTTGTTTTTGAGATAGAAATCCATCCAAAACAACTTATATTGAACAGTTTGAAAATATCATAAAACTTCCTAACATTTAGTTGGATTCAAAATGGAAAAAATAATTTATTTTCACGAATTATACCGACTTAAATATCCAATTTATAAATATCTCTACGATAACGGTGTTATTTTTTAGTAGTTATACAAAATCCAAATAATACAAAAAAAAAAATGTTATGATGAAAAACTAAACACACTGGAGCATATTATTTTTTTACTTTTCTGGTATTAGATTATCAAAAAAAAGCAAAAATTATACCATGAAAAATTATTTTAATGCATTTTCTATATATACCGTGATGGTAACAACAAACTTATCTAAATAGACACAATATAATATATTCAACTAATCTTTAAGATTCTCACCAAAAATAAAAAAATAAAATAATAATAAAAAAAAACTAAAATATAAGACTTTAAGTAGATCACAATTTTTGAATAGATCTAAAACTAAGAGGATAAAGTTATTGCTTTCAATGAATTTTCTAACAGAACAATCAAGTGCAGGATGTCAAGAGATTATCTCTTTTATAAAGTTAAAAACTTATGTCACCTGACTTCTACATTACATTCCATATATACTACACATTAATACATATACGTATACATATACATAAATATATGCAACTATTTGGCTTCTTAATACAATAAAGTGCATCCACTTATTCAATGCTTTAAGTCTATTTGTATGACGTGCATAAATATGCTATATTATATATATATAATACGTATATATATATACAAACATATTTATAAGTTCAAATAATATACAAATACATCAATTTCCTGTACTACACTTGAAAATTTGTCATAAAGGAGCGAGTGAACTTTCTTTAAAAAAAAAAAAAAAAAAAAAAAAACAATAAAAAATCCTTATTATTTAATGGAATAAGATGAAAGCATATTTTTCATAAGATTATTTATTTTTATGTATAGGTAAGTATGAATATGTGTATTAGATGGATGATGGTTGATGGTATGAATGAACAAAATATAAATAACGTTTGGAAAAAAATAGAAATAAAAAAAAAATAAAAAGAATTGAAGGTGTATTATAGATGGTTAAATGCTCTAAGGTAAGTGCTCTTCTTTTATTTAATAATTTTGTTTTAGTTGAAGGTTTCAGTTTTGTTGTATAAAACAAAAGCTATGCAACAACAACAGGAAACGCTATTTAACTTGTTTATTTTCTATTTTTTTTATTTCTTTTTTTTTTTTTTTTAATTAGGGACAATAATATCTTTCCAAAAACTTTCATCGTAATAAATGTTTAAATATGAATTGAAAGTGTTTTCTTTTAACTTCTCGTTATCCTGTTTTCTATAAACTTTTTATATATAGTGTTTTTCTTTTGTTTTATTTTGAAGTAATCCTTTCGGGATATAAAAGGAAATTAAATTTATAAACTTTTATTATAATATATAATCGTGTATAAATGTATGTGTATATGAGGGTAAGAAAGAGAGAGAGAAAATAAATGAAATTGATGAATATAAAAGTAAGTTAATTTGTAAATGCATCCAGATACTGTTTTTGTAGTCATGATCGTGTAACATTCATGGTATTCCTGTTGTGCTTAAAATTGTTGCATTTTTATTTCTCGTTTTTCAATTTTTTTTTTTTTGGTTTTTATTTTTAAAAACAGAATAAAATTTGATATTAATTCTAATGAATAAAGTTTTAAATGTATATATACATACACAGATATAGTTTTGTTTTTGGTTTTGAAATATACCAAGGTTTATATTTGAAAAATATAGAATTGTAAGAAAAGTATTATGAATTTTTTATTATTTTTTTTAAATCCATTTCGCAAATGGGTATTTGGTCTGTGGACATTTCACAATTGGTAAACATATTAAAAATAAAATTTGGCACTTTGGGTAATTGGGTTATTGACTATACTGTGCAAATGGGTAAAATTTGGCACTGAGCAAATGGGCTATTAGCAATAGACATTTCACAAATGGAAATTTTGGTAAATTTTTATTTGTATAGTTGTATGCAGCAACTGCGACCTATAAAAATGAACTGTTAAAATTTTTTGTTAAATATTCACATTTGTGAAAGATTTTTTGCCAAAATTTATCTCTTTAATTGAGGCGGACATGTACTATCACGCTACTTCCTTAATCTAGTACTGGGACGTATATTGCAACAAGCGTGATAAACATGACCGGTACTATATTTTTCAAATATGTTGAATTGCAAGGGTATACGTATACTGATGACATTAACATCATCGTCATGACAGTAATATCAACGGGCGGTCGTCTTAACTTTTTTGTTTTTTCTTTATTTCAATAAAAATATTAAAATACCCAAAACTTATACAAAAGAAAAAAATGTTAAAAAGAAGACTAAATAAAAAGAAGTAATAAGTAATATAACAAGATTATTTACAAAAATAACGAAAATTCAATTTGAGTTTGAAATAAAAATAAATAATTTTATACAAATTTTGTGATAAACGGAATAGGACCTATAAAGTTGGCCTACAGATTTATCAGTAGGATCAACTGTTAAGATAAATAAAAAAATAAATTTTGTGATAATACAATTTTTTTATAAGTAAATATAATATCAATTTTTACGGCCCTTGCATAAGCTGTTGGGCCTTATGATCTTATTTAAAGTTATCTTTAACTTTTTTTTTTCATTTCTATTTTATATTTTTTATCTTTTTACCATGCTTCAAATCTTACTACGTTTGTCTATTGAAATTTTACATTATTAAGAGAAAAATTAAAATAAATTAAAATAAAATTATTAAAAAATTAATACAAAAACAACGTAGGTGAAACTGGTTTCAAATTCAATTAAATGCGTATTTCCACACGAGTCAACCCTCAACACAAGTTCAAACCTGACTCGTGTGGAAGTACGCAATTTCATACAAACTATCTTATTTATTGGTAGATCTTACTTCTACCCAGATTGAAGGAAAATCAAACAAACAAATGTGAAAGTAAATAAGAAAAAAACAAAATATATGTTGTCAACATATAAAAAGACCTCTTAATATCATATTGGTTAAAACATCAGGATCGCCACATATAATTTCGATATATCTATCTTATAATCTACCTTGAAGCCAGTATTAATCCAACAAACTACACCAAAATGGAGGTACGACGAAGAATAACCCTTGAAAACCATTACTGTTTCGGCTTGTCAAAATGTATAGGACCAAAGCTTCTATCCCGCAACACGAAAGTTCAATTCTACAAAACGCTCATACTCTTGATTCTGCTCTACAGATTATAATCAAGAATACTGTCCAAGACAAGTGAGCATGCACTTGGTGTCTTCCAGAAAAAAATTGTTCCCGAATATATGGTCGTGAAAACGACGATAAGCTCTGGAACTGTATAACGAATTGAATGTGTAGTCACAAAAATTAAAGCAAAAATACTTAATGGGTGGCACAGCGGTTGGATGAAAATAATAAACCCAAGAAAATTTTCCATTCCAGACGGTAAGGTCCAACTTCAGGACAGACCAAACCTTCATTGGGCAGATATATAACTTCATTATATATAATATTTCAATTTAGAGAAATCAATATATATATACAAAGAAGCCCTAAATAATCTAAACTATCAATCCTACCGAATCTAGATTTTAAGCGCTAACACAAACTTTATTCAGAACACCTTCATGTACCGATTTACGAAAAATCATACCGTGGAGATGGAATTAAAAGTATAAAAGTTATGTATAACATATATAACAGTTACGTCCATCAATATTCGAAACTGAATATGTAGAAGAGGGAAAATGAATGCATTTCATTAATACCAGTTCTTGGGATAATCTCTATAGTTACTAAATCGATTTTTTATTTTATCTTCGCCACTTACACAGAGATTTGTCATTATAATAGCTTAAGATTATTATTATTATTATTGCGAATGTGTCCAGCTATATTCTTACAAATTCGGAGTCCATTCAAATTTAAAGCAATAATTTAATGATGATGTAATTTTTGTTGCTGGAATATGAAGAGCACACTTTTGAAGCTTTAGTCTACAATTTTTGAACCTACATAGACAAAATAGATAAAATTTTACAAATAACATTAGAGTGTTGTACAAAGATAAATTTTTATGATTATGTCCTTTAGTTATCGAGGAGAAGATATATTATTTAAAAATCATAAATTAATTTTCTAAATTCAGAGCAAAATAATAGTTGACATTTTTTTAGCTGCGCAAATTACTCAGAACCGCTTCTTAGCAGTTTGTAAATAAAACGAAAAAAGTAAGATTTCGAACAAAACATAACTACTAATTTATACTGGTTTGACATTTAATTTTTTTTGTGTAAAATTCGTTTTGTTTAGCAAATTAAAAATTAATTAAAAGTATAATAAACGCTCAGTTGAGCGGTAATTAAAAAAAATTTACAAAATTTAATTCTTCTGTTGTTTAACGAAAAAAATATTATATATAATTATGTAAGGGTACGATGTAAGTAAATTTATCAGATGAAAGCTGCTTTGATGAATGTTTACTACTAAATTCTTCTTCATCTTCCTCATCATCTTCATCTGATTCATCAATCGTAGAACGATGTAACAAAATACCAAAAATTTAAAATTATGTAGAAATTATTGCGAACTACTCAAATAATCAGTTTAAACAACATTTTCGTTTGACAAGAAATGAAGTTAAAAACTTGATATATATAAAAATATATTTATTTAAAATATTTATTTTAATTTGAAAAATATTTTGAAATTTTATTAGCAACAAAAATTATTGACATAATCTTCAGAACTGACCATTTATAAAATTTTTATTTTACTCAATTTTTGACATAAAATTAATAAAATATTGTATAGTACAAAACTTCACCGCTAGAATATTTTAAAATCCTTAGTGGTGAAGTTGAGTTTTAATATAAAAATTCAACTGCTCAAGACTACGCAAATACAAAGCTTGCGTAGTAGTGAGCAATTTTGTGCAAGTTTGATTAGTTTGCTCAGCTAAAAAAAAAACGCAACTAACATTAAATAAATGTAAATTTTTCATGCCTTCTCCATATTTTTTGTGGCAAACGTTTTAATTCAGAAACGTACTGCAATGCAAAATCCAGGGAAAATAATCCCAAGTATCCGAATGTAGAAAACTATTTTCAACGTAATCCAACACAATAATTAAACTATAATTATGATTGCCAGTAACGTTGGATCGATAGATTGCTTCACTGTGCTGTACAATTTGTATATTTAATTTTTTGTCTGACAATTGTTTCACAATTTTACAAATTTGTAGTTCTATTTAGTTCTTGCTGGCTGATTTTCTTAATTGTCTACAAGTTATATTTTGCTATGAAACACCGTATAAATTAATAACGTAAGTAAGCCATAAATGTTGAACTAAAACAAGACTGTTTTATTTTTAATAGTTATAGTCTTACTCGTAACAGACGAATTTCTGTATAGGTAGTCCGTTGAAAAAGATATGATATAACACAAATTTTCATGCCGAACTAATGCTAATGAAATTTGTTTTCTATCCCAAAATTCTTGTTTCATAATAAATAAATTAGTCTCTTTATGCTGTAAAATTATTACCATATTGTTGTTGTGGTCGTTTTCCTTTCTTATTTCAATAAATTGAATGATCATCAAAGTCCTATATAATATTTCATAATATGTACTTACTAAACACTCAACATTGTAATAGTCTCAACCACTTTGAAATTCTATCCTGATCGTTTTTTTTTATTACCAATTCATATGCAAAAGATTTTCATATCTACACACATTCGGTTTTAAACATAAATTTTGTACAGAAATTGCAACCTACTCAACTCTCAATATTTTTTTTTTATGAAATAAAAATAAAGGTTTAAGAAAATTTTTTAATACTCATTATTCAACCCAACGGCGTGACGGCAAAATAATCTTTGATCATTATTAGTTTTTCTTCCTTTCTGTTTTTTTTTTTGTGTTAAATGATGTCAGACAAAGTACCATGATAAAAATCAAAATTCTTTGCTAAAATTTAAAAATTTGAAAAAAAAATAAAAATATTTTCTTACAAATATTCTGCTTATTTAGCATATCGTCAATATTGTATAAAAAAAAAATGTACACATACATTTAATATAGTATAAAAAAACCACATACACATTCATTTAATTACGAGTAGGAGTAATAGTGGGCAAAGTAGAAGGAAAACTTTCACGCATGTTTTTAAAATGTAAAGAAAATTTTAAAATTTTGGTTTATCCTTGAAAATTGTTTTTTTTTTTTGTTTACCAGTACATTTTAAAAAAAAAAAAGTACAAAACATTTAAAAAAGGAAAATTAACAAATATATGTACTAAAATTACAGTTGGCATTCCATACTAAAAGACTACTTCGAGTTTTGTAACATTTTCTTACTTGAAAATTCAAAAAATATTATAATTTTTTTTACGGATTGGGTATACACGAAATGTTATCCATCAATGGGTTGGGAAGTTCTTAGTATCCATAGCGTTTTTCGTAACTTAAATTTTCAATTTAGTTCATTCAAGATCAATTCAAGTCATTCTTACATTGTGAATGGACAAAATAAATAAATGAAAATATTATGGGTATTTAATCTTTTGATTTTTTGAATGGATCTATGACGTGACGTGAAATAATTGGTAAAATATAAGTTAAGTTCGATTAAATTAGGCACGGCTTCGAAATTGGTAATTGATATTTTTTCGTTCGTAGATAAATTATTTCTTATTAAAATTTAAACATTCAGCATGTCTGGGTCTATTTTGATAGTACAATGGTTATGATATATCTGAATACTATTTCGAAGGACACAGCTTCGGATCGCAATTGTGTCATGAATATTGCAACATTTTTTCCGAAACACACATAATGTTTATAACACGAAATATTCTTTGAAATTAATTAGGACTATAAATTGTTGGAAAATTGTGAGCATGCCAAGTAATACAGACTGTGTTTTCATCTCATAGTCTTGGTCATGAAAACTAACATGTATAAAAATTAAAATATTGAAATAGAAACATACAAGATTTCAAAATTTTAGTTTTTGATTTGAATCTCTGAAAGTATAAATCTAACATTTTCGTGTGTATTTAGCTTTGTAAGTGTTTGTATTTCATTAAGACCTGTTGCTAAGTTCACAGACGTTTTTTTTCGGAATTTTATAAAACATTTTAGGCACACTTCGCTACAGGCTATAAACTTGAAATCTTAGGCGTATAGTCTCTGTATCCCAATGACAATATATTTTGATAAAGTATAATTTTGAACCAAAATCTCTTGTTTGAACCAAAGCCTAGATTTTTTTTTAGTCATTCAGTCCCACTTTCCATTATATAAAGACTTAAAACCTTGAAAGCAGCTTGAATACTGATAGCAAAGCTTTCTCTCAAAATTTAGGTTAGCTGATCCTATCTTTCAGCATTTTAGACACACTTGCCGCCGGCTAGAGACTTAATATTTTTACTACAGCTTGGGTACTGGAAACAATACATTCTGTGAAATTTTGGGAGACCTAGAGGAAGTTTTTACATATACCCAAATCCATACAGTTTTTTTCTTTCATAAGGAATGTTTTTAGAAAAAACGCTTTTTAGACACACTGCCTGTTAACCCAAAGACTTAAAATTTTAGACAGATATTGAATGCTGATGACAACACTGTCTGTCAAATTAAAAATTATTTTTTTTAATTTTTTATTTGACAGACTTTTTAACACTTTCTGTCAAATAAAAAACTATTTTTTTTAAATTTTTTATTTGACAGAAAGTGTCTAGGCCATATTTTGAAAATTTATCTCTAGTAATGGGTTTATATCGTCTGATTTTTTTTATATTTATTTTGCCGACTTTACGGTACAAATATTGGCTATATTGAGATATATATTTTTATGGAAGTCCATTATAACATACATTTTGAAAATTATATAAAATTTCGTTATTAGAAATTTACTTTTCATCTTCTAGTTCAGATTTATAAAAAAAAAGGGTTTAACAGGCCGAATTGGAATGATTTTTTGAAATTCAAATCAAAAGTTCGATAGAATTTCTGCATTTGGGAAAAATTGATAACTATTGATGCTGCCAAAAGATGCTGCCATTGGCAATAAATAATTGTATTGATTAATATTGTTTAAATTGGGTCTTTAACTGAATAATTTGAGTGCTTCTTACTTTTTCCTGTTGCTTTTTTCATACTAAGTATTTACCAAATATTGCAAAACTGGAAATATTTTGCTCATACCATACAGAGTGTAATCGTGGAATATTCCTGATTTTCAGATTCAATTTATTTAAGCAATTTTTTCATAATTTCCTATTTCAAATTATCAATCATGTTGGATATGCATACGTATGGATTTCGTGAACTACTTTATTAGAATTGACGATCTGTTATATAAGAATTGGCTGTAATCATTTCATAAGAACTAATGAATTTATAAGAATTCACGATTTCTTCTTAAATTTTGATAAAAATTGACAAAAAATTAAAAAATTGATAGTAAAAGATAGAATCAACAAAAAACAAAATAGTAGGCCAATCTGACACAGTTTAAACAGATTAACAACGGTTTATCACGAAAAAACTGTAGCAGTATTCACGAACATTCCCCGAAGTAGATCTACCGGTCAACAACAGGCCAAAAATTTCATCAAATCAATCTTTTAACACCGCAATTGAAATGAAAGAAAAATATGATAAGATAAAAAACTCCGGACCTATATGAGTTAACAATGAAATGAAAATAGCGTCATCTGGTGGTCTATTAAAAAAGATCGAATGTTGATGTGCATGTATATTTGTATATACATATGTATATATAATATATTCGTATATTTTTATCATCTTTAACGAAGTTTTACAAACGAAAAAACAATTCTTAGTTAATTCCTCGAAGACTACAAATTTTTCTTAAATATATCAGAAATAGAAACAAATAAATAAATTGAAAGAAAATAATAAGAAAAGTTTAAGGTTTTTATTTTTGTTTTTGTATTTTTTTTTTTTATCTTTTGTTTGTTTGATATTTTATCCTTTTAAAATGAAAATATAGACGACTTGTTTATTAGAGATTTTTAGAGCCTAATCTAAACATCATGCAAATAATTTTTTTTAATACATACACATAAACATAATACATGTATGAATATATGTATATGTATGCATGCATTAATATTATAATAATACCTTAAGGAGTTTATAAAGTCATGAAAAAAATTAAAAAAATAAAAATAAGAAAACCAAACCTGAAAATAAAAATCATTCCATTAAAATGTATATGTATATATATATATATTTCTCTTTCACTCCTACACAATTTATTAGTCTCAAGAGTGCTACTTTTCTACACAGGATTAATAAAATATAAAAGAAAAGCAAAACAAAAAAAAACTTTTCTATTATTTTTGTTTTCTGTTTCTCTTCAAATTTATTTTCAAAAAAAAAAAAAAAAAAAGACTTATGTAAATTTTTATTAAGTAAATACTTTGAACATTTTTAATAAGATATTTAAAGTTACTCTATATAGAAGGAACGGAAAAGATTTTCTTTCGGATTTATTTAGGATTTTTTGAATTTACAGTAAAAAAAAAAAAAAAAATTTCTATTTAAAAAAAAAAAAAAACACATGAATATAAAAGAAAAGGAAATGATCTATTGGATTGGCATTGAAAAAAAGGTCGGATATTAATTTTCATTTTATTATTTGATGGTAGACCTTTTTTTTTACATCTTAAAGAAATAATTCTTAAAAATATATTATTTGCTTTATAAGTAGAGGTATATAAAAAAACAAATACCTCAAATTTCAAAGTAAATTTTAATTTGTTTTTTTTTTTAATCCAACAGATGAAAATTATTAGTAGGTTACCTATTAAAATTGGTAAAATTTTAATTGAATGTTAAAAAATTTTAAATTTCAAATTTTATTTTTTTTTTTTGTGTAGATATATAAATTTATTCAGATGTCTTAATGTATTACAACATAAATTTTATATTATTTGGCAACTCAATAAAAATTTCCATAGAAATATCTTCAGATGGAATCTGTGGAACAAGAGATTAAATGTTAAAAACGATTAAGAAAGGCATACCGAAAATACAATAAAAATAATCAATGTGCTTCAACTATGCGACACCTAAAATATCAAAAAAAGTGGTAAAAGTAAAATTAAAGCTTTGAGCCGATCTTGTGACTAATAAATGAAAGGGGACAGCCGTCGTTCAGTGATGTTTTGAAAATAAAAAAAAAGTATACAAAAGCCAGAATAAAATTTCTTGCTATTGTTAATAGGCGAGATTGTAATACAGATAGGGTAGGCAAAAGTTCAAAACATATATACAATCATACATACGACCGAAGTTGGAATACAATTCACATATATGGGCCGGTGCATCACGAACCGCTCAAAATTTTCTAGACAAAGTTCAAAATCGTGCCATTTGTCTCATTGACAACCCTAATGTCTTTGTATCCCATGATATTTTTTTACGCCTTGCAAACCGTACTGTTTGAGCTCTTTCTCTATTTTCTCGTGGATAGATACCTCGTAGCTTTAGGCTCATGTTCAGATGAAATAAAAGCCATAAAAGGTAACTCAGTGCAAATTCCAAGGCGGCTCAAAACTGGCTATGGGAATTTGTTTGTAGGCAAATATTCCCGAATGTATTCCAAAAAACGTGTTTCCACCATGTAAAAATACACCCACATGCTGGCACAAACTGGATGGCGCAGTAAGTAGGATGTTTTATTAACTATCTAATTAAGTAATAAATTTTATAGAATTAAAAAAACAAATATTCTTCAAAACCTCCAAAAACTAAACAGTAAAATTGTGGTTGACTTGAAATTGTCTACCCAGTGAACTCATAACAACTCAGCAAACTTTATAATAATAATAACAAAAAGTGGCTTTTGTAAGTAAATCCCAGTCGATTTTCATAATTGACTCCTTCATTTTAAAAATAATTGTCCGGAAGTCGGGACCGAAGACCTTGAAATCTTTTTTTTTGGCATCAATACAACAGCCCTTAAATGTGATGAAGAACATAGCTCCGAAAAAGTAGGCAAATGAAAAAACAGGCAAATGATACTACTGGCGAATGATACAAGTATTTAAAACACAATTTATAAATTGAAATTGAAAGAAGAACAACTTATTTGTATTATAAATAAAATATTAAATCACCATTTATAATATTAAAATATAAATCATTAAAATATACCTATAACTCAACCAATTTTATTTTTTTTTTTATATTTAAAATTTTTCCTACAATGGCAACATTTCTAAACTCAATTCTATTCATTTCAGTGAACTTTCATAATAGCGATAATTTTTTTTTTGGAGTTTTGAAAGTCAATTCCATTTCATTTCAGTGGACTTACTAAGTGGTTTTTAATTGACCACAAAGCTCGTCTTAGTAATTAAAAAAAAAGCAATTTGAAATAATTGAAAAATTTTTTACCATATCCATACCATTCCAGTAAGAGACATTCGAGCCTACAACTTTTTTATTATTTACTAAGAGTATAGTCGATTGACAAAAAATCATACCGTCGTCAAAATATAAAAATAAAATATTTTTAAATATTTGAAATTATTCTTGAGATTATTAGTCAGATCAGAATTTGAACTTCAAGTTGAATACATAATAAAAAGTTCAAATTCAAGAGTTAATCTTTATTTAGTTTCGATTAACTTTAATTTTATAAAATATACGTTCAAACTTTCTTTCACTACTGTACAATTTTGATGAAGAGAGCCGACATGTATAGTCTAAATTTCCACTTAATAATAAATTGATGTTATTTATTTGGTTTAAGTATTTAACGATTTTAACAGTTCACTTGAACTTTATATTCTTCACAAAAATGTTTACAAAGAATAGCGAAATAACTCTTTTAAGAAAACGACATAGCGAATAATCGAATAACATTTTAAATCCATTATCCGATAATTGAAAATCCGATTTTCCGATAATTGAAGCTCCAATCACAGATTGTTGTTAATTATTAATAATGGTCGAATTTTCTTTAATTAATAATTTTATTGTATTTCAAATACCCGTATAATTTTCGGGTGAACTTAAAATGTTAAATATCGACTTTCAAAAGAACATTCATGTCATTTATCGGATGTAAGTCATAGTTGGACATGAATTTTCTAATGTAACTAAAAAGTTTTTTTTTTTTAAACTTTATTTGACCCATTGCACAATCTTATAGATACTTAGCCTAGATAAAGTTTATAAAAAATAGCTTTTGTAATATTATTATTAACATGTAAAGTAATAGTTTGCTTTTTATGTTAATTTATGTCATATAATTATTCTTATTATTATTGTTATTATTTAGTTTTAATTTACTTAAGTTCTTATATAAATCTATTGGAAAAAAACTGGTATGTAAAAACCAATATGTTCTCGTATTATTTAAGATAAAACTTAACCTAACTAAACCTAACTAAAACTGCTTTGTAACTAGAAAGTATCAAACTCAAATTACATAATTCACAAAAAATACAACAACATCAATTTCAACGTCATTTAAAATGCAATAATTCTATAGAAATTTCCTGACATAAAATATTGAACGGAAATCAAATGCAAGAATTACATCATCATATAGGTAGAATCCCTTTCGGGAAAATAGTTTAATATGTCATATGTTCTAAAACGTAATACAATATTTTTTTTTGAATTAGGTTAAACAGTTTTAAAATGGATTAATTTAGGTTAAGTTTTTTATTTTTTATTTTTAAACAAAAATTATTGGTTAGGGACAAATTATTGCAAAATCTATAATATTATTAAAAATTATTAAAAATATAGTACATAAAGTTAACATAAAATCTAAAAATTTTATATTTTAGATTAGTTGAGTTATTAATAAAATACAATAAAAGACCTGTTTTTGTAAATTTTTGTAAGCTAGATGCATGTAAAAATAGTGGGCAAAATAAAAATTTATATTAAAAAAAAAGTAGAATCCCGAATTAAATGAACATACTAACAAATTAATTTTAAAAGTAAAATATTTGTGTTGATATAACCTGTTAATATCTTTAAAAAGGTTTTCAAACTAAGAGGTTAAATTTTTAATTTCGACTAATAATTTATATGATTTTACCAACTATTCTGTGGGCAAATAGGTAAAATATTTTGAAATAATAAAATAAAAAAATTTAATTTGCTCTGTTCAAATATCCTAATATATTTCGGATGAAACCTACAATTTTCTATTTTACAACAAAATTTTAGATAACAAAAAAATGCATTAACTTAATAAAAAAATTAAAAAAATACGTTGTGTACTCACGCGATTAATAATTTCTTTTAACCATAAATATTTTTGAAGCCGTTTTGTTTTATATTTAAACCTGTATTAATTTATGAGTTTTATTTTACCTCTACAGCGATCTGGATAAGAAGCTGGATTACAATTTGTAAATAAATTCAAAAACATCTACTACACACTGGTCAGCTAAGAACAAAACTACATTAGAAAACCGGGTGCAAGTTTTCACAAAAAGAACAAAAATAATGCATAAAAGAAACAATAAATAAAACCAAACAAATAATCGTTAGTTAGGAGTATTAGAAAACTCTAAATGATTGCTGGTTCATTAGATTTTTCAATAACGTCTCGTATTGCAGATGTTATTTTCCATGACAGAACATTTTTTTATACATCGTATGTCTTTATTTTATATATTATTATAAACTATTTTAGTTGTAATACTATTCTATAAAAATTTCTTTCACTTTTTACATCATAATCCCCACTTGCATATTATTGTCTTTTGCATTTTGGTATCTATTCTGTTCCAATAATGCGCCATAATATAATAAGATAATTTTAATATCCACCTTGTCATATCATCTATTAAACAATACGTTTAATCGAAACTTTATCTTATCCCCGCATTAAAAATTTTATTATTTTTAAATTATCAGAAAAATTACGATGAAATAAATTTTATTACATTACTATTTCAACATTGCATATTTGAATATAAAATATATCAAAATGTCAATACAACACTTGAAAATTTATTTTATTATTTTGTCGATATCAATACTCTTTATTTATTTCTTTTTCTCTTTTCCTCCTTTTCTTTATTTTCTTTTGATTTTCTTTAAATTTTCACAGAAGTAACAAAAGTAATTTTTCTTTTTTTATTTTATTTTTTTTTTTTTGTTCTGTTACAGGGATTTACTAAATTTATACCTACGTATATTACTAAAAGCCACATGTCCTGAAAATGTTCATTAATTTTCATTCTAGTGCAAAAAAAAAAAAAAATAATCCATTCACATTTCATTTCATTTTCTATTTCCTTTTGTTTTTCATTCCTGTATTTATCCTTGTCACACCTTTACATTACTTTATGTCATTACTGTTTGTCAACTTTTTCTATATTGAAATTTACTGTTAATAAAATATACATAGTAACATTTTTACTCAAAGTTAGTCGTTTTATGTCGTCAGCTTCGTATTTTTTTTTTTTATTATTAAATCGGTGCATGGTTAAGTTGGTTTTGATATTATGGAGCCTACATAAAAAAAAGCACAAAAATGGGGGAAAAGAGGAGGTAAATGAAAAAAAAAAAAATAAAGGACAAAATGAATAAAAATAATAAAAAGGCTCTTACAGTTTTAAAGTTAATACAAATTGCTTAAAAATTAATACAAAATGTAATCCAAAAAGGATTTACTGTGACGGAAATTTATATACATATATTTATATATATATATAATGTACATAAACACACTACATAAACACATCCTATTATAATAATATAACTATATAGTATATTACGTATATTAATACAATGTAGATAAATTTTCTTTTTGTTTACGGATTTGTGTTTTTTGTATTACTTTGTTTTTATTTTACACGGCTTCCTTTAAATTAAAAAAAAAAAAAAAAAAAGACAAAAAAAAAGACAAAATGTTTTTATGTTCATCTCTTTTAGTATTCTTCTCTCTTTTACGATATAAATCTTTTTAGCACAATTAAGTTAAAAAAAAAACATGTAAAAGTAATAATGAAAAATTTAGTTGTCCTGGACTAGTCTAAATCATACTTGAAAAATAAATTTAGATCAAAAGAAAACAAATTTTGTGAATGAAACATTTGTTTAGGGTAGTATTTTTAATAATAATTAACGTTTAAAATAAATAAATTGAATCAATTCCAGGCCTAACTGCATCATATAGAATTTTAGAAAGCTGTGTTAAACAGGGTAATATTAGTCAAACAAAAACAATTTTGATTGTCTGTAATAAGGTGAACAGCAATGTTCTACAATAAATTGATCGACAATCAGCGCAATTCGTATTAAATTTGGTCACATACTTACTTGATTCGGACCTTATCTAATATACTTCTGCCCTTATAGTTTTCAATAATATGACAGTAAATATGGGTAAGCGAAATTCAATTAATTATTATATAGTTTGTCAATGGTAGTCCTCCTATCAAAAACCTCTTGTTAGAAATTCATTAGAAATACTCAAATAAAACTTTTGTCCTAACAGTGATTTTATTTTTTTACAGGAAAATTTTCTTAATTAAGTCCTCTCAACTTTAATCAAAATCTCTTACGGAAATTTCTTGATCTTGCTATACTAACTATATTCTAAACGGGTAATAAATCCAAATTAATGATGAAAATTTTTTAATGTCAAATAATGAAAATAATTTAAATGACTTTAGAAAAAGAAAAATGGAAATTTTAGTAAAATAAAAAGAAAATAAAATCAGGATTAGGATTTGTTTTACTTAATTTTATTTATTTATTTTTTTTTTCTTAAATCAGATTACAGATTCAAGGTTATGTTTATGTTGGCTTTGTTGTTATTATTTTTATTCTTTCTTCGTCCAAAATTTAAAAAACAGAAAGTATAGATATTCTATTTTAGATAGCATTTTTATTCTTTTAGCGTTTTTTAATTAATTTCATAAAAAAAGGAGGTTACATAATGTTAAAAAAATGCCGTATAGTGTGGAAGAGTATATACGTATTGTAATTACGGCTATAATTATGTTATAGCATGCAAATTATGTTAGAGTAGATTTTTGTCTCATATCCTGATTTTAATTTTTATTTAAGTTCTCATCATAATTATTATTATGCTGAAACCCCATTTGTGGGATATAGAGTCAAAGGAATGTCTTTCCATTATCGCCTACCTCCAACTAGCTTATTTTGTTTCGGTTAGGTTTTTTATTGAGTATGACAATGACTTTTACACTCACATTTACACAGTGACATTGAGTATGATTCCATTCGAAATATTGTTTTTTGTTACTTATTTTATTTATGTGAAAATTTTAAACTTAAGTTCGATATAAAAATTTTATTTCAACACTCACAATATAAACTGAAGCAAGACTATTATTTGCTGAAATTCATTATCAAATTATTCATTATCATCTGTCAAGTTATTCATTATCATTTCAATCCAACACAATTATAGTCTATATCAACCAAATTTTCTTATTTGAGATAAAAAAGTACAAGTGAGAGTGATCAAATCTCAGAAATTTCAATGTGTGATGTTTCGAGAATAATCTGCCGCAAATTAATAGCTTCAGTGCGAGATTATGATTATTACATTATATATGAGAAACAAGGTGCTCAATCATTTACGAGTAATGAGGCAATATAATTTCTTTGGTTGATTATTTTCAAACCATCCTATATAGAAATTTAAATATTATATATAAAAATTCACATCGAGCGATCAATACGAACGATTATAATATACGAGGAGCGATAGTTATTTCTATATTTTAAAAATGATTGTATATTTCAAGTGGTACATTCTAAAAGTTGGTGTATTGAAGTTCATAGGTTTAAAACGTGCATTGATTGGTGTACTCTAATTAAGATAGACGACTATATCAATTGGAAAACAAAGGTATATCAATTGGAAGGTGTTTCTTCATGATCATGCATTCTGGATTAATCAAGCCTAGTATTGAAAAAGCCAGTTGACACTGAATCTTGAGAGTTTTGGTTATCAATAAAAATAAAATGGAACTATACTAATATGAGGGTGAAGTACTCTTAGTATAGTTTTACTCATTTAAATTAGTGGATATAACATAAAAATTCTGAACAAAATCTATTGTATGCGATTGTGTATTCGAAATGTCTGTGTAAAGACAGTAATAGTGTTTATTCCATAGACTTGGAATTATATAAAAAAAAATCTCCTTGAATAGATTTGCTACGATACAAATTATCTTCTAAGATCGCTTATTCAAAGCCAAACTGGATTTAGACCGAGTGAATTTACTAAAAATTTGGTTTTCATTATTTTTAGAGAAAATAAATTTTCAATGATTAGCTGATTACTTCGTTAAGTTTTGAATTAAAATTTATAATGATAATTTCATATCCGCTAGCCCCAATAACAATAGCTTTTGACCTGAGTTACGCACACAAAATGCTAACATAATCATTTTTAATTTCAATTCCATTAATTTCTAAATAATGAAACTTAATCGATAAAATGATCTGTAGAACACAAATTTTAAAATTCAAATATTTTGCTTAGATTGCATAATTAATAATGAGACAAAAGTTCGATTTACAGAAAATATTTGATAAATTTATTGAATTATTTTTAGATTATTCTACATAATAAAATATTATGAGTAACAATTACTGGTTAAAATCTGGTGTTAAAATCACTTTGAAAAACTGATACAAGTACTATTGTACACTGGACATACTTTTACTTCCTATTTTTCCCCTTTTCCTAACATTCCTTCCCAAAACTCCCATCTTAGTATTAAGTTTTATCAAAATTATTAAAATAAGCTAGAACTGTTTTTTTTTGTAATTATTTTTCAATTCATATGTTAATTTAATTTAAATACTGCTTATAAACAGCTTGTATGATATTATATTATAAAGAATGAATAAACTCATATCTTAATTTGTAAAATAGTTTATTTAGAGTTTTCCAATGAGGAACATTGAATGTAACATTAATCCACATTATGTGATTCTTTTAGTTTATAAGTTTTTTGTTATGTGAAAATATTTCTAATTTGTAACTGTTATGAAAATAAATAAAAAACTATAAAAAAAAAAAAAAAAATATGAGAGTCCACACGCTCCTCGAAATTCGAGAAAGCTTAAATAAAAAAATCTCATTCAATTGTTATTTCTTGTTTTCCATCATTTCAATTTATTTTTGGTACTATAATAGTTCTTTTGATTGACTTATCTCAGACAACAACCGAATACGTAATAATTTATTTAAAATGAAAAATTAAATTTAAATTTAATTGTGGTTATGGGTGAGTTGCGGCTATTTGATAAATTAAAATTTTTGTATGTTGAGATGTTTGTGTATATTAAAACTTATGCGTGGGAGGAAATTTTAAATTGAAATTTCTAATTGAAAATTAAAAAAAATTTTAAAAAAATATGTACTTTCGCTACGTTCCCTTTTAAATATTTGTCATTTAAAAGAATAATAATGAAAATCGTTTGTGAAATGGTTTATATATTTGACCGTACTTTTTTCAATTTATACAAATTAAATATAATTTATGATTGTATTATTAATTTATTATTTGGATTTAAGATGACTTCAAGTGCACTTGAATATAGTGAAAAATTTGATCTACTTAAAAATAATATCGAATTCTACTTTAATCTTAAGTTTATTTTCTGATTTGTATAGAGCCTTATTGTCTATTAAAAAAACTATGTATGTAAATGTATTATTTTATTTATTTAATTAATTATTTAATTATTTAATTCAAGTTAAAATGCCTAAAGAGACAAGTCTCAAGATGAGGCTAACATAAAATATAAGATATTAACAAAAATATAAAGTTTATAAAATATAGAAAAAATAACAAAGGAAGAAAAATTAATAAGTGAAGAAAAAAAAAGCAAATAGAAATTACATAAATGCAATATTTCAAATTAAAAATCAAAAATTAAAGATCTAGTAAACAAAAACAATTATAATAACAGATCACAAAGTAAGAGAAAAAAGAATTAAAAAAAAATTCATTACAACAAAAATAAAAAATTTTAGAAATTACACTTCACAGATATAAAATATATAATATTCATTTTAATATTACTTAAAATTATTTTTATTAAAAACAAAAACAAAAGAAAGAAAAATAAAAAAAAAAAACAAAAATTATGAAATAACTGCGGGTAGTACTTTTGATTTATTACTATATTTGCTGATGTATAGTTTACGTAATTCCATTTTCAACTTTGATTTAGTAAGCAGTTTGAGATTATAATCAACGTTGTTATGAAGTTTAGTTGCTACATACAATGTTGTTCATGTGCCAAATTTAGATGTTCTTTTTTTGTCCAGATGAATTGATGTTTTATTTCTTGTATTTATTTCATGGAGATCTCTTCTAGTTGTCAAGTTTATCGTCAAATGAATATCACAATTCAATAAATCATAAATGTGAAGAATGAGCTTACAATTAATTAAATCCTTTATAAGCAGTATATTATTTTGCCAATGGATATATTCTGTATGTTCAAGCCTATTATATTTCTTCAAATTTTTTATCGCTTTTTTTTTAATGACCTATAGTTGATCAACAGTTTGTTTCGTTGACACACCCCATAACTTAATACCATAACACAAAGGGCTATGGAAGAGTGCGTAAAATATTGATGTGTGAACTTCAACAGGTATAAATTTTTAAACTTTTTTAAATACTCCCGCAACTGATGATAATTTACTACATAGTGAGGATATGTGCGTTTTCCAACTTAAATTAGAATCAATCCATAATCCAAGGTATTTAGAATTTGTTACTTGGTCAAGCCTTGCGCTCGAAATTCTTATATTAAGAGTTGGGGCAGAGGGACAAATGATCATATATTTTGTTTTGCTTCTGTTGATTGTTAGTTTGTGATCACTTATCCACTCTGCTAGCTTCTCTAATTCTATATTAATTTTGTAAATCTGTATAATTATTATCATCAAATACTAGACGAAAGAAATATTTCAGCACTAATTCCAATCTCTTTTATGCCTTCAATATACAGAGAGAAAATCAAAAATTTTATCACTTCACGAAATTATTCAAAAAAACTTAAAGAGTATATTAACATAATAATTAATTAAATTTTTAGTAGATTTAATTAATTTCAATGTGAAAAACATCTATTTTCAGTGCTAAGAATTGTTCAATAGCAATAATTTTCACATTTGTTTCTACATCCTGCTCACAAATAATTTTTATGAAATAATTAAAGCAAAATTTTATTATTTTTTTTGCATATTTTTTATTGAGTCTTTCTAATCTAGAAACTCACAATAATTAAAAAAAATCTGAACTTAAACAAAATTGGAATATCCCTGCCATTGCATTGTATTTTGCATTTAGCAAAATTAGTATAAATAAAAAATTAAAAATAAAAAGAAAAAAATAAAAAATAAATAAAAAAAATTAAAATAATAAAAGTAATTAACACTACAGATTGATTAGATCTTTTATGCCCATTTTTTAAGTCTTATATGACTTATATTTGTGGTTAATTTTTTTTTTGCTAGTGCGTTAGAATTATATCTCATTTTTCGTAAATAGTTTTAGCTATATCTGACGGTGTCTTCGCTCTGATCATCGGAATTTTTAAATCTCTATGGATGTTTGAATTTTTAATAAACCAAGGAGTTCCTATTATCCTCCTCCTTAGAACATTTTATAGGGTTTTTTGTAGTTTTTCTACACTGACGACCTCATATTTGAATACCATACGTTCAGATCGGTTTAATGACTGCTTTGTTCAGAAGAATTTTGTATTGAAGCCAACTATAATTTTTCACTAATACATTTTTCACTAATACATTCATACGGAACAGAATTCGAACTATCTATTTTTGATTATTAGCCAGGTATATGTCATAACTAGTAAATATAATGTATTGGCTTTTAGAATATTAGAACCGAATATTGGAAAACGAATCGTTTTAAAGTAAGATCTCAATATTTCTTATTAAAAACAAAAATCTGCTAAATCATATAGTAATTTGTTAATAAAATTAGTAAAAATAATTTCAATTTTGAGGGAAAAAATATTCAATTAAATTATTTCAAATATTAGTTTAGTTTATTTAATTTATTAGTTCAATAAAAACTATTATAACATCTATATTTAAAACACAATTTACAAATTTAAAGGAATATTGAAAGTTTTACTTTAAACATTCGTATTCAAAACTTTAAGTTTTAACTATTTAAAATTTCAAAAGTAAATAAAATTTAAATGCTTTATATTTCATTGTTTTTTATAATATCAATTAATTTTATTTTAAATCTTGAAATATCTATATCATTTTTAACTGGATTGGGTAATAAATTAAAAGATTGTGTATAAAATCACCCCTATTTCTTAGAAAGTAATAACCACCTACATGTCTAATATTCTTTTGTAAATATTGCGGCATCCTATCATATTTCAACTTATATACGAACATTATTGCATTAAATTTTAGTCTTTGATTTACGCTCATCCATTCCAATTTATTTAGCATATCCTTAATTCGTGTTCTTCTGTCACACTTTAATATAATTCTCAAAGCTCTATTGTGCTTTATAAGTACTTGCAATCTATTTAGGTTTTCAGTATTACATATAAATAAAGTCGAGGAACAGTACTCAAAATGTGGTAAGATAATTGCATTATAAATTAATATTGCACACTTTAGTGATATTTTATTTCTGATTCTTGCCAAAAAACCAAGTTTTTTCGAAATTTTTTTACAAATATTATCAGAATGCATATTAAATTTAAGTTCTTTATCTACTATGACTCCTAGATATTTAATACTGCTAACACATTCTAATCGTTCATTATTAATATTTATATTTAAATTTTCTATTCGAGAATTTATCACCATACATTTTTTTTTACTTACATTAAGTTTTAATATGTTTTTTGACAACCACTCAGGTCCCTGTTCAATTTATTTTCTAAGTCTACCAAATTATCCCCTACTAAGTAAATTAATGTGTCATCCGCAAACAAAGACACTGAAGAAAAGGCAACACTATCCTTTATGTCATTTATTCTAATATTTATTCACAGTTGGTTATTAACCAACAATAGCCCAACCAATCGACTATTCAAATTAAATAAAATATCTTTCTTGCATCACAAATTATTATAAGTTAATTAAAAAATTTAATAATTATTTATCGTAAAAGAAAATCTTAGATAATATCACATTATTTCCTTGCCATCTTATGTCTTTGAAATTTAATTTCTTTAAAATATTGTTAAAGTTAGCATACATATTTACAAACGTGCATGTATACATACTATTATTATGCACACATTGAACTTATTTGAAAAATTCTTTTCTAAATAATTAATTTTATCACACAAAGAAAATTAATAAAATTTAAAAAGAATCATTAAAATGTTTAATTAGTTACATTATAAAAGAGCATATATGTATACCTACATCATAATATTATAATATTATAATTATATTAGTTAATAATGCATATCTACATATATAGTTACGATAATGTATATTACACATCACGTTAGATCAATTATTACTCCTTTTAGTCTCAACGAAATTAATTTAATTTTTTTTTTTTATTTTATTTTAACAATTTTACATAAAAATAACTAGAACTTATATATTACTTATATTTTATAGATAAATATATATATGAAATTCTATTATATTGTTATGTATAATATACATAGAAGAAAAATAATGTAAAAACAGCTATGATATAAAATTATTGTAGACTACTAATGATATAAAAGAAGTTCAATATTCAATAATGCAATTATTTTTTAACATATTTAGTGACAGATATTGACTGCCATTACTAAACCTATTTAATGTATTTGCATACGTATATAATATAATATATGAAATAAAATGTATAGGTAGTATATACGATAATAATATCTACAGATATTTTAGAAAAAATATTTTTGCACGTACTTGTAAGCAAAATACAACATTAGAACATCACTAATACATCGAAATAAAACTGATTATTATATAATATAAAATTAAATTTTACTTATATTAGGTTGTTTGAATGGTGTACAGGGTGTATCACAAGACCTAGTGTCTGTTTATTTTTACAAAATGCAGGATGGATAAATAATTATTGATTGTTGAGTCAGTGTTATAAGTATCCTGCACCTCTTGACTGAACGCTTATTTTGCTTCCAAGGTAAGAGTTACGAAATTATATTCACTTACATGTTCGCTTACTAGCTTACAAGTACTGAAATGTCGGTGTTGTATGTGTAGAGTTGCTGCCCTATATTCATCGTTACTGTTTATTTTTTTAAAAAAGCATTTAAAGCGAAGTAAGTGTGATACATATTCAATCTTATACGGTGCAAAATAGAAATGGCTTCTTTGTAAGACTACATTGTAACACTACCATATTCCATTCATATATATATATAAGTCTATAACTGTAATTTTTTTTTTTAATTTATTAATCGTTAGTCACAAGCACTGATGAAGGAGTATGTTGTTTCTAAAATATCGAATTTGTAATCAAATATTAAAAATTATTAGTGAACGGAAATCTGGCAAAAATTAAATTATTTGATGTAAATTGCTGCATTTATCAATCGTCAACATTTTTTGTTGAAACAGATTTAATGGTTTTAATTGTATAAATTTACAATTCAGATATATGTACATGTGCATTTTATACAAATTGTTGAAACAGATTTAATGGTTTGCAATTGTATAAATTTACAATTCAGATATATGTATAAAATGCACATACATATATCTGAATTGTAAATTTATACAATTTCAAGCATTAAATCTGTTTCAACAAAAAATATTGACAATTGATAAAATGCAGCGATGTTCGTCTCAATAAGTAGACATTCACATATAATGCACTTTTATTGATTTAACTAAGGCTTTTCCACTTATTTTGATGAATTCAGCTTATTACGTATTATTTATTTTCTTCTAATTTTTTTTGTGCCACCATAGATTTTATGACACAATGAGTACTTTACTCTGAATATACCGTATATAAATTTTTGTCAAAGTAAAATTTTCAATTTTATTAGATAATACAAGTAGGTTGAATCTAATAATTTATTCATCAGATAAAGCTTCATTTTTATTTTTTTATTTTTCATGTTACCTCAAACCTGTTTCTCAAACAAATTTCTACAATCAATTGCAAACAAAGGAGAATTTTCTCCCGACTACATAGTCAATATCAAATCATGAAGTCATCAAACTACACATTTCGGAATACCCTATCCATATTTTGAAATTGTAAATTTTTTTTCTATATGATTTACTACCTTCTATAATATTCTATAATAATATACAAACAGTTCAGCTATACATCTATGCATATGACGTTATGGTTAATTTCTTTGGTTTTGTTTTTTTCTATTTCTGTCTTGGTCTTGCATAAGTAAAAGGCGTTTTTCAACATACCATATTGCTTTCAATAAATTTTCAATTTCCTAAACCTTATTATACATACATATATATATGTACATATATTCACGATAAATATATTAGGCTATATTTTGATAAAAAGGATATAATTTATGTATATAGTATATACGTATATGTGTGTGTGTGTAGGGATTTATAATATATAGCAATAAGTAGAAAGTACACTAAACAGATTCTACAGGATTATAGTAAATTGCATCAAAAAAGTTAATCTTCAAATAAATCTTCACTTAGAATGTAGAATAACAACTGAGTAGATTTTAGGCAATTATTAATGACATCTCTTCAATTTCACTTGGTTAGAAGCTTATATTTTAATTTAAATTGTAACATTTGAACTCTCCTAATCCATCAGTTTATATAAGTCCACTATGTCAATTAGATCACAATAGGCCGTTCATTATTTAGAGAATTACTTTTATATTCACATGTCAATTAGATCTTTATACTTTTTGGAATGGTTGAGTGAGAATGAAATTACAGTTTTTTGGGTGGAAAATCGTTCAATCATTAACAATGTATTAAAAATTGTATAAAGATAATTCTTTATCTAACATTCAAGTATTTGAAAATCACAATTGTATTTATTGGATAGCAAGGATAGTTAAATTTTAAGAATTTTTGAATGACTTGGGTATAGGGTTAATCTTTTTAATAAATCTGACGCATTTACGAGTAGTTGAACAATCGTTATAAATTCAATAAAGTAAAATTAATAACTGGGGTAGGTCACAGAGAAAAATGAAGTTAATGTCGAGACAAGCCGCATATATTTTTAATTATACTAACTGAGTCTTAACTAATATTGATTAAAATAAAGACTCATTCTTAAACATAATTTACAAAAATTTACTAAAATAAATTTTTGTGGCCCACATTCCGAAAAGGAAAAGAGCTATAGTTGGCCTGCAGATTAATCTGTAGGTCCACTGTTAAATAAATAAATAAATAAATTTTTGTAAATTGAATAGCCTGATTCGAGAATGTTAGTCTAGTGGAGAACCAAAAATATATTCAGGAGTTCAGGAGTGACATCTTAAGCAACACAAATATAAGCTGAGACTAACTCAAACATCAATAGGTACACCTTCTAATGATGATGAGGATAAAGAAATAGAATCAATGATTCAATTTTTTATAGCTATAACGGTAGTTACTATTCAAGAATTTATTATGACTAACACACAGAGTTTTTAACTTTTCATAAAATATCTAACATACCTACTTCTTGTGAAAGTTAAAAATATTTCAGGATTAATTTAATTTAAGGTTAGTTGGAATTGCATTATTACTCGCATTAGGAATATTAAAGAAGTTAGTATCTTAATCCCATTTGTATTCCAAATTTTTACCAAATCTATTTGTATATTAATTATACAAAAAATATCGCTAGAAGCGGATAAAATGTTTAGTTTGTTGTCTACCCTGTATTAGACGCATTCGCAAAATATAAAATTGCTTGCTATAAGTTATTCGACATTAAATTTTCAAATATTTTAAATTTTCATATCATATTAACTAACTGGATCACCATGCATCACCATGTACTTAAGTTATGATTATTTAAAATCCTAACACACCCTGTAAATTCTTCGATTATATCATTACATTTTTCTTCAATATAAGAATCGATATTTCAAGAATATTACACAAACGTCTATGTACTTCGGTAATTTTTGTGATGACATTTTAAATTTTCGACAGACTTTTAGTATCCTTTTCTTCTTTTTTACACATGTTCTTGTTATTTTTTTTATTTTTTTTTTTTATTCGATTTCATCATATTTTCATGTATTTTTTTTTTCTTGCAACATATTCATTTCAACAACATGTGCATACACATTCAATATTCACAGAAAAAATGTTAAATTCATGAAAATTCGGAAAAGGATCACAAAAAAAAAAAAAAATACACCGAAAAGGACATGATAGCAAAATGTCTGCATATTTTTGAAGAAAAAAAAAAATAAATTCATGGACATTTCATGTTCTTTTTATTCTAGGTTTTGTTATTCTATAGACTCATAGGATAGAATGGTTGACAACTTTTCGTGATTTAAAAGAGAATTAACTTATTTCAGATAGAAGAAAGGATAACTGATTTTTAATAAGAAAAAATAACGTTCGTTTTAAATTTATTTTGTTTGTGCAAGCAACGCCAAATGTCAATTAAAATCACATTAATATGCGGATATTTTATTTTTGTTTTTGTAATATTTTAAAAGTGATTTAAATTTTAGAAATAAATGCTGGTGGAGTATAATTGTGTAGAGAACTTTGTTATATAAAAATGCTGTCATATTAGACTTTTGTATTGTGTTATTGGTTAAGAATTGAAAGACTATGACAAAAGTGAAGAGAAGGTTACAGTATTATCGGTAGATATCGGACCACAAATTATAGAATTACTAATATTCACCCGGTCCTCAAAATTCAAGGCAATTTGATAAAAAAAAATCATATTCAATTTTACTATTAATTGTTTTCCATAATTTCGCACTATATTTTATTTTTTTAATGGATTTATCTTAGACAACAACCGCATACGTGAAAAGCTATTGTATGTGATTGTGTATTCCAAATCTCTGTATAAAAGCAGTTAGCGTGTTTTAGACTTGGCAAAAGACTTGGCAATATATAAAAAAAAATATATATATATATAAATTTAAATTTCATTTTGGCAATGGGTGGGTAGCGACAATTTTATAAATTAAAATTTTTATATGTTAAAATGACTTTTTATATGGCTTGTGTGAAATATTAAATTAAAACTTCTGATTGGAAATTAAAAAAATTTGAAAAAATATTTGGTTTCGCTACGTCTCTTTTTAAATATTTATCATTTAACCTTTTTCAATTTACATATTAAATAATGATTGAGAGTATATTTGAGGGATTAAATACTGTGGATAATATCATCTTGTGCGTAAATTGGACTTAAAGAATTTAAATTCAAATTTCTGCAATTTCTACAATTTCATTAATTTAAGACGCGATTACGTTGAAATTAACAAAATATAAGGTATGAAAAATTATTAAATTCAATATTTTTGTTTTTCAGAATTTTTTTAATCTATGATATAATATAATTTGATATAATAGGTATATAATCAATAATTTAACAATAATTTCCAAAAGCCAAGCTTTCAATAATTTTAAAAAATTCGATAAAATTTTAATTTGCCTGATGTGGTCAGGAAGGAAGTTTATTAAAAATTCTAGGTGCTACAATATCATAAAAATGGAACAGAAACGACAAAAATGGCTTTTCCGACAACGTTGAACGTAAGCCAAATTACGTCATAAACTTCCAAGTTATAACTATTAGTATATCTAACATCTAAATATCCAGAATGCATAAAAAACATTTTAAAGCTTTATAGTAAAATAAATTTCTATTGGGAAGTATTTTTAATTTAAAAAATAAAGGAAATGACGGACAAGTACGTCTTTTCTCGCAAATTATTCGAATAAGTAGCTTGTTTTTGTGACACAAGTAATTGACTAATCTTAGTAAAATATGCTCATCTCCAACAAGTAATACCATACTGAATTTTTTAATGAAAAAGGGTATAATAAACTGAGCACATAATTTTTACCGAACAGTATAGACTTAGATGATAAAGCTGTCTAATGATGTTACGGAGATATTTCTTCAACTAGCAAGCGTGATCATTCCAATCCAATCTGGAATCAACCCATAAGTCAAGATATTTGAACGATTTTACAAATTCAACTAAAAAGCAGTTATTATCACATTGGATATTACCACCGAAACAGTTATTAGTGTCTATTGGAAATTTGGCGCAATTGGGAGCATGATAATAAATATCAAAGTTACCACAAGTAGTATTATAGATACCAAAATTCATATGGTTAGTTTTGCAGCTTATTACTAATTTATGTTTATTAAACTAATGCTTAATTAAATCCAGATCATAGTTCATGCATGCAGCTATCTCAAAATTGTTCTTACTTATTGACTTAATCTGCAAATATTGACCTTAAGCTCTTGTAAACTATAAGCGCGAACATTTTTTAATTATTCATATTTATTCTTTATGTTTGAGCTTAATTCACTTCTATAAAACACAAAGCGTCTACCTAAATACAAAATTATTTTTATTTTTTAATGAACCCATTTATAGCATATTACCATTAGCACTTGATCGGAATAAAATTATATAGGAAGGATAAAATTACAAGCACAGGATAAAATTAGATAGGAACAGAGATATGTGAGAAATTAGGAGGAAGTTGAAGATTAAAAATATTAATATTTTGCTTAAATTTCTATAAATTCTATGTTGAATGTGGAAGAGTATTAGAGAAAATAAAAAAGGAAAACAATATTTCTATAGATTGATTGTTATTTGATGTTCTGCTATTGTTTACCTAAATATCAAATTGCCTAAATGAATGCAAAACTGATGGAGTATTTGAAATTTTAAAATTAAAAATTAAATTTCTGTTTTTGTTTTATTAAAAAATAATTAATTCTAAAATTTTATTGATTGAAGATATTGTAGAGGTCTCCTGAGCTGCTAGAGGTATTGTTATTAAAAATATATAAGTAAAGGTAAAATATTTTTAAAGCCATCTCTAACACAATTGCGCTCCTTAGACTTGGAGTTGTAGTACATTTATAACAAGACTTACCGCAAAGGAAAACAAACATATATAACATTGCAACATTCTATTATTAAACATAACACATTTTTTTAGAGCATAAAGAAAAAAATTGTTATTGAAAAGAAAGACAACATTTTTTGTTGTTTAATACTGAGCATCAAATTACTATACCTCGTGCCAGTACAATTTGTTGTTGCAATATTATGATTTAATTTTAAGTGAATTATTTATTTGAGGTTTGTTATATGAATGTCACTAACCCTTATAAATAACAATGATTAAATTGACGTAATTTTAAGAATTTTTGAATACTATTAATTAATATTTTAAGAATATTTAGAATGCATTTTTATAAATTGATTTTACATTTTTTTTATATAGATTGTAAATGCATTCCATAAGAAGTAATGTAAAATATTTGTATAAATAATGTGAAAATTTAATAAATAAACACAGTTAATTTGGGTCATTTAAGATGACCAGATCATAAACAATAAGTCTTTTATTTATTAAAAAGATATTATAATTGACCAAGCATTGTGGTCAAGTCTTATCTTAGAGAACATCGAAACAGACCAGGCCTTATGACCAAGTCCCATTTGTCATATCTGTTGCATTATTGGCCTTGTGGCCAAGTCTAGTGTGATAAAAGTTTCTCTAAGAGCGGCCTGAATGCCTATTTATAATTTGGCAACTCTTGCCTTACGTTGACATTAAGTTACTCCACACCAGGACAGTAGGTGACCGTAAAAGAACATATGGTGTGTGAGTATAATAACGATAATTCTACATATATACGAACAAGAATTACTACAATAATTATATGAACTTCAAGTGTGCTCTACAGTGTAATGAAAAAAATCAGGGTTCTAAGAGTTAACCTAAAAAGGTCTCTAAGAAAATTCTTAATTTGATAAATTGTGCAAACAATTCAATAGCCCCGATTCCGACTCTACAGAAAAATGCCATTTAAGCAAATATTATTATAGAAATTCAACCCAGCTGATTAAATACTAAAATTATAATTACATTTCTTATCATTTTGATTAATTTTATTCAAATCAAAAACAGATTAGAATTGAGATCTGCGAAATATTGCCAACTTGCAGTATTTAGTTGGATTAAGTGGTTATTGGTTTTCCAGAAGCAACTGGAATGGTCTCAAGTACCTACCTTAAATTCACTTTACTTTTGTTTGATTTTTAAGAACACAATATTTTACCCTCGATCTACAATATAAGACTAATCCTAAATATGGGGCTTATGATTGAAAACGAAAACGTTCAATCGTTTTCCGAATATCACTGAAGTTTGTCATTTGGTATCACAGAAAACGAAAACAGAAAACGTTAATTTCGAAAATAATTTTTCATATGATTGAAAACGATCAGAAAACGTTTGTAGTGCAAAAATCAAACGTTCAGTTGTGTTGAACGTTTGTATGGAAAAAGTTTATAAACATAAACAAAATGCAAGTAGTTTTTTATATAACTAATTTAGGTGTTTATATTTGTATTTTTGTAAAAAAAAAATTAGAATATAAACTTAGAAATTATTTTATTTATATTTACTTGTAAAATAAAACATTTAATTTGTAAATACAAATAAATACATATAAAATACAAAAAAAAAGTGAAATTTTAACCTGTAATGCATTTAAAAAAATTCTTTCTATGTAAAAGAAGAATTATTTGTTTCTTTTTTTTTAGTTTTTAAATTTTTTTTTTCTTTATTTTTCTATATTTAACTATGTTTTTCAATTTATAATTTACGACATTACACTCCACTCTACACTATTCTTTTTTGTTTTGTTGTTTTATTAAAATTTATGTAATTGTTTATTAAATTTTAATTCAATTTTTAATTATAATTTTGTTTTATAAACTGTTTGTATAAACTGCGAAGGAATATAAATAAAAAATTAAATCAAAATAAACAGAAACACAACCACAAAAAATTGAAACATATGTTTTTGACAACTGTCAGTTAAGTTTCGAAAATTTGCGAAAATGTTTTTATTCACACGTCTTCAATCTTATCAAAATGTGAAGAAGGTGATAGTGATGATCGTTTCGTTTCGTTTTCCGTTTCGTTTTCAATCATAAGCCCCTATAAATCGTAAATTGGTTGCAGATTGACGTTTAGGTAGACGACCATATTACAATCAATTTGCTAAAAAAAACTATTTTTGTTTTTTCTTTTGTTCTTCACAGTAACTTAAATAGAATCACCTTTTCGTGCTTAATTAAGTACGGTACTGCAAGTACAATATGTTTCGAACATTTATTTATCAAATTATTCTAGCTAACTCATCAAATCAACTACAACTATTCAGAAATTAAGCCTTCTTAAATAGAATAGCTTTATTTTATTTAACTGGTTACCAGATTATAACCTTAATTATTTTTTGTTATTTATTTTATCCCAATGACAAAGGGTACTGGATCCAGGTCGAGAAACCCATAAAGCATTTTAAATTACTTTACAACAAAAACAATTATTCAACAAAATGGAATCGAAGTATGAGTTTCAGCGGGAGGCATATTCCCTAAAATGCTGACAATACAAGTATTTAAGTCAACGAAAGATGTGGTGGTGTTTACAATGACTATAAAAGTGACTGCATTTTCTAATCAAAAGTGGTGATGTTTTACTAATCCTACTGAATGATAGTATATTGCACAAGAAAATGTAGCAAGGTTTCGCCTAGTAGTAGACGTCTGATGTGTTTGCTCTCACTAGTAATCTGACAGTATATATAAAAATAGATTAAACTTTAAAAGTCTATAAAAACAAAACTATTAAACCATCGAAAAATTTAAAATTTCGAAACTTTTATTCATCACACTATCAATATTGTTTTTCTTTACATTCTCATATCCTTTTAAAATCATCATCATCAAATATAATTCTTGAATTCTTTAATAAAACTCGACCTTCATCAAAACAACAAAATAAAAGTGCTAATATAATATCAAAAACAAACTAAAATAAATAAAAATAAAAAAATAAAATGAAAAGGACTTGTTTATTCTTAGTAACAAAAAAAAAGGCAAAACAACAAAATAAAAAATAAATATCAACAAAAAAATGTGATAAAGAAAATTTTCTCGATTTTCTTAAAGCAAACTTCACTCTAAAACAATACACACACTAACTCACGTGAATAATAACAAAAAAAACAAACAATTTTAAAATTTATGATTGATTTCATAAGTTCATATTATTTTTGTTTTTGTTATTTTTTTTCTATTCTATTTTTCTTTATTTTTTCTTTTTTTGTTAGTTTTCCTTATATTCAGTCTCTATTAAATTTCAATAAACTTTTCGAAAAACAAAATATATTTGTTTTCTTTGTTTGAATCTTAACAACAAATTCACCTAATAGATATACAAACACATATTTATATAAGTATTGAAAACCTTTACTGAAAATGGAAAATTTTTTTATGTAGGTTTGTACATGTGTTTTTAAATGCAGTGTTTGCTTATTTTATATTCTTATCCATACGTCTTCTCTTCATCATCAATTTGATGAATATCCTGTATGCTATCAATATTTTTTGTTATTTTTATTTTTCCGAATTTATCTATATTTTTCGATATATGGATGTACATGTGTGTGTGTGTGTGCGTTGGTTGAGTGATGTAAAGAGTAAATTTTATGAAATTTTGACAGTTTGGAACGTTTTTATAAACATGGTGATAAATATATCATTATTACGGTCTTAATTTATCCATAATCGAAATATACCCACATATTTATTAGCCCATATTATAAGTATATAAAGATATGACTGTACAGAAAAAAAAGGTTCTTTTTCGATACTATTAATAGTATATTTTTGAAAAATGTTATAAAAAAATGACTAAAAATAAAATAATACAGTTTTTATTTTTAGTCTATTTTTTATCAAAATGAAAAAAACTATATACATATTTTCTTTGCAGACAAACTTAGTAAAAGTTTAAAGTTTGAAAATATGATGAATTAAGTAAGTTTTTTTTTTTGTTATTTATTTCTATAATACGACAACGAGTTTTAATTGATTTTCAATCAAACCTCGAATATTTTAATTTTTTTAGTTTCTCTTTCAAATTTAGATGTATTGGAAATAATTGAAAACGAATGTTTTGAAACTCAATTAATGTAAATTGTTTTAGAATAGTTTTTTCATTCACATATACCTACCTACATAATATTTTTGTTATATATTCCAAAGTATATTAGTTATTATTTTCAAAAAAAAAAAGTTATTTTATTCATATGGTCGAGAAAAGTTATGAAAATATATCAAAAATACTAAGACTCACTAGCTACAAAAATATTGATTGATTGTATCGTATTCAAATTTTGATTGATTATGATTATGACGAATTGAATATTCCAATAATTGTATTTCAAATATTTATTATACATATAGTACATACAAAAAAAGTAAGAACATTAGAATTCTAAAATTTAATAATGCAAAAGTAAACCTTAGTGAAAGGGTTATTATAAATACCAAAAATATACTTTAAGAACTCACAAATATTTTTATGAATTATATTTTGTAAAAATGCGTATTGTGACGATTGAGAAATATGAAAAATACGTGTATGCAAATAATGAATGGAAGTGTCTCGCTAAGATACTCACTGATCGGATCAGGCCAAAAGAAGAGTATAATTTTTTTTGTTTTTAATTTATCTTAGACCACAACCGAATATGTAATAATTTATTTAAGAAAAACATTTAATTAAAATTTAAATTTGTCGAGTAAAAAAACCCTGTACATGGGAATTGTGGCAATTTGATAAAAAATAAATGGTTTGATAAAAGAAAATTAATGATGCGATTTAATTTCAAAATGCAGTTTTCTGAGAATATAATTGTTCAAAATATATACCGATCATAATTATAAACTGTGTCTAGCATAGCAAATTCAGTTTAGAATAGTTTTACCTAGTTTAGATTTATGTAGTGTAATTAGAATAATAGTGTAGTGTAGTGCAGTGTAGTGTAATTAGATTAATGTAGTTACAAGCTTATTTAAAAAAACGTTTTTCCACTTTTTTGTAAATATTGTCTTTCTTGTAAATAATGTAGTTTGTAAATATTTCAGCTTTTTAGTCTAACCTCTGCAAAAATAATAAATAATTAGTATATATATATTAAGAGAAACATTGCATATTCACATATCACAAATTTGCATATTTTTACCAATTTATAAGCATTTAATTTATAAATACTATACGTCTACTAAAGGTAAACCCCACTAAAGTATAGTACAATTGCCCATACAATTACATTATAACAAAAATAATATGTATAATACAAATAAACATTTAATTTGAGTATAAACTTTATTTTAAAATTTATTTTAATTGTTTAAGTTTAATATTGTACTTATATTATAATAATTAGTACAAGTTATTATAATTGATTGACAAAATAAATAAAAAAAAATAAATCAAATAAAACATATAATTTGGATTAAACCTTCTGTCTATAATTCTGTCTAAAAATATACGTTCCATCAACACTTAATATACCCCTGTATGCAATATATATGAAAAAATAATCAAATTTCAATTCCAAATGTTCCTTTGAAATAAAACAATATTATTATCGTAAAAAATATATCGTATAATATCGTAAAGACTAACTTTACTTTTCTTTTTGATTGTTGACAGATGTTGACAGTAGTTCAAAGTCTATGTCAATTTAACAGGAAAGTAAAATGTTGATCCATAATATAATTTGTAGTAGAGGTAATTAATCCTACACACACTTAAAATGTTTATTAGCTATCCACCGTAATCCAATGACTACAATTTTATTGTCTGTCCTATATTTTCATTTTGATCACCTAAAAATACATATTGCTCTGTCAGAATTTGTTTTGAAGCGATCTTTTAGTTACTTATATTGTCTAATTACAATTATATGAAATAAACGTTAGAAATTATGTAAATTTAATAATATGTGTAAAAGTTACACGAAATAATTGAATAATATAAAACTGGGTATGGAAGTTATTTTGATAATATCACCCGATAAGAATCTATCCACCTGAAAGACATCGTCTCAATACAGAAGAAAATATGTATTTTTGAAGGTATTGGGGCAACTAATAAGATGATTAACTATACAGTTATTTACCTATCTATGAATATGATTGATCTTCAGAGTAGATATCTGTGAAACATCAATAATAAAGTTCATCTATTTGTTTTTTTTTGTTACTGACATTATTTTTATGTTTTTATTTGAATTTTAATCTTTCATCATGTTTTGACATTCATTTATTTGTATATAATATAAATAATGTATAAATTGGATAATATAAAATGATATAAATTGGGATAAATTTATCGAGTAAGGTGTTGGATCAGATTAGTGCATATTTGCGCAACATAATAAATATTAAGCAATAAATTGTGAAAACAATGTCTTAACTATTATCGGGAAAAACTCAAAGAATTTTTGATATTTTTGTTATTTTATCTATTTTATGTTTAAAAATATGAAGTAAAAAATACTGAAAATATGCTTAATTTTTATAATAATTAATTTGTATTTGAATTATTGAGAAAAAATATTATAATATTTCATACAAAACTTGAGTACATACCCGGGTAAGTTAGATGTGGAATTATGACAATTTTTAAGTATCCTAAAGTAGGACCTATGTATACGCTTTTTGACTTATTTTTCAAAAAACTACTTAATAACAGTCCCATTTGAGGAATAATGAAACTTGGATTCATTTGAATTGATAAAGGTGGAATAATTCAGGACGAAAATAGGAAACATATCCGGGTATGTATATAGGAGACAGAAGGAATAAATAAATGAAATAGGACATCTATTATTTAAAAGAATAATAATGAAAATCTGTGCTGAAATGGTTCAGATATTTGTACCGTAATTTTTTTAATTTACAGATTAAATACAATTATATAGCAATCGAACGTTTCTAAATGTTTTTAATTCAACCATCCTTTTAACGATTTGAATGAGTTGGTTAATTGGGTGTTAATAATTTTTAATCAATTTAAATACCACAAAAACTGGAGCAAAATATATACAAAATATACATTTTATACAATTAACATCAATACTCAATATTTTGTCTTAACAAAATATTCCATCAAAAAATTTGTCTATACTAAATTTTTTTCCAAAATATTGAAATTTTCCTTAGTTTCCTCCTATTATATTTGACAATTTCTCTAAACATATAAATTCTATTAATTTCGTAAATGTAAAAGTCGATTTTGTAAAAAAAAAAACTTGCTTGCCACTTGCAATAATTTTTAATGACAGTACAGAATGACGTACAATTTTTAATGCAACCCAAAATTGTGTTCATGTTATACTCATTCAATTACAAAAACAAAAACATAAAATAATTTTTTTTTTCTTATGATAAAATGTCACCATCATCACCAACTTTTCAATACTAACTTGATAATGTTTATTACCAGGACTTTTAGCTATAACATTTCTAATAAAATTTTCTACACTTTATTTTTTATTTTTAATATTTGACACATTTGAATTTAGAGCTAAAATGTCATTAAATTTGAATATCACAAAAATTTTATACTATTTTTATTTATACATATTTAACTGTGTGACATTTTTACAAAAAAAACCAAAAATAAAATAAATGTTTGAAGTCAATTGTAAATGCAATAAATAAATTTAAAAACGATTTTATATTCCTTTTTTTTTTGTAAATTGAGAGAGAAAATTAATGAAAAGAGAATAACAGTAATCATTTCTGACAAGATAATACTTAAAAATATTGACATTGTAATTGATGTTACTGCAACGCTATGTCAGCTCTTTTTGAATATTTCATGAAAAAATTTTGAAAAATGTATTTAAAATATTATCTTGTATCCTGTTTCAAAAAAAAAAAAAAACAAAAAAAAACAATAAAAACAAAAACAAGGAAAGCATTTAACAGAAATAAACATTGACAGAACGGTTAAGGATTTGCAATACAGAATATGCAAATATTTAACGAATACGAGCAAAATTGTACATGAGTGCAGTTACAGCAAAAAGCAAATTATTTGAAAAAAAAAAAAATGATCTCAAAATTGAAAATAAATCTTATAAGATATTTTTGATAGGTACACCATGTTTTTGTTTTATTATTATTATTTTTTTTTACTTATATATTGTATACAGTTTTGACAGAAATGATTTTTTTTTAAATAAAAATCAGAAGTTTTCAAATAAGATAAGGTAATTTTCAGGAGTTTTCAAAAATAATTTTGTAAGATTCAATTTGGTTAGGTGTAATGTTTTTAAATTTTTAAATTGATTTACCTTAGGTGAAATCTATCATAGTCTAACCTTTGTCTCTTATACATATAATAACTAGGTAATTAAAGGTGGTGTTCTGGCAATCAACTCAGTCTAGTTGAATTGACTTAATGTTAAGTCAACTACAAAAAGTCATGCAGTTTTAAGAGTCAATTTCAACCAGTCAATTCAACAAGTTAATTCAATTTGTTTCAATTTTGAATTTTTGACATTTCAAATTGAATGTTAAAAGATAGCTCATATTAAATATTAAATTGGAGTTATTTTGTGGGAAATATTGTTGGTTGGAATTTTATTTTATTATTAAAAACGTTTATTTAGAGCGAAAATTATCAAAAAATTTAAAAATGTCAAAATAAAATGCTACTTGGAATACTAACAATTTATATAAGTCGACTGAAGTTGAAAGTGAATTAAAAGTTGATTCTTACTACACCATTTTAAGTTAATCATGAATTCAGATTATTTGTTGGACATAGCAAATGCCAACTTTGATAAAGTAAATGAAAATTAATTTGGAAATTCTCTGACACGACTAATAGTCTTAAGTTTGTACATCAATTTACACAAATATGGAAAATGAAGTTCCATTCTATTTCCGAAATATCTAATTTATAAATTTTATTTATTTATGTATTTATTTATGTTTTATTACACATCATCCAAACACTAGGAAAAGATTTTTTACAAAATGATTGTAAGTTTGGGTAAAAGTAAAGAACATAATAAATAAAAAGAAGTCTCATCCCATACAAATTTTTGAAATATGATTTTTATATAGCGGGTTGCCACATTACGACCCGCTTATTTTATCTTCAAAACAATTTGCTCTTTTAAACAATAATTTAATTTTAAGTATGCATCTAAGTTGAAAAATAGAACAATATTAACCAGATGAAATTATCCAGATATATTCCAGGGAGCGAAATAGGATATTAGAGGAGAATTAGATAATGATTCGGAGACTAATCTGAACAGAAACAACAGTTTGAAAGGTTACAAATTGTTAGATAGACCATTTTTATCGAAGTAAAATACATAAAATAGAAGCGTGTTCCACATTTTAGGTGTTCTTATAATAAAAGAAATTCCAAAATCAGTGTTAAAGCACCCAGAGATTTCAGCGGTGTAACAATGAGCATTTGAAACTTCCCTAATGTTGCGCTGGAATTGTTTGAAGTGAGACATTATTGATTTTAGTTCACTAGATAACATATTATTTTCAAGAAGATATCTATAACAGAGAACTATATTAGTAGCAATAAAGATTATCGAAACGATTAGTTCACCAATTGGGATATGGGTGGGATTTTTGAGTTTATCAATGTAATGTAATAAAATTTAAGGTGAAAAAGCCCATATCTGAGGTCTGATGAAAGCTTTATAGATTGGAAAATGGTTATACAATAGCCACCACTAATTTGTAGTGGTTTAAAACTGTTATATTAAATTATTATACAATTATTTGCTAATTTAAGAAACTTTTGTTGGTTTTATGTTTTATAACTTTATTTAGGACATTTCCGAACCTCTCGCACTTGCACTTGATACTCGCACTAAACCTGTCAAATCGCACTAAATTTAATAAATTTAATTTTGCGATATCTAGTGTACTTGAGACTACACTGAAATTTTGACAAAAAATCAAGTGCGATTGGTTTAGTGCGAGTATCAAGTGCAAGTTGCAGAGGTTCGGAAACGCCCTTAGGATAGTACAAATATTTATACCACTTACAGTTAACTTGAATTATTTAGCTATCAAGAAAGATTTATATTTTTTATGTTCTGAAATTTTTAATGAATTGAGTATGTTTTTGATTGCATATTAAAGATGGTTCATGAATACCTAATAACTAGGATAATCGAATCCTCAACTTTCTGATTATATTATTACCCATGTCAGAATAACTAGAATATACAATATACAATACAAAAATTAGAATTGTCAAAAATTATTTTTTTGTTATTTTAAATTGACCATGCAAAATTTTCTACATAATATCCTTAAAAACACATATTAAATGTTCTACCATAGACTAATACATATTTATCTATGGTTCTACGTCATTTTTTTTTTTATGGAATATCAGAATATAAAATACGTAGACTTGCATTGAATTAATCTAGATTTAAAGAAAGTGCTTACTTAAAATTTTCACTTTATTTACTAAATTTTTATATACATAATGTATACTATACGTTAAAATATAATATACACATCGTAGATGCGAGTACCCTACATAATTGTGTAACAAAATATTGTAACAAATTGAAATTTTATATTTGTTTTGATGTGTATGTGTTGAGAAAAACTAGGACATTTTATGTTACAATTCGTTATATCTATGACAACATACAATATATTCTCAGTAGTCATAAACATTAAAATATAGTTTTTAAAATTTAACAATGTAAACATTAAAAATTTTTCTTCATTTTCATGCTTATTTATCATTCTTGGTATACGAGAAGAAAGAGCAAAAGAGATGAAAAAAGTGATTATGTTTTTGAAAATGTTAGTTTTGTAAATATTCAATTTTTCACTTTAAATATTTATAGTAACTAAAAATATAATATATTGTATGCAAAATATGCAACAGAATACATATTATTGTTTTGTACATTTTGCTTAAATGGCTTACTAATATATAAATAAATATATAGCGACATATTATGTATATTTATGTTTGTTTATATTGCTTGGCAATCAATTTAAAGAAAAACAAATTGAAAGTTTTTACCAAGAATCTTAGAATATTTAAAATGAGATAACAAATAAAGTTTTACTTTTTTTATATAATATATAACTGCAGTTTACAAACTAAAACAGAAAAAGTAAGGAAAAAAATGTATGACAATGATACAGTTATGTTGTTTTATTTGATTGACATTTTTTTTGTATAAATAATTTTGTTACTTTGCTCGCTGATTTCAAAAAGATCGCACACTAGGTTAATTTTTCCTAAATAACCAACTTCATGCTAACTCTTAATAGAATAGACTGTAGGAAGATGGTGGACATACTTACTGATCATAACCATATGAATCAGCACATGTGTAGACTAGCACTAAGTGACGACCCAACCTCTAGACACTGTTTGGAAGAGGAAAAAACCCAAACATATGTTGTAGGAGAGTACCTAGCTCTTTCAAGTCTCAGACTCAGGTTTTTGGATACGTACTACATAACCTTAGAAAATTTCTGCAGGATAAAACTCTCAAACCTATTGGCTTTTATTGAAAGGGTCGACTAAGTTGAACCACCAGACCTGAAATATTAGGACCACCTCCGTGAGGAAAAAAAAAAAGTAAATTTTTCCGGATTATTAGTAGAAATTATACATTTTTTTGCAAATATTGTATTGGATACAATTATATGTCCATTTTGTAGTTAGTATTTTAAATATTAGAAATTAAATAATTTTTTGTTTGAAATTTTTTAATTGAATTGAATTGTATTAATAAATTAGCAAAAGTAAATTGTTAAGAACGTTCAAGTTCGAAAGTCACTTGCGATAACCGATTAAAATTTGGAACATATATGGTGGATATGGTTACCTCAACTCAAGTTTGTATAAAGAAAGATTCAAAAAATATTTTATATCCTATAATTATACTTCTATCTATTATTTTCTATATATATGTATAATATTATTAAAAGTGTTTATTTGTATGGATATAAAAATGTATATACCTATTTGGACTTGATCACAATTTAAATTAATTTATTGTATGAGAAATAAGGATGTAATTTTTTTGTTAATTGGGTAAAGATTGAAGTTCTCCCTGAAATGTAAAGCAGTGTAATATCATTGGAATATCACAATAGGTGCCCTATAATATTATTAAGTTCATGGTAATCATTTATATATCGTGGATCAAAAAACTTAAAACGCTCCACTGCAGAACTCCAATATTATTATCCTCCAGCAAAATTTGGGTTTTATTAATATAGGGTGATTGGTTTCTATGGTTGAGATAATTAGCAAGAAGTTTAAAGGCTACTTCTCTTATAACCGGTCTAATAAAATAAATTTATAAAAATTGAGTGATTTAAATAGTCACAGGGTGATCTGAAGAGAGATCTAGAAATAGGCCCGAAACAAAATTACAAGATGAATTATCAAGTTTTGTAAATGAATATATGAGATCTAGCAATTCGATAACAGCTACCAGTAATATTAGCAACATTGCGAAAACCATGCTGTGAACAATTACAGTGTTAAGTAATTTCAATAATATTTATTTCTACTTTAAAAATTAGTATACATTTTCAACTTACATGAAAAGTTTGTGTTGTGGTAATGGTTTTAGACATATTATCACCTTAATTGGATTATGATAATCCTATTATTTTGACTTCAAGACACATTTTATGTATAACTATCAATATAAAATATTAGAAAGTATTAAGTAGTAGTAACAGAATCATAATTTAACGCGTATATGCGATTCATTTTAATTTTAAATTAATTAGTTTTCCATTTTTATTTTTTTGTTTGGGTGGACACGTTTAAAATTTTGGTATGTTGCACGTTAGCTCGTTACTGTTCTTACTTATTATTATTATATTTTTTTCTCTCTTTTCTACATTTATGCTTATATAAATTTTTGTAGTATTGAATTAATTGTTCATATTAATAAATTTAAGTAATTTTTCAATAATTTATACAAATTTATAAGACCAGGCCTTTTCTGTACATATAATTAAAATAAATAAATAAAAAAAAATAAATGAATAAACAAACTAATCAACAATCAATTTATATTTGTATTCCTTTGCAAAAAAAAATTATTATCCTTAGTAAATATCCTTAATTTTGTAACTTCTGTCATTTACGTTAAAAACCAAATTGCTAAACCTCATCAAATTATTAACTTTGCTTTAAGTACATTTTATAATAAATTTAAAATGTAAAAGTCAAAAAAAAAATATTTATTTATTATAAATATTAAATTTTAAAATTAAATCAATATCATTATACCTAATATTATGTATAATATATATATAGGTATATAATATTATTGTATATGCATTAAATTACAAAAGAGTATTGTAATAAATTATTTCAATTCTTTACATTATATCGTATAGATGAAAAATTAAAATATGCGTTATTTTATTTCAAGGATGCATTTAAAATTCATTACGAAATCTACTGTAATTTTAAATATATTTATTTATATATATATATTTTTTGTTAAATTTGTAAAAAAATTTATTACCACATTAATTATTATATAATGGTGTTATTCCATTTTAAAATATTAATAACAATGAATTATTAATATGGATAGTTACTATATGTATATATATAACAAAATTTATTCATCTATATAAATTACTGATTACTGATCATTATTGTACTATTATTTATATAAATACATATTTTCAAAAAAAAAAAAAAATATGTAATTTCTTTCCAACAATTAATTTCATAAATTTTCAATAGCTATTATTATTATTATTTTTGTGTTATTATCTTTGAATATTTACAAAATTTAATTTTTACAATAGGTCATCATGTGAATTTCAGATTTCATAATAAAAATTGATATGAGACTAGTTATTGTTATTTTTACATACATTACATTTGTTTTATTTAATGAATAAAATTAGCTGGTAAAATTGGAATTTCTAAACAAATCAATCACCATTATCTTGATAACTTAATTATAAATTGCAATAATTGTAATTTGTCAATCTCCAAGTTCAGAATCGGAACTATAAAATAATATTATAATTAATAATGTATATTAAAATAAATAAGTACTTTGTCAAGAGCCAACTTTGGGATTGGCTCTTGAATACGATATTCGATACCATATTCGATACGATTTATCCTAAAGTACAAAATTTATTTTTACACAACTAATTAATTCGATATTATTAAATTCAAACTTTTGCTACTACTCATACCTCTAGTAATATAGCAATAAATATATTGCATCAATAGTAGTAACAATTTTATGCCTTCTTATGATAATATTAATTAATTAGTTTTTGTGTGTGTCAGATAAAATAATTAATTCAAATTCAAGCGAAGTAATATTTTAGTGAAATTATTATTACAGAGAAAAATAATTACAAAAAAATCAACATTAATTCTATTTTAATAAGACAGCTCTTTATTATTACAAAATTACACATAATTTACATGGAAAAATATTTTCAAATTTGGGTTCCGACTAAGATTTTTAAATTAAAAAAAAAAAAATACAAACGAATTACAGCACCAATAGAATTAAAATCTACATTCAAAATTTTAAAGGTTTTTACCAAATTTAAAAAGGCTTATAAATTTACAACATTCACTCACAACATTCTTTCTGTCGTTTTTGGGAGTTTGAATTGAACCTGATTATTAAAATTAGATATAAAAGGAATCTAAATAAAATGCGAAATTGTAGCTAGAATAATTGGCTCTTCTGAGGGAGATGTTGTATCGGCGAAGGAGCTAATGATCATATACCAAGGATAACTGGAATTGCTAGCTTTCCAAAAATATATGTCTTGAGTGGGCGCATCTTATCCTTTAAGGACGAAAAGGCATTTGAAGTTATTCTTGCTGTTTTGATGCTTTTATATAAAACCCGTTATATCTGTTGATCTATTAGATATATATATATATATATATATATATGTGTATTCAGTTATATATTCTAGAAAGATCTGGACCTGGAGCATATTAAAGATAGTTGTTTTTTTCCAAAATTTTCTATTTTGTACTACAACATCTCCACAACGGCAGCACCAATCATCATCAACTAAATGTTAAAATGCGCTCCAGACCGTTATTTTTTTTAAATATATAACTGAACATATATATTTAATAGATCAACAGATATAACGGTTTTTCAAATGTCCTTTTCGTCCTTGAAGGAAGTTGATATTCTAGAAATATTTTGAAAGGCAATTAATTTGAAATAAGTGGTTCAAGAACCATACCACCATAGTGAACTTTAATGATTCATTGGTTTGTATGGTTTGATTTAGAGGCATAGATACTTTAAGTTAATCTCAATTTTAGATCCAACCTGCACGATTGAAAAGCAAAATAATTATTATAAGTAAAAGCTATTCTGACTTTTGACTATAACAAAAATTTGGATAATACAAATTTACCAAATAATCGTTTATTCAAAATATTTAGTAAGAATTTGCTGAATTCGAATTTGCCGAATTCGAATATTTAATTTCTCTTAATTGGAAACTCAATCTACCTTTAAGTATAAAGTAAAAAACAAACTGTATTAATTTTAAGTTGAAATTTTAATCAATAATTATATTTTTTATTAAAGAACCACAGGAATATGGAAATTCAAAATTTTGCATGTTATAAAATAAAAAAAATAAAACTGGGGAAAAATTAATAATGCAAAAAGTAGAAGTAAATTGACCATAAACAAATTATTCTGTATATTTTGTTTTTGTTGTTATTACGTTATCACATCGTGTCGTCGAAATCAACTATCATTTTATATTATACTAAGTTTACTACCACAGCATTGTCATTTGAAATGCATGAATGTAACATCAAAAAGAAAATATCGAATAGCAGTGTGTGTGTATAAAACTAGTCCGTTATAATTGTTGATATAATAATATTATGGATAATAAAAATGTATTTAATTAACCCTCCGGGCCCTCACCTGTGCTATTACATTGGAAAATAAACCAACAAGCAAATTGCTACCTGTGCAATAAAAATAAACAGAACGATTTAAACTTCTTTTCTCAGTCGAGTATAAAACACTAAAGACGCCTGCAAATAGTTGACGAAATACGTATGGCTGTATGGTAAGCATACTAGTAAAATTAATAGGAAAAACTATTCGGCTATTTTCAACAATTATAATATAAAAAATTTTACTCTAACGCTAGAAAATAAGTTTTTATGAAAACTAACCGTTATTTAATTTAGAAGAGATGAAAATAATTTTAAAAAATTATATTATAATAACTACTGCAGTGACATCTTTAAACATTTTTCGTTATTATAAATAATTTAAATAAAGTTGAGATAGTATGAATTTTTATATATGTATTTTTTAATTAATTTTCGATTCTTTTACTCATATTTTTAAATTTTTGTCTTTCGATCAAGTTATATAAAAACATGTTTTACAATGTTTCGAAATTTACAATTCAAACTGAGAATGATGTAACCGTTATCAATTGGGAGCATCAGCTGTTGTTTTGTAAATTCCAGCTGTTCCTGATATTTCCCTCCCATATACTGTGTTGAAAAACCCTGAATAATTAGCGGGTGTTCTACATGGAAACTTAGTTATGATTTGGCACATATTCTATTATTGAAGTATACATTTGCACCCTTTTTGACTCACCTTTAGAATTACCTTTTCATGCTTAATTAAGTACGGTGCTGCAAGTTTTATACTACAATATCTACAATATTTCGAGCATTTATTTATCAAATTACTGGCTTATCAACTGATTAAATTAGGAAAAATACTGCTATTGTCAGTAAATAAGGCTTCTTAAATAAAATACCTCCATTTTATTTTATTTGTTACCAGAAGATTATACTCTCAATTGTACCAATGGAAAAGGGAACTAGATCAGGTTGAAAAACCCATAAAGCATTTTTTTCTTCATCGGGAATTGAACCTGGGACCCTTGGCATGCGCGATACCTACTGCGCCACCCAGCGTGTATAGCTAGAACCAGGTTCTGTACTCTAAATAATGGTTTTCCAAACAATCGTGGAATAGAATTAGTGTTTTAATTACATAAAAAAAAAATAAAACTGATGCTACATTAGATTATGGACCTAAATAATGTCTAAATATCTACTCTCAAGCAAGTAATATTAAGTAGAAAATCAGAAGAATATAAACAGAACTTATTATTATTATACCGGGTATTCCAGACCATGCGTATCAGCTTTTTAAACTAAATAAAAACTTTATTAACTAAATCGAAAGCGCTCTATCGATTGGTGATACTTTCAACTTCCGGAAAGGAAGATAAATGGGTTTTTTAAAGACTAAAATCGCCGAAATTGGCCGAAATTGAGATTTTAAAATAGGAAGGGGTACTTTTTAATTTTAATTCGGATTCTACGTCAAAAAATAATAAACTTTTTAATTAGAAAGTACATTTTTTTTTTCTTTAATTTTTAACTATGTAGGTACCTACCCAAAACTGGGATAAAAAAATATGATAATATGAAAAACAAATTTATTTATAAAAATAATTATCATTAATTTTAGTTTACAAAAGCTAAATTTGGAGCATTTTTTTTTTATATTTATAAATTTCAAAAAAAATTACTAAAAAAATAAAAAAAAATCATTTAACATAAATTTCTTGTTTTTTGTCGTAGAATTCGAATTTTCATAAAAAAATACCACTTCCCATTTGAAAATCTTGATTTCGGCCAATTTCGACCATTTTTAGTCTTAAAAAACTGATTTGGGGTTCTTCAATCAAAAGAGCACCCTCGGATTTAGCCAATAATTTTTTTTTTAATTTATAAAATAACGGCTTCTTCTCCTCTTAAAAAGCTGATACGCATGCTCTGGAACACCCGGTATATTAAAAAATTTTTGTGAATATCAACTATCTCTAATTTCGAAAGCTATTACCTTTTTTAGTAAATGACAACATCTTATAATATAAATACTTATTCCAAACTTTGAGGTGTCCATAGACAGAATACGCAGAAGCCTATTAATATTCAATAGAATCGACATTATAAAAGTCTAACCAACATTTTTTTGGTATCGCGGAAGTCTATTGAAAATAATAGACTTGTCAAAAAGGTTGTTACGTGCAATTCAAAACATTTGATATCGAAAATATTAATTTTTTAGTTTGGATACAAATACCATATATACTTGCCTTCGCCTATTTTTTTCAAGTTTTAGTTGGATTTAAGGTATTGATAACCACTATCGAATGATTTTGACTATCGAATTAATTTAGTAATTTGAGTTGAGAGTTAAAATATGATACCGAATGCTGATAGTTACAAGTTTAGTTACTAATTCCGAAGTTCGCTATTTTTTAGTTGTGTGTTAAGACAAAAAAAAATTTTGCAGGCACCTTCTTCAATTTCTATATTATTTTCTATTAGAATCACAATTTTTCCAATTTCCTTTTATTACTAAAACTTTTTCTTAAAATAAAAAACCAAAAATTTTATAAAGCACATCAAATTAATTAATTATTCTCCAATTCAAAAATTCCCACCAAAGTATATCAAGAAAATGTCGTTGACTTTAAAAGTTTATTAATAGAAAAATTTCCTAATACCCAATAGACTTCCACGATTGACCTCCTGGTTTATTTTTAATGACTAGTAACTCACGGTTAGCCTAAATTTTGTATGGTATACCCTGATTCTATATTTTGTATGAAATTCGTTATCATTTTGTTTTTAAAGTCATTCATGTTCTTTTGCTTTTCAAGATATACACAAAGTTATTATTTGAAATACTAGTTACATATCAGTTACAAAACTGAGTCAGATTTCATTGAATTAAAACACAAACTCTTCTTCTACGCCTTTAAATTCCTGAACTCGAATTTTTCTATATCTTGCCAAGTTAAATTCGCATCAACTTAATTAAAAAATTTTAAAACACAAAACCGAAAAGTTTTAATTAGTAACCTTCTGAACATAGGAGTTCCTTGAAATTCTTGAAATTCGAAAATACCAATTAAATCAAATCAAGTTATAATTATGAAAGAATTAATGAAAAAGTTTTCAGAAAAACAAGTTTTGAAATTATTTAAAAATTTAAAATTTCTCATTTAGTATACTGCAGAACTATATTATTATTATTATTTCAATGGAATGGGCAACGGCGCCGTCTTCCCACATTTCCAACAAAACTATTTGAATAAATAAAAAAAAAATGATACTTATTATACAAAGTATGCTTTTATTAAACCACGATAGCATTTCAATTTAAAATTGGTTATTCATTGAAATTGTATCTCTATAATATATGTACATACTCGTGCACTGTACATACAAACTCGAATGTATAATTCTAATATTGTCAATAAAATAATATTTATTTTGTATAAAATTTTCATAAAATCTACAACTACTAAATATTATTATATATATATTACCATTTCTGTGAAATAAAAATCTGCAATACCTATTTATAAATTTACTTTTCTTTTGGTTATTTTGTTTTTTGCACAGTTGTGTACAAAAGAATGAAGTTTGCAATTATACATTTTTTCAAATAAATTCAACATTTTATCCAACAAATTGTATGAAGTAGAGAAAAGTATATTAACTAAACTGAATAACACAATATGAATTTCGAGGCAGTTCAGCATTAAGCAACGGATATAAAGCTGTTTGACTCAAATGAGTACAAAATTTGTTACAGTACCGAAAATGAGATAAAAAAATATAGCTAAAAAATAAGTTTTTAAAATGAATATAGGATAGATAAGTATACGTCCAAGTATATGTAATGTATCTAATGAGCATATTTACACTGCTCTATAACTGTCTGTTGCAAATTAACTATTTGAACCGAACAAATTAGGAAAACACTGCTACAGATAATATTTTTCAGAAAATATAATGTGCTCACTATTTGCACCTAACCATCCCAAATTTTAATAGGTCAAAACATTTTATTTTATTGAATAAAATTATTTAAAGTTAAAAATTGTATTAAAATTAAGTCTGTATTGTACAAAAATACTCAAAATGAAAAAAAAAAACAAACCAAAATAAGGTTGTTTTGACGAATACGATTATATTTTAATAGACTTAGTTTTATTTATCGTTAGTTTTATATAAACTAAATGTGTAAAAATATGATAAACAATTTAACTGCCATATATTAAGTGTTACCTTACAAATGTTAACTGTATATTTACAAAATCATTGCATGCTTTATATTGATTGCAAAATATCATCAAATTTCACGGTTGTGTCATTACACGCTGGGTCGCAGAGTAGGTAGAACGGCTGTCTTTCAACTTCAGCCAAAAGATCCCAGGTATGATTTGAGACGAACCAAAAAAAATTATTTTTGAGTTTTTCGACCTAGTCTAGTATCTATGATTTGTCATTGGGATAAGATAAATGATAACAAATAGTTGATAGTTTTTCAAACCCCCTAAAAATTAAATGGAACTGTATGTTATTATGAAGGCAAAGTTACTTTTCCACATTTAAATTAGTATAGATATAACATAAAAATTCTATTGTATGTGCCACTAATTGTGTTAGCCTAGCCAAATCTCTTTATAAAAGCAGTTAGTATATACCAATATCTGTTGGAATTATCGTTTTAAAATTTTTTACATAACTGTTAATATTATTTTTATATATGATACACACTTACATGCTTCTACACATAATTTTTATAGATACACACACACACACACATCCGCAAACTCATATTAACTGTTCAATATATATACTAGTATACAAGTTTTAGTTGAAATTCTCTTTTAAAATTAAAACAATAACAACAACAAAAAAACTCAATTTTCATAATTTTATTCAAATTATTATGTGGAAAATATTGAATGATTCATAAGAAAAAAACAAGAAAAAAAAAACAAAAAACCTGAAAAACAGTAAAAAAAAGGAAATCTATAGAACAATTTATTTATTTTAAACAGCTTTTTAGTTTACTCGACAGATGAAACAGATAGATAGAGTAAGCGAGAGAGTACTGAACAGGAAATTCAATTTATTTTATCCTGATGATTTCAGCGTTTTTCCTGCATTCATATCTATAAGTTTCAGTTTATTTATTGTTATTATCTTATTTTTATTTTCTTTTTTTTTTTTTGTAATTTTTTTTCATAGAATTTTAAATTTTAGTTTGATATTAAATGTATTATATTTGAGAACAGGGTGTTAAGTTTTAATAAAATAATTAGTTTTGGTTTGTTTCGATTTAAATGTTTGCACAATAGTCAGAAGACTTGTAAGTTCTGGATTTATTTTAATTTTGTAAATTTCAAAAAGTCCATGATAAGCTCAAAAAAAAAATTAAAAATAAATAATCCAAAAGGATTTTTTTAATTTTTGGATATTTACTGTCCAATTATTTGTAATTAGATTTAATAATATGTACTGTACACACTTAAAAAATTTAACTAAAAGAGAGAAAAAAAAACTGTAAATAGAAAAATTTGTTAAAAATTTAGAAAAGTTAAATAAGTAGCCAAATTTAATTGAAATATCGATTGCATGGCTTTATGCCACATTTTTAAAATATTCTATACAGAGCTCAACAAAACATTTGTATCAGTTATCACAGCATTTATAGTTTGGCATTACACCTATTCCAATTAACTGTAGGTGAAACTGTATGTATTTATAGATATTAAAGACAAAATAAAATTTTGCAGTTTTAACTAGAACATCTCTCTATTGAACATTGCACATTATTGTAGTACATTTGTTTTAGATTTCTATTTTTCTTTTAGGTGTAACTTAATTCAACAAAAGTATGTAGGATATTGTACTACTTTAAATATACTTAAACCAGATCTATCTCCAAAAAAAATGTTAGCTTTTTATAATCATTAATAAAAATTTTAATTCATTCAAAAGTGAAGAGCTTTTTCATTTCCGCGCCAGAATTAAATTTAAATTTTTATTGTTTTTTTTTTTTTTCAAATAAATTATTATATATGTGGTTGTTGTCTAAGATAAATCAATAAAACTAAAAATAATTAATAGTACTAAAAATAAATTGTTGGAAAACAATTCATAATGAAATTGTGTACGGTTTTTTATCAAACTTCCTCGTGAAGCAAATTAATATCATTATCTTCTTATTCCTTGTTGTCTTATTGAAAAATTCAAGTATCGGGTATAATTCCAGGTAAAAAATATAATTAAAACTCGTACTCACTAATCAAATTACATCAAATATTTTACCGTTTCGTAGTTGAAATATTTATAGTTCTATAAAATTTACCAAATTAATTCACCCTGTAATTAAATATACATTATAAATATATATTTTAAGCATAATATTAAATTAGTATTTTAATAATTTATGAAATTTATAAGAGTATATTTTGATAAATAAGTCATATTATTCAAAATTTTGTTTTTATGCTTTAAAATACATAATACAAATATATCTACATAGCATTATTATATCTATTTACAAATATAAAAATTAAAGTTTTGAATAATTTTGAATTTTGTAACAAGTAAACGAATTTTTAATAAATATTATACCTACACGTTTTAAAATATTTTAAATCTAATATAAATTTTTAATAATTATACTATGCAAGTGATTTCACTAAATTATAGCTTATAAGCATGCAAAATGTTAATAATCACTTTAATTTTTATAGTAAATCGTAGATTAATAATAAATACAGCTCAGAAAACTAAAGCTAAGCGCAGAAATACAATTTTTAATTTTGCAACTGTTTGATTGCACATTTTTGTTCCATTAGATCAATATGAAAGCGCGCACCTACATAAAACCAGTTGCAGGTGTACAGGGCTTTCATATAAACTAATTGAACACAAAAAAATGTGCTATCGCTTGCGAAACTGAAAATTGTATGTCTGGGCCCACCCTTAGAGATCCAATAATATTCATTTATCATTATTTCGATTCATTTTCTTTATCTGAATGATGCCACAGAATTATACATTTTGGATATTAAATCCAAATTGCGATTTGAGCTTGTACATATGTATGGATGATATAATAATAGTATCTAAATAGTAATAGTAATCTAAAGCATAATTATATTTTAGCCTTCCTGAAATGGGATTAATGTGTGTTAGATCCTATTTGTAGTGCTCGTACCAAATTTATTTTTTGAAAATGAATGCAAAATTAAACTCTCACTTAGAAATTCTGAAAATTCAGTTAATTTTATGGAAAAGCACTACTACAAAAGTTCAAAAAAAAATATTCGGCATACGATATATATGATTTTTATAGAGCATATTTTTATCATTGACCGGTATTCGCCCGTTCCACGAAATTCGAGGAAGTTTGATAAAAAATTGTACTCAATATTTCGTTATGAATTGTTTTCTATCATTTCAATTTATCGTGGACACTATATTTTTATTGATTTATCTTAAACCACAACCGCATAAGTAATCATTTATTAAAATGAAAAAAATTTAAATTAAATCGGGGGTGTTGTGTTGCAGCAATTCGATAAATGAAACTTATTTTTGTATGTGAAAAATTACTTATACATTTGAAATTTTAAACTAAAAAAAAAGCTATTTAGATGTCGCTACGTTTCTTTTGACACATCCATTATTTAAAAGAATAATAATGAAAATTGGATTTAAAATGGTTCAGATATTTGTACCGTACTTTTTTTAATTTACAGATTAAGAATAATGTGTCTGTTAACACTTAATATTATCAATTAACGTACAGAATGGAACTCTTTTGCAAAACCAATTTGAAAGAATTCAAACGGTTTTAAAAATTCAGACAAGCACTGCCACTATCAACAGAGACCATAAATTATTAGAAATTACAAATTTAAATAATTTAACAACAACTTTGTTTACCAAAGTACATTCAAATGACTATAATTAATATCTCCGGCTACTGAATACTTACTATTTAATATTCATTTTCCATTTTTTTTTATCATGGTATAATTTTAATTAATTTCCACGTAATAAAAAAAGAACTCAAACAAATTCCACCTTAATATTTTCATCCCAAAATAAAAACAACAACTGTCAATACAAATTCCAATTTAAGCAACAACAGAAGTCAATTTGTTAATTTTCCATCGCTTACTTTTTATAATCATCTTTCAATATCTACCTACATATATCCCATTTATAGATACTATATTTTAGTATTATTAAATATTTTTCTCCTTAGACATTTAAGATGTTATTTTCCTGGCTCTATTTTTAAATTTTTGTTATTTATGCGTAAAGTAATGTTAGAAAATATTCAAGTTTTCTCTTTTATTTTCTATTAAAAATCAAATCTAATTCTTTAAATTTACATAAAACTCTTTTCCATCATAATTTTTTTTTATATAAAATAAACAAAAGCAAAATTTTAAAGAAGTCAAAAAAAAAAAAAAAATAACAATAAGATTTATTTATACTTTATTTATCCTTTTATATCCTGAAGGAAATATTAATATTATTATTGTTATTTTTGTATATTTTTGTTTTGAAATATTTTTTGTTTTTTTTTTTTTATAAAAATCTCAAAAGTAACAAAAATATTAAATTTATGAAAAAATTTAACAAAATTTATTATTACAAAAAAATATGACCTAAAATTCTTATGATCATAAAGAAAATATAATTTATTATACAATTCATTTCAACTAAAACAACAAATTTTATTTTGCAAACACACACATACACAAATAAATTGTAGAACAAAAAAAAAACAAAATAATAAAAACAAAACAACAAAAAATATAAAAAAAACTACATCTGTTAAAACAAAAAAACCAAAAAATATTCCTAACAATCCAACGCATAATTTAATCCTGTTGTCCTGTTGTTGTTTTTGTTGTTTTGGTTTTATTTTTTATTTATTTTTTCTAAAACATATGTACATTTAAAAACCGTAAAAAGAAAATAAAAACGAAAACACAGGTAAAAAATACAGTTTTACATAACTAACTGTTGTTATTTTGGTTTTAGCCGCTTACATTTTAAATTCTGTTATTTAACAGACAGGAACAAAGGATCACTATTTGTTGTACGCTCCTAGTGATGGTAGAAAGCTAGAATTGTTGTTTTTGTTTTTTTTTTTTATTTATTTTTTGGAATTAGTTGTAAAACAAATTTAAATTAATTTGTTGGTTATTTAAGTTGTCAGTAAAATATTATTTGATGAAGTGATGGTAGCTTATTGAGAGGGGGGGTGTATATAGGATGATATGACTGTCCCAACTAATGATTCGAGAAATTTAATTTTAAAATTGTATTTGGTTTTAGTTTTGCATGTATATGAAATTGATGTTAGAAAAAATGTTAGTGAAAATGTTATGGGGTGCAGATTGTGTCCTTTAGAAAATAAAAGAAACACATAATGAAGCCTTACTGAGGTTAGTCTATTTGAAATTAAAACAGTATCATAGAAGTTAACGATAGTCGCATGTCATGTTAAATATATATGTCAATTTGAATCTTGTCAATGATCAACTCTTGGAGTAAGTTGAAAATGAAGGTGTCAATTGCGGAAGTCAATTAGGAAGGACTTTGTTCTAAAATAGAAAAAAGGATATTGGGTTTAATCGTGGATGTTTATTGGGAAGGACTTTTTTCTATTAATAGAATTTTAAAGTTGCCGATATTTTGTTGATAGACATTAACGGAAATAGTAGAAATGGAAAATAAGTAAGTTTTAGTTTTATTTTAATTTTATATGTTTTTTAATATTAAAAAAAAAATTAAGTAAGTTAATTTTAAAAAAATTTTGTATTAAAATTTATTTTTAAACATTTTTAGGTCCTTCACTACCTTATGAATTTGAATCTTCTGAAAATGGCATACTTGATACAAATGAATTTGATGGAAAATAATATTGAAATTGGAAAAGGTGCCTGCCAAAACCTTTGCATCAAAAAAATTGGTCAAAATCAAACCCATTTTCACAGGTATTTATTTAAAATAATTCGCAATTAAAAAAAACTCTAAAATATTTAAAATTACAACTTAAAACTTACAAAAAAAATATCAAAGTAAAATAAATTTATATTTTTGACAACAAATATTATGAAACACATGTAGCAACGTTTTTGACAAGTCTATTAGTTTCAATCAGCATCCGCGATATCAACATTTTTTTTTATATACATTTTAAAGTCTAAGAATATCAATAGAAATTTACGATTGACCCTGAAATAATTGAATTTGAGGAAACACCCAGCCTATATTCATTTAAACTATTCGATTTGGCAATAATTAACTCTGGGAGTACGTCAAATCTTTTAAAATAGAAATTTGATATTTCAGGTATAGTAAGCCATCATTTATTTAAATGTACATTGAAACTCATGCAGAAGGAAATTTGACCTTTCAGGAATACTGAGCTGAGCCGTTTATTTTTCAAACTATTCGATTCGTCAATAATCAACTGTTGGAGTACGAAGAATCTCTGAAAAAAAGAAATTCGTTTTGACTTTCATCAATAATCAAATCTTTGAGTAGTTCAAAGCCCTTGAAGAAGGAAATTTGATTTTTCAGCAATACTAATTCATTGAAAAAAAATCAGATAACTACATCAAAATATTACATTGACAATCAATGATTTCAAAAGATGAAAATTTTATTCGCTTTTTAAAATACTATTTTGTGTCGTGAATATTGTCTTATAAGTGTTACATAAAAAATGAAATTGAATGCTGTCAAGTAATGCTTTTAAACAAATGTAAATAAAAATTTAGGCCAACATCAAGTACTGCGTATATTTATTGGGGATGTACGATGCTGAGAATTAGTCAGATTGAAGAGAAAACTACATAAGCGACTACGACAACTTATACGCCATTGTTTTCTTGTCTCCAGTAACCAAGATAACTACTAACATATTGTAATACTGTATAAAAATATAATTTAAAAATATTTTATTTAAAATTATTGTAAAATATTAGAAAAAATACAATTAATAAAACTTATTGGCTAGTATTTAGGTACGTACACCGAATTAATTGATTTTAAGGTTTCAATAGTAAGTGAATATGTGATTTCATAGTTTGAAGACAATCGTCTCCTTAGTCTCCTAATTTTAAAATTTAATAATTTTTTTTTTATATACAAGTCAAAAAAAATTTCCTTTTTTTCAGAAGTTCTTCGCACTTCAAGAGTTGATTATTGACGAATCGAATGGTTTCAACAAAGCCTAGTTTATGAAATTGATATTTACTAGCGTAAAATTTGTATTGATGTCTTCAGCAATTTAATAGAACATAATTCAGTAGGGTTTCTTATCATCGGCAAAAATATAACTTCCGACTTGGCTGTTTCCGACAATTGCCTGACAATTTCAAATACGATTTTGTACAATTTTTTATAAGCCTACGGCTAGGGATAATTTATGTTGAATTTTTAATACATTCAAAGATAATGATTAAGAAATCTATTGTATAAATATACAGTTATTGAGCTATCATGAAGTTGACCATAGTTTACTAGGTCGATACAGGCAAAATAATATATACATAAAGTCATAAGCAGTTCATTTTCAACTTCGCACGAGATTAATCATTTATTATTTTTATACTACAGTTTAGTTTAGTTAGACAAATATTGAAAAGTTAAAAGTTAATCTATAAAATGGATTTTAGAGCTATGTTTTTTTATAACTGTAGTTATTACCAAAATTCTATGTTTTTTTTTATTTCGGAGCTATTTATAAGTAGTTTCAAGTTGGAAAACCTTTCAAACGAAGATAATTTAAAAAAATATATTACTTAGTTTGTAGCTGAACGCTACACCAATTTGGTTATAGCTTCGATTAATGAGACAAAGTTAAGTAGCCGTACAACTAAAAATATTTTAAGATCAGATTATTCAAAAATTATTATTTGAATCTTCTGAGTCATTCATTGCTGACTACACTATTTTAAATTACTATTCAATAACTAAACATATTCTGTCTATACCAATTTCTAAGCATTTTAATATTTTCTAATACAAAATAGTTGATTGGAACCAAAACTAAAATATTTTTAATCCAGCTTATGTATTTTTTATTTCAAATTCTTATTATTAAAAAAAATACATTGAATCTCAAATCCTATCAAGTTTTAACAGATTCCTCTTTAATATTTCATGAAAATATAATTCAGAAGCTAAATCCTCGGATTCGTCAGATTGGATCACCTAAATAGATAATTTATTTATATTCAAATCCATTTGTCAAGACTTGACCTGAACGAGAAAAAAATTAAAATAGCAACAAGCATCAATAACGAAAAAAACAATAAAAACAAAAACAAAAATTTATAATAAAAATGCAAATGTTTAATAACCATAAAATCAGTCCTGTTTTTGTTTTTTTGTTATACCTTTAAGCCAAAACCTATACTTGTATATATTTTACATTTAATATAAAAAAAAAATTTATAATATTTATATATATGTATTTTTAAAGGCAAAAAAAAACAAGTATGGGGGAGGATAGCTGTCATAAATAATGGCAGAAGGTTTCATCCTTTTCTCATTATCCTTGTTTAATTTTTTTTTTTGTGTGTCTTCTCTTCATAAAATTTTGTTTTATTTAATCTTTTTTTTTTCTTTTGCTTACTTAGGTTCTTTTTAAGGACCAAAATTATGCAGAATTTTTTTTGGGTATCATTCCCACAGCTTATTTGTAAATTAAAGAATTATGTTAGATTCAGCTGGAAAAACAAGCTTTTTTGCGCCAAATTGTATTTAGTAAATTTTTCTATCAGTCACTTGGGGATGAGACTATATAAACCGTTTTGAAAACCTACTAATCCTTAGGAAAATTAAAAAATAGATGTGGTTTAGAATAGGGCGTGATGTGATGAAAATTCTTAATAATCGGAAAATCTTATATCAAAACTAGGATGTCCAAAAACATTTCTTCTGTACAGTTTTTGATTTTATCACCAATGATTTTTCGAAATAATTTGTAATTTGAATGTTTAGGGCATGTAAATATAATAAAAAAAGTTTGGTGATAAAACCAGTTGTAAAATGAAAGTTAAAATACAAAATGAAATTATTATTTGACATTGATGTAATCTCCAACTTATTTTGATTCGTTGTAAGGCGTTTTCAAGTCACCGCGTAATATTATAAATATATACTACATAACTAGCATATCTGTATCTATAATTAATATAACATGTATCTAAGAAGTCTATGTAAGATACCTACATGTTAAATTTCAATTATAATTGTAGGACCGACCTTAATATGCGGCAAAGTAAATTATTCTTCTCAAAACCTTCAATTAGGCTATCAATTAGTTTGTAAGATTGTTTAGATTCAAAATATCCACTGCTATAGCAATAATTTTTAACAATATTTATGTTTAGAATTACATGACAACTTTTAATTGCTACCTAACTTACTGTCAAGACCATAAAAAATAATAATAGTTATATTCATTAATTTAAATGTAAAAATTCAAATAGAAAGTATTAATCAGTAATAGATCAGTTGTAGTTTACTAGAATATAATAAAAAATCTCCACATCGTTTTTGAATCTAGTCTAAGCAAAATTGATTTTTGGAATTTTTCACTCTAAACCTTTCAAAACATTATAAGAATTCAACAAGAAAAGTTACAATCATGATTGACATCTTCTATCATCTAGGAGTTTGAATTTAATATACACCAACAACAAACAAACAATAACTCTACAAACAAACAATAACAATAAATGTAAATAAATCAAATATAAACAACTTAATATTAATTTATTGCTTTCCTAGAAGTAACTCGAACTTAACCACTTCAATCTACCTACTTTGACCCTTTTATAACTTTTCAAAATATTTAACACTACAATAACTAACTGGTAACCCTAAATAAATGAAAAAAAAAAAAAAACAAAAATAAATTTAGTGCTGCCCTCAAGTGCAATCAGATGAAATTATGCAAATTTCATTTTAATTCGCCAAATTGAATTAAAAAAACATCATCTCGGGTTAAAAAATGTAAAATTAAATATTGGGGGAAAATATCACAAAATAAAGTAAAAAAGTAAACATAAAAAATAATAGCTTTTGCACATATATATATATATATATATATATATATATATATATATATATACATATATATGCATATAATATAATTTCATTAAATGAACATAATCTCATTTTTATACATTTAAAATTTAGATATAAAATTTACTGTAACGGAAGTCATAATGTGTTACGATATAAAATCCACTGTCATTACATAAATCGTATCCTTCCGTTTTGCATATTATTATATACAGTATAATATGTAGAGCCATTTTGTGTATATTTAGAGGTGTTGATTTTGTTTTTGTTATCGTAATTGGATACCTTCATAATATAATATTTGCGTAATTTAAAAAAATAAAAAAATCCTTTTTTTTTGTGTTGTTTTGGTGTTTAGAAATTTATTAAATTCGATTTTTGTAGAGATTTTTGTTAAAATTTACACAATTTATTATTTTAATTTCATTTCGAAGTTTTTGTTTTGTATCGTGTTAGAAAAAATTCACAATATATGTGATTTATTAAAATATTTTTGTGTTTATATAATTAAAAAAAATATTTTATTGAATTTTGAAGCATTTGAATAATAAAAAAAGAGTTTGCATACATTTAGGGGTAAATTTATTAATTTTAATTTTGTAGAATAAACTTTGTACTTTATTTATTTAAATTTTAAAACTCACATTATGAAAGCTAAAACAATATTGTATAAGTATTAAAAAAAAAAAAAAAAATAGAATAATCTAATAAAATAATCTAAGATCTAACTAAAATTAGATTTTATATAGAAGCTAATTAACTATATGTTGTTTTAATATTAATTTTTATTATAATTTTAAGAAATATTTTTTGTAATATGCTTGTGTTAAGTATAATAAAATGAAATAAATACATAAATTCAAAGTGTATTTTTATTTGCTACTAACAACCCACATACAAATATGAAAAAAGAAGTATTTAGAACAACAACAAAGCGCTTCTACAATTTTAAATAAATGGTAATTAAAATCGATAGCTAGTTTTTTTTTAATTTAATGTCATAGCATAGGGGTAGTTAGCTTATTAGGACATAATAAAATATCTGTTTAGGTTAACAGCTAACCTAATGAATTTTGTTTCATGCATATTTTCTATTTCATAAACGTAAAGTTAAATTAAAAGAATAGACTTATAAAAGTCTAGTAAATTATCAAAAAACATTATCATTTTGAATTACAAAATTATAGAAATTTTCATAAACAAGAAGTACTGGATTTTGTTTATTAAAAAATGCTGCAAATTAAGTTTGTTCTTAAACGTTTTTATTTTTTTATTAATTTATTTATAAAATTCTAAATTTTACAGTATATTACATAATATATTGCTATAATTTTATTAAATAACGTGTAATTTAAAATAATTTGTTTATGTTAGCCTTTTCCGTAGCTAACATGCTAAACATTTTATTTTTCAAGTGTCCTTAATATTATAATGAGTAAGAAATTTCTTAATTTACTTTTTGACATAACTTACAACATCTTTATCTATTACAAAGTATACAAAATTACATTTGAAAAAAAAAAAACAATATTTAGTTATATATATTATGTACTAAATCTATATTCTATAATTGAAATTACGTTACGAGTAAATTATACGAAAAAATAAAACTGATAAATATAGTTTTTCACTTAACTTAGTTTTAATTGACTTTTTAAAATAATTTTAATTCCAACTTTGAAATTTCATAAATTATGTTTTAACATATTTTTTTATTTTTATTTTAAAATCGATATCTTTTAATTCAGACGTTAATTCATTATATAAACTTTGTGCAGTACATTATTTGGTTCAAAAAGACTTGTAACAAGTTGATTTATTCCTATTATTATGGCTATGAATGTCTTCGTTTGTATTTGGTATGGAATTGGATTACAATGAGATTAGGCTGCTCTTCTCCATATTGAATTAAAATATGTTACATTTGATATTATGTAAGAACAAAAGATAGAATACATACATGTTGAGAAAGAAATTTTCAAAATATAGTGTCAATATAAATATATATGGAAACATTTTTTTATTAAATGTTCAAGATGGTTCTTCCATTTTTGTATACTATCAAGCACCAGATCCAGATATTGTAAGCTGTCATCATGCTAATAGAACACTACCCTTAGCTTACGTTACTAAGTTATCATAATAACTAGAAAACTATAACTATAGAGCGTAGTACAACCACCTGTAAAGAAAGCAACCTGAAAGACCCCGTTACAGGTGGCTGTACTGCGCTCACCGCCTATAGATAAGTAAAAATCCGACCTCTATAGATAAGCAAAAATCAACTTTTCGAAAGATAACTTTATAATTTCGCAAAATATAATATAAATATTTTATCAATTAGTTTATGGTTTTTTTTTTCTTATAGTCAATATAAAATTTAGGACAGTAAATAATCTGTTTTAAATAAAAATTTTACTATATAAAGAAATTACTGCAAAAAAGTTATGGGGCTTCTGATTCCGTCCACTTAAATACATTTTCACGGATACCGACCACTAGGGTGACTGTATCTGACCTATTAAATTGTATGGTAATGTTTTGCTACTAAAAACATAATTGCGATGTATACAAATCTATTCATTTACAGAATCATTATTAATAATTCATAAATAAATTAAATAAATAATAATTATATATTTTTTTAAATTGAAACATATTAAATATATAAAATAAATACATTTCAAATAATAAAGTAAAAATTGTTAGTCAAATAAATTTGGTTCAGTAACGCTAGTTTTGATAAAATTCAAAATTTTGATGAAAATTGAAGGTGTTAAGCTCTGCTCTAATGCCATGTTCATATTACACAATTTAATAATCTTTAAGGCTCGTAAAATATTGTTTAAGTATGCTTACAAAGCTTATTTGTTGGCATATAAATTTTATTAACAAAATTAATTAACCTTTAACTTATGACATGGTGGTAAATTTTACACTCTCTTTTTTTTTTCTTTCTAACTTCTGTCCATTGCTCTCTCACAAGGTGATATTCTCAGTACCCTCTAGTTATATTATACTTTTATCCCCAATATTATTTGTCATGTTGTAATTAAAGCACCCGAAGAGAAATTTGGTAAAAGGTGTAAAAACTACCACTCGTCATTAATTGTGGGATTTTTTCTTAGAAATTTTTTTACTACCACGTCTAAGTTTAACGTAAGCCATTAATAGAAAATATTTTTACTACACATCTATGTTAAAGTTTTAAGAAAAAATCTTCTTTTAAAATCATCCATTTGAAGTTTTATACAACTTTTTAACCCTTTTTCTATAATTTTCCGATTACAGAGAATATTGCACGATCAAACAAAATGAACGAATCTAGAATAAGACAGATTTTAAAAAACGATGATGAAGTTTCTGATGAAAAAAATAATTGTGATATAAGCTGATATTGATGATGAAGTTGTTGATCCAAATTGTTGCCTTGAAAATCATAGCGATGATAATTCGGAAAGATTCGAAACGGAAATATGTGTTCAATATTTTCGTTTCGGAAGGAATTGGAAACGAATTGTTTTTATGAAAAAAACCGTTTTAAATGGGCAGCAAATGAACCACAGATATTTAGTCTCTTCTTTGGAACTCCACTTTAGATCTTCACTGCATAATATTGTAATAACTTCAGTAACCGCAGCTAGTAACGATGAAACAGAAAATAAAATGTATAAATTTTGGTCCCAAATTTTTGATGATTCTATTGAAGATAAAATCATCGAACATATACCAACACAAAATTAAAACTTAAATTTGAATAAACAGTAAAAGTATAAACAAAACCTTTAGATAAAATCGAATTTAGAGCATTTCTGTAGGAATATTATAATTTATACATCAGTTTTCAAGTCAAATCGAGAGTTTACAAAATTAATATTTGTAACAGCGGAACAGCGAGAGACATTTTCAGAGCTGTTATGTGTGAGCTTCGATTTCTTACTATACTTTCTTGTTTACGATTTGATAACACTATTGATAGACCGCAGAGATTAATAATTGATCCATTAGCGGCTATTTCAGAAATATTTAACAAAATAATTGGAAACTGGTATATTACTGTAATAATATCAGTAATATATGATATATTTGATAAACTGATATTATTCAAAGAATGTTGGGTTCAGCTTCTCTCCCACCACCTGTAACGCAGCTGCCCTCTACTTCCACATCAAACAAATTGTGTTATATTTGTCCAAACAGATTAAAACGAAAAACCCCACGCAGATGATTTGTCAAAAACCAATGGGTTGTAGCAAGCGTATGTGTATAAACTGTAAAAATACTGATTTTGACGAATGAAATTATTACATGAAAAGACTGGTTGTTATTTTCTAAGATATAAAACTTTTTGAAATGTTCTATTTATTTTTTTTTAAATATGTATATTAAGCTGTGAAAAAATACCATTTTATTTTTTGTTTAACTTTTTTTTATTTTGTTATATAAGAACTATTACCATTTTTTGAATTTAGAATAGGCTTGTGAAATAAAGTGCCAATTTTTTAAAAAACCCTCAATACTAAATTTAGTTTTTTTTTTTTTAATATAGCATTTAGAATTAACTTATCCAGCTTTACGTTAAAAAAAAATTTATAAAAAATATTATATTCCTTCTAAAATATTTAAAAAAAAATGGTGTAAAATTTACTACCACGTCCAGTATACTATGTTACAAAATTTCACCTCCTAAGTTTAAGGTTAACGCAAAATTTAGTTAAATTAACATGAAATTTATTATAATTAAGTATAGGTTATGCTTTTTGAAAAAAAATGTATGACAATCATTGTAGCTTAGATAAAGGACCTAACTTGGCTGCATCGCCTTCTATTAGTTACTACTAATAAAATACCCTTACTAATTACTACCACTTGATATATCAATACAGAACCTGATCTAAAATTGATTAGTTTGATTATACACAGGAGTAAAAGAAATAAATGCTTTTCTTGACGAATCCAAGTGAAAGTAAACGCACTACTTAAGAAGCCATGAGAATATTATAAATCTAAAATTGACAAGGCAATAAATATATAAAATATTGTATGACTTCTGATACTGCACACGTCAACAGTATTAAGCAATTTATTAATTTGAAAGTGTCTTGATTCTGCCTGAAAATTTTTTTAATACATGACGAATTTATTGAAGTTGTAAGATATCAGGAGAGTGTGTATTTTTATATATATATTTATTAATAATGTTGCATTTTGACGAATAGACGACCATTCGAGGTAAAATATAGGTATTACATAATAAAATGTATACTGTATCCGATCACATTATTGTTTTTGAGTACCATTCTCATATTTAAATTGAATTTTAAGTTTTTCTTTTAAAGCAATTACTAAGAAGTTAGGATAATACACAATTATGATAAAAGGGAACGTTCCAAGAGCGACGTACATAGATTTGTAATTGATTAAAATCACCTTAAAAAGTTAATTTATTACGAAAATTCATGTAAATTTTCAATTTTCTAATCTAAGTTGATTAGGGCTGAGCCTGTTGTAGGCAGGGTGTGTCGTATACATGTTTTGGTAACCTATTAGGCGTGCTAAGATTAAAAAAGTATTAAAAGAACATGTTTAGAAGGAAATTTCAATATTACAGACATAAAACATATGGTCCAAATTTCTGATATCGTCCACATGGACGGAATCAAGCACTTCATTAATTGAACAGTTCTCTGATTCCGTTCACTTTTATTTTGGCAATATAATCTAAGTTTTCAATAAGATTGAAATTGAGTGGAAAAATGCATTTTCGTAGTAAGGTGACTTGTAATTTGTTAAAAAATGCCATTAAAGTTGTCCGCCACCTTCTAATTCCTTAAAAATCGAAAGAAATATTTTTTTTACTTTTGAGCTATTTTTGCATCTAAAATTTATAAAAAAATCCCTGCTAAGATAAAATCTAGGATTACAAATAAACTATTAGTTGTAAAAATAATAATAATAATAAAATTCTAATTTTTTAACAAGACTAGCGATATTATTTATTGAAAATTATAAAATTTCATGTGAGCGATAAAAACCAAAAGTACAACGAATTTATTAAGTGGTCGGAATCAGAAGGCTGGACGGAAAACGATGCCATTACGTTACTAGTTTTACAATTTTATTAAGTAGTTAAGAGTGTTTTTGAACCTTTAGCACTTGCACTTGATACTCGCACTTCGCACTTGCACTTTTCGATAATACTAATTTATTGCACTATTTTTCATACTAAATTTTTATACGAATTTAAAAATTTATGACAGTACTTCATTTTTCGGAGTAAAATTAGTATTACCTTAATACATGTTTTTTTAACTTTTTATGTCAAATTATAGAATAGATAGAAAAAAGAGAATTAGTACTTAGATAGAATATAAATTTAAATAGAAATAATATTGTATGTAGTCATTATTTGTTATTTTATGAAATGAAATGTTTTTGTTTGAATGTTGAAGTTATTTTGGTTTTTCTTTTTGTATATAGCTACATATTTTTATAAATAACTTGTTTGATTAATATCTATTGTAAATTTTATGAATTGATATTATAATAAACTTCATTGATTACCTATGTGCCATTTAACATATCCGTAATGTCACGGTTATTTATATTTCTTAAAAACATCCTTTCTGAAATCTGAAATTTTAGAAAAATTTAGAGTACATTTTTCTTAGGCAGAAATTATTTAGTGCATTCGCCAAAAATGTGTTAGCTCATCAAGTAACATGTCCATATTATTTTGTATGATTTTATGGATAATTTTTATCATATTTCGTTGGTTTCTTCTTTGAATGTAATTTTTTTTTTATTTTCACTTTTAATAAATTTCATTTTGCGATATCTAGTGTACTTGAGACTACACTAAAATTTCGATAACAAATCAAGTGCGATCCGAACGCACTGACATTTATTCGGAATTTTTCGGAAAAAATTTAGTTCGATTTGACAGTTTTAGTGGGAGTATCAAGTGCAAGTGCGAGAGGTTCGGAAACGCCCTAAATATATCTTATTCAATTAAAATTAAAATACTGTAATGTATACACAATTTCTACATATTTTGCTTTTACAGTACTGCTTTTCCAATAACCTCTAATGTATTTATTGCATAATCAACTTTTTATTTTCTCCTTTTTAAATAATGTTAGTCTATTCTTAATCGTTTTTATAATTTATTTCCAAAAAGTTCTAAACTGTATTATTTTTTGTGGTACCAATACCAACATATCCACAAAGTTAATGCACAATATAGAATTATTTCTCTTAGATTGCTTCAATCATAAGTGTTTATATTCCACTAAAAAAAACTTTTAAATAAAAACAAATATCCCGATTTAATAGATACTAAAATATTATATCAGATTCACTAATTTTGGTTAAATTAAATCTTGATAATGAAAAGAACTTCATTTAAAGAAGTTTGCAAAATAATTAACTAAACTTTTCAAATTTAAAATTTCATTTATTTACACACACAGCATTATGCATACATAAATCCATCACTGAAAGTGAGATCTAAAATTTTTCGAATTATAGAAAGAAACGTACCTACTTGTACATAAAAGAAATAAAACTTTTTAAAATATTTATATAGATATGTATGTGTAGTGTAGGTATCTATAAATTCTTACTTGTTAGTATCTAGATGTCAAATTTTCTTTAATTTTGGCATTTAAAATACAGCATTTTTCTAATTGGATGAACTTGTAAATTAATTTTAATTTTGTCTTTTATTTGAATGAACTAGGTTCCTTTAATTCTTCTCATGAGTTTTATATATTTTTTTGTTCTTTTTTTGTTCTTTTTTTCTTCTAAAATATAACTTTAGTTTGAATTCAGTTCATTGGTCTGTAAATTTTTACTATTTTTCTTTTATTTGAAGACTGACAAGACTTTGTTATAAATTAAAAGTTTAAAATTTATTTTCAGTGTAGGTACTTACAAAATTTTAGAATTTTTACATTTTCCAGAAAAAAAAAAACTTTTTCTTTTTTCACAAGATTTAAGTAGAATGTTGACTTACCTGAAAAGATAAAAGAAAATTTAAATCAATAAAATTATGATTTTTCAGAATTTACTTAATTAAATTATTGTACAAAAAAATGTATATTTACTTATATATATATATATATATATATATTTTTTTTTTTTGTTAAATGTCTTAGACGTGTATTATTAGTAAAAATATTTTTAAAAATAAATTATATTTTTTTTTTTTATAATAGATTTAAAAATACAATTTAATTAGTAAATAACAAATAAAAAATATTTCTGCGCGTCACACAATTTCGTATTTTTATATTTCTTTAAGTAATGTAAGTACAAATTTATGTGAAATAATAAATTATGAATTTGGGATTTCAATAAACAACAGGACAACAACAGACATCTTTTCTTTTTAATTTATTAATTTTGAATGTGTCTTTAAAAATTTCAAAATAAATTGACAAGGCAAATTTATAATATGAATCGAAATAGTCAACCAATACCTACATTTTATGAACAGTTTGTATACAATTGGCTGAATGTCGAATTGCACAATGCCACTTTACCAAATATTTTTCGACAAAAAGGACATTTCACAATTTTCCATTTGACATATTTCACTATATTACATACAAATGTTTGTTTGGCATAAAGAGACATTTCGCAAAATGATATTTGACAAACGTGTTGTGATCGAAATTTTATTTTTTAAAATTTTATTTGATCAAAATTTGATATTTTTTACATTCAGTTTAATTTTTTATATTCACGCGTCTCATCGGCAAAGTTTTACTTTTGAAAATTAAAAAAAACTTTTGTAATACATTGTAATAAAAATATTTAACTTTAATTGCACTGTACATTGATATATTTTAATATTTTATAAATATTAAATAAGTTTTGACTTAATGCCAATAAGGAAAAAAAGTTTGTACTACACATAAAAATAATTAAGATAAATATTCTGTAAAAGGCAAACATACCAAAAACAGCGTTTCCGAAACAGCGACTACGCATGAAAATAATTAAAGTAAATATTTAATTCCAACTTTATAAAAGACATATTTTTTTATTTAGTTGTTATCAATAGTTAAGTGGATTCTTGTGAAAAGTATTAGTTGCAAAGTGTTCTATCTGATAATAAACTATTTTGCTAAAATGAAATTTGTGAAATAAAAAATTATGCTAATAGCATTAGTCGAAATGGGAGTTTGATATATAGATTTTGCGAACAGGACGGCTCCCTTTATGAACAGAGTAGATATAACACATACCACTATATTTCAGTGGCGAAATAATCGAAATTTCCTCAGGTTGACATTTTAAGAAATATTTATTTAAAGTTCATGTGGATTCACTAATTCAGGTTTTATGTCGAACTAATTCAATAACAAAAATAATATCTGTGAGTCAATTCACTGTTTCTGCAAATTAAGTTTGGGCTGTAGAAAATTGAACGGGCGTAGAATGTTGAAAATTAAATTAACTAGTTCAAGTGAACCGCATTAGATAACATTTAAAAAACGTCCATAAAATTAAATATTTTGGATTTTTTAAAATAAAAATTGTTGTTTTTAAAACTTTTATAAACTTTTATGAATTGTAAATTTTGCACAGAACTGAATTTTCCAAATGTCAATATTTTTTTCAATCATTTTCGAAAAAAACTTTAAAAATTTGCAATTAGCAATCACAAAATTGGTCACAAGCACTGATGAAGGAAGTATGTTGCTTCCGAAATATCGATATTTGCAATCAAATATTAAAAATTATTAGTGAACGGAAACCTGACAACAATTTAATTATTTAATAACAAAATGTTATTCTACGTCGAACAATTTGAAATTGGATCAACTTTATTTTTTAAGCCGTACATTACGAGCTTACCTGCTTACAATATTTTGATAACATTTAACTTGTTTTGGATGCCGTCGAGCTTAAGTAGTAAAGTGTGATAAAATTTCTATCATTTAGCGCTTATACAGGGTGGTCCGGTTTAGAGCAAAAATTTTATATGACTTTACCTGAAAAACGGCAAGTCTGATATGAAAGTTGTGTATGAAAAAGTTGTAGGGGATGATGTAGCGCATCAACACAATAAAAAAAAAAAAAAATTAGCGAATTTTTTCGAGATTATCAACGTTTTTTACAAAATTTTCAGTTTTTAAAAGCAAAATTTTAATGCAGTTATTATTCAAAAACGGTAAGTCTGATACTCATTCAACCATACACCGTTAATTAGGTGTATTTATTCTAAAAAAGCTATGAAGAAGGCTCTATTTTCAATTTCTTCTGAGTTGTAGTTGATATTCTTTAGACATAATTTTTCTAATCCGATTTTCTTTAACCCTCTGTAGCCCAGGTAAATTTAAAGATAGACTCCTCTTCTAGAACAATTTTTTTCCTAAAATACTCCAAGCAATCACCCCTTAAAAACTTTTTGCTCTAAACCGGACCACCCTGTATAGGTTTTATAGGCTTATAGGTTTTAGTTCAGGTTTGCAGCTGAAATTTGAATTGATTCGGGAAGCTGCCATCTTTTATTTCAATTCTTAGCAATCATCAGAAATATTTCACAAACTAAAGTTGTTGCAGAACTGAGATTTTGTAATTTGGACTACTTAATTCAATTAAATACTTAAATCAAAAATAAACAAAAATGTTTTTAACTGATTTCCAAAATTCGGACCGATTCGGTTAGCTGTCATACAACTACTCTTGGTACCGATTGACAGTTGTCTTAAAAACATTATCATTGTTTAATAATAATGTTTGATAACAATAGTTTTTAATATTACTCACTTTTTGTTGACACTAGTGGGTGCAGGTTATGTCTTTACAGGTTTTGTACAGGTTATGTCAAGTCAGAAGATTACGGGCATGAATGTTATTTAAATAAAATATTTTGCAATTAATATTTGAAATTAATTTGGAATACAACTTCTACTATCTGAATTTAAGCTGTCAGTATTCAAAAACTTGTATGTCATTGTTAGATCTAAACTGTGCGTAAAGTAGTTATGATATTCAATCTATAAAATTTGTATTTAAATAAAATCTATACATAATGTTTTCAGACATTCAGAATATATTTCCAGAATTTTGTTAGTTCTTGTGAAAGAATGTCAACGCAGTTATCGTTGGCACAGACATATTGTCGAGACAAAATATCGGAAAATATATATATAAAAAAAAACTAGCCCCAAAGAAGGTCACTAAACAGACAGAAATCGATAACTTTGATTTTAAATAATAATAATAATAATGTCCCAACGACCAATTACCCCTCCCGTGCCGCGCACGCGGGGAGTCACCATTCTCATTATTATCATTTAGCATATGACTAGGAGTGTCGTATACAAGGTCATCACAGTGCTTGGAAGAATAAAACTCTTCGTATTAAAAGCATAGAAAGATTCCAATAAATTAAGTTATTCAGTATGTAATACTGTGACGAGCGTACTCACAATGGACTTTCATTAATTAAACTTTAATATTATATTTTAATTATATTCAAAAAGAATACAAGCACGTGATAACCCTTAATGAAGAATGTGTTAGTAAGGAGAGAATTGGGTCAGGAAATGCTTAAAACAAGCATGCAAAACAAAAAATAAACAAAAAAAAGGGGGAAATTAGTAAACACGATTAAGGAAATTAGTAATTAGTAATAAATTGATAGAATACTAAAAACAAACAAAAATAAAATCTATAAAAGGTAAAAACAATTAAAAATCTAGTAACTTTGATTTGCCTTCCAACATGTCAAGGCAAATCAAAGAACAAAAATCAATAAGCAATATGCTCACAAGTCAAAAGTTGAAGCAATTTAAAATCTCCAATAAAAAAAAATAAAAATTATATCATAGTTTTAGACTATCTTCCAACATGTCAAGATAGGCTAAATCAAAATTTCGCGATTTTAAATTATGCCGAAGAAGCATTAGTCAATTTATTTAGTTATGAACTAAAGAAATTTAAAAAAAAAGAAAAAATAATAAAAATAAATACTTATATAAAAATACAACACATGCAAAACGCAATTAGTCAAAGACACAAAAATAAAAAGAATAATAATAAAAATTAACAAAAATTAACATAATTTATTCACACTTATGTATACATGTTAAAAGTATGAAGTACTACTGATTCAACGTGAACAACTACCTATACTACATGTATTACATGTCCTTCAAAAACTTATTACCTGTTTGAATAAAGCAGATTCTTTAGTTTGGACTTACTAATGTGAAAATCGAAGACATTAGAGTTATTGTTTACGTTACGCAACATTCTTGTAATTGGCTCATTCTTTCCATAATCCGTGCGATGAAACTTTAAACGAAAGAGGGCAGAATGCCTAAGAGAACGAAAGTTAATATTGAAGTTAATGTGCTCTAAAATACCAACCGAGTCAACTGCACCTGAGAGAATTTGGTGTACAAATATAATATCAGCTACTTCACGACGATTAAAGAGACTTTGCAGACCTAGAAGTTTAAGGCGGTCTCTAGAAGTTTAAGGCGGTCTCTAGAAGTTTAAATATCATGGATATAGATAGGAAAATTTGTGCATTCAAGAGAGAATCAATAGATGATTCTATAATAACAAAAAGTTACTATACATTAAGGTTATACATATTAAGGTTGTTTACAAGACAAACAAAACTTGTAATTTATAAAGCCATAATGAAACCAATAGAATCAAATAGATGTGAATGTTGGGCACTGATGTTTAAGAGTAAAGAATGCATACGAATATTTAAAAGAAAATTTTTTTCGGAAAATATCTGGACCCAAAAGGCTATAAAACTCTCCGTTAAAAAAAACAGATAAATAAAACAATCTAAAGATTAGTAACATAATAAAACATTAGGATATTGTAAAATTTGTAGAAGCGTAAATTAATATATGATAAGAATGGATCAAAATCGCCCTCAACTAAGAATTGTCAAAGCAAGACCATTAAAGCAAGAAGCAAATAAAGAACAAGACCCAAAGATCATATTGAAAATAACTATCGAAAAATGGTATCACGAAATTGGCAAACATCTGCGCAGAATCGATCTACGTGAAGGAATCTTACGAAGAAGGCTCTACAAAAAGGAGAAAAACAAAAAAAAAAAAACTTGTTGAACATTATTTTTAATCCTAATTTTGTTAAGACGTAATTTTATTTTCTTCCTCTCTATGGAAATAATTTAATTTAAATCCCTTTAAAAATTTTCGCAATATATTTTTCCAAAAATAGACTTTATTATCCATTGAACTAACTATAATCATAATAATATCTAAATTTACTTAATTTAATGACCTCAATAAAGAATGTCTGGATGTTCTTTATTTATTTTTTTATTTTTTTTTTTTTTACTTTTCGTTTTTTAAAGTATTAAATTAGGTGTAGGATTTTCGGAAATCTTTCTTTACCACAAAATTCTCTATTTAATTAAATTAAGGTTCCTACAATATTATTTGTATCTGTATATGAATATTTGCATAGTACATAAAAGGTTATGTAAGCCTATTTCAAATGAGATAAGAATTACTTATTTAAGGTAATACAAAAAAAAAAAAAAAAAATTATATAAAAAGAAAATTTTTTTTTCAATTTTCCACACTAGTGCACATTCTAAATACCTTAGGATTCCATTTCAAATCCATTTTAATCACATTCAAAAGAGAAAAATTTGTTTTTCTTTTATCTATATGAACATATATAATATATATATATATGTATATATATAAATTTATTCAAAACACTTTATACACAGTTATACATACAAAATCTATACAAATACATTCAGATGTATTTTTTAGAATATTTTCTTATCATTAGAGCAATATTTTTGCTCAGATCAAATTATTATTATTATTTTGCTTTTTTCGAAAATTCTTAATTTAAATATGTGTTATGACGTAATAGGAAAATTTAGTGAATTTAGTAGATATGTATTATGCATATGTAATTTTTTATAATCTGTTATATACAATTATACATATGTGTATTACTAGTTTATAGGTAGCACATTCTACTGAAGTTAATCAGCCTAGGAAAATTTGCTATAGAAAATACCAATGCAGAAATAAATGTGAGAATATTTTAGAAGACCAAATAATCGAGATAGAATAAAATAATATAATACAAAGCGATGAATTTATTCTAATTTTAATTCACTTTGAAAGATTATACTTTAAAAGTGAAATTAAAATTTATCATTTTTCGTGCCAGTTTTGAGTAGGGTCTGCTCAAGCATGTTCCTCAGAGTTAAAGAACGTAAGAACAGGAGTTCTAAAAGGTGGGTATTTTGGCTTTGTTCTATATGCATTATACGAATATACATATGCTAGTTTTGAATGGGGATCGCATTTATGGTCTGACGAAGGGGTTTGGAGAAGAAGATACAATGCCAAACTATAACAGCTGTTCAACGACATGGACCTAACTAAAACAGTCAGAATAAGACGTCTTCATTGGCTAGGCCATGTACAGTGTATGGATGAAAATGCTCCGGTTGGAAAACTTTTCGAATCCAAGCTCCAGGGAACGCGTCGTCGAGGGAGGCCACACCTTCGTTGGAGAGATGAAGGGTCGGTAGATATGAAAAAATTTCAAATCACCAACCGACAAGATTCCGCTCGTGACCGAAATCAGTGGGACCTTCAAGGTCTGTAGCGCCCAGTAAGTAAGTAAGTAAGTTTTGAATGGTGTCTTCTTAAGCAATTGCCTCAGGGCGGATCTCTTCGATTTGTACTGTATATTTTTTATACGAGTATACAATGTAATCTGCCTTTATCATAGATATATCAATAGTTACATAATATGCATACAAGACTGCTATTTTAATTCTAGGACAAGGTATAGACTATAAAACAAGGTATAACAACAGATGAAAAACAAATGAAATTGAAAAACGATTGGCATAGTGGCATATAAAGACGTTGAAGGAAAAAAAATTAGTAAATATGAATTTTACCTACAAAAGTTAAAATGTGAAACAACTGTTTTATATATAGTAGAGTTATAAAATTAAATACATGATATGACACTTGATACGAAACTGAACAATAAATTTAGCGTCAAATTTCAATAATTTGTTTGAAAAATTTCACTAATATTGTTTTATAGGATAAAATAATTCAATTGTTTGTTAGTACACAATAAAATATTGATTAACAATCAACAATGGTTTGTGTACATCCTACTCATGTAATAGAAATGCGTAGCTGAAATTATTCGGCCAAAACTATTATAATTCATTTAAATATTCAAGACGAAAATGTTAAGTAATAAGGATAGTAGTAGATAACAGTAAATATCGGTATGGGAAAACAGCGATAACAACAGTCAATATAAACAGATCCCTTCCGTGGCCTAATCGGTTGAAGCACAGAAATGTATTTCAATTACGATGTGGTAGTCACAGATTTGTTTCCCGTGGGGGGTATGAAATATAACTAAAAAATATAGCAAAATATTATATATAAAATTTATAATCAATAAAAATAATTAATAAAAATTAATACTTCATATAACTAAAAATATTACCTATATCAATATACTCATATACCTCATATAACACAATATCCAAATAACACAATAAATAATATTGGACAAACACAAATAATAACTACACAATTGTCAAACAACTGACAAAAGTATGTGACATGACGTACCCAGTAAACATAGTAACGTCAGGCATCTTAACGTCAATGATGGATAAAAGCGCAGCGACAACTTGCAGAAAAATATAACGTCGTCTTACCACTTAGGCGCAGATAGAGTTATCAAAGTGGTCTTTTACAGTAGGACAATCCCCTACTTAGACAGTACAAAAAAAGATTAAAAATGAAATTAGACATTGCGTAGGAAATACAAGTGAAATTAGCAGCTTGAAATCGAGTACGATGGAAATGTCAAGTGGAAATCCTATGCTCCCAAGAGGAGTGAGGAAAAAAAACAGCAATTTAGAAAATGAGTAAATGAATACAATATCTAAATAGATCTACAAAAAAAAAATATGAAGCAATTATGATTGACAATATGATTGTTCCAAAACGTCAACATCGATATATTTCAGCTATTACGAAACAATAACTTGATACGGACATTGGAGAGAGTAAAAAACTCGGAATTGGTTTCATAAGAGTGCTTATTACTTTCAAAATAATATCATTTCAGTTCTAGGACTTTAAACATGTACCTTGTTTAGAGTGATTTAAAATAATATTCAAGTTGGCTTTTTGTTGAAAAATATATATAAAGAATAACATGAAAAATTTTTAACTAAAAATATACAACCTAATTTTTTTGCTTTTACACTTTTCATCGATCTTCTTTCTTTAAAATATGCCGTTTTATGAATTGAAATATTTAAAAAAATATAATTTTGTACAAATTTCATACTAGAAAATAATAAAAGTGAAAATGTTGACTTATATACGCTCAAATGTTGAAATATTACAGCGATTTCAGTCAAATGTATTAAGACTAATAACACGCGCACCATATAGGTTCATAAATAACGATATTTTACATCAAAACCTACATATGAAAGCCATATAGGAGGACATCTAAAAGTGCAAGCTGCAAATATCAAACAAGATTAGCTTCTAATTTAAATACTCCAGCAAACAACTTGTTGGTTTCCAATAACCTAAGTGTCAAAACATTCTGCAACTACCCAACAGATACTTACAGAGAAGATTGTCGTGAATGTTTTACCACTGGGGTTTTCATCCGCCATGTTGCTTACATATAAAAATAAAAAAATTATACAAACTACTGAATATCTTCATTAGAGACAGATTGTACAGTTTACAAGGGAGAACATTCTCTCTTTAGTATTCTACACTATAAAGAAAATCATTTTAATAAGATGTATTATATCATCATTACCCTCCAACCCATTTGTCCAATCAAGTTGGTATGAATTTTGAATAAACACAATGAGCTGTTGATCGTCTCAAATAAAATTTAATTTTTTTTCATTCATATTTAAGGTACCTAAATCAATGGTTAAATTAACTGGGACGCTAATATTAAAATATTTTGAATAATATCGGTCTTACCTACACACAATTCCCCTTCATTTTAGTGATTATCAATTTTTAGGTATTAAATACGGGCTTTCTAATACGTGCTAAATTCATACCTATTCTATAGTTCGCAAACGATATTATTCTGTATTCTGCAAATAAATCAGTAAGAAATCTAAGAAAAATATCAAAAGTACAATTCTGAACGATGTTAAAAAATAAATAAAAAAAACATCTATTCTATAGTGTTAATTTCAAGTTTTCTATCGCCTTATTCGCTGTTCGCAGATAATGAATAAGAAGTGTTAAATGAATAAGTATCAAAGTATTTGTTTCAGGATTTTTCAGTATAAGAATAATATACCAATTTGAGCAATTGTATATTGTGTGTATTGTAACAATTGTAAATGCTTCCTAAGGAATAATTTGTACATATTTTATAGAATATGATGTAGGCTCTAGTTGAAACAATTTAAAAATTAAATTAATATTAAAAATCAAGGTATGTTTCACAAATTTTATTAAATATCTTAATCGATTTCGGTTATTATACCATCATCAGAAGACTAATTTTTGAATAATTTGTTTTGGTAAATGAATTGGATATTATTATATCTGTCTGAACAAGATGTATGAAATTAATTTATTTAAATAAATGTAGTTTTTACTATAATTCTATTAACATTTAGATTTTACCAAGTGAAAATTTGATTTAGTGTTTATAACTAACATATTTGTTTCATTGAAATCTAGATATGAGTTTTGACATTATTCAAATGCAAAATCGGAGCTGTTAAATTTAAATTATGTAATCCAATACTACACTAACTATACCTACCTTTTAGTTTTTATAATGTTTATAAACGAAGTACTCCTTTCACCCATAATTCAATATTTTTCTAGTATTGTCAGAAGACTTAACTTAAACCGATTTCTATAGTACAATCTTACTTTTATTTTTTGTTCCACTATTTCATTGTAATTTTCAACTAGTACTATGAACTACAAGGGTAGTATTCTCTTTAAATAATAATATATTATATTCATTAACTATGATATTTTTGGATTAGATCTTCTTTTTCCAACTGCTGACATTTTCATACATTTAATTTACTTTTGATTAATTTTCAATTGAATGAATCTAAATTAAGATTACCCTTCTTGATGTATAGGTATGACAAGGCACATGTATAATGTACAAAAAGAATAACTTTTTTATAAGGCTTTTATGCTTGACAAACTTTATGTAATTATCACCTCAGTATACTGTCATCTACTCTAACATCAACAGCAAATAGCAAAAAATTAATGTAAATAACACCCTTTTGATTATTTCATTTTATATAATAAAAATCCTCGTATGTACACCTCTATTCTATGATGTATGAATGAATATGTCACATCATTAAGTTGTATTATAATATGTATAGGAGGAAAATTAGAGTAAGAAGTTAAAATAATAATAATGTCAAAAGAGGATTAATTTATTACAGTTCGGGGAAAAATTAAAAAGCAACAAAGTTTAAATATCAAAAAATCAGGAAATGAAAAAATATTAGGAAATAAGTAATTTTTTTTGTATTATTTGTTTTCTTTTTTATTGCGGTGTAAAAGAAAATGTCGGTGTGAAAAAAAATATTTTAAAACAAAAAAATCCAAAAGACAATCTATGCAAACATTTTACATATACCGTTCATATATATTATATTTATATAATGTATTGTCAAACATTTATATACAAATTTGTACATATTGGGTTGGAATGTTTGTACATTGATACATGAAAAGTTTTAGAAGATTTTTAAGCATATTAACTTAATATAACACCTACGAAATATCTATAAAATAAAGTATGTGGAAATCAAATATTCGAAAATTTTTCAGAAATGTAGTACCTAGTGTTTTGGGCAGATAGCATACAGTTCTACTGTATGTATAACAAAAATTATATCTGTAGGTATGAATTTTATATCAGCTTTTAAAATTCTTAGCAAATTTATTAAATATAATGTTATTCTGAATAGATTGATATTGATAGTTACAACATGGAAATAAAAAAGTTCAGTTCAACCGTGATATCAATCTCGAAACAAAAATACGGTTCGTTAAATACTATGTGTGTTTGTTACTCCTCTAAGGTATGGAAGCGTGGACACAGAAAATTACAACCATAAATAAGCTTGAAACATTCAAAATGTGGATATACCGTAGAATACCGAAGATGTCATGGGTAAATCGAAACAATAATGAGGTTCTAAGTAGAATAGGTGTAGAGAGACCGTGAGTGTTTATAAACAATCCAACGCAGAAAAATAAATTATCTGTAATATGATGCGAAATGATGGGATGATCATATTCTACAACTGATTTTGCAAGGTAAAATTGAAGACAGAGAACGCGCTGACAGCAAACAAATGTCATGACTAAGAAATGGACTAGCTTGAAATGGTGGGAGCACAAATTCACGCAGCGTATGAATGACAGATCTTCAGAAATGTGATCACAGATATCCATTAATGAATATGCAACTGAAGAATGAATCCGAAGAATAAATCCAACTTCTATTTAACGCTCTTTAAAACAAACAATCAAAGAAACAATTGCTTGTAGTATATAAATTGAAAAACAGAGATAGTGCAGGGTATTTTAAAAGAGAAATAAAAAAATGTATTCGTGTAGTCAATATACAAAGTTAAAATTATAGTAAAATGAAGGAAAAATAAATTACGCCCTTCTGGATATTTTCTTAGGCTATTTTATGCTTTAAATATCATTACCACTTAATCTAACTGCTCAATTCTAAATTCTCTTTTATTCTAGAATATTTGTGTACTTTGATTTCTACAATGCCGAATATTGTTGGAATAAAAACACATTTGTTTTCGTAGCCACAACTGGATACAAAAAAATTTATGTATTTGCCTTACTCCAACGTTGAACAAAATATTTAATTTGCATGACTGAACTATTTTCTGGATTATTTCTCTTACTCGGGATTTCGTACTTTAGAATGTTTTCTTATGGGATTTCGTTTTTGATGGGGATGTTGCAATTTAGTATTTAGTTATGAAACAAATTAAACTTATTGAACAACATTATAAAATGTTCAATGTTTTTGGATAGATTTATTTGTTATTAATAATATTGTTATTACAATTAACATTTAAACAACATTTTTGTAACTTCAGAAGTTCATCACTTTGAATAGTTTGATTTATGATGATCAGATAAAGTTTGTCATTGTTAATGATAAGTTCAGGTGTATCCAATATTGACTTTCTTTTTGCCGTTTCTGGTTTTATGTTTTTTCAGGATATTAAAAATGTTATAATTTAAAAAAATCATTTTTTATTAAAAAAATGTTAAAATGTTGAATAGAATTAAATAAAATTTTGAATATTGTTGAACAAAAATGTTTATCATCTTGAGTCAGCCCTAATATATTTATTGATATATTATTTAATAATATTCATATAACTTTAAAATTTAAATTATTAACCCATTTAATAAACTTAATTAATTTAATATATTAAATTTCTGTTTTCAAATAATTTTACAAAAATACCTATAGACAATTAATATCAAACCATCTTAAATAATTTTGTTCTATGAAATTTAATATTTTATTAAATTCAATTAAATTGTCAATGGAAAATTAGATATAATAATTATTGTACCAAATGAATTATCCTTATTATTTTAGTAAAATTAATTTATAATTCCTAAATTCTAAAATAATAAGAAATTATTTAGATATTTTAAGCATATATCACAGATGCAAAATCTATTTGAATAATTTAGAACGGGAAATGTTTTTAGACATCCACATTCCACACAGTATATCGCATACCTAAATATTGATTTGCACTTTAATTACATTTTGCAATATCTCAATACACTTTAATTGATCAAAGCAAATATCAATATTCGGAATTTTTATTTATTTCAAAAAAAATATTTTGTTTCTATTGTTTATAATTCATTAACTAGAAAATAGAAAATTAATTATAATTAAATTGAAAAATATAAATATATTATAATTTAGGTTATAAATTGTCATGTCTTTGATATACAGAAATTCTACATAATATTAATTCTATAATGTACCAGAATAAATTGAGACTTTAATTAGTTTTTCAATAAATTTTATTTTTAAAAATATCTTCAAGATACATTAGCTATCTGAAAAAATATATGTATTTTGATGGCAAATTTAATAAAAAATTTCGATCGATATTTTATATATTAATATTCAAGTTATATAATATTATTTAAAGGATTTTTTAATTAATATTAAATTATATAAATATTTTAATTTAATGCTATTATTGTACAGAGTGTTTTTCACATTTTTTTATTTTTTTTTTTTTAGGCTTAGCGTTAATAATATTATTACTTGTAAAAATATTTAATGTAATTTCAATAATTTATTTCTAAATTTTGAATTTTTTTTTTTTTTTTTGTTTATTTTACTAGATTAAGATATTGTAACTTATAATATGTTTCAATTAAGCATAAATTCGGTTTAAACTTGGCTTGAATTGACTTGTTTAAACCTTCATTGATGTAGATAAAATTTTTCAAACCGATTTCAACTTAATCCACTAACGGTTTTTCAAAATATTGAAATTTTAAGACCTTACTTAATTTAAATAATAATTTTTTTTTAAATTTTAATAATTGAATACTAACTTCATTTCACGAAAAGATATGGAAAAATATTTTCAGTGATTTATAAAAGAGAAGGTTTTAATACCTTAAGAATGAAGATTGAATTTATGGAATAAATGTCGAGTTTTGCTATAATCATTTATTTGTAATTTGCAAATTTTGATAGTTCTGAAGCAACTTACTTCAGTGCTTGCAACTAATTAAAATTTTTACAACAATATTATTATTTTTAAGATTGAATGTACACAAAAGTGAATTAATTTCTTTATATACCCCAAATCAATAAACAAATAATGCCATATTATAATACACTATAAAATTAAGGTAGAATATTAGATACTCAACCACAATGAACACACTTTTGAAATATCTGCAATTTTAAATTACTTTAAATTTTGCTGCTATTTCTGCTCGGACGGAAGTTGTGATTTTAATTTACAATATCAGCTTTGAGCTCTCATGTCGTGGATAATGTTCAATCATTAGCCCAATTTGTATGGAAAAGACCTATACCTACTAACAAAGGCATTGACAATAAAATATAAATAAATATATAAATAAATATAGATGTGTACTGATGCAAGAAACACCCTGTATATATATACCATAAGAATTCTTAATTTCTTAATTTAATTTAGAAAAATTTAAAAGTGTACAAAGTTCAAAATGGTGTGTATTAATTTAATTTTAAAAGTCAAATATAATTGAATAAATTCAATAAATGCAAAATCAATAATTTTCAATATTTAAAAAAACTTGTGAAAATTTATAAAAACTTTCAGAAAATAAAAAAAATATATTTTTCTTCATTCCTTATTTTTATTTTTAATTTAATTTAATATAATTTAATAAAGCTGTATTTTATCATAATTTTTTTTTATAGAGTTATTGGTTTGTGTATTATTAAATATTGCAGTTATAAAATTATTGCAAGAGGATAATTGGAAAAACGCAATTGATGAAGTTTTTAACACTATTGTTTTCCAGTATATAACTCCTTCCTTTTCAAACTCATATTTATGACAAAAAAAAAAAACAAAACAAAAGTAGATAGTACAGTACATAAATTTGCTATATCAGAATAAATATATTAGTTTGGTATTGAGAATTAATGTGGCGGGTTTTAACCGTTAATCATATTTATGGCTCCGATTCGGCCATTTCAAATTTTCAATTATTGCAATTCAATTTATTTAACATATAATATTCCTAAAAATTCACATACTCTTCAATTAACCTTTCAAAATAATAATGTTTAAATAATTCGACCTATCCTTATAAACTTGGAGCTTATATAAGATAAAATCAATTTTGTGAACATAAGCACTGTTATGTCGCCGCTGTGGGTCAATATAAATTTCAATATAAATAAAATTCCTAAGACAAAATCAAAACGTGGATAATGTCATATCTGCAATATTGAAAGGGAAATATTTCAGATGTGCAATAAATGTGATAAAACAATATGGACTGATCATGCAAAAATTTATTGCAATACCTACTTCTTTCAATTAAAATTTTTAAAATAAGTAAAATATTTAATTTTGTTTTTTAAAAACAAATTTAGTTTTATGTTTGCAATTTATAAGAATAAACGAATTCAAAACAATTAATTATGATTGCATTTCATTTATTTATATGAAATTTACGTAAAAGCCGCTGCTGTGCTAAAAAAATGTTTGTATGACTGTTTTTACAACAGTGATTAAGACTTAAATTCATAATGTAGTTTATAAAAACTTTCTTCAATGATTTAATTGCTCTGATTGACAACCATAAAATTGACTTGTAAAAAAGTAGTTGTTGGAAAATGTATGTATCAATTGATCTTTCTTCATCATTTTTATATTCCATTTTTTTATTATCGTTTTATCAGATTTTCAGTTGGTTCAATTACGTTTTAGCACATTAGGTACAATTCTGCAATATAATACTTAAAGTGAAAACAGTAATATAATTTTAGTTATTATTATTTATTTACATTTGCACACATCAACTTAATTAAATTTGAGAAATTGCAACTATTATCAAGCTCCAGGCCTAATTAAACCGCATTAATTCAACATTATTTTAAATTATTACCTAAACTCTCAACAAATCCTAATAACGAAATTTCATAATTTTATAAATAATTAATGATAGAGAAACTTCAATTCAGTATACATTCCCTGAGCATTTTCTGATTAGTAAGCATAATGCCTAATCCATATTTATTGACGAACTTTTGTTTAAATATAGCGTTCATGATATACTTTGTTTATTGTTGATGTAAGATTATTGTTCACAAGAATATTATAAACACTGTTATAGTAGTATTAGTGTTCTTGTTTTAGAGTTCCGAAATTGTTTTAAAACATTGAAATCACGATGAATCATATTGTTTTCGATGTGACTTTCAATTTTTTTCTAATATATGATACTTTTCCCAGCTACCCATCTACTTTATTTTAATATTTCCAAATTACAGTTGTGGTTCAAACTAGAATATACACACATGTAAAATACCCAAAAACACTACTTTAATTTATTAAAGGCTACACAAAATACAATCTTTAAACGTTTTATTTTATAACCCTCACCTACAATAAAAAAAAAAAATTAAAAATATAAACAAAAATAACAAGATAATTTAAAACACATTCAAAATAATTTCATCTCTCATTTTATACTATATATATACTATCCCACTAACTAACTTGTATATGTTATTATATAAACTCCGAAATGAACAGACAAACTTTAGTTTTTTTTTCCACAATATTATATTAAGACTTGGAATCGAATTCTTTAATAGCTTTAAAATAAATACATACGCTGTTTTTGTTGTTGTTTTTGTTTTTGCTTTTTATTAATAAATTTAAAGGGAAACGAACATTACATATGTCTCGGAGACAAAAAAACTATAAAAACTACAAAAATCAAGAATATCCTTTAAAAAAAAAATATCCATCGACAACAACACTTAGAAAAAAAAAATATAATAGAAAAAAAAAATGAAGACATTCCCAAAAACATACGTGTATACATTTATTTTTGTTAAAATAAACATAAAAATACCTATACAAACATAACAGTTCATAAAATTGTATTTATAAAGGAAATACTGTTATTTTTCAATTTCCATTCCCAATATTGTACGTCACTTATTTACCTAATTTTGAAACAAAAAACAAAAAAAAAGCGAAACAAAACCAATTCAATTGGAAAAGGTTAAGTGAAAAACAACATCCAAAAAAAATAGAAACAAAATACCATAAAAAAGGATAAAAACAACAATAATAAAATAAAATTCAGTTCAAAGCAATCGAATGTAAAAGAATGAAAATTTAATTTTCTTGTTTTTTTTTTTTGTTTTTTTTTTTTTTTTTATTATTATTATTTTCAATTCTCTTAATGTTCTTTAAGTATAATATTAAAAAAATATCAAACTCAATATCCTGGACATAAAAAAAAGGGATCAAAATAAATATAAATCAATGTACCTACATATAGTATATATATATATGGTATATAATATATATTATGGTACCTCACACACCCTATAAAACGAGTCGAATTGAACAACAACAAAATTGAAAAATAAAACAAAAATAACGAAATTTAAGAGAAAACCAATATCGATTTAAAAACAGAACAAAAAAAAAATATGTAATAAAATTTCAAATGAAACAAACGAAATAATAATATAAGACACCAAATCAAAACAGAAACATAAACAAAATAAAGAAAAAAGAAAATATAACAAAAAATAATAAGTGAAAATATCGAATCAACAATCAGGCACAAAACATAAACAATACACAAGAACATAACACAATTGAAATAGAAATCATATACCCAAAGAAATAAACAAAGTACAAAACAAAAATTATAACATGAAAACAAAAAAAAAAAAAAAATAATATGAAAACAAAAAAATAACATATAAACAAAAAATTAAATTAAATTGAATGAGCGAAATTGCAAAGGACTGAAAAATAACGTTAACGAAACAAGATATAAAATCAAGAATCATATGAATATCAAAAACAATAACACTAAATTAATAAACGAATACAGTTTAAGAATTTCGAATTTTGTATTTTAAACAAAGGCAATATTGTCAAAATGAATTTTGAAAACTATGATCTTGTATGATTGTGGGTCATACAAAAACAATATTAAAATTGATATATTATAGAATATGGTCAAGGACAGTAGAAATCTGAACAAGTCATAGGCTAACATCAGAACTATAGGTATATAATATGTATTTCTTTTGATTTTTACTGCAATTATTGGTGTCCTGCTGTAGGTAATGTCAAATTTTGCACTTCAGTTAAAATCATTACAAACAATATAACGAACAAGTAAACCCGTCAGAAATGACAGAATTACACTTTTTACCTTATTTAAAAAAAATTCCAATTTACGTTTTCATTATTCCTTTATTTTCTAAAATTTTATTTAATAGAAATTTTAATGAAAAAATGTACATTAAAATATCTATGGTTTAAGTGAAGTGTACTCAATTTCATTACAATTTAACGGTAAGTAGATATCAATAGTATACATTGTCATGTAATTTATTGCAAACAGTCAAAAATATATTAAATTACTGATTTATAATAATTAAACTCATCTTATTCTCTTAACCTTGATTGCATAAACTTTTGAATTCACTTCAGCGCTACAAACAGAACTGAACACAGATACATATATTACAAAAACAATATAGGTACATATACTATCTCCGGAATTAATATTAAAGACTTGATTAATCTGTTTAACTACTCAATCACCTATAGAATGAAACTAGAATGAAAAATAATCGCTTAGGGCTAAAGCAGCCGAGTAAGAACAAAGCAGAACATTTTTAGAGCCCTTTCAGAAACCCATTCAGTTAGTACACACTAGTAATAATAATAATATTAATTCACTCTTCGAAAAAAAACTAAATGTAAAAGGTAAAGCTACTTCAAGGAAATTATCATCAAATTAAAAATGTTTTGCATTCTGTAGAGTTCAATGAAAACAATTAAAAACAAGTTATAAATTGAAAATAGAATACTTAGAATAACTGTAAATTTAATTAAGCCCAAAATCGATTCAAGAAGTCATTTATTTTTGATGAATTCTCAAAACCACAGTCTAATATTCTTGAACAAAATTTTAGATACACCTATGGGTTGAAATACGACCAAAATTAATTCAATAATTATAGCAACGATAAGGTTTTAAAAATAACATTCCAACATTCCTAATCGAAAATTTTCGGTACATTTAAGAGTAAAAAAAAACTAAAATATTATCAAGAAAAACTAAAAACAAAAAATCACAATAAAATTAATTTTTTTGATGTAAAAGAAAAAATTAACGGAAATGAATGATGCAAAAGAAATAACAAAAAAAAAAAAATCACCATAATAATAATAAAAAACAAAAACAAATAAATTAATCGGAACATAATGGAATTTTTTATTATACACTTTTTTTTTTTTTTTTTTTTTCTTGAACATTGATAACTTACCGAAAACGCTTTAAGGAAGACCAAACACTGTATAATACCTTCCATAGTATCACCGGTTAAACAAAATGTGCCAGTTAAATGACGACCTTTACGACCAACTGCCGTAGCTAATGACGCATGAACAAGAGCACGTTGTTGTCCTTTAGTAGCTGTTGTTAAAGCACGTGGCAAAGGTGCCGCACGCATTAACCTTTCAAGTGAGTCCATTGCGTTCTTTTAATATTTAATTTTATTATTATTTTTTTTCTTTTTTCGTATTTAATTTTTGAATTTTTTTATTAATTTTATTATCGTTATGGAAGCTATTTTGATTGATTATATTTTTGTTATTTTTTCTTTTATTTTTGTTTTAATTTTTGTTTCACTTTTTTATTATTTTTTATTGGTTAAATATTCACGTTAACGAGTTATACAATATTAATTTGTTATTTTTTGATGTTTTTATTTATGGTCTATCACTTTTTTATGATATTTTATTTCTTTACTTTAATTAATTTTAATGCTTATTGAATTATTTTTATTTATTTGACAAATATTATTGTTTATTGTTTTTTTTTGGTTATGTCATTTCATAAATTACTCCTATAAAATAATTTAATATTTTTCATTATTCTGTAATTAACTTTAAGCACTACAGAGAATTAATTTTGTGTATTGAAAATATAATGATAATGGGGTTGATGTAGGGTAAAAGACTAAATTACTAAAGCTAAAACAAAATATTATAATTATTAAAGTCGGGAACTAGGAAATTCATAATATATCTTGGTTTTTGTAAACTTGAACCTAAGTGGTTCATTGTGAGTTTTACCAAATTTTTTTCTATAAATACAATTTTGAAAAAATCAAAAGCAAAAGAATAAAATAAAATCGATGCAAAATTTGTGATTATCTGTTTTAGCAGCTTTTTCATGTATTTTTTTTATATATCAGTATACCCGCATATTAATATGAAAGCAAATTTTCAGAATCTATTCTACTTCTAGATGTGAGTCTATTATTTATTAAGTTTATATCATTATAAGTTTATCACAATGATTTGTGTTGCATTGCGTTTTCATGAAAATCGAATTGGAGACATTTTAATTGAAATTGCAGATCCTCTACCTATTACTGTCATGTTAATTGAATTAGAAATGCATTGGAATGAATATACTTTTCACTTTATTTGACTTAAAATCCCAATGCGTTAGAGATGATCACAAATTAACTAACAATTTACAAAATATTAATTAATTATCAAACAGGATGAGGTTTTTTTCTTCAAAAAATGATTTTTGTAAACGAACACATTTTTCTGCATTATTTATAAATTGTATTTAAGGGAAAATCTCTAGATTAAGAATATTTTTTTTATATCTTAATGTCTAGACAGGAGTGTTTTGAGTATTCTGAGTTATTATTCTGAAATGTTGTTAATTTTAATCTAATTTGTTATATTGACATTAAAACGCAATGTGGCTTATGATTTTAATTACAAAATATTTTATTATTTTTACAGTAATTCTAATTGAAAAATTCACAAGTAATGAGAGCGGAATAGAATAGGTGGATGTTGATATTTTAACCTTAATGTTAATTGGAATTATAGTTTTCATTCCTACTCAATATTACTGGGTTATTATTTGAAATTTTTCGGTAAAAATTCTGAAGCTAAACAAGACACTCACACTCACAACATGTGTATATATAGATATATTATCAAATTTATTTTAATTTGTTATTTTTTTACATTACATCTTATATTTCAATATTTTATTAAAACTTATATTTTTTGTTAAGTTTTTTTTATTGCAAAATAAATCTTGTAAAATTGTGATAAAATTTGGGTCATGGGAATTGTATTAAGAAAAAATAACAATATTAATGATAATTTTACCGCTATGTTGATATCTAACATATTATATTGTTCATAAAAAGTTTAAAACTGCATTAGAATATAGAAGCTTTCATAATAGACAAATCTGTAGTGCTTAAAAGTTTAATTGTAACAAACTGAGTGCAGTCTGTCCTTACAACACAAAAAAATATAATTTTTAGAAAATCTTTATTAGAAATTGACAATTATTACAATTTTTTCATTTCATCAGAAGCATTTCTACAAAAAAATTTTGTTCCGAATTTTTTTTTATATAATTAAAAATTAAAAATCATAGTTAAAAATTAAGTTCAAAAATAGATTAAAACGAAATAATAAAAATAAGCATTTATAAAGAAAATATATATTTACTGATCTAAATAGTTGTTATTTATTAACTGGAATATTCTACATTTATAATTATTTTATATTTTATATATTAATTTTGTACATGTGTAGGTTAGAAAAGTCAAAAAATGTCATGGCTGCGCTATTTTCAGTTATTGGACAAGTATCAATAACAAATATAGGTTATTTAACATTTTAAGTACCATTATTCTACACAAATTGCCCTCCTTTCATTCTCATTTTAATTCGCATGTACCATAATTGATGACCAATAAAATTTACAATCTTAGAATTTGTACCTGAAGGAAAGGAAAATTTGGAATATATTTGTGTGTATGGGACCAACGAAAATTATGATGATCACTGTTACTACAATGTCAACTAAATAGAAATACAAATACAATGCTAATATTAATTGTAAATGCTAATTTTACAAATAAAAAATTAGAAAATCAACCACCATTGGTAAATCTGAATGGGGTCAATATACCCCAAGAAAACAATGCTAAATACCTAGGAATGACATTAGATGTCAAACTTAGATGGAAAGAGCACGTTAAAAAGAAAAAATTTGAGCTTGAAAATAAGTATAGAGAAATGTACTGGCTCTTAGGTCGTAATTCTAAATTACCTATACATAACAAGATTTTGTCATATAATCAGATACTCAAACCAATATGGTTGTACGGCATACAAATATGGGGATGTGCCAAACAAACACATGAACTTTGTATACAAAAATTCCAAAATAAAGTCTTGCGCAACATGGTAAATGCCCCCTGGTATGTTCGCAACAGTGATTTGCACAGAGATCTAGAAATTCCTTGCATAGAAAATGAAATAAAAAGATATGCAACAAAGCATATAGCTCGTCTGGAGGGACATGTTAACGTTGAGGCCACTCAATTGCTAGATAATCAAAATGATGTCAGAAGGCTTAAAAGAACTAAGCCACTAGATTTAATACGATAGAATTTCGTAAAATTTTTCTTTAAGAAAATCAAAATAGCAATAAATTAATGGTTAGTCCGTTGGACTAGTATTAATGGGAGGGGTGTGGTTTAGTCAGTAAAAATCTGGCACACAATGGAAGCTACGGGGCTCATTGTGTCTATGAAGATTCCCACCAATCCACGCAAAAAAAAAAAAAAAAAAAAAAAAAAAAAAAAAAAAATATTAAAATGTCAAAACCAGATTCACAATTGCCATCGTTAACATCACGAATTTTATATGAAATAAAAAAGAAGAAAAAATATATTTTCATAAACGAAAGACTAAAATATTGCTAATGCATATATTATGACCATGTATAATAAAAAAATTAATAGAAAACGATATTGTGGTAAACATTTTAATCTATCAAGTAAAATAAGCTAACCAGTCCAAAATAGATATCACCTAAACATATATGAATTTATTTACATTGGATTTTGATATCAGATTAATTTTATATTTATTAAAGAATTAAGCCCTTTGTACAATTCAGTAAAGCTGGCTAAATTGTGTAAACTAAACTATTTAAATGAATTTAAGTGAATTTTATACAAATGTTTGCTACAGAATTTGCTACAAATGTTCAGCTTAACAATTATCAACGATATCTCTCTGACTTGAGCTAAGCAAATTAAGTAAGTTGGTGTTGTCGGTTTTTGCTACGTTAACTAAGTTATTTTACACATATTAAATTTTATTTAATTTTTTTTTCTGATTTTGCTTTTAAGTAAATTTTTATATTTTACTTAGCTCGCATAGCTTAGCTGAAGAGGTAAACCAAACCGATAATACTATATAGTATAACTAGCATAGGTTAACTATAGTTTAATGGGAGACAATGATCCTTATTAGGTATATATTTCGACTGATAAAATATTATATGTTCTACTCATTAGGGATAGGTACACTCAGACAAATTTTGTAAACTGACAAAATCTCATAATTTCTTCAATTTTAAATTTATTTTACTACATTTTACAACAATACACTTTGCAATTTATAATTTTATATTTCTATTCTAAAACAATAATCATTCAAATTTACATTACTTAACTCTACAAAATTTACTAAAAAAAAAAAAAAAAATTAAATTACTCTAAGAGGGAGTGAGTACAAGGAAATAAAAACTAATACAAAACTTGTAGTAATTAAAAATAAAAAGGATCAACTAAAAATTAAAATAATAAAAAAAAAAATAAAAAAAATCTACCCTTAAATTTAACTTCAATATAACTACTTTTCATATATCTGACCCCAATTCATTTCCATTAAAAATCAACATTCATTGAAAATCTACACACTTAAGTATCCATGTACGTGAGAAATATTAAGACGAATTAAGATCCTTTTAATTTTTGTTTCCCCATTCCGAACATTGTCTTCATTTACACACATACACACACACTAACACATTTACTTGAAAACTTTCTTAAAAAACCTTAAGCGAATAAAAAAATTAAATTTTTTTAATTTTTTTTTTTGTTTTGTTTAAGTTTTCTTTTAAAGTAGATGAAAAAAAAAAGAATCATTATAAAATTTTATCACGATTTTAACGTTTTCATCGAGGATTTTACACTTTGTACTTACCCTTATTACTTATACACAAATAATACAGGAGAGGTGAGATATATTTTATGACTTATTCTGAAAGTAATAGGTATAGTATAATTTTAGGGAAATAGAAGGCAAATATTTAGAGAATAAACTGAAATATGCAAATTTTGTTATTTTTTTTGTTGTTGCTAATAACTTTGCGATTTTTATTTAGAAACAAGATTTCGGCTTTAAAATTGTGTTGCCATAGAGATAATATTGTAGAGTATATTCTGAGAATTTGATTGGAATTAAAAATACTTTACTATCCTAATAATTAACAGAAATCACAAATATCGAGGTTTTACTGTATATACAAATATGCATAGAAATTTAACGTTTACGGATGGTGTTTTCTTAATTATTTTTGTCTTTTGTAAAAAAAAAAAAAAAAAAAAACAAAAAAAAAACAGTTTTAACTTTTTTTGTACTTTAAAGGCCGATCATTTGACAGCAGATTAGTCTAGCAAAATTCGATTTTAAATCTTTAAAGGAATTTTTTAATAAATTTTATTGATTGTAAATTTTAATGGAGCTTAATAGTGCACAGGATCCAAAATGGACAGAAAATGAAGGTTTGGGTCCAAGAAATAATTAAGTTGGTATTTTCAAGTTAGTTTTCTATGATATAAATCCCAACAACTACACCTATACGGTAGATAGGTTCCTCATAAAACCGTGTATATCAGAAAACAACCATAAATATGCCTTTTTAGTCATAAATAAAAATTAAATTCCTGAATAAGACTTAGATTACTTTTATTGTCACTGTCAACGATAAGTATTCTTTTACGGATTTGTGTTGTGTACCATCACTGGATAATATTATTTTATTAGACTCAATTTCGATAGTTGATATGTGTTAGTATTGATTTCAGTTCGGTGAGACTTGGAAATAAAATATCAGAAGATTGAATTAAAATTATGTAAGAATACGTGCATGTGAAATCCATATTTTTATTTATGAACGTTTTTTTTTTTTTTGAAAATTTGATTTTAAAAATCGTGTAAGATCGGTAACGTGTAAAATGAGTAGCGACAAGTGAAATTAATAATAATTATTTTCTTTTAGTGAATATATTAAATTTTCGAATTAAAATTAGGCTAGTAAATTGAGCTTCGAATTTTATTCAATTCAATTATGAATGGTTTTCCATCATTTTAATTTATTCTTGGCATTAAATATTTTTTTTTCATTTATTTATCTTAGACAACAACCGCATAACTTTATTTAAAAAAAAAAATTAAATCTAAATTTAAATCTATTGAGAACTCTATTTAAAATTGTGTACATTGGTGAGTTGTGGCAATAATATCTTAAATTAAAATTTTTGCATGTTAAGAAGTTTGTGTACTTATGCATTACATCCCAATCCTATAATAAAGTCTATTATATTTGATACATACTGATAACAATAAGATTAACGATAAATACTATCACCTTGCACAATTAAAAGCCAAAACTTGCAATTCGAGTACACACAAAATATCAAATGTCTACCGAACTTTTACATTTGTAAAACCGAAACAAAAGAACATCGCCATGGATGATCTTTTATTATATCGGCAAAAAGGAAAAAAAACTTTAAACAGTTATTGTTATGAAAACACTTTCCTGTGCTTTCTCTCTCTTTCATTTCCTCCTAGAATCATTCCTGTTTAATTTTGAAAATTAGTATTAAATTAGTATAAGTTTACTAGTCAGTTAAAAACAAACCTACATTAGAAAACAAAAAAAAAAAAAGGATAAAAAAAACAATAAATAAAACCAAAAATATAATCCATATTGTTAGGAGTATTAGAAACCTTCTAAATGAGCTGCAAAGCCATACATTACAATTTAGTGTGTATAATTGTAAATTATCTTATAAGTTCATAGTAATAAGTTAATTAAACTTAAGCTTAAACTATTCTTATAAAATATTATAAAAAAAAATTAAAAAAATTAAACAAAAGTATGCAATATTTAGTCACGCCACGTCTCTTTTTAAATATCTGCCATTTAAAAGAATAATAATGAAAATCTGTTGTGAAATGGTTCAGATATTTGTACCATACCATATTTCAATTTGTTTTCATAAATAAATCAATTTTTGTTTTAATAAAAATATTAGTCGGACGAAAGCAATGATAAGGGAATTGATTTGCTTCTGAAGTATCGATATTTGCAAAATAAAGATTAATTTATTAATGAAATTAAATTCGGGTGTTAATTGTAAAATTATAAAATGGTTGAAAAAATGAGCTTAGATTATTACATTGATTACATATACATATAATTTTATACTGTCTTTATTGAATTGTTCAGTCTTTATATTTTTGTAAGTTATGTATTTGAAGACTTTGTTGTTGTTATTTGAATGTCTTCTGTACACAACTTTAAATATACAATTATTAATATTATATTCTTCTTTAATCTGGAATATTTAAATATATTAGAATTTCTTAGTTTTCAGTTATAGCCAGCTATGAAGAGAAAATCCCTGTACATAAAGCTGCGCATTTGGAGTAATATTCAAATTATCAATTTAATTTTAAGAATCTGAACGTGTCTTGTTTAAGATAAATATATTTTTTGTTTAGTTCCTGTTTTAACTGTTTTAGAAGGAGCATATAGTTATTTTTCTTTTTATAACCAGCCGCACACTAGCTTAGAATCTAGGCTAATTTGTGAAGCAAATAGAAAAAATTAAAATATCTGGTTTGCAACAATTTCGATTGCAATTTGAAAAAAAGTTGAAAATTCAAATCATAACAATTACAATATCCATCATTTATAATTAATTTGTCAAACCATGCTCTGTTTGTCCAATATCTATAATTATAAAAGCCAAGCATTTAAGGACATGCGCAGTAAGCACCTTCTTATTTTATCTCGCTTCTGGTTAATGAACTCTTAATGTGTAAATAAGTTGTATATACGACCGAAATGCTCTTACGAGTTAAAAAAATGTCTATTTGGTTTTATAATATTCAAAATTTTAAATAAAATATAGCCATTTTGTGTCATTCAACATCTTATTATTTTTATACATAATTAAAGGAAATTTATTCTATTAATTTTTTTAAGTAACTGTTTTGAATTATTGTTTTATGTATTTTGGTCATTTGTAATAATCGTTTTTGTTAAACATACGCATAATGTACCTTTTAATTATAAAAATATTTGATTTTTAGTGATTTTATCCATTAAATGCCACTGACTATAGGGAATATATCGAAAACGTATCAGGATATGAGGAAGGTGTATTTATGTGTCCAAAATAAAACTTACTAATCTCAAAGCTTTTTATTAAACATGAGTGGTTTGTGCTTTATTGTGAGAAGTCTATGTCAGTACGTAAATTACAGTTTTTTTAAAAACTTTAAATTTGGTTTCAACTGTAATTATAATTATTCAACAGGGGTCCCTAGTATATAGATATATTATGAAAAACTAATAATGACAATAAGCACATTTCTTTAAAATGCACCGTAAAAATTTAATAACGTTGGACTATAATTTGCAATTGGAACGAATAGATTAACATCTAAAGTTTAGCTAAAATAGAAAATGTATTTCAGATACCCTTTTATGATTGCATAATTCGTATATTCTTTCCAATACTTGAAATCTTTTCTCTAGTAGGTATACTACATAGAATCACCAATTATTAATTTTTTTTTTCTGTTCTACTTTCAAATATGGGAATGGTTAACACAGGAAATAAAAATGAAACTTTTTATTTTTTTCTTACCTTTTAATATAAAAAAAGTGAGAATCGTTTAATTATATGAAAAAGGTTACCTATAATCCTTATGGGCCTAATAATATCCTAATGGTATTATTATGGTATAAAATCTAAAGAAAAAAAAAAAATATTAAAATGTATTTTCTGGATTTTTTATTTTACCTTTTCGACTTGAAAAATGACTTCATTTTGTAAAAGGAAAACTTTTTTTTTTTTATTATTTTTGTTTTGTTTTTGTTTTTTTCAACCTTACTTCTGTTTTTTTTTTATGCGTTTTTATCGTTTTGACTTCCTTTTTAAAATATTCAAGATAGTGTTAAAGAGGCTGTTAAAGAAGTTTTTAAGAGCTTCATTTGAGTTCTTTTCTCAATTGCGTTAAGCATTTTTATACAAAAAAAAAAAAAAAAATCCATTGAAAACTTTAGACTGATAAATTTTTTAAAATGAAATTTTTAAAAAATCTTACAATTTCTTTTTTATTAATGTGATTCCAAAAATATTTTTTATTACAATTTTTCAGTTTAAATAAATTATTTAGTTCAATACGAATTCTTTAGAGAACTGCTATAGAGCTAAAATTGTAGAAATATGATTTTAAAATGTATTGAGGTGATAAGAGATAAAAAAATATTTTATGATATGGAAATCGTCGGCCGAATAATTATTTGCTGTATACGCCATTTTGGAATTTTTTAGTTAAGTATGCAATTATATATAGCTTTCAGGCTCTTTTACATATAAATCTCAAACAATCATCTTATAGATACAAATATTAATATATATATGTATACTAGAGACCCCTATTTATTAATATTATAATTCAAGTTAAAGTCAAATTTAACGTTTTTAACAGAACAAGGATTTAAAATAATATACTGATATTTTTTACTATCAATGATTGGTAAAAAAAAAAAAAACAAAACAATGATTTTGTTTACAACTTACTACGATACACATTACATTGTCTATACCTAAGTACCTACCTACATTTAATGATGAAAATTAAACTCAAATGCCACCTATGCTATGCACCGTCTTGAAATTTGTATAAATTGGATGGTGTATTGGTGTAGGTGGGATCGTGGTGTGATGATTTATTTTCTCTCATTTTTGGTGAATAGATTGAATAATATTGAGGTGAAATGTTGACAACTAACTCTATTATAATATATGATTTAATTATATAAAAACAAAACAAAATATCATATATCCTATTAGTTTAGTAATATTTTATTTTAAATTCCAAAGCTAAAACGGCAAGCAATTCTACGGACGACGAAATGTGGTAAGAAACAAAATGTTTGGTGACTGTTCAATTTTGAAATTATGAAAACATGTAGCCGAACAATATTATGATGTATGATCATATTTAACTAAGAATCAGAAGATCTCAGGTTTTAATTCCGCTCAGAACATGGATGTTCTAAACAGTTTTTTCAATTATTCTTTTGAGCTAATTTGGAATACCATTTGCTTATCACTAAATAATTATGAAAAATTATTATGAATGTTGTATTCCAAATTTCTGTCTAAAAAAGGACATTTTATTTCATTTTACATTATTAAAAAAACCGGCTTTGGAAAAAACCGTAAATTGATATTACATTGGCACTGGGTTACTTGCAGATTTAAAAATGTTTGTAAAAAATGTGACAATGAAAATTTGTTATTAATCAGAAACTATGCTATCAATTTAAAAACAAAATCTTTACTCCACGATCACAATATTTTTTAAAAAGAATTTAAACTTCGAAGAAATTGGATCCAAGGACACTGAAAATTATTTATTATTGTTCTTGTTTAATTTTCCACGTTATTAATAACACGCTACAATAAAAAGGTCTGGAGCCGCATAGAATAGGGACATTTTTCCTCAATTAGTCCATTCCTTTATAAATCGTTTAAAACCTCCTAATGTTTGGCTTAACTTACAAAAATATAAAAACTGAACAATTTTTTGTTTTTTATTTCTCTTTTTCTTCACTAAAATTACTTGAGGAAATAAAATTCGTTGCTAAAAATTTAATTACCTAAACTGTTTTTCCTGACAGCAGGAAAATATAAACGATAAGCCTTAGAAATAAATAAAGAAATAAAATAATTTTTTTGTTGTCGCGAGTGCTGCCTCTCAATATTTTTTTGGCTTCATTGGCCATATTCTAGAACGTTTCTAGACTTCTACGAAATGTTATTAAAATTATTTGGTTAAATTTCCTGTAAAAAAAATGTCATTCAAACAATTAATGAAGAATTTTGACTCCGAGCGTTAGTACCTGTGTGATAATGTTTTTGCGGAATGTTAAGAGCGTAGCAAGTTAACCAAAATAAAATTAATTTCCAATGTCACAAATATCCAAATACCAAGTCATTTGAATGCTATCAGAAATCGAATGAGAAGTGCTGCATTATATTAAAATAAGGAAAGGAAGCTACTTCATAAATGTTATGCAAATGAAGGATACAATCTATTCCAACTTATCATCAGTGAAAAATTTAAGCCAAACGATATTCTGCTTAACATCAAAAATTTAACTGAAATAATAACCATAAATGAATACGTCGGTGTTTTGCAGAAGAAGCGAATACGCCAATTTTCAGATTTCGATTTATTGATGCCACTATAACTGTTAAATCAAGAAGAATGTTTTGCTAAAGATACGAAAACCCTATCCTTATTATTTAGTCTTCTATACTATATTGTAAAAAAGGCGAAAATGTTTAAAACATTATAAAAGTTATGCTAAATGGACGAATATGGTACATTCGCCCTTTTCTCATAAGAAAAATTAAATTATCGTTCAACAAAAAGGTCGAACAATTTAATTTACATGGAAATGATAATAAATTGTTTGGTATATAAAAATTATTTCTATTCGTAAACAATAAACCAAAAAAGATCGCTGTAATTTTTGTGTCAGATTCGAAGGACTTCATGACGCTGAAAAACTTTTAGAAAAAGGTTAAAGATGAAAAACACGTATTTAGAAAAAAAAAAAAGCAAGTCGAGAAATCAAACAACAACTACTAAGTGAAAATCGAGAAAATACAAACTTCTGGTTCTTAAATTTTGAATTACAAGCTCCGTCTTACAATGTCCGAAAGAAAAAGCGTCTTCAATATTTTACAAAAGAAAACTAGCCGTTTATAATTTGACATTATACAATCTCATCAATCGTGATGGATTCTGTAACATTTGGTATGAAACAGAAGGTAAGAAGGGTCTATCGAATTTGCAGCCTGTGTTTTTTTTGCAAATTAAAGATTATTTGCAATATAAAAACTTCGTATTAATTGATAGTTGTCTTGGACAAAACCGCAATCAATTTTTCGCAACTGCATGTTTGTCTGCTGTTTGATTGTTGAAGTATTGTGAGTCTATAGATCACATGTTTTATGAATCTGCCATAGAAAGAACTGCAAAAAATTTAAGCGTTAATTGCCCTGAAGACAGGCGTACGATAAGTGAAGTTGACAAAAAAATCCTAAGCGATATAGCATTAAAATGCTATACCATACACAATCTTTAGACCACACAAGTGCAACGTTACCTTTATATTTGCAAAAATTATTAGAGGACAATGTTATAGACTGGAATAAAATAAAATGGCTACAGTATATTAAAACCCTGCCGGATATAATTTATTTCAAATAAGAGTACGATAGTGAATTTTATATGCTTCATGTAGTTGCTAGTCCCATGAAAGGAAGTAAACATGGCACAGAAATATTCAAGGCATATACGGAAAAGTTGCAAAGTTTTAGTTTAAAATAGAAGGATGTACTATCACTTTGTGATACTTTGTGATTATTCCACAGCATCTTCATGCATATTTTTGTCAAGGTGTGCCACATAACATAGAATTAAGAGACAAAAAAATAAAATTCGTTATTTTTATTCAATTTATATTATTAATATTTTTTGTTTTAAAGCAAAAGTTAATTAAGTTTTGTTTAATAAAACTAAAAATTTATCAAGCAAAAAGTTTTCTTTTAGCAAATAATAATTGTGATGGGTTCTTGCAGTTTCAGACCTTGGCACAATCGCCCTGTCTTATAGACTGATCCAAATATTTTGTTATAAAAAAGAAAGACAAAAATTTCCTAAAGGGGTAAATATCTATATTTTTATTCATAAATCCAATACTACAGCTCCGAAAACATTTTTTTATTACATAGTACTTGAAGTAACGTATTCACTAGAAATACAACTAATATTAAGAAGATATCTTTATAAATAAAGTTTTACTCAACTAAATCATATTTAGGAAAGCTTTGAAATGTGTTTTTTTCAAAACTCAAAATTGGCGAATTCGCCCCTTGTGCAAAACACCAACGAATTAGTTTAATCAGCTACAAACCAGAAAGAGTTTGATAATATCATTGTAAATATGTATAAATGTGGTTACAGCAGGATGTAGGGGTGGATCTCAGACAATATCAGGGGATTGGACCAACAGACGAATATTGAAGAAACAAACATTTACACGCTGGGTGGCGCAGTAGGTGGAGCGCCTGCCTTTCAACCGAAGGGTCCCAGGTTCGATTCCCGATGAAGCAAAAAATTTATTTATCGATTTTTCGACCTGGTACAGTACCCTTTGTCATTGGGATAAAATAAATGATAAAAAATAATTGAGAGTATAATCTGGTAACAACTTAAATAAAATGGAGCCCTATGCTCCCACGAAGAGTAATAGGAAAAAAATATCGATCTTCAAGTGAAGATAACATAAATTTATATAAAAAAGTACCTAAAGGTATTATCTAGAATATTCTGAATTATAGATTCAACATGTCTTCATCAGATTTCTAAAAGCTGGTTGATGGACAAACAGCGGTTACTGGATCATATTCATTTCGCCGATGTCATGTCAATATTGAGTACTGATCCAGTCAGTAAAGGTATTATCTAGAATATTCTGAATTCTAGATTCAACATATGTTCATCAGATTTCTAAAAGCTGATATACGATCCAACTAGAAATGTACCAGCACCTTCCTGTGATATAGCCAGACACCAATCAATGCTCGGCATATTTCTGACATCTGGCTGAGCTACAGAAATGCAATGAGTACACGTCATAACATCGGCGGAATGAATATACTAGGTGAAGACAATGAGCAGTTACTGGATCATATTATTTAGTTTATTCTTTTTCAAGTGTTAGATTAGATTAGATTATGTAATTTCGGGAGGGGATTTGGACTCCCTATCACCGTCATAATTATAAATTATATTTATCGATTTTTCGACCTGGTCCAGTACCCTTTGTCATTGGGATAAAATAAATGACAAAAAATAATTGAGAGTATAATCTGGTAACAACTTAAATAAAATGGAGCTATTCTATTTAAGAAGGCTTAGTCCCTGACAATAGTAGTAGTTTTCCACATTTAATGAGTTGATAAACCAGGAATTTGATAAATAAATACTCGAAATATTGTAGATATTGTAGTGTGAAATTGCAGTACCTTACTTAATTAAGCACGAAAAGGTGATTCCACCTAAGTTACTGTCAAGAACATGAAAAAAAAAATAAAAGTATAATTATAAATCCCGAACATTGGACAATACGATTTTCTGGTATTGAAAATACCCTAATTATTTTGAATATCAGTGGCTGTTAATGTATTAGTTTAACTAAGACGCTAAGTAAGCTTAAGGTGGTTATGCTGAAGTCCGAAGCGGAATTTCTCCGAAAAAAAATTCCGATCCGAATACGAAAATGCTACGGTATGCTGAAGTCCATTCGACTGCAAAGTCTGTACAGAAATCAAAATCAGATGTTTCGGAAGATTTTTTTTTTTTCATATTCATTTCAAACATTTTTATTTTAAATTTTGTTTTTATTTATTTTGTAAAATTAGTCCATTCGACTGCAAAGTCTGTACAGAAATCAAAATCAGATGTTTCGGAAGATTTTTTTTTTTTTTTTCATATTCATTTCAAACATTTTTATTTTAAATTTTGCTTTTATTTATTTTGTAAAATTTTTTTAATAGATAATGTATATGACATAATGTATATATACAATATGCATACATAAATTAAAAGTAAAAGTTATAACTTTCTTAATTACATATGTGGTATGTATATATATATACAAATTAAAATAATAGTAATTTTTTGTTACATCAGAGAAAATTTAAAATTCTCTAAAGAATGTAAAATATATATGTATCGTTTTTAATATATATACATATTATGTTATAATATTAAAAACAATAAAATATATTATTCTTTTGAAGCGATTTTTTATTGAAAAAAAAAAAAATGAAAAAAAAACTATTATTACATTTTCTACTTCTTCTAATATTCTAAATACAAAAATTGTATGCTTTATAATTCATTTCCGAACCATTCTAATACTTTCGAATAAGAAATTCCGGCGTACAATTTTCAAATTATTTTCCGTTCCGACGAACTTCAGCATACATAAATTTTAAAATTTCGGATAAATAATGACATTTGCAGACTGCGGAATACTTACGGACTTCAGCATACCAAATGCGGAATGTAATCGGAATTTCACATTCTGACGAACTTCAGCATAACCACCTAAATCCTTCTTCTAACGCTAATTTTAGTTCTATGTATAAAAAAACTTAAACGACCTACAAATCCATTCATCGGACATTCAAGCAAGTCATTGCAAAGAAAAAATATTCTTATTAATTCTTGTACATTCTCAGTGGATTAATTTAAAGCATTTTTATCGAAATCGAACATAAACAAAAAATCTAAAAGATTTTTAATTATAAGATACCCGTTTTTCTACTATTTTCTTATAAGCAAAGTTTAAAAATTAAAAAATATATAAAAAACAAAATCTCAACTTATTTTCTTAATTGAATAAAGCTCACTTATATTATACCTGTCCTGAATTATAAAATCAATTTAAGAAAAAGGAGATTTGTTTTAGATATCCTTTCTTCAATTGAATTTGAACTGTGGGTACACGAAAGGACATATTATATAGCACAAGACAAGTAAATAAAGTAATTGTTTTTATTAGAAGGAACTAGCAATGACAGTAAGAATTCAATATACAATAATGATACCATCAGTGGCAACAATGCAATTTCCTTATAGATTAAAACCTATAAGGTAAAATCTCTAGCGGAAAGAAAACAGAATACGAAATAATTGAAAAACTTTCAATTCACAAAAAACAAAAAAAAATAAAATTTTAAAATTTAATTTTCTTATAAAATCAATTCTTTGTCAATGTTTTGAAGCGAAGAGTTTGGCTGTCAACCAATATATACGATCTAATACGATTTTTTCCCTCTGAAATTCTGATTGACAATTTTTCACTCCCAATCGATTTCATTTTAATCAATTCCTAGTTATTCTTAAATAATACGAAAACAAAATGATATTGAAAGGTCTTTAATGCATCCATTGGGAATTATTTTACAGTAAATTAAGATGACCAAGGATATTGAATCAGGGATGCTCTATTTCTAGGGATTTTTTTTATATATATATATATATATATATTATTTTTTATTGATATCTGATTTGATAAGAAAATGAAAAATAAAAAAAATCAACATTCTATAGTTGCAAAATAATAGATGTCGTTACGGATTTGTTGGATGTAAAAGGATGCAACATTAAATTGAAATAAAGAAAATAATGAAATAAAAAAATTTAATATTGATGTCTTGCCAAAAATCAAGTATAGAAAATATACAACCCAAGTTATTTTAAATCAAATTATTGGCTATTAAATGTCATCAACGAAGTAACGGAGGAATATAAGAAGATGTCAACAATAGACTACGTAATGCCAGAGCTGCATTTGGTGAACTGAATGGCCAAACAACTAGAAAAACCAAGATTAGAATATTCAAAGCTTGTGTTATGTCAACACTTTTGTATGACAGCAAAACTTGGCTGACAATAAATACGATAAATCAAAAGTCAAAGAAAAATTTGCAGAATATTCTGGCATAGTAATAGAGGCTTATGACACCTAACAGGTGAAGAACCCAATTAACCGCAACAAATGGAGATGTGTATAGGTTCACATTCTGAGAAAATCCCCGACAAATAAAAGCAAAATGATCCTAGAATGGAATCTTTCAAGATAGTAGGCGATGAAGAAGACGCAAAACCACCTAACGTCGCACCATAACAGCTAAATTAGTTAGTTATAAGCGAAGTTAGGAGGAAATCAAAATCACTACATAAAAGAAGTACTATGGGGAAAGCAACTTGATGCCCTATGCTCCCACGAAGAGTAACAGACAAAAAAAAATCAATCTTCAAGCGAAGATAACATAAATTTATATAAAAAAGTACCTAAAGGTATTATCTAGAATATTTTGAATTATAGATTTAACATGTCTTCACCATGTGAATTTCAATGTACCAGCACCTTCCAGTGATATATAGCCAGCCACCAATCAATGTTCAGCATATTTCTGACGTCTGCCTGAGCTACAAAAATGCAATGAGTAAAACACAAACCATCGACGGAATGAATATACACGGTGAATACAATGAGCAGTTACTGGATCATATTCATTTCGCCGATGTCATGTCAATATTGATTACTGATCCAGTCAGTAAAGGTATTATCTAGAATATTCTGAATTATAGATTCAACATGTGTTCGTCAGATATCTAAAAGCTGATTTACGATCCAACTAGAAATGTACCAGCACCTTCCTGGGATACAGCCAGACACCAATCAATGCTCGGCATATTTCTGACATCTGGCTGAGCTACAGAAATGCAATAAGGACACGTCATGACATCGGCGGAATGAATATACTAGGTGAAGACAATGAGCAGTTACTGGATCATATTATTTAGTTTATTCTTTTTCAAGTGTTAGATTAGATTAGGTAATTTCGGGAGGGGATTTGGACTACCTATCACCGCAGTCGAAAATTTGCTTATTGTAATTATTCTGTTATTCTGTTGCTCTATATTATTGAATATATCTATTATAATAACAATTAACTGAGTAGAAAAATGAATTGTAAAAACAAAATAAGAGAAAATTAAATTTTTTCGAAAATTAAAAATCAAATCAAATAAAGGATTTAATATCCTGACAAACATTTAGACACGTGTATTGTATATATAAAAATATATAAAATATAAAATGTATTATTTTATTATGTCCATTCTTTAAACTGAACGTCACATTCAACTTATAATGACCTATATTATAGAATACCTAAATATACCCTAGCTCACAGGTATCTTTATAGAATTAATTTTTAAATTTTGTTTTTTTTTTTTTTTTTTTTTTTTTATTAAGGGTTGTACTCAGTAAATCCTTTATTTGTTCGAAAATTTTAAAAGGATTGAGTTTGAAAAAATAAAAATTAAAAAAAAAATAATCTGTTGGGGTTGAGGGACTTTTAAAAAGGACTCTATTTTTTTCTTTTTTTTTTTTACTAATTCCAAAATTGAAGTATATTTCATTTTTGGAAAACTCAATTACACGGTTATTACTTTTGTCTTGTACGTGACAAAATTTCAGTTTACACAGATTGTTTATTATACGTTTGTTATTTTTTTTTTCATTTTTACTCATTCAAAGGATCATACCATCATATATACTCGTATAAATATCTTTTGTATTATACGGTAACCGTGAAAGGGGATAATAAAAAGGATATAATTTATAGATTGAATTTGTTTGTTGTTTTTTTTCGTATTTTTTCGTATTTAAAATACCCGTGTCATTATAGTTTTTTGAAAAAGGTTTAACAAGGATTTTCTCTATTTCAGAGGAATAAAAAAATATAAAAAAAAAAAATAAAACAGAATTAAATGATTACTTCTAAATGAAGATATCCTTTTTGATATTAATTTAAATATAATATTTTTTAAAGGTTAAACGGTATTTTTCTTTATAGTTATAATTACAAAAGCAAAAAAAAAAAAAAAATTAAAATTATGTTTGGTAGTAGCCGAGGAGGCAGATTTAAAGGAAAGCATATCATTAGTAAAAAGAAAAAAAGCTTAAAAAATAAAATAGGGGTTTAAAGTTATTTAGTTAAAATCCACTTTTGTTAACCTTTTGCTTAAAATGATGGTGCATTTTTTTTTGTGATAATTAATTTTATTGTTATATAAAAATAAATTTAATGACATATACTTAATCCTGACTTATGGTGTAGAACTAGTTCACTGTATTTGAAAAGAATGAATTTAAACAGGCTGCTAAATAAGAATTTGTGAATTTTGTAGGTGGAGGTTTTGTATATTTTTTTTCAATTTCTTATCGTCGGTTGAGTTCTGAAAGGCTTAATAAGCCATTTTCACTTTTTTGACTTAGGAACAGATTCTTAGGTTTTGCGATACGCTCCTTCTTTTGACCTGAAACGTTATCTTTTTCCGTTTCGAAGATATTTAATTCCGGATTGACCCATATTCACTTTTGTAATACTTGTTAATTATGAAATGACCCATATACCAATTTTTTGGATATGGGTAATTTTTGTATGAAGTTTGACATCAAAATTGGCTTATTTCTGAAATGCTCCATATCCATATTACGCCTGACACATATGTCCAACAAATGATCAAAACTATCTAAAAGCATTATTAAAAACAAAATAATTGTGATTGAAAACGTACGCTTTAAAAACGTATGGTTATTCTCGCTGTAATAGAACCTAGTTAAGGTATCATCGCCCACGTAACATTTTATTGTTATAAAAACAAAATTAGTGCTACAAGACTTCTATATGACTCCCGATAAGCACTAAAGGTGTTATAATGATGTTTTTATGGGATTAATGTGATTAATATTGCTATAAGAATGTTCTTATAGCAATTGCGGGAGTTGTTATAATGGGATTTTCGGCAAGTGATACAGCAATGTTTTTATAAGTCTAAAAGTGCGTAATCCTATATTAAGAGTTAAAGTGTTGCTATAAGAATAGCAGTGGTGGTGTTGTTATTTTACTGTATTCCTATAATGTTACTAATAAACTTACTGTATCTTTTAGATAAATATTTTGCGAAGGCCGTTATTTTCTACAAACGAGGTAAATTTTTTTTAAATAAAAAAAAACTGAAAAGTTTTATTTTGCATTCTTTTCTCAAAAATGTCATTTTTACTTAAAAGAATAATTATTTAAATATCAAATTTGATGCTATGCATTAACGTACATTATTATTAACATGTTAAGGATGCAATTTAAAAAGATATTTTCTTTTATTTATTTAAAAATTGATTATTTAATTTATTATTTTTTTCGAATTATTTTTATAATAAATGTCAATGAAATTTCATTCCCAGCCAAATTTTGCATTTTGGTCACAATAATTATAAATATTAATACAATTATTGTTAACCGCAAAATATTATTTATTACTAAGACATTTTTATATTATTAATCATTTACACACAAATATAAAAGTATGTAATTAATATCTATTTCCCTTTCTCAGGAAATAATTATAAACTCCATAAAATTATTATTTGGAAATAAAAAATAATACCTTTCTCACTCTTGCATAACATAAATCATTTCAAATGAATATCATTTCAAAATAAAAGCATATACACTAATACATGTATGTATACTAATCCTATAACAATATTACAACACTTGTTCCGGTGCCTTATAGGATTCCCCATTTTAGTGCTATAACGTATTTATAACCTTTCGCAGCAATTGCGGAGCACTCAAATTAACACTAATACGTGTTATAAGAGTGCGCAAGAGTCTTATAGCAACAAAATTAAACTAACTAAGAAACTAGCTAAGTCCAAATTGATAGTTTCGAGATATTAAACTTTTAATAAATAAGGCCCTCTGAAAAATTATAAATACTTTAATTTGATCCAATTTCTAAATTAAATGATAAAATACCATTGGGTCCAGATATTACGCTCGTTAATTAACATTATTTATAATTTTAAGCTTGTTTAAGCTTGATTTTAAGCTTGTTTTATGGACTCGGAGAATTATCTTAGACAATAAAACAGAGTCTAATCAGTTTTTTTAAATTTTTTGTTTTTTATGAAATTTAAAAAGTCTAACTTAACAAAAAAATAAATTAAGAAAATTGCCTCCTAAACATCAAAAACAAAAACAAAATACTATAAAATTGGTAATTTAAAAAAATATATATAATTATATTAATTGCAATTCTGGCTTAAATCAAAGAAAAATAAAATAATACTAAACTTAATAATAAAACGTAAATTATGTAGATATGTACTTAATTTTTTTAAACTTTTTTCCATATAGTTTAAAAATCTGAGCCCTCGGAGTCGCTTTCATAAGCAGGTTCTGGATTATTGTCAGCTTGAACAGTTGTATTGAATGATTTATACCAACAATGGAATTCTTCTGGTATTAACTGTATTACAAAAGCGTGATATATCATTAATTTTTTTCTTTCGAAATTTTATTTACTAATTCTTACCCTTTCTGCGTATTGGAAGTGTTCTATATTGGCTATTGTAATCGTAACGGAATTGTATAATATCTGGGAATTTTTTTTAAAATTTCAAACATTTTATTTTGAGCCAGTTGATACTTTCATTCTGCGTATCTATTTGTCTAAAAAGTCATTGTATTTCAGTTCAACAATGTCAAACCTACTTTTGTTACACCTTCTTTTGGATCGTGCTAAGCGAAAAATGTTAAGCTAGTTATGCATTGTATAAACTGTGCATTCTTTTTTCTTGATTCTATAGCATTGTGCATGCTATCACACTTCATCATGGAGTGCCCCGATAAATGATTTCAATAATATACAATTTGCTAAAAATTAGCTATACACACTTATAATAGTTCAAAACAAAAAAGATCATGTTTAGGCATGTTTGCGAATCGCAATGTATATAAAAAATTATTAGAATAAAATCACTAAGTCCAATAATAATAAATTTATTTCTAAACAAAATGTAAATAAAAATCACTAAGTCCCGTTAGTTAGTTTTCATTCTTAAAAAATTCTATATAAATGGACTAAGTAACTAACTTAACTTTCAATAACTTCTAAACTAACAAAGATAGCACTTTGGTAGTTTTCATAGAATAAACTTTAGACTATCCATATTTTTATACAATATTAAACTCATTTTTGCAAAAAACGGACTTAGTGAGTTTCCACAGAACGACGACGCTATATAATAAATAATTTTAAGTTCTTTATTTTTTGAGTAATTGAATTATTGTTTTATGTTATATTGTTTTTGTTTTAGATTATAATATTGTTATGAGAGAATGTGAGCTCAATGAAATAAACTGATTTTTAAATTTGAATTTTTTTAATACCATAAATATTTTTTAATATGAGTAGTGGACCATACATTTATTTGTAAAGTTTAGTGATAAAACGACCCATATCCATTTAAATTTGACCCACGTGTATGTACTAAAATCAATGTGTTAAAAAAAGTGGATATGGGTCGTTTTGGGAATCGAAAAACAAAAATGCCTATAACTTATAAACTAAAAGGCGTAGGCACTTGAAATTTTGTAAAAATAAGTATTAACTTATTGTGGAAGTTACAAAAATTGTATCGTACAGGTTTTTTTTAAGTAACATTAAACTTCAAATCGCGTTTACTCGAAACCGAGTTGATGGCATATGAAGCCTTTTAGAACTCAGCCGATGTTATGTTGTATTTTAGGAAGGTGGTAGATATAGGAAGTATCTGTTGCAGTTGCTTCTGTATAATATACCCCCACTCGAGTAACTTATTTGTTGTTTTTGATTATTTTAAGGGATCATTCTCATGAAAAGAGCTCAATACTAGAACCAACCTGATGTGCGATTGCGCAAGTAGACTATATTTTAATATTCTTAGGTATATATGGTGTCGTAGTAGAATAATAGCATAACAACATTTGTATTTGGTTAAATCTAATCCCATATAAAATGTTATAACAACTCAAAAAAACTTGTTTTGTGATTAACTTAGTTAAATTTAATTGATAAGGCCATACAGCTTATGCTAAGGCCTATATACTTCATATTTTCACCTAATTGGTTTCATAGACTTGCGTTAATGAGGTCAACATTTATTTTTTATATACAGTTATATTGTAAATAAAGTAGCATTGTTAAGTTATAAGGTAAATAAATATGAATTCAATAAGGGGAAAAAAAAAGGCTTCTTAAATTCATTGCGAAAAAAATAGCGATCGTTATTTACAGTATTTTTTCATATGATTTGGCGTTTTAAATTTTTATGTACAAAAAGATATTTAATATCTTTGATCCATATACACATTCAAAACCTTATATATTTCATGAGTTCGTTCATTTCATTAGTATGCTTCGCATATTTGGACCTAGTTTTATACTATTCAATCAAAAAGAATTAAGTCTGTCCAATAGAACATGAATCGGTTTTGTCTATGTAAATTCAATTGAAAAATTCATACTGCTGGTTGCATTGCTAAATATAAATTAATTGATATTCATTTTGACTATTGTTATATGTTTAACTACATATACTTATTTCAATACAAACAATAGTACGTACATGGATATTCTGCATTTCCGATATTTTATTATTATTTAGGTATGTTGCTATGTATGATCATATCATATTCATAAGTAGATAATTCCTATAAGATTTGAAGAGAAAAATTATTGTTCTAAAAAGCAAATTGTTGTGAAAATAAAATGAGCGGGTTATAATGTGGCGACCCGCTATATAAAAATAATATTATAAAAATTTGTATATGGGATGAGACTTCTTTTTATTATATGTTCTTTGTTATTAGTCAACAAATTATCAATTTCATATATTATTGTCAGTTATTCATTTAATATATTCTGTATAGCTGAGTAATACAGTTAAAGGTTTTTGACATTATCAGTGTTTGTATACACCTTTTTTTGCAATCTGATATTTATATTTATAAAAATGGACCTATGTTATGAGACAGTTTCTTTTTTACTCAACCGTTTTTAATGGAATTTTCGGGGTATGTTACTAAAATTCAATACATAACCGACGTCTTTATTAGAATGTAATGGGTATCTTAGTCCTAGCGCTATTTCGAACTACGCATTTGCAAAAAATACACCAGCTGGCGGTATAATCATTTCATTTTTAGTATAATAAAACACATTGAAAATTTTATATACATTATTAAATTACTATACATTATTAAAAACCAATATATAATATTGTTTATTAGTATGTATGATAAAATACAATAAAGAATATATATGTATTTCTGAGATTATTACACATACATTTACTTTATTCGTTTACTCAATCAAGATAAAAACATTCGAATGAAAATACTTGTAAGACTTAAAACGAAAAAGGTGGAGGATATGATATATGTACCGATTAGACAAGAGTCAGGAGATTAATAAAAGCTTATTAAAAAATGAGGATATTTTTTTGTTAAAAATTGAAGAGTATAAGTAGGACGTCGAAAGACGTACGTTTCTTAACAGCTTCAAAATAATCAAGAAGCGGTTTGTGGATTTGTTTTCGATGGTTTAATAAAAATAAATTATAAATACAATTAAATTTTCTAACAGACAATCCTAATTTTATTTAAAACAAGAAATTTCAATAAGATAAAACAAAACTTTTAATTAACAGAAAAAATTTCCATTTCTTAAAGTTTTATAAACCACAAAGTTGCTGGAAGAATGTTCTTTTCTTTTAACTCTTAAAAAATATTATGTGTTATGCCCATTTAAAAATCTGTTTTGCAAGTGCATTCATTTATAACATGAATATTATATTAACAACATTTAAAATACATTTAATTTTTTTTTTTGATTTTCTGTTTTTTTACAGTTAATGCAATCTCTTTTATTTATAGTTAAATCTTATATTTCAAAAAATATGTTGTGATCTACTTTTTGTTATAAGAAACCATTAAAAGTTTTCAAACTGTACAAAATTTGGTAAAGAATTTCCTATTCTTCAAAACAGTAAAAACAAAAAACAAGAATGGATATGAGCTGACAAATAATTTGATAGCTTTTAAGTTAGTACTTAAGAATATTTATAACTTATGCAAAGAAATTAAATTAATATCTAAATTTTTGAACACACAGTGCTGAAGGAATAATTTTATGTGAACTAGAAGTGATAATCTCTAAGAGACATTGTTAAAATTACACTTTTGCAAGAATTATCCTTCAATGGCGGTGTCTAGAAGGTCAGTGAACACTGTCCGTTTTCACTGAAATTCATGTATTTGTTGTTGTTTGAAAAGAATTAACTTGTCGTCAGTTTTTCGATTTCAATCTTTCCAAGTTTCATAGGCAACTTTTCTAATCTTAATTTCAAAATATACAGCAAAGCACATAAAAAAGCGTAGAGAAGTAACATTTGAATTTTACATTTAAATTCAGGCATTTAATAATATAAACATACCTATTCTTTCTTAAAACGAACCAGACAAATAAAAAATGGTGCAATTTCTAAAAATTACTTTTTATTATTATTTAAGTTTCACTCTCCACATAAATGACAATTCCCAGTTTTCGCCATCTGTAAATTTTTTCATTCAAAACTGAACGTCAAAACTGACTGAATAACTGATCGGCTAGACACCGTCAATGTCGTATGAAATGATGTTGACCAAATTTGAAGGTAAAATTTTAAAATATATTCTTTCTTTTACAACATCGAAGAAAGAATATGGCACTACAGCAGAGTGCTTACGCAGTGGTTCGACATTCGATATTCAGTGACATTCGACTAATTATTGTCTATATATATTTTGGCTTTAATATTGGATACATACTGTTGTATACAGTTAAGTATTATAATATTAATATATATTACATTGCCTGGCAACTCTATAACTATAATTTAATGTAATGCACTGATCGCAGCCACCAGTTTCGCACTAAATGTCACTTAATAAACACACATATTAAATATAAAATAACTGTATTTTAATATAAATTAGATATACATTTAATATAGCCACACCGAGAATATAACATATACAGTCATTTCAAGATCTAAAACCGAGCTTTGATAAATAACATAGTTTCTGTAATTTAGAAATGGTGGGTTATCCAAGTACTTGTAATAAATGAAAATCTTACTTGGGAGCAACAGATTAATGAGCAACTATTAAAAGCTTGGAAAATAACGGGTATATTATTTAGATTTATAAATAATAGAATTTCGCATAAACTAAAACGATCCTTGTACTTTAGTATGTTTCATACCACAGTTACTAATACTATTCAGTTATGGGGAAATCTGTATAATAAAATCATTAAATTAATAAAAACAGCCCAAAACAAAGCAGTAAAAAATTTATTTGTATACAATACACAGCAAATCGACAGATTCATTTGAATAATAAGATACTACCAATGTATTCTTTATTTAAAAGTAAGTTGGCTACGCAGGTGCATTATAATGTGTAATAATAACATTATCACAAACGTCTAGTTTATTGTAAACAGTCAAGTACACAAATACAGTACTAGAAATGCAGAGAAGATATGAATCACATCGTCTTAAATTAAATTTAACAATCATGTTACAATATGCAATAAAGCATTTACATAAATAAAAATAAAATGATTATTATTTATAGTCGACTTTGTGTTTATAAAGTACTAGTTGTAAATCTGATTTTAAGATTATTTAGTTATTGAGATTAATGGTTATTGAATTACCTGCTGAATTATGAATTTTCAGTAGAACCAGTAACTCAATAACCAAGTACTTTTAATCAATAGACTCTGTACGAGCTTTATAAGCTCTTTGTGTAGATAAATATAAAATAAATAAATATAAAAAAATATTTAGATACTAGAAAAAAACCAAACGGGAAAAAAATAACTGGATACGTTAGTAATACCTACAACTTGTATATCTCTATTTATAATATTGCGAAGTTCTTAAATTTTTTAAGTCATCATAAATTTATTTCTTGGCAGCATTTGCAAATCCCATTTTGTTTGATGAAAGTTTAGTTTTGACGTTTACAAATCAAGCATTACAATCAAACATTACAATCAAACATTATATCAAATTTTATTTTAAAAATTTTAATTAAATACGAGTATATCAAAACATGTGTAAATAAAAAAAAAACCAAAGTTACAAAGATACTTAGTATGATCAATCAATTGACTAGATTGAATTCCAATAATATTTATATTATTTATTTATTTCGCATTTAATTATATTATTATATTTTGCTCTACACAGCTTACTTTTAATTAGAGGTTATACATTGTATTTACATCTACGATTATTTTAGCTTATTGCTATATTTTATTTTCATTTTTAATATTTAGTTTTAAGGGAAAAAAATGGCTAGATAAAATCTTCTTGATTTTTTTCCAACCATTTTTAATTTTAAAAATGTTTGATGAGAATATCCAAATGTTAAAATTTTTATCATCAAACAAAATCTAATATCAAACTTTGTCGAACATCGTTTACAAGTCAGATTTTCATCAAATTTTGGTTAAATTAGAAAAATTTCACAAATGAAATCTGGAGTGGTATTTTGTGAGATGATAGTGACAAAAAAATAATCACAAATTCATTTTAAGCACTGTGATAGTGACAATTTTTGTTGAATTGAAAGTAATAACAAATTCATTGCCATGACCGTAAAAAATATTATTTTTTATCTTTTTATATAATATATGTATACTCGTGTAATATTTACTTACATCAATAACTTAATATACTTGTCATAAAATTATTTTTTTTTATAGATATATTATGTTTTGCTTGGGTTTTAATGTACATTTTTAAATGTTGCTTAATGTTGCTAGTTTTAAAAAAGATCACATTACAAAATGCCGAAAAATTTAAGCAACATTTCTGATCGCTTTTTCTTTTATCACAGTTACTAGCAATATCATTTTACAAATTTCCACTTCTGTTGTTCAAATGGCTGCATTCAATATAAATTATAAAATTTTAATAATTTATTTAAACATAAATTTGTATTGAATAAACGTTAATTCGGTGTTTATTAAACATTATTGTTGATTGTAGCGATATCTAATTTATTATCATTTCAATATAAAAGTAATTTTTTTTAATTATTTATGTAAACATGAATTTGTATTGAATACACGTCAATTCGGTTTTTATTAAACATTATTGTTGATTGTAACGATATCTATATTTATTAACATTCTAACTAATCTATCATATTCATTATTCTAACTAATGTTTCATATCTAACTAATTCCAAATAATTTTCATAATGCTTTTAAAACATTCATGGCACAAGTATGAATCAAACCCATTATATTGCCATGTGTTAGTAGTCATATGATAACAATTATATTATGACAGCCGGCTGAAGTACATTCAAATTAATTAGAATTACAATATATTAAATTAAAGATATTGTAAAACAGTATACATTAACAATCAAAATAAAAGTAGATATGCTATAAAATATTTGACAGCTGCTATCAAAACGTCTGCAAATAACAAAAATCATTCGCTATGTGAATATTTTTTTTTTTTATACATAGCCAAAACACTAGGTGACCTTTTAAACCGATTTATACGTTGGACTAAGGTGGGAAAGAAAAAATTTGGAAAGGAGGAAGGTAGAAGGAAAAGAGGACTATAACATAGTTATTATTATGTTGTCGAAAAGAAAGTAAAGGCCTAATATAAATTTAGAAATGTTACACAAGCGGTGTTAATGGCATAAGGTCAAACCACACTAAAAAATAAAATATTCAATATTTTTTAAATAAATATAATTTTATTTTTCAACATTTTAATTCAATATTTTTATTAGTTCAATTTTGCTCTTCACTGTACAATGTACAGAATATTCTTTACATAAATAATTTTCTATATTATTTTCTCTAAACATGTCTGATTTCTTTATATTTTAATAATAATAAAAATTCAAATTTACAAAAAAAAAAGTATATATCGACAAGTGTACTTAAGGGTATAAAAATAATATAAATCAAAACAATTTTTTTTTTTTTACCAAAAATAATCTTGAAATGTTTTTCTTATAAATAGAAAAAGTTTTTCCGCAATTTTCCGTTAACTTATTTTATTCAACTGAAAATTATACTGTCAACGTAAGAGGAATACAAACAAAAAAAGAAAACAGAATAAAACAAAAATTGACAGTAGAAAAATAAAAAATGTAAATGTTTGTTGGTTTCCTTTCTTTAAAAATAAAATAATATGTCAGAAGAAAGACGGAAAAACTACTCTCGGAAAAGGAATGTGGATTTGAATGAAAGAAAATATAAAAAAAAAAAAATAAAACAAAATATCGTACGGTAGGATTTTACACAAACCAAATGTTTAATTGTCGTAATTCCGAATAAGAATTTATATTTTTAAAAAATAATTTTAAAAAAAATGTAAAAGACGTATACAATACACCCTCATCTGATATTATGGTTATATGGAATAAAACATGGTTTATAATTGAACTGAAATTAAGATATTAGGTAAGTTTTATTTGTATCAAATTAAATAAATTAAAATGGAGTTCTATTCAAATTGTTTTTTTTTTTTTACATAATCTTGACAAGATTTTTGGTTTGGATCGGTATGTAAAAGAAATCTACTGTTTGTTTGAAGGTAATTTATATACGATGTTAAAGTGTTTTCAGTTTTGACTAACAAAATTATACTATAATTATGTCGACAATAATGTTCGTTGAGAAAGTCACCTTCGGTGGTACAAATCAGAAATATCTTTTAAGACAGTTCAAAGTTGGCTATTGATATAAGTTTGTTGCTAAATTTCTGTTACATTACGTTCCACATTCCGCAACCTATTTTTACAAACATTTGTACTTTCGTAGCTTTGGCTAGGAAAAGAAGAAATGATAGTTAAAGGAAAAAATAAGAAAGAGAGAAGTAGGAGGTCCCCCGGGAAATTATAAACTAAATAATTGTTAGATTTATGAAACAAAAGTCGCACAGCACTGATGAAGGAAGTAAGTTGCTTCCGAAATATCGATATTTGCAAAATAAATACAAATGATTAGTGAAAGGAAACTCGACTTTTATTCCATAAGTCTAAATATATCACTAAAAACAAATCTGATTATCAAAAACAAATAAATAATTGTTGTTCACTTTGAATGTTTGCAACACCTAAGAACTGTCTCCCTTCGGGAATACATGTAGTGAAATACGATTCCATAACCGGATCTGCAAATTTCCACAACCAATCTTTCAATGATGTAGGACTGGAAATTTGCAGTTGCTTCCGTTCCTCTGCTAAATTGTTTTAGATGTAGATGTAATGATTTAAGTTCTTACGAGTACATAATATCTACTTCTACTAGATTTCTATAAAATAAAGTTCTAAAGTGTTTCAACAATACAAATATAACCTATTTAAGCATGTGTTGACGAAACATGAAAAGAATTCAGAGCAGTTTTTAAATTGCCCATGCAAAGCTGTCAATTATATTTCCTTTTGAGTCGTAATTGAATATGAATTATGGTCGATGTGAATTAGACATCTTGAGCGATGTGGTCGATGTGGATTATATATCTTGAGCCGTATATATATTGTTTTATAGATCTTGAGAAGATTATTAAATGTTAAATGTACTTTACACTAGCTTCGAATATATTATATCTCTAAAACTAAACTATTTTCATTCATTAAATAGAAATATGTTCATTTGAAGCAAATTTTGGTTTCTATTAAAGTGGAAAAATAAATAAGCATAAAATAATGCGAGATTAATAGCTAGTAGTAGTAATACGAAATTCAAATAATATACCCACATTCTGTATATTAGTGGTATTCAAGAGGTATAGTGTATTCTAAAGGTGTCTTGTTGCATAAACGCGTTATTAAATTTTAAGCCCTATATGTAAGATTATGCAAATTTACAACACCTTTTGTATTATTGGGCGTATACTAATTGTGTCTATTTCATTATTAACCGTTGTACTGTTATTTAGTTCTACTTTGAGATTTATAAAAATGGCGTAATAAAAAAATATGTACCTTATGTTTGATACAAAATTTACTAATTTTTTTTCTATTTTTTTAACAATAATAATTATAAAAAATGTTACCTGTTCTTAATAATAAACGTTTTTTAATAAGAGCGTGAGATTAATTTGAATAAATAAAAAAAGTAAGTAAGCTTTTTTTTTGAGTTTTTACTTTATTTTTACAATTTATTTAATTAAAACTTATAAAAATCAAAAATTCAATAACAATTTATTGTTATAAAAATAAAATCAGATATCATCTGACATTTACATTTACTGTATACAACATCAGTAAAACATTTTAAACCAAAAAGTTGTATTCATGTTATTGTGTTCACGTTAGATTTACAATGCAATGTAAATTTACAATAGTCCAATACCAAATCATAAATTTGAATACCCCTGTAACTAGCAACATTATTTATTATTTTTTGACAACACAATTTTATCTTGGATTTACTCAGTAAGAAAATATGAAATAACTGTAACGAAGAAAAATAATCGGAAAACCATGTCCATTATAACTGTCTATTATTATTATTATTTTGAATACGTATTTTTAACAAAATGATTTTTTATTTCAAAGAAAATGAAGAAGTACAAGAACTAACAGAATATACGATAAAACCGAGTTCTGGAATACATTCCATATGACTATCTGGATCAACCAGATCTGATATAATTATTCTCTCTTCATTACAAATTTCATTTGAATTTCTATTACTATTTCGTTCCACTATAATAAGTTCGTTAATATTAGATTTGGAACAGAATAGGACAGAACTGTTTTGCACAGTGACAATTAAATGTCAAATACTTAAAATTAGTTTGTTCACAGAAAAATCTACTGAACAATTTTTTTGATATGTTTTGAACTTTCTTTGTTTTAATTTTTGTTTACTCTCAAATTTATTTGTTTAACTGTGAAAATGTAAAGAAAAAAACAGCAATAAAAAAGGTTGTCCAAAATTGTTCTAAAAAAAATTTCAAACAAAAAAGATCAATTTAGGACTTGTTTTGGATAATTTACTGAACACCGATCATAACATTTTTGGACAACAAAGTTCAATTAACGAAAATTGCTGAACACAAAATAGTTTTTTTTTTTACTCCAGATCGTTTTACTCAACAAACCAAATATTTGTTAGTTTGCCTATTTTTTAGTGGATCCGGTATAGTTTCACTTTTTGGTATAGTATTGGTGTTCCATTTGTTATTTTTACAACGCATCTTTGCTTGCATGTTTATTCTCAACAGTTTACGTTTACGTAATTCTTTTTTTCATTTGTCTCTAGAAAAAATATTTGTATACGCAGTTATATTCGCAATTAATATATGAGTTTTCATTACTTTATGGATGTAATGAAATGTTGATATCCTTTCATAATAATTTCATACAAAATTATATATCTATTTTCTGTGGAAAATTAATTTGCGAATATGTAATTCTATTGAAATTTAAGCAAAATATTTACCTTTTCAAATTTTTTTGTTATCGTAAACAATTATAAGCTATATGCCGTATACAATGAACACAATGTCAACTATGATGTAAGCTATATTTATTTTTTACTAGATTTGGTTCATTTCCAGAACTTTATTAATATATTTAGACCAACATATTTAGATAAAGTTGGTTGTAGGATTAGTTGGTTAATGTATTACATCAGCTACGCCTATTATAAGTGCAGAATCAGTTTTATTAATTGTTGAGTGGAAAAATGTTCCATCACAATGCTAAGACGGTTATTTCAATATTAAAATTGTGTTGAATAAACACTTTTTAACTGCTTTTACTTACATCATATGTACAATAATACTCACATGGCGAAAATTAATGAATTTTTATGTACCTAATCAACTTTATAGAAATGGGATAGTTAACAAAGAAAAACTACCGTTTTTAAAAATTTGTACCAGAAAGGTATATAAAAAAACAATTGGTTTTTAGAACGTGGCAGCAATACATTATCCAAATCTTTCAAAATTGGCTATTAAAATTCCAGCTTCATCAGCACAAATATAAATAGCTTTTTTTCAGCCCTGTCTTATGTTCATTCTTCTAGCTGAAATCGCCCGATTTTTGAAAGGTTCAAAATATTGATATATATAGATTTATTATTCTCTAAGAATTTTAGATGATATTGAAGAAATTTAGGATGTGGATGACTCGGATTGAATTTATGTTACCTTATATAATAAACCGTAACAATCCTGTTGCCAAAGTGTCGTAGCAACCGTTGCTACACCAAAATAAAATAACAAAAACAAAATAGTAAACAAAAGAAAACGTAAAGTAAACTACAATTTTTCTTCTCTTCTGAGCTTGTTTATGTACCTGGACCTATCTATTTATAAAAAAAAAACAAAACAAAAAAAAAATTTTTAAAAAATACTTAGTGTGTATTGTACTGTGTATGCATAATGAAAAGACTTCTAATTGTGACATATGGAGATGTGTACATTGATTTTGAAATTATATAGAATTACATTACCAATGAAATGAAATAATAATAAAGAATATTCAAGTAGAAGAAATTAATAAAAACGTAAAATCAAAAGAAAAAAAAACTGTATTTTATTTTTATTTCATACAAAGAAGTTGTTAGTGTAAATAAAATGTATATGATATATATTTTATTGTTTTTCAGTTTTCAGTTAGGTCAAAATATAGCTATTAATATTGTAAACTATGAGCGCATGTATATTAATAAATATATGTATATATGTAGTTTATTTATATTTTATTATGTATATAGTATATTTTAATTATTTCATATAAATAAGTTGTTGTTGTTGTTGTAAACGCTGTATGAAGTTATGAATAGTATGGATAATAATTTTGGATTCCAATTTTATTTTTTTAAAGGTTTTCAATCAAAATAATTATGTTATGAAACTTCGTTTTGTTTATAATTCATTCTAGAATAAAAAAAGGGCTGAAACAACATAGAAATTTTAAAAATTCTAATTAAATTTGAATTTTTTCTTTACTAATAACTAAATTTTTATGCTATGAACGAACGTTTTGCCTCAATCTATACCTTTTGGGGGAAAGCTCATAGTTCTAGGTGAAGATTTCCGCCAAACATTACCCATCTTACCCCATAAAAGCCAATCAAATGCTATAAACTCTTGCGTAAAATTTAGCAACCAAGTTAACCCAAAATGTTAAATCTATAGATATATTATTTGGCTGTGGTAGATGGTGATCTAACGAATGACCAAAGTTTGCCAAAGAACACCGTCTTGAGACGGGCTTTACAACTAGTAAATTATAAAATAATATAGTTTTTTTTTTTTTTTTGTGTCAGTATTTTTATTTAACTTAAATGTAATTTAATTACATACATTGTCAATGCAATGTATAACGGTATTGTCTACAAAGTATTTTAATGAACAATAGAAAATAATGTAGTTTACGTCTCACAAAACTGCTTATTGGTAATCAGACATTTTCTAATATCTAAACAATATCCTGATGATTTAATAATTTACTATAATAATGAATGTTATCGGTGACAATAATTCAGTCATTTTCTGAAAGTGATATTCCTAAAGATCAAATATACACTTATAGAAAATGCAATCTAATATAAACCTAACAGTGCTTCAGATATTTACAAAAAATATTTTATTTTGCAATTAATTAGAATAAATTGAAATACATTTCTAAAAATGTAAACTTATTAACGTAATTCTTAATTTTATTTATAAAAAATTATAAAAAAATGAAAATTTTGTGATTTCAAATAATCGTGCTTCTCTGTTAAGTTTTACTTTAACTTTAATAGTTTATTCCACACTTTTATTTAGCTTTTTTTTATTTGGCTTTTACAAATAACCAAAATATTTGTTGAAAACAATTTAATACCAAATAACATACACAGCATTATAACAGAACAAAAACGCAAACATTGATAAAATTACAAGTTTTAACGAGTAAATCATTTTAGTGCTATTTGAAGTGTCATTTTATAGAGTTATCCAGATGATGTCTTAAGTTGAAAACTTAACTTAACTTTTTCAAGAAAAAAAAATATATATTTCCAAGTAGAAAAGAAACTTTGTAGGTAGGTAGGTACTATTATGTAGAGAGTAAAGAAAATTGACTTAACTAAAATCATATAAGAACATATCAGATGTATGAATGTATCTTATATCATAGTAGTATGAGTGAAAACAAGAAATGAGAACAAACTTGAGTTTAAGAAAAAAAATAATATTTTATTTTTCTATTTTGAAAAAAAAAACAAAAATTTCCATTTTTTTTTCTGACTACTGCGCTACGTTGAATCATCGTCGTAAAACGAAATACACACTTAGAAAAACTTTTCAAGGATTTTTATTTAAGTAATATATACCTATACAGATACTTGTACATAATATATAATATTATTTTTTTTATGTAGACACTACACTTAAATAAAAATAATAATAATAAAAAAAAATAGTTTAGTTATTTATATTTTTCGAAGATTGAATAGAAAATGTAAATGAAAGGATTTTACATATATGTACTTGTACTTGTACACAGTACATGCATGAAAACACTCACTCATTCTCAGTGATAGTGGTTTTGTTTAGTGAATGTTTCTGTCACATGTTTTAATGTTCCTGGTAAAAATTACTTTAATAATCTTTTTTTTTTTGTTTCTTTTTAATTATTTTTATTGTTAATTAACTTTTGGATTGAAGAACTTAACAATTTTTCTCGTTATTTTTTTTTTTTTTAATTTTTCATTCATAGAATTTATTTTTTTATATTGAAAAATGTATAAAAAAGAATTATTTTTGTAAAGAAAATTACAAAGAATTTTTATTCACTTCAATGCAATGCAAAATAAAATGATAGTCTTTTTTTGGAAAATTAATAAGTAAATATTTGGGTAGGAGCCTCAATACAACGATAAAGAATTTATTTTTTTTTAATTAAATTTCTGAAACTGAATATAATGGTTTGGGTGTAGATTTAAAGGACATAATATTAGAGTTTATATTTATTATACTACTACTACATAATAAACAATGTGGTCATACACAAAATAAATTGGTATGACCCTTATTTAATATCTGATGCAAGAAAAATAATAAAAAATTAAAGCTGAAATACAATCAGTTGCATAGCAGTTGTATATAGGAGTTAAATAGCGCGGACATTTACGCTTTCGACTCTATAACAAAGTTGTAATCTAAAATCAAATATCAAACGCAGTCTGGGCTTATGGTATTAAAATATGGGATTGTGCTAAGCTATTTCATATTCAAACTATCCCAATGTTACAAAAAAAAAGTGTTGCGAAATATTGTCAATGCTCCTTGATATGTTCGCAATGCTGGTATTCGCATAGATACCCTATCATAAAAAATTAAATAAAAACATTCATGGTCTGCCATAAAAGTAAATTTTCTCAACATGTCGATAAATATTATGCTTAGCTGTCAATCAAAACGAAACCGTTCGAATTGTGTTAAGCTAAAATATTTTATCTCTCAATAATTTCTAATGGGATTTTGATTGGCTAACAAAAACTGAATAGAGCCAAAATTATATTAATATGGTTAGTCCAAAAGCTTTAATTTAATTTTAGCAAAAGTATAGAAATTTTTAGTGCATTAAAGTCGTCACAGTTGGTCTCTTTGTTCTCATCCGGAAAATATACCGATATATAAGTGCTATATTATGAAGATTTTATTTTGTCTGAAAATCATATTACTAAAACTTTTATATACTGGTTTCTATCATAACAGTGCTACAGTTCGAAATTGTTCATTTTCATAATTAAAAGTATTTCATAAATTATAAACTCTGTACGAGGTACCTAGCTCTTTTTGAGATATGTTTGAATAAATAAAATAAATACATAAATAAATAAATAAATGAAATGTATAGTCTTCTTCTTCGTGACCTAATTTATTGTCAATTTCTATATTTTCAACATTCTTGTTTGTTTGTTTAGATATTTGAAAGTATAAATATAAGTCATATCATTAGACTGTTAAGAGCCCTATATACCATATATATTTGATGGCTAACACTGTTTTCAATAGTACAAAATATAAAAATAAGCAAGCAATTAATAAAACCTGCTCTTGAAATTTTTTTGAAAATTAAATTGAATTTTTTTGAACTGAGAAGCAGCGATGATGCTTACCCAAAATGTTATAAAACTACTTTGCAATGAAATTATTTTAAAACTAGAAAGCCAACTTAAATTTCAGAAAACAAATATTCTTAAAATGTATTATGTATAACAAAAAATTTATGAAAATTAAAAATTTATAAATTAATTTAAAAATTAATTAAACCATTTTAAATATTTTCAAATAGTTACTCAACGTCTTCTATCATCAATACCTACTTTCTGATATTCTGATAACTCTTCAGATTTACAAATAAATTTGTTAAAAGTAAATCGTCATCATTATATTTAATAATATGTAAGTTGAAATTGTACGGTACAAATTTCTGAACCGTTCTACAACCGATTTTTATTATAACTCTTTTAATTATAGCTATTTAAAAAGAGACGTAGCGAAACTAAATTTATTCAACAAAAATTCAATTTTCAATTGGAAATTTCAATTTAAAATTTCAACCCAAAAATTTTAATTTATCAAATTGTTGCAACACACCCAACGCGAGAATTAAATTTTAATTTAATTTTTTATTTTAAATGAATCATTAAATATACGGTTGTTGTCTGAGATAAATCAACAAATTATAGCTCCAAGAATAAATTAAGTACGACTTTTTCTTAAAGTTAACAGTTTTTAAAAATTTCATTGTGTAGAACCTAGTTTATTTTTAATAGCCGGTTTGCACTAACCATAAGATGTACATTAAACGATTAGTGCGAAACAGGACTACCCTATAGGAAAGCATACCAGTTGAGAAGCGATATTTTTAGTCTAGAAAAAAACAATTTAATATTATTTATCGTGTAGAAGAATCATTTATCACGTATTTTATTTTTTCTTTCAATTAATCTAATATTTTTAATTTGTTTTTGTTTTAAATTATATTCTATTGTGTATTACTAGACAACATTGATTCAATTTAATGAATTTTCATTTATATTATTTTATTTAACATTTACATTCATGTTCATGTTAATGATTAACATTCCTAAATAAACCAGATTTTAGTATGCAGTTACATTAAATAATAACAAAAATCCGATTAATAAATTAAAAATATAATCATACTAGTACAATGCTAATCTAGTAATGTTTTAGTGCAGTTTAAAAAAGTATACAAATTACAACTCCAAATCCAAATACACAACAACAATGTAAAGTAAATATGTATCTTATCATAATGCAATAATATTATTTTCCTACTACATTTTAATCCTACCATTACCTACCTACCTACTTGCATAATACATTGAAAAAAATTGATTTATTCTCTCCTTTCATTCAGAATCAACTGTTGTTTTTATTATTGTTGTTGTTGTTATAAAAGGCTTCAGACAAAAACAAAATTAGTATATATAATCATATATTTATTAAATAATTGCTGATGTAAGCAGTCAATAGTGGAACATGCATAGGGTTGAAGAATTGATCTACACAATCACCTTATGACGATTTCCGTGATCTCTTAACTTCCAAATTTGGAAATTGAAGTAGAAGAAGTAAATAATATAACTATAAATTTTTTTATAATTTAAGTTCTTGATTTTTATTTTCATTTTATTTTGCTTCTTTAGTCAACTGTACTTTTTATACATATTTTTAAATTTCTATTATTTTCTATTTTATTATTGAACTCTTTAATAAGCACAGACACCTACTCTAATTTCTGAAAATAAAATTTTATGATATCCTTTATGTTATTGGAAAACTTTTTTGTTCCAGTATACCAATAAAATTGATATAAATAAAGTGCTGATTTTGTACTTTAAATTATTTTCCATTAGTTCAACTCTAACTATACTCTAATACCTACAAAATGAATGACAGAACGAAATTTTCAACAAATTATTTGGATAATTGATTTTGGATTTTGACAGATGAGCATGTATTGTTGTACGAAATTGTATTATTGTTAATAGAAACTTATATTTCTCAATGTTATTCACCATCAACATCAAATGAAAATACATAATAATATACATAGTCATAATGTAAAAATTAAAAAAAAAAAAAATAAATAAACTGAATGGCATAAAATAAGAAAATGAGCCATAAGCGAAAACAACATCAAATACATTTTCAATAAACAGAAAATTTTCCATCAAATTTATGAAATTTCATGTCATGTCAATATTAGAGATGAGCAATATAATAGACACTACCATATCGGATACCATCAAAACTATCAAAATTTTGTTAACATCATCATTTTCAATTTTCATCATATTCTGTGTGTGTGTATATTCTGTTTATTGTTTCTTTTCTGAAGAATCATCATGTAATTCTGGACATAACGATTTTTTACCAGTCAAAATGAATAAAATTTTCCATAAAAGAGAACAAAACAAAATTATTGTTTTGTGCTGATTATTTTCATTTTGTTGATAGTGTCATACAACATTTCATTTTAACAAAAGTATAGTAAAATTAAAAAAAAAAAGGATCAATTTTCATATATTCGTGAATCACAATAGAGATTTTCATTTATTTGCACATTTCTTAAAACGTGAAATCTTTCAACCCTTCTCTATAGGAGGCTTAATACAAAAACAATGATATTGATTATTGTATTGTTGTTGGTAGATTCTAAGGATTACACTGTCAATTTAAAATAAGAAATATTTGATGGTAAGATGGAAAATTTTTTTTTTTTTTTTGCATAAAAAGCAAAAAATTTACAAATTTAAAAAACAAGAAAAAATAATTTTTGAAATAAATTTGTTTTGAATTGATAACAAAAAATTTAATTTTGTTGCAGCACAAATTAAAGTAAATAAATAAAATAGTTCAATATTATATTTTGTGTAATAATTATTGTAATTTCATTATTAAATACAGTTACATGCTAACTAGTAATATGCTATAATATTTAAAAGGAGTTGGTCTAAAAAAAATTAGACTAAGAGGAAATATATGAAGATGTCAAAAGTGGATATGGGTCGAAACAAATCACAAAAAGCCGTAATCATAGAATAATCCTTCAACTAAGGTATCAATAACTTCTAGTATCCAGTGCACACATAAATAATGAAAACAAAAGTGATCTGCCAAAAATGAATCTAAACAGGTAACCAAATGCTCTATAATGATCCGGAAAAATTGTACAAACTTAATGCTAACATGAAAATTTGCAAACATTTAATACGTTAGAGTCATATAGAAACATTAGCTATGACAAACTACGCTATTTAAGTTAGATTAAAATCTTTCAAAGAAAGATGAGCAAAATATATGGTACAAAACTACTAAGGAGATGGTAGATATGAATAACGAAGAAATCATTATATTTATTTACTTGTAAATTACATATGTGAACCATTTCACAACCGATTTTCATTATTATTTGTTTAAATGATAGATATTTAAAAGGAGATGTAGCGAAAGTAAAAATTTTTTCAAAATGTTTTAGTTTTTAGTTAAAAATTTCCTATTTAAAAGCATTTTAAAAATAAATTATTTTATTACATTATATGCGGTTGTTGTCTAAGATGAATCAATAAAAAAATATAGTGCTAAGAATAAATTGAAATTATGGTAGACAACTCATAATGAAATTGAATGCGATTTTTTATTAAAGTAAAATAAGTAAAACTACTAACTCTAAATAGATTTGAATTCGCTTATATATAAGTAATCAAAAAAAAATATTTATAAACTAATGCACTAAAATTGAATTATAACTATAAATATTGTCACTTTAATATTATGTAAATATTATGTAAAAAAATAATTAGCCAGACAGCTACCGCTAAGGCTTTGAAATGAATAAATAAATGAATATAAAGAAAAAAAAGTTCTAAAATTTCAAGGTGCGGGAGAATACTAATTGTCTTTTTATTTTAAAATATGTCACGTAGTACCATGCTATGCTATTATGAAGGCATATCATTACTTTATAATAGATATAGTTTTCCATATTTAAATTAGTCTATACCACAAAAATTCTACAGAAAAAGCTATTGTATGTGATTGTGTATTCCAAATCTCTGTGTAAACAGTTAGGGTCTTCATCCCATAAGCTTGGAATTATATAAAAAAAAAAACAGTAACAGTATATTATGATGATAGATAACTTCAGTTTGTATAAGCATATTTTATGGACAACGGTTCTCAAGAAATTTAACAAAAAAGAGGTTTTAGTATGCTCTTCCCAAAAATTCAATGATAAAATAGTTATTGATATAGAGCCGGTATGAATTTACGTTATACAACTTTTACAGTTAGAAGTTTGATTGTGAATGATTTGTTGGATGATAAATTTGTTGTATATCTAATATCTTCCTTTGTTTTTTTGTTTTAATTTACTGAATGTTCTATTCCTAATCACATATGAAGCATGCAACTTACACACATATTTATTTTCAGCCCAAAAAGTCAAAAAATAATTGTAGTTCTTGCAAAATAGAGATTTAAATAGAAAGCCTTTTACTGATTCGGTACAATTTTTATTATGAAGTACGAACGGAAAATACGTAATTTTATTTTGAATTTATGTAGTAGGTATATCTAAAACATGCAAAATTAAAATCACGAAACCTGATATGGTATTTTTAACTAAAAATTTCAAAATAGCCTATATGGTAAGTAATTTTTCGACAACAAAATGTTATAATACGATATCGTGAAATACTATAACGTCTAACATTCAAATATTTTTGTTAGTATACATTGATTGTGTTAAATCAACAACTTATACTACTTCTTTAGAGAAATACTTCAACAAATTCAGGCAAAGTGGATTATTTATAACATAATTTTTAAAATTTTGAATTAATATTTTAATTTCAATTTTATATTGAAATAAATTTTGAATTAATAAGAAAAGGCCACGACACGACAAGTTAACAACAATGATGATAAAAGAAGTGTCAAACAAGACAATGAAGCATTTCACGTGCTTATTTAGTGCAATATTAAAAATGTGTTATTTTCCTGAAAAATGGAAAATAGCCTAAACAATAATACAGCCCAAAAAGGTAAAGAGCCTACAGATGTTAAATCATATAGACCGATTAGCTTGCTGCCAATTATGCCGAAAATTTTAGAGAAATTGTTTGTCAGAAGACTGAATGATACAATAGCCGAACTAAATATCATACCAAGCTAGCAATTCGGGTCCCGTAAAAGCATTCGGCTACAGAACAAATTCACAGAGTAGTGCAGCATATAAATGAAACATTTGAATGAAAAAAATATTGTTTTGCAGCATTTCTCGACATGACGCAGGTCTTCGATAAAGTCTGGCACGAAGGGCTATTATTTAAATTAAAAAAGCTGCTTCCATTATTTTCACTTTTTTAAATCATACCTTAGTAATCGAAAATTTGAAGTAAAGTATAACATCGATATTACAGATATTAGATAATACAATCAGGTTTACCACAGGGAAGTGTATTAGGACCAGTGCTTTATGTCATTTACATAATTGATCTCCTAATATCACAATAAATTATTGCAGCTACTTTTGCTGATGATATTGCTATTTTGGCATCCCATACAAATCCGATGATAGCGTCTAAAATACTGCGAAAAAACCTTTTTAAAATTGAAAATTGTCTTATGAAATGGAGAAAAAAGGAGACACATCAAAATCTTTGTACATTACGTTTACATATCGTAAAAATATCTGTCATGCAGTAAAATTAAACGATTCACTACTACTACAGATGAATTCAGTAAAATACTTGGGTCTGCATTTAGGCCGCCGACTTATTTGAAGAACACACATTGTCCAAAAGAACAGACAATTCAGAATAAAGTTCAATCAACTCTACTAGCTTTAAGGGCGTTATTAAAAGCTATCAATCATGACAAATTAATTATATACAAATCAATATTGAAACCAATATGAACATACGGTCTAGAGTTATGGGGTACTACAAGTAACTCTGAACATTGAAATAATTGAACGTTTTCAGTCAAAAGTACTGCGATCCATTATAAACGCCCCTTGGTTTGCAAGAAACGACAGAGTACGAGAAGATCACAAGATTCCATCTGTAAAAAAAACAGTTACTTCCAAGTCAACATCATATCACTCAAGACTTCAAAATCACCAAATGCGCTGATTCCAGAGCTTTTAATTACTCGGCAGACACGCAGACTAAAAAGATTCACCCGCTGGAGCTCAGTTGCAGATTAAATCCAAACAACTAGCCAAATAAATTAAGTTTCTATAAGAAGAAATCATTGGATTTGCTCTCTTCCACAAGACTTCATTCAAATCAAATTTTGTACTTGATATCTTGTATTTTATTTATAATAAAATTATTAAGATAGTTGTAATGAAATTAACAAAAAAAAAACAATGTTATGGCAAACGTTTATAAGCCATCAATACAAAATTACGATTATCCACGAAATCCCAAATACAAATGCCTAAATAAAATATCGTAAAATTTCTAGTTACAAAATCTAAAAATATCAAAATTCTTAAATTTAAAATCTCAAAATTCCGAAATCTTACTTTAATTCATTTAATAGTGTATTCTATAGTGCATTTGACTTGATGCATTTCGTTTGCACCCAACACTGGCTATATTTACGTATAAAAATGATTTATGAAAATATTCTGAGAAAAGAAAATAGCTCCTGTTTTGTATCCAATAGCGGCTACGCAATGCAATACAGGCAAAAAATACTACAGACAAATGAGAATGAGGCAAATGAGATACAAGGAAATGATAATACAGGCATACACGTTCCCCCAAAAAATTTATAACAAATAAAAATTAGTATATATGTTCATTACCAATCAACAGTTAACAGTTTCTTTATCTTAATAACATAATATGTATTTTCATTTTGAACATCCTTTGATTAGCATCCTGATATAATTAGAATAAAAATACAAAGTTTGAAAAATTCAAAAACATTTTATTTAAATTAACAAAATTTCACTTTTGTACACATATACATATATATACATTAATTTAATTTTCAATAATTAATTCGCGTTCATTTAACCATGTATACTTTTAAATAATTGAAATTTCTCAAACTCACATGTAACTAAAATAGCAAAAAATTAGAAAAAAAAATGTATGTATATTAAAATGAAGTCCTTTCAGTAACAAATACATAACAACCTATCATTATTATTATTATCATCATCATTTACGTCATTATCATTGTCAGGAAAAATTTCATGATATCAACTAAATCTGATTCACAACCCTTAAAAAAGGATCTAAAAAAAGAAAATTCTCTGCCAAAAAATCTTAAAAACCAAAAGAAATCATTTTTATTTCTTGTTTTTTATGTTTTTTCACTGTGAGTCCCTTTTTTTATTTCTTTTATTTAAATTTTATATTTATTTTTTTCGTTAATATTTAAAATTGTTGATGTTTCCGTGCAAAATAAAATAAAAAATTTCTAGCAAAGTATGAAAAAATAAAAAAATGCAAGAAAAAAAATTAAAGTTTTCCTTTCAAATGTACGAATTCAATAGATAAACTCGAAATATTTTTTAGAATGTATGTATTTACTTTCACATAAAAATTTATTTGAAAAAAAAACAAAAAAAGTTTTGCGAATTTCACTTTTTTTTTTCTTTTTTTTTGAATCCTTTTCAAGTAGCTGATGAAAAAAGTTTTTCTTCATTTTACTTTAAACTTGCGTACTGATGAGGTACATACAACCTTTACTCATTTTATTGTTCAGAAAATGCTGAACTGAAGTTAGAAATGGAAAAATCCTTGGAAAAAAATGTATATATATATATATATAGATTTATTTTTATTACCTGTGTTTCATTATTTTTGTTTTGAAGAAAGTAAACACTACGACGAAATTTTATTTTACAGGGTGTGTATAGGACAGTATAGGATTTAAGAAGCCAATGTGAATTTAATGTAAAAATTATATTCAAAGTTGGATTTTAGGATGATTTGGCTCTTTTTTGTTATACATTAAAATAATAATTTTAAATTACAGAACAGAAATAATATTAACATAGATAGAATGACATGACATTTCAAGGCAAGGTTCTACAGACAAACAGAAAACTAACTGCTTATATAATAGCTTAAGGTTATTTAATCTAATATATGAGTTAAAAAATTTAAATTCATTTAGCTTGTTCAAGAAAAAAATTAGTGAGTTGCTTATAGATACGTAAAATATTGATTTCAGAACAATAAAAAAATAAAACAAAAAAATGTTGGAATGCTTATGTATATAAATAAATAATTTGATAATTTGATAATTCCTAATTGTTGCTATTTTGAAATTTTTAACTAGTTTTGGTTAACTTTCAATACATAATTATTAATAAACTATGCGATCGTACAGCTCAGGCTAAGGTCTTAATTATTCAATGAAACAATGACACATACATATCTTCATTTTCTTATACAACAAATATTATTTTACATTTTCAAAACAAATTTTTTTTATATAATTGCAAATTTTAATTTGTCAAATTTTGAAAAATATGAATAAAAAAAATTTTTTTTTGAATAAAGAATAAAGAAAAAAAAATGACCACATACAAACATCTGGCTCTGTTGAATGGTTTAAATACTAAACATACTAATTAATTGGAGTATTCACAAGTTTAGTGAATATCTTATAATAATTATTATTTATAGACATTTGCAAATACTCATTGTCTTATGTATGCCTCCTAATATTAAGAAATAAATTAAGTAGTTTTATCGCTAGTATTGTTAAAAAAGCTGTAATCATGCCTATTCATTTTAAATGTCAGAGATGGCAAAGAATATTATAATCAATGGCAAATTAATCATTTTAAAGAAAAAATTGATGTCAGTTGATTTAAATCAACTATTAGTCAAGAATTACTTAAATAGTTATATTTGAGCTTTATTTTGTTGGCGGAACTATATAAAGGAAATTTATATATGTTAAATACATATACAAAAGCAATGTATACATTTTTTTTTTTTTTTTTTTTTTTTAACAAAATGATCATAACCAAACAGAAAATTTCGATTTCTCATTTCACAACAAAAATTCTGTCTTATATTCTTCAAATGGGAATTTCTTTCAATTCAAGTATTTTTCCTCCTTATCTCAAAGCATTCGAAACATTGAAGTATACAAACCAAACAACTTTTACGGCTTGTTTTCATGCGTACGTAATTACGTTTCCGTCATTTCAAAACATTTCTGATGTTTACGTCACGGACAATGACAACGAAATAAGCATTGTTAGAGTTATCATTGTTATTTCACGAACGATTAAAACTAGACGTTCTAATAGGCTCTACGAAATAACTCCCAACCAAATTTCATACAAAAGTGGGACTTATTTCATTATGAAAGAAATACCAAATTGTAGGAATTATTTAATTCTTTTTGGTAGGGAACTATTTCATAATGAAATAAGTCCCAATTAGTGGGATTTATTTCATTTTCTATGATTGGGAGTTGTTTCATAATGAAATAAATCCAAAAATGTGTGGTAATTATTTCATTTTCTTAATTATTTCAGTTGCTCATCATTTATGTGGAATATTTTGAAAAAGTAAATTGTTTTATATATTTGATAGAATTTACAGCGCCGTGAAATAAAACCATAATGGAGATATCCCCTTTTTGTACGCAGAAATATAATTAAGATATATTATATTTGTGTATCCGATCCCCCTTTGTGTATCCGACTATAAAATCCCTCATAATTAATTTTTCCTGATTAAGTTATGTGAACTAAATTATTTTAATTCACTAATTAAATGAGACAACTGAGCAGCGACCTACACCACTCCTTTCGCCCTATCATACTTTATTTTGTTGTTTTTTTTTACTACACAATACACATACAATATTTAAAAAAATAGTAATAATGGAATAAACCCATTGACGTTGGAAGTTATTTCATTTTTAAAATTGGAAATTATTTCATAATGAAATAAATCCCAGAACATGTGGGAGTTATTTCATTGTTTTTAAATTGGGAATTATTTCATAATGAAATAACTACCAAGGTGTCGGATTTATTTCCTTCTTGGTTTTGGAATTATTTCATTTTCTTTTTTGGGAATTATTTCATTTTATAGCGGGAGTTATTTCATTGGGTGTTATTTCATTGGGAGTTATTTCGTAAAGCCGTTTTAATAATGTTTTCAATAACATCATGTTTATGTTGATAAGTGTCTTAAGTGCTTGAACATGTTTTGAAAATACATGCCTTACTGCACTTAAACTCACTCATTATTATTTAGTAAAAATTGTAGTGGTCATATTAAAATTAGCTAAATTGTCTACCTGTTTCAACATTGATGTTGGATTGTCTATATATATTAACATAATACTACCCAATATATTTTGAATTCACATGACTAATGCATTCACAATACTGTTTTGGTAATTTAAAAAAAAAAAAAATTTATAAATAAAAACTTACAGAAATTTAACAAAAATATACATTGATAAATTAATTCACAATCCCAATTTCTATCTTCTTTCGTTAAATGAATTTATTTAATTATTGATTTATTCAATACACATTTTTAAGCTGCGTATTTCATATTGAATTACCAAATCATTCAACTTTTCTGACATATTCAATATTTTTTGTCGTCATTAAACATAGAACATAATCAAAATTTTCCAATTCTTGTTGAAGTTCACATACATTTTTGTTGTCAATGGCACTACTTAGTAAATTATCGAATACAATCAAAAATAGGATTGGTGACAGTAAAAAAAATATTATCCTATATTAAAATTTTTATTAGTAGACTAAACACTACTATCTTAACTAATTTTAGATACGCTCACGACAGATCTATTCATTCAGACAACATATGCTTTCAGTTTCGGTATTTGCACCAGAATTTTTCAATTTTTGATCATCTCAAAATTGTATTATACAGTTCATTTTCGTATACATTTGCTAAGCCCTATTTACTTTTGTTTTCATATCTTAATTGTCAGATTATCACAATAATTCCATAGTTTCAGATATGAATTGAAAATATTGTTCTTTATGTTGATATTAAATTTACTCTGATAGAACACACAATTGAAGAGGTTAGCAGCAGATAGGAGTCGATGGAAAGATTTTATTTCCGCAATATGGGTCGCAGGACAATGATGATAAAAATGAAATATAGAAGACATTTTGGAAGAACATACTTCCTTCAGTGGTCCTTGAAACTGCATAATATGATAAATAATGTATTAATGAAATCGATTTTGCTTTTTATTTACAATGCGATCATATCACTAAAAACAAAACTGATTTAAAAAATAATAGAATTTATATATTATGAAAAATTTTATATAATAAAACATATCGACAATAATTAATTTACAAATAATTTCTTACTTTAAAAAAATAATAATATGACAACTATGTAATGTATAGCACATCGATACCAATTTTGTTACAATAATCCGATTTTGTTAAAATAGTCCATCGATCCAATCGATCGATTCAATTTTATTAAAAAAATCCTATAGCTAAAGTAGCTGAAGCTTACAAATAAATTTATTGTAATTTTAATTGTAATAAATGTAAACAAATAAATAAAAAAATACAATTATTACAACACCCTGTATTTTCATATCATTTTAGGTACTTTAACATAGGTACGCGTGTTATCAAGTTGATAGACGGGTTGACTCCTCAAATTTATAATAATTTTATGTTTTTGAATGGTTTTAGCATAGACTTATATATGAGTACGTGCTAACTGAAGTTGTTTACATTATTTTGTGATGATTTTTGACAGTTGAAAATTGTTTTTATTTTTGTTTTTTGGTTTTTTTTTTGAATTTTTCAAATCAAAGGATAGAAAAGGATTTAAAATAAATGAGATATGATTACTGTTTTTCTAACAATATTAGAGTTAATAAAATGTAGGTGTTCTAAAGAAAAAAAAAAAAAAAATCAAATGTAATTTTGTATTAGGTGTGAATTCAAAATAAATAAATAAACAAAAAAATTGAAGAAAATGTTTATTATGATTTTTGCATGAATCCTTTTTCAATAAATTATGATTAAAGTATTTTGATGATTATGCCATAATCCATGATATGTATTTTAGCTTCTGTAGGGATGTAAATTTTGAAATAGGTCTTCATTCAAAATATTCCACTTCAAATGTGTTATTAAATTAATATTATTGTAAATGGCTGAATACATAATGAGATTTAAAAATATAAAAATATTTGAGGAAAGTAAGTTAAAAAATTTTGTATTCAAATTTATAAAAATGTGCAGAGATATTTTAGACTAATTTCAATTTCCAAATAACTATCAAAATCTCGATAGTTAGTTATTGTTCTTAAAGAAAATGTCAAGAGGTAATAAGTTCAACAAACCAAAATGTACCAGATTTTGATTTTTTAATGGACGGATTTGTAAGGTAGCTACAAACGCTTCGCAGATTACTTTAGAATTAGTAAATCCCTATTTGAAATACTGAATTTGATTACGATTTCAGTAAATTATTTTACATATTATTAGTATTAGTATTACATACTATCTCGTCTGTAAATAATAAAATGTTAGTAGAGACAAATTGATTGTCAGTTCTATGACTATATTTTACTCAAATATATTTTTAGTAAATTAACAAGAATAATTTAGTGAGCTGTTTTTGAAAGTCGCTGCACTGTTTGGTTTTTGTCATCATTGTCTATACTAATTTTTATCTACCTACTTTACAAGCAAATAAAAAAATTGTTCAGTTTATACAATTGTCATTTTAAATATTAATTTTTTACATTACATTATTATTATCTATATGTACTAACAAAAGGGAAAATTTGTTTGTTTGTTTGTTCGCTATGCACACCCACAGTTTTAAAGATAGAGGTCTGGAATTTCACAAAGTTATTCTTGATCAAAAAAGAGAACTAATGTAATATTTTATAATGCTATCAACAGATAGATGTGGGTAGCTGTTATATATCCCAACTTCTAACACCCTTTTTCCGAAACTCAGACTGGTTCGATTAGCTACGACAAAACTCGTAGTACCCATGAAAAATATTTTAAGAATAAAAGATGCTACAGACCTTAAAATTGTTAATTATGTAGCTTGTTTTAAGAATAAATAAACACGTATTTTACCATCTTACAAAATTTGGAATAGGCCGGGTATTGCTGCCATACAACTCCTAGCATCCATCAGAAATATTTCAAACAACAAGGGCGTTACAGATCTGAAAATTCATAATTACGTTGTTTTTTTAAGAATAAAAACTGTTTTCACAAACTTGGATTGGTTTGGGTAGTTGCCATACATATCCTAGGGCCCATCAGGAATATATCAAAAATTAAAAGTGTTACAAAATTGACTATTAGGTATACCCTAAAATAAATAAACATGTCCTTTACAGTTTTTTTTTTGGAATTTTGACTGACTCAGAAGAATTTTAAGTGAAAATAATTCTTATATATATTTGCCCGGAATTTACTGTAGTAATAGCCAAATGACTGAAGATTTTAAATTAATAAATTGAACGATACAGTTCAAATAAAATGAAAATGTCAGCTGGCCAACAGAATTTTTAAATTTGTTGGGTTTGACAATTTTGTTTTTTTTCTTACATTTTTTCCCCACCAAACAGAACCAAAAAAAAAGGGGCTCCAGCTATGCATCTACGAAATTTCACTTAACGAAATGTATAGTTACTAGATTCATAATATCAGATTAAAAAAAGTACAAATACAAAAATATTGAATTATTGAAGTATAAATTCAAACAAATTACAACCTACTACAAATTTTGAATTGGACCCAAATGTTTTAATATCTGTTATGGAGCACTTAGAATATTTTTTAGAAATAATTTTTTTTTTAAATTTGTTTCATAAAAATTTTTTTATTGTTTTTATGTGTAATTTTTGAGAATTGTAAACATTTCGTATTGAACCCGGACAACGTAGGTTGACTTTGCTATATAATTAAATGTTAGAACCTGTTTTGACATATAATTACAAATTTTTTTAAAAATTTATTCATAATTACGTTCCTTTGCCCTAAGAAATCTTAACTTTTTTAATTCTAAAATAAAATTGCTTTAATTCAATAATCATTTCATCATACCAAATTAATCATATTCAATGAATGTTGAAACCTTCAAATTACAAAAAACAAAAACTGATTTAATTTTAACTAAAATGAGTTTTAGAAATTTTCAATAATCAAACTTTCCAGAACTCAATTAACATGCGAATTAAAATAATTTTTAATGATTTTTATTCCACATAATTAATTTTTGAATATAATTTCATCAGGTCAGTCGTTTCTTCTTTTAATATAACATTTTTTTATTTTGGTAATTTTTCAGTAGACGCCAACACCCAATCACAATTTTTCTTATTATCTTCTGAAAGTTAAACATTTTTTTTTTTTTGTTAACATAACACAAAATCTTTAACAGTCATTTAACTTGTGTTTCAGCACATCATTTACATAATTGTTTTATCCTAAGGTAGAACAAGTTTGACAAAAATTTGATCCTTATTCAGTGAGAATCAGCAAAAAACAAAATAAAAACAAACAATAACAATTCAAAAAAAAAAAAAAATTCAAGACATGAATAAAAAACGAAGAAAAAAGTTTTTATTTTTTTTTTTTTTATTAATGTTAACACAAGCGTAAAATGCACTCACCTGAAAATAATTAACAACAAATGAAAAAAAAAAAAAATATGAACCTTAAAAGGAATGCAGTTAAAAGTAAATAAGGATGTATGTATTATAAATTTATTGTAAATTTGTTAATCTTATACAGAATACACAGTTAATTTGTAATTTGGTGAACCTATAGGTTATCATCCATATGATATTCGATTTAATTATTTTATTTGAAAAAGGTTAAATATGGTAGTTATTGTCATGGCAGGTGAAAACATTGAACGTTTTAAATATTGAGAAGATTTTTATATTAATATTTTTTAATTGAAGGATTTTATCCATATTTTTTTGAAATTTTCACGAATAGTATGTAGGTAATTAATAGATATTCGTATTAAAAATGAGATTCATGATGGAAGGATAATAATTGAAGTTTTTTTAGATTTAAAAAGAGCTTTCAAAATCATAATATATAATCGCTCTTAAAAAAGCTGGAAAGAAATGGTGTAAGTGGAGTAGAGTTAGAATGGTTATAAAAAAACAGAGAACTAAATTCAAAAGTACTACTTCAGGAACTGTTGTATCAATGTTGTAAAACTGTGATGTAACCATGGGAGCTCATCAAAGTTCCATATTGGATGTTCTACTATTCCTAATATACATTAATGACATGGAAAAAGTTATAAATTTTGGAAAATTGGTTCTATTTGCGGATGATGGCCTTTTGTATATTACTGCTGATAGTACATTAGAATGTATAATGAAAATGAATGATGATCTAAAATATTTATACTTAGGAGTAGTTATAGACAAAAAATTAAAATTCAAAAATCACATTGATTATGTTTGTAAAAAGATAGGGAAAAAAATATATTCCGAATAAGGATTAGAGATAGACTATCTCCTCCTAAATGCTATAAGATTATATAATGTTAATGATTAAACCTCATTTTGAATATTGCTCATCGATTTTATTTATGTCAAACAATGAAATGATAGATAGAATGTAAAAACTGCAAAATAAGGTGATGAGAATAATCTTAAAAGTTGATAGGCATAGTTCAGTAAGCTTTAAAGTGGTTAAAAGTAAAAAAATTAAAAGTAAGTTAAGTTTTAAATTAAGATAAACATTATGTCTTAAACGATACCTTTATACACGAATGCACAGCTTTGACTGGATTGGGGTATGAAAAATGCACTTTGATTAGTTGACATTTTGAATAAATTTGTTAATTTTACTCTTGAACATAGATTGTATGTAGATATATTTTTGCATTGAAGAAACACATTTGTTGAAATATGGCTCCACCTTACTTATATACAAAACTTATAACTACAAAATATCTATAAAATAGGAAAAGTGATAAAACAATACGACGATTATCAAGTTGTACAAGATGTCACATTAGGGTTATTAATTCATTAGGTCGATCATTAGGTCAATAAGACGAATGGCTTTCGAATATTTTGTAGAGAAAATTTAATGCGATTCGTGATTCACCGACTCGTATATATCAATTGTATTCCAACAAAAGTCGTATGTGCAATATATTTTTATAGGTTTAATTAGAAAATTACACTTTTTGTTAGTGATACTTAAAACATTGGAATACTAATTTTGGTCATATAATCTCGGTCTAATTAGATAATTTTATAGAATATATGTTCTTGTAAAGATTAAGGTAATCAAAACTACTCTACCAATATCGGAAAAATATAAAGACTTCTACAAATTAAAAAAAACACTTGCATTTCTTCTTTGGTGTATCAAAATCAAAGTTTAAATAGTCAAGTGATGTTATAAGTGTGTTGATTGAAGAACCGAAATGAGAAAGTTAATTTTTTTTCTATTATTTGTTTTTATAGCTAGCCAAAACATTTGAATATTACCATTAGCGCTGCCATGCTGCTTGGTTGCAATATAACTTAAATAATTAAAAGGATTGTGATAATTAAATACGAAAATTAAATAATTGTTTCTGTTGTGTTCACTTCTTCTAAGTACCTGAAAAATTAAACTACTCAATCTATCACAATCTAGTGGTCACGAGTTATTGGTTAAAATGACAACATTGAGCGAACCCGCATCGTCAAATACTAAAGCCACTCTTTATATGCACATCTTAGTCCAGATGGACTGTTTATACTGGCTATACTTATTTTATATGTCAAATATGTCTACCAACAATCAAATGATCATTCCTACTTTTGCAGACAAAACAGCAATTTTTAGTTCTAACGCTTATTTCAAAATAGCTCATTTAAAAGAAATAGAAAATAAGCTAAATCTATGGCAAATCAAAGTAAACGAAACGAAGAGTTCCCAAATAATATTTACATTAATAAATGGAATATGTCCTCCCCAGTTAAGATGAATAATCAAATGATGCACAATGATATCTCAGAATACATTTGGGCCGAATACTTGCATGGTGAAAACAGATTGAGACTTAAAAAACTCAAGTGAAAATAAAAACTAACAAAATGAGTTGGCTCTTGAATCGAAAGTCTAAACTAAAATTCGAATACAAAGTAAAGCTATATAAAAGTTTATGATCAAACTGATTTGGACTTATGAATTACAGTTATGGGTAATACCCTCAAATATTGAAAAAAGACAATGGTATGTAAAAAATGCTAACCTACGCAAAGAATTAAATATCCCTACGATTGAAGAAGAGCTGATTAAAATTGAAACCAAATACACATCAAAACTGGAAATCCATCCAACTCACTAGCAGGAAATTTACTACTTGACACCGATTAAAGAGAAGCAATGTGCTAAACAACTATCAAATGAGATCATAAAATTGCAAATAAAAGCTAATTATATATATCAATGACAGGGATCATCAATTAAAGTTGGATTATAAGATCTGAAAACAAATTCTTAATATTCTTGGGGGATGTTAGGACTTGTTTGGCAGCTGCTTAAGGCAATCCCAATATTGAAACGCAACGACAAGAGACATATTTATTTGTTTTTTATAGACTATCAGAGTACGGATTTTCTAGTCTGCTAAACTTTTGAAATATGGTTGATGTGTGCCAAGAGTATGGCGCAGGTACCGAAAACAGGCAAAATTTTTGAAATCGAGATATCACGTGTTCGAATCCATCTAACGAGATACCTTGCTGTAAAATTTTGATTGAAAATGCTTCTCGAAGAAATTCTGCGACAAACATATAGAGAAACATACATTTTTTTATATATATATAAATATTTTTTTTTTCTTACTCCTCTTGGACTTCCATTTGACATTTCTATCGTACTCGATTTCTAGCTTCTAACTTTGTATATATAGCGGAGGTAAGTAATTAATTTAAATTGAAAAACGAAATGAAACACATTGAAAATAGTTTCAAACTAGTTTTTTTCCGTATTGAAGACAATTACAATCACCAGTTGGAACCTATATGAATTTTCTAAAACTAAAAGAGATTGGAAAATTGCGGTTCTGAATATATTCGAAGAAATTTAGAACCTTAATGAGTCGACCAAATCTACTTGGTTGATCAAAATCAATAGTAATTATGTATTTTACTGGAAATCAAAATATTTTAACCTGGGATCCCACTTGTTTATATGAACATATAAGCAATTCACAATACATTCCGATATATACAAAACTTGAATGGCTAAGTTGTAAGAGACAATATTTTATAATTCTGACACCTCAAAGAACACCCTCAATCGAGCAAAAACTCCTAATTGACAATTATTCACAAATTCAAGTACTACAAGAGAAAAATTTAAACATTTACGATCTACCGAATATACAACACAACGGTAAAAAAAAACTAAAAGTCAAAGTAGGATATTTCGGTGCATTTACAACCTTTAAAAGTCACCCAATGAAAGTAAAAATACACAATAATATAAAAAATAAATTATAAAATGGTGGAATATTCAAAATGCGTTGAAAAAAATCTTGACAATAGACAAATGAGAGATAATGAGAAGAGAAAATAAAAAATCCGAACATCCATTTTGATTAATTTTCAATTTTACTTTTTATATTTGTAGATATATGATTTCGTTAAGTACCGTCCATTTTCATTCTGTTATATTATTTTTCTATATAGATGATACCTTCAGTCTATTTAATTCATATCTGTATAGATTGAACTCATGAAAATTTTCCTTCTTTATTGTTTATTTATTTTTTTTCTTTTTTTTTTGATTTTTAATGTTTATTCGAAAGTGACATTTTTATTTTTGAATTGGTTGGTCATGTTAGGAAATGAAACTTTTTCTAGAGCTTTTCATTAAAAACAAAAGAAGCAAATCAAAACAAAAAAAAATAAAATAAAAATAAACAAATAAGGACAATGTCTTTTAGAAGGACATCATAAAATAAATTGTTTTATACAAAATTATTTTTTATTGTTATATATATATATATATACGTTCTCAATGTTTTGAAGTTTAACTTAGTAATGTAAGAGACATGATCTTTATAAATTTATATGTACACATACTCAGCAAAAAAAAGAAAAATAAGAGAATAAGAAAATAAGAAAATAAAGAACAAAAGTTAAGTGAAAGTTCAAAAAAGTTTTTTTGTTTTGTCAATTTTGTTGTGTTTTGGATTTGACATATTTTTTTTTTTTGTCCATTGAATTTATTTCTTATGTCCTTGTAACTTGATCACTTAAATCATAATTTGTTTTTATTTATTTTATTTTGTTTTATCTTCTTGATAATATGCTCTAGAATTTTATCAAGTATAATTGAAACAATTTTGTTTTAATTATTGAGAAAATCAATTTGAATGAGTATAATAATATGGAAAATTACTATTTGAGATCTATATAGACATAAAGTTAACACAACCTAGACTAATTTTTAAAACTATTGGCCTTTTTTGATATATCATGTTATACTTTTGAACTATTATTAACAATTAAAATCTGCAATAAGATCTGTTTTTGAACTCACATTTGATATATTGTGTTCATCGTTGTATTTTTAAACAATTATTAACAATTTAAATTCTCACCACACACTGTTCAGCACTGTTCTTGAACTCACACGTGACTTTTGATCAAATAATATTTTTAACCTATAATTACCAGTTTAAGTCTGCACTCTGATTTTGAACTAACACCTGATATTTTATATTCAAATTTTTATTTTTAGCCTATATAATTAGCAATTTAAATTTACACCAAACTCTGTTATTGAACTCACACATGGTTTTTGATATATCGTATTTTTATTTTAAATATTTTATTATTTTATTTATTTATTTTCATTTAATTCAAACAAATTACACTAATTATTTTCCTTTTTCTTTTAATATAAGATTAAAATTTAACAAAATCAAAATTTTACAAAACAATAAAAAAATTTTAAAAAACATTGAAAATTTACAAAAGATAACTACCCAATTGTTAGAGGGGTTAGTTAGAAGGGTTCTGATTACAGAGGTATAGTTGATTCCTTAACACATCTTTTGAGAGTGATAAGTCAATCACGTTCTTATATTTGTTCTCCATTATCATCATTCTGTGGATAGGCTCATTCATACCATAGTTGGTTCTATGAAATACAAGTGTGAAAATATTAGGTGATCGAGTGTTATTGGAAATTCGGGTTGAATTCAATATAAATGGGAATGTAATATTCCCCTTCACTACTTGGATGATGCAAAGAACATCAGCAACTTCACGCCTAATTTTTAATGTAGCTAAATGTAGCAAATTTAATCTGTGCTCATATGGAAGCAGGACAAGTGAATTGGACCAAGGAAGGTGGCGAAGTGCTTATCTTATAAAGTTCTTTTGAATAGCTTCTATTCTTTTGATATGAATTTTGTAATAGGGTGATCAGAGCTGACTAGCATATTCCAGTTGTGGTCTTACAAGACATGTATATGGGGATTTTAAGATATAAAATATTATCAACAATTTAAATTTGCATTAAGGTCTATTTTTGCACTTAAAATTAATTTATTTTTATTAGTACAATACAAAAATTTCCAAGAATATACGGATTCAAACTAGATCGTAAGGAGGTTTTAAGAATAGTAAAAGCTTTGTGAATAAATAACGAAGGATTTTAGATGACATAATAAATAAATTTGGTCTAAATATGTCATTTTTTGCTATTTTTCTACCTACCAAAGAAGCTTATGACCACACGATAATCAAATATAACTTACAGAATTTAATTTAATTAAAATTTCGTATTTTACATCAAAATTTAAATTGATAACTTAAAAATGATCAATTCAAATGCATTTTTACTAGTTCAGTAATTTCGTATGATTAATTTTATCCTTAATTACTAATTTGAGCTGTACTATACAGTTAATAATTTTTGTGTAAAGAAAATTATTATAAAATTCCGCCATTTTCTTTGAAATAGTACTGTTTATCGACATACACAACTACATACTAGTAGACTTCAATAGTTTATAATTACAAAAAATGATATATAAAAAATGTATAGTTACAAAAAAAAAATAATAATAATAATAATTTCTTGAAGATAGTTTATTTGAAGAGTTGAGAAGTTACTCTTATTGTATCATCATATTATTATTTATATCTATCTGAAATAAATTTACTAAAGTACTATTAAAAATGATGATATTGGCAGTTTTGTTTTTAATTTTGTTTCGTTTCTAATTTCTTACTATTTAGTTTATTATCCTGCACTTTAACTTTTATACAAGTAGAAAATATTTCGTCCTTTTTTGTTTTGGTGTTCGAAAAACTTTAAGAAAGTAAATTTTTCTTAACAATGTTGTTTACAAAAGAAAATTCAAAAACAAAAAAAAAATAATTTTCCAACTGTATTTTGTTTTCTTATAATTTTTTATTTTTTGAGATAATTAGAAATTGAAACAAGTTTTGTTTGAGGACTAGGTAAAAATGATTTGGTGTATTACAGAAGACTCTCGATAGTTTATGTTCTTTTAATAACTGATTCTTCAAGATAAAATTGAATGTAAAAGAAGTGTTGGTAGATAATAAATGTCATGGCTAAGAAATATCAGTCAATGGACGGGCCTCCAAACGGTAGGATAACTAATACACGCAGCACAGAAAACAGAGAGCTTCAGATTGGTGATTGCAGACATTTGGTAGTGGATATGCAACTGAAGAAGAATATATCACAACTATCTTTGGTGCCAATTGGGCTATAAAATTTGATTTTAACCAAATTATGTACATAACCGATAAAAACACATTATACGTTCCATTTTATGCAGTAAAAGTTGAAGAACTGTAAATAATTTTCAAAAACTCTTCCCTTAAATATTTAGCTCAAAACAAAGTTTTCTATTTCCATACAAATTTTCTTAACACATCATCAATTTAAGCATAACATTTTTGTTAGAGGGGGTATTTTTTTTTCTCTAATCTTGTTAACTTCGTGGAATAACCGAGGTACAACATTGTCCATTCTGGTATACAAAATTTTTCTTCGTACAACAGAGACACCATCATATGGAGATGAAGAAGATGGTAATTTTGTAATTTCAGCATCAATTGCAGATATAGTCAGTCTTGCCCTTGCTCTATACAATACTTCTGATGTTTTTCCTATAAGAAGGATTTTTAGTAAATCTAGTGAATTTTTAAAGATGGCGAAATAAGACCTACCACCATGGAAATAATAGGAAAATTTTCTTTCTACTTGGGATTATTTTGCTTTACAAAATAAATATTAACTTGAACTTGATCAATTAGAAACACTTCGAGGTGGCTAATTCAAAGACAAACCAGAGAAATTAAAAAAAAATTAATATGCAGGTCATTTATTTTTTTTTGTAATTTTAATTGTCTTGACGACTTTGAAAAATAATTCTAATTTAAAAAAGGAAAAGGTCATGAAGGACTTCATATTTTTTTTGATTTTATGATGTTTTGCTATTTGGTTTTGTATTAAATACATAATATTCCTATATGGGATTAGTAATTGGATATGTTTTTCTACAAACGGTTTATTTGAAAGGTTGGGCACCTTTTAAAAAGTTGGGCACATTAGTAAGTACTTTTTAATGTTTTGTATTTCTCAATCGGTAATTTTTTGCGATAATTATTTGAAAAAGCTTCACATTTAAGTTTTTAGGTTCGTGTCACTGCTTTTTGCTTTAATTCACCGAGGTGGAAAGTTAAACTGACCTTTTGGTGAATTAGTACATTAGAGTTGATTGTTCTTTACAGAATTTATGTCACGATGTTAATTTGATTTGTTCAAAGACTATCGTCTATGACAAATTAAATTTAGATTTTTAATTAAGTATGGCTGTTTTTAATTTCGAGAACTTTCACCTTGTTGTAATAATTCATATTAGTTTTAACTGTTTTAAAAGATTGGTTCATTTTCAGGATATCAAGAGATTTATTACAGCTACTCGTCTGCTTGGAAAATCAGTAGTGTAGCAGTTCGTGTTTGTAAGGTATTGAAGGAGATTACCATCGATCCGCAAATACTCGGTCAATTATCGCGTTAGTAAGGGATAGCTGTTACTGTTATCCACTTTTAAACTAATTTTTTTAAAGTAAGATAATATTTATTTATTTATTTATTTCAATCTATTGAGTAGTCCCTTATAAATTTTGATTATAAAATATTAAAAAATATGTGGTCATTATTCCATACATGTCTAGCAGGACGACTCATATTTGATCTCATACTCATTCTCTTTAGAGATTTTAAAAAATTGATGCCTCATGTAATAAAACCAACCATTACAGTAAATATAATCAATAAAATCAAACTAAAAAAATTAATAAAATCAATAAAACAATTCTTTAAACTCCAGTTATTTTATCTTACATTATATCGAGCCTTTCTGTTCTAAATAAATTGAAAACAACCAAACAGAAAAAGTTGATGTTAAAACTATTAAAATAAGTAAAAAAAAAAACAACAATTCTTAAAAGTTATTAATTATATCATAGGTTACAAGTCATCTAAAACAATCAACGAAATTATTTTTTTTTATCTAAGAAATGGGCATTATCTATAAATAGTCCACAGATAATATTTAATCTCAGTTAAAACTACAGTTTAACTATAACAATACTATATCCAAGAAGAATATTCAAGAAAATATGAAATGAGTAATGAATGAAAATGTCAGTCAATTCCATAAAATTATTTTGAAGGATTAACAAAAATAAATTAAAGAGAACGAAACTTACGAAACACACTTATAATTACAATTACAATACAAAAGTATAGTAAAGTTCAGAGACAAGATGACAAATTGAAAGTTAACTTAAATAAATTTATCTGATCTCATATGAAGGACTTTGTTTTTTTTTTGTTTTCGTTCTTATTTCTTCACAATATAATTAATTATATTGTTTGTTTTCATACATTTTGTGATACTTATAACTTTTTAGCTTATTTATGCACTTAAAAAGTATTTACAGTTATAAGTTATTTTAATATAAAATATATATATATAATTAGTTGTCTACAACAGAAGTGAATATTATATGAATAATAATGATGCTCTTAAGCTCAAAGTATAAGTGTATTTAATAGACTTGAATTTATATATTCTTAGTAGTGGAATGATAGAAATTCCAATGAAATTAATATATAGTAGCAATTATAGTATCTATATAGATCTTAGAATGTTATAATAATTTTTATTTTGACTTTTAAAAAATTATTTTGAATTCTAAATCAAATTTAAATTGTATTGCAAGTGCATAAAGGTAATTCAGTAAAGTAAGTATAGTAAAGTAAAATTTAGAGTATAGTCCAAATCTAAGATAAGCAAATCTTTTAAATTTAACAAAATTAACTCTACCTACAATCTGTAATAGAAAAAGTGTGTTGATTTTATTCACAATGCAAAGCGCATACTGTGTTATGTGTAAAATTGATCCTCAACACCTTCATATTGAAAAGTTTTCACATAAATGTAAGTCAACTATACTTTAAGAATAGTCCTCTCTTTCGTAAAATATATATAGTAAACCTAATTAATCTGTCCCTTTATATGACCTAAATTTCGTTCAAATTTGTATTGTTTGAATACAGTGTATACTTTACAGTCTATTTTATGTCTATTTACAGTTTTTTTACAGTCTATTTTATATTTACCATTATTTACTTTTATTTTATATTATTGGTTTTAATTTTATAGGAAAAATAGTTAAACCACGTTATTTTAACAGTGGTCTAATGTTTATATTCACATAACTCTCAAACGGTTGAAATAGAACATACCTTCATACACTTATTTGCCTGTTTTGACCTCTTCAGTCACCTGTAATTCTTCGATTTGATCCTACCAGGGGATTCTATATAAACCTTATGTATTTGTTGTAAATTTTTAACTCAATAAATGAATTTCTAACCAAATTAAGGTCATTAAAAATATTACTTCATTATGGCTCAAAATAAAAGCTTTGTCTCAAATCAAAAAACAACTGCAAAAGATGTAAACAATGCATGACAGGCTCAATTTTTATCTGTAATATAGATTAGATATAGAGACTAAGCTTTTGCTGTTTGAAAATTACTAATGTGAATGTATATGACTCGATTTAAAGTCAATAACCATACCAAACCGATAAAAATAACATATTTAATTAGATAGCTTTGAATTGTATCATACCGTACAGTGGTGATTTTAATCTAACATGGTGCAAAATCGAAATTTAATTTTAATAGAGATGGTATTTTAGTTTTAACAATAGTATGGTGCAACATGGTGCAATATGGTGCAAAAGCCGTATTCATTTACATAAATATATTAGAATTATAATTTATAACACACGAATATGTTCCATTAAAACCCGAGTATATTTCAAGGACATAAACCTAAAATTCTGGGATAATAAACGGAAGGGTGCCATAGATTTAGAGAGTTGTGTTGACCTAAAATTCCCCATAAAAAAATATTACTTTAAAATGATTCCCCAAACTACACATCCAACCAAATTTTGATTATCTAATATAATTTGAACCTTTATCGCACCTGAAAAATTTACAGCATAAAATAATAACTTGTTTAAGAAGATTAGAAAGAAAAATTACTATAAATTGGCATTCACAACTCTGATGATGAAATATAGAATGAAAATTGGCCATTCCAATATTTGTAACAATTTATTAGGAAATAATTAGAAAGCCAAACCATAATATATTTCTATTTATAATAAATCCTTTAAAATATTCAGAACTATATGTACTCCAATATCAGGAAAATACTACGAGAAAACAATTAAATTTCAAAATAGATCAAATCAACTAATCCGGGTTAAAAACTAAACAAACTATCATTATTAAAACAATAATTATTTCCATAAATCTTTACCTTTTACCTTCCACGTTTTCTTATATCGTCTTTTTTTTTGTTTTTTTTTTTTTGTTTTTTAATATATTCAATTTATTTATATTCCATGCAATTAAAAATACCACAATCTATTTGAAATCAAAAAATAAAATTTACAATAAAACTATATATTAAAAGTATCTACAATAATAAAAATAATCCTTGCTAACTCAAGACAATTTAATAATTCTAAATTATGCGAGAGTATCAAAGACAAGTGGAAAAGATATAATATATATATAGTAATAATTATAATAAAAAAAAATAAATAAGAAATGTAAAACAAATTCTGAAAATTGCATTTATTTTTAAATAATTGTCAATATCTTTTATAAAGGGCTTTCCATAGTATATATAAAAATAAAAACTAAAAAAAAAAAAAAAATTAAATAAAGAAAAATATTGCTACAATTCAATTAAAATAAAAAAAACAAACAAAAAAAAGATATTGAAAAAATTTGAAGACAAAACAAGTGAATTATAATTTTATTTAATATATACATATATATTATATATGTATATACAGGATGTTTAACTTTAATTTTTTTTTTTAATTTTACTACAAATACGTAAAATGCATTGCCATCAAAAAATACTTAAAGATGTAATGTAAGTGTTCACTATAATACACTACAATAGTGTATTATGGTGTTCACCACCTATGCATACAACCTATAAAACTTACTGTATTATCATAAATTTTCTACAACGTATTTTTAATTATTAATTATTTAATTTTATTATATTAAAATAATTAGTCTGAGTTGAGCACTTAAAACTGTTTAATTTTCAACTGAATGATTAAGTACGGAAAATATATTTTGATACGATCTTGATTGAATCCAATAAATTTTTAATACATTGAAATGGATTTATAATACCAATATCACATTGTGAATATATTTCACAGTTTACAATGCTATGCTAAATTAGGTTCTCATAAAACTAATCAATTACAAAATCTAGCAACATAGAGTGCCTATATTCGGTAGGTTAGGCTGTAATAATAAAGTGACTGCATCACAATATTATTAAATATAATCTAATTCTAACTCATAAATTTTGTATCATTATACATCAATATTATACATATAGCTACTACATCACAATTATAACTCTGGAATAGTTCACAAGAAAATCTCCTATATAAGAAATATGTATATTTTGTTTTAAAATAAATAAATTGTAACTTTGTGGAATGATAAATGGAATTATATAGACAATAGAACCATTGTTTAATTTACTCTGAATACCATTTAAAAAATTTACTAAACCGTCACTTCACTTAAAAACATCTATGCCCAAGTAATTAATTAAAAATATTTGTAATTTTTCTGTTAGTATTAAGTATCGAAAATGATCGGCACATATTACGAGTATATAAAACACATTATCACAGCTTATTAAATTAAAACCGTAAAACTAAATGTTTAAAGAAAAACTGGCTTTCAAAAAATAATGAAATCAAAAAGTTTTATTTGATAGAATTCAGTGTGATATAGTTTTTAATTGAGATTTATCTGTTTTATTGCCTATTTACAGTTTTTGGATAGAATATCGAATATAGAAAATCGATTCATTAAATTCGTATATTTTTTCGTGTGCATTTTCAATTTTACCTATAAACTCTTTAAAACAAATTTATTCTATTTTCATTCATTACCAATGCAATTTCGACATTTTTTTAACATCCTGTACATACATATATACATACTATATATACTATATAGATATAAAATATATTTTTATATTAAGTAAATATTAGTATAAATATCTACCTTTCTTACTTCCACCATTTTGATTTTAAAAATAAATTATTGTAATATTTTTTTTATTTTTAATAATTTTACTATTTTGAAGAATTTTGAAGAATTTACGAAAACTTTAATTTTAGAAAGAGAATATTTCTCAGAAATTCGAAAATTTTATAAATATCGTTATGAATTTATATTAAATTTTTTTCGACATTTTTATTAGTTTTTGTTTTTGTTTTCTTATAAGATTATCCTTTATTTAAAAATAGTTGAATAATTTAACAAATTTTTATATTATTAATATATGAAGATATAATAAGGATATATGATTGTATTTTCGTTATTATTCTATTATGATTTGGTTTTTTTTTTTGTTTTTTTTTTGTTTTAAATTTGAAAATCTAAACTTTCACTAATACTAAAAACATTTTTAACTGATGAACGTTTTGGCATAAGAATTTCATTATTTTCAATAGCTGTTGACATTAAACCATTAACTAGATCATTATCCTTAAAGGATATTCTATTAATATCTATATTATTAATGTTATTAATATTATTATTGTTATTATTATTATTATTACTATAATTATTACTTATATTATAACAATTGCTAGTTAAATTTTTACTATTATTTAATAAATTATTTTTATAATTATTAATACGATTACGTTCAGCAAATTGAAATTCTTTGAAATTTTTTTCGTCATTAATTATTGCATGAGTTAATTCGATTTTTGGATTTTCTATATTTGAAATATTTTTATTAATTATAATTGGATCAATTAATATTGTTGTTATACCATCAGTTGTTGTTGTTGTTGTTGTTGTTGCAGCTGCTGCTGCAGTTGTTGTTGTTGTTATTGTTGCTGTTGTTATTGTTGATGTATTTGTTATTGTAGATAATTCTGTTGTTTGTGATTTTATATTTGTTCTTTGTGGTAATTGTATTAAACCAACACCAACACGATCTAATGATAAAGTTGATGGATAAACACGATTATAATCGTTTGTTCCTGATGATGATAATTTTGATAGAAAATTTAAATTACGATTTGTATTACTATTATTATGGTGATATTCTTTATGTACAAGTATTGGTGTATTTGAACTTAATGAATCTGTTGATGAGATTATGGAACGTTTCTCAATTGATGAATTACGAAAATTTCTTAATGATGATGATAAATTTTTACGAATTTTTTGTTTTTGTTCATGCAATAAACGATGTTGATGCTCTTCTTGTTGTAATTCTTTTGTTTGTTGTTTTTGATATTGTTGTTGTTGTTGTGATATTGATATTGTTGATAATATTGGTGTTTTACCAGATGATAAATTTGTTATTGGTATTGAAAAATATGTATCAATTGAATTTAATTCAGGATTTGATGATATTTCTAATGTATCAATAACACTATCTGGACTTGATAATGTACAAGCTTTTGTAAATTTATGCAATGAAAATGTTGAATTTTGTTTTGTATAAGAATTTTGTTGTGGTTGCGATTGTTGTTGTTGTTGTAATTGTTGTTGTAATTGTTGATGTTTATTGTCAATTACAGTTAAAGCCGATAAAGATAATGATGATTTTGATTCTAATAGTTTATTTGCTAATAAAGATTTTGAATCTGTTATTGCTTTTGATATTGTACAATTTTGTATATTATCATCAATTAAAATATCTTCATCATTTGCAGTTAATTGTTTTGCATATGATTCTCGTAATTGATTGACAGTTGAAGGGGCTGCACTATGAATACATGCTTGTAAAAAATCTAATGCTTCATAGAGTATAAAACAAAGCCCGAGAACGATAAATGTCTCCATTTCATACGGTAATCAAGGAATCAGCATTTCGTGCTGACTTAATCCTAGTTTGGTTTTATTTTTTTTTTTTTTTTTTTTATTTCACTTTATTTAAAAATTAATTTAACAATTTTTTTTTTTTATTTTATTTTACTAAATTTTATGTCATTGCTGTACTACAAAATTTTGATCCTAACAATCAAAAAATCAAAAAAAAGAATACGATTTTTTTATTATTTTTGAATTTTAATTAAAAACATAAATTAATTGATTTACCAAAAATTATCATTTTTATTTTTGAATTTTCACTTTTAGCAATTTTGTATTATATTTTCTTTACCGAAAAATTTAATATAGAAATATTGCAGTTCAACCACAAATAACAAATAACTCCAGTTACCGTTATTATTTTCAATAAAATTTCTGGAAAAAAAAAATAAAGACAACATACAAGAAAATAGCTTTAAAGAATTTGTTTTCATATTTATCCCAATACACCATAGAAGAAATATAAACAAATTTAATTGCAGTTGCAAGACTTTTTCTTCTCCTGTACCAATTCAACTTCTGGAAATTAAGCATTAACTTTTAGTTTTATTATATTATACAAATTATTCATGACCTCAAATCTGTGTGAATCAATTCCATTATTGATCGTTGATCAGGCTAGTTACAAATATTTCTTTGCGTTAATTTAAGACAACTGAAATATTGAAGTCGATCAGGCAAGAAATATACTACAACAATATAGCATGTATATACGGGTAGACCAAAGTAAAATTCAATATAATAAATAAATTAGGGCTTTTCATAAACACATACTGTAAAAACAAAGTAGGTTGTGCAGAAAAATTTTTTTTTTGTTGACAGAGTTGTTAAAATTTGAATTTTTACATTTGCAGTTATGTGTATAAATAAAAACAGCAATATATGATTATTTTGCGCTATGTAATATAATTTCGCAGTTTTCCTATTAAGTTAGAAATGTTTATGAACAAAAACTATTTGTCAACTGTTTGTTTGTGAAAACCACTATTAGATATAAAGACATTATAATGTCGTATTCACCCTATCTCAAATCCATTATCATTTCATATCCTATAATATAATTTACTTCGAAATAAGATTATGTAATACCTTTTCAAGAAATTCAATACAATCAAGTTATCCTAAATATTTCTTTAAACTCAAATAAATTTATAATTTCTTAGTTTTAAAATATGTACATTTTATTCTCATAATTTTAATGAAAAAACTGATCCCTTTTTTATTAAAAGGATAATATTTAAAATGAAATTGATCAAAAAGAAAGCATTTTTTTTCTCTATAATAAATTTTATAAGACATAATTTATTTTACCTTGTTGATGATTATATACGTAAAACCAATTATTATGGTTAATCTGAATTTCTCTATAATATTTATACAATTAACCTCAAAAGCTATAATATTCTAGGGATTCAAACTTAATTTAATTTTAAAATTTTTTCATATGAATTTTAAAAGAAAATATCCTATCTTAAGAACTGAGAAAAATCATATTTGATTATTTATTTTGAAACAACGATATTTTAATTTCAAGAAGTTTCTAAAATAGAACTTAATTATAGTGAATTTTAAATTTATTTTGAAAAAACTAGCATTCAAACTCAAATCCATGACTGATGGTCAAATTATAAGAATATAAGTAAATTTTCACAATTAAAAAAAACGTAATGGGTTTGAATAACTCAATCATCTGCGAATTTGTGTTGAATTAATTTAAAATTATATTTAATCATTTATAAAGTATTATCTATAGCGAAATCGAAATCGAAAAAACGCAGTTTTAAATTTAAATACTTAAAATGTATTTTAATCAAATTATTTGAATTTATTCTACTTTTTCATCTTCACCAATCAAATACTGATTATTTAACCCGATACAGATGTCGATACCGATACTGATACTTATTTTATATAACCCGATAATCGATAACTGGTATAAATTTTAAATAAAAAAAAATATATACACCTATTATTTAGTAAAGTTAATTGATACTAAAAACACTAAGAAAAAAAAATTAAAATTTTCTTACACACCCCTGATTACTCAAAATATACAATGATCTCTAGAACCCTTCTGAAGTCGCTCTCAACTATTTAATCCATACAAATGTAACAATTATTACAAAATTTGAGTTCATATTAGACAATTTTACGTCATATCATATATATCTGCAGCAACTATCTCACTCTTATTTTACCACACCATAATTATGTTTTTACAGTTCGACTTGTATATGTATTTATATTCTTGGGTATTACATTCGTACCCACAACATATTAAACACTACACATACTATCATTTAAACTAACTTACACCTAAAAGTGACCATGTAAATGCGACTTAAAATTTAAAAAAGGGATCCATTTTTTTTTTGCAAAATTGTTGCAAAACAAATGAAAAACATAAAACAAAAATATTTTTTATTTTCTCTAAAATAAAAATAAAACAAAAGAAAAGAAAAATTTCAAGTCCCTCAAAATAAAAAAACAAAAATAATAATAATAAAAGAAAGTTTTATTAATTTAAAAGCCTCTTTGAAAGTACTTGGGGTTTTTTCTTTTTTTTTTGCCTTTCTTATAGCCTTGTAGATTTGAAAACAAAATAAAGAAACAAAGTAAAATAATAATAATAATAAAAAAAAAAAAAATTAAATAAAAAAATGTTGTTTTCTTTATCTTTACAAAACATGATACTCTTCTCCTTCATCCAAACAGAAAATTTTCTATTGGAGACTCTCTTAAAATCCTCTTAGACTTATAAAAAAAAAAAATAAAAAAAAAAAAAAAACACAATGTATTCACAATTAGAAACAGACCAAATCTACCTCACCACATCAACATAAAAAACCATCATCACCACATCCACCACAACCATTACCATTCATTACATTACAACCTAGTAAAAGTAAAAATGAAAAAAAAACAACAATAAAAATAAATTGACAAAAACAAAATAATTTATAGCAGAGTAAATTTGATACATTCGTTATAATGTTAAAAAATAGAAATGGTGTAGTACCACACTACTACTACAGTAGAACTACTCATATTCTTAATTTAGAAATAAAAAAAAAAAAATTATTCTATTTTATATACTACGGTTGATTTTATGTACAGCCCTGAATAATAACATAATTTTTTTTCTCTTCTCTTTTTGGTTTTTAATTCTATAACTTTAAATTTATATCATACATTTTTTGATTTAAATGAAATTTTAGTGTAAATTTTAGTTAACACTTCTTTCATTTGTCTTTAAATACAAAAATTGTCCTTCTAAAATACATCAAAAGTTCAACCCTGGAAAATTATCTAAGTGAAAGTTATTCAAGGGTGTGCATTTATGTTAAATTTTTGATTTTTAAGATTGTTATAACATATGAAATAACATTTCAAGCTATATCGGCGTTCTTTGTTACTTCAAAATAAATTTGTTAATTTGTCAAAAATTAAAAAATGTCAACAATGCGAATTATGATTAGAATGTGAGTAAAATATTTTGTCACCAACATTGTGGTACTCCTACAACCTAAATAATTGACCAATAATTATAACAATTCAATGCAATTCAGTGCAATGTTGGTTCAATGCAATGCAGGGTTGCCAGTTTTATCCATATTTATACTTTAATTCCTGTTATACTGCAAAATAAATCGTTTTCCGTTACAATTTTATTTTATTTAAAAATTTTTGGACTATTTTATTTTATAAATATGGACTGCTAGTATTTTATACATATATAGTACCACTAGTGTTTGAACAAATACTGTATTTCTACTTATCATCATCATCATAACAACACAGTTAGTCACAAGCACTGATGAAGAAAATATGTTGCTTGCAATCAAATATTAAAAATTATTAGTGAGCGGAGACCTGACAACAATTAAATTATTTAATTTAAATTATCTTTAACTTGGAACTCATCATACTAAATAATCGGATTTAATAAAAGTCAATAAAATTTTTTGGCATAGAATAAAAAACAACCAAAGTATAGAAAACGAAGAGAAATTAATTAATTATAGGCAAACTAAATTATAAGTAAAACATATATAATTTACAATGCTAATTAAGTCTTCCAAAATTTACAAAACCCCCTTATAACGAAATTTCGCACACAAAAAATCCATTTAAGCAAATTATTTCCTCTTCCCTACTTCTCTTAAATTACAGCAGCTGATTCATATTAAGCAATTACTTATCTCCTCTCACTAACACAAATCTTCTCAAACATTTTTGACTAATTGATTTTTATTTAACTGTAATTTATTTAGAATATTATTTTATACTAAATATTTTAACTAACTCTGCGAATTTTTCAATATAAATAATTGCCATTTTTAAAATTTTTTTAAATTTTGAACAGAAAATCTACATTTCAATCCCAATTAAAATTCTTTCAATTTTTATACTATTAAAGTATATTAAGCACTCTAGAGAAATCCAAAGTTCTATGATTAAAATTCATAAAATGAAAGAAAATTTGCTGTTTGTCGATGTGTTTGTAAAATTTTTAAATTTCCCTTTAGCAATTACTTATTATAATCTTGTTTCACTCCTACACTTTTATACCCAACCATTCTTAATGTAATCTTAGTTCAAAATTATTACAGAGTGGTGTAATATTTCACAGAATAACTTGTACATATTAATAAAATAACAGTAATGAAATATGTATGTACAGAAATTTTACTTTTTTCTTGAAAGTAGGTAATCATCTAAATATATAACAGTGAGTAGATACAGTGAGTATGAAAATGAAATGAACAGATTTTCCAGTAATGAAAAAAAACACAAACTTGATATAAAAACTAATTGAGCATATACATCAAGGGACTGAAATGAAAATTAATCAAAATGGATGATTACAGCGCTGCAAAAAAACATTGCAGCAAGATAAATAAAATGAAAACGATACTACAATAACAAAATATTTAATCATGAAATTATTTTAAATATTTTCGCAAGTCTGCTACATTACAAAAATAATATTTTTTAAATTAAGTTTATTAATTTTTACATTCACTGTTTTATGTTGAGTACAAGTAGACATGAAAAGAAAAAATAGAAAGGAAAATTTTATTACAACAAAGAGCAAATGGAGAACAAAATTGTTTCTTCTTTAATGTTTTTTTTTGTCATTTACTTTTAGCTTCCATTGCCTAGTTTAAATTTGTATATATACAAAAAAAATGTGTATACAAAACCCATATATTTTCTGTTAAATAATTATTATTTAAAAAAAAAAAGTTTTAAAGTTTTAAAGTCTAGATAGAAATAATTGCAATTACATACACAATCACATATATTTGTTATTTATATGTATTAGAGTGTTCTTTATATTTAAAAAAATATATATTTTTTATTTAATTATAAAAATTTATGGAAATATATTTTTTTTAAAAATTGTGAATTTTTTCATCGTAATAAAACGAGGTAAAGATTTTGAAACCTGGTCTTTTAGACTCAAGTTCGTCTAAAAATTCTTCTTTGAAGGTGTTTTAAAGTTTAAATAAAAAAAATACTGATTAAAACTAGCAAAATTGACTAAAATTTCAAAATAATTGTCTTTCTACTAAATTTTTAAACTAAAATCATCCTACTACGTCTGTCAAATTCTACCAATTTCTATAGTAACATCTGCACCATCAGAACTATTGAGCCTTACTAGACGATGTCAACAGTCATCGTCAAAACTCGATATTACACAACTAGATGTCAACAATCTACACTTATCAATAGCTGTGTTCTTTTCACTCGGTTCACGGTCTAGGTCAATACTTTAATATGACATTACAATACAACTCCAAACCCAGATATTTATCTGGTTTTTATACAGGTCTCAAATATTTAGTAATTATATTTATCACGAGTGATGCTTGCGTAGTTTTTCAATATTAATTTTTGATAATTCAATTAACAGGTTTGGCAACTTAAAAAAAATTATCCATGTCATCAACCTTCATAGTTCTTTTGAATTTAATAAAACCTAGACCTTGAATCGTATATGAAAAGAACACAGCTAATGTATCAGTAAATTTTTTCAATTTGATTTTAATACTAGCTTGTTTTGTTGAAGACAACAAAAATTTCAATTGTTCTTGGCTATGTGTTTCTGAAATGGACGGCGAGGCATATAGCTTTTTGTTTGCAAATATTTCCGCCACAAATAACATAAGAAACGCCACAATACAAAAAACAATAAAATACATCAGTTGACATCGTCTAGTAACCAGAAGATCACAAAATCGAATTAAATTTTAAGGTATTTAGGGTTGAAAAATAAAATAAAAATATTACAGTTATTTTGGTATAAATTTTATCAAGTCTATTGAGAGTATAAATGTAGTAATTAGTAATAGTTTCAATAAAGTAAAAATGTGACATTTAAATGTGGATTCATACTTTTTTGTTCCAAATAAAAATTTTTACTACTTATATTTTCGTTTTATATCGAAGTAAGTTCATTTTTTTTATCTGTATTGTAGAGTCAACATAGAATAATCAAAATCAAAATTATTGAGACATCAGAGAGTTGATTAAACACAAAAATTGTTAAATACTATTTGACATTTTCCATTATTTGACTTCAGTACAAAAGTTAATGTTGGCACAATATTTTTGTGTTTGTACTGTATGTAGTACAAAACCGAACAATTTAAATAACATAATTTGACAGTCGACTTCGATTCATTCACTGCATTACAAGAAGTTTATCCAACTTAAGAAACCCTATTTCTGATAACTCTATATTTTGATGTATTAAAACTAACAATATGTCTTTTACTCTGTACAAGATTGAAAACTCATTTGGAGAAATGAATGAAAATAATTAAATAAAATAAATAAATAGCAGTTTTAGTTTTCAACATTTAATTATTTGGTAACAAAATTGACAATAAATACGTCGTAAGACATTACTTGTCCCACTAAATATAATAAATTGAATTGAAAAACATTATAATTCTAATTGTATTACAATTTAGTATATTAAAAACAAAAATCGTCGATTTGCATTTAAAATTTACGTACATTTTTAAACACAAAAAATTATTCAAAAAAAAAATTAGGTACACCCTAATTTTTATATCCACATACATACATAAATAATATGATGTTTTGTCTGATTAAATAAATTAGCATTAATATATTAAAAGGTATATAGACTTTATAAAGTCTACACAAATACATTGAAACCATCATAGCCTACAAAATTGCGTAAACAAAATAAAAATAAGATTTGCTTCTGGTTAATTTCTACGCACCAATTCAATACACACACATATATACTTCATACAACAAATATTATTATTTGTGAAATGTCATCACACTTTTTTAAATTTTGAAAACTTTATTATATATCCCATAATTCCATACGTAATAATGTACATAGGTACGTACAAAAGGAATGAGTGTGCTAAATTTTTTGATAAATATTGTTCTGGAAACAATAGATATGATGTTGTTTTGTTCAATATTGATTAAAGTGTTATATTCTAAATTGAAAGAGAACTCCTCTTTTTGACGTTCGTTTTGTATATTCATTTTATTATATTTTTTTTTTTTATCTTATTCCCTATTTGATGTCAATTTCATTTGACACATAATTAAGGATCAAAATTTAAATGTAATTGGACTCTTTGTGTATATACGAGTATATATATATATACATATATTGTTTACATATATGTATTTCCTGAATTGTGGTTTTCTTTCATCATTTATTCTGCTACTGCTATTGTGGTATTATGATTTTAATTTTAAATTATACCTTTGCGATCGTAATATAAAGTAACCGCATTTTAAAAAGCTATAATATACTGAGATCTAAAGTGGTATAAGAGTGTTGTTGTATAATAATATTATATGAAATGAAAAAAAAAAATATAATAATGTAATTTTATATCAGTAGTGAAGTATAAAGTAAAATCACAAATGATTTTTTATATATTATAACAAGTTTGCCACCATTCACATCTGAATAAAGAACAAAGTAGTATATACTATGCCTATACAGCCAAATTATTTGGGAATGACATTTTCTTTTTTAAGTTGACAAAACAAAACACACAAAACTCTTTTTATTAATTTGAATTTAATTTCAATAAAACAAAATAATCCTGTACTTAAGTCTATCCATATAATGAAATTCCTATAAACAATTTAAAATTATTTATAACAAAATAAAATAATACCATTAAAGAAAAATATCCTTAAATTCATTAAAGGATAATGATATTTATTTCTTTTTATTTGTATTAAATACTTTGATAAGTTGAATTTATTTCCAAACTCATTATCAACCTATTAGCATTCTATTATTATAGAATTTCATTATAGAAAAAAAATATCTATATATATAAAATAAAAACAATAAAAATAACCACAAAATTTCTTAATTAAAATTATTAATGGTTTTAAATGCAACTTCATATAATAAAATATCTAAATAAATCTGAATAAACTGAAATCAAATACAGGAGGATACCGATAAAATGATAAATTATATCAGAACAATGTAAATGGATTGATTGGTCACAAGGATGTTTAAAGATGCGTCTTAAACGGCTAATGAGATTAAAACAACTTAAAACGAGAGATTAATCATAAACATGTCTAAAGATGACGCTTAAATTAGATCTAAAATGAAAAATTATATTTAAATAATGTAAGTATAGAGGATCAGACACGAAGATGAATAATGATGAAGTCTAGTTGTTTTTACATCTTTACAAATAACTAGCGATAGAAATACTTGATTACTCTATTTGTCAAATTATTTTATTTTCATACAAATTATTATTTACAAATAAATTAAATGAGTCTAAATCACAGGCTAAGCAGTATTGATACCTCTATGATGAATATTATTCCAAGAGAAACAATTTGAACATGAATTTTTCTAGTAAAATTTGTACCAAAACTACAGTGGTAAGTGTAATCTATTTATAACTGACATAACGCTTAATCATGCATATATTTTGACGAAATTAAATGTTCCTGAAAATTATTATTCAAGTCGGAAATTCTTCCTAAAAAATGTTTCCGTTAGTTCATAAATCAATTTTCTTCCCCAATTTGATATTTTTATTTCAATTTGATTCGATCGAAAGTTATCTATTATTTATACCCATAATTTTGTTTCATTAACCGACTTTTAATAATTTCTAAACCCATTGATAATTCTCCATTTTCATTGATCTATAAAAAGGTCCATTTTCTATAGTGTCCTAAGATTGGATATGTCAATTGTAATACGTTGGGTTACAATATTTACATTTGATTCAATGTATCTATAAAATTTTCATTATTTTATTACCAAATGCGAATTTACAGCACGAATGTCCTTAAAGACATTGCAAAGCTTCTTATGTAAATCAATTTAATTGCGTCTACATATTTTTCATCAATTTATTTATTCACATAAGAGGTTTACACACAAAAACCAAATCATATCGTTTGATTTTGACTGTTATGCACTATCTGAAATATGGTTAGCTCATACTATCAATGACATAGAATTGTTTCACTCCTCCTTTATAGTGTTTAGAAAAGATAGACATAGTTCTATCAATCTACATCGTCTCAACTGAAACTTCCATGATGAATTTGATTCCTAGTAGCACATTTGTATTGAAATTAAGTCTACACTTATTTATTCCCTTAACTTAATGTGTCTTCAACAGTCATCTACAGTTCGTAATTATCAAACTCGCCAACTAGACATAGTATTCCTGTCAGACTGTAATAACTAATTAATTTTTGAATGTCAGAATTCAATCGTTAATATTGAGCCCTATCACCCCCCTATTCATATCACTTACTTTGTTAGCTCAGCAATAATATTCCTAACGTTGACATTTTTCATCAATTTAATTTTTGTAAAACTGACTTTCAAAAATTAACTGATCTTTTTTTATTCCTATGACTTCTCCTCCATTTTTATTAACTCTGATATATAGAATCAATCACTATGAGATTTTATGAAATTGTATTTATTCAATGGCTTCTTACTCTGTGTTCCAAAAACGAAAATTAGCTCAAACTGGACTTTAGTGTCCTTGGTTCACTCGTGAAATTAAAAATTTGAGAAATAAGAAAAATAAAGTCTGGACCAAGTATATAAAATCTAAAAATTCAAATACCTTTAAACTACATTTTCATCAATTTAAAAAGCATTTAGAACATACTTACAACATTTATTTACAAAATATATCCTCTAAATTTTAACCAAACCAAAAATATTTTTGAGAAGAGCTATAAAGTTGTATAAAGAGAGAAAAAAATTTAAAATAGTCCTTCCCTGTGATAAAATTAAGTTGAACGTAAGAAAAACTATCTATATATAAATACTATACAAGCGTATGTTTAGTGCCTATAACATCCAGGTATATAACTCAAAATAAGTCCTCAAAATACACTTTATTAATATACAGGTAAATTTATACGACATATTCTCTTTCGGGATGTGAGCCTATTATTTTTTTCGTCGCATTTATTTTATCCCAATGACAAACGGTACTAGGCTTAGTCGGAAAATTGCCTAACAAAAAGAAAAACTAAAACCTCAAATATCTAAACTACGCATATAATATCGAGTGGTTACTGTATATATATAAATACATAAATATTGCATATGTATATTTATAATTTGCTATAATTAAAGTATTTACACGAAACAAAAATGAAATGAAATCGAAAAAGTTATTTTTTTTTTTTTGTATTTTTCATCTTATATTGCCATTTTATTCTGTTATTTTATTATCTTATTTATAATTACTTTTATTTAACCATCGTTTATATTCATTTCTCTCTTATAAATTTTAACTAAGAAGAGAGAAAAAAAAAACTTTTATTTAACTTGAATTTCAATATTCAGTACAACTGAATGAATAAAAACAAGAAAAAAATCTTCAATAAGAAGAAAAACTTTTCCTGTTGTATGCACATACCTACATACAATAGAAATTCATAGTAAACAAGGATTCTTATAAATACATATACTAAAATATAAGTATAGGTATCCTTCTCATCTCTTCAAACTCCAATGAATATTAAATATTTACAAACACTAATGAACTGATTTGTTTTTCATATTATCGACGACCATCGTTATAATTATCCGTCATTCAGATAAAAACTATACAAAACAAAAAAAATAAAAACAAAAAATCATAACAAAAAAAGGAAAACAAAAATTTCCCAACTTAATTTTAATTTTCTCACAGAGAAGGACTTTACTCGTTTTTTTTTTGTTTTTTTTCTCATTCTTTATTTTGTATTTAATGTCCCTCTATACTATAATTAGCTAACTAAGACAGAATTCTGTTGATATAATGTTGTATAGGATAATCAACCGGCAGCAGCCACATTTATTTCATTTCTATTTATTGTATTTTTATTATATAAAACTTGTGTATTCAATATATTATATACAAAAAAAAAAAACAAAATGTCATTCGTATAAAACTAAATTAAGGATAACAATACATAATATATATTTTGTATATGTAGTATATGTATGTATATACAATGGGGATAAGGTATCAGAAACTAAAAAATAAAAATAATAATATTAGAATTTCATTCAAGAGTTATGATTAATAAGAAGAGAAATGATGATGATGTTATTTAGTCCCGTCAGTCAAACAAGTGATCCGATTATGTGGACATGGTTTTGTTTGTCTTATTTTTTTTGTTATAATTTTAAATACTTTTTTTATCAAGAGTAATTGTTGTTAAACTTTTATTTACGTTGCGAATGATATTTTTGAATGAATTTTGTGCAAAAAGTGTGATTTCGATTTCCAGATTCGAGTTGTAATGTGGAAAATTCTAAAGCTGCGGTTATAGCGGTAAGTAGGATGATTACGTAAAAATTAAACAGTAAAAAGATATTTTGTTTTTGCTGTGAGACGCTTATATACCAATTAGTAAAATAAATTTATTATATCTGTTGTGTACGTTATAGCAATCAGAATAATTATTTCAGTAAAATTTATTGTCATTTCGGTTAAACTGTGGTTATAGCGACTGGTAAAATGAATCTGTTATATCTGCTATGTCCGTGGTATTCGTTATAGCGATCAGAATAATTGTTTCAGTAAGATTGGCCGTCATTTCATTTTCAAGATCGTCTGTAACCGTATTTTACTGATCGCTATAAAAGCATCCTAATTTGACCCTTTAATATCATTGCTTATAAGCCACTGTTGTCAAATATTACTGAAGAACTTCAAATATTACGGTTAAACTGTGGTTAAAGCGATAAGTAAAATGAATCCGTTATATCTCTTGTGTCCGTGGTATTCGTTATAGCGATCAGAATAATTGTTTCTGTAAAATAATTTAGCTTCATTTCATCTCTTCAGAATAATAAAAAAAACAAATCAGTAAAATGATAAAATTGATTTTATAAGGAATATGAAGCTTAAAATGTTAAATTTTGAAATCAAATTTGTTTCTTGGAAAATTTTTCATATTTCGTTTTCGTAACTATTGCGGCAGCAAAATTGAAATCAAAACTTTTATGAATTCATTTTACTGTTCGCAGCTATAACCGCAACCTAATTTGGCCCATAATATCGTTGCTTATATATCGACTATTGTCATATATTACTGAAGAATAGTCCAAAAAATTTGACTATTAGAAATTCTTTCATACAAAAAAATTGATGAATGGCAACAATGACTGCTGGAATATTGCTCATTACAAAGAAATTGTATTGTAGTTGATTAACTTCACCGTTATAGTGACATAGGTAAGCAGTAGTTATTGCTAGTAATTCGTCTAGACATTTAGTGCAATGAGTTCGATTCTGATAGTCATATTGACATAGTCCCACATTTATTTTATTAGTAATACAGTTGTATTTCCAATTAATTTTAAAGATGGAAGACCCATACACTGCGGTGGATCTGAGCAAGGCATTTTTAGATTAGTAGTCAGATAATATTATAATTATTTCACCATATTGCTCGACAGAATTCAATGAATGCTGTAGACTGACAAACGAATAAAAAAATGACATTTAATGACGTTTAACAAATTAATAATTGATTCAATTCAAATATCTAATGCGGCGTCATAGCAATTTATATCAACTGAAGACCTAATAAATCAGCCTTATGTGAGTCAATTATTTATTTGTTTTTGTTTTTCTCTATTTTTATGTTCACAAATTACAGTTTAAGAAATTATGTTTAATAAATGAAGAAAATTATAATATAAAAATGGTGGTTGACTCATGGTTTCTTAAAACCCTTGAATAGACCAACCAAGAATATTTTTTTCTTTATTTTTAATTATTATTTTTGTTCTTCTTTTTTTAAAGTTTACTTAATGATCAAATTTATGAAATATAATTATTAAGTAAACTATAGAAATAATAGAATAGGTCTTAATTTTTTAATTTTTTTTTTATTTACAATAAAAAGGACTTTGGAAAAAAATATAATATAAATTTACAATGTAATTTAAGATGAAAAATAATCTTTATGAAAATAAATCTAGGCCATAGACAAACTTAAAAAAACGTATTTTGTTAAATCAACATCAGAATTTCTGTTTTTCTTTTACTGCGGTTCGAATTGGGATGTCCGCCACAAATTTAATGATGATGTCAACATTATCCTTTCGATAAATATTGAAATTTAATATTTAACATAAATATTAAAATAAATTTTTAAGATTAGAAGTTTTAACTTAATTGAATTGGTTTTTAAATAATAGGAATGAAATCGATCGGAAAATTTATTTTGATTTTTTTTATTTATTTAATTTTTTAATTAAATAAATTATGTAATAACCACCATAATTCACAATTTAAAACCTTGATTAATCTGTGTTTTCCTTTTATTTCAAATAGTTTATTTCTACTTAGAAAGATTGTCCATGTGTGTACGATTTTGAATAAAAAATAAATATTTTGAAAACTGTATTATTAAAATTCTATTAGGAAACCACAATTCTTAAAACACAAATTCCAACTTTCCAAACTTCAAAGTTTTGTTTTATACTAGAAAAGTATAATAATATGTACTCATGTAGCAAATTAAACTTACAAAATCTATTATGTGCAAGACAGTATAGTTGCACAGTAAATTGTTAACTGATTTTATTTCCGACCCACTAAATACACTAAAGTGATACTATATGTTTTGAAAGCGGTACAGGGGAAGTAGTCACCAGCGAAAAATTTAGAATTGACAGTGATTATAAAATGAGAGTAACATTTTTTAACTTAAAACATTGAAACTTTTGAATTTAACCAGAATATAACTAATTGTTTCATTTATGTTGCAGCTACCAAACCAGACTTTAAACTCTAAGAAATTTCTTTTAATATAACATAAGGACTTATCGTGCGAAGTGAGCAATACTAGTTATCTAATTGACTTCTTCAATTGCACATTTTGGTTATGGTATTGAATATGAGCGACTATAAACAAATAGAACAGTGGACTCATAGCATCACAAAGGCTCAATTTAATATTAATTATGTTCTTAGAAGCAATTAGAATAACCACTTTTACGTACATATGCATCTACTTCTTTCACAATGTATTAATAGCTACCAGAATTTGTTATCTTTATATTATAATATTTTTATATCTTATAGTTAAAGATATTTAGGGAGATGTTTTGGTAGAAATGGTAGTACTAAGACTTCAGCACCATTTTATAAATCAGTTTGTGTTTCAATTCTATCTAGACGATAATATGTTATTTATTTATTTATTTAACAGTAGAACTACAGATTAATCTGCAGGCCAAATACAGGCTCTTTTCCCTTTCGGAATGTGAATATATTATTTCCGTTAAATTTTGATGCATCATTTTCTATTTATGTTCTTGACATTAACTTAGGTAGAATTATTTTTTCTTATTTAGTTTTCGTTATTAGGTACGGTACTTCAATTTCTACTACATATTATAGCGCGAGAAGTGTTATTCGAATATTTATATTCATTAATTATTTGTTGGCATGCCAACTCATTAAATGTGGAAAACTTGATACTACCATTGTCAGGAATTAAGCCTTGTTCAAAAGTGTACATTTTATATAGGTTGTTACCAAATTATAATCTTAATTATTTTTTTATTTATTTGGTTTCAAAGGCAAATGGTAGTAGACCACGTCAAAAAACCCAATACTTAATTTTATATTATTTTAATTAATTTTTTATTTATAATTATTTAGGAAGAATTTTTCTAACCATTATATTTAATCTGAACAACTACACATATTTGAACCATTTCCCAACCGATTTTTAACGATTTTAAATGATAGATATTTGAAAGGAGACGTGGCTAAATTAAATAATTTTTTAAATTTCAATTTGAAATTTAAATTTTAAATTTCACCCCATATATAAGTAATTTGAACATAAAGAAATTTTAATTGTTTTTAAATAAATCATTATGTATACGGTTGTTGTCTAAGATAAATCAATTGAAAAAAAATATAAAGCGACACAAGAATAAATTGAAATACCGTAAAACAATTCCTAGTGAAATTAAGAACGCCTTTTTATCAAACTTCATTGAGATGCCTATTATATATTTCGATCGACTTTCATCGAATCGTTCATCGTTATCGTTAGAATTAGTCGACTGTAATCGTTAGTGTCATTATGTATTTCGATGAAAATTTGATCGAAAGTGTTTTAAAATGCTGCCATTGTAAAATTCAAATCTACGATGAAAATGACATATATTTGATTCTTTGACTCTCAAATTCAAATTATTATACGAAATAAAAAAACAATAGTGTTATAACTATTTGAAATTTTTAAGTTGAAGTTAAAAGTGTTTAAATAAAATAAAAATTATTAAATTAAAAGTTTTTATAAATAAAATGATTTTAGTAGAGTTAAATTTTTCAGTCATTTTTCAATCATTAAAATTTATTTCAATACAAAATAATTATGTAGAATAAAGTAAAATACCTACTAACATTTCAACTTTTAAATTTATTCCAAAAAATATCGCAAATATAAAACAAAACACCAAGTGTCTAAGTGTCACTCTTTTATTTTGTCCGTTCAATTCAAAAGTAAAATAATTTGTACAAAATCTCTCTTTCGGTGTCTCTTATAAAATTTTACATCGATAAACTTTATCGATTTCGTCGACAATTTCTGAACGATATAGAAATACATAATGGCAATTTTGCATTTGGACATTTCGTTCGATCAAATCGTAATCGTTTTCAAAATACATAATAGGCACCTGAATTTCGAGAAAATATTTAGCAAAAATTTTCAAAAACTTTGCAATTATAACTTTTTATTAAATTTTTTAAAAAATTTTCAAACTTATTAGATATTTGCATTTCTTGGTAAAATTTTCAAAAAAAATGTTCTACTCGGTAAATAAATTATTGACATTTTCCCGAACGATTAACGTAAATGTGAAAACTACTCACTCTCTATCAACCAACTCTATTGCTCATGCATTTACACTATTTGATAATTTTTAACATAATATTATGTACAAAAACATATTTTTTTACATTTATTGTCTATCCTCCATCCAGACACCATCATATTTAAAAACTAGATTTACAAAAACTATAAAATATATCCAGTAAAAAATAATAAAATCAAATAATATAAGTAAAGCTTCTAGCTCCGTATAATATAATATAATGTATATGTATATATATATATGTAATTTCAGTGAATCATTATATTCTATTTTAATGTAATTTAACCTTCCTTTCTGGCATAAATTGTATATATACAATATACATATAACCTTTATTATTAAATTATCCTAATGGTAATGTTTTTCTCAATTTTTATTCTATACAGTATAATTTTTTTACTTCACTTTTATTTTTACTTTTTTTTTTTTTTTTTTATTTCTGTCACAGTTGTTTTTCTTCACAACATTTACTTACAACATTATAATTTCCCATCAAATTTGTTTGTTAGTATTAGTGTATGAAATTTATATTATTTATACTGAAGAACATTTTCATATCTAAATAATTTACATTTATCCCAGGAAATAATGATTATGGTCATTAGCCATAAAATTCACTTTTCTTATTTTCATTTTCATTTTTTTCTCTCTCCTTTTTTTCTTTTCTTAATAAATAGAATTCCAAATGAAAATAAAGAAAAGTGTAAAAGATTCAAATTTACATAATATATGAGTGTTTTATATTTTTGTAATATTTCTATTTGAAGAAAAAAAAAAAAAACGAAAAATCGCTTAAAGCAAAAAACTATACACAGAATCAGAAGATATTCATAATAAAATCATTTTATATAAAATATTAAAATTTATCTAGTAAAACTTTGTTAGAACGTGATGCGATGTGAGAATATCGAAAGAAAATTGTTTAAATAAAAATGCAATATGCTGGATTATTTTTTTGGCAAACCAAAATACTAAAATTTTGGTATACCAAAGTAAATTGGTTTTCAAAAAATGTATTTGGTATAATTTTCATATTAAAAAATAAGTTTTTATTTACAAGATAGTATATTATTAAATATAACATGAGAATATCTTAACAACCAGGTTGATAACTCTGTAAAAAATTACTGCAAAATTGAATAATAATTTACTATGTAAGAGAGAATGTTTTTTTTTTTTTTTGGTTTTACATGAAATGCACTTGGTATGAGAATGGGAGTACCTATACAAACATTGGATTAATAAATGTTAATAAATAAAATCAGTTTTTGGAATTTTGCTGATTATTATAATACGAGGCGGGGTAAGCTCTGCCCGCTACATAATGCAGTGGATTAACCTTTGAATTTGGATTAACTTAAACGCGGTGACTACTAAATATGTAACAACAATTACGAATTTAGACTACTATTATTATTTTTATTATATAGACTATTATTATTATAAATTAAATTATGGCCAATTCTATAAGCACTAGATGCGTAAGTTTCTGGCTTTATATTGAGACTAAAATTGCAGCACTATTATATGACACTATCCTATCTTAGAGATCTAAGAATAAGGTTGGAGGCCGAGGATGCCTAGGTAGGTAGGTAGGTAATAGTGGCTGCCGACAGTACGCCGACTTACTTAGACTGGTGAGGTATTGTATTACTACGGAAACTTTCCTCGTGTAGTACCCTACTCTTTGAAACAATTTGAGCTTTTTACGAAACGGCGGAGGTTTTTGATACCAGTGTTTTCAATATCACCCAGCGAGTCCAGTAATAAGACTTTTATGGTAGAGGCCAGTGCATGAACAGAGTAGGTGTTGGACCTTTTCATCCTCCTCCACCTCTCTACACGTTCTACAGAAGTCGTTTGAGGGGAGTCCCAGTCTTCTGGCATGTTTACCAATCAGACAATGACCCGTAATGACCCCTACCATAATGCTAATGTCACACCTTTTTATAGTTAGTAGGTTAAGGGGTCGCTTCAGGTTCAACATAGGCCAGATTTGCTTGGTGATGTTGCAGTCTGGTTTAACTGACCATCTGAAGTTTGAAGCTTTTATTGCTTCATTGCGAAGCAATAAATTACAGGTGGCAAGAGTTGCACCTAGATTGCTCCTTTCCGGAAGGATTTCTAATATAGTGCCCTCTATAGCATATTTTTCAGTTACCCAGAATATCACTGTGTCCTGGCATCCATCGTAACAATATGGTCTAATCCACTATGGAATATATACAACAATTTCTCAAAACTAAAACGATTGGATAGGATCGGAAGTTCAAAAGGATGAATACCAAATTAAATCAAGTGAGATGCTATAATTGACGGACACAACATAGTAAAAATTATTAATTTGCAAAAATTATGATGGGCAGACCATCATATGTGGTGAGAATGAATGATTAAAGTATTATAAAAAGAATATTAAACACATTACCGTACTAGAACAAGAAATAGATCAAGACAAAGATGGCTGAACAAAGTAAAGGACAACTATCAAAGTATTAGGAGTTAACGAGAAGACTGTTGCAAAAGGTAGAACAGAATGAATAAAAATAAAAACCGAGGTTCAGGATCACCCTGAGTTTTGTTTTGTATTTTTTATAATTCCAAATCTATAGGGTACCCTAACTAGTTTTACACAGACAGTTGCCATACACAACTACAAACAATAGTATATGGAAAATGGCATACACAATTATGTACAATAGTTTTTTTCTTTTCAGAAGTTTTATGGTATACCTACAAATTTTAAATTTGGAAAACTAAATTTGCCTAACGCTGAGTTTTAGAACTAACAGACACTCATCATTGATGATGATTATAAAATGGTAAATCGAATTACGCAAAAACCAAGAAGTAATAAAAAATAATAATTCTAAGCTACTTTAGAACACGACACGACATTCACCCGCCAATATGAAATTATATTTTCAACAATACAAGTTAGTTATAGTGTCCGAAATTTTGTAATACTATAATAGACGCACCAACTAAGCATAATATATACCAAATAGGCTGAATAGAGAATAAACGTCCATTAAACTTGTTGTTCAGTAAAATTTTTTCATTCAATTGTCATATTTTTAGCGCAAAAATTGTCAATGCCAGATATATGTAAATCAAAGTTACACTGAATTTTTAAAAAAATTTGATGAAATGCTACCATCACGAACAATTTTTATATATATATCTCTATCATCAACTCATCAATTGCGTTAATTCACAGGAAAATTCCGAATAGCGGTAAACTAAATCAAAACATATGATACAATCCAAATGAATAAAAACAGTCAAAAACGATCAGCTTGACTCAAATACTAAAATATCTACAACATAAGAATGTCGTCCACGCAAAAGGAAGAGTACTATCAAGTTATTTATATCAATTATCAAAGCAACACAATAAAAATAAATATATTATTTTATATAAATTTATTAATAGATATTTATATCTTCATTTCTCTGTCGAATATATCATATCAAAGATGAAGCCGCATATACCTAGAGACTGAATTTAAAAAAACTGAAATTAAACATATTTTAAATTAAGAGAGAAGCCATATAATCCTAGCATCGAATTTGATCAAATTAAATAAAATAAAATAAAATACTTGTTGGTCCAAAATTAGTAAATGCAAAGGAAAAGCCATAATTTCAGTTGTTTAAAGGAACAAACATCCATTCTTCAACACAAATTAAACATATAAAATTAATTAATTTATAAAGGAATAGAAAACAGCGTTATGTCTAGTACGTATTTTGACACAAAAACAAACATAAAAAACCATTTAAAATTTTATATATAACAACAGAACAGTTCTGCTTACCTTGGTAGGTACATAAAACATTAAAATATTCCCAAATAAATCAAAGTAATTGGTTACTGAAGCAACGGGCTTTGATATCCAATCAAAAGTCACCAAGTTAATAGGAAAAGAAAAATCGTAATATCTCTATGGATAAATACACTGTTCATTCACATGAAAATGAAATACTCTTAAGGTTTATTAGGTTCACTTCCTGTTCAAATTTGAAACCGGACTAATGAAGGTAATTATAGCTCATTATAGATTTCATAACCTTTCAGAAGTAAACGTCAGAAGTCAGATCACCATTTTTGGATTCCTTAACCTTTGTGTGTGCACCTGTGGTACCCGGGTAATTTTTGGATCATTTATTTAATTATTTTTTGTTAGACTAACCTGTTTTATTTGCCATTTTAGGTATGCCTCTATCAAGTTGTTAGACATACATTATTTAATTGTTTTTTACTAGGGTAGCGTTTTGGTAGATATATTTTGGGTCTTAGAAAATACATCTCCTTAGAGGCACCCGTGGTACCTAGGTACCCATAGAAATTAGTATGAAAATAAGGAAAATATGAGGCTTATGAGGTTCTTTTTAAAAATAGTTTTCTGTATCTAAATAAAAAAAAAGTAAAATATATTTTTAAATAACATATTTTTTATTTTTCTCAATTACAATTTGAACATTTAGTAATAGTAAGCGAATGTTCATCGCATACTGGAACGTTACAATCTCCGCAAGATTTTCTTGTTTTGCGTCGTTTTTTGCTTGGTGCACTAAGACAAGCATTGCAGTTTCCAACAATTGGTATACGACCAGTAGAATCTCTTGCAGGTTTGACATGAGAAATTGGTGGTATGCCGATTGGTGTCGCAAAGATTCAATTGCCAGTATAAAGGTAAAATTTCGGTATACAGTTGACGTATTCGCTCGTGTATTTATTTCTGGCATAACCAATTCCTTCCCGAGATCTTTCAAAAACATTCGACGTGCTCTGGTTGTTTTATTCCAAGTAGGATTATTTTCGTGAAAACATATTTAGGCTGCTAGAGCTGCTATATCAATTATATTGAAAAAAATGCAACTGGCCATCACAGTGTTCTACGTTCTACTTAGCATTTTATCCATAGTGTCAACCCCACCTGTTGTGCTGTTGTAGTACAGAATAACCTCCGGTTTTCGTTTAAAATCCGATGACGCAGTTTTATTGCGATGTACAGTAGATCTATACACAGTAGAAATACAGTAGAAATATCACTTTCTTTGCTTTGTCTTTCTTTGGTGCATATGAGCACATCATAATATTATCATCAGTAAACCCAAATAACGATAAATAAATTTCACGAGTTTTACTCGCTTTCATTTCGGTAGGAATATAAGGTTTATTTTTTTTAAGATACCTACAATGGATAAATTTGCAGCTTTCAAAAATCGAGCGAGAGGCAAATTGGTGAACAAGTTATCACATGTAATATTTCTACCGGTGTTTTTATATTTGGCACATAAGTCCATTACAACTCGCTCGCCTTCGTTTACTTCGCGGATTCCACCTTCTTTACTTTTATAAATTTGACCTTGCAAAGGATATGCAGTTTTTGAATCGCAGACCCACCATACTTTTATTCCATACGTTGCAGGTTTTGAAGGTATATATTGGGTAAATCTAGTACGCCCTCTAAACGGAAAAAGTTGTTCATCAATTGTAATGCAATCAGATGGAATGTAGTTTGCACATAAATTTACATTCAACATGATGAACAAATGTGTAATAACAGCTGCTTTATCATTCAGTAAAGTAATTTTTCCATAAAGAGATAACTGCATTTTTATCAAATTTTTCTTATAATGTTTTTATGTACAAAATATATGAAAAAAATGTAGTTACCCGGGTACCACAGGTATCCTATTACTTAAGCTTTTTTTCGTGCCTACAGAAGGGTTAAGATTTGCAAGAATATTTAAAAATAAAACTAAACTCATGTTGCTTTTATGATTTCACTTGTACACGCTTGGTGAAATTTTATAAACATTTAAAAAAAAAGCTTTTATGATCCATGATTATGACCAAAAGGTCGAAACACGACGTGTCGGAGTAATATAAATTTGTGAAATTAATAAAAGTCTTTTATTTTTTTAAAATAAACTCATGTCTTTTAGTTGGAAATATATTTAATACATATACTTTCTCTACTTTCTTTGTAATATTTTCAAATTGGTCCACCCTAATAACTAATTACAACTTTTCATAAATTTCTCTGAATTTTATACAACTGATTATGGTATGGTTTTGATAACAAAATATATACTTTTTTTCTCTCATATTAAATATTTCTGAGTAATGAAAATTTCACCAGAAGAGTTCAATTAATTAAAGTAAAAATGAAAAAGAAAATAGAATAAAAAAAAAATGAAAGCAAAAAAAAAGGGAAAATTAAACAAATTCTCACTTACTAAGGGAAAAATATTGGAATATTTTGATATAATGATCAAAATTGTAAACGTTCTGATTAATTTGCTATACACACAAAAAACAAACAAAGATAAATGCTTTTCAAATCAACATAAACATACATATGCATATAAATGTATATATATATATGTATATATATACATATATATATTAACTAAATTTCGAAAAACATTTTTTCGCTTTTTTTTTTAATTTGGGTATTCATTACTCAATTTTATTATCCACAGTAATTATTAAATTTGTTTAGGATTAGGAAAAATAATTTTGTTTTGTTTTTTTTTTTTTTTACTGGAATATCCTTAAGGGATTTAAATGCTGATTCAAATATTTTATAACAAAAGAAAAATGCTATTGATTAGATATCAATGTTTTCAAAAATAATATTAAAAACTAAACTACTTTTAAAAATACAATTTTTTTTTTGATTTTTATAGAAACTAATTTTCCTCTAATATCAAAATATTGATATGAAAGAGTTTACGAGAGAAAAAAATTCAAATTGGTACAAATAAAAGATTTATTTTTCAATATAATATTTTTAAGTCAATATACAAAATAAATTTTACATATTACATGGTTATGATGCATATATAAGCCTTGATGTGGTGAACATAATCTGGAAGTACATTATGCATTAATGGACAAGTATTTCTGGTTGGTTATTGAACTAATTTAATATCTTATTATATGTACTTAGAGTGATATTTCAGAAATTTTGAGGTTTTTGTAATGAACTCTAGAAATATTCATATTATTTATTATCTTTGTTGAAATGCATTCAATGCTTACAGAATTTAATTTATGAAAATAAATAAGATAATAATGGAAATATATATAATGGAAAACTTAATATGGTAGTATTTTGAATACAATTTTTTTTGAAAGGGATACCTATTTAATTTTGAATTTCATTGTTCATCAATTTTTTCAATACAAAAATTGGAAATTTATTAAGAAAGGTATCTACAGTATTTATAAATATTGAAAATCAAAAATTAATCATTTATTATGGGAAATTTAAATGTTAAGCAATTTAAACCATTCAAAATATGTATTTACAAGTTGAAAGAAAATTATGTGATTAAAATAAGTTGAACAAAGTAAGCCTCAAACAAATTAAAAAAAAAAAAAAAAACAGAGTATGAATTGTATTCATACAAAAATGATTAGATTGAATACTGGTATATTGTGCAGCTCTGCAAAGAATTCTCTAAATTTCTAGTTGGGAAATTTATTTTGTACACAAAAAACAACAATTCAAACGTCAAAATCATCTGTTGATAAATATTGCTCAATGAAAATCCAGCTTTATGCTCTTGACAGTATCTTAGGTAGAATCACTTTTTCGTGCTTAATTAAGTACCGTACTGCAAGTTTATACTACAATATCTACAATATTTCGAGCATTTATTTATCAAATAACTGGCTTACAACTCATATTATGTACATCTAATATCTTTATTTTGGTGGTGCGTTTAACCAATTATTCTCTTTGAAATTACCTTATCAAATTTTACCAATATTATTATTATTATTTATTTATTATTATTACACTAACCTGAAATTTTCTATTTATAATATATTTTTTAAAGGAAAAATGGCAACTTTTTATATACATTTTATATTACATAATATCAAAGAACATATATAAACAAGGAGTCCCATCTGGACATTTTTGAATTTTTTCAACTTAGTTGCGTACGGGCGGGTATCAAAATGAAACAAAAATAAAAATTAAAACAAAGACGAGTAGATAATTATAATTATGTTAAAAAAAATATATGTATTTCAATATATACACCCATATTCTGTTAGACCCATCTCGCGAGATCGTGTGAGAATATCTCTGACGAGATAGTTTTGTATTCTGTTAGACCTTTGACGAGACGACATAGCCATTTTTTATCTCGTCAAAAATTATAAGCGATAGAGTATCTCGTCAAAGTATTTTGTGTTTTTTTATCAGAAAATTTAATTAAATAAATAAATTGAATAGATAAAATAGTTAAGTAAAGATTTATAAACAATTTTTCATTATTTTTTTGCATTATTATTAAAATTGTGTTTTTGTTTTGAAACCATCTTTACAATTATTGTTTTACTACTGTTTATGTACTAAACTAAAAAATATTTAAAACATAAATATATTTATATTTATTTTTTATTTAAAAAATATTTTGAAACTAAACCCTAGTAATACTTTCTAAAAAATTTATAAACCATATTTTGTTTATATATCAATAATTTTGGTTGACAGTAAAAAATGATCAGTACTACCAACAAATAAAATATTCTATCGCGCCCGCCGCTTACAGTGTCTAACAGAAATGCATATTCAGCGAGACGAGGCGAGATGAAGTTTTTCTTCTCATCAATGATGGGTCTAAGAGAATATTGGTGATAATTTAGCAAATATATTTTTTGGTTTTGTTAATTTTGTCTGTTTTTATTTATAAATCATTTATAAATATATATTTATATATGTATTTCTACTTACAAGCAAAAAGAACAAACAAACACACTATCAACAAAAAAAGTGCCAAAATTGAAATAGAAATAAACTTTCCAACCAAGTTCTGAGAAAAGAAACAAAACGGTATTTCATAAACAGTTCACATTTGTAGTGCATAACTAATAAATTTTATTCTTTTATTACTAATATTTTTAGAATTTTTTCTAGATTCTGTGATTCTATCATTGTATCTATTGTTGTATGTTATTTGAATACATGTATGTTGAACATAGTATGTACTTATTTGAATACATACAATAGTATACCTAAATTGATATACTGATATTTTATTATTATTTACGTATGTTGCTTTTTATATTTATATCATATTCGTAAACACATAATTATTGTTTTAAAGAGCAAATTGTTTTGATGATACAGCGGGCTGTAATGTGGCGACCCGCTCTATAAAAGTAATATTTTGAAAATTTGTATTGGATCAGACTTCTTTTTCTTATGTGTTCTTTGATAATATTATGTATACTATTGAAGTATGTATAGTAACTAAATTATATAACATTTATAAGAACCCTCTTTTAATTTAAACTTTCATTTGTACATCATTTAAACTTTAATTTTAAAACCTCCCATAATTGGAAGAAGAGTCAATTGTATTTTTAAAACAAGTTATTTTGGGATTTTATGAAAAAGTAGTACATATGCCAATACATGAATACAATGATATGAATACCAATACTGTACATTTTCACATTTATTTTAATTTAAGACCAAACGAAATGATTTTTCGTTGATGGAAAAAAACATATAATTTTTTGCTCTCCTTTAAAAACCACAAACTCAAATATAATTAAAATTAAAAAATAGTTCCAGCAGCAAGCATTTATTTACTGCTTTAAATAATCCTACAACCAGAATACGAAAAATATTTTATTGAATATTTGAATGGCTCCCAATACTCATATACCTATATACTTTTTATTTTTATTATATTATATTAAATTTATAATACCAATTTATTTACTCATTAATCAAACTGAAATATTCTTAAAATAATATTAATAGTCTTAAAATTTTAAAGACTCATTATTGATTTTGTCTTAAAAGTTAAAAAAAAAAACAAAAAACATTATAAGAAACAAAAAAAAAATAAACATTTTAATAACATAAAAATTCAATTAAATTATATAAACCCCATAATGTTCAGATTGTAATGGTTTAATTGAAATGTTAATGGTTTCAAAAACAATAAAAATTAATTAATTAATTACTTATTTTTATAAAAGTGTAAAAAACATTTTTCCACCCACTACAGCTATATCTATATACCCATACAATCAATAAATTAACACATTAAATATTTTACAAAATTATGTAATCATGTCAGAGGATCAACATTTTCTGTTTTTTTTTTTTGTTTTATTAATTTCAGTTTCATTATACAGAAAAAATACCTTAAAAACTATTTAACATTTAATTTAATTAACCCTTTTAGATCTGATGAATTTTGTAAGAAGCTTTATAAAAATGTAGGTTTATATTAATTATACCTACACAGGATATTAAAAAATTGTTCACAAAATCTATTCGAATTTTGAATTCATTTACTTAAGTAAAATCTCATTCATCATCACTAAATTGATTCAATCAGAACTCGAATGCCAAATTAGACTTTCCAAGCATATAAAATCTATCAGTATTAATTGATATATATATATACTGATATATTTTTCATTTATTGCAACTACTGAAAATGCTCGAACTTACATAACAGTTCATAAAAATAAAATAATTAAATTTTAACTCAATGACATTTAATTCTGTCAGGTTACTGTCATTAATTCTATATGCTACTCTTGTACCGAACGAAATTTGTTATTCAAAATATATCATGTTATGCAATCTTCTTCTTCTCTTTTCATTTACCCCATTCAGGATATAGTTATAATATAATATAGTCCAACAATTACCAGTGCTTTAGTTAATAATTCTGCGTTCTATGCTCTACTGATAGATAACAGTACAGACATGGCAATGATTTTAAAATTGCTAAAGTATGTTTAATTCAATAGTGTTAGTAACAAAAAAAGAAGTAGAAATTTATTACACAAGACACAATTCTTCTGCAACACAATAGAAAATTAACCTAGTCCACAATTACTTTACTCTGCTGTGAAATAAAAATATCTAGGCACGTTAATACTGAAATTTTTATAAATTTTCTCATTGTGAGCCTTAAAATCTTCTGCAATATTAGACATTTTTTTTTTTTTTACTCTATGACACCAGTTTCAAAAGACTGTTAAGCAGTTTTCATAAATTGAAGTCTTTCAGCATATCTTCCTTCAATCGTTTCCAGAAAATTTTTGATTTTAACTTTGTTTTTATTTGATGATTCGTCGAACTTATTATTTTGCAGTTATGTACCGCATCCTGGGAATTAATTAATACGAGATCAACATTGTGAATATATAAAATACGATCTTCAGAAATATATCTAATTCTGTTATTTGTACAGTATATTAAAAATTGAGTTATCAACACCAGAATATTTCAGTGTTCACTACTGTACATGTTATTCCTAACTCTTCACGAATAACATTTCTAAATTTGTGACAATCAGACATCATTGATAATTATTATATTTAATTATTATAATAATTATTTCTATGTATCAGATTTAAAGATTTTAAAATGTTAATGTACTAAAAAAATGTATATAAAGTCCAAGCACTGATTAAATTTTTAAATCTGAACCCTATATCTGCAATCCTGAAATAACGACGTCTGATTAATACAAATCATAGACATTTTTGTCACAATTCCATCGCCTGATTCTCAGATTGATATCAAAGCAATATTGTGCTTTTCAAGAAACGCAATTATTGTTAAAAATAGACAAATAGACAATTCTAAGGTAGTAAACGGTAAATATATAACAGTAAAAAATATAAAATTGTTGTCACAAATCAGTATCTTGAATCAACCAAATTTACGTGGTCCTATGAATAGGAGAAAAGAAAACCAATACATTATACGAAAGAAAAATTATATTAAAAAGATAGAAACGATTGAGCAAATATAGTTATATCGTTTTCAGAATTGCTACAGATAGTCAAGAAAAACCTAAGAAATTGGATATGAAGATGGTACTCTAAACACAAGAGTTGTGTACATTAAAGCGAAGTGCAACACATTTTGTATTATGTAAGTAGGTCGATTTCGTCTGAAATTTAAATTAGTACAGGTGTTTTATAGTTGGGATGGGGATTGGGGTACACAGTTTGAGTACCAACAGTTTGAGTAAAAACAGTTTTAACTCGATTAAGTAAGCCCAGAGTAGATAGAACTAAAACAGGCCTGCATTATTACTTCAAGTTATTCAAATTGATTTCGGGAATGTTTCACCAGCTCAGAACAAATAGAGACCGAATCTAAGACTTTTATATTAGACTGAAGATGATAACCAATATGTAAAAATAATTATATATAATTTAATCGGTCAAAATACCATTTAACAAAATACTATTAAAAAGGACTATATAAAACCTAGACTACAGACAAGAACAAATAGTTCAGTACAATATAATCAACTTTTAAATATACTCCTCTATAGAATATAAAAACTTTAAATCCTATAATGTTATAAAAAACTTAAATAAAATAAAATTTAATTTTATCTAAGAATTTAAATATTATCCTTAATTCCTTATTCTCTTCATACAAATGAAAATTCTAATCCATTATCTTGTTATAGTTAACTTTCCTAATTTAAATATATTTCTTAAACTTATCAATTAATAAAAATTATCATTAAATCTATGAAACGATAAAATTTTTACTCTCCTATTAAGACTATAATTGTTATGGCATCGCCCTTGGTTATCCTTTTGTATAAAATTGTATTGTAAAAAGTTGTATAATTTCTCTCCCTCTCTCTCTCTTTCCCTAATAATTCCAAATTTATATTAGAATTATTCATATTTAATACCCATGTACATTCAAAATACAGGTAACACAGGTAGGTATACTAAAATGCAACTGATTTATAGAGTACAACTCCTGAATGTTATTAGAAAAAAAAAAGTTTTGTTCTTCAATAAGGAAATAATTTAATAGTTTTGACTACATTTTGATTACATTACAATAGACTTGTAGTTGAAATATTCAAAAAAAAAAAAAAAAAGATAAAAAGTTTTGTCGTAATAGTTTTAATTTTCAAAAGTAGAAAAAAGTTTTTTGTATTTAATTCACAGGTGAAGTAATACAGTTTTGCTTTGGAATTTGATTTTATTTAAACAAGGAGCTAATTTTCTTTGCTTTCTTCCGGGTCAGATGAGCACTTGTAAGAGATTAATTTTTATTTAATGTATATTTTATTTATGAAATTTCTATATTATTAGATTAGTACTGATGTTGAAATTTGTCTAGATATTTTTATTTCACAACGATTAAATTCTGAATAATAGTTTTTAAGGATTAAATTAATTTAATTTAATTTAATTGATTTCACTTTACAAAAATAAAATATGGTGACCTTTTCCTGGTAGATGTGAGTCAGTTGTTGTGAGCTACATTGACAAATCTAAATTTGTCTATTACAATTGGTTAGAATAAGTTGAAATGAACTTATTTGTGAATAATTATTGCGTAATTGCTTATGCACCGGCATAAAAATACTGTATCTGAATTGAAAATCACAAAATAATCCTGAATTTATGAACATAAAAAAGCGTGGACAAAAAATTCGATCACAAAAATAAACAATAATTCGATGAATATATAACTCTGTGGTAACACTGATTAATATAACATTGAATAATATTGAAAAATTGACCCTACATTAAATTAATATACATTGTAGCTTAAGTGTAATCAATTTGAGAATAACAAAATTTGAATTAAAATTGTTACCAAGAACAGGCCACAGGAATAAATTAATAGTCAGATTTAGGCTCTTATAGCTCAAATAAAATAGTTATGTAAGTATGGAATTGAAGGTTGAAAATTTGAAGAAACAGTAAAGAAGAATTACGAAATCATTATAACAGATTACTTGTAATAAACTGTAATAAAGTTCATAAAAAACCAGAAAAAAAAGAAAACAAAATTTTCCACATCATTGCACAAAATTGCGCACATTACTCAAAATAATTTAAAATAATCTAAAATATGTAAGGAATAATTTTAAAAATTTAGGTATAGTGTTTGAATGAAATAAAACTGGGGATAAACGATATAGTAATTGATTTGTAGTATTAATACGTATATTCATAATCGATGAACATGTTATTATGGAAATTCCAGCTTTATTTGATTCGAATCCAAATTTTCGTCTACATTCTTTTCTCTTATTTATTGCCTAGTCTATGTAATAATTACATCTGAACCATTTCACAACCGATTTTCATTATTATTCTCTTAAATGATAGATATTATTTAAAAGGAGATGTAGCTAAAGTAAATAGTTTTTAATTTTCAAATTAGAAATTTCACCCCAAGTAGGTATAATCACATACATATACACATACATTTACATTTATCAAATTCCCCTCAAAGTACAGAGTTCATCATAATATACATTCACCAAGGTACAGTTCTCTTTCTCACCAAAATTAAATTTAGCTTCAATTAATTTTAAATAAATTATTACGTTTGCGGTTGTTGTCTAAGATAAATCAATTGAAAAAAATTATATATAAATTATAATTTCGAGAAGATTGGCCAATACTAGTTAAAACAAAAAAATGTTGGATGAGTCTATATTTTCAAAGCATTGTTCATGAAGCAAAATTTTTTATCATTTTGATATTGCCATTCAAGTTTTGTCTACAATGCTTGTCTCAAATTTCGTAATTATGTAAATTCTGTTGACATTAGATGTGTACGTTTATATTTTTATTTGAAGAATAGAAGACTTGAAGTGTTCTATTTTCTAGTGTCCTATGTTGAGCTCTATCTTCTTGAGACTTTCTTGAAGTTTTAAAATTTACTCATACATCTACAAATTTATAATATACCATTTAAAGACATCAACAAAATAAAGTGGATATGAAAAATGATTGAACATTTTATTCTAATCTGTGAAATAATAAAAATCTCACTTGGAGCTAAAAGAGATCCTTTATTTTGGATATTTCGTAGACCCACCAATTATTTTGTTGTATATTCAGAAAATCGAGTTTTGGGAAATTGAGCTTACGAATAAAACAGTGAATAAAGTAATAAAGTAAATTGAAAATGTAGTAAATTGAGATAAGTGTTATGGAAATTTATAAGTAGTAATTTTTGAGTAAGTTGACAACGGAATATAACTGCAAAAAGATAACAATCAACAACTAATAATATATTTAAAAATTTTCAAACAAATATGTACTCGTGTTTTGATTCTGCTGACACAAATAAATTAAATGTACCTTATCCTTATGTGGTATTATTCTATTGTCAACTGTCAACTTTTAAAATGTTAAGCCATATATGTGGATTTGTAATTTTGGAAGGCTTTTTTCGATTATTCAAGAGTTAACAGTGGAAACTAATTAAATGAAATTAAATAATTAAACATTTTTTTTTAATGGAAATAAATACTGGAAATAAATAATTAAACACTATTTCTGATGGAAACGAAATACTAAAAAATCAGATTTAGTCACAACTTAACGAAATTTATTTTTGAAAATACTATTTTCTTTACTCATCTTATCTGCTACTAACTTTCTCTATTGATTTGCATTATTTTTTTTTTTAACTATTATTTCTTAATTATTACATTTTTAACTATTATTACATCGTAAATAAAACTCTTTTAAATGATCCCATTTATTTAAAATTATTTATAAAGAATCTGAGCTTTCTTTTGCTATTTGAGCTTTTGTATCTCTGATGCCATATTATTCTTCTATAATTTTATAAAATAAAGAAGAATACATTTTCCATTCCCTTAGGTCACAGATGAAATAAAAATAAAAAAAAAATTTGAATTGGTTAAATTGTGTACAAAAATTAACTGCATTGTACAATGTAAAGGATATTAAATATAGCTCTGATTATTACGGTAATTATCCTGCAATTCATTGTTTACAAAAAGCAAATAAGAATTACAATGAAAATTTCAACAACTGAAAATGCTTTACATATAATAAAAGGAGCAAAAAAATAGATATGATGGTATTTTAATTAAGATCAGTACAGCGAAAAGGACAGATGTCAGAACTGATATTTGTTTTTTTTTCCTCTATTTATCTCTTCTTTTTAGTGTAATTACATTGTAAAATTTAGATTGTAATTGCGCGGAGGTAAACCAATTCTAAACCAAATTTTCAACCAACATAAAGTGCATTGGTGCAAAACTAAAAAAAAAATTCAAATATATTTTTAAAATTAAATATAATGTCGCTTGTTTTTTGATTTTGGACAATACTATAAAAATAAGTTTGAGTCGGTCATTTAATTAAAATTTCATTTATTTTGATTGTAGACGAAAAACAATAGACAAAAGCCATTCATAATTATTTATTTACAGTGAAACACTGAGACTCCATTGGTCGGTCGAAATTTATTTTTCAAATCGATAAAACAATGAGTAAAACAGTCTTTTCATCATAATTTTAATTATTTTTAATAAATACATTTTGTAATATTTATAATTTGTCTTCACCTCATCAATTTATTGAAATAATAAATGCAAAAAAACTTGAATTTAAATTTAAAATAAAATAGCGCAGAAATATGGCTATTAGACCTAGTTGTATAAGACCTAACTTACACTATCTCACAGATTAATTTAAAAACCTATTATAATAGATATATAATAGAATAGATTAATACAATAGAATAGAATAGATTAATAGAGGATAGTCTATTAATCTATTCTAATAACGATCCAACTCTGCTAAATGATTTCAGAGCCATTATTCCGGTTTAAAAAAAAATATTTTTACATTTCAACAATTTAGAAATGACAGTTAAATTAATACATATTACAATGTTAAGCTATACTGAAGTTAAAAAATGATAAAATTTTAATTAAAATTGTTATCAAAGACAGACCAAAGAAATAAATTAAACACCAGAGCGTATTAAATTATTATGTCAAATAAAATACCTAAATTAAATGTAAGGATGAAAATGACGGTCAAAACAGTATCAGATCCATGGATTATAGGGTTGATTGAAGTAAATAAAAAAATGAATAAATATTTATCATTTTTACATTTTAACCCTTTCCCATGAAAAAAAAATTAATTTCGATTGATTTTAAAAAATTAAAATATAATAATAATTAAATTTTTTTTTACATAACTAAACAAGAATTATGACCTGGATTGTTATTCTGGATTTTAAATTACTGAAATAACAATTATCATACATTTTAGAAGGATTTTCTTACATCTGACGATGGGTTAGGGTGGCTTTGAACGGATTAAGTAGATATTAATAATAATTAAAGAAAAATCTTTAAAACTATTAATTATATACCCCTGTATAAGCGACAAGTTTCGTGAACACTAAAACTGATCAGTAAATATTAAACTTCATAAAAATTAACAAAAAATGTATATTTAACAATCTACAAATTTGTATCAAATACAGACATCTTCCATCTAAAAATTTGCAAAAAATGTTGTACTCTTGAAATCATTGGCATTTGAATAGTTTATTGTAGTTTAATTCATTTCACTGTCTATACTTTTTTGAACAATTTCACTTGAGTGAAAATAGTTGCAAATGACAAGTATATATTTTTTTACGATAGGGTGTTCTAGTTTTCACAAAATTTTCAAATTTATTGTTTAAAATTGTAGGTATATGTCCTTTATAAACTATTGCGGTAATATCAATTTTTAAATCATATGATGTGTGTACTTGGAAATATTTATATTTTCGAATAAACATGGCTTCTCATTCAAAAGATGTGATATACGGGTTCCTCTTTTAGTGAAAAAAAATTTAAATCTGTCTCTGTTGCACTTATAAGTCTTGCGATAAAGCATCCCACGTAACATTTTATTGTTATAAATCAAAATTAGTGCTATTAGACTCCTATAAGACTTCCGGTGAGGAATAAAGATGTTGTAAAGATATTTTTATGGGAATAACGCGAGTAATATTGCTATAATAGTGTTATAATATTGCTATAACATATATATAATATTATATTAGTAGTTATTCTAATTGTTAAGTTTTTTCTACTAAAAGCATGTTGCCACTTTAATTTACTAACATTGATTATTAACGCTATCCGCACTGATGGACTTAGGCTATAGGTTTAAGTGCCTATATCTTGCACAAAAATGGATGATGTATCACTACTCAAAAAAATATAGTAATAAATTTGACAATTTTAAAAAACAAAATGACTACTACAGCAGAAAACTAAAAGGCCAGTTTAATCGTTGAAGAGAATATTAAAACATCTACTAAAATTGTGTCTGACCATAAATTGGACAGTTGAAAAACAAAAATCTTACAAATACAATTGGCTTATTACCAACTTTAATACTTAAATTGAAACAATTGAAAAAAACAAAATCTCTGATTACAAAGATGCACATGTCACGGAAATTCTTTGTTCTATAATAAAATTTCACCTGAAAAAATCTTCTCATTTACTAGTGACCTAAAAACAATTCGGATGAATTCAGTAAAAAAAATTCTAGCTATATAGTGAATTATAGTTAATTAAAATCAAATTTACATCGTTACATAATTTTTTAATAAAAAGTATGTCAAAAAAAAAATGATGGCATTTTACTGACATCATTTTTATTTATTTACTATTAATGTTTAATTAATTTTAAAATTACCTACCAAACAGGATAATTAAAATTAATTCTAAATCTTGACAGAAGTGATTTTATTGTAATTTTCTGTATTACAATTAAACAACAACAACAACTGAGACTTTATTACAACAGTGATGTTTAAAACACTGGATGGATGGATAACGTCAATGCAGTGACATTTTTGTTGGTGATTTTTTATAACATTTTTTTATTATTTTTTATTATCTATTTTTATTATTATGTTTTCTGTTGTATATACATTGACTTGACACAGCAATATAATTAACTTTTGTGCCTCTATTAATTAAATTTTTGTTTTGTTACTGTTGTTAACGGTTATAATATGTATAAACAAACATTTTTATATATATATTTTAGTTTTTTTTTTTTTGAAATATTAAAGAAGCTTCATTGCACGAACAAAAGAAACAAAAGAAATATTATTGCGGTAAATTGCATAATAAATTTTATAAAATAATTAAAAAATATTGCGATTAATAGTAAGCTTACAAACACAATTTGCATATATATATATATATATGTATATACATTTTAATGTATATAAAAACAAATCGTATTTGTATTTATTAATGAGCGAAATGGTGAAATTTTGAGGCGCGCAATTTTGTTGTTATTATTATTATTTTTTTTTTTTAATTGTGATAATGCAATGGTGAATATTGTGAATGAAAAATAAAATTAAAGTAAAGTGAAATGAAATAAAAGTAGTGATGTAAAATCCGGTGAGGGTGTATATTACAAAAAAAAAAAAAATATATTAAAGAAGTGAATGAAATATGAAAGAAAATAAATGCTATGAAAACTGTTTTTGTTTTGTAATTAAATGGGTTTACCTGAGATATGATAATTTGTTGAATGGATCATCCTGAACTTTTATGAAAATAATATAAAATCATATTTTTCATGTAATTATAAATTTTTATATATATATTATGTATATAATAAATAATATATAATGTAATGACAATGAGATTCTTTTAATATAGTAAATAACAAATTATTACATTAGGTTTTTTTGTTTTAAATAAGTACGCATAAATTTATTGTGTACAGAAAGTAAATGTTTGTATGATAAGAAATATTGTTTATTTATTTGTAGTATATTTCGAGATTTAAAATTATTATTACACTATTTAGAAAGTAAATAATTGTCTATATTTGCTTCACTAATTTTTGTAACATATTTTTTGTCACCATTCAAATACTTTAGTAATTTATCAATGATCTTGGATTACAAATCATCTTTACCTACATCTGATGGAATAATCTCATATGAGTATAATGAACACACATTAAAGTTTAGCTTAAATTCAAGTGTATTAATAGTACAGAAAAATATATGAGAATATAAAATATACTAATATTGACTTTATATTGTGACGTTCCAAATAAATTAAAATATTGATAGGTATAAAAATATGTACTGTAGTATTCCATTTTGAGCCTAAATAGAAGGTAAAACAAAATTTAAAGTGGAAAAAAATTATTTTGTTCTATGTATGCTAGAGAGTAAGTTGAAAAAAAATCATAAACACTATTGAAAAAAAAATTAATGGATTTGTTCGTTCACCAACAACACTGGAACTCAACATATAGTAATATTCAACTACCTGCACTACTCCTATTTTGAATTTTAAAAGTTTTAAAACTCATATGTGAGTTATGAAAACTAAATCAAATTCCCATTTGGTAAAACTAAAACTATATGTTCATATAATTATTAATAGCTTGATTTAGTTTGAGCCGGAATTGAATCGAATTTGTATTCTATAATCCAGATTTAATAATTGTAAATTTGTAATCACATCAATGAACTTTTTTTCAGAGCCCTGTAATACAAATTATGTATGTGTGTTCAATTGTGAGTTCCACATATTTGTATTACATGTTATTATACATATATTAGCTTTCACTTAAACGATGACAACTCAATTTCAAATTACAATATAGTGCAGACTTACAAATTTTCGGGATGCAGAAATTTGAATATTTGTGACCATAGGCTTAACAACTTAATGCTGATATTATTAAATTTCATCATCCTTCTAACCATCCTGAAATAAAACCACGATATGCACAAATATATTACTTCAAAACAGTGTCCCAGTACAACAGTATACGGTACGGTACAAAATATTACTTAAGTACAGTAATATAATTTACATTTTTAAATATTTTTTTCTTGGAAATACACATTAATTTATATTATTTTTTTTAGTTTTTAATAAATCTGTAATTTTTATACATTTCGTATGTATAAAATATTAAATCTATATCATATACTGAAAATACTCTTTATGGATTAAAAATATGAATACAAAACAAAAACGGCATGTTTTGTTCTGACTTTCCTAAAAGTGTTCATTTAAGAAGATTATGGAAAATTTAATCCTTAAATGCATTTTTGTGATAGAAGAAATATTTACTTTTTAGTATTTTAATCAGTATATGTTATGGGTAACCATCAGTTAACCAGTAATATACATATCCAATTTTAAATGAGATAAATGACCGCATTAAATAGATAAAAAAAAATATTGGACAGAAAGTTGGATATAACAAAAAAAATTATTTACGAAGCAGCGAAGGTAAAATCGTCGGTAGGGTGCAAAAACATCTAAAGGGCATAAATATTTTATACTAAATTTACCAGTTAGTAATAAGAACATTTTAAATAATAATGATGATAATAACGACAGTATTAATGTTAATAGCATTGATGATATTGATAACATTGGAGACAATAACTACATAAACAATAATAACATAGACAATAGTTACAAAGATACTAGCTCAAGATACCAGATACTCGGGTCTTCGTCTTGGCGTATTTTGATATTTAACTTAGATCATAATGAAACATCGGCAAAACTATGTATTATGAGACCTGGGCTCATTTTGAATACTATTATGAATGTATTTTTGAACTGGTATGTATTAGTAATGAAAAATAAATGGGCTAAAATAAAAATTTGTTATTAATTTATTAATTACAAAACAATATGTCCATAGGATTGTTACAAAATACGATATAATCATTAACTCATCAATTATAAAGACAAAAATATTTTTTTCTTTAACGTGGTACAGTAAAGGTGCAGCATTGGCAGCTGTTATTGCCAGTTGAAGACAAAAATAACAATGACTAAGACTAATTTTTTCTTTTGTTTTTTGGTTTTTGGTTTTATTTTTGTTGAAAGTTACAGTTTCCTTTCAACTATTTTACACCTTTGATATTCAATGTTGCCATATGGGAACAAAGAGGTTAATTACTTTCTACGTTAAATATATAGTATGTCCTACATATGGGTATCCTATTCTTAATACCGTAATTATTAATAGATTAATTTTCCAATGGAACTATATGGTTCGCAATCGATCGGTTTTCAAGATTAGGAACTCAAACATTTTTTTTTTTAGTTTTATGAATTGTCCCATAGTTTAGAAGAGTAGATAAATATTTTTAACAACAAAAATGTATAACATAATCGATCACAGGGCTTAAAATAAAAATATTTTCCTTTTTTTAATAACAGCATTTTTCCAAATAATAAAATATTGTGGCGGGGCTTGCAATTTTTTCCTATTTAATAAGAATCGACCTTCATTTTGATTAACGATACAATAAAATGGGTAACTTCAAACGAATATTGGTTTAGGAAATACAAAAATTATTGATTACAAAAATATTATTTTGTGTACATTGAATCGGAAATCGTATTTTGTGTACATTGAATATTTTCTCCAGCAACTAACAGTGATCAATATTAAATCCTGATTATTTTCACTGTATTCCCACTTTAAATATAATTATTTACCATAAAAATATTTTAATATCAGTTTCTATCTGCCTCTCTATTCAAAATTATGGAAAATATTTTGTATCACAGAATTAATTTCAAAGCACATTTCAATTCCATTATTAATAAAGCTAACTCTATGCTAGGATTTATAATGCGCTGAGCTAAGGAGTTTACACATCCCTACATTACAAAACATTTATACAACATATATGTTAGACCTACACTTAAATATGCTGCGCAAGTTTAGTCTCCATATCGTAAAGTTTAAAGTACTGAAGCAGTTTAAAATTTTACGATTTACACCGCTTGCCTTTTCATGGTCTGACCCTTTTCAACTTCCTCCTTAGGAAGATCGGTTGCTTTTGATAGACCTGAAATCTCTCCAACAACGCCGATTGGTGGCTGATATTACATTTATTCATCGACTTATTGCTGGGAATATCCTGGCACCTAAAATTATGGATTTAATAGTTTTTAAAAAGAATTTGCATAATTTACGTTCCGCATTGACCAGTTTAGTATTGCTAAACATAGTACTGATGACGATAAATTTGAGCCAGTGACTAGAATGTTACGTGCAATTCAACTCGAGAGCAAATTGTTTTGATACTAATGTTAGTAAAAAAGAGCTTAAAAATAAAGTTTGATAATCGATTAATAGTTATTGAAATTGATATTTGGTCTTTTTCTACTCTCTTTTTGTATTTGAATTTATTTTTTTAACATTCTACTGACTATAGCATGTTAGCTATTTATTTTCACCTCTTACTAGCATTAGTTACTAACGGTGAGGGATAATAGCCCACTGGAAGATGATATCATCGCTTAGCAACATGATCCAAGTTTTCGTCTATAATAGACATCTGATTTGCTTGCTCTAAGCAATATCTGACAATAAATAAAATTCGAACTTTTCAATCTGGCAAGAATGGCAACCTTTTAAATTTATTCTTTCATTTTTTTGGATTTCACTTAAAGAGAATTATACATTTTTTTGTTATTTTTATTTTTATAATTTTTATTATTATTATTACTACTATTATTATCATTATTCTTATTATTATTATTATTATTATTACTGTGAATTAAATACGTGTATATGACGTATGCAAAAGAATTTATGTACGAGAATATTAAGTATAGAAAATGACTGTAAAAATAATATGAAATTTTAAAAAGGATTCTGTTTTTTTCCATTTAATTTTTTTTTTGTTTGTTATAATGTGCGATACCATGAATAATATTCCCGGCGAGAATGTTTTTAAGAGATTAAAGTATGTGTAGTGAAAATGCACTTCAAATTATATATGTACTAGTATCTAGTGTTAATTTTTCATATTAGTATATTATACCGCTAGCTATACTAACATTTTCTTTTTAAAAATGAAAAATTGAAAAATCCTACGAAATATAAATAACATACTATGCGTGTATGTGTATGTACATGGTTATGCGAGTATATTTTGTAGTTATAAAAATCACATAAAGTAAAAATTTTCCCATGAAACCAATTAAATTAAATGCGCTCATAAATAGAAAATATAAAAATAAAATAGTATCAAAAAAACAAAAATAGTGTAAGGAAATAATAATAATAATAAAAACTTGAAATGGATTAAAATTCATAAAAGTAAAAAAACAAAATCAAAAAATAAGTACAAAACAATAAATATATAAAGTGAAATTAATTTAGAATAATTGTTAAAGTATTCTGAATTGATTCACGTACACACGTTCTATTTTAAAATTAAGCTGTATAACTTGACATCGCATCATGTACATTTTTTGTTAAATTAACTTGTGCGACCTTATACCAGCATACTTGATAAGTACATCAATATGTTACAATCAAATGAAACAAAATAACAAACTTAGTCTAAGCGAAAATTGCAGGGGCCGATGTTATTACGATAATATTACGAAGATGATAAAAAAATAAGATTTGCGGAGAAAAAAAATAAGATTTTCAGAAATAAGATTTTCAAAAAATAAGATTTTGAAAAACCAAGATTTTGAAAAATAAGATTTTCAGAAATAAGATTTCCAGAAAATAAATTTTCAAAAATAAGATTTCGTCACTATCCGATGAAAATCACTCTACTGTTGCTATTCGACATAGTGTCGCTTGATCTGCAGCTATCGTCTAGTAACCGAGATGAGTCCCGAAAAAGATTTGAACACGTACTTTCACATCTTTACATTGTATTTTCCTCCACGCTACCCACTAGGCTACATAGAGTGACAAAAGCGAATACTATTTAACAAAATTAATATTGACGTACATACAAAATTTGACATTTTCTTTTATAATTAATGAAATTAATAATTAACTTTTATTTTGTTTTTTATTAATTTGATAGGATTTGCTTAATTTACAATAAAGCTATTTTTTATTTTTTCTATTAATTTTATTTTCTTAAAAACAATATTTTTTGTAGATGGTGGCTTTATCTTGTAATACATCCGTATACATTTTATAATTATTTTTATTCAGAGGCATCACAGTAGTTTTATTTTTAATTCTTTATGAAAATTGAAAATAAAAATTTATGGATAATTGTAACATATATATATATGTTAAACTATAAATTTTATAGTTGTACTATATATATATATATATTCATTTGATATAATATTATGTTCACATGTAATATTTAGGGCGTTGAGGAGAGTAAAACCACAATGTGTCAAGGCCAATGCAGTTAAATAACCTAAATTACAATTCTTGTGTTTTTCTGCTTTTTGTTTTTTTTTTGTTTTTGGTTATAATTTTAAAGAGTTTGGAAACTGCACAATTATACATATATATGTAATTTGAAAAATTAAAAAAATATGTTGTAATAAATGTTGATTTTGCTAAATATAATATAGAGAGCTCCTAAAACAGTGTTTAATTTATATTTGTATGTATATATGTAGATCTAAATAAAAATAAAATGAAGGGATCAAATTTTAGAATTCAGTTTTAATTTTGTTATTGATATTTTTGAAATGAAAAACAAAATTTGAAATATCTTTTATGAGAAATTGATTATTTTTTGATGAATAAGAACTAATCAGCAAAGCAAAACTATAATTATCAGGACATGATTAGAAACATGATTTGAATTCTGTAAAAATTCATATTTTGAGCTAACTCTTGGGTTGAGCTTACAATTCTTAGGTCAATTTTGAGCTTATATTTTTAGCTCAAATGAGCTTATCCATTTAGCTCAATTATAATCAAGCTCAACATTTAAATTTAGTTTTGAACTTAGTCTGATATTTGTGTTAGTCTCTTTTACGACCTTGATTAAAGTATATCTATAATTTTAAGCTAATTGTGTGGAAACAATTACGAATGTTGCCGAATATAGAAAAACATTTTGTTACAATATCTACATTCATGCTTTTAAGTTTTCAGTATTTTATAAAGTACTAAAATAAAACTGAAAATTATTAACAAAAACAAAATTGTTGTAAAATTTTACAAGTATAAAATTTCTGTTTTAGATTTTATAATTAAATATATAATTTTCTGCATTTATCTGGATGTTTGTAAGTTCGACGGAATACTCCAACATATATACAAATTGTAACATCATGTAATTGTCATAAACATAGTATCTGTTTTTTACTGCTTATATATGCCATCTGTCATTTGTCATTTATCATTTGCCATTTGTCATCTGTCATCTGTCATCTGTCATCTGTCATCTGTCATCTGTCATCTGTCATCTGTCATCTGTCATCTGTCATCTGTCATCTGTCATCTGTCATCTGTCATCTGTCATCTGTCATCTGTCATCTGTCATCTGTCATTTGTCTTCTGTCATTTGTCATCTGTCATCTGTCATCTGTCATCTGTCATCTGTCATCTGTCATCTGTCATCTGTCATCTGTCATCTGTCATCCGTCATCCGTCATCTGTCATCTGTCATCTGTCATTTTTCATCTGTCATCTATCATCTGTCATCTGTCATTTCTTATATGTGTCATTTGCCCATCATTTCATAATGATTGTCATGCCATTCAAGTGTTAAATTTAGATGGCGCCATAGGACTTTTTACTTTTATTATGTCTTAAGTAATTTCATTTTACAATTTGAATTTTACAGTAGAACGCTACTATGATTGTAAAAATATAAAATTATTATAAGTTTTTATTATATAGTTAGGTTTTGTTATCATTAAAATATTATTTGAATTTAGTATTTCTATATTAATTTAAATTGAAATTATCTTTTTGACTAACTTATATTATAATTAATTGAATACAATAGAATGTCGAAGAATATTGATTATTTAGAATTATTGAGGTCTTAGGATAATATATGTTTAAATTTTCAATGATAGCAAATAAAATGTCACTAAGATGATCGAGTAAATGACCCTTAGGGAATAGAAAATTCTGCACCTTAATACAAATATTCTGTTTATATGGTAATTAAAAGCATTCTAATGTATGATATTGATAAATTAGTAAGCAAATACATATTTTTCTTAAGCTTGAAATGAAAACTCTAATGAAGGAAGAAATGCTAGAATCTATTTTGCTTCCGTCATTTATGGCGGGTTACAAACTAGTATTCTTATAAACTTCATGTTTTTCTAAATAAGAATTTTAGCTCACAACCCCGTTACATGTTAGTAGTAAAAAACAATGTCGACAAATAATGGTAGAAAGATTAGAAGATTATAATATATTACAAGGGAAGTTATAACTACCAATTTTAGAGTGGGAACATTAATGAAGTATATCTTATTAATTGCCTGGTACCATGTTATAATTGAAGCAAAATAAGTCAACAATTTAAAATACCAAACAATAAACTAATGTAAATTTTACACAATTTTACTTAACCTTTACAAAATTTGATATATATATATATACCTATAATAAGATAATTTAATAAAAATATCGTAAACAATAATTAAATTTAACAATTTTGAAGTTAATTTTTTTTTAATAGAATCAGTTAAAAATTGTTCACTGATGAACTGCATTTACAATTTGAAATCAAATATATTGGATCAAAATGACTTAATCTAAATTAAAATCTGTAATCAACAACAACTGGAAGAAAGTAGAGTTAGAAGTATATAACCGGGTAGTATAGTCCGAAATCATCCCAGCCGCAGTTCTTTTCCGTTGTTATTCACTTGTTCGAAAGAAGTAAGTTCGTCTCATAGGTAGTTAATACAAATATATCTCGATGTATGTTATATCGAAGACTATAAACAAAAAATTTTGGAATAAAATATCAAAAATCGTATAAACCACGCTTACATTTATTTACTTCAGAAGCAAAACATTGTTTTGAATTAAAATCGCTGAAAACAAATTTGTCTGCCACTCATTTCAAACAAAAAAAAAATTCAAGGAGATGTTTTCTCTTGTTTGTTTTTTTTTTTTTGTTCATATTCTTTTGTATACACAATATTATTTACGTTTACGTATGTATTCCCAGAATTTTTCCAGTTGGTTAAATTACAAATTTTTACTTTTTTTAACCTTTATCTTTGTTTTTTTTTTTTTTTGTTGTTATGTGGTTCAACAAATTCGCCCGGCTCATTGAAAAATTGATTTTAACCTAAATCCCACAAAATATACAACTTATGTATTCCTGTAATGTTTTTTTCGCATTTTCTATTGTTACAAAAAAAAACACAAAATTTTCTCAACATTTTCATTTCAACTTTTCTAGAATTTCGTAAATCGTGCATATATTTTCAACGTACATTCAAACAAAATTAAATAGGATATTATTTATATAAGGATGTGATAGGCGTATCGAATTTATTTTCAATTCATTTGACATCATTCATTCTATCTATCTCTATATATAAACACAACATCACCTAAAATATCTTACACATCCGTGTACATATTGTGTATATAAATGGTATCTAAGGTAAAAAAAAAAAAAAAACAAAAAAAAAAAAATTCGGTGAAAATTTATTGAATTTCACGTTTTCATTTAAAAAGGGAAGAGAAAACCAAAATGAAAAATAATAACAAAACAACGCTCATCACAATAAATTTAATTTACAATTGAAGTGTAAATAGAAAATGAATAGGTCGAATGGTAAAATTTTACTTTATTGTTGTTATTTTCTTTTCTTTTTTATTCAGGTAGGTAACCATGCTTTCCTTTTATGTTATTTAAAGGTAAAAAAAAAATATTATGTGTAAGTGAGTTGCGTTGAAATGGGCTGAAATGAAAATATGTGATACATGATTGGGTGGGATAAATGTGATTTTTATTTATTTATTTATTTTATTTGAAAAATTTGTAAAATTTAAAATATATATATGTGTATATAATAATATATAATTCCTTTTTTAATGATTACAATGATCGGTATTCTAACAAAGGGAAATTTAAGATACTAACACAATCATTTTCTTTTACAATCAATTTACAATAATCAGGAAAATCAATGAAAATTTTGCTAAAATGTTTTTAATTTTTTATAAATATCTAAAATGTATGTAATTGATTTTCTTAATAATATAAAATATACAGGAGGTTGAATTCATGTCTACTGGATTTGATTAGATAATAGAATTTTTGCAAGAAATAAAAACTATACAAAAAAAAAAAATTACAATAATTAATGATCATAGTTTTAAACGTTGATAAATTTCAAGATATTTTTGAATTATTGGATTTTTGTAAGAATTACATTTTTGCGTAATGAATGTAGGAATTGAAGACACGCCTCAACGATTGAGGTAAATGAAAAATGTTAAGGTCACAAAGATTTAGTATTGCAAATTTTATTTTTATTTTATTTTATTGAAATGATTGTCAAAGTGGCGTAAATGAAATTTAAAAAAAAAATTGTTAAGATATCCTAACAAACAGTATAGGCAAAAACAGACTTGAACAAATAGATGTGCGAAAGCAATCCAAAATGGTCTGAATTTGACATCAAAACAGGCAGATATTTTTTAAAAATAAAACAACGCCCAATGTCAATCAGGAGCAAAAAATAATATAGTTTCTACAGAACCCGTCGTTAAGGGAAACACACGTACACGGAACAGATAATGTATCGATTTTTATAAAATATATGTCGCTTTATATAATCGAACTTGTAATCACAATCAGTAAAAGATAATAATGTACCATTGCTAGCACCTTCAAGTTCAGTAAATTCAGTAGAAGCAGCCTCGTATAGTAAATTAATACAAACCTCTTCTTATAAATTAATATTGTGTTTAAGACTTTAGCTATGGTGTAGTGTGGTAATCGATTTTCTACACTTAAAATTTAAAAAAATATGTCTAAATTCAATATAGATTAGATGAAATTTTTTATTTGAAGGTTTGTTCTATAACCATTATATCAATTTATTTCTAATATATCATACTTCCATTAATAAATTGCTTTTTAATCTCCGATTTTTCAATAAATCTGGAGATGCTTGAACTGTGAACGTAATTTTTCTAATTAAATAAATCGAAGGACTTTTAATTTCAATATAATTATTATATTCATTTGAAGATTTGACATTGACATAATATTATCACGACATTGAAAAAATTTTAATATTTTGATGGATTCGACTAAATTACGTCATATAGACTTCATAGCTGCCGAAAATATCAGCCAAGAGTTAAGCTCACAGAAAATATGAACCGCATCACCAGCCTTTTTTGAAAGCTGTTACAAATTAAGATTTAGTATTAAAATCATTTTAGTTAATAGACGTTAGTTAAGATTTAGGTTAGGTTTATATTAGGTTTTATATTAGCATAAAAAATTAATTAAAGGTTTTTGCTTGCCATGTTGTCCTTTGCAAATTAAATTTGTTCTAAATATTTAAGTCAGGTTAGTCTAAATAATTACAAATCAAAGGTACAATTATTCTAGTAATATAAGCTCTTGAAATATAGAATTAAAATATATAAAAATAATATATTGTACAAATACATTTTGGCAATAAATAAAATAATAATAATAATAAATATGAACCGCATATCCGGTGGTGATATTATCTGTATTCATTAAAACAAGCATATATGCCACAGTTCAAAAAAATCCAAAACTGCACCATATCACTCAAGAAACATATACAAGTTGTACTTATAAGCATAATTCGAAAACTTTCTTACAAGATTTAAATTTAATGAATTAAATCTCAAACGCCAAATAATTTGTTAATAATTTATCATTTCTTCAGAAAACAAATCAATTAGAAAATTTTATCTATTAAAATTAAATAAAAGAATTAATCTGATTTTATCTTAGAAGTTATGGTAACGAAATAACTTTGAGAAATTTTTTTTTTTTTAAATTAATTATATTGAAAGCAAAACACTGATTCAAAGTGTTTTGACACATTTTTAATTTCAATGAGTCTCATCCATTTATTTTACTTAAAAATAAAAATTATTATTTCTATTTATTTTTTATTTTTTTGTATACAATATACAACATTTTTAAAGAATTTTCTTTCAAATTTAATTAAATAGAAGGAGAAATTTGTACGCAGAATCTTTACATCCAATGTAAATTTTTTTTTTTTTTTTTTATTAAATTGTCATCTTGTTCGAATATAAAATTATTGATATGCTCTAGTTATCATTAAATATTATTTTCTTTTTCCATATTAAATTAATGTATATATATATACCATGTACATTGAGTAAATCTCTGAAGTCTATTAAATCTTAATTTTAATCCTTGCAACGCTGGGATAACAAGACGTTAATATAAATACAATTTTTCTCATGCTTTTTCATTTATTTTTTATTATATTCATTAAATGCCTAGAGGGATGTGATTTTTATAACAGAAACATGTTTTTTATTAATATAATTTTAGATTCATTCTATTGTAATTTTCATCATCATCATCATCATATCAGGATCAGGCGATCCCAATTCCTAAATAAAAAGTAGATATTATATTATAAAAAATAATAATAAAAAAATATAAAAATGGCATACGCGCGCGAAAAAAAAAATTGATTTTGAATTAAAAAAAAACAAAAAAAAAAACATAGAAAAAGAACAGTTTTACACCCTAAATTAAAGTCTAATTTCATTATTTTAAATTATTGTTGAACATTTGCTATATATTCAGTGGTACATTATTAATCAAATATACTCGAAGGATGATGCATGTTTTGCTGACCTAATGTGTAACGACCTCATTTTTAAATGGAAATTAAAAAAAAAAAATATTATTTGTTAATATGGTTAATAAAAATACAAGGGACGCTTAAAATACTTACATTTTTATTAAGTTTTTATTAAAGCGACTCTAAGGTTGGTAGACTTAATAAAAGAAGGGAACAAGTGAATAACACCAAGAACCAAAATGAAAAAAGCCATAGTTTTGTTTTTTATACAATCCAAAGTTTATGGGGTTAACACCCTTACTGCTTTATACATATTTGAATACAGAAGTTTTTTTGTTTAGAATTTTTATGGTATATCTATGTGAACCAAAACTCTCAACTATTTTATCATTTATTTTATCTCAATAAAAAAGGGGACCAGTTCGATAAACCCATAAAACATTTTTTACCTTCGTCGAGAATCGAAGCTGGGACCTTTCGGAGTCAAGTCAGGTGATCTACGTACTGCACTATCCATCGTAAATAAAGACAGTACACCCTATTAATTACGGTACACAACCTATTACGGTACACAACGAATATTGAAAAGGCTATGGTAAACAACAAACATAAACATTTCCTTAATTTCATTTTAGTTTTCATATTTCAACAACGAAAGGCAAAAAAATCTAACTATAGGTATTTATTCAAATAATTTTGATTACATTAAATTTTTCATATATTGGGGATTTGAATTATAATAGCCTCAGTTCCGCGTATACTAAATAGCCGAATCAATTTGCGAAAATAAATGAAAAATAAATCAAATGAGCCTTAAGTATTGTCCCGCAAGGAGATAATGAAAATTACACTAGAATGAAAATCTACAGTTAATTCGTTTTATATATAAATTTGCAAGGCTCAAGGCGTTCAACTCAATTAAATATTGATTAAAACCATTTCTATTAAAAATTTCATTACACTAAATCCGATAGAATTCTAATATCAAGCCGTTAACATATTCACAATGTGATTAATCTATACTGAAGCTCTCAGTTTTATAATTTTCTTATTATTTTAGTTTTACAAAAACCTTTCAATTACTACAGACTTCATACATATTTTGTTTATAAAGATATTATAATATCTTTAATACCTAGCCTTTACACTCAAATGAAATAATTTTGATGAAAGGGCATTTTTTGCAAATTGTTCAAAACATTTTCAATTTCTATCGTCTGAACGTATAGAAGGTTTCTATATCGAAATATAAGATCGTAAATTAATGTTACTTCAAGCTATATGCCAATCATATAAAATTGTACCAAAATCAAAATTCAGTTGAAGATAGAACGATATATCAATAGAGCGCAACATGTAAATGAACATTAAAACAATGCTACGGTCACACTTAAAACAAAATTTATAACACAAATATAAATACATTTATAGAATTAAGCATTGCATTAACACTCCAAATTGTGTATGAACTTTAAAATTACAAATAAAGAAAAAAAAAATATTCAAGTTCATATACGAAATTCGAATTTTACTAAATTCATAAATATAAAATGAGTATACTCTTACTAACACGGGTAATCACAGTTATACTACTAACAGACATGTAATATCACAATACTGTAATATTGCTAATATCATGATATCGTGACAAGTGTATCACCTAATTGATATTAATAGATAATATTGTAATTCAACACGGCAATACTGTTCATCACAGAAATCTGGTGTAAAGCACCGTCAATCATTTTTTAAATTTTTAGTACTAAAAAACAATTGATTTGACTTATTTTTAAAATGAAGCAAACATTTTTTTAATTAATAAGGGGACAAAATAAAAGAAAGAGGCAACTTTTAATACAATTTAAAGAAATTATTATTTTTCTTTTTTTTAATTTTGGCCTTCCATTTTATTTGTCATAATAATGAAATATGAATACTACGGCTGTGTCTGTCATAGTACTTTTGATATTATGATGTATAGAATATTAGAATATTGATATAATAATAAAGCTGTGGTGATGTAGGAGACAGATCGCCTCCCGAAATCACGTAATATAATCTAATCTAAAACTAATATGCAGAATCGTAATATATACAACTTTTACAACTCTGAAAATACTACTTCAAATAAAAAAAATCATCATTAAAACGTATTGATCAAGATTGCATATTTTCGTAGCTATAGTGAGTATTTGTTAGACATTATTTTCCCAATCCTCCAATTGCCCTCAAACCTACTCTAGACCAAGTTATATTTCAAAATGGATGAATACCACCACCACCCTGTATAATGACAATAAAAATAGAATAAGAAAATATTATTATCTCATCATAACAGTAAAAAAATAATAATAATAATAATAATAATGATAATAATAATAATAATAATTGCATAAAATTTTATGTGAATTTTGCCAAAAGGATGAATTTTCCATTTTGTTTTTGTTGTTTTTATTTTCATATTTGTTTGTTGCTGATCCTGTAATTTTTCTACCATTTTCCTTTTCTATTACTATAGTATAGGTTGCTTAAAAAAAATATGTTTTTTGCTTTTTTATTTTATAAAATTCAAAATATTATATACATGTATTATATTCTAAGATTTTAAGGTATGCATACGTCACTGATTTTCATTATTGAGGTTTCGAATTATGTATTTCCTAAACTGAAATACAAGTAAATGCGCCTTTGGGCTATTTTTGTTGTTTTCGATTTTTGTTATTTTTTATTGCATTTCTATTCAAGGTCTTATTTTAACTAAATAATAAATGGTGGTTAAGTTAAATTTCAATAGAATGGCAAAGAGTTTGTAAATGTTTATATATATATATTATATATATTTTCTTCGACTCCAGTTTTTTGTTGTGTATAATATGTACAAGAGTGAATATGTAATAAAAATATCGTATTTTAAATGAAACAAAAAAACAAAATAGATATAGAAGAGGAAAAAACAAATTTTCAAAATTTATTTTGTTATAAGTGTCGACCAAAATTTTATGTCTATTGCCATTCATATCCTGCGGTTATTTAAAAAAAAAAGAAAAACAAAAGAAAAAAAAATATTTATCAGATTATGGGTTCAAATTTTAAATGAAGTGTTGTTGTTGTTGTTGTTTTTACTACCATTATTGTATTTTCTCTCTATTAATATAACAAATTGTCTATTTTTGTATTACTTTTCTATGTTTTCGATTATATAAATATAATATATATGTATCCTATGTATATGCATATGTATGTAGTGAAACCAATTTTATTTTCCCTGTAATTTTCTTTTTATTGTTTTTCTATTTTTTATTTATTTTTCTTTTTCATCAGTTTTCATGTTTATAATAATTCAAACTTTATAGAAATAAAATTTTATTTAAAATTTTAACAAACATTTTGTTTTTTTGTTCTTTTTTAATTTTAATTTTATGTAAAGAGTGAAACAAAAAAGTTTATGCTAAACTTTGTTTTTTTATAACAAAAAGTTTTTATAACCGAAGGAAAAATAAATAAATAATAGCACTTAAACTTTATATATATATATATACATAACTAAGGTTTCAAACTAAACTATAATACAAAACTCGTTCAAAAAAGAATTCGCTTATATAAAAATGAATTCATTTACTTAGTAATAATTTAGCTTAGCTGAAAGGTTATCGCGGTCGGTCCAATTTCAACTAAGCTATTTTGAAATAAATTTTTATAGCAAAAGAACCAAGATACTTTTTTTTCTACAGCTTTAAGTATTTTGAATATTTTGCGACATTTTTTTAAATAGGTAATAAATAGAAATTGTATTGGAATAATCAAAGAGGAATTAATCCATTAATATAAAGTTCGTCGACTTAAATTCAAATAAAAATCCAAAGTTTTCATTATTTTTAACAATTTTTCTACTTAAGAAATATTATGTCAAGAGATATCTCCTTAATATCCCAAAAAATTATAACACAAAAATGCATTTAAAAATTATTACAAATGATAAGGACCGGTAATATACGAAGTTGAAGTAGTTGTAATTTTATTTGATAATTTTTTGGTACATCCTACCACTAGAAATAGGTTTAATTAAAGGAGTAAGGATTGAGGGTGATAAACAATATAGTCGGGGATAATAAAATGATAAGTGAGAGACGAACAAGACCTATATATGATGAAAACACATTAAAGGGAAACTTTTCACATTGAAGCGGTTCTCAAAATAAATGATTTTCTGAAAACTGTTTTGGACTACCTCGAAATATAAATTAATTAATCCTTCTAATCAAAATAAATCACAATTATTGAAATTAAATTGTTGGGTCATAATATAGTAATGTTGAAGCAAGAAGTAATTCAAGCAAAATGAAAACTAGGACTAATATGCCCAGTTTACAAGAAAGCAGGTATAAACAAATTTCAATAACTATAGGGGAATCACACTGCTGAACTCAACATATAAAGCGCTGTCTAATATTATTTATGAAAGGCTTAAACCGATAACGGAACAGATATTAAGCAAATACCAATTGGGTTTAGAAATCAAAGATTGACGATAGACCAAATATTCTTACTTAACCAAAGTATGCAGAAATGTTATAAATATAACGCTGATCTTTACATAACTTTCTTAGATTACAAGCAAGCTTTCGACAGCTTGAATAGAAATCAAATCCTGCAAGCGTTAAAAAAACAAGGAATATAGCAAAAACTTATTAGTATAATAAATATTACGATCTAGAACTGGAAGGCAATAGTATTAATTCAAGGGAAAAAGTTGGAAGAATTTAATATCAAATCAATGGTGAGATAAGGTGATGTACTTTATACCCTACTTTTTAATATTATATAATATTCCTATATAATATTTTTACATAAAGTTATAGGAAAATTTCATAGATCGATCTTCATAGATCGGTCAGAGCTATTCAAAATTTCATAGATCGGTCATTCGATAGTTGCACAAAATTTAAGAGCCTTGGCAGGAACTTTCGTGGTGCTTGAACGTGAAACATATAAAAAGGGTCTAAAAATTAACGAACACAAGACTAAGTATTTAAAACTTCAAATCACCAACTTGAGAGATTCCGCTCGTGACCGAAGTCAGTGGAGGACAAGTAATTAAGTAAGACTAAGTATTTAAAAATGTCCAGAGAAACCGGAAGAAGACAACTGCAGAATATAACAAATGCAGAATATAACTTTCCGAAATATAATTTAACTGTCAAGCTTCAATTATCTCAGAACACTTATTTAAAATGACAAGAGTATGCACTATGGCATGCAAAATAAAATTTAAATAGTCAACAAGTGTTATTTTGCTTATCAAAGTTACAATTTATAAATGTGCTATACACCCAGTAGCCACATACCGTTGTGAAGTTTGGTCAATGACAATGCCTAATAAAAAGGGGCTTCGAACTTTCGAACCAAAAATACTAAGAAAAAGTTTTACTGCAAGAAGGCTGGGGTGTAACAGTGAGCTTGATAACTTAATTGAAGGTGCAAATATTGTTCATTTTACAAAATCGTAAAGACTAAGATGGGGAGAATGAAAGATGAAAGAGCACAAAGGAAAATATATAGTTATCGTCCTGATCTTAAGCCAGCTAGAGGTAGACCTGAAGTAAGATGGGCCGATAACGTAGAAAAATATGCGCGGAAATTGCAAGTTGTAAATTGAAAATCGGAGGCAAAAGATAAACTCTAGATATTTGACCGAATAAGCAGATACACAACATTATCAAATTTTTAATGTAATTGTTGCACTGCTTGAGGAAATACTAAAATCATATAATGTAGAACACAAATTTTAACTATTTAACTCGGTAAAATTAGCTAGCCTTTTGAATTAGTAGAGCCCTCTAACTATAGTTCTATTCATTTTGAATGTTTATTGATCAAATGAAGATCTTTCAGTGTACCAATTATATTTCAAAGCTTGTTTTTCAAAATCAGTCCACTTACTAAATTTCTAACCACGAATATATCAAATCTTCATGGGCTCAAATCACGGGCTCTTACATTATACGATTCAAATTTTATCTAACTAGCATCTTCAAATCAAGACGGAGTTAAATTTTTCTTACTTATACCATTTTTACAACATAATACCAACTGGTTTATTCCCTTCTAATTTTAAATTCTATACCAAAATAATAACCTTGATTAACATCTTGTAAATATAACCTAACTATTTCTCATTCTCTACATTTACTATCATTGTATTCTTTTTCTTTTCACATGATGACATACACGATCTCCTGGAAGAATAAGAATACAAGATTATGTCAGAAAAATTGAATATTGAAAAATTTTTTAACGCATTTTGAAAATTTCTTTTTCATATTGGAATTATTGTTTCGCAGAGAAAAATATATATATATATATTCGATATACATATAGATGTATGCATTTGATAATATTAATATCTGGAAAGAAATAGAAAATATGTACAAAATAAATTGGAATTCAAAAAAAAAAAAGTAGAAACACAGAATTATAAGGAATCAAAGACATAATTCTTGTATTACTACAGTTAGGGTTGCCATTTGATGTGAAATAAAATATGTTGGTGTACTACATTAAAAAATATAAATGAATTTTCTTTTCTAAACAATTATTCTAAATAATACAAGAAAATCAAAAATCGAGATTATTGATCTTCGAGATTGAATTCTGCAATCAACAGAAGAAAGTATTTGAAATAAAAATCGATAAATCGTCTTATGTACAATTTATATAAATAAATAAGTAAAATAAATAAAAAAATAAAACATAAGTTTCTAAAAACCGTATAGCTCGTAAATTTATATAACAAAAGTACATTTTTAAAACTATGCATCACTTAAAAATAAAGAAAGTCAATTTAGAATTAAGCCAAATTACATAAAATACTAATTAAATTTCGAAATATTACATTCCCAATTAACTGAATACGTAAAAACATGTAATAAGTATTTTGAATTAATGAATATTTCTTTAACGACATTCAGGTAAGCCCTGAAACAAAACTAATCTTCAAAAACACACTGGTTACATTGGCTTTTCTTAAATTTGAATTAAATTCCAAAGCACTACAGAACACTAATGTGTGATGGTTTTAATGTGTCAAATTAAGTTGAGCGCATTTTCAGTGTCCAAGCGTTAATGAATTAAGACCGTTGTTACAACTTGATTCATATTAATTTCTTTCTTATCTAAAATTTGTTATTTCTCATTGTCAATCTTGTTGAAATTTTATATACCATATTTTAATTTATTTCTTTCATAAACACACGAACAAGGTCTATTTAAATAGGTCATGGTCTGTAGTATTAGTATTTTTTCACATTTTACTAATTGGTAAACTAGAGAATTGATAAATAAACACATACTCGAAAATCATATTTCTCGTCGCACTTTATACACTCAATCATAGTACTATACTAGGTGTACAAGGAGTTAATTATTTCACTTAACCAATTGACACTATAAATAAGAATATACATTTTCTGAGTTAACAATAAGTAATAACGAAAGTACGTTTCCAACTAATTTTTAAAAATAATAAAAAAAAAAAACAACAATCCAACAAGCGAGTATTCTGAATACTTAATTCAGATGACTTAATTGTTATATCCATAATGATAGGTTAATATAAAAAAAAAAAAAAACTACTAGAAATTACGTAATTGCAAAGTGATTTTGTTCAAATGAAAACAGCTAGGTTTTTAAAAGCCAAATCAACGATATGATGACAAGATTGCTCGATTTTACATATCTTATGCATACTAAATTATTTTTGTCTGAAGCTTTTTATAACAGCAACAATAATAATGAAAAAACTGTTCATTCTGAATGAAGGAATGAGAATTGAGAGAACATGGAAGTAGGTGTAGGTAGAAATTTAGCGAGAAAATAATATTAATGCATTATGATGAGAGATAATACATATTTACTTTACACTGTTGTTGGTGTTTTGTTGGTGTTTTCACCCAAACTTTACTAAAATAGCAAGAGAATTATACTAGTAAATTTTTAACAATAGTTATAACACAAGGTAAAATTTAATTTGTTGACCAAACATACCTAAAATCACCTTTTTTAATTTCCTCTAACTCGGATACCCTAATCAAAATACAAAACAAAACCAAGATATAGTTTCGATTTTCTTTTAATATATTTCGAGATAAAAAAATACATTTTTTTGAAGATATTTTCTTTTCAATAAAATTCGAATTACAATATAGGAGACTGTTTCTGATATTTAATTTGATTGGAAGATATTATTTTTTTTTTGTTTTTTTTTTGTTATCATGAAAAATAAAAGAAATAAGGATATACAAGATATAAAGGATATATAAAGGAAAAAATGAAAATAAATTAGGTATTTAGAAAAGATGAGTAAAAAAAAAAGAAAAAAATGCTTACATACGTCGAAGGAAATTTGAAATTTACTTTAACATTCGAATGAAAAAGATCATAGAAGGGATTTTCTCTAAAATTCGTAATAGTTTTTTTTTTTCTTTTAGAAAACTATTTTTTAAAGTAATTTTTTTTTCGTATTTAAAATAGAAATTCTAGATATGTAACATTTTATATAAATTGAGCAAAAGCTATTTATGGTCATTTAACTAACAAAAATCGACATTTTAGCTAATAATTTCCAGATTTTTTCAAATCACAATTCTAACACAGTAAATATGAAGGATAAAAAAATGTATATTAAATAATTTTTTTCAAAAGTAAGTAAGTAAGTACGAGTAAGTACTCTTCATTAATACCAGATTATATAAAAAAAATTTCAAGTCTTATAAATTTGATGCTCAAAACAGCCTTAAGAGGGTACTCGTGGAATATTACATATAGTGAGGTATACCCATTATTTTTACCCACTATTTTATGTAAAGTCGTGGTATTTTTAAATTTTTCAATATTTACCATATTTGTTAACATAAGCTTTTATTTTGGTAAGCTTGTAGTAACTCTTATTCGTTTCAGAAATGTTTTTCTAAATTTTCTATTTAAAAAAAAATAACTTTGCAACTAGGAGTATCCAAACACAACAGTTTGAAAAGAAAATTACATGTTCGACGGTAAATCAAATGCCACAAAAGTCGGATTTTATTTACAAGTAAACAATTCAGAATAAATTCAACTGGTCGAATTGAAAGATGTGTTGGCTACTATTCTTCTCGAAAATTGCAAAATCGCAAAAAATACAAAATCTTAAGCAAAATGCATTAAATTCAATTTCTATACACATTCTACATAATTTAAAATTGTAATAATTGAATGCAAGTCAAAGAACGTAACTAATTTCACAGTATTTGCATTTTTATATTTTTTGTATATTAACAACTATATATTATACAAAATTAAAAACATCACAGCAACTATGAAATTTTATACAAAATATATTGTAGATAGGAACATTGTATAACACTTATTTCAGTAGAAGCAAATAAGCTGATAGTCCTGGCAGCTATAATTCTCACTTTTCTCATAATTTAATCAACAATTTTTATATAAATTTAATTAAAAAAATAAAAACCAATAAAACAAGCAAAACCTTTTACAAATGTTATTTATTTAACTTTATAGGAGTTGTCAATAAATTGCAGATTTTTAGCTTATTCAGAACAACTTTGATATCACTTTGAATGTACAAAAATTAGTGAGTGAGTGTTTCGTCATTAACAAAAGTTGTTTTAAAATGTTTAATGTCTAAAAAATAATTTCAGGAATCAGAGAGATTGAGACTTTATCCTACTCAAGATGTGAACCTTTAATTGAACAAAACAATATAAACAAATAATAAAAGATGATTGCGCGTGGTTGTACGAATATATAAAGAATTCTCTCAAGACTATACTGGGTATGTTCCATAAGCTTTTCAACAGGGTAAGGAGCCATTATTTTAGAATTAAAAAAAATGTTATATTAACTAAATCGAGGGTGGTCTATCGATTGGTGATATTTTCAACCTCCGGGAAGGACCAGAAAAAAGTTTTTAATCCCAAAAATTGCCAAAATTGGCCGAAATCGAGATTTTTAAATGGGAACGGTATTTTTTTATGCAAATTCGGATTCTACGTCAAAAAATAAGAAACTTTTGTCAAGGAAATTTTTTTGTTTTTTAATTTAAACACTGTGTACAAACGCAAAACTATGATAAAAAATATGACATGATGAAAAACGAATTTATTTATAAAAATGATTATTAATAATTTTAGTTTATCAAAGGAAAATATGGTAGGGTTTTGTTTTATTTTTATTAATTTTAAGAAATACTGAGAAAACAAAAAAAATCTTTTAACATATGTTTCTTATTTTTTGGTCGTAGAATCCGAATGCAAAAAAAAAAATACCACTTCCTATTTGAAAATCTCGATTTTGACCGATTTCGGCAATTAAAACAATTTTCTGGTTCTTCACGAGAGTTGAAAATATCACCAATCGATAGAGCACCCTTAATTTAGTTAATAATATTTTTTTTTAATTTTAAAATAACGGATCCTTACCCTCGTAAAAAACTGATACGCATGCTCTCGAACACTCAATATAAATATAATATAATATATTTTTTCCCTATTTCATTCATTTGAGAGTATGATCTCAAAAACCTCTTCCGTTTCACTTTGTTATGCGCTAGGTGTTCAATTTCATGTTCTGTTGTTATTTTCAATTTTCTTATGAACTGATCTGTGCTATGTTGCCGGCAATTTACCTAATATACTCTTTTGCTTCACGGATTCCAATCTGATGCTTGTCTTGATTTATTATTTGTAGGTCTTTTGAAGGCATGGTCTGCAAACCTTCATTTTCTCTTCTTTATTTTAATCAAGAGGTTCATGTTTGGCAATTGCCCATAGATCAGTGTTTCTAATTATTCTGGGCCAGAATATTTTGCATATTATTTGCAAGCATTTATTAACGAAGACATGAAATAGTTTCAAAACTATAAAGTAAGTCAAGAGCACAAGTTTGTGGTAGCTCTCAAGACACCGAAGTAAATCCCAAGATCATAATAGTAACTTAAAATAATAGTTAAAAGTAATACAATGGTAACTATTCAGTATTAAGATAAAACAAGTTAAATAGATAAAAAGAGAAATGCTGAAATTTAGCTTGTTTTGTTTTTGTTTGTTTATGTGGCTAACAGGCCATATGTAGGTCCTGTATCTGACTCATAAACGTCCACCATTATTTTCGGTCCCGAGCGGTTTCTCTCCATAATAGTAACGTTGAAAATACGAATTGAAATTCATTAAAAATCTTTATAAACTTGAATGGAAAAAAAAAATAGTTTTTTGAGTTATTGGAAAGTTGAAGAGTAGAAGAGCAACTCGTCTTTCTAAAATTTAATATATCTAATTACATACATGTACGTAATTTTGTATGTTGATGCAAAAATTCTTATAATCTCTACGAATCAGTTTAAATATCGACAAACGATAAATTATTAATATCACTCGACCATTCTATACCTAAACCTAACCACCACATTACACACAAAAATGAATAAGGACTAAAAAAAAACATTTTAGTTATGTTTTCTTATAAAATTTATTTTAAATTTTTCAAATTAATAGGTTAAATTTCAAATTGTCCGACTCTAAAGCAAATATTTTAAATTTCTCCAAAATAACTTTAAAAATCTTATAAAGGTTGAGTCGTTTTCTTTACGTTTAATTTTATTTTATTTTATTTTTGTTTTTTGATTTCCATTTTTGAAATCAGTTGAAAAAAATAAATGAAAAATGTTAAATATTTCGGGACCTTTTTTTTGTTTTTTTTTTTTGTTACATATTTAACATCATTTCTTTTTAGCAATTTTTAAGACAATTTCCAATTGAAAAAAACAACTTATATTCCTTTTTTTCTCTTTCCTGTATTTCTTCCTATTTTTGTATTGTTGGTGTGTTTGTTTTTTTTTTGTTTTTTTGAAGCAAAGATGATCCTTTTTTTTATTAGTGATACATCTGTTTAAATGAAACATAAATCGCATCATTAAGCGAATATAATTTAATGTTGAATTTATTATTATATTTTTCTTTATACTGGTACTGGATACAATTGTAGACTTGTAGAATTGGGTGTACAGTGAAGTTTTCATTTAATTGAAGCTTTTAAATAAAATTTAACAAAAATAAATAAAATAGGAGGTTCAACTACTCTTTTGATTTTTATAATTGTTTTTAAGAGTATTCAAATTTAGATAGTAGGTATATTCCTGGTTTTAATGACACGCTGTAGTTCAATAATTCAAGTTCATATATCTATCATCAGATTGGAGAGTTTATTATTTTATTTATTTGTTCATTTACATAACATTTTATCTCCATATAAATGTGTGGATAAACTTTTCTGTTTTGGGATGTAGGCTTATTATTTTGTTTTAGTCATCTGTTTCATATACTAATTGAGTAGGTTACTGAACCAGATCGAAAAACCTCATTTTTAGACTTGTCTTAAGTGACTGCGCAGAAATTTAAATTAATATTTCAACCAGCTACAAGTAATTTTAACATGCAAAATACAAAAATGATGTGATGACATGCTTCTATACTACGTAATAATTGATATTCCGATTTAAAAAAGTATCGATTCATAGATCCTGTTTAATTGTGTAAGAAGAAATATTGTTAACTACACCGGTTACTTATTTAATTTTAGTTCTGCAAAACTAATAGAAGTGCAATTTTTGTCTGGATTAGATAAACTCTGTTAGATCCAAAAAAATTTGGTTTTAATCGGGAATCGAACCTAGGATTTTTTGATTGACTCAATCGTTTGCGGTACCATGTGCTTTATACCGTTCAAAAATTAAAAATAAAATATTCTGTAAAAAACCTAACAGTAATTAACAGTTACATAATTTCAATAATCCTATATATTAATGTTGCGTTAAACTTTTTTCTTTTTTTCCCCAGATAGTAGTAAATCATCGAAAGAGGCTTCAGGGACTGCCTATTACCGGGGAAAGCAGTTTGAAGGACTGTGGGACTTTAACCCACTAAAAACTCCTATCATTATTGCAACATTAAAACTAGTCTTATAGACTAACCATTAATTTACATTTACTTCAAAGAAACTAATATACCTTTGATCTACCAAAATCCAATAAGGTTTTAATAGATAAAAGGTTTTAAGCTAACTCAAGTGGTCTTGTTCGTTTTAGTCGCTTCACAAAGTTTTGAATGTCAATTAAGCTAGAAGCTTCGGTATTGTCATGTTGTATCAGACGAGTTTTATGCCGTGCAGCGCATTTCATTATTTCGTCTTTTATAAATGAGATCTTCAGATCTCGATGAATATCTGCATTGCGAACATACCATGGAGCATTGACTATGTTGCGCAGTACCTTATTTTGGAACGTTCCGTTAAACGAGCGAAAAAATACTTTATAATTATTTTTTCACACAAAAAATTAATATTGTCCGTGACATCGAAAATACCATATTAGAATTTTAACTACAATGTAATATGTTCTATAATGTGCAATATACAACATAATTAATTTTAAAATGTTTATATTCTATTTCTTTCTTCATACTTAATTTGATTTTGAAAGCATTTTGAAATTATTTACACATTGTATATAGTTCGTATGAAACATACTAGATTGTAGTTAGAACTCTAATATTGCATTTTCGATCTTACATAGTATTACTCATAAAAAAAGCATACCACATATGTTCGTGCTAATATGTGCTAAATAATTTCAGCTCAACAAAAATCAATACAATTCTATTTGGTTTTACTTAGCTTCATTCTGCATTCTACTCTTTATTTTTTATAAATTCGGCAAGCCACTTTTTGTGAATAAAATAATACCCTAGTAATTACAATTTAAGTTATTTTTCAAATAGATTGTTATAATCAAATTGTATAATATAATCTATTTACTACTTTAATCCTTTTTAATGTTCGAATTAAAACGATTCTACTGTAAAATAATTTAAGTTAAACAAAATCCTTTTTATATTTTTTAACTTTCAAAATATTAACAAAAATAAAATGAAATTGTAATAAAAATATTTTCTAATATATTTTTAATTTTAATGTTATGAAAATTATATCCATTTTATACACATAATATAATTAAAAACAAAAAAAAAAAAAAACAAAAAAAATATCAACAAAAAATGGTCTAATTTTTTTGTAATATAACATCTAATATTTTTAAATATTCATTAATATGTTATTTCTGTAAATGTTTTTTTTTTATCTTTTCAGTTTAAAAAGGTTCTTCAATAATCGTAATAATGTCTATAAAAAGGGGAGAAGACTCATTCATGAAATAAAAAAGTTTATGTAATAAATTTTGAAGTCACTGAAATTATGAATTAAAAATTGGATAATTTTCTCACAGAGTTACTCTATTCGATTTTATTCTTTAACTACCGAATTATGATGCGATGAAATAAAAAATATAAATTTTTTACCTAAATTTTTTTGACAACATTGCCAAAATTATGGATTGCCAAAACTAGTATTCAAAATGTTGGCAAGTACATAATAAATTTTCTTTTGTAATTTGTATATAGATATTAACTCATTTTAAGTTAATCAAACTACGTCTATTTGTTGAGTAACTATACACATCTCCAATAGCATAATTTAATTGTATTTTAGTGATAGTGCAACTAAACAAATTATTTTAAATGTCAAATAAAAGAATAATTACACCTATTTTTTACAAGGTAGCCATGCCCATAAATAGAATTTGAACTCACAACTTGCGAGATGAAATAAAATGATATAACCGTTATACCACGACAGTTGACAGTTGACAGTTGACAGTACATAAATAAAATGTAAAAAGTTAAACTATAATGGATTTGTTCAAGCTTTTGTTCGATATAATAGTCCAATGTAGGTATAGATTTAGCTTAAAGCAAGTTGTTCTGATTACTGATGGATGCAATTTCTGGTTTAAAAATATATAAATTCTGAATAATACACGAACAAAAAATAACAAATAAATCTAAGGTAGGTTTTGTTCATTGATCACTACTGAATTCATCAACAGGAATAAAAGACACATAAAGTTATATGCGAGTTATAAAAATGAAACAAAATTCTACAACAATAGTGTAATTGTAGTACAACATTGCAAGCAATTGCAGGTTTTATTTCATTTCTTTGCAATTTATTTAACTTTGATGGTCAGGAATACAAAAATAAATCAAGATAAAAATGGGTAAAAACTCGTTATAGAATAATACAAAAAATTGTTCTAAGATTAATTTAAAACAAAAATGGGCCGTTTAACAAAAAATAGCAAAAAAAAATAGACCAAATTATTTAATAACAGGTGTTTGTAACCCATACCAAGGGTTAATTTTATCCCTGTAGACCAACTTCGATTATGTTCTCATAATGTTTTGTACAATGATATTGGTTTAGACTTAATACACAGATGAAGTTAGTTTTGCGAGAATTGCCATATTAAAGAAAACATTCATAACAGATTTTTCTAACTCGTTTTCCTTTTCTTTTTAATTTGTAGTAGTGCTATTATGTTTGATGGACCAGAAGACAAACGAATAGCTAAATAAGATTTAATTATAAATAGGGCGTAATATTTAATAATTAATAAATCAAATTTTTAATTATAAATTTTGATCATTTTAATAAATACAATCAAAAAAAGTGATAAACACACAAAAAAAAATTAGATTAATTTAGCTTTTTATCAAATTTACTCGAAAAATTCCAATTCTAAACATTTATTTATTTTCGGCATATGATAGCAGGCACCTTGGGAAAAAAAATTCTATATTTCCAACATGAACTGGGTTTTTGATGGTTTATTTTTGTACTTCTATAGGTATATTTTCGCAATACCACTCAACATACTATACACACTATACAATACAAATAAATTACAACTACTTTGTAATTTCATAATATCTAAAATTTATATATGAAAACTTCTATTTATTTCAATCAAATAAATTTTTTATAGATTGAGATAGATAGACATTTTCAATTACTACACATGTCAATATAAATAGTTAAAATTTCACTCACAATAAAATTCAATAATTAAATAAAAATAAAAATCAATGAAAAGAATTGATTTAATAAAAAAAAAAACCGAATTCTGTTAAAACTCACATCTTTTTTTATATTTTACATTGAAAGAATATTAAATATCTATCAACAAAATACACTCATTCAATTATTATTATTACCAACATTATCAATATCAAAAAATTTTTTTTATTACTATCATTATAATCATGACCATCAATAAATAATAAATAAAGTGAAAAAAAAAGAAAATATTCTGACAAAAATTAATTCAAATAAAGAAAATCTAAACCAAACCAAAAAAAAAAACATAAATAAATAAAATAAAATTATTGAAATAAAATATCCATTTAGATATCGATTCATAAGATGTAGTTGTATGTATATTATATTTAACATTTACGTAATATATTATGTACTATTTTATTATATATATATACATAATGTCCATAAGAAGAATTCCAAAAGTTATCATTCCGTAAAAAAAAAAAAAACAAAAAAAAAATTCCTTAAATATTTTCTCAACAAAATCTACTTGACATATCCCCGAAAATACTTTAGCGAAGATTCGTAAAAACTTGAATAATGTTCAAATATTATGTGACAAGGATAGATATATTAAAATAAAGAAAATAATATAAATATTGTAAATTATTACGTTTTTAAAAAAAAAAAACGAACTTAATAAGAAAAAAATTCAAAATTTACCAACGAATTCGTAAGAGAGCGCTTTTACGAACAATTTACGAATTGATAATGTTAACCCGAATTTATTTTTAGTATAAGAGGCAGTAAAAGCGTTGACAGTACGGTAATAATCGCAAATTAAGAAAAATTATCATCATTATCATCATTTGGCATATAACCCCAGCCGTGGGGGGCATCATAGGGCGAAAAAAAATTATAATAGTATTTTATTCATTTGATTTTGCATCACATTGTATATATTTTTTTATCCTATATTATACTTTTTAGAATAAAGAAAATCAGAATAATCATTAATTCATGCCAATTAATTAGTTTTTAGTTTTAAGTATTAACATAGAAAATTAAGCGCTACGTCATTTGCATCACATTTTTTTTCTTTTAGAAAAGATAAGTGAAAAAAAGCGAAAAAACTCCCCAAAAATTATTCTTTTTGTAGAGAATGTTGCAATTAAAACTAAATGTGATTCTCGTTAACACATAAAAATATAAAAAAGTATGTAAAAAAGTACTAATATTTTCAAACGTCAGAAACATTTTTTGATTTTTTATTATATTACACAAAAATTATTTGTAATGTTGAAAACACAATCACGACGAATTAAAAGTGACGAATGACCAAAATTCGCCCTTAAGCGGTAAACACAAATGCGACTACCGACGAAAAATTCGCGACGAAAAATTAAAATACATACGCTCTTATGTATCTGCTCACAATTCCAAGTACAATCGGTCAAGCATTTTGACCAATTTATGTTGGTATCAATGAATGTCATTCGTATTCGTCGACAAGTAAAATAGAAATAGATCTATTTTTTGAATTGTTTGGTTATTCGTCATTCGTCACGATTTACATGTATTCTTATTTATGATTTACAGAGATTTAAGACGAATATTAACAACATTGTTCGCTCTTTCCCAAAAAACTTTTCTTCTTCCTTTTTCTTTCCTTTCCTTTAACTATCCTTTCCTTTTTCAAATGGTCAACGGTACGCAAGTGCTAAAAGGTTCAAAACCTAAGTTTTGGCTATAATATAAAAAAAAAAAAAAAAAAAAAAAAATCTCATGTATTTGAAATCGAAAAATTCGTCATTCGTCGTGATTGTGTTTTTGACATAATAAATAAATTATATAATCAAATAATAAAAATAATCAAAAAATTTAAATATAAACTGTATTAAAACTGAATCGGTTCAGTTGAGTTTAGCGCTGCAACAAATTGCACTGATGTAGTTATTAGCGCTAGTTTGTTGTACTGAACGTTTAGCAGCTAAACTTAAAGTAAACTTTGTTGTATTTGCCATTACATGAATTTTTATTTTATTCGAATATGAATGTAATTTAATAATTATTAAAAATAATTTTAATAAAAAATGTTTTTCAAATTTAATTATATTAAAACTATATATTAACAATTAATAAATCACTTATCTACATTTATTTATTATCATTATTTATTTTATTATTAAAATTTTTTTTTTTACATCATATGTTTTTAACTTCTCAGTGCTCACAAGAAATTTAATATACGAAACAAATAATTTTACATCAAAATTTTAACACATAAACGTCATTTAAAAGTCGCTGTTCAATATAGCTAGTATAGATTTTTTTCGATGCAATATTTAGGTAGCAGATTTACTTTAGCGCAGTAATTTTGCAGCGCTAGATTCTACAGAATGCAACAACTTATTCAATATAATTCGGATAAAAACGAGACTATTGTCATAACTTTTAACATTTAACTTAAACTGTCTATGTATTGTTATTTATTATATTGTTAAATAGCGAAAAATAAAAACGTGAACAACATAAAAAGAGAGTAAAATCAAACATAACCAAATTTACACTCTAAAATTTTTAATTTTATTTCAGCCCACATTTATGCAAGAAAATGTTAGTAAAATGTTCGTATAAGCGATTCGACGAAGATAGCAGCGATAGATAGCAGCGATTCGTTTTTGAACAAGTACTTGTCATTGGTCGATATTAACATTAAACAGAACTTCTTAAAAAGTAAAAATTGATGACTTAGTCAAAATAGTATGCAAATATTTATATGTAATATAATATCGTTTTCAACAGTAAATTTATGAATTGGTTAGTGTTAATTGTCTGGTCAATAAATTAAAAAACTGTTAATATAAATTGTTTTTAAATGTATTTCTAGAAACAGATGTGAAATAGATATGAGGGATATGAATGATTTTATTGAAAGTCATGCAACATCTGTTTATCGGTTCGTTTCTGCTGTACTCAATACTGTGTTTATAATCCATTAAAAATTTCGTATTAAAGCAATACTATTTTTTAACATGTCAAAATTTAAACATAATTAAAGTATTTGTCTACGTGAGAATAAGGGATGAATTTAAGTTTAGTTATAGGTGGCTAGGAAGATTTAAAAAGTCTGAAGCGTAATATTAATTTTTCAAAACAAATAGAAGAAATTGTTTTTGAACTGATTCAATTTGATCAGAGTGGACTAGAAAAGTTAGATTCCATTTAGATCCCGTTTAGATTTAGAATCAGTTGCGATATTACTATTTAAAAAAATATATACACCAATGTAAAAAATGTATACACATACATATACATATACGTACACCCATATTAAAGCAAAAATTAAAATGTCAAAATTATTTAGTACCTATCATTTAAAAAATGTAAAGAAATTAAATTCCATTCCTTCATCAAATGTGTATACATGTACACATATTTTCTACGTAAATTAATTAATGATCTCATCACCATTGAACTAAAATAATTCCACTTACACTTTACTCTTATACGACCTTATCAGCTCCATACCTAATTTTTTATACCTATTTTAGACAGAAATGATATAAGTGGACCTATATATTTATTTATAATAGTAGTCAAAATTGTTGTTAACGAATAAAATATTTTATGTAATTGTGATTTAGGTAAATTAAGATCAAATTTTTTATTTTGATAATGAAATTATTTATGCATGCATGTAAAGATAAAAAAAAAAATAAAAAAAATCGAATTATTTTAAAAAAATTTAGCAAATATTTTCAAATCTATTCAAGGGCAAACAAACTTCACATACAAAAAATCTTATATGTAATTTGTATGTATTTGTACCCAATTCCTATCAGACATGAAATGAAGCAAAATAATTCAACACAAAAAAAAATAAAAACAAAAATCAACAAAAAAGATCGACTCCGGATCGTAACCAATGGCATGCATTTTTTTTTGTCAAACTTAGTTCCATCAAGTTATGTAACACTTAGCAAATATAACAGTAAGTATAAGATATAATTTTTATAAATTTTACTGCTGAAAATAACCAAAATTCAAAGAAAATTCTATTTAATTTTCTGACACATTTTAATTTAATTTTCCAATTGAATAGATACAATATAAAAAAGCAGAATTTACAAACATTTTTTTGTAAATTCAGAAATTCCTATTTGTCAGTAGGTTCTATATCTACATTTTTATAATAATGTAAAATATTTTAACGAAATAAATATAAAAAAAATAAAAAATTCATCAATATAATAACAATAATCAAAAATAATTCAAAAAATATGTATTTTTATTCTAGTCTTTTTTTTTTTTTTGTTTTTCTCAATATGTGTGTGTGTGTGTTATATTTTTTTTTGTTTAATATAATTATTCATAAGATATTACAACCTTTCTTCCTTTTAGATCCTTTTTTCAGGATTTTTTCTATTCAATATTTGTTTTATTATTACATTTTTTTCTATATTATTATTATATTTTGTATGCATATAGATATATTACAACACCAATACATGCATAATATAAACATATAAAATAAAATTATTTTCCTTATTACCGGTATTATTACCTTTTAGAATTCTGCTAAGAGTATGCTAATATTTTATATCACCATATATATATACTCATGACAAGTATTTCATTTTTCTTTCACCATTTTCTATCACTAAAATAAAAAAAAAAAAAAAAAAAAATTCCCTAAAAATATTATTGTGATCTCTTTTCTTCTAAAAATTATTATATTATAAGTATAAGATAGGATAAAAAAAATGTGTACAATGTGATGTAAAATTAAATGAAGAAAATAGGTACTGTCAATTTCGACAATGACGTTGTGATTGTAATTTTAACAAGACAAAATATAGGTACTGTTTCAGAGTTAATAACAAATTAATTTAGAGTTATTATGTATTACTATAAAAGAATTTCCCAGGTGGAAAACATAGGCGCAATGAAGCAGAAAACAATATTGACAGAATTGAGAACAATCTCAACTAAAGCGTTCAGGTTTTGAAAAATTAAATGATAATGATAAAAATATTACATTGAATGTTTTATTTTCAATGATAATCGTTAAGCATTCGTGTCTGGTTTGTTCGTTGGTCTGAATATCAAATGTAGTAGATTATTTTTAGTTAATTTTTTATATTTCAGTATAATCCAAAATATTAAGTATGACGGCGTAATTTGATTAACAGATAATATATTATATGATGGCAGCACTTTCGAACAATTTTGGAGTAGAGCCTGCCTATTCGAAACAGAACCATGAAATATAAAAATGCTGTCATCAACCGAAAAGCTAATGAAGTATCTTGAATGCAAAGTATCATTAGTGATAGGCAATATGGTTTTAGATCACAACGCTCCACTGGCGATCTAATGACTTGCCTTAGCGAGAAGCTCAACATTAGCATTCACAACTCTGGCGAATCTACTGCTGTAGCTCTGGATATTTCAAAAGCCTTTGATCGAGTCTGGCACTACGCTCTTTTATCCAAATGCCAAGCTATAGGCCTGGGTTCTGTTTTAATAAAATGGATTGAAAATTTCCTCTCGAATCGTTCGATAATTGACGGATTCATATCCGACAAAAATCATATTAACGCTGGTGTTCCTCAAGGATCAGTTCTCTCACCTACTCTCTTTTTGATATTTATCAATGATCTTCTCCAATCAACTTTCAATCCTATCCATAGTTTTGCAGACGACAGCACTCTAGTAGCATCCTTCGATTTTCTTCACATGCTACAATACCAGTTACTGATACTAAACGTAGCATCATGGTCAGCACGCTCAACCATGACCTAGCCATTATTTTCAACTGGGGGAAAACTAATAGAGTTAAGTTCAACACCTCCAAAACTCAAAGCTGTCTAGTCTCGCGCAAAACTACCCCATTTAAGCCCACCCTATTATTCGGGGGTGTGCGTATTCAGCGAACTGAACACTTGAATATCCTGGGCATGAAGGTGAACAATAAAACGATATGGAATGACCATATCTTTGACATTGCTAAAAATGCCGCGAGATGTTTGAGTTTTTTGAGTCGCTGCAAAACGTATTTTTCTCCCCAAGACATGCTAAATATCTATAAATCATACATACGACCCAAGTTGGAATACAATTCACATATATGGGCCGGTGCATCACGAACCGCACTAAATTTCCTTGACAAAGCTCAAAAGCGTGCCATTCGTCTTATTGACAACCCTAATGTGACATCCTCCCTTGTACCATTTGAAAATCGTCGTGTTGTTGGAGCACTTTCCCTATTTTATAGATATCTTGTAGGTTTAGACACTTGTTCAGATGAAATAAAAACACTAATGCCACCTTCAAACATTTCCGCCGAGGAACAAGAGAGGCATCAAGTGCCCACTCCTACTCAGTGCAAATTCCAAGGTGGCTCAAAACTGGCTATGGGAATTCGTTTGTAGTCAAATTTTCTCGAATGTGGAACCATATTCCAACAAACGTGTTTCCCCAATGCAAAAATATACCTACGTACAATCTACAAAAGTTCAAGAGCAATATTAATAAATTTATTTAAAATGTCCCTACTGATCAAAGGGATATTTTTCTTTCTACAATCCTCAATTAGTCCAAACTTTATATTCGTGCATAAAGGTATAGTTTGAAACTTAGTGTTTGGCTTAATTAAAAAAAAAAAAAAAAAAATCTAAGTTATTGATCATACTACCATCTTATGTGTTTTCCAGTTAGAAGTTTTCAAGAGATGGTTTAATAAATATCGTTTAAATTGCCTGTAAATTCTATATATTCTATTATATTCTATTCAATTCTATTCTGTTTTATTCTATATCTTTCATGTTATTTTGCTTATTATTCTGTTCTTTTTTCTCTTTCTGTCATCTTTAAATGATTTAAAATATGTAAAAACGGTTAGGGTGCTTATCGCATTATTTTGGCCTCAATTAAAAACAAATATTGCATCATACGACCACTTTCTTGAAAATGCAAGCATTACTATGTACACAAAATACAGACGTAGTTAGATAAGTGCGTGCAGTTGAGAGGATTTAATTCTTGTATTTACTGGTAATTTTTCACATTTAATTAGTTAGTATGTCAGAAAATTAATGATTAAACCATATGCTTGTAAGCTGTCAGATAACATTGTGCCAATGAACCTAGAATGAATCCCAAAAGGTACGAAAAGACCCAGTCGTTCGAAGAACACCAGAAAAAGAGATAAATTGTCGTAGTTGTATCATCAAAATAGGCATAATTAAGTGGTAGTTGTGCTTCTAGAAGTACATATTTAAAATATTCATTCGTTCCTAATTGTTTTACACTGTATATTTCAATTTTTTATTACATAGATTTTCTTTTCCTAAATTTTCACCTTTTTCATCAAATTTTACCTTAAAAATAATAATAAGAACAAAATAATAATAAAATAGTATAATAATAGAAAATTTAAGGAAAGAAAAAATGAATTTTCTTTTATTCTCATGGGTCTTTCAGCCCACATTTCAAAAGAATTCTTGGTATCTATCAGGTATTAGTTTGGTATTTAAAATTTAGGATGGTCTAATATTCTTATTGTTATTATTGTTATTATTATTATTATTATTATTATTATTATTATTATTATTTGTAATATTTCTTACATTAAGAACACATTCAAAAAAAAATATTGATAGCCTTGTCGTCAATATGAATTAATGATAAAAATCTATTTCAAAAATACAATGAAAGATATAAAGAAGATGTCGTTAATATAAAAATTATAAAAAACTATTTTAGTAAATGTATATGAAGCTGTATCATGTACATAAATATGTTGCCGTCATAGATCGAAAATTGTCAAAAAATTTCAACATTATTTACTTTTGAAAATTTTAGTAATAAGCTAGTAGGGTAAGATGGATCACAGCGAAACGAAGTTTGAAAAAAAATATCACTCACTATTGTCCTATGGACCCATGCTATTCACTATTACTGTTAATACCCGTGAATTTTGAAACGTCAAAAAATACGATTGTGAAACGTGTTGTTAAACTTTTATTACCAGAATGTTAAAACAATGTGTTTGATTTGTAATATCTATACAATGTATTATTTGACGTAAATAAACCCTTCTTGCGTCAATATGTTATCTGATTTAGAAACTGATTTGGTCTATTGATGTTATAAAAGCGAAATGGTTATGTTAATACTTCATAGTGTGTCAACACCCCTTTACGCTTACTTCCTTATATATACTTGTCGAATCTTCACCAACATAGACTGATTTAGTTGCAATAAATTGTGTCTAAAATAAATTCTTAAACATAGAATTGTACTAATTAATCGTCTCGTATTCTATTATGATTAAGAGAATACATTGTGTGTATTCCAATCTCTGTGTCAAAGCAGACTTGGAAGTTAGACTTGGAAATGCTATTGAATAGAAGACTCAAATTATATATATTTATATAAAAATAGAATTAAAAGAGAGAGAAATATATTAATAAAACTTTAACAAATCTCAATAAATGGTTTAATAGAAGAATTTATTAACTATTTGTCATGCAGTAGATGGAACAAGCTGCAGTGAAGGAGTTAAAAATGATCTGTAATAGGTAAAACAAAACTAACAGTCATGTGACAGTTAATTTTTGCACTGATGAATGCTAAAAAGAGAACATAATACATCTCATTGTAGTGACAGACTCACATAATAATCATACTTTGCAAAGATTACTGACATTTCATACACTGACGAAGAAAGTAAATTGCTTTCGGAATGTAAATTTTTGCAAGATAAAAATCAACTAGGCATATACCCGTAATTCGAAGAAATTTAATAAAAAATCGTATACTCAATTTTCAAAAATTTCAATTTGTTTTGATACTATACAATTTTTTTATTTATTTATCTTAGACAACAACCGCATATATAGTAATTTAATTTAAATTTAATTCAGGATTAAAGATAAACAGAAACACTGTAAATTGGTGAATTGCAGCAATTTCATAAATTAAAATTTTTGCATGTTAAGATGTATATGTATACATTTTGAAAAATATTTATTTTCGCTACGTCTCCTTTTAAGTATAGCTATAATTTTAAAGAATAATAATGAAAATCGGTTGATGAATAAATAAAATAAATAAAATGGTTTTTTTTATTGTTTTTTTATACTCTTGTCAGTAAGATTTACCTTTGATACTTAATTAAGTACGGTACGGAAATTTTACACTACAATATCTACAATATTTCGAGTATTTATTTAACAAATTACTGGCTTATCTACTCATTAAATGTGGAAAACTACTGCTATTGCCAAGAACTAAACCTTCTTAGATAGATAAGCTACATTTATTTAATTTGTTACTAGATATTTTTGTCATTTGTTACAATTATTTTTGTCATTTATTATATCTCAATTACAATGGGTACTAGACCAGGTCAAAAAACCAATAAAACATTTTTTTGATTCATCGGGTATCGAACCTGGGATCTTTCGGTTGAAAGGCAGGTGCTCTACCTACTGCGCCACCCAGGGTGTAAATACAATGTGTTGAATAAATACAAAGTTGCACAGTTGAATAAATACAATGGCTTAATTTTGTGAAAGTAAATTCAATTTTTAATTACAATATTCCAAATTTGTTTTAAAACTTAAAATCATTGCATATTCTTTTAAATATAAAATTTTCTTAAAACCCCAAGCCTGATTTGATTCTTTATTTAAAAATCCCAAACCCACTCAACTGCTCAAACTGCTGAAATATAGAAATTTTATCACAAAATTTATCTTAATATATTCGTATTTTGATTATAATTTTTTTTATAGAATTCAAAAATGATAAATACAATCTCATCGATATTGCGATCTAATAACGATAGAGAAGAACCTTGAAATTAAGGAAAATGAAAACATAATAAAACAAAAATGTTTCTTACATAAACAGTAGAATATAATATCAAACCTACGATTGTAACAACACATATATTTATTAAAAGAAAGCAAACAAAAAAAAAGCAAAAAAATCCGGAAAATTTAAACCTATAATTTAAGAAAAAAGAAATAAAAACTAAAAAAACAAAAACAAGAAAAATTCCGAAAAAAAAATGCCATCATGAAAAATTAAGCTATGAAAGATGGACATAAAATTACTCAAGTGTTTTAGATATCGTTGTACTCATAGTAAAAAGGAAATGATAAAAAATATATATATATATATACATAATATATTTTTTGTATATGTATATAATTACGAAAATATATATATATTATATAATATATATATACTTAAGAGATACTGAATTATAAAAAAAGAAGAAAAAGAAAAAAACTAATGTTAGAAAATGAATAGATATCGTCGAGGTCATCGAGAATATTTCAAAATGAAAATTTATCATAAGGAAGTAATGTAATTTAAGCAACCATAAATATGTATATTACATAATATACAAACATATAATATAAATATTTATGTATGTATGCTGATTTTGTAATAAATACATAAATATTCCATTATATTTTCAAGAAAATTTTTATATATATCTACACGTATTAGAAACAGTCTATGAATATAATGCAACGCAATCTTACTATCTGCTACAATACTTGCCTAATATAATATTATCTAATTGTACAATATGGAGGCGTGGCGAATCATAATTATAATAAAACAGAGTGTATAGAGATTTTTATTATTTGACCGATGTCCTTCATAGCACTCCTTAGCAAATTTTTATTTCTTTTTATGATTGTTTTTTAATAAATTTAGGCACATGAGTATAGGCAAGGGATGTTTATACATAAATATATTGTTTAAACTAAGTAAGGAATGGGGACTAGTATGGTTAGAATATTTCAAAGAAAGGTAAGAAATTTCAAATGTTATAAGTTTAAATAATTAGTGAATCGCCAATCGGTTTTTGTAAACAAATCAGATTGAATTCAGAATAATCTGACAAACAAATTTGGGTAGTTAATATTGAACCATCAGAAAGTTTTAATGTAGAATATTTTAATGTTATAATATAAATAATTACATTCAAGTAGGGCTCAAATTAAAAAAAAAAACTGAATGGTTTGCCAAAATAACAAACCATTTTCAAACGTAGATGCTGCTACGGAAAACAAAGCAAGCATTGTTATAGCTAAAATTTGTCAGTCAATAAAAATGTACTATGAACTTTAAAAATAGTAAAGTAGTACAGGGTGAATTTTAATTTTTTTTTAAAAAAACGTCGAATTAGTAAATTTTGTCTGAAAATAATTTTTTTTTTTCATTTTTGCAAGATCATAAGTTGTGTTTGGCTTATGGAAAGTAGAGATGAGTAAGAACACATCACTATTTTTTTATAATATTCAGTTTTTAAAACAACACGGATTTTATATGAATATTTTTGCATGATTTGTCGTTATGGCATTTGCTATAAATGTATCATTTATACAGATAAGAAACGGGGAAGTACAATAGATCTGACAAAATCGCGTCTACATTAGAACTCCTCTCCATCGCAAAAAACGTGTATACAGTGAGTGATACTTTTAATTAAATAAATTTGAAATAGGTCTGCTATACTAATACAAAACATTAGTATATAAACTATGTAATGTACAGCACACCGATACCAATTTTCTAACAATAATAAGCCGTAAATAAGCCGATAGCCGAAGTAGCTAGATCTTACAAATAAACTTATTGTAATTATAATTGTAATGAATGTAAATTTAAATAAAATAGAACTATAAATTAATACATAAATACTCTATTTATTTTTCAGCAAAATTTTTAAATTAGAAACAGTCTAGAATATAAGAGTTAGCTACTTATCTCCATTAGAAACACAATAAATTTATTTATTAAATAATTTACTTTCATTGTAATTTCTGGTCCTTGGATCATCAAATAACAAATTTTATATTGAAAAAAATGAACGTGGGAATTTTGGAAAACGAATTTTTAGAAATGTTTATTATTTTTTTCAAAGCTTATACATTCTTAGATTTGTTAGTGTGTATACAAAATAATAATTTAATTTACTTAGCTGAACGTATATTAGTATCAATGATAAATTTCTTCATAAATTAAAAAAAAAACATAATTAATTTTGTTTTCTTTCTTCTCTGTAGTTAGTAATGAAGTTGTCTGTCATCTTTTCAAAGTTTAGATACTAAAAATATTCTTTAGTTATTAAAAATAAAATGTAGGTTAGTTATTATAGGAAATTGAACTGAATCAATCTTATAACAAAGCAACAAAGTTTTTTAATTTGTCAAAATAATCTGGAAATACTTCAAAACTTAGAAAAAGCCATGAGGAGTGATATGTAAGTGAAAAATTAACCTAAGAACAATATGATGTTAGTGAAGAATAGAATTTGTTCAAAAATTCAATTCTATTATTAGAATTTGAGCTCTAAAATATTTATAAATAACTCTTATTATTCAATTTATATAAAAACATACTACAATACTCGTATTATTTGTACCTTTGTTAATGTAATTTTTGACCTTTCAAATTATAGATAAAATAAATCTATAATAAAAATAATAATAGCTTTTCTTTAAGTCCTATTTGGACTTCTAAAACTTTTTTTATCTCAATTTGAGTTTTACCAAATATTTAAAGGAGGCTTAAGATATATATGTAGCGTATTAGAAAACTTTAAAACTAAGATGGAGATCATACACGTACTTAACCCTACCTAAACAGTATTATTTATAATAAATTAAACAATTTAAATATTTTCTATATTGAATTTATTTAATTTTTGTCCTGGCTATCACTTTTATATTTTTTAAGCACTCTATATATATCTTTATACTCTTGTAATATATCATGCATGGCATTTAACAATTCAATATGCATTACTTTGGAATGGAACCTAAATGGCATATGTCTAAAACTATTTCAAGAATTGCGCACACAAATCATAGATTAACAAATTTATGATTGAATTAATCAGCCCTATATTAAACTTAATTTTAATTTTAAATCAAAGTAATTTATAAATTAAAGTAAAATCTTAGAAACTTAGTGAGACAACAGACCACCAATACTCAACACGAATCCTTAATTAAATAAAAATTTAGAAAAAAAAAATTACTTTCAAACTTTGATTTACTTTAGGGGTTCTATGTCCCATGTTACTTTTACAGTATTTTCTTAATTTTTACTCAGTTGCAACGGCAAGACTCAAATTATATATTTTGAATGCTAATTCACATAATTAAAAATATAACTCCCTAGGTTAAGTTAAATGCCTCAATTATTGGGCAGTTGGTACCCCAATTTTTATGAATTAATGATAATATATAAGAATTTTAAATTAACAATGAATAATTTAAATTACTCAAGGACGTATCGCAAACAAAGAAAATCGCATTGTAATATATTGTAAATATTATGTTCTTATATATTTATATATTATATTATATATTACAAATTCTCATACATATATTCATCTAGTTTCGTTAGATTTAAAAAACTTATCAACAAAATACTTCATTATTTTTATTAGAAAGTTTTATGAATGACCGAAATGGATAAAATTAATGGCGGCCAAAATTGATTTATACTGAAATCCTATTTTTTTTCTTCTAAGCATAGTTTTGTAGACAGTTAATATTAACTTTGCAAAAATAAATCGGAATTGGCTAAAATAGAACTCATTAGTTAATCATACTCTGTTAAAGTCTGTTATGTTTTTAATAATTTTGAAAATTCACTTTTAGGCATTTCGATTCAAAATTAGGTATCTGGAATGTACAATTAGATATAATATGAGGTTATTAAATTTAATCCCGGTAAATAATTAGTTGCAAAATTTGTTGAAACAAAATACAAGGACGAAGAAAATAATTTCAAAATTGGCTGCACAGTAAAATTGTAGGTGGCAAATTTTTACAGAAGCAAAAATAATTAAATAAAAACGATGGTCTCAAGTAAAATCAATTATTAAATACATTTGAATACATTTTCTTGTTATTGAAAAGAAAGTTTAACAATGAACTGAGAATATTTTTATCGAGTTAGAACTCTGTGGCAATTATAAGTCGCAACCGCTTATATTCATTTATTTATTTATTAAAAACCTATAAGAGCCTAATGGGTCGTGCAAGCTGTTTATAATTATTATGTTTTACAATTGACGCAAACAATTGATGTTTCGACTAAAATCGATTTTAAAGTTTGAATAAAGATATAAAAATATAGTAACAGGAGTGTTCCAGTTTTTTTTTAAAAAAAGCTTAAATTATGTTAGCATTTAAAATCCAAAAATTTTATTTCGTAAAAAACGAACCATTTAAATGAACCATTTAAATGAACCATTTAAAAACTCAATATATTTGAAAATGTGGAAATGATACGCCAAATTTATGAAAAACTGCATATCTTAACCTAAATAATTAATTAAGACAAAAATATGTTTAGGTCATAATGACATAAGCCATTATATAGGTACCCTTTATTAATTTTAGATTAACAAAAATGTAACTTATTTGACAGGAAATACTTTAGAAAATTCTAAATATGGGGATTATTTGATCACCATTTTTTCTTATGTTGACATAAGCGGTTATGATTTGTTCGAATTCATTCGTAATTTACCAACTAAAAATAACAGAGTGTTCCAAAAATATTTTTAAAATTATTATCTGCAAACACTCGCAAAATATTCTATTGAAATTGCAGTCTCTGCAAATGAAAAATGTCAAAATTATATATTTAATAAAACAGTTAGTTATCCAGACAAAAATTAATGTGCTAAATTCAAAAATAATTTTAACAAAGAAAATTATATTATATTATTTATGTATTTTTATTTAATAAATCTGTATAAATATATATGTATTCATAAATATAATGTACATATATTATATATACATAATATAGATTTTTATTTTATACCATTAGATTAACATTAAATACATCAGATAATTTTAATGCTCATAAAATTATAAGTAATCTCAGACCAAGTCCTTTAAGACTATGAGCATTTATATAAAATGTATATAAATAATAAATAATGTATATAATAATATAAGTTTTTTTTTATATATATATATACAAATATATATATTAGAAAACATTTTAAAGTGTGTTAGAATTAAATAAAAAAAAAAAAACAATTTTTTTGATGGTCAATTATGGTTTTTATTTTAATTGTTTTTTTTTATTCTCTCTTTGTTTTATTATGAGATAATAAAAATTGAAAATTTATATATTTTCCTTAACATTTTTTCATGCGTATATGTGCAGACAGATTTATTATAAAAAAATTTCTATAACTGAAGTTAGTTCACAAGTAACAATTTCTAAGGTCTATAAATTATTTTGAGTGTTGGTATTGTACACAGGCAGTGTAAAAGTACCTCTACCTATAAATAGATCCCACAGGGTGTAGATTTGATTTAATTTTACTTTAGAGTTAAAATAAAATTCTTTGCTTATATACATAGACCCTTCGTTCCAATAACGTATAATATTATGGTCAACCATACCATTCGGAGATCCCAAAATGAAAAATAAATTGACTTCGGAAATATTTGAAGAATGTAAATTTTAAGTTTTCGCAGGACTTAGATTTTCCGTTTTTTTAAAAATATTTCATTTCGATAGAACCGACTAGAATTACGACTTACCGACTGTTGCCATTCAAGTTATTATACTTATTTGAAAACTTATTAGCAACAAATTATACAAAATAAGATGTACATTATAATTAAAAAAAAGCTTATTCATAAAACATATTAATCCTATTCGCCAGTTCAAGTGAAATAAATGTAATAACTTGCATTAAAACAGCCGGTAAGTATGTTAAAAAATTCGATCAAAATTAAACATTTTTAAAATTTGCAGTGTTTGTATTAATAAATGATTAGGGTTCTATTTTCAAAATTGTTACGAATCCAATTCATATTTTAAATTTTTATTTCTAGACTTATTTAAGCTCAATTGGCTTAACTATTTTACTAAAGAAAGGTACAAACGGAAATATAGAACACACGAATAAAACCATCACAATGGATTTCAATAGTTAAGCAAACTGAATTTGTGGCATTTTTTTTGGTTTATTATGGCAATTGGAGTGCACTACTCAAACATAGAAGAATAACAAAATTTGTGAGTGAAAATTATATTACCGCTTTATACCAGCAACCGGATTAAAACATACAAATATTCATAATATCTAATAATTTTCATATACAATACTACATCAAAATTATCTACCATATAGCAACTCAAGTATTTCACAATTTGGGGACAGAAATTCCTTTATCCAATCATTTCAAATCCTAATACTTAACGTAAATGTATCAATTTCGCTTTTTGAACCTATTTGCGATTCACAGTACCTATTTACGATTTTATTTAAAAAAGCTATTTAAAATAATTATTAAGAGAAAAAAAAAAAAATAATTATTTTTTTTAACAAATAACTATTAATAATTAAGTACTTAGTTAAATTATACAAAATATATATTATAATAAAAAATCAATATTAATATAAATAATTTGAAAAAAAAAAAAAAAAAATAGTTATAAGTAATGTAAGTAAAATTATTTGACATTAAGATTTATTTCAATATGAAAATTAAAAAAAATTAAATATGGCAACGATTCAGTTTTTCAAACAAAACAAAATAATTCAATATAACATAATTAACTTAAATATTAATAATGAACAGTTGTTCTCATATTTAAGACGAAAACTGGTGTGAAATTTAGATTTACTTTATAATTAAGTCATATAAAATCATTAATTTTCAATCGAATAAAAAATACATGAATTTAATATAAAAAAAATTTTGGAATTTCATTATGTAATTTGTGATTAGAGTTCGTGGTGGTTTAATTGTATTAATATTTTTATTTGAAAAACATTTCAATTATAAATTTATATAAATTTGATTTAAACCTATTTTTTTTAGTATTAGTTATTTTTTTTAAATTTGTTTTGTCTTTGTATTAGTACTTTTTTTAAACTTTTGTTTTGGTACTAAAATGACATTTGGAAAACGAAATTAAAAAATTCGAAAATGAAATTAAAACATTTTAAACAAAATAAAATTCTGAACACCGATTTTAAATCCATTTGAATTTAATTTTCATTTTCGTTTGACATAAATTCTGGAACATGGGTCAATACAACGAATTAGTAACTAAACTTAATTAATTCTAATTCGTTGGGTCAATACTTAATTCTAGATTTTACAATAATAGACAATTAAACCATTTTGATATGAATTTATCAGACTCAAATATTAATTTAATTAGCTTTACAATTATTTGCTGAGCTATTTTTTAAAATTTTTAAAAATTTTCTGTTTTGAAAATCTAAGTTTATAAAATGACTCTCAAAATATTTAAAATTAGTATCGTATGTACTAAAGAGGCACTCTTATTATTATACCAAAATACTTATTACCCCAAAACTAAAATTCGTACGTATTAAGCAAATAATTTGTTTCATAATAGGACTAAATTCTTATAGCTTAAATTTCAGACATTATTGTTTCAAATACTTCTACTCTAAAACTGTTACACTAAATAAAACCCCTTTTGAAGCAAATGTACCATAAAAAAAAACTTAAAATGAATAAATAGTAATATTAGCACAACCTATAATTTACAATTTCTGTTGATTATCAAGATTCTGTACAAGTATACATCCTACGAAATTACTTTCTTTCATAATTATTGTGATTTCAAATGAAAAACAGGATAAAAATTTAAAAAAAAAATTTTTTTTTCTTAACTTGACAACCACTCAGAATCTACCAAAAACTTCTTGAATATGCCTGAACTAAATACCATTTTAGATTTTCATTTTTTTATTTTCTTACGGGTTGATAACAAATATTAAAATAATACATACTTTAAAATACATTTAAATTTTTTTTGTTTACTTTTATTTCTTTTCACATTTTCTTTTTTATTTTTCATTTATTTAATAATTTTTTTTCTTTGTTTGCTATTTACACCAACAAATTGGCAACAACAACAATAATAACAAAAAAAAAAAAAAACAAATTATGTTTTTTTTTTTTATTATTCGTTCTGTTATCGCTACAGTTTTGATCAACAAAAACGTTTCGTTCATTATTCATATATAATGTTTAATTCCAGTGTAATTTTTTTTCTATTAAAACCATTCCCCAAATGAAGAAGGATACCCAAATCACAAGACCCCAAAAACAGAGTAAACAAGACAAAACAAAAGAAAGCGGTATTTCTATTTAACCCTTAGTTATACACTACAAACACTAAAATAAAATGACAGAATCTGGTTTAGGTCTGCACAATTATTATATTTGTATTAGTGAATAAATTTACCGAAACGTTTAAAAGTTTTCATTTCCGTTGTACACACACATACACACACGTAATATAAAATAATTTTTAAACTTTTCCTGTTTTGTTATTTTTTTTTTTTTGTTTTTGGTTTTTTAAAAGGACCTCTTCATCAACTTTGTCGAGAATTGAGAAAAGAATACTGAAAGTAAGTTTTAAAAAGAAGTAAGACTAAAAGAAGAAGAAAAAGAAAAAGAAAAAAATGAATGTAATGGTAAGGATAAAATGAAAGAAAAAATAAAATAAAATAAAAAGTCTAAAGTCTGCCGACCTAAAACGAATTGTAATCCTTTCAAATTGTATTTGCACTACCTATATCTTGTATATACATATACATTATATATTATATACATATATATTACAGATTATTTTCTTTCTTCATTTTGATTGTCCTTCCTTTAACCATTATACTTAGATTATCCTTATGTAGACTCTTTATGCATTTAAAAAGCATGAAAGAGAAAAATAAAACAAATATCATTTTTATTTGTTTATTTATTTTATCTATTTAAAAAAAAAAATTTAATTTTAAAGACAAAAAATAAAAGATATTCTGAAGAAAGAAAATAAATAAATAAGATCCCAGATTCTAGTTAAATGCCATCTAAATATAAAAAGTACAGTAAATTTTAAATCCCAGAAACTATAGGACATTTTAAACTACATACAATATATTTACAATAATTTCTAAATTAAAAACAAATATAATATAAAGTCTAAAAATTACGTTTTAGTTATCACAGTCTTGAAGTGAGCAAACAATTTGACTTTATTAAACAAGTAGAACTGCTAATACTGTTAAAGAATTTTGTTCATAAACAAAATTTGAAATCTAAGTTTGTTCATAAACGTTGCATAAAACGTTTTACATAAAAACTGAAAAATCATAGTGTAGCTGAGAGTGTAGTACAATCAGCTGCAGCGATTTACAATTTTTTAAAAAGTATATATCTATCTATATATATATATATATCTATATATATATAAATAAATCTAACTAAATTAAAATGACAGTATTGAAATGTATGTATTACAATTTATCAAGCCGATGACCCTGATAGCTAGTTCTTACTTTCATTGTAATTTTAATTATAATAAATAAAGAAATAATAATAATGATACAATTTATGAGTAATTTGCGTTTGCAGTACTACAGTTATGAAAATCTTTTCATCATCAACCCCATTAGTGTAACATAATGCGGATAATTAAAACCTCTTAAATGTAAATAAATATTATTAAGCTTTAGTAATGCCAATGATCCGCTCCAGCACCAAATTAAGTACAACGTGAGAATAATCAAACATTGTTTAAAGATATTTTATGCCTAATATAGCTGACAAGAAATTTTGTACCTCATATATCTGAAGGAGTAATTAAAATAAAATTATTTTTGTTCCTAAAAAAATATTTATGTGATGTTCTGCAATATATTCAATAACGGTACATGAATGGGACTTCAATTAATTACCTATAAATTATTTGACTGAATTTAACTGAATAAAGCAGAAAGGTAGGTGAAATTAACTATTTCGGTTGTTTCTGGAAAACTAATTACCACATGATTATTTATTTATTTAAGAATTCTCAAATGAGCCCAATTGGCCGTACAAAGTGTATTATAATTTTTTAATGCCACAATTCGAGTGATTCATTTGTTGTTGTTGGTTGTTTGTTCTAACGGGCTGAAGAAGCTCAACACTACAGAACCCAATTCGATTGAGAAAATTAATTAGATCACTAATTTTACTATAATTTCCACAACTATGCTACGCTTGTGTTTTTGAAACCCTTAGATATCACTTGTCAACAGGTCTTTTTTTTTGTTAAGTAAAGTCGGTTCTATAATTTAATTTTAACTTAATTTAGGTAAGATTCAACCTGATAATATAGAGTTGTGCAATTATATTCGATGTCATACATTTTCAATACGTATAGGTATATATTATATTATAGACATATAGATATAGTTAGGAGGATTGCATTGAACTAAATCATGTTGGTTAGAATGAAATTCCGATACGATATGAAGAAACAAATATTGATATCAGATTTTGTTAGATTCGTACGTTTTTACTTTGAAATGGTAGTTCCTCCCTGTCAAATGGCTTAAAAATATTTCAAGCCTTTTTTGCGTTTAACCATGTTTGGAACCATGTTCGACTGATATTGCTGTATGCCGACAATATTTTTTTTAACCGTAATATTCTTCTTCTTTTTCTTTGGTTCTCTTTAATTTTAGCCTCGGGACAAATTTTCAGTTACTCATTTTTCTTTTTAAGTAATATTTCTTAACTGTATTAAATTTAATATTTTTTATCGATCGAAACATAAGTTTGCATACATTTTAACAAGCCCGGTTCTGTTCTACTAATCTTGACATATTTAAATTTTCAAAAAAATTTTAAATCATACTGAAAAGTTGTGTCAATCGATTGTTTCAGTAATTGGTTAAAGAATACAGATTTGTGAATTTTTATAACAGGTTCATTAGTTTTTCACTGCATAGAAGAACAATAATTAAATAAAAAATAAAAAAACTGTAAAGCATTTGGGAGTGCTTCTTAATCAAAACCTGAAATTTGCAGATCAAGCTAAAAACCCTATCTTAAAAGGTAACAAAGCATTCATGACCTCCAAAAAACTATTTTACAATAAAACTATACAAACTAGAATTAAAGTGATAGCCTATCAAACACTAATAAGATCTACTCTAACGTACGCAGCTCCTATCTGGTACAATATCAGTGGTAGCGTAATGGAACAATTACGCAAATTTGAAAGAAAATGCATTAGGGTTTGCATAAACAAATCCCGTAAGCCTGAAACTGGATATATCCATTATTATTCAAATAGATATAATGTATAATGAATCTAAAATAAATAGGATCGACAATTTTATTATAAAATTGATTAGGAATCATTTCAATAAATCTCAACAAACCTCAGAAAATGGTCTAATATCTCATGTATTTTATCATAACGAGGAATACATAGAAAGCACATTAAGAACAGGTTTTATAGCACCCGAACACTTTATTTATCTAGATAGCAAAGGCTACATTCAAAGCCAAAATTTCGTCCCTACATTATTTCATTATATAATAGACGGGCTACGAATAAAAAAATAGAATTTACTCCAGGTAATATTAACAGAGACTCAATGAAATACGATATGTGCATTCCGTTTAAAGATACATTTACAACACGATAGTTTTGGTGGCTAAACAACAGCTAGAATCTCTTATTATCAAAAGACAAAGCCTTGTAAATAATAATTAATTTGGTTTTTTCAATAATTTTTACCAAAAACTTGCAATAACACAATACATGAAATGTATAAATAACAATCAATACCTTTTTAAACTAAACTTAAGATGACAAATTATTACCCTATTACAGATCATAAGTGAATTTCTCTGACTATCAGTAGCAAATTGATTCAAGCGTCTTAAAGAGCTAACGACCACATTCTATCACAATTATTTCAGCAATAATTATTTGGGTAAACTTTCCCAACCCGTTAAGTTTTTGATTTATCTATCTGTATCAAGTCTATTTGTACAAATTTTATAACTATCTTTAGAAAGACCAACAGCTGTATTTTCGAGCTTCAAAATGAAAACATTTCTCAAGTGTTGTGTAAACAGATTTTAAAAGCTCCAATAAAATATGCTTCTGTTCACAAACAAACCGTATAAAACTGTAAGATCTTTGAAATCAACATCAATTTAAGAATGTTGTTGTCTGAATTACACATACATCTAAATAAATTTATTTAAATAATTTTGTGGATTATCCTGTTATAAGACGATTATTTTTAATTATTTTTTCAAATAATTTATTTAAAATAATTAAAGGTTTTTTGTTTTATTATTTTCAAAAAAAAATTTCAAACTTAATATCCGATAAAATAAAGCTAAACAGGATGTTGCTTGAGTTTGAAAGAATTTTTAAAAGGATTAAATATTTTATATATATATATGTTTTTAAGCATATAATATACACAACGTATCCATATCGTAATAAATAAACAACATTTTGCAAATATTAGGATACATATATTCATTTTAAAAATTTGGATAATGTAAAATAAAAGTAAAATTTTTAATACTACCATTTTTCACCTGGATTTAATCCTAATGAAAGGATTATTATTAAACTTTTTAACAAAAATTTCAAACTTTTAATAAAACTTTATATTCAAAAAATAACTTAATTAAAACTTCTATTTAAGACATTTATTGAAAAATCTTTTCTTTTCGTTTTGTTGTTGTTGTTTTTTGTTGCAATATTATTAAGTTATTAGAAATTTAAATCATTAGAATTTTTTATTTTTTTATTCATGTTAAATTAAAACTTTTTAAAAAAATTTTTTTTTTTTTTTTGTACCTAAATATTAATTATGGTCACTTTACTGATATTTAATAGTTTTAAAATTCTAACAACTGCAATTATTGTTAAACTAATGAACTAATTTAAAAAATTAAATTATAATTATCTAGAAGTTTATTTAAAAACTGACTTGAAATTTTCAAAGTACATTCAATTCAAATGCAATTTCATTTATTCAATAATAATTAGTAAAGAATTGTATCGATATGAGCTTTAAATTTGAAATTTTCGAAATAGATAAAAAGTTTTAATACTAATGTTAGAAAAAATAAATTTTCTTATAAAACTCCTAGTTCTGGTATTTATGGTATAACCAGAACTACTATAGCAGCATTTTTAATATTTACGTTCACTCTTTTAATTAAAAATGATTAAATATGTTGCTTAATTCAGATGTTGAATTCAACAATATCTGGGTAACTAAAACCTTATTCTGCTCTCTAGTACGATCTATATTAGAATACGGATGTATTATTTGGGATCCTGCTTTCTCAGTTCATAGTACAAGGATTGAATCTATCCAAAAGCAATATTTGTTATTTGATTTAAGGAATCTCTACGACCCAAGAGATTTTCATAATTTCCCATCATATAATGATAGACTACAGAATATTAATATGCATAGCTTAGCAACCCGCAGAATTATGCTATCATTCTGGTTTACATTTGATGTTTTACCTGGTGATATCGATGTGCATTACATTAAAGACAATATTAAAATTAATAATGAAACCAGACCAACAAGACACACCAAATTTTTGGTTGAATATAGCCACAGAACAGAATACGGTAAAAATGAACCTATCAATAGATGCAGTATCTTGTTTAATCAGTTTAGCCACCTCTTTTCATACACAACTTCAAAAAATTCATTTAAGTCAAGCATACACAGAGCTTTAGTTCAACCACAATCTTAACCTACCACAATACTCACTTCACACTACATTACCTATATATACAGAAACACTAAATTTGATAATCTTAAAAAATTACAATAATTTAAAATGCATAATATTAATTAATTAATTGTAAAAATGTTAACAAATTAGTCATAAATTTCTAAAAATAACTTTTTTTTTTTAATTATATTTTTTTTGCTATTTTTTTATTTTTATTTAATTTTGTGTACATTGTTTTGTACATGCCTTGTTTGGCTAAAATAAATAAATAATTTTGAAAAGACATTTAGCAGAAGCACAACATTTTATTAATCCGATTCTGACCATTTAAAATTTTTGTATTACTATGACAAATTAAAATTATCAGTCGAAAGTAATAAAAACTAATTGTAAAACCTGCATAAACCACTGGTTTAGTATCAAAACAAATGTGAAAGGTATATATTGACACAATGGCGGATTCTGAAGGAGATGTTGTACACGGTTTTCCAAAAATATATATCCTTAACGGCGCATTATCATTTAAGGCCGAAAAGGACATTTGATATTATCCTTGTTTTTTTATGTTTTTGTAAATAAACCGTTACATCTGTTAATCTGTTTGGTATATATAGCTATATTCCTTCAGAAGAGTCATACAATGAAGTAACAAAATAAGCACATTAAATTAAATTAAAATCCATCTAATCCGAAAATAGAATGGTGTTAATTTAATAATATTGAAAATTCACTTTGACTTCACAATATGACTCAAATAACATACAATTATACAGTTACAATAAACTTAGTAAGTAGCCCATCGAAAATGAACATTATCATTCAATTTACATTTCTTAGAAAAAAAAATCTATTCGGTAGAGAAACTAACAAAGAAACTAGTAAGAAGAAACGGTAAAGATTCTACACAATCAAGGAAAGGACATTATTCATATTTGTACGTTATTTCATAACTAAATTTTATAAACTGGTTATTGGTATACTTCGTCACAATGGACTGTACTGGTTTAAGGGTTTCGGTGTACTGTCGACAGCCACTATTACCTACTGTTATACTGGTTATTTAACCAGTGTTAACAAATAATATTGATGTATGAAATTTTGCTACACCAGCAGATGATGGAAAACGATTTGAGCTTATTAAAATTCGATTTGAAAAAATATAGACATTTTGGAAAGAAGATTCTATTGTAAAACAATACCATCTTACCAAATTAAAATTATAAATTTAAAAATGATGTACATGATCTGTCCTAAACGATGAAATAAGTAAGAGATTAACATACTTTTGGTAAAAGATGTATAATAATGGCAAGAAGTCAAATATAGTTCCATAGGCTTCAGTCACGTTCACACATATAAATCCATAGCAAAATACAAACGAACAAACACACAAATTTTATTGATTTGAACAAATTTAGCAATAAAATTTCAGTAGATTTAACCTGATATTCACTAGTCTATAGAAGATTAGATTAATTTTTGGATAACTATTAATATATTTATTAAGCAATAATATATATAGCCGAAGGCCTTAGATAGTATCTTAACATTTGTTTTTAATAGAAATATAAATTAATTTTTTATTTTTTCTTTTTCCATAAATAAATAAAAAAATAAAAAACTGTATTTATTTTTTAATAAGATAAGATTGTGAAGTAAGAATAACATATAACAAAAAAAAACCTTCGGGACTTACATTTGCAAACACAATTCAGTTTAAAAGAGAGCAGAGAAATCTGAGAGTTGAACCTTTACTGGAGTGAATAATCATTTTTTAAAACCATATATTTTATTAGGTTGGTTTGACTAAATTTTAACCCAACCAAAATTTTGACCAAATATTTGAATAAGTATAGGTAGCTGTGGTTAAGAGAAAAGATAAAGAGCAAACGTAAGCCAAAGAGGTTTGCTTTCGAACGTAGGAATTAAATAAAGTATTATTTCTGTATATATGTCCTATTCAATAGTGTTATTTATAAAACAACGGGGGTCCTTAATTTTGATACCTGCAAGATAAATCATTGACTGAACAAAGTAAGCTCCTACATAACTTTTTGCTTTGTAATATGTAATGAAGAAAAAGTGAAATTTAAAAAAATAATTTTAAGACTATTTTTAAACTGCGGTCTGCGCCATTACGAACAACAATAACTATCATTTAATAAACAGCTAATGTATTTTCATAAAAACATAATAATAATAATATAATTAAGAATGATGTAATTTTAAAATTAACGATTCTACAGATTAAAAGTCAATATCAAATACGAGAATAACATATTGATTAATGACATGAAAGACGTGCGAACAGTGATATCAACTTCAATGTTACATAAACAATTTTTGTTTTCAAACTTATTTTGATTAATAGTTTTTTTTTCTAATTCATATTTTTAATAAAATAAAAACAAACAAAAAAATTTGGACACCTAAGGCTGGGTATTTTCATTGAATTTGTTTTTGTGTTAAAAAAATTTAATAATCATAGAACGGACTCAAATAATTTTAATAAACACACAAAATATGGATATGGTCAAGAAAATTTAATTTTAATCCTCAAACTACAGTTTTTTGGAAATCAGAGAGAAAAAATTATTTTTCAAATTTGAACTAAAAATGAAAAAAAAAAGTTTTTTTGTTTAAGAAAAAAAATTTTTTTTAAAAACTTCAGAATTCACAAGTACCATACCTAAATTATTATTTATTATGTGAAAAATGTTTCAACAGAATTCAAAATATCCTTCTACTCTTAGAATAATAATAAAAAAAAAAGGAAAACTTTGATTTGATGTTTTTCTTGTTTTTTTTTTGTTTTTCTTCAGAATTTTAATTGAACTTCAATTACAGTATTTCAAAATTTAATTTTCTGTTGGTGAAATGCCTTTAAGCAAATTTTTTCTTTTATTTTAAGGTTTTCAAATTCAAAATATTTCCAATTGCATTTCAGAATTAACAGTTCGTTTGTTATGTTCAAATAGCTTTTAAAAACATAATATTTCTTTCTCAGTTGGTCACATAGATTTTGCTATAAAACAGCAGAAACTAGCACTAACCCAACCATAACATTTTATGCAAACTCATAGGAGCGTACATGAGTTTAAGTCAACTTAAGTATGGCTAGTTAGGCTTATATAGACAGAATTTTCTGATAGTTTACTTTAGAAAAATTAAAACATGTTTTTGAAAATTCTGCTAAAAACATTCAAATTTTTGTAATTTTCAAAAGTCCTTGAATTCCCAGATCAGCCAGATACAATTTTATTATCTGGAATTTTTCTTTGAATTCTCAGAAATTTTCAATTAATTTTCAGTAAATTTAAGGCTTTTTCTTCTTTTTTTTCAAACTTGCAAATTAAAATATTTCGAAATTTTTTTTAATTTAGTCCCAAATATGAAAGTTTATACCCTATATCCCAATGGGGGCTGTTGAAAAGAATGAAAAGTAATAAAAACTTAAATGAATATAAGAATACCTATAAATTAAGAAATAATTTAAAAATCGATTTCATGTTTATAATGTCCCACAGTAAAAATGCCATTTTAGTCTTGAAAAACCTTCAATTTCAAATTTAACTAAAATTTCAAATTTTAAAGAAAGGAAAAAATATAAAATTATAAAATTAATTGTTTTAATTTACTTTCATACCACAGTCACCGTAAACTCAATAAATATTTTAAATCTCTGCAATTGGCAGTAACTCAGAAAATAAGTTTAACAAAAATTTTATCAAAATAAATCTGTGGTATGGAATTTTCGGTTAAAACTATTTGAAGAGGTATGTATAGGTAGTTATAACAAAATTTATATGTTCGTATGAAATACGTATTAAATAGAATAGAATCAAATAAAATTCGTATAAGTAGAATAAGTTTTATTTGATAATAGATCTGAAACCCGTAATTGGGTTATTGTACTTTACATGTGATATAATATACATGCTTCCATATAGCTTGCAAAAATCAGATAATCCATTGAAATTTATAAAACGCATAAAATTTCAAATAATTAAAAATATCATACTATGCAACTACGTGGTATCACAATGGACCTCACCGGTCTAATTGTGTCGGCGTGCTGTCAGCTGCCACTACTATCTACCATACTATGCAACTTACCTACCTACCTACCATACTATGCAACTATCGCAGAGTTATAGATTTATCGAGTCGAATTTGTGAGTGGGTTTATTGAATCGTCGAAACAATAAAAATCATTATTAAGTAACTAACACTTATTATGGAAATTAAAACTACACAACAATTTCAAAATTTCACAAACAAAACGCTATAGGACGAAGCTTTAAATTTCACACACATTGTTTTAAGTGAATGTTATCAGTCATTTTCAAAGAAATTCAATTGAATGACAACTTAATATACGAACCATACAATCATGCACCAATAATAGTAACTTAACATGGTAAAATACAAAATGATTAATAGTATTCGCCCGCTCTTCGAAATTCGAGGAAGTTTGATAACAAAATCATACTCAATTTAATTATGAATTGTTTACCATCATTTCAATTTATTCTTGATACCATCAAAAGTCATTAACATTTATGTAAATGATTTTCGGTACTTTATAATTTGTTTTCATTAATTCACCTTAGACAACAACCGCAAATGTAATAAATTGTTTAAAAAAAAATTTAAATTTAAATTTACTTCTGGCGATTCTGGTTGCAAGAATTTGATAAAAATTTTTTTGTATATACATGAGGTGACTTAATTGAAATTTCTAACGGAAATTAAATTATTTGAAAAAATTTCGCTACGTGTTCTTTTAAATAAATATCTATCATTTCAAACTTTAAAAGAATAATTAATGAAAATCGATTGAAAATTCGGAAGTTACAGATTAATTAAGATTATGATTACCACCAACAGCGCCTAACTAAGTATGGGACAAGCACAGGAAGGTTATATTTGGAATGGTGTACAGTATTTAAAAGAATAATTATCGTTCATTACTTTTAAAGTTAAAATGTTATAGAACTACACGTCTAGTAAATACTAGATTTGTGTAGTTTTCTTATTTGATGTAGTAAGAAAAATGTTGTCTTTACAGCTGAAATATTGAAACTAATTATATAATTTTTTTTTATTGATTTATCTTAGACAACAACCGCATATGTAATAATTTAATAAGAGTTATTGTTGATTACTTTTGAAGTCAAAATGTCATAGCACTACACGTCATGCAAATACTAGATTTGTGTAATTTTCGTTTTTAACGACATTTTAGCTTTTTTGGTGTATCCAGTAGGGCTCTCGTCTTTAGTAAATCCAAAACAAATATTCAAAAATCGATTATTCCGAGTCGTGAACCTAATATGTAATTCTGACAATTTATGGCTTAAAAATGAATGTTACCATTCCCGCAATAAATTCAATGAGGCATTCACCGAAAGAATTAAATGTATTACTTAAATACTTCTAAAAAGATATTCGATCGAAATGAAAATATTATTTACATCCTTGGTATTAAAAAATCGAAAACATAAAACAAAAATTTATAAATTTGTTAAAATCTACGAAGTATTTTCAATGCTAAAAGAATTGAAAACTAAAATTCATATTTTCCGGTGATTGTGAATTTCCATTTTATAATTAAATTGAAATTCATGGTTCTCATAAAAATTAAACTCTTAATCTGGTCCATTATTAATTAACAGTAATAACAGAATTATTATTATTTCTATAGGTTGCAGAGATACTTCTACAACATACTTCATCCCCACGGAACTTTAGTTCTTTATGAACTCTAAACAAAAATAGAAAACCATAAAAAGTACCAGTAACATTTTCTCTTACAGAGTGTTTCATTTTGTTTTCTTTTTTTTCTGTTTTTTATAAGTACTCAGTTTTCAAGCAAATGAATAAAAAAAAATTCTATTAACAAAACAAAAAAAAAAAAAACATTTTTTTAGTTTAAAAATAATTTTCCGAAAAACGAGAAAAAAAAACAAAAGTGGAAGGTAATTTACTGGAAAAAGACGAAACATAAAAAACCATATACAACAACAATAAAAACAACAAAAGAAAAAATTAATGTTTTTGAAAAACAAAAACATAAAACGAAAAAAAAATTAATTTCACATTATAAACTCTCTCTCTTACTTCACACGTTTTTCTTATACTCGCGAATTAAGTTTACGATAGCGCAATTTGTTTCCTTCTTTTTTATTATTTTCATTATTTTGTTTTTTTTTTGTCTTTGAAACTACTGTAACAGTATTTTTTCTTAAAATACAACTACAGGAATTTCCTAAATTTATACATACAAAATAATATAATATATTTGCTATAGTATGCGTGTGTGTGTGTTTGTATCCATCATGAAAACAATTTATGTATAATGAACTTTTAAAAATTAAAAGAAAAATAAAAAAAAATAAAAATGAAAATTCGAAAGCGAAAATTAAATTTTTTTTTTTTAAAGAATTGAACTTTTTTTTTTTGTTCTACGTTCATACTTTTTATACATAGTTAGCTATATACTCGTGTATTTAAATATATACGCACAACAACAAAACATAAGGGTTATGGTGTATAAAAAGTAGCGAAAAAAGGTCCTTTCATAAATCTTTTCAAAATTTACAGTCATATATAAATTTTCTGCTTTTTCATTTTTAATAAAACACATGGCAAGCAAATTTTAACGTTATGGCAGTCATTGTTGTAAAATACATTGTCGCGACAGTTAAATGTCAAAAAGAAAAAAACCATGGATGGAAAAATTTACGATGAAAATAAAACTGACAAAATAAAAAAATAAGAAAAAAATAGAATTAACAAAAACAAAAATAACGGGAAAATATGAAACATTTTTTTTTTTTTTTTTTTTTTTTTTTGTAAGGATATAACATCCTATTTTCATTTAAAAAAAAATTACTTATTTTACTATTAGTCTTCCATGTGATATACTATGTATGCGTTTGTAGTAGATTTACAGTGTGTGGCAAGAAGAAAATGAAAAATTTAAAATTTAAATTATTATGTAGAAATGAAAATAGGTATATGTAAGCAGTGATGCATTGAATATTTTTCAAAGGTTATACGAGAATTCAACACAAAATCTGTTACGTAACATTTAAAAACTATTTTGTTAACACTTGCTTAATGTGAACTGGTGTTGAAAGTTATCTGATAAAAATTTTTCAATTAAACAGGTTTCTAAATATTTTATAAAGAATCAAAAATTATAGGTATACGCCCACATCTCGAGGTTTTAAGAAGTTTGATAACAAATCGTACACAAATTTCATTATGAATGTCCATCATTTCAATTTGTTTTTGATACTAGTTATTTCATTTCATTTCAGTTATTTAATCCAAAATATAAAATTTTTGTTTAACTATACTAATTATTTATTATTTTTACAGAGGTTAGGACTAAAGAAAAATGTTGTCTTTACAGCTGAAATATTGATACTAGTTATATAAATTTTTTTTATTGATTGATCTTAGACAACAACCGCATATGTAATATCTTATTTAAAAAAAAATTAAAAAATCCAAAAAATTAAAATTAAAAATTTTTTTTAAATATTTAAAAAAAAAATAATTAATTGCATCAATTTGGTAAATTAATATTTTGGTAGGTTAAAATGATTTATAGGTAAATGTAGTGAAATTTTAAATTAAAATTCTAATTGAAAATAATAAAAAATTAAAAAAAAAAACAATTAATTTCGCTACGTCTTCTTTTGAATGTTTATCATTTAGAAGAATAATAATGGGAAATCGATTGTGAAATGGTCCAGATATTTTGTAATGTACTTTTTCAATTTATAAATTAAATATAATAATTGTAATTAAGACCTGTAACGGTAATACGTTAAAAAGGTTGATACAAATCTTTTTCGACGAACAAAAATCGGATGAATACATCATTTACAAATATAATTCCCAATCTTCTAAGCAAGTAGGTATGAAAAGTAAAATTATTCTATAGCGCTTTTGAAAAGTCAATTAGCATTAGGTGATACCTCAACTGAAATGATCCATTGGTTATTACACTTTGTTTAAGAAGATTTTTAATTCAAGCACGATTATAGAGCAAACCACAACGACTAAGTATGCATGTCAAATATTTCATTATAAAAATGTCTTAAATATTTTGTCAAACTATTCACAATCGTACAATATATTTATTTCTGTTCGAATATATTAAACAAAATTATTTTAAACTTACTTTGAACGATCAAATTAACCTTTTTAAAGTAAATGGGCTCATATATTAATTTAAACAGAAACACATAATATTCTATCAGTTTGTAGAATCAAACAAAACATATTTCATCTTCCTTTTCTAATCAATCATTAAAAATATTTTTAATCAGTTTATTATAGAAATTTCAAAATTATCGAATCCAAATTGTAAAATTTTGTTGTTCTTAATGCACATCGATATTGTGATACAGCATATACCCCTCTGGAATACTTGAGGTTGTGTTACAAAAGAGGTTACGTTCATAACTAATAGTTAATACGTTTTATCATTCGAGCTTTTGATCCAACTATCCAGAAAAATATTTGACAGAAATTTTATAATAGTTCTATATAAATTTGTCACATAAATATGCAGTTATACCTAATGAAATCTTCCACAGAACTGCACTATTACTTAACATATACACATTGGGTCTAAATAGTTGAAAAACGGTTTGAATTAGGACAATTAACCCTCCAAAAAAACTATTCCTTCAAATCATTTTTGATTTTATAATGATTTAAAATGGAAAAATTATTTAAAATAATATTTATTCATTTAATTTTGTTACTCTCTGTACCTAAAAATCATTATTTGAAAATTTAATTCAAGAAAAACAAAAAATTGTAATGTAATTTTTTAATAAAAAATAATAATACAAAAACAAAAAACAATTTTTGTTTTTTTAATAATTTTAATGAATCTTAAACAATGTTAGTCGATGGCATAAATGTTTGTGATGATGTAATTTTCATTCATTGAATGAAAAGTTTCGTCACAAAAGAAAAAAGCAAAAACAAAAAAAAAAAATTTTTATATCAGCCGAAATTTTTAATATTCAATCAAATACTCGTCGTCGGACGTAAACTGTATGATAGGCAAATACTGAAAATATATAAATGGAGGCGTCAGATATACTCATTTGACATTGGGTCATTATTATTTCTTTACTTTTTGTTTAAAATAATATTCAAAAAACAATTGTATAGAAGGGAATCATATCTTACATAGTGTGTTGTATGTGTGGACAAGGATAGAAAATAATTGTATTATAACCAAGCACAGTTCCACTTTTGTTTAGTGATTACAAAATAGTACCAATGACTAAATTAACAAAAAATAATGATAAAAATATATATATTTCATTAAAATGTAACTATACCAAAAAAAAGAAAAAAGGGAATCGAGCTCATGGGAACTTTAAATAAGTATTTGCAATTGATAACGTATTCAATGTTCGTTTGATCGTAAATTTAGGAATTTGATCCTGATTTCGTCAGGTTTGATCGGTTTACGATAGTATGGATTGGGTTTGGGGATATCATTAGAGATGTTTTCAATATTAATTTATTTTAATTTGATATTTTATATAACGACAGTAAAAACAGTGTTCAAAAAAATTGTTTGGCCTAAACCGACTGAAATCACAATAATCGAACTGTTCACAGGTATACCACAGTTAAAGGATTAAAAAAAAAATTAGAATATTTATATTAGCCTTTCAATTTATTTGAAAGAGTAGTACTTTGTTCTATCAACGTATTAAAACTATCTAAATAGTTTCTAATTTGAGTTTAAATAGTTTCAAAACTAATATATATATATATATATATATATATCCTAAAGAAATCAATATGTGAGTTATAAAAGTCAAACAAAATTCTTATTAAAACCTAAATGTTAATAGAATTTTTATTATAACTCTAATACTTATAATTTAATTGAATTTATAATAACATGAAAGTGATAGTTCAAAAAATTTTCACTCTTCTTAAGTTTCAGGCACTCTTCAGTATCCTTTTATATTAAAAATTCAGGATACCAAATAAATTTCAAATATGCATTTTAAGAAAAAAAAAATCTTATTAGATACTACATCAAAAAAATATCACAAGCAAATTTATATAAATTATGTTACAAAACAAAAACGAAAAACTATAAAGGATTGGGTCGGGAATTTTCATTTCTTTATACTATATATACATACATACATATATATATATATATATATATAATATATTTTATTATAATATTATGGACATTTCATTATTTATTAAGTTATAAAATATGAAAAAAAAATATAATATAAATATTTCAAATATATATATATATATATATAATATATTTTTCCTCTTTCCATCTCTCTGTCTCTCACTATATTTAATACAAATTACCTTTCTATCTCTTTCTATTTCATAAAATTATGCAATATCTCAATAAAATTTATAAGTGTATTTTATTATATGATAGGATATCACAGGATATAATATACAGCTGGATTTAATATATTTAAGTATATAGTATAAGAGTTCACTTTGATTTCTGATATAAGTGTGTGAAAAACAATGCAAGAAGATCAAAATAAAAAAAAAAAAAAAAATAAAAACAAAAATGAAAAATTTGTTATATCTGCAAGCGACAAAATCATTTTTTTCTCTTTTTCTTCTTGTTGAGTATTTATTTATTTAATTTTTTTTTTTTTTCATTTTTCTTTTATTATTATATATATACGTACGTGCCTTCATAAGGATAATAAATTTTATTTATTGCATTAATAAAATTACGGGAATATTTTTTTTTTTTTCATTTTATGTGAAATAAAAATTTGTATATATAAAACAAAATAAAAAAACATTATTGAGAAAAGTTGGACGAGGTTAGGGGATGATTGCTCTCCACAGTACATTTGATGCGGCACAACAACAACAACAACATATACTTATGTAGGACTGTCCTTCATTTGAAAAAGGATACAAAATACAAATAAGAAAAATCTCTGCAATATTTCTTTTTATTGTATTGGTTGTTTGTTACTAAAAGGGTAAATGATCAAATATTTTATATCTTGTTTTGTGTACATTTTTGTTTTTTTTTTTTTTTAGTATTCCGGAAAATTCTTTTAATTTTCCATAAATAATATTTATACTGATTTAAATATGCATTAAAAGGATCAAAAATTATTATTTTTAATAAAAAATAATAAAAATTAAATTAATTTTACTTACAGGATATCTTGTGATTCAATTTAATTCAATTATTATGTAGGAAGGTATAATTTTTAAAATTATTTGAAATTATTGTAAAATTTTCAAGTATTAATTTTGATAGCATATAAACAATATTAACTCAGATAATTTGGCCGTATTTAAAAGGCATTTAGTTGATTGAGGGTTCTTCAATAGACAACTTTTGTCAATATAATTTCTGTATTTTCTATTTTCTGTAAAGCATTTAGTATTTAGAAAATTTGTTATCACTATAGTTTATTAAAAATATGAACTAATTTGATATATATTTGAGTTAATCTTTATATTTAATTGAATTATTTTTCTAATTATGAAAACAGAAGAAACAGATAAATTTTAATTATGTTATATTATTATTATATTATTATTATAATTATGTAATTATTAATAATAGTGATTGGACAGTAAGTCCAATAATACAATTAATTAAATTAAATAAACAAATATTTTTTTTTTGCTTTCTTTATTTTTTAAGTGAATCAATTTTTCGAATTTATTCTATAATTACCTATCAATTGAAAATAAATTAATAATAATGAAAGATATATTTCTCCCGATCATAATATATGCATGTCCAAACCCAGTCTTTCATGATATTGCCAAAACTCACATTAACACTCTTCAAGTGGCTCAAAATAAAATTTTGAAATTAATGTTCAACCTCCCTTTTTTATTCAACTAAAAAACTACATTATAAAGCAAATATGAGCTTGATATCGCTATTAATATCACAGAAAACAAAATTAATGTTCATTTTCAAAAAATTCAATTATAAGGAGTTTATACCAATAAGTTCGTTTGTGTTTTTGCTAATATGGCAGATTTAGATTTAAATAGTTTAGTTAAGTAGGTTAGTTAATAGTTAAACTATAGGTTAGTTACTAATAAGGTATAAGTTTTAATAAAAAATAAAATCAAATATAAGGTTTTTTAAAGTTTCCTTATGAACTCGTAAATATTAGTGAATTAAACAAAAATGTAAAACAAAAACCATAATGTAATATTTCAGTTGTGTAGATATAAGTACATCTAAACTCAGTTTATAAATGTAATAAAACTCAAATGTAAATGTAAAAATTAAATTGAATAAAATTGAATTGAAATTGAATTGAAATTCTATAACTATCTTAAATTCTAATTTAATGTAATTAATGTTGTGGCTTATGAAAGTGATTGATTAACATTATAAAATTACCTTACCATATAAACCTATTTAAATTAATATAAACTTGGTTAAAGAACTGCTCATGCTATCAGCAAATATCGAAATCGAAAATTTTATTTCTATTTTCATAGTTCAAATGAATTCGTGATTAGAAAAAAATGTCGTGTTCATTTTTATCAGTGCCTTAATAATATCGCCCGGTGAGTTCTTAAGTGTCCAATACCATACAATAAGCACTTTTCGATATTTTGATTGATCTAAACTAAACTTGACGCGCTCTTTCTAAATTTTTAATCAGTTTTGTTCTATCTATAATAGTTTTTGAGATATTTAATTTTGCTTTTGTTCAATATCATACAAAGTGAATTTTTTTTTTACATTTATAGTGCTTAAGTGTCCAATCTGCAATTAATATGATATTGGACAAAAAATGTCAAAAATATTTTACGCTTGAGTGAGTAGTTGAAATTTTGTGCTTAAGTGTTCTATTTGAAATGAAGTTTTTGTATAGATCGATCGATCGATTTGCTACGATTTTCAAAAAGTTTTTATGCTACCAACAGGAGAAGCAGGAAATTTTTATTATAAAAGAAAATTCAACACATATAATTTATTTGGTCATTGTAATATTAACAATAAAACGTACTGTGCCATTTGGTACGAAACAACGAGTGGTCGCAGCGCAAATGACCTGGCCAGTGCGTTAATTAAAATTTTACAAGTCATTCTTCTTGATATTCCTGATATTCAGAACTTTATTTTATGGTCAGACGCTTGTGTTCCACAGAATAAAAACCGAATAATGTCATTGGCTATTTTAAAATTTATAGAAAAAAAAAAAAAAAGATTGTGAAACGATCAAAAGTAGACCCAGACTCAAAACTGTAAAGTCAATAAAAGCAAATTTGTTTTTAGGACTCAAATGCTCAATTACGGTTTTAATTCTGTATTGTAGTAGGCGATTTCAGTCAATACCTACTTAATATAAATTTGCAAAATTTTCAGTTTGGATTTATCAATAAACAAAATTAAAAGTTGAGAGCTCAAGCATATATTAGAGCCATTCAAAATCATTTCAAAATGAACCGAATAAAACCTTTGTAGCAAATTTTTTTCAAAAATTCAATTGAACAAACACAATAAAAATTGTATATATACATAATATAAAATTTTGTTCAATTTTGACAAATCAATAAACAAAACATTTTATTTAATAACGACGCCATATCTAGTAGAATACATAAATATTTCCAGGAATATTTCTATCGCCTAATTCTTAAATTGACATCAAAAGCAATAAAAGCGTTCATCAACGACATAGACTTGCAATTTTAAAATAATAAACAAGAAAGTATACAATAGATCTAAAGACGTTTCATTTACATGGATATCCCCATCAAAAAAAATTGCTTAACATATTACAGAATTTCTAAAAATCAATACGGCTATTATGTACGAGTATATTTTACTAAGAGTCAATACAGAAAATATTACGTCAAATACAATGACTCAAAAACACAGCCTTAACTATTTACAATTTAATATTAAATCTTTAAAATCTATTTAAATTTACTAATAGTATATATTATGAAAATGTATCCTCCACCACTGGGAATACAAAAATCCTAGACTTAGTTTAAGTTTCAAATTATACACTGGTTAGACTACCAGAAACTATAATAAAAATCACAAAACACAAAAAAATAACTAAATTTATTTCAAAAATTGTTTGTTCATATTTTTTGCTTTTTCATTTTTAAAATTTTTACCATTCTATTCACGTTTACTATCTTATTATATTGAAAATAGATAAAAAAAAAAATAATAACAACAACAACAAAAATTATTAAAATCTAAAAAGTATCTTAAAGAAAAAAAAATTATTATTTAAATTTTTTTATATCAAATTCAGAAGCCTACTTTAGTACACACGACCAACAAAAATAAGAAATTCAAGGATGCTTATATCCTTAAAATAAAAACAAAAAAAAAAAACGAAAAATATTCCCAAAACAACAATAAAATAGGAATGCCCCACTATTAGCAAAAAAAAAAAAAATTAAAACAAAAAATAATATACAATGTACAAAAAAAAAAAAAATTATAAATAAAATTGTTAAAAAAAATTTCAAAATTTTAAAAATATACAAAAAAAGAGAAAATTGTTTCCTTAAGGACAGTAAGACAATGACGATGAAAAAAGCTGTCCAATAATAATTTTTCATAGTCGATCCCTTCTCATATATGATGTAAAAATGCAGACATTCAGTTTTTTTAATTAACTGAATATCGAGTGGTGTGGACAGAAGCTCAGAAGAATTTTTTAATAATGTTGGGCTCGCTTTATTTGAACCTACACATTTAATTAGCACTTAAATTTTGTTAATTTTTGGAATTTATGCCTTTAGCCTATTTATGATAGACTTAAATTTTCATATAACTGTCCAAATTACATTTATTAAGATAAAAGTAAAGTAAAGCTTACAATTCCTGTTGATATCCTGATAAGATCGATATTTTTTTACTCGTCATGAACTTTAAGTTCCAAGAAATTGTTAGTACTTACATTTACTCAATAGTAGGTATTTTTTTTAGAGCCATGTACATACTGAAGAAACAGCATTTAACCAGATTTTCAAATTAACATGTTGGCTACCAATGTATAGCCAGTGAACATTGCTATTTTCCTTCTCAGATACCATATGATCACCATGTAAAAATTCTAATATTGTAAATATCATGCCACCTATTGACGTAAATGGGAATGATTGCGGATGATATATTTTACCTGATGGAAGCAGGAATTTTTTTATTTTACCGGTAGTCAAATTATAGCTGGTACCTTTATCACCAGATACAAATTCAAATATATAAATAATCACGGCTGATGACGAACATGCCAGATGGATTGATAATTAATGATACATTTGTACCTGTAGTTTGTGTATCATTTATGATCAATGTTTTATTTTGTTACTTTTGTTAAATTTTACTGTCTGGTTATGGTTAATGTTGATAAATACTCTACTGCAGTGTGTATCATAATAAAAATACACATTCGAAATCCGGATTATAAAAATTAGTATAAATGTGTTTATTAAGAAAACTGCATCCACTAATTTTGTCTACTTCTTGAGTTGAGATGGATTAAAATGCAAAATGCATGTTCGATATTTATTTTTTTTACACAAATTTCAAAACATTAATAATTTAACTGCTTGCGCAGAGATTTAACAAACCAACAATTACACAACTAGGTGTTATTTGTTATACTAAATATGAATTATGAAAATTTACATCTATTTCAGAGTCTAGCTGATAATATATATATTTTAATATACTTTTTCAATCCACTAGGGACTATAGAACTTCGGCATATTGCAGATATTGTGGCTCTGAGACTATATTTCAGTTTTCAGTTATTATTATTTATACTAACTATTTGATTAGCATATTATATTGCTAATCATCTAACCAGGAGAGACAAATTTTATTTGTCTATGGAAAATTGTACCCTTACTTGCCACACCGTTATATTGCATTTTTCCGTCATCCTACATATTAGACTATAGAAATCACATTTATCTTATCTTAAATTATCAATGTAATTATCAATGTATTTATCTTAAATTATCAATGTAATTTATCTTGTAATTTATAATCCTTCATCGGGCGCGTATGTATCAAATTGATTCACCCGAATTAATTTTTTCTACGATCTCTAAACGAAAGTTAGCACCGAACTGATCTACTGTGTAAATTCTTTTTTTTACGAGTTTTATTTTAATGTACTTAAGTATTGTCTGAACCTATGTATAGAGAGAAGATATACACAATTTGTTAAAATTGCTACAGCGCGCCGAATTCCGTTATTTTTTTTTAAAGTTTTGAAGTTTCAGACAGTTATTGCATGGACTAGTTTCACCTAATTTATCTCAGAAATAAATAAATATTAAGAAGGTCAAACTAGATTGATCTTTTTTTTAGTTAAATATTTAATAAAAATATGCAAACATTTTACTTAAGCTAGATCTAAAAGTATTTTAGCCTACTAATTTGATTGTTGTTATTGAACATTGATAACACAATGTGGGTTTAAATCGTACTCAAATCAGTTTTAGTATGTCTTGGATACTTGGAAAAATAAAATAGCTTATACTAAATGTACCTATTCAATTAATGAACTTCAAAATTTATAAATCAACAATGTCCCATTAAAACTCTATCAGTTCTAACTCACATTTATTGACAAAAAAATAAGATACAAAAAGACTTGAATCGAGTTCCACAACATATATTACACCTGATTGAAATTCGTAAAATAAATTCAGTATAACAATTTTTTTTTTGTTTTGATTATATTCAAAATACATATTTAAAATATGCTACTGTAATTTTATTTTTGCACAGTGTACACAAAGCTTACAAAAAACATAACAAAAAAATGTGTCTTAAATTTTTCAATTTTTTTTTTTCTTAGAAAAATTTCTAAATTTTCACCTTAAGGCTGTTTACTATAAAAGAAACGTTTTTTTTTTTTTTTTTACTTTTTGTTTTCTCTTGTTTTTAAATTTATTCCACATCCTTATTTAGACTTTCAAATCTTTAAAAAAAAAAAAAAAAAACAAAATAACAACAAAAATAAGAAGAAAAAATAAAACCAAGGAAAATAAAAATAAACACACTACAAAACGAATAGAATTAGTAATCTTTTCACATTATTTAAACTGAATTTATTTATTTATTTATTTATTTACTTCACGAATAAATAAACGCATATATACAAAATATATATGAATAAGTAAATATAAAATATATATTAATATAATATATTATATACATAATATATTAAACGAGAGTAGAAAATAAAAAAAATAAAAAAATTTATTTTTTTTGAATTCTAATTATTGATTTTCCAATACCTAGAAACCTAGAATTCGGTTCAATTTTTTTTTTTTTTTTACTAAAAAGAATTTTTTTATTTCTATTTTTGTTTTTTGTTCTGTTTTTTTTTTTATTTTCAAGAAAAAGAAGAAGATTTTCTATAGCAAAAAAGAAATTTGATATTTACACAATTTCAAGTATATAATATAAAAAAAGTAATATAAATATGTATATATAATATATATATATATTTACTAAATATATGTAAGTAATCATATAGCTTTATAATAGAGAGTGAAAATATTCTTTTCGCATTTTAGCATTTTAAAAGAATGAAATGAAAAAAAAAAAATGGAATTCATGTTATTGTCTTGGAAAACTATAGGAACATATTTACGTACTATTAAAATTATTTACACCATAACAACCGGGTGGCGCAGCATGAACTATAATATTAAAAAGATATAAAAAAAAAAATTATATTGTAATGAAATCAAAAAGAAATCTCCTTAGTACCCATATAACACTGTTAGCAATTGTGTAGTAATACAATTGAATCACTATTGAATTGAATTATTCGGTTTGAGATACAAGGTTTAAGATTATTCTGAATTTTGCAAATGCTAACCTAGTATTTTGATTGCATAAATGATGGGTATGAAAATTTCAGGAATAGGAGTTTCATAAAAACCTCGCTAATAATTTATTGTACGTTTGTTGCAAAAACTGTCAAACAAAATTGAAAAAATCTGGCTACATATTTGATTAATTCGTTTGTATACCTGTTTTACCTGTCATAATTATTATAATTTACAAAATCACTCTCAATTTAGATTTTACAATTTGTATTTTTTGTTTTAACTACTTTTATATGAACCTATTAGATGAAACAAAGCATGATTGACCTAAACCACTTTGGCATTGGGGCAGCATAATCGTGGACAAATAGAGTGAGAATTTCTGTATCAAATAAAAGTAAGTTTCACAAACTCGAACTATAGATTCAAAATATTTTGTTAGTTATAAATGTATAACCTTAATGTACAACAGAATGAAAATGAATCTTATAGACTATTCTTGATTATTTCATTTTGATTTTGTTTAACTTTTATGATATTGATATTTCTCTTCTATGATATTTACTAACAAAATTTATAAATTATTATAAAATCATTATATTTAATCAGCAAATTAAAAAAAAATACGGCACAAGTATCTAAACTATTTCAAATGTTCTTTCAAATGGAGATTTAAAAAGAGACGTGGCGCAACTAAATGTTTTTCAAAATTTTCAATTAGAAATTTCAATTTAAATTTCACCCCATATATAAGTAAGTATATACACACACATACATTTTAACATCAGTGTTTCTTCTTTTCCTCACGAGAATTAAATATAAATTTAATTTTTTTTGTTTACATAAATTATTACGTATATGGTTGTTGTCTTAGATAAATCAATTGAAAAAAAAATTATACAGTTCCGAAAATAAAATTTAAATGATGGAAAACAAGTCATAATGAAATATTGAGTAAGGTTTTTTATCAAACATCCTCGAATTTCGAAGAGTGGGCCAATACTAGTAATTTATAAATCTAGAATCAAATAAATATTAAAACTCTAGGTATGTTTCACAATTTCAAATTCAAAATTAAAATTGTATGTTTACCTAGAGTTTTAATATTTATTTAATTTTAATAATCCTTGCTTTCATAAATGCAAACCTGCAGTCAATCTGCATATTTTGAATTTATGAACACACACTTGTCAAATTTTCTGAATGCTGTTCATAAATGCAGACTCAAAGTCTACTGGGCGTCAACTTGGCAGAATAAATTTTTAGTATGCATACAATTTTTTGAAGTAGTTTTCTTTGTTGTTTTGAGTATTTTAGTTTTTGTTTTGTTATTTAAAAAAAAAATGTTATTTTCAAAATATCAGTATTAATGAACAGAAACTTTGCAGAACTGTCAAGCAAAGGTAAAATATGGGTAGAATTTGTATATTCATTATTGCAAAGTACGCCAACTGGTGGCAAATTTGTTGTCACTTTGCAGCATTTATGAATACACCCAAAGTTTCACCTAGAGCCTACAGCATATTCTATAAATTATATTATAAATCTAAAAATGAAATCTATTATTTTTTGTCTAGTTTATCAAACATAATTTTGTAAATAACATGATTATAAATAGCTTTTATTTGTAACGAAAAACTTAGTTACCAAGCTTATAACGATCTATTTAAGATAATAATAAAATTTTATTTTACAATTATGAAGAATCGGAAAGTAGATGCCTAATTATTGATTATTAAATAGCCTTTTTTTATATATTTATTTGTAGCATAGCCAACTAATTTCTATCTCAATTATACAAAAAATTAACAAAAAAATGATTCCAATTATGACTTATAAACTAACTTATTGAACCCATTACGATTACTCTAAGTTATTACATTACACCTAAAATTATCTTAGTATTTTTTACAACTTTCTTGAGTTACAATTTTATTATTAATTTTAACAAGAGTCGAAAAAGGCTAGAAAAAACCGACTTTAATTATATTAAATCGCCTAATACAAACAATTTGATATATTATTCCAGCCCAACACCATCATCAACAGTAATAGGTTTAATATGAGATTTTTCAGGTAAATTAAATGAAAAGAAAAAATGCAGATGAGTCGACTAAACGATCAAGAAAAACTTCAAAAATAGAACAGGATACAGGTGTGTAATCTAACAGAAAAAAATATTAAACCAGGATCAGCATTATTCCACCGAAGCAAATACTGGACATTTCCTTTCTGCTTAAAGAGAATATAAAACAAAAATGATTATCAAATTACACTTAAAATGCATCATCATTTTAAGAGTTGAACTTAACTGTTTTTGTTTACGTCACAGTAAATGTGAAATTATTCGAAATTAAAGCTTAGTTATGCTCTTTATAACTCAAAATTATTCTCTATAACACCAAATAATATTCATTTAAAATTACACCGTAGTATTTTCAAATACCTAAATTTATTTGCGATTAAATACAAAATTTTAGATAATGAAGTACGAATCAAAATAGATGGAAAATAGTATAAAATTTTGTATCTTTTATTAATAACTCCATTATAAATTTTTATTCACATCCAGATAGCCATTTAATAGTGCGAGATATATAGGATATTTGGTATGTAGGTTTTGATTATGTTGATAGTTGAAAATGACTATTCCAGTACTTTCTGTACTAATTAGCAGTTAATTGTACATTTTTTATTGCCACGCCTCGACTGACCTATTTGTTGTTGTTGGTTGTTGTATAGAAAATCACAATCCCAATGAATTATAGTCCCCCACCGTGCTGTGTTGTTGGTAAATATACAGCAGATGTTGCTACAATAGAACACCAAACTGCATATGATTACATGAGATACAGCAAGAACTGGCCTAATTTAATATAATCTGAGACGAAGCAAAGACAATAACTGCATATATGATAGAACTGTCAACTCAAAGTTTTATATGTTTCTAAGAAAGTGTAAGCCTCAGCTTAAATTACAAAAATTGAATTTAAAAAAAACCTGGCTTTAAGAAAATCTTTTAAATTTAAAATTTAATCAATACTTCTTATACAATATACACATTAGTAACCTAATATTAAATTAATAATACTTAAATTAACAATAATAGAATATGGCGTGATTATTAATAAAAACCAAAGAAAATTCCGAATATACAATATACTAATAATATTAAAAAGGATCAAAGAATTGAGATATAATACAAAACTTGTTGAGAATACTTAAAAAACTTTCCTACTTAAAATGTATTATCTCTGTATATGTATTTGTAATATTTATGTAATATATACAAAAAATTATATATATATAATTTAACTGTATATATATATTTTATACAAACATTATATTATTAAATCTAAATAGAATTTCAAATCAGAAAAAAATTTCAAAAATTTTTTTTATCTGGTTATTTGCTTTTTTTTTTCTTTTTTTTTTTTTAATTTTTAACTTTTGATTTATTTGATATACATACATATAGAATATTTTATGTATATTGTATACATATATACGGAAAATAAAATTTTTACAAAGTTTCCATTCGATCACAAAATTAATAAAACAGTCAAAAAAAATAAAAAAATAAACATTATTTTTAGTAACCAAAATATGTAGGGTATAAAAATGTAAGTCACTCATCTTATTTTTGTTTTTAAGAAATTTTAAAGTTATTCGCATTAGTAAAATTATCCAAATTTTTTCTTCACGAATTTCTCAAAAAATTTTTTAAATATTTAATTTTATAAAATTTTATTTTAAAATTTAGTAGAAATTAATCGAATTTAAGAAATGAAATTAAATTTTTTCAAAGAATCAAAATAATTTGACATAATTTGATCCTGAGAACGTAGGTTTACGAACTTAGACCAGCTCTGATGAATAGATATTTATCAAATTTAGCAAGTATTCCAGAAAAAATGATTTAAGATTTTTTCGACATGATTTAATGCATCTTGATCGGTTCAATATCGAATATTTCAATGTACTGGGCTCTTTGTAATTGCATTTTTACACTGACACGACCAATTTGTTGACGATAAACTCTTCGGGCATTAGGTTTTGATACAAAAGATTTTTTCGACACTTAATCCTACGCTGTTTTCATAATTGTCTATTAACGAAAGCTTCGACGAGCATTAAATTGAGATGCGTCATATTTTTTGTTTACTTTAACGTTGTTTGTGCCTAGTTTTCAACTACATTGCCAATTAAACTTAATACAACCAACTTCATTTAATTTAGTATTTTAATGTCGATGAGAAAACGAAAATATTATAAAATACTATATTGAAAGACTTAAAAAAAATTGTTCTTTAAAATATTAAAAATTTTTGTCAAAAACAATACACACTAAAATATTCCTCTAGGTATAGACGTAGAAATATGGCAAAGAAATAGCATTCGATCGGGCATACTCTGCGGAAATTTGACAATAACATGTTACATAGACGTGTACTGACAGTACACGTGCTTCGGAAGATTATACAGTCGAGTCCATTTAAGAGCATCTCGCTTAAAAGCAAACATCCTTTTAAGTCCATTATATTTCGAAACCAATTTTTTTGCTTTATTTTTTCATATGATTCAATTCGTTTAAAAGCAAATCGTTTAAACGCAAAATATCTTTAAATGCATAAATTTCTGTATAATATTTTATAGATTTGCATACTTTTTTCGTTGTTTAATAGCACATGACGCCAAATTTTGTTAATGTGTTGAAACAGCTTTAAAATTAATAAAAATACGGACAGTTTAATAATTTTTGCAATATGTTTTGGATATCATTCATACCAACATAAATTCAAATATAAATGACATATGTTATATACCAAATATATTTCTCATACTTTTATTTACAACATAGCACCCATACATAATTAAAATTGATCTAAAAAAAAAATTTCGGGACTTATCCATTTAAAAGCACAACTTGCTTAAGTTCACAAATTTGCCTGTTATCTTCGATGTGTTCTTAAGCGAGTTTGATTGCAAAAATGCTGGAATACAACCATTTCTTAACGGAAAGAAATATCCAACAAATAATGTGAACGCAACTAAAGAAGAGAAGCTAAATAATATGATACGATTGAAGAAGTATGTTTCTATATCCTATACCCACAACTGAACAATAACAGGTTAATCAAGAACACCAAAAATAAACGAAATATTTTATTTTGTTTTGACTACAAATCAATACAAATAAAATTATAACGAAATATGATTTCTCTGATTAAATTGATTACAATAAGAAAAAAAAAGGACTCTCTGATCAAATTTTAATATTGCCATAACATATGAATTCAAATTTTCCATATCGTAAAAAAAATCAATTAAATAAATTTCAAATCAAAATCCAATTATTGAAAATATATTTTTTGTTGTTAATTTTTTTTTTTTTTTTTTCAAATATCCTTTTTATAATAAAAAAGAAAAAACCAAAAAATACAGCAATAACTATATAAAAATCCATTCTGAGAAAATTTAATATTGTTGTGTATTCATTAGATATCATAATATATATCCTTTTTCAAACAAAACACAACATTATAATTATTTTTTTATTCATATTTTCAAAACACACATTTTATATATATATATATATATATATATATATATATATATATATATATAAATAAATATATAATCACGATGATCTGATATGAAAGAGTTAAGAAGAAAATGAAAATATTTATAATGCAAAAAAATATTTCAAGGATATTTACAATATTAATTTTCAATTATTATGAAATTTTATAGAAAATAATATAATCAACAATTGAATATAAACAATTAATAATATTTATGCATTCGAATCAAAATAAAAAAAATAATAAAAATAAAACAAAAAAGATTATTATTTTATTTATAAATGTATTCTATTAATGTGTGCTCTAAATTCATATTGTAGATGTAACAATCTAAATTATTTGTGTTTTGCTTTATAATTTTTAATTTTCGAATTTCGAATAGATTTTTATAAATAATATTTAGTTGTATGTTCTAGGCTATCAGAAAGTTAAAAAAAAGTATAGGTGAATTATTTAAAAATTGGATTCAAGTTTGACGATTTATTTGGGTCTACCTAAATGACTATATTGATAGCGATAATGGAGTTAATGATATAGAAAAAGAAATAAACCATATTTGCTCCAAATCAGTTGTATGACAATAAAAACATCTATCCATTAAAATAGTGAAAATCTGAACCAATTTATGTGTGACAAATCTCTAGTGGAAAGAAATAAATAAATTGAACAGAATTCGTTAAGGTTGTTTTTTTTTTCAAAACATTGCATTTTCAATCGGAAATCTGACGAGCTATTGTGAATGTCTTCATTATATAAATACATAAGATATTCAATATCCGTTTACAAAATACTCATTTTACATTAGAAAATTCAAAAACTGAATAGATAATGCAATTTAAGGATATTTAAAATAGATTTGCAGGCATAGTTGGGACTTAGATTTTAATCCGAATTTAACTGATAAACCCAATTTTATTTAGAAAAATTTTTTTTTGTTTAGGTTATTTATGTAAATTATTATAATATATCGAAAAAAAATGTATAGACTAAAATAGTCGGCATACATAGACTAATTTATTAATTTGGACCAACTCTTTTAGAAGTAAGTTTTTCAAAACACAGCATAAAATTAGTGTTTGTTTTTTTTTTTAATAATCTTTTAATATAAAATTTTTATTTAATATTTTTTTAGTTTCAATTAATATCTCAAATTAGTGATTGGATTTTTGGACTTTCATTTTTATCGAACAATTTTGTTTTATAAAATTTAATTTGAGTATTAGTAATGAAAAATCTCAAAATAAAATTTAATAGTACATTGACATGTGTACATACACATATATACATTGCCTTTTGTTCTAAATATCTCATTAAAAAATATTGTCCTTCTTGTGTTTTTATGAATGTTTTTTAATAAATCTTTGCCAATTCATGGACCTTTATTATAAATAAATTACCAATATTACATACTTTAATTACTTAATTCATATATGACAGAAATTTCGTCAGTTAATATCTCAATAGTAACTGTGTATGTTTAAAAATATCAATAATTTAATTTTATTTACATATTTCATTATGTACATATGCATGAGACGGTAAGTCTGTACAAGAGTAAATGATAGAACGAAAGCAAAAATGGCGATCTGATCAACCTTCTACATAAAACAAAGTAGCTCTATAGTAATGAGTTTCTTGGGAGAGTGATAATGGGAGTGTGATACCTTAAAACAATCAGAATCGTGATACCAAAAAAGCTAATTGATTTTCCAAATGCAACTGAAATTATCACTTCTACCTATACTTACCAACCCGTGTACGATAGATTATAGAACATGTAAATTCAATTTTGGAATCAACCAAAAATTTTACTTTAAAATTTTGATTTTTTTTTGTAATTCGTTTATCATTTTCTTAAATTTTGAAATTCATCTTATATTGATGTAGCAATAACACTCAAAACTCATCAAACAAACCTACAAATTGAGTAGCACTGGAAATTCAAAACTTACATTATCTTTGTAACGATAATAATATAAATTTACCCATTAAGTATGAAGCTAAATATAGAAATTCAATATGAATATTTCATTACGAAACTAATAATAGTGAAGATACAAAATTAAAAAATTATAATAGTAAAATATCCTAATAAAATATTAGTCTATTTTTGGACTATAATATTCTTTACATACCTACATAATATTATAATCGGGCAAAAATATTCTTTAAGTTTTTATTAACAATCGATATCAATTTTTACATAATATTTTTTACAAACATTTTTCATTGTTATTACCATATTTTTGTCATTTTTAAATTTATTCATAACACAATTACAGGCGTGTCTAAATTTAAACGCTTTTCATTACGTTATCACTATACGATTACATCCAACAACAAATACTATTCTATTTTAGACAATTCTTCACACTAGGGAAAAGTGAAGTTTAAAACCAAATATAAAAACAAAATAAAAATAGAAACAAAACAAAAAAATACTAAATTTATAAAAAAAATTCCATAGAGGATAGCAATAATAACGCTTAAATTTAGAAAAACAAGAAAAAAAATGTAAGTAGTAGTTATTGTCTGAAAAAAATATTACAATAAATTTTTATCATTCATTTTTATTTTTGTTTCTCTTTAATATTTAATTTTTTGAAAAAAAAACTTTCTTGTTCGCTGAGATCATATCTCTTTAAGTTTTGCTGGTTTTTAAGTCTTAGTATTTATTTTCACTGATTTAACGTTTAACTCTAGTAATTTGCAAATATAAGATAAAAGTGAAGATACGAACAAGTTATAAGAATTATTTTTCCCAATTTTAGTAAGTCGAACACCTTGACATCGAAATAATTTTTTTATCTTGATTACAGACACTTTTCTTCCCGTGAACTAGAACTCGTAAAATGTCCGTTTTTTTTAATGTTCTATTTTGGGAGAAATTCTGATTTAATATTTGATTTTATCTCTTCAAAAATAAAAATGTAGGCTTCATTCACTATCAAGAACCTAAAATTGTATATTTTTTATATCTTCTAAATCTTGTATAGAAGATGTAGAGATTTCAATTAAACTATAGTTTGAATCTAATCCATTAGATTTCAATTTAACTGATTTCAATTGTTAAATACAGTAATATTTAGCTTATCATCATGTCCTATTTTATATTTAAAGTTTATCTGTTTGTTATCACTGGGTAAAATCAGATTTAAGAATGTTATCACAAATTAAAACAAAAAGAGTGTATAACTAGTGGTTGTTGTGGTTGAAACTCATTCAGAAATATCAATTAAACTGTTTTTACATAACTTTGTACAACTCCCTTTCTACCTTACTTTTATTTATTTTTATTTACAAAAATTTACCATTTTTACTAAATTATAGTTCAAAGTAAATATAATATAATTAATTCATAGATAAGAAAATGTGTTTCAAGACCAAACAATTATATAATAACACATATGTACTACCAATATTCATCTCAGATTTAGAGGTCTTATTATTACTTTTCTATCAGATCTATCGTGCTCATTGTATTGCTTGAAAATCCACAATTTTCCCAATAAATTCGCTTTCTATGTAACACTTTAATTTCTTTTCCAATTTCTACTTCGAAATGAATTTAAATTTTGTATGTTAACTAGCTATTGTACCTTATCGTTCGTTATCAAGAATATCTATGTTGGATTTTCGGAATCATCGAAATGTTATACAAATAATTTTATTTTATTTTATTATTTCAACTGCACATAGATCCAAAATATATCCAAAATTTAGGACCTTTTGCCAGGTAGGATGTGAACTTATATCTCCTTATTTAATACAAATAGTTATATGTATAAATATTGTACAATTTGAATCAAGATTTACACGTTGGGTAGCATAGTACGTTGAGCAAGATAGGTAAATAATTGAATTCAAATTTAAAATATTTGATAAAAAAAAACTTGATGACTACTCAAACAACACCATTATAATAGCAGCTACTAATCATTAGCTCTCGGATATATAAATGTACATTAAATTAAATTTTCATAGAATTATATTAACACTAAGAATGTGTCGAATCATTTAAAAATAACTCATTCAATTTGTAGAATATTGTTAAATAAATAGCAAACATAAATATTTGCCAAACAAAAATCTTTTTTTATTAATCTACAACGGTAGCGTATAGTTAATGTTTTTTTTATATTATTTTAAATATTCTCATAAGATGTTATAACTCATAAATTGTATTACTAGACATAAAATGAGAACTCATACAAATAGTTAGCTTCTTATCCACCTATATCGTTTGTTCATAACTTTACTAAATTTGTTCTGGTTGAAAAACAGATGTCTGTCTAATTAGTACAATGTAAGCATTAATTTAGCGTCAATCGATCAATTTTACAGCTCAATAATAGTGTAAGTATAGAATCGGTAAAATGTATAGATCCAAAATTGTTCCTATCTTTCAATCGAAAGATTTTAGATTCAATTTCCGACTAAGTAAAGAAAATGCTTTATGAGACTTTCGATTTGGTCCAGTCTATTAGCTTTTGTCATTAGGATAAAAAAATAAATGAAAAAAGTAATAATAATTATTGACAGTACAATCTGGTCACAGCTTAAATAGAAATGATTTATTCTCTTCAAGTAGATTTTAGTACCTAAAAATGACAGTAATTTGCCAAATTAAATGAGTTGATAAGCCAGTTATTTGATAAATAAATGCTCCAAAAACATTGTACATAGTATAAACTAGCCATATCGTACTTAATTAAGTACGAAAAGGTTATTTTAACTAATTTACTGCCCAAAACATAGACAATAAAAAAACAAGGTCATAAATTCAAATATTATTAAATTTTTTATGAAATTTAACCAAGATATATCCAGAATTTAAGCCCTAAAACTCCCTAAATGATTTTGAATAGACACATCTAACACCTCCCAATACAAATTTTTATTTATTACTAACTTGGAATCAACCCTGAAGCCTTTATTCTATAGAATTTATCAAAATTTTCGTATAGCTAAGTAAGATATTTTGTTGTACATAAATCCCCCGTTAACTATTACAATAACAATAAAATATTTATTTTTTTATTTTTAATTACGAAAACAAAAACCATTTTGTTTTTATAAATTCAGAATAAAAAAACGAAATAATTTTTAAATTTTATACAAATTTCAAAATAAACACAAGAAATTTGAGTCCATATTCCAAATGAATCTCAACAAATTCGTAATTCAGAATATATGAGAAAAATTAATTTTTGGAATTAAAATTTTTTTTTTTTTAATTCATTTTTGTTGTTTTAATAAAAAAAGGAACAGTAAATTTTTTTTTTTACAAATTTTTGTTTCCTTCTTTTTGATAATAACTTTTGATAATTTTTTTATGTTAGAATTGAAAAATATGAAAATTCAAAAGATTAAAAATGATAATTTTCACACCTGGCTTAATTTCGTACACTTCATTTTTAATTAGTATAATTCTTATATAAATATTTACATGATATTATATATATATATATATACTTTTTTTGTTTTCTATGTATTTTGAATTATTTTTTTAAATAAAACTTTTACTAACTCAATTTTTATATTATTTCTACTCTATTTCTTTACATAATATTTTTGTAAAAGATTTTTGTAACCATTACAAAGATTATTCTTTCTTCTTTTTAATTTCTACTATTGTTGTTATAAATTTTGTATTTACATATCTTTTATTCTATAATTATTTTTTTCATTTTGTTAAATTTATCTACAATCTAAGATTGTACAATTAAATTTAAAAATATATTTTTTTATTTGTTTTCACATTTTGTATTCACATTATTTCTTTATTTTTTATTATCACTATAACATATTTCTTATATTGCATTGATTATAGTCGCGCCGATTTTCTACAAACACGTTAATACAAACAAGAAATAGTAGTACATATTTTTTAAAGAAATTATTTTTAAATACACAATATATTCTAATAATAATTATTTTAATTAATTATATTTCTATATTTTAGTTTTTAAATTATGAACGTGATTACGTGATGAATATTATTGAAAGAAAATAAGATTTTCGAAATAATTTGTTTTTTTTTTTTTTCGAAAATGGTTTTTTTCCAAATTGAATGCAAAATTTTAAATTAAAATAAATAAAATGTATATTTAAAAATTTATGTTCTATTCTATTCAATCGGACCCGATTTAATTTTCTGATTATTTTTTGATCAACCTTTAAAATTTTTTATATTTATTTTTTTTCTTTTTAAATTTTTAAATAAAAAAAAAATATTTTTAAGGCGTCTCTCGACCTTTTAAATACACGTACGCAAAAGATTTATTTATTTTTTTTTCCACTTTTCTTTCTTTATCGTCCTTACATCGCCCGATTTAAATTCAGACTGAAAAAATTCTAATTTTAATTTCGCATTTTTTTTTGTACATTTCTACTTTTAGGTAGAAATTTTCCTCCGTTTAATCTGCAAAATAAGACCAAAAAAAAAAAAAATAGCAGCAACAACAAACAGCAAAAGCAAGGATGTTTTTATAATAATAAATTTTCTGTATTATTATTTTATTCAGTTGGCATCATTGTTGTTTTTCTTCTCAAAAACAAAAAAACTAACAAAAAGCAAAACATCGTAATTCCCTTGATATGAGTGGGAAATCACAAAACGAGATGAAAACTACAGTATTCATATTTTTTTTTTTACAAGAAGAAAAAGAGAGAAATATCGAAGAGAGAAATCTGTATTAGATAGAATTTAAAATCTGTTGAAAAAGAAATTTTTTGGGATGAAAATGCAAAGTTAAAAAAAGGACCAAACTTTCATTGTGAATTTTGAATATGTTTGTAAGTTTTTTTATATTTTTTTGTGTAGATAATATATACATATATATATATATATATATATAAATATAATAATTTAACATAACATTGAGCAAAATGTTATTCGGATGATTTAAGAGATATGATAAAAATTACTCGGAATTTATTCACCACTATACAATTTTTCAACACAAAATTTTTTTCAAAAGAGATTTTAATCTTAAACTAATTTTGAGGATGACAACAAAAAAAAGTAATTATGTAGGTTAATTTTTGTGATGTATTTTTAAACGTTTTCAGTTAAAAATACTTGATGAACAGGTAAATAATGCTAAATTTGTTTTAATTGCATTTAATTAAAAGAAAAATAGGTGAGTGAGGTATACTCAATCAAAATAAGTGTCATATAAATATTTGATTAGTAATACTATAGTTTGGACATATATATAGAAACAATGAGACTGATACGTAGTTATTTGAAAGTTAAATTTCATTTTACAATAATTAATCATTTTAATTTTGTTTTTTCATTACAATAATAATTTATATGTAATTAAAATTTAAATCATAAATTTAGGAGTTATGTTTGAGTAGTTTAGCTACTAGTAATTCTGACACAATTATTTGTAAATTAGTAAAATTCTATGAAGTGGATTTTACATCGCTTTGTAAGCTTTATAAGAACTGTTAAATAGAAATACTAGCTTGGAAAGAGCAATATTATACAATATTTTTCAGTCAAAAACATCACAAACTGGAATAAATGGCAAATACAACAGATTGAAAATTCTTTTTGCTACATATACCTATTGTTTTATTTATTTTTTACATTATAAATTTTCTACTTCTTACATATACACTACTAGTAAATCATAGGCTAGAGTTAGAAACGTTAATTATATCACCAAAATTAACAAAAAATAAAAAAAAGATTATACCTGTATTATTGCTATCAGGGTTGATTCCACACATTTTTAATTAGCATTAACAAAATGTAAACATATTTAACAACTTAAAATTTTGTGTAATCTAATTTTAGATATTTACCGTTAATTTACAATAATTTAAAGTAAAAAATATAAGTTAGAAAATGGCTCGCGGAATTAATTGCATCCACGACAGTAATGGTATATTATAATTATATTTAGATGGTTTTGTTGAAATTCAATTGTTTCTGATTTAAATAAATTTTAAGTAATTCACCGTGTATTTATATTTGTTAACTTTAATGTTAACTTATAAATTTTTTTTTGTTTAATTATTTGATTAATGCTGTCAACAATTTTTGTAACTCTTTGAAGAAATAAAGATGCAAATAAAACTTGCTATGTATTTTTCTCAACAGGTTTAGATCCACCTCAGTAATAGCGATAGAGTAATATTAGTAATGAATGGGTGATTAATATTCATATTGGTAGAGATATAGTCAACAAGGGGCTAAAATTTAATGTTACTATATCTACTACGATTTTGTCAAAAAAAATGGTCTAAAATAGAAAAAACAGTTCAGTATTAGGATTTCAGTAATAATAATATGTAAATATAACAACAAATTCAATACATCATAATTATGCGGTTCAGGGTCAGTGTTAAATTTTTTTAACATCAAAATCGTTTTCGTTTAGTTGAGGCTTTAGTGTCAAGATTATTCGTTTTTTTTGTTTTATTTTAATTATTTATGTATACTCAATTTGTGTATTTCAGTTTATTCAGAAATGTATTTTATTTTATTTTGAACTGTTTAATATTATTTAATTTTGTTTAATACAATTTATTTCAAAAATTGATATTAATTAGACAAAATAAAAGAAATAAAATGATAAAAACAAATCTAATATGACACCAACACATTTACGTTTTGACAATTCAATAATAATGTTTGACAAAAAAAACATAAAAACTTCAAGTCCGACAAGGCACTATCGCTTATCATTTTGAAAACATGGTATAAGAAATTTATTGATAAAATTATTATGGCAACAAGACTATACGTATCCAATATAAATTTTAATAAAATTTACAATTTGAAATTTATAATATTTTTATGCTGCTTTTAGAATTGAAGTAATTACAAAATGGTTGCAATTGTAATTATAATTGGAATGCTTCAAAAAAAAAAATAGATTAATTATATTTTTTCACTTTATTCCTTTTGAAATACGAATATGTACTGTTTCGAGATTAACTTGTATATGTTGTTTATAGTCGATTCATTAACGATTTTTACAGGTTGGCAATATGATGTCATAAATTAAAATATTGTAATGATATTCTTCAGAGCTATGGAAAATTAGAGCTCATAATATTTGGAAAACAAAAAATTCAAACTTGACGCTAAACCGATGAAAAAAAATTCAACTATTATTTAAATATTCTTGAGAAAAAATCTAAAGACAAAATAATAATTATTTTAAAATTTATTTTTCACTCCAAAAACTCAGAACTGAACTTTATCCAGATAAAAACTTTGCAAACTGCATCTCGTTTACGAATTTGAAATACCATGTGATTAGGCATTCTGTTACACAAATTTCTTAACAGAATCTATTAAAAATTTAAAGATATTTAAATTGCACTTACCTTTATTGTTTATATACATTTTTAGTGATAAAATAAATTGCATTGACTTACCTGTAAAGAGAATTAAAAAATATAAATTAATAATTTAATATAAAATTTAAAAATGATAAAATATTTATTTCAAAATTTTAAAATCATAAATAAAAATTCTGATAGCTCATGATGAAATTTATTTGGTAAAATTAATAAATTTCATGAAATTTAATCTACTATCGCTAAGATCGTCTTTAAAAAAAATAGCGTGAAAATATTTGTCACAAACATTGTTCCACATGAGTGTCGTTATCACAAAATTATTAGATGTTTGTCAGCAAAATGATAAAGCTTTTGATACAAAATTACTTATGTCATCTGATTTACAATTTATCAAACAGTGTACTTAAATCATTTTAAAAATTAAGTCAAATAAAATAGGTGCAATATTTTAAATAATGTTTGAGATAATAAGTAGGTCATTATCATTACATTTGATAAATTAAAAATTTAATTAAATATAAAAAATAAAAATCTGAATAAAAATAAAATTTGATAAAAATGATTAAATCGAAACCATCTTAAAACCGATTTTCATCATCATTCTTTTAATTGATAGATATTTATAAGGAGACGTAGCGAATGCAAATATTTTCTAAAAAATTTTTGATTTTCAATTTAAATTGATTGAGACCCATGTATCAGTCATTTTAAAAATATACAAACATTTTAATTTATCAAAACTGCCGCAACTCAACCATCGCTAGAATTAAATTCAAATTTATTTTCTTTAAATAAATTATTACCTATGCGATTGTTGTCTTAGATAAAGCAATACAAAAATCAAATGTAGCGCCAAAAATAAATTGAAATTATGGAAAATAGGTTCGGTTTCTTATCCTTGGTTTATTAAATCCTTTTCAATATATATTCCAAAAAATTTCTCAAAAAGTTTTTTTTACCCTAGAGCCAACGAACCTTGTCCTTATTCTGGTCCACATATAATTTTTTAAATAACTGTTTTTCAAACAGCAAATTAGCGCAGATGAAAAAATTTATAATAATTTTGTTTTGATAAAATATTGTATACGACCTACCTCTGTAGTCTGAGGCTTCAATGAAAGCCTTCTTACCAAGTTTCACTTATTGTCATATATTCAATTAATACGTCATTAATATTCAGTTAATTTTCTTACTGCCAATATATCTAATTAAGAGAATACAACTAAGAACAAATCGCAATACAACAAAAATAATAATTTTTGATTGATCCGACGATTTGATTTAATTCAGGTAAAAAAAATTTAGTGAAAATAATCATAACTTAGAGTTATTCAATACACAATCAGTCATGAATGAAAACTATTTGAGATTAAATTAATTTGATGGGTAGATCAATCGAATATTATTAAGCCGTATTTACTTAACTTTCCATTTACTTAATAGGGTTATTTATATAGGTAAATTATACTCATAAGTCTACGCCTTGGTACAGGTATAATTCTTCTCAAACTATATATGCCATTTTCAATTCTTTCAAATGAACAAATAAATATTATTAAAACTATTTTGTACAAATGCATTCACTTAATTGTCTTCACTCTATCGTTCAAGTCGTTTCACGTTAATCGCGGAGGTTTACTCTAATTAATTAGTAAAGAAGTTCTTACACTTCTTATCATGCTCTAATTACTCTCCTATATAAATATTTACTAAATATACTGTGTCAATAAGTATTTTTAATTATTATTCATTTATAATAGTATTTTTCAGTTGAAGCAATGACATTGTGCTATAAATCACTTCTTACAAGATATTACTAAGAAATAAACTAATAAAAAAAAACTCAAATACGGAATGTTTTAACTAAAAACAGACTGAACAAATATATTAAACATCAGCTATTAGGTTATTAAAGTAGGCAAATATATCATTTACATACTTCCAATTTACTAACTAGGTGCGTTTAACCCACTACTGAAACCGTGTCTAACGACAATTAAATACGACAATCCAACAGAAAAATTAATTAAATGTATACAATCATACATAACAAAACAGTTCGCACCTGTTTGATTATAATTCCAAAGACTTACTTAAATTTAATTCAAATTGAATATTAAAATTATTCTCAAATTACAATTGCTTTAAAAAAATTCTTAAAATATGACAGTAACAATTTTCCAAATAATACGAGTATTTAAAGTAAAAAAATATTTAACAGAATATCGGTAATGCAGTTGTGATGTACCAGATATTCTCTTTGTTTATCAGTTTTTCATTTCAAAACTACCACTCCAATATATATTTTTATCTCTTCATTTATATTCATTTTAAGCTATGAAAATATTCATTGTAGCACTAACGGCCCTAAAATATTTCCACGATATTTACATGTAACTGAAAAATTTCATGCAGATTTTTTTTCATATAAAACAACAGCAAATGCAGCATCCTGAACAATTACAATAATAAATTTTCATCTTTGCAGCTGAGAACTTTATCTAGATTAAACTCCTAATTCCCATATATACTCTATATTTTATTACTCAATACTCATCTGATTCTGTGAGAATTGGAGAGAACAAAAAAGTTCATCAATGAGAGACAGATTTTTACCTTATTTGCTTCTTCTAATAAGTTGAGAGTATTTTGAAGAGAGTAAATAATAGAAAAAAAACTCCATCTAGGTACACACAGGACATCTGAAGGAATTTTTTTCAAATACTAGGTCAGATATTTTTTTTTTGTTTTTCGGACGTATTTAAATGAAAAAAATTCACTTAATTTTTTTGTTATTTTACTGTTATAATTTTAGTTTTTCCTCTTGTTAGCTTGGTCAAAATAGAACATTTTTTTTTTGTAGGTTCTGTTGTCCTATAACTGAATAGTTTTAAATATATATATATGTAGATTTATTAGCTAGATAAATGAATTTATTGTTGACAATGAATTGAGTACATGCGCATTTTAATTGTTTTGCTACAAATTCAGAAATAATTAAAATACAAGAAGAAAAAATTAAAAACAATAAAACTAAATTTAAAAATATTGAAAACTCTAAGCAAACAAAAAAATAATTTTCTTTGAGAAATTGGAACATTTATGGTGTATCTGTAAAAGAATGATGGTTATTAGTAAAAAAAAAAAAAGAAAAAACTGGTTGCAATTCGATACAATTTTATTTTTATGATTGTATCACCTGAATTTCTGGAAAACATTTTTTGATGATGAAAACTGAACTTAGTGTAAAATTTAATTTCCTTTCAAATCAATTTCATTTGTTTGTTTTTTTTTATTTTTCTTTTTGCTTTTTGTTTTTTTCTTTTTTTTTTTTATTATTTAGCAATAACACAAACAAAGAAAATATGTCTTCTTTAATTGTTTTTGAAAAATAGGCTCCTTTGAAAAAAACAAAATAAAAATATAAAATAAAATGAAAATAAACTTTTGTGTTGAATGGAATGAAAAGGAAATTTATTGGGATGTTGAAAAAAAAGTAAAAGGAAATTATAAAGTTGTTCTGATGAACTTTTACTAAATAGACACTATTGTTTTTCTTTTTCTTCTCTAATTATTTATGTTCAGTTCATAAGAAATGAAAAATTAAATTCGTATAAATTAAATCTATTGACCAAAATATTTTTGATATTTACAAAATTTTGTCTATTATTAGTCACAGCTTTAACATTTGAACTAATTGAGTCAGATAGATGAATCGGATTTTTATTAAAGCTCCATAACCCTTTCAGACCCACTTTAAGCGTAAAATTACCACCATATGAGCAAAGACTAAAATTAATTATTGAACTGTGTATACTTTGAACTTTAGGCGTGAGATTCTGATGTTATTTTCATTACAGAAATTATAAAAGGCAATAGAAAATCAACTTACATTTCCAGCAATATCGTTATTAGTAAACTGCACCGTCTATGCGCTCATTCAATTTATTTAAAATCAGTAATCACAGGATTAATTATGGCAAATATGAACCTATTAATAGAATGCTTATTATAGGTAACAATAATTATAAATTCAACATTGATTTTACACTATTAAAATATTCCCAAAAAGAAAAATTATACAATCTCTAATTTTAGGATATTGATATCCTTTTATTTTCTTTTGTTGTTTTATTAAAGTTTCTGTAATTATTTATTCAATTTTAATTTTAGTTTTAATTTTCAATTTTTATTTGATTTGTAGCAAAACTATATAATAATTTTGTTTTGTAAACTGTTTGTGGTAAACAGTATAAAAAAATAAATATATTAAGTGATTGTGTATTAAATTTTAGTTGTATAAAACCAATTAAAGTGAAATTTTTTTCTTGTTCCAAAATAATAAAATTATTAATTTTTGACTTAAATAATTCGAAAGTAAAACAAAAGAGTGTATTTTTTTACACTCAATCTGAATTTGGTATTTAAAGGTTTAATTTATAAGATTTATTACAACCAAAAAAAAGCAGTTTCTATTGCAAGTGATTAAAATATAACTATATCATAAATATACGAATATTATTTAATAGGTCATTAATATTTATTTATATAAGTCATTGTCGAAATGTAGCCATTTTGTTTTATAAATATCTGGGCTGTGATTGTTCTTACAATACCAATAAAACATTATGTATACAACCTTTAAGCTATGGAATATTTTGTCATATTACGTGTTATCCGAAAAATACGATTTGGAAGTTTTGACCACGAAATAAGTAGATAATTATTCAATTTTTCATCGTATTCAAACTCTTAATATTAATATTTATGTTATTACTATTTAATTATTATTAAGACTTATTACTATATAATTGTTTATTTAAATCGTAGTTCTTACTAATTAAGCTAAAACTCTACGAAATCAGTTAAGGTGTTTATCCCATTATTTTGGCAATAGAAAAAAAATTATGTTAATGAAACAAAAATTAATTAATCGTAAAATCATATACAACGCAACGATTCGCATCTGTTCATATCGATTGGATCCAATGATATGACTTATTGAAGTAAAAACTAAATGTAAAATAAATATAGGAAGAAACATGTATTATGGCCCAAGACAGTAAAAAACAGCCAACCGATATGGTATGGTGGTCATTCCAACAAACCATATTAATCTGGCTTAAGAAAACACATCAAATATAAGCTATTTAAGATTTTTTAAAAATTAAAGACTTGTTAATTTCACAAAATTATGTTATTCCGACACGTGTTTCGACCTTTCGGTCATAATCATGGATCATAAATGGACTGACTCAACCATGATTATGACCGAAAGGTCGAAACACGTGTCGGAATAAAATAATTTTGTGAAATTAACAAGAGTCTCTAATTGTTTTAAAATGTTTATTAAATTTCACCAAGAGTGTACAAGTGAAAGCATAAAAGCTATATAAGCAGATTGTTGGTAGAAAACAAATGTTCGGGCTTAAATATATCAAACTGCGAACAATTGTGAAATTGAAGAAAGAACCATATGGAAAATTATAATAAGAAAAAAATGGGATAAATTGGTACATTCAGTATAGAGAGGTTGTGCATTGTGCAGTAGTATGCAAAGAATAAAATAATAAACAAATAAAATTATTATTAAATTATTTATTTTGTATAAATTCACATGCATAATTTTGCTTTAACTAAATTACATGTGATATTCGAAAAATATAGAAATGGATAACTGTTAACTATAATTCTAACAAAAAAAAATATAAATAATAAAAGAAAACTATGGTAAAAATAATATATTTTAAATTTTCACCATTATTACTAAATTATCCGCATATGCTACTACTTACAGACAATTTGCGAATGATATAGTCATTATGGCAAGAAAACTACAGATTTATGGCAGAAGTATTTGTGAAACTAGAAATCAAAACAAGAAAAAAGTAGGATTAAAAATCAACGAAGCAAAATATGATATCTAAAAATGTCAGGGAAAGGGCAAATAAGAAGTTAACAATCGGAGAGTACAACTTTGAAGAAGTTACAAGCTTCACATACCTCGGAACAACAATAAAAAGCTATAATATTATGCTATACTGCATTAATAACTGAATTCAGGTTGAAAACAGATGTTTCTATGCAAGCAGAAATTTTCTACAAACAGAAATCGATATATATAACTCTAATACGACCCGCAGTAATGTATGAATGCGAGGTATGAACCATGAATGTAGCCGTGGAGAACAGCCTACGTATAATTGAAAAAAAAAAATTTCCGAAAAATAGTCGGCCCAAAAATTTTAGCGAGATTATTATTATAATTAAGAATGAAGACATTATAAGGTTTACAAAGGTCCAAAAACAAAGATGTATTTAGAATGCTTGAAACTCGAAAACAGGCAGTCGTGTTAAACAAAAATAAGCGCGGTGGGAGATTATCAAGGAGAAGATGGAAAAACAACATTCAAAATGATGCCCAAGCCCTACAAACCCAATTTGGAGAGAAGCAGCACAAGATCAACCATTTTGGACGAGTATTATGGTGAAGGTTAAATCTCACCCAGAGCTGACGACAATATAAAAGTAAAAGTTTACACGCTGGGTGGCACAGTAGGTAGAGCGTCTGCCTTTCAACCAAAAGGTCCCAGGTTCGATTCCCGACGAAGGTAAAATATGCTTTCTGGATTTTTCGACCTGGTCCAGTACCCTTTATCATTGAGATAAAATAAATGATAAATAGTTGAGAGTTTTGGTTATCACTAAAAATAAAATGGAACTATGCTATTATGAAGGCGAAGTACTCTACAATAGATATAGTTTTCCACATTTAAATTAGTAGATATACCACAAAAATTCTACAGAAAAAGCTATTGTATGTGATTGTGTATTCCAAATCTCTGTGTAAAAAGTAGTTAGGGTGTTCATCCCATAGACTTGGAATTATATAAAAAAAAAAAAAATATGATAATGATGACAATAGTATTTAAACTATTAAAATAAAAATTATCCTCAAAACACCATTTAGGAATTAAAGACTACACTTTGTTCGTTATAAGGATAAAACATTATAATATTGTAAAGATTTTTGAGCCATGTTATAAATATGCATTTTTTTTTTAGAACTTTTCGAATCGATTGAAACTTTTAGTTGATTTGTACGTCTGAAAATGAGGAATAAATATAGAAAACTTTGAATTGTGTACGATATCATGGTTATTGTTCTTTCTGAACTTCAATAAATTGTAAATAAAGTGACATGTGAACATGTCTGAAAATGAAGTTAATCAAATCTTTGTACAATAGGAAGACTATCCAATTTGGTCTATCTCTATATACTCAATGGATGAATAGTATTGTTCTGATGGTATTGTTTACTACTTCTTCCACTCTTATCAAAATTTAAAAAATTTAAAAAACTGCAATAGTATATCAAAATATGAAACCATCTTTAGAATATTGCTTATCAGTCTCAATATTCACTAACACAAAATATTTATAAAAAAAAAATCACTCCCATTAAATATCAGATTAAAATTAAAATTGATAACCAGTTTTAAAAATTATTTTATATACAACCCCAATACAACAAAACTTTGCCATTTTTGGAGAAAGCCTTTAACTCCATACTCTAATTTTGATTAATCTTAAAATAATTTTCTTTTAGAATTATGATTTTAAAAAAAATTTAAAAAAAAAAAATATGTATTATTTACATATATATTAAATATATGTATATATATATATCTATATTTTTAAAAAAAATTCCAAAAATTTGCCTGGAATAATGGAGCCATTTCCTACTTTTGTCAAACAAAGAACCAAACAAAATAAAACAAGAAATATTTCTATAAGAAACTTATTGTTAATTTCCATATTTTGGTTGATTTTCTAATATGCTATCATCGTTTCACCCATTTTTTGAATTTTTGTTTTCTAATTTTTTCTACTTCTTGTTTTTTTTTTATATACGCTCAAACTTTTCTCATTTCCTCCATCCGTTTTCTTTTCAACGTCATCAAAATAAAAAAACAAAAAGGAAAGAGAAAAAAATATCTTGAATAGGATTTTCGTCTGCCTAAATTCGGATATAGGTTGACAGCACTGTGTACACCATATACATAATATATATTAATACAGACAATAACAACAACAACAATAACAACAACAAATAAAATAACAGTTAGTATCAAACAACAAACCCAAGAGAAGTGAAAACTAAAAGTTTATAAAATGTGTATATATATACACAACTATTTATTACATAAACTGTACATTTTATGATGATGATGAAGATTATAACAATGACGATGATGATGATGGGTGATATTGATAATAATTCACGGACAAAGTTGATAATTAATTTAAACTTTTTTTCTGTTATTTTTGTTTTTGTTTTTGTTTTATAAACCAACAACATTTCCATAAAAAAAAAAAAATTAAAAAAAAAGTAGGGAAAAAGTTACATATAAGCGTAATAACTGCTCCTACTCAAGAATAGGATGTGGCATTACATGTATAAAAAAATTTTTTGGTTTATTTTTTTTGTTGATAAAAATTTGAAATTTGTAATTTTCAATGTTTATTTTATTAAAGCTTCCTTAAAAATACTTTCCCATTAGAAATTCATTCTCAATTAATTAAAAAAAAAAATTTACCTACAAAATACATTAATGGATATGGATTAATTTTGATAGAAAATATGTGGGAATCTATCGTTTTACCAGAAGCGGACAAAGGTATTAGTGTTGAACGTTCATCACTCCTCTGGATTGTATTTTGACTGTATTGATTTATTTATTTTATTAAACTTTTATTATTTGTCTTTAGAATACAAGCTTAAGACTAACCTGGTCTAGAAAAAGTTTAAGATACTATAACTACTTACTTACTATTAACATTTAAACTAATTTTAATTTTTATCTTAATTTTATTTGTTTTATTTCATTCGTAATTGTTAATGTATATGTTAACATGTTTATTCTTATATGTATTGTAAAAAATAAGGATTAATAAATCAATATTATATCTTATTTCCCAATTAAAAACCTAGACCTAGACTAACCTAAATTAATCTAATTGATAAACCTACTTAATCTAACTTAACCTAAATGTTAAACTTAATTTGTATTTAATACCTTATTCTGATTGAATCTGTTTTCCAACCACCATTAGTCTCTTTTTTGTCTACATCTGTTATAGACATGTCTTATTTTAGGTTCTCTCCATTTACGTAGCCTGGATTGTAATGGTAGGGGCATGATTTTGGTTTTGACTATAGTACTTTTAAATACTGCACAGTCTTCCAGGCTTAAGACTTTGCCATAAACGCAGCAGTGAATATAATAAAAGAGCAAAGATGGTCTAACAAAGTCATTAGAATCTTTAGTGACAGTTAGGTTGCCTTAAAAGCTCTTGAAAGGAACCTCATCAAATCTAGATTGGTGGGAGAATGTTCGGAAGCCTTAAGCCTCATAGAGCTTCGAAACAAGGTACAACTTTTCTGGATAACGGGTCATAGTGGCTTGACTGGAAATGAGAAGGCTGAGGAACTTGTCAGATCATCAGCTGGAAATATTTATGGCCCGGAACCGGCAGTTGGTATATCTAATGGTAATATTAAACTATCGATAGAAAACGCCCTGAAGAGAGAAACAAAAATTCTTTGGGAGCGTATTGAGTCCAAAATATATGTATCAAGAGCAAACACGAAATAATTAACTCTCATTAGAGTAGACTGTAGAAAAATGGTGGGCATACTTACTGATCATAACCACATGAATGAGCACATGTGTAGACCACCACTAAGTGACGACCCAATCTGCAGACACTGTGTGGAAGAGGAAGAAACCGCTACACATGTTGTAGGAGAGTACCTAGCTGTATCAAGGCTGAGACTCAGGTTGTTGGAAACGCACTACATAACCTCAGAAAGCTTCTGCAGGATAGAACCTACAAACCTATTGGTCTTTATCAAAAGGGTTAACTAAGTTGAGGGTGGAGGAGGGAATAACGGGCTAAAAGCCTAAATGTACGCCCTGACATATTAGGGCCACCTCCGTTAAAAAAAGAAAAATGCCCTTTTTGCAAAGAAAAATAAAAAATAAAATGCTCAGAAGGTATGAAGCCCGTGAGCAAAGTTTTTTCAATGTACGTTGCAGTAAAATATATGGGATATTAAACCATTTTCTGCAGTTGTTTGTGCTCATAATGTTTTCGAATCAATTGACTATATTGATTTTTTGAAGTTGATTGTGTTTGTATACATTTGAGTTACATTGGGTAGATTGGTATTGGTATTGATATTTTCATATTATAATTTCTGATACTTTGAAAGTTTGAGATTGGAACAGTTAAAAGTTCTTCTCCAATTTCTACAAAAGGAATAAAAACATTTCGAAGAGTAAAAGTATTCAATTTCAAGATTAGGAAAGCTATTTACTTAATACTTTGTGGGATAAAATAAAGTAAGAAGAACACTTATAAATTAAGAGAGATCAAACTCAGTTGCCAACAGTGAGCACATTTATTATAATTACTTTTTATATATTTTTCAACCAAGAAATTCCATAAATTAGCTAATATAAACATCATATTGCAACAAATTGAAAAGCTTACACCTGCTTTCCTGGAAAGTTGCTACAACTCAAAAAATCCGCTCATAAGAGCAATTTTAGAATAGGTTTTAATTTAGGTTTATTTCTTAGTATGTAAGTAGTGGTAAGTTTTATGAAAAAACATAAATATTCAAAAAGGTTTTTTGTCGTCATTTTTCCTTTAAAAAATAAATTAATTAATAAATAAATTAGTCAGCTAGCCTAAGTAATAATTAAGGATAGTCATAGGTGTAAATACAATAGTATAAGCTCTAAAAAAAATATTGTTAAAAAAAAAATTATGAATATGTATCATGGCAATAAATAAATAGATAATAATTTTTGTATTTATAATAATCACCGATATTCTCTCAAAAATGAATCGTATGAAAATATCATTGAAGTGATATTTATTGTGTTAAACAGACGTGACAGTTTTAGATTGATGTGATATCAAAAAAAATTGCTAATACTACTAACATAATAATTTTTTCTTTTCAACCGTCTCACATCGGTTTAAATAAATAAATATTGAGCTGAACCGATTTTTCCTCACGTCAGTGATTGTAGAATAAAGTCTTAGAGAATATGGGTGAATAACTTGTTTATAGTCAGCTACTAGACACGTTCATTAATCAAATAAACTTGTTAAGACAATTAAATCAACTTTGGATATGGGACTGCTTTGTTATGATTTATTTTAGGTAAAATATATCTTAGAAAAAAATCTTTTATTACGAGTAGATAAATACAAATCTTGGAAAAATTACGAGTAGATACATACAAATCACAGCGATGTTGAGCAAAATAGAGTTGTAGATTGATATCAAACAATTACATATACCATAATTAAATATTTGATATTTAATTACAGATCCAATCAACAAATATTTGTCAAAGTCTGAACTAAAATGACTCTAATAAAAAAATGTAAAAAAGTGTTGGCATTTTATAAAAAATGTCATCAAACTAAATTAAAAATTTAATTAAGTTTGTCAGGTCAAGACATTTCATTCTCATTACGAATTCAAACAATAATTTGGAATCAATATAATAATATTCAGTTATTACACTAAAACTACCTATTTATTCTTAAATTCATCAAAAATCTGCAGGTAACTTTTTCTTTGTGGTAGGTTAGCGCTCGTACCTACTACACTAAATCAAGATTGCAATTATGTATTAAAATTTTCATTATAATTTTTAATAAAGGTATAACCCACTATTATCCATCATCATTTTATTGCAGAACATTTATTTACGTGTGTTGATATTCTTATTGGTAGCAAAACTTGTAACATACTGAGTATAGTACAGTAATTTTTATATCATTTATTATATTATTTTTAATTAAATAAATAATGTAGTTAAAATACAATAAATAATTTTTATTTAAGAGGTTTTACTTGCTAGAATTTTGTAAGGCATTGTTCCTTTTTTAATCTACTGTCTGAACAATCAAACAATAATCAACTAAAATATTATAATTTAATTGATTAGCATTAAAAAGCTGATGATGATATTTTTTATACCGAAATGCATCAAGAAAAAAAAAATTTTAGTTGAATATTTCAACTGTCCGGACAGTAGATTGCAAACAGCTGATTACATGACCAATTAGGTTAATTTTGTTAATGATATTTTTGGTAATTTTTAATAATTTGAATAAAAATAAATAAAGTAGTATTTACATAAAATAATTTTTGGTTACAAAATTTTCATAATAAAATAAATCCATTCTTAGTGGAGTGTGCAAATAATAATATTTTCTACAATTACAACTTTTTAACAGTTTAAAGCCAAATTTAATAATAATTATTCAGAATTTTAAAGTGAAATTACTCTGGCTTTTTAACAACCATTTTTTGCTTATTTATTACATCTAACTTTCATTATAATTATCTATCTGAAATAACATAAATAAAAATTGAATTTTGAAGTAAACAATTTTCACAATCAATAAGAATTTGAACGATTTGTGACAGTAGTATGACAGCAAAAACACACATGTGTTTTTCAATTTTCATTGTACTACAAAAATAACAGTAATAAAAATATGCATATTAGATTATAATTTTTTTTTTTTTTTGTATACTTTTCGCAATTTTTGATAGGTTTTAAATTTTTATTTTTTTTTACTGAATGAATGACAGATGATATTTTGAAAAGAATGAATGAAATTTCAAAATTTTACTGGTTTGAATGTTTATTCGCGTCATTCGTATTATGAAATTCACTAATGTTGTATTCATGATAAAATCATTGTATTATAATTATATTTACAGTAGACGTATTTTAACAAAGATATGAGCTTTCGTTAAAATTTGGAAAAACCTAATCTAAAATCTTTAATTAATATAATTTTGAGTTGAACAATAATTAAGCTTACAAATTAAACATAGAAAAACTCATTTCTCTATTTTTATTCCAAATCAAGTGAAAGTAAGAAAAATATTTTCGTAAATCTTAATATTATTGATGATTTTTAAGAAGCGATAGGTGATTAGAAAAATTAATTTCAAGATGGATAAAATTTAGTATGTTAAAAATAAAGTATGTTTACAATAATATGATTTTTTTTTTTTTTTTAACTTTATTTTACCCATTGTACAATCTTATAATTACTTAGCCTAGATAATGCTTACAAAAAATAGTTTTTGCGATATTATGATAAAATAATATGATTTCGTTCGTTAATATGTAAACTAAATCAAATGATAAAATGTAATGATACAGTGTCCTCACACTTGATTCAATATTCTGTAGGCTAACCATACTTGGATAAGTATTTTCCTAAGTTAATGAATTGATTCAGTTAACTAGCTTTCGCAAAGACGGCCTAATCTATGTGACGGATCCATAACATTTGTATACTACTACAATCATAAATTTGCTGATCGAGTACGTCTAAGTGATAATCAAAAAACTGACTGAAATTAGTGTCAAGTACTAATAAAGGAAGTCAGTTGCTTCCGAAGTATCGATATTTGCCAAATAAAAATTATTTTATTAGGCAAAGTGAATTCGACTTTTAATTTTTAATCAAATTGTATATTTGATTAAAGTAGTTTGCTGTATATATATTGTATCGCAATTTGTTTGATAAAACCAGTCAAATACTTAAAATTAATTTAGGTGTTTATCAATAGACCACTAAACCGATGCTATATCAAAAATTGAATTTATCTCCACACAAGTCAAAATCAATTTTAAGTAGCTTGAATGTTCCGTACAAACGACTTACTACAGGTACTAATATTATGATTAAAAAGTATAAATACCAAAAATAAAGGTCTCATAACAATACTGGTCTAGTAGGTAGGTCACTGACTTTATAGGCCGTTGTATACAATCATCACAGAAGCAAATTTAAAATATAAATGGAGCTTAATGAAATCCAGAGAATCACTAAAATTTCTTAAACCATAATTTTGCTTTTCAAAGGGAATTTTAAACCTTAACACACTACAGTAAATACAACACCGAGCTTTTTCTATTAGACATACTTTTTTAATAGTGAATACAACAACAACATAATTCTATTAGACATAACATTAGACAATTTTTTCAATTAGAAGTATCAAATGACTTAACAAATGATTTTTACATATGAGCTTCTATATTATAAATACAATTTGATTATTAGTTGATCTGACTAAACCAACCTTCTAATATGGTTCCTTTATTAAACACCAATACATAATATTTGATTGACCTTTGAAAGCAATACGAAATATATTTATTATTAAAATCAGATAACTTTTCAGACCAATTAAGCTTAAATAATTTTTTTTTCAATTACTATGCGAACCGTTATTGATTATACAGAAAAACTCTATTATAGGTTTTTTAATTAACTTTACATCTATGGTTTGAAACTCCTATACTCACCAAAATAATCAATTGAATTAAAATTTAATAATAAATCTACAATAGTCTGCATTTGAAACATTATTAATATTAAAAGAATTATTTACCGAACAGTATACATATTTACTGTTGACAAGACGCATTTTCTTATTTAAATAAAATAAAATAAAAAAAAAAATCTTTTGTGTATCCTTGCCAAAAATAATTATCCTTATCTACTTCTAAAGTATCCTCTGGTTTTTTTTTTTTTATTTATACTAAGTCATCTTTCTCTCTAACCTTATTTTCTTATTATAACTAAGCCAATATTTAATTTGTAAATAATAGTATACAATGTGTGTGTGTGTGTGTATGTAGGTAGATGCTTTATATCCAGATAAAAGAAAAATTATAGTGGAATGCGATATTTTTGAAAAATAAAACAGCCTTGAGCATTTATTTGATAGTGAGGAGCAAGTAATAATTAGGTTAATGGAATATTGTAGGTCAACACATTTTATTATTGGGAATCATTAGAACAAAATTTAGTGATACATCTGTAAATTACATTAAAAAATAAATCCTTTCTTAATAAATTTTGCTCCATAAATCTTATACAGGGCTTCTAAGAAAAAGTAAATTACTCGTAAGGTAGGGTTGTTTTTCGCGTGTTGAAGTAATTTTGTTGGAAATATATGTTAAAAATATTTATCTATCTTAAAATGGTAATAAACTATATTGTTTTTGATAATCAGATTTGTTTTTAGTGATATGTTTAGATTTATGACTAATCCGACGATTAGTCGCAAAGCACTGATGAAGGAAGTAAGTTGCTTCCGAAATATCGATATTTGCAAAATAAATACAAATGATTAGTGAAAGGAAACTCGACTTTTATTCCATAAAAATAAACTATAGTTTTTCTAATAACTTATTGGAATCTAAATCAGCCCGAAGTCTGCTCAAAGTAACACATATTATGTAATTATAGCCAAGCACTCGTATACCATACAAATAACACATTTAAAAGTAAGGGAAAATTACTAAAACGAACCCAGCTCTGGTACACAATTAAGTGTTATCACAATATACAAAGATAAATTACGATAACCATGAAGTTGCATACATTTTTTGGAAGGCAAAATGGACGTTGTAAACATCCTGAAAACTGGTCTGGGAAACTAAAAGATATGTAAACAAAATTGTTAAAAATAACTAAACTTGAGTATAGATAAGACTTATATAAGTATATATAAGCATATAAGTAGATAAGTATATATAAGACTTATTTACTAGGGTAAGAGATTTATCTTCAAAATACTGTAAAAGAAGAAGAAGTATTTGCGAACAAGATAATTTATTTATTTTATATTTTTCCTAATATCATAATTAGTAAAAATCGATTAACCAGAATTATTGCTTTGGTCAGTGATGTGCATCCTATAATTTGATAGTTTATAATTTTAAAAAAAATAGTTCAATCGTTTAATCAAATCAGACTTTTAAGGCTATTACATAGATAACTTTCAGACCAATCTCATCCTGGAAATGAACTATACTCGAAATAACATCGAACTTATTCCGCCGTTTAGAAAGAAAATTTTAACCAAAAATAATAGGCTAAAAGAAAAGATTACTAATAATGAAGGATGTGATATTATGACGAGGTATAAATTAAATTCATCATCATCATCCCCATCATCTGCACTACAGCACCTGCGTGAGCTTCGACCTTCATTACTACCATAAAAATGTCGATTTTATATCGCCTATTTTCAATTTGGGATTTATAGGGTTTGAACATCATTTTTAACGATATCTGCAAATTTGCTACTCCATCGTCCCCTACCGTGATTACTATCAGGTTTTCTATTTAATACAACTGCTTGTTTTCAACTTTCCTATATTGAACTTATGAGCTCAGCCCATCTTGGTTTTTGATTGCTTCCAAATTACACAATCACTTCATTTTAAAAACCAAATTACATATGCATAAAATATTACAATATCTTTCTGAAGCTAGATACATACAAAGTATTGCAAAAAAAAAGTAACTCAATAGCCGATTACAATAGAAAATTAAAAAAAAAAGGGGGTGATATAATTTTGTTGTAGAAAATGTTTTAGCATCAGCCCGAGTACAAATCGACTGCTAATAATTTAAGTCTGAAAGTCGATGAGAAGATTATGATACTCAGGATTTCATACAGAATATAAAATATTTGTATATGAAAAGGATTTGACTTCTTGTACTTGTTATTCTGTTATTGTTCCCCGACAATAGACATCAAACCATTTTTTTTCTTTTTTAAATGGGAGTTCTATGTAAGCACGATATCTTAAAATGTATTGTACGTTTTCGTTTATCATCTTAGTATTGTGGTTCTATGTCCTTGATGAACGCTATTATTGCTTTGATGTCAATTTCAGAATCAGGCGATGTGTATTCCTGGTATTATTTATCTCTTTTGCGAGCTATGACGTCGCAAACAAATAGGATATGAGAAGAGGATTCCTCTTCTTCTAACCAAAATCTGTACCTATCTGTGTTCGAACTATCAATCTTGAACAGATGCTTGTTAAATGGGTCATAACCTGTCATAAACCATGTCAGCGTTGTAACATTGGACTTAGTCTCCCTGATTACCTGATTGAACCGTTGGATACTTAGTTTAATAGATACTTTGAAAAAGGCTTTAGACAGTCCATATGTTTTGGATTTCTGTAGTTAGGCATTTGAACAAGCAATAATTGGGTCTGGTCCTAAAAATTGACCTTCGCGCCTGTTTTTGCAAAAACATCATTGAAATATTATTGATTTCATACTTAAATTGAAAGGACATTCTTTGCATAAAACACAACCGCATAAAAAAAACTAATTAAAAATATCCACCAAGTGACCAAACTTCTATAACACTAACTTATTTTTTTTTTTATTTCATTTAGAAACGTTTTATTAATTTCAATTTTCAAATAAATTTTGCTCCTTTAAAAAATCCATATAATATATATATAAAAACAAATATGGGAGTTGAAATTAGTGCTGAAATGTTCAAATTCAATATGCTAAAAAAAAAAACGAAAAAAACGAAATAAAATGCAAAAATCCTTAAAATTTTCTCTTAAAGCAATTTATAAAAACCATTTTAATTTCTGTATTATTGAGCAAAAATAAATTTCATGTCGAGAGTATAAATGAATTTTTATTAATATTATAAAAAGGATATTATTTTTATCTGTCTAAGTAAAAGGATATTTATATTATGTTGTGTTGTCATTAGAGGATATGAAAATTTTACTTAAAATTCGAAATGTGTGCTCATATATGAAATTTCGAAAAAATCCTACATACCTAAAGTAAAACTAAAAAAATACTGCAGACTCTTTTGATTCGTGTGTCTGGAAATTTCCATTTTTTTTTTTTTTTTTATTTCTTGCTTCTGATGTAGTTCTAATAATACGTTAGAGAAAACTAATAAATGTAACTTGCATTGCATAATAATAGGATAATTTTGGTAAACATTTTGGTAGATTGAAATTTTTTACAAATCTACATACAAAATAGACTTACGATTTGAAATAATTAATAATTTTTTTTAACTTTAATTTGGAATTAATTATTTAATCTGCTAATTTAAACCAGCTTTACCAACAAGATATATTATATATATATTTTCTTGCATTTATCTGGAGGTTTGTCAGTTCGACGGAATACTCCAACACATATACAAATTGCAGTATTATATACAAATTGTAACATCATGTAATTGTCATAAACAAAGTATCTATTTTTTATTGCTTATATATACCATCTGTCATTTGTCATTTGTCATTTGTCATTTGTCATCTGCCATCTGTCTCTGTCATCTGTCATCTGTCATCTGTCATCTGTCATCTGTCATCTGTCATCTGTCATCTGTCATCTGTCATCTGTCATCTGTCATCTGTCATCTGTCATCTGTCATCTGTCATCTGTCATCTGTCATCTGTCATCTGTCATCTGTCATCTGTCATCTGTCATCTGTCATCTGTCATCTGTCATCTGTCATCTGTCATCTGTCATCTATCATCTGTCATCTGTCATCTGTCATCTGTCATCTGTCATCTGTCATCTGTCATCTGTAATTTGTCATTTGTCATCTGTTATATGTGTCATTTGCCCATCATTTCATAATGATTGTCATGTCATTTGTAATGATTTACATGATTGTCATGTAAATTTAGATGGCGCCATAGAACTTTTTACTTTTATTACGTCATAATTAATCTCATTTTACAATTTGAATTTTACAGTAGAACGCTGCTATGATTGTAAAAATATAAAATTATTGTAAGTTTATATTATATAGTTAGATTTTGTTTTCATTAAAAATATTATTTGAATTTAGTATTTCTATATTAATTTAAATTGAAATTAATTATCTTTTTGACTAACTTATATTATAATTAATTGAATACAATAGAATGTCTAAGAATATTCATTATTTAGAATTATTGAGGTCTTAGGATAATATATGTTGAAATTTTCAATGACGGCAAATAAAATGTCGCTAAGATGATCGAGTAAAATAGTAAATGACCCTTAGGGAATAGAAAATTTTGCACCTTAATACAAATATTCTGTTTGTATGGTAATTAAAAGCATTCTAATAATTCTAATAAACGTATGATATTGATACATTAGTAAGCAAATACATAGTTTTCTTAAACTTGAAATGAAAACTCTAATGAAGGAAGAAATTCTAGAATTTATTTTGCTTCCGTCATTTATGGCGGGTTACAAAACTAGTAGATATATAATTTTGGTATATTAGTATGAATTAGTCGGTCAACGTACATTTTAACAATTATTAAACAAGGACTAGCATACATTTTTAAAACGCTCTCGTGACGAATTTATTTATTTATCTCAAAAAAGTTCGTATAAGAAGGCTGGGAGGCTCGTACTCATACAATTTAGAATATATTTTTATGCAATATTGCGACAAATTTTATTAAACTTTATGTAAAACAGCAATTTTTAAATGCATGTAAAAATATAGTTTTGATGGTACAATTTCAAAAAAAAAATTTATTAAGTGTATAAATTTAATTAATTAAATTATTAACTTTAATTTTCACATTTCATATTTCGATTTGAATCAAATGCGAAGACCGGTAGAGTCAGAAACCGATGTCAGTAAATAAAAAAATCATAAGAAGGTACTTTTTAATCATAAAATATTTATTCTTTATATTCTGCAGACCTTCATAAACTAAAAGACAATTTCATAATGTATTTTGGAAAAATTGTCTTTAAAAAAATGTATTGAATAAAAGCAAATTAAAGTTCTAGACAAAAATTAAATTTTAATAAAAATTCAAATGACATTTAAATTTTTGTAAAAAAAAAATGAATTTGAGCTTGAATATATGCATATACATATTATGTTTAACTTTATAAAACTGTTTAATTTGGACTGTTTTTACTCAAGTACATAAATACAGGTAGATCTTGGAGCAAACAATTTATTGTTATGTTTTGTACACTTCTCAATTTAGATTAGATCACTTATATTCTTAATTCTGGTACTGTCAATTTAATATTCCAAAACAAAGTGAACCAATATGGACCAAAATACCACTTATAAAATGTATAGCCTTTCATAAATACATAAATTTAATACAGAAATATGTGAGATATTTGCCTTCGATTTTCTTGAAGCTTTGGAGAAAAAAAAATGTTTTTTAAAAAGAGCAGATCAGTCTCTTAGTCGAATATCAGAATCATAGTCGGGTATAATTTGATATATAAAGAAAGGGAATTGAATGGTAAATTTTGTTTCAAATAATGTTCTTAAACAAATAAAAAGTAACAAGTTAACCATATGTAAGAACTTGGCAAGTGCGACTGTGCCAGAGATATATACTTTTTTCATTCAATTTCAACATTTTTTCAAATAAATTGTTTGGCAAAATATTGAATTTAAATGGAAAAAAGTATAGTATTTAAATTATTTAAAAATAGACGTGAAGTATGTAATATTAGTAGTCAGAGTTTGGGTCAGCTGTCAATACAATCATTACTTAATTTAAAGAACTAACAATCTATACCTTATATACCGTAATTGCAATCTATATTATATTATATCATAAGTTTTAATAATACTGGTATAGCAAACTGAACCTTTTGGATAGGTTAAATATCAATAAAAGATAATATTTTTATAACAATTAATTTTAATTAATGTTTTCATCAATTTGTGGCTAGCATATTGTAAACACGAATCTATTGGCAGCAAACTTAAGAATAAGAATATTAAATACTGATGTCCAATGCTTAGGGTTTAAAGTAAAAATCAATAAAGTTGAAGCTTTTCGAATTACTCTATTCAGATAAGTGCGATTTGATTTTTTTACTATATATACAATCTTGGAATCATACACATTCCAAAAAATTGTATAATTCCATTAGCAACAGATATTTAATTGTAATTTTTAACTTCGCTGAAAATCACAAACCGTTCGTAAAGCTTTGTAATATTTTTGTTCTTTATTTTATCTGTTTGTTGTTAATATCAGTTTAATACATACACCCACACCATACCTATATATATATGTATATATCACAGTTCCGCGTGTAACCTGCAGTCACGTCTGGCAATAATTGCCGCTTTAATAGGCCACTTTTTGAGGCCACTTTTAAAAAATGCAATCATTTCACAGGACTTGGCCACAAAGGCCTGTTTTGTACAATCATAAGACCTGTTATTATTTTGATAATGTGACCAACTTTAATGACCAAAATTAACAATGTTTATTCAATCATTTTGTTCGATGTCTTTGTTTAGCTATAAATTAGTTTAATTCTAGATATAAGTTTTTAAGTAAAATTTTTAAAATTACAAGTAGTCACAAGGTTTTTGTAATTTTCCACCATTTTTCCTTACATCAATTAAAATAAATTGTAAATCAAACAACAAATATAATGCAAAATAAAAATTAGAATGAAATAAAACTCGCCGCTGTTAAGATACTAATAATCTAAGCTCTAACTTAAGTATAAGAAGACTCTGTCATTATAAATTATGTATTAACAATTTTTTGGAAATAAACGAACTATCTATCTATCTATTCAATCATTTTTCTATCTATTTATACAACTAAATATTAATGTATTAACTCAATTTTTTTTTAAAATTTCACAATCAATTCCGTCTTATCTTGGTCTATATTTTATTATTCCGATAAGTAGTTTGACTGCACTACGAGAAATATGCCTTAAATTTTATTTCATTTTACCTTTGGATTGAGTTTGTTATGACTACCAAAATCCTAGTGTCAATTAAAATAAACCGGTGAAAATTTAAAATCAGGTTATATCTCGTTATCCATAACACCATCGTAGTGCTACAATTTCTCAAAAAAAAAAGAAAATGAAATAAATTTTTCTTCTTTACTTAAACACTTAGTCCCTGTTTTTTCAATATCGATATTTCATACTCAATTTTGCTACAAAATACAAAATATTATAATAACAAAACAGGACAAAACTGAATCCAAAATACAGGCAATCAGTATTACGATAATAAAATTTCCATATATTGTTTAGATATAATTGATTATAAATGGAGAAGTAAGGGCGAACGTTGTCTAAAGATTTATGTTACTTAACTTAATATGAAAAAGTTGGTGATTTATGTATAAATAGTTACTATAAAGAATTAATTACGACGTTAGATATTTGCAAAACACAAAAAAAAAATATAAAAACAAAAATGTTTATAATATTTTAACTATTCTTTTAGTATATAAAAGATATATGAATGTATTTAGAAGGTATCTTTAAAGATGTACAATTTGTTTGAATTTAAATGGAATCATTTTTTTTTTTTTTTTATTAATTCTTGGTAAAAAGGAATATTATAGATTTTCATTTCAGTTCAAATCTCTGGACTTTATAATTAATATTCTTATTTTAATTATGGTCATAGACTGGTTCCATATGTGGTTTATTGTATTAGTAAATAATATATTTAAAAGAATAATTCAATTAAAAAAATGTCTGCATATTTGATTTTGATAACACACTGGTTAACACACATTTCTACGCTTTGTATACTAAATTAGAATACTTTTCTAAGTTAGTTCATTATTTCAGAAGGTGTACCATCATCTTGTAATAATTATAATATCAAATCAAATATAGGTCTGTTTTTATTTTAATTATCATCAAGTTCAAAAGCCGGATTTCTTTAAACAAAAACACTTATTTTAATTAAACTTAAGATACTTTAATTTTTAGAATACATACACACAATTTTTATGTGTTTTAGCTTAGATGGGAATGATTTAAAATTTCTCTTTTTGTACACAAAACTTATTTATTAATTTTTTTTATAGCTTTAAGTCTTTGGGCATTCTAACTGCTCTTACACAGAGATTTAGAATACACAATTACATACAACAGCTTTCCTTTAGAATGGTTATGGTCTATCTACTAATTTTAAATGTGAAAAACTATATCTAGTATAGAGTACTTCGCCTTCCTTATAGCATAGTTCCATTTTATTTTTAATGATAACCAAAACTCTCAACAATATATCATTTATTTTATGCCAATAATATAGGGTACTGGACCAGGTCGAAAAATCTAGAAAGCATTTTTTGCCTTCGAATCGAACCTCGGACCTTCGAAAAGCAGGCGCTACCTACACCGCCACCCAGCGTGTATGAGCAATGAACTGGTATAATTAATAGGTTTATGCTGTACTAGTAGTAACAATTAAAATACAACCATTATTTATAAAATGACATAAGACATACTATTTTTAAATCATTAACAAAGTTAAAACATAATATCAGATGATGGAAAACGGAAATAACCGTAAAACAACATTTTTAATAATAATCAGTATAAATACAAAGCTATGTTGTTATCTAAAACAAATTGAGTCATAAGGCAATACATTTTTAAACAGGAATATAGTTTACAAGCTTTTTCGATTAAGCTTTACTTTTTTTATAAATTTTGGTAAAAACAAATTATAGCCGAATTTTCCGAAAATGTATAAACGAATATTTTTTGCGTGCAGTAGCCGTTTTCTTCTAAAATTGTTATACTAACTTTTCCAGAACAGAAATTGCCAATAAATAGAGTAGTGGGTTGAAGATGAAATTCAATGGTCGAGCGCATAAAGATATATCTCAAATTTAATTATACCATAATACAATAACCAAAATTTCACCACAATAAAGCTTTATATATTTTTTTTTAGTTGGCATAATTATTGTGTAATGCCTGAACGCTTTATGACACCCCATTGTAATCCAATAAATTGCAGGATTCGTGTAAATAGTATGTATAAATGTATGCCTGCCAAATGTATAACCAGTATGGATAGATAGTAATAACATTTCTGCTTGTTAAGCTTTACCTTAGCGAATAAACTTGAGGCTCGAGGAATTAATTTAAAAAAAAACCCTACGAAACGAAACCCTTATTTGTTAAATAACCAGATCTAGTAAAGGGTGATTATTTTCTATAATGAGAGATACTAAATCAGAAAAAAATATTTCCATATGATATATTTTTTATATTCTTCTGTCAAAAACCTTCTTCTCTCTCAGTTAGGAATCACTAGGACTCTACATTTGATTCGCCACAAGTTTCAAAAATTTAAAATTTTCTTCTTCATTTCCAGCAAGTATTTTGTTTTATCTGGGATGTACTTTCATATAAAGACTTAAAACGTTAATCTTAACAAGATCCAAGTAGTCAGAAATAGGTCAGGAGGAGGCATGAGACATGCTGGAAGACAAACATTAAATTGATAACAGTAGTTCACAATCAATAAAAGAAGTATAAAAAAATTCACAAATTAGATGAATGCATATGAAAATAAAGAGATATGCAAGAAGAAAGCAAAATCAATCTGTAGAAAACCCAAGCTATGAGAATTCATAACATCAGCACAGAACACCTATTAAGGTTAAAAGGAGATCAAATATACTTTATGAATAACTTCGGCTACTTGGGAAGTATCATAGCAACTAGTGGTGTAGCTCAAGAAGACGTAGAAAACTGATTAAAGAAAGCAAGAGCTACATTTGGAAGATTGTAACCGATATAGAGAATATTCAGAGCAACTAAGCTTAGAATATTCTGGCCTTGTAAAAAATCAATCCTGACATACAGCAGTGAAACTTGGTTAACATCAAAAATCCTTAACCAGAAGTTACAAGTCTTAATTAATAAATGTCCAAGAATAATATACTGAATATTCTGACCAAACACAATAAGCAACGACAACCTCTGGATACTAACCGGCAAAGAAACTTTATCGAAACTAATCAAAAGAAGGAAATCCAGATGGATAGGCCATATACTCACAAAGCCGTCAAACAACATCGTGCGAATGAACTTAGAATGGAACCCACAAGATACAAGAAGACCTGGTCGTTCAAAAAACACCTGGCGAAAGACCATAAAACAAAAACTAGTAAAAAAACAAACATAACGTAGGAATAAGTGAAAACAGCAGCTAGTGATAGAGTACGAAGAAGATGTCAAGTGAAAGTCCTATGCTTCCAAAAGGAGTAAGGAAAAAAAATTGATAATACAATTGATAGTACGTCTTCTAATTTTTTTACACTAATTCAGTAATAACAAATTGAGTAAAATCAGGATAATAAACAAACTTCTGCTAATAATTGTAACATAGAGATTAGGGCAATAAAAAATAATAAATATAAAAGTATAAATATTATTTATATAAAAAATTAAATGTTAACTAGTCACATGCACTGATGGAGCTTCGAAAAAGTTAATATATGCAAAAAATATAATATTTACTTATATGTTCTTATAAAATATCAGTAAAAGAAATTTCCCAAGTATTTAAATTAGAAATAGAAATTTCCGTGTATTTCAAAAAATACGCATGAGATTTAAATAATATTACAGCGATGCAAAATCATGTCAAATAACAAGATGTTAATGATATTATAGTGACAAGAACAAATATAAATAGATTTTTCGTGACTTGTTGACTAATTTCATTTAATATCTTAATCGCAGAAAATTGAAATTGCATTGAATCAGTGATGAACAGGCTGCTTGGTTAAAACTGACTTCCAGTGCGACTCAAAAATTCTTCTTATATTTTATGGTAGTTCTGTTCTGTTCTGTTCAAAAATTTCAATATTTTAAAATAAAAAAACTGTTCTACTTAAAAATTAATTTAATGCAATAAACTAAAGTTAAATTCAAACTCAAATTTTAAAGAAAATTTTAACTTAAATACAAATTTTAAAGTAAAATATAATAAAATAAATAAAATAAAAATTAAGGTAAAATAAATTTCCTATAAACTTTTATTATATTCCTATTTTAAAAATTTTTCACTTTTCTGATTATTAAATTAAAATTTACACCTCTATATTTCTATAATTTTAACAAAAATAAATCTCAATTAAATACAAAAAACAAAATAATTTTCAAGAAAATATAAATCAGAAAATTTTATTTAATTTCTATATAATAACAAGTCCTACAACAATTTTTCATTTTTTTTTTATTTTACCATTTATAATATTGTTTTGTTGCACACATAGAAGCATTTGATATATAGTTAGGTATACCTTTTTGTTATATTTCCTGAAAATTTCAATTTCAGACATTGAAAATTGGATAAATTTCGATACTATGAAATGTAAAACTAAATAATAATATCCACAAATATTATACCATTAACAGCAATTCATTTTAATTTCATTGTATAACAATATAATAAATAACCACAATAACATTATTTTACTACCCTGTTCTAAAGCTTACTAAAAACAAAAAAAAAAATAATACTAATTTTATTCAAAATCCCAATTCTAATTTGTTAATTTTCCACACTTATTTTACTTAATTATATAAAAATACATATACGTATATATATATAAATATATATATATATTTGGAATTTTCTAAATGTATAGAAAATTTTAAAAGGATATTCGATATTAATTCTAAAACAGGTAGCTAAATAACGTTAAATAGAAACAAGCATTATTTGGGTTGTTTCAGGACTATCAGATATCCTTCAAGTGCCATATATATATAAAAATTTGGGTATGTTAAATTAAAAATCAGTTATGCTATAGGTAACTAACTCATCCATTGAATACCCAAATCATATATTTGGTGAAAATCAAAAAACAATAAATAATAAAATTAATTTGAACCTACAAATCAACCAAGTGGAACTAAAAATGTTAACTAACTTCAGTATAAGTTATCCTAGATTTGGAAATATTGTAGTGTAAAATGGGATTAAATGTAATTTTTTTATAGAAGTAAAATAGCAGTAGGAAAATTCAATTATTTATTTATTTATTTTAGTAACGGACCTGCAGATAAGTCTACAGGCAAATTATAGGTTCTTTATCGAAATGTAGGTCTTTTGATTCAATCATATTTCAAAATGTGGGTCTTTTGATTCAATTGAATCATTTTATGCGTTCTATCATTGATAGAAAAATTTTAGCAATTGAGGAGCACCCAATTAGTAACTCAATTAATTTTGTTTAACTGATGTAATTTGGATTTGTTGAAAGGTTTTTAGGACTCATCTTGAACATTTTTGTTGAAAATTTGGTAGAATTATTTAAGACTTCCACTTCAATATTATGCTAATTAAATTGAATTTATTTAAGTACATATATATATTTTTTCGGATATATGCTCCTGAAAATGACGATAGGGTCTGGAGAAGAAGATATAATGCCGAACTCTATGCGCTGTACAATGAGGTGGACGTAGTCACGAAAATTAAAGTCATTGTGGCTCGGACACCTAGAGCGGATGGACGAAAATGTTCCAGCCAGATTTCAAGCAATTTCGAATCTTCAACTGGAGAGAATCCGCCCGTGACCGGCAAAAAATGGAGGATGTTGATGATTCAGGCCCAGGACCTACATGGTAAGTATATATTTTTTAATTTATTGTTAATGGCATTAATGTATATTAATTGTAATTGTTTTGGTTTTTTTTCAGATATTGCTCAACTTACGGTTCATTTTAAGATGAAAAAAATATTAGTTTTAATAATTTTTATTCAAATTTTTGAAACCCGGTCAGTACTGATTTTATTAGAACAACTTTTTATTATAAATCAATAAACTTACCGTGATACCGTGATATATGGAATTCCCAGTTTATAACCAGCTAAAACATACTATTTATTTACGTTTAATTTTCAACAACTGATTTCCAATCAAACAGTTTTATCTATTCTAGTTGATTGGTTGATCAAATTAACCTATTTTTTTTCTTTATTTTGTTTCCTACAAATCTCATAAGATTTTTTAATACATTCAAGGTTTGACAACATTATATTATAAATATTTAGTAGACACAGACACTGGACAAATGCTCAGCAAACTTTTACCAACTACAACTTCCTTTATAGTAAGAACAAAGTATTGAAATATACCGGGTGTTCCAGAGCATGCGTATCAACATTTTAAGAGAAGAAGGAGCCGTTATTTTAAAATTTAAAGTTTCTTATTTTTTGAGGTAGAATCCGAATTTGCAAGAAAAAGTAGCCCTTCCTATTTGAAAATCTCAATTTTAATTAATTTCGGTAATTTTTGATCTTAAAAAACCGATTTGCAGTCCTTTCGGGAATTTTAAAATACCACCAATCGATAGACCACCCTCGATTTAGTTAACAAACTTTTTTATAAATTTTAAAATAACGGCTCCTTCCCCTCTTAAAAGGCTGAAGCATGCGTGCTCTGGAACACCCGGTATACCTAAAGTGATGCGTCTTAAGACTTGGAAAATAATTCTGAATTTAGTTAGCTCTTAAAGCAAAAAACGGGAAAGCAGAATGAATTAAAACAAAAATTAGTTGATTATGAATTGACATTGAATTAAAAACAAACTATGTGGCCATGTTAGGCTATTAGGATCTATAAAAAAGAATTTAAACAGTTTTGAGAATTTATATTTGTATACCTATTCATATTATTTTTTTTTTTTTTGCCAATAAGTTAAGTTTTTGTCATTTTTTAATTGAATAAAACAAAAACTTAGATTCTAGGTCGAATGCATAAAACTAAGTTTGAATTCAAATCTGACTTGTTTAAGCAAAATATTACTTTAGAACACAAAAAATGAAGCTTCAGTTTAAACCTGGAGCATTTTCTTAAAGATTTTAATTTTCCTTTATAAATTAAATTTCCCCAAGCTTTTACGTTTTTAATGTATTTTTTTTGTATATGGAATCGAGATCAAAATATGCAATGCAACTGCTATTGTATCAAACTCATTCACGAGTCGTTATACCGTTTTACTTGAACTTTGAGCTTAAGTTCATTTTTATGAATTTCGACTTCAGTTCGTTCACAATTTCCGTAAAAGGGTTTCACAAGTAAATGTTCATCTCATAGCAGAAAATAAGATGGTTATTAATTTTTTACAAACATCAAAAATTCCTAATATTATCGAAAGCTCAAATTTATAAATAGAAAATTTTTAGACTTGAACTGTTTTTGAAATTGGTCATTTGCTAAAGCAATGGTTCACCTTTCTTTTATTTAAGTTACTCTCTAAAAGCTTAAAAATTATTTTTCTTGTTTATTTTTTTTTTACTACTTATGTTAAAGCATTAAAAGTTAAATTTAACAAATAATACACATATACTCATCCTTTTTGCTAAAAACACAAAAAAAAAAAAACAACCATAAAAAATCCCAAATCATCCTTTTTTTGTCTTTTCGTTAAATCAATATTACCTGGAACCTGAATAAAACTATAAAATATCCATAAATACATCGAAACTCATAAAATATGAAAATATTTTTTCGTAAGGAGGGAAGGAGCATTTTGTTTATTATTTTTTATTGTTTTTGGTTTTTCGTTTTTTTTTTTTTTTTTTAAATTAGATAACAAGGTAAATACAGTGGATATGATATTCTATACAGAGAAATATTGCAGAAAATTATACCCGGAAAATCAATTAAATCGTTTTGGTCATAAACTTACCTTTTTATGAGTAAAATTATAATATTTTCACACCATTTCACTATACACACAACAGTAAGCATAAAAATATTACAACTACAATAATAATAACAAAATCAAAAATGTTTACGAACAGGGATTAATCCTAATAAAAATATTTTATATTTTTATTTGAGTTTGATTAGGGTTACCAGAATATTAAAAAAAAATATAAACTAAAAAAAAAAATTGATTTTTGTTCTGTTTTTAATTCTAGGATTGTTTAATATAATTTTTTTATTATAGACGAATCTGGAAAATAAATATTTCACATATTTTTAAAGAAATAATTGTAAAATTTTTGGATATTATAAATTTGCCAACTTTTAAGAATGAATTTAGATTATTGTGTCTTGTATAAAATTAAAGGACAAAAAAATATTGAGTAAACAAAAAAAAACTAGAAATCCCAAAGTATTTAACAGTTTTCTTTTGAAGAAAATAGGTTTCTATTGACTTACGAATATAAAATTGGTAGGATGTATTCTGGCTAATTCGATGATAGAACAAAAATATTTGAACTATTGCATAGTAGTTTAATGATAATTACAAATTTTCAGTTTTATAAAAGCGTTTGTTTATTTTTGTAGTAAAAAAACAGAAAGAAAGTTTTTTTTTTTAAATAGGAAAATTCTAAGGAAATTCAAAGGAAAATTCTAAAAAATAGTAACTAGGATATTTTATTCCTCTTTCTTTTTTTAAACTGATGTTATTTTACAAATATTATTGGCCTATGAAGAAATGATTTTTTTTTTATATTTATAATCTTGAAATTTCCAATTTTAATAATTATAGCTATCGAAAAAAATGTTCACACAACAAGAACAAGAAAGGCTTTTCAATACAATCCTAAATCAATGTTAGTGCAACTATGGCCTAATCATATTCAATAATACACGGAGAAGTTATAATAGTACTGCTCTTTTGACATAATCCACTTCTGAATGTTAGAACCACATCATCCATTCTTATGCATTTCTGATATATTATTTATTTAATTTAATTTAATTTTATTTAATTTAATTTAATTTAATTTAATTTAATTTAATTTAATTTAATTTTATTTTATTTTATTTTATTTTATTTTATTTTATTTTATTTTATTTTATTTTATTTTATTTTATTTTATTTTACTTTATTTTGTTTAATTTAAATTAATTTAATTTTATATAGTTTAATTTAATTTTATTTAATTTAATTTTATTTATTTAAATTAGTTTAGTTTAAATTAATTTTATTTTATTTAATTTAATTTCATTTAATTTAATTTAATTTTTTTCAATTAATGTTAATTTAATTTCATGTTTATTAACACGCCAGAAAAAATTCCTGACTGATAATATTAGAGCCGGTTGCCATATGGATTTGGGTCAATTTGATAATGTTTTCAATATTATCATATTCTTATTCTAAATAGTTTCATCTAATTTTTAGCATAAAAGCTTATCTAAGTATTTTTTAACAACAGAAAAAAATCTTAAGTTACAAAAATAAATTTATTCTTTTCAACAAAGAAGAAAGTTATGTTAAAGAGTCATGTCTAGTTTTTTTTGTATTACATATATTTATTTATTCAGCATGATCAAACTTGTAAAATAGCTAACTCAACTGTCAAGCGCAACTCACACTAAACTCAAATTTTGAGCTAGCTTACAATTGAATTGAGACAAACATACAAACTCACATTTTGAACTAGCTCATCGATTGATTTTGTAGTGTTTAGCTCAACTGTGAGCTAGCTTAAACTTTGATTTTCGTTGAGATTTGATTTGAGTCGAAATTTAAGGTTCTAGAGGAATGTTCCAATGTATTATATTTATGCCAAATTCAGAAACAACATTTTGCAATTGGAATCTACTAAATAAATATTTTCATATTAAGTGTGTACTAATATTTGAAGTTCTGAGGAGAAAACTAAAACAGGTTCTGCAACAGTTCATCTTTGAAAAGCTGCTTCTTTGGAACAAACACTGAAAGTAAAATACAAATTTCTTCAGTTACTTTATTTGTCGGTTTAGTTTTATTTGTTGGTCACTATTTTATATGCTGTGTCAGTGTTGGTCGTAAACAATTTTATTGGCAGGACACATTAGAACTTTGAATGAGAGATCTTTGAATGAGAGATTATTTTGTATTATTAAATTAAATAATTTAATTGTTGTCAGGCTTCCGTTAACTATTAATTGGAAATATCGATATTTTAGAAGCAACATACTTTTTTCATCACTGCTTGTGACTAACTTTTACATAATACAGTTTCTGATATTGACTAAAATATAAATGCTAACATTCAGAAGGTGAATATTTCTAATCAGTTTGATCCAAAATAACAGCTCATACTAATTCAATAAAATGTAACACAATTTTTTTTCCGTTCAGTACTACTAAACTATCTCTACTATACCAATATCACTTAATACCAATGCCTTCAGTATTTTCTCATAAATTTCATTATTTGAAATAATATCATTATTACTCCAATGCACATGAATTTAGTTTTATTGTGAGCCTAACAGCCTCAAAGAAATAATTTCAAATAAAATTCTTATTTTGGTAGCACCTGCTTTTTTTTTAATCATGTCGTATTTTATAAATTGAATGAACTTTTCGCCAAAAAAAAAATTACTACACAAATAATATAAATTTATCTTTAATATCATTAACTTCTACAAATTGATAAAATAAAATATATCTGATGGTATTAACAAAAGAGAAAATTAAAACAAAAAACAAAAATATAAAAATACAAACAAAAATCAAATCTTATTATTACACCTAGGTATTGTGGATAAGGAATATTACGATTCTCTTTTCATAAAACCAGGTGCAAATAAAATTATAAAACTTTGAGGAAAATAAAAATTAAAAAAAAAAAATTGAAAACTGCTAAATATTTTTTTATTTTGTTTTTTTTTTTTTTTTGTATTTTTGAATATTTATTTTTTAATAGGAAGTAAATTTGTACCATTGGTTGACTATTCAAATTATTTGGATTTTTGACGATTTCTCGATTGAGTAGATCAAGTTTTAGTTGTTGAGAACAAGTCTTATGTAATGTTATGAGCCGATAAAAAATGTAATGAAAGCTAAATTATTAACAATTGTAAGCTTGAATAAAAAATACAATATTCTAATTTTTTAACACAAACTTTTTATTTAGCCACACAGTTTCTGTGTGCTTAACAAAGATTGATTAAAAACTAACTTTTATTTTCTTTTTGGTCGTTTGCAGACGTTGACAGTTGAAAGTCTATCTCAACTCAACATAAAAGTAAAATATTATTTGTAGTAGAAATAATTAGTATCACCTCCTACACAATGGTTATAATCAGATCAAAAAATTTAAATGGAAGTGACAAACACCTGATGAGCTAATTTTTATTAAATTACAAAATTCAGAAATACAATATTAAAATGTTATAAAAGAACGAACAAAGTCACCCACAAATTCTAAGTCTATTAGAAACAAAAAATATAAAGCCTTACCGCAACATTCACATCAAAAGAATAAATAATCAGACCAAATAAAGTGTATATCAGAGATACAAAAAAGGATATTTAAATTTAAAAGTAATAAACAAGATATGACTCAAAAATAAATTACTTGATAATGGTCACAGCTACTATTCCATTTTTTATTTCTTTCCTGTTCTGTCACTCCTACACCACCCTCCTCATACCAAAGATTATTTTCTTAAGAAATACGAAATAATTTACTGCAATTTACGACAAAACAAACCTTATTTTTTTTTACCTTAAAATAAAAGAAACGGTATAATTCATTACGAATTGACTTAAACATAGGAAGAGAGAGAGAGAGAGGGAGTGTGAAATATAGAATAAGACGTAAATCAAAAAGGGAATAAAAATATTGAATTTTCATTTGAGTTTTGGTTGGGGGGGGTGGGGTATAGGAAAAAAATTTCTTCAAAATTGAAATTAAAATTCACCATAAAAATATTTTATTATCCCTTTTGCCACTTTTCTTTTTTTATTATTGTTGTTATTTTTTTTTCTTCTTGATTTTTCGAACTGATGTGGTCTTTTTGGTTATTACCTAACATAAAGTGGTTTTTTATATTGTGGTTTCCATTTTGTTTTAACCCCGTTAAAATTTTAATGATACACATATACCTATATAGGTAGGACTAGGTATAGGTAAGCGCAGATATTTAAATAATTTTCTTTTGATTGTGTAGTTAAGATGACTGGAGTCTCTAAATCCATTAAAACTGTAAATTAGATGGAGAAAAACTTTTTTTGTGAGTGTAGGTGTTGAACTTTTTTATTTCTTCTAAATGAGTTAAATTAATTAAGTGAATTAAGAAAAATTGTGGGAGAGAACAAAGACTTGTAATAAGAAAATTTTTTTTATTTGATTTTTTTATGTGCGTTTTTAAAAATTGATTTCCTTTATTATGTCATTTGCTTTGTGTGTAATGAGATATGTGTATAAGTATATGTTGTTAAACAATATTCAACGATTAAAATATTTTTAAGAATATAATTGTTAATAAAAAATAATTTCTCATGAAAATTGATTTGTTTTTTTGTTTAAAGTTATTACTATCATGAACTAAGTGTAGAACATTAAAGTCGAAAGTAATTATTGTCGTTTACATGTCTAACTGAGTGTTAAAATTATTAGAAATGTACATTAAAGCCATCGCTGTAGATATTACAAAGAAAGGTAGAAATTCAAAATATTTAAATTTTAAATTTGCTATTACCAAGTAGACCCATCACCGACGCGAAAAAAAACTTGATCAAAACACAATATTTTATTATGTTGGTAGTACTGACCCCTTTTTACTGTCAATAAAGATTATTGGTACCTATATAAACAAAAAATATATCATAATCACACATATTATTTAAGACGCAATGAAAAATTGACCTGCGTCAGTCTAAATAAATTTGTATATCTGGTGGACTTGTGAAAACAGTCATTATGTTGATGTTACTCAAATTGTTTTACATTATTTAATTTTTTAATGCTAAAATGTTAAATATAAATATAACAAAAATGTAAGTAAATCCCCTAACATATTTATTCTATTCATATCTTATATGATTTAGTACATTAACACGTACTAAAAATAACTTAAAAAAACTATAAAAACTGAAAACTAGAACCTAAATAACTATACGAATGCCTTAGAATTGAAACTTATCGTTTGAATAATTAAGTGAGATAAAATGGCTATCGCTTCTTAGAAAAAGTCTTCCAGAAATACCGCACAACGATGCTTTTGACATTATTGTCATCACATCAAAATAAAAATATTGCTTCAGGCTTAGTCTTGTACAATAACAAAGTGATTGTATTCGTATGACAAGTCTATGGGTGTGGGTTAATATTTCTGGATGATAGATTTTTCACAGTTAAATTAGTAGGTTTATCATAAAAATTCTAAACAAAAAACTGTTATAGGTAGCCAAATCTTTGTGTAAAAACAGTTAGGGTGTTCATTCCATAGATTTGGAATTACATGTATATATTATGTATAAAAACAAAAACTAAATTTATTAACGATACACATTGTGTTACATTTCAGATAAATGTAACCTACTATTCTCAACTACATCAATCTATTTAAAAGATTTAAGAGAAGAAATTTCCCAGTCTCGATATATTTACAGTATGTTACAATCAGTCTTTCTATGATTGGCTCTGCACTCAAATACTGGGTATACAATACATTCTATACTTCTTTAGACTCATTAAGTTAATTAAATTAAACAATATCACCATCTTGTGGTGTAGTATTATGTTTTGACACATTTTTCATGTTGGTGTAAAATAAAAAACATAGTTCGCTCTTGTTATACTTTTTTAATTTTTATTTAATTTTTAATGTATTCGATGTTAAAAAATTTCTTATTATAAAAATTACAAAATAAAAACAATAAAATAGATATTAAAATAATAAAATAAAATAGAAATTCAAAAAATTTTTAATAAAATTTTCTTCATCCTATCTTTGTACCTACTTTTGCTGTGCATATTTTTTTATTTTTTCTTGCTTTCAGTTTTCTTTGTTATGTTTTTCAAAACTATTTTAATTTAAAAGAAAAACTTTTTAAGAAAAGTCTTTTCTCACAGAGTAATATTATTATTATAGATGATAAAAATAAATGAGAAATTTAATATAAATGAACTATCAAGTAAAAAAAAATAAAAAGAGAAAGAGATCATTCGTCCTTTTTTATAGATATAGATAGATAGTTACAAGATTGTTAATATAAAGTCTATTGAAACAAATGATGATGGATTTGAATTTAATAAGAAAAATTACTTTAAATGAGTGAAAAGCAATTGACTTTTATAAAATCTGAAAAATGTTTTTTAATCTTTTTAAAGTTTTTGATTTAAAATTAAAAAAAAAAAGACAAATTATAATCGGTTTCACGTCACTAAGCAGTAGTTTCTATGGTATTGGAATAGTTTTTGTTATTAAAATGGTTTCGAAGGACAAACATGATGTTTGCAGGGATATCCTTAGTACTATAGTACTAGATTTAGTACTTTCAGCTCTAAAAAAATACTATAGTACTATCATAAAAAATCTAGTACTTATTCAGAAATTTTCTAATTTTTTTAAAAATAATTATAAATTTGCTTTTCTACAAAAATGCTTTTCAATACTGCCTGTGTGAATTAATGCGTGTTCTAATGAAAATAAATTTTTGTTAGCGAGGTAATTTATTGTTTGCAAAAACATATTCGACTGTTGTAATCGTTGTAATTTAAATTTGTTTGAGATGTTGAATAAGTAAGCTTAAAATAACATTAATGTTATTGAGTGTCTCAGAACAATAGTGGCCTAACCCACATACAAAAAAAAATTTTTTTATTGTTTTAATCGGTAATGTTTGTCTCCTAGAACCACTGATTTGAATTTCCAGTTTCAGAAATAGTTTTTTTCTTATTATTTATCACAAAATTTGTTTTGGCTTTTTATTATTTAAAATTTTTTTAAAAACCCCACATTTTTGGTTAGGCCACTTTGGTTTTAAAAAATTTAAAACATTTTGTGAAAAAATTAAACTATGCTCGAATTTTAAAAATAATGAAAAAAATAATTAAAAAAAAATCGGAATGATAATAGCTATTACAGAATTTGATAATTTTTGATGGACCTGAATAACCTATAATCGACCTTCTTATTAAATTTTAATTGATTTTAAATTTAAAAAAACAAAAAGTTTTAAACTTGTACAAGAGTCTTTACCAATGTGCATCAGTTTTTAACCTTTGTGTTAGTAGCAAGATATTTGTTTGAAATAAGTTTCAAAGTAAGAGTGTTTGTAATTCCGAAAGTCGTTCATTTAAAACCCTCAATTCATATAGATACCTGTCTACTTCAATATATATTATAAAAAAAATACATTATTTCAGAATTGAAAATAGAAAAACCTAAATTTTGTTGCTTGAAATGTATCATGTATCGTATCTTATTAATATTTAGTGTACCCGTGTAACTATTGTTTTAACAGAAGGTCTTTTTATAGGTTAAACAAATAATATTTTTATCAAACAATTGAATTAACAATGATAATACTTTTTTTTTTTTTAAATTAACTATGGTAGAAGTAAAATAAATTTCTATAATTTCGATATTATTTAAAAATGCTAATGTACACTTAACTTTTAATTATTATAAATAAAATAGGTTAGTAAACGAGGGGAGGCGGTCTATTTGTCGAAAAAAAAATGTTGAAAAAAATGTCGAAAAAGGAATGTCGAAAAAAAATGTTGAAAACAAAATCTCGAATTTCAATGTTGAAAAAAAATTTTCGACATTTGTTTTAAAGTAGTATTTCAGATCTAATTACACAAATCAACTTTTATCATTAACGAAATATGTACTTAAACAATATAAGAAATTCAATAATAATGCTTAGCGGGGGTTTGGGACGACAAACCCCACTGTTATAAGTGCTTTTTTGTGGAAATGTATATTTAATAAAAATAATTAAAGGGAATTTAAGAGTAGGATTCAAAATAAACCAATCAAAATATTACAGAATATTCCCTATTTCCAGAAAATGTATATATATATAGTATATGTATATGCAAGATACTGAATTTGGAGGGATTTTATTGTTGGTTGAAAAATCAGGTTATTCCCTTTTTACAGAATATTTATATACTAGGGGCCCCTGTTGGGTAATTATATTTCAAGTTGAATTCAAATTTAAAGTTTAAAAAAAACAGTAATTTACAAACTGACATAGACTTCGCACGATATAGCAGAAACCACTCGTGTTTAATAAAAAGTTTTGTGGTTAGTAAGTTTTATTTAGGACACATAAATACACTTCCCTCATATACTGCTTCGTTTCCGATATATTCCCTATAGTAAGTGGTATTTAGTGATAAAATTACTAAAAATAAAAAGTTTTGTCATTAAAGAGGTATGTATATATATACCTACATAATACATAATTTTAATAAAAACTATATTATTACTACAAATAACCAAAATTTAGAAACATTTACTTAAAAAGATAAAAATGAAGAATTCAAATGATTTGTTCTTTTGTTGTTTTTTATTTTTTATTTTAGATGAATTTGTTTTTTTGTTTTTTTTTTTGGCATATGTACATAGATTAATTTGCAAGTACATATGTAAATTATAATGGCTGATTAGTTTGCTTTTGTTTATTATTTTCATAAGATCTCACTTATGCATAATGTATTTGCTGAATAATAAAATCATATGAGTACAAAATTTTCAACTGTGTGCGCATTTTTGTTTTATATACAACTTATTTATTATATTAGAAGTTCATTAAGGAGTAGGAGAATCGAAATAAAATGAAAAGTTGTCTACTGCGCAGGACCTTAAATGCTTGTCAATTATAATTATAGATTTACGGAAATATTTCACTATGAAAATAAAATGGGTTTTTTTTCAAGACAAAATTTTAAGTTTTTAAAAATTTCAATGTCCGAATTAATAATGGTTATGATCGTATTAAAATAGACAAATACAATGAAAACAAACATTATTTTAAATCTATATACAAGTATATTTTTATTTCAGCATTTTTTTTCAAATTTTTTTCTTATTCAACATTTTTTTTTTCAACATTTTTGCATTCAACATTTTGTTTTCAACATTTTGTTATTCAACATTTTTAATTTGGCATTTTGCTTTTCAACAAATCGACCCCTTACCCGTAAATTTGATGTACCAATTTCATTAATTTAGTAAGTCATCAATTATTTCTTAATTGTTTCTGATATTATTCCTCTGAGTAATTTTAAAGTTATTTTTCCTCCAGTTTAAGAGTGTAAATAATTTATTTTAAATTCAAGTTCAATTTGAAAGTGTAGTTATTATAGTTAATTTTAGTGATAGAAAATGAATCCTACTAGTCTGATTGTTTTCAATTTAATCAGATTTCAGAAGTGTCGTTATTTGAATACCAGTATCAGCTAAACTCCAGCCAAGGTATAGTTTTTGTATCAAATTATAGTAATTGTGATTTGAATTATAACTATTGAAGATATTATTTTTACGGAGTCGGAAGAGGAGTAAAAAATACAAGATTTGAATTTATCTATTACATTATTATTTATTATTTGAACAATGAAATAAAAACAATTACTAAAAAATATCTTTGCCTAAGCAACTAGTTTTTTTGATTTTCATCATTTATATGTAATGCCAAAGTGGCGTAACCACAACGCCTAATTGGCGTTTTTTTTAAAGCTAGAGCCGAATAACAATATATCCATTAAAGTACTTAAAAACAATAAACCCAAACTTTTTTTTTTAAAGTCGGTACCTTAAAAATAGAGATTTTATAATATTAATTATTCAATAAAATGTTAATGTTGGTTAGGCCACTATAGTTCTGAGACACTCATATTATATTGCACCTTAACACAAATGGCTTATACAACCTGAAAAATCCAGCCCGTACCCATAATTGAAAAAAATTCTTGACTTAAAACTCATTTAACCATTATTAAGAAGATGAATATAAATAGAATAACGGGATAAAAAATTATAAAATCAATTACTGGTCCGACCAATTCTCAAAATATTGCTAACATTACGAATAAGCAATATTATACAATAGTAGACCAAACTACCAACAGAAAGTTATTTTTTATTTTTAGATTAAAATAATTAGTTATTATTAATTAGTCATAACATTTTTTTTTAAATTTATTTTAATTTAAAATAATAAAAATTTGAAATAAAATTGAATTAATTTTGATTACATTGTCATTGACTTTCTTTAATAGCAATATTTCTTCTGTTTCACTTTTTTCAGGTATTTAGACTTTTAGGAGCTTATCTTATTTTTTTTTATTATTAGTTTTTTCAAAATTTTCGGAATGTCATCACCAGTTACTAGCGACGAAAAATTCGCGACGTAAAAATTAAAATACATACGCTCTTATGTGTATGCTCACAATTGCAATAACAATCGCTCAACCACAATTTCGTTGTCAGGCTATTTTCAATTTTTTCCGCTGGTAGTTGGATTTGACATTGCTGACAACCTTTTTGAACATCAAAAAATAAAAACAAAACTATTATTCTTAAACAGTGAAATCTGATAATAAAAGAATCTAATAATAATTGTTGTGTTATTTTTAAATTTATGTTATACCAATTATAAAATAAGTTCTGTAATATAAGTTATAATTTAATAATATAAGTCCAAGTTCTATTATCAGAACTAATATTAGTTATTGATTTACTAAAAAAATAGTGTTTATTATTAATTTTTAAATTATATAATAAAATAAGTATATAATGAGTTTCGAAGATTTTATTTAGATTTAAATTTAGAAAGATTTATTAGCGATGTATTTGGAACTGATGATGTTGCAAAAAAAATTAATAAATTATTCAAAATGATTTTTTCATTTTGAAATTCCGATATTTGCTTTTCTGTTTTATTTGCTTATATTTATTTTTCGTTTTGCTACAGTTGTGTATAATTTGACGAAAAATAGTTGAGCGAAGCGAATTTTGTTGGTAGCCGGTGGTCGCAATTGTGTTTACAGCTTTAAGGGATTTTTTTTCTATTTTTTAAATATTTATATTCTATTTTAATAGAGTTTGCTTAGATGACGAAGCACAGTAAGAGCGAAAACTTTAAAGTTCAAAGTTTATTTAATAATTTGTTATGTTAAATAATGTTATTTAAAAGGTTTATTTATATGCGACTCGTCCTAATGAACTAGTCGGGCTATACCAGTAATACACAAAATCTCAAAAAATGTTTTATAATTCTTAAATCCACAAACTTATATGCTTATACCAATAAATTTCTGTGAAATTATTTTATTATTTACAATTTACATACATATACGGTTTTTATTTTTTATTATGCTTCTGAAAATAAATATCTATCGCATTATTCTTAACGAAATTCATAAACAAATAAAAAAATAAAAAATCTACATACCGTCTATATTATGTTTGAATATTGCTTTTGTCTACAAAAGGTCTAGCTGGTGTGATCAAAAGTGAAATAACAAAATAAAATATAAAAAGTAAACTTATTCAACAAACCTATGATGGAGCTGCTAATGAGTGGTAGCGAATGAGATGTACAAACAATATTCTGTCTGTTAAACATGCATAACGTTAGATACTGAATTAAATTTAACGCTTGGCGTGCAGTACCGCAGTGTATAGTGCAAACCTTTACAAATTTTTTTTGCCTTTATTTTAAAATAGCCCAACTAAAATTTTATACCACCACCATTTTATTGCTTTAACTTTTATATTATCTCTATTATTATTTTAAATAAACAGCACTCAGCTTAATGAATGTAATAGGATTTGATGGAAGAAAATGAATTATAAAATTACATCCACAAATTTCTTTTATATGATATTATGCGAACTAAATAAATCTGGTAATATTAAACAGGACATTCTACACTGTATGTATGAAACGATTTTTTTGATAAGTTTTTTTGATTTAATTGATTTAACGATTGGTTGATCGTATACTGAACAATATTATTGATCTAGTCTAAGTCATAAACACGGAACAATATTTGATCTAGGCTAAGTCTAACAGTTCTAGTAATTGAAATACTTCTTTACAATTTTTTATTGATTCACTTAAATTACATTAAACATTTACTGAACCATAATTGAATTATAAATAATCGTTAACCTTTTCTCCAGTTGGACAGTACAATACCAGGGCGTCTACCGAATAATCTATATTTTGAAAAACTACATTCGATCCACGGACAAAATTTATTGTTCAGCGACGAAGTTTATTTAACTTTTAGCAATTGGAATTACGTGATAGGTCTCCTAAGATTTTTTTATTTTCATTTAAAAATAAAAAAAAATTACATTTTGACTTAAGAATGTAAATTTTTAGCTTTCAACACATAAACACGTTAATATAATTTTCTAAACTATCATTCTAGTCGTGAGTGTTGATTTCGCGGTTTAATATTTATCAGTGTGTCATGATGACCATCTGAAACACTGTTTAAGTACAATTTAAAATTTTAAAATTCCAAAAATCATAATGTTACATTCTAACGAATTTTCACCCCCCAGCTATTAAAATAAAAAACAAATAATTTTTATGATCAAAGAAATACAAATATTAAAACTGACTTGTATATCCAAAAAAAGACTATACTCACTGTCTGCTAAATGAACAACACTAACAACAGTAAATTTCTTATCTTACATAATAAATTATTTCAATAAAATTAAAATTTACCCAAGGCCTCTCCAATCAGTACAAAAACGTGCTAAGTCAGCTTTTAAAAGTAAAATAAAACAATTTTGTTTTTACTCTGACATTAAAATAAAAAAATAAAAAAAAACAAAATCACTTCAATAAAATATTTGTGATGACACACAGGTGAGTGAAATACTAAAAACGGAAATTTTTTTTTCAAAATAAAATGGCCTCAAACAAATGAAATTTTGTGGTTTTGGCATCACCAAATAAATAATTTTTACAAAAAAATGAGCATAGAAATTACAAATAAACAAAAAAAAAAAACTCAAATACAAATTTTCCAAAAAAATTATATCAAAAAAAAGAGTCCTTTTAGTCCAATATTTAAATAACTGAAAAAAAAAAATAATAATAATTTACAATGCCAGAAGCGACAAAAAAAAAGCAAACTTTAAAAATGTTTGTTTTTTTCACTTGCGATGGCAACTACAAATAAAATAAAAAAAATAAATAAAAATTACAAAAAATAAAAATATTAAAAACAAAATGGCGTAAATGTTAACTGTTCTCAGTAATTGTAACTATATTTTAATAAAATTTTGGTAAGAATTTGTGTACTAGCATCACTGAATTAAGGTGACTTACGTGTAAACATTTTGCACGTTTCAATTTGTGATCAACATTGAAAATAACAAGCAAAATAAACAGCAAAAACAAAAAACAAAAACCAAAAATTAATTAAAAAAATTATTAGGGATATTAACTTAGGGTTCGGCTATTTGGTAGTTTCTACTCAAAGTAAACGTATTTCTTTTAATTAATTTAAATGTCATTTTTTTTGTTTTTATTTTCTGATTTGTTACCATTTTCTTATGTTAAATATCGTAAATTACCAGTGTCCTAAACAAAAAAAGGATCATTATTTTTCCTTGTTAATAAATTTTCATATTTGAAAATTAACAAAAAAAAAAAAAAATTTTGTGAAGAGTTGTAGTTGTCCTCTCTCTATACATTTTTTTTTATTAATTTGAAAATATTTTTCACAACAGCTGTGAAAAATTTATATTTTTTATGAGGTAGAATTTTAAAGACAACTAAAACAGAAAAAATAAAAACTAATTGACAAGGCATAATTTTAGAACAGGACTAGTTTTTCTAAATTGCAATATATTCAAAAATATGAATTTATTAATTAAAATAATAAATTTAATAATAAATAAATTTTTAAACCTAATAAAAGGGTCCGCTACACTTAAATTATTATTTTGGATTTTACAACTAAAATTTCAGAATAAAAAATGGAATAATCGTATTGACCTCTACAAAAATCAAATTCGACCAAACAACATTTTTTATTAAACAAGTAGATTCATAGCAGCCACGATGGATTCAGTAAAACTCAAATACAAAATTTATAAATTGTGGTTTCATATTTTATAAAATCGCAAGTTCATCAAACATACATATGTAGACACATAATCGACTAATGAGAGCAAAGTTTAGTACAGACGGCGAATTTCTATACCCAAAATAGTAAAGTAAAAAATATAAATTTTACTGTACTTTGAACAATTTAGCTCTTGATTGACCGAATACAGAGATCAAGTTATAGTGGCTCGTGGAAAAAAAATTTATATAATAATATTTGAAATATTTGTATTTTTTATCTCTAAGAGCATTACATTTTTTACTTTAAAAAGAGTAGTTCAAGACTAAAATTAATATTCGTAGAAAAAAATTTAGTATCCAAACATCAGTTCGGTTTTCGACAAAACCACTTATCAATCGCTAAAACATTTATAATATAGAGAATTCAATAAACAATACAAAAATAAAAACGACTCACTCGTTCCCGAGATAGTGAGAGTGTGAAAAAACTCCTAATTTTAACGATTTTTTGGAAATAAAAACAAAACATATTTAAATTTTTAATTCAAGAAACCAATGATGAGGTTTTCTCGTCAAAGAGTCGTATTTTCCATATTCTTATATTTTTGGTCGATTTTAACCCACCAGAATGTGTCATATACGTTTAAATATTGCTGTTCGAAAATATTTTTTCATAATTTTTGTTTATTTATGATTATTGTTAAATTTTTTTAATTCGGAACAATTTTTTTTAATCGTAGCTACTATATTTTAAATGTTTAAAATAAGGTTTCTCATATTATAGTCTATAAGATTACCAACATAATAATCTATAATTATAATTGACAAGCATTTAAGGACCTGCGCAGTCGACACCTTTTCATTTTATCTTTCTTTCCATAATGAACTCTTAATATATAATATAGAATATAAGTTGTAAATAAAACAATAATGCGCACACAGTTGAAAGTTTTTAATCATATGGTTTTATTATTCACCGAATACATTCTGCGTGAGTTATTATTAAAAAAACAACAAAAACAAACAAATCAGTTATTATTATTACTTGCAATGAACCTATATGTACATATTATGTCAAATAAAAACAAAAAAACAAATTCATCTCAAATAAAAAATATATATAAAAACAAAAATAAATCAGTTGAACTCTTTATATGACGGGTAATTTCAACTTTACATAGTAGAGTTATCTATAATTATAATTGACAAGCATTTTAACTTTATATTATTTTTTCAATTTACCAAAAATATTCTTAGTTTATAAATAAACACCGTTTTGGTTAATGAAAATATAGACCCAAATTTTACTAATTCTCTTGCAGAATTGTGAGCTGAATCTGTTTCAGAATTACATACATACATAGTACATACATATTTATATACCTACAATTTTCACCAACTTTTACTTTTATGAAATTACGTATCTACATAAATCTACTTCATTCATATGTAAATACATATTATATAGTATATGTACATTTGGAGTAGAAGATACAGCATTGATTACATGTACAATAATAAAGCATGTGTGGAATTGAACATTTTCAAATCAATTTTTTTGTTTTTACGTACATATATGTATATAGGTACCAGGCAATATTTTATTATTTTTGTTTGAAAACATAACATTCATAACTAACCGCCAATTTTTAATGTACTATATGTTCATCATCTATAATTATAATTGACAAGCATTTAAGGACCTGCGCAGGCGACACCTTTTCATTTTATCTCTCTTTCCATAATGAACTCTTAATATATAATATATAATATATACAGTTGAAAATTTTTTAATCATATGGTTTTATTATTGACCAAATACATTAAGAAATAGGTAGAAACGAAACAGAAAATGAGAAGTAAGGTATTTATGTTTTTTAACCAAAACATACTACTTTCAAAGCTTTTCATTAAAACATGAGTGTTTTCTGCTTTGTAATGAGAAGTCTATATCAGTCCATGCAAATCCCTGTTCTTTTAAAAACTTTAAATTTGGCTTTAACTTAAATTATAATTACTCAACAGGGGCCCCTAGTTTATTATATTAATATAAAATCCAGGTAAGAAAAAATAGTAACTACAAATTATATTTTGTAATTAAAAACTTGTAATTATTTACCTTAAATAATCAGGTAAATAAATAAACTTGAAAATATTAGAAATTTTGCCAGAACTAGATTAATTTGATGTTTGGTCTGAGAATCTTTGAATAGATGAACAGATGGTGTCTTATTTTGGTCGTCATTCCTATAAGATGTATATTAGAAATAAACCAATCCGTTTCGGTTGTAAAATATGGTACCTATGTCCTTCTATTGGACACTTATTCTAATGCATATCATACCCTGACTCAAGCGACAACTATAATAAGTAAATTGTCGATGTTGTCATTCGATTATTTAAAAATATTCAACATCCAAATCGACACAATGTGTGTTTTGATAACCTTTTCCCATCATACTATTTGATTTGCTTGTTTGGTGAAAAACGTTTCATTGCCACAACAGTTCGAAAAAATCGAATAGCAAACGCACCATTTGAAACATAAAAAATTACAGCGTGGTGAGTATGATTACATATTTGATGCAACAAACAAATTATTATTGTGTCGATGATAGTCTGATAATAAAGAGGTTACAGTTTGTTCTACCTTTGACCAAATCGAACCAATGAATACAGTTAAATGCTGGGAAAAAAGAAAAGAAGGATTATGTCAATTATCAGCAACCATTACTACCACATAACCACAAGTATGGCATGGGATGTGTCGATTTGCATGATAATGGAGTGGCAAATTATCGCATCAATATCAGAGCAAAAAACAGTATTGGTCATTGTGGATTGCAGGTTTGAGTTCTTCAATAGTAAATGACTGGAAGCTACACTGTTTTGTAGCGAAATATAAAAATTAAAAACCTATGCCACAAAAAAGTTTTCATGTTTTCGTTGCTGAAAACCAGCCTCATAATTTACCAAAAGTATCAGACAGACATGTTGTTTTTTCCAAAGCAGACGGAAAATATCGTCGATGTCAATTAAAAAAATGTAGCAAGCCAAAGAAATTCATATGCAGGAAGTGCAACGTCGATTTACACACTAAATGCTTTGAAAAATATCATGAAAAATAGAATAATTCATAATTTATAACATTTTATATTAACAATTTTTTATTTAATTATCTCAATAAAGTTTTTGTTTAACTCTATTTCATATTTTCATTCATTGTTTAGCTTTAATCCCGTTGATATTGAGTCAAATTGCTAAAAATATAAACTTAATTTTTGATTTTCATGGACAAAAAACAAAATGTCAAATAGCGCCCAGTGTTCGATTTTTCGAACAGCGCTTTCCCAGGCTCTGGAACGTGCTAGCGCCAATCTGACAACGGTTTTGAATTTTTTGAGCATCAATTATTCTAAAACCAATGGATTAATTAATAATCCAGATATGTTTTTTTTCTGGCCGAAAATGGGTTAAACAGTCCAGAATTTGTAATATAATATGAACAAAAATTATACACCAAAAAAAAGATATAATAAAAAGTTTTCTAGGGCAGTATTTTAAGTCCCTGAATGTATTTTATATACACGAAAAATTTCGGATTAACAAGGAATACCCATATTTTAGCTTTTGTTGATGACACAGTAAGCAAGAAACACAAATCAATAAAAACTAAAAATATCAAACACAAATCAAGATTGACTAAAAATGTGTAACATCAAGGCTGATATAACCAATAAAGATAAAAGTTAATAATGTCAAAGTAAGTGATGCTAATTTCACTAAGTAACCTGGATATAGACGTCTAAATAGAAGACACATTAGTAAAAATAAACAACTTAGATTATAATTTAACTAGTTTTACTGTTTATTCAAAATTCTGCTATACAAAACTATCTTCAAACGCATCTGGTATAGAACAATGCGGTTTCAGAAGTAACTGCAACATTGAAATAATAGATAAGAAATAGTAAATACATTATAGTGAACAGAATGCTTTCCCACTTGAAATATCCCAATTTAAATACCAAACAAAGTTATTTAATATTTTCTAATGATTCCATGCCATAAATTTATAAAAAATATGTATAAGATAAATAGATTATAATATTAGATTTATAATTTTTAATAAAAAAAAAATTAAATAAAAAAATATTGTGTAATGAAAAAGTACCAAAACCTAGATATTTTTGAAAATATGTACAGTTACTTTAGGAAATCATGTAGTCTCAAAAATGTTATATGCATTTATCTATACAAATACATTAAAAGTTCAGTTTACATATTTATTATTATTATTTTAAAATTAATTACATTTTAAATTACGAGCAGTATATTTACGAAGGCTATTGGATTTGCATTAATATAACAGTATAAGAGTTAATAGGTATATTAATTTTTTAAAATATTAAATTTTCTTATTCATTTCATTGAATCGTCCTCCTCTAGAAATTTAAGTATTTACTTTTTCATGTTGCAATTCACTTCTTTCAATCAATAATTTCTGTGACACAAATAAAATATATATTTATATATTTTTTATAAAATATTTATTTTCTCTGTTACAGCTTCCAAGAATTTCCATCATTATTTAAATCTCAGTAAACAGTATAATTTTAATTATTTTAATTGACATAAATTTCAAGTGAATTGAAAATGTATTTACAACATTTTCGATTTGGCTGTGAATTGCATTCAGAATGCAACAAATAAATACAAAATTTATTTCAATTATTGGTCATATCCTGACAATGGATGTTCTTATTTTATAATATATATGTACATAAGTATACATTTTTTTATGATGCATTCAAATTTATTATTTTATATTTATTTATTTTATTTTTTTAATATTATCACTGGTTTATTCTTGTTGCAGCAATTATTGTACATTTACGTTAACAATGATTACATATACATATACAAAATAATTTTTAAATTTTGGTATTTTATTTTATTCTTGTTATTTTTTATTAAAAAGTCATTTAATTAAAATTAAAATAAATAAAGTGAAATAAAATAAAAATTATTATGTGCTATTCTTTGTGAAATACTTATGAATTTCGTTTACTTAAGAATATGGAAATTACAACATTATCAATATTTATATATGTATTTAGTACCACTTTGTAGAATCTAACAGATTCATCCTACTTCCATAGATTAAATCTCAATATTTTGTAGCGTGGTAAAATCGTACAATTCAAAAGAAAAATATTTCATTAATGTAGGTATGTTACCATAGTTTATATAATATGTTCGACATGTCTGTGAGGACTATTACAGATGTAATCAAACTTATTTTAACCAGTCCAAGAATATAGAAATTTCTGAAGTAGCAGTCACACCAATTACGAATTTTTATCTGAAAATTATCAGGAAAACATTATTTATGGTAAGTAATGAAGATGGAAATTAACCCACTCAAAAAATTATCCATTATTACTTGACAAAATCAAGAAAGTATTTTGTCTCTAAAGTATAATAAAAACAAAAATTTACACAATTTATCAAGTCATTGAAAACTAACAATTTTATTACTCGGAATTTGGGTTATTTGCAAAATTTGAATTACACAAAGTGGGAGCATTTTGTAATATGGATGGATCAGTGGATGATCCTTTGACGTCCGTACAACTAAGATTTTCAATTTACATGCTTCACGTTTTTCACATAAATAGTGTGCTACTGCCTGGACAACATAATCAATGTTTTTGGAATAGTAACAGTCTACAATGAACTACATAATTCCCGACGCAAAACAATGAAAGCTCCCAAGCTGATAACTACGTACCTAAAACGAAAAATTTCACATAATTGATAATTTTATATCATTGATATCATCATTGATAATTGATATCAATGCATTTTAATGCGCAAAATAAATTTATTTAAATAATCTTCTAGCGCAGAAACTATTACCATGAATATTTTCTTCACGGAAAGTATCACATATTCATTGAAAAACTTATTTTACCTAGATTCCTTCTTATTATTGAAACTAATAACATTATCTCATCCTCACATAAGTTTGAATTTAGGAATAAGGATTCCACAATTGAACAAGTTCATAGGATTGTAAACATTATAAATGAAGACTTCCATAGAAAAAGATTTTGTTCGGCGGTGGTTCGGCGACAACAACCTCAACTCAACCTTGGTATGCACCTGGATCGACAATTAACCTGAACAAAACATATTTTCACTAAAAGGTTACATCTAAATATGCTGCGCAGAAATATTTATTAGCCAGTTGGCAAGAAATCCCAGATAAATCTGGAAACCAAATTGTTAATATATAAGGCCATACTTAAATCTGTTGGGACTTATAACATCTAATTTTGTAAAACATATTGAAATTACTCAATGCTTTCAAAATAGAGTAATACAAACAATAGTGCTACATGGTTTGTGGAAAATGACTTAATACATAAGGGTTTACAACTTATGAAGGTTCATAATAATATTTAGAGATATATCAAGAATTATCGTAGCAGATTGGAAAATCATACAAATATTATATCAATAGTGTGCTCATGACGGACTGCAGCGTACAACGCCAGTGAATTTATAATAGAAAGATTAAACTCACTGGAATTTAAATTCACATGTCTCATAAAGTGAATTTATTTATTAATTTAATATTCGATTATTCTATAAAGTAAAACATTAGATTGCGAATAAAAATTTAAACAAAAAAAATCCATAACAATCCTCCATAGAAACTATTAGAAATTTATTTTTAAATTTAGATTAGATTAGCGAATCTAACTCAGGTTGTTTATCTATCTATATTTATAAAAAGGAAAGTTTGTTTTTTTGTTTGTTCGCTATACACGCCCACAGTTTTAAAGATAGAGTTCTGAAATCTTGCACAGTTATTATATACATAGTCAAAAAATGAAGCGGACGCGGTACTTTACAAAGTCATCAAATGTTCGGATTATTGCCGTACAGCTTCTAGCAAATCTCAGGAATATTTCAAAAATCAATTGTGTTACAGGCATGAAAATTTACACTTACATAAAGAAAGAAAAACGACTGTTACCGATTTCTAAAATTTTGACTGATTCGAGTCAGCGCTATACAACCCCTAGCACCCATCAGGAATGTTTCAAAAAAAGATTGTATTACAGACTTGAAAATTTACTGATAGGTACTCTATGAAAAAATAAAAAAAACATGTAAAGTTCTGAAAAAGTATTTTCGAATTTTAGGAATCAGTATAAAATTTTTACAGGGCTATGTGAATTAGCCACAAAAATTTGACAATTTGTTTTATTAATCAGAAAATACTGGCAGAATTATGAATCGAATTGAAAAAAAATTGGTTAATTAAAAATATTCTAATATTTTTTCCATGTATACAAATCGATATATATACAGTTATCGATGAAAATGAAGTTGTTCCTCCTCATTAATTGGAATTAAAAGTATAGCTTCTATATTACGAAAATTGAAGCAGCGAGAAATATGGTACTAGATAGATTAAGAATATGAACTTTGCATCCTCATTTCATTTAAACACAAATTCAAATTGATTGTGGAAAAGGGGAACATATATTTATTTCAAGAATACCGCAATAGCAAGGAACGTCTTTGCTTATACTTCATCAGAAAAGAGACCGAAATATTGTTTACAAAGAAATAATTTTAAGTATAGTTCAAATTGTAGTATTGTTGATTTTGTTATCGTAGTTAAAAAATAATATTAGAATATTTTTACTAAACCAATTTTTTTCAATTCGATTCATAAATCAAACTTTACTGAAGTAAATTCGATACATTTTCGGGTACGTCAGATAACTTTGCTAGTAATGGATAAAATACAGTTGAACAATTAACAGGTTTATGAAATGGGGACTCACCATAAGTTAATTTTTGTTAATTTGTTCAATTAATTGAAAGAATAAATCACTACAAGTTCAACTTCCACTCACAACCAAGAGATATATGAGACGAAATTCTACAAAAATAATACTATATATATATAGCATTTGCGAATCAAATTGATGTTTTTTCTAAATATATTAAGGTATTTATTTGCTAAACCAATTCCGATATTTGTTAAATAATTTCAGATAATTTTAATTTTAATTCAGATTTTTACAAAATAAATTCAGAAATTTATATTTGAAATTCGGATATATAAAAGTTTATGTGGGAAAAATTCCAAAATGATTTCTTTCACAAATAGAAGAAAAAATTTGCAAAAAACAAAACTTGTTAAAAATTAATATGTATGTAGGTATGAATAGAATACACCATAACATAATTTAAATTTGTTTTCTAACTTTTTTACCGTACCAGTTTTTACCGTAATATTACCGTATATATTACCGGTAATATAATAATAACTAGCTATTCCCGGCGTAACATTCGCCGGTCTAAAACAATTTATTTTATTTATTTATTTTCTTAAAAAAAATCAATGTTTTACATATTTTTTTATTACTTACATAATAAATAAGTTAAATTAAAAAACTTAAAACTAAAATTCACTTTATTTAATATCTTAAAAATAGTTTAACATTTTAATACTTATTCAAACATACATTATATAATGCTAATGCTAGACCGGCGAATATTACGCCGGGAATAGCTAGTAATTTACAATATTATTTGAACTATTTTTTTATATTTTTTATTTAGGTATTTATTTATTTATAAAACAGTGGACTTGTAGATAAATCCGCAGGCCTACTTCTGGTTTATATTTTTTTTTTGTTTTATTTGGAAAGCACTTTTCACTGTATGTATTAAAATCTTATTTTTACAACCGGTAGGTAGGTATTATAATACGTACGGTATCATAAATTATTATAATTGTAATTATTATTGTTATTTAAATAATAATAATAAAATGAATAAAAAAATGAATAAAATTATAATTTACAATATTTATAATATACTTAATATGTATAATATAATATATAATAATTTTTCGTGGATTTTGCGTGAAGAAATATAGTATAATTTGCAATATATTTGTTTATCTTTGAGATATGTAATTAAAATTTTTGAAATAAAATTTGATGTATTTTCAATAAAATTTGTAAATGTAATAAAAATAAGTAAAACAAAACTTTATGATGTCTAAACACTTCCTAACAAATACTATTAATAGAGACGTACATTTCAACAACATGTGGCGATCAGAGATGTCGCTGGCAGTATAGATATGAAATTAAATGCATTTAAACTAAATACATACCACACCCACATTGAAAACACATTAAAATAGCCATAGATACGTTTTTTGTGTTTTTTTTATTATCATGATAGCCCTAACTATAATAGCCATATGATGTCATATGATACTTCGTTAAATGGCCGATATGATTCCATATGATTTAACAAAATCATAACCTTAACTATAATGGTCATAACCTAATCATACCAAAACGTCAAAACCAAAATTTAAAAGAAGTGAAATAAAAATATAAATTCTATAAATAAATGTTTTTGTTTTTTTATTTTGAGTTTTGAATAAAGTTCTTAAATGTTTTTATTTTATTATTTTGAGATTTGAATAACGGTTTTAGTTGAAAGGAAAGCAAAATCGCCATTTTCCACTTTGCTTACAAATTTTTTTTTATTTATTTACATTGCTGTCAAAATTGCTTATGATTGCTTATGATTTGTACGTTTCTTCTCGTATGCCTTTGACTTAACGAATGATTTTGAATAGACAACGAATGATCGTTATGACTACTATAGTTTGTTAAATGGAATTTCATGTATAATCATCAATAATTATGCTTTTTCTCTTATTCTTCAGTTTTTATTGTTTTGAAAAATAAACTTTACCAAAAATTTATAAACAGAATCATAAAATATTTAATTTTTTCATTTCAATACCGCTAGGGTCTCTGATGTAGATAAGGGTAGTCTGTTATTTTTCTTTTTAAATTTTTTTTAAATTTTTATGTGTACTAAATTTGTCGTGTATTGATTTAGAACTTGATAATAATGTCATAACATACTTTGTTTTTCTTGTTCTTAGCAGATCGTAAATTTCGGCTTATGATTCTCCATGTACAATATTATATTTACTCAATGCTACTGCGTATTTGAATTTATACTTTTGAATTATTTGTTAATAAAATAAATAAATTTCAATTCTTGGAATTTGTGAACATGGTCTGGGTGAGGAAAAATCATATTTTCTAAATTTACTATTTGTTTTACTGGTAAGTTTTTTTGCTGTAATATTGTAATATTTTAACAAATCTATTTTTATAAATCGATATAATAATAATATTCTGATAATTCGGTTTTTGTCTTTGCTAATTTGTTTTTTTTTTGAAATTATTTAATATAAGTAGTCAGATATAGTCAATGCTATTGCTCAATAGGTGAATTGTTTTTAGGTTAATTTTAATTTGTTTTTTGTTTTATTTGGTTTTATCGTTTTGTGGTTTATGTCTTTAAATAAAATTTTTTACACTATCGTAATTCATAATAGTTCTAATAAAGTTGTCTAATCTAGTTGAAAAAAGCTTTGTGAAAAGTTTAACAGACGTTTAAGCGTATTAATATATAAGATATCGCAGCCGTATTCTCTCATGTCAAATTCAACCGAAATCGGTTTTTCCAAAATGAAAGCATGTGTAGCCATGTGATTTCCTGTAAGTCAGGCTTATTTCAGGTTATTTCAATGAGTTCTTCTGATTGTAACAATTGGTTTTTCAATATGATAATGAAAATTGGCCCAGCTGTTAACTGAATTAATTATGCATTTGAAAAAAAATAATTTTTATTTTTAATTAATGAAAATACATGTTCTTTTTCTCTTAACCTTGATTAAAATAAAAAAATTTGAATTTAAAAAAAAAAACTGAATTCATTTTGTAAAAATCTGAATTAAAATTAAAATTATCTGAATTTGTTTAGCAAAATTCTGTATTTCAAAAAAAAAAAAAACCTGAATTCATTCAACAAATATCGGAATTGGTTTAGCAAATATCTGAATATACTTATTTATCAAAAATCTCAATATATTTAGAAAAACCCCTATTTGACTCGCAAATGCTATATAATACAAATAAACATCTAAGCATTTGATAAAAAAACCTCCCCACCAGAATTTTCTCAGTATCGGTTTTCATAAATATTAAAATTCAATATTTTTTCTACTTTACACAATTTTCTCATATAGATTTGATAAGTAATACATTCCTTAACCCAGTATAATAATCTATTAGGTTATAATAAACTAAGTTGTACCAAAACATAGATAGTGTAGTCTACGTAAATTTCCCTTCCCCTCTATTACAAAAGTAGAGTATTTTATTTTTAAATTTTTATAAATTTTACAAAAGCTATATTATCTGATATTTACACAGATATAATACAGTTACTTTGAACTTTACAACTATTATATTACACTAGATGTAAATTATTACATTTACAACATTTCTCTACAATTTTAAAACAAAGAAATAAGTACAAAAAATATTCTTAATATTTTTAAAGTAAAATATAAGTGAAGTAGACTAACTACAAACATTATATTGTGGATTAAAGTATCAACAGTAAAATGTATATTAATAAAAAAAAAAATACACAAATATCCTCACAGAAATATTATTATGATTATGTAAAAAATACTAAGTTGCATTTACAATACTAATATACACAACATAGATATATACACAACAAAATATTTTCTATTAAAGCAATATTATAGCTTTTCCATTTACACTGTACTATATGTAATAATTTCATTTGGAACAATAGGTTGAAGGTAAGACACATTAAGGATACCGAAATGTTAAAAGAACAAAGGAGAAAAGACAGTATCTAGTATCCACAAGCTTATATATTTTGTATTCTTTTATGTTCAAAAGTATCCTGGTGGCAGGTGCGAAACATAAAAATAATTTGTTTGTATGTTTCATATTTTTCGTTTTTTAATTTTTTTTTTTTTTTTTTTGGAATAAAAACTCTAAACGTAACATGAAGTATGAAAAATTTTGCCTGAAAATTTATATTCTGATTTTATTTTGGTTTTTGTTGCATTTCTCTGACTTTATCGAATTCTTTATGATAGAGAAACTCTTTTAAATTATCAATGCACCAAGAATAACATTCACTTTGTTTATCTGTTCATACCTATTATATAATATAGTTTTAGTATTAATATAATACTGATGATGATTGATATTGATTGTTATTATAATGATGATTATGTTCAAATAATAGAATATGTTTTTTGTTTTTTTCTGTTTTTTTTTTCTAACAAACACTTTGTATGAAGTTAGATTAATTTTATGAAAAAAAAATGTGTAGGTATTCGCCTACATTCAAGAGATGTATATAAACAAGAAAATGTGTAAATATATCAATTGCTCTAAAAAGTATAGTAAAAAATGTCTAAACGTCCCGATCATAGTAAAAAATAGTTTAATAAAGTGTTTTCTAAAAAACCTTATTTTTTATAGTTTAAAATCATTTTCATAATCGTATTGTTTTTCATTGTGACCAGAACTTTGAATGTAGGTGTTAGTACAGATATATAACATAAAAAACGAGTCCATATTGCAAAAAAAAAATTCAAGTATGAATCACATTGATTATAATAGGCAGAGTTTAGATATGAAACTAATGTGTCTAAACTAATACGCAATCGCCCTATGACCTGTACATTCTATCCTATACGTTTCTACACATTCTATCTAATAGTTTATTTCTAAAATAAATCAGATTATAATACAAAACTAAATTACAAATGGAAATTTCAAACACTTTTTATTAAATACTATGAAATAATCTATTTTTGTTCTATCATTCAGAGACAATAATGAATCCAACTTTCATTTATATGTCTACAAAAACTTTAACACACAATTTGATTCTTTATAATTTCAATTTTGTTCATTTCATTTTATTGCAATATTTTATTAAAATTTTTTTCATTTTCATATTTTCCATTTTCATTTTTAGCTTCTGTAACATTTCCAGTTTTGTTCACTTTTTTTTTGCATAGAAAGTTTACATTTTTTTTGCAAATACTCAAAACATTCTGAATTTGGTACCTTCTAAGAATATAAATTTTTTTTTTGTTTGGAACTTAATTATTTGCACTATTCTGAAGATCGTTAATTCAATCGTGCAGGATGGATGAACAACATAAAAAAAATAAAATATATATATACACATATTATGTGCAAGAAAAAAAAAAGAAGTGAAAATGGAAGAAAATATGGTAACACATACCTTAAGATAAAATCATAAATTAATTATCTATAAAATTCGTCCGATTGTGAACAATGCAATTTATGTTTTGTATTTTGAATTTACAACAAAGTAAATTTATGGTATTTTAACAGTGGCGAACTGCAGTTTAGATGAAATTGACTTTAGTGAAGGCGTGCCAAATGCCTATATTTACTTTGCCTGTAGTATAACTTGTCTGAATGTCATTATGCATGTATTTAACTTTCCTATATTTCATTTGACTTGATATGCTGGATACTGAATATAATAAATATTATACCTATACATGAATATATGTATGCGCGAAAGTCTGAGTTAGGAGAAGTTTTAGAGTTGGATTCAAAATCAAAGTTCTACGCCAGTTACAGAATATTTACCAATATAAATTATTTTTTATTTTTTTATATACATATATTGCTATTGGATACAAAACAAAAGATCTAGTTATTCAGATCTAGTTATTCCAGAATATTTATCTAATTACTTTTTATGCGTAACCAATTTTGGATACAAACAAAATGATTTAATTCGAAAACACTTATTTAATTAAAATTGGATTTCTGAGTTTTAGGATTTCCATTTTGGTATATTGGGGCTTTGTATTAGGTATTTGGGATTTCGTGGCCAACACATAAGTTGAACATATAAATACAGGCAAATGAAAAAAGGCATGAGCAAACTTTAGTGTTGAAAAAAAACATTGTTGGGCACAATCTTGGTATGATCAAAATGTAAATACATTTTTTATTCAACTAAAATGGCTAATGAGAAAGCTTGAAACACAATCAAAAAATCAATATTAACTGATAATTATTAAAGTAGTGGTTTTGATCATCATAACATTACTTGAAGTCATCAGGAGGTGTTTATATAGTGTTACACTTCCTAATTTTACTTTGATTGATTTTCTAACTTATTACGAGTTGTTAAAAATACATCTGTGAATTATAAAATTTCAAATATACAATTTATCAAGTTTTGACTCTTTTGATGTTGTATCGATGACCATATCAAAAGGATAGCTGGAATTACTAGCTTTCCAAAAATTTATATCTTTAGTAGTAGCTTTAGTAGCTTATCCTTTAAGGACGAAAAGGGCATTTGAAAGTATCCTTGTTGTTTTCATATTTTTGTATAAAACCCGTTATATATTCAGTTATATATTGTAGAAAGATAACAGTCTGTAGCATATTTTAATATTTATTTAATATTGCTAAAATATATGTATATATTAGATCAACAAATATAACGGTTTTTATAGAAAAATAAAAATATCAAAACAACAAGGATTCTTTCAAATGTCCTTTTTGTCCTTTAAGGATAAGATGCACCTCTAAAAGTATATACTTTTGATAAAGATATAGCAATTCTAATAAAATATATATTAGGTCCTACGACGATACACCATCTCCCTCAGAATCCCCCTAATTTCTAACTGATTTTACGATTTCATACATTAAAATGATAAGCCCAACTTCCTTTTTATTAATTAAGTTGTAAAATCAGTAACAAACTTGAATAATTTCTTCATGTTATATTGACAATCTAGTTATTCTATTATCATTGGTTAATATTTATTTTATTAATAAATATAGGTATTTTACGTATTATAAAATTAAAAAAGCTGAGGTAAACAGTTCAATCAAAACATCCTTTAGCTTATGAAACCAAAATACTTTATCGACCTGTTATTCGTATAATATAAATAAAAAATAAAATATTACCGGAATGTGGGGTCGAAATCGAAAATGATCTGCTTGTATATTATATGCCTGTAAGGTGATATGACATACATAAATAAATAAAGAAATTGATAACTCAAGTCGTGGAATCAAGAAACCACAACTCATAGCTAATTAATTTTCTATCCAGAAACAAGCTAGATTATTGACTTACACCTACCTACATTTGTTTCTAATGTACATATATTCTTATTGAAATACTGACTATATTAATGAACAAAATTTATATTTTCATAATAATACACTTTAAATCTGACTCTTGTTTAATTTAACGCAGTCCGAAGAATCCCAATGTCTACTAAGAATATTAAAACACCGCGACACTGATTGTATTAAAAATTAAATAGTTAACGGTAGATTTAAACAAATAGTAATATACCCCTAGGGACAGAAACAAAAACAAACATAATTTTTTTTTATCCAAATCGTTACGCGTATATTATGATAAATATTTTTTTTACTTTTGGTTTGGAGCTGCTGACTTTTAAAATATAAAGTTGCTATTTATTTTTCAAATTTTATTTAAAATTTTACTTTTTCATGCACCAGCATGACTCTTTACTATTTAAATTTAACAATATGTTTTTTTAATACTTATTTCAAATATTTAATCTCTCACTATGGATGACACTTCACACTTTTTTAGATGAATACAATTGAAAATTTCATTTTATATGTGAGTTCAAAACATTTATTTGGGAAGTAGTGCAATCCATTTTCAGTTATAAGCTTGAAGTATTTTTAGCCTTACAATTTTGTCGCGACTATTCTCTTTTTCCAAAAATTTTTATTCTTCTTATTTTTCCTAACAGTCTAACACAGTTGTCGCAACGTCTAACAAAGTTTTGCTTGTCAACTAAGCGCAATGCTTCTACATTGTCATGTTGAGAAAAACGACTTTTGTGGCTTGCAACCTGTTTTTTTTTCAAATCATAGAGAAGTTATCAATCTAATTTGAAGATTTTGCATGTACCTATAAATTTGTATTACAAAAATATTTCATGTGCTCACATATTTATTCTACATGTGTATAAGAAGTCAAAGGTAATTTGTTTTTTATATAAATAAAAATTAGAATTTAGTTTTTATAAAAATAAATTATGTATAAAAAAAAATTTTATTTTCATTTAAATATCAAATGGTAAAAAACTTTTATAAATTATACAAATTAAATAAAAAGAAGGTATCGATATTTTGTTTTTTTATTAAAAATATTTTTTTAGGTAGAAATCAAAATGATCAATTTCATACGAATTATTCGAATTTTAAAATAATAAAAACAAGAACAAACTGAGAGAATATGAAAATTAAATAACATTTTAAAATTCTCATTATTGAAATTATTATTTGAAAAACTAGAATTTGACAAAAAAAAATATAATTTTTTTTTTCAAATTTTAGAAGTAGAGAAATGTAACAAAAAGTTCCATTGAATTTATTTTATTTACAGTGAGTATAGAAAGTAAATAAACATAGAAAAATGTTTTTTTCTTAATTAATATTTTTTTTCGTAATTTTGATAAATTAAAATTTTTCTTCAAGCTAATTATTCTTTTTACTAACCCTTTCAATTTTTCTATACATTTTTGTAGGTGGCTTTCGTTACATTAAAACATAAATTTATATAACACACTGTACTTCATAGTTAATCAACCCTGTAATAGTACAAACTTTTATTTTTTTTATTGCTTATATTTATTTATTTTTTTTGAATAATGTTCCTATTAAAAAAGCTGATTAACCAATTACCTATTCTAGTGCATTGAGATTTACTAGTTATACACTCTGATTCATTCTTAGTCTTGCAATTAAACTGGAAAAACTACTGAAAAAATTAGATGAAAGTTGTTCAATGAATTGGTTAAAGTTAAGAATGATAAGAAAAGTTATTATTTGTCAAGATTTTAAACTTCTGTATCAGATCTTGGGTCTTGGGGAAACAAAGTCTACACGTAACGCCTTTTATTAAATCAGCCTATGTAGATTGTTGCTTAATAGTATTAGTTAACAATTAGGAAATTTTATTTTACATTTTTCTTTTATTTAATTATTTTAATCGTTATATATGTTGATAATGATCCGCAGGGAAGATATAATGTCAAAGTTTATGAGCTGTATCAAATTGGCATATTGACGAAAATTAAAATAAAGAACCTGAAACAGTGGCTCGGACACCTAGGGCTGGATGAAAATGCTCTAGTCATGAGAATTTTCAAAACTACAACCAATGTAAAGCAAAATAGGAGATCTGATTCACCTTCTCAAACACACAGGGTGGCTCTAATACTGAGTTCCTGGGGAGAGTGAAGATGAGAGATGACCCCCTATAACATACAACAACAAGAAATAGGTCACTCGAGTCATGGTATCAAACAGACGCAATTAAGTACTAATTGGTTTTTCAGAAATAACTGGAATGGCCACTTCTACCCAACTACCTATACCCAATGGCAAAAGACGTCGAGGCAGACTAAACCTTCTTTGGAGAGATAAAATATCGACAGATATGAAACAATTTTTTATCTGAAATTGGAAAAAAGCGAAATGGAAATAGAAAACACTTATGAATCAAACCCAGCACCTAGTTATTCTATTGGTAAGTAATAATTGATAATTGCCCAGTAAGTAATAGTCTATTCGTACCTTAGAATTTTGTAACGTCATTCAGTTCTTGGATAAGACTTGATCATTATTTTTAATCTCTCAATCTTCAAATTTTCTCTTAGTTTGATGGCAAAAAAAATATAACCTTTAATGCTGGAAGATCCAGTAAGAATTTATATTGTTCCTTATATATTGTAGTCAATAATGAAATCGTTACAAGGAACAATATAAATAAATCAGGTGTTTACCAAATAAAATTTAATGAATATGATTCCATATACCGGGTGTTCCAGGAGCCGTTATTTTAAAATTTAAAAAATTTGTTAACTAAATTTAGAGTGCTCTATCGGTTGGTGGTATTTGCAACTTCCGGAAAGGACTGCAAATCAGTTTTTTAAGACCAAAAATCGCCAAAGCTGGCCGAAATCAAGATTTTTGAAAGGGAAGGGGTACTTTTTAATGCAAATCCAGATTCTAAAACAAAAAATTAATAAAGTAATAACAAAAGTTTCTTATTTTTTTGACGTAGAATCCGAATTTGCATAAAAAAGTACCCTTTCTCATTTGAAAATCTCGATTTCGGCCAATTTGGGTAATTTTTGATTTTAAAAAACCGATTTGCGATCCTTTCCGGAAGTTTAAAATACTACCAATCGATAGAGCACCCTCGATCTAATTTACAAACTTTTTTAAATTTTTAAATAACGGCTCCTACCCTTCTTAAAAAGCTTATACGCATGCCCTGGAACACCTGGTATATTGAACAAACTGGAAAAAGTTTTCAAACCAGATTTAACGAACATTTAAGACCTGCGTTTAATAGAAAAAATGATTCAATGTAGTGAAAGATCTCATGGTTGATAATCATGATTGCTCAATAAATAATTTGGTAATTTTACATTTTGCAGAAAAGAGTAGTAGGATAACATAAGTGTAAGCATATGAAATTTTATCAGCTTAACAGCAACCCAAAAAATTTGATGAATGAATAGGTAGACCGAATCAAATTTTTTAAAATTTATTAAATCTTTATAACTGTAATAAATAAATAATACTACACTTATTACGTAAAATTACAAAAATACTATAAATGTTAACACATGTGTAATTATAATCAATTATTAGTCTTCTGATGATGGTGTAATAACCGAAATCGATTAAGATATTTAATAAAACTATAGTGAAACATACCTAGAGTTTTAATCTTTATTTAATATTGCTAAATTGTTCATTTGTTAATACAAAAATAAAGAAATTGTAAGTAGTTCTAGAAACATTATTTGCGACATCAATATTTATTCAATCACCAAAAATTAGCCGTTATTATTTAAAATTGTGGTTAATTAATAATAATAATAATATTTAATATAAATAAGAATAATATTCTTGTATGCATATAAAAATATAGAAGGCTTGCTACCTAACAGTACTAATTTCTACTCAAATCATTTCACTTTCACAAAATTTCAATCATTTTTGTGATTCACTGTACGTTTTTTTGGTATTTTGATAAATGTTATAAATTTTCTTATTTCAAAATATTTCACTCTATTAATAAAATATGAAAATAAAAGAAAATTTTAAATTATTTCAATTATTTTTATTAGAATTAAATTTATTCATAAAAATATTCCTCGAATATAATGATATAGTTTTGTTGGAGAAAATAATAAATTTTACCATATTTTCTAGAATGTTCAACTTAACTAAACAAAAAAAACACAAGTTATTATTTAAAAAAAAAAAAAAATGAGGAAATACAGGAATGAAATAGAAAAACAATTGTAAAAAATGTTTTGAATAAAGTTAAGTATAAATCAAAATTTTCATACCACATCATTTCCTGTTCTACCACCACAAATTCAAATAATAACTTCTGAAGAATTATTATTAAAAAAAAAATATTTTAAAATTAAATTGTGTTAACTATATTTTAATAAATAACTTAAAAACTTTATAATATATTTTGTTTTCTTATACATTGTAACGTTTTTGATGTAGGTTCAATATTAGCTATACTCATCATTGATTGTTATAACAAGTTAAATACCAATCAATACCATTAAAGTATGTACATATTTGTTTTCGTTTAATATACAATATTTTTTACTTCACTATACCAAGTTAAAATATTGAATGTCACTTTTTTACAATGTTAGAATTCAACAACATTTTCTAAAAATTAATTTCCGATTTTACTGAAGTGCAAAATTAAAATTGACAATTAATAATTTATTTATATATATTATATTTATTTATTTATATGTCTCATAACATAGGTCCAGTTTTATAAATATAACTAGATATGCTTATTAATTATTATTATATTATATTAGAACCGATGTGGTTGTATCATTTGAAAAATTTTTGGGTTCTGACTGTGTTTGAACCCGTGCTTTCCGGTCGTTACATTCCTATACTCGAGTGCTTTACCACTTTTCTAGTGCTTTATTTCACTTTTATTATTTATTTTAATTAAATTGTTACTAGAGATTAAGTAAGAAATTGAGTAGATAACATTAATTTGAATGAAGAAATGCAATTCTACATTGAATACTTATCGGTAAATATAAAACAACATTCAAACAATCAAAAATGTAATGAAGAAAAATAAAGATATAACGGTATAAAGCAACACGAACGTACTACCAGGTATTTACACACAAACTTAATTTTAAAACTACTTCCGTGCTCAATTTACAAAATTTGAAATAATTTTACAGGTGCAGTGTTTGATAACATAATTTAAAAATAAGCTAAAAAATTGCCTCTTAAGAGCAGAACAAGATGGGTCCTTATCACTGTTGTTTTTCGCTATAAACAGCCAAGCAAAAATTCAAAAACATGCATTTTATATTTTAGTAGCAATATGTGATGCGTTGTTGTCGTTTCGTGCGATTTTTCGTCAATGACCGAAAAGAAGATTTAACAAATTTTCTTTCTAGTGAAATGAAAGTTCTGCAAAATGTCGAATAATAAAATGGGTTCAAAAACTGAGAAATGAGAATATTGTTGTCGAAAAAACTCAATAATGATATCGATAACGAACGGGGCTTAAACTATTTTTCCGGGGACAGTAAGAATAAATTATGTACAAATAGTGATTAGTTAATATACCGAATGTTCCAAAATGTTCCAAATCTTCCAAAATTCTGAAAGTTTTTTTATATTTTGTTGTTTGCATTTCAAATATTCAACGAAAACATAACCAAAGAAGATTGAATTTCTCTGAAAAAAAAATAAAAATTTATAGTTTTTAGAAATTTATTAATAAAAACAAAAACGTCAAATATCAAAGGAGCCGATTTTTCAATTTTCTAAAATTAACAACTCTTCTTCTACTGCTATTTTAGCTTCTGATAGCTCAGCGATCACTGATATTTTTCCTCTATTTTTTGTTGTTATTCATCACAAGCTGGCTAATATTCTGGAAAATTGCTTTTGATATTTATTTCGACAGTGTCTTATCTTATGATTACGTCATTGCATCAACTGCGGCATTTGCGTCATTTGCGTCGATTTCGTCATTTAGGTCAATTGCGTCCATTGCGTTGCGTAAATAAAGAATTTAAAATCAAATGTAATCAAAACTGTGAGCTAAATTAACAATAAAAAATGACGTTGATGAGGCCGATTACTGATAAAATGCATCATTTTCTATTTCAATTGCATCAATTAAAATATAGTTCTTAATTTGCCTTTAATTTTGTTTTATTTTTTTTATTTTTATAAACTAAAAGTGACCACGTTTTCTTAATACTAATGCAGGACATATTATTTTTCTAATTAAATGTCTTGTTGAATATCCTCCTAAATATAGGAAATGTAAAGGCCAAATTTTTCCTTTTTGTTTCAAACAATCATAAAACATAAATGAATGTAAATGAATGAGAATTTGCAGCGCTGTACAAACACAGCTGTCAAATTGAATACTGTCAAATTAAATACAGTTTAATAATAGAACAAAGTTCTTGTTAAAGAAAAATACAGGTCACCACAGACAAATGAAATACAGTTAAAAGATAATTTTCTAATTTTTTTTCTTATATAGTCTAAACTTTGGTTAAAATAAGCTTTCTAGCTACGTCCCGCTGACTTGAAAGTGGGGAAAGTTATAGTTAAACAAAAAGAAAGGAGAAAGGTTTGGTAGGAAGCTGCAAACAATGTTTTTTTTATAGTTTAGTCAAACAACATTTTAAACGATACCTTCTTATACAAATGCACAGTTTGGACCAGTTGAGGATTTGGGTAAGAAAAATGTCCCTCTGATCAGTAGGGAAATTTTTAGAATATATGTCGGTATATTTTTATACTGTGGAAATACATTCTTTGAAATATGATTCAACATTCGAGAAATAGTCAGTTTCGAGCAAACTTGGAATTACCACTGTGTAGGGGTGAGTAATTAATTTCCCTCCTGTTCTACGGCGGTCGCAGTCATGCTTTTATTTAATCTCACTTGCATTCATCTCATTGATGGTAAACTCTAACTGTATAGAATAAAGTAATTTTTATCTTTCAGCTTTAGCTTTACACAATACAACCACTGCCCCATATAAAACATCCAAAAATGCTCTTCTACTTAGCTAGATAAAGCTTGCAACACAAACAAGTTAACCCCATAAAACCTGAAAACCCTACTATGGTATTATTATTTTAACTTACATTAAAAAAACTATATATACTCATGCTCAACCATTGTGTTGTAGGTTGTAGGGTATGGATCATAAATATGAAAGTCCAAAGTTTTAAACCAAAAAGTTTTGAGAAGCTTTAAAAAAAATGGGAAACCATCATAATAACAATAAAAATAAGAAAAAAGGGTATTTAGACCACATGTTAGAATATGTGAACTACAGAATTTTTCATTGATGCTGCAAGGAAAGAGTAAAGACATTAACGATAAGGAGATATCGGCAATTATTAATGTTGTAGTTGTCGCATATCAAGTTATACACTGTAAACATCTAAATTTGTAAGCTGACTATGAGCGACACAGGATATAAGTAAACTGCATTAATGCACATATAAATTGATAGCATAACATAGGTTAACAAGCAGCGGATTTTCGAATTCAAATCGTACTAGAAGATGAATACAGAAACTAAAGTTACTATTGACTTTCAATTGCTACTCAAAAATAAATCCCTCATAAGCCCAAACATATAATCTGTTTAAACTAAAGATATTCACTTAAAATTATTATCTTTTTACATCGTTTCTTGTATTATATCTTTTGAAAATTCAAGGATAAAACAATTGAGAATTTCAAATAAAATAAAATAAAAATAAATAATAGAAACAAAAAAAAACAATAAAATAATGTCTTTTACATAATTTTTGATTTCATCGTATTCGTACTTTGCAGTTGAAATGTTCGTACTTTATGCTACTCGTATTATAGAAAATTATTTTTATGTAGGTCAACTGAAATGGACTTACAAAATAAATTCTAGATATTATATTATTATAACATTCATATACTATTTTATAATGATAATTATTATTATTATTATTATTATTATTATTATTATTATTATATTTAAGACAAATAAATAGAAATATCCTTGAAGAAGGATCCTTGATACAATATTTTATAATTATTGTAATTTCTTTTTAATTCTAAATTTTATATTAAAGTTTTAACCATTTATACCTATTTCTATGTCTCTGTTGTTTAATTCTCTTTTATTTTGTTCTAAATAGAAAAGCAAATGGAATTTTTATAGATATTATTATTATAGGTGTATGTGAAACCTGCGGTGAACCAAAAAAAAAATAAAAAATATACAGGATTTATTATAATGTTGTTATTCTCAGTATGTATTATCAAATTAAAGCAAGAAAATATTGTACGTATACAAAGTTAACATAATGAAAAATGATAATATAATTTTAACAAAAAGAAAATATGGTGAGTATTTGAATCCACAACACAAGCACTCTAACAACAGATTTGATGAGTATAACTGCCGCCTAAGTCTTGCAAGAAGAAATTTTCATTGGCATGCAACTATTGAAATACGAAGACAACGATAGATTTTTTTGGCCAATTGGGCAAAAAAAATAAATAAATATTGTAATCAAAAAATTAATGTACTAGTACTTAGTAATAGTACCTAATAGTAATTCAGTCTCCTGATGATGGTCTAATAACCAAAATCGACCAAGATATTAATTAAAATGAGTTAAACGCACCTACATTTTTTAATTTTTATTATTAAACATGTTTCTCTACAGCCTACATTATAGTCTGCAAAATACATTAAAATTCAGATATTTAAACGGCATAATATACAGTAAGAAATACAAAGATTTAAACAATTATTGTAAAAAAAATATTGGAATAATTTTACAAGAAACTGGTTAGTTAGACTAGGTGCATACATGCAATTTTTAGTTTTGCAACTGTTTGATTACATTTGGATTCCATTATAGCCTTTATAAAAACGCACATATCTGCAGCTGATTTTGTGTTTGCGCACTGTCATAAAAACTAATCAAATACAATTGTGCAATCAAACAGATGCAAATATAAAAATTGCATGTCTGCCCTAACCTTAAATATTTCAATCCTTTGTGTAGGAGTTTTATCTTATATAATAAAACGTAACAATCCTGGTGCCAACATGCCGTAGTAACCGTTGCTAGGTTGCTACAACAAAAAAAAAATAAAAAAATTTTTCTTCTCTGCTGCGATTGTTTATGTACCACAAAAATTTGGTTTATAAAGAGGTTTTGACATCTAATCATTAGAGAAAAAATTGTAAAATGGTGCTTTATCAATGGTGTTTGCATCAGAGTCTTGAGTAGGCCTATTGCGAAACCATAAACAAAAACGCACCTTTTTCTTCACCTCCTGGGTCGTGCGGAAAAAAGAAAATAAATTTTTAATAAAAAAATTGTTGTTGTTTAACTCAATTTGCTTTTGTAAAAAAAAATTTTCAATTTATCGAATTATTTCGGTCTTTATAGCAAAAAAACAAAAAAATGATTTTTGCCCCTGACTTAACGTAATACACATAATATTTGATTATATTTCTTAGAACTCACTTTTTTGTGCCGTTTCACATGAGTTCTTTTTTTTCTAATTAGAGCACTGTCTTGAGACGGGCTTTACAACTAGTAACATATAATCTAGTAAATTAAAAAGGAATACGTTGTAAATACAGAAGTTGTTTACTAAATTCAAAAGGTATTATTTAAGTAGATATTAAATAAGATGAATTGTATGACAATACATTTCAGTCCCGTTATTATTTTTATTGTGATTTATCACAGGAGCATCAGACTATTCTATTGAAAATTTAACGAGTTATTACAATTATTTTTTATAGACTAGCCAAATAAATCGTTATAAATAGTTGAAGTTAAATAAATGCCAGCTTTTTTCCTTTCTTTAGACTTTATTTCACTGGATCTGAAAGAAAAAAACTAGCATTTTATAATTTTATCAGAAAATTGTAGTAAATATTGAAGTAAACATTTCCACTCAACGTTTTGTAAATACATACAACTTAAAACTCAACATTTGGCCCAACAACTCAATTGAGTATTTTCAGTATAATTTACATTAATTGCATTATATATTTACTGAATTCTGTATCTACAGTATCTCTGACAGTAGTTATATAGTAATTTGAAATTAGTAATTATTCTGAATATGTCGGAAGACCGAGAAAAACATGGAGAACAGTCATAGTCGAAGCAAGTGCCCAACAAAGATCGTTGTCATCACAATTGAGGAGTTTAGCCACAAATAGGTGACTATGGAACTATGGTGACTATATAGAGTATAAGCAAGGTTTGATCTAGTGTGAATATAATAAAGTGAATAACCGATAGTATAACGTAAATGTACCTATCACCACCCTAGTACATTATGCCGCCCGAACCCTTTTTTTGTAAATACAATACTCCCACGCTTAATATTTCAAATTAATTCTTGAAATAAAAAAAGAATATTATTTCCTCATTGTAATGCAAAATAATGCACATTTGTATTCATATTAATACATAAGTGGATGATAGATGATAACTAAACGTGAAAATATTGGTTCAAACGTTAAAATTTTTTTTTTATTTTGTTAAGACCATAATAATTAAACTATGATGTTCACTTATTTATTTTATTCAAATAATTGTAAAAGATATATTATTAAATAGATTATAATACATACTTCCTTCAATTTGTAAATAAAAAATATTTAAAATTGCTAATTAGTTTTGAGCGCGAATTAGGGACACGTAAATTTATGTTGTACGCATTTACGATCGACCGGCCGGAATTAGGAAAAGGATATATCGAAATAATTAATTAAGTTATTCACCTATTTTTGATTATATAAGAATGCAACTGGACAATTTTAAATTGAAATTGAACAAACTAAGCTGAACTTACGACCTATAAATTTAATTTCGCATATGTGTTTTTTGTTACAACTAAATTTTGAGTTTTTATAAACATTTGTATGAAAAAGCGGGTCGGTAATACGTGCAATATGTCCTAATTCCGAACTAAATATGCAGGTGTAAGATATTTTCACTAAATTCATACCAAGTCTTATATTTAAAGAAAAAACTATATTTTAATTGTTGAAAATAAGCGAATATTTTTTTAGTAGACGAAATACGCGTATCCTGTATGATAAGCATATTTAGTAAAATTAAAAGGAAAATATTCGACTATTTTTAACAATTAGATAAATTTTACTCTAACGCTAACCCTAAAGAATAAGTTTTTCCAAAACTATGTTTTACTTAAGTATATTATATTTTGTATAATTTAAAACATCTCTGGAATTATCTTGCATTCCACCAACATTTTATAAAGGCGTCCATTATAAATTACCAAAATAATTTCTTTGTATACATTTCACAATAAGTTGAATAGAGGAGTGAAAAGCATGTCTGGCACATTTTGGAGATGGCCTGTAAAAGAAGATATTCTAATATATTCAAACAGTGACATAGTCTGCAAAATTGAGCCTCCAGTTTTAATGAACATCAGAGGACAATATAATGTACTCGAAATCATACAAATAAAAAATGCTAAAACTAAGAATTAGTAAATATGATTTTTACTTTGTATATGTATGTGAAATATTTTATATTAAGTATATTTTTTTTTTCAAATTACTTATAGTAATTATGATTTTTTATTATAATAAATATTTTGTATAATTTTACTATTAGCTAATTATTTTAAAAATTAATTATTAACTTTACTCTTAATAATTATTTTAAATAGATTTTTTGAATAAAATCGTAAATAGGTACTACGAATCGCAAATAGGTTCAAAAAGCGGAATTGAGTTCATATAAGGGTGGAATTAGTTCAGATTGAAATTGTCGAGCGGAAATACGTACACTCAAACTTTTTTTGGCAGTTATAATATTTCATTATTTATTTAGAAAAAATTAAATTATAATTAGATGAAAATATTTTTTTTTTAATTAAAAAACACTAATTGTTGTAATTTGAAAAAAAAAGGGGGCGGAAATTGGTACATTTACGTTACATAGTAAAATAAAATATATCTAAGTAAAATAAAGTTAATCTTAAAAAATATTATGTAAAAAAATTATTTTAAAGGTTCCATTGTTAAATAACATTTCTTCAGGTTCACTTTATTTTACTTAGATATATTTTATTTTACTATGTAAATGTACCAATTTCCGCCCTCTTAAGGAAAAATTAGTTTAAGTTGACAAAATAAGCGAAATATAAGCTTTTTTTATTTTTTTTTTTTTCAAATTACAACAATTAGTGTTTTTTAATTAAAAAAAAAATATTTAAATATTTACGATTTATTTTATTTTTAAATAGTTTATTTAAGTTAATAGATAGATTAAAATGAGATAAATTAATTAATACTAATTTATTTATAAGATAAATAATTAGTTTTTATTTTCAAAATAATGCCACCTGTTATTAATTAAACGAACTTCTGATAAAATTTTGCTACCGATTTTGCAGTAGCTCCAAAAAAAGGTATATGGTTCGAAAAATGCTTCCATTATAGTGTCGTACGATGTTACAGAAATTGCTAACTCTGCCAATTCATTTATAACAATTCTTAAGAATCTATCAGTTCTTTTGACATGTTCGAATTCTATCATTTTAAAAAATTACAATTCTACTCTTTACTTTGATTATATATTTTTATTTGTACGATATTAAAAATAGCATTCTAGCACTCGTCCCGTTTTGCATTATACCACTTCATCATCAATATACCACTGCATTATATCATGAATCTAGTCGTCCCGCTAATATGTTGTTTTTAAAACGATTATTGACAAATTTGAAATCTATCAGTCCATAACATTGTGTTAGATATATATAATTATTATATAGCATTCTCATGAGAATTATCACTTTAAGTATAAATCGTTGAAATAAATAAAAGGAAATAAATTTGATAAATTTTCATTTTAAATAAAAAAATTAATTTCTAAACGAATATCTAATTTTAATTTTGTATTAAAATTTTTACTTTTTTAATTATGTTGATTGCAATATCATTAGTGCACACTATACTATCGGAACAAATTAAATTAAAATGAAACCCAACTGAAGTTGTAATAAAATGTTCTTAATTAAATAATAAACAACTAGAAATATTTAACTAATTTTATACATTATTTTAAATTAAATAACTACAATAATAGATTTAGTGTACATTCTTTTGCAAGGATAAAAGATGAAAAGATGAATGAATTGGCAATAATCAAATGATGAAATTAATGACGAACAGAATGTGGCGACGCCGCCGACAACATAATATTGTCACATATAACTATTTTTATATACGTATATAGGTCTTTATACTAATTTTGAAAATTTGACTACATTCTATTTGTATTTACTTTTGTCTTTTGGTAACAAGACTTAAATTTTATTTTGAATTTATTGAGAACACACAAAAAAAAAATTAGATTTTTTTTTCACTTTTTGTTCTTTGAACGCTAAGAAATTTAATTTTTCTTTTTCAGAATTCACCATTAAAAAACCACTTTTATTTTTGTCTCTATAAACGAATAATCTTAAACTAAATTATTATATCCATATACATATATATATATATATATATATATATCTACTATGTGTGTATAAATAAATTTATAATATATCTATGTATATAGAAAAGTAGATATATATAAGAAGAAAATATAATAATCAGTTTAACTTCCACTTGGATTAATCCAATTGTCATCCATAAAAAATGAAATTTCCGTTTTTTTTTTGTTATTTTGTTTTTGTTTTTTTTTTTTGTTTTTTGTGTTGTGTACCATCATTTCTCGTCCATTCTATATAAAGTATATAAAAAATAATAAAAGAAAAAAAAATTCGAGGCTGTGTCTAATGCAGTAAAATAAGTATGTAGGGCGAGCTGGATATTATAGAAAAAAAAAACCAAAATCAAAGAAATAAAACCATAGAAAATAGAAAAAATAGGAAAAATTAAATATTTTTGTACTCCTATTAGCCTGATATGTTTTTTTTGTTATGGTTGTTCGTTCCTCTATTTAAAAATAATTCAAATAGCCCAAATCGCAATTCGTATTAATATTTTATGATTTTTAGATGGTAAAAATTTTGTGTTAGTTGAATTAGGAAGCAAATTGTTAAAAATGCGAATGTATATATACGAAAATTTTATTTGGATTTTACTCTATGCTAGTTTTGTTAGTTTCTATCTGTTTGTAATATTCAAAACTGAGGCATGCACAATTTCAATTTTTTATTTTTATAATTATTCTTTTAAGTGGTTAAGAGATTTGACTGAAACAATTGCCGAATAACACATATTATAATATGAACAATGAACTCTTTATAAAAAAATTTAACTTTTTTTTTATTTGAGATTTGTTCTTAAAATTTGTCACAATTTAAATTATTCAAAAATGTCAAGAAATTTTATTTAGTTTTTGTTGAAAAATTTGATTACCTAAAAATACTAAAAAATAAAAAAAAAACAGAAAAATATATTTGGAATTATTAAAAACGTACTGGACTAGATAATTCTAATTACGAATTGGTGTCATAGATATCAAAGAAGAATATACAATAAAAAAAAATAAAATGTGTCTACTACTTGAGGCCAGTAACATCAATTAAAAAACATTTGAAACATCAAATTTGAAAAATGTTCAGTTTCTACTCCAGCAGTGTATAATGTAGCCAACTCAGATCTTAGATATAGAAATGACTTGAATTAGTAACCGAAACAAAATTAGTACAATCATTACTGAAATATTACATAACCTAACTGAAATAGGTCAAAAGTTAAAGGTATTTGAAGAAAATAACATGGAAGGAAATTCTAAATAGAATGTATTGAAATTTTCAATTCATCCGGAGAAAATACTTAACATATTAAGGATATTCACGATTAAGTGTAAAAGTGTAGTAGGTGTAGATCTAAATTATACAACGATTTCGTGAGTAATGAACTTAATTTATAGTTATGAGAATTAGTGAAAAACAACTTTCATTTTTAACTACATTCTTGCTGTTTAGTTTGTTTATTAATGATCTTCCTATAAATGCTTATCCGAAGCTCACTGTAGATTGTATGTCGATGATGCTCAACTTTACATTAGTGGCCCACCTTCTAAATATCGCAAAAATTAATAAAGAACTTGATGCAGTTGTTTTCAGAGCCAAAGATAACGGATTAAGACTTAATCCTTATAAATCTAAAGCTATGGTTATTTACGTAAGAAATATTGATACTACTATTCTTCCTAAAGTCAAACCTAACTATTCTGTAGTAGAGTATGTCAATATGACTAAAAACCTGGGTAACATATTCAATAGTACATTCACTTGGCATGACCACATTAATTTTATTTCTCAGCATGTATATTCAATACTTCGTAAACTATGAAAGTTATGTCTCTATATTGATGAAAATGTTAAGAAAAATGTTGTGGTGTCTTTGATTTTTCCAATCTTCATGTATTGTGACGTAGTGTTTGCTTGGATGAGTGCATATGAACTTAACAGAATTAATACTATATTTGCATGCATGCACTCGTTTCGTTACCGATCGACGTATACAAAACAATATTAGGCTGCACCTTTACTAATTTCTTAGATTTTAGGTACGCTACATATATGATGAAAATAATATATAAAGCTGGTCCTTCATATTTGCTTGACCAAATAACTTTTGGTCAAGCAAGATCACCAAGGAGTATGAACCTAGTAATCAAACATCATAATGTTAGACTCAGGCATTTATCTTTCTTTACAAAGACTTCAGTGCTTTGGAATACGTTGTCGAATGTTATTAGATCTGCAAATTCTCACTGTAAATTTATTGAACTTTGTTGGGAGCATTTCAGGCAAACCTCGTAGTTATTCAATTATTTACGTTTTTTTCATTTTTATTTTATTATTTATAAATTTAGCAGATAAATAATGCTTTTATTTATTTAAGTTTATAAATTTTTGTTTTAACACAAAGAGAATTAATACCTTTTGAGAGAGAATTGTAATTTACATTTTTGATTTCTAAATTTATATATATATATATATATTTTTTTTTTTTTCTATTTCTTTTTTTCTTTTCTTTCTTTTAAGTATTGTATATTGAAATTTAATAAATTGAAATTGAAATTGAAATTAAATTCATAAAATAATTTAATTAAAATTTTACATTAAAAAAATTACCTCTATCCTTATATCAGCGATTTTTCAGATATATGTATTGACTTTTAAATAATGTCAAACATAAAAAGTACAATGGCAACTAGAGTACAATTGCATGGTACATGGCAAGGGTACATGGTACATGGAAACTAAAGTACAATGGCAAACAAATAATAATGTCAACTAAAGTACAATACTAAAAGTATAATATGTTTGAGTCTTGTAAAAATCTACAAGTTTTGTAGAATATTTTTTTATATACAAATTTTATAATGACAATACACTTCTACACTTCTACATCTAGCACAAAACTACACCGATTCGTGAATACGCTTATTATTTCCATAGTACAACTCTTGCTAGATCAAATCAAAGTTCAAAATGAATAAATACATTATTTAATTACCAGTCCAGTCGTATTTTTTTTCCAATTTAATTCTGTTTCTTTTTTTTAAATTTATCATTAAGTTAGAGAATATGTATAAATTTATAAGACCAAGTCTTTTTATACTAACAGATTAAATTAAATTAAAACAAAAAATTTTATAAACTGCAATTTACCACCCATAAAATTTACACGGAAATCAATTGCACGGTCAAAAATGAATTAATTTAGTCAAGTTAATATTTTTGTTAGCCGACTACTGAATCTTGATCGGCTCAAAAGAATTCTGTAAACATTTTTGTTATTATCTATCAAAAAATTTACAGAATATATCTAAAAATACAGTTTTAAGCTTTTTATTTCCGACAAAAGGTTTTAGATGAAGTCTGAAGAAAGTAAAAAAATAGTAAAATTACTATGGGATGAATAACAAACTAACTGTCTTTCCGCAGAGACTTCAATCAGATATAATAAATTTTTTTTTTTTTTAAATTCTTGTACTTATATCCACAAATTTACGCTTTAAAAACTACATCTGTTGCAGAATAACTTAGTCTTCACAATAACATAGTTCCATTTTGTTTTTAGTGATAACAAAATTGTACTCCAAGAACAAACTCCAAGAACAAAATTGTACCCGGTACCTTCTGATCAGTAGTCAGATGACATAACCACTACAGCATATCGATTGGCCACTAGATTAGATTCAGAAAATCAACTGAAAAAAGCGGTTGAAACAAAAACTATTACAATTATAATTTTTAAATATTTAACAAAAATGATGTAAAGTTTTCTTCGTGACAGGAAATATTTTGTCGAAGTGGCAAATATTAAATCAATTAATAGATCTAATCCAACGAGTGTTCTACAGGTAATCAGGTAATCAAGCCCAACACAATTGTACAAATTCTGTAATCAGCCTAACACATTTCAATATTTTCCTGATCGTTACACAAACTCATGTACCTACCACCAACACAAAAGGTTTTCGTAGGAAATGTTCGCAGAAAGAATGTCTATAAAATGTTGATATGAAAATTATAAACGATTTAGACTGTTTCAAATATGTTAAAAAAGTATGTAAAGCTAAATTAAACTAATAATCCCGAAGTCTTAGACATATTTCTTTTTGTGGCGTCAAAAGACAACCATTTCGGAATCAAAATAATTGCATAAGCCATCGTGAAATATCATGAAATAGCAATATTAAAATATAGGTGTTCCTATATTTTCTAGACTAGACTAAACTAAGACAAGACTTCCTGTAGACTCAACTAAGTTTGTTTCGCAAGCATATTCATTTTATAATTCAAAAATTTGATATTTTAATATTGATAGCCAAAACTTAGGTCAGAGAAATATTTACACACCGTTGGCACCGCTTTTTAAAAAGAGAAGGTTTAATTGCAGAAAAAACAAGAAAAACCACAAAAAGGTTCGCCTGGGAGTTGTGAACTATATTATTGATGTGAACTTTGAATTTTTGTAAATCAAGCACATAAAAACTATTCACTCTTTGGAATACTTATAGTTGAGTGCGATTCCACATTCTAGAACTTCTGACTATAAACGAATCACCATAATTAGTCTTGGATAATCTTGGTATTACCATAGTGTATGGGTGAGCATTTTCAGCCCCCGCGTTCCTCAACAGATTTACTGAAGAGGTGGAAGTAGTGGTTTTAGTTCTTCCGAGCATTACCATACTCTCACAAGATATCTATAAAATAGAGTTAGTGCTCAATATGATAAGAAAATGTGATAAACAGTAAGTTGAGGTTTTTGAAACAACAAGCAACAACGTCAATATATGTCAAAGCCTCTTGTCAAAGCCTATGTTTTATGTGTCAAAGCCTCTTGCCAAATTATGTCATACCCGAGCAACCAAGCCATAAAGAATTCTTCAACGACATTGAGATACCTAAGTGAAGCTCGTTATAAAAAATAATTATGATGGTGTTAAAGATCGATATCGAATTTAGTTCCTGTACTTAAAGAAAACGGTATATAACTCTATAAAGTTATCTAAGGGGATTCTTTATAGAATACCTATAGGATTCCTCAATGAAGCCTGCATAAATCGGTGACGAAACGTATATAAGTCATTAACGAAATATATATAAAAATTCGATAACGAGTTTTAATCATTTTTTTTTTACAAAAACAAAAAAAAAATAAATTTTTTGAACTATTTTTTGTTAATCATTTTTTGTTTTTGCATTAACTTTTTTTATTTCTAATTAGTTATAATCATGATTGCTTTATTTATTATGAATTAATTTATTTTTCATATAAATAAGACTTCAACTAAATTTACTTGATTTTGGCGGGATTGGGACTCGAACCATCGACCTTACACTTACTATTTCTGCTTACATTGACCTAGGCTATAGGACTTGTATAACTTCTATCACATAATTACATATCTTAAACTACTAATTTTTCAACAATAGCGTTAGTAATCGTTGCTCTTCTAATATTGATCGTTAAAGACATTTAAAACAAAAATCGTTGAACATTTTTATCTCGATATATTGATAGTTATATAGCTATATACAGCATTATTTGTCGTTGATTGTAGTTAAGGACATTATAACGAAATATGTTTATAAAAAAGATTAATCTGTAACTCTATAACGAACGTGAAGTTTCTCGATTAAGTTTTATTTATCGTGAAAAGGCGTTATATTTCTATATAGATTCTATATAGATGTGTTGCCCGGGTAGCCTCTTGTCATGCCGCTTGTCATAAGTCAAAGTCTTATGTTTGATGTGTCAGCTATGCACAATGAAGCCACACAAAACAAAATAAAATTTTAAAATTTTTGCTAATCATACAATCTGCATAAAATCACTATAGGTGCAAGTTAGTCAATGTAATAACATATAAGCAACCAACTTTCACACAAAAAGTCTGAACTCTTCAAATCCATAAATAATATATAACTGACAAATTAAAGAAAAATTGGCTCGAAGTTGGTTAAGCTTAGTTAACATTCTAAACATAGTTCACACATCAAGTTTGTAGTATTATTGTATAAAGGTGTACAAATTCAATATAACTCATGCTGCCTACCTTCAAAACAAAATAATAGTACATAACAAATAAATTTTAAAAGTAGATAGTAAGATAAAATCATAGATTTAAAAATTTTAATTTATTTTAAAGCAATAAAAAAGTTTTATAATTTGAATTATTAATTATAACTTTAAAAAAATATATATTTATCAAAGCTAGTTGAAGTATAATGATTGCTATCATTATTATAAATGAACCTAAAATGGTACTTCAATCATTTCTACAAATATCTTAGCATAAAATACACATAAATATTCTTAATTATGTACTACTCAAAATATTTGAAGTATAAAACTGCATATTAGTTACGATCCATAGCCTAATCGGTCTAAATTTAAGTCTAAAATTACACCAAACATCAAAATAAAAACTTCAATGCCAACAAAATTCTGTTCATTTCCCAGGTTTCAGTTTTATACTTATTGTCATCATTGTCCATTAACTACTTCTAGTCCAGTTTATTTTTACCAGTCTATATTGTCATTATTGTCCATCAACAACTTCTAGTTCAAGCTATTTTGTAGGTATCCAAAATAGAGTAAATCGAAAATTCAAAAATAATAATGAAGAAAAAAAGTAGATAAGTGGTTCAGAAATCGTTCCAAATTCAACTAAATAATTTTGAACAAGTCATACTCATGAAAAAATTAAACTTAATTTGCTCAAACTCCTCTATACACTCTAATTAAATTCAAATTGTTACTTGGGAAAATAGAAATAATCTAGATAAAACTAAGAGATATTATTGTGTGCGGTGGTGTGTCTCTATATAAGAAATTTTATTTATTCTAATATCATAATGACTCTATTCTTAGTTTATTTTTATTATTGTTGTTTAAATTTTATGTTTTTGACTAGATCCAGAATGGAAAATTTTACTGTTTTTAATCCAGAATAATTTTTTTTTCTATTTACAAATAGAAGCAAGTAAACTACAATAATTATGGTTAGGTCATATCAATTAAAATAAAATTTAAAGTCCTTTCGAAGGACATTACATTACCAAAAAGAAATTCTAACTTTACATGTCTTGTTTTTGTTTTTTTTTTTTTTTTTTTTATTTCACGAGAATTGTTTCATTTCAGAAAGGAAATCATTGTTCAGTAAAGTAAAGTAAACTAACAAGTTTATGGTTAAAACACGTTTTTGATCTTTTACTATTGAAATTGAATTTCTAAGGATTATAATGGAATTTTTGTTTTGGGGGGTTTTTAATTTTTTCAACTTTTGAATCTAGTGATTCTTATTTTTGTTTTTTTTTTTATACTGTTAGATATATCCTTGTCCTACTAAAAAAAATTAAAAAACAAAATATTTTTTTTTGATGTCAGTGTTGATGTTTAATACTATGATAGTTTTGAAATAACCGAATGTTTTTGATTTCAATTGATTGTAAATGCACACACTTTAATTATTTTTGTGCAAAATTGAAAGCTGTGAAAATAATGAACTTTTAAATTAGAAAATTTAGATTTTGATCAAAAAATTAAAAGATTATTAGATTTAAGTTTTCAAAGTAAAATTAAACATTTTTTTTTTTTAGTTTTTGTATAAATAAGAATAAAGTGAATTTTTTATGTAAATGAAAATAAGATAACTAAACACAAAATTAATTGCTTTTTCAAATCAATTTTCATATAGATTTTAACAAAGTTTAGATGAACTTCTATATTGCAACAGAAGTTCATTATTAAATAAGCTATTTCAGTATTATAAGTAAGCTTGGGATGTTAATACTGATAGCAATAGCAAATAATAAATACCTAAATATACTCAATAATTGTGAGATACAATATTGAACAACAATTAGAAATGATTGGTTCGGGAAAATTTTTTTTTCGCAATTTTGGATATATGGATCATTCTAGCCATCTCTACACATTTAGGTTCAAATTATAAATCATATATAAGAGCAAAGTTATAAGAAAATCAAATTTCGACTGCACTCAAAATTTGAGCAAGCTCTAGCTAAAACTCAAGCCAACTCACATTTTGAACTAGTTTATCTCAGCTGTTTAACTCAACTCTTACCAGCTCAAATTTTAAGTTGAGTGTTAATTGAGCTTAAATAAACTCAAATTCAAAGAATTTTTTTTTTAAATTGTGTAAAGAAATTTAATAATTTTTTTTCTTGCTCAAATTCTTATTAAAAAAAAACATTTTAAATTGTGCAAAGAAATTTATTAATTTCTCTTTTTTTAAATTTAACATCCATACATAACAACAGAATTTAAAAAAAAAACATTTGAATTGGAATTAATTTGTAATATATTGAGCTGAAAATTTAAGCTAGTAAGCAAAACCCTAATAGCTCAATCTGCACTACTCTACTCAAATTATGCACTAACAAACATAATTAAGCTAGCTCAAATTTTGAGCTTGTGTGTTTAGCTCAATTCTTCTCAACTAGGTTGAGATAGCTCATAGACTGAGTTCGCTCACCTCAACTGTTTGACTGAAATCTGCAGCGTTAGTTGTGCTTAAATTAACTCAAATTGCGAAGAACTTTTTTTTGAAATTGTTTAATGAAAATTTATACCTTCATTTCTTGCTCAAATTCCTAATGTTTTTTTTTTTAAATTATGTAAAAAAAATTACCAATTATCCAGTTTTGATAATAAAATAAACATTCAAAAAAATAATTTGAATTTGAGCTAATTTGAATTTTAGTGAACTCAAAATTTGAGCTAACTCATTTTTGAGCAAAACCCTAATAGCTCAATCTGCACTACTCTACTCAAATTATGCACTAACAAACATAATTAAGCTAGCTCAAATTTTGAGCTTGTGTGTTTAGCTCAACTTTTCTCAACTAAGTTGAGTTTGCTCAAATTTTGTAACCTCCAAGCTAAGTCAAGCTAAAGTTACCTCATATATTGAGCTACGGTTGAGTTGTGCAGCGTTAGTTGTGCTTGAATAAACTAAAATTTAAAGAAAATTTTTTTTTTAAACTGTTCAAAGAAAATTTATAACTTCATTTCTTGCTCAAATTCCTAAAGTTTTTTTTTACAAAATTATGTAAAGAATATTACCAGTTTTCAATTATCCAGTTTTGATAATAAAATTCAACAGAATAAATTGAATTTAAGCTAATTTGAATTTTAGTTAACTCAAAATTTGAGCTAGCTCACTGTTGAACAAAACACTAATAGGTCAAACTACAAACTAATCAAATTATATGCTAACTAAGATAATTAAGCAAGCTCAAATGAGTATGTTGAGCTTTACTGTTCTCAATTAGCTCAAAATATGACTTGAGCTTGACACTCGTGTTCGGTTTTTTACAATCCTAACTCTAAGCGAATAATTTCTAAATCTTAAATCTCTATCCTAAAACTGAATATCCTCCATTATAAAATGTTAATTTTCTTTAATTCAAAAAATGCCAGTAAGCTTTTGAATCATTAGGTGTATAATGATTATTATAGAAAATGTAGAGCACGCATTTGTATACAGATGGTGTGTTATTACAATAATCTAAAATTTTAGTATAGTTTTTTACCTTACCACAACTCTTTTAATTGTGTATATATAAAATGAATATGTACATAATTAGGTGTTTTTATCTACAAAAAAAAATCTCAATTCTAAATTATTTTGTAAAGCTATTTGAATTACTTAACTGTAATAATAAATCTCAAGTATATATTATATACTTATAATAAAATACTATAATTAGCAGAAAGTTAACCTCGGCTATTAAATTGTTAACCTCTTTCAAAAACAAAATATACCTAAAGTCAAATTTGTGATAGCTACATATAGAAAACGATTTCTAAAAGATTCTTATCACGCTGATGAAGTCTATTAAAAACGGTAACACTTCTTTTAAATGAATGGTTGACTATTCAAAACTATTTTATAATTATTGTATACATATTTTTGACTTTTCACTTCATTTCGTCACTCTTGTGATATTTAAAATAAAAATAGATTTAAAATAATTTCATCTTATTTATGAATAACTAACAAGAATGGTAGAATTTTTTTTATTTTTCGTTTATAGGTTATGTATGATAAATTTTGTTTTTGTTATTGTATTTTTTTTTTTTTTCATTTTATTCAAATTCAGTAATCTGACATTTTATATAAAAGATGTCACTATAATATTTAATGACATTTTATCTTTTTGGAATATTATTTTCAAAAGTTCATATCTTTTCATCACCCCTTCTGTTTTAATTTTTTTTTTTTGTATTTGTTGATTTCTACAGAAGTATACACATACGAACGAGTATATATTTATCTTTTCATAGCGTACAATAGAAATCTGCAAGGAAATTTAAAAAAAAAAAAAAAATAATAATCTTTGGAGGAGCCGGGGGTTAAAACTTATATTTCCGTTGTTTTCCTTTTTGCTAGTTTTTCTTCTATCATTCATCTTTTAAGCAGTACTAAAATAAGATATATATACTAGGTGTTTCGGTTAAACTATACTACAAGTGGTTATTGAAATCAAGTAAGCAATATGTATCAATAAATACATATCGAAAAACTGGGTACTTAACCAATTCTGCAGTTAAAATTAATTCCGTACTTCTATTGTTGGTATATGAAATTTATAGTCAAAAATAAAAAAATATACCAAGATCGAACTTCATCGGTTGAGAACAATTTTGTTCAAAATTGTGTATTACTAGTGATCACAGTGTTAACAATTTATTATACTAAGCCCAAACTAGCCCAAACTAGAAAATCACAAAACTCTCAAAAATTGTTAGTTAGTCCATACGTACAAATTATTACGCAATCTTTTTTTAAGAGTTAAAACACTTAGTTGACGATCAAAAGAGATAGAATTAGAATTTATTTCACGGAGGGCTCTCGCGTGATTGGCTCGAATCTGCCATATTGAGTAAGATGGAAGGGAATGTAAAACAGCAGTTTAGAGATTATTGCGATTAGTTTTTTTTAACAAAATAATTTTAATTTTTCAATTTCAGCGTATAACGTGTTGTCCGAAAAGATCAGTTGAATAAAAGAGACATTTGCAATTATACTAATAAGGCAATAATACTAATAGGCAATAATACTAAGTTTAAATACTTGCTGGTTTTGTAATATGAAGCTGATACAAAGAAAACAATAAAACATACGGCTTTTCCTTAATAATAAATTAACTAAAGAGCAGTTTTACTAAATGTGTCAAGTCAGTTAGTAGAAGAATTATTTCATTCGTATAAAAGGTAACATATTTGTTTGCCAGATGAAGAGACATTCATATCGTTTGTTAGAATATCTTTCTCCCAGGTAATGTCAAATGTAACATAAATTTTTTCATTAATCGGTTTACCCAAGTAGGCTTACCAAATGATATATTTTAACTGACAAATAACACTTCTAAAACTATGTAAAGTATCCCTGCCTTTCATTATTTATTATATTTTTTTAATTTCATCTTATTTGGCAATTGTTCTTTGCAAAACCAGTCTTACAGTTGACATAACGACTTTAATATGTTTTATAACTATTTTATTTATTTATTTATTTAATTTAGTTAAATAACTATTTATAATTATATAATTCAGTATTGTACAATATAATTTGTATTATTACATAGATTAACATATTCTATTAATTTATTTTTAAATATATTGGTATTAGTTTCACTACTTATTTCATAATGTAAATCATTGAAAAGTTTTAAACCATTTTAAAAATCATAATTTTAGTTTTTTCTTTTCTAAATAAATTTAATCTAAAACAATTAACATTTCTTACGTTATATTTATGTATGAATATCAGCTACTACATAAACTAGACGATCACATAAATAATTTGGATATTTACGAATTTTCATTTTGTGGACATTTACTAATACATTCATTCAAATTCTTTGATTGATATTTAACCATTTTAAAGCTTTTAACATAAATTTAATTGATCCTCCTCCCTCGTAGCCTTATTCTGTAATAGTTGTAGTCTATTTTTATTAGTATAACTTGCCAACAACAAAATAGATAGAAGTAACTTAGGTACAGTAACTTAGGTAGAATCACCTTTACGTGCTTTAATTAAGTACGGTACTACAATTTACAATATTTCGAGTATTCATTTAACAAATTACTGGCTATTAATAACGCATTAAATGTGGAAAACTACTGCTATTGTCAGGAACTAAGCCTTCTTAAATAGAGTAGTTTCATTTTATTTAATATGTTGCCAGATTATATATACTCTCAATTACTTTTTGTCATTTATCATATCCCAATGACAAAGGGTACTGGATCAGGTCGAAAAATCCATAAAGAATGTTTTTTGTTTTTGTGCTTCGTCGGGAATCGAACCTGGGACCTTTCGATTGAAAGGCAGGCGCTCTTCCTACTGCGCCACTCAGTGTGTATGTACTGTTTTATCAGTATTTAAGTCAAGTTTGTTGCTCATACGTCAATAGCTTAAGTTACTTAAGTCCTAATTAACTTTTCTATACATTCTTCAACAGTATGACCTATAGCATACAATAAAGTGTCATCCGCAAACAAAACAATCTCTGACGATACAATCACCTCTATGTCATTCAGATAAATTAAAAACAGCAACATCAAGTACAGAACCTTGTGGTACACCAAGAATAACATCATAACATCCACAGTATCAGATAAAGTATCATTAAATTTTGTTCTTTGTTTTCTATTTGATAAATAAGAACGAATCATTCCAATTCGATGTCTCTTATACCGTAACTACTGAATTTTGTTAATAAGATATTTCTACCAATATAATTCCTAGAAAAATATGCCACCGGAAGCAATAGGTTATGGTATGAAAAAAATGCACTAGAACGCTTTTACCTACCTTGGTATTTTATTCGATATTTTGTTTGTTACTATTACCACAACCTCTTAGTTATAGTTTATCGATTTATAGAAAAAAAAATTCTGAATCACTCTGTATTATATGCACATGACTGATTTTTTTTCCTTTATTTTGAAAAAATGTTTTCTTCAAATGTGTTTTTTTTTGTTATTTCAATTTAAGTTCAGTGTTTTATGTTGAAAATATAATTTTTGTTTTTAAAACATCGTCTTTATTTCATAAATTTTTTTCAAAACTCATTTTGACCGTTAGAGCAGATTAACTTTTGTTTCATTTGAAATTATGTTTTTAATACTATTTAAAAATTTTCAAGAAATAAAAAAATAAATGGAAATAAAATAAATATTACTTGAAAAGGAATCAACAAGAAATGAGAGGTAAGCTTCTTCAACTTCATGGTGCTTTGACAAAATATTTCAGTCATTTGATCAACGTTTAAATTTTATCTACAATACTATGGTATTTCAATACTCCGATTCGTTAATTCATTTGTATGGATTCTATAGGTACAATCAAGTTCCCTTGTCAGGTCAAATACTATTCGAAATATCTTCAAAGGCCATGTTTCACAACAATAGATTATGTGTGGTCTAATTGTCACATTGTTACATTGTTGTAATTAAATTATAGGTTTCGTAATATTAAATTGAATGTTAGAGTATTTATTTAAGCCAAACAAGCATCGATTTGCATCCCTCATTCATTTATTTGAACAATACAATCACTTTTAGGAGAAATAGTTGAGTCCAAAATATTTGTCAAATTCGAAACAAGCTCGAAATTATATATAATAACACTAAGAGAATTAAGACACTGTAAAATAAATAAAAACAAATAAAATAAAATATAATGCCAATAATTTCTTTGTTTTTATTTATTATAACTTTTATCAAATGATAATTTGTTAACAAATTAAATGTCTTAAATCTAGTTATCCCAAATAAACAATATTGGTCACCAATCCCATTTAAATTTATTTGTGATGTCTGTTTACAATATAAGTCTTTTAAAGTTATTGTGAAATATGTATTTAATTTATCAACTACTCTATATGCAAAATAATGCTGATCAGAATATCTTTTTCCGATCTTTGAAAATGTAAAATAAAAATACTCCACTGCAATTCTTAGAATTTTTTTAAATAACACGTGATAACACTTTAAACTTCAATAATATATTTTAGATATTGTCTTTAACTATTTCTACTTTAAATAAATTAGCAAATAAAATTAATAATGCAATTCAAACAACGATATGCGTGCGACTGAATAAATTTGAAATATAACTGAACTGGAACTGATGAAATATTTATGACGAAATACCAATTCATTGAGAGTCATGACACTCATGACTACTGGCATTCTGTTGTCATGACCACTAATCGGCTATCGTATCAGTCGGCTATCACAGCCGAATATTTATATCTGTCGGTTATCACAACCAAATCTTTGTTATTGTAACAACAATTATTTTGTTATTATATAGCTTATTCGAAGATATAAAAGCCATAAGCGATGGTCCGAAGCTATCCCACCCCAACCGTACTTTTTTAGTGATTGCAACCGCAAAATTATCGGTTATCGCAGCCATATTTTCAACTGTGGCTTCAAGTACTCCAAGAAAGTTTTTAGAGCTGAAATTTCGCAGTCATAGCCCCAGTTTTGGACTAGTAGCCGCCCAGATAAACTCAATAAAATTGTGCGTGTAATTTCCGACAGTGATATTTTGTGGTGTTTATCTGTTTCTACATACGCATACAAATTTTGTTTGTACTCATTTAAGCAGAAATCACTTCTTTTTGCAGTTGACTCCACAAATTTCTGCTTAACTGCTGGAATAGTTTTTTCGTTTAAGTCCTTATTATCAGCATGTATACGAGAACTTGACTCGACTTATTCCAGATTGTGCCGTTATATCTTAAATATGTTTATCTAATAATTTTTTTCAAATTTAATAGAAGAGTACAATAACATTCTTGTCGTACACGAGATTTGGTGATAAATTCATTTCACTATTATTGCTCCTCTATTCTAACTCGTTGTCTATATAGTTTTCGGTTGTCATTATACTGTCAAATTAAATAACTTTATTGAAACTTCTATCATTGGATAACATTGGAGCTTCGGTGACATGTTCTTATATATCGCTGGCTTATAATCATGTATTTATTTTATATAATTATTATATATGTATTTCAACATTACATTCACATCATTTTTTCTAGAAATTTGTCGAAGTGTAAAAACAAATCTGCTCTGTGGTTGAATTGTTTCGTATAAAATCTGACCGATAATTCTCAATCTTACTAAGATCTAAGCTAAGATTTATTTATTTATTTCAACAACTTTTGAAATGTGGGCCTTTTAGTAATTATTTTGGTTTATATTTTGTATATTGTATTTTATTATATTTTTTCTATTGAATATTGGTTTTAAATTATTATTATGTGTTATTATTATTAAAAGCTAAGTTAAAATTTCCAGTACTTTCCTAATCAAAAAAATGAATGGATACCAAGTATAAATTACAGCGAATTAAAAGTGAACTTGGCTACGTGTATTGTCTCTTACTGAATGTATTGACAATGCATGCAAAAATACAGGCTCTGAAATGTAATATAAGCATTATTACTTTAATGACATAAGTACAAGTTATAATGTAAATTAGCATAATTAAAGTATTAGAAAGTATTAGTTAGTATTAGAATATTCACCGAAAACTATAATTTAACTTTTTATTATTGTTATTATTATGTCACTGACATTTAATTATATTCTAAATAAATAATACAATTATTTTTCATTTTTAACTTCTTTACTACTTTAAAATTGTAAGTCAAGTCCACGTGTGAATTATTATGATTCGAGAACTCATTACTAGTTTCTCCAACCAAAAAAAAGTTCTCTAATTACTTCAAGATTATTTTAAATATTATCAAATTTATTTTTTTTTTCTCTAAAAGTATATTCGTATTATGATGATCGAACTCGACCTACCTAATAATGTTTGGTATTAACTTTTTCAAATTTTATTGTCATTTATTTAAACTTTTCAACTTTATTTTTATTTAATTTTTCTTTTTTGTTTTTTTTTTTTTTGTTAATGTTGACTTGTTTTTTAAGTAAAAATCTTTGACTGCTCTTTATTTTCATAACGGGTTAAACAAAAAACAATTACTATCATCTTCTGCAAATATGTACATGTTTTTGGCTCTTACTCTTTATCACTATCTTTGTTAGTTGTATAGTCATTGTACATAATATATTTTTTCTATTCTCTTTTGATATTTTTCTGTTATTATTGTGTTTTTGCCTGCCAGAAATGATCTTTCTTTATTTTATATTTTATCTTTCTTTTTTGTATTATTTTTCTATTCTTCTATTCTTCTCTATTTTGTCCATTTTTTTTCTGTAATTCTTGTTACTATTTCAAAGTAACTTTTTACATCTTCAGTGCATGAAATTACAATATATTTGTATATATGTAAAAAAAATTTATCATAACAGTTGTTATTTACAACTATACTAAAAATTTGTGAACAAACAAAATGAACGTTACGAATGAATAAGGTAAGAAAGAGATAGAAAAACAAAAGTTTTTAAAAAATGAGTTATTATGAGAATTTTTTTTTTTTTTTTTACTTTTCTAACATTTACAGATGCAATTTTCTTTTGTTACTGTTCGGTTCTTTTAACTGCAACAAAAAAATTATGTTAAGTAAAGTTCAATGTAATAGAGAGTGATAGTAAAGTTGGCCGTTCATGACTCCAAAAAAAAAAAAAAAAAAAAATTAATAGAAATTTATTTAACGTCAACAGCAAGGATAAGTTTGCCTAATACACTGAAATATAGTTTATCATTTTTGTCAGTTGAAAGTGTCAGGGTGTACAGTCTGGCACAGTGTTTAATGTTCATTACTCATTAACAATTTTTTTTTTTTTTTGTTAGAGTTTAAAAATATATTTTTTTTTTCAATGCTTTTTTTCGTTTGGATTTACTTGATTAGAAATGATTGTGAAAATGTTTAGGATGGGTAGAATTATTTATTATCAAAAATATTAATTGAACAACAGCTTAATTTGATAATAGAGATAAGATTATTTTTCAAAAATATTGCTTTTATTGTAATCAAAACAAAATGGCGGTTTGTGTTGTCAAAATTAATGAGTGTTGTTAGTGAATAATTTTTTTAGCAATTGCATTTACTTTATTCTGATCAACGCAAAATGACTATATATAGATTGTTGTAACGACAAAATATGTAGTACTAACATCAATTATTATGCAGTAAAAAACATCAGTTATTATGCAATAAAATGTAATTGTTTTAAACGGTTGTATTTATGTACCTTTGCTGTACTACTTGGGTACTACAAGTAGCTAAAACATTGAAATAATTGAACGTTTTCAGTCAAAAGTACTGCGATCCATTGTAAACGCCTCTTGGTTTGTAAGAAACGACAGAATACGAGAAGATCTCAAGATTCCATCAGTAAAAGAAACAGTTACTTCCAAGACAACATCATATCACTTAAGACTTCAAAATCATCCGAATGCGCTGATTCCACAGCTTTTAATTACTCGGCAGACACAGATTAAAAGGATTCACGCTGCTGGAACTAAGTTACAGATTTCCAAACAACTAGCAAAATAAATTAAGTCTCTAGAAGAAGAAATCATTGGATTTTCTCTCTTGCACAAGCCTTCATGAATTCAAATCAAAATTTATACTTGATATCTTGTATTTTATTTATAATAAAATTATTAAGATAGTTGTAATGAAATTAACAAAAAAAAAAATGTGGACTTGCTGAAGTTTTTGGCCTGTTCTACATATTTTCAACAACTCTCGCTAAAATATTTGTGTTAAAAAATGTCAAGAAGCTCGTCGTATCAATTTTCTTATTTGTTGCTGAAAAAACTACAAAATTTCAATACTGTTAAGAAACAATTATAGTAGGCAAGTAAATGTAATCGGTAAAAAAATATAACAATCGATTCTTTGCTTTACAATCCATTTTCATACTACAGATTGGTCGGAATCGGTGGAAAGCTAGAACCGTCAGCATAATTTTTCGCTGACTAGTATAAGAATAAGCTTTCTAACTGAAAAAGAGCCAATTTTTTCGACTCTTTGAATCAATTTGTAATAGAAATGCAATTTTCATTCTTTCTGTCTCTAACCATATCGAAATCAATTGAATTCGATTTTGTTTTGCTAATAATCAGCCAAAGTGTTAAAATATTTACCTTTGGTATAGACAAGGCTAAAATAAAAAAAAATAAAGGTATATGAGATAGATTTATAGGAATAAACTTATTAATATTTTCCTTAAATTTCTGCAAATTGTATATGTTGAATTTAGAAACACAGAGTATATGATTCCATATTTTTGAAGTTCGATTTATGAACGAATTTTCTGTCATTTACCTGTTTTACTGCATTCTGGGGGAGCTATTGCAATCCCCATTGTTTCACATTACAATTGTTCAAGAAGCAATGCTTATATTTCTGTTGAGCATGTTTTCACACCTACGAAATATCTATGAAGCAGAAAAAGTGTTCCAACTATATTCAAAATTAAAGAAAAATTACAGATGCGAAATTATACGATTTGGAAAACTATTTGGATTATACCTATACTAACCAATTACACTTTTGAACTCCTTCAAAGCATCAGCCCAATCAATGTGAATTAAAATCCATTTTGGCACCTAATTTATATAGACTGTTTTAATACACCATTAGTATGTAGCACAGTACAATGGCATATTTATTTCATCCTCAAATTGTGTTCGATATACTATCACTATTTTCAGATTGTGCAAAATATTCTGTTAAAGGAAGAAAAAAATATAGTCTCTTCATTCATGTATTCGTATTTTGTAATAATTATGTCGGGAGTGCCATATATTCTGAAATAAACTCTTGGGTGAACAATTTGATATAAGAAAATACAGTTATGATTGCAAGCCAATTTATAGTACTTTCTAATGTACACAAGTATCTAGTGGTCCGCCCTTAGAATTTTTCAATTTCCAAATATTACTTTTTCAAATTTCTGTGTGCAAATAGAAATAGAAAACAAACAAAAATGGTCATTCGTTCATATAATTCTGTTTAACTTCATACAGTTACTTTATTTTAAATTATATACCTATAAGCATTTCACCAAAGTTACTTCTCTACTTTGATTTATATCTACCAACTTAATGGCGAGGAAACAAAACAACTATGTATACTCAATATCAGACTCACTGTTTCTGTTTTTTTTTTTTTCGAAATGTTTTCTTCTATTTTCTCTAATAAGTCCAAAATAACATTGGCATTCATGTTATAGATTTTATTTTATTTTTAAAGAAATTTATAGTCTCTTACTCTTTATAATATAGAACCAAACATAATACCAACAACAAAAGTCCAAGTCCTTTTTGTTCCAAAAAACTTAAAAATTGTTGGCAAAATCTACTGTCAATAGAACTGTTTTTTTTCTTTTTTTTTGTATCTACATAAATATTCAAAAAGTAAACATAAAACAAAAAATTAAAATTTAATATTTACATCATCAAAGATAAGACCGTCTTCATCACAGAAATGTCCTAACCTGATTCATGGTAAATTTTTCTGTTCAAAACTACATAATATCAAAATCAAAAACAGAAATAAAAAAGATTGATTCAATGGTTTGCATAAATTTATTGAATAATACTAGCTAGCTATATTCTAAAACTGATGTCATATCAAAACATCGTATCTAGCAATTACAATTTGCATCATCAAAATCATCAACATCACTATAAATGTCATCATCATGTTGCGACTGAAATTTTATTTCCTATTTCTAAAGCAGAGCAAAAAAAAAAATATTTTTTTAACATCTGCATTTACTGCAAATATACACCACCACTGTCCTTTTGTTGATGACACTATCAAAGATGATGATGTTGATAATGCTGATGAACAGATCCAATGAAGAAGTACCTACATATATATATACATAAATATGTATATAATAATTCAAAATATAAAAATCAATTGAAATAATGGAATGCAAGAAACAAAACAAAAAAATAAAAAATAAAACACTGGAGAACAGGAGCATAAATCAAAGTAAATAACAAATAAAATAGTAAAAGAGTATAACAACAAATGGACTAAGAAAGGACATTGATATAACGAAAAATAAGGATATCAAATTCAATAATTGAATTTTTGATATTTATCCAATTTTCTTGTTAAGGAAATAAAAAAAAAAAATTTAAAACTAAAACTACTAGACATAAGGATTCTTTTTCAAAAATCTATTCATGACAATTGTATTTATATATATATATATATATGGTACATATTATATGTATAAAATACAAATTGATGTAGGAACACCTCTAGGAGCATTGCCTAATGTACTTATATAATTTGTAAAGGAATAGTATATGTATATGCAAGAAAAATCTGATGAGGATACACAAATGTTTCAAATTTAATAAAAAAGAAATGACATCTGACAATATGCATGTACATATATTGTGATATATATATAGAATATTGAATTTATAATTTTTGGACTTTTATTATTTATTTTTTTTTTAATATTGATGTTGAGGTAAATTTATGTTGTTACTCAAAACAAAAAAATATGCATTTTGAAAAATAACAAAGTAAAATGCCTACTGTTCTACATGTTTATGTAGTTAAAAAAAATATTTCTAGAAAGCCATGTTAATATTCAAATATTATAAGTTGTAAGTTCAATCATAAATAACCTAGATCTATAACGTTACTACAATAACTTACAGATTATCAACATGAAATCTAAGCTGAAAGCCTCTAATGCTGATACTTGTAATTGACCATCATATTTAATTGTTTCTCAATAAATAATAATAACTTGAAGACTGTGTTGGGGTGTGAGCCTAATCCGTTTACTAATTATAATTGTGACATATGTATATTCATTCATTATAATTCATATTATATTATAATTCTAATTGTGACTTGTGACATATGTATATATTTATAAATTTTATATACCTATATATATATATATATATATATATATATATAGTATATGTATATACATGTATATATTTATGTTCTTCACAGTAATTTAAATTTTCGTGCTTAAATAAAGTACGATACTGCAAGTTGTCCCTATATATTTTTACTACAAAATATATAAATTGCAATTTGAGTTGACTAATTTGAAATATTTCTGTTGTCTTTGAATTGGCGAGCTCGAAATGTTTCTAATTGAAGGCAGCTCAGGCTCAAATCTAATTTAAAAACATATAAATCACAGATAAAATTAATTTAAATTTATAATTAATAAATTAATAAAATTTATATATATATATAAATTTTAAATTAATTTATATATTTTTAATTTAAAATTTTGTATTGTTAATTGAAAATTTAAAATATTCCACAGTTGTCGATTTGATGTCTAGGAAATTAGAATCAGAATTAAAATTAGTGACATTAGTGGCAGATAGTAGTTAGGGATATACCCTTAGATTTATGTGAAACAGCTTCAGGAACAATTTCAGTATTAAAGCCTTACTTTTTTCAATTTTTTAGAATAAATCTTAATAGTTTTATTAATTTAAGTTATTTTGAGTTCTGTGTTGAGTCAAAGTCGAATTTAATCATAATTATTTAATTGCAAGTATCAGTATTTCGACAAAAAAGCTATTAAAAAAGCTATTTAAATTTCATAAAAGCTATTCTTAAAGTTACGTAAAAAGTTTGGTATTTCAATTTTAACTTATAAATCTTTTTCGTTTAACTTAAAGCCGTTTGGCTAATAGTTTCAAACGATACTTTTACAAATGGAAACCTCGAACTAGTTGGCGGATTGGGGGAATGAAAGTCGAAAATTTGTCTACGATTAGATAAAATGTAAATATTATTAATTCTACTTGACTTGACCCCTTGAACCAATGACTACTTATATAACATGTTATATAGTCATTGCGTGAATTCAGTTATGAAAATTTAAATTTTTAATTCAAATTTGTTAAGTTTAAAAATTCTTGAACCAATTAATAGCATTAGCAGCTTCTAGTCATGTTTTTCGAAAAATAAAATTTTTAATTTTTTGATAATATGTAATAATAAATAATAATTAAATACTTAATAAGTTAAAAAAAAATGCAGGTAGAATGAGTGATATTGAGTTTCAAATTACAAAATCTACGGTCCTACATTTAAATTCTTATCAATCGATTTTAAAAGTAAAAATATCTTTTCCGAAAAATATCACAAACAAACGACTACATTTTCTTAAAAATATCATTTCCGAAAAATACCTTACATGCTCCTACATTTATGTATTCAAAAAAATACAAAACAATCAAATACGTAATATCAGGTAATTAGTAGAAAAGAAATAAAAATTACTTAAAATTTTTTTTTAAAAATTGTCTCTGCAAGAATTTGATTTTAACACATGTAGCGACATCTATTAAAAAAAACTGCTACTAGACAGCTAAGCTCACATATTTATCACAAATAAGAACCTATTGTGAAAATACCCTTTCCGAAAAAATATTTCAAATATCAGAAATAAAAATCCTATTCTGAAAAATATCCTTTCCAAAAAAATCTCCACATGTTTATCACAAATATAAACCTATTCTGAAAATATCCTTTCCGAAAAAATATTTCAAATATCACAAATAAAATCTTATTCTGAAAAATATCCTTTCGAAAAAACATTTTTAATATCACAAATAAGAACCTATTCTGAAAAATATCCTTTCTAAAGAATATCTCCACATTTTTTTATCACAAATAAGAATCTATTCTGAAAATATTTTTTTCGAAAAAATATTTCAAATATCACAAATAAAATCCTATTCTGAAAAATATCTCCACATTTTTTTATCACAAATATAAACCTATTTTGAAAATATACTTTCCGAAAATATCTCACACATTATCACAAACAAGAACCTTTTCTGCAAAATATCCTTTACAAAAAGTATTTCAAAAATAATGTAACTCAAAATATTCTTCCCAAAATTTACCGTTTCAAATAATTTTTCAAAATATCCAAGGAAATTTATTTTTCTAATTCCGAAGTCCTAAACCTAAACCAATATTTCATTATTTATACAAAGTTTCTATAAAAATCCGGTATCGATATAATTCTATTCTTATGTGATGAATGATATGGCAAATGGCGCTGACATCAGGAATGGTTTGAAACTTTGTTTTAATATAACTAATTGCAATAAATTAAATTAAAACAGTAGACTGTCACTGTATGTACATCAGCGTTACCAGCTGTACTATAGTTACAGTTCAAATTATAATTTCCAAGTATAATAATGATTTATTTATAGAAGGTACGATTCAAACACATAATAGAATTTATGAAATTTATATTCGGTTTTATTAATTTTATAAATAGAATTGAAAAACACATGTTAAACTTGTAAGCAAACTTCCAAAAGCTACAATTTTCAATCCGTTTCAATTTTTTAAATTATTTTGTGAAGAATAAAAATTTTAATATTGATGTTTAAAAATATTGTAAATTAAAAAGAACATTTTATTGTGGTGAACTTGCTTTAAATGCATTCTACTGTTCCTCAAAGTGTGAGGAATATGAACACTGTTTTAAGTAAAGTAAATTTAATAATAATTACAATTCACAATCGTTTAATTACCGAAAATAATAAAAAAAAAACCTTACTATTATAACTTCCTAAGCACGCGATCAAAACAATTTCCGAAAAATAAATCATTAATCTCTGTAAGTCACATTTGTTGTATGTATACTCAATTTTACTTATGTAGTATACTTAATTTTATGTACACTATTAAGTTTTTTCTAGGTAGAATAATATTTTCTACAATATTAAAATTGTAAATATCCTCCCAATATATATGTTTCCCTTTTTAATTTGTCAGATTAATGTTGTACAAATTTATTTGTTTCAACTAGAGCTGGCAACATTAATTCACAAACTTTTTTTTTAATTAAAATGATGATTGAAATAGAATACAGAATATACATATATCCAAATTATGGTTATTTGTACATACTAAAATATTCTTGGTAAATATCCCATATTATGTAGAAAAGGGAAATATTAAAATTTTGTTTATCTAAGTCACAAACCAAATCAAATGCTTAACTTGAAATATGTTGAAACATGTAGGAAATTTTCCGGCGAATTTACATTATTTTTAAATAACATATGACAAATGGTATGCTTCCAAAGAAACCCACGAAACCCCAATTAAAACCACTCACAAAAATGCATATGTTCCACAATCTACAATTAAAACGAAAGGAGTTTTGTTTGAGAATAAATTTTATACATAGAAGTAAGTATATAGGTATTGTCTTATGAACTTAAGAATTCTATTTCATGATATTTTTAAATGTGACTACACTTTAGTTTTATAACAAAATATCAAATTTACAGATTCCATATTTCTGCAGAACTCTAGAAATCAATAAAAAAATGTATAACAAACAATAGAACACAAAAAAAATGGTATTAGTCATTTCATCGTTTCCTGTTTATCCTTTACGTCATTTCGAATAATAAATAAAAACAACAACAGCAAAAAATAAAAACAAAACAATAAAACCAAAAACAAAGTATGTATCTGGTTTTTATTATAGAATTTTATTTCTATAATCCTTGCTGAGGAATGTCGAGTACAAAAAAAAAACCAAAAAATACCTACATGACCTTCAAATTGTTTTTTGTTGAATTTTCCGCCAAATGTTACTTTTAATTTCAATCAATTTTTATCCGTTTTCATCAATCCATCATTAATTTGTGAAAAACTTTATTATTATTATTATTTTTGTAATGTTTTTTTTTTATTTTTTTGAAAATGGTATTACAAAAATTTTTATGAACCACAAAAATACACAGGTTATGTCGAAAATAAAAATACAATTTTTTTTTTTTTCAACAAAGCGGTTTGAGAGTTAATTCTTCTTTAGTTTGTTTCTTATTCGACGAAAAAAGAAGTGGATTAAAGATGTAGGTACTTACTTTTGTTAATTTAAAGTAGAGTTTGAGAGTGGGTACTTTACTTTTTTGTTTTGAAGAAGAAAACAAGCTTACTTCGAATGAAATGTTGTTTAAAAATGAGTCAAGAAATGGTTAAGAGGTATTTATTAATTTTTTAAAGTTAATTTAATAAAATTTGTCTTACAAATTCCTAAGTGAATCAAATTAAATTTAATAGATGAACATTAAGAGAGGAATAAGAGAGTTATAAATATAATTTTATGTACACTATGTGTACATACGTGGAAGAAGGGTTTAATTATTATATTATATTTAAAGACACATTATAAATAATATTTTACATAATAACTAGGAACCCCTGTTGGTTAATTATAATTTAAGTTAAAAATATTAACTTCTATTCTATTCTATTTTAATTCTTTTCTTTTCTAATTTTATTACTCTTTATTATCCTTCTTTTTTCTTCATTTTAAATTCTGCAGAAGACAGTTAGGGTATTTATCCCATTATTTTGGCCTAATATAAAAAAGCAGCATTTAATATTTTGGTCTTTGTAAAATTTAATGCGTTTGAGTAAGAACGGGGATTTTTCCACACAGCATGAATTGATAAAAACTTTCCAGTACAAAGGAGAAAATATTTATGTTAGATTGGAAAGCTTTGAAATTAGTAAAATTTTATTTAAAAACAAATACTCAAGATTTACCTTTTATTTTCTACCTATTTTCCCTCTATTGATCAAAAATAATGTGGTTTTATTAAAAAAAAATGTTCACAGTAAAATCAAGTGTTAACTACTCATTCATTTTATATTTCGCTAAAGAAGAAAGCGATGAGCAAGTTGTTGAAAAAATTAAATAGTAACATAAATTTTAACTGAATGTCTATTTATTTATTTTATATATAAAAATAGTTATAATATAAAAAAAAAGATATATGTTTTGGCCATCAGGAAGATATAGTCTAAATTAATCCTATACTTCAAGCTCCAAATATACAATACAGCCATCTTTGGGATTGTACTAAGAAGTTTAACTTGTTGATTATCAGAGCTTACAAAACAAGGTCTTCAGATTTATTCCACTATGTATCAAATGAAGATATTCACAGAGGCTTGAAAATATTTATAAAACTATTATTGCTGACATTAAAGGGAAGTATCGATTATTAATTTATAGGATCGATTGAGCTTCTAAACAGATCAGATGATATAAATTGACTGCAAAAGTTGCTATTTTTGTTATTTTCTTTCATTGTTAGAGCTTAAGCTAATGGAATAATTGACTGATATGAACAAAATCCATTTTAAAACTGTAATGAATATACAAAGTATATGAATATAGCTGTTTGTATAAATATTTAATAAAATCTTTATATTCATTCATAATTCGTACTCAATAAATGATAATAGTGCCTGTTATTGAAAACGGCGTTGCAATCACGGCTCGGATATTTATTCGATCTTGTAAAATTGGTATTATTGAAAACGCGCGTTTCGAAAATGAATCGTGAAAGTTTATTGGTATTTTTGAAAACGTTGTTTGAAACGAGCTTCATACAAATTATAGAATTCTATATCCGCCATTAATTTAGCCCATTTTATAAAATGGATATAAGTTAAATAAACCTAAGTTAAATATATTATTAAATATTTGTTTATTTATTTTTGTTTTATATCAAAATTATTTATAAATACCCAAATGTCTGTTTTTTTTTTGTAAGGTGAAGTTTTATATAATTTTTTTTTACTTTTTTAAATGAATAACAATTTCGAGTAATGGTGGAGGATTTTATGAACATCAATTTCTATTTCTTTTAAAACACATTTAAGCGAATTTTTGTTTAGTCAGAAAATATTTATAAACCTAAAAGTTAAATTATTTTTTAATCATATTATACTTATTTGTTAGTACATCTTTTATAAAATAAATTTTAAATATTTTGTTCAAACAATTGTTTTAACTACTCTTCATTAATCAAATTAAAAATATCCTTTGCAATGTTCTTTGCATTTCTTCTTGTATCAACTCTTCAATTTATTCATGTATTAGTAGTAATAAAATTCAGTTTTTAAATATTTTATTCTTATTAAATGGTTATTGCGTACAACAATACAACAAAAAAATATTTCCAGATAAATTTTACCGATTACTGGAGGCACTGACGTTTTCAAAAGTACCTTATTATCATTCGATCAAATCGAATACGGTTTTACTCAATACGAGCCGCGATTGAAACGTCGTTTTCAATAATAGGCACTAATTAGTCCATATGTTAACAATCATTTTAATTTTAAAAATTATTCTGACGAACACAAATGTTATAGAATTTACTATAGTATTCTGAGCTCAAATGCACTTGAAATAATGTAAACAATATGTTTTTCAAATTGAATGAATCATATAAAGCAAATGCACTTTATTTAGTAAAACAATTACAGTGCGCATATTATTTAGTAAAGTGTAAAATATTTGGAAATCAATTATTTTGAAATGTGATAAAAAATTGTAATTTCTTAGACTTGATCAGCATATTTGTATTGAACTCATTACTTTTAATTGTTATTAATTACGTTAAGATTTATGTAAAAAACTTGTATAAAATGGCATGGTTGTCCAGAATAAAAATCATTATTAAGTCAAACCTTAAACAAAAAGAACTCTATCTTTTAATTTAGGATTGGTTTAAATTGAATTATCTTTGGATGAAGGCATACGCTTTTGAAGATCATTTTAATATAAGTGTATAGTCTTTATAGAGCCATACGCTCACAAATTATATGCCGAACATTTTTTAACAAAGCTCTACGCTTTATATATTTTTACGAGGTCAAATATAGCTTTACTCAAGCAATTCGCTTGAAAGCAATATTGATATAATACTCTATAAATAATAGAGTAGAGGTAGAGTATTAGATAATAAACTAACTCATCATAAATTACGTGAATCAAAACGTAAGTGACATAACTTTCAAAGAACAGTTTTACGGATAGCCTTCTCCCAGAAATTAACTTTAATTACACGCAAGAATATAAATATTTTGGCCTATACTCAAAATAAAAAAAAAACATTTGAACGTTCAGCCATGGTTGAATAGAAAAATTATTAAAGGGATAAAATAAAAAAAATTTCGAATCATACATATATATTACTATTGTACATTTAGTACATACATATGTACATTCTTTGTATTTAACAATTAACTCTTAAACAAAAATAATAATAAAAAGACATATGGTTTAGCAATAAGAAGGCACTGCAATACGCAGGTCGTTAAATATTTGTCTATTATAATTGTAGATTAAAAAAAACCATAAAATGACTACTGGACCAATCAAATCCAGTGATCAAATTTACATGATCGAATTTATAATACGATAAAAATAAAACCTTTATAGTTAATATGATTAAATGGAATTTCGGGAGTTTTATCATTTCAAAGATAAGACCAACAATAAAAAGTTTCCATCGGTAACTACAGTGCTATTATACCAGAAGACATTAAAATAATTAATGTATTACATTATAAAAAAAAATCATATTTTGGATAGAATTGAATATCCAAGCATCAACCACAATTATCCTTTTTTTTCAAAAAATATGAAACAAAAAAAAAATAACTTGACCAGAAATTATTCTGTTTCTATAATTCCATAGATTCTTTGATGGTGCATATTAATTTAAAAAATATCATTTCATTTTTTTTTTAATGTATGTCAATTGGAAATTATGAAAAATTTCGTCAGTATGCAATATTTGAACGAGCAACAATAATAACCAACTATTAAAGAAAATAAAAACAAAAAAAACAAAAAAATAATCTGTAAAAAAAGACAAAAAGTATCAAATGGATTACAAGCCTGAAAAATTGTCATCTGTATTTGACCACATTCATTTAATTTGTATTTTTCTATTTTAAATTAAATTTACAGGTACATGGCATTGGTATTACAGTGGGAAGAGAAGGGGATCACAAAAATATGTATCATTGCGAATACTATTAATTTACACATACCTTCATATACAATTTTATTAATGTGTATCAGGATTTTAATGGTAATGATATTTCATTGCAATGAATTTGATCTTAAACATGGACAGAATAACCATATAACGTTATTTCATTTAAAGTACATATTTTGTGATGTTTGTGCAATTTATTACTTCAAAAAAGAAGCAAAAATGTTTTTTATTTCTCCCAAGTAGACCATAAAATGAAATAAATTACTTGACAGTTTTTTTGTTTTTAAAGAACAGGCGGGAAAACAAAATAAAGAAGAAAAAAACATTTTAATATTTCGATTTAATATCCTTGAAGGATATTTATAATATAAATAAGGTAGTATTTTTTATTTTATTTATTGAAAAACTTTAAAAACAAATTTCAATTTACATATGAACATTATAATTTTTTTTTTTAAATCTGTTATAAAAAACTCGGTCCTCTTTTTATTAACATTGACAAAGTCATGAAATTAAAATGATTAAATCTAAAAACAAAAAATGCCTAATTTTGTTTATATGCGGCATTATTCAAAAACTCAAATAAAATATAATAATATATATATATATATATATATATATGTCTATAAAAATTAATCGAATGTTTGATTCAAAACCCGAAATATTCTTAAAAATGAGTCAACGTTTTTGCCAAATATTTTCTGGTCAATAAACTCATTAATTTTGCCCATTCCAGCATTCAATTAACCTGTTTAATGAATTATAGAACCAATAGTCTGGTATACATGATGCTTTTATTCTGTTAGATAAAATGAATTTTTTCACGCTAAAGAAGACATTGAATCCTATTCAATTATAAATCGACGATGAGAAGGTGTAATTGGCATTAGCATTAGAAATTGCGGTGATAGTAAGTCTCACGATAGTAAGTCTCACGACGATTAAATTGTAAATATTAACGAATTAGACTGATTTATAATGCACAATTGGATTCAATTGAAAGAAACAAAATGGTTGACATACCTGTTACAAAAATTTTGTTTTCAAAACTAATTTGTCAGTATCCATCGCTTGGAATGTTAAGCAAAAATGTACTTCAAACTGTAGTAATACAGAAGTTAAAATAATATAATTATACTTTAATAAATAAATTTATTGTAATTCATATATCTTATAATACACTAATTTTGTTTTTTGTCTGAAGCCTTTTATGAAAACAACAATAAAATGAAAAAATAGTTTATTATGAATGAAAGAATTAGAAATGAGAGAATAAACCAATTTTTTTTAAAGTATTAAGGGAGTAGGTGTAGGTAGAAGTAGAATGTAGTGAGAAAATAATATTAATGCATTATGATGAGACATGATAAATATTTACTTTACATTGTTCTTGGTGTTTTGAGTTGTAATGTACATACTTTTTTAAACTGCATCCAAACTTTACCAGATTAGCAATGGCGTTGTACTAGTTTACTAGTTACATATATTTTTTTTTTTTAATATTCATTTCTTTTATTGACAAAATTATATACAAATTAAAAAATATTTAATATTTTATAAAATTCACACATACAAGTAAATATTTGTTTTTTATATTTTACTACTCTAAAAAATTTAATTTTCTTTAACCATGATATAGACAAAACATTAGTTTTGGTATAAAACATCACATATTTATGTTTCATTATTCTGAATTATAATTTTGCATTGAAAAAATATGGGGTTCCCATTATTGTCTATGTTATACCCCACCAATTTGATTTTAAAAATTACAGTCACAATTTTTAAGTTCACTTAAAACCAATTACTATTAAATAAAAAATATTTTTGTATTTCACAATAAATTTTGTATTTAACAATCAATATTGAATAAAAATATTTTTGTATTTGGATTCTACTGTTACAGCATTTAAAGATGAACTGCAACAAGGGAATGTTTTCGATCATACCATCTTGCAGTACTCCAAGTACAAATTAAATAAAAATCGCCAACTTTGTAGACAATACTTTATTATATTAACTAAAGGTTAAGTACTTAAGTACAGATGTATCATTGAGCAAATAGCAAAAGACAATAAATAGATTTTTGTGATTCCGAAAAGAAATAGTGTATGAAAATCGATCAGATCAAATTGGTGTCAATTTTCATTACATTCAAGTGGAATGAACAGGACAAAATTATTATTAATAGTAGAAAATTGAATATCACATGCTAACACGACTTAATATCTCAGCATTGGACATTAAATTAAAATGGAAGATAAAATTTGAAAATAAAATAAAATCAGAAAATATAGAAAATTGCACTGGTTGTATATACCACTGTGTGGCACTGGAATAAGAAATAAGAAAAAGAGACACTTAAACACAAAATATTATGTATATATGACATATAAAGAAATAATAGAGCTAATACAGAACGACATCCAACTGTGCGGTTGTGCAAATAAGAGAAAAAAAATAATAATTCCAAAATTTAAAAATTAAATGGTGCACGATATTGGTGCGACTGCACTGTGACTTATACGGAATATCATTTTCCATAACACAGATATTTTTATTTAGAAATCCTGTAATAGACGCAAACATTAAAAGATAAACCAAGAAAACACACTTCACCATTTCGATAATGTTTAAGCATTGAAACTGCTGGACCAAAGAAATAATATAATCAGAATGATGAAAACTATTGTAGTTGGTCTAAAAAGTATAAAATATGTCAAAGCAAGAAAAACTGCATTTAGAGCTCTTCCCTAAAATTAGAAAAATACCGTATAGATGTTGTTGGTTGACTAAAACATGCTAGGTATAACAATACTAAAAAAAATTAAAAACAAAATAAAAAAATATTTATATAAAGAAAAAATATCGTCGCGACATATTAAGCGTTTTCGTTTTTTAGTTCAGAGCATAGATCTGAGCGTGCTCTGATTCAAATGAGCACGCTCTGAGCCGAGCATGTTAAGATAAGGTCGGAGCGCTCAGATTTAATAAAAAAACACGATTTGAGAAAACTGTCATTTTTATTTTGTTGTTGTTTCAAATTGTCAATAATTGAATTTAAACTTCAAATTTTGAAATTTGCAAACAAAATATTTCGGTTTGTAACATTAATTAGAGAAACTTTTAATTTGTTTTTCGATGAAAGTTATTTAGAAGATGACATATCTGAAAGTAATGGGGATGTGCGAATAATAAAAATTCAGAATTATGCCGAAAATATTTTGCTAAGGTTTTCCAATAACACTTTTTAATAGCAATTTAGAATGAATACAGAGATTTTCGAAATTCTTTGTAACGAAATACATTGAATTTCTCAAAATCATGCGGTCGGACGAAATGCCATTTATATTCCAAAGGAATTGATAATTACGTTGTGGTACCTAGGAAACCTGGAATGTATGAGGTATATTTTTTATTTTAAGTAAGCAAAGTTGTCAAAGATTTGGGGTGTCAATTTGACTGTGATTTGGGGTGTTGATTTGACAATGTGGAAAATAATAACATCGGTTAGTCATATACTTATTAAATTAAATCGATTAATATTTATTGTTAGTATATCAAATGGCCCACACTTAAATCTCTCTAAAAGACATGTCAATATTATGCCAATAAGTATCGGTTACAATGATTTTGAATCGATTTGTTGATATGTAAGGATTTATTTGCCTCACTTATTTCCTTTGCAATTTCAATGTTGATATTTATTTTAAATTTTAAAATGGTTTACTTTTTTACTATCGTATAGTAGCGTCATCTACTTTGTTATAAAATAAACATCCCTTTTTGACATTTAATATTCAAACGCTCTACGTGCTCTGTTAATTTGAATCGAGCTCATAGAGTACGCTTTGAGCGCGCTCTGAACGCATAAAAAAACGAATTTCAAGCTCTGAATGCTCTCAGCAAAAGAAAAACACGAATCTTTTTTTTTGCTCTGAACTAAAAAACGAAAACGCCTGATGTGTTTGACAGCATATTCTTGTAAAAAAATTAAACGAGAGAAAACAAGCGATAACAAAAAAATTTTGTACAATGCTTAATTTATTGAAACATTTCGCTATTCTTTTTAACTCACTCAAAAATGTATCATAGCGTGGTTTTAGACATATATTTATTCCACGACCGATAGGTTGCATTAATGGTTAACTCTTTATTTTAATGTCATACTCTATAAAATCATAACTTCGTTTAAAAAATTTTAAATTTATAAATTTTTTCTTCTTCGTGAAATGAATGGGTACCGAAATGAAGCGAATATCACTTTATCTACGTCATTAAAATATATAGTATCTTTAACAGAAGTATTAACGAAATTGTAGAACCTACACCATTTAAATTTATATTCCCTTTTAAAATAGCATTCCTTTAAGAGTGACACTAGGCCCAATATTTGTATGTATGAAGTTGAACGACATTTTTGAAATACAACCAAATTGAGCCAAATACATTATACAACTCTAGAATAGATTTCTTATTAAAAGACAAAACCCCCTAATCACTCTCAAACCCAATTATTTTTCTAAATTAAAGCAAAAACCAAATCAATTAAATTAAAAAACGAAAAATTCTAATTAATTTAAATCAAAGTAATTCTCATAAACTTCTTAAGCAAGTTTTTCTTCAACCATAACATTTTATAAATTAGGTAGTAGAAACTTTAAATAAAAAACAAAAAAAAACAAACTTTTTTAGAAAAACAAAAAACAACATTGACGAATAATAATAAAAATTATTAAAAATCCAGTATCTAAAGTAGTTACGTGTCTGTACATTATTTTGTACAAAACCAACCAACTTTTATAAATTGCAATTTTTTATGATCCAAACAACTACTAAAAAGTTGACATCATTAAACCAGATGACACTTTTTTGTTTTTGTTTTTATTTTCTTCTAATATTTTCTAACACTCTTTGTTTATTATTATTATTATTTCTAGAATGCATTATCTCTCTTTTTTTTATTATATTTTTTGTTTTTTTTTTGTTCATAATTTTTATTCCATAATTTCCAGGATTATAAACTTTATTTGTTGATAATGGATTTGAAGAAAAATCATACACAGGACTAAACTAAAAATTCTTCAAGATCTTCTTTACTTATATTGTATAAATTTTCATTATTAAAATGAAGAGAATTTTCTCAGTTCACTGAAAAGTAAAATAGTAAAAAGCAAAAAGCAAATAAAAAAAAAAAAAATAATAAAAAAATTTAAAAAGAAAAGTGAAAATTTTTATTATTCATTCGTAACAACTCTTAAGTACCGTTATTATGGTTTAATTAATTTCATAGCGTCTAGAATTTTCTTATTTTAAATTTTTGTGTTATTTTCTTTGCTTTTTTTTTGTTTTTTTGTTTTTTTTTTTTGTTGCGCTCTATGCCTTGTTGATTATCACAATTAAAATAAGTAATAATAGTAAAAGTATCTTAAAATAATGTATAATGTGCATGTGTATCGGTTTTGCTTACATGTGTTTGTGAATATAATAGAAAAAAAAAAAACTTAACCTATTTTTAGAAGGATTAAAAGGTTATGTCAAGATAGCTAGCTGCTTTAAATTTTTGATTTTTCTTTTATTTCTTTATTTTCACTTTCTTGTTATTATTTTATTTTTTTTTATTTTTTTCTTGGTTTCAGTTTTTTTTTTTTTTTTGTTATTATCATTGAAAATAAAATCTAGAAATTATAAATGAAAATGAGTTTAGAGAAGTACAGTTGTAACTTTGACAATAGAAACAAAACACAAAATAGCAAAAAAAAAAAATATATTACAAAAAAGAAACATTTAATTCCTTAACGTTAATATACGCATACATTATGCTTATGCCTATGCAATGATATAGGTAGGTATGTCTTATTATATCTTATATCTTAGTACGACAGTATAGAGATAGCTATGTTAAAAACAATTTTGTTTTTTTCTATATTTTTTGGTTACATAAAACTGTAAATAGAAAAATGTATGAAATTATGTGATTTTTATGTCTCGACATTTAAAGAAGAAAAACAAAAATAAACATTAAAATTATTATTAGAAAAATAATTAACCGTTATTTTTAAATGTTCAGAAGTCACAACACTCATAACAACAAACATCAACATTTTGTGAATTGAATGTTGTAGAAAAAATAGAAAATTAAAATTAAAAATATTAAATGTTAGCGAATAATGAATGAAGTAATTGACAAAATAAAACATATAGAGGGGCTCTAAGACACTGTTGCTGTGTAAATTGTAAATTATTTCTAAATTTTGTAAATTTAAAGAAATGTGATGGTATATAAATAAAGAATCTGTTTTTCTTTTGTGTTGAAATTTTTTTGCAAGAATAGGAATTGTATAATTCAGAACCCCCTTGCTTTTATTATAAGCTTCGACTTGAACGTTCACCATGAGTTCAATTTTCAATGTACATATTAACAGATCTAAATTTTAAGAAGCACTTCTAAATTAGTAATAAGTTGCCTTGTTAAGACTGGTGCCTACCATTTTGTCTTTTGAAATTCGTTTTTAACTCACCCTGGAGCTGAAATATCTAGGTCATAGTCTTAAAAATGTGTTCATGAATTTAAAGACCCAATTTATTGATTTAAAAAATGATTAAAAAAATGTTTAGTACAAAAAAAGATTACTTTAAGGCTATAATATAAATAAAAAAGTAAAACAAGGCCATATAAACTCCCTGTAAAATAATATAAGAATAATCAACAAACGAATATGATACAGAAACGAAAAAAAGGTCTATAGTGGTGAACTCTAATTCAATAGTTACAAAATTATAAAGTAATTAATTTTGATTTTGACTGTATGAACTGATTAGTATTTTAATTTTGGCACAGCGATACTGTAATTATTATAAAAATTTATATTACAGAATTGTATTAGAAAATTGTTCTTTAATTATTGAATTACAGTGGGTCACTAACATTTTTTTTTTATCTAGAACAATGTGTTTTACAGATCCATTTTTAAAAAAAATAACTTAATTTGTTGGGTAGCTTAAACTATAGATAAAAAAATATATATAATATATGTGCTACTTTGTTCTCAGACCAATTGCCATCTCGTTGAGCATAAATCTACTTAACTTATATACCAAAATTTAATAAGACCAAGACACGTTTTAATATGTTTAAAAACTTGTTTCAAAACTTGTTTCTCTATTCACCAAACACTAAGAAACTTTTGCTTAAACAAGCACAGAAACTTCAATATTTTTTATGGTTAAGACAAGACAAGATACAAATGGCGGATAAAATTATCGCATTAATAATAATTGTAGAAGTTTATAAAAAAAATGATTTTTTTTTTTTTTTTTTTTATATTATAGCCAAAACTTAGGTTTTGAACCTTTAAGTACTTGCGTACCGTTGACTATTTGAAAAAGGAAAGGATAGTTAGAGGAAAGGAAAGAAAATGATTAGAAGATTGGTTACAAATATTATGAAAAATATAAACTACTTCTATAAGTAACAAAAAAAAACATAGACAATTGATTTTATTTATACCTTGGTTTCACACTTCAAAATACAAATTTAAACATATGCAAAAACTTATGACTCCGTCGACTAAAAATCAAAAAATTTTGATTTTGTAAACTGTTTACGAAACTGTTTCGAAACAACCCCACACACGATTAAATTTCATAAGTTTTGAAATAAGTTTTTAAACAGATTTAAGCGTGTATGAGACCCATAAAATAAACCATCTGCTTTTATTTTTCTCAAATAAACGCAGCCATTATTATATAACTTACATTTATTACTAGGAGCTCCTGTTGAGTAATTGTAATTCAAATTTTAGTATTAGATTTTGTGTAAAAATTGTGTACCTACAGGTTTTTGTTTATCAGAGAATAGCATGTTAAATTGAATGAATGAATGAATGACTGGGACTGAACAGATCTATATGTCAAAATTTGAGTTTCAATAAGTTGTTTTTCAATTGAAAATACTACTAATAAATATTTTAGTGCAATGCGATTGTCATTGTACAAATCAAGATGTGGTACTGCATGCAGAATAAATTTATTCCAACGATCCAAGAAATTTTTAAGGAAACTTAATATTTATCTTTACCTACCCACATTACATTAAATGTACTTCATATGTCCTCTCTTGATATTTGTAAAAAGTATGCGGTGTGGTGATTTATTTTTTTATTTTCCCTTATTTTTGGTGAATAAAATTTTTAGTGTATAGTTTTGAGGTGAATTGTTGACAACTAACTACATTATAATATATGATAGCATATATTATTACAAGTCTGACATGAAAGTGTATGACGTACGGCTGGATGGTATAGGATGGTAATGCATCAATTAAATTAATAATAAAAAAATATTGGGGATTACTATTTCGAGATAATCAACATTTTTTACAAAAATTTGTTTTATAAACAATTCGATTTTGTTTTACATTATAGGTTAAATTTAACAATAAGCCTCTATGTGGAACAATTTTGTTTTCTAAAATAATCCAAGCAATTACCACAATCAAAGCTTTTTTTCTTTTAGATCGAACCGGACCAACTGGTATACTTTTATATGGCTTAAAATTTTGAATGGAAATTTTCTAAATGAAAATTGGAAAATGTAAAAAAAATATTTGACTTGCCTACTTTAAATATCTGTCATTTAAAAAAGCTCATTCGAATATGGCGAGGCGAATGAATCTTAGTAAATAATGAATTTATAAATTTTTATTTTTCTTATTCACTACGTTAAATATCGAACAATAAAATTGTTAATATAATATTAATTTTAATAATTTTTATAATATTAATTATAATATTTTTTGATTTTTGTATCCATATTTTGCAATTATTTTATACGCACAGTTTTGCAAAATTGTTTAAATTATTTTTATTTTTATTTGTGAGTGACAATCCAAACACTTTCATCAGAGTGACGAGGTACCCGTGTACCTCCATATATTTTGTATTGAAAAAATATTTTTTGTACCTATATATTGTAAATATTAATGTTTACGTATGTGTATTATACATATAAATATACATTTATAGATATATATAATACAATAAAAATAAAATTAAAATAAAATAAAATAAACATCCACATTTACATAGCATATATAGTAATATGTACTATATTTTATACACTGATTAAAGAATATTTTATGTTAATATTCTAGGAATTATTTTCATTAAAACTATTTTCATGTCTGAATAATGCGATATTTCTGGGTACCGTACTACAGTTATTTTCATGCCTTTGCAATCAAATGTATTTTGAGTACCAAACTATTTTCATTTTAATCTCTGAATAATGCACCACGTTTTGTATTTTTTCTTTCATACCTTCAGTAGAAACTTTGTTGGCCCGTTTACAAGCCATTAAATAAATTAAAGACTTTTACAAGAAAGTATAAATTATTGAAAAAATTAAAATATTAATAGAAGTAGGAACTAATGCCAAGTCCAAGATCAAGATCGTCACATATTACAACCAAACGAAAGGAGGTGTTGACAATATGGACAAATTTTTGGATGAATATTCTGTAAATCCAATCGTTGGCCACTGACATTGTTTTAAAATATGGTTGATATTGCTGGACTGACAGCATAAAGAAAAGGATCACAGTAAATATGTTTTATCTCGTCTTAGGGATCATAAAATATATGAAAACGTAAGAGTATATTTAGCGTATCTACATGATAAAGCAAATTACGTGTGTTCGAATGGGAAAATTAAAACTAATGTCAAGATTCTAATTCAACAAGAGGGTCTTCCAACAGATTTTAGTGAACTCCAAAAAATATTTTTTAAATATCATGAAGCTTTTGGTATTTCTAGAAAAGATGTATCTAAAGAATTAGAAACTTATAGAAACCACCTAAATAAAAAGTTTTTTCGTTAACCCAAATTTAATCCAGTTAACAGATAGCTCTTCCCATAAAAAAAAATAGTCTCAAGTAACCTATTTTCTATCAAAACGTACGCGGATTGCGCACAAAAACCTCACATGTTTTTCTTAATTCAAATATTCTTAATTTTGATATCTTCACTCAAACAGAAACCTGGCTAACACAATCAATTCAATCCCTAGAACTATTTGATCAATCTTACTCTGTTTTTAGAAAAGACAGGTTTCAACTTACTTCTGTTGATTCAAATACGTGCAATATTCCTAAAGGGGGCGGAGTTTTAATAGCAATTAAAAATAATTATAATGTTACAGAGCTTATATATATCCGCAATTTTCAACACTAGAATTAGTTGCCGTTAAAACGGAACTTCTTAATAAATCACTTTTTATCGTTTGTTGATATGTTCCACCAAATTCAGTTGTTGATACATACTTAAACTTCAGCCTCTCCCTTGATTTCATTTCATCCCAAATTAGTTCTCGTGATGAACTGTTAGTATGTGGTGACTTTAACTTACCTAAGTTGTCTTGGGGTCATCATGAGGAAGAGATTTACTTAAATCCCGATCAGATTAGTACTGACTCTGAATTTACATTAATAGATGGTTGTAACTCTAATGGTCTTCAACAAATTTCCTCAGTCATTAACTGTATGGGCAGGCAACTGGATCTTATTTTTGTAACAGATTGGACTAATTTTTCTTTTAATGATTCCATTATGCCCTTAGTTAAAGTTGATAACTTCCACCCCCCCTCCCCCCATTTGTCTCTCATATTGCTTTCATAGTCCAACATCGCCTTCCGCTGATCTATCCCATAGTTACAATTTTCCTAAAACAAATTTTTTAGCCTTAAATCATTTTTTTTATCTGTTGACTTCGATTCGTTAATTAAGGGTTGCGACATTAACAAAGCCGTTTCCAATTTCTACGAAATCATATCTCAAGGGTTTGAATTGTATGTACGCTTGATCTGCAGTAGAGATCTTACTTCTAGTCCTCCTTAGTTTAATTATGAATTGAAAAAGTTAAGAAATAAAAAGAATAAAGCATGGAAAAAATATATGAATGAAAAAACAAATCATAACTATAGGGAATTTGTTAAACTGTTTCATTCTTGCAAACTAACATTAGATTTCAATTATAATAGATATCTCATAGATATGAATTCAGAACTAAAGAAAAATCCTTTTGGAAATTTGTTAATTCGAAACGAAAATCGGATCAATTTCCCGTCACTATGTCCTACAAAAAAGAATATAAAAAAAAAAATAGAAAAATAAAAATATATTATTTATAAGTGTGTAAATTAAATATCCAAGCTCGTGCATTAAATCAAATAGTCGTTTGTAAACCATTTATATTTCAGCAATGCAAAATTTTCTTAGAAGACAAATTCAGCCTTTAAAAACAAGTAATCAACAAAAGAGAGACTATGCTGGTAAAACTGAACCACAAGCAAATAAAAACAGGACAAGTTGAATGCAACAAACCAATTTGTGTTGAACATAGTACAACATTAGCAAAATGTACTAATTGTTTTGAAGTCACTGGGAGTAATTAATTTTGACTTTTTTATAGTTTTAAATTTTTTTCCAAATATTCAATGTAATTACCATATCTACTTTGAAATAAATTTTGTATGTAAATAAAATAAAAATAAAATAATAATATTCAAAATTAAAAGTAAAAATAGGTTTAAAAATAAAATATCAAAATAAATAAAAATGGTAATATCTATAGAATTCCATACAAAATGCAAAGAAGTACACAGGTACCTCGTCATCCTCGTGAATGTGGCTTTTCAAAACAAGAGTAGATCTCGACTTCCATTGATTATAAAAATCCAAATCCTTCAAAATTATTAAATTTACATCCTTTTAGGAGTTGTCAGAGAGTTTGAGCTCGTTAGCCTTTCCAGAATCTTTTTTTTTGGGGTTTGCAAATACAAAAGGTACCCGGGTACCTCGTCACTCACATAATGGTTAAGAAGTTTTTAGAAAGAATATTTCAAAATATATTTCACTTACATTAATCATTCCTATCAAACCTTAATATACCATCATCAAATTTAATATGTAGGTACAATTATTTCTCTGTTTTGTTAACGTTTACTTTTTCCGTGACATAAAATAGGGTTTCAATTTGGTATATCCAGATCCAATTTATATTATATTTTTTTTTAATTAAGATTCACTTACCTAAAAAGAAAAGAAAAAAAATAAATTAATTTTAATTAGCTTTTATAAGTTTTTTAATTATACAAAATGTTTATAATAAATTAATAATTAATAAATATTGAATAATAAAAAAGTGCCCAAAGTTTGAGTAACAATTTTGTTTTTTAGAAAATGCTTAAATATAAAAACTGCAAAGTGGTATATAGTGCAGTCCGCTCCAACGTGAAATATATTTAGAGCGGTGATTTCTTGAACTTTTTTACTATTTATCTAGAAGGTCTATTTATAAATTTTACTTGTGCTACAGAGAGTTAACGAAAATAACATATTAGAGAAATAATCCAATATAGCTCCGAAGATGCGCCAGCTGGATCTATTTGATATTCATAGCACAAATTTAAAATGTCTGCTGTTTTTTTAAAAAACATTGATTATCTTGGAAAAGTTCGTTAACATTTTTTTATTGTCTTTTGTTGTTTACATTGACATTGAAAAAATAAAAACCAAAACAATAAAATTTAAGTAGAAAAATAAACATTCAAATTTTACAAAAATTTTGATGGTTTTGGTGTGATGAACAATGCAGTCCAATCTTCAAATGTTCGTTGTCTTTACCGAAGATATTTAACTATTCGATACCATGTATATTATATTTCTGCAGCCTTAAAAACGCTAATTAATGCTGAAGACGATTGACGCTGATAACATCTGGTAATAACAGAAACATGTAGATTCACTTCTGGTTTTTGTCCGCTGAATAAGTACTAATGTGTCGGTCGCAAATATCTTATTCTTAGTAATTATACATTTGTTCTTTTGGCTTAGAAAAGCAATGCTTTCTCAACATGCGATTGATCGCTTTATTTGTTTTAATTTCGTAGTTGTGAGCTCGTTATTCCATATCTAGTATAAATGCGTATAAAATATTTCTTTTAATAAACTCTATATAATCGTCGACTGCCATCAACTACTGGAAATTAGAATCAATGTCGGTATTATTTTTAATTCATTGCCGTTTATGTCGGTCAGGCCTAATAGTTGAAAATGAACAATTGAGCTTACTTCTTGGTGTGAAAATTACTACAAAAGTAGCATTGAAATTTCTTGTTGAAAATTTACTTTGCAATAAATCAAAAATATCCACATCTATGTATTGACAGAATGGATACATAATTTAACAAACACATAGTTGTTGTAATTTGTCTATTTTCTCAAAAACTACTTGATGTAATTTTTTACCGAAATGTCAGTAATAACTTTTAAAAAACGGAGACGAACTGTGCTACTCGCAGAGAATAAAAATGATATGCAGAGATTATTATTCAGATTTAGCGAAACTGACAAATTGTACACATGAAGGTATCCCCAACCAAAACCAAATACATGAATATTTAAAAAGAATTTATTCGTAACCCGAACCACGGACGTAAAATACCCATTATTTGGGTATTTTACATTGGGTAATTTTTTTTATGTTCTTGACAGTAACTTAGGTAGAATTACCTTTTCGTGCTGAATTAAGAACGGTACTGCAAGCTTATACTACAATATCTACAATATTTTGAGCATTTATTTATCAAATTACTGGTTTATCTACTCATTAAATGTGAAAAACTATTGCTATTGTCAGGAACTAAGCATTCTTAAATAGAATAGCTTCATTTTATTTAATTTGTTACCAACCAAGAATATCCTCTCAATTAATTTTTGTCATTTATTTTATCCCAATGACAAAGGGTGCTGGACCAGGCCTAAAATCCCATCAAGTACTTTATTTTGCTTCATCGGGAATCGAACCTGGAACCTCTCGGTTGAAAAGCGGCATTCTACCTACTGCGCCACGCAGCGTTAAACACACACACACGCATAAGCGTAAATATTACCAGCTTTCGCAACACGAGAAATCGAAATAAGAATTACAGAAGGACAAGCCATGTCAGGTTATCTCCAATGTGTTTTATGGAGAAACAAATACATGTTAATAGAAAACAAAACCCGAATATTCAAAAGCTGTATTCGACCAATACTAACGTACAATACCAAGCCAACCGCAGACTCATTTTAATCAAAACAAAAAATGCAAAATACAGAAATTTGAACCCTGAGGCAAGAATGTGGATACACACAGGAGTTTGGTAGTAAATCGATAACAACCGGCTCGCGTATAATTAATGTAGGTAAAAACATAATTCATATGAATAAATATCGAAACAAGAACAATATTAACAATAAAGAAATTTATTGAGCACAGAATATTACAAAATTAGCAGGAATAAAGTTAAATAAATTTATTAATGTAAAGCTCATGTGACGGCCTGTTAATTTCCAGATACGGACTTCTTTGACGAACACTTGTATCTGTTACAAATCTATGGTTTTCATTCATCCATGAAATAACAAAGGAAACTACATCCCAATCTACTATCTACTTCCCAAATAAATTTATTGTCATTAAATTTGATGTATGTACACATCAGTAAGACTCGTTCCCATTTTTGTGACTATCAAATTCATTAAGCTAAAACCACTTTCAACTTCTGAACTACAATTAGTACTTAATATTTTTTAGCTGTTAAAGTTGAATCAGGTAAGTAATTGAATATTTTGTGATTTGACATTTTCATCAACAAAATCTTCGGAAATCATTAATATTAATGATTTCCGAGATCTTTTTGATGCAAATATCAAATCACAAAATATTTTATTGTATTATTTTATTGTATTTTATTGTATTCTATTTAGTTGTATTTTAAAATTTGATTCAATTTCAAAACTTTTCTTTCACCTTCTAGCCACGGAGATAGAATTTCATTAAACGACCAAGTAGATGGATTTAATATGTCAAAAAGTTTTAGAAAATCGTCATGATTACCATTGGTAACATTGTTATCCAAATTTTTCATGGTTGGCAGACAAAAGTAGACAAAATAGAACATAAAATTTATTATTATCTTCAAACGGTTATAATATTTAAACTCATTTGAGCAAACTAAACTCGTAACTTTTTGTTCATAGTTACATAGCTCCATTTTATTTTTAGTGATAACCAAAACTCTCAACTATTTATCATTTATTTTATCCCAATGATAAAGGGTACTGGACCAGGTCGAAAATCCAGAAAGCATTATTTTGCCTTGGTCGGAAATCGAACCGTGGACCTTTCGGTTGAAAGGCAGGAGCTCTACCTACTGCGCCACCCGTGTCAACAATTATTGCCAACAAACGGCTCGCGCTAGCCTGACCAACAAGAAATATAGCTAGCGAAATCAGAGACGCATGCGGCATTCAAGATATTGTTCGTTGGAGTCGAAATGAACCTGGATAACCCACGTAAGTAGAATGGTCGATTGGCGAAGATAGTAATGAATTACCAAATCAATATCAAATTGGTATCAGGATGACGTCCGAAAATATGGGTATGAACGCTAAACATTGAGAAGAAGATATATTGATCAAAAACAGACACTAAAAGCCTAATTAAAGAAGAAGTAGAAAAAACATATTATCTCACGTTTTTGAAAAATAATAAAAATCAAAGAAGTTATTAAGCTTTTTTTTTAAATTTACGAGACTTACGAGTTATCACATCTGCAATGACAATAATTTATACCCTTAAAATTCTTTTGTCAAATTTTGTTCTTATAATTTCACAGTATTTCTCTTGTTCATAATTAAATATAAAAAAAAAAAACAAATATTTACACACCATAATTAAAAATATAACTTTTGTAAAAATATCTTAAATAAATATGTATAAATAAAATAAATAAACTAACAAAAATAAACTTTTTTCGTCTACCAAAAGAATAATTATTATTCAAAAAAAAAAAAAAAACAAAAATTCAAATCCAAACAAAAACGTTAAGTCAAGTCTTGAATTTGATTTCTTCTTTTCTTTTTAGAAACTCTTTAACTTTTTTTCAGAATCTCTATTGTCTATTCTAAAAATTTATTTTCATTATTGTTTTCGAAAGTTTCGTCATCTCATCTTTTTTTTTATTGAATATACTGCAATTAAATTTAAATAATTATAAACTGATGTTGCCACCCTCACGCAAACAAAATCTTTTATAACTAAGTAGTAAAGTAACTAAGAGTAAAGTATCTAAGTAAGTAAAGTGTTAAACGGTTAGTTACCATAATTAATGAAAATTAAAAAAAAACTTATCACCATCCCCACCATTATCTTGAAATATCACAAAAAAATAAAATCATAAAATATAAATACAATATTTTATTCAAAAGGATATCCTTCAGATTTTATTTTCTGTTTTTGTGTTTTTTTTTTTTTATTTTGTTTCAAAAGTTTTATCTATTTTGAAAAAAAAAAACTTTCGTTACATTCCTGTCATTTCCCGTTTTTGTAATACTATAATTACTTGGTCCCAAGATGTATAACGAACTATTTTCTTTAGATATAAAGTTTTGATTTTAATTTGTTGTTGCTTTTATTTTTGTTATTATTTTTGTAGTCAATGATGATAAGTTTACAAAAATGTTGTCCTTTTAAATAGCCAAACATTTTTTAATATTAAAAACACAAAAACAAAGAAGTGATCAACAAACAACAGTGTGTGTGTGTGTGTGTGCTGTATCAAATTGAAAGTTTTCAACAATTATAGGGCTTAAATGGACGTATTCAGAATATGCTGGTTTCTGTTTGTTCATAGTCAGGATTTAAATGTATACAAAAAAAAATTATAGCTTCTGGTTATGACAGGAAGCATACAAAACTTTATTATAAAAATATCTAACTTTTTTTGTTTATTTGTTTGTGTGTCTGTGTTTTTTTTCTGCTATTTTTCTATTTTAATTCCAAATAAATTAGGAATCAATTTCAGGGTAGAAGAGAGTTAATAGATAAGTATTATTTAAAGCAGGGGTGAATAAATTATTTTCTAATACAGAACGAGTCACTTGTGAGTAAGTCTGATATTTTTGATAATGATTTTAAAAGGTTTTTAATAATCTTCGCAGATATCAGAACTGATTGGTATTACAGATATTATCGTAATGACAATTGACCATTGGATTAAAGTAATTTTGTATTTCTATCGGTCATATATTTTGTAAACAATATAAAAATCTCTGATTTACGTATTGAAAGGCCTAATTGCGTAGGATATAAACCAAATGATCTTGGTTTCTTGTATCTACTCTATAGGTCCACGTATTGAATTATTTAGGTTTAATTAATGAAATAAACTTCAATTAGGCAGGCAGCCCATCCATATCTATCTCTATCCCTTTCTCTTTTTTATTTGAGTCGATAAAGTTAGCAGTTGTTTATCCATAATTCTGATTTAAACGAGTATACTATTTTAGAATACATATCGTCGGTCACATGCTTGGTTGATCCATATACCAAAAAGTCATATTGAGAAAAATGAGTTTAAAGTTTGAAAGAATATAAAAATTAAACTGTTCGATAGAATTCTTCCAGATTTGGCCTACTTATGTATATGCCCCAAAAATATGTTCATGCAAATTTTTAGACTAGTAACTCTTGGTTTGTTCATTTTAAAAAGAAAATTGAATTTTCACCTTTGATCCATATCCAATTTTAAATTGAATTTAGTTTTTCACTGTATGACGTGGATCAATGGTGGTGCACGTGGATCATATAAGCAAACATTAAATTTTTCTTGAAGTAAGAAAGTTCTATATATTCACCAAAACAAAAAACATAAAAATGAAATACGATATTGTTTAATTTTTAGTTTTTATTAAATAAAACAAAAAAAAAAACTATTTCTGACAAAAATTAAAAATGGCTTTCATTCTTATTCTAAATATTACGTGTTAACAGTTTTTTATTAATATTTGTTTGTTAACATTCATATTATTAAATAAAATTAAAAATAACAAATTCATTCACAATAAAAATAATTTGACAGGTTTGTTAAGTAGCTTTAATCTTAACTAAGAAATTAATATTTTTGTACTTAGGTATGTAATTTTAATTTTTTAAAGTAATTGCAGCTTTCACAACCGATATCTTGTGTAACATGATAGTGCGTTTGAAATAGTAATTATTAAGCAAAGCAGTTAGATAAGGTACGCTTTCACGAGGAAGATATTTCAGTAAGTCCTTTATGTCACTGATTTTATTTTTGTCAATTTTGGACGGCTTCGAAGTAAGAGGCTGAACATTAAACAATTTTTTTGGTTTGGAAGGATCTTTTTATATGGCTTTTTTTTTGATTTATGCTAATGTAATTAGAGTCCTAACCCAAAAAGGATGTTTTATATTTAATAGCAAAAGGTTCATCCTTTTCATATAATATGCATTTTATTTTTGAAAATGGAACCTTTCTAAAGTCAAATTTTGCGGCAGGGATAGAAAAAAAATTAAAATCGTGATGTCTTGTCATCTGAATTACTTTCAAACAAATTTTCTTTGACTGCATTCCGTTGAGTAACTTTACAAGATGCAAGGGGCTATGCACTTCCTAGTTTTCTGAATTCCCGTCAATATACCACTTGAATATTTCATTACACTTCAACCTCTTGAATATATATACTTTATATATACGCTCTTTATACATACGGTAAAATGGAGTATGTATATAACTAAATGTACATGAATCAAATTGACATTAAGAAAAACCGTTTATTTTTTATCCATGTGGATTGAAAATTTGATAGTTTATTATACTAATAATGGTTATGGATCAAATAAACAGTAGTTTTGAATTGAAAAAAAATTATAAATTAGTGATCCATGTGTATTATACGATAACGTGGATCAAATAAGCACATATAATTTCAATAGTGGATATTTCATATATTTTGTGATACAAACGCCAAAATTTTGGATATAGATCAAAGTTGCATAAAAAATTATAAAAAAAGTGGATGTGGTTCAAAGTTACCTTTTATTATCGCAAAAAGTATTAGATATAGAAGAAAACGGGTAAGACAGAAAGAAAGAGCAAAAGCCCAAGAAATGTTCTAATGTCAAAAATGTCAAAATGGCGTATGGATCAATCAAGCATGCGACCGACGATATGTTAGAATTGATTACACATTATAGCTTCGGTCTAAAACGTAGCTTAGTGGTAAACGTAAGATTTTTAGCCAGAACGCTTTTCTATACAGAAAGAAATAGACAGAATATAACAATCGGAGAGTACAATTTTGAAGGAGTTCGAGTTTTATATACCTTGTAGCAACAATAAGAAGTGATAGTACTGCTATAATTAAAACTAATATCAAGAAGGCCAAAATGACGATATACCGGGTATTCCAGAGCATGCGTATCAGCTTTTTAAGAGGGGAAGGAGCCATTATTTTAAAATTAAAAAAAATTTTTTTTAACTAAATAGGGTGCTCTATCGATTGGTGGTATTTTCAACTTCCGGAAAAGACCGCAAATCGGTTTTTTAAGATCAAAAACCACCGAAATTGGCCGAAATCGAGATTTTTACAATTGGAAGGTGTGCTTTTTTATGCAAATTCGGATTCTACGACAAAAAAATAAGAAAATTATGTTAAATATGAAACACCCGGTATAAAAGTCTCATACGACTCATAGTGACGTGTGGATGCGAGGTGTAGACTGTGAACGTGGCCGAGAAGAATAGCCTGCGCAAATTTGAAAGAAAAATTCTCCGAAAAATACTCGGCTCAAAAAGATAAGAGAATGGAAAATATGTAATCAAAAGCAACAGCGAGCTCAATAGTATAATCGATACTGAGGACATTGTACGGTTTGCAAAGACCCAAAGACTAAGATGGGCTGGTCACGTAAGTTGAATGCACGAAAGTCGAAAACAAGCAGTGATGCTGAATAGAAAGACCGATAGTAGTCGTGGTAGAGGAAGACCAGGAAGCAGATGGGCAGACAACGTGAAAAACGATACTCAAGCCCTACAATCGCAAAATGGAGACAGGTGGCACAAGATCGACCTTTTTGAAGGAATATGTAGTGATGAAGGCCAAAGCTTACCCGGAGCTGTAGCACTATAAGATGATAATGATGATGATAAAACGGAACCACATAATAAATTATATATTTAAAAATAAAAAGAAGGATAAGATCTTACCATCACTGTAAAAAATGTCCGCAAATAACCTTGAACGCTTTCACTAATGGGGTTCTTCACCATATTGTTGACTCATTAGGTTTATTTATTTATTTACACATCATATACATCTGTTTACCCGAATATTACTATGAAGGCAAACATTCAGGCCATCTTCCCGCTCTAATTGTGGTCCTAGACCAGATCAAAACAAAAACCATTAAAGTTTTTGTTTTCATCGACAATCGAATTTAGAATCTTTCGGCTATAATGCAGCCGCTGTCCACCTATCAATACAACGTGAGTGGAATCATTAGGAACTATATTTTCTCTAGCACCTGCACACATGAGAAATGCAAACCAATTCGAAAAGTTTGAATTTCTCTGACTGAACCCACCACAATACTCTATAAACAAATATGACATTGTCTTTTAAGTATAAATCAATATCAAAACTGCCTCAAATATTACAGATTTACGCATAAATGAAGGCTTTTAAATGGTAAATTTGATTTTGTTTGAAATTTATTTCACAATTTTATATTCTTTTGTTTTCATTATCATAAAATCTGAGTCTTAATTTTGTCCCTCTTAAATTGGTACATAAATTTTTATCAACCAAATAATATTATTTATTATGAATGTGTATGTGAATTTGAGTTATAGCATACAAAATTAAAAATCATATGTAGATATATTTATTTGTGTATGTATGTATGTATGTGTATTTGCAGTACATTGTATCGCAAAACTTGATGTAGCACATGTGTTCACAAAAGATTTATGCATTTTAGTTCATACTTTATAACTTCGAAATATTTTGTATGTTTGACATTAAAATTGTAAATGTGTCTATTGTTACAAAAACAAAAATCAGCACCCTCAGTGTAGAAAAATCTTTAATGTCCTAGTCATAAGATTTTATTATCAGAGAAATAAAAACTTGAGCCCCCCAAAAAAATACATGAAAATTTTTTGATTGTTTTTTGTTTTTGTTTTTTTTTATGAATTCATTGTTGAAATGCTAATAATAAAGTTTTACATACTTATTGTAATTGTGTTGGAAATTATTGCCCTGGTGATTCTGGAGGATAAGTAAATAGGTGTTTGTAGAATAAAAGATTTTCAAAAGGATTTAGAGAATCTTTATTTTATTTTTCGCTTTTGTTATTCATATTTTTTTTTATGTTGCCATTTGAGCTGGGTAGTTTTGTAAGATTTTGTCAAAATGTTTAACTGTTAAGGAGTGAGTTTAGAAAAAACAAAATTGAATGATATTATGGGGTTACCATATTTGGAAATTACTGTGAATGAATATATATTTTATATTATTATGGCATTTTTATTAAAATATCTCTATTGGTACCACATTAGTTTATTGAGGTGAAATTTTAATCAATTTTATTTAATTTGTTTACGAGTTGACAAGGTAACAATATCACTGTTGTGATAAAGTTGAATCAAAGTTTATTTTTATATTTATTTTTCAAACATTACGTGGGTCATTCTAATTACAACTTGCTACTGTATTAACAGTCAAATATTAAAATATGGATGAGCAGACGCTGATATAGCACATAATATTTTAAACGAATCAAAGCCTAATCAAAACTTAAGATATTCATATACAGGTTCATACCAGGAACTATCATGATTTCTGGTTGAAAATGAAAATTATTACCTAAAATTGCACTACGTTGAAATACCCATTATATCGTTCTTATACTCCCCCACGGAACGATAACGCCCGTTGATATTGATGAATATATTTTATCTTCCTAATATTTTACCTTCCTAAAAGCTCTACAGGTCCATGATGATGACAAAATTTATTTATTCAAATGTACCAAGTTACACGCAACACGTTGTATATACTAGTTTGTTCTGAAATCTATATAAATAATTCTTCTAGACACCCATTTTTAAGCTCATCCTTACATGCACATGCAATATATGTAAATTACATACTGAAAATTAATTAATTATTTACAAGTAAATCAATGTACTATAGTGTAAATATTTGCATGAAGAAGCAGATGTCCCTGCAAAAACAGATGCAAAGAGTCAATTCATACGACCAGACTCAAGTATTGTATCAAAGTATCTATTAAACTAAGTATCAAACGACTGAGTCAGGTATTCGGGGAGACTACATCCAATATTAGAATTCTGATATGGTTTATCATTAGTCATGGCTCAATCATCTGTTCAAGATCGGTAGATCAAATATAGACAGATGCAGATTCTGCTTAGAAAAAGAGGAATCCTCTTCTCATAATCTATTTTTTTGCGATGCCATAACTCTCAAAAGACAGGAATTTTTCCAGGAATACACATCACCTGATTCTGAAATTAATGTCAAAACAATAATAGCGTTCAACAATAACATACAGTTATAAACGGGGAACTCGGAGAACTCCCCATTAATAGAAAAAAGTGTAAAATATTTATTAATATATTTAATTAGCCCATTAATATTTCTCACTACATTTTACCTACGCCTATTTCTATAATGCATTAAAAGAACATTGATTTATTTTTTCAATTCTCATTCTTTCATTCATATTAAACTCTTTTTACATTATTATTGTGTTAGTTGATATTGAGGCGTACATTTTTAGAACGTATATATTATGAACACGTATAGTGTACAACATATATATATAAAGTATACATATAACGAATTGTCTTTGTTACAAATATACATGCATAATATTTGGTAACTGAGGCTTCCGACACCACAATAAAATTAGCATGTATAAGATAAGATATATATACGAACGATAACACCATAAGCTGACATAAATTTGGCAAACAGAAACATTTCATTAGCTTTTCAAAGAATATTCTTATTCTATCGATTAGAAATTCAGTTTTTGACTTAAATTCAGTTTTTAGAATTTTCTTATGAAATTGAATTGTTGTTTTCTAGACCTTATCTGGTGTTTACTATTTTACTAGATACGGCTAGCATAATCCGCCATTATACAATTAGTCTGGCATTTTTATAGAAAAAAATGTAGAACACAATACTATATAGTTTGCTGGCATTTTCTTGTAATTACTAGCAGATTAGAGTATTAGGGTTTCTATTATGTTGATAATGGCCTAAAATTATGTTGCTAGTAAAATGACGTAATGTAAACTAGGTCTGATGTGTTGATTTGATTAAAACATGGAAATAAGAAGTTTATCACACAAACTTGCTTTATTTATAAATTATTAAAATGATTTCATATTTGATTTGATCACGATTTGATCCTGTTTCGAGTTTTCCAGGGAGCAAGACAGAACTGTATTTTATCCCACATATTGATTTTAGTAGTAATGGATGACATGAATGACTACTACTGAGTGCGTAAACGAGAGCAAGGGTATCCAATATCATCCTTTCGTATGTATCAGTCATTTATATAAGGCCAACGATGTGTGTTTATTATCACATACGAATGGAGGTTTGAAGCCAACCTTAAATGCATTACTAAAACCAAAATCGAGCGCATAATTCACACATCATAACATCCGATACTCTATAATGAAAGGCCAATCGAAGAGGTGAGTAAGTTTAATTATCTGGGAATCACCATATCATAAGATGGTGGTGCCGATTTGCATATTGAAGCCCGCATCAGCAAATACTGCTTTTCGGGATGTTGTTCAAAATATGGCAGGCAAACAACATATTCCAGCGTACTAAAATAACAATATTCAATTCAAGTATAAAATCTGTATACTCTGTATGCATTTATATAGTTACATCCACACCACCTATTGCCGACAAAACCATCACTATGGTGCTACCTACCACAGTACAAAGGGATGGAATTTCTCAACATAAAACTAAAATATCGTTTCTTTAAATTAAGTAATTACTACTTTTGAACTCATTTGAATCTTATTTTTCTTTCTTTTGTTTTTTTATGTGACATATGCAAATATATTAGCCACTCATTCAAATCATGATCGAAAAATGTTGATAATGCACAATCAACAATTTGTTTATAAAATTTTAAAAAACAAAAATTAAACTTGTAAAATTGTATTGAAAAATAGAAAGTCAGTCTTATTTCTGAATTAGAGCAAAAAAGAACTGTATTACTTTTCAGTTGTTATGTTGTTAAGTTGTTTTCAGTCGCAGTTACAAACCATTTCCAGCAGAAAGCTGAGCAATGAGTAAAAAAAAAGTGGATATCCGACTGAGAATATGTCGTTGGATTGGGCATACTTAACGGAATACTGATAACATCGCGAAACAATGCTTATAATAGAATCCTCAGGGTACTAGTCATGTTGGAATAACAAAAGAAAAACACTGCAGAGCGTTGTCATTATTGAAAAGGTTAACCGTAGATAGGAGACGATGAAAGAATCTTATCTTCGCGCTATGCTTCGCGGATTCGATTACAGAACCGTGATGATGATGAAAATATTTTGAAGAACAAGGCCCCGAATATTTGACAAAAATTACATATTTTAAAAACATACTAGGACAATAAGTATGGCAATAAAACCACCATCAACAATAATATTCTGGTCAAACCACAATATCTACATATTATATGTATAGGTAAAATTTTATAAGTTTTCTGGAAAATTTCCAATTTAATGTATTTAAATTCTAAAAATACGCGGTATCCCTTATAAAACAGTATTTTTTTCTAATATACTCGTAACATAATAAGAGACAACAAATTTTGTTAAAAATTTCTGGAATTATGAACTCAACAATAAACAAAAACAAATAAAAGTATAAACATAAATTTCCCAATTTTAATTTTTTACGCCCTAACTTTTTTTTACTTTTTTTGTTTTTGTCTTTTGAAATTAACAACTGTCGTTTTAGTTCTTTTAACCATTCGAATATTACTTTGTTCTCTTTGTAAGACTATCAACAGCACGGTATTTTTTTTCATAATTGGAATGAATTTCTTGAATTTGTTCAGGCCAAATAAATTAAATATATATATGTATATATATGTATACATAATATACATATATTGAAATTTATAAAAAATAAATTTATAACAACAACAACAGCGAGAAGAGTAACCGTAACAACAAAGTAAAATAGGTACGCAAATTAAACTTACTCTTATTTCTGGACAATATTAAAAAAAAATGGAGAAATGAACAAAATAAATAAGAACTGATACAAAATGTCCTTAAAGTTACTTTTTTCTTGTTATTATTTTGCTTTTTTCGCTTCTTTTTTTTAAGTATAATATCCTTGAATTTTTCTTAATCTTTTCACATCAGGTATTTTTCTGAATAAGAGAGATAATAATGAGAACGAAAACAAAACTGTTTTTCTTTCTTTGTTTTTTTTTTTTTTTTTGTAAGCCTGTAAGGTGAGCTCTGCACTTAACTGGAACAGTAAATCTTTTAAATTTTTTTTTTATGAAAATTGAAAATTGTGAAAAAAGAATTTTAATTTTTGAAACTTATAAGTTCACAACTATTCTAAGATTAATTCAAATTGTTAAAAAATTGTGTACTGCTATCTCTTTATAGTCCAATCATTGAAAGCAAAGGGAAACAAATGAAATTCAATGATGTAACAATAATGGTGAACGATTTACATCTCAACCAAAATTCTTCTACAAAGCAACAGTTGGCAGGTATTAATCAACTGCTTTGGAAAACACTTAATGATGTCAGAATGCTGAAACACAGCCATGAAATCACTTCAAACACGTTAGTTGGTCGGTGAGTGTGGTTGTAAGACTATTGGGCATAAATAACTCAGTAAAATAAAAACTAAAAGCAACATACAAAGTTAAGACTTTAATCATCATATTTTAATTTTTTTGTGATAAAATAAATTTAGAAAATGGGAGGAGATTTAGGAGTTCCAGTAGCTTTCATGAAAGATTTTCCAGCATGTGGTATTTTCGCTGCAATGTCAAAAACAATCCAATTGAACGTGTAAAATTACTTTTACGAGTACAACACATTTCAAAACAAATTTCAAAAGACCAACAATATAAAGATATGGTTGATTGTTTTGTACGAATTCCAAAGGAGCAAGGTGTTATTGCATACTGGCGTGGTAATTTAGCAAATGTTATTCGTTACTTTCCAACTTAAGCCCTAAACTTTGCATTCAAGGATAAATATAAGCAAATCTTCTTCGGAGGAGTAGATAAAAACACATAATTTGCCCGCCATTTCGTTGGTAACTTACATCATTATGCTTTGTTTATCCCTTGGATTTTGCCCGTACAAGATTGGCCGCTGATATTGGCAAAAGTGATGCTGGACGTGAATTCAGTGGTCTTGGAAACTGCTTAGGCAAAATTTTTAAAACAGGTGGTATTGGTGGTTTATACCGTGGTTTCGGTGTCTCAGTTCAAGGTGTTATTATTTATCGTGCTGCATATTTTGGTTTCTATGACACAGCGTGGTATACTTTCTGATCCTAAAAACACATCAATTTATATCAGTTGGGATATTGCTCAAGTCGTTACAACAGTCGCTGGTATTGTATTTGATATAGTACATCGTCGTATGATAATGCAATCTGGTCGTAAGAAGACAGAAATTGTCTACAAGAGTACACTACATTGCTGAGCCACTATTTCCAAACAAGAGGGTACATCACCCTTCTTCAAGGGCGCTTTCTCAAACGTTCTTCGTGGTACAGGCGGAGCCTTTGTACTTGTCTCTTACGATGAAATTAAGAAAGTACTATAATTTACTAAAATAAAGTAAAATTAATTAATGAGTCCCGGCTGTGACTATATGCTATCAAATAGAGTGAACATAAGGACCACACAAAAAAATATATTTCGTTAAGCGAATTAAAATTTTTTGTTGTTAAAAGACACGGTAGAAAATTTTTTATACGAAAAATGGGAAAGCTTGCGTTTGAGTAATGTCAATATCCTAATTTATCAGGACTGAAGTTTATTTTATTTATAGCTAATTTTATGTGTCCAGCAATTATCTGGTATAAAAATATTGAACTGAAGAATCTCAGATTATGATTTTAATGAAAAACTAACATAATGAAGAAGATAGTCAGCACTAATAAAGGAAGTATGTTGCTTCTGAAGTATCAAAATTTGCGATAAAATATTAATAATTAGAAGTGAACGGAAATCTGACAACAATTCAATTATTTAGTTCAACAAAATGGAATTCAATTTCTTCATATAAAATGTGATAACACTAGGAAGGGTAATCGTTTTTTTTTTATATAGAAGAAGTATATCATTTAAAAATACTTAAGAGATTGTTTTTGAACGGCGTAATTGTTACTACTATTGTTTGTTACACAAAAACTATTTGTATTGAAAACATTTAATTCGATTTAAGAAGTTGCGTCATTAGGCGTTTTCATTTTTGAAATCAGAGCATAGATCTGAGCACGGCCTGACTAAAATGAGTACGCTCTGAGTAGAGCATGTAAAAATACGCTCCGAGCACTCAGCTTTAATAAAAAAAACACGATTTGAGCAAACTCCCATTTTTATTTTATTGTTGTTTCAAATTGTTAATAATCGAATCGAAACTTTAAATTTTGAATACAAAAGTTTTACTATCGCACAGTAGCGCCATCTATTTTGTTTTAAAATAGCTTTTTGATATTTAATATTCAAACGCTCTACACACATAAATCGAACACATAGAGTACGCTCTGAGCAAAAAAAAAATACGAACCGTTTTTTTGACCGTTCGTGCTCTGCTCTGAACCAAAAAACGAAAACGCTTATTAAAACTGATTTGTTCAATACTTGAAACTATTCAACTGATACTCGACTTAATTGTTGCCCTCTGCCAAAATCTTTGTTTTATATCACATAATAAAAATTTAAAATTCATACTGTTTTCCGAGGACATTTCAGTTTTTCCATATTGAATACATTTTTATTTTAATTAAATGATACTTGTTCTACAGATCCGGTGAAAGCTCTTGCAAAAATATGACCTTGATTCATTTTCATATTTCGAAATTTAATTTTGAATAACGGTTCTTATTACTCTTATTATAAACCATTCTCGTATGAACTATTTCAACCCTGTGTAGTGCAAATTTCTAGGTGGCTCAGAACTGTCTATAGCAATTCATTTGCAGTCAAATTTTATTGAATGTAGAGCCATATTCCAATAAAGATGTTTTCTAAATGCAAAAATATATCCTCATGCAATCTACAAAAGTTAAAGAGCAATATTAAAAAATTTATTCAAAATATTTCTACAGATCAAAGGGACATTTTTCTTTAACATTTGTTTATATTATTGTTATGCAAAGTATCTAATTATAATATACCAAAAACCCAAACTCATGTAATATGTTTCTGATGTGCCCCAGCATTCATTTCCTAGTTAGATAATCCTATTATAGAAATTTGATCCATTTCAAAATTTACCGATTGAGACAACAACCTAAGAACATATTTTCCCGACTAATTTGACTAATTTTCCCGCATCAAGGAATAATTTATATCGGCTGGTATTAAAAACGAAAAACATACCCTCTACATCTTTTCATTACATTTCAAATTGAAAATTCATTTATATAACATTAACAAACTTCAAATAATTTTTACATGTTCAAAGCGAAATGTAATGAAAGGTGAATCGATGAAAAAGAGACTTTAAAAATAAGCAAGGAAGAAAAAAATAATACGAAGAAAAATAAATTACAATACAACCAAAAAAAAAAATAAATAAATGAGAAAAAAATGTCCATGATGAGAAAAAAAAAACTTTTTCGTTTATTATAAAAATTTTCTCCACAGTTCCTCTTCAATGCTTTTGTTTTTGTTTTCCTATTCTGATTTAACAATCGCCTTCAAAAGATAATGTGTTAAATGCGTGCTGTGAATGTATGAATTAAAAAAATACCACACCTATTTACAAAATTTCGTATAGCAAAATTTTGAAATCTTTAAATTTTCATTTTTACATTTTTAGGTTCTCTTGTCAATTTCCAATGCAATTGTTTGAAAGTGATATAGTTGAAACCTGATATACCAACATTACATATATGGTTAAGAGTATTAGAGTAGTAGTTAAATTTCAAAAATGAAATTATTTTGGTATCTATTGACGTTTTAATCTGTTCTTAGAATGCAATGACAATCTGTTCTTAGAATGTTGGTTTGTCAAGAGTTTTAATCTTTAACATTGTTCAAATAATTTTACTACAAAAGTGACCTCAATGAGGTTTAATTGAGAGATACCAAAAATTTGTTTACATTTTAAGAATGATTTTTCTTTATTAAATTTTTTCTTAATTACTTTATTCAAACCGTTTTCCCTTTCGAGATACGGGCCTATTATTTTTTGTTGTCATTTATTTTATCCTAATGACACACAGGGTACTGGACCAGATCGGAAGACCAATAAAACATTTTACTTTCATGCGGAATCGAAATTAAATATTCGGTTAAAAGGCACGAGCTCTACCTATTACGCCACCTAGGGTGTTTATTGAAATATTTTGCTATAATTTTATTTCACTCTACCAATAAGTTGTTTTCAAATTGATTTTGAATATGATGGGTCAATTATTTTAAATCGATAGCTCTCACTCTTATTGCGATATTATTCAGTGTACAAACCTTATTTAATTTCACAGATAGTTATTTATTTATCTATTTTTATTCATTTCAATCTACTGGGTAGTCGCTTACAGAAAAACGAATTTTACTTTACATTTTAATGTCATAGTTTAGAGAGTATGCAGTTTTAACTGATTCAAATAGTAAATATTCCGCTTGGATATAAATAAATTAATTTTTATTCAAGTAGCCCAATTTCTCTTTCAGCTAAAGGCATTCATGGATATGTTAGACTAGAAGATTTTATTTGTATCGCATAAACATTTTGTTTTCGTGATTGATTTTAGCATTGTTTTCGTGACATGAAAATTTTAGTGCATTTCAATTAATTTTTTTTTCATGTAAACGTCATAGTATAGTATAGACTTAGTATAGACGAATTCAGAAGAAATAAAAACTTTAATAGCACCACTAAAATATTTTCGCCAAGGAACAAGAGAGGTATCAAGAGATCAACCCCTAGCCTAGTGTAAATATCCTAGATGGCTTAATAATTCAATTTTCTCGAATGTGGAACCATATTCCAAACAACGGGTTTTCTCAATGCAAAAATGTAAAAATATATCTTCATACAATCTACAGAAGTTCAAGAGTAATATTAATAAATTTATTCAAAATATCTCTACTGATCAAAGGTATATTTTTCTTTTCCCAATTTTTAACTGGTCGAACTACTGCATTCGTGTATCGTTTAAAGGTATTGTTTCAAGCCAAACCTAATGTTTGGCTTAACTTCAAAAAAATGTCAACTACTATAACATATTTATTTATTTATTTATTTATACTATTTAGCTCAAACAGTTTACAATTTAAGACATAAAACAAATAAGGCATTTGTACTCCTGTCGCCTCATATTAAACTACTGCTTCTTCAGCTTACATTCAAAAACAGTTGATATGGTTTAGAGTAAAAATTAATTTCAAAAGTGCAGAATAATTTAAAATGCGCCAAACAATGCCAGCAATTAAATTGTTGCTACTTCGACACATTATTTATCCCGCAGCTACTACTTTAAAATATATTGAAATATATCCAGGTATTCTCCAGTAGACCTGATTATGATGCATAAAAAAATGTTTGCAACCCAACTATCATATTTCACAGCAGGTTACGTAAAACGAAAATAAAAAATTCTGGTTTTACATGTACAATCTATGATGTTTTTCAAATCCAACTTAATATGCAGTCATCCTAGCCCAATTCCAAATTAATCTCAAAGATAACTTTTTGTCGAACATAATTAATATTATGAAATTGGCAAAGAAGCGATTTCAATACTGAATGATATTGGCCAACGAATATTCGTTAAGTTTAAAAATTCAGAAGAAAAAGTTGGCTCTCATACAATGAGCAAGACAGAATAAATGCTTCAGCAGAACCCAGAATCAGATGGTATCAAACTTTTGTTGAAGGAATAACTATGTCGATGAAAATGAGTTCAGCATTTTTATACCTTACGTCAACTTGTCTACCTTACATCATATTAAAGTACATAACCAGATTCTCATTTATGACATTTTGATTTTAAGCTGAAATAAATAACTTAAAAAATAAATACGATGTTAGTTACAAGATCACCTAAAGCGACTGGATGAAAATGCTCTAGTCAAGAGAATCTTCGAATCCAGACCCGAAGGTAGAAGAAGTCGGCAGACTAAACCTTTGTTGAAAAACCTAAATATCGTCAGGCATGAAACAATTTCGTACCTTCAACTACAGAAAAACCTGTGAACAACAAAAATGGAGGATGTTGATAAATCATGCTCAGGATCTACATGGTCTGTTGGTCATCTATTAAGTAAGTAAATAAGTTGCAAGGTGGTCATTGAATAAATAAAAGTACAAAAGAAATAAAAAATGGCGACGAATATGAAATAGAACATTTTTGTTGTAGATAATAAATTGAATAATTAAGTAAGTATAAAAAAATTCCGCCCTATGCCCCACGGGTGGGATTGCAGGACAATGATGATAAAAAAATATTAGAATCATGTCGAATTCGCAGTCAGCGTCACCTCATCCTTAACTTCAGAATAGAATTATCTGAAAATATTAGATTTAAAAATTGTAGAAGCAAAAAATATATGTAAGAAGAGATAGGCTTCATTTGTAATTGAAACCGTTCTATCAGAGGAACATTTTTTTGAGTACAAAAACATTTTGAACAATTCATAATTATTAGCAATGTCAAGGAAGAGAGTAAGGCTCTACTATTAGTGACAACTTTGAGAGGCAACTAAATTTGTAAAACCTTAAAAAATCTTATCCAGCGGAACCTGAACTGTTTATAGTATAAAATATGTTGTGGCATTAGCCAACCAATAAAATATACAGATTCGCATTACAATATTCAGTCGAATTTGTATTCTACAGTATTCTTTAAATTTTTTTTATTTATCTTATATCACGTTTCCAATTCTTTTTTACATAACTTTTTATAAACTAAAATATTTCACACACACACACACACACGTATAGAAACAAATTAATAGTAAAATTTTATGAAAACTACTTAAATATTATAAAACACTACTACTACTACTTTTATACTTGTTTTGGTAAGCTAAACTATTTTTATGACTTTAAAAGTTATTTTAAATAACGGATACATGAAAGTTATCAAAAAATATTTTTAAAGGTTATGCAAAAAAGGACACTATAATTTTTCTAGAGAGTTTCTGTGTGTAGACATAAAGGACGAAAACATTTTATAAGACGTGGTAGCATGCAAACATATAAAAATGGAAACCAAATTTTCAAAAATGGAAAACAAATTTTCAAGTAGAACAAAAAAAAAAAAAAAAAAAAAAAAACAGTTTTCATGAATCGTTCATCCGATGTTTGATGGTCGATAAGGGAGAACAGAATAAAAACAAAAACAAAACTGAGAAAACAAAAAAAAAAAATAGAAATGGAAATTTATATTTGATGGTAAGAATCGTGAGAGGTAATTCAACGCTACACGAGTTTATATACACCAGACGTTTTATTATATTTATTTATGTTGTTGTTGTTGTTGTAATATTTTTCCTATTTATTTATATTGTAAATTGTTCTTAGAAGTTCCTTCCCTTCTTCCATATTATTCCGGAATTCTTATATGTATCATACATATATAATAATATTAAAATTTTCTACTTTCATGACGTTTTAGTTTTGTTTGTTTTTCATTCAAATTTATAAAATGAAGAGCAGTCTGGTGTTCGTTTTATTTTTCATTTTTTTATTTTTTTATTTATTCTAACTTTATTAGATTACAGTTGGAAAAGATAAAAGTCATCAAAAGAACTCTAGAAATACTTTAATTGCCACAAATCCAAGAAATTCAGTGATTGTTGAAAGTCATGTGTTGTGTAACGGACGAAAGCAAATTTAAGACTGCCAAGAGAAGAAATATATTATCGGCAACGTAATGGAAAACCCACATTACAATGTAATAGGAAAATTAGACGTTTTATTGAATTGTCTATACTTTTGATACCTCTGAATGATCAAAGCAGTTGTTGAATACGATTGAAGACACAGTAAAATTGTCGGTGACATCGTAAATGTCTTAAAAAAAACTTATAATGTATAAAAAAACTAAGTTGTCAATGTTATCCGTAAAATAAGTTGGTAACATTGTGTAATGAGAGCTTTCTGAAACGGGTTGGGGTCTAAGTCCCTAAATTCAAAAACCCCAAATCAAAATCCCCAAATCGAAATTCTCAAACACAAAATCCCCAAATAAAAATTTTAAAAATCCCCAATTTTACTTACAAAACCCCCGGTACCCATGTATTGGAATCCCATACGGCACAGTTTTAGTAAAAAATTTAAGATCAAAATTTTTTTATTTGTAATTTTGCCGATATAAATTAAAACATTTTGTTTTTGGATCTTTTGAACATTTTTTGGGGATTTTGTTCTTGGGGCTTTTTAAAAGTCTGGGGATTTAGTGTCTTGGGGATTTTTTTTTTTTAGATTTCGTGTGACTCCCTTCTGAAACATTGTGTTTTAATTCATTTGTGATCAAGCAAAATGGACAGACATTATTTATTTAGACACTGTACAACATTGGGTTTTTAAAAAATTTTGTAAGCCAAAATAGCTGTCAAACTGACCGCAGAGATATCGTCAACAACAATTGTGATCATGGAGTCTCAAGCTTTCGTGAGCATTTGGAGACATTTGGCTATGTTCACATTGTAGTGCAATTGCAATCAATAAACTTGGTTGAAAAGCTCTCCGGCGTTTATATTATATGCCTCACTTGCGAGTGCATCTTTATATGTGTGTGTGTGTAAATGTTTACATTCAACATTTTTTTTATCGGTTGAGCATTGTCTTGAATTTTGTGCGTCAAAAAAATAATTATATAGCATTTGCGAGTCAAATTGATAGAGTCTAAATATATTAAGGTTTTTGCTGAATATATTCAGATATTTGCTAAAACAATTACGATATTTGCTAAATAAATTCAGATTTTTTTTTTTTTTAAATACACAATTTTGTCAAACAAATTCAAATAATTTTAATATTAACTCAGATTTTTACGAAATAAATTAAGTAATTTTTTTAAAAAATCGGAATGAGTTTAGCAAATACCTGAATATATTTAGCAAAAACCTCAATTTGACTCGCAAATGCTATAATAGAATAAACTAAAAAAAATCCAATGTAAGTAAATATTACTTATAGACATTTTGGCAACCATTTCAGCTTTTGCACTATCCGAATGATTTTGTTTATTCCCCTTTGTTCCAGCCTATTTGATGTTTTTTCTTAAATTTTTAATATAAGAATGATTTCATGTGTAACATTAAAAATTTTCTGTCCTGCTAATTATTGCAGTTTTACTTGTATTAGTAAGTTACAATTTGTAAGGTAGCTTACATAATTTTGGTTGAAAATTGATTAAAATTTTGCAACCATTTTTCCGTCGTTTTTTTCGGTTAAATTCGTTTTGAAGCTTTATCTAGGAGAAACGTATAAGTGCGAAAGATTAATTGGACTTGCAATTTGCAATCAATTGGTGAGTTACAATTTGTGAGTTAGCTAAATTTTGGTTGCACATTTTTTTCATTCGTTTTTTTTTTCGGTTAAATTCGGTTTTAACCGGGTTTAATATCATGTGGACGTTGTATTCAACTTTGTGTTGAGACATTTACGATGTCAAGATGTCTGACATACTTTACAAAAAAATAGTTTATTGCTATGATTTAGAATATATTTGAAGAAAAAACACTGAAATAATTAACCAATAATATTTAACAAGTTTTATTTACAAATATAATTACCGAATTAGGTAACATTTAGATTTTTTTTGCGGCGGGATGTTTTAGTGAACGCAATCATTTCAAATTTATTGTATTTTCCGATTTCATTGCTTAAAACTGCAGGAATATGTCCTTGACGAGCGTTATTATTATGGTAGTATCGATTTATGTACCATCAATTGTCTTTAACTGGAAATATCTATATTTTTACAAGCTATGGCATTGTATTCAAATAAAAGGTGAAAGAAGGTGATTTCTTCCTCTTCCTGTAAGCAGAATCTCTGTTTATGTTTGACTAACCAATATTGAACAAATTTTTGTTGAGTAGAATGTAGTCTGTGATATAACATGTCGCATCAGCATTTTGGTTCAAACAAATAGATTACAATTAAACATCATGAATGACAAAAACATTGATTTTCGGTTAATAAAGATTATTTAAGGTTTCAATACAGAAAAGAAATCATAATTGAAAGTAATTAAAGTTTTGATGACAGACATTACAAACAGATGATGTTTCGGTAGGGGACGGTATTATATCCTTTTAAGTAATTTTTTTATCCAAAACAAATTGATAAAAAGGACCCGAATAAAGTGAATTCCAACTAAAGATAGAGTGAAATAAAACAACAATTTTTTACCCCGACGAAACCGCCTCAATTAAATAAAACAAAAAATTATGTTTCTATAGTCTGATGGAATTAAAATTTCTATAAGGTTTTTAAAAATCTGGCATTTAAAATGAAACTGATTAACTGTTAAATTATAGAAGTGACAACTACAGCATTTACGATCGTATATAACATAATCTAAATTGGCAGCGTTTTTTTTTTGTTAAATTATGAATGTCACTTTGACAGTTTCTTAATTATTTAAACATATTTCTGTTTTATATTGCAATAAAATAAAACTTCACTTGTTGTATGGCAGCCATGATGTTTGGACTTAATTCTAATTTCATCATTAACAAACGAGGAATTGGAAGTTTTAACATATTTTATACAATTACTCGACTATAAAATTACCCGTAAGATATCAAGCTTGACCCAAAAAATAATGAGTTCCAAAAGTTGAGTCGCAATGCATTGATAACATTGTAAAAACGTTATTTTAAATACACTCTTATAATATAAAAATATAATTTAAAAATATCTAAAAAAAAATGTACACATAAACTATTCTATGAGATCATTGAAATCGTATTCAATTCAACATAACATAAAATAGAGAAAAATTTAAAATTCAGCCAGCAGCTGACCTAAATTTTCTGTATTCTCAAATCTATAATCCACAAAAAATTATGTGATGATGATACTGTCAAATGTTTCTATTTATCATAATCTAAAGGACTAAAGCAACCATCATTCCTGTATTGAGAAAACATTAAAATAGAAGATAACAAATTAAATAGAGTGTGAGTGAGAAAGAGAGAGGAAGAGGAGAGAAAAAAAGAAGAAAATAAAAATAAATAGAAAAGAGACGGGGCAATAAAATATTATTAATAGGTATTATGAGTGTAATTTTTTGCCTCACTAATGTCGACTGATGCTATTGTATACCGCAAGAGATTTCAAGGATCATTCGTTTGAATTATAAAAAATCTGTTTTTCTTTCTGTTATTCTCATTTTCATTTTTGTTTTTGATTTATATTTGAGCCTTAATGGTAGTAGATGAGGTGCTTTCAGAAATGGTCTAAAAATTGCGTATAGCTTCTACGAAGGATAAAAATAAAATTTATAACAATAATAATATCAGAATATGAAAGGAAAACAATTTCAGTTTTTCTTTTGTTTTTTTCATTTTTTATTTCCAATAAATTGATGCAAATAAATATACCATAATTTATGAATTTTATCTCAGTACCTTGCTAAACCTGTTATAATGCTAAAATGAGGTTTTTATTAGACAGCAGTGAAGAAGAAAAACAAAATAAAAATTTGATACAAGATGGTGTACGACGGTATATCTGTCTCGGTATATGACTGAGTGTAAATAGGGTAATAAAAAACAAATGGAAGCTATCCATAAAAAAATAAAAACATATAAAAACTAAAACCATAGATCACAATTGTCAAATATATATTCAGAATGTATCGCTAAATTCAAATTTGAAATTTATAATACTGTGTATAGCAAAAATATACTGTCGATTATCTAGATGTGGTATCAATTGTTCATTAATTCGGAACACAGGTATCCTACCTTAAAAAATGGCTTAGAATATGTTGAAAGTTGGCAAAAATTCAAATTCTAAATTGAAATTCAATTCTGAACTTCGAACTTATTTTTGTGTACCCCTATTTAGAACCGTAGAGGTCAGCAGAACTATTAATTTTGGTATTTGTAAAAAATAGATTTCAACTTCTAGAAAAAAAAAATAAATAGAATTCAGGACAGAACCAGTACATTTTTTGCTTTGAAAAAAAAAATCAGATCCAATTAATTGCTTCATCTAGTTTGAATTACATTCTAAGAGCAATATGAACCAATCACTTCGACTCAAACTAGAAAAAATAGAACGAAAAACAGTATAAATAAAACGGTCTTTGAAAAAACTCACTTCTTACAAGCAGCTATTAAAAGATCACATGGAAGATTATTATAATATTAATCATATTTCTGGTTGCCAAACATCTTGGAGATAAGCCCGAATTCGGATATCCATCTGAGTTCTTTTGGATTTACAAAAAATAGTCTGCAACTAAAATGTATTCTATCTTGATGATTATTATAAGTTTGAATATTAAAAATTCTGTTAACTGAACCATATCTTAATAATAATTGGTTCAATTTAATGTGATCGAATCAATATAGACTTTTAAGGTTGAACACATCAATCACACAAACTTAATATATTCTTCTTCTTGTATTAAGCAATGGTGTTTGTTTGTTCTAAACTACTCGTTTTGTGATTTTAATTTTTTATACATAGTCAAAACACACTAGGAGATTATACCGGTTGGTACGTTGGATGATGGTGGATAGGTTTGGGGATATGATGTCTAGCATTTTGAGCATTTTTAACTTCATTGAGCTGGCATTGATATCGTAATCAAATAACATTTCAACCATTTTATGCACCTACCCGCTTAGTTTGTACACGTGGGATCTAGTAAAGAGATTACATGATTTCTCGATTGCGTATTTTGGCTATCAACTATGCAATTCTTGTACACAAATCTTTAAATACACAAAATTTTTTAAAATGATCGTTATTTAAACCGTTATTTAAAATATTTTCAAAACAAAAATTAAATGACGTACGCGACGGACAAAACATACAAAATATAAATTCTATGATTATTATTTTAAATTTTAATGGAATTTTTTTTTTTTTTGTTAAAAGAAAACATTTTTAACAAATCGATTGATAAATTCAAAAATAATGTTGCAAATATTAAATTAAATGAATTATTAAATTCAAAATGTAATGCAATGTTATTGATTGAACAAATGGATATGTATATAACTAGTTGATGAGTATTTCAAGTCATAAAATCAATTGTTTAATAGCACTTTAAAATGGTTAATACGTAGTAAGCAAATTTACTGCTTTAAATTATTTCCATAAACAAAAATATAGAATTTCCCTAAGCAAATATGAAAGATAAAATATGAAATTTCTTTAAATAAAACGATTTATGGTTAAATAAAATCAAAATAATAACAACCGTACGTAAAAATTTATCATTCTTATGATTTTAATATGGAATTTTTTATTATAGGAATTTGAAATTTCTGAACAGAAAAAAGCTTCTGGCTAGATTTATTTTTAACATTATTTAAATTAAATTTTTACTAAATATACAAAACGGGTGGTAAAAGGGTGGTAAAGGCTCTAGACGGAACATATGCTAACCTATGTTTCCGATAAAAACTAGGAAATGCCATCTGGTAAAACATCTACAGCTCTGCCATCAAATCCGACTCTCACCTCCTCGAAGGTAGGTAACATAGTTATCTGCTGGGTACCACCTGGTAACTTGTAAGGCTAACGAGAGCGGGTGAATGCGAACACTTGGCGCAATATCTAAGTAAATCGATTTGGTTAGCACGTGCGCGGACGCGATCTATGGTAATTGAAATTGTGAGTGCCGGCACAAAAAAAAAAAAAAAAAAAAAAAAAAAAAAAAAAAATCCAGAAGCGTTTGACCTAAAATAGGCGGCTCCCTGGTCTGCGGCTGATCCCAGAGGGGCGGCAGTTAAAATCACCTGGCAGGAGGTATAAAATGCAACATAAAAACAAATAATAATGTATAGTCTAAATAACAAAATAAACTCGGTAGGGATATCTACCAAAGTGTCGGCAGAGACCACGGCTGCCGGCGAGGGCTTGGCTGAATGTACTAGACTTTCAGATGAGTCGCCAGTGGGGAACAACAATTTAGACAAGCTGATTAACCCTTTTAAAAAGAGTGCGAGGGTTCCAAGGTCGCCATCAAGGATGACCGAGCCAATAATTGATATACGGAGTCAAAATAATAAAGAACCAAACGAAAACCATATACTCCAAAAGAGGCTAAGCGAAATAGAGGCATTATGTATGTCACTAAAAAAAGAAATTTCGGCATTAAGAGCAGAAAACGAAGCTTTGAAAAAAAGAGAAAAACGTAATGCACCAAATGAAATCATCGAGCAAAAAGAATATTTCACGGATGAAGATGAATTGAGCAGAGAAACTGACTGGCTGCTCAAAAAAAACAAAAGATCAAATAAAAAAAGAAAAGCTACTTCTTCACCTGAAGTTGAATCGTCACCATCTGGTTTAACAAAAACCTATCAGGAAAAAAACTCCAAAACAACTGAATTTGTGAGCAAAAGGAAAACCAAAATTCCACCTCTAATCATAAGTAACATAAATGATTTCAAACCATTAAATAAAATGATGCAAGCTAAAAATATAAAATATGAAATAAAATTGCTAAACAATAAGCAGCTGAAAATAAATCTGGAGACGGAAATGGATTATAGAAATCTAGCTAAAGATCTCAATGATACCAAGTACGAATGGCATACTTATGAAAGCAAAATAAATAGACCAATAAAAGTCATGGCACGCGGCTTGCACCAATCTTGCATGCCAGAAGATATAATAAGTGAGCTTCATAATAGGCAATTCAATATCATCAATGCAGTAAATATGATAAAGAAAGTCAAGGAAAATGATAAACAGGTAACTGTTAAACTACCAATTTTCATGCTTACCTTTGATAGTAAGGAAGACATGAAAAAAATTTACGAAATCAATCATATTCAAAACATGATAGTTTATATTGAACCTCTGAGAAAAAGCAAAGATATTCCTCAGTGCAAAAGATGTCAGCGTTATAATCATACGCAAAAATTTTGTAATAGGGAGCCTATATGTGTGAAATGTGCTGGTAAACATTTAACAGCAGAATGCGATAAGCTGAAAACTTCACAGCCAAAATGCTCCAACTGCCAAGAGTCTCATCCAGCAAATTACAGAGGATGTCTTATTGCCAAAGAACTTCAGAAAAGGAGAAACTCTGTTTACCCAAAATTAGTTCAAAGGCAACAACCAAGAAAATTTATATCAAAGAAAGTAATAAAGGGAGTAACTTATTCTGCCATAGCAAAAGGCAAACTCAATGAAGATGTCTACCAAAGCAATAAAAATATGAAAAAAAATCGAGATTTCACTGCTGATGAAACACCTAGAATAGCTTATTCATCAAATGCAAATAATCAAACGCCGAGAAGAACTCGTTCGTCAAACAATCAAATTCCGAGAAGAGCTCGTTCAACAAATACGAAATTGATTGCAGAAAAAGAACAGCACGGAACTATATTAAAAACAATGGAAAAACTAATGAGTCTGGTAGATAGAATCTCACTAAGATTAGATAACTTGGAAAGTAGGTATACTGTTAAGTATCCTGATATGCCACATAACTCAATTAGATAATGAATAAGGACAAAATCACTATATGTACTTGGAATGCGAATGGCATTAACAACAAAAAACAAGAATTGGAAATGTTCCTAAACTTACGAAACATAGATGTCTGTCTCGTGTCAGAAACCCATCTAACAAAGGGGCACAATTTAGTAATTCGTGGATACAAAGTATATCATACAACGCACCCTGACAATCTACCAAAAGGAGGTAGTGCGGTCATAGTAAATGATCTTATTACCCATCATGAACATTGTAACATACAAAGTACAGAAATGCAACTCACAGCCGTACAAATAAGGTGCACAAAGCAAAATATCAACGTAGGAGCGCTGTACTGCCCGCCCAATCACGCTATTAAAAAACATATGTTCAAGAGCTTATTAATGAAATTAGGTGAAAGATTTATTCTTGGAGGTGACTACAATGCTAAACATCTAGAATGGGGCTCCAGGATGACCCTTACTCGAGGTAAAGAACTGAGAGAGGCGCTGAGAGAAACAGGTTGTTTATTTCTTTCAACAGGAAAACCAACATATTGGCCTGCAGATATAAACAAAACTCCTGATGTGTTAGACTTTTTTATAATGAAAAAAGTATCAACTAATTTCACATCTATAGAAGATAACTATGACCTCAATTCCGACCATTCTGCTGTCGTCCTAAAATTAAATACAACAATAGTGAAAAAATCTTGTAAACCATTTTTAACCAACTCATCTACAGATTGGTTAAGCTTCAAAAAGATTCTGCTAGAAAAAATTAACTTAAGAGTAACATTAGACAATGAGGAACAACTAGAAACTGCTACTGAAAAACTTATGCAAGCTGTCCAGTTTGCAGCTTGGAGTAGTACTAAGACAAAAAAATAAAAAAAAATCAGCCCTAGATATCCGGTGTATATCCTTAACATGGTAAAAGAGAAACGAAAAGCGAGAAGGAGGTGGCAACAAACGCGTGACCCATCCAGCAAAACGGATCTTAATAATAAAAGTCAGGAGCTAAAGAGAGAAATAAAGAAATTAAATGATAGATCTCTGAATTATTACCTACAAAATTTAACAGCTACTAAAGAAACAAATTATTCTTTATGGAAAGCTACGAGTAAAATGAAGAAGTCTATTGTGCATTCTGCACCACTGAGGAAAAATGATGGCTCATGGGCAAGAAGCGATAAAGAAAAAGCTGACACTTTTGCAGATCATCTCGCTGAAATTTTTAAGCCCAATGAAATGAACACTGTTATTGATCTAACTGAAATATATAACCATGAAGATATAAATATTCCCTTAATAAGTCGAAAAGAAGTAATTAAGGAAATAAAAAACCTAAAATTAAATAAAGCCCCAGGTTTTGATTTAATAACTTCAAATGTGCTAAAAAATATACCCAACAAAGTTCTCACACTCTTGGTATATATAATGAATGCCTGTATTAAACTTAAACACGTACCTAGTATATGGAAAGTTGCCGAGATAATAATGATCCAAAAACCAGGAAAGCCTGCTATCGACACCAAATCCTACAGGCCGATATCTTTGCTTCCTACAATATCGAAGTTGTTTGAAAAGTTACTATTGAGAAGGATTCAACCCCTCATAGAAAACAGGAATATAATACCTAATCACCAATTTGGGTTTAGGCAAAAACACTCAACAATAGATCAAGTACATCGAATAACAGACATTATAGAAAGGGCACTGGAAAATAAACAAATTTGTTCTTCAGTATTTCTAGATGTAGCCCAAGCTTTTGATAAAGTTTGGCATGAAGGACTCATCAAAAAGCTAAGTTGTTTGCTCCCTAAAAGTTATGTTCAATTATTTTCATCATATCTCTCAAATAGAGTTTTTCGAGTTAAAAATGAGAATGAATACTCCTCTCTAAGAGATATAAAAGCTGGAGTACCGCAAGGTAGTATACTGGGTCCAATTTTATATTTGTTATACACCTGTGATATACCCGATGTAGAAAATATAAAAATAGCAACCTTTGCAGATGACACAGCGTTGATGGCAGTTGGTTCTACTATAGAAGAAGCTACAAACAAACTGCAAAAAGCTAATGACGAAATTTCCAACTGGTGCAAAAAATGGAAAATTAAATTAAATGAAGCCAAATCTAGTCATGTAAACTTCACCTATAAAAACATAGTAACTCCTCTCTCAGTTAAAATTAATGATGTCGTGATTCCATACGAGAATAAAGCTAAATATCTTGGCATGACCTTGGATGCTAAACTGAAATGGAAAGAGCATGTAAAAATCAAAAAACAAGAACTCCAGTTCAAATATAGAGAAATATACTGGCTGATTGGGCGCAATTCTACGGTCTCGACCTATAACAAAGTTTTGATGTATAATCAAATATTGAAGCCAGTCTGGGCATACGGTATTCAAATATGGGGATGTGCTAAACAAATCCATATTCAAACTATCCAAACATTCCAAAATAAGGTACTGCGCAACATAGTCAATGCTCCATGGTATGTTCGCAATGCCGATATTCATCGAGATCTGAAGATCTCATCTATAAAAGACGAAATAATTAAATGCGCTGCACGGCATAAAACTCGTCTGATCCAAAATGTCAATACCGAAGCTTCTAGCTTAATTGACAATCAAAACTTTGTGAAGCGACTAAAACGAACAAGACCACTTGAGTTAGGTTAAAACCTTTTATCTATTAAAACCTTATTGGATTTTGGTAGATCAAAGGTATCTATGTTTCTTTGAGTTAAATGTAAATTAATGGTTAGTCTATAAGACTAGTTTTAATGTTGCAATAATGATAGGAGTTTTTAGTGGGTTAAAGTCCCACAGTCCTTCAAACTGCCTTCCCCGGTAATAGGTAGTCCCTGAAGCCTCTTTCGATGATTTACTACTATCTGGAAAAAAAAAAAAAAAAAAAAAAATATACAAAACAACACTGTTTAATATATTTTTTGTTTTGTACTTTTTTTAGGGGAAAATAATTATAACAAATTAGTTGATGAAGCTTCATTATACCAATGTGTTGTGAATGATTTGTAAAAATATCCCTCATTACAAATTGTTCAATGCTTTTGGCAATATAAAACTATTAATTGTATAGTTAATTAAATTTTATCAACCCAAGCTTAATATAAATTATTGATAAAAAAATATAACGTTCTACTTTTTTTTTTATAGTTTTGTTACTTATTAGACTGGTCTAGTTTTTTTTTAAATAGTTTGATTTAATTGCATAATTATTAACAAATATATAGGAGTGTTCGTAGTTGCAGTAAAACATGCGTCGGTGTCTTGCAGATTTTTTTCTCTGTCACTATGAACAAAAAAACTTGCGCAGGCGTGCAGAAAACTGTTTAGCAGTCATTCTTGTTCATAGAAGCAGCACATGCACAATTCGTTTATATAGTTATATTATATTATTTATAATTATATTATTATATATTTTTATATATATTTAATATATTTTAATATATTTTATATATATTTTTTTAAATATATTTAATAAATATTTCTTTCAAATATATTTTTTTTAGATATTTAATATATTTTAATACATATATTACTTATATATTAAAATATATTAAAATTATTATACATTTTTTTTAATATATTTATTTTATTATATTTATATTTATATATTATTATTATAAACACATTTATTTTATTTTAATAATTAATTTTTATTTTTTAGTTAAATATTTTCTCACGACATTCTTATTTATTAAATGTTAAATGACATACACTTTAAAAATAATTCTAAATGCTGACGCGGCCTCGATTACTATGAACACAAGCGCCTGCTTTTTATCTGCGCAGAATTTTTGATGATATGCAACTACGAACAAAAAATCTTTTTTGTTGCGCAGGCGCGACCACTACGAACGCGCCTTATATCTACTTATTAGTCTTACTAGCGAACTTACTTTATTTCCCAAAGATTTTTGTCATTAACAACCGCGACGTTTATTAACCCTGCTGGATTATGATATATTGCACAATCAATTGTAATAAACTTTCGTCTAGTAATAGACGTCTGATGTGCTTGCTTGCATTAAATGTGACAGTATAAAAGTGACTGAAATGAAAATATTTTTCTTGTTTTTGCTTTTCTAAAGTAAAATATTCCAAAAAACATTTGTTGAATAATTATATATTATTATCTGATGTCAGAATACTAACATGGGTTATCACAAGATGCGGTTCATTCAACTAACATCTATTCAAGATTAGTCATCCAAGACAGACAGATGCAGACCTACTTACGAGAAAACGAACCTTCGCCTCAGCTTAGACCTTATACTTGAATGTCATGCCATTTAGAGTTTTGGTTATCACTAAAAATAAAATGAAAATATGCTATTATGAAGGCGAAGTACTCTGCAATAGATATAGTTTTCCACATTTAAATTAGTCTATACCACAAAAAATGTGATCTATTGTATGTGATTGTGTATTCCAAATTTCCAAATCATCCCATAGACTTGGAATTATAATAAAAATAGGTCGCAGAGAAGATATAAAATTTGTCTGGTACACAAACCGCATGATTCAGAAATTGACATTAACGCAACAACAGAGTTCGCCAAGGTCTTCAATTATAAACAATCAAACGCGGAAGTACAATTGATCTGAAAACGTCTCATTTACACAGAACACTGTACAGAGTTTAAAAGAATAATTGAGAATTATGAGTTCAATTAGTTAGTCAGAAATTTGGCCTGATTTTTGGACCAATTTTCAATTTTGATATAAAATGATCTTTTCTGAACTTATTAACGGTATCATAACTTATCAAAGGCTTAACCAACTTCCATTAATATTTTTATTTTAGAAAACAATTAATAATTATTCCACTTAGCCATAGACAATGCTAATAGGAAGTTATAAATCAGGTTCAATTACATTAAAAATGCGTAAAAACGACAAAAACTGATTTTTACGTTCTTTATTATTTAAAATTTGTATAATTGTATACAATAATCAAATATATAAGATGTTATAATTGTTAAAATAATAAAATGAACATGTAAACGTAGTTTAAGTTTAATGTATTCTTATATGTCATTTATCAAACTATAAATTTGTACTAGATATCAAAACTATTTATTGTACTAACAGTTATAATAATAATATGAAATAAATTTCTTCCTTCTCTTGTTGTACATGAAACTGAGTGGACGTGTTTTTATTTTAACAGTGATGGTGTGAAGTAGCTTAACTAAGTGATAAGATAATCTACATAATAAAATTTAAATATATAATAAAATTCTAGTTAAATTTGTATCCTTTTTCTAGTTCATGTTGTTTCTGGGACGTACCATTTCTTTATGTTTCATCATTCTACTGTACAATGAAAGAATCTGCTGTATAGATTATTTTCAATTATAATATTTTGAACACACCATGCAAGTTTTGTCGCAGCTCTCACAACCTTCTTTTGGAAAAATTCTTTACTTGGACAATTTTTTTGCAGCAATGCCACATAATTCGATGGGATATAAGTCCAGATTAGTTTAAAGCAGTAAATGGAAAGTAATAATTGCTATAAAAAACTTTACATTACCTAACATTGCGATGCTATAATAAAATATTCAGAATTGTAACTAAACTTATATAGTTATCTAATTTTTAAAAAAATATGTGAAACATGAATTTCTACATAAACTTAGCCATCACTATGATCTGCCATCACTGTCAAAAACTTTTCTTACTTTCTATTAGACTATTTTATAACACTCTCTTCGATGCCTGGATGTTATAGTTATAGGTATATAATATATAGATTCATCCCGGTATTGAATATTAGCAATAATAACCATTTTTTTGTAAACTGTATAAAATTCTACTATGCGTTCGATTTCTATTTTCACTAAATCACTGATATTTAATACACCAGTTCCATTTCATGAAATTTGGCTATTACCAATACCTCTTCTGTATCCTTAGATTTTCCAGTGGACACTGAGTTGAAAAATATCGCATTTTTGACCTCGCATCATATGTCTAAGATATGTCAAAATAATGTCAATTATTTATGTGTTCTACATTTGCAGGAACGTCAACTTTATTTTATTTATACTATAAAGAAATTTATGATTTATAGTATATTTATTTTATACGACCATATTTTTTCGAATTTATATGACTCTTTTCCATAATAGTACTGGTAGAAAATACATAACATTTTAAAAAGCACAAATGAAATTTAAATCTCTGCAACAAAAGTCCTTTTCATATTTAAAAAAATGCACTCTAGACTATTTCAATGATATTTAATTTTTTGCTCACAGGTCCAATTTTAATTCAGCCAATAATTAAAAACTATAGATACGCATTCAGTTGGAAAATTGGAAGCACTTTTGTTCGTTGCCCTTCTTTTATTTTTATATCTCAAATTTCGTTAAATTAATTCAGAAAAGAAATGAAAGACAAAGATGTTAGCATATTCAACTTAAGTGTCATAAATATTTAGAAAACTACTTACAATCAACCTAATGAAAACGAATACTTTTCGTTTTATTTAATTTTTGAAATCTTTATGCTCGAGACAACAATAATTGTGATAGAAATTTTAATCTCGTGAGATTTTTCCACGGAAATTAAGTTCATTTTTCGAAAACAATGTAAAGACATTGAATAACAGTACCTTTAAAATTTTCTTGTAAATACAAAATAGGTTTGACATCTACATACATCCTTACTTTATAACTAAATCCATTGAAACTACAAAGAAAAAAATTTTACTACATAAAATTTTAAATTATTTAAAATAAAAATAGCAATCGTACCTCCATAGTAAAAAAACCAACAAAACAAAAAAAAAAACAAAAATCACAAAAATGATTTTTAACTTTCATTTTGAGATAAGTTTTGTAATTAACATTTTTCCTCCTGTTTATCAGATTTATTATAAATTCACTTTCGTTCTTTGAAATTCTGTCTTATTGTCCTTTGCATAAGGTATGTATTGTGTTTCAAAATATAAAATGAGAAAATGGTGTCTTGTTAAATGTTTTGTAAAATGTGAATTGTGAAAGCTCAACAACTCATTTCCAAAGAAAAAAATCTTCTTACAAACTAATACAAATGAATATAAAATAGAGAAATAAATCAACAGGAAAAAAAAAATTAAAAAAAATATAAAAAACAAACAAAAAAATATTCAATCAATGTCTGGAGGGCATGACAACAAAACAAAAAGGGACATTAATAAAACATAACAAAAATAAAAATCAAACAACAAGGACCTGAGATATAAAAATCTTTCCTTGTTTCAAAACAATTTGCAAATTTTTTTATTCCTAGTCTATACACCTATACACTCATAATAAAACATTGTGCATAATTATTCTTTATTTATAAGACAGAGATGATTTCCATAATTATGTGTAAAAATTTCCTATATTTTATTATTGGATTTTCTTCTTGAACCTTCATGTCTTCTTCCGACAAATATTTCCCCCTCTTAAAACTCTGTGAACTTTTTTGTATGTTCTTGACAGTAGCTTAAGTAGAATCAAATTTTCGTGCTTAATTACGTACGGTACTGCAAGTTTATACTACAATATCTACAATGTTTTTCGAGTATTTATTTCTCAATTTACTGGCTTATGAACTTATTAAATGTGTAAAACTACTGCTATTGTCCGGAACTAAGCCTTCTGAAATAGAATAACTTTATTTTTTGTTATTTATTTTATCCCATAAGCAAAGAGTACTGCACCAGGACGAAAAACCCATAAAGCATTTTTTTACTTCATCAGGAATCGAACCTGGAACATTTCGGTTGAAAGGCAAACGCTCTACCTACTGCACCACCCAGCGTGTTGCGTCACCCACATGATTATTATATCAATTCAATTTATTATGTTAATCAACCGCGATATCTGCCGACATACTGTCTCAATTTAATTTTCTTCTTATACCAAAAAATTCTTCTTCTAGCTGTGTTTTTTAATTCCTCCGTGATTCTTATTTCAGTTCAATTTCATATGTTACGTCTCAATATTTATCGATATACCGTTTGTTACCTTACATTTTCTTTTGCTGCCGACAAATTCTCCTTCTCTTCTGACTGTATAGCTTAATTTACTCATGAGTCTTTTTTCGATTTAATTTCTTATGTTTCGCAACCCCAATATCTGCCGATAATCCGTCTATCTTATATTTACCCCTCAACGATAAATCAGAGCGATTAGTAGTTTTTGTTTCCCAAAATATCACCTTGATTTTCTTATTTCGATGGAGTGAAGAAGTTTTTTTTAGTATTTGGTGAATTGCGGTATTTTCCACAGTTTCAATGTCTCAAATCTTTAACATGCGCTTGTAATACTACATTTTGAATGATTCTGTGAATCGACCCGAAAATCCGCGTAAAAAAAGATATGAAGTGCAAAAGTAGGGGATAGGTTCCAAATTTCAGTTGGATTATTTGCAATAATTTTTATTTATATTAACAATTTAAATTCAGTATAGATTTTTGATAGAACACTGTATGTCCTTAGAATCGATGGTAATTTTGATTAAGAAACAATCGATCGATCTTTTCCTAATCTACAAACATAACCCAATCTATAAAGCAGTGATTTTGTGCTCAGTTATGAAAAAACAAATCATGAAATGAATATATTAAAAAAGTGTACTTGTTTTGTTGAAATTGAAATTGTGCTTACTTCAACCGTCGTCAAGCAGTTCTTCAATTATCTTTGAATGTCAGAGTGTGCTTCTCTGGTTCCAGGTACTTCTTTAAACCGTATTGTGTGGTTTTCATTTCTGGCCCTATTTTTACATTGTTTTTAAATATATTGAGAATGTGTCAAAATGAACACTTTCACTTAAAATAAAAATACTTTCATTTGAAATGAAAAACTTTCAATTGAAATGAAAAAATTTTACTTGAAGTGAAAAAACTTTCTGTTAAAGAGAATTTTGCTAATTATATATTTTTATATTAACTCACCAGCATCTATTGGGTTATTTACTTATTTATTTATTTATTAGCTTTTGAGGCTCTGTATTTTGGTCTTATATTCAGAACCTCAAAAGCTTAACATGGCACAGAAGTTCATTAAATATTCAAAGATGTCTTTAGATGAAATTTAGGGTAAAATCGAGCACGATTTTGTTATTGTTCCATTTTGTTTTTTTGAATATTGTTCCATATTCTTGCATATTTCTTTACGTTCCAAGTCCAATAAATTCTACTCATTTCACTCTTTATCTTTTGACGTTATGTTCTTTTTACTATTATCAATTTTTGATTAGGTTATTCCATTATTGTTTCTCTCTCTCTCTATATATATTCTTTATATTCACATTTTTGCCACCAAATATTTTTCATATTAAATTTTTCTTTTCAAAAATATTCCTCCAGTATACTTCAATAACTTCAATCATAATGTCAAATGATAAAATCAATCACCTTATGTTACACATTCTTTCCTTTGAGAAACAAGATACTTTATCAATAAATACAACAATTTTATATAAAAACAATATAAAAGCATTTCATTTAAGCGAATCCGTTTAAGCGAAGCGAAAAACACTTTACAGAACCCAAGTAAAATGCAAGAAAAATGTTCCATCTTGTAAGAGATTTGTACCTTTTCTGTTAGTGTGTAAGATCAAGTAACAAGTCAACCGTTTTTGCAGAGGATATTTTTTCTTTTAGATCTAACATTTTTTTGTTAATTTTTGTTTTTTTTTTGTTGTTGTTTCATTGTGTTCACAAACAAGAAGCATTAAAGGATATTTTTTTTTATATCAAATGATTTTTTTTTTAAATTTACAGTTTTTTTTTTTTTTTTTTTTATAATGTCTTGACAAAATGTCAAATATAGGAAATTGAAGAATTTAAAGAAAACTGTGAGTTTTAAATTAGGAAAACTTATTTGTAATTGTGTAATGTATGTGTAAGTGTATGTAAATAGATTATATGACAAAATTATATAGGAAAAAATTACATAAAACAAAATTAAATGTGGACAAAACTACATGAGGCAAAATTTTATATGGATAAAATTACATAAAGGAAAATTATATAAGACAAAATTTTACATGTACAAAATTACATATGTACAAAATTACATATTTAGAAAATTACATATATGTACAAAATTACATATAGATAAAATTACATAAATGAAATTACATATAGATAAAACTGCATATGAATAAAATTACATAGAGACAAAATTTTATATGAATGTAATTACACAAGACAAAATTATGTAGGACAAAATTACATAAGACAAAATTGCATAAGACAAAATTACGTATAGAAAAAATTACATAGAAAATAAATTTTATATGTACAAAATTACATATAGACAAAATTACATAAACGAAATCATTTAAAGAAAAAATTGCATATGAATAAAATTACATAGAGGCAAAATTTTATATGAATTCAATTACACAAGACAAAAGTAAATATATGACAAAATTACATAAGACAAAATCAAATTAGACAAAATTACATATGGGCAAAATTTTATATTTCTATGTAATTTTGTCGTAAATAATTTTGTCTTGTATAATTTTGTACCGACACCATGTAAATGAATGTTTAAATTATAATACAAATGCCCTTATCTATATAAAAAATGCGAAAGTTTAAAATTTAAGAAAATAAAAAACAGAACTCGAAATAATGACGATAAAAAATTGAAATTTTAGCCATAACAGAAAAATGTTCCGAAACAAAGTTGAATGAAAACAAAGAAACAACGATACAGTTGTATAATAAAAAAAAAAATATTAACGATTCAAACTGTTATGAATAGTATTAAATTGTGATATTTCAGGAATTATTATACATGAATTCCACAGGAATATAAAAAGTATGAACGAATAGATAAAAAATAATAATGCGAATTTATTTCTAATCTAATCAAGATGAAAATATTGTACGGGAAGTATCACTTATAAACAAATCAATTGTAAAAAATTGTTAAAAATCTGTAAATTAAAATTTCAATCACCCAGATTTGCTAATTAAAGAATTTTTGCTAACAACAATTTTTTTTTTATTTTGCTCTAAGGGAGACATTCAGTACTTTGTAAGATTTTTTATTTTTATATGTAAACAACATGACTGACTTATGCTGCAAAACCCAATGATAAATCATCCATAACAATCTAGTTATATGCACTTTGTTAGTATCTAATGATGGGTAGTTACATATTTTTGTGACGCTTTGGTCGTCTAACACCGTTTGAAACCAACAATTTATACGCCAGTATATTCGGATGAGATACTAATCTCGTTTGGTATTCGCAGCATGTGTGTCTAATATCTTTCTTTATGGATCTCATCTGTAGGTATTGATGTAAAATATCGTAACTTATGAACCATGGTATGCATACTTAATACTCTTAATATTTTAAGACTGAAATCACTGCAATATTTCAATATTAGAATTGCGCGAGTTATGGTTTAGTATAGGACACATATCCCATAAACAACAATCATCATCATGTTTCATAAAATTAACGTAATATTCCAATAGAACTTTACATGTTGCATAATCATTTTCTCATAATAAATTTATAATATTGCATAATTATTTTCCCATCAATTTAATGTAATATGGTACTTTAATAATTTTAATAATATTAACTAATGCACTTTCCTGTTTTTCCAAATTGTGAACTAATTGTAAACATTAAGTAAGCATTTTTATAACTAACCAAAATTGTATTTAAAAAATGAAAAAATAATATATCATTGATTAATATTCTGGCTTAGAAGTAAGAAAGTGCGAATAAACTTGTATTTTAAAATTAAACTTTTGTTTTCTTTAAGTTATCATTCATGTCACGAAAAAGATTACTAATCAGTTTGTCAAAAATTCAAATTAGGTTAATGTGTTACAATTTCACACTATAGTACAATGTGATTAACTGCCATTGAGTTAATCCCTGCAGACGCTGCTTGAAGAGAACAGACCTTTTTTTCTGATTTTATTTAATACAATTAATTTATTATTATTATTTTTATTGGTTTTTCAAACTTAGTATAGAATCTTCGTTAATTTGATTTCTTTTGACTTGCATGTTAATCATGTTACGACACATTGCGGCTCGGCTTTTATAGATGAAAGCAAAGAAATATCCGAGGTTTCCTTGAACCCACATTTTTTATTTTCTTGTTTGTGGTGTTTCTTAGTCTTGACGCCTGCTGACATATATTTTTTGTACGCTTGATACCTAGTTTGCAAAATTGGAAAGATCTACACAAGGTATTCAATGTATTCCATAATGCAAAAAAAAATCAGAAACAAAGTAAAGAAAATTAAGAAAACAGAAACATTTTTAAACAAATTAAAAAGATTAACTTCCAGTCCACAAATAAGAAGTAGTCACTTCATTCAATTAATTTTTTATTTACATTACGAATGACTTTAATTTGAATATGTATTTTTTTCCCGGCATATTAGATTGAATCAGTCTATCTATTTAAAATAAAATATACATACAAGCAAACGAAAAAACCCCCGAAACTTAGTTTATTAACCTTCAAATAGCTGTACGTTTTTTTTTATCTTGAGAAAGCTCAGTATATACATCAAAAGCAACCGCTTTAGTCTACTTTAAAATTTTCTAATTTGTTTTAGAAGATTAAGGACTTAGGACACAGGCTCTATGTATCACAACAGTCTGTTGAGATCTATTGTGGATTCTATTTTGTATTTCAGAATTATATTTTTCCATTTGATGTGTTTGACAAAGTATATCACTTATCCATCCATACTCAATAGCGAATCATGTATAGAGATTTTCATCGATTTTGTCCTATGATATAAGGAAGAAGGAATTCAGAAGATGAGTCTGCTTATTTGTTGGCGTGATTGGCTTTGAAAATTGTTCAACTCTTCAAATTTGCAGCATTTACAGCATTTATGTGTTCCTATTCTTTCATTTAAGCAGTCACAATTTTTTTTTTTTTTTTTTCAAATAATTTAATAGTTCTGATAATAGGTTGAACCCATAAATATTAATTCTCCATTCTCTATTCTATACTACACTATAAATTATGTTAATTATTTTCTATAGTTTATTTTAGAAGCAATTTCATGAAACCCTAACTGCCTTAAAGAAAAAAAATTTCAGGAAATATTTAATTTTTAAACAATTGATTTGTTTAGTGTCTAGGACTGAGTACACAGAAAAATATCAACATTTTTTATTGATTTTTTATTCAATATTACTGTCAATCATTTTAAATATACTTAAATCATTAAATGAAATTAAATAAACATTATCTTACTAATTTGCAACTTCTGAAGACGTGTTTCTCATTAAATTAAAAATAATGAGTGTGAATTTAATTATTAGCTAAAAGTCATTTTAATTACAAATTAATTGTAAGTTCTGACAGGCTAAGCAAAATTTATTTTTTCTTCTTTTTATTATTTTTCTTGTTTTGTTTTTTGTTGTTTTGCTATTTAAAATGAAGAATTCATTTTAGAAACACGCGCATTATTATTATTATTATTTTTTTATTATTTTTCTATTTTATATCCTTATTATGTTCTTAACATAATACTTAAAACAGAAACAAACTATATAGGAATAATTCAAGTCAAAAGGATTTTTACTGTCAACAAGAAATTTCCTTTTCTTGAAAATTCTTCATTATATCAAAAAGATAAAACAAAAGATTTCTATTTATATCATTTTCTACTCCCTAGAAATGGATGGGGGTTGGGGGTGGGGATTTAAGAAATAACAAATAAAACAATTTTGCACATGAAGATAGAAGTTTATTCATTAAACCATTATGTATTCAATTCATGTACCATTTTCAAGAAAGTAAGTAGATAATCAATTAAATTTTAAATTTTACAGTTACTTTTATTTTATATAAAAAAAATTAAGAAAGCATTCCGTACTTGAATGAGGATTTTCCTTTAAAAGAGAATACTTTTGAAATTTAAAAAAATAAATGCGTATTTTGTAACTCTAACTCTAACTGTAAGATTAAATAATGTTAAAAATGTAAAATTGAAATAATTCCAATTGAATTTCGAAAATTTAATAACTCAAGGCATATAAAAATAACATCCTACTCGTATTTTATAAAGCTGATGTTGGTTATAAAACAACAACACATTTTCAAATTGTTGTAAAATACGACTCATATAATTTTATTACATTAATACAAGTAGTATTTTATAATCGTTTGAAAAGTAAAGAAAAAACGAAGAAGGGTAGAGAATTTTCATTTGAAAACCCCTTCTATCTTAATTTATTTTAAATAGTAGGGCTAGAAATTCTTATTTTAAAATACCAAAATATTTGGTAATGGATTTTCTTTTCTTTAATTATTTAATAAAAATTTTAAAAAATTTGTAGAAAGTATTGTTTAGTTTAGAAAATGTAACAAACTATGCTACTTCAGGAGGCTTAGTTTCTGATAATATTCAAAGATTTCCACATCAAATAATCAAATTGATAAAAAAATATAAATACTTGAACAACATTAGTAGTATTGCGATTAATTAAAATCGTAGTACCGAAATTAATTTACTCAACTTAAACTACTGAAAATAACAGTAAAAATATATAAAACCGTTCTAAGCTTGCCGCTGGAATTTTGTTTTTATTTCAACAGATACCAACGCAAATAAACTAGCTATTTGATAATTTTATAAACAGTCACAAAAAAATATTGAAAATGCAATGCAAGCCAAAATTACACAATTTAATTTTATTAATTTATCTATTTATGCTTAATTCAAACAAATTACAAGTTACAATATCTTAATCTAGTAAAATAAACAAACAAAAAAAAAATCAAAAATTTAAAAATAACAATTAAAATTACATAAAATACAATAAAATAAGAAAAAAATAAAAAGTTTTAAAATATAGAAATTACTATTAAAATTAAATTACATACACATATAAATATTATTACAAGTACACGTAGATTATGGTAGAAGTAAATATAAAGTTTTCTTTAATTTCAATTTACTGAAGGAAAAATCAATAAAATCTTTATACTCATTAATAGCCATAAACATTCTATTAACTGGTTCATATTTCCCATAGTTAGTTCGGTGAAATACCAAGCTAAAAATACTTTCCGAACGGAAACGGGTACTTGTATTTAAATGTGTCGATCAACTGCTTAACAGCCTGTGAATCAATTTCAGCATTTAGAATTTGCAATAAAAATACAATATCAGAAACAGTTCTTCGGGATTCCAACGTATTTAATTGTAATAGTTTTAGCCGGAAGGAAGAATAAAAATAAGCAGGAAGAATAAAAGGGTCAGACCACGGTAAGCTACGAAGAGCAAACCGAAGAAACTTTTTCTGAATAGCTTCAAGTCTATCGATATGATTACGATAGAATGGTGAACAAACAGGATTTGCATATTGCAGATTTGAGCGAACAAGGCAAATATATAAAGCTTTAATGATGTATGGATCATCAAGATTTGGATTGTATACGAAAGAGGGATGTCACCGGAATTCAAGCTGGGCTCAAAGTTTCAACTTTCAATCGCAGAACCCTTTCAGTATATTTCAAATCAATAAATTATATTTTTAAGAAAAGTAGTATGTATACCCGGTGTTCTAGAGTATGCGTATCAGCTTTTTAAAACGGGAAGGACCCGTACTTTAAAATTAAAATATTTTTCTTAACTAAATCGATGGTGCTCTATCGATTGGTGATATTTTCAACTTCCGGGAAGGACCGCACATAGATTTTGTAAGACCAAAAATTGCCGAAATTGACCGAAATCGAGATTTTAAAAAGGAAAGGGGTACTTTTTTATGCAAATTCGAATTCTACGTGAAAAAATTAGAAACATTTATAAAGTACATTTTTTTTCGTGTTTTTTTTTTTTTTAGTGTAAACTTTGTAAGTACCCAAAACTGATAAAAAAATATACGAATATGAAAAACAAATTTTTTTATAAAAACGATTATTATTAATTTTGGTTTACGAAAGGAAAATATGTTGGATTTTTGTTTTATTATTATTAATTTTAAAGAAAAATAATGAGAAAACAGAAAAATGATTTAACATAAGTTTCTTATTTTGTTGTAGAATCTGATTTTGCATTAACAAAAAGTCTTCCCATTTGAAAATCTCGATTTCGGCCATTTTCGGTGATTTTAGAGATTAAAAAACTTTTTTCCCATCTTCCTCGGAAGTTGAAAATTCACCAATCGATAGAGCACCCTCGATTTAGTTAAAATTTAATTTTAAAATAACGGCTGGAACACCCGGTATATGTTTTAATCTCGTCATACATTGCATATGGAATGCAGTATAATTATTAGTAGCTTAAAAACCTTGCATATATTCTGTATAAGTTGTTTTCGGTTAGGCCAATTTTAAAAGATGCTTTTTTACTAAATGCTGAATATTATTCCTACCATGCTGTGGATCTGTTTCCTATTGAAACTTAAAAGCCTTTTAGTTTTCTCTAGCGAGCATTTTAACATGAGCATTTTCGCTTAGCGATTGCCAGGAGCATTAACACAGAACGACCCATTACTCTTAACTGGGCATTAACCCATTAACTTTTTACGCCAGCTAAACTTTTTCTAATGGTGACACAGCTAAAACGTAATTATCATGATATTCTTCTATTTCTAACGTTTAATTAAAATATTATATATAATATGAGCCACCGATTTTACTTCACAATGATTTGGTTTGAATGACAACGATTTATTGGTTTTACGTACATTTGTCTGAAAAGGGTACGGTAATCCTCAATAATAATCTATTTTTGTCTTGCTATTTTTGGATTTTTCAATAATTTAACGGTTTTCTGCACTTTCTCTCTCAATACTTCAAAAATATAATACGGTACATCGTCCTCGTTACTTTCGTTACTAGTCGTTACTTTCGTTACTAGTCGTTACTTTGCTCAAATAAATACCGCCATTTGCGCTCTAACTATTAAAGGAATGAAACAAATCCAGAAAATTATAATCATCCAGGACATTGTCGATTTCTCTCTCACCCAAAATACCTTAAAAAGGTGCTTATATTATTTATAGTTTAACCTGATCTTAAGCTTATAAACAAAGGGTATAATACTTTATAATGGACAATATACATGATGAAGTACAACAACGGGGTATTAAGGGTTCCACCTTTACTTATACCATGGATATCGCAGAGTTAGAAGATGAAATTATGCCAACTTTGAAAGGTTCTACTGCTGTATTAGTGATTGGTAAAAATATACATGAAGCAACAAATAAACTGCTGTAGCAATATCTTCAGATGGTATAAAAGATGATAAAATGAGCCAAAATTAGATTCACAAGTTTATTTCATAAATTAGAAAATATAGTCGCACATTTTACACAATAAACAATGTCGTCATAACATATCCAAATATCCAAATGATATTCTTCGTGATATTCCTCCCTGTAAATCGATCTTCCGCAGAACTCTGCCAATTTTGTACATTCATTTTTTGGCAGTTATTTTCGATATTCATTCTTTGATATTCTCCGTTCTTTAATCTTTTTGGACCAAAGATTTTTCGGATTATTTTTCTTTCGAATATACGTAAATGTTCTTTGTCTCTTAATGTAAGTGTCCAGCATTCACATCCATATGTTACATGTTACTATTGGTTTAATTATTGTCTTATATAACACAAGTTTTATTTGTCTAGTAAGAATTTTGGATTGTAGTAAATTTTTATTAACAAAGTAACTTCTATTTCCTGTATTTATTCGCTCCTGTATGCACGAGTGCTATTCTTTGATTGGTTTTCCTTGTCATTTTCATATATTTTTTCTTGTTTTCGTTAATTTCCAGACCAACTTGTCTTGTCTTTTGTTCTAGTATAATAAATTTTTCTGCCATTTTCCTATAATTTTTAGCTACAATTGCTATATCGTCAGCGTAGACGATAATTTGGAAGGATTTTGTAAATATATTATCGCCTTTATCAATTTCCTCTGCGGCTTGTTCTAAGACCATATTAAATAACAAAGCTGAAAGTGCGTCTCCTTGTCGTACTCCCTATTTAATTTCAAAATATATAGAGGTTGTACTTTGCATCATGACTTTTGCTCGTGAATTTAACATGGTTCCAGTTTAGCTAATTTGCGAGGTACACCAAGTTTTATTAGTGAGTATGCTATTTTATTTCTATTAATGCTACCGAAACTTGCTTGTAATCAATAAATAAAATGTGTAAATCTTGACCAAATTCATAGCATTTTTCCATGTTTTGTTTTAATAAATATATTTGGTCAACAGTGGATCTTTGTTTACGAAAACCGCACTGATATTCGCCAAGCCTTTCTTCAGCATACGGTTCGATTTTTTCGTATACTATATTTGACAGTATTTTGTACGCTGTGTTTAGTAGCATAATCCCTTGATAATTATTACAGTTAGTTCTATCTCCCTTCTTATGAATTGGTCTTAGTACACTTATATGCCATTTTTCTGGTATGGTTTCATTAAGCCATATTGCACATATTAATTTAAAGTGTAAATGTTCCCCACTTTTATATAGTAGTTCGGATGTTATCGAATCTTCCCCTGGTGCTTTATTATTTTTTAGCTTCTTTATAGCATTATTTACATCATTTAATGAGGGTTAATTTATAATTAATTTGGCTGTGTATATGATGATACATTCTGTTTGATTTTGTTCGAAGGTTTTATTTAATATTTCTTCGTAATACTCAGCCCATCTATCTATAATTTGTTGATCTGAAGTCAATAGATTACCCTCTTTATCCTTGCATGATGTTAATCTTGGCTGGAAGCTTTTAGTTTGTCTATTGATGTTATTATAGAATTTTTTAATATTTCCCCTTTTATGTTCTTCCTGTTTTTAAAATTTTATTTTTTAGATAAATCCCTTTCTTTTGTTTGTATATTTTTGTGGCTATTTTTCGTTTTTCTTTATAATACATTCAAAATATCCACATATTTAAAAATAAAGTATTGTGAAAAGTGAAACAATGTCAATACTTTTTGGTATGTATACGCAATATCCTTGCATTCATAGAAATATTAGAATCACTATCATAAAAAACGAAATAACAAAACTAGCTGGTACGCCGCAAAAGTCTTCTCTCTTAACATGTTAATATTAAGAAGTATTACTCTTAGTTGACAACTAAAACTTTGTTAGACAACTTAAACGATCGACTAAACTGTATTATCCTAAAAATTTTATCTCTCAATAAGTTCTAGTGGGATTTTACTTGGTCAAAAATATTTGAACTAATAGGACCGAAATAATATTTTTGTTAGTCTAATATAGACTAGTTTTAATTTTTTTTCTTGCATTTCAATTGTTTTTTTTTTTCTCTTGCTAACACAGGTGTACGAGTGAACTTATCTTTACCTAAACTTCATATCAACTGTTGTCGAGCCCTGATTTAAGAATCAATAAATAATATAATTTAAATCAGTTTTACACATTTTGATTTACTTTTTAAATTGTTTTGATGTATTATTTTTTATTATTTTTTTTATATTATAATTTTATGTTATTATGTTTCTTGTTTTAGTTTTTTTTTATTATCCTTAATTTTCATTTTTATTTTTCTTTGCAATTATTATGAGTTTTATTGCAAGTTTAAATTTATTGCAACTTGTTTGATTTAAACAAAGTAAATAAATAAATATTTATAAAATATTTATTTACACATTATTATGTACATTTAAGAAGTATATATATACACTCTACACGAGCGATTGATCTCATTTGAGAAAGAAAAATAAATAAAAATAAATAACATGAAAAAGGATTCATCAGGATAATTAAAGCAGACTTTTCTAATCAATTTTTTTTTTATAGATAATAACTGTTAGATGTAATGGTTGGAAACCACATAGATAACGTCTGAGCATTATATAGGATTTTATAAATTTTTCAAAATTGGAAACTCATTTCCACCGATAATTTTAACTTTAAAGTTTTTAAAATAAATTAATAATTAATAAATTACATAAGTGTACATAAGGATCTTGAGTACACCGTCGGATACTATAAATTAATCATTTGGAGTTTTACGATTAGAAATTTAAACAGCAAAAATATATCAGAAAATTGTACTCCAGCAGTTCAATAATCTAAATTGCTTAATTGTGAAATTGCTAATCGAAATTCTAGCCTTTTAAACAACCCTGCAATATTATCTGATTTTTTATTAAAAATATTATTTATTTATAAAGAGCAGAACCTTCCAGTCTAAACAAATTCAATAAATAAATAAAATTAAATTGAAAATTTCTATTTCAATATAAAATGATTTAAAAAAAATTCGATTAAATAATGAAAGTCATAAAATTTGTTTTTGGGGCTCAGAATTTTCAAATATTTGATTTTTTTAGGATCCAAGACTATAATATAATTTCTACATAATTATATTAATTGTGATTTTAAATAATTGAAAGAAAATAATATATAGAGTCTCAATCGGATAACATTTCAAAAAAAATTATTTATTTTTTGTTATTTTAGTTCTTGAAATCAATTCCAATTCCTATATGCCGTATCCAAAATTTACACAAGTCGTCTGAGTATTTTGAATTAATATTGTTCCCAAATAAAGACGAATGAATATCCTTGAGGAAAAAATAAAAACAATACACAGATATCTAATATAAATAATATCGTTTGTTTTTATTTTTATTTTTTTTTCTTAAATATAAAATCAAATCAAAACTTATGACCTGCAGAAATAAAATTTTTCATTTTGTGAGTAAAAATGACCTTTTTTTTTCCTTGGAATCTTATGTTCAATTTTTTTTTTTGTTTTTTTCAATTTTCATAAAAACAAATAAAAAAAAAAATCTGATTTTTAAAAAAAAAATTTTATTTTTAAAATTATTAGAAAATATTTATTGTCCCCAGGGTATTCTTTCCATTTTAAAATACAATTTTTTGACATGTGTACAACAAATGATGAATCGTGTTCTATTTTCTAAATGTTGACCTTATGAGAGTTATTGAAATTATTTTTTTTTTTTTACTTTTTTTTTTATTTTGAAGCATTCGTTGCTGATAACCGGAATTTATAAAATGAAATATAAAAATTTCCCATTTCCCTGGATATTTTTAAAATTTCCAATAAAATTATTTATTCGAATAAAAATGTTGCCCATCCCAGGTAGCAAAATATTGGAAAATATTTTTGTTAAAAAAATAAGAGGTTTTAGGTGATGGTTAGTTCTATGAAAACTGTTTGAAATGAAGTAAAAAGTTTTTTTTTAATTTGAAAGAAGATTGAAATTCGGAATTTAAATTTCGATTATTTTTAGAAGAAACAGGTAAAAGAAAATTGTATTTTTCAAAATTAGGTTAGCATCACAATGGCAGATTTTTCGAATAATTAGGTCAGAAAAAAGTTTATTTGGGTGTTATGCGTTGGCAGGACCCTGCGCGGAAGACTTAAAGCATTAATTTAATGAAGAAAGGTTTTCAAATGTAGTGAAAAATAGGGCAATATAGATGCAGCATTATGTAACATTATACTTCATGTTGCTCTAAATTTCGGAATATTTTTTTAGAGATATTTCACTTCAAATTAATTTTTTTATTGGAAAATGTGCTTCTTTTTGACGTTATTAATGGCATCGAAATTAACCAAAAATGATACAGTCCTATTTTCAAGTGTCGGTGCCATAATTCAACATCTCAACAACACCCTGGTAATGACATTTTTCTTTATTTTTTATCTGATGCAGAAATTTATTAAATTTGTCAACTATTTTTATACAAATATTGTAACTTATTTTACAATGTCAACTAAAATATTGAAATATGCTGCACTGTCTTAGATATGAATGTTTTCTCAAAAAAAAAAATACCTCTTCACATTTGAAAATCTCGATTTCGGCCAATTTCAGCGATTTTTGGGCTTAAAAAACCCTTTTCCGATTCTTCCCAGAAATTTAAAATATCACCAATCGATAGAGCACCCTAGATTGAGTTAATAACATTTTTCTGAAATTTTAAAATAACGGCTCCTTTCCCTCGTAAAATGCTGATCATGCGTTCTTGAACACCCAGATAATAATTTAAATTTAAACCTAACAAGGTAAAGTAAAAATTTTGTAGTGGCGGTAATTTGATAAATTAAAATTTTTGTATAATAAAATGACTTATACATGGGGGTGAAATTGAAATTGAACCTTAAAAAAATTTAGAAAAATATTTACTTTCGCTATGTCTCCTTTTAAATATCTTTAATAATAAATATTTAGTATTTTGAATACAAATCGGATAATAATCATAAAAATCGGTTGGGAAATTATTCAGATATTTGTGCCGTATTTTTTTTCAATTTACAAATTAAATATAATGATGATAAGATTAAATAGTAACGACAGTGATAAATGTACTTTATAGACAGCAAACCAATCTTCATAAAAATGAGTAATGCTATTAATTTAAACTTTTATATTAACATATTCGCTTGCGATACAGATTTGCTTCCGTCTTCGAAAAAAAAATTTTTTTTGGAAAAAAAAAAATATTGTTATAATAACTGTTTATCATAATTTTACTGAACTAAATGAATTTTTTTATTTGTTCAAAAAAATGTATGCAATCTGACGGTATATATATAGGACATGTATTACGATATTAAAAACAAAATTCATATTTTATATTTGGATAGCCCGTCTTTTAGTAAGAAAAATAATAACTGAGAGTTGAATATTGTAACAATTTTATTTTTTAGTCAAAATTAGTCAAAATCACTGAAATTAGTTAAGGTTATTGATATTTAATATGACTTTACCTGAAAAACGTCAAGTCTGGTATGAAAATTGTGTATGAAAAACTTGTAGATGATGTAAGGCATCAATACAATAAAAATGCAAATTATAAAAAATTAGCATTAAAAGAGCCACTGATATTTGATGTAATGGTGATGCCATCTAGTAGTCAGAAGGTTGCGATCTTGAATTTCGGTTTGGGAAAATTTTTCAATTCTTTCTTTGATCAATAATTTGATTATGGATTAAAATAAAATGGTGATAGTATGCTCCTATACTGCATTTAACGTGTTCATTCCATAAGCAGTTCAGAATTATAAAAAAAAGTGTCAGTCTATGTATAATAAATAAATGTAAATAAAAAATACTGTAATAATAAAATTTTGAAATTCTAACGAAAAAACAAAATCATTTTCTTAAAGTAAAGTATAGTTAAATACCTGAATTTAGAAAAGGGTAATCAAAATTGTAGAAAGAACTTTTGAATTGTTTTAGCTTCACCTCACACTGTTTTGATCACAGGTAATCTTAAATTCTAATATAATTCCATTATTTCTTACCGAAATAAATATTTTCTTTTATATTTTTTTTTGTCCGGATACTCCTCTAGAGGGTCTAGGGCATCAACTTGTCTCCTCCAGTATTCTCTATTTTGTGCAGTGATCTTGGTTTTCTTCCAAGTTCGAACAAATTATCCGTCGTATCACAATGGACCTCACCGGTCTAAGTGTGTCGGCGTACTATCGGCAGTCACTACTACCTACCTAAGTTCGAACATAACTAGCTAATTTAGCTATGATGGTTTGATGCCAGATGTTGTTGGGTCTTCTTCTTTTTCTACCGCATTGAGCGTTCCGTTCCAGGGAATTCTAGTTATACTTTTTGGTGTTTTTTGCAGAGTATGGCCTGTACCTTTACATTTTTTGTGCTTAATTTGGTTCACTGCCTGTTCTTTACTTATTAACTGCCATAAGTTCATATTACTGATGGTGTTGCGCCAGAATATTCTGCATATTCTTCTTAAGACCTTTTCTTCGTTTTTAGAAAATTTTTTGAAATTTTTGATTTATCGTATTTTTTGTAAAAAAAAAAATAAAAAATTAGCGATTCGTTTCAAGATAATCAACGTTTTTTTTACCAAATCTTCAGTTGTTGAAAACAATCTTTCAACTTTGTACAGCTATTATTCAAAAACAGTAAGCCTGATATGAACATATACCGTTAATTAGGGGTATTAATTAAAAAAAAAAAGTTATGAAGTTGATGTTTCTTTAGTTTCGATTCCTTCTGTAGTGAATATTGTTAGGACATAATTTCTCTAATCCGATTTTCTTTAACCCTCTGCAGTCCAGGATAAATTTAAGATAGACCCCTTGTTTAGAACAATTTGTTTTTTAAAATACTCAAAGTAAGTCAGTCATGCCCTAAAATATTTTTACTCTGAACCGCACCACCCTGTATACCTAATGGTATATCACAAAAATATGATAATCGTAACAATTCAGTAATTGCTTGGCATACAATTATTGATATTCACTTTATAAACAGTATTTTGCGAAAATTTTCTCTTTAAAAAACTTTTAAGAAAGACTGAGAGATGGAAACAGAAAAACATTTCAAGTTGTGTAAGTAATTTGACAACGAAACTATCAGTTAATATTTTACTGTCATGAAATTGAAGTAAAATATTTCCATTGATAATCCGTATTACAATAATAATGTTCAACTATAATTTTATTTTATCTATTCCCTTAAGCCAGTTAGGCTATATAAGTTTTCAACTGTAACTTTAATACATAGTCTCGCTTCATGTAAATCTTAAATTTTTAGAACTAATTTATCTATTTTACTAAATCCAAAATGTTACCTGGGTGACAACATTAGGACAAAAATTATATACTTATTGTGCTATAAGAGCTAAAAAAAAATTATATTTTACAGTTATTTATCCTTATTGCAATCCATTTATATTTTATATCTTAATATACAACGTGAAAATATAAATATGAAATTTTTTCATGGGAATGATGATAATACCATAGATAGATAGATACTACACATGCTATGAAAATGAGTTAAAGAACAATTTTAGTTAATTTTCTTTCAAAAAATTTTCGCAATGGAATTTTATGTTCTCGAATATATTCAAAGAAATTGGGGAAATTTTCTATTATATACATATATACATAAGTATATAAGTATTATATAGAATAAAAGGAAAAATATAATCTCAATTCAATAGGTATTTGTATCCTTTATAGTCTAACATTACCTTTATACTCGCAAAAAATACTATTTTATAACGTCAGTTGTCGGTCGGTGGTCGATTTGTATACAGTGTTGGTGTTTTTGTTTTTCTATACTCTCGTCAATGGTTGGAAATTCCACATCTATGGGAGAGAAAAGCACTTAAACGACATATAATGAAATCCTTTATATGTTTTTTTTTTGTTCATTTACATTGGGGTCTTAACCTTTTTTTACGTACTCGCAATATAATTTTTTTTTTTGTTTTTGTTTTTGTTGTTATTTATTTGCCAGTATAATGTACTTTTGGTTTGTAAAAGAGTATTTTTAGTTCGGTTGCCATTTATTACTTTCACTTTTTAAGTATTGGTACCATTTTTTTTTTTTTATGGATACAATTTTATTATTGTTTTACTTTTTTATTATTATTGTTGCTTCTTTTAAATTAATAGTATTGCAAAGGAAAAAACGGTATTAATTGAATTTTATTTGGTGTTGATTTTAAAGTCGCTTCCAAATATATTAGTGTATATTGGTAATCCATATTTGCATTTGTCTGTAAAATATTTACCTTGGGAAATCACACTGCACTACGACTTTGATTATTTGATGATACTTTGTGCATGCGAATATTATTGAAATGGATTTTAAGAAAACAAAGAGACAAAAATAAATATTCACTTTTATTATTTAAACATTTGTACAATTTATAGGTCGCTGATGCAAAAATAGTAAATTAAAAGGAAAATAAAAAAATGTTTTGTAAATATTCCGAAGCAAATCATATTATATATAATATTTTTATCAAATAAGAACGCAAGGTAGACATTATACAGAATTTGCAAATATGCAAATATTCTATTTACTGTCAAAATAGTAGGTGTACTCAATAAATTTATAAACGAATACATGAAATTGTAGGAGCACGTTTTAAAATCACTTTTCTTTGATTTTAAAACTTTTAGTTTACCAATTGATATTTTTTGAATTTTCGCTTTATAAAGATGAATAATTGCTTAGTATGGATTAAGGGTTGATATTAATACTTAAGGCAAATCGGTGACTTCATTACACATTATTTGTGATGTAACAAAACTTGCAAAATCGACGAAAAAACGATTTTAAATTTTAATTTTATTAGTTAAAGACTTTTCTTTCGAATATTGTTAAATTTTGAAGTAAAATTTTTTTTCAAAAATGGTATCAAGTTTTAGGGTGACATTTTTATAACTTAATCTTATTTAGACTGTTATAGACCCCTTAATTATTAAAATCTACTTTATATAGAATTTAAATGAAATTTAATGAAGTCATACACAATATTAAAACTTAAAAATAAGACTGAAATTTGAATGTCTTAGGTACATTGGTGTATAAGAAAAGGGACCCACATAAACGTATGGATTGGGACTTACAATTTTTCTATTTGTGTTTCATTTCTTTGTATGCAAATTTAATTGATTTTTTGTGAATTCATATCTTTCACTTAATAACTTCAATTTTTCGAATTCTGCCATAAGTATACTTTATAAATTTGCAAATAAATAAATTTATTCCCCAGCTTTTCATCGCCCCGCAACCATACTAGCGTACATCACAAAACCGAAAAAATGAGCTGAAAATACCATTTTTATTAATTTTTGAAGCTCTATCGATCTGTGTATTCGTTCGTTATCCTATGTAACAAAGATGCAGACATATTTCATTTCTATTTTGCCGTAAGCGTCACGAAGATTGGTGTTTTATTCTTATTTTGATTGAGCATATACGACAAAACGCAGTGTAAATTAACGTTTTCAAAATCGTGAAATTATTTTGACGTAAGTTAACAAACAACAGATTTTATTATTGTGTATTGCCGCATGTGTTTTTTTGAAAATTTCTCAGGTTATCATGATTCATAAGCCAGGAAAATCTCCAAACGACGCCAAGTCCTACATAGCTATTTCATTGTTACCAGTAATATCTAAGTTGTTTGAAGATATTCAACCTATGATTGAAACCGGAAACATTATATACCAAATCATGAATTTGGATGTAGAAAACAGCATTCAACTGTCGAACAGTCCATAGAATAACTGATGTCATCGAAAAAACATTGGAAGGAAAATGCATTTGCTCTTCAGTGTTTGTTAATGTTCCGCAAGCCTTCGACAAAGTATGGCATGAAGGACTTATCTACAAGCTATGTCGTTTGCTTTCCGAAACATATGTCGAACTGAACTCATCATATTTATCGAATCGATTATTTCAAATTTAACAAGGAAAATATTACTCTGCTCTATAAAAATAAACGCAGGAGTACCACAAGGTAGTATACTGGGCCCCATACTATATCTACTATACACTAGTGATATTTAATGAGATAGATAATGCTACGGTAGCTACTTTTGCAAATGACACGGATATATTAGCAGTCGGTAAAAATATAAATGGAGTTACAAATAAATTGCAACACACCAATAACAAAATCTCCATTTGTTGTAAAAGATAGGGAATTAAACTTAATGAAGCAAAATTCCCGTACTCTAACTTTATAAATAAAAAAAATTGAGTCGCACATTCCAGTAAGGTTAAACAATGTCATCATACCATATCAAAATTCTGCAAAATATCTTGGTATGACGTTTGACGCAAACCTTAGATGGAAGCACCACGTCAAGAATAGAAAACTAGAACTGGATCTGAAATACAAAAAGCCAGATGTTCGTTCAATTAGCCAATACAATGGCTAACTGGGCCAACATTTACTCTTTCGACGTATAACAAAGTTTTACAAATTTTATAATCAGATATTAAAGCCAGTCTGGGCATACGGTATTCAAATATGAGGTTGCGCTAAATAGCTACATATTCAAGCTATCCAAACGTTAGAAGACTTTGTTAGAAGCCTTTGTTAGAAAACTCTGTTAGAAGCAAATAGAGAACTTTGTGAAAATTGTTATGTAAGAAAACTGAAGAACGGTGTCAGAATATATTTGAGTTAGACCGAAACCGTATATTCCGAAGTATTTAAAAGAAGGGTAAATGGTCAAAGCAAGCAAAATAGCACTGAGGTAAATCCTAAGTACCACATGCTGATAAAGTTTTTGATTTTTGATACTACAATAAAACTGTATAGTTTCTGAAAGCGTTGAATTGATAACCATTATGAGCTCAGGCAATCAAAGATTATTTTTTTTTTTAAATTCTTGAGCGTTTTATTTGTATGTGCTGTTCACAGATAAATCTAAAATCCGAAACCCCCACAATATGCCTTTAAGTTTTTTTACATAAATACCGTTCAAAGTCTTTGTGTTGATAACATACGAAACATTGCCAAAAGCCGTCCAGTCCAATGCAGTTATAGTAACTATTCTTCCAACCAATTTAAATAAAGGGATGGGTTCTTACTGTTGGTACCCATCATATCGCCCAATAAGTCCAGGAAATACGTTCCTAAGTGTGCTCTTCTTCCAAAATATAGGAGGAAGAATATACAAAATATGTGAAGTAGAGTTAGGATATTATTTTTATCCTCCATCTTGTCTTCTCATCTCTCCAGACTTATAATAAATTTTTAAAAAAATAATTTACTTCTGAAATTAAGGACCGAATTTTGTAATGAAGAAACCATTTGTATTTTTTTTTTTTTTAATATTATAATTTCAATACACAATATTATAATATCATCGCAGAAGGTTTCGATTGGTGAAAAAAAAAAATCAACTGAAAGTGCAAAGAGGAAAAAATCGAAACCTTAAAACTATAAAATCAGGTAAATCGGAAGGAAAATAAAAACATTTCACTTTCTACCACATCCTTGTATTAATTTATTTTAGTTTTTTTTTTCGTTTTTGTTTTTATTTTTCCATTATTCTTATTTTATGACTTAACCACACATTCTTGTGAATTAGAAAAAGGAACGAAACCCATATTGACACAATTCATTCATTCTCTTCCTGAATCTTTCTTATTTTTTTTTTTTATAAATATACTTATTCTATTAGAATACTACTACTACTACCACAACTAATTGTTTTTCTAACTTTAGCTCTATTTTTTTTTTGTTATTTTATTACATTACACCAGCTTCTTCGTATTCTGTTATTTTCATGTACACGAAAAATGTATAAAAATTATACGTCAGCAGACAACCTTTGTTAATGTTTTTGTTTACTGTTATCCTTATTTATATACTTATCTCATATAACAGTTAATTGTTTTTGCTGTTATTTTTTGTTCTTTGTTGTGATAGCTGTGTTTAGAGATACTATATATAATATAAGTTATTGAATTGATATTAAAATATCAATGTTTATCAATACGTTTGTTTACACAGTAGGATGTGTACATATGTATATATATATATATGCATACATAATATGTACTTGTAAAATCATATACTCGTATTTTCTTGTAGTGCATATAACATTTTTTATTGGGAGTAAAATAATTGAGAATATAATACATACATGATGAGGTGAATACAATTGATTTGGGGTGATCATTTGAAATGACATTTGATCTTAAAATTCGAATTTAACATTACAATTTAGAATTAATGCACAAATTCATGTTACAATAGAATAATTATTCAAAATGGTAATGTATTGTAATCGTTTTCGACAGTAATTGTAATGTTCTGACTTATAAATAATTTTTTGTTTATTTAAAATAAACAATATTAACATTTTGCTAATTAATAGTGATAAGATTCAAATATCAGTTTAATTAGAAAAATTTATTACATTAGATATGATGGTAAAGAATTAAGAGCTCAATGAAGGCGATCAAAATCAGATCCTACACCTACTAAAAAGAAAGTAGTTAAAATTAGTTAAAATTATAATGATTATAAAACAGGTATATTTTTAGCTGAAACAGTTTTCAAAATGAGAATGCAAATAATGAAACTGCGAGTTATTGCATAGTTCAAGTAGAAAATATTCTTCTGGTTGGCTTAATGCAGAATCAATGAAGGTGCAATTCTATAAAATTGTTAACAAGTAATAACTGGAATAGCTTGTGGAAAAATGAAACCAAATAAATAACACAATTAAGTCATTTAAGTGCAATTTTATTTGTTATCGAAATGAGGTAAATATTTTTAGAGAGTCGGTGCTATTTTTTATTTTTAAAATAATTATCTTTTGTCATTAGAGTTGAAAGAAAAAATAAGCCGAATTAAAACTTAATAGTCAGATATCTATTAGAACTAAACTAATAATTAATTCTAATTGTTTAGTAATAAAATAATTTTTATCTAACTTGTAAACCAAAAATATTATTAGTTAGTATTGGTTACTTAAATATACAAACTAGTGTTTCAAATCAGTACCTCATGTTATATCAAATATAACATTATTTAACTTAGGATCACATTAAAATACGGGGACGAGTAAAATAAAATTTTTAAGCCAAACCTTGTTTTGACATATAAAATAATCAAATTTAAACTTAAACTTGAAGAACTTATTCCGAGAGTGAGACTCTGCTCGATAAAAAAAATTTACCCAAACTTTATACAATATTTTGATATGCGAAAAAATGTGGTTTATAGGGTCTTCTAAATTTTTTAGTTGAAGGTTTGGAAATAAAGTTGAGACAAAACCTAAAATGTACATTAGATTCAAACCCAAATTCAAATCCAAATAATAGAACAGTACCCGAACTCGAAGTAATTCACTTGTTCGAATTTGAAACGATTAATTTTTTACGGCATACAGAATCGAGCTCAAGCTAATTCTTTTATTCAATAGCTTAAACACTTGGTTGCTTAAAACTTGAACTCAAGCTGATTTTTATGCTTTTTATTATTATCGTTTTCTTAAATTGCACAGAGTATGAATTGCCCTCGAATGTTCATAAAATTTTTAAAACCATTTGTTTTAAATTCATTTTAAAAACGATTCAGTCTTAGCAAGCCCTTGTCATTCTATACATAAACAATTCAACTGATTTAAGATTATATATAAATATTTAGTACATCAATACATACTAAATTAATAATACATAGATTGCATTTATATAAAGGGATATCATTATATTTATTTTATGGGTTTATGTTTAAAGTGTAGCAGTTCAGTATGAAAAGTTTGAGTATATTTGAAATGGAATCAGAAAAGGAAGTTAATGACTTAATATTAATCCACAGGATATAACCACATTTTGTTTAGTATTAAATAGTTTTTTGCTATTATCTTCTCTTTCATTCTTATACTTTTTATATTTTATTTTTTTGTAATTATTTAAATTAGATTCAATCTTGCGGATTATTAAAGCGAGAGTAGAGAAATGCATTTGAAAAAATGCATTTCAAAATAAAACAATTTTCATTTTATAAAAAAATGTTGAGGGGATGAAATGGAAGATGTGGTTGAGATGTTGTGGAATTTATTATTGTAAATATGTGGAAAATGTATGATTATTGTTATAATTAACATTGAAATTTTGTATTTGGTAAATCATTCGAAAAGCAATATGAATATTTATTTGAATGACCTTCGTGAAATTTGTGTTGTTTTGCTTCATTTTTTGTTTAAAACAATTTTTTTTATAATCAAAAATTTGAATGAAAATTTCTTATTTAATTCTGAGTTTAAATTTAAAGTGAAGTTATAATTTGAAAGGTGCAAGAAAAAATACTGTGTGATGGTTCACTATGTATTCTGAAAGTCCGAATAAAATATTTGTACTTATTGTTTATTTTTTTCTGTTTTAGATTATTTGTTATATATCCTAGATATGTATTATATTTTGCCAATTTTTAAATATTATTTCATTTATCTTTATATTATAAAAGCCCACATTCCGAAAGGGGAAACGGCCTGTATTTAGCCTGCAGATTAATTTGTAGGTCCACTGTTAAATAAATAAATAAATGATTATCAAAATATTTATATAGAGATTTAACAATAGTTAATAGACAATATCTCTTAAAACCTATTTAGTTAGGCAAAATGAAACTGTTCCTGTTAATTTCTATATCGATAGCTGCATTTGATAAAATTAATGCAAAATCACTTTAATTGACTAATTGTTGTTACTGAATATTATTCAAGAAATTTAAATTTAACGATGAGTCAGACGTTACCAGAGTCCGGCAAATTACCAGTGGATCCTGTTATAATATGTATACGAAGCATATATCAAATCTGACTGGAGCTCGAATTCATATAATTCTTCTTTAAAAGCTTTACCAACAGATAGGTGCGAGTTAGCTATAATCAATGACTTCATACAGACAAATAGCTTTGCATAAAATCTAATATTCATTTTTTTTGTTAAAAAAAGGTCCTAATTTCCTTTAGATTGTTTTTAAACAATACTTTCATTATTGCCACAATTATAATTTAGAACAATAAATTTATACAGAAAAATGCTCATTGGAACACATTTTTATGATAAAAACTTTAAATTTGGTAACCTTAATTTACAATATATGTACTTTATTAAAATAATAAACAAAAACAATTTAAAATTAAATTAATTGTTTAAATTTTTTTAATGCAAAATATTTATATATAAATTATTAAAATACCGCTGAGAATGAATTTGAATTCAGTTCATATTCAATTTTTTAAAAACGTACCTGCTGAATACGGAAATATTCAAATATGACTTACCTGAAAAATAAAACATAATAAAAATTAAGTATATATACTTCAATAATTTTTAAACATAAATTAAAAATTAAAAATTATTTATTCAATTTTCATATTTAATTTGAATAATAAACTATTTAAAACAAAAAATTTCACCTAATTCGAAATTTTCTGCACAAATAAAAAAAAAAAACAATTTTTTTTTTGTTAAGGTACTTAAGTTTAATTTTAATACCCATAATTACCAACCCAATTAAAAACTAATGTTTGTTTAGAATTTAGTGACCTAGTTTGTCTGCCATTAAGAGTATATATATATATATGCATAATAAAAACTCTCAAATAATTGTTTAAAAGGATCCCATTCAATTTTGAAAGGATTTTATTATTTCAATTTATGAATGAAACCACACGTGAATAAGATCATTATTATTTAAATAACCAACAGAATCATTAATTGATTAAGTATATATATATATAATATGAAATTAAATAAATTTAAGAAAATGGTTGTGCCTTTTAAAATTCATTATACCAATTAAAAACCAACAGAACAACAACTCTAAAATATTAAAACGTTGAATTGAATATTTTTGTATGTATGGAAGCATTTCAAAAATTATAATTGATATAAATTTAAATAATTATAGATTTTAGCCATTGGTTAAATTTCCGCTCAGTGCGCTTTATTGGGATAATTTCATATGATAAGAAATTATATAATTTCTCCAGCTGGAACTTTCAAATATAGAAAAATTCCTAAGGATTGTTTCTAGGTTTAATTTGAAAAAGAAATGCAGAAGGCCATTGACGTAGGTATTATCAACAATAAAATGGGACATAAAACTGGCCATAACATGATTACTGATGAGTCATGACTTATAAGAGGTGATCTAATTTGAGTTTCCGTCCTTTAAAAAAATATAAACACAAATTTTTAAATTGATTAAAATCTTATGCGCTCAATGTTTTATCATGAAAAATAATATAGATTGACCATATGCAGCAAGGATGATCGGTTATCCTTGTCAAGTAATTTTCTATAATTTTGATATACTATAACTTGACGAATGTTAACTTTCATGTGCACCATCGTTTCGGGGTTGTAGATATAAATCTAAGTGTGTTACACCACAAAAAATATAACGGCATTAAAACGCAAGTTAACGTCACCAAAACGTGAAATACGACTCACGCGAAACAACTAATATTGCACCTGATGTGAGGCAATTTGCACCAAAATATTCAAATATTGTGGTCCTATAACGCTCTTTCACCATCAACTTTTATAGTTTCAAATACGTCGTTTTCAAAAAAAATTAAATGTTCACTGTCCATAATTGTACATGATATTTTTGCTTCAGTTCCTGTGTTAACCAAATTCTATACGAATGTAAATCAGGATGTAAATCAGTACAAAAACGCCACAACAAATCATACAAAAATGAACTAACAATTTCGAGGTCTTAATCTGCTCGGGGCTTTCACTTACATTAGCAAAATGTTCAACTAAATGGACATCACAAAAATGCATTTATCAGTACATTGCGAAATGCGAATTGAATGTAATGTAAAACGAATAAATTTTAGCAAAATTTACTAGTACATTTCGATACACAATTCGATCGTAAAAATTATTGTATAAAACTATATTATTGTAATAGTTTTTATTGTAATTATTGTAAGCGTTGAGTGGTGGTTAAGTATACACTAGTAGACAAAATATTTCTAGTCTATTCAGCACAATTTCATGGCTGGTTGTGAAAATGAGTTTTGACTTTGAATCAACGATAAAAACTCACTATTCTCAAGTTTACTTATTGCTAAGACTATCATTTCAGAATCGAATTCCAATTGAAACGGTCATTTCGAAAAGGTCACATTTACGAAAAACTAAATTGTTCAAAAGGAAAAAAAACTATTTTATGAAAATTATACTCAAATCATAGAATTACAGTTATTATTTATGTTTACACATTATATTTTAAAACTTTTTGGCTTTTACAGATTGTAGGTAGGGAAATCAGATTTTTTTTTATACTGGTCAAAATGTAAAATTAAATAAAAAATACTCTAATAACTCCATTTTCTTAATTTTTTAATAACTTCATTACAAAAATAAAAATAATAAAAATAATAAAAAAAAAAAAAAAAAAATATTCACATAAATTCTTAGAAAAACTTCTTCTGGTTTTAAGACTGTCATTTGTAGGCCAAACTAATATTTCATCATAAAAATTTGTTTTCTCTTGTATTGTATTAAATTTTTTAAAATTTAGAGTAATCTTATTATTGTAAGCGCTTTCTGAAGTTAGTAAATCGATCCTGCAGACTTTTCAAATGAAAATTTCGCACTTTGTAACCCATCAATAAATTTGTGTACTTTTAAAACTCCAGGAGTACTTTTGTTGTATTGGAATAGCATATATAGATGCAGATACATGAATCGATAAAATTTGATTCCTTGGAATCTTAGCATGATATCTTATGGATAAGATATTCTTTTTCTAATTGAATTTCTTATACTACATACTACTTTTATTATATTATTACATTGTTAAATTAAATATGAATATGTATTTGTTTGCACATAATAGGCATAAACTTATCTTATTATATTATACACTCTATACGAGCGACTGAGCTCATTTGAGAAAAAGAAAATAAAAATAAAACAAAAAAATAATACTAAATATTTCAATTATCTCATCTCTCGTCTTTACTTTTATGAATTCTAAATTCGGACCAGCTTTTAATACAAGGTTATTGTATTCTTCTGGCGTATAAATTCAATCATTTTTTCGGATAAGTCGTTTTGCTGTGCCAAAGCCCGATCGCAAAGAAAAGAAGAAATGAATTTCCACGAATTGGAAAATATTGGAAAATATTTTGATATCTTCCGCTGGAGACTATGGCCAATAAAAATCGCACTCCTGGACACTCATCAAAGAAAATATGTACTTAGTCAACATTTTCTGGTATTCTAGTGTTGGAATATTGACAAAGAAAAGAACATACTTCATTTGGTTCTTTAAGAGGCGCTACTTCGTGATCTGAAAATTGAGCTTTTCTTTTTTTTTCAGAATTCAAAAATCCATAATTGTCTGTAGTAAAAAATCTCCTGAACTGAAATATTGGGCACAGGAAGGTTCTCTTCACAGGAAGGTTGTAATCTATTGCGACACCCAATACATTTATATATTATACATACCTACGTTATTTTTAAATCAATAACGTTTTATTTAATTCAAATTTCATTGCTGTAAATATGCAATTTTTAATAGAAGTTACTGCTCAATACTTTGGGAAAGGCCATTTTTCCGGAAATATGTCTTTTTCGAATGAACTAAAAAAAAATTCACTTCAATTTTTAGCACACCGAAACTATTTAAATCTTCTAGCGTTTCTTTATGAACCTTCTTTTAGTGCAAAAATGTCATTATGACAAAAATGTGTAAATGTGGCCTTTTCGAAATGATCGATTCAATTAGTATCAAATAAGTGGAACACACATTTCTTAATGCCATCGTAAATCAAACTGTACTAATTTCTAATAATAAAATTAATTTTAAAAAGTTAAATTCAAGCAGAAGAGCTTAAAAATATAATATGTTTAGTTAGTTTTTTAAATTCATTTATTTATTATACTATACGAGTAGTATCATACCTCAGTGCATATTATCATAATTAAATTAAAATAATGGCAATAATGGCAAAAGTAGATAAATGATCAGTTGATTCTGATAGTCCTGAGAATATGTGATGAATGAAATAACAGAGTAGAAATAATAAAATTATATAATAGACCAGTATTTGGTCGATATGTCAAAGATTGTAGAAGAAATTGAAGCATTAAATCCAACGTAAATCAATATTATTTAATATTTTATTGTATCAAATTATGTTTATAGGTTTTGGGTTAAACTGCTTTCTTTGTAAAAATTCAGTCTACCTCTAATATCCACTGTGTTATAGACTTTGGCGTCTAACGTTTTCATAGTTTAATTTACAACAACAAAATGGTCATTCAACTACTGGTTTTATTAAAAGTCTATATTGAAAAATTAATCTTATCATATTATATGCACTAGAACCCCATTTTTCATCCCCAGTATTTTTTTTTTCATAATTTTAAATTTATACCGAAAACCCCCGGCGCCCTGAAAATTTGAATTAAAAACTTATAAATAAACATTACCAATCAGAAATCGTAACTATGCCATTATTATTATCATTAGAACAGATCAAGGAAGAATTTTTTTTTCTAAATAATTAATTACAAAAACAAAAAAAAAATAACAAAAACAACAAAAAAAACTCCATGTTTCTAAAGAAATTTTCTAAAATTGAAAATAAAAACTTTTCTATTTTATTTTTTAAGTAACTAGAAATTTCCTCTAAGGTAAAAGTTCTATTCATCTTTGACTCTTTGAATTGAATTTTTATAGAAAATTTCCATAAGAAAACACCATTTTAATTTCATTCAAAAAAGTAAAAAAAAAAACACAAACACAAACACAAACCTATAGCAATTGCTGAGAATACATAGATACTACCACCAACCAAATAAATTCTTCGCCCGTTTTTTTAAAAGAGAAATGAAAAGAATTTCTATTTCTATTTCAGTATAAAATAATTATTCAAAATAAAAATAAAAAAACAAATATAAGAAAAAAAAATTCTTAGAAAGTGGCAAAATGTAAAAAAAAAAAAAAAAAAAACAAAAAAAAAAAATGTTTTTCTATAAAAACGAAACCATTAAAGAGCTTAAGTCTTAATTTGAATCATTAATTTAAAGAGAAAACCAAATTAGGGGGATTAAGGAGCAATGAATTAAAGAATCTAATTAATAACAAAATAAAAAAAAAAAAACAAAAAAAAAAACAGTAAATACACTGTAATGAATAGTCCAAAATCTTGCCAAGGATGAATGCAAAAAATATAATGGATTATGGTTTCTTATCAAGCCATTCGCACTCTGAATTTTTTTTTCTTTCTTCTGTGCACCTTTCGTTCTCATCAAAAAAAATCTCATATAGGTATAGGTATATTATATCAATGAAGGTTTGTACTTGTAACAGGAACTAAACTAATATGAAGTTCTGGAATTGGGCAGGATAACCAAAACAAAAAAAAACAATGTGAGTTAATTTATTGTTAATTACACATTTGAAATAAAAATGGTGGTTGTATTATGGTTATCCTACGTTATCATGTATAAAATTACAGCATCATTTAAGAGATATATTTTATATATATATATATATATATATATTGTTTTTAGAGATAATTACTTAGAGAAGACTAGGGAATATATATTTCATAATTTATGTGGTAACACGAAATACTCTACTCTATTAAAAAATACTGTTCATTTTATTTAAAGCCATAAATTTAAAAATTTAATAAATAATACCGTGTGTTTATTTAAAATAAATTTGATTAATTTTACTGCATAATATGAATATAAATTATTTTTAAATGGCGGCAAAATTAGAGGTTTAAAAAAAATTAACACAAAAACCATATGAAACTTTGAGTGAGCGAGTAACTGAAAGTTAGAATGCTGTGGTACTTACAGGAAAAAAATACAGTGCCACAACGATAATATAAAAATTAAGATAAAAAAAAGTTGATCACAAAATTAGTTAAACTGTTGTGCATAAAACGTTTGGATAGAATAATTTCTGTTTTAATTATTCAACTTTCATGTATTGTATAAAACTGTGTGGTTAACCCTTTTTTTTGTTTTCTAGATAGAGGAAAATCATTAAAATAGCTTTCGTCTACCGTTCTATTTTCGAAAGTGGTGAAAGTCGCAGAAGCGAAGGACGATTTTAATGAACTAAAATGACATCAATTCCAGACATCAATTCTTCCAAAAATTTTTCATATAATAAGAGCATGTTATAAGTCTAAAAACATGTCTAAATATTTTAGATGGTTATGCTGAAGTCCGAAGCAGAATATCTCCGAAAAAAAATTCCGATCCGGATACGAAAAAATCGGTATGCTGAAATCCACTGGACTGCAAAGTCTGTACAGAAATCAAAATCAGATGTTTCGGAAGATTTTTTTTTTTTATTTTTCATATTCATTTCAAACATTTTTATTTTAAATAAAAAAGGTGACGTTCACAGTTTGAGTTTTTTTTATTTATTTTGTAAAATTTATAAATTTTTAATAGATAATGTATATGACATAATGTATACAATGTGCATACATAAATTAAAAGTAAAAATTATAACTTTCTTAATTACATGTAGTATGTAGTATGTATATATACAAATTAAAATTTAATAGTAATTTTTTGTTACATCAGAGAAAATTTAAAATTCTCCAAAGAATGTAAAATATATATGTATCGTTTTATATATATATACATATTATGTTATAATATCAAAAACAATAAAATAGTTATATTATTCTTTTGAAGCGCTTTTTTATTCCTAAATAACAAACATATAAATTCATAAATGAAAAAAAATTGAAAAAAAAACTATTATTACATTTTCTACTTCTCCTAATATTCTAAATACAAAAATTGTATGCTTTATAATTCACTTCCGAACCATTCTAATATTTTCGAATGAGAAATTCTGTCGTACAATTTCCAAATTATTTTCCGTTCCGATGAAGTACAGCATACGTAAATTTAAAAATTTCGGATAAATAATGAAATTTGTAGACCGCGGAATACAATACGGTCTTCAGCATACGAAATGCGGAATGTAAACGGAATTTGACATTCCGACGGACTTTAGCATAATCACTTTAACTTTTATCTTAACTATTTTATTTAAGTCAGGAACTATATACCATACCAAAATATGCAATTGATTAAATTTAATAAGTAAGGCTCGATGATTATAAATCATTAGGGTCCAAAATTAAAATCTTTTTTTTTCATATTTTCTATGAAACACATATAAGGGTGAATATTTTAAAAGGTTGATATTTCAGACCAGACATCAAAATGGCAAAATGCTAGAAAAATCAATTTTAAATATTTTTTTGGTTATTCAGTTGGATAACTCAATAATTAGGAGATTCTTAGAAATGACCAGTTTATTTTAATATTTTTAAGGACTTTTTGTTTTCACGGCAATGACAACTGGGCACGGAAATGGCAAATATATAGTTATTGGACTAAAAATACGATATATATCAGGGTAATTACTTTCTTGCTTGTTTAATAAATAAAAAATTTAGTCTGGAAGCCAGTAGAACATGAAAGTTTGGCTATTGGACTATAGTTTGCAATCATTTTTTTGGACTCTTCTTATGAAATGGTTTGATATTCCGTGTTCAAGAGACTATTAAATAAAATTGACAGTGGGTAAGCGAGTGATTCAGACCCTTTTCTTTAAATTATCTCCGGAATATTATTGGGACCTGGGGATGTTTCGTTACTTAACTTATTCAAATAGACTTTTATTTGGGAAGTGTCAAATTGGATCAAAAGGCATGAATATTGCAGGAAGTTGTTCTAAATTAGGTAGTTTAAGTCGGTCCACTTCAAAGATGTTATTCATTCTGAAATATGTGATATATTTTTTACATAACAGAAGATACAGAATCAACTAATGGCTTATTTAAAGGAGATGATTTTGATATACTTTGTTCTAATAACTGTCCTTTTTTTCTATATCATATTCCAATTTTTCTTTTAATAACATATTTTCTGCTATGATAGATAATTGAAATTATTTAGAGCTAAGCAAATGTGAGGACAAACATGGTAATGACATTTTCGTATATATTATAAAATATTAATTATCAGAAATTGGGTATTTATTAGAGCAGCCCTTACCATAAATAAATTAAATATTTTTAAAATATTTCTATATTAAAACTTGTTCGGACACAGAATATCCACCTTTTTAAATATTCACTCATATACTTTTTTTTACAAAATACTGACCATTTGCTCTAAACGATTTTTTTATTTTTTAAAAACAATAGTTATTTTCCTTGATCTAAACTCATTTAATAAAACTATTTAATTATAAAAAAAAAAACTAAAAAATTGTAGATAGAAAACAAAATATTGCAATTCTCTGGACATTTAATCGTAAAAAATTTATGAATATTGCATTATAATTAAATCCATTTTAAATCTTACTTCTAGGTATACATAAATTTCTTTTGCATTGTCATTTTTCTACAAATAAAACTAATTTCTATCTTCTCCCTTCATAGACAACAACATTATGGAAAAAATGTATTTAACATTAACTACCTTTATTCAATTGAGATTTCCTAGAATTATTAAAAACAAAAAAAAAAAAACAATTTTATTTAACTTCCCTAGTAATGCAACTAAATTTATTAATCTGTTAGGGACACTTAGAATCAGTACGCATCATATACATACATAATATAGATATCTACAACAATTCTTTATTACCATATTTTAAATAGAAAAAAACATAGCAAGTTCGTTACTTAACGAACCTCAAGCATCCACACACATGTATAGTATAAAATTCCAGTACATAAACTCCATTATATTCCAAATTAAAAACTACTGGAACCACCCTTCGTGCTATAAGTCTTCTGAAATAATAACATAATTAAAATGAATGAACCATGAATATTTAAGAAGATTCTAAGGTTTAAATAAAGTAAACGCATCCTGGGCGATTAATAAATAAGCGACTACTAACATTCGTCGCCATCATCATCATCATCATCATCTTTACTCCTACTGCTTCTTAATATCAAATGCAACATAACATTGCATAAAAGAAAAAATCTATCTATACTTTTGTACTTATACCAGAATTATTATTTTTTTTATTTTTTTTTATTTTGCTTTTTAACCCTATTAGAGCAAGTAAAGATTCTGATTCCTAATGAATTATTTTTATTTTCAACTTTTGTATCAATTTTTCAATACTATAGACGGTTAAGTAATTGAGCTTGTTAAAATTTCAGGATACTTACAAGAGAAAATTCAATATCACATTTTTAAAAAATAAATTACTAATTTTTCACTTTCGATATTTATAGGTCCTAGATTTTAATAATTTCTTAATGAATAAAAATGATAAATACAATTTATTTACCAAAAAAAAATTAATTCCGTTTTGTTTAATTTTTATAACTCACATATTAATTTATTTTAAATTTATATATCAGTTGTAATCAAACTAAAAATTGTCTAGGTACTACAATACTTACTGATTATGTCCACTTTAGTGTTGGTGAACGAAAAATATCTCTAACTAAATTCAACATTGATTTGCAGTGTACAAAATTAAAAACGAGAGAGTAAAATTTCGAAGTTGACAGATCGATTTGCATTTCTTGTTTTCAATAGAAAATTACTAACAACATCAATCATCAATTATCAATTATCAATTATGTCCTAACTGATATACAGTCGCATATTCTAGAGAAATATTGTAAATAGCGTAAGCGCACTTGAAAGCTTTTATTTTTTGACATTTTCTATATTTTGAAAAATATTTTTGTAATATCATCAATTAGGCCTGCTGTAACAGAAAGGAGAAAAATCTAGGACAGCTTAAAGCCAAAACAAAAGTTAAAAGAGTATGACAGAAATTATTTATTCCAGCGTAACAGCGAAGTATTTAAAATGTTATGTTCAAATGTTAAAAAATGGTATTACATATACACTTAGCTGTATACACTATACAGGATTAAAGTGTAAAATAGAATTAAGAAATTTGATCAAATCAATTTTATCAATGCAAATCTGACAATCACATTATTTTTATCAAATTTGTAATATAACAAAGATCAGAAATACTTTGTTCGTACCAATAATAAAACAAGAAAAGAGGTAAATTGGTAATGATGAAGAAAAACAAGAACACTACAATTTATTAATAAATTTAAAAAATTATAGAACCGTTCAAAACACTTAATAAATATTACATGTATCATTGTGCATCATCGGACAAGTATTTCGTCATCCAGTCACCGATGTCAAACTATTGAAATCCAATTTGAAAATCCAAAAATTCCAAAAAAAAATTAGTTTTAATATGGCATAAAAATGCTGTAGAAAATTTGTTTAACACTAAACTGTAAAATGTCCCACAGTTCTATGTATAAAAGTTTGGAAGTCAATGAATTTATAAATTCGATCAAATTGAAGTATCACAAATTTCTTTTTTAGTTCAACACATAAACTTAAATACCTGGAACGTAGATAGTAATTTGAACTTAGTTAATTGTCATTTTTTTAATTAATTGATTGATTTTCACAAATCAAAAATATGACTCAAAATAACCATTTGGTACGAATAGGGTTAAATTATGTTATATTTCTCTTTATTTTCCATTCCAGTCTTTTTAATAAAATAACTTACTCTTTAACTAAGGTTCTGGAGTTAAAAAAACTAAATACAAAAAAAAAATAGATGAGAATTATGTAGGCACAACCAGAAATTAAATTTAAAAACAGACTGGCTAGAAGGTAATAAAAAAAAAATAACAAGAAAATACTTTGATCCTTTTCATTTTATTTAATTCATTTGTGTGCAATAAAATTTGCAATGATTTTGAATGAATTGAGAAAATATATTATAGGGTAACCAAGAACTTGTATATAAATCAAGCAATGTAAAAAGTTAAGAATTATATTAAAAAGGGTTAAAAAATGTGTACACACTTTGAATGTAGATGTATATGTATTTGCATATATAAATATACAATTACCCAATATACTAATTTAATTCTATACAATATTCCCATTGCACAAGACGTAGTTTGATACAAACTTATTCAATTGATATAATTAGGATAATAATTCTTGGAAAATTTGCACCAAGGAAATGTTGAAGATATAATAAATATTTAATGCAGTTTCAGTAACCGCTCAGGTAAGAGAAAAATTATTTTAATTTTTTTTTTTAATAGGTATCAGATTTATCAAAAATTCCCATTTTAATGGTGTATTTTTCGGGCACGATTATTTTCTGAACGACTGTTACATTACAGCTCTAATTTATGTTTAAGTCATGTTACTTTTCTATCATCGACGCTAGTAGCTATCAGTTCTTTTACTAAAGAACTAATTAATCGGTTAAAAAGTTTTAAAAAGTTAGTGGGTCCTAAAATGACAGTTAATAAAAGACGGGTAATTTCTGTTTGTGGAATTAGTAAATGTTAGATATTATACATATTAAATGTACTTCTAAATGCATAGTTGACTACATACATTAAAACTCCCTTAAATAGATAAGGTTAGAAATAATAATTTATACATACACATGCATATAGATTGATTATAAAAGGTATACATGCAGTAATGTTATTGATTATGTTATTAGATTAATATCTTCTTATATTAAAATTATATTATATATGTAATTAAATGAACTATGATTTGGCAGTTAGTTCTAATAGTTTTTTTTTAAAATCAAGACTCACAGCTGGCCATACATTTTATTTATATTCATGTATATGCGTATAAAGTGTATTGATTTGTATTATACAATTCTCTAAATATAACATATGGCTTACTCTAATCATATATTATTAACAATAAATTCTGATATCACGTATCAAAATAAATCAATAAATTATTATATTAAACTTGGAGAAAAAATATATAGTTGTAATCAAAAATGTCAAACTAAGATCAAATATTTGATAAGCTACATACAACAGGCGTCTTAACAAGGGTGATTATTTCAATTGTATTGTAAGTGTTGTTACAATTATTTTGATTTTTGCATTTGACAGTTTTGCAGCAATATTTTTATTAATTGTTTGTATTAAATTTTATAAGCTTTATTGTTTTATATTTATCTTAGATAATCCAAATAACTTATTTTCCAATTTTAACATAAAATTGGATTTGATGCATTTAAAAATTTATTTTGAGTGAAATTGCAAGTTCAAAGCATGCGGATGACATTTTCGATTAGATAATTTAATTACAGCCAGATTAATGCTTAGAGCAAACATATAAAATATCTCTTACTACTAGACGAAACCTTGCTACATTTGATTGTGCAATATATCATCATTCAGTAGGGTCTCAATAAATAATCAATTATACTGCAAAATAAATAACTTCAAATTGACATTAAAAATTACATGACTTAAATTAAACTACTTAATCGATTAGACTGGCAAATACATTTCATCTTAGTTTGGCATTTCCAATTACACATTATTAATTAGCCCCTACGGTCAATTAACTTCCCAAATAGATTTCTGCATGTTAGGTTCTTAGTTAACCTGTACATTGTATTAACACACACAAAATAAATTTCAATTGAAGAATTAAAATATTTTTTAATTTTTTTTTCAAAAAAGTTATATTTTTTTCAATAAAAAAAAAATATGTACATTCAAAGAATCTTTTGTAAAAATTTAAAAAAAAAATCAAAATAGCAAAAAAGAAAAATCAAAAAAAAAAATATTTATTGTCCAAGTTTGGATATTTCACAAAAGTTTAAAGTTGAAATTCTCCATTTACACAAATAGCCACTGGACTTATTATAATTGGTTATGCCGAGTCATAACATCATCATAAAAATAAAAAAACAATAACAAAAAAAACACAAAATTCTGATTATGTATATAAAAATTGTGGAATAAATGGAAATGAAACTGAATTCTTTTTTTTTAATAATTTTTTTCAATCTTGTTTTATGTTTTTATTCTGTTTTTTTTTTTTTTTTTTTTTTTTGTAGTCTGGAAAACTCAAAACAAAACAAAAATTAATAATTATAACACAGGAAGAAGGTTCGTTCGTTCTTCATTATAACTACAACATTCACTCACACACACATATTAAAATGAGAAAAAAAATCCTTTTTTTAAAGGACTATTGAAATGCATTTTCTATTAAAATCCTATTCGTATTAAAATATAACAACAACGAAAAATAAAAACAAAATAAAAAAAGCAACAAAAAAATGAAAATATACTTTTTTTTTTTGTTTTTTTATATAGAGAGTTTCTCTCACTTCAATAAATATGGAATTCAAACAATAATTCTAAAGGATTTGAATTTTTTATTATTTTGTAAATATAAAATGCAAATATTATGTATTGTATACCATCTATAGCAAGCAGATAGAATCGGGATGATGGTTGAGTAGTATATATATATATATATATATATGCATTCTGAGATCCAAATGGAAAATTTTTATTTTTTAATTAACTTTTCTGTTCAGGCTTTCAATATCGCATTCTCAAATTATTGTGTTAATAAAAACATTAAATTAGTAAATAGAAAGTTATCGAAGAATACTTAAATACGAAAGAGAATAAGAAAACAAAAAAAGAGTGAGAATGTTTGTATAACAGTGGACAGTCTAACAATTAAAATAAAAAAAAAACGTAATTCAAATAAAAGTTATTTGTTCCAAAGGCACTGAATAAAAGAAAAAAAAATTATTGTAATCCAAGTAATTTATTGTTTTTTTTTATTAAATAAAAAGAGGACAAAAATTTATCCTACAATATTGGCAAATATATTAATTAATTTAAATATAAAAAAAAAACGATTTGAAACATTTTTTTCTATTTCTTTTTCTATATACGATTTTACATTGCAGTCTTTCCATGTTGTCAGTGTAATTTATCTATTTAAAATGTCTAACCTCAAGTAAATTAGAAGATGTCACATATTGGAGACAAGAAATTTTAAAATTTATTGAAAGTTGAATTACAATTGAGGTAAATTGAATGAATAGCAATGATATTGGGTAGAGATACAAAAAATTGTTATTTTTTTTGTACTGTGTTGTTATTGCTGTAGAATTAACAGGTAAAAATAGCTGTTCCAAACGATGAATTTCAATTTTTGTTTGTTATTAAGAACAAAAAATTTCAAATGTAACTTTAAGCGATCAAAAATATAGAAAATACTCAATCGTAATTTCAAAATTTAAATACCCTTAAATTATTTTGAAAAGAAAAAGTAGCAACTTATTATTTTATAATAGGTAGCTATATGTTAATGTAATTCAACTTTTGTCTGTTTAGAGAGAGTAAATATTTTATTGCATAGACAATAAGTACTAACAGTAAAATAATTCTTGGAGGTATTTTTTAAGAAGGATTCTTTTCTTGTGGATATTAACTGTTTACATACTGCGCAGGTATAAACTGTTAACATACTGCGCATGTATAAACTGTTAGCTTTTAGATGTTAACTGTTAGAGATTGAGTGTTAATGTGTATATATTAACTATTACTGCGTATATGTTTTAATTGTTAACTATTGCTGCTTACATCTATAAACTGTTAACTGCTATATATTAATTGTTACTGCGTATATGTATTAGTTGTTAACTGTTAGACATTAACTGCTACTGCGTATAATTTAACTGTTAACTATTATATTATATTAACTGTTAACTGTTACACATTAACAATTACTGCGTAGATATTAACTGTTACTGCGTATAAGAATTTTTTTTGAAGAACTGAAAAATACTTGTAAGTTTAGTACCTGGTATTTTTATTTTTAAGTAACAACCTGTTACTGTTGCTTCCAAATAACAAATAAAATGTAACTGTTAGTAAAATTTATACAATACACGTTATGCCTAATGGTGGATTACTGTAAAGTTCGAAAGTTTAAGACAATCAATAGTTTTTCTATATTTAAGCAATTTAAATATAAAATTAGAGAATTTTTATATAATAGCTTAAACATATACACATATAGTTTCGGATCCAATTTAATAGACCATATAAACTTAATTATGCGTCAAATTTATGACATATTTTCATATTATAAAGTATTTTAATTCAAATTTGGTTGAAACTGAAAATAAACGCGATCTTAAATTTTAATTAAAAAAGTAGAAAATCTAATAGGGATATTAAAAATTGGACCAAAAAATGTTTGATGTTATTAATTTTAATTTTACGAGTAAATTTACCAAAATTCATATTCTACACAATTTTTTATATATATCTAATAATCAACATTTTGTTTTTTTTTTTTCGCAAAAGTGCTGCTATATTCTTATTTTCTCCCTTTCTTCAATACATATTGTTCAAAAATAGAAATTTAAAAACCCACAAATCGTACAATTACATATTTATTCAACCATAAATTAAAAAAAAAAAAAAAAAAAATTTAAAACAAAAATGAAAATGTAAAGAAACAAAAAAAAAAAAATTCCAGTATAAAAATACTGCGAATGAAAATAGACTTACAGGTCCTTGAAATAAATAATGAAATCCTACTTGTAGTGTGGTACCAACTTTTTAGAATTTCAAATTGTACGGGTGGTGGGCTCTGCTATTATCTTAATATTTATTTTTGTATAAAAAACAGTTTTATTTTTTGTTTTTGTTTTTTTTTATTCTTAGTCAGATTTTATATGATTTCAAAAATTTTCCATGGCAATTTAATTTTTCCCTTTAAATAAGAGGTAAACAAATACTACTTAATAATAAAAAATGTGAATATTGTGTAACCTGGAAATTGTACTGAGATTTTTGACTCCATATATACATACAAGAAACATACACAGTAATTGTTAGGTAATTGAAACATTATTTTGATCATTTTATGAAATTGGTCCATATGGTATGTTTGCAAAGCTGATATTCATCGAGACCGATGATCTTATGCTTAAAAAACACAATCAAAGTGCTGCACTGCGTAAAACTAGTTTAATCCAATACAGCAATACTGATGCTTAATTGACCATTAAAAATTTGAAAAAAACATTATGTTAAATTAAAATCTATCAAAACCTTTCTGAATTGCGGTAAATACAATGTATTTTAGTTTTTGAGTTAATAACAAATTATGTAATTAGTTAGTTTGTAAGACCAATTTTAACATTGCAATAATGAATTTAGCTAAATTTTTAGCGGGTTAAACTTCCACAGTCATACTACTCTTACTGCTAAGAAGCAGTTCCTAAACCCTCTTTTTAACTTCTATCTGAACAAACAAACGAAATAATTTTTGAAACACGTTTCACGTTTCTTCTATGACTTTGATAGCTCAAAATCATAGTAAAATTTTTGGTTATACATTACAAATCAACCGATTATTTATTATACGTATAAATTGTAGATGACATTCTTACATAATATATCCATTAAATTTTTAAAACAACATTCAGGTCTTATATCAAAATTATATTATATATATGAAACGAGCTATGAGTTGCCAGTTAGTTCTTATATTTTTAAATTCAAGACTCACAGCCGGCCATACATTTTTATTTATATATTTATTTGTTTATCTATAATTGCAACTAAGTTAAATTATAATACAAATCAATAAAGCAGCAAACTATTCTTTCTGAATTCCTATGTGTCTGCTGCACTCCAATCTGTCAGATCAAAATAATTCTAAAGAAATGCAAAATTATAAAAAACACATTTTTAAATCCAAGATAATTATTAAGATGTTATTCAAAAGATTATGTTAAGTCCAAGATAATTAAATTAAAAATATATAACAGTTACGAAAATAAATTAAAAGTACCTACTCGAAAGAAGAATTCCAAGAAAAATTTTTACTTCTAAAATTAATAATTACTATTGAGCATCAAATTTGATCGAATCAGGAATTATTAAGATACAAATGTTCAAATGTGTAAAGCATGAAGTGGTGACAATGAATGATCAACGAATGTAAAAAAAAATACTAAACTACAATTCTGTATACTTGAGCAAAAGATAGACCAAGATGAAATCGAGACTAGAAAAAGTCTAAGTAAATCACCGAAAAATTTTTATGAGCTTACGGAGAATTGAGTTGCTCAAGACAGAACAGAACAAAAGAAAGAATGATTATTAAAAACAAAGCTTATCCGGAACTTTTGTTCCAACAAAATGATTACAATCGAAAAACAATGTAATTAATTGAATGTCCACACGAAAGTATGTTTTTTTTTTGTATCGCTTTAGGGCCTTTTCAGAATGTATGTATAAATATTTTTTATTTTATTTATTTATTTATTTATTGCCATGATACATATTCCTAATTTTTTTTTTAACAATATTAAATTTTTTAGAGCTTATACTATTGTATTTATACCTATGACTATTCTTAATTATTACTTAGGCTAGCTGGCTAATTTATTTATTAATTAATTCATTATTTAAAAGAAAAATGGCGACAAAAAACCTTTTTGAATATTTATGTTTTTTCATAAAACTTACCACTATTTACATACTAAGAAATAACCCTAAATTAAAACCTATACTAAAATTGCTCTTATGAGCCGATTATTGTATGTATAAATAATTTTGTCTTTAACTGTATATAATATTAAGTTATTGCAAAGATTGTGCCATGAAATTGCATTATAAAAGCATCACATCGTTCCATCAAACAAGTAAGCTAGCTTTTTTTTGTTTTCTTCTGTTTTTTTTGTTTTTCTTAATTAGTTAAAAATGGCATTTATTTGCTCACATTACAAAACAAACAATTATTCATTTCAATTATGTAGATTATATTAAGTGGTGGTAGTTTTGAGTTTAAATATATTTAATAAAAAAAATACAATACATATACATACATATATACATATGTACATACCTAAAATAGAAAGAACGTTATTAACGCAGGTTGGTGACCTTTTAATAATAATTTTGTTTTATTTAAGTCCATTTTGTATTTCTCTATGGTGCAAATAATTTGTTTAGCTTATTTACATTTAAATTTTTGTATTATTGTTTTTTAAATTTTGATAATTGATTTTTTTTTTTGTTTTGTTTGAATTTTGTCAAGTTTTATTTATAAATTGGAAAAATCAATTTTTTTGATTTTTCATTACAGACTCAATTATCATTAAATCTTTTTTGCAAATGAAATTTGGGACGTTTTTTTTGATTTTTTAGTTGTAGATATTTTTTTAACCTCCCCATATATAGTCTTGTCAATATACTAATACTTAAGACCCTTAATAATAATATAACAGAGTCATTGTATAAACAGAGTCAATTGTATAAAAACAGAGTCAATTGTATAAAAACAGAGTCATTGTATAAAAATAATTGTAAATTTTATTCAAAATAGAATAGAGTTAGAACAATTGTTTCTTTTCATACTAAAATTATAGCAAATCTTTTACATATACATACAATAAAATTTATTATTTTAATTTACATTAGACTAGCACACATTCAAAAACATAGCATTAACAATAAATACACCATAATTGAACCAGTCTCCAGCTTAAAATATCTAGAATGTTGGTTAAATGAAATCTGGAACTCAGATATAGCAATAAAATCCCGATTAGAATATGCTCGTAGCAGTTTTATACAATATAAAAAAGTTCTATATAAATCTCGAATCAAAACTTCGGTTAGTTAAATGCTACGTGTAATACTCTTCTATCATATTTATTTATTTATTTATTTATTTTAATCTACTCGACTATGCCGTTACAGATTTTACTTATATACTAAAATGTAAATTAAAAAATACAATATAGAAAAAGTAGAATAAAAATAACGTAATATATTATTTATTTAATACATATAGGATACTTGACAATTTCCTTGACAACAACTTCACTAAAATTTAAGTTAAATCACCGAATAACATTCGTTAAACGAGCGTTGGGAATTTACTAATGGCTCAAAGAAACCATAATTAGTCCTATGTGCACTAACATATAAGAAATTTCTATTTCTGAAGTCACGGTGCATAAATATTATATTGTCTAAGAATATATGGACAATCAATTTTGGCTGACAAAACGTCATAAGAAAACATAACAGAAGATATGGTAGGATATACACTAAAAATATAACAACAATGGATAAGCTTGAGGCATTTGAAGCGCGGACACTGAAAATACCGAGCATGAATAAGCTCAAGTCATTTGAAATGTGGGTGCATGGTAGAATACTGAAGATATCATGGGTAGATCGAATGAACAATAGTGAGGTTCTAAGAGTAGGTATAGAGACCGTGAGTTGTTATTAACAATCAAAGGCAGAAAAACAACTTATCTGGATCATATCAAGCGAAATGACAAATTTCATAATCTACAACTGATTCTGCAAGGTAAAATTTAAGGCAGAAAACGTGTTGGTAGAAAAAAAATTTCAATGCTAAGAAACATCAGTCAATGGACGGGCCTCCAAACTGATGAAGAACTAATGCACGCATCGCACGAAAGAGGGAGCTTGAAAAATGTAATTGCAGACATCAAGTAGTGGATGTACTAAAAAAGAAGAAGAAGAATGCACATTAAAAATGCTTCATGTTCAGAGACTATCTTTTAGATTTCAATTAACATTATTATCATTCTACTCATTTTCGCTTCGCCACCTATCGACTAGAAGAAGAGACGAATTTCTTTGAAGATAGCATTTTTTTGTCATCTTACGGGTTCGGCTATATAAAGAGATCAATTGAAAATTACTATTGGTATTTAATATATTTAAAATCAAATTTAAAAGTATTCATTAATTAGGGTTGTGAGACAGCAAATTGTTCTGTTTCCTAATTTATTTATTTTACAGTTTTATAATAACATATTATTACTAGTGAAACCCCTGTGCAATTACACTGTAGTAGTTCTTTCAAACACAATTTTATATAAAAAGAAATATTTGTTTTGGTATAATTGTAGTTGTTTTCTGAATCGCTTAATTGACTATTGAATATATATATATAATGTAATTAAAGTATTCCTAATACTTTATGACTAAATTAATACTAATTTCAGTATAACTTAACACAATAAAATCCCATTATTCTCAAAGTAGTAGACCGATGTATTTTAATTTGTTTATAGTCAAAAACGTTTGTTGTCACAATTCTGTTATAGCAATAGTCAGCAATTTGCTTGAAAGAAAGTTCATACAATCGTTCATAAGTTCATACAATCGATGTCGTTTGTAAATCTCATTATACAAAAGATATTTTATTTAATTTGATTTTGTTTATGAAGATGCAATTTTTTTTTTGAGTACGTCTATAGCCACAAAACGGTTATAGTCAGAAATATTATTGAAATTTAGCGAATGACTATAACCGTGTTTTACTGTATATATTTTTTTTAAAATAGCAGAAGCAAATGAACTAACATTTATTATATAATTTTTGAAGAGTATGATCTGATCTGATTTTTCTGATTTTCTGTTTTGTTTTCAATTTTTGTTTGTGTTTTTGTCTTTGTAGTTTTTTCTATAAGTTTGTGTGTTTATTTAAAATGACAGAATTTTTATGAAGCCGTTTTAAAAATTGTCCGTGATTGAAATTTATTTTAGAGTGTCGCTCAACTTGGAAATAACCGTCACTATTTGGTGTAACTATTTAGAATGTTTTCAGTATTCAGCACCAAAAACTTGCTAAAATCTTAATATTTTTGTGGTGTAATTAATTTATTCTTGCTTTTTACTCACCACGTCGTTCATCTTTTGTATTATGCAAGCTTTTGTCTAATAATAAACGTTTGATGTACTTACCCTAAGCATTAATCCGACAGTATAACTGCAAGAAATTGTGACACAAACCTTATACAATTAAATAACGACTTTTATCAATCTTAAAATAAAATTCCACAAACCATATTTTATTAAGTAGCAAAATTGTTGTTATAATATGAAAACAACCTATTTTAAATAATTCTTACCTATTAATATGTAGGTATACCTTTTTATTTTGATATTAATTAAAAAAATATATATGTATATTAATATTGTTTACATAAATTAAAAATTTCAATTAAAAAATGAGAACATCAATTTCAATTCAAAAACAAAATGTTTCTAAGAAATAAAAGATTTTTAAGAATTTTTTCTGAATTAATCATTTTTCATTTCCTTAATAAAAATAACAAAATCTGAATTCAAAATAAAAAAAAATTTAAATTTATTTCAATTTTATAACCGTAAATTATTTCAAAAAATAACAAAATCAGAATTGGAATAAAAAATAATGCATTTGGAAAGTGTCAGAATTTAATGCGAACATTCCAGTAGAATTACCCTAGCAAACCGTTGTTACTTCGGTTTGTCCAAACAGCTGGGTTCAAAGCTCCTATCTCAAAATACCAAGGCACATAGCTGCTATATGGTTCTGAATCGTGGACATTACCAAAAGCAAGCGAGCATGTACTTGATATCTTTGAGAGAAAAATTCTTCGTTGCATTTGTGGACCTGTGTTTGATGAAGGGGTTTGGAGGAGAAAATACAATGCCAAACTATACCAGCTGTTCAACGACATGGACCTAGCCAAAAAAAAAGTCAGAATAAGACGTCTTCATTGTCTAGGACATGTAGAGCTTATGAATGAAAATGCTCCACCTAGGAAACTTTTCGAATCCAAGCCACAGGCAACAAACATATGGCAAGTAAAATATTTTAATCAATTTATTTTCATCATAAAATTTAAAAACTAACTTAAATAAAACAAAATCAAAATAAAACCTAATTGGTGTACACTTAATCTAAAATCGCTCTTATTAGCGAATTTTATGAATTTAGACAGCTCTCTAGAATGGCAGCCAACATCTTTTCTATTTGTTCGAAAACAGTATTAATATTTGCTATGTTATGCAATCTATTGGTGGAAAAATAAAAAGGTTTAACCTTTTAAGGTAAATTTAGGATTGCATTTTATTTTCTTTGTAGCAGATTTAAGTTTGTTTTCGCAACGCTCTTCCATATATAAGCAAACCGTACAAAAGAATACTGCGAAAGATGGCTTTAAATACTAATAATTTGTTTCCTACGGTTCGGTTGGATTTTTATTTATAATTGGATGTAATAGTGTTATGTATAGATCTATTGTATTGGCTGTCTTAATTATATAAATTAAAGAATAAGTTTTTGTCCAAATGTTTACCAAGGTATGAGTGCAGTGGAATCAAAACCGATACATTTCTGTTAAAGTCAATTTTGAGAAAAATGCAAAAAACATTTTCTTTGTTATTTTAATTAATTTTTTTTTTTTTTTTTTTTAAGTTAAGCCAAACACTAGGTTTTAAACGATACCTTTATACACGATTATATAGCTTGGACTAGTTGAGGATTGTAGAAAGAAAAATATCCCTTTGATCAGTAGGGACATTTTGAATAAATTTATTAATATTACTCTTGAACTTTTGTAGATTGTACGTAGGTATATTTTTGCATTGGGGAAGCACGTTAGTTGAAATATGGTTCCAAATTCAAGGAAATTTGACTACACACGAATTCCCATAGCCAGTTTTGAACCACTTGGAATTTGCACTGAGTAGGGGTGGGCACTTGATGCCTCTTTTGTTCCTCGGTGGAAATGTTTGAGAGGTGGCATTAGGGTTTTTATTTCATCTGAACAAGTGCCTAAACCTACGAGATATCTATAAAATAGGGAAAGTGCTCCAACAACACGACGATTTCCAAGTGGTACAAGGGAGGATGTCACATTAGGGTTGTCAATAAGACGAATGGCACGCCTTTGAACTTTGTCAAGAAAATTTAGTGCGGTTCGTGATGCACCGGCCGATATATGTGAATTGTATTCCAATTTGGGTCTTATGTATGATTTATAGATATTTAGCATGTCCTGGGGAGAAAAATACGTTTTGCAGCGCCTCAAAAAACCCAAACATCTCGCGGCATTTTTAGCTATTTTTAAGTATATTTTATCAAAGAATAATTGATTTAAATATTATTTGCATTGAAAAATTAAAAACAAAATGAATATTGAAGCTTAAACACAAGTATTAATTTTGCAAATGATTCACTTTGTTGCAACTAATTGCAAATGTTTGATTTTGTTACCACTGCATGTGCATATGGCTTATCTTGTTGCAACTGTCATCATGTTTGATAAAATAAAAAAATAGTAATCAAAAATAAAAAAATTCATTCAATTTGTTAAAAAATTAATTTTTTAATTTATATTCTAAAAAAACAGAAATGCTCAGTAATTCAGTTTGAGCGAATAGGTAACACATTGTTGGTTTTCAAGTCAAATTCTTATATAAAGAATCATATAAAAAAAACTTATAAAAATAAAATGAATCTTCCTTCTAGAGGTAAATTCTTAAATCTATATTATCTTCAAAAAAAAGTATCAAATTGATCGGCATCAGCAATGTTATCATTATTTAAATAATTATTATTCACAGTAAAAATCCCTTTTCTAAAATTTTAATTCGTTTTTGTTTGTCCAGGATTGTTCAAAATGCTGTAAACATTTCTTTACACTGTAAAAATTTAGAGTACTGATCTGTTGAAGGCATTTTAAAACTACTGTTGAAATTAGTCCGGAAAATATTTTGAAAGGACCACTTTTTTACTTGTAACTCTTTATGATCCTCATTATCTTTGTTGTACATAGAGTACATGCGATTTCAGGACAATTCCCTGGAAGATATTGTCTTTTTGTAGATTTAGAGCGGCAGTAGTGTGTATCATGAACATAAATTTTTTTAATCGGTTTTGATTCTACTACACTCATATTTAATATCATGTCTTTCCCTATTATTGCAGTAACATTTAATAATAAATTTCTATTAGGCAAGTAACATGATTTTTTTCTTTCTTCTTCTTTCGTATTTAGTTCATGTAGTTATTTTACTGCAAATTTCAGGAATATTATCGGAGTATTGGTAGCAAATACAGGATTTACTATACTTAATCCGTACAGGATTTGCCGGCGATTTCTATTTAAATTCCATTTTTTACATTATAAAATAAAGAATTTCGGGTATGAAGATTTAACCAGTTTTATCTTCAATATTTTTTTATTTTTTGTCTGATTATAACGAAGTGTTTACATATGAATGGTTCGTGGTCGAAAGGATGTATTCAACCAAAGTTTTACAATTTTTTTCATTGGAAAAATTATTGCAAAATATGTGATGAAAATTATAAGAATTGCGAAGTACGTGTATTCCCTATGTAATCCCTACGGCTTACGCTAATGTAGCCTTACGATATATGTGAGTTAAACTGAAAGAAATGCTTATCTTCAGACTTCATAACATCAAGATGCAAAATAAATTTTTTAAAATTACCTATGCTTTGCTTATTTTCTCCTATATAAAGCAATAATTCTCATACATGCTCCAAAAAAAGGAAAACTCTATCATTCCACTTTCGACTGCATATTAGAGCAAATATAAAAATTTTGAACATCTTTACTAAAAATTTGTGTATCCCCTCTGTCATTGAAAAAAAGAGCAGAAACATTAATGATGACAGGATTTATCTCAGACAAAATTGCTATTGACTTCGTATCGATAAACCGAATGCAATAAGGATTTAAATTTAAAAAACCAAAATCAAACAATATACCGGGTGTTTCAGAGCAAAAAATGTATTAACTACATCTAGGATGCCTTATCGATTGGTGATTTTCAACTTCTGGGAAGCACCGCAAATCGGTTTTTTAAGACCAAAAATTGCCGAAATTGCCGAAGTCTAGATTTTCAAATGAGAAAGGGTACTTTTTTATGCAAATTCGGATTCCAAATTTCGGCGATTTTCGGGCTTGTAAAAACCCTTTTCCGGTCCTTCATGGAAGTTGGAAATATTACTAATCGATAGAACACCGTCAATTTAGTTAACAAACTTTAATTTAAATTTTAAAATAACGGCTCTTTCTCCTCTTTAAAAGCTGATACGCATGCTCTAGAGGACCCGGTATATTCGATATTATTCTTAAATTTAATTATTAATCGACAACATTCCTGAAATTTGGGATCTCCAACTTTAAAATTAAAAATAGTTATTTAAATTTTTAAAAAAGGTGTTGTTACATTCTGTACGAGAGAAGGTTATTGTAATTTCAAACAGATTTAAAAGTTATTAAAAATTAATTAAAATAGCAAATCAATATTCAAAAAAATGTTTTTTTTATACCCAATAATTTTTTAATATATTTTTCTATTTATAATTTTCTTCATAAGTTATACATTGTAAACCCAGTTACACATTTTTCATTTCATAAAATCGTAAATAAAATTAATATTTAGGTACTTAATTATTATATTTAATTATTATTTATACGATAATTATTTATTTAATAAACAATTAATGTTCAAAATTGCGCATAAAAATTTAATTGAAATTATGCATATTAATTAATTTTTAAAGTACGTATATACATAATAGGTTAGGATTATATGAGTGTAAAATAAATGTAGCTATTTAATGTTTATTTCGTCAATCGATCGTTAAAATGTTAAATTTATATGAATTTTTAAATATCAACATTATCGTTTAGCTAACAAATAATTTTTTTATATTGAATAATAGTTTATATTGTTTTAAAAATGGTGCTAAAATAAACGTTTTTAGATAAATGAAAATAAAGTGTTGTGATGTAAATCCAAAATAGGTTTAGATTATTAGACTAAAAAAAATATATTCATGATATTTGATTAATATTTTGGAAGTTAGTTAATTGAAAAGTTAATTTTTTTTTAATTTGTAGAAAATTACTAAATACTAAAACGTCCAAATATATGGAATGAAGCAGACAAATTTACCCACACACGTAAGTAATTTGTAACACAATAAAGAAATTCATTAAAAATGAATGTTGAATGAACAAAGTAGTACAAATTGTAAAGAACGAATATATATTTTTTATGTTAAGTCTATTTCATTTTACATCCCAGATAGCTATATATACAGACTTTGTCAATATAAATTCAATAAATTCAGTATAAAACAGTTTGTTACAATAAATTTTTTAACAAAATTATATTTTTTTTTTAAATTTGTATTATTTTAATTTTTTGTTTACAAATGCATGTGTAATTTTTGATATTTGTTCGAAATTTTAGTATTATGGTTGATATTCTTAGAATTTTATGCATTTTGTATTACAGTGTGATTAAATTTTACCATCATGTCAAACAGAGAGACATGGAAAATTTTCCCACCCTCATTCGACAAAGGATCAGTAGAATGGTATACTGATGGCTCTAAGAAAATGAATGGAGTGGGATCGGGAATATATGGAAGAACTTCAAGCCTAGCTTCTTCAAACCCAATTTTAAAACCAAACTACATGCTAAGGAACTATGCGTGCGATAGAATTTAAGAAAAATTTACAAAAAACGTAAAATCTACATTCTCTCTGATAGTAAAGTAGCCGTACTAGTTCATATACCATCACATCAAATCTAGTATGGAATTGTTTAAAAATGCTCAAAAACCCATAAAAAACATAAAGTCACAATAATGTGGGTGCCAGGGCATTCTGGCATAGCAGGAAACAAAGCTGTAGATTATCTAGTAAGAAAAACATTGGGTACGGGATTCCCGTGAGCATAGCTAAGATGCAATTAAATGCTTGGTTGGTGCAAAAAGCTGAAGATTTCTGGGCTAACGCTCCTGGAAATCGTTAAGCAAAAATGCTCATGCCTCGCTCAATGCTCAATGCTCATGACAACGCTCGCTGAAGAAATTCAAAACTCTTCTAAGCTTCAATAGGAAAGAGATACGCATATCTTGGCAGGAATAATAACAGATCACTGCCTTATAAAGAAACATCTTTATAAAATGGGTCTAACCGACAATATCTTATGTTTATGTAGAATATGTGAAATATAGGAAAAATCTATTGAACATCTGTTCTGTGAATGCAAAGGGATACTTCGTAGCAGACTTCGCCACTTGGGAACAGCATTCCCCGAACAATTGGAGCTGTTCGGCATATCATTGAAGAATATCCTGAGAACAGAAAACTAACTATAGAACTAACAAACACGGGTAATCACAATAGACCCACCATTTACGGCTTCGGTAATATAGGAGACATATACCCTCTCGAAATTACACAATCTAATCCAATCTAATTAGATTACTGCAGATTGAATGACAAATCGATTCGGGTATAAATCATTTTTCGATATAAAATAATTGTTTTCGCTATTTGTTTTTTCCACACTCTGAACGGGTCAAAACGTTATACCGCGATTTCGTATTTACATTTTTTTCGAAGTAAATTAATAAAATAAATTAATTATGTATCTCGAAGATTTTTAAATAAAATAAAAGTAATAATTTGTGAACGTATAATTTGGCTTTCATCATTACGACTCATTAAAATAAAACATAAAGATATAATTAGGTGGCAAAAACTTATAAGCACTTATATATGTGAAGGTGAAGTTTCGAGTAAAATCAATTTTAAAATTTAAATAGTTTACAAAAAGTTTGGTAATGTAATCAGAACCAAAAAAAAAATTTGACAAATAATATATATAATTGTTTATTAGAAAGAGTATAGTTCAAGTTTTTATGCCGTGATAAGCAAAATTGCCAGGATTATTGTAGAAAAATTATTTAGTAAAAAATGCTTATGTTGTTGTAAGAATTAAGGTTATTAATAATCAATAAGTTTGGATATTTGAAAATAATGTTTCAGATTAGTAAAAAATGAATATAAATGTGTACAGCTTAAAAGATTAAAAAATCAATTGTGACAAAAACAGTTTTGGGTTATATTGGCACAAATAATAATGTATTCTAACAAAAATATGACTTATTGTTGTCAGAATCTAACAAAATTTTTACAGAAAATACTTTCGTTCAATCTAAATTTTGTTGTTACTTTATCTCAATTCTTCAAAATGTCGACATAAACCATTACAATTTGTTGATACAGATTTAAAAACTTCACTTAACTTTCTATAATATATTTTGTTTTAGAAACGAAGTTATTATGAATATTATATCATGACACTTTAAGTCACGACACCAAAAACAAATTAATAAAATAAATAATGAAATATATTGATAATAATGATTTATTGAATTATTCAAATAAATAAAAATGCAAAAATAAAAAATATGCAAATATAATAAAAAAGCACTAGATAGTATAGATAAATTTCCAGTTTTAAAGCTTAGGCACAATAATTATTAAAGTTATTTAAAAAAAATTATAATATTTTAATATTTAAATAAATTTTTATTGTGCAAATAATAAATCCATTTGATTTATTTTATTTTCAGAAACGATATTGCCTTTGTGAGAACCACAGTTTTAAAAGAATTTGGTTGTAATGCGGCTTGACAATTATCATCAAATTAAAACACAATATATGTTATGTATTTTGCAAATAAAAGACGGCGTCAATAATAAATATACTGATATAAAGTGACATGAGTAACAGATTTTAATTAACTTTTACTAAAGACTTAAAAACGGCTTATAATGGTAATTGGATATATCACTTGCACCTCGCTTTTGCCATATGATGAAAACACGTGATAAATTTGATATTTCATTTACAACAATGTCAGTCATAATTCTTGAAAATTTTCTTTTCTTTTCAAATCAATCAAAACTTCACTTTTTATTTCTATTCAGCAAACAAATGGCGAGCTTATTTTTAATCATAACAAAATAACGTTAAAAGTACAGTAACTGTTTGTTGAATAAAAATAAAACGTGCACTTGTCTTTAATGGTAGATGAAAAGAGTTGTAACAAAAATGTTTATATGAAAAAAGAAAATAAATGAAGTTGCTACGACTATCAAAGAGCGCTAATCTTAATAACTATATAACATTTTAGAACATAGATTATCACATATAGAAGATTCATTAGATCATTCACTATAACTATGCTGAAACTCATAAGTAGATATTACAGTGTTGGACTACCAAGACAAATCGTAGTTTGATTTGAATACTTTCACAACTCATTTATATAAATTTAAAATAAATCTGTATGTGACTTATAAAAACTAAACAAAATTCCGACTTGGTAAAATATCTTACACCAATATTTGTCATCATATCGAGTTTTAATTTATGCTATTTACATATACTGTTCATTTACAATGTCCATTTATTTCCTTGCATTCGTACAATCATGTTAGTTACCATATTCCAAACTTCTAACTGAGTTTAAGTGTTATGACATAATATAAATTTTAAAAGAGATGTTGAACCTAACTAATTTATTTATACATTTTCCATGATGCACCAAAAAATTTGTAAGCCTGTGAAAAACCAAATTTTCACACATATTTATTTTTTTATTTTGCAGATAAATTTAAAAACTGAAATTAAAACAATTTTTATATTGTAATTGTTTAATAAAATATTTTGTAAAAATATAATTAATTAAATTATATTTATAAATTTTACTCATTAAATAAACATGATAAATATGATAAATTCAACCATCCTGTTATAATTTAAATAAATTTAAACAATGGGTATTAAAATTATCTAATTTCAATGAACGTTGGTAATGTGACAACAAAATAAACAAAAATTAAAAAATTTTAATAAATATTTATCCATATTTCCCTTTTTTCCTGTATTCCCTTTAAAATGATTAATTACACCTTAATACATATCTATATATACATAAATATATATAGATATATTATAGCGATTATAAATTTTACATTAAAATTTAAAAAAAAAAAAATAAAAAAATTAACGTTAATTTTATTTCTCATCACATTGAAATTATCATACGAATATCACGACACGATTCTGGTGTACAAAAATCCCACCCACAATATTTATTCACCTTTTATAATTTCTCTAGAGTAAAGTCAATATGTATGATATTTACTTGTATATCATAATAGGTCTGTGTTTGTTCTTACACCCACTTTTATTGGAATTAGAAGATGAGAAAGAAAATTAAATTTAATTTTAAAGTTAGGTATGTTTTCGTTTTATTTTAATTATGTAAAATACTTACTTTGAAGTTAATAAATACAAAGACATATATGTATATACATATGTGATAAGAATGAGAAACTGTCATTGCAAAATTAACAAAATTAAATGAAGGAAAAAATTTCAACTGAAAAACCAAATTAATCTACAAGAAACGTTTTATATCCTCAAGTTATATTTATAATATTGTGGTAATTAAGATACTTAAAATAATTTGCCTCAATTAAGTGCCACAATTGTAACGAGTATGAATTGAAGTTGTTTGTATGAATTTAAAATAGTTATATTTGAAGTAGTCTAATAAGTCTAAACAGTCAATAGTGCATGCATTTCACAATCTAACCAAGTTAATAGAATAATGTCAAATGCGAATGTCGAGCTGCCGAACAGAATAAGTAATTTCACCTTCTGTAATTAATATTCTAATATTAAAAATTGCACCGATTTAAACATTCAAGAAAGTTAGAATTATGAATTTACAACAGGTTCGAAAATTTGATAGGCCTTAGGTTCTTAATAAAATAAGTTTAAGATGACTTTAGTACGATCAACAACATTGTCCTGTAACCCCATCTCCGGAGTATAGGGCAAAATTGACTTTAATGTAAGGATGAAATTTTCTGAGTATTTAATTCACAAATTTATCATACAGTTAATAAATTATGAAACCCTTAATCTGGAAGCTGCAGCAAATATTGGTAAAATAATAATTATTGCAATTAAAGTTCATAATCGAAAAATATAAAGTAGATGAGAACTTTGTTAATTGGTTCATCATATTTCCTCACAATAATTATTTACTTACTATCCTTTTTTTTGTACCATATGTAATTAAAAACCCACATCATAACTAAAGATAAAATATGAGAAAATAGAACTTAGAAGAAATCAGTTAAAAATTTGCAGACAAGCATTTGTTTGGAGCCTACATACGCTGAATTTGCAGATTCATGAAAGCATAATAACACGGGAGGAAGGTCGTGTTATTGTACTGAATATAGTGGAAATACCATAATCCTTTCACTATCAATATAAAACTGTCATTATAAAAAACATAATATTTTGCACCATTGCTTTACGGTAACTAGAAAGGGTTTCATCAAACAGTTTTTGGTCCACTACGAGCTAGAGAAATTAATATATTTATTTTTTAATTTACCAACGCAATTAACCAAATAAGGTAATAGCGTAATTGATCATTGTTTTCTAGTTTTATCGATCTAAAGTGACTCCTCTGCAGTTTGAGATTTAAAGTTGTTGCCAGTGCAAATTAAATTTAAATTCTGGCTCAAATTTCTAAATATTTAACTCAAAATAATATATATACAAAATGTCTTCATACCTATTTTGTTACATGGATTTGTTTTTGTTTTTGAGAAATTATAAATGACGCAGTACGTGTTTCGAAATGCTACCGAATTCGTAATTATACTACTTGTATTCCATTAACTTGTCTTAATAGTTTTTTAAAAATTTAAAATTTTTCGGAATGCATTTAGAAATTAAAATATTATAATTACTTTGACAATGAATTTGGCTTGGGTCAAAATCCAATAAAACCCCAAACATAACATTTTTGCTGAAAAAAATTGCATGTAGTTACCTGTTTTTACAAAAAGACAGTTTACTGCAGACAGACAAGGTTTTTTAAACTTTTTTACAACGCATTTATTCATCAACGGATTGTATCTTTGAGGGGTTGTGCATTGTCCAAAGCAGTATAAATCGTTGAATACCTTATTCAACGAGGTCAATTTCAGTAAAAAAAAAAGCTAATAAAAAAGTCTTTTTAAATTCGATAATTGGGTATATTTCGCTATGCACTTATCTAAAATTTTTATTCAGGGCGTATCGATATACCGATAAAATAACATCGGCAATCAAAATCCCGCCATTGAAAATCCATTTTTTTTTATTCCCAAACAAGGGTACATACGTGTTTTTACCGCAGGCAAAATATCCGTAATTTCAAATTATTTGGTTGAAAGAACCAATCCGAATAAAACCAAAATCGTTGAGTTGTTCCTCATTCCCTTCCGCTCTACTAAATATGGTCAATCAATAAAATGATCCATAAAGATTGACAACTAAATGGTTTTACTGTTAAAAAACGACTTCGTTATAAAGTACCATGAACGTATAGTTAAGACTAACTAAAAACTGTTTTTTTTTTGCTTTGATACTAACTAGTTCGGTCTAACTTTTCAAAGTATTTTTAATTAATGTATTGTTATTGGCATAATATGTATTAAATTATGATTTTTACTTTTCTACTAGCAGGTAGCAGCATGTATCTGGTTTAGTTTAATTTTTTACCTTCTTGACAGTAACTTAAGTAGAATCACCTTTTTGTTTAATTTCCCTTCTTTTAATTAAGTACGGTACTGCAATTTTACACTACAATATCTACAATAATTCGAGCATTTATTTAACAAATTACTGCCTCTACTCATTAAATATGGAAAACTATTGCTATTCTCAGAAACTCAGCCCTATTAAATATAATAGTTTCATTCTATTTAATTTGATTATACTCTCAACTATTTCTTGTCATTTATTTTATCCCAATAGCAAAGGGTACTAGACCAGGTCGAAAAACCAATAAACATTTTTTTTTTTTTGCTTCATCGGGAATCGAACCTGGAACCTGAAAGGCGGGCGCTCTACCTACAGCGCCACCCAACGTGTAATTTTAACATTTTTCTAATCAAAGATGGCGGTGTTTTACTAAACCTAGTGCTACTGGCTATTGATATATTGTACAATCAAATGCAGGAAGCTTTTCATCTATAGACATAAAGCATTAATCTGACAGTATGAAAAATATGAAAAAAAATATTTTAACTCCCAAGATTAATTTATTAAAACCATGATTTTGTCGACGGTAAAATTTTAATCAAATAATAATTTTTTACAAAAATATTTATTGTCTTCTCTTTTGTGGCTTTTAATTTTGGAGGTCTTTCAAGATCTAAAGACTTTTGGTATTGATCATTTTGATTTTGGAAATTTCAAAAGCCTCCAGACTCTACTATCTCCTTCTTTTTTGTTTAAATCTTTTTTAAAATCTCAATTAACGGTTCGACAACTAATAATGATAACACTCCTCAAACATTGAAATATAGTCTTAAGCAAATTTCAACTAATTCTATATTTATTTTCTACCGCTTTTTTAAACAAAATGGCAGCCCTCAATCTTATACCATAAATAAATCAACAAAAAAGTTATTTTATAATAATTATTTTATAAAATTCATTTATAAAAATATTTTTTTCTTTGGTACAAATAAAATGTCAAAAGAAAAATAAGAATTAGCGTTATATTGTGTGTATATGAACCTAATTCAACTTTTATAACTCTATTTTAAATTTTACCATTACCATGCCACTACCTTCACTTGTATATAATATGTATTTTATTTGTTATGTTCCTATTCGAATATAATATAAATTATGTCTGTATGTACATATGTACGTATGGCCTTGTAAAACATTTTCTTTTTCTCCTCTTTGAAAAACACACAAATTTAAAATGTATAGATTGATTCTATATATGCAAATTTTGCATATTATTATCCAGGAAACATTTACAAAAACAAACAAAAATACATAAATACTTATATGAAAAAAAGAAAAAAAAAAAGAAAACGAAATAAATATTAGTACATAAAATAGAGAGAGAAAGAGAAGGAATAAGAATTTTCAAAAAGAAGAAAAACTCGTTTATATTTATGAGATAAAAGATACACGAATAAAATCAAAAACTTTGTTTGTTTAAAATTCTGAATACAAAGAAAACAAAAACAGAAAACCAAAACCAAATCTACCACCCACCTATATCTCTTACTCCCAAAAAAATGTATATCACAACCATTTTTGTTTTTCTTGTTTTTCGTTTGAATCCTTCTTAAGAGGAATTAAAGCAAATAAAACGGTTCTTTTTAAAGCTAAAATAAGAATTTATTGACATATATATATATATATATATACATATATATATATTAAAACAGTTAAGAATTTGCTGAGAGCATAGAAATAAGATCTTAAAGATATTAACGGCAAATAATAACATATTTTAAAACTGTTATAAATATTTTTATTTTTTTTTATTTTTCTGATTTGTTTAGTTTAGTGGCTTGAGGATTTTTTTTTTCTTTCGATTCAAATATATTTGTTGAAAATATTTTTATATGTCGTAAATTCTATTCTCAATAGAAAACATTTATTTATTTATTTTTTTTTTCCAATTTTTCTAAACAAATATTTTCTAAATCAAAAAATTTCGTTTTTTATTTTAGTTCAAGAAATTGAGGTAAATTAACTAAATTTAAATATTAATTCATAAAATAGAAAAATAGTTGATAAAATAAAATAACATTTTTTTGAAAAAAAACTAACGACGACTAAACTGGCTTTATGTACGTTTTTCAGGAGTTTAAGTTTAGTTTAAAAAAAAATTGTATACCATCTTTTAGAATAAATAAATTCGCTAATATCGTAATACTATCTTTCACAGGTTAGGGGACCGAAAATTGATAAATTCTGCCATCGATTGTAAAATAAAAGGAACAAATTTCGATCCACACTATACATTCAAAACTTATGTTTCGGTAAATCAACATGCATTGATATTGGTTCTTTGTTACATTCCGAAGGATTATTCACAAATTAAGAATTAAGATATCTAATCCATTATTATGCTAATAATGTATGTAACACTTTCCACCTCGTTGAATTCAAACAAAAAACAGTGATAGAAACCCATAAATTTAAATGTGAAGCTTTTTCAAAATTTTACGGCAAAAAATTACCGATTAAGAAATAAAAAAAATTAAATAGTAGTAATTTTAGAAACAGAATCATAGAAAATCATATCCAAGCTCCAAACCCATATAAGAAAATTATGCATTTAATACAAAAACCAAACTAAAATAAATCATAACATCAACAAAATATGAAGTTTTTTTAAATTAGAAGTATTTTTTTTTTAAATCATCAAAACAATTGAAATTACCTAAAAAATATTGTATACCTGGTTTGTGTCTTTGAATTAGGCACCTCGAAATGCTTCTAATTGACAAATACTGACACATCTTCAAGCTCAAAGGAATATTTATTTTGTAAAGCAAAATATAGGCAAGCAAAAAAAAATATTCCTATTGTTACCGTAGTGGTAAATTTAGCTCAGCCACCTTTAAAAATTTGCTGAAAATCCTTCATATAGGAAAAACATCCAGACACCAGATATTATAGAGAACATATCAAGGGTAATATTGACTTTTTCTTCAAATGGTGATAAAATTGTAAAACTACCATTTTATTCATTTCCACATGGTGCCTCTCTTTTGTATGCAAAAGAAAATTTTGAAGCCAAATGGACCAGTTGTACAACGGTGACTCTATACGGATGTAACAAGAAGGAAATTAGAAAAAGGAAAAAATATCCTATGCAACAAAAATGTTATAATTAAATTAGACGATTTGATAAGAAAAATTAATTGTTTTGCGAAAATTGCAAACTTTGTTTTGAATTAAATATTTAAATGAAGCGGAAAGAAAAGTGTTTTGATGCTGGATCGGTGAATGTGACGCCGAGAATATTTAGTATTAAGTTACTTAATTCAATTTATCTTATATCAGCAATAAATAGAATTAACTCGTGCTTAATAGATAGCTAAACATTTCCAGTTTTGATAAATATACTTAAAAGAAGTTATAATTTTCCAAAATAAAAAAACACAAACTGAAAATAATATACTGAAAAGAAGAACGCGAGCACGATTTTGATAAATCCAAAATAGATTAGTTCTAATGCAAATGAATCTAATCGTATATTTATGAAGACAATTAGACATATTTGTAAACACGCGGATAGGATTAAATTTCAGTTGTGGTAATTTGATTGTAGAATAACAGATGAACATGAAACAAAGTACATATATTAATTTACATTTCATGGGTAGCTGTAAAGGTAAAGGTGTAAAATTGTTTACAATTCTAAATGAAAAATCAAATTAAAATAAAAAAAATAAATATTTTTTTTCAAAAACTTGCTTTTTTGACGGGTTACACAGTTTTGGGAGCAACTTTATTATAATAAAAAGGAAAAAATAAATTAAGCAGTTCAAGGTCTGTTAAAAAATGCTGTGAGTAATTCTAAGATACTCGAGCACAACAATTCAGGAATTATCAACAAGAAAAGGAGGTATATGAAAAGGGATGATATGACCACGTTGTTCCAAAGGGAACGGATAAAAAAAGACACCAAAAGAATTTCTATCACATATGATGATTATTAGTCATTAGGGAAAAAATTTAAAAAAAAACACAACATAGACGTCATAAGTACTAGGTGGCATCAATTGAAAACATTACTATGCTCTGCGAAAGATAAAAAAATAAAAACAGAGAAAAGCGGAATCTACAAAATATCATTCAACAAATGTGAGAAAATATATATTGGACAGAGAAAGAGATTAGCAACAGTAAGATTTCAAGAACATCTAAACGAAGCCAAAATTGCTAAGAAGTCAGGTAAAATATCCGATTTCAAATCAACTGTAGCAGAACATATCGCAATCGAGGAATATGACATCAACATAGGTGACCTAGAGGTAATCAAAGAAATCAACGACACCAGAAAACTAGATGTTTGCGAAAGCCTGGGAATCATAAAACAACCGTCAGGTACCCTTCTAAATAGTGATCACAGTAATGGGTACACGTGGCTATTTAAGTTCATAAGAAAATAAAAATATAAATCCTTTCATTATCAGGTAGAATTAAGTAAATTTAAAATTCAATATCATTTTGTAATTTTTATTACCCATAAACAAAAAAAAAAAAAAAAACAATATATATAACTAATACAGGTCTTAATTAAATTTAATTACGCCAATACACTGAAGAAGGCAACATATTATTGCCGAAATATCGATATTTGTAAAATAGGCAAATAAAGATTTTAGTAATTTATTTTGATCCCTACACCACCATAAATAAATAAATAGCATTGCAAGCTAAAGAAAAGCAAGTAAAAAATGTACGCAGGTTTTATGATTTAAACTTTAAATCGATGAAATTGTTTTCATATGCTGAAATAAATCAATATACTTTACGAGTAAATAATAAACATGTAGTTGTTGGGCTGATACATTTTGCAGAGGCTATGCTTGGAGCAAACTTTTGATATATACGTATAACAACTATTCCAAATCCAAATTTTATTCTGAATTTAAGCCATATTAAATACTTATTACATAATTGTGGTTAAAAGGAAAGTTCAAATTTTAATACACTAGAGTAAAGAGCTAATGGTACGGTAATTTAGTAACGTTTTGGTAACTTCTATAACTTTTCGGGGATTAGTAACTGATAGTCCAAGCAAAAACAAAAGTAAAAAACAAATGAACGTTAATTTGACTTACAATCTGATATTTAAGAATACCAAATAGTTTATACCAATTTCTGCTTTGATAAAATCATCCATTCAGGTATTTGTTTCATCGACTAGATTGAAAAGATTTGAATAATAACTCTATTCATAAATTGTTTACATATTAAAGATTCAAGAAACAATAGCTCAAAAGTTAAGTCGACCTATTTTTCTATAACAATTATGCAGTCACAAAAAAAAATTAACAATTCTAAATTGAAACCTCCTAATATTAAAATATGTACAATTACCCACTTATAAAAGCAACAAATTAATACCACGATAACTTTTAAATTCCAACAAAGAATATTTTTAAAAATTAATGATGACCGACTTTAAAGAAAATTCCTTAGAAAACTTTGTGTTCTTTAATTTTAAATTTATGTAAAACCCACACCCACCACATCTTATTTCAATTGTTTTTATTTGAAAATCTCTTCAAATTTTAAAATACATATTTATAAATATATATTATACAACCGTGTATATATATATATGTATATGTGTAACAGAAGGGATTATATATTTCCTGGTGAAAGTTACATATTAAATAAATCTGTATCAGATAAGAGAAATAACAATAAAATTAATAACGTAAAGGTGAAAAAAGATTTTTCAACAAATTCGGATATGTAAATTTTGTAAAAGGATTCAAAATCTCATGAAATATTTTCATAGATGTAAATTGATAAATTAACGCGATCGTATTGAATAGGATTTGTTAAAATATACATAAAATGTCTAGAAATCTAATAACAACAATTTTCAATATATGTATTTATGTTGTATGTATAAAACATTTGTAAGAAATAATCTAGAAAGGTTATAAATAGAATTGTTTGGGATTAGTTTAAGCGGATGTTGATTTAACTTTATTTTCAAAAATTTTTTTTAAGGTAGAAATTTATGTTCGTCTTGATAATATTTACCTTATACCCCCTCATCTATGTATTCATGAAAATTGTATAATTTGTTACAAAAGAGTTGTTTAATTTTTGAATATTTTGTATCAGATTTTAATTGTTCAAAATGAAAAATTTCCGGTATTTAATAAATTTGGAATTGAAGACGAATTTTGTATTGTAGAAATTATAAGAGTAATGTAAGTTAAAATTTTAATTTCATCTTGGTTATTTTTGGAACAAATGCAAGGACAAAACAAGAAAAACTAAAAAATTAAACTTTTATTTGATATATTAATAAAAATATAGCTTGTAAGTATAACATAATATCAAATTCGAAGTGTAAAACAGATTTAGATCGCAAACTGAAGAAAAGACGCCCGATAACGGCAGAACAAGAAGAAGGTGTTGACTTAAGCTAATATCTAAATTATGTAATACCAAATAAGTTGCAAAATATACCCTCTCAGCATTGGAATTTATAATACACAACCCGAATAAGAAAATCTAATAAAAACATGAAGTATTATGAATTTGAAATAAGCAAAATATCATGGCAGCATTACACAAAAAATTTTATGTGGACATAATGGTAAATTATAGTTCTTAAATTTTAAAAAAAAATTATATTTTAATTTAAACTGACGAAACGTATGCTATACTCAATCTACAAAAAATTTGCTATTATTTTTAAAATGTCTACTAAAAGTTATTTTCCAAAATATTCAACATAATTTTTTATGCAATAAAATAATTTTTGTATCGTTTTCGTTCCTATGGGAGTACAGATTAATCATTTTTATAATTTCATTTATTCAGATACTCGTATGGAATATAAAAACTCCAGAAATCCTTACAAAAATCATTTTTAAAATAAAATGAAATCGAAATACTAAACAAATCAGTAGAACATATACCATCATTTTTCTCGAAGCTGATTTTTAGAGTTACTGCATGGCAGAGTTATAATTTTTATTTTTTATTTCGTTCAATGGATTCGGATTTCATTCTAAATCAATGTTTACTTTTCTTATACAATAAATTATTATTAAAGTATACTACACGAAAAAGTGTTTAAAACACCTTTTATAGATCTTATTTGACATATTATTTTTGTTGTTTCAAAATATTATTTCAATCCAGAATTTAGTTGAATAATAACTACATATCGACCCATCCAAGGAATATGTTGATAACTCGAAATGTCAACTTATTATGGGATACTTATAAATGAACTACCCGTAAGTCAATCTATTGAATGAAAAAATCCCCGTGCTGATATCGTAAAATTTACGACTTTGAGAACAAAAAACAACATATTCAGTTTGACACTTTATTTGAAATTTTCCCGATAATATATTTATAAATAGAGTTATCAACTTCTCACATCCAATAAAAATTTGCATTCAGTTGCTAATTTGATTAATTAACATAATGCACAAAAATAATTCATTTTGCTACTAGTTGTAACCCGAGTTATCAACATATTACACAAAAAAGTACCAAAAATATTGGTTGCTAACTTAATTTATCAACATAATTTGCAAAAACATGTTGTCAATATTGGTAATAAATGTGTTTAGCAACGTTAGACATGGAACATTTTTTTATTAAAATTGCTTGTTAAAAAAAAATGCGAAACGATAATCATCTGTTTTGTAATTACATATTATTTGAAAGTAGTGTTTTTCGAAGATTTTAATAAAATAAATAATGTCATCGCGAGGACAAAAAATTTTAAAGTTTGCTAAAGCCAATTTAAATCTTAAAAAGCGTAAGTTTTACTTAAATTTTGTCAACTTTATTCAAAACATATTGTTACATGTTTCAAATTAAAAATAAAACTTAAATCAACAAACTTATTTCTTTGAATCAACCAGCATTTCAACCCAGCAGCAAGCAACTTATTAACCAAACAGCTGTTGTTTTTGATAAAGATGAAGAGACAATGAGAAAATTCGTAAATGTTCCGCATAAAACACAGCAAAGAGCCACCCTTCGCCAATATAGGGACATTTTCAATACTGAATTTAATATTGGATTTTTTGTTCCTAAATCTGACCAGTGAATTGATTGTACTTCCTTTGAAAATATGAACGATGAAGAAAAAAAAAGAAAATGTTGTTAGACACCTTCAACATTTGGACTTTGTTAAACAAAGCCGGAAATTAAAAGTTGAAGATAAGTAACGTGTAAAAAGGAGGCATATTGCTACATTTGGGATGAATGCATCGCGAAAAAAGAGCATGCAAAGTTTCAAGTTGCCTTATGAATTTTATTAAAAGAGAGTCAGAAGCTGGGTGCAAAGAATTAAGATTTTGGTCCGACAATTTCACAGGTCAAAATAAAAATAAAGTACTATTTTCTGCATATTCATACTTTTCTTACAAATTCAAAGTTTCCATTATACACAGATTTTTAGATAAAGGGCATATCCAAAATGAAGGGGATAGCGTTCATGCCAGAATAGAAAATGAGATTAGTGAAAGATTAGTGATTGGTACGCACTAATTAGAAATGCTAAAATTAAGGGAGTACCTTATCAAATTATAGAAATGGTTCAGTTAGATTTTTATAATTTTAACATTTTCCAAGAACACAGTAAAAAAATTAAAGCTATTTACGGTCAAATTAAGGAAGTTAGAGTCGACGCTGTAGATCCATTTATTGCATGAATCAAATATAAGTACGAAAATATTAAAAATTAATCTATATGAAACCGAGTTGAAGTTACTTTATAAATCGTCTTTGCTAATTTGTACAAAAAAAAGAAGGATTTGATTACTTTATGCAAGAAAAATTACATTCCTAGGTTGTATCATAATTTTTACGAAAACCTACCTGTGGTTGAGGACAATTCTGATGATGAATCGGAATAATTTATAATTTATGTGATATGAATTTGTGTAATAAAAACTAATTTGATTAACTCTGAATTATATGACTGAAGTTATTGTTATTTTCTTATAATTTTATTATGAATATGAAGAAATGTTTAGTTCCCATATTTAATGTGATGAAATAAATTATAATAATATAAACTTATCGTATTTTATTTGTTCCATGAAATTCTGAAAAGGTTATATTTATAGGAAATTAAAAATTGCTAATTTTTATATGAATGCATTTTCCATGTAATAGGTGTTTAACTACACTTAAAACCAAAACAATATCGTAAAAGTTCGTGCAGTAAGTTAATAACTCTCTTTGTCAATCATATTAGCAAAGAAAAATCTAAGCATTATGTTGATAATTCAAGTTATCAAGCAACAATTAAAATGTCTTTCATGCAAAAAGTTGTTTTTGCCTAAATCTCCATAATATTATTATATTAACCACTATTAATGTAAGCTTATGTAAATTTGGCACAAAAATCTAACTTATGCTTAAATTTTATCGAATTTGATAAAAAAAATCATGGTTTTAAATAATTTATTCCTTGGATGAGTCGATATGTACATCATATAGTCGTTATTGAGTCAATATTGAGTTTGGTTATTTATTACAACCGCATTATTTAAGTCGGCGAATTTTTATAATAAGATTTTTAAATCTTTGGACATAATCATAGAATGAAATAAACGTCAAACTTGTTATGATTTGGAAATATGTTCGTGTCAACGCAAATCATAGAAATAAATCCAAAATAGAAACTATTTTCCATTTTGTAATTTTGTATGAGATTATAAGTAATCTTTTAAGTAAACTAACGCTTATTTCATCTTATTTCTTCTTATTTCTCGTGTCCAGAGGCTTTTACTTAAGTTTTCATTATTTTAGGTATTGTACTTTCAAAAAGATTTAACGTTGGTATTTTTAGTAGTCCGTTTTAACTGTAAGGGTGGTTGAGTGGTAATAATATTCTAGAGACTATTTTTAAATTTGTCCTACACAACAGAGGGTCAAAGGAAATATCGGATTAGACACATAATATCTAATAACAAGTATCTGGGTTAAATCTTAAAAATGACTGTTTATCACATGGGCAATTATTTATATTTACACACGAAGGAAAAAAAAATATTGTTTACCAAAGAGCAGTGCAATAGATAAGTAACATATCTTATGATTTCAAACTTTGTAATCATTTAAAATTCAAAATGAAAAGTTATTTTTATTTGTTTTAATAGAAAACATTAGAATTAATTTACACGATTTCTGATTTGACAAATAAATTTTATTTCCAACAGGTATCACTGTGCTGCATGTAATACGAAAATTTTTTTCAACTGGGTGTAGCAAAGCGCACCGGATTCGTTAGTATCTAATAAATATCCACTACAGCTCCGAAGATAGACAAGATGCAGCAATTCGTTATTCAGAACTTTATTTGAGAATTGATGTATTTTTGTAACGGTTTTACATTATGGTGAATGGCAAGTTTGTCATGAAAGTTGAGTATGGCCAAAATATAGAGAATGATGCAATGCATTTAAACAATTAATAAAATTTATGAAATAAATAATGTTATTCACAAAAATTTAAATTTTTTATATCAACATCTTAAGTTTAGGCAACTATTACTTGAAAACGGAAAGTATATGACAGAGGTATGTCTAGAATTGTTTTTTTTCCCCATAAGATACTCCAAGGAATAACCCCTTAAAGAATTTAATACTTGGAATGGTCCACCCTTTAATTATAGTGTTTTTGCACGAAACACTCTTAATACTATCAGTAATACTTTTCGTTTTGAAATTATTTTTGCGATCTCAATCCGATTCCATTTTTAAAAAAATATCAACTGTGATTGTCACAAATAACATCACAAAATGCCATTTCAACTTTCTAAACGTGTATAGAATCTAAAAGTCAGAATTAAAATCAAAAGAAACAAAATAAATAATTTCCAACCAAAGTTCTAGGTTTAACCATATATACAATACTACATACTTAATTATCTACATAGTTTTTGTTTTATAATTCATTATTTTTTATTACTTCACTTCTTATACATTATGTAATGACTACTGAAGCTAACAAAAAAGCCATTATTATATTATTTACCAGTTGACCGATTAATTTATTTCTAACCTTAAAAATATGGTACCATAATATTTTACATCAATTCATTGAAAAATATCAAAATCCAATACTATTAAAAATAAAACCACTCACTCACTTTATTATCTCACATTCTATTCTAAATTAAGGATTAAATTTCATTACATTTTATATGTATCTATAAAGAGTTGTTGGAATGATTTGACCATTATTGAAAGGATAAATATTATGTGTAGATGTATGTGCGTATGTATGTTAAAACTTATTTGTAATTGACGTAAAAACTTAATTAGCTTACCAGGATAACATTAATTAATAGTTAAGAAAATTTTATTATAACTACCTCACATCATATGGATGCGTGAGTTCTTTCATCTGTAACGATTCTCTGCATAAAGGAAATCGTAAACCTAAATAAGTTAATAAAAAATTATAAAGAAAAATAATAACAAAAAAAAAAAAAATTTTCATCTCAATTTTAATTAGAAATTGTATAATTTATGGTTGTGCAATAATTAACTAACCAGTTAAAATTTATTCAAAGTATTTGGTTGTATGTATATAGATGAATATACATATACATAATGTATATAAAAAGGATATTAAAAGATTTTAAAAGTTTAAATTAAATAAATGTCATAGTCATTGCAATAGATTTATTAATATGATATCAGAATTTAATTTATGAAAATTGGTTTTTTATTTTGGGTTTCAATACTTATCAGAATTGTTATAGGGTTTCGGTATGTCGTTTGTATTTCGCAAAACAAAAATTCAGTTAATTTGTATTCCTTACCATAAAGCTGGTGCATATTTAAAATATGTTCATTTTGAAAATTAATCATTCTTCAAATGTAATATTTTATGGACATTGCGGTTGTACACTATAAATTGCCAGAACAATATTTAGAAATTGAAATACTGCGCTACATATTTAAAAGATACAAAGATTAAAAAACGGAAGACATATTCGTACTTTTTGTTTTTATATGTAAACTATTTGAAATGTAAAAAACTTTGCTGTATTTCGATTAGTTCCAGAACACAGAATAGGTCATTGAACAACCTTACTTCCATTTACTAAATTATATTTCAAGGCTTGAATAAATATAATAATAAAGCTTGATAAAGTATGTATGCATCCCTGTTATGGTTTTCAAAAAAGGTGATAAAAGGCCTATAGCTATAATATCGATCCTCTCCAAAGTGATAGATCTTAATAAACAAAATGCTGACCAAATATCTAGACGGCCAAGGTATTGTCCACGATAGCAATATGGATTTAGATCCCACCAGTCCACCGGTGATTTAATGGTATGTCACCTTAACTAGAAGCTAAGTTTCTGCTTGCATAATTCGGGTGAAGCAAATATTGTGGCTTTGGACATTTTTAAAGCTTTCCTACTCTTTTGTTTATTAGTTATGAACCTTAATCGAAAAATGATCTTGAATTATCATATATTTGATGTTGTAAAAAACGCAGCCAAATATTTAGGTTTTCTTAGCCGCTGCAAGGCCTACTTTTTCCCCTGAGACCTCTTGAAAATCTATGAAGCTTTTATACGGCCCAAAATGGAGTACAATTCTCACATATGGCCTGGCGCTTCTAATATTGCGTCAAAACATTTGGATAAAGTCCAAAAATGTACTATTCATCTAATCAATGACTCAAATGTGACAGCTCATCTTGCTCCTCTTGGACATCGTCGTATAGTTGGAGTTCTCTCTCTTTTTTATAGATATCTCGTAGGCATCGGTACATGCTCAGTGGAAATTAAATCTATATTAATCGTTTCCTCCGTGAAACACGAAGGGCAGCATGTGCTAATCCCTACACCATTGAAATCCCTAGATGGCAAAAGACAAGTTATGGAAATTCGTTTATAACCTCAGCATCCCGAATGTGGAACCAAATTCCAGCTTATGTGTTCCCAAAACATGACAAATTCTATATTTATGACCTAAATAAATTAAAGACGAACATTAACACCTTCGTTCGTAATTGTCCTCCTTCCCTTTTACCATCCTCCTTTCCTAATTTTGCTTTCTCACCCTAGCCAAACGTACCAATCGGTATAAAATGTCCCCACCGAGTGTTTTGGCTATGTATAAAAAAAAAAAAAAAAATTTACCAAAAATAGAGGCCTTTCCAACAGTGTATAAGTATTGAAGAATTTTATGGTAAAACCTTGAGATATTCGGTTTTTATAACAAAGATTGATTTTTTTTCTCAAAAATTTTCTACTTTAACCAACAATATTTCCATAACGGCAGAACCTATCATCATCCAAAAAAATTTAAAAATATGCTACAGACCATATCTATCTTCATAGATAAAAAACTGAATATATATCTCATACATCAACAGATATAACGGTTTATATACAAAAATATCAAAACAAAACAAAAATACTTTCAAATGTCCTTTTCGTCCTCAAAGGATAACATGCGCCATTGAAGATATATATTTTTGGAAACCAGGAACACCATGTATCCTTGGGGTATAGTCATTACGTTCAATAAGGGTACACAATTCATTTCAGAAAAGTCCAACAAAGCACAGAAACAGATAAAGGCAGCTATTACAGTGCTGATTTTAATTACTCAATTTTATTGGTAACTAACTACTTACTTAACTATTAAAATTTATTGTCTATTCAAAATCTTTATAACAACAATTCAAAATAAGGTACACCCTAATGTATTTTAAAACTCTCAATCATACAAAGAAAAAACACATTCTCACATCAATTCATTTTATGATGTGTGATGTGTGTACCCATAAGGATTAGAACTCTTCGGATACTGAAGAAAAATTCCCAATTCCAAAATTCCAAATTTAGAACTTAAGGCTTTTTATGTTTAAAAACAAAAAACAAAAAAAAAAACAAATTTCTTAAATAATTGGAAAATTACCAGAATCTAAGTAACAACTACAAAAGTTAGAAATATTTTGAATACAAACTTCAAATTATTCACTTCTTTCACTTTTCATTTTTATTCATTTTTAGTAGCGTTGTTTTTTTTTTTTTTTAATTTTGATATATAAAATATATTTTTTGTAATATGTACTTAGTTTATATATTTTGAGTTTTAGCAGATGTCGGGAAGAAAAAAACTAAAAAAATTATTTTTTGATATTTAATTAAGTGGGGCAATTTTAATTTAGCACGTACCAAGATCTATTTAAAAAAAATTATCTTAACAAATATAATTTCATAACACTTTTGTTACTGTTACTTTGTTGTAAACACTTTAAATTAAAATGATATTTTGGTATTTTGGTAATTTTAAAAATTTCCTAACAGCGGTTTTGTGTAGCTCGAATGCATTACGGTTTTGAAGTTCTGTTTCAGTATTTTTTAAATAAATTCATAAAGAAGTTAGTTACTACAACTCTACCTATATTTTATGTATAGATAGAGCCAAATATCGTATAGTAGGAGAATTAAATTTTATCCCCCACACTATTGTCAAAGACCGTTTATACTTTGCACACGGCAGCAGGATTTGACTTTAATTTTGTAATAATGTTGAAATAACTTTTTAATAGGTTTAAATAAACTAGTATTCGCCCGCTCCACGTAATTCGACGAAGTTTGATAAAAATCGTATTTAATTTCATTGTGAATTGTCTTCTATCATTTGTTCTTGGCTATTACTATATAATTATACTTGGTTTATTCACAATATTATTTTTTATTATTTGATTTATCTTAGACTACAACCGTTATATTTTATTTTAAAAAAAGGCAAGCAAAAAAAGGACTTCTGTACTTTGGTGAGTTGTGGCAAATTGACAAATGAAAATTTTTCTATGTTAAAATGCATTTGTATACTTATGGGTTGGGGTTGAAATTTTAAATTGAAATTTTTATTTATTCTAAAAATGGGGTATTTTTTTTTTATCTTAATTAAAATGCCTTCTTGACTTTACTTTTTTTTTATATATTAATTTATTTACTAAATTATAAATGCATTTCGATGCTTAAAACATTATCTTCAACATTTTTTTCTTATTAAAACATCTATGAAATTCTAATTGAAAATTAAAAAAATTTGAAAATTTTTTTATTTTCGCTACGTCTCCTTTTAAATATCTAAAATTTAAAAAAATAATAATGAAAATCAGTTGTGAAATGGTTCAAATATTTGTACTGAATTTTTTGTCAAGTTACAGATTAAATAAAATGATTTGAAGAAATACTACGACATTAATTGGAATTCTTAAAAATTAAATAGATTTTTTATAATCTTGTGGAGAAACAGTTTAAATATGTAATTTACCCGACATGATTGTTCCTATTGTTTTTTATCATATTACTATTATGATTACTTACTAGTATGATATTTCAATTTATTACATAAAACGGAACAACATTACTTTCTTAATTTAATTTCACAGTATAGGGTTTCAGCATCACTCAGCTGCTTATGAGACTATGTTTCAGTTTGTAATCATCAATACTTTCACAAAGAAGCTAATCAGTTTGCAAATATTTGTAATAAATCAGTTAACTTTCCTTGTACATAAAAACATTAAAATAAAGTAAGTTGACATGTTACTTAGTTTGAATCTCATTGAGAGCGGCAAAGATGTTGTACAAAATTCTTTTATATAATATATTACATCACTAGTATTTTTTAAATAACGTTGTACTGCTACCATTATTTACTTAGATTATATAAAAATATTTTATATATACTAACTTACACTTAAATCTGTCATATATTGACAGATATGTTATAATTCATAATTATGTTGAATCATGGACTATACAATGGTCATATAAATTGAAGTAATAAATTCTATGCCGAGAATGATTCCATCTTCTGGTTTTTGTTTAATAACAAATCGACTATAAATCAACCATTATTTCACTAAATTGTCCTTTTTCCACAGAAATAGCGAATATAACAAATTTAATTTTTTTTTTCATTTCAAATACTGTAGTACATATATATATATATATATATATCGAATTTTTATTCAACAAACTATCCTTCATTCATTTGATTGTAATATACTATAAATAAATGTGTTCTTCGTACTATGCCTATTCATAGTCATCTATTTTATTTAAAACATTAAATTATCTATAGAATTATATTTTAATACACTACAGTTTAATTTGAATAGAAATAGAATATTTGAAATTTTAAAATTTAAAAAATATGTTTTTAGTTTTTTTGATGCAATAGGAAATACTAGTTATACCTACATCATCATCTGTTGGTTCTTTACAGCTTGGTATCAGTATTAATCTCGTTAACAACTTTCAACTAAATTGATTGTCTGAAAGATTAGAGTTAATGGATGGAGGTCAGACAGCAAGAAAAAAAGTTGAAAATGAAATCAAAGCTCGCCTAAGCTGAAGAACCAACAAAAGATGATGGAAACATTAATAGTATTTTCTATTATGACAATTTTGACTTCTTCCAGCCATGTTGATGGTTTCCATTCCATTAACCAATAGGTAGATTTACATTTTAAATTATGTGCTTACAAAATATTTTAAATATATGTAATTATATATTCTTGACTCATTTCAAGTAGAATATGCCATACAGGATGTTTAATCTATACAAATTTTACATGGAACGTGAATGAATGTTATGGTGACGCTTATCTTATTTAGAACATATTTTAGTAGCGGAAATTGGTTTTATTTGTCTCATAATCCTGTTTTGATGTTTTACACTTATCAATACTTTAATTGTCATAACACAAACGTAATGTATTTATGAGTATACATTACAAAAAACAAAAGATTAAGCTTCAATCTCCAATTTCGTAAAAAATGGAATAATCCAACCCTAATACAAAACGAAGTGAAATAACGAAAATGGATAAATGTTATAATGCCTAAGAATATTTATTTTTTGATTACCTGTCTATACTAATATAGACCTGTAGTGTACCTGAAGCCGAGGGTATGAGTTTATAGAAAATGATAGAAAATCGCTTTAAGGAAATCCATTATACGTACATGTATGTTTATAATAAAATAAATCTGAATGACTTAACAACCTTTTATGACCTTTTTTAATAGCCCAATTTCTATAAAAGCAAAATATTTTATACAAACACATATACATATGCACAATACAAAATTTACCTAAATGTAAATTCATACATATTCATAATATAATATACCTATACATTTGTTGCTCGGGATTTTCTATTCATTTTAGTTTTTTTCTGAATTTTGTTTGATTTTTTTTTTCTTCTATTTTCGCCTCAAGAGAATTTTGTGTTGTTTTTTTTTTTTTTTTGTGATTGATATATGTATTGTATTGTATTTTACTTTTCATTTAGCTAATTTTTGTCAAATTAAGAAAAAATCTTAAAATAAGGAAAGAAAGTATATATATATATATATATATATATATATAGATATATATATTATATATATACAAATACATTATGTTTCAGAAATATTGACAAAAATGAAATAAAATAAAAAATTTTGAATTTAATTTCCAGATGAAAGAAATTTAATTTTTTTTTTATTGGAAAATATTTTTTATTGAAGAAAGAAAATGGAAAATAAAGATTTTCTTAAAAATATTCTTGAACTATTTTTTAATTTTAAATAAATTTAGAACAACTTATTTTAAAGAAATCATTCATACCGATTGGAATTATTTGCAAATATGTTGGTGAAAAAATTTATATATGTGTTGTAGCGCTCGTGCGACAGTAATTTCGATGTATTTTAGAGTGAGAATTTCTGAGAGTTACCAGTACAAATGAAAATAAATTGTTAAAAGAATGAATTGAGATTATCACAAAGGACTTTTAAACACATTAAAAATCGAGTAATCGGAAATTATTTTGATTATTCGGTTTCAATTTACAGTACGGTACAGTTTTAGATTATTCGCGATGGTTTGAAAAATGGGTTTGGTTTATTTAAATTTTAAGCGAAGAGATTGGTTTCGGATTGAATTAAAAAAAGTTTTTAAAAATAATATTATTTCTGTATAATTTCAATTCTACTTTTCGTGATATTTTTTATGAAAATTTTAAGACTAGATTTTGTGGCATTTGTTTTGCAACACGCAAGAGTCAAGACCTTACAAAAACGAGATTTATAAAAAAGCGCTATAATTTTAAGTTACGAGATTTTTAAAAGTAAGCTTCCGTGATTCTCGGGGGATTTTGTGATTGAAGTAGCGTAAGATTTTACAATCTTTGCAGAATCTTTAAGTTGGAATTACTAGGAATATCGCAGAGTTCTTTACCCCAAAATCGTATTGGTTTTGTTTTGATATTTGATTCCTTTCTTTTACTTTTATGTATCTTTATATATAACCTGGACCTCTTAGCGAATCCCAGAGATTTGATTTGACGCATTCTTTTTTTAGCAGTATTTCTGAAATTTACACCAATGTTTTACAAGATAAAAAAAAAATTTTTTACTGTTGGGCAGCGCTGGAATTAATTCATCATATCATCTGCCTTCGCCTTCGCACTCTTAGAGGTGGAGCTTTTTTGATTCACAAATTCTCCAACCATCAAAGCATTAAATTCAAGTTCATTTGCTTCTGAAATTTGTGAATTTTTCTGCTTAAATCTTCATTACACTAACTAGGCACGCAGTATCATCAGCATATGTGACTGTTTAAACATATTTCGCTATTGGTGACTTAACCTGCTGTGAATATTGAGTATATTAGAGCTTCTAATACTAACACAGAACCCTGTAGAACTGAAGATTTTATTTCATATAACTTCATTCATGAATAAAATGCCGAATTTTATACGAAACCATATTTGTGGATCAAAGTAACATGTAAAATATGTTTGGAAGCAACAATTTTAACTTAAAGAGAAACACCCTTGTGCAAGGTTTTATCGATAGATTTTTATATGTAGTGTTATAAAAAACAGTTAAGTAATTATTTTACATCCAAGGATTGTCTAACCTTCTTTACAACTCTAAGTAACTAGTAAAGGACTGGACACATATTGTCCTCTAAGCCACTTGGTAAACAAAGGATATACAATTTTTAGTCAATTATTGGGTTCAGAATTTTGTTAAACATTTTAGAGATGAATGATAGTAGAATGATTGATTTCTATTCATTTACTTCTGTTATCGACTACCCGGGACTGAAAATTAAACGGATTTGAGTCACCCACCTCCGACAAAATGGGTAAATAGTTAAATTTCATAATAGAGTTGAAGAGCTTTGAGAAAAATATTAGTCCGTTTTTGGTAGATGCTTCCGAACTTCATCACTTACCAAATCAAAGTCAAGACCTCTCTTGTTTTCAAGATTTTAAATTATTTTCTATATTTCTTTAGGGGTTGGTCGTTTTAAATATGTTTTTACTTTACAAATGATGCTCATTGTTTATAAGCTTTATGATTTTTTATTTCAAATTTCTCCAAAACGGATTCGTTAGGTTTAAACAAATGACATAAATGGTGTGCAAATAGTTCTACACTTCCTATGTAACTTCCAGACCAACTTTCAGAGGACACTCATAGATGTACAACTACATATATGTTTGTATCTATAACTAAAACCACTTTCAGAACACAAATATATCCCCTACACATTTAACAATAACGTTTTACAAGATCAAAAAGATAAAACTATTTTTTCTCTGCTAGACATCGCTAGATAACAATCACCTCCATAAACCCTTACATATAAAAGCATTAACTTCAAATTCATAATATAGAAATGACCTCGAATTAATCTTCTAATCTTAATTTAAATTTCAAAATACAAAGTATGAAAAATTTTCATATTTATCTTAAGGATCAGTAATTTTAATAATAATTTTTATATCTACATAAATTAATCATAAATTTATCTATTAATTTTTTAGGATAAAGATAATATAATTTTGGACAAAAATTCAATATTGAATTCAGCAATATAATTAACCATTCAAAATAATCACCCTCACATTTTGTTAATATTATTATTATGTATGTATAGCTATCTATATATGCATCCCTAAAATACAAAATAACAAAAACTATATTGACAGTATAATAATATTAAATAAAGTTCTTTAAAATATTAGATAGCTATATTCTAGAAATAAGGAGTAAATCTTAAAGGATATAAAAACAAAAAAAAAAATATAAAAAATAATATTATTTAAAACCAGATATAAAACCTTTCTGGAAATTCAGACAACAATCAAAACAAAAAAAAAGGATATTTCTCATCTTCTTCGTGTCCATTTTCATCTTATTGAAGATCGTAAAGAGGGTAAACAAATTGCTTGTAATAATAATGACTGAATAGGTAGTAACAATAATGATAATCGTAAACAAATGAATCAACTGGAAAATAATTAAAGGGAGAGTGTAAATTTATTTAGTTTGTAATTTTTGTTTTTGTTATTTTTGTTTATATCAAAGGATTTAAAAGATTAAAGATAAAATTATAGCTTTCCTTTAGAATTTATAAGATTTAATTGAATATCGAATTTCATTTAAATTTAAATTGTATATATATACTATTGCTAATTATATAAATGTTAATTGTAATACAATTTTCGAAATATAAATGTGTCCTTTAAAATTTTATAATAATTACAGAGTACACAGGTGAAATAAAAAATTTGTAACATACTCATGTTATATTTTATTTAATTGTTCTTGATGGATTAAACTAGGTAATACAACGTCTCCAATTATTATTTCGGGTTGACGATAATAGACCAAATTCGATTAAAATTTATGAAAAAATCACAAGTGTTGGTATGTTTTTTTTATTTCCCTGAATCTTTCGAAATCGAACTGGTCTTGCTATGAGACACATTTTGAAATTCTCATAGTTCTAATGGAAATTTATGGATTAATCAATCGTGAATTTGAATACATTTTAAACAATTGTCGATTTTTTTTTTATTCATCTATTTCCAAAATTCTAAATTTTACAGTAATTAATATATTTCTATAATTTAATTAAATCAAATGAACTTGATAGTGTGATGTGATGCAATTATCTTTTTAATTTTACAAAAAAAAAACAAGCTCACATTTGTTTTTAAATATTAGAATAGTCAAAGAAAATTAAAAAAGGACAGAAATTAGAGTAACATTCCCTCATTTTACTTAGTTTTGCACAGCTACACCCAGCTTTCGTAGATTTTAATTATTGATATTATATTTGTTTGTTGGCATAATTGTATATATAAACACATAAATCTGAGTTTGAAATGATTTTATTATACATATTGAATGTATAATTTTATTGAACATATTATATATAATTTATATATAATACATATTATGTATAATTTTATTGAACCACAAAAATATTTGAACGTGTCTACTTATCCAGCTTCATCTAATACTAGCCCCATTTTTCCAGCAATTAAGATCTATACAATAAACAAAACGTCCTTGATTTCCCGTTTAGTTTTACATACAAAAAAAAATAAGTTTTTATTATTTTTGTTATTATTTTTTGTCAATAAATTTTTTTTTATCTACCATTAAATAGAAAAATATATTACTTTTTATTCCAATTTCAAGCTTATTGGTAAAATTAATAAAATGATTTTCGAATTTTCATTTTATTTTCACAAACAAATCACAAAGAAAAACATCGATTTAAAAACTTATGTTTTGCAATTTTCTTTCACCCATGCCAATTATTGTGTATAGAATTTTATTATAAAGTTATCTACTTTACTATAGTCATAAATACATTTAAGAAGATACAGTTAAAAAGTTAAATTAGAAAAATGATGAAGTTTAAATTTTCAATCACTGTCAAAGTAAAAAAAAAACAAAAAAAAAAAATATGAAAATGAAAAATGAAAAAGAAAATGAAATAGAAAAAAACTTTGAAAATTGAATTGGCAATAAATATTTCTTTTAATGTTGTTTGAAAATTAATTTTTAACAAATCTATATTTTTTCTAAGTATTTTGTTTATTTTTCTCAACCTATTAATAGTCCTCAGAGACTTCAAAACAATTTTAAATCATCTTGCCAATTCTAATCTAATAATTTTTAGATTTGAATTTCAATATAAAATTACTTTTTATTGTTAACAATATTTCGAGCTAAACTATTAAGAGTAAATTATAGAGAACAAGTTGTCCTGAATTTAAAATAAAATTGGAACGGTAATTTAAATGCAATTTAAATGTTATCGACTATGTTAATATAACATAAGATTCTTGTCATTGTTATAGGAAATCAAGCAGAAAATCAGAGATATGCACTGGCTAATAGAGAGACAGTCTAAGCTCAGCTTATACTACAAGTTGCCAAAATAAATTTCTTAGAACTATTACGAATGCATATCGCTATGATTCAAACGAAGATTTAATAGGTGACGTAATTCGCGACTATGACATTAAACACGATAATCGATTTGGTTGATAGTAACCTTAGGGCTATTACTATTAGTCAGTTATTGTGTTACAGCCTTGAGCTGTTAGACAGATCTATAGTGTAATAGAATAAAATATAGGGAAGCAGAAATACAGATTTCTGTAATCCCACACAAATTCTGCTTATAAGCACATTATACAAACATAAAAGTAGTAATAATGTATTTAAATATAAAAATAAGATTGTACTATTTAACCTTAAAATAAAAAAAATAAAAATTGTTATTCCGTAAGTAATTGTGAGCCTACATTTTTATTGAAACTAATTCCGTTAATAACCAGTACAGAGTAATAATTTGGTATTGTAAACTCTGAAAATATACTAATTCAATATTAACTGTTAAATTCATAGCCAAGTACTTGTTCTATCTTTAACTGACACTTGTTAGAAATATTGAGGCGAAACATGTTTCAAGCGTTATTTCTTTACTTGAAATATAAAATCAAGGACTCATGACCACTGGACTGTGATCCACCCTATAAAGTAGAAGATACTATATACATTCTGGAGTATTACAATATGAACTCTGAACTGAACTGTTCGAACATAATTGGAGCGTTAATAAGTTCCGAACAATATATTATACTTATTTTAAATTTTTAATAATTTAATTAGTGTTTTGAAAATGCTGTGAAAAGGCAAATGCATCAGAAATATTTAGAAAAAAAAAATGTGTAAAAATAGAAAATGTGTTAAAAAACAATATAGTTTAAATAAAACATCAAAATAAAAAAAATAAAAAATTAAAAACAAACGCTTTATTTACAAAAAATAGGAATAACAAAAATAAATTCAAAAATCACTTATACTTACATTGTTTAAGCGAGATGATACTACCCGTATATATTATATAAGAAATTATATAATGAAAAGACAAATCAGTGCCCTATTTACAAATTCATTAATATTAATAGACTAATAGCTTTATGAAATAGGACATAGGAATTCAGAAGATTTTTTTTTAATAAGACGATATATGGTACATTTTATGTAATTTTTTTTATCTAACCATACATTTGGATATTTAAATTCTCACTGGCTTGCACGGAAATACTGTAAAGTATATTTGACATTTCACTGATTTTATCAAAACTTTGATATTTATTAGCAGCCATTATGCTGGCTTAATGTACTTTAGATATACATTAAATATCTTATTCTAGAAAATGATAAGCATTTGTATAGGGTATAATGATATACACCCTTTTTTCTAACAGTTTATAATATGTGTTAATAATACTGATTTTAGTAGCAAGTACACCGACCCGAACATACTCGATATATATACTTACACCTATTCCACATAAATGTCTATAAAAGTTTTAATAGTATTGTAACTATTTAACAATATATACTCTCTTTAAGAGTTTGTAAGCTCATTTGAGAGAATAATAAATTAAACAAATAAATAAATAATATAATTTTTTTTTAAATCAAACTTATTTTAATAAATTTTTCCTAGACCAGTTTTTTTTTATCAGTACGTTACTGTTAAATAATATAAACCATTACTTTAATATACTCTTCTTAAATAATATCATGATTACTTCCCACGCAAAAAATTATTTATTCATTCATTTGTATTCTTATACTTAATTAGTATATTTGACATCTTTGAGATCTTTGCTATGGAAATCACTTACCTAGAATGAAAAATAAAATAAATATTAATTATTTTTTTATTATTATTATTATTGTTTTTTTTTTTTATGTACATGAATATAGAAAAGAATAATTTGCTCATATTAATATTTCATCGTCAGAATAATAAGCTAATAAAATTTTATTTAAGAAATCTCAAAGGATTTTTACACTATATTCCCCCACATACATCATACAAGATATATAAAAATTCTATTTATTAACAAGTACGTATCAGAAACCAAACATTCAAATAAGTGTAAAATATAATTATTTTGTTTTCTTCTTCTTGTTTTTGTTTTTTCCTATTTACACTTTACCATAAACACTCAAAAGCCCTAAACTAATCTAGTAAGAAAAAAAAAATAATAATAAGAGAAAACTGTCTAGTCGTTTAATAAAACGCGTTCGACTATAATTTTTCCTAATATTTTATTCACCCACTACACTCATTCTCACCATCTCATTCCATTCACAATAAATCATACCAAATTCATCAAATCATTCATCTTATATGTTTGTATAATATGTTTGTATGTGAATTTGTATATATATATATATACTGCATTCATCCAAAGAAACTAAAATGAAAAATTGAAATGTCTAATATATTTCCGGCCACATTTCAGCATCAGAGCATTAAAATAAAAGAACAAAATAATAACAAAAAATAAAAATAAAATATTTTTTACATCCTTGTTACTCTTTTCTCACTTGGAAATCATCAATTGTACAATGTAAAATGAAACCACACAAAGAATAATATACAATCCTTGTGTAATACAAGAAAAAGGATCTTTCATATTATTATATATAAGAAAAAGAATAATAATAATAATAACAAAAATATAAAAACAAAATTTTTTGTAATAAATTTTTACATTTAACATTATATACTCTTGATATGTATACGTACAGTAGTATCCAAAATAATTAAAACATTTATTTTGTTTTCAATATCAGTGACAGTCGTTACACTAACTGTGTAAATTTAACTTTTAACATGATTTAAAGCAATAGATTGATCAATGGTTAGCATTAGTTTAGTATGTATTGTTCGATAGTGATCCACTATAGATCCACAATAGATCTTAAAACTCCCCAATTAAAAAAAAATAATTAGTGATCCACTATGTGACAAACTGACTTATTAAACTCGCATCTGTAATAAACCCATATATATTCAAAACAAACATTTTGGCATTTCATTTAAATTAACACATACTACATAAATCTAGTCCACGATAAAAGACTGATAACTGAAATTTAAACGATAATGAATAAAAACCAAAATCCTACTATGAACATGTTTTAGGTCAACTACTGTCACATGACTATTATTTTCGTTTATTTGTTTAATTTATTACCACCTATATTATGCATTTGCAAACTTATCAACATAATAGGTCTGTATATTTACTATTGTTTACAGAATTTGAAAATGAAATGAAAAATTGTGTAGTCATAAAATTATTCAAGAACACTGAAAATAATCTCATTTGTAAAAAACCCACGGGAAATGACAAAACATATTTGTATTAACAAAAATGTCAAATGTGTTTTTTATATTACTGTAAAATAAATTTTATAAATTTAATTAGAAATTATAATGAAATTTCTATTGGATTTTACTTTTCAATAAATAAACAGAAACAAGTTCTATCATCATATATTATAATTGAGTTAGTTGTCAACATTTCACTTCAAAATTATACAATCTATTTACCAAAAATGAGAGAAAATAAATAACCACAGCACACCTACACCAGTGCACCATCCTATTAATACAAAATTCAAGAGAGTGCATAGCATAGGTAGCATAACTTAGGTTAGGTAGGTTAGGTAGGTATAGACAATGTGATGTATATCGTAGTAAGTTGTAAACAAAATTATTATTGTTGTTTTTTTTTATACATATTCATTGATAGAGAAAAATATTATTATATTTAAATCCCTGTTCTGTTAAAAATGTTAAATTTGGCTTTAAATTGAATTATAATTAATAAATAGGGGTCTCTAGTTTATTTATATTACTTTGATACATAGATATAAGAGTTATATTACCATTGTATCTAAGAATTTTACTTGCTGAACCTGCAAGTTTGTTTTAATAACAATAAATTTTAAGAGATGTTTCATTCATTGCAGCACTACTTGAACTCATCAGTAGGTATTTGTAGAGTTAGACTATACCCATACAACTCCTGATTTTGTTTTGGTTGATTTTTTAACTTATTATAGATGTTAATAACACATCTGTGAGTTAAAAATTTAGTGAATATAAAAAAATTAAGTGATTATGAGATGAGATTGTTTTTAATCAGAATTGATTAGTCATTTCTGAAATTTTTTATATGACCTGTAATGTTCAATTTCGAATGTTTTTGTTGTAAAAAACTATATTAAATTATTTTTTCAGTTTTCGTCTTTTTGTCAGTAAAAACTATAAAAATAAAATTATTTTAGCCTAGATAGGTAGACTACTTAAAAATATATTGGCTTGAAATTTAAAACAACAACAAAAATTTTAATTTAAATTTCTCAAAAATTTGTAAACAGAATGCAAATAAAAAAGTAAACATACAGGAATTTGGATGCATTTGATGCGCAAACTTATGAAAATTTGCGAGAGTCTGTGTGTTAAAGACTTAATGACAAAAATTATTATCGAAATTTTGTATAACAAAAAAAAAATTGATGATCAAAAAATGATTACCAGCATACACAATTTACAAAAATACCACAAGGTCCAATTGAATTTAAATATTTTATATGCACATATGAATAAATAAATAATAAAATATAGAACACCAAGCTACAGCTATTATGATATAAGTAGGTAGGTTGTTCGAATATTTGTTAATTAATATTATTTGGTTTAATTATATGATAACACTTTTTTTTTATTGTTTTAATAATTTTGAATAGCACTGTATATATACAAAAATTATTTAATCCTTTACTTTTATATAACACTGACTGTTATTACTGTTCTTAATAATATCCTTGCCGTTGGTGTTGGTTCGTTGGTTTCGATATTGTCATAAAATACAACATATGTTGTTGTTGTTTTTGTTTTGTATTTTTGTATAGTAAATGTTGATAGATTTTTCATTTATGAACTGTTAAAATGAAAAACGTGTTACGTGTTTTGAAGTTAGAAAAAAAAAATTAAAATAAAAATTTACGTCATCTTCAGGTTCAATTTAATACTAAAAAAGATGTATATGTTTATATATATATAGATACATATATATATTTATACTACTGTCTAAAAGATTTGTATATATTGAATTAAAAAGAGTTTTACTGTTTACTTCTTTTATTACACCACCACGAAACGAATTGAATTTAGAGACATGTCATTTTTCATACCTGGTATAAATTTGAAAAAGAAAATTTATAATACATTTTACATTCAGATTATAATACCTAATGAAATAGATTAGAATTTCAGAAGTTAAGACTATCCGAAATTTAAAGTCATGCGGGACACAAATGGCTAAAATGGCATGTAATAGGAATAGATTTGAAAATGAAAATTTATAATACATTTTACATTCAGATTATAATACCTAATGAAATAGATTAGAATTTCAGAAGTTAAGACTATCCGAAATTTAAAGTCATGCGGGACACAAATGGCTAAAATGGCATGTAATAGGAGATACATGTAGGAAGTCCAATCGTTTCCAACCGACACTTTATCTGAATTACGCAGTTGTATAGATGTAAAAGCAAAGAAGTGTTTATCATGGCAAGTCTTCTATATTTTGTAGAAGTACGAATTACTTCTAGTCCTCCTCAGAATATTTTTATAGAAAAACTATGTGAACGTAATGCTAATGGTGATTTTACTGTATGCGAATTGAACAAGTTTTTAAATATTGTTACCAAGGATGTGAAGCTATACGAAATAATGCTCTTTACCAACTAATTTTTTTTAATATAGTTGATTATAAAATCAAATCGACTGAAGTACTTCAATACTCGTGATGTATAAATTAACTTCGATCTAGTTATACAAAAACTAATGATTACATAAGATAATAATGGAACCTATTATCGCTTGATAAACATTTTCCTCATTTACACAAAAACTTTCAGTTCACTTCACTTTGGTACATCTAAAACTAATAGTAATAACAAATATTAATGTAAAAATTATATAACTTAGAAATATGAAATCGGAATTATGTACAACACCTACCATTACATGTGATTTTAAGAAATAAAAAAAAAACTATTAATACAGGTTGATATTGACATTTCAAAAAATAAATTAAACTTCAATGTTTAAAAATTTTTAATTAATTTTCTAAGAATTTTCTTTTATTCTACTAGCAAAGTTTAGTTTGGCAAATGGAAATCAAAATCGTGAAATACTACACATCCACACCATGGGGGTGGAAATTCTATTGCAAATAAATTAAATTACCCTAATAAAATTATTGACGTGGGATTTTCATTTAAAAGTGATAAGCAATATGATTTGGAGGAAAAATCCAATATAACTGTTTGTATCTTAATTTCGAAAAACATAAATTGTGGAAAATTTGTTATTATTGTATTTTTCTAGATATTAAAATTTTTTTAACTGTGTGGATTATTACATACCGTTAATAAAATTATCTTAATTAAATCTTACCACATATTAATTTTGGTTTGTTAACACTTACCTTCAGAATCGTTTATAAATACATACTTCGAATCAAAAATGTTCTTAGTAATGGAAAAATTATAAGGGAGGGTGTACTTCAGGGTTCATTATTTTTATTATTTTATTATTATTATTATTATTCAAGTTCAAAAGTTTAACATTCTTTTTAACATTCATGATTATTGTTTTTTTTTTATTCATAGTAAAACCGATAAATAAAATTTATAAAGAAATCAGATATGGACTGATAATATACTCTAAATTAATATAAACCCGAGTTCACATTTCAAAACATTACAATTATGAACAAAGCTGTTGAAAGTATTATGTACAAGTGCTTGCAGTAGCGAATACAGTTTAACCAATTAACTTAACGTAGAGTGGAGTAACTTCATAAAACAATCTGAGTACACAGACAGACAACAAAATAACATTATAAGTGAATTTTAATCAAATATTTAATCAGAGCAGTACCCAATAACAACAAAAATCAAACCAATATGCGAAATTCATAATTTCAATGAGATCAAATTTACAAAGTACAGTAAGTATCCCATCTCTCTAGCATTTTTAGACAATAAGCTATATAGTTATTGAGACCAATAATGTTTAAATTAAATGTTGACGATACCACACATCTGAACTTAAGGGGAGAAGTTCAGTTATTTGTTGATTTGCAGTTATTGACGCAGTTCTCAAATATGCAGAAATAACTCAAGAAATAACACTTTCATCTGTACAATATGACAGAGTTGGCAATTACATGGCACGCCAGAGCCCGCCAAGAAAATTAAACTACCAATAATAAAATTTCTAATAAAATATTATTTACAATATATTTCTGATTTTTTAAAAATACTTCTCCAATAAGTTTACTTAACGCCTACGGCTAGAGTAGTTACATTTTATTGGCTCTCCATTAAGTTGAGATTTTAGTGTTAAATTAAAGTTCTACTAGTGTGGTTTATAAATCACAATAAAATTGGTGTTAAATATAAAAAAATTAATGTTTGCTACATTGAAATGGTACCAATAAAAAAAAAACAAAAACTTCTGGAGCAGAAGTCTGCAGACGAAATACGCGTATCTGTAAACAACAATTTTCAAAAAAACTGATTGAAATTTCCCTTACGAATTTTCTAAAATTCTCGGTTTTATAAAAGAACAATTTTTCAAATAGATTTCAAGATTTCAAAAAAATTGATAAGCTATTAAAGATTGTAAATTATCTGGAATTATTCGACATACAGAATTTCGATAACATTCTTATTGACTGGATGGAATTAAAAAAAATAGAAATGCAAACTGTAGATCTGCAATCTAATCCAATTCGGACACAGAAGTTTGTGGATAAGCGAAAAATTGGAATTTTTCCATATTAAAAAATTGGAACTGAATCGAATATCACAGGATGGATAGTCAGAATTGAAAATGTCACAGAATTGAAAATGTTGAAATCTTTTGCTTCTGTTAAAATATTAGCAAAAGCATTGTTAACCATTTTCTCTTTTACTTACTCTTGTGAACAATTTTTTCTGTATTAAATCATGTACTGTCAAAGCATAGAAACAGGTTGACAGAGGATGACTAGCAGCATGCATTACCTTACAATCGACAACATACTAGTCTGATATTAAAAATCTTGCAAGTAACATGAAGCAAAACACTCCTAACAAAATCTAATTATACTTTATTAAAATTTATAATTTATTTTTTCATTTCTTGAATAAATTTTATCAAATTAACGCAAATATTGTACTCCATCTATATATTTTATTTATTTCTAACTAATTTTAGCACTTGGCGTTTTAGACAAAATCCTATTTGCCATCCCTGCAATATGATCTACATTTAATCGAACAATGACTCATTAATCATCGGCTTGTATAAAATTTAAAAAAAAAAAGTAAAACTCATATAATTTTTAAAACAAACAATTTAGCATAATAAATTCATTTTCGTTCAAAAATGAGTACTTAAAAATTGTAAAATTTTTAATTATCTGGGTTTAGTATAGAGTATTAACAATTAATATAATGCTACTGACAGACATGTAGTATCGCTATATTAATATTGCTGATATTGTGATCTTCCTATACGTGTGTCACCTAATATCATGATATTAAGGCAATATTAACGTAGTATTGTTATTACCAAACAAAGGCATAATATTATTACGAATCAACGGGGCAATGATGTACATCAGCATAGTCTATCGTAAAGTAAATAATTATTAAAAAATTAGTACTAAAAAATAGTTGATTTGACACATTCTCAAAATTAAACAAAATTTTTCATTGTCAAATCAAAATGCAAAATGAATAAAAATAAAAAAAATTAGGCAAATTTGAAATTTAATTTACGGAAACGGCAAATTTTAAATACAATTTAAAAAAAGTTTTATCCTCCATTTTACATATGTTATATTGAATACTACGTTAATACTACGTTTATGTTTGTCAAGGGGTAATATCTCGAATATTACAATATTGATATTATAGTATTGATATTGATGTCTGTCGAAGGCATAACTGGATGAGCTACCGCATGGATCAAATAATAAAAAATATTGCCTCCATAAATTATTTATACTTACCTCTTAAACGATAGTGCTAATTTTACAATCTATTCATCGTACATCAAATCACATATTTGTTACCACCTATTTGAGCGCCAGAAATTTATGTAAACAAGCTAGATACAAGTTAGATACACACATAAAAAATGCTTTAAAAAAACTCTTAGCTTTCCTAGATTACACCTTAGTAGCATCTTATATATTGATTACTGCTATAAGTAAAATTATCAAACTACTGCATTCACAATTATATATAACCAAATAGTTTTCCTAATAAATAGAAATGTAAACATCCATAATCATAATGCCAGAAATAAATCAAAATGTTATCTATCTCTCTTTCGAAATCTCTCGTCAAAAAAAACAATTGTCTTTATAACTGTTTAAAAAAAATATGTTTAAATTGTTTAAAACTAAAGTTGAAAGGATTGTGATTGATACTAATATAATATTACTAAACATATTAATTATACTAACAAATAAATTATAATCATATAAAAACAATGTTCTTAATTATTTTAACTGCAATAATTTAACTGTCAATAATAAATTATTTAAATTTGTAAATGTAAACCATTATAACATACGACTATATGCAAGGGTCATAAGTAAAATAAAATAAATAAAGAAAAAAAATAAAAATTTCCAAATTTGTTCCAAAACTTAATGAGTCACTAAAAAAAAAAAAATAATCCGATCACACTATTTATTTCACAATTTAGACTTGATTATGAAATATTAAAAACTGCAGAAAGCATATAGCACTGGTAGCTAGTGCTTGTTTTTATTATAATTTTAATTATAGTAGCCCCAATCATCTTTAAATTGATTATTAAAAATCTGATATAAACCGTTAGATGTGCACAAAAGAATATGCAATAAAAATTTGGTTAGGAGAGAGAGGGGAAAATAGGATAAGCCGTTATCAGACAAAATTCCAAAAGTCAATGACTAAAAGTAAAAATTTAATTGAATTAATTGTAATTATAAGCTTTTACTTGAAGAAAATATGAAAAAAAAAAAACCAGAAAAATCATACACAACAGTAATTAGAAAGCCTTAGAATAAAATTAAAGTTCGATTTCGATGAAAATATTTGCGTTTCAATGCCCAAGAAATTTCTAATCTAATATTCATAATTTAAAACAAAAAAAATATAATCTTCAATTTTATTGACAGACATTTTAATATCCATCCAGTTACCATTTAATTCTACTATCAACAAACTTATTAGTTAACACAGAAAAACAAAAACTACACTTAAATCAAAAACAAGAAATCTGTTAGAATTTAATTAAAAAAATTTAAAAACTTTTAATTCAAAAAAATTAATTAAAATTTAAAATTTCCTTTTGAATTTCAGTAATTAAAAATTCTTGAAATTTATTATTTCCTTAAATTAAATATCCCCTTGATAATGTAGTATGTACATATTATTAAAGCTTTGTCTTCTTTTTTCGAAATAATTTTTCACCTCAATTATCCTTGAACAATATTTAAGGATAATAAAATTACAGAAGTAGTACTTTAAACAGGTAAAATTATTAACTTTTTTTCTGAAAGTTACCATAAAATAACAGTAACATATTTTGAAAAAAAAAAAATGTCCATACAATAATAACTATTTAGTTATTATGGTATGAAAAATTTAAAGACAATAACCACCACATAATAACCATTATTTAAAAAAAAAAAAAAAAAACAAAAACTGGATGACACCAAGCAAACACCAACAACAATACAGAACAATACAAAACTTTTGAAATCCTTTATATTACAACAACAGTAATAACAGTAGCAAGAACAATTGATCTGAATCCAAACAATTTCTAAATTTAAGCTAATGGAACTGTTAGAGTGAACAACAATGAGAAAAACAAAGAATAAAAAAAATATATATATACAACAGTTAACAACAGGGTTAATTGGTTTTAAACGCCATTTTTTGTAATTTATGAATCACTGTGGTAGCTTTTTTGTTTCTGAGTTTCTTGTTGTATTTTTAAAGAGTTTTGGATACTGTTTCCAAATTACTTGATTTTTTGTAATATTCGGTTATTCGAATACTGCAACAAAAATTGAGCGAGTACTCGGTTACTCGATTATTGGTTTGGAAACACTAGTTTTGGATAAAGATAATAATTTATTTCTGTTTTTTTTTTGTTTCATGTATTGTGTATATAAGTGTAAGCTTTTGTGTAAGCTAAGTGTAAGTCCGGCGCATTCTAAACCTTAGTTGACCACAAATCATTTCCAATAGAACTCTGCGGCAAAAAACGAATCTAAAGCAAAAAGATGTGGAAATCCGACAGAGGAAATGGTGTTGGATCGGAATTTTTTTTTAAATGAATCTGACAACAGTTTAATTATATACCTTCTAGTGTCCCTCGTAGTATTCCTTCCACATTCAAACAATACCATAGTGTATAACTGACAGAAATTCAAACATCACTAACCTCATTCTGCAAATTCCTATTAATTCTTTCAATTACTTTCTTATTTCTTCTCATCCTGTTCTATCAAATCCAAGCGGTACGTTAGTACGTAAGTACTAAAGCTTACATACTAACGCTTGGCTATTTATAAAAAAAAACAATTCCATTGCGAAACAATTTTTCGAGCGAAATCCTCAGGATACACGTAGCGTCAAAAGGCTAAGAATACTTGGAGAACAACAGTCTTAGCCAGAGTAAGTAACCAAGAAAGAACATTGCCATGATTAAAGAGGTTTGCCACAGATAGGAGACGATGGAAGGACTTTAATTTTACTCTATATATCACTGATGGGGTTATAGGACAGTGGTGAAGTCAGTGAAGTTTATTTGAACCTTTGTGGCATTCGTTTTTAATGTAATTTAATACCCAACAGCTTACTATTGTATACAAGTGCATTGCACATTTAAAACTTACTTAAAAATTATGCCTATAGTATCTACATATTTTTAAAGTTGAAGATCAAGTCATAAGAACAACTGTCAGGGTCAATTAAATGCGCTCATTTTTTTGATTGAATCTGCCAGCATAATTATTATTATCGAAAGCATTATTACAAAATGTCAAGATCGCAAATTTATTGGAAATTACTACATATTTATTTAAAGAAATTCTATACTAACCCATTGTACTCTTCTCATCTTCTACTTTTGATTTTATTTATTTACTCAAAACATACACAATGGAATTTGGAACCAAAAAGTTATAAATTCACAATTTCTAACAAAAAAAAAACACAAATTGCATCATTCTCATTTCTAAGGCAACTTTAAAAAATTTCCAGGAAAAAAACAATTTTCGTTTTTGAAATAATCTCAAATCCTGAATATTGTCATTTTTCCAGGACTCGAAAATATTTAAAAAAATATTTTAATTTTTCTCAATTTCTTTCTGCTTGTTATTTTGTTTTTCTGTTATTGTATTTTTGGCACATCGAAAAATTTTATATACCTAACGTGGTTGGTCTGATCATCGGTCAGGAGTGGTAGGAATACTCTTTTGAGAATTTATTTTTGTTTTTCTTTTATTCTTTTTTTTTTCGTTTTTTTGACCGCATTACAAAACACACAACACAGAAAAAAAAAAACATATACAACAACAATAAAAACAATAGAAACGAAAATAATAATAAATGAATAAAACACCAACAACCAAAATGTCGAACAAGCGACGCCGGATATTGTACCACAACTCATACAAATATTTCTCCAACATTTCGTTTCTATCCTTTTATTTTAAAAAGGATAAAAGTTCTTTATATATATATATATATTTTTTTTAATTTTTTGTTTTTGTGTATCATAATAGTAAAAAAAAAAAAAAAATTTACAAAAAAAGAAAAACAAAAAAAATATAACAAATTGTACAGTGATTTTAAAAATGTTCGTGAAATTAACCAAATATTTAGCAATTACTTCACAGGGAAAAATTTCATTGAATTTTAAAGACTTAACAAATCGAAAGTAAGTAAAAATTGTATGTCCTGTAAATTATCATCCAAAGTATGTATATTGAATATATGTATATTTAAAATAATTTAATTCAATTGAATTTGTTAGTGGTATGAGAATAAGATAAAGTCAATTGATAACTTATCTTCCAAAGACTCTTCTATCTATTTTGCTGTTAAATAACCACTTAATATTCTTTTAAAAATTTACGCGTTATAAACTATATGCTATTGCTTAGACTTTAGAGCATCATTCTTATGTAGCATTTTTGTACTAGACAATCAATTTCACTCGATCGGTCGGATCCAATTATAAAGTAGGTAAAAAGTTAGTTAACATTTTATTTAAAACAAATTAATGGTTTGAAAAAAAAAACGCTTATCGACTTATCGACCTCTAACTTTGTTTTATTCTAAAACGATAGAAACTTTGCATTTTGTTTGGTAATTCTTGGACTTTATCATCACTCCAGTGGCTTTCTGTGTTTGCATAGGGCATCAACAAATTTCCTAAACACAATTCAATATTGCCCCTACGCTTTAAGCTTACACTAAGTTTTTTTCAGATATAGTTAATCTTGCTAGTTACTCTTGGGTGTCATTATATTGATTTTTGAAATCGACAAACGCTTCGTTGACTTTGCGGATTCCATTCAAGTGCTGGAAGTCTGCGAAATGTTTCGCAAATTCAGTTAAATTTTCCTCGCTTAGTTATTTTATTTATTTCTTCAATTCGTGTTCGTTGGAAATTTCTACAGTTGAATTATATATATATAATCCGTTCTAGGTATTTTATAAGAAATGACCCCATTCTTCGGCATAAATACTTTTTAGAAAATACTATGTAGATAATGAATGAAGCGTTACTATTATTTTGACTTATTTGAATAAAAATATTTTGAGGAGATATTATCATTATAAAATTAACTTAAATATGATTCGGGGTCAAGAAATTATGACATTATCATGACAATGATTAAATAAAGATATTTCTATATTACAGCAACTGATTTTATCATCATGTCTTACATAGAATTAGATTTTGACACTCTAGATAACCTTTGAAATATATGTAAAATAGTAAAGCCCATTAATAGATCTAATATTTTGCTTTTGCGGCACATTTCCAAATCCAAAAACATTATCTATATAATCACCTAAATCGTCTAATCTCGGACCATATACAATTTTGATTGTTCTTTTATTATTATTATTATTATTATTATTACTATTATTATTATTATTACTATTATTATTATTATTTTATTATGCGTTAACTTCATTTTACAATTTTCCTTATTTCTAATGTAACATTTTAATAATGAAGAGCTTATACTAATGGATTTACACCTATGACTTTTAATTTACTTAGACTATTCTGAACTTTTCTATTAATAATATATATTTTTTAAGAAAAAATGGCAAGTAGAAACCTTTTTGATCAATTTAATTTTATCCTAAAACTTAAAAACTAACTTAATTATAAAAAAAAACAAAGAATAAGAATAAAATAAAATAAAAAAAAAAACCTAATTGGTAAAAGCTTAATCTACAATTGCTCTTGTTAACGGATTTACTTAATGTAAACACCTCTCCATATAGCTCTTTTAAATAGCAAATAAAGCAATATAAAAAAGTTTATAACAATTTTTTTTAAGACTTAAGTTTAAAACGAAAATAGAAATGTAACAAATTTCACTCCAAATCCAAGTTAAATTTATTTTTAAAGTGGACGGATGAGTCTGATTCAAAGTTTGATTTTGAAAGTTGGGCTTGTTATATAAATATTTGAACTTTAAAACGTTTGGATTTTGACAGTTTGGATTTTAAAATTTTAATTTTAAGTTTAGGATTTTAACGTTATATACAACTGGAATCGGACGTTAATATTTTAAAAATAAACCACCTCCATTAGAATTCACTATTTTCTTTTACTAATATGGTATAGCTACTACACACATTCATATATTAAATAATATTTTTCTTCTGAAAATCATAATTAAAAATTATTGAGAATCAAAAAGTAAATTTTTGAGAATCTTAGTTAGGATATATTAAATATATGAATGGTTAAGGATGCATTTTGACTGTTGCAAGTTTCATACATTGTGGCTCCGCAAAATTCAAAATATTTATCATATACATAACCCAGATTATAATTTTAATATTTTTAATTTATAAATATATTATAATCATTATATGTATATATATACTTGTATATTATATACAGTTATTTTGGTAGAAAAAGCAGTTAAACTTTTGTTTTAGAAATGATTAAAAGGATTTAAATATAATATTCAGAGGGATTACAAGAAAGGATTACTGTAATGGTTTTCTTAACATTATTTCAAATTGTTATAATAATTATATATATATTATATATACATATTGTGGAGTGGATATGTTATTACATATTATTACATAAGAAAAATTATTAAAATTATTATTTCATATGATATTAAAATAATGATACAGAGTGAATCTGTTTAAAGACATTGTACACATTTTCCAAAAATAGTGGTATTTTAATAGAAATAGTTAACTTATTTTCTATTTTATTATCGTTTCTAAAACTATTTTCTATTTAATAAACCATTAAATTGCAGATTTTAAATATATTATATTATATAAATATATCTATCAGCAATTCCTTTTCTCAACGTAGTTTGGGGTGTACTCTGAAGGCGTACGCTTTTTATCGGGTTCAAATATAATTGCTCGGATAAAGCGGTTTCAAGAGTTTACTTAACGTTTCATATATTTGGTAGGAGTTTAGTAGTTCGGAGTTTTCATTCTTCACAATTTTGATGGTCATTTTCAATTTGATCTACATTTCATAGATTTAAATATTTGGACTCTAGGACTCATCGTTATTTTCAATTTATTTATTACAAATTTTCATTGCATAACCAAATATAGACACATATTTCAATAATCAATTCACTGTATTTTTTTGTGACACTCAAAGTTTTCGATTTTGATAGTTGTAAAAAATGAAAACAAGCCAATTTCGAAAGTTTTTTTTTTATGATTATATATTCGGAAAAATGTCAAACTGTCATTTTGAAATTGTTAAATGACAATTTTTTTGATTATAAAATGCTTAGCAAAATGTGTTCCCCAAATTAATTTGAATGGAACGAAAAAAAATGGAACAGTTTATATTTATTTTAAATTATATTTTATATTTTTTTAACATTTTTGTAGTATTGTTCAACCTCTCTAGAATGTTTTTATTATTCCCTAATTCTATTAATTTACATATACGCCGAACTTGGCTGCTCTGGCAACTGGCAGATAGTAGTCACTATTTGTGTATAATTTAAACTATATAGCTATGTAATAGATCTAATAGATGGTGTCTTTCAAAGATATATTTCAGCCGGTTACTATTTCCGGTTACTGAGAACGCACGGAAATGAAAGACACCGTTGTTAGAGAAAAACTCAGTCTCAGATGGACTATTGAAGAAAATAGAATAAAATCTTAAAATCTGTAGTTGTATATATATATACTTAAAAATAGTTATAAAATAAAAAGAATAATAAATTTAATCTGTGTAAATAAAATTTAATAAAACATTTTAAAATTAATTAATAAATAAAATTTGTGGAAAATTAATAATATACTAAATGAGTAATATAACACTATAATTAGGAATAATTAGGGGAGTTGAAAAACGTATAACAAAATGTGATAAAACATTATATTCAAAACATTTTACAAATTCAAGATTTGATAGTTTAATTAAAGATAGCTTAGTTTAATGCCAATTGAATCGAAAACGAATAAAGCTATAGGATACAAAATGAATCGGAATTTTCGAAGCTAATTTCTCTGCTAATCTATTGGAACATCACCAATTTGTTTTGGTCTATTTTACCAAAAAATATGGGTGATGGCTTAAGTCAAAAATCATTCAATTTTTATTGAAAAAATATATTTTAGAACCTATTTGTGGTAATTCAAAAATCTTCCTAAGCTTAAATTGCCTTTGTATTGCCTCCAGAAGATGTATGGTAATAAGTTTGGATATTATTTAGAGTTTTGTAACTATTTTTCGGAATTATTTTTGTATAATTGACACCTCCAAATTTTAACTAACTAAGTTAACATTGAAATACCATCTCCATTTGTTTTTTAAGTCCAAAACTTATCCAATAGAGTAGGGTCGCCCAAATGGTCGATCTTTCGATTTTTTCAGTCGATCGGAGTTGTAAAAATTAAAAAAAAGTTTTATTTTATTTTTTGACTTTTTACCGCCAGTTTACCACCAATTTTAAAAAAACTTGAAATCATCAGAGGAAATTCAAGATGTGGGTATTTTTAATAGTTTTAATAGTTCGATACCTAATGATAATTATAGAAATGGAATTATCTTTCTGGACCTGAAACGTACATCATCATCAGTAGGTACATGAAAAAAATAGAAATTCTAACAGTACTTGGGTACCCAGAAGATGTCTTATCATCAAAATATAAAATGCTTATGTATCATACTATCATACAAAACTACACTAATGATATTGATTCTTCGAAAATAGAAAATGAAATTATAGCCCTTAATTCTGATATTTTTATAAAAGCAAGAGCTTCTGAAAATAGTTATTGGTCGTTGATACATGAAGATAATTATCAATGTTTAAGAGGTACAATTGCTTTGCAGTTGATCGCGTACTTTGATTTCACCTCTCTATGTGAATCGGCATTTTCTCCTATGAAAATAATAAAATCGAAATACCGCAGCACACTTACAGATGAACATTTAAAAATCTGTCTACACGTAGCAGAGACCAGTTACGTGCCATCGTTTGACCGAAAAATCGATTTCGAAAAATTTACTTTAATTTCTTGTCGATCTTGCACTCTAATTTTCAGATTGGATATAGTCTATAAAGGTCAATAGAGTCTATAAAGGTCTTTGAAATATTTTTTGCTATATTGTTAATATCTTTTGTTTGAAGTTATATTACTTGATTAATATGGAGTACAGTGTATTCACTACATAACAATATAAGAGGGTTAATATAAGAGGGTTAGACCAAAAGACAGACAAATCTGACGAAAGTCACTGGAATATAGTTCAATATTAAGAAAACAATTTGCGTATTTATTTATTGATCTGCTTAGTCTCAAAGCAATTACACAAAATTTAGAAATTTCCACAAAAACAAAATTCTATTAAAAATATTTTCACACTTTTTCTTTCTGATTCTGTACCTAAAAATTTTGTTGCGCCAACCAAATTCCTTGTATCGAAATTGCAAAAATTTAAAACAAAACAAATTTTAAATTATCTGAAATACCAACTTTTTTTACTAAGCAAGACAATGTTCTGTAGTAATTAATTTTCTACAAAATATTTAATTTCTAAATATTTAAATTTCATACTTTAATTAAAGGTCACCATTTTATTTGCAATTAATTTTAAAGTTACTGCTGAAATATACCACATTCTTACCTCATTCCAAAACCTCACATCAAGTTCAGATCTACCTAAATTTCAATATTATAAAAATTACATTTATAAAATATTTTTGCAAATAATTAAAATTACAACTTGTATATATATATATACATATGTACTCATACCTAAATATTATTTTATCATACAGGTAATCCTCAATATCCCCATATCTTATGTACACGTCATAGAATCATAAAAAAAATAATTCAGGCAATTTTAAAACTTTTTTAAACTAGTTTCCATCACTTAAACTCAAAGGACGCCATGGAATCAACATCCATTCACAATTCATTCGAGAGAGAAAAGTTATTTAAGTTTTGTGTTAAGGTAAAGTTGAGTATGGGTATATATAACTGTGTAGAAAAATGTACCTACATCAACAGAGATAGTCAGGTTATATTTTTCTTCAATTTAAAATGAAAAAAAAGGAAAATTCATTCATGGCTGATGATGGTAAAGACAAAAACTGCAATTAACTGTTTCATTGCTTTGTATGTTAACAACATTTTTATATAATATATATTCACCTGTATAATAATAAATGTCTGTATCTATTATAAATATAAATATACAGGGAAAGAAATTTATTTTTGTGCTCTATCAAAATAATTTACTATTAAATAAGTTGTTGCATACTTGATTGTTATATGTAATTTGTAATTTAACATATTGGATGGTGCAGTAGGTTCTATTCCCGATAAAAGCAAAATTCCTAATAGATTTTTCGACCTGAACCAGTACTTTTTGTCACCGGGATAAAATAAATTATCAAAAATAGCTGAGAGTATAATGGGTAACAGCTTAAATAAAATGGAGCTATTCTATTTAAGAAGGCTTCGTTACTAACAAAGCTACTGGTTTTCCACATTCAATGAGTTGACAAATTACTACATTTCTCCCCACTTTCTGTAATACAAAAAGAGTTGTAGCCTAAAATAATTCCACCTCAGTTAATGACAAAAACCTAAACAAAAAAAATTACTCTATAGTCTAATTTGTTTTTTACCCGATAAACCAACCACAGTAACATTTTCATTATATGCCAACCACTGAACATCTTACATTAATAAAGCATTCATTAACAAGTACAGTGCGGGTGATGAAAATTTTATTTTTTTTAAATAAATTTTATTTTTTCTCACTATTTTTACATTATTACACTAGTCTAGCCAACAAAAATTTACCAAAACAGCTATTTATTTCTAATTTTATTAGCATTTAAGCAATTTTGTCGTTTTTATGTTAATCATACGCACAATTTAGGAATTTTTTATACTATGTACAAACTTTACAAAGTTTTTTGTCTTTGAATTATATTATTGGAAAAGTAGGGAGTAAAAATCAATAGTTATTTATTAAAAACCTAGCCTAACTTAATCAATCTTAATCTAACTAAAACTGCTTAACCTAATTCAAAAAAATAATGTATATTATACTTTGTGCTAATTATAATTAAAGTTTTCCAACCACCAATAATTTGCTTTAATTAATTTGTCCTTATCTGGTATGGACATTTCAAATTTTAAATTTTTAATAGTTAATAATGCCCGGGTTATAAACGATACCTTTACATGTAACCCGTCTATTAAAATGGTATAATAAAGGGGCATGATTACGGTTTTAAATATATGTAACCGTTTTTATCTAAATAGATAAAATGCTCAGGAGCTATGAAGCGCGTGAGCAAGATCTTTTTGATGTACTCCTAATATGCGATATTAAACCATTTCCGGAGTGTTTTGTGCTTTGTCATAATGTTTAAAATAAAATTATCGATTCTAATTATGTTTGCTTCCTTGTACAAGTATTATTTATTAGTAGTAATGCTACTAATTACTACTAGTATTAGTACTATTAGTAGCATTATTAATAATAAATACTTGTACAAGGAAGCAAACATAATTAGAATCGATAATTTTATTATATTCGGAATTGGGCTTTCTATATATATTAATACAAACTCTTATGCACTTTCTTTCAAATTTTCGGAGAATTAAGCTCGCAGTAGGTGATGTAGATATCGCTCGATTTCTGTTCTGGCTAGTTGAAAATCCAATAAAAATAATTTTAAAACTGGAACGAATTTGAAATTTAGTTTATACATATATCTTTACACATTATACATATGAATTGATCTTTCGATCTACCTGATCTATCACTGTCAAAATGTAAAAATGAGAATTCTGCTAATGAGATTAGCTCTGATATACTGATTATTAATTAAAAAAATATTTTCTGGTTCTCGTTCAGGCTCTGTGTTAGCGTAGTTTTAATACCTAATTAGGTCATTTAAAAATGAAAAAAAACGACAAAAGACGACGACGAAAGACGATGAAAACGACAAAAGATGTTCATAAGCGAATACGAAAATAAAAAAACGTCCGAAAGAGTAACAAATCATAATTTTTTTTTTAGTTCAGCCAAATATTGAGTTTTAAACGATACCTACATAACAATATTTATGCATTGTGGAAACACGTTTGATGGAATTGTGATTCCACATTCGAAAAGGCTAAATTTTTCAAAATAAACAAAGAAAATTAAAAATACATAAAGAATAAAGGTGCTCTTATTATACACTTCATCCACTGTACCATAAACATTCTATTGACATTCCTATAACGTTTGGTTATGTTAAAATGTTGAGCGGGTAACGTAAGTTCTAGCCTCAAAAGAAAAGAAAAAAAATATTTTTGTTTTTATTTTTTTTTTTTTATTCTTTTGGCACGGAAGTAGTTAATTTAAAAGTGAATAATTTATGAAGTTTAAAATTTATGAACATTTATTTATGTATATGTGTATGTATCAGAATGAATATATTATTATGTATGCGAATGTATTTATACTTTTTTACAGTTCATGTATTATGTATTAAAATACATTTATATAATAAAAATAGGATGCAGTCGTTTCACATATATGTAAACATCATGTTTATTTTAAGTTTAAATAGGATAAATTCAAAAAAAAAAATATATAAATAAAAAAAAACAAAAAACAAATTAGAAAAAGAAAAACTTTATAATTTTCTACAGGATGTGTACTATATTAGTGTTTGTATAGTAAATGAAATTGAAATTTATATATATAAGTACATTGTACATATATGTTTTATTGCATAAAAAGAAAAGTGTGTATATTTTTTTTTTTTTAAATTGAATTGAATACAAGAGAGTTAAATTAAAAACTAAGTCTATTCACTTAAGAAATTTTTGGGAATAGAAAAATGTTTTCAAAAGCTTATTTAAACGAATTATAAAATCTATAGTAACTTACATGAAACTATTTTAATATTTCAATTTTTGATGCTTTTTATTTACTTATAAAAATATTATTTACTTTTTTGAAATATATCTATATTTTTTTTCTTTAAAACTTTTTCATTATGTCAAATTTTCGATTCAGTGCAATATATTTTCACAAGGTTAGAAAATGCATTACCATTGACAAAGGGTAAATTAGGAGGCAATATTATTCAGGTATAACTGATAATTGAAAATGTCGGATTTAATCCTTTAATCTTAAGATCATGTTACTATTAAATAGATTTAATAATAAAATTGAACTTTATCTTATAAATAATTGATAACAATAATATAATTATAACAAAATTTGTATTTTACTCGTTTGAAATAATAACGAAAAAAGAAAATATATCAGTAATATCTTATAATCATTGTCACTTTTATATAGACTTTAAAAAACTCATTGCCTTATGCATACTACTAACATTAAAAAATAAATAAATAAAAACAAAGTAATATAAAAAGCGTAGACAAGCCCACATTCTGAAAGGGAAAGGGACCTAAAGTTGGCCTGCAAATTTATTTTATAAATTGAAAGCGTAGACTAGATGGCTCAATCATAATAGACAGCTCATTTAGTACAGGACAGCTAGTTCTTGTTTTTATACAAATAACCAGAAACTATGACTTCAAAAAGATTCATTCATTAGTTATTCATTTGTTTCTGCATACATATCAGACGATCACTCTCTCCAATTATATATAAAGAGTATGAATGGAAAATATTGTAAAAAAAACACTTAAATCTAAAAATTATAATAAATGCAGTTATACTTACTTTACTGATTATAATAACAATTCGATACTGATTTTAGTTATAACAATTTACAAAAAAATATAAATATAATTCAAAAGGTAAATAGAAAATAAAATACAAATAAAAAATTCCAAATAATTACAAATTCTTCTTTTCGATAATTTATTTTCTAGCTGATCATCAATAGCTCTAAATTTTTCCTTAAAGAGCACCAAGAATTAAGATAAACAAAATTTACATCTGATAGCACTCAACAGAGAATTCCACACACTCAGAACCCTAACAAAGATTGACATAACGTACCTTAGCTACCTAGAACAATTGACATAACGTACCTACCTACCGGAACAATTACATTTTAGGTTTATAAGTATGATCTTCCAAAGACTATATAGTTTGTTGAACAAGGGGAAAGGTGTATTTTTATTATAATATATTTTTCGAAAAACAGTCAAGTACAAATTTAGAAACATCACTAACACTATCAATTCAACGACAATTAGTTACAAAACAGGTGCAAGCGTTGAAAATATCTTATATAATAATTTTGTTTATTCAACTTCACTCATTCCAGTATAGACAGCATCTTAGTGAATGAAATGGGAAAACTATTAGGATACAACTAATATCTTCTTTTACCCATTCTTTGATGTGATAAGAGAATATTCAAAATATTCTAAGTATAGTGAAAATATTTTTGGATGTTACAGTAATATGATTATTACACGTTAGAGTTTTAACGAGATTAACACCCAAAAACTAAAACTAAACTCTTTTACAAAAACTATTAACATCAGTTGCGAAATAGTTGTGCAATTGTTGCGTGAATTACGAAATGGTTGCGAAATTATTGCGTGAATTTCGAAATAGTTGTGGCACTCATAGAAAACACATGTCTTATATCCTACTCTTTGCTGACTAATGTTAAAGCATATTGTGTTTGTTTCATTATTTATACTGGGTGTTCCAGAACATGCGTATCAGCTTTTTAAAAGAGGAAGGAACCGTTTTTTGAAAATTAAAAAAAAAATTGATTAATTAAATCTAGGGCGGTCTATCGATTGGTTATATTAACAACTTCCGCGAAGCATTGGAAAAGTGTTTTTTAGCTCAAAAATTGCCAAAATTGGCCGAAATCGAGATTTTTAAATTGGAATTGGTACTTTTCTATGCAAATTTCAAAGCCACGTCAAAAAATAAGCAACATTAGTAAAGTAAATTTTTTTTTTTTAACTTTGTAGGGACCCAAAACTGAGATAAAAAAATTTCATATTATCATATTTTTCATCTCAGTTTTGTATTCCTACAAAGTTAAAAAAAAAGAAAAAAAAAAGAAAAAAATGATTATTATTAATTTTAGTTTACCAAAGGAAAATATGGAGAATTTTGTTCTTTATATTTATTAATTTTAAAGAAAAATAATGAGAAAACAAAAAAAAATCGTTCAACATAAGTTTTTTTATTTTGTCTCAGTGAACCTGAATTTGCATAAAAGAGTACTCCTTCTCATTTGAAAATCTTGATTTCGGCCAATGTCGGCGATTTTTAGTCTTAAAAATCCAATTTGTGGTCCATATCGGAAGTTCAAAATACCGCCAATCGATAGAGCACCCTCGATTTAGTTAATAAAGTTTTTTTGATTTTAAAATAACGGCTTCTTCTCCTCTTAAAAAGATGATACGCATGTTCTGGACCACCCGGTATAATCAATTAAATATTTTTAAATTTTTGTTGTTTTATGTACTTATAAGTTACTTAAAATAGCCAAAATTGTTTAAGTTTAAAGTTTAGTTTATTTGCCTTAATTTGTCTAACACATTTTATATAAAATAAATGGCTTGAATACTGTTACCTGATATATAGAATAACTGTTTTATTTGGTTTTCGATGTTGTTTGATTTTATATTGTTTTTAGCTAAACAAGTAATTTGTTCAATTTTGCCTTACTCTACTCGTTATGCAATTTATATGGCCTTCTATGTTACAAAAATGTCCTTAATTCTGTATTTTGTAAAATTTTAAAAGTTATTCTACCTCAATCCGAAAATTAAATTATTTTAGAAGGTAACAATAATAGTACTAGTTACCAAAGATATTAAATAGATAGACAAAAGTTTTTTTATCGAAAATTAATTGAAGTTTAGACTGAACATTTAACGATTATCATAGAAAAAAACATAATAAAACACACACCACAAATAATTCAATTACGTAAAAACCGAATTATTAATGAAATTTTATTAAAAATAAAATTTAGGGGAGACATTTGAACCAGACCCCCGCGATAACTTATTTTAATAAAACTTCTAGAAACATTTTGAGATACAAAAACAAACACATTTTACACCGCTCATTAATTATGAAAGCTTCTATTTAAAAACAATAAAAAATCAAAAGAATAAATTTAAAGGCCAACAGTCTCGAGACACTGGTTTTGGCATCTTATACTTATACAAATGCAATTTTTTTTCCGATGCAATGACAAATACTGCTGCTGTGCCAATACACTACAACTAAAACACAAATGTAAATGACCTCCAGCATGACTCTATAAAACTCAATTTTAACTAATGAAAGATAATATAAAAATTCTAAAATTTAGAATACTGAAATCAAAAATAAAAAAAGCATAAAATTTTGCACCATAATCTGATCCCAGAGGGTGCATTGTAAATCTCCAAAATCTAAAAGCTATTTTTTAACTGTTTTAAGCAATTAATGTTTTTTGTTAATTTAATCAAAAAATAGTATTTATTATTAACTTAAAATCTCACTTTTACATTTTCCAAAATTTGGATATGGAATGTATATATATTGTTTTAATTGTCTTCAAAAATTAGGCTGCAATCCTGCATTTAAATTTTATATTCATGTTGTCAAATTCAAAAATTAAATTATCTATTCCTCCATGATTAAAATCTTATTCCCATCTAATATCCAAATTTGAAATTTAAATTCCTTAATGTACAACAAAAAGTAAAAATAAGATTAAAGAATAGAAACCATATACATCTGAAGTTGTTATGTATGCATCCACAATATTATCGTAATTTTCGTGAAATGAAAACTATACAACAATCAAAAATAAAAACCGCATTATAATTTAATAGAAAGGTTTTATAATTACAGTGATTGGTCATTAATTAAATTTTCAAAATTTATGCACAATTATTTTACTTTTTTGTATTTTTAAGTATTATAATAATAGTCATCATACAGTCCCGTATTATACCTACTATATATAATGCAGACTTACAACAAAGTGCAGACGTTTATCTATATTTACAAATGAAACTGCACTCTCAGCTGCTGATAACTATAAGATTGAAAAATTAGTTAATCAGTATACACCACCATCACAACGAGCAGCGAAACGGGTTGGGTTATTATCCTAAATAACGCTACCAGGCTATCAGAGAGAAATATTTAGGCCTCTAGGAAAGGAAAAAATCATTCAATTTACCTCTAACATATATACTTTTTAACTTAGGAGCTATTTCTGATTGAATAAATTTAGCTTTAAAATTGATGTCACCATTGCAAATGATGTTCCCGGAACCCGAAAATTAATCTTTCATTTCAGTTAACGGTTATAGATTTTTTTATAAAGGTCAAGATTATATCCGAAACATTATCAAACCACATACGTATAAGAATAAACAATTCAATTGCCAGTGCAACAACTAACTACGTTCGATTATTACATGACAATAAAAATTTATTAACTTAAATTTTTCAAAAATTTATTAACTTAAATTTTTCAAAAATTTACTGTTATATTTAATTTTATAACACGTAATAGATAAACCCAAACCATAAAACTATAAAATTCGTATATTTAAATTTTCGACAAATTAAGTAGATAATTACCTCTACTGTACATTGAACATAGACAATACAAGGTTAGAAATATATTTATGTATAATATATAGAAAGGATATTAGAAAGCTTTTATAGAAAAACAAAATATAAAATTCAAAAGTAATTTAAGTTGTTGCACAACACAAACATAATATAAAGAAAAACATAATAATGATCTAAGAACCAACAAAATTGCTGATGTTCACAATATTGTTAAAATTTAAACTTGAAATTAAAACGAATTATTACTGAACAAAAATTGCTTCTATTTCTCTAATTATAAAAAAAAAAAAAGATGAATAAAAATAAATCGTTTTATACAACATAATAATGTTATTATCATGGCACATACACTTACATCAAATATTAAAGATATATATGTACACACATTTATACTTAACATACTACAGGAGTTTTGTAATAATGACATTATAGTTGAAGTAATTCGTTGCGACGAATACAGCCATTTTGTAAAATAAAAAACAGTAATAAAAATAAAGTCATAAAATTAAAATTAGTTTATATAACATAAATAACTGTAATTTTAAAATGAATAATAAAATTACAGTTGTTATAAAAAATATATAGTCATAAAAGTTGAATTTTGAATTTGAAAAAAAAAAAATGGATAAATTTAAAACATTTAAATTATTTTATATACTCTGGTATTCTGTCAAGGTACATCAATTTTAATTAGAAGCTCGTTTGTAATCATTAGGAGTGACCAAATTATGATTGAAAGTTGTTATTATATTTAATTTGTAAATTGAAAAAAAATACGGTACAGATATCTGAACCATTTCACAATCAAACTTTATTATTATTCTTTTAAATGATAGATATTTAAAAGGAGACGTAGCGAAGCTAAACATTTTTTAAAAATTTATATTTTCAATTAAGAATTTCAATTTAAAATTTCACTTCATGTATAAGTGGACACGTGCATTCCCTAAATTCACCAAATACATTTACCAAAGTACAGAGTCTCTTCTTTTTCTCGCAAGAATTAAATTTAAATTTAATATTTTTTTTTTTAAATAAATTATTACGTATGCGGTTGTTGTCTAAGATAAATTAATAAAAAAAATTATATTATACAAAGAGTAAATTGAAATGATGGAAAATTATTTATAATGAAATTGTGAATGATTTTTGATCAAACTTCCTTGAATTTGAAGGAGCGGGCAAATACTAGTATTTTTTAATTTGGTTCATTCGGCAATATTTTGTGGGAATATTAAATATGTAAATTTTCTTTCTTTGTTTATTCTGCTTTGAGTTTTGCAATATTGTAATAAAATGTATTATATTCGAATCTTTTCGATTTGGTGATAAAATTTTAATGTTGATTTCGTTTAAGACGAAATTTGAAGACTTATTTAGATGAAAACTAAAAAAATAAAATTTATGTTTTAAAATTAGAGTTAAATTATTTAGCCCCAAACACCAATTAACATATGAATAAAACATATGAGTTTTTTCAACCCAGCCCAGCCCAGGTTACATATTATACAGTATTGGGTCGAACAAAAGGGTACAATAAAATTCGATACATTATAAAATGAATATTCTAAAAACATGGATCATAGTTATCAATAAAAATGCAATTACCCGTACAATATTTAAAATAATAAAGTAGCATCATATGCTGAGAGATAAAAAATTGGTTTAAAAATTCCTTATCTAAAAGACTACCACAAAAGAAATTGATGGAGTTACAGACTACAACAGACAACATCATATCTTGTACACCTGTCCTCCAACCATTAACTCCAATCTTTCAACTTCATATTCTCCAAACTTTTCAATAGTTGTCATCGACTTGGTACAGTCAGTTTGAAATAAAATATTTTTAAAACAAAATTTGTAGGTATTACTTAAATTTTGATTGGTTTTGTATTTATAATTTTATAAAAATAACACACAACTAGTTGTATACTTTACTTTAGGTATGAAATAGCTCAGTATGATATAATTAGGTATATATATATTCTTCCTGACTTTTGAATTTCATGTTAAAATACACAAGTGGGTTCGCACGGGTCACAATAAAAGAAATTTGTAAAATATGGTATTTTTAGGTACAGAAAACTTAATTGGAAATCTATTTTAAATGTCAAGAAAATAATGGGTTGTACGAAACAATTGATTGATACATGGGCTATACAACAGAGATTGTATTGTTTTGGCCATTAACTTAACACTCTGCTTAACTAATGGTTAACACGCAGATTATAGGTTGAAATCCAGTTTGAATGCTCCCAGATGGTAAAACTTTTACCTGTTCAAAGTATTTAAACATTTATAAGTTTATTGTTTACTGTGAATTTATAAGCTATTTGGGTCTTATCAAGATAAAAATAATTCTTAAACTAATTACAAACTCAATAAATTTACAATTTTGCATTAAAGCTGTTTGCCATTTTAAGAATTTACCATAATAATCTCATATAATTATTATCATATTAATTTACAGATATATATATATATAACTCACACATTTTAGATATAAATATTACAACAATGATAACTACTTACAAAAATATTACCATAAGAGAAAGAAAAGGGAAATTTCTATTTGTGACTAATTGGATTAGAAAAACTATTTTCAAATAAATGAAATAAAAACCGACATTTTTAAAAACTTAAAAACTCAACAATAAATTTTCAACTTAAAAACTACGATACAAAGTTTTTTTAGCTTCCCCCCATATTGCTTAACTATATACAAAATAAAACAAAAACAAAAAAATAATAATAAAATAAAATAAAAAATAAACAAAAACAAAAAAATATAATAAAAAAAAATAGAATTTTTAAAAATAATTTTATTTTCAATTATGAAGAAAATTCAAAAAATATGGAAAGTCATTAGCATTAAAAATTGTTTAAGTTGCGCTACTTAAATAAGAATATTAAGAAGAAGAACTCCCAATTGATGCAACGCAGTAAAACAAAAAAGCATCAGACAAAAGTTTGTCTATTTTTTTTTTTTGTTAAATTATAGATAATGAGAAATTTTATGAAACTTTCCTAATTAGTTTAGTTATAGAATTTTATTTATTTTTTTAATATGATAATAAATGTATATATATACATGTATATATATATATAAGTAATTTTATTATGTACACAGTGAGTGTCAAAATAGGAATAGAAGTTACACAATATGTATGAATTCAAGAACAACATTAAAATTTTTAACTTACTTTCAAGGTCGAAGTATAACCATCTTTTCCTATATTATACGAAAAATCAACCATTGAAGCCGGCCTGAACTACTCCATATTCAAAGTACTTTAACCTTTCAAAATGAAATATTCATATACCTGAATGTGCAAAATATTAACATATATTCACAGATACTTTAGACTTCGTTCGTTTTACCACATGAATATTCAGCCATTACAATATGGCTTATATGAAGATAACCTCACATTGCCAGGGTCATTAAAATTAGACTATTTGCTGTCTGCATGAAATAAGCGCTACTGTATGACTCCGAGAAAATTTTATTTTATTCAAGTTATCTCAAAATTAGCTTAATATCTCGTATAGAGTGTATATTATAATTCATATTATTCTTAATACTAATAAATCAACGTAACAAAATGAATGCAGGTAGTCGTTAACAAATGCCTGCGAATAATATGCAAAATATTGTGGCCCATAATAATGAACTCTACAAGTATAGAAATAATGAGCTCTGGGAAATGGTCAAACAAGAACTAACAACCATTCAAATAAAGAAGAGAAAAGTGGAAAAAATTTCGGAAAGCAAGCATTGGATTGGAATCCGTAGAGCAAAAGTAGAAGACCGCGGGAAACATGTCCTATAACAGTCCATAAAAAATAGCAAACAACAACAACAAAATGGAGTGAAATTAAATGCCTAGTATCAGAACAGAGTCATATCGAAGAGTTTTGTGGGAAACCCATGCTCCCAAATAAAGTGTAACAGTCACAAAAAATAAAACAAGCGAAGCCTATGATGGAAGACTCAAATATATCAACGTATACCGTATGGTAAGATAAACGTTCCAATTTTTGGTATATTTAGGAATTCGATTGAAATTGCATACTTTGCGGATGAAATATTAAATTTAAAATATATAATAAAATATTCAATTAAAAAACTTTATAAAAGACGCTAATAAGCAAAATCTGCTTCAAAAACAATTTAAAAAAAACGTTCATTAAATGTTTGACGAACAAAAGACAATCAGGTTAAAATTTGAACCGAAAATACTGTACTATCCAGTTAAATTAGGTAGAATAAGGTCTTTCTGGAACTATCAAATTAGGTTAGGTTCACTTTAAACCATTTAAAAACCTAATAAAATTTCGTGGAGTGGATTTAAGTATAATAATAAAAAATAATAAATTAGCTTTTGCTAGTAAAAAATTTCAGCTAGAATAAATAGCTGCCATTAGCCTCGGTCACCAAAAGCAAAAAAAAAATACATATCCTAAATTTATCAGTATAGAATCAGCTCTGAATCAGTTATCAGTTATCAGTCTATGCATATAAAGTAAATTATAAATTATTCATAGAAGTGTCTTTCTTTTTGATGGTGTTGTAAAATTTTCCAAAAACTAATTTTCCATATTTTCTACTCCACATAAATTTTTGTGTAATACCTAAAATGGAATTTTTAAAATTAGTTCAGTGTACAGAATTAATGTAAAAGTTTTTCCTTTCAAACCTGTGTGAATTGCACATATAAGTGTTAATTTCTTATATATATACAGTAAGTAGGTACATATATATGAAAGTTTTCCTTAGAAATATTATATTTTAAATATTTTCAATACATAACAAATTAAATGATTTTATTGTAACCCATTTTAATTTTAATTTTAAAATTTCTATTTATTTATTACATACCACTGCAGTATATACTCTATACATAAATATTAAGAAAAAATTTTAATTAGAGAATTATAAATTATTTAAAAAAGAGATCGTGGTGTACACTTGTAAACGATTATTAATACAATAAAATTTAAATTTCCATAACCATGGTGTACTCATATAAAAATTCAAATAAAAGCTAAGGATTGTGTAGAAACTTAATTATTGGTTTTGTTTAACATAGTTAATAGAAAATACAATTCCTATATTAATTTTTGTAATATCTACTTACACTTCCTGAAAGTTCTTTGGGAAAAATAGAGAGCCATTACTTGAAATCAACTGATGAGAAAATATTTTTGAAATGTTTGATTTTTATAATTATCACTCAGATTTAATATAATGTTATAATTTATTGTGAAATTGAAAACAGGCTTGATAACATTTTGTACAAAAAGATTAGTTGTAGAAATCGGTATAGGTTATAATAATCAGTATTATGGCAGTAAAAACACCATTTTCTTCTGACAACAACCGAATAAATAAAATAAATGAAAAATAAATACAAACAACTAGCTAATTTTTTTCAGGATTAGGCAGAGTTGACATATATCAGATTTTGTTTGTGGATTTTGTCCATCAATCAAACATTATATCAAGTAACTGCCAAAAGTCGATTTTGTTTTATTAAAAATTTTTTTTGCTTTCATTATTTGTAATTTCAAAAATGTTTTCTGTCCACAGGATAATATTCTAACTTTTTCATCAAACAAAATCTAACTAGTATTCGCTCCTAATCGTAATTTGAGAAAGTTTGATAAAACAACTCATATTCAATTCCATCATTTTAATTTAGATGTACTTGGTACTAGTTATATTTTACTTTTTTTATTATATCTTAGACAACAACCCATACGAAATAATTTATAAAAAAAAATGGAATTTAAATTTAATTCTTGCGATGGGTGAATAAAAGCAATTTAATAAAATTTTTGTATATCAAAATGTATATGTACACTTAGTAATACATAGGGTGTGATTTTAAATTAAAATTTCTAATTGAAATATAAAATTTTCTCACAAAATGTTTATTTTCGCTACGTCTTATTTCAATATTTACCATTTGAAAGAATAATAATGAAAATCGGTTGTGAAATGGTTCAGATTAATTTTTTTTAAATTTACAGTTTAAATATAATGATTTCAAACTGTTCTTGAACATCGTTCAAATGTCAGATTTTAATCAAACTTTCATCAGATCAAAAAATTTTAGCAAACAAAATATGCCTGAGCCCACAATTTATCAAAGTCAAGGTTAAAATGAAAACAAGAATTTGAATTTTTTTGAAAAATATATATTTATAAGACTATATAGCCTTAAATTTGAGTCAATTATTAAAATGCTCCAGGAAATCAATTCTAATTCAATTATTTTTTACCGTTATAATGTAAACTTTTTACTATTAAAAGTATTGAATAATAATAGTAGCGTTCCATTATGCTGTATAAACTAACCATTTTTACACATTTTTGAACACAGTTACAGTACCTTGTGTTTTTGTTTAGAAAATGGTTAGTAACGATCTACTTTCCGCTAGCATAAAAATTTTTTGTGCTGAATAATTATTTACTGTCATATTTATAATTTGAAGTTTCACATTGACATTTAAATAAACAAAAATTTAAATTGAAATATTTTTCAACAAAAAAATTAATTTAACTATTATAAATAACCATTTTATTTTAAAAATAATTACATATAAAACTAAATTTAATAAATAAAACTAGACAACAGCAAGAAAAGAAGAGAATTTTTTGATAAATAAATTTCCAAAACAAAACAAATTAACATCAATGTTTTTGAGTTATTTTTTGCTCATAAAATGAGCGTTTCTTTAATAATATACTCACGAGTAGTTTACACAGCTTAAAGGAACGCTATTAATGTACGTAAAGCTAATATAGTTACAGTGTGTTTTTCTCTTGTTTCTATTTTCTTGTTATTAACTTAATAACTAGTTTTAACTAGTTTTTAATTTAAAAATAAGCTTTTAAATAAATTTTATTAATGTGTGATTACTACCAGCACATTCTAACAGTACTTAAATAACTGTGCAGGATAAGTACAAATACATAATATGTTTTTATTTTATTTTTTAATTTTTTAATGGTGTCAATATTTTTCTAACCCTACTAGATGATGATATACTACATACAAATTGTAGCAATCTATCGTCACTAATAGACCTCTAATGGGCTTGCTCTTAGAAGCATTAAATCTTACAGTATATAAATAATTTTCGTCCAAATTGTTCAATATTTTTTAGAACTATTTATAAAAGCACCGTTTCAATACCAAAGGCTGATTCGATTAAAATTACCGTAATTGCGTAATTAATTGTAGCAAACTTTCGTCTCTTAATAAATGTCTGATCTGCTTAGAGCAAGCGTTAATTTGGCAGTATAAATTAGGGCTCGCAATACCGGTATTACAGAAACCAGGATCCGGGTATTTGCCCTCTAAAATTCATTTGTATCATTAAAATACCGGTATTTTGGTATTGAAAAATAAAAATTTAATCTTCAATATATTTTAAACATTTTTTTTAAGTTTTTCTATGTGAAAAATTATATGAAATTATAAGTACACATTTACATCCATAAATAAATACAAAAATATTGTCTTGTGGTTACATGTTTTTTCATTAACACTTGTGACAACGTCGACTTATATTTTTATCAATCAACACAATCAACACTTTAACAATCAAATCAACACTAGAATGAATCGAAAGAAAATACGAAGCAACTACATGAAAAAAAAAGTCAACAATCAACAAAGACATAGTTGCAATAACCACTGATGGTGCTTCAGTAATGAAGAAATTAGGAAGATCGATCGCAGCTAAAAACAGCAGTTATGTTTAGCCCACGGCATCTAATTAGCCGTCAAAGTTTTGTATAACAGTCAACCATTAAAAAATTTAGCCAAAATAAAAGGAAAACAGATTACCAGAAACTAGTAAGAAAAGAAATCAGCTATTTTGAAGAAGAATGGGTGCGAGGAAAATATTTAGAGTTATTGTATAATTATTTGTTGGCCATTCCTCCAACAAGTGTTGAGAGTGAACGTGGTTTTTCTGCAGCTCGAGTGATTTGCACGAAAATACGTCCGTCAATGAATGATGAAACATTAGATGCTATAACATTTTTGAGAGCTTACTTCATCGATGAAAAGACTGAAAAAGAAGACTAATATTTTCTGATACATAAAAAAAATAATGTAAAAATAAAAAATGAATTGTGATCTGAGTTAATTTTCTTTTATTTATTTCAATAAAAATGGAATGTTATTTATTTTATTTAAAACATTGCTCTTTTATTTTTTTTACCATTAAAAAACTGCCCAAAAACCATATTTTTTTTCAAAATTTTAGCCCTTAAAAATACCGGTATTACCGGTGTTATCGATATTAGCCTTTTGGCAATACCGAAATACCGGTTTTGGAAAATGGTCCAGTATTGCTAGCCCTATTATAAATAATACAAATCATATAATTTTAATGCGTAAAGAATTTTGGTGAAATTACCTCATTTTTTCTTGAATTCGGCTTTAACTTTTATTCGCTTCGACCCCTTATATATTTAATTTTTTAACATTATCAAATACTTAGGAGCATATATTATACAAGAAGATTATGTAAGATACTGTAAATTTATAATATTATTTATAATAAGCTTTTAAGCCAATACGAACAGCTGTTGCAGGTCTATAGATGGATTATTAATTGCCGACAAAATTTAATTATTATAATTTTGAATATTATTAAATGCAATTTCATTGGCTTTACGTCTTTAAATAATTATCACAAAAAAATAATTTTACCTCATCCTACAAACTACAATACAATATAACAATCACAAAGCAAATATTTTGCTATAAAACATTCTTCTAAATCCTTTTTCTAATTTCACAAAAATTCCTAACTCTAAAATATTTTAAATTCAAGGTTTCATCAGCGAATAAATACTCTAAACTTATTTGAAAGTTTACAACAAAGACCTTCTTCAACAAAAAATAAGTGAACTTTTTCTTTTATATTTTACTTTTTATTTTCATTTTATTTTATTTTTTGTTCATTTCCGCCTTGGTGACACACTCTCATTGTCATTCCATTTAGTAAAAACATACATCAAAATTTTATTCCCTAAAAAAAAACACAGAAACAATAACAAAAAAAAAATAAAAAAAAAAAATAAAAAAATGAAATAAAAACTACATGAGTACATCCATTACAATTATCCCGAAGGAATAGTAGTCTTCCCTGAATGACTTTAAAAAAAAAAACAAAACAAAAAAAAGGGGAAGACAACTACCACAAAAACTACTTTAAAAGTATTGTTCAATAGTCAGGACCTTTATATAATTTAACAGCTAAAGTATAATAGAATTCTATTATATCAAACAACATTATTATATTCAGCAAGGATCTTCTCCACATTATGCAATACAATAGTAGTATGATGTATAAGAAAAACAAACAAAAAAGCAAAACAATCAAGAATAATAATTTTAAACAGAATATTTTAGTTGGTAGCAACGGTACTGTACTATGTTTTTTGTTCGGTAAAAATCTCAAGAGTTATTCATATTCTGATAACGATGATTGCAATGATAGCGATGATGATGATGATGATGATGGTATGCGGTGATTTTGGGTGACTTGACTTGGCATAGATACAATAGAAACATTGAAATAAAAATGAATTTTTTTTTTTTCACTTAAAATAAATTTATAGTGTATATGGGGAATATTATTTGAATGTACAAACACAGCACAAAGGAGAAGCAAAAAAAAAAAATAAATGTTAGGCAGTTAAAGCGATAAATGTATGGCTTTAGTGTCAAACTTAAAACTAGAAGGATTTTTCAGTTTTTGTTTGTTCTCGTTTTTTTATTTTTGTTTTTGTTTTTATATAAAATTTTTAAATTTGGACAGTAATAAATTTAAAATAAGAGAACAAAAGTGAATGCGGATACTTATTATAAAATAAAATTGGTAAATTGGTAGCTAAGCATTGAAAAAAGTTTTCAATAGTAAGAATTCTTATTTCGACCTAATTCTATTGCAAAAATTAATTTTACCAATAACAAAATAAAGATACAATGATCAATTTTGTTAGTATGTACTATGTACTGTGAAACTAAAACTAAGAAAAATAGTTTCTATTTAGGAAAATTTGGAAAACCCAGAAAAATTACTTCTACAAGTTAGCGGGTTAAATCTAATTTGTTTACAATATATCATAATATTAAATAACATTAAGGTTTATTTTACCAGACAAGTTCCCAGAATGTAAATTATTTATAGAACTCCGAGCATGCTAGAGTAGCTAGAATAGTTTAAAATATAATTCAAGCGTTGTATACAGAGTGGTTCTTCAGTTTGGTATTTTTTTGCCGGAAGTTGGTAGTTACAATCAGAAACATAATTTGGATGGTGATGATAGTTATTTAAAAAATTTTTATTGATTCACTTCCAGTGTAACTTATATAAAAGATATAACACCAAAGGTATATCGGCCTCATATAACTTTAATATATCGTTCGCAGTTCATACAGTAATGACAAAGTTGTAATTTAAGTGGATGATCTAATATTTCATGCCAAACACAATTTGGTGAAGAACAAAATGATTTTCTATAGCTTCACCATCGATGTAATATTTGTACTCAGGTTAATTCAATCGAATTCAATATGATATGAGTCAAGCTTTCGCCAGGGTACAACTCAATAATGTGATTCAAATATCATAAGAAAAAGAAGTCAATCACAGTTTAATAGGACTGATACAAGATCTATATGCAAATAATAAAACAAGAATCAAATCATATAATGTGCTCAGCGAAGATATCGCAAAATCGACGGGTATTAAACAAACGTATTAATACCTACTTACAGTCCAAATCTGTTTAATAATGAATAAAATAATCAAAAATATAGTTAACATCTCTTGGGAATATTAAATTTACGATATGAACGTTAACATCATATGCAGATGATGATGCACCACAAGCAGAGATTATTATCCAGATTTAGCAAAATTGCCAAATCGTACAACATGGAAGTATCGACAAAAAAAACCAAATTCACAACTATTTCGACACAACTCATTAGATGCAAAACATCAGTTAACAATAAAATTATCGAACAGGTGCTTCAATTTTAAATATCTAAGCGTAAATATTACCAGCTCACGCAACATATAAGACCCCAAACAGGAAAAGCCACATCCACTTTAGGTTATTTCCGAGATGTTATATGAAGAAACAAATATATGCGAATAGAAAACAAAACACGAATATATACCAACGCTATTGAAAAAACCGTAAACATAGATCTAAATCCAAATAAAAATGTGACCTACAGAAATGCGAGCTCTGAGGCAAATACCTGTATATATACATTAACAGAAAAGACTTGTAGCAGCGAAATTGCATGCGGTATTCAAAATATTGTCTGTTGGAATCGTAATAAACAAAGACAGAAAATGACAGAAGGTCGACTGGGGAAGACAGAAATAAATGGCCAAGTTAATATCAAATGCCTACCAGGAAGACGTCCCAAAAATGGTATGAATGCTGAATGTCATCATCAAAAAATTAAGAATAAGATATGTAAGATATTGAAAAACCTGGCACATTGCAAAGTAAAGAAGAGGAATGAATACTTGTAAAATATTTTTCTGATCCCCAAAAAAATATTTGGCTTAAAATTTTAACGGTAGAATTTTTTTCCCTGTTACTCCTCGTGGGTGCATAGGGCATCAACTCTACCGGAGAAGAATAGGGCATACACTTGCCTCCTCCAGAAGAATAACGGTAGAATAAATATTGTATTTTACGACTTCTCGTATCCACTAAATAAAAATTATACCGTAGAGGACAAATAATAATTTCCTTTCATAATTTGCGAAATAAAATACACGTTTAACAGACACGTACTAAAAAATGTCAATTGATGGTTTTTTAAAGTTCAAATTATGAACCGAATTTGTTATCTTAATTAAATTTTCATAGTATATATATGCACACCAACTAAACTTTTCGAGAAAATTTTAAATATTGAAATTCAGTCGAGTAAAAAAGTCTAGTACTAAAGAAGTCTATGGTAGAATATAAGCAAAACAAACTAAGGGGCCGTGAAATAATGTTCTGCGAAATAATACATTGTTATTTCACATTCAATAAGAAATAATACAGGGGTCTTATTTCGCAGAGTGTTAAATAGCACCCAGAGGGTTCTTAGTTCACAGCGACCTAAAATACATGCTATCGGAAAGTGCATACGGATGACAGTATAGACATAAAATTTGAAAGGTATAACCTTCAGAGAGTGCGTGTATGTTGCAATACATAGGCGTTGTTATCGATGAAAACTTAAACTAGTGTGAGCAAATAAATGAACAGTTAGTAACAGCAGGAAAAATAACAGATATTTTGCGTTTGATAAGTAAAACAATACCACTTGTATTGAAAAACCCCGTATACTTCAGCACACAATAGTTGTATACAGTTGTATGCAGTACAAATCTGAGGTTATTCTTTTAAAAAAGATTTGGAGCTAATACAGAGACTACAAAATAAAACAATTCATTTGAATAAGATCAAACCACGGAAATCTATATGAAGCCTTTTACCAGTTAGACCGCTAACAAAATTCAAACTGGCAACCCAAGTGTATATAATGATCAAAAGAGGAGTCAAACACTGGATTGTTATTCTACATGTGCACTCAACTATACTACTATTATATTAATTATTTTCACTGATTTCAAATTAGCAAAAATGTTGCCGTACTTATAGCTTTCCTGTAATTTTTTCTATTTTGTTTTAAAGAACGGGCTATTTTAACCCACAATGTTACAATTATTATTAAACACAATAGTCATTACCGTTCAGGATTACAATACCATTCATTTCTTTTTTTTTTATTACTATTATTTCCAATTAATCATCGAAGTTCTTTTAATCGAATTTATATAAATCGAAATGAAACTTTAATTATAAAAACCAATTATAATAGAATTAAAAAACAAAAACAAAAAAAGTAAAAAATAGAGATAGCAGCAATTCTCCTATCAATTTTAAAGTTTTTTTTTTTTTGTTTAATTTGCATAACTTTTTGTTTCTTTTTGCATTGCTCAATATTTCATATCTCAAAAAAAAAATCAAAAATCGCTTTTATTTTAATTCTCCCACTGAATAATTTTTACCTTTTTCTTTTATAAAACAAAAAAAAAAAAATCATTAAATATTTTTTTGTTTTTTGCTTGTTGCACAAAATTTTCAATTCAACCGCTACTTGATAACAAAACCGCAGGACAAATTTAACAAAAACAAAAGTAAAAAAAAAAAACAAAATTGTAATTTTGTTAAACAAAAACAAAAAAAAATAACAATACCAAAATTTATCCGGTTGTAACGTCAAGACTCAAGGTAAAACTAAAAAACTATAAAATGGATTGAAATAAAATGTAGACGATTTAATTGAACTGTAATTACAATAGTTCCCCTTAAACTTCCTATTTTTGAATTTTACAATTAAATTTTGGTATTAGTACACCAAATTTATTTTGGTTCTATTAATTCTGCTTAATGGAAGTTTAATTTTGAATCTGTTAATTATACAAACTTTATTATATGTATAAAAATACAAGTTAAATTCTGGGGTTTATTCAAATTATGGTAAAACAAAAAAATACAACATGAAGAAAAAAGTTATAGATAAGTTATTGGATAAATTTAATTTACGCAAAATTGTTGTACCGTATTCTATAGAACAATAATTGATTTTATTATATTCTATTTCATAATCACTTCATTGAACAATCTGGATATATACACATCAGAACTGTCATTAATTATAGTTAATGTTATCAGATATCGTAATGCGACTTCTTCAATCTAATACTGAAATGAATAGTACGATAAGCGGGAGCAAACACAACCGGTACTATATTTTGCAGATCTGTTCAATTACCAGAGTATGTCGATGAAATTAATGACCCTTATTCTAATCAACGCAAAATGACGCTTCTCGTCAAATTTACGACACTTGGCGGCGCATCGGTAGCATAATTGCCGATTATGACGCTTACAATCGATTATAATCGCTTCTTAGAAGCGATTGTATTTACTTGATCGACAACCCTTTAAACGTTTATAACTAATGTAGTTTTTTTGTTGGTTTTTTTTTTTTAGTTTTTCCGTATAAATATCCTTTTAAAATAAAAATGGAAGTAATTTTATAAAAAAAAAAACGTATATTTTATAAATAAAAATTAAAAACAAATATTTTTATAAAAATGTCTGTTCTCTAGGAAACAAATCAGTAATAAAAAGCAATTGGGGAGATTGGTGAATATAATTAAAAGTAATCCTTCAATTGCAAAGGGCCAATATAAAAAATTTACGTAAGTTCCTTGGAAGAAGGTGTAATTGATTTACTAGAAATGAACGAGAATATATTTAGACCTGGAATGAATTTTGGAAATAATGCTAAATATATTCAGGATATAGAAATTGAGATTTTATTACAACATATTTGGAGCCGGCTGAAATTGGTGAACCTGCGGAGCCTGCTGAAATGGTTGAACCTGCTAAGCCGGTCGAACCTGCCTTATCTCCAGTAAATCAAACAACAATTCTTTCAAATTGTGAAAATTTGCCAAGTAGAAGAAATATGAGAACATCCAGATTAGAAAGATTAAAACTTCTACAAACACAAAACAATGGGTTAGCAAATTTCCACAATTCCAAGAAATGGCGGAGATTAAACAAATTCTTAAAGATATGTTGCAATATAAAAAAAAATCATATTATTTGAATAAATCATATATTATTCACTTTTTTTTTTTTAAATGCAACCTGCTTCACTTGTGTACATTTAAAGAATAAAATTTTCCAAATGTCAAAAATTTTTATTTTAAATGTCATTATGCAATCGTCGTTCATGCTACCGATAGCGGCGACAGTCGATTACAAATGCTATTTAGCGTCAAAATGATGAATCGTCGATCAGAATAAGGGTATTGATCATCGCTAGAATGAAGCATTGTCGAATATTTTACCGTCCAAAATTTTGACGAAGCTGTTAAGATTGAAAAAGAAGTGGAACAAATTGGTCTGTAAGTAAATGAGAAAAAAATATATGTTATTGGCAAATATATGTTATCACCAATGCTACATTATGATTTCGAGATAGTTCAGGAGTTTACCTAACTTGAAACCGGCGTTAATTTCACAAATTAGATCATTTTGAAAGTTCGACATAGAATAACCCTAGCAAACCGTTGTTGTTTGAATTTTCCAAAACGTCTTAAAAATGCTTCAGCCACGAGAATATTCGTATTCAGACCCGAAGGTAAAAAACGGCCTTCATTGAAGACTTGTCTTGATACAGATTAATAATATTTTGAAATAAGTTGTACAATCAACCATAGTAAAATTTAGGAGTTGTGTAGGTATTTTAACACTATAAATACTTATACTGGTAAATTCAAGTAGATAGTGTTATGATGATGTCATGTAACAACAAATCCTATCGTAATTATTAGACTATATGAATCCTGTAATAATTATTGTTGATATAAACAATTTGCGATAAGTAAGTAGTTAATTATTATTGGATACAATGTCGATATAACTCTATATCTAGGTATCAGCGTAAATAAATAAATCGGACTAGTCTACTTTATGTTATCAAATTGTAAAAGTCGTAAGGAGGTTTCTTTATTTTTATCTACTTCATAGAATAGATGGAATGCCAGGCATGCAACAGTTTCGTATCATCAATGGAAGTGAAGCCACCCGTGTGACCCGTGTGAGCAGAAAAGAACAAGTAAACAAGTGATTATCATCATTAAAATTAGCTTTTTAAGTTGTATCAAATCAAAAACATTTAAAATAGAACCGGTTACTAATTCCCTAGACAGCACACATAGTTAAGGTGCCTATTACACATCATTCTTTTCATTAATCATTTCGTCCATATATATTGACAATATATTGATGAAAAGAATGATGACCGATGACACATCAATCATGCACTTGCCAATCTTTTAATATATTTTGCAAGGACATACTGTGGAAGTGTTCTGAATATATTGATAATTTCGAAACATATATGAATATTGAAAATATAATTTCTGGAGGAATCTTTTTGACTTCGGTTTAAATTGAATTTTTAAAGTAATTTTTGAGTATAAAATACAACAAATTATTTTTTTGCACATTTTTTACAATAATTGCTATAATTATTAAAATTAATATAAAAATTATTCTTTTTAGAATTACATCACAAATTAATTTTATAACCTTATCTGAACATTCCCCAGAAAGCCATTTTTTTAATTCCGCTGATTGATGGGATGATTGACAGCATGATTGATGGGAATTTTGCCTGCATGATTGATGACATGATTTATGAGAATAGAACCACCATCATTCATTTCTCATCAATCAACGGTCAATCAACGGTGTCAATGATTAACAATATATTGACGAATGATTGATGTGTAATAGGGCGCTAAAGCTTTCATCAATTGTGTTTTTAAGGTAACAATTATTTACTGAACATACACACAAATATTTCAATAACGTAACCAAAATTAAAATTTGTAAAACATATCAAAAATTTATGGAGACTTACAACATAGAGCGCAGAACAGAGACATCAGTTACCAAACAAAAATTCAGTAAATTTGAAATGCGATACCTAAGAGAACTTACAAACAATGAATCGAGGGAAATAAGTTCGTATCAAGGATGTAAAAAAAAATATGTGATATCTAAGATACAATTTGATCGGGGGAAAAAAATTAAAGAAAAAAAGATTCAGAGTAAATAAAATGCCACTAAAATATTTTATAAATCTGTAAAAACTAAAACGATAAATGCAATATTGAACTAGCGACCTGGTGTTATGTAGTATATCGGTTGTCACATCCCGTAATTGTGTGCTGAAAACAAAAACAAAAATAAAACAAACAAAAATCAAACAACTACTGTTAAGTCCCAGTAAATAGGTAGTATCAATTAAGAAGAATTTAGTCCGATAACGAGAAGAAGAAAACTCTTATAAATTATTCAAATTACGATCTAAAACTTAGAGATTTGACAACTCTAAAAATTCTTTCGGCTCTTTTTAATCGTATAAAATATAAATGATTCATTATAGCAAAATAAACGTAATCTAAATCAAAATTTTACCATACCTTTACTAGATTTAGATTTTAGAATTTCTTTATTTCAATCCTTACAATTCTGACAACTCTAAAGTATATAGTTTAGCGTAATTACTACAAACTACAGAAAACAAGAGAATTTATAGGATGAAATACTAGTCAAATACTAGTAGACCTTCAACACATCTAACTCAAATTGTTAGTAAGTTAGCGGTGGTAGTAATTATCATGGTTTTTAACAAAATCTAAAATGAGTTTGACTACTTGTTGAAACTGCTGAGAGTGTGAATGGTAATGTTGGAATGAAAAATAATGTACTTCATGCGTTTAAAGTTGCTTTTCTTCACAATATGATGTGGGTTCTATGTGAAATATTTTAAAACTAGCTTGGTAACCCGCCATAAATGACGGAAGCAAAATAAATTCTAGCATTTATTTCCTTCATTAGAGTTTTCATTTCAAGTTTAAGAAAAATATACGTATTTGCTTACTAATTTATCGTACCTTTATTTTTGTATTATAACGCTTTTAATTACCATATAAATAGAATATTTGTAGTAAGGTGCAAAATTTTCTATTCCCTAAGGGTCATTTACTCGATCATTTTAGCGACATCCTTTTTGCCAACTTTGAAAATTTATGGTATAATTCAGAATCAAGTTAATCCTGTTAACATTCAATAACATTCGCTGCGTAAGTTTAGCGTCAAAGTTTATAACGAACAAATAATATTTTATAATGAATTTTGAACGAAAACAATTTTAAAAACAAAAATAAATAAAATTGTTAATATAAAAAAACAATAATATTGTAGATACACATAATATTTATTTTAAAAAATAAAAACTCGTGTTGGAGAAAAAATTAAAATAAAAAAATTTACTGCAAATAAATAGGTATTTACAAAACTGTTCATAACTTTTGAACCATTGATCGGTTATTTAAAATTTCATTTCATTTCAAAAAATTCATTATCGAACTGTTCATGTTAAAATTCATACATAATTATTATTTATAACATACATTAAAAAGAAGAAAAACAATCAATATGTTTTAACCGATACCTATATATATACCTACTTGCTATATTAAAAAAAATCATCACTCTCTAAGTCTCTACAACATACATTTCTATACACTTGAAGAAAACAAATATACCTAAAAATGATAAATTTACAAAGATAAGAAATGAAAAATAATAGTACAAAAATTCATTTAATTTCTTTAAAAATGTATAGGGTGTTATTGTTTTTATGTGTAAATCAGCAGAACCAAAACCTAACCCCATAATACATACTAAATATTATATACGATCATAAATTTATACATATATCATATAAATATATATATATATATATTAAAACAAAAACAATAAACAAAAAAAATAAAAATAAATAACAATTTTAACTCATCAGTGCATCACATTTCTGGCTTGAGTATATATATACCTATAGTACTTTACAGGATATGCATACAGTATGGCAAAACAAAGTTATCATAACAACAACAAAAAACAAAAAAAATAAAAATAAATAACAATTTTAACTCTTCATCGCATCACATTTCTGGCTAGAGTGTATATATAGGTATACCTATAGTACTATAATACAGGCTATGCATATACGGTAGTAAAACTATGATCATTATCATAAAAACAAAAAAACCAAAAAAAAAAAAAAATATGTAGACACATATTCACCCATATTCTGTTAGACCCATCGTTGACGAGAAGAAAAAATTCATCTCGTCTCGTCTCGCTGAATATGCCTTTCTGTTAGACACTGTAAGCGGCGCGATAGAAAATTTTATTTGTTGGTAGTACTGATCATTTTTTACTATCAAAAATAATTATTGGTATATAAACGAAATATGATTTATAAAATTTTTGGAAAGTGTTAACCCCACTAACTTAGTATTAGTTTTAAAATATTTTTTAAATGAAAAATAAATATAAATATATTTATATTTTAAATATATTTTGTAGTTTAGTACATAAACGTAGTAAAGCACTAATAGTAAAGATGGTTTTTTTTTTCAAAAAACAAACACAATTTTAATAATAATGCAAAAACAATAATGAAAAACTGTTTATTAATCTTTATTTAATTATTTTATCTATTCAATTTATTTATTTAATTCAATTTTTTGATAAAAAGAACACAAAATACTTTGACGAGATACTCTATCGCTTACAATTTTGGCGAGATAAAAAATGGCTATCTCGTCTCGTCTAAGGTCTAACAGAATACAAAACTATCTCGTCAGAGATATCTCACGCGATCTCGCGAGATGGGTCTAACACAATATGGGTGATTGTGTATATGTAATTTTAAATAATAAGAATAACCTTTAAGTGCATTATGTTTTTTTTTTGTGTTAAATGCTGTTTGCCTTTTGGTTATTATACCATATTAAACTATTGATAAAATTTCTATTAGTCCTTCTTATTATAAATCAAAAAAATTGTTTGTTTTATTTATATTATTATTATTATTTTTTATTTTTCCTTATTATTTGCGAAGAAGACTAACATTAAATTAAAAAAATATATTTCATGCAGTGGTATTTTTTCCTGCAAAGGTTCAGCATGGTAGACAGGGGTTAAAAAAAGAGTACCAAAGTAATTTGTATACATATTGCAATTTGTATATGTGTTGGAGCGTTCCGTCGAACTTACAAACATCCAGATAAATGCAGAATAATATATATATAATAATATATTAATAGATTTCGGTCATTATACCATCATTAGAGGACAGTCTCTTTTTATTGCAAGAAATTAGAAAATTTTGTTAATAAGTTAAGCCATCTAAAACGTTTCAATACGGATAATTATTGCGTTTAATAAATGAATGTACCTAAAGTGATATTTTTAATATCCCTTTGAGTGTTTGACTTAGACGTAATACAAAGTAAGCCCATGCAATTCAAAAATTTTATGTTTGAAATGATTAATCATGGTTGTAGCATAATTTAGTCAAAAAACAAGTTGAATACGATATTAAGTACAATATAATGATGAGCACAATACAATCGAAATTAGTAAAATAACAAGCAAAACACTATTTTAAAATAAATTTTTAAATAAAGGTCTAGAATACCCGTTAAATCCATAATCGAAAAACATAAAATACGTAGTTAATCTCATTAAAAGGAAACAACATACTTGAATTAACCGATGAGCATTTGATTTAACCAACATTTTAAAGTTTTATTTACCAATCCTCCACGAAATTGATTTTTTCGCGATTATATCCAAAGTTTTAAAAAGATAGCTTTTCAATACAATAATAAAAACATAAAATTTAAATAAAAAACAAATTCAATAAAATTGCATCAATCAAAATGACCAATTTTTAAAAAAACATTTTAATTCAATTGTCCTACGAAAGTTGAATGAAACCAAATACCAGCATATAAAAAAAAAAATCATTTTAAATAAAGCTATCTTCAAAAGAGATTGAGATACTATAAAAAAAAAACAAAAAAAAATAGATTAAAAAAAAAACAGTTATATGAATTTTAGTTAGGACATTATGGATATACAATCAACTGATAAAATAATTTTATTATTATTTTGTTGTTTTTTTAAATTAGCTTTTTTTTTGTTTTTGTTTATTCATATGTGAATTCTGATCATGTCCTTTTTCTATACAAAATTTATTTATTATTTTTATGTACATAATTCCTAGATTAAAAATAGAAACAAGATAAATTTTATTATATAAATTTCATTTAAATCTTTCTTTTTTTCCCAATACATATAAGCTTTTATAATCAATTTCCTGTAAATATAGAAAAAAGGATTAGTTTTTTTTCTTTTTTGGATAATCATTTTAATTAAAGTTTTAGAATGTTCAAATTCATCAAATTCTATTTAAAGAAATTTAGACGATTTTTAGTTCTATTTTATAATAAATTAAGAAATTTTGGGAGCTCAGCCTATTAAGTAATATCAAATGAAAATTGAATAATAGCAAGAAATAACATTAATAACACAAATAACAGTAATAAAGATGAACACATGCCTAGCAATCTGTAATAGTAAAATTAACTTGAAAAATATTGTAGTAAAATATGTATAGTAAAAACTTGTGGTAATTAGTTAAACACGAAAAGATACGTCTAGCTAAACTATGGTCAAGAAGATAACAAAAAACAAAAAACTATACAAAGTACTTATATAGTCTTTTGAAGATTATGAAAAAGCTTTGTATAAGGGGAACATGACACGCTATTCAAATATTAACTAGAATAGGTCTGAAATTACTAAGAGATTTAAAAGGTGTTTTAAAAGGTCAAAATACAATGCACATTTATCAATAACTTGATGGTAAAATACTGGCTTTAATTCAAGCTACAGGCTAAGACAAAATTATTAACAGAGTCAAATATAAAAAAGGACTTTGACAAGGATGTATATTATCATTACTTTTATTATCAGTTGAAGTGATCTATGAACAAAAATGAAATTAATTTGACTTGTGAACTTGTAATTAATCTACACGGTAACATCCAGAAGTAGATTATGGCAGTGCAGATAAGAAACAAAATATATACTGTCAAGTCCATTAAAGCAAAAATGTAAAGTATTTTGGTGTATCTTTGGTTTATCAATAGAATATCTAAAAAAAATATAATATAATATAATATATAAAAAAAATGCCTTAAAACATCGCTTAGAAATTTAAATATTATAATAAAAGTTTGAAAGGGTTGAACCTCTTTAACAATTGATAAAAGACAAATCAAATATGACTTTTTATTTATGTCATAATTTGGAAACAATTAATACAGGTTTTTTTTTTTGTATTTATTGTCAGTGACCTATAGTTAGAGGTACGATTAATATATGAATATCTACATAAGTATACATTAACAAATTGGGACGAGTAATTTTTAACAAATATATTTATTTACTTAATAGTGTCAATTTTTTGTTATATCAATTATTTAAATTTAAATGTGGAAAATTATTTACCCAATAGAATAGCTTCATAAGTTTGGATCAAAATAATACTCTCAACAAATTTCATAAAATTGAATTAATAATGAATAATGAAAGGAAGAGAAAACTTAATTAAATATTTAGGTCGTGAGCCGAATTCAAAGCCAGGACATTCTGATTAGTTGTCATATGACAGAACAAATATACACCATGTCGATAGACGTCTTGTTATAATGGTTCCTAAAATTCTTTATGATGTAATTTGTTCTCTCTTTTCTCGATCCTGAGTGACTTCTACCGATTGGTGATATAAATACATTTCATGTATAATAAAATATATTTTTTAGAGAATACAAAATGTATACCAAAGTATGTACAGTATAGTATCAAATTTATAAACACATAGCTAATTCAATTATTCAAAATTCATATAAAGAACAAAAGATATAGAAAAATAATTTTAGATTGCCTATTATAGAATTCTAATCCTATAATCCTTTTTCAATAGAATATGAAATATAATAGAATGAATTTATTTTTTTTTTATTATTAGATATTATTTTTTATAAAATACTTAAAAATAGGAAAAAATAATTGAATTCATTTTGAGTAAATAATGAAATCAATTATATAATATTTGATATTTTTACTTTAGATTTAAAAGGATATTTTTCTGTTGTTGTTATTGTTTTTATTATTGTTATTTTAAAAACAAAGAATTTCGTTAAAAAAATTATTTTTGCAAATCATTTTTGTTTTTTTTTTTTGCTTTTGATTTTCAAATAATAATATTTAGTTCCGATTGTCAACGGATTTTCCGGTTAAATTAAAATAATTCTTAAAAAAATGTTTTCTAAAAAAATGATTTTTCACAACAGGATATTGTGGTGATAGTGATTGGCTCAAATTTCAAGAGATTCTATATGTACTTGAATAAATATTTATGTTTAAATTAATGTTCTTTCACGGGAATTTACCATCATTAGCTAATATTTAATTGTTTTTTAAAACAGTAAATATATTACGGTTTTTAGCTGGTTTAACTGGTAAATTTTAATTTTTTTTTTCTAAACATTTTTGATTAGTAAAAAACAAATCGATATCGATTATGAAATAAATGTCTGGGATTGATAATAAAAATAATTTAAAACATATATATATATATATAGGAAATATTACTTGAATTGAATTGATTCAGACAAACATACAAAAATGTGAGCATGAACAAACCAAACAAAAATAATATTTTCAATCAGTGATGGAATTTTCAATACAATTGTACTAAATTCAATACAATCAAGGCAGTTAAAATACATCAATACATTTGATTAAATTTCAATACAATTTAATTTTACTCGAAGAAGATATAAAAAAATTTAAATAAGATGTTATTAAGTTCTATCAAATTTTTTGTAAAGGATTAATAGAGCAAATCGACTTGGAAAATTTTATTCTTAATTTTGCACCAATTTTTGGTTTGAAGTAAGCAATATAAAAAATGAGTGTAGATAGTATTTGATTTTTTAGATATATATATCGAATAGCTAACGGTATTTTATCAATACCACATTCATCAGCGGCCGTGGAAAGAATGTTTTCCATTCAAAATATTATTAAAACCAAATTACGAAACCGCTTAGCGATAAACACGGTATCCGCCTTAATTCAAACAATAGATTTATTGAAGTCAAATTCTGGTTGTTGCTACAACTATGAAGAACCAAAATATGTTTTAACCAAAACTGTAAACACAGAAAACATTAACGAATCCGAATTATTGGGTTAGTTACATGTGTACGTAGTTTTTAAAAAATAATATAATTAATTTATTAATTTAGGATAATTATTATTAATTTTAGGGTTGACTTAAAACATAAACTTATTTTTTGTTGATTTTGATAATTTTTTTGAAGAAAAATATATATTTTAGTTTAGAAATTGTTTTGTTTGAGAAAAAGGAATTTCTTAATTTTATTATATTAAACGTTTTTATTTTATTTTTTCCAATTATTTTAATAAAAATTGAAATGAAAATAAAAGAAATTTTTTTTAATATATAAAAACATATTATTAGTAGTATATTGAGTATAAAAACATTTCTGTATTGACCAATAATGTTATGGGAGTAAATTGATAAATTTTTTGGTACCATAAATTTTTCGATACAATTAGATTGCTTTTAGTACAATTTTTCATTCGAATTCAATACATTTCAAAAATACGAAATTCCATCACTATTTTCAATCCATTTGTTTGTGCTCAATAATTTTGTGTTCGTTTCTTTGGTTTGTTTGGTTTTGCTTGTGACCATTCAAACTGTTCGAACAGATTTCTGAATTTAAACGTTTATTTGAGAATATTATGTACATATTGAATATCTAAAATCTAGTATGCGATTCGGTTCTTTCTTGCATTCTATTGTTCAAGTAAAATTTAGAATCTTATATTTTTATTGAAAATGGATGTAGAACAGTTCAATGATGTTAATAGAAAAATAACTGAAGGGAGTTATAAAAATACACTAAATAAAAAAAATATGTAGAAATGATGTGTATGAAAGTGTATCGAATTATGTTGTACTGAAGTAATAAATTTTAATTCAAATATAAATTTTGTGTATGAATTTTTAAAATTTACAGTGTATTTCAATTCAAAATCAAAGATGTGAATTGTGAATATCAATTCTTATTGCAAAACCTTTACTATGAAAAAAAGCTTGTTAGAAACTACACTTGATTTTTTTGTAATTAAATTTATTTTTATAGGCAACCACTATCTTCATAAAGCACATTTGTTGTAAAAATAGTTTTGGTAATAAAATGAAAGAAGTAAAAACGATCAATTTGGAAGAATAAAGGAAAAATTTAGCAAAATAAATTTACTTATATAAATATAAATTTTTTAAAACCTTCACATCATTTTACTTTTAATAAAAAGAAAAAGTTCGATTTATTAATTAATATTCAATCTTAATACATAGATATTTTATATCACCATTGTATCTATAAATAATATTATTATTTGTGTTAACAAACAAAATTATTTTCAGGAATTGTTTAGTTCATCATAACACTACTAGAACTCATCAGTAGGTATTTATAGTGTTAGGCTTACTTTTTACAAAAATTTAAAAAAAAACAATCAAACCGGTACAATAACCTAATTTCAATCCAGCACTTCAACGCAATATATTTTTTTGTATACTTTGAGTCTATTTTTCTTATGTAGCCGTATTTAAATACTTCTGGATCATTTTCGTAGTTTTTTTTTGATTCATATTCTATTTTTTTGTTAGTTGGTTTCCTAAATACATGGTATATGGGTTGTCATCGTTTTGTATAAATTTATATATCAAATATAAAACCCGAGCTCATTGTTTTTATTATGTAGCTATTATCTGGGTAAATTGCGTGAGCAATCAAAATATTTTCTGTAACTAAATATACTCTAGAGTAATGTTGTGTCGTTAATTTTACTATAAATTGGTCTGTTTTGCTTATTTTGCTATATTCATATTGTATTTTTGGTTTATTTTGTATTTTGGTAGATTCAGTTAAAAATTCAGAAGATTTGAAAATATAAGTAAATTACTTATATTTTATTTCATATTATAAAAATAAATTAAAATAAAATAGCGTTATTTTACAAGCCTTTTTAAGGTTATTTCACAACAAATATATTCTTACAAAATAAAACAAGTGACGATCAAATCAACAACATATCACAAAAACATTATTGCAGCTTTGTATGCTTAAATATCATTTCGCATTTTACATAACAGAAAGCCTGACGATCGTCAATTGTCATAAACTGCATAACCGTAGGCCTGATGGCAGTTGATTTTTCTTACAGGTGCAGAGCACACGACATAGTCGAACGCAGAGTTAGTAAAATTTTCAAAATCTGATAATACTTTACTTCAATTTGCATTAGTTTTGAGGAACATTATTTACTTAGAACTACAGATAAAATCAGAAAGTGCAGATATGGTGGAAAATGCAGATATCAATTTTTCTTATCTGATTGACAGTACCTTTTTCATTTTGTTTAAAGGTAGGGAGTTCCATGCGTAAACACGATCTTTTCAGATCTATTGTACTTCGTCGTTTGATTGGCAATAATGTAGATGGAATTTCAACTAAATAAATGTCGAAAGCTTTTGCTATTGCCCGAAAAAAAGCCTTCATAAATAGCACAATTCCTTTTTATTTAAATTAATATAAAATTATACTCTTACATAATTTCATTAATTTATAAATATTTAGTGAAAGAAAAATTTATTTAACCATCCATACCCTGAGTGGGATTCGAGCCAAAACTAATCGAGATATAATTACTACTTTTGTAAGTTGACTAGTTTTATTAAGAATGCGGTATAATATTCAAATTATTTCTATATTATATACTAAATATATCTTCTTAAGTACACAAAATTTTCTTAGACTTCTCCAATTTTTCAAATGAAACACCACTAATATTATGATTAACTGTACAATTAAAGACTGTACAATTTTTAGTTTAATTCTACTTCCCCTACTTATATTAAACACAGTCTTTTCTCCGTCAATAATTTGTGTAGAAAATCAATTAAATTATATCCATTACTTGTGTAAATCTCGAACCTAAACGCAATACAATTAAAATTATTCTTCTTCTTGACTGTTTTTTTTTTTTTTACTTATAAGCAAGATGAAAAACAAAAACTCCTTATTATCCTTTATTATTTTTCCTTTATTTTAAATTAATTCTTTCATCTATACGAAATACCTATTAAAACGTTAATTAAATAAATATTTCTGGTACCATAGAGTCTTAACTAATAGATAATTAGCAAAATTAACGGTACACTAAACTTCATATAATTTCTTGAAAAATTAGATACTCTTTTCCATTATTCTTAATCTGTTATAATCACAGAATTTTTTTTTTTTTTTTATACAAGACAACTAAAATCAAAAATTACCAGATTTAGTTAAATTTTTGAAAGGACATACACAAATAATGTTACCAGCAAATAATATTTAGTTTAGGTTTAAACCTATGCAAAGTATGTAAAAATTTACTATTTTTTATTTTACAATAGCTGAATATTATAGTTCGATGACAATGAAAATGAAAATGACAGCAACATTATCATTACTTTTAACTGAAGCTGGCTAGAAAGTTATGTAGAATAGCGGCAGTACACTACCTACCTTGAAAGTAATAAAAACGAACAATATGTTTATATCTTACCTAGGTAAAATATATTTTGCCGAAAACGAATTTGGTTGTTATCACAAACTATTCTGTAGATTAAATTTTCAACCGAACTACGGTCTTTAGGTCTATTATTACTTTCATTCATAAATCAAGTCTACGTTATATTGGATCTTTTAATGAGTGTCTAATTCTTCCTTTCCAAGTAGTGTATTTTATTTGCCAGCATTCCAGACAGATTTACATAAAATTAGTTTTGTTTTTTTTTCTTCGCTTCTATATTATTCCTTTGGATAATTTACAAGTACTAATGCATATAGTATTTAAAAATTGGTCTAGTTTGTGCAGATGTAAATTTGTTTTTATAACATTATTTAAAAAAAAAAAAAACAGACTCAGCACAAGTACAAACAAAAATATAATACAATTTGACTTCAAAAACTACTAAAAATTTACTCGGTGTTGCTCCCTAAATGCCCTAAATGGAATGGCAAACAATATCCATATAACTATTAACTATAGCCTTAACAAAAACAATGCAAATGTTTCCAAAAGGTAAAACAGGAATAAGTTTTTCAATTACATTTAATTTTATTACTGCAAAATAGCCTAAATAAAACGAAAAAAAAAAACGGAATCGAAATTAAGCAAAGACAAAAACCCTAAAAAATTATTTGAGAGAAGAAAAATTAAATAAAGTTAATGGTAAACGTTTACCGTTACATTGCAATTTTTTTTTTATTTTTTTTTCATTTTAATCCTTCTAATTGTATAATACTTTTTCATATAGAAATTCAGAATTATTTGTTTCATAGAGGAAATCAATCTAAAAATTTACCGTTGGAATAGTGTTGTTAGATAAAAATAAAAGTGAATCGGTGAAAAATAATTTAATGTAGTTTTTTCTTTTATTTTTTTTATTTTTTATTACAGTTCACAAAAATAAATGACTCGACTAAATTATTTTTTTTTCTATTGAAAAAACAACAGATGAAGTTAAGAAAAACAAAAAATGTCGAATTGGCTACCATAACGTCTGTTTTAACTCGTTCTATTTGACCATGAATGATTGAAAGAAGTCCAAACATACAGTGTAGCACAAAAGTTAGGATCAGTTGGAAAAAAAAGATTTAAATTTCCCCCAGCAGGGTTTGTTATACTACATTCGCACACAGGATGCATCAGAGAACCCTTTTTTAAGCAATAGCAAAATAAGTAAATTAAATAAGTAGCAGAAGTGCTTGAAAAAATATTTTTGGCTTCTATCAAGAAATTTTGTTTGCATAACAAAATTAATAAATACTTTTTGTATTATATTTTTGCGTTTCTTGTTATTGTTGAAGATAATTTTCTAGTAATGCGTTAAAACATTTAGATAAAGTCCAAAAAAGAGCTAGTCGTCTGATCAATGATCCAATTGTCACTTTTCATCATGTTTTTATTAAAAATGGTCGTATAGTCGGAGCTCTCTCTCTTTTTTCATAGATATCTCGTGGGCACGGGCACATGCTCAGTGGAAATTTAATCCGTATTATCTCCCTCTACTTAAGCGTTTCCCTCATGAAACACGGAGGGCAGTATGTGATCATCCCTACACCATAGAAACCGTTAGATGACAGAAGACAAGTTATGAAAAAAAATTTATAACTTCAATATCCCGAATGTGGAACCAAATTTCGAATCTTATATGTTCAGTGTTTTGGCTATGTATATATAAAACAAAAATTATTTTTGTTTTTAAATATGGACAAGAAATTAAATTTGATAAATTTTTGTTTAAAATTCTGTTGAATTTATATTGGCAAGTCAAACCGGAACTGAAGGTGTAGTAGGATCCAGCTAAAACGTTATTAACATTATTAACAATAAACAAAATATGATTTGAAAGACATAAATGAAGCCGGTAAAACAAAAAAAAATATTTTTGCCGTAGAATAAATAATATAAAACGAGTCATACGAAAAATTTTCTTCGATGGCAAAAATTCATTTTCTCCTGAACGTTCTCTTTTTCAAATCAAATGCGAAAATTATTTTATGCTTAATTTATACTCAGTTTATTATTCTTGTAATTGTAACAAAAATAAAATCAAGTTCTTGACTTACATTTTATACAAAAAATTGACTGTACTCCAGTACCCAAGTACATCATGTGTATAGTATAAAATGTAAGATAATTAAAAGCTAAAAACAGCTAGGATAAAGATACTTAAGAACTATTAAGAAAATTAGTTATAATATTTTCTATGACAATTTAAAACAATAGGACCTTACCCTGACACAAAAATAATAACATTTTTTTTTTACAAATATATTAGGAAATTATTCAACATATATAAAATATTTGTAAGTTAAGTAAGGCCCAGATCTATATAAGTTATTTAGTCTGCCACATATCGCGCAATCAGAATCAAAATGTCATATTTCAAAATTCAAAATGCAAAATTTTGTATGGAAAAATAAATACAGATTACATAATAACGGCGCTATACGATTGACCAATGAAGCCCAATATTTGCGTAAATGTGTTGAAACTTGAAAATTTAAATGAATATCTAATTCACAGAATAAATACCGTATTCAGTAAAGAAGTGAAGTCTTACAGATGTTTTACAAGATCCTAAAAGATCTAAGAAACCTGAAGATGAAATTGGACAGGTGAAATATAAGATTTTTAAAGTGTTAAATAAAAGAAAACACACAGTTGATTAATAGTTGTAAGATTATAATAGAAAAATCACACTTTCATTGTGTTATAATACTTGAGTTTAACTAACATTTCATACCAAACATATAAAAATGATAATTTTATAACTATATGAATAGATGAACAGCTGCCCAACGCTAACGCGTATAGACTTGATAGATGTTTGTATAATATTTTCACTCTTACCCGAGCATTTTCCAAAACATTTTTATAATAGTTCAATACTGGCGATATTTTAACAACGTTTACGAAGAAAATTAAATAAGCTAAGTTGCCTTGATTTGAAGTAACAACAATTATTAATAAAAAAAAATTATTTTTAGGAATTGTTTTGTTTATCATAATACTACTAGAATTCATCAGTAGGTATTTATACCGTTATATCACAAACTAAATAACTTTACAGACGATCAGTCTCATATAAATATTTTTAGGTTTCTTTTCTGGTACAAAATTAAAAAAATTTTTGGCTCCACTATAAAATCTAAAAATAAAAACCTAACATATATTTCTCATTTTTTGTAGATTTGTCTTATTTCTCTCAAAATTCAAAATCTGCAAAAAATTAAAGGAATAGAAACGGATTCTTTTTCTTTGTTATTGTTCAGTGGAATAAAAAGCAAATAAAATAAAATAATTTTAAAATAATATAAAAACTGATACCATTATCTATTCTAAATAATAATTTTATAATTATTTACTATTTAATGTCTTGTGCTTGTCTAATCTTATTATCTTCGAATTGAATGTGATTTATGTAGAATATGTGACATGTGTCCCTCTATCTATACGTGTGCACAGAAATAAAATATAATTGCAGGCAAATGCGAATTTATTCATTCTGTGTGATCAGATTTTAAAATCATAATAAAAAAAAATATGTTAAATAACTATTAATGCATAATGTCAAAAATTGATGTAGTAACATTGATAAATTTATAAGTGTTAAAGGTTAAATTATAATAATATACAGAAGCACAAATCTATATAAAATTGTATGAAGATAAAATTAACGATTTTATAAGAAAATCAATAGCTCCATTTCTCGTTCATATACAAATCCACAAATTCATGTGCAATGCATTGCATATGAAATGAATATGAAACGAAAATATAGAAAATAGACAAAATTTTAGAGAAGAAAAAATAGCTATATTTTCATTATCATCAGTTGTATTCTAACTGATATTTTATAAGAGGGAGATGTATGTCCGATAAAGTAACAATTGAACTGTTTTTGTTGTACTTATTTGTTTTTATTCATTATTATGAATTGACGAATATAAACAAAAAGAAAACCAGCAAAAGTTTTTGTTTTGTTTTTATGATTTTGATCCTATGGCTTCGTTAAAAAAATATTTTATTTTTATTAAAAATCTTCGTAAATCTTCGCTTTTCTATACAAATAAAGTCTTTTCTTTACGAAGTAAAAATTAGTTTCGGGGCTTTTTAAATATAAAGGATACACGCGTTGACGCGTTGGATGGTTTACAAACAAAAAAAAAAGACTGATTTGATTTCGAGAGAAATAATACAAATCTGTAAAAATTGAAAAATATATAAATAAAATCAAAAACATAAGTGAGTGAGTAGAGTAGAGGTGTGTCGTTCATGTACGATTCGTTCAAAAAGAACGAGTCCCTTGTTCAAAAAAAAGATACGGTTGCCTAAAATAAAAATGACTCGTTCAAAAAATGAACTGGTACGATACGATTGATACTGGTACTATATAAAATTTCGTACTATTCATTTTGGACTGGTATCAAAAGGATACGGTTGGTACTGGTACGATAATATTTTGAACTGATATCAGTACGATACGAATGTATCATATAAAATTTGTATACATATAAAATATGTATGTGTTGTAAATACGTCGTACAAAAAATGATATCATTATACAGAGTATGATTTATTTAAATTTGAAAAAAAATTACCTTTTGAATTTTTCTAAGTTGATTTACCAATATTGTTGTATGTTGTTGTTTACCAATATTGTTTTATGTGAAATTTAAATTTAAGTTTTATTTATTTACCTAGTAAAGTTCAAGTTATTAGTATAAGTTATTAGAAATAATTGAAATAATCAATTATTGAATTGCGATTTATTGATATGCAATTTTAATTTTTTTTTAGCTATAATAAAATTTCATATTAAAAATGTTTTACATAAAAAGGTTTTAAATATAAAATGTGATTATATTTTATTTATTTTTTTTTTGGAGAATATACTTTTTTTTTAACTATTATAAAATATTTACTTTATTTTTTTTATAAACATTGCCATTATAATAATGTTAATATAATTTAATTGTGTATACCAATTTAAAAATATATAAATATAAAATGTGAACAAATTTTTTGTTACGGAATATGATTTTTTTCAAACTATAATAAAAAAAAACCCTAAATTATAGAACATCATATATGTTTATTTTTAATTTGCTGCTAAATATTTTCATTATTTTACAATTTAAGTGATTCGTAATAAATTAACAATATTTAACTGCAAAATACAAATGCATATTGTATTATACATATACAAAATATTATAATTATCGCACTGGTACTAGTACCATTTCGTATTTTTTCTACTGTTAAGCTAATGATTCTTTTTGAACGAGTCCCTTAGAACGAGTCTTTTAAAATGAACGATTCGTATGACTCGAGTCCTTGAAAAGAACCATTTTGCCCAACTCTAGAGTAGAGTACTGTGTACGCAATTATGCATAATGTTTTTTATTTGCAGAAATGGAGCCACACTCGAAGTATTTTTCAATATAAAATTGAAAAAAAGGATTTGTATGAAACTGATCGTCTGTGTAGTTATTTAGTTTGTGGTTATATACAATTCCTGATTTTCATTTTGATTGATTTTATAACTTATTAATAGAAGCCATTAATACATCTGTGAGTTATACAAATCGACTAAAATTTAATTGTAAAATGTATTTTTATAAAATAAATTTGTGTAATTATGAATTTTTTAAGTGTGAAATATTAATAAAAAGAACAAGTCCAATTTATGAATCAATCTTGATACGTAGATATTTTATATCACCATTGTATCTATAAATATTATTTATTATTAAAAATTTTATATAACAATTAACTATAATTTTTTGTAATAATAAAATATAAATAGACTTTCAAAACACTCTGTTCAAGACTATTTTTTTTTTATTGTTATTGTTTTTTTTTTTTTATTATTATTAGATTGATATCCCGTTTGCTCGAAAGAGTTGTTGATACTCAAAATTATTTCATCTACATATTATAACAATAAGTTAGAAGTCGTCGGGGAGGGACATCACATCATATATGAATCGTTAAACATTATTTTAAATGTTGAAAAGATATTTCGTATAATAAGAATAGTTTTGATAATAATAAAAAAAAAAAAAACTGAAAACAACAGAATCCTTTTTTTTTTATTAGAATTCATTTGTATTTATACATAATAGGAAAGCATCGTTATATTCTTAATCGTTTTATAAAATTTTTATTATGTGTATCATATATACTCGTATACTCGTACATTATATAAATTGAATAGAGTTAAATAAGTTTTGAAGGAAGTTAACAATAATACAGGGTAGTTTTTTTTCGCTTTTATTTTCTTATGTCATAGCTTTTGGGGATAATAACAATTAATTTTTTATTTAGATAGGTTGAGAACGTGATATTTCCATTGAAACCCTTTTAGAATTGATTATTTTAAATTTAAGTCACATAGTAAAGAAAATTAATTTATAAATCGCTTTTACCCTCTTATATAGGTTAAAAAATAAAATATTTTTGCATATAATTTTGAATCCTAAGACAATCGCAAGTCTTATGTGATTTTTACAAAAATAAGCTATTCCTATAATCTTAATTAATTATCAAATTATCCCAACCAATTATTTATAATTAATGGAAGAAAAAATATAGAATGAAATGAATAGAAAAATATCGGTAAAGAAATATATATGTTTACTCAATTAATAAAGTTAAGTTAATTATTTTTGCAATACAAGAACTAAACTATTAAATTTGAATAATATAATAAACTAAATGTATATATACTTGCCACACCTTGAACTAACGAAAGAAAATTGGTTTTGAAAAAGTTAAAGAGTTTGTGGGTAACCACAGATAAATTGATCACATGTTTAATATTCGAAGAAAACCCCTGAATATAGTCAGATTTTTTTAATTTTAATATGTAAGGGTAGCAATAAACGTGTGATCAGAAAACAAAAATTTGGACTATAATTTGAAATGCACATAGACCAGACTTTTCAGTCTATGTTACTTGTTAAATATTGATAAGAAAATCATCAGATATCCATATATTGAGCCAGTATCAACAGTAATTCCAATTTGAAATTAGAATTGATGTTTCTTGTATTGTAGATTAGAGCAGCTAGAATCAAATGTTTTTTTATCCAAGCGCAAACATGAATTAAGCTGCATAACATTATTATTAAATTTGAAGCTTTCTAAATATTGGACGCAAACAAATTTAATATAGACAAACAATTAATAAATAACTTATATATATTTCGTTATTTTATTATTAAATAAAAATTGTTACCACATAAAAGTAAATTGTAATCGGATTTTAAATTTTAGATCCCTTACAGTATACCCCTACTAATCGAGATTTCAAAACTACATAATATTATTACGAATAGACATATACGAGTATATCGAATTAATTTTCAGCTAAATTAAGATTAGCATTATCAAACTAATTCAACTTCATATATTCATCTATGAGCACACAATATTTGCACAATTACAAACATTCCTGTTAATTTATTCCAGCCGGTCTTACCGACACTTTAATTCTAGTTGTATTGTACTTTAATTTTATTGTCATTTCTATTGCACCATCATATAATTTTATATATATGAATATATACAATTTTTTTTATTATTTTCTCTAGTTTTCATTTGTTGCAATTTTTTATTGTTGTCATTAGTCTGACACTGTGGTGTGCTGTTCGCGACACACAAAACACAATAATAATGACAATTCTTAACTATTTCCTACCATAGTGATATTATAACAATAGAAAATCCTCAAGCGAATTTTAAAAGAATATTCTAGATGCAGTTTAATAATGTATATATATAGTATATACATATATATATTAAAAAAGAAACAGTTAACTCTAACGGAAAAAGAAAATCTCATTAAACTCATACCACCATTTTTATAATATTTGTTTTTTTATTTGTTTTTTTTTTGTTTGTTTTGATTTTGGTTTCTGTATAATCAAATTAAAATTTTCCATAGAAAATAAATTTCCATTTTCATATGAAAGAAAAACAAAAAAAAAAAAAAAACAAACAGTTAAAAGAACTAAGAAAAAAAAAATATAAAGAAGAATGAAAATTAGTAACAGATTTAATTGACAGAAATTACGAGGTTTTAACCAGGGAGTCATTTTACACGATCATTACAAATGAAATTGTATTAAAATGGAATTCCAGCAGGAAAATTTAACAGAAGAACAACAGTCATTCATTCTATTACAAATGTGGATTATAACAAAATTGAATTCAATTAAAAACTTTTTCAATAGAAAGCTAGGTAAAGAAATTAAATAAACAAATTTAATCAAATGTCCATTGCCTAGTTCAATACAAGCATTTTAGAAATTATTGTACAATACGATTAAAGATTAAATTACCAAGTCTAACAAGAACATTGATGTCAGGGCAAGAGTGATCGAAAACAGCATAAATGTTCCTGAAATTCATAACATTTTTGCAATATAAAAATTCATATATGTTATAATATAAGAAGACGTAGTCCACATATATGCAATCCATCTGACCGTTATAATGTTATATATTCTGTGATTTATATATATATATATATACAAAAAAACAATGGAGACATTAGTATTAACAGTGATAAAATCTGCACCGTGGTATGTAGATAGGTACGAGTGGTAACCTAAGTCTATAAGGAGGTCCATTGTGATACCAAATCTGATCTCGATCCCCCGCAGGCCTCCTACTTGTCAAAACCAATTTCAGCTTATTACAAAACAATAGAATTACTTAAGTTTCGTACCTATACCACCCAAGGAGTCTAGAAAATAGGCTTCTAGATGGATTTTTCTTTTGTGAACTGATTCGAAGCAGGTGCAAATAATCTTTATCTTTGCAGACTCTTCAGAAATTACTTGAGTGGAACCCCCAGCCTTTTGGCATGTCTGACCATAAGGCAGTGTTATGTAATCACCCAAACTATCGTACCGATATTAAAATTTGTGAGTAATAGTTGGTTAAGAGACTAGTTATCGTTCCTTTTTATCCAGATAAGTTTAGCACTTTTCATCATGCGATCTGTAAAAGTTTGAAAAAGTCTGCAATCACACATATATTAAAAATTTTTGGAATTAGAAGTAGAAACGATCAAGTATTGACTTATTTCCAAACAGTTGTGTTTATTGCTACACATTTTATCTATATTAAGTTTTGGATCAAGGTCAATCTTAAATCAAAAATTATTCTAATTTACAAATATAGTTCGTATAGTAGCTAACAGGTCACAACACGGAAATGGATCTTACCAGTTTTCTTGTAAAAAATAATTTAAAAATTAAATTTTAAGTGATTATACTACAAATTGTGTAATCAAAGAACCTAGATGTAAAACAAAATTATTTTGTAGAGATATTGATACATGTTATGAATTATCAAACAACAACACTTAGAGCTACTTAATTAAAATTACCAATTAGAACCATTATGTTGTTCATCTAATTCAATTAATTAGAGTATCTTCATTTACAAAGGCTTGTAATAACGATATTTCAGCAGGTCCATATTAGAAATCCTTCTATGTCTTAACCACATCTCAATTATTTTACTTTAGATTAACCTAAGCTAAACTGGTACACAAAATATATAAAAAAAATATCATTATTAAACTTCCAATATTGTGGCAACAATCAAAGAAGAAGAAAGCTGTGTAAAATGGTAAAATTTAAAGAAAGAAAGAAATTATTGAAAAGGACAAAAACTAAACGAAAGAAAATAAAAAAAAAATTGAAATAGGAACAAAACAGAAACAATTTTAAATTTTATTTCATTTCTTTCTTTTTTTTTTTGGGGGGGAGATTATTATTTTTTTTTTTGCCCCTTTGAATGAATATTTAAATTTGATTTGTAATTTGGCGTCTGCTTCAGGTAATGACGAAAAAAAACTCTTCTAGACTTTTTTAAGTAATTACAAAAAAAAAAAATAATTAAAAAATTGCATTTTTTTTTTAGGTTTTGAAAAAAAACTTGAAAGGTGCTTAAAAAAAAACTTTTATGAAAGTTCAATTTAAAATGATTTAATCTGAAATTCGTTTTTTTATTTTAATGTGACAGTGAGAGGTAAATAACAAACCATGAAAACTAAATTTAAATAAATTAAAAATAATTGTAAAAGCTTCGTCAATGCTGGTTTAGTCAATTTTGGTGTTAAATTTTTAAATTTTATCAACTTCTGACTCTTATATATTATATAAGACTATTACATATAGATGTATAGAAATATTTAGTAAATATATAATAAGATATATATTTATATATATATGTATAAAAAGTGGTATAACAAATTTGCTTTAGGTAATAAGTCTATAATAGATTATTTCATTTACTTTGTAAGTACATACTTGCCACCAAGTTGGGCTTGGTGGCGTACAAATTAAATATTACAAATATCTACTCAATTGTTTGATGTTTTGAACAGAATTCTTATGGTGTGTGATACATTGCAGAACTTTTATATTTACTAATTTCAGTAGAAAGCTTAACTTGAAAACAAATTCTTCAACAAGGCACTTTTTTGCTTATATTGTTTAATATTTACATATATCAATGAGCCACTGGAGATTATAAGCAAAAAAATGAATGAGAACGTAGTCAGAGTACAATCTGGCGAATCAATTCAGAATATGCCAAACATCTCAATATACATTACAAACATTATTTTTTGGGTTTTAAATTTATCATAAAAATTCGAAACAAACAGAAGCAGTAACAAAAAATACATTTAAAAGCTCTGGACAAAATTTAAAAAATTCCGAATTGTATAACCTAGTAATGCTGTAACTTCATCCAAGTCAAAAAGCAAATAAGCAAGACTACTAATGTCTGTTTAACATAAGATAAACAATTTGATTCAAAAATGTTATTTAGTAAAATAAAATTACTCTGCTTCAATAATTGAATTCGACCAGTGTAAACGTATTTATGCACCATCTCGATTAACATCTGGTCTTCTGACAGTATTATAGCGCACGAAATTTACTTTGAAATTACACATTCTTTGAGTTAGGATGATGCTATACCTGTATACAATATGTGAAACAAAAAAATCCAGTTCCATTTCAACAACTTCATACTTTTGGAGTATTTTATTTATTTGAATGATATGTCTTGTAACTGTTAAAACGAGTTGAAATCAATTTGAAATAACTAATGTCTAAAACAATGCATTCTATAAATGTAGCGTTTCCTACCTTTTTTTTATCAAATTAGGTTTTAAAATGTATAAAGGCATGACTGCACAGCTTGGGTTAGTGAAGCATTGGGAGTTTGTTCTGACGACAGTTCAAAATGATGATCAGCAATGAAATTGTTAATATTTTTCTTGAATTTATGTAGATTAAATTTAAGATGTTAAAATCAAATATTTAAAAAACAAACTTCAATATTTTAATATTACACTTGTTTTATTACGCACATTATTTTAAGAGGAAAAAACACTTGCACACCTGAAGTACAATATTTCTTTTTAATCTGTAAATTATGGTTCAAATATCTGAACCATTTCACACCCGTTTTTCATTATTATTATTTATTCTTTTCAATAATAGATATTTAAAAGGAGACGTAGCGAAATTAAAGATTTTTTCAAAATATATAAGATACACATACATTTGAACATAGGAAAAATTGAATTTATAAAATTGCTGAAACACAACAAAATACAGGGTTTCTTTTTCTCCTCCCCACATTTAAATTTAAATTTAATTATTTTTTTAAAATAAATTATACATATGCGGTTGTTGTCTAAGATAAATTCATAATAAAATATTATCTAAAATTATGGGAATTCTGAGGGAGATGTTGTGTCGGACCTAATGACCATATCTCTAGAATAGCTTGAATTGCCAGCTTTCCAAAAATATATATAGCTAGTAACGCATCTTATTCTTTAAGGACGAAAAGGACATTTTAATGTATGTTGTTTTGATGTTTTTGTATAAAATTCGTTATATCTGTTGATCCATTAAATATATATATATATATATTAAATTATATATTCTAAAAAGATAACGGTCTGGACTATATTTTAACATTAAAAAAGGTATCTGTTTTTCTATAACTCACACATACATACTTTATGTCTACGTCGAATAGTTTAGAAGATATAAGCATTTAGGAATGTACCTTTTACGAAGTAACAATCTTCTGAAGTAAATGTCATTTCTGAATTCTGAAATCTGAAGATCTGAATAGGGATATGGTCATTAGGTCCTACGCCGATACAACATCTACCTCAGAAGAGCCAAAATTATACAGGGCCAAAAATTAATTGAAATGATGGAAAACAATTCAAAATGAAATATGTATCAACCTCCTCGAATTTCGAAGAGCTGGCGAATACTAGTATATTTTTAATTCAGAATTTTAGAAAACAATTAGTAACTTATGTGTTACCTAAATGAAGGTAGATGGGTAGATTAAACATATAGTTAATTCAAATATATTTTTATTTTCATTGTGATTATAATTACAACAAAATTCGACATGAGTTCTCAAACAAAAAACAAGAAATATTTTTTCATGTTAAGAAATTAAAAATTATTAGGCAACTAAAATTAAAAATTGTTACTAATATTATATTGTCATATAATAACGTAAAACACATTACAAAACCACATTTAAATATCCCTCTTCCCTCAAATGGATTGAAAGTTTACTTTCGAATCGTACGATTCGAGTCTTAGTTGATGGATTTAAGTCCGATCAATTCCAAATAAACGCTGGTGTTCCAGTTGTTGTTCAGTTCTCTCACTTACCCTATTATTTATATTTATCAATTATTTACCAAATCACTTTCAATCCAATCCACAGCTTTGCGGACGACAACACTCTAGTAGCTTCCTACAATTTTCATAAAAAATCTGAAGCTACACCTATCGCTGTCTCAACCAAAAGAGACATCATGGCCAGTTCCCTCAACCATGATTTGGTCGCAATAGCTAATTGTGGCTTAAAAAACAGAGTTGAGTTTAACACTTCTAAAGCTCGGATCTGCACAATCTATCAAAAACCATTTTTGTTCCTACTCTTTTGTTTCAGAAATATAAACTTCAGCGGTATAGAAGCTTAAGTATATTAGGTATGCACCTTAATAGAAAAACGATCTGGAATAATCATATATTTGATGTTACAAAAAACGCAGCTAAATAGTTAGGTTGTCTTAGCCGCTACAAGGCTTACTTCTCTCTTTGTGACCCCTTGAAAATCTATAAAGCTTTCATACGGCCCAAAATAGAGTATAATTCTCACATATGGGCTGGCGCTTCTAATATTGCGTTAAAACATTTGGAGAAATTTCAATAATAGGCTATTCGTCTAATCGTAGATATCTATAAATCTAATCTATCGATATCTCGTAGGTTCGGCACATGCTCAGTGGAAGTTAAATCTATATTAACTCCACTTAAGCGTTTACGCGGTGAAACACGAAAGGCAGCATGTGACCATCCCTACACCATTGAAATCCCTAGATGGCAAAAGACAAGTTATGGAAATTCGTATATAACCTCAACAGTCCGAATGTGAAACCAAATTCGATCTTACAAACAAATTCTATCTTTATGACCTAAATAAATTCAAGACGAATATTAACACCATCGTTCGTAATTGTCCTCCTTCCCTTTTACCATCCTCCTTTCCTAATTTTCCTTTCCCACCCTAGCCAAACATACCAATCGGTATAAAAGGTATAAAAAAAAATGGATTAAATTACAGAATTTTAATTTACTAAAATTCGTCAGACAATAATATTTTCCATTACTTCTAACTCAAGTTAAGAAATCAGAGACAATAAAAAATATAAATGAAATAAAGTTTTCAATAGATCAAAAATTAATGAATTTTCCATCTTTATTTGCTCCATCTTTATCTCCAATTTTTTCATATACAACTGCATTTTATATTTTTTACTTACAATCGAATTTATTCATATATTTTTGACACATATTGTACACATAGTGTAACCAAGGAAGCTTGAAATATTTTTAGTATCTAATGTTTTTAATAGGTTAATAATAATTTTGTACTTAATAAATATTATATAAATTTTAATATTATATTCTAAAATATTTTTAAAACAACTTTTTATTAATTTTTAAAATTTCCCAGTTTTATAAAGCTTTGTAAAATATTCCTACCACATTTTAATTTGATTTCCTGTAAAATGCCAGCAATACAAATTTTGTTTTATTTTTTGTTATTTTTATAATTTCTTTTTCCCTATTTAGGATCAGGCTTGTAAATTTGTCGGGTATGTGGTTTTTCTGTTTCCAACTACTAATATTATGTGTATAATATTGTTAAAAGCAACCTTCCAATTTTATAGCTTTATATACGAAGGAAATAAAAGTAATAACAATATGATGGTAAATACTATTAAATACCATCAACAGGGATAATTTTTTTTTTGGTTTTTTGTTTTTTTTTTCTCTTGTTAACCGCAATTTATCATCTCTGTATTGCTGCAATAATAAATGTATGAAATTATCATTTACGTGATGTCATTTGTAGGAACATATAAACCAATATAGGAATATTGGAAGAATATATATATATCCATACAAACATAATATAGGTAAATAATATAATACATAGGTGCAGCAAAATAATACATAGGTTAAATCGATTTGGTTTTACATAGTTCAAAACTGCCACCTTACTACCGTATTGATTTAAAAAAATTTCTGACCAACAGAACGATTTCAGTAGAAAGTGATAATTTGGATTCGAGCAAAAAAAATGAATAATAAGTCAGTATTAAATTAAAATAAGATGATGATAGCTATACAAGAAATTGGTGTTAAATGAATAGAATAAGATAGTCAATTAAAAAAATGTAGTAATCAGAACAAAAAGACAATAAAAATTTTAAAAGAGAAAAAATAATCCCAATTTTGTTTTTTGTTCTATTCAAAAAACTTCAAAAAGACATAGAAATTCTATGTGATTTCCAAATTAATGATGGAAATATACTATAATATGGTTATATTCTAATTCAGAGAGAGATACATTTATACTATGCATGTAGAGTATATTTCTGTTCTTTCTATCTTATATATTTCTTGTTGAATTTTTTGAATAGAACAAAAAAAAATTTGCCTTATTTTTTCTCTCTTGAAATTTTTATTGTCTGTTCCACTGTGATTTCTACATTCTTGTACTGATTACTAATTATGTAAAATATCTCGCATAACTATGAACAGGTAGATTTTTTTGTAAAAGTATATCCGTTTTTTATTTTTGACCCTTCATATAAAATTTTTTTTTTTAAGTATGTCATAATATTTTATTTGATATTTGTTCCTCTGCCTATTCCAAAATTTTAAGGACCAAATATAATAAAAAATAGAACTAAAACATTTACTGTAGACCACAAGTTTTAATAATTTAGCAAAGTAAATTCATTGATGTAGGAAATTGTTTTGTTCTTAGAGTTTATTTATTTTTCACGGGATGGTACATTACTTATCGATTTGAACTCTGGACGTAATTAATTGAATTATGCTATAGAAATGTTTGAAATGAAAACTTGTAAATGACTTACAAGTATGTGTGATGGTCTGATCTATTCACCGTCTATTTTTTAACAAAAAATTATCCTTAATTACGGCGTATGCAACTGTTTTATTCAATGGTCAAATACCAAAAAAGGACTCTATTTTATTACATATATTTATATGTATATAATTTCTAATTATTGGTTGAGGGAGTGAGTACATACAGGCTGAGTGTTTATGTGAGTAGAGTGCGTAAATCTTGAGTGTTATTGGTTTGTGTCAGTGAGTATGTTTATTAGTTGGAAGTGCTGAACACTGCAAAATGTTGAATTTAATATTTTTTTTCTCCTTTTACTCCGCGTGGAAGTATAATGCTTCGATAGTTGGATGCTGTTTCCTTAATATCGTCCCAGTTCCTTAATGTTTTTAATTCTTGTTGAATTATGCGACTCCATGTGTTGTGTGGTCTGCCGGGCCTCCTTTGTCCTTGTGGATTCAATTCTAGAGCTCTTCATGCTATATCACTTTCTGATTTCCTTAGTGTATGACATATCCATTTCTATTTTTTCCTATTTATTTGTCTGTTGATCGGTTCTTTTTCAGTTATCATCCATAAATCCTCGTTGCTAATTCTTGCCGCCCAGAATATTCTGCATATGATTTTCAAGCACTTGTTGGTGAATACTTGTAGCATCTGTTTGATTCTGACCGAATTGAGCCATATTTCACTGCCATATATTAATGTTGACTTAACACATGCTCTGAATATTGTTAGCTTTGTTGTTCTCGATATTTGGTTGCTCCGCCATATCTTCATTAGGCTGCCAAATGTTCTTCTTGCCTTATTTATACGGCTGTTGACATCTTCTGTTGTACCTCCTCTTGATGTTATAATGCTCCCTAGGTAGTTGAATTCTTCTACGTATTCTATCTGTTGTCCACTCACTGTTATTAGCTGACTATCACTGTTGTTTGTCCTCATTGCCTTGGTTTTCTCGATGTTTAATTCCAGTCCCGCTTTCTTAGCTTCTTTGTAATCTGTTGACTTTGTTCTGTAGGTCATTTTGATCCTTTGATATAAGGAATTTAATATAAAAGACTATAAATGAATTTATTGTAAAAGGCGTAATACTAAAAAATAGAGAGATTTATCCTTGAAAGGAAAGCAGATTCATATCAGAATTTCATTTATACTACCTATATATTAGAGTAAGAACCGTTATTTTAGTTAAAAGTTTGCAGATAACTGCGTAACCATAAGCTTCAAACAATATACAAAAATCAGACACCACTTTTTTCAAATGGGTCAGCAGCATCCGCTTTTAAATGTACGCTAAACATATTCAAGTATATAGACTCAAAGAACAAATGACAGTAGTATCGGCTGAATTGTATGCTAAATTGAAAGCAGTTGATTATCTGAGAGCAACAAAGTGAGGAAGTTAATATTAGGTTACAGGCCCATTCATCTCATACTACCAAACATCCCATAATAATATTAGCTCTGGATGCGGTCATCACAATCCATAGTAGACTTTCTTTGCCGGAAATGAAGAAAATACGTCAGTATTGACAAAATAAACTAAAATGAAGCACAAACGATATTATCAGGATTGTCAATACTTGTGCAACATTGGCAAAATATACTTAAATATGGCAAAATGAACCTTGTTCAAATAACCTTAAGACTTGTAAAATGAATGTATTCAAATGGAGAAACCAGCAAAAACTAAACCTGTAAAACCACTATCATAATGACTAAACAGATCATAAGTCACTGCAGGCTAACACACAATTACCTTTTTGATGGCCCACAAACAAGCAAAACCACATGTAATTGTTCCGTTGAATACATCATTACAATACAATAACCAATATCTTAAGACTTGTCGCTTATACAATAATGTAAGAATTGACCTTCATAGAGTTGAAAATTCTCAAGCTAGCAACAATTGAAACTGCAGGAAAATCATTGAATTCTTGCGCATAATTCATCGATCAAAAATAACAATGGGGGAGCGAGCGTTTTACTCAAATCCTCCTTTTCCTTTTTAGGTTGTAGTAATTAACATAGAGTAAAGCAATTCTAATTTGGTAAAGGGTAAAAATTCACATTAATTGTTATTTTTATGTGAAACTAGTTTTTAGTAAAATTAATGTGAAATAATTAGTTTTGATTTAAAAAAACATAAATGGAATGTAAACATGATTTGGGTCCCACAAAACACAGGAGATTACTGGGAGCATCATAAAACATCATAAGTTAATTAATAAATTTCGTAAAGATGTCGGTTCAGGTTTAAAATACCAATAGAAATTTCAAATTGAGAGAAAAATTAATAATAATGCAAATTTCTGACAATAGCAGTAGTTTTCCACATTTAATGAGTTGATAAGCCAGTAATTTGATTGGATATTGATTATTTTGATTAGATTTGATTGTTATTAAGTTGAGATATTGTAGTGTAAAATTGCAGTACTGTACTTAATTAAGCACGAAAAGGTGATTCTACCTAAGTTACTGTTGAGTGTAAAAAAAAAAAAAAAATTACAACTCGATATCAAATAAAAAAACATAGCAAATGTCATTAGAATAAATATTTTTTTTAGTGTCCTATAACCATTTTATTCAAATTCAAATTGAAATTGTTAATATTATACTTGTACATACTAATAAATCTATACACACAAATTTTATTCTAACAAATAAAACATAATTTAATTAAATTTATGACAGCAACACTATATCCAAATATGATTTGTCACAAGTCACAACATCTACTCCATATTGAATTTTTTTTTACAATTTAGATTAAAATTTATGTAAATAAAAAAAGATATTATCAACTTTAGAAAATTCGACTACTTTATACCTACATAAGTTACAATTTTCATAGTGTTGATAATATAACCTTTTGCTTATACCTAACAACGTCGACATCAATCTAAAAAGTCCTTTCATTTTGTTTCTTTTCTTTTTTTGTTTTTTTTTTTGCTTTACTACTTCTTTTTTTTTTTCTTATTAAAATTGACTGACAGAATTCCTTATAACTTACGAGTATTTTTAAAGTTGTTGATTTTGTTATTTTTTATGGTTTTTTGGTTGGGTTTTATGCCCGAAATTGATGCAAAACAACCAGGTATTTGTGTCACGAACAAACATAAAATAAAAAAAAAAAACAAAAAATAAAAAAAAAAAGTGTAATGAAAATAAAGAAATGATAGAAAGAAAGAGAAAATGAAATGAAATGAAAACTCATTGATGAGTTCTAATCCAGATGATGAAGAAAACATTAAACTAGGTATAGGTATTAGATATGATATGTATATATATATATATGTTAATGTATAATACACTAATATAAGTATTTGGAAATTGTTGTTTTTATATATATGAAAAGCTGTAAACCTAACAACAATAACAATAAAAAAGAAAAAAAAACAGTAGTACCAGACAATAATGAAAAATTTACATGCTGTGAGATTGTTAAAGAGCAATTGTAAGGTACTTTAATAATGTTCTTTCAAAGTTAGTCACTTGAATTGAAAATATGCTTTTAAAACATGAAATATCCTTTTTTTTTTATTATCCATTTTCAATTCATAGACTTTCAATATGCTTGTTTTGAATTTTTTTTTTTTTTTGAAAAATTTTGTTGTGTTTTTGTTTTATTATTATTGAAGATGTCTTTTGCTATATGTTTTGACACGAATATGATCTGAAAATGTTTTGTCTCTTCGTTTAAGGTGTTTTCAGGTAATTCAAAAATTGTTATACTGTTTCGTGCCATTTTATTTGTTTTTTTTTGTTCTGTTTTAATGTATATTGTTTTTTTTTTTTGTTTTTAACGAAAGCAATCAATTTTAATCGGTGTAATTTTTTAGAAAAATTTATGCTTTTATATTATATAGTATGTATGTGACGACAGTACTTAAAATTATATTCAAAATTTGCATTTAAAAATAAAATGTTAAACCAACTGAAATATAAGGAAAGTTCGTATAAAACAATGAACAAAAACCCAGAAAATATAGAAAATATTTTACAATGAACACATTATAATAGTATTCAAGCAGTATAAATTACTGTCGTGTCGTGTTCCAACAACTAAAAAAAAAGAGGCAAAAAAATTACTAGATAGACGCTGCTAAATCGTCGACTGCATCCCTATGTATCCAGCAGACCATTTTTTCCGAAATTGACTTTTCAATGTACTATACCATTTTCGACTATGCTCTATCCGAATTTGCAGTCAAAATAAACGTATCCCTTATAGTTTTCGAAATATTTTTTTCTGATTTATCCAAACAACCTATATTTTGCTGCTTTTTAGGTCTTCAAGTTATGCCTATTTATCCAAACTTTAGTTTACGTACTGAGAAGTCATACAGATTTGTATTCCTAAGTATCTAGCAGACCATTTTTATTCCCCAATGTCTAAAAACATATGAAGCTTTACATTATACATACTAACACAATGTATTACATTATACATACAACAAAAACTATGTATTTTAGAAGTTAAAAAACTACTCAAATTCAAATTTTGTTTAATAATTTTTAAATTTTTCCAGTCAAAATTTCCGTCAAACTTAAAAAATCACTTTCTCAATATTTTTCTTTTGGTCGATTAGATATATAGCAATGCAGCGGACGAAATATTTGATAAACCGATATAATCCAAAAATAATTTTGAATTGTACAACGAAAAATATAGGAAGACTCACTGATATTTGTTCACAATTTAGTACAATGTTAATGTTAATGGTCGAAAATTGAATGAAAAATCTATAGCAAATTATTACTAATATAAAACAAAAATAGGCGGATAGGAGGGGATTTACTAACATGTTATTTTTTACTAAATAAATTTGAAAAGTGTTTTACAATGTTAATTTCACTATTAAAGCTAATAGTGGTTTCAAGATAAAGTTTCATCTGTTTCATACTGACTAAGTAGGCCTACTGTAGAAGACCACTCTGATAACTCTATTTTCGCCTAAGTGCTAAGATGACGTCATAATTCCACAAGATGTCGCTACGTCCGTTAGCTATCCGTTACGTTAAGATGCCTGACGTTACTACCCCAGTAAACAAAAAATGTCATGACAAGTTTTTGTCAACATATTGTCAGAAAATTATGGGCACATTTTGTCGTCAAACTTATGATGGCAATTGGTCGACAAAATTTGTTAGAAAATTGTGGTTGTAAACCCACCCAAATTTTTTCGACAAAATGTTGACAAATATAATAAATCTTGGAGAAAATATTTTAAACTGAAAAATAATGAATCATACCTTGAAGTTGTTAATCTTTTTAATGCTTATAAGGTTTCAGTAAATACTAAGTACAGGGATTATCTCACTGTTACAGATTCACAGCTAAGATCTAATCCAAAATCATTCTGGAAATTTATCAATTGTAAACGAAAATCAGATGAATATCCCAATTACATGACTTTTGGAGGCAGAACCATTACCACATCAGAAGCTATAGCAGAACAATTTCAAAAATTCTTTTCTTCTTCTTACCAGGAAAATAAATCTGCTGTCACAAATTTGGTTGAATCTTGCTCCACATTTCTAAACTCAATGGAGGCTGGTCTTCAAACAGACGTGATATATACGGATCTAAGTAAGGCATTTGATCTTTTACCCCATAGTGTAATTTTGCTGAAGCTGCGCAAATTAGGTTTTTCCAATTTTTTGTTAATTTGGATAGATTTTTACCTATCTAACAGATCTTACAATGTGCTCTTTAGATTTACCCCTTCAAGTACGTTCTACGCTAATTCTGGCGTTCCTCAGGGCAGTCATTTCGGCCCACTAAACTTTATTATTTCCATCAACGATGTAATTTCGGTCCTTAAAAACAGTAAGATCATCATTTATGTGGATGATATGAAGATATTTAAAGAAATTAGCACAACTAAAGACTCGGCCCTGCTTCAAAACGACTTGAATACCTTCTTAAATTGGTGTATAATTAACAACCTATCACTAAAAGTTGACAAACGCAATGTCATTTCTTTCACCCACCGATGCGCACCATTCACTGCTGATTAGACTTTGGACAACAAAGTTGTCAAACGAGTGACGCAATTCAAGGACCTGGGAGTAGGTTTTGATGATAAATTGTCATTCGTCCAACACATAAATTCTATTGTGAATAAAGAAAACTCTATGTTGGGGTTTATTATAAGAGATGGTGCAAAGAATTTAATGATCCATACACTTTTAAATCCCTTTACATGTCCCTCGTAAGACCCAATCTGGAATATGCTAGTCCCGCTTGAGGTCCTTATTACACTACTCATAAAAATAGAATTGAGGTAGTTCAAAAGAAATTTCTACGTTACGCTCTCCGCCACTTACATTGGTTGAATACGCTTGTATTACCAGCATACACTCATCGCCTTAAGCTTCTACAATTAAATACATTAGAAACGAGAAGAATTACTGCTGATATCCTTTTTATTTTTCAAGTTTTTCATAATCTAATTGATTCCAACAATATCAAAGCAAAGGTCAATTTGCACTTTAATATCCCATCCTTCCATAGAACCAATTACAGCAAATCAGAACCATTAACCAGAATGTTCGCTACCATCAATAAATACAAAAACTTTACTGATTTTTCGCTGACCGTTCACCAGGTCAGGAATACTCTTGTATCCCAGTTGCCATAGCATTTGCGATCTTTCTAATTTTTAACACTTAGTAGTTTGTAGTTTTAGTTATTCTTATTTTCTTTCTTTTTACTTTTATAATATCATATTTTTAATGTAATTTTAATTGTAAAATTATTAAAACCAAAATGTAAATTTAAACTTTTTGTGATGTGTTTGAGCTAAACATAAATAAATAAATATTGGTCATGACAATTTTTGGTCAACAATATGTGACAATTGGTTGACAGGGTTTGTAAGATTTTTTATTTATTTTTATATGTAATAGTATTCTATTCATCAGTCTATTCAAGACTTTTGAGAATCAGTATTGTTTTGACATTTTTATTTTGAAAAACACAACAAAATTTATATAAAAATATGAATGAATTTTATAATTAAAAAACAATTGAAATAGAACTTGCTTTTTAATTATTTTTATAGATTAAATTATAGATAGAATAAAATATGTAATATATAAAAAACAAATTGATTTTATTATTAAAAATCCCCCCTAAATTACTGAAAAAACTGTCCTGTCTGTAAAACAAAAAAAAACACTGTTGTGAAAATTGTTCACAAATTGATGACAAATTATTCACAAATTGTTGATAAAATAAAACACAAAATGATGACTATTTATCAGCAAATTGTTGCCAAATGTGTTGACAAAATTGTCAACCAAATTGTGACAAATGGGCTCAACCCTACCGACCCTTTTTCAACAAAATTTGTCAGAAAATTTTGGCGACAATTCACCAAAATTTGTCAACTTATTGTCACCTTTTTGTGACATTTGGCTGCTCGGGTATGTTTAAAGTAGAACATTGATAATAAACTCTACGAATGAAATGACTGATCCAGTTGTTATGATCAGACTGATATGTGTTTTATAGAGATTCAGAACTGACTGAATTTTGCACTTTAGACTCGTGTTTGAACAAACTATTCAACATAACTGATTCGAAGTAGTTCATACCCATGAAGAAAATTATCCTTTCTATAGGATTTAAGCATTTTGAGTTTAAAAACTACAAAAACATAAAGGTTCACTTCAAAATTATAAACAAAAATTAAAAACAAAACCGAAAAACAAAAATCAGATCAGATCATATACTCTTCAAAAATTATATAATTAAAATTAGCTCATTTGCTTCTATATATTAAAAAAATATATATACAGTAAAACACGGTTATAGTCATTCGCTAAATTTCAGTAATATTTCTGACTATAGCCGTTTTGGTACTATAGGCGTAGTAAAAAAAAATTGCATCTTTATGAACAAAATCAAATTCAATAAAATATCTTTCGTATAACAATTTTAAACTTTATTTTATTCATAAATAGCAATTCTGTTATGTAATCACAAAATATACATATTTGTAATATAGAACAGAAAAAAGCTATATATAAATCAATGTTTTAATAAAATAATTCACTTTTGACCTATTGCTATAACAGAATTGTGACTACAAACGTTTTTGACTATACACGAATTAAAATATATCGATCTACTACTTTGAGAGTAAAGGGCTTTTACTGTGTTAATATTAGTATTAATTTCATCATAAAGTATTATAGGTATTATACTTTAATTTCATTGTAAAGTATATACATTCAAAAATCAAGCGATTCAGAAAACAACCACAATTATTATATCAAAACAAATATTTCGTTTTATATAAAATTGTGTTTGAAAGAACTACTTCTGTGTAATTGCACAGGGGATTCACTAGTACTATTATATATTGTATTATATAAATCTTTAACAAAATACAAATTCCATAATAATTATTTCACGGTCTGTTTGAACGAAATTGAAAATTTATTATTTTCTAAAAAAGTAATTGGTGTTTTAGTTAAATAATATGAGTAGATAGTTATTATGAAATAATAATAAAATTAGACCCCCACAACAAATATTTTAATTGCAATTTTACTGTCGATGGCCTTAAATAAATAAAATAATCTCTACATAAATTAAAACAAAAAAAAAATTTTTTCACATTTAATTGCGCATTAAATATCAACCATTATGTATACATAAACAAAACATATATACCTAATAACTAAAATACCTTAATTTTCTAGAACAATTCTGTTAACTGTACTTTTTCTATTTGATATAATACACCTTCAAATTTCTTATTCTTATCACTGCGAAACACATTCACTGGAAATTCAATTTTCAGCCTTTATTCAATATTTAATCATAAATATATATTTTGTTTTTCTTTTTAAATTCAACAAATGTATTGGAAACAAATAAAGAAAATTTCGCAATTTTCCTAGAAAAAAAACTTTGTCCTTCCTGTAAAATTGTTATGCTTTGTTTTTTTTGTTTTGTTTTAGTATCATACTTATGTATACAATCTGTTTGTTAAAACAAAAAAGGAATAAGGAATTTTGAATGGTTTTCTGAACAAAATCTAAAGGACAATCTTTTTTTTTTTCAAAATACACAATCATTTAAGAGACACAAAGTATACTTTTTGTAGTATACTTTCTCTATTTCTATACTTCCTTTAAAAGTGTAAGACTTTGACATAGCTCGGATTGATTGTGATTCCCAAGCTATACTTTGACTTTTTCAAATCAATAATTTTTTACAAAGTTTATTTCAAGCTGCTATTCTATACAGTATCCTACGTTTTTCCACACGGACACTTAGCCATACATATTACTTGTAAATCTAACACAGGTCGTTAAATTTGTTAAAAATATAACAAAAGTCCTTAAATTTGTTAAAAATGTAACAGAAATCCTTAAATCTGTCGATGTAATTTTTTTTTTAAAGTTTTTCCCATGTTCTTGGTTTGTTTTGATTAAAGTGAACTTTCTGAACTAAATAATATTGTACTGACAATTCAATCTCTTTTTATACCTCTGGTGATTATATGGGATATACATTATCAATTATCCTTTGATCATAGTCAGTAGTTCACTTTGTTATTTTCTTTAACGATAGACTTGAGTAGAAGAAAAGACTTATTTTCTAAACGATAGACTTAGCTGATATAGACCTGAGTTAAGCATCACAACAAAACATTACCAGGAAGTTGGCTCACCGGAGTCTTAAAATTTATAAATCAATAATTCGTAATCAATATTAAATAAACAATAACTTAAGCAACAGCTCCATGATAACAGTAATTTTTTTTTTTTTTTTTCTCCTATTACTCCGCGTGGTAGCGTAGGGCTTCGATAGTGAACCTCCATTCCTCTCTGTTGAGTACTACTTCCTTAATATCGTCCCAGGTATAATTGTTGATTGTTAATTCTTGATCGATTGTGCGTCTCCATGTGTTGTATGGTCTGCCAGGTCTCCTTTGTCCTTGTGGATTCCACTCTAGAGCTCTTCTTGCTATATCACTTTCTGATTTCCTTAGTGTATATTCCTATGCATTTCCATTTTTTCCTATTTATCTGTCTGTTGATAGGTTCTTCTCCAGTTATCATCCATAAGTCCTCGTTGCTAATTCTTGCCGGCCAGAATATTCTGCATATAATTCTCAAGCACTTGTTGATGAATACTTGTAGCTTCTGTTTGATTCTGACCGAAATGAGCCATGTTTCACTGCCATATATTAATGTTGACTTAACACATGCTCTGAATATTGTTAGCTTTGTTGTTCTCGATATTTGGTTGCTCCGCCATATCTTCATTATGCTGCCAAATGTTCTTCTTGCCTTATTTATACGGCTGTTGACATCTTCTGTTGTACCCCCTCTTGATGTTATAATGCTCCCCAGGTAGTTGAATTCTTCTACGTATTCTATCTGTTGTCCACTCACTGTTATTGGCTCACTATCACAGTTGTTTGTCCTCATTGCCTTGGTTTTCTCGATATTTAATTCCAGTCCCGATTTCTTTGCTTCTTCCTGTAATCTGTTGACTTTGTTCTGTAGGTCCCTTTGATTCCCTGATATGAGGCATACATCATCTGCGTAATCTAAGTCTTCTAAGTTGCCGAAGAGATCCCATTCTATTCCGTTTATTCCAGTGCAAACTTTTCTTAGAATGTCGTCTAGTATTGTGTTGAAGAGAAGTGGAGAAAGTGGAAATCCTTGTCTAACTCCTATATTGGTGTAGAATGGATCACTGATGTTACCTCTGTGTTGAACTGTTGTCTCTGCATCTTTATACATCGCTTTGATGATGTTGATGATTTTTTCAGGAACTCCCTTCTTTGTAAGTGTTCTCCATATTGCGCATCTCTTGACTGTGTCGAATGCTTTCTTAAAATCTATGAATAGTAGATATAGTGGGACAGTAATTAAGAAAAAAAAATTAAAAACAAAATCTTTTATCACTTAAGTCATCAAATTAACATTTAAGCCACTTTTATGAAAACAAATTTCATAACATGTTTGAATCTTATAATTTTACGGAAATCTGTATTGGGTAAAAGTAAATTGATTTAAGTTTAAGTAAAGTGAATTGATGAATTAAGTTATTTTGCCGTAAAACTATAGAACTAAGAAGAGAATATTTTGAACAAAATTTAAACTGATTTTAAAATTTAATGAACTGTTCCAAGCTCACCTTTCATTCCGCAACTGTTTGTTAGTTCTTGATTCCAAACTGGCTTTAGCTACAACATAAACAATACAACTTCCTTTAGTTTAGATAAATCATTTATTTATACAACATTACCTACTTTATTTTACACCAAACATACATCAAAATCAAAATAACCGGATCATAACTGGATGAATATTTGTTACAAAATTTGCCCGCGTAATAAAACATTTTTTGTTTATCTATTCCATAAGTAGCATAGCGCTTTCGCATACTTTCTCATTTACACTATATTCTATGTTAAGCCTAACAGAAACAATAAATTGAAATTCTAGTTCTTTACAGATAAATAAGTACAAATGGTGTAACTAAATCTCACCAAATGCCTGAGGTTAATATCGAACTCTTAAAAACATTATTCGAATTACCAAGAGGTCAAATACACATAATATCAAGAGTATATTAAAGGTTCACCCCCATTAAAAGAAATATAACTACTAACATATTAAATTTATATATTTTTACAAATTTATTTTTATTTATGAAACAGGAAATATTTTTTATATTTATTTTTAGCTTTATTAAACTTCTTTTCTCCCCCCCTTGCTCTTCAATTATACTATTTATTACATAGTATCAAATTTTATTCATAGTAAAATACAATTTTCTAGAAATAAAACTGAAGTAAGTACCATCGATTAACCATAAAAAAAGAACAAAAAAAAAAAAACAAAAAAAGTAAATCATATTACCGGAAGCCTTGTTAAAATCAAACCATTTAATTGCTAATAACGGTAGTAACATTGTTTTTGTGATGTATCAGGTCATTGTAAAACTTTAAACGTTATTTGAACTCTGTTCAAATAAAAAATTCTTAGAAATATATATTAAAGAGGTTTCATATGGAATACCATCATTATATTAAAGAGATCTAATAATATTTATTGGAATTTGATGAAGAAACTGTAAAACTGTTAATTAAAATTCCATATTCTGTGAATTTCTTTTCAGTTTTCTTAAATCAAGGATTATAAACATATCTTTGTTGAATTCATAGTTCATAGGGTAAATTTTGTCAAAGTTTGGATTATGTTTAGAATTAAAATCAGTTTGCAAGTAAATAAATTTTACATGCCTCCCTGTATTATCATTGAGTCAAGCTAAATACTAAGTTTCCAAAATTCGCAATTTCTATAATGCCAGCAAGATAAATATCTAAAAAGCTTGTAGCCCTTGTAGAGTCTGAAACGGCAGGAACAAAACAGATTCTAAGAACTACTACTATCCCACTGTGGTGCTAAATAACGAAGTAGTCCCACAGAAAGAAACAGTAAAGTAGCTAGGCTTGCATTTGGATAGAACACTTCCATGGAAAATTGTTGTCCAAAGCACAAGAAAACAACTGGGGTTGAAATTACATTAAATTCATTGGATGATTAGCTGCAACTCACTAATGTCGCTAAATAACTAGCTTCTGATTTATAAAGCTATTTGAAAGTCAATATGGACGTATGGAATCTAATTCAAATATTGAATAATTGCAACTATTTCAGTCAAAAATATTAAGACCAATAGCACTCGCACCATGGTTCGTAAGTAACGATATTTTATATCAAGACCTACAAATGAAAATCATAAAGGAGGAAATGAGAAGTTCAAGTTGCAAATACCAAACCAGATTAGCTTCTCATTCTAGAAAACAAGTTGTTGATTTCAAATGGTGCTAGTCGACTTAAGCACTATATTCTGCAACTATCCAACATATATTAACCGAGTATAATTATCTTGGATGGTTTACCATCGTGTTTTTTATACGCCAGCCATTATATTTTGCTTATATATAACAACCAAAAAATCATACAAACTACTGAACTACGGGACCTGACTAAGAGTTTCGTAGTTTTGTTGATCTTATACAAGGGTCATGTCTTTCTCGAGACCGCACAAGTGTTTAGTCTATGCCACCTTTCTTTTGCTCTGGTCAGAAAATATGAATGGATGCGCTCCTTGGCGCCTCCCATTGAACACTGGACGTTGTCCTCAAGAGGCCTGTAAAAATTGGAACTTTCGGGGCCCGTACATTGACTCTTTCATTCCCATATATGTTACTGTGACCAGGAACACATACGACACAGATTCAACAGTTTACAAGAGGGAAAAGAACTACTGTCTCTGAAATCAACTTCACAACTATTACAAATCGTGTCAGAAGTACGAATAGTAGAAATATCTGTGATGTTCAAAATCTAAGCAGTTCTTTAGGCAAGAAAAAAGAAACGTACCTATAGATACCATATTATTGCTTAATTATTATGATAATGAATTGACGAAATTGAAAATTAATATGACAACATTGACTACAGTTTTTATAACGATAGGATCAAAACTCTATTCAAATCTGATAATTTTATAAATCAACTAAAAAACTATAAAGGAATGAATGAGTGTATTGTAGAAAATGTTTCGCGGTCGATTTTAGTAACATTTATTAGGGTATTTTATTCCATAAATTTTATGAACATATGTTAGGGTCTATATATACCCTCTTTTGATTCTAAGAAGTTAAATGGCCAATGAAAATTTATAAATAGCGTTACATATCTCAAAGACCACTAAAAATATATTATGGGATATTTAGGGGCAGCTTGGTTTTCTAAAACTTTCTAAAATTCTACTCATTGAATGTTTTTAACTACATCTATACCTACTTTCAATGTACAATCGTTCATCAAGGAGACCCTTAAATATATTTATAAAATTTCATGAAGTATTATCTCATATGAAGCTTAATGCAATGGGTAACGATACCTTTTTCAATGTATATTTTAGATTCGCTTCGATTCCCACCCAATGACAAGATTGAGAAATGCCTTAAAACTGCTCTGTTGTAATTCCAGTGAAATCTACAAATTATTTAGAATACAAGACCATATACGAATAAATTAATTTCTGAACTGTATAAATGAAAATGAAATGAAATTAAGAAGAAAGAAACCATCGGATGTGCTATAGGGATTCATAAATTAACAGAAAATTATTATACTAATTTAAATTTATATATGGTTTGTACGTAGGGATAACATAGATATACAGGGTTCAATTATTGTCGTTTTCTTACAAACAAAATATTTAATATCATTAATTTTACTTCGCCAGAAATAACTTTTAAAATTTATATTAAGTAAATTCAAAAATAAAAATTTAATTAAATCCTTAATTATAAGTTCAAGTCAGCTGAAGTAGTTTAATTTTTATTATAAAAATTATTAATAAGATGTTTTAATTGATTTTATAGATTTATCTTCAACTTCCACAATGTTTTCTAATAAATACATAATAAAAAAATTTATATAATTAATATTTAATTCAATTTAATTTTCTAGATTTTTTTGATAGACAAACAAAGTTTGCCGTTATATAACATGTTCTGAAGTATTTGCGAACATTACTTCAAAATTCAATTCTAATTCAAAAAATTTCAAATTCAATATTGGATACTCATCTATTAATTGTAAATTTATCACTTCAAGTGTCACTAACCTGCAATTAAAAAAAAAATATTATTATTACTTTTTGTTAAAAATACTTTAAAGTGTTAAATTTTTAAAAACTATTAAATTTCAAGTCTATATACTAACTTTGCTTTGCTGTCTGAAGCCTTAGTTATCAAATATTATATATTCGTAGAAACGAAAAATATAAAAATGTGCTGCACAGAATACCAACTAACACAATTATAACAACACTAATAATATGCTATATATTTAGCAGCAATAATATACAACAATAATAAATTTGCTTTGCTGTCTGAAGCCTAAGTTACCAAATATTATATATTCATATTCGTAGAAACCAAAAATATAAAAATGTGCAGCAAAGAATATCAACTAACACAACTATAACAACAAAAATAATATGCCATATATTTAACAAACAATAATATGCAACAATAATAAAATTGCTTTGCTGTCTGAAGCCTTAGTTATCAAATATTATAAATTCATACTCGTAGAAACCAAAAATGTGCAACACAACTAACACAATTATAACAACAACAATAATAATGAAAAAACAGTTCATTATAAATATGCTCTGTTCATACAGGTAGAAAAATGGTAGAAATCTAATAAAATTTGTTGTTGAGGGGTGATTTCGTTCAACAAGGGATAAGGAAATCTACCAAATTTAAAACTTCTGGTAAATTTTCAACGTTTGAATTTTTTTTTCCGGGAATATATTATGTTACTGTCAAACTTCTTTTGACAACATAATTTTCTGATCGAATATTGATATAATAAAACAACTATAAATTACGCAAATAATATTGCTGGATTTGACAATTGGATTATTCTTATAATAAATATTTATTTATTTATATTTTTGCCATTAATTTCAATTTCAACCATCTTGATATTACAATAATCTGACAGCAACAATGGCAGAAATCTACCAGTTTTTATGAACATGAAGGTAAACTTCTGGGGCAAATCTGCAGTAGATTTCTGCCTCGTATAAATATGGCCAATGAAAGAATGAGAATTGAGAGAATAAATCAGTTCTTTTTTTAAATATATTATGAAAGTAGGTGTAGGTATAGAGCTTATACATATTTACTTTAATACATTGTTGTTGGTGTTTTTAGTTAATAAATAACAAATTATTTATCAAAATACAACTTTTAATTTTCACATCAGAATTTCCTAAAACTGTCCTATTTTCAATATTTTTATTCGAATATGTAGCATTATTGCAAAATTTGCAGTATTTAATCGTTAAATAGTTACCATTAACAAAAAAAATTTTTATTTTGAAGTGTCCTTTTTTTATTTAATATGAACATTTATTTCCTTTCTTCATCTTTTTCTTCGCTTTTATTTAATTTTCTTTTTGTTTCATCAGAGTTTCAATCTCATATATAATTAGATGGTCTCAAAACTTTGAATTTTTAATTTTAATTTTATAAAAATTTTAATGATAAAGTAAATTTATAATAATAAGTGGAATAATTAAATATTCTATTTCAAGAGGTGGTCTTATTCAAAATAGACAAAAAAAAAAATATATAAATTGCAATTAATTTTTATTAAAAAGTATAAAAAAAAACATGATAAATTTTGTTTTTTACCTCTTTTTGGTAAATAAAATTGTAACCAAACTTCTGTAATTGCTCTACAGATTTTAATCTCAAACCATATGCCTAGGTTTAACAATGAAAAATATTTGATAGCAAAAAGAAAAACATTAAAAACTACCATCCTTATTCAAATCTTTTTCATCAACTTTCAATAAAAATCCATTTTTTATGATAAACAAAAAATCGTTAGAAATTGAGTTAAGAAAATGTGGTGGCAATGAAATAAGGATAAAAAAAGTGTCTTTTCGTCGTATCTCTCTGTCTTCCTCTCGTTTTTTTTTTCAAGATATAAACAGCAGCAGGTTGAGTTCATTTTGGTATACGATATAAAAAAAAATTATAATTTTTTCTTCTTTTATACATTTTTTTTTTTTAATTATAACTTAAATTTTTAAAAAAAAGAAATAAAAATAAAACAAAAATTGAAATATTTCATTTTTAAAATTCAAAATTGCAAAATTTTTCGAAGCATTAACAATTATTGTCGACGACAAAAAAGTTTCAAAATTTACTTAAGTGGAAGGTTTTTATCTTTTTTTTTGTTTTTTTTTTTTAATTTTTTTTCTCTTATAGGTTAGAAAGAGACAAATATATATTAAATCTAATTTGCATATTTAATTTATATTTCTAGAAAATGTTTTACGAGCTCTGTAAATCTATTATAATGAATGTTGTATGGCACTATTTGGTTCAAGAACCACAGCTCATGCTGTTTTTGGTTTAAGGAGAAATGTTGAGCAACATTTTCCTCAATTTGTTTATTTATTTGTTGAAATATTTGAGACCTCTATTAGACTAAATTCAACAAATTTAAGTTTACAATTGGTTCCCATTTGAATTTACATATTTCAATCATAAATGCTAAGAAGTGTTACATCGCAATTATTTAAACAAAATATTTTTCAACATACCGTCCGAGTTCGAATGACAAGCTAAAGACATGGATGTTAAATTGAATTATTTTTTATTATTTTATGCAAATTGTCTTTAGGATAATTTGATAATAATTTAAATAAAATTAAGCTATGCTATATTAGTGAATCTAGTATATTTATTTTAGTTTTACTTGTTTTACTGTACATGGTTTACAATTCCAAATAAAATTTAATAAAATAATTTTCTTAATAATATTTATTTATTTATTTTTATACAAATGTTCATTAGACGACTAAAATTTGATTATATATAGACTAAAACACTTGAAAACGAACCTAAAAACTTCAAAACTACAACATATTAAATAAAATTTATTTAGAATAGTAGTAGTAGTTTTCCATCTTTAATTAAATACTCAATAATATTCGTAAAACATTAATTTTTTCACTTCATATAATGAATTGCAGTACCTTAGTTAACACACGAAAAGACATTCTACCTAGCTGCCTAACTAAAAATAGAATAAAACAAAAATTGTAACAAACTTGAATCGAAATAATTTCTGGGACAATTAGGCCATAAATAATTTCTTAACAATACTGTGATACTCACATGAAGCTTGTTATCTAAAATGGTGCTAAAGATCGACATCGAATTTAATTCCTATATACTTAAATAAAACGATATATAACTCTGTCCAGTTACCTGAGAATAATCGTTAAAGTAAAGTTATACGATATTGCTGACAATTAATAAAGAACCCGTAAACGAAGAATACTATTGGCAACCATTAACAAAGCCTATGAGGAATCGTTAACAAAACATAATATAACTTACACTTATACCATAATAATAACAGTTCAATAAATAAAATAACGACCAAAACAAATTCTTGCAACCCACGATTCATTTTTATATATTTTCTCGTATTAGACTCGTTCATAATGCAAAAATTCAAAAATGTCAAAGAATTTAAATAAAATTTTATGCAAATTTAAATTTTAATATAAAAAAAAAAATGTCGAAAAAAAAACTAATAACAAAATTTCTTAACGAAAAACTTAACGAAAATATGGAAAAAAAATAATGTACTTGAATTCAAACTTTTGGTACCAAGTCTATCTTCACAAAGACATCAATGTCTACAATAAAGAAAAAAACAAAATGTATTTTCTATATATTTGAAACAATTTTAAAAGTCAAAGTTTTTCATATTTTAAAGGATAAGGATTATCACAAAACAACATAAAAATTATCCTTTTGGTACCTTAAAGGGATACGAAAAAAAAAAAAAAAATAACAAAACCATGCCATTTAAAAAAAATATTTTCTTTTGTTGCTTTCTCTTTCTTAAATTTTTTTTAACGAAATTTGATTTGCATAAAAAAGAAAATAAACAGAAGAAGTTATAGATAGATTCGTATATGCGAGTTTATATATATATATACATATACATAGTAATACTTACGAAAAAAAAAGTCCTTTCACAACATTAAAGGATGAAATTTATTTGCTATTTAAATCTTCCAAAGAAAAATGTTAGAAGTTGCGCTTGTGTTTAAGGGTAAGAGTTACATTTTTTGGTTATGGTGGGGTTGTATTTGCATAAGCAAAAAAACAGAATTCACAAAATACCCATTCCCGGTTTTTAATAAAATGGAGTAATTATATTACCAGAATATTTTTTTGATGATTTTTTACTGTTGTTGTTTTTGTTGATGATTTTTTTACTGTTCAACATTTTTTTTGACAACAACTATACTTTTTATATTCTTCCTTTAAAAGAAATGAGTTTGTCCCACCAGTTCATTAGAATTAAAATTTATGTGAAAAAAATCAACCACCGGACTCTATTATAAATTCTTGATCTTAATATATAATTGTACGGAGATAACTGTGAAATTGTTGATGCCAATGAAAAAGCAAATAAAAATGTAATTGAATAAATAAACAAAGTGATTAAATTAAAGTTGTTAAAACTTGACAGGTAATCTGTAAGCAGAGTGTACAAAACTTTCCATTGCCTGTTTCTACTAAAAATAATTACTATTTATTTGGCTTTGGTTTGCATAACTGTTTGAATAATAATTCGGAAATGATTTGAGTACTCAAATAAGCTTCAGACATTCTAACGAATATTTTAACATAGTCTTAAATATGATTCAACCCAGTTAGCTTTGAAAACATGAGACGTTTATATATAATAACTTGAAAACAACCTTAACGAGAATTACTAAATAATTTGAATTATAATTGAACCCACTTAGTTTTAGAAGACAGAAAAAACCTTCTTTTTTTTAATGGTAGATATTCAGCACCAACTGACAAAATTTCAAGGGTTCTATTTTCCGAACTTTGATTCTGAACCTTTTTGATGGATTACTTGTTTATATTTTATGTACTATTTCAAATAATTATTTTACAATAAAACATTTACATAGTATAATTTAATATTAATAAAATATTCCGATTACCAATTGAACAACATAGTGAACAAAAACTGCATGACAGAAAAAAGGTAAATGTCATGCTATCATAACAATGGTGTTGCTGAGAAATGTTAACAGCTTTGGCGCTCATATTTTTTTGTTTGATATTAAAAAAGCCAAAGTTCCACATACATTTTTATTTTTGATATATATTTGGAAAAATACAATACTGAAAGCTTTTACTATATATTTTACTACAATGTTTTTCGAGTATTTATTTCCGGCTTATCAACTCATTAAATGTAGTTTTTACTATTAATTATTAGTAGGATTGCTATTACTATTGTCAGGCACTAGTACTTCTTAAATAGAATAACTCCATTTTATTTCAGTTGTTACCAGATTACACTCTCAATTATTTTTTGTCATTTATTATATCCCAATGACAAAGGATACGAATATCCCATAAGGCATTTTTTTTTTTGCTTCGGCGGGATTTAAGCTTTGGACCTTTCGGTTGAATGGCAAGTTTTTGTGCCACCCAACATGTCAGTCTTTTTCTATACAGTAACAAAAATATTGCGCCAAACCTAATTGAGCAGAATTAAAATAATAACTTACACCTTACCAATTCATTTTCCATGATATACTTTACAAATATCTACATTATACTAACCTTGAGATCTCCCACAAATAAAAAACACGTTTGTCAATCAGCATCCCAAAATAATTTTGAACCCAATACAACTACCGGACTTCTACAGATAATGAGAATTATGTAAAACAAAAATAACAAAACAAAAATATTATCTAATAAAATATTTATTGCCACAAAACTGACAATTGGGAATTAATATTTTGAATAAAGATCTATATTTATCAGTGTCGAAGTGACCACCACACGAAAATGAGTATTTGTTTGCTTGATTTTTTTCTTTACCAAATATAGTGAATCCTTATTAAAAATTTAATATGTTTTGAATTTTCATTTCCGTTATGAAAACCTATTCTAAGAATAAAAATATGTAGTTATAATTGCATTTCGAAAAATATAGGAAAATTAGATTTGATCAATGTGATAACTATGAAAAAATATTTTGTTCCTATTAAAAATGTCGTACCAAACCTTTAACAGGTCATGGTTCATTTAATAAACATCTGTTCAAGATTCCTAAGTCGAAAACACACTTATTTGAAGACTCTGCTTTCAAAAAGTGGAATTTCCTTCTCACATTCTATTTGTTATAAAAGACATACATATTTCCAATAACAAACATTGTCTAATTTTGAAATTGACATCGCAGCAATAATAGCGTTCATCAAGGATATACCGGATATTTCAGAGCATGCGTATCAGCTTTTTAAGAACTTTTTGTCATAGAATCTGAATATGCATTAAAAAGTACCCCTTCCCATTTGAAAATCTCGATTTCGGCGATTTTTGATCTTTAATTTCCGATTTGTGGTCCTTTCCGGAAGTTTAAAACACCACCAATCGATAGGACACCCTCGATTTAGTTAATAAAATTTTTTTTAATTTTAAAATAACGGCTACTTCCCCATTTAAGAAGCTGATATGCATGCTCTGGAACACCCGGTATACCTCCAATTCTCAAAAATTGCGTTAATAAATGGGGAAGTGTCTAGTCGCCTAGACTTTTCCACAGATTCCATTACAAAAACTAACATTTGGATGTAATAGAAAAATGTGTTAAATGCCGCCCTGCCGCCGAAGAGCTGATAACGCATGTGAGAATATTCATGAGGATCTTATGACCATCAATAAAAGAAGTTAACCATAGTAATCGATGATTATATAGAAGTGGCAAAAGCTTCGATATAACACTGGTATTATTAAGACAAAATCTCAATCTATAATAATCCCAACGACCAATTACCCCTCCCGTACCGCGCATGTACTACTGTGACGAGCATACACTCAATGAACTTTCATTAACTAAACTTTAATATTTATCATTATAATTAATTTTATTCAAAAAAGAATAGCAGCACGTGATAACCCTTAATGAAGAATGTGTTAGTTATAAACAATTATATCATAGATTTAGACTATCTTCCAACATGTCAAGATAGGCTAAATTAAAATTTTGCAATTTCAAATTATGCCGAAGAAGCATTAGTCAATTTATTTAGGTATAGACTAAAGAAATTAAAAAAAAAAAAATAATAAAAATATATATCCATAGTGGCCTCGGTAGCCGAGTGGTAAAGCACTCGAGTGTAGTAATGTAACGACCGAAGGAGCACGGGTTCAAACCCCGTGAGAACCGAAAAATTTTTCAAATGTTGAAAATTACTGAAAAATGTAATTTTCTATACAACCACATCGGTTCAAATATAATTTAATAATTAATAAAGATATAATATAACTAATAAAAAAAATAATATAAATATATAATATACAAAATATATACCAAATAATTAATATAGTTTAATTAAAAAAAGGCCCACATTTCGAAAGGGAAAAGGACCTATAAAGTTGACCTACAGATTTATTTGTAGGATCAACTGTTAAAATAAATAAATAAATAAATATATATCCATACATAAAAAAAACAAACAATTAAAGACACAAAAATAAAAATAATAATAATAAAAATAAACATAATTTATACATATACACTTATGTATACATATATTAAAAAAAGTATGAAATACTACTAATCCAAACGTGAACAACTACGTATACTACATGTATTACATGCCCTTCAAAAACTTATGACTTGTTTGAATAAAGCACATTCTTTAGTTTGACTTCCTAATGTGAAAATCGAAGACATTAGAGTTATTGTTTACGTTACGCAACATTCTTGTAATTGGCTCATTCTTTCCATAATCTCTGCGGTTAAACTTTAAACGAAAGAGGGCAGAATGCCTAAAAGAACGGAAGTTGCTATTGAAGTTTATGTGTTCTAAAATACCAACCGAGTCAACTGCACCTGAGAGAATTTGATGAACAAAATAATATTCGCCACTTCACGACGATTAAAGAGACTTTCCAGACCTAGAAGTTTAAGGCGGTCTCTGTAAGGGGGTATGTTATATGGGGCTGTCCATGAAAGACCATGAAGAGCGAAACGAACGAATCTACGTTGAACAGATTCAATTCTGTCTATGTGAACTTGATGAAAATGTGACGATACCTGAGACGCGTATTCAAGTAATGGTCTTACCATAGTCAAATATAAAGCTCTGATCACATATGGGTCGGAAATTTTTTTTTACCATCTTTTGATAAACCCAATAGCTGAATTAGCTCTACTGACAATATTATCTACATGAAATCTGAAATTTAGTTCGTAGTCTAATAGAATACCTAAGTCTTTAGTGTATGTGACAATAGAGATAATAACGCCGTTAATACTATAATAACGCGCTGATATTGCCGTTTTCTGAGAAAGGGTGATGCTTTGGCATTTGCTAACGTTATTTTTCATTCTCAAGTCTGACGTCTTCTAATATAATAAATCTTTATAAGTAATTGGATAGCAGAACTACAATTAGTTGGTAGTGGTTCAAATTGAAAAAATTGAACAGCCCTTTATTAAGCAAATATTTAAAAAAAATTTATATTATTAATTCTTATGTTAATTACAATATTTTAATATTTACAGTACTGCTTAAACTACTCCTCAAAATAGCTTTCTAACCTGTATAAGCTACGCCTCTTCCCTGCCAAATATTAATATAATTTTGTATAATGTGTTAGTATAGCAATACATAATTAATAAGTAAAAGGGTTAATATATTTTCGATAAAAAAAAATGCCATGAAGCCCTTTTCTGTTAAGTCATTTCTGTAATTTTTATCTTATTAAATTCATCAAAAAAAAACACATTTTTTTTAATTTAATATTTTTTTTTTTTTGTATTTTGTTTCTTTTAATAGTTATGTAAAAACATTAAAACCAATATAATATGTATGCCCACATAAATATGTTATAATTTGAGAATACAAAAGTATTTATAACATTTAATAATAATTATGAAATCAATTAATGAACAAAGTTGATGAGTAACATTAAATATTCATAGAAAACAAGGGGGCTGGGGTAGGGTGTATTGTATAAAAAATTTATTTTACTAATTTGTGCTTTGTAATTCCAATGTGTTTATGCTTATATAATAAGGAAAAGATTTTGTATGGATTTTTAGAAAATAAAGCTAATACATACATTCAAAATTAATTAAAAGAAAAAGGATATAATTTTGCTCGAAAAATTCATTACGCAATAATATATAAACGGGTGTATAAAGATTAGACATTAAAATGTATTATATACATGAATTGATTCACAGAAACACGAATTGGATAGCATTTCAATACGACTTCAAATTATTTTTATTCAACCAGTTCAACTGTATATAGGTTCAATTTAGAGACAGTTAGACCTGAGTTCTCTTCAAGCGCGTTATTCTATAGTTCCCGAACCTGTTTTGACCCAATAAAGATCATTTCAAGCCAATGAAGATCATTTCAACCCAAAGAAAAACATTTCAACCCAATGATGATTTGGTTTGCATTACATCAGTAAATAAAATTCACCCAATCAATTTGGTTAGGTCCCCTGACAATTTCAATATTAATTGACAATATTAATTTTTTTAATTTTTCATCAATTAAATAGTTTATAACTGATATAGTCAAAAATCGAGAATACTTTTTTTTTAATTTAAGTGAACGTAACGTACGTTTGCAGTATCGTACTTAATTAAGCACGAAAAAATGATTCAACCTAACTTACTGTCACGAGTGTAAACAAAATAGTCTTACAATATTACGTATCAAGTTTTTTCATTTTCGTGTGATAATATGTACTCGAAAAAAAGACAATTTTCTGTTTTAAATTATAACCTTTGCCAGTAATGACAGTTGCCAAATAAAAATTCATATCCATTCTCTAAAACATTTACTTAGCAAAAGAATAAAAATATTAAAAAAACATTTACCAATATTCAGTGAACGTAAAAATGTATAATATTTATACTTTTTACTTGACAATAATACTTGGCAATAATATTTGGGATGACATTGAATGTGTCACGGGCCCCATATATCTTAACAACTTCCATTATCTTCCTGGCCAATCTTAGAAATTACAAATGTGAATTAAATTTTTTGATACACTCACTGTCTTTCTATCACTTTTTATACACTCACTGTCACTGTCATAAATAAATTAACAAATCAAACAAAAGTAAAAATTTAAACTCACACATTTATACCCAAATGCTTCTTAAACATTCAAATCAAAAATTTTTAATAGTCCATTAAAACTAGATCTAATTAAATACAATAGATTCATGTTCAATTCAAAAATTTAAATCTATTGAAATAATTTCTATTTACATTTAATTTGATCATTAAAAATATTTTCATCTTATGTTCAAGGCTTTTGTTGTTTTGCAGACCATAGGATAATCTTCAAATATAAAAATCGGTGAAAATTCTCTTTAACGCACGAAAAGTCAATAATCATTTAAAAAAAAAAAATTTATTATTATGATTTTATGTCTTTAGAACAGAACACAGAAACACAAAAAAAAAAAAACAACAAACAGCAATAATTAAAACCAATTTAGACTAGTATTGAACCCCAATATGTATATATATACACAATAATAGAAGTAGAATACTAAAATATTTTTTTATGTTCCATCGTTCAAAAAAAAAACAAATTCTCATTATTTTTGTTTCACAATGGTAGCAGTAGCGAGTGGTGGATTGTAAGTAATTAAAATTAAACTGATTTTATAGGTTAAAAGATTGTAAGCGTATCAAAATCATGATGATTTTATTTTAGATCGGTATTACGTGAGGGATCGAAAACCATTTCACTACAACAGTATAAAAGTAGTAGTAGTAGTGTGGAAGGAGAGGATTTGGAAGAAGAACAAGGGTTGAAATACACATAAAATAATCAAAATTTGTTTTACTTTTCCTGTAATGAATTACGAGTATATGTGAAAAGTTTGTTTTTGTCTTTTTATGGTTTTTGTTGATGTTTTAAGATTCTTCGAAACGCGAATATTTGTTTTTAAGAATTCTCTTTATGATCAAAATGGATTTATGAATTGATGTACACACACGAGATCGTATGATTTTTGTTAAAGAATTATATTAAGGATTTAAAAAGATTTTTTTATGATGATTGCACAGTTTTAATTCGTTTATGTGAAACATTTTTTTAGAGCTTTTCATTCCATTAATTGTAGAGTATATTAAATTGAAAGAAATAAGGGGGAAAATAACACCATCACCATTTTGTAATGGTCAATCGGAATCTATTAAAATTTTATTCTACTTTGGTATATATGAGTATAGATATTTTGCAATAATGAAATATTCAAGAAATTTTATTTTAATTATAGAAGAATTTATGTGATTTTGTTGCAGTTGGAATTACTTTTAAAGTAGCTAAACTGTTTAAATTATAAAGCGCTTAAGGTTAAGTACAAAAAGAGTAGAAAACTTTAGAATATAATTTTTAGTAAGTTTTTTTATGTTTTTTTTTAAATTTTATTACATAATATTTTTACACTTAAAACAATTTTTATTACAAAAACGGTTGATATTTCCTTTTATTTAACTAACTTTATTTTACATACAATTTTTTGATAATTGAATTTATTTCATTTCAATATTTTTAATAATTTTCTTATATACTACATCAAGTTAAAATAATTAACTTAAGTATTCTAATCTTTATTATTTTTTGGTAAAATTAAAAAAAAACAAGATCTTACTTGAAACTAAATAAAATATAACTTATCTTAACTGAAAAATAAACGTAGACTACGTTTTATAGTTAACTATACCAATATATTTAGTGTAGCTTCCTACAACTACCATTAATGGACTTTATGTAGTTTGTTTTTGTCCAGAATGAGTATGTCGTGTTTTAATTGATCCTGACTTAAATTTTCCGGAGCGAAATTAATAATTTTACATATATTTTATGTCTATTGTTAAACCAAATGGCTAAATTTGTTCATCATCTTCAAATAAAATACCCCTTGTACTTTTGATTAGTTGACTTAACTTTTGTAATTTATAATTTTATTATGTTTGTAAATTAATTTGTATTTATAGTTGTTATTTTTAAATCAGTTATTAGAATAATACAACCACAATATTTTCAATTGATTCGTACATTGCATTACATTAAGTGAACAGAAAATATTATTAAACAGTTTTAAAATTTATTATATACTTAAATTTGCTTAACATATTGTACTTTCACATTTATTAGTCTTTGAATGATGGTCGAGAAATTAACATGTGTATTAATTAATTAATAAAATTTATCAATCAATAAATTCAATTAAATAAATTGTAAAATTTGTTAAGTTTTTCTCAATTCGATCATATCCATCATATCTACTTTTCATATCCGATACATATAATTAAATAATATTTTGACATAATTTTTGTAGCTATACTTATAAATAAAAAATATGGGGACAAAAAACCTTTTTGTAGGCTCATTTTTATTTATTTATCGTTATGATATTTCTCATTGATCTGTAAGTTTACACATCAATATTCATCAAAATTTATTGACGATTTTAGATTGAAGAGAGATTAATTTGTGTTTACACATCAGTTTTTAAACAATCAAACTATTTGTCAGAGTTTTCATATATGTATGTATATTCACCAAAACTAATATAAAAATAAAATTTTTTAATCAAGTACCCTGTGAATATAAAGCAAATGACAAATAAAAAAAAAATAAAAAAATTTACAGATGAATGTTGCTAAGTTTTTCATTATACGCCATATTTAATTTTGTCTCTCTCATATTGAAATCAATCTACATATGTATGTTTACACATCAGTATTTCTTCAATATTCTCTCTCATCAGTAAATACTGTCAATATATATTGATGTGTAAACGCTGCCCAAAAATATCTACAAATCAAATTGATAAAAAAAATATTAACGCTATTTATTAACTAGGTTTTATATAAACTTGTTGGAACAATATTTTTTAAAGTCACTTTGCCGCGTTCGATTTTTCTCCACACAAACTCTAATGTATTTTGGTACTATTTTCGAGTTTTTTCTTATGTTATACCAGTTGGATACTCCATATGCAAGCACTGATCTTATAAGTGTTCTTGTCTTCTTCTGTAACCAAAAATTTATCTTTCTCAAGTCAATCGTGCAATTTAACTATTTTAATTGGCCTAGTTTTAATAATTCAAGATTTATGGAATTTTATATTATTTCTCCATTAAAAAAAAAAAATGGTTTTGATTATTTATTTATTTATTTCAGTATCTCTAAAAGAGCGGTTAGCTCATTAAAAATGTATTTATAGTATACTGCCGTGCAAAGTAAAAAACGTGTAACTCAGTTTTGGTTGTTTTGAGAAAATTAAGCTAAAGCTTTTGTACTTGGCCTGCTTAATATTGTAAGAAAAACTTAACCGTTAATATTGAATAAGCATGACAAAATACTAAAAATTAATGCAATATTTTTTTTTTTAATTTTTATGTATTTTCGAACGAAAAAATCAATAAATTTTTTTCATACTGAACTAAATTAATTTCTTTATATATTTTCTTTTAACCTTCAATATAAAAACCATATAAACTGATTTACATCATTTTTAGTAAGAACAGTTTTATACTTTCGTATGTGAAATCAAGAGAAAATCAACTAAATATTTGTATTTAGAATTGAAACATGCTAGCGAATTCATTAAAAATTTTACTTCCTTGTCTAAATGGAATTCTTTCGAAACATTGTTTTGCGCAACAACTACAGAACGGCAAAAGGTTATATTTTTTATTGGTTGGTTGAAAGCTGTTCAGCATTTTTTGCGGATATATTCTGCTGGAGGTTAATAATCAGATTTATGATCTGTTGAGAAATCTTGAATGGTATTTTCTTCTTCGAAATATGCAACTGAATCAAGAACGACTTTAAACAATTTGCTCTTAACAAATTACTAAAAAATATTTAACTCTAATTACATGTTTTTTACTTTCAATTTTGATAACTTTTTTAATCATTATGATCATTTCTAACAAATTATCCAAAATAAAAATTCTGCAAATTATTATACATTATTTTCAAATTGTATATTCACGTTTTTAAAACTAAATCAACCATACATTTGCCACGGGACGACATGGTTCGATCAAATCGTCAAATACAACCAAATTATAATAAGAGAGTAATAACATTCTAAGAAAGGCAAGTGAATATGTATGCACACAAAACGTTATACTCGATATTTAAATATATCAGAGACGAACGGAAAAATAACGGTCACAACGATATAGTTTTTGCATGGTTTTCACTTCGTACTATTGTGGCAAATTTGAAAAAATATCAATGAACACTAAACACATAAAAAATAATGTAAAATATTTTGTTTATTATATACATGGTTTTCACTTTGGAATCACTTCGTTTTTTAAAAGTTACATGATACCGAAGTTTCTATTGCCGGGAAATGAGTAAAGATATTTAGAAACGGGTTTTTGCATTTTATAGAATTATGTGTGTAGAATTTGAAAAACATGGTGATTTAAAACATAGTGTAAAAAGAGTTACACGATTTTCACATTGCACGGCAGTATAGAATTATAGGTTATAAAATAATAAAGTAATAATTCGAATGCATATATAGCTTAAGACCGACAGAAGTTTTAAATTTGTTTAACTATGTACTTATTATAAACTCACCGTTATTAAAATATTAATGACTTAAATATTAATGTTAATTTTTTATAAACAATAATTTTTACCAAATTAAGTAAATTATTGTTCTATTGTAGACCCCAGAACGAATATTTTGAGATTTGTTGTGTTGGTTTACTTTTCTATTCTAACAGAACACAAAATTACAGTTTTTAAAACAAAATAAATTAAAAATTTCGCAAGTATTACAAAAAAAAAATAATTATAATATTTTAAAATTTGTATAAAAAACAATACAAACAATAATAATTCAACATATTTAAAATATTGTTTCGTAATGTTGTTATCCAATGTCCTCAGATTATATCTAATCTAACACATACACTTTTCTGTGAATTTCTTGTCTATTCAAATTCAAATTTCAATCGAAAAACATTGTTTTCTATTCAAAACTAAAAAACTAATAATGCATTAAAGGGTTAAAAATATAAATTTAAAATTATAACATAAAAAAACTAAATTTACTAAAGAATTAATAATCAAAATTTTTCCAACTGCAAACCAATATCAAACCACAGTATGTGAGTATGTAATGTTATAATCTTATGGTAGATTGACTGCTTAAAATACATTTATAAAATTATACTGTTATAATTGACCCAATTGCATACATTTTTGAACTATCAAAATAATTAAAGTTTTAAAATAAATATCAAAAACAAATTATGAATTCCAAAATAAATATTATTTTTCAAAATTAATTTATTAAAACTTTCAAAAATCCCTAAACATAAAATAATCGTATCAATATTCTCACTTTCATTTATTATTTTTTTTTTTTTTGTCAAAATTTCTACGAACACTCCCAATTATGTGGCAAAGTAAAATAACTCATAAAATTCACAAAAAAAAAAAAACAAAAAAAAGAAATTTATACTAAAAACAATAATAAAAAATATTTTTGATTCAAAATACACCTTTATTTATCCATAAATTTCAATAAAAAAAAAAACAAAAACAAAAAACAAGGAATGAACCTCACGCATGTTTATCAGCCTATTACCAAATATCTCTAAATCCGTATATATATAATAGTATGTATTTATGTGTATATATATATATATAAATGAAAATTTTCCAGAAAACTGTTACAGTAGGCTATACAAATATGTATCTGTATATTTATTTATAATACGTTTAAACTCATGGATTCTAAATATACCTATATAGGTACGAGTATATAGATAAAATATTACCTTCGTGATGAAATTCGCTATTCAGGATGATGGTATCAGATTTCTGAATATTTAAAAAAATTTGTTTCCTTTCTATATCCATAATAAATTTACGATGGTTGGTTAATAAATTTCTGGTTATATGACATTTTATTGTTGTTATCTGTAATTGACATTGAATAAACATTTCTATTCAAAATATTTTAATCAAAGTTTTTTTATTTTTTTTCTTACTCCTCTTGGGAGCATAGGTATTCCACTTGGATGCTAAGCTAATCTGTTTATACTATCTAATTGGCCTACTGTAGAAGACCCTACATAGTAAGACGACGTCATATTTTTCTGCAAGTTGTCGCTGCGATTTTATCCATCTTTGATGTTAAGATGCCTGACGTTACTATCTTTTACTAGGTACGTCATGTCACATACTTTTGTCAGTTGTTAACAATTGTGTAATTATTATTAGTGTTTGTCCAATATTATTTATTGTGTTGCATGATATATATGAGTATTGATATAGAAATTAATATAGGTAATATTTTTAGTTTTATAAAGTATTAATTACATTAATTATTTTTATTGATTATTGATTTTATATATAATATTTTGCTATTTTTTTTTAGTTATATTTTATACCCCCCACGAGATTAGAACCCGTGACTACCACATCGTAATTCAAACACATTTCGGTGCTCTAACCCATTAGGCCACGGAAGGGATTTAATCCAAGTAGTTATTAGAAACTCTGACATTGATCTGAATCCCAAAACAATTATTGTATAAAACATGAATTTATTTTAGGTCCGAAAATTACCAAACCTACTTACCATTGATTATAGATTTTTAACAGAACATTGTTATTTGTTGACCAAATATTTATTGAAAAAAAGCACTAAATGTATGATATATATCAAGGAGTTATTAACGTTGCGCCAGATCTAATAAATTATACTAATTAAATTCACTAAGAAGTACAATTTGCTTTTGTCTATACCGTTAAGATATAAAATTCATTATGATAATTCATTTATGTTAAAAGCGAACTTGGAATTATTCATAACTTGGACACATCATAACTATTACTTAACGTTACACAACAATTTTCCAATTAAAACCAACGATGTAATCTTAATTTTAAATAACATAAAATTACTCTATTTATGAACCAGCACTCGTATAGAGTTAAAATTAGATTTCCTACTTTAATCTTTAGCTGAAAACCCTATAACATATTAAAATTAATAAAAATGATAAAAATATCGATTTTTAATCGATTTATAAACCCACATTTTTGTAACCACAAATATCTACTCATTTGGAATAAATATTTTTTATGTATATCGATACCAAATTATAATTTATGTCACTAATACATTCGTATTAAACCTATTTACAGTCAATGCATATAAGGTTTAATTTTTATATACATACGATTTATGCATTTCAACAACCGATTGCTGATCAGAATATCTCTTGCAGTCAGCACCATCTTATTTAGAGTCTCTCGGGAGATTTTAAAGTATCGGGAGTGAATTTGAACCTAATTCAGAGACTGTAACCGAAAGCTTACTATCAAATTGTGTCTATATTTTTCAAATTACCTTCAAAGTTACAATAGAAAAACTGTAATTGATTCAAAATTCATGAATATATTGTGAATTAAACAAGCAAAGGAAGGATGAGATGACCTATTTGAAGCATGAAAAAATCAATTTTAACAAAAACAAATTTATAATCTTCAACTTTAGAAAGCTAAAAATTATTAAATCAAATTTAATTTTAAAAGTCTTATAATATATTTTTTCTGTTTTTTTGAAATATAATTCATCTACCCCCCACCCCCATGTCTAATTATTTTTAAATTTTATTTATCCTTGGAAAATAAATTTACTCTACAAAAAAAACAAATATTTCATAATAAAATATAATAACAAGAATTCCCATTACTCACCAATAATTGTTTTCATCTTTTTATTAGCCTTATTTTTTATTTTTCTATTAAAAGCACAACAACACTCCTTTTATTTATTCCGCCATTTTTATTCAACCAGTTATTAAAATGACGTCTTCTTACTGACGTCACATAATATTTTATTTCTTAATTTTATTTCTTAATTCATTAAAAGTTCAATACTCTCATTATTAATTTTTTCCTACCATTGCCATATTCAAAAAAAAAAAAAACAAATTTCAAGGATTTCAATAATTTTATTGTTTAACACTACAACAAGAACAAGAACAATAATAGTAATAATAACTAGGAAGAATAAAAAAATCAGAAAAATATATACCGTTAAAATTAATTGTAAATGTTATAACCGTTAATCGTTTTAATTATTTTTTCTTGTTAATTATCATAACAGTTATAAATGTTAACCAAATACGTTTTATTTATGTAAAATGTATATGTATTTATAAGGGTTGCCATCCCCTACAAGATCATTATGGAATCTTAATTAATTTATTAGTTTTAACACCAAAGAACATACACTAACAAGAAGTCTCATATAGATATTTTTCTATTTTTTCAATTTAGATGTGTACGGGTGGATAAGAAAATGAAACGAAAATAAAAGTTGAAGAGAAAAAAGAAGAGTAACTATAATTTTGTTAGTATTTATTCAGCCCATCCATATTTCAATATTTTTTCAAATCAAAGGTTCAAAATAAGAAATATAAAAAAATTTAAACACGTATACAACCTCCAATGAATAAAATACATTTTTTGATTTGGTTAATTTCGTCTGTTTTTATTTATCAATCACATGTAAATAATGTATTTATATTTGTATATATGTATATCTACTAACAAATAAAAAGAAAAAACAAACAACCTATCAAAAATTGATTGTTGACTGTTTTATTTCTTAAAAAATAAATATACTAAAATTGAAATAGCTACAAATATTTATTTTATAAAAGAATTTCAACCAAATTCTGAGAAAAAAATCAAACCGGTATTCCGTAGACAGTTCACAATTTGTAATGCAGAACTAATATACATATTTAATTGTTTTATTACTATTATTTTTAGAATCTTTTCTTGATTCTGTTATTCTATCATTGATTTTCTAATTAAGATTGTTTAACTACATACTTATTTCAATATATATACAATAGTACCTACATTGATATTCTGATATCTTATATATTCATACATCATATTGATTTCTGATATTATGATATTATATTTATATCATATTGGTCAGTAGATAATTCATATCAGATTTGAAAAGCGAAATGTTTTGAATATAAAATGAGAGACTGGGTTGTATTGTGGCGACCCGCTATATAAAAATAATATTTTAAAAATTTATATTGGATGATACTTCTTTTTATTATATGTTCATTGATAACACTAAACATTCAAATTTAAGATTCATTTTTATTTAAATCTCTGAAACCACAGACTCTGCGTATGTATAAGATAACTGCGAAGTAATGTACTCCAATTCATTGAAACTTTAGTTACTTTCAAGTTAGACTACTTTTTCAATATTTTCATAAGACAGGTATGGTTAGATTGCGACTTTTTAAGAATCGTTTGAACAGAAAACGTTCTTTATACCACGATCAAACTTACCGTTAAAATGTTGTACAGCAGTCTGCAGCAAAATTTTATATTGATTTTTCATATGAAATGTAATCCATGCCATGATATGTTAGTTATTGATGGAATGTATATTTTTTTTGTTGTAGACACAAGAGTTAAATTCAAAATTTGATTTAATTGAGAACAAATTTGGACATTTCAATAATTGAAAAAAAATAAAATACTTGAAGAAGGTAGACCCAGATAAAGATGGCTATACGAAATCGAGGACAACTGATAGAGCATAATGGAGGAAAGTTGTAAATTAGGTTAAGGCTAACCGTGAGCTGTTGAATCAATAGATTATGATGATGAAAATATCTTAAAAATGATCAATAAACAAAATTATTTTGATTTGAAAATTTAAGATATTTAATTTTTTTTTTTTGTAATCAAATATTAAATTAATTATTAGTGAACGGAAACCGGACAACAATTTAATTCAAATTCTTTAAATAATTGCACATGACAAACTTAGTTAAAACAAAATATTATATTAATCTAAAACTGATATTCCACTCCAATATCCCTAATTCAAAATTGTTAGGTTAAAATTTTCCCAGTACTTTCCTTTGTTTTAACTATGAGTCGATGTCTGTATTTATTTATATTATTTATCAATGTCCATGCCTATGTATTAAATTTGCAAAAAAAATTATTATATTAACCTAGCAGCTAACCCATGATGTTTAGCTTTTATGTATTCCATCTATTCTGAGCTGGCGAGTATTGTTATACGGTGAATTCGACATTGACCATTCAGTACCAAATCTCTCAATGTGACTATCAGTTGTAATCAATTCTAAACAAGATGAAAGAGATGAAGCTAATGCGTTTGGAGATATAGGTGGAGGTGTACTAGAAATATTTGAGATTGATTTTGAAATATCTTTTAATTCGTTGCGTATTCAAGATTCAATTTTTCTTCTTTAGTATTCAAAATCCAGAATGGGACGTCAAAATTGAATCTTTCCTTGTGAGATCCAGTTGATTTGTCCAGTTGTCTTTAGCATCTGAATTAGAAACATGTTTAAGAATATTGATGGTTCTGTAACATCATCCTCGATTCGTAAACATAAATCATTAAATATTTGTCCGTTGCCTTCAATTGTTCCCAAGTAAATGTTGGTTAGTTATTTCATTTTGTTAGTCTTGAATAGTCTTGAACTTTTCAATGTAACCAGATAGAAGATGTATTTTGACCGGTATACATTTAAATAAATTGTCCGAATCCTTAAACGTGTCTTTAAGGACATTACTATAAAAAAAACTGTCTATAAATGTTACTATTGAAAAGAGCAACACTTGCTGGTCTCCATTTTCTATTTGTAACAACATTAAACGTTTTTTATTTCAAATCTACCAACCTAGTAGAAAATTATCTCTATCAAATTACTAAGCCTTTTGAGCGTTGAATGTTGATTATTTATAATAGATTAATTATAAATTATATCTCAGCTATCAGCAGTTACTTCCGCCCTCAAGCTGATTTCATCGTTGATTCTACTCAACGTAATAAAAATATTGAACTTTATCGGATCCACAACGAAAATTCGAATACCGTCTTACTTTTTAATACCTCTAAATATTTAAAAATCAATCTATTATATTGCTATTAATAACGTATGATGTACACAAAATATTTTTCTAAAATTCTACTGACTGGCAAATCGATTAAATATTTGATAAATGTTAGTTACAACAGCAAACAAAATAAATTAATACATATTTTAAGTATCGTGATTGGTAACCCTTTTAATACCCATCTAAATGTACAAGATTGAATGTATTAAATAAAAATAAACAAACAAAAAAAAATTGTAAATATAGTCCGAGTTTAATAATCTTCAATTGACTCCACCTTTAAATTGAAGTTGAAGAGGCAAAATTTATTTTCGTCACGCAACTAACTCCTTATTTTTTTTTTTATTTTACAATTTTTATTTCTATTCTTATTTTTTTTTTTTTTTTTTTTTGAAAATATAATCTTAAAATTTTTAAAGTGCGTAACTGATAGAACATAAATCTACCGCTATAGAATATCTAGAAGATTTTGAAAAAAAAAAAACAATGAAACTGTCAGATTTTTGTTTTTTTTTTTCTTATTTTGGCACTATTTGATTGTCAGTAATCCCTTTAATGTTTAGTATTATAAAATATTGTTAAATTATATGATTGTGTATATGAATTTGGCTATGATTGTGTATATGTGTATATCAATACACACAATCATAGACACAGAGTTAAATAGATGAAAATTAAATTGAAGAAGGAAGGATAATTTGATAAATAAAAAGAGAAGCTTTTTTTGTTTTTTTAATTTTTTTTTTTTTGAATTGGAAACTCTAATTTAATAACGTGAAGAAATATTTTTTTAACATTTAATTTTAAAGCCTTTTTTAAGTAGATTTGTTTCCTCTTGATTTAATCCATTTTTACGTTTATACACGTTTATTATTATATTAGAAATTATAAGAAGATTTTTATTTGAAAAATAAAATTGAAAGATTTTTAAAGTTTTATTGTTTTTCCACACATTCTTTTTTATTGCTCAGCTTCGAAAATGCCATTTAAAATGGAAAACGAGTTTATGCCAAGTTTTAGTAAAATAAATACAAATGAAACCATATTTTCCAAGACTTTTGTGGAAAATACATAGAGTTTTAAAGTATGTTTGTACATAGGTTTAAATAGGTTCACTCCATCACCTACACTTTTTACTCACTGTAATGTTTTGGTACTGCTATGGTATATTGTTTATTAATTTAGTTACATACATTATTTATTAATTTAGAATAATCCAGCCAGTAATAAAATAATCATAATAAAAGTTAAATCCAAGAACAAAGCCATGTCCATATCTTAAACAACAGAACCACAAATATAGTGTATGAATATAAATATCTAGTTATTTGGGTTGATGCAAATTTAATGTGAAACAAACAGGTTAATGAACTATTTCTGAAAACCAGACGAATAACTGGACTTTTTAGAAAAATTGGGCAGCTGCTCCCAGAAAGAATAAAAATATCTAATAACTATAGTATGTTTCATAGCACCATTGCATATGGAATAGCAAATGTGGAGTATCACGTATCTAAAAAATATCAACAGGCTTCAAAAAAATACAAAATAAGGCAATAAAAACCTATTTAAATTAAACCATAGAACATCAGCTGATTCGCATCAAATAATGATGTTGATGAGCACTACACCCACAAGAAGTAATAATAACTTATGATACAATACAGGTGCAAATATGAATGACATAGAACATATAATATAGCAGTGTGGTTGAATAATAATTTGCCATGTCCAATAAGATTTTCCCAAATACGTGTAAAATAATGTATTTATCCAATTATTAAAATAAGAATTTTTTTTTAAATATTATTATCACTTTTATTAAATTGTTAAAACTACATAAAATTTTGATTAGGACTAAAATGTTAAAATTATAATTATATTGCACTGAACAGTTTAGCTTTTGATATGTAATAAAGTAATAACAATAATTATCCGTGACTGCCATATTGCAAAAAAAAAAAGGTTTTTCTAAACTGCATCATATTCCATGTTGTACGCAAACAAATTTTTACAATCTAGTCTATTCCATATTGTTTAATATAAGTTTCAAATGCGCAAAAAAAAAGCAAAACACGCATCGAAAAAATGTTAGATGCTTTTTATAAACTTTTGTGGTATTGCAAGGATATAGCTGTATATTTTTATTTTCTTTTTAGTTATATTTCCAACATTCAGCCGTACCGGTGAATTCGATCGAACAGAAATCGAGTACTCGTTCGTAAATTTTTAACCGGCGAATTCGATTTAAAAAAAATTCGAATATTTTTTATCGAAAATTTTCTCTTTCAAAATTTTATAATATTATTTTTATTTATTTTTTTTTATACGTATGTATGTGTATTTTAATAATTTATTTCTAAAACAGCAATCTAAATTTAATTTTTTAATTTGAAATTTGAATTTATTTGACATAAAAGTCATTACATTTCGTTATATTTCTTATTTGATTACATTTTTTGAAATGAGTACAAAATTTGTCTTTCGATCGAATTCACCGTTAAGACATTCCCATCGAATCGAATCGAGTAATTCGAATAATTTTATATCGAATCGAATTCACCGGTACGGCTGTTGACATTTTTCGACAAATTCTGAACTTTCTGCTAAACTTTGGTAATAACAGAAAATGACAACAAAATAAGCATCAAAAGTTTTAAATTGTTTTTTTTTTTTTACTATGTTTTACTAATTTTAAATTTTACTATGTAGAAAGTAAGTTTGAGAAATTAAATTTAAAAACAGTTCAAAAGCGGTTTAAGAAATGTTTCTTTCTAACATGGAAGTCACGGTATATGTGGAATCACATACATATATACTCTACACGAGCTAAACAGCTCTATTTGAGAAAATGAAAAAAATATATAAAAAATAAATAAATATGTTAAAAATAAATAAATAATCAACTTTTCGGTATCTAGTACCACCATCAAAGTATAGAAGTGATTCATCGCATTTATAAATACAAAAGTAAGGCCACCTGAATTCATGGTATGGAAAGTTGAGATTGAAATACATATATTAATTACCACAAACTATATTTTAAAGCCTTAAACAATCAATAATTTATATTGTTTAATTTATGTTTAGATTTTGCTTACAAATATCCTTGATTACCCCAAATTAATATAAAAATAATCATTCTATACTATAACATAAATATTGTCAATCCATAAATAAAATGTTCTACTAAAACTAAAGATTTATGTATTGGTTAATACAAAAAATTATTAAAGCTTAATATAACGGTGATATATTTTCTTTTTTTAATGTAGGCTCATCATTTAATATTAAATAAATTTTCATTTAATATATTTGTTAATTATATTCAAATTTATTTTACTCCTCAGTCCTTATCAAATCTCACAATTTACATACTAATTAAATATAGTAAAAATCATTGCCATTTTAATAATAAATTTTCATTTTTATAAATTTTCACCTTATATATGCTTATATCACCTATAATATTTACAAATAATACCGTTTGAATTTTTTGAACAAACATTTATACATTAACAAACATAACAGACCGGCCCAGTCTACTCGGCAGACACATATATCTATACTAAATATTTGTCATGTCATTTTTCAATTCTTATCTATTTCTACATATTATACATTGCACAATACGATAGTACGAATAGCTTCAATTATCTTTTGATAAGATTTATTGCCCGAAAAATCATTTTCTCGTTTTTTTTTCTCATTTTTTTTTTTTTTTTGTATTGAATACAAAAATAAAAGTGAAATACAAATAAAAAAAAACAAAAACGAGACAGAAAAAAAAAATCAAATAACCGGAACATAATTTTTCTCCTTTTATTGTTTATTTATTTATTTTATATAAAGAAAATAGACTGAGGTTGTGTTGTGCTGTGACACATGGAAAGCCGAGAGAAGAGAGTAAGAGACAGAGGAAGGAAAAGTGATGTTAAATTTCCCTTTTCAGTATTAATTGTACATAGAATAAAATTTTACACCATTAAATTATTGCAGTCGAATAATTTACAGAATGTATAAAAATTTAACAACCAAATTATGGATTGATAGCACATTGCACTCATGGTTCGTTAGCCGAGGCAGAATATTTTTGGATGATATTTGGAAAAGGTAGCGATTCCGAATACAACAACATTTTACATACCATTATCTGATGACGTCACAAATATTTCATAGAAAACCATTTTTAACGGCAAGATCATTTAAAGGTCAAATTGTCAATTTGAATACATATTTTATTTAAATTTTGTAGTGTTTTATTGAAAATCTTATATATTTCCTCTACAATAATATAGAGAAGCTTCTTTACAACAAAATTTTTACAGCCATTAATATGAAACTTATTTGGTCTAAATAAGTGTTACCGTTTCAGAGATATTATAGTTCAAAATGAAAATTTTAGAACGTTCACATAGTTTCCAGAAACCTTCATATTTTGAATATTATCAAAGAGTATAGTTTCCCTATATCTATTTTTATACCATTGGAACAATATTTCCAAAGTTTATCCAAATATTTTTCTAAATTTCATAATATTTCTAAAATTCAAAATTTTGATTCAACTTTCAATGGGCTACAACAGAAACAATTTTCATAGCATATTAGGCTTGGGAAGTCATATCACAATTATATGAAAATAATTTGATTTAATTTTTACACTATTATTAAGACTCTTAAATGCTTACTCTATTATGTAGACTCTTGTTTAATATCCAGAAGTCCACATGCTATCAATTTGGAATTAGCTGCCTAATTTGGCACACTTAGACTAAATCTGTCCATTGTGATACGAAATCTCGATTCAACAAGTTGGCATAAAAGCTTTATTGTGTCGAATACGTCTACTTTATAGGCTTCTAGAGCAACTTATGGCTCTTAAAAATATTCCTAACAAAGGCAAACAGTAATTCTTGACCATTAGAAATTTCGTAAAATTTTGTCCCCGACTTATTAATTGCAAGAATGTGGAATTTAAAGATCTGCGCTTTGAAAGCGTTGGGATAATTATTTGCATAGAACTACAGAGTATGTGTTAAATATAGTGTTAAACATATTATATTCAATTAAATCACTTAATGCAATATTAATTAATCTCTTTTTGATACTTACTGTACATTTATATATAGTTAGTGTAAAATGAATTTTTACGTATACAAAACAAAGCAAAAAACAGAAATATCCAACTCTTTTCTAGATTTGCAGGCATCTTTTCCGACACAGCAAATTGAATGAAAATGCAAACAATCCGTTTTAGAGATTCTCTATTATTACCTTGTAGAATATCGGTACATTCCTATATATTACATATATTATGCAAACACATTCGTACATAGTAAATATGTTTGCATAGATATGTATGTATGTGTTTACATATCATGTAAATTAAAAACAGTTATATTACCTTCATATTCCTACTATTCGTAATAGTTTTGCCGGCTAATAATATTTACTGTTGTAATACATACTGTTATTGTTACTACCTATATACATGTTTATGAATGTGTAACCTTATATAAATATACCTAGATTGAGTTTCAACAATAATTAAGTAGAAAAGTTACTTAAAAAAATTTGTATTTTTAGACAGGAAAACATGATTTTTGTTTTCTTATTTTGTGATGATCTTCTATAAAATAAGATGAGACAGAAATTGTGAAATGAAGTGAAGAGGAAACTATAGGAGAAAAAGAATAAAATCAATGAACATATAAATTTCATATAATCTATAAATTATGCATTTATGCGTGAATATACAGGACTATATGGCATGTGTGAAGTGTTCGATATATACATATGCACCTGGGAAATTGAAATATGAGATTAATTTTTAAATTAAAATGAAAATGTCACACAGAGACATTTCAGAGACGGTTTTGTTTGCCTCTATTTATTTGAAGTATAATATAGTTTTCGCTTCCTAACGATTGGTGATTCATAATTACCAAATTGTAGTCACAACAATAGAGAGAAAGAATGGAAAAATGTTTACAATGAAAAATGTTGCAATAATCTTCGTGTTGGTTGTCAGGTAAGCACTGTAGTCGGCTCGACATGTAAGATCGAAATTGATTGAATTGTGTTATATTTTAACTTTGTAGGAGCGATAGCCAATGTCATTATCTACATATGAAATATGTAATTATAAGAAGAACTAACTCCGGACGTAAAAGTATAAATTTCAAAGATGTTAACACTCCATTACTCAGTGTACCACAGTGAAGTAAATAAACCTTCTTTCGATGAAGACTGAATGAAGAAAATGGTAAAAAATATCACTTGGAATATAAATTAGTTTCAAATTCAAAAATAAGTTATATAACTGTTTAGGAAGAATATAAGAACTGCTTAAGAACAAGACGGAATGAGATACACAAACGATATCGTTCAAAAGGGTTTCTATAGATTCCTAAGCACAAGATTTCAATCCAAGAACAAACCTTTGTAATGGCAGACAAAGGATTATTATAAGTAAACAAAGTGGTGTTTTTAAGAGATAGTCCTTTTTCAATAAAAATAATGATGTTCCAGACAGTCATCACTTAGTTTGATGATACCCATGACAAACCGCAACAAGCCAGCAAGTCCATATATTTACCAATTTCTCAAAAACATGTGCATGTTTATACAGAAAATATGTACAGAAGAATGCATACCCAATGGGTTGAACACTATTTAAATATTGTTGTGTACAAGATATTATCACATAATCAGATATCATCTGGAAGAAAATTAAATGGAGCGTAACATCAGTGTAAATTAATACCAGTGCGGTTTGATAAACATCCTGTAAAATTTTAAGTCAGCGGCAAATTTTGGAAAAATGCTATAAATTTAATGTCAACCATTTTCTCTTCTCTTTATTGGCCCTAAAGCTGCATAATAACAAAGAAAGAATAAATTAGCTGCTACAGGAAACGACAAAATGTAAATTTTCAACAACATTCATCAACTTATTCAGAATTATAATAACTTGACGGTGACTTATACATTTTCAAAAAAGGCTTCAGACAAGAAAACGTATTTTCGTGCGATTTATTCAACAACGCACTCAAAAGAGTTATATTGGTGTTAAAGAGTTATACATAATATTGGTGTTAAAACAGCAGCACAATATATTTAAAATCGAATCAAATCTTTACATATCCCGATGACCAGGACATAGTATAGATAAAATAGAATGGAATCAGAATTTGAAGATTTTGTGACGTTGACAGAAAGTGCTGTAAAATTAGACAAAAGTTCAGTGTGGCTATATTAGAAAATACGATTAAAACCTAGTTTTTCCGCATTGGTGGTGAAAATTTTGTTTATACATGATAAATGGAAATAACGACAATACAATCCTAGAAATTAGTAATATAACTAGTCAAGCAATTAAAAGCTAAATTTTTCAGCAGAGAGAGAGAAAGATAACACTCAAACCTTTCATCGTTCTAGTACTTATGTATAGTTCAATATAATTTACCATTTGTAGAACCAGATCGAATTTTTGAGAATTAAATTCTCTATAAGATCTTTGATTGAATAACCTTAACAGGATTTTGTAGGCAGAGGTAGTGGTTTTTACAACCACGAGGTAATATGCGTATTAGAATGACACTATCTTAGTCAAAAAATAAATATTGACTGTGGTAGTTAGAACATGGTTTAAGAATTAAATACCAATGTCCGACAAAAATGGCATTTGAATATAACCACAAGTGTTGCATTGCAAGAGTAATCCAATTAGGTAGAATACAGAAGTCGAAGACTTTCCTGACGAATACAATTTTTGAAGTTCCACATCTAAGTAATCCAGCTGCTGTAGATTAAAGCCAACGAAAGCAATTTCTTCAGTCGGCAAGGGATTTGTTAGTCTAGTGAGGCTAATCAAAGGAAGCAAGTGCTTATAACATTTTTTTAAAAACTTTTAAAGAACAAATGGAAAATTGATTCCAAATTAATTTGTTTAGTTTATTTGAAGAAAAAATTTAATTTTTTTTTAAATAAAAAACCTCCGCGGCGGACCTTCACCTACATATATATATCTACATATTATTATAGAAAATATAAATTGAGACTTTTTACACGCTTTCATAGAAATAAAAGAGATTTATAAATATGTCAGGGAGCGAAATGATAACCTAAATAAAATAAATTTAACTTTCACCAACGTACATTTTGATATATACATACATTTATTCATTTATATACATATATTATATATATATATATTGAATTAGTCATTTAAAATATGTATTTATATTTTTATGGGTAGATGAAATTTTCACCTGAAAAAAAAATTGATTTTTATTTTTGTTACTTACTACTAGATAAATAATATTGTACCAGATTAACTACTACTGGTCTACACCAGAACAAAATAAAAATAATTTTATTTTAAGAATTTTGCAATTTATATTTTTTTGTATAAAATAATTTATAGTTACATATATATATATACATTTTACAATAAAATATACGTATAACATATAGTTATTTTTGAAAATATATTATGAATGGTTTTATTAAAATATAAAACAATAAATTACATTAAAAAGGATACTTATAGTTATTATTATGGATAAACAGTTACAATTATTATTATAGAGTTGCCATATTTAATAAACTAAATAGAAACCCTTTACTAAATAGAAACCTTTGGCTTAAGTTAGATTATAGAAATATTTTATTTCTTTATTTTCTATGGAATAAATTTAGATATATTTTCTGAAGGGAAAGGACAATTTCCGTTAGGATGTAGGAACAATATAAAGGAAATAATTATAACAAATATAATAACAAATAATATAAAAAATTTAGGAAAAAAAGTATTACAAAGTATTTTAATCAAATTATTGTAATTAATATTATTGTTTAGCATCAGTGAAAAATGAATATAACCTGATGGTAGGTTCCTATTTCAAAAAATAAGAAAAATACTGATCCCATAACAAAATAGTTTTTAACCTTATTTAACCATCTGAAAAATGTTTACGGTATTTCATTTATTTACTAATAACTGAATATAAAAAAGTTATGTGTATTCTTACGTTTTAACATAAAATTTGAACAACCTGTATCAAAAAACTACAAGCATAACTTAAATCGTCCTGTATTGTGTAACAGTTATGTCATCTGACTATTAGTCAAACCATTCAGGATACGAATCTGGCTCATATGTGTAATACAAATTTTCCTATATTATTCAAAAAATATTCATATACAATATTTTTTCAGAGTTAACTTTGGTAGTAAATTATGTAAAATGAATTTAACTACGTTTCTGATAATAGTAACAGTTTCCCACATTTAGTTAATTGATGTTCCAGAAAATAGATAATTAAATTAATACTCATCAAACATTACTCGTCTCACTTTATATAAATGGATTTCAGTAGCTTGATTAGTGTTCGATAAGGTGTCCGTAACCCTAGAAGAGTTATTTTCATTTATTCGAACCATTATACTATACTTAGGACCATTAAAGGATACAAAAGCAAATTGCTAACTTCAGTTTTTAATAATATTTTGCTAAATTCTAAATTGAAAATTAACAGTTTATATTCGATATATTTTTCAAAGTAATTCACAAAATTATTTGAGAGAGAAGATGCAAACATTTGCGTTACTCTAATTCTAATAAAAAATAAAATTTGTTAAAAGTACAAATTACTGCGATAATTAATATTAATAAACGCATACATAATTTAAAAAAATATATGATAAAGTGATATACAAACTAAAATGATATACATATCATCACCGGCAATTTTTATTAAATTGTAAATTTTAAATTCTTTATGTAGCTATAATGTTTTAATATTGCCAATCAGCTGATGAAACAATATTTTTATAATTATTTAACTGAAAAATTATTGAAAATAGATTGAACAAAAAATATAAAAGTAGATTTATGGAATAAAAGTCGAGTTTCCTTTCACTAATCATTTGTATTTATTTTGCAAATATCGATATTTCGGAAGCAACTTACTTCCTTCATCAGTGCTTTGCGACTCAAGTCATACAAATGATTAGTGAAAGGAAACTCGACTTTTATTCCATAAATCTAAATATATCACTAAAAACAAATCTGATTATCGAAAACAATATAAAAGTACTTTTAAAGGTACATATTAATCCTTTAACCCTTTTTAACCTTAAATATGCGTCATTATGAGCTACTATTCACACAGCAGCTTCTTATGCTAATTATACATAATTAAACTCGTAGTTATAACCCAATAGAAAAATTATAGTTTGTCTATTATGTTTTCGTTGAGAACTGAACCTATGTTAAAGTGAAAAATTCCGAAACCTGTAAATGTCCAAAAACAATTTGATTGTTCCTATATATCTGCAGTATCACAGAAATAAGAAGAAAACCCACTACTATATTTTCATTATCAAACGTAAAATATCTAATAATTTAAGGAAATGGAAAAATTATCTTAATTTCATTTATTAATAAAACAAATTAAAAAAATCTGATCAAGCCATTAATTGCGCATTGTTTTTCATCAAAATAATGAGAATCAAATTCATTGAAAATTCATCAGTGAATAAATAAAATATCCTTTATAATTTTATATGAACCGACAATCTGACAATAATGTCACGGCGACAACACAAAAAGTTATAAAATAAATTCATAAATATATTTTCATATAATTAACATTTTTTTTTTTTTTTATTCTAAATAGACGTATTTATAGAAATTTATTCATATACATGTCTTTTGTTTTTAATTCTACTATTCTATTATTACTTTTTTTTTGTTTTTCTTGTTGTCATCCTGAAAGATAAAATAGTTTTATGTAACAAAATATGGTTAAGATATATTTTATGTTTGCATATAAGAGTATATACATACTTATATGTATTTATATAGTAAGAATGTGTTCATTATATTAAAGGAGACAATGAATTATACAATGTTGCTATATAAATTTTTTTTTTATTATTATATTCCTAATATGTACCTAGGTACAAAGTGTTTCAGTTAATTCAAACAGATTAACAGTATAATATTATAATTTCCTAATATTAATTTTGAATTTGAATAATTTGGCATTTTAATTCGTTAGTTGGCTTAGAAGAGTTATTTTCATTCATTCAAGCCCCATTCACCATCTAGAACCGTTGTATCTTGAAATTATCCGTTATAGAATTTAACACATTAGATTATACTCATTGAAAATACCTAATTTAAACTTTCACAAAGAAAAAGTAGTTATTAAAACAATTAAAATTAAAGAAAAAAACAAAACTATGAATCAGTGGAGTAAAGTGCAGTTTTAGTTATCTAGTCCTTAATGTTTAACTTAAATTTGTACAATTATGGTTTTAATTTTGTTAAATTAACTATTTTTTTATTTCCTTAGAAAAATAAGATATAGTTATATATTTGTTTTATTTAATTATAATTGGTTTTATGTCAAAAAAATTTTGATTGATTTTTATAACTCACATATATTGTTCACAACACCTGCATATAAGTCATAAAATCGATTTTACAACCAATTTGTTGAAGGCAGAAGATACAAAAATTCCATAAGTATGATACAAAAACAATGATAGAATATTGGTGGAGTAACCACAATATCGGAAGAAACATCGAGGGAATCGCAATAAATATCGGAGCGTATATTTTTAAAAAAACATAGCTATCTTCACAAAGATAATTCTCGCCGAGATTTTCAATACTAACATAAAACATGTGTACTTACACAAAAATTTGTTGAGAGAATTTCGCATACTACAATTGCATTTTATGGCTTAAAATTGTGTTATATAAATATTGGTATCTAAATATAATAATTTTACGCCCTCGTTCACATTAATAGTACTTATCTCTTTCTTAAGTCCAATTTACCGACAAAAAAATTTCTAATGAAAACCATGCATCAATCAGAATCAAAAATAAGGAGAGAAAACAATCTCTACTAACCACTGGTGAGGTCCAGTAGTGTTTGATGAACAAACACTCCTCTAAGAAATATTTTATATTAGAAATAACGGCGAGTTAAATTATTTTTTGTGACGATTTGAGCATGTATTGTATTAAATAAACTCATCTCTCTTACATCTTTAACTCTTCTACGCATTAACTGTATTTTGTTTGATAGATTGATTGTCATTGATAGTTTTAAAATTGTTGATTTTGAGAATATTTTTGTTATCATTGATTATTCAATTTGAATTTTACTTTGTTTTAATTTTTAGCATTTAACAAAACTCTTTAAATCAGTTTTTACACCTTAAATGAAATATATTAACTTTTTGGGTTGAATGTGTCCATACCAGAATAGAGAAAACTACATCATAGATATTAACTACAAATAATAACAATATAGAATTAATTGAAGCACTGAGTAAAGTGTCCTATATTAAAATATTACTAAGTTATTATTATAAGAGTAAGTGTGTGTGTGTGTGTAGTAAAGTAAAATATCAAAGCAATTAGTAGATAAGTTTATTTTCTTGTTATTGTCATTGATATTGTATAATAAATATACACCCATCCACCCACATATAAATTCATATATTATATATTCATATTAATTTTATATAATAGCTACATATGTACATATAATAATGTAGTTTTATTTAAATATTTATGTATATTCATATTTATATAAACTACTACGTTTAATTTTATTTATTTATTCAAGGTTTTTTTTTTGTCTTATTTTTGTCTTTATCACCCAATATTTGTCTGGTGTATTAAATATAATAGCATTAATATTATATAATATTTATATTTTAATGCACATAATTTATGTATGAATATAGTATTTTGTTTTCAAGATCGTAACAATTCAATTTGTTTAAGGAAAAGTTTGACATTTGTTATTTTACTGTTGTCAAAAATTGATCACATTTTATTGCCTAATTAGATCTGGACGTCAGAGTAAAATTTTTAAAACCGTATCTCATAGGTACATGTTAAATTTATAATTCAATTTTCTTACATTTTTATGTTGTTATATGATTTGAAATCAAAATAGATAAAGAAAACGTCATAAAATATGACACGAAAATTTTCTGACAATTTTTTTGACATTTGAATTATTATGTCAATTTTTTTTTACGTTTCGCCACTTTATATTTTTATATTTTACAAGGTTTTGTTACTTTTTTAGGTTTCTGAGGATGTTAAATTAATAAAATATAAATAACGATTTAAAAGTACCTTAACATGGGTAAAAGAGGTTTTGATTAGCTCAATTAATTGTAAAAATTCGATATCTAGTAAAATTGTGGAAGAATTAATATATGGAACGGCAAAAAAACTTATTGTGGGCATAATATTTAATAATAGTATTTTGAAATAATTATAATAATATATTAAAAAACGTGTGGGATGGGTTGAAAACTCATATTAATTTATAAGTCATCAGAAAATTATAGTAATTATACCCTTACAATTCGGAAATAATTTAAGGGCAGGTCATGATGAGAATAAATGTTGTAACAAGCCAATAAAAAAATAAATTTAAAATATTATAAATATATATATACGAGTATATAGATTGTTCTACATTAATTTATTTTTTATTCAAATAAAAATTTTTAGCTTATTTTTGTAATAATTTCACACATTGTATACACATATGTAGGATGTACCATACAATTTAGCTGCACTAATTATTTTTGCTTAACTTAATAAGATCAAATAGACCTAATATGTTACGGTTTAAGAAAAATCTTGAAAAATCTGCCAAGGACATTATTGTGCAATTTTATTTACCGTCAATGGTATAGTCCCAAACATCAAATTGTGTACTCGCATGATACTTTTTTTAGACAAGACAGAGTTGTAGAAATTAATTACAAATTATAGTAAAAGTATTAAGTATGAGATATAACCATAATGTATTAGATGATTGCATACGATCATACAGTGTGTCAAAATTATAATTGTTCACCTTATTATAAGAGTTATATACAGTATATAGATCAAGTAGTATTTAGTCTAATTTCTGTATGGATTATTAATACTAATATTCCAAATTATTAAGCAAAAACAGTTTTTATAATTAATTAATTCATTAATTTTGTAAAATATTCCAGAAAAATTACATTAAGTCATATTTAAAACTTCAGAAACTTCATTTATTTTGTTAACAAACATTCAAGTCAGCAAGCATTTTAATTGAAATGTATGAATTACTTTATGTTAACTGTATAAGACACACAAATTTTTAACTAAATAAATATTCTCTGCAGCTTCAAAAAGCTATATTTTTCAAACAACATATAACCAGGATCTGAAAGACATTAAAAATTAGGAATAAATACAATTAAAAAGCTGTCAATATTCAGGGTTACCGAAGCTAAAAAAATGTTTAGTTATGATCAGAGGGTAACATAAAAGCAATGTTATGAAAATTTTAAAAACTATTTTAATGAAAAATTTAAATAATACTAATCAGTATTTCAAACTGACATTTAACAACCAAAACAGAAGTAAGTGCTGTGATTTGTATGCAGTTAAAAAACCACAGAACCAATGATAATTGATGATATGAATTAACTTATATTCTCATTTTTTATCTTATCTTTATAAAAAAAAAAAAAAAAATCATGTAGTACACAATTATTTCTTATAAATAATAACAGACAATAGACCCCCAAGGACAAAAATCTAGTTAAATGCAACGATCAATTTAACTTTAATGTTTTCCTATTAGTAACATAATTTCCTATAAATTTAATTGACTTATTTAAATTTTGTTCTAATATTCTTAAACAAAATACACCATACATATAAAGATATATCTTATATTATATTTAATATATATATAATATTCATTAACATAAAATCAATCTGGGCCGATTAAACAGTTATGTAATTTTAATGTTTTATATTTAGAAAATTTTCTATGTTGTCTCAATCAATAGCTATAAATATTTATTTAGGGCTACATTAATAATCATGTTAGCTTTAATACTATCTCTTTATTTCTATCTATCATTATATATATATATACAATAATACAGACATGTATATGTGCATATATGGTAAATATTAAAAATAATTGTTAAACCATTCATATATTGAGTTTATATAACGCTGTTGGGTGTAATGTATTATGTACATAGAAGATTTAACAAAAATATTTTGAGAATTTTTAATTGAAAAATGAAAAAATACGGAGTTGGGGTTTATATATATATACATGGTATTTGATAAAACAACAATTTAATTTTACAACATTTAACTACACTCATTAATATTCATAATTTTGTTGGTAATAAATTTTTATACATGAATATTTATCTTCTTTTGAATTTCAATATTCATGTAAAAAATTCAAAATTATCAAGTCAACAAATATAGGCTCTAGGTGGTTCATAAATATATTTAATAATATATACAATCGTACCATCAAAATATTTTTCGATAAATTGATGCAATTTAAAATATTTTTTTAAAAATATCCATTTCATGATTTTCTTTTGTCTATTACGTTAATTTTGCCACCATTCATTTTTTCGCGATTGGTGGGAATTTTCTGATAGATACATGAGCCATTAACTTGGCTTGCAATTTGATTAGGTAATCGCGAAAAGCTGATAGAGCTGCCATGTGCGGCTCTATCTAGTTAATTTGTACTATAAGCACGTAGCAATTTATTCTATCTATTCGATATTAGGATAATATCAATCTGATTATTTTTGAAAAAACTACTCAAGTTTGTCATGAAATTAATCATATCATAAATTCCGTTAGTTTTGTTGCCATATGAACAAAAAATTAAACCTGATACACTCTGTTATTTTGAAAAAATTCTTAAAACACGCTTGCAAATGCAATTTCCAATTAATAAAAATTACATATTATAAAAAGGACATCACATCTTGCAACCCATGAAGCTAGTTAAATGAAGCCTACATGTTTTGGAAATGGAATAGTAGCCCAAATTATTATTTTGGGCTTATTTCTGGTTGGTAACGTAAAACAATAAGTGAAGCATGTTACAAAACTAAAATAAATGGTTATAATCATGTTTAATACAGTTCAGATAAGATAGGAAAGATACAAATAAATTTCTTACTACCTTCTATTACTACTTTGGAAGATGCCGTTGTCCTACAAGCTGATTTAAATCGATTTCATAGTTGATGTACAAATAATCATCTCCACTTAAACCTAAATAAATGGGCACTAATTACATTTACTCGTCGCTCTTGCCCTATTTGGTTTATTTATTCTTTTAATAACCAAACTATTCCAAAAGTTGAATCAATAAAAGATTTGGGTGTTTCAATTCATCTTCATTATACTCACATATTGCATAGAGCTAACTCTTTGCTCGGTTTTATCAAACGTTGGACCAAAGAATTTGATGGTCCATATGTACTGAAATATCTTTACACCAGCTTAGTAAGACCTAATTTGGAATATGCCAGCCAGGTATGGAGTCCCTCTTACAACGTCCATATACACAGAATGGAATTAGTCAAAAAAAAAATTCTCAGATTCGCTTTACGCAATTTCCCATGGGAAGATCCATTAAGATTACCTCCATATGAGCACAGATTAAATTTACTACATCTCAGTACACTTGAAAAACGTAGAACTGTCGCTGATATAGTACTTTTAACCGAATTAATCAAAGGAACATTAAACAAAAGTAAAATTAACAATTGTTCAAGGATTAGAAAATACGCGAAAAACTAAATACTCAATGACAAATTAAAGCAACTGAGTAAATGCAGACTTAGTTGTAGTTAAAGAATCAGAAACAGTCTATGGCATATTGCGTGTGGTCAAAAAATGTTTGTGTCATAAAAAATGTTCAATTACTTATGATATCCAACGGAAAAAACTAAAACTTTATAATAATATGAGACGGGACCACAGTGTTTACATTCCAAAAAACTTTCAATTACCTCTAAAGCCATAAAATAAACTTTGTTAATCTTTTGAGCATGTGTTTAACGCAGCATAAAACTTGATTATTGTTTGATGATTGGTTCATTTTAAAAAAATATTGGTATAGTAGAAAAATAATGACTTCTAAGCCGCATAATAGAAGTTTTCAAACTGAATTCAAACCTACTAAAACTGAGACCCTTGCACTGCTAACTTTTCTAATAAAAGGTAAATAAACCAAAGCTGTTCATCTAATCATGGGCTAATTCAATTTATCAGGGTTAATAATATTTTATCTCTGGGTTAATAATGTTTTATCTAATCCTAAAACTAATAAGCATATTCGGTACGTAAATACTAAACCAGTTCCAAAATAAGAGCTACCGTTTACACTACAGAACTTTAAAAACTTTTCCAATCGTAAACTATTCATATGGGGTACTGAATATTCTGAAATTAATTTGTTTATAATTTCAAAATGATACCCTACAGGTTTATGACATACAATTTTAGTTCTAGCCTATAATAAATATATCATTGATACAGAACGGATATAGAGTAATCGCAGACTTTGATAGGTATAACTTAAAAAAAAAGTTTTCAGAGCTTTATTTCTATCTTCTTCCATCGTATTCTTATTCTTTTGTATCTTAAATACTATACAATTTATTTAAATTTTTATTTTTTTTTTTTTTCATATCTCCAGATATTTTATTATTACAAGTTAGAAATTTGCATATTTTAATATTTAAAAAATTTTAAAATTCTATTTAATTATTAGAAAAATTCTTTCTTATGATCTTTTCAACTTTTACATACCACAAAAACAACCCTAGTTTGGTTTGGTTACAAAAGCTAAACAAACAAAAAAAATCAACCATTGAACTTGCTTGAATGTCAAAACTTCCTACATGCAATCAAATACTATTAATCCTCCTGCAGCACTCTACATTGTATACATTCATTCATACATGTTAAATATACCAACTTCTTTCGAATTTAAAGCAATTCAAAAATACTTAAAAACTTTAGAAAAATTCATTCATTTCTATAACTTTATAATCTCTACATTGCAAAAAAAAACAAAAATACAGAAAAATAAAAAGAAAAATTTTCCTTTTACGAATTTATTTCTGTAAATTGGCATGAAAAAGAATAAGAAATAACTACCAACTTTTATAATTAAGAATTCAAAGCATTTCATAAACTATTTTCATTTAGATAATAATTTTTTTTTTATATAAACTGTATTCTATTCACAATTTCTATTCTATTTCATCTTATTGTCTTAATATATTCTCCATTTTTTTTTTTGCTGTTTTTGTATCTTCTTCTTATTCTAGAACAATTTAGAGTTACTTTATAGTTACATTATAAGGATATCAGCAATTTAGAAAACTAAATATATACGTAAATTTTGAAAATACCTTTTGGGATATAAATAAATGTACAGTATTGGACAAAAAAAAAATTGTAATCACTGATTTCATTGAATTTTCAATTAAAAATACTAAAACAAACATGATTTAGGTGTCCAATTGCAAATGGGGGGTGCAAAGAATTAATTTGCTCTAAATTCTAAGCATTATTTTCTTTTTCAATTTCTTATCATCTATAGAGAATGAAAATAGTTAAAATACTTAAATAAAGGTCTATAAGAATAATATTAAGTTACATAAAAAAAAATACAAATAAAAAAAATATCAGAAATTATGGTAAAGGTTAACTAAAACATTACCAAAACATTTTAAGTAAACTACTAATGATAACCAATTTCACAAATACATGAAGGAGAAATCAAAATAATTTCATTTTGATTTTGCAAACCATGTCCACACAAATACTTACCTATTCTGACCACCGATATGGTGTGGTTATTGTGCCATTTAACTATTTACCAGAAACTTCTGGGTTCAAATCCCGCTCAGGGCATGGATTTGTAAAATAAAATCTCATAGACTTGAAATTTGAAACAAAAAATGTCCTTTCCACGTACTTAGAATTATACAATTTGAATAATAATAATATTTTGATAGTATGACCCAATTGTATGTTTTCGTAGAATTCAATACCACATTATTATGTTATATATTACAGTACTTTAATACTCGCACAACTAAAAAATTATAATAATGACGTAAGGTTACAAATTAACATTGCTTCAAAAGTTAAATTCGAAATGCTTCAAAAGTTAAATTTTGTTGATCGAATGGTTGAAAATTATTTGGTTCCTAAACGAAAGAAGCCACTTCTATTTCAAGCCCACTTCTTCTTTATTTGTTGGATATGCAAAAACTTAACATCTTCAACTAATGATGATAAGAGTGTACATCGCAGCTTGAAAAGTAATATATCAACCCTCAATTCCATATATCAACCATATTTCAAACATATCTGAAACACTAATGCTGAATTTTCATCATACCTGTAGCTGAATGATGTTAAATAAATTTTAAATTAGATCTAAGCATATAGAAAAACATAAGATCACATTATAAAAAAAAAACCAAAATTTGATTAACATATTTACCAACAAACCAATACCAGATCTAGATTTCAGAGACATCTATCGATTATGTTTAACAGTAAATTGAAATTAATAAGCGACATTTTTTGCTGATACAGTATAGAATGAAGAGGAATCAATTCAAATAGTTACAATAAGAAAAATATCCAGTAAATGAATAACTTTTCTTTACGTATTATGGCAGCAAACAATAAACAACCAAATTAAGCTATAGAAACAGGAAATGGATAGATCATACTTTGCGATATCCATCAAAAAGTATAACCAGAATGGCCATAGAATCCAACAACACCTGATATACTCATTCTAAACAGAGAACAGTGAAAGATTGAAACCCTATCTAACAGGAACAAAAATAAACGTATTTGTTTATAGTACTGCCTGACATAGCAATGTTTCAAAGGATCTAACAAATAATAATAAAGACTGTACATAAGGACTGAATTTTTAAAAATAAAGTTTTATTCCTGTGACACGAGATTAGTAAATAAGAAAATAAAACAGTAAAAGTACTTTGATTTAAAAAAAAAAAAATTAGCGTCCATTTGGTACAAAGCATATACGGAGAAGCCAACACAGAATTCATGCATTATAATTATTTAGTACTCCTGTTAATATTTGTAAAAATGTGTTCCATTAATCACACTGTAATTGAAATTTTATCGTAAAACTTGGAGCAATATAACTGTTATGTATAGCGATGAACTCGATTCATCACATTTGGTCATAAATGCTTAACCGCATAACTTTAAAGATATTAAAATCGAGATCTACAATCTATAATAATTAAATATTTAAAATGAGTGCGTTCCAAAAAAAAATTAAAAATATCTAGATACATTTAAAACCACAGCCCAAAATATTATTTTAATTCTACTTTCTTAATGCTATACTTTTATACAATTACCAAAATTTTTAGTTTGAATGTGTAACTGATAAATGAAAAACTTCTACAAGATCATATAAATTCATGCACCAAGGTTTTTCGAATTTTTGGATACGATTTCACCCTAATAATTGCAACCTCTCAATGGTGAAAACCAAATAGAAATACACAAAAAAAAATGCTTGAAAAAAACTTCAATACTAAATTTCTAGACATCAAAATAATGTTACTATAAATCCCAAATAAAATATTACTAAACATATTATTATTAAAATATCATTGACATGTGTATGCTTAGTTGTCAAATAAATGAAATTGTTTTCATATATTCGGATCTTGAAGAAATGCATTAAGTGGTGCATTTATCAAGGCCCCAAATAGTTACACGAAAATTTGTGTTTATCAGGAGCCCGGTTAACCCTCAAATCCAGATAAGGGCATATATCCGGGTGCGACTGTATATATTTTTTAGCGTAATTTTTTTCATATCCATTTACCTAATCTCTGATTACATCCGCTTAATATTTTTCATTACCACAAATGTATCTATAATTCATTTTAAGATTCACTTTCAAAACAAATAACACTATTACAAGTGGTTTTGTTAACTTATGTTTCACAAAAATTAAAATTGACTCAAAATGGTGGTAGGTATACAACACATCCGAATACAAATAAAATTGAATCTGTATACGATATATGTATATAACAAAATAATACAAAATCCTGTAGAAGTTTCACAAGAACAACAAGTTTCTAGGCAATCGTTTGAATTCAAAAGAAAAACAAAATAATATTTTTAACAAATATAAAGTACTGCTCTTTAATAGGAGTTAAATAAATTTATTTTCTTATTGTTGCTGTCTAATTTTTGCAAAATATTTCTCTGCAAAAATATACCAGGATTCAAATGATATTTGGATATAATGTATAGCACGCCCATATGTATCCATAAATGAACATCAAACAATATAAAGATACATTTTAATATAATTTTTTGTTGATTTGCGTTAAAAAATCGAGAATTTTATCCTTGTTAGTTTAAGGAGTTTTTGATTATAAATTTTAAGCATTTTTAACTCTTAACATTATTTCCTGAATTACTAATCTGCTGAAAAATTACATTTTAATTACAATATCAAACTATTATGAATTTGGAAAAAAATTAATAATACTATATATTTTGCTACAGTTATATTGTAGCAATATACTTGTAGATAAAGAGTGAAAATTACTTTTAACCAAACAACTAACAGCTTAGGATTACATTACGTTATAGTTGGGATTTGATTGCAGTTATAAAGTACTTGTAGTATGTACAAGATATCTAAAAAATAATGTTAATGCAAAGATGATTTTCCACAATTCATCTTCTTCTAATATTTTCCAGTCATCACTCATCCTATATTCTAACTTATAACTTTGTTGATTTTGAAAACAGGATAATCATGATCTTACCTAGAAATAAAAATAAATAAAAAAATATAAGTAAATTTAAAGTACAGTCAATAAATTAAAATTAAAATTTACAATTTAGATCAGCTTATATATTTCATGCCATACTACTTATAATTAACTACTTTATACCTGAAAGTTATTTAATTTAATATATTTAATTATTATATATAACGTTCCGGTTAGTGTTCATTATTAATTAAGGTTCTTAAGAGCAAAGTTTTATCAAAAAACTGTTTGAAAAAATGTTATGTGATAAATTTTAGGTAACAATATGATAAATTTCAGGTAACAGTCGAATCAGAGCATACATAGTATATTTTTTAGAGAAAAAAATGTGTAGAGGTTCAATAGCGAACTGATTTTATTGATGTTGAATTTAAATTTTTACAAATAAAAGCATACAAACTATCACTTACACATTCTATAGAAGCTTTGGCTATGAACGAATTTCCCTATAACCATTTATGAATTATCTTGGTATTTCTAGGGCGTAGGAAATCCCTCTTACGTTCGGAATCGCTCAGAAAGTAATAGTAATTTTAGCTCTTTTGAGCTTAACTCACTCCTACATGAAATAACGTTCGTATTTGAACAATATGACGATGGGCAGGTGAAGAAAGCGTTGATGAGATATTTACATTATTTATAAGGTTAGGACTACTTTTAATGGGAGGGGTTTGGTTTAGTCATTAAAAATCTGAAACACAATGGAAGCTACAGGGCTCATTGTGTGTATGAAGATTCCCACCAATCCACGCAAAAAAACAAAAAAATTTATGTCTTTTCTATGTTGTAGTTGCTTCTGACTTAGAGCAGCCTTTGAATGCTTCTTTGCAAATTGCTAGAGGTATACCTAGAATGTTCTTTTCCGGAAGGATTTTCATGATTGTACCTCCTCTAGCGAGCTGACCGGCTATTTACAGTAGCATCACCAATTAAATCTGCATATGCTGAACGTCTGAAGCCTAGCCCACTATCGTTGAAAAAATGCAACATCAGCACTATGGTAGAGGTTACTACGTATCATTGTCTTATTAGCAAGCATGCCAGCAAAAACTTTTGTTTCTACTCAAAAAACTTTTGCAGAACATGTTGAGAGGAGGAAAAGGATCAAACTATCCAAGATCTTCCTTGTACCTGGCTGGTCTTTGTCAACAAATGAACAACCAGAAGGCTTTTATGCGAGAAAACGTTGCCGCGATATTCCAATGGGCCCCACTGACACCAACAAACGGTAAAATATTGCCGGCAATCACTTCTACCTACTTATAGTAATCTTTGAAGTGCCTGTTCATAAATGCTAATTACATCCTATATTGCGTTGTATATAGGTTTCATAGATATACTAAGCAAATTTTTAATGGTTTATTACGTTGTGGTGTCAATAAAACTCGGAGCAGTTATTAAAGCGCCCGACCATAGATGCTAGTTAAATCCCATATTTTCGTCATATGTAGGCTTCATATTATCCAAATATTTACACGAAAAATATGCTTTACACCAACTAACCATCAAAATATTTGACGGCAAAAAATCGAAAATTTAATACCCAGAACATATTTGGATTCATTCGCATCCCCAGCATAACGATAAATCGATTTTCTAACTTAAAAATTTAAATTTAACAAAAACAATGCTTTCATAATTTTTCTTTTCAATTATTTGCTAAAAGTTTCAAATAAAATACATTTTTATAATTTAATGACATTAATTTTCACACCACAAAAAGCAATCACTTACAATTTTCAACGGATGCTCTTTAACAAAAGCAAATCAACAAGACAACATCAAAATGTTTTCTTGAAAATTTTATTTCATTTATTTTCTTTCTTTCATTCATGTTATGTACACACTATCCTATATATACGCCCAAAAGAATAAATATAAAAAAAAATAAAAACAAAGACACTAAAATGAAATTTTAAAAAGGATATAATGGTGAATGAAGTACCAGGCACTAAGCTAAATATATGACTTCAAAATGAATTTGAAATTTTTGTATAGCATGATGATCCAACAAACAATAAAAGAAACTTATTAACGCCATATGCTCCAATGATCGGGATCAGAGAAAAAAAAAATAAAGATAACGTCAACTGTATTATTTTCATTTAAGACACTTTCAATTTAAATAAATGCAGAAGGTAAAAATGCACTTCATAATTTGAAAAACAACAAAACACGGAGACAATTTGAGTCTTAAACTACAATTTTTATAAAATATGAACAAAGGAAGCAACAATATAAAAATCAAATTCATATTAGTATAATGTTGCGTCGCCACGCGTACAATTTACAGGGTAGTTCATTACCAATTTGGAAAAAAATGTATCCGGATGACTATAAATGATATTTGGTCAGTAAAATTATGGGTGAAGCTGTAGATTTCTAAATAATAATTAACTTGGATATGTAATCTAGATAAACTAAAAAATATTTGTCTTAAAAACAACAATACCCGCCCCGCCACATTCTTTTGCATTATAATTATTTAATAAATATACCTATTACGTATATTTTTATTTTCCCTTATTAAAATATTAACTGTGGTCTTATGGAACCAACCAAAAACTTTAGTTAATGAAATAATGAAAAAAAAAAAATTAAATACTGAGGTAGAAAAAGATTGCGAATGCGCACCAGCACACTTAGAAATTCTCTTCAATTCACTTTTCCATAAACGCATTTAAGAATTTAAATATTTCATTTGTTCCCCCTCATTTAGAATATGCCTCACTTATCGGAATGTCATCTTATAATAAACATGTAAGTATAATTGAATCAATTCAGAAAAATACGTTCAAATTTTACCAATGGTATGGCATACTAACGGCTCTTAGAAAATGGATGGAGTAGGGTCGACAATAATTGAAAAAAGCCTGAGAGCTTATCTCACTGACTTAAGCCTAGACTGAAGTACAATCTATTGAACTTTGTGTACTAAAGAATTTAAGAAGAAATTACAAAAAATATAAAACCTACATCTTCTCAAATAACAAAGCAGCCATACTAGATATATCAATTCACATATCATCACTTCAAAGTTAGTATGTAACTGTTTCAAAATACTCAAAATCCTGGCGAAAACTAACAAAGTCACAATAATGCGAGTATTCTGATGACATATCAGGAAATGAACCCGTAAATTATCTAGCAAGAAAGGCATATCCGTTCTATGGGATTCCCCTGAGCACAGCTCAAAGTTGAAAGTCTGGGTGGAGCAAAAACCTATGGATTTATGTGCCAACGTTGCCGGAAATCGTCAAGTAAAAATGCTCATGTCAGTTCAATAGGAAAAAAATACGTATCAGGACACCAGGTATAGTAACAGTTCACTGCATTGTAAAGAAGCATCATTATCAAAATGAGAGTATTATATGAGTGTGGTATTGTCGATTCTGAATTTAAATGGTTTCAGAATTATCTAAAGAATAGAAAACAGAATACGGAATGTGATGGAATAAAAAGCCATACCAATAACATAGATTTCAGTGTTATTCAAGGGAGTTCACTTGGACTAGTACTGTTTTTATTTTATAATGGAAAATCGATTATATACGCGGATGATATTGCGAAAGTTTACTCTGGCACAAATCTACTCGATCTGAACTTAAAAATGAATGGTGATATACACACTATATATAACTTGATGAGGTAGTTTCAGTAAGCTTACATTAAATGTAAAAAAAAAACAAAGTTCATGTTAATTAAAGCAAAAAATTTTAAATCTGTCTGTATATTATGACGGAAATAAATTAGAAAAAGTAAATAAATATAACTATCTTGGGGTGATTGTAGATGAAAAACTAAATTGACATAGTCATGTCAATAATTTAATCACAAAAACCAGAAGAATAGCTTGTGTTTTGAGAAAAATTGGTAAAAAACTGCGTGAAAAAATAAAGCTATCAATATACTACAGTCTATTTCACAGCTCGATTTCATATGGTATTGGAATGTGTGGGAATGCGCTTCATAAAACATGGATGCACTACAAATAATATAAAACAAATCTATAAAAGATCTATTTCGCTTAAAGCTATGAGAACGACTACAAATGAAATCCATTAGAAATATAGTGTCTTAAAATTAAATGATTTAAAAAAAATGTCACAGGTTATCCATAAACATAATATTGAAAATCAAAACATAAAGTCAAACAGAAAAATAATAAAAATCAAAGCCATAATAGGTTGCAGTACAAGATATGCAAATCAACTACGGTGTCAGCCAGTTTTTGATATTGAATGGACTATAAAGCAATTATCAACAGTAGTTACAACAGTATAAATAAAAATGGAGAAGTAGAACCTGTGAATGCAAAGGGCTCACTCGTAGCAGATTTTTGCCAACTGGAAACTGCGTTGCCCGAACAATAGAAGCTATCCAGCATACTATTGAAGCATATCCTGAGTGTAATCACAAAATAGGACATCCTTAAGGACTCAGATAATTAATAGCACTAATTAATAGGGTAATCATAATAAAACTATTTGCGATTGCGTTGATATTGGGACCAGATGCCTTCCCGAAATTATCTAATCTATCCATCTATTTAACTATTTAAGTTTACTTTCAAAAATATTATATTATAATTTTACAAATATTAAAAAAAAACAAATATTGTTGATGATGGCTTTGTTAATCACCCTGTAAAATTTTCGTTTCAATATTAAAATAATATAAGTGTCCTAACATTTTATTCCTCCTCTGAACAAGTTTCAACCCAGTTTATGAATAAAAATATTCAAGTTTATGACCTCCGAGAATGTTATACTCTCAAAATATGTTGACATAAGTGCAGAAAATACAAATTTATGAATATGAGCGTTACTAACAGTTCTATCAAATAGTTTAAGTGTAGCCAAGTTAAATAGAAATTCATTGTTTTAGAAAATTTATTTAGAGATAAAAAATTTTAAGCTCTGGTTTGAAATATGTTTGACAACCGTTAAGATGCCAGCTGCATTTGACAGTAGTAGAAGGTCTATGAAATACCTAACAACTGTGATGGTATTCCAATTAATGAAGAACATTAAAATAAGATTTTTTTTTTGTTTGTTTTTCTCCGTACTCCTCTTGGGAGCGTAGGGCTTCCTTCCACTTGACATTTCCATCGTACTCGATTTCTGGCTGCTAATTTCACTTGTATTTCCGAGGCAATGTCTAATTTCATTTTTTTAATCTGTTTCTAAAGTAGCGGATGGGCCTACTGTAGAAGACAGTGACAACTGACAACTGACAGTGATAACTCTATTTGCGTAAAACGACATAATATTTTTTCTGCAAGTTGTCACTGCGATTTGATCCATCTTTGACGGTAAGATGCCTGACGTTACTATGTTTACTGGGTACGTCTTGTCACATACTTTTGTCAGTTGTTGACAATTGTGTAATTATTAGGCGTTTTCGTTTTTTGGTTCAGAGCAGAGCACGAACTGTCAAAAACTGATTCGTGTTTTTTTGTTTTGCTCAGAGCGTTCATCGTTAAATTTGATTATTGACAAATGACAATTTGAAACAACAATAAAAATAAAAATGACAGTTTACTCAAATCGAGTTTTTTTATTAAATCTGAGCGCTCGGAGCTTATCTCTTCATGCTCTGCTCAGAGCGTGCTCATTTGAGTCAGAGTGCGCTCAGATTTATGCTTTTAAAAAACGAAAACGTCTATTATTAGTGTTTCTTCAATATTAGACATAGACACATAGCTGCTAAAGTCTAGAATGGAGACACATAGCTGCTAAAGTGCAAAGCAACGAAATTAAAAATAATATTATCTTATTAAGAAAAGCAAGATTTACTTATATAAAATTCTATTAATTTCATAAGCTGGTAAAATACTTTCAGTTAGAATTGTATTACACACATATACGTTTACAAACAAAAATCTGTAATCTGTAAACAAACAACATCATGTTTATATAATATTTTTTTCAAGAAGGCGCTGATTATTTAGACAACTGATTTTATTATAAATGTTATTTTATGTCACCTCTTCAGTATTGTGTCGTACAAGGTTTGTTTTTTTTTTGTTTATATTTTTTTTTCATTGCATTCTGATTGTGATTCTTTACTTTTTTATGTTTCTTTATTAAATGCCATTCCTTAATACGGATTCCTAAATCTACTAAATTCCTATATAATTTTCAAAGACATTGTACCCACTTACTTGAAGTTTGGTTGTATCATTGCTGACTTAAGAGACAAAAGAAAAGCAAAAAATGAAAAAAATAGAAAAACTTCAGGGATTCAAGGCAAAAATTTATATTATTCAAGATTACAAACGTTGTTTTTATTCATTCTTTTAATACCAAATATCCTTTTCGCAGTAGCAAATAAAAAAATAATAATGAAAAAAATGAAAAAACAAGTGAGTTTTGAACACGAGAAATTCAAGTAATCGTGCGGAAATAAAAAATATTTTTTTTAATAATGTCTTACTCAGTTTGCACAGTTTTATGTCAAGGATATCTACTCTTCCATAAACGTAATAAAAAATCAATGCAAGAACTTTGCAAGAAAAACAGAAAAAAAACTCCTCATATACAAGAAACAATGAAATAATACAGGCTAGATCAAGGTGTATTGCTTGAAGAAATATATTTAGCCTATAACGCAATTCTGCAATGGTAATATTTTAAAATATTACAAAAACAAATAAACAAATAAAGAAAAAACATTTGAAGGACATTTACTTAAACTAGGGGGGATTAGCTTTTATATTGTGACAGCTGAACTTGATTTCTTTCAGTGTGTGAACTCTGTACACAGCCTGAAGTGCAGTGTGTGAATTGTTTACAATTTTATATTTTCATAACTGAACTGATTTCTATTACTGTTTGGACTGTACAATGACCTCAAAACGTATTTCGATAGCACTGTGATATTAAGAAAGTTATTATTGTAACATGTGCTTCAGAAAATTAAGATTTTAAAACGTTACTTTTTAGTGGTCATGTCACCTATCATGATGACATTGTATTGAAAAATGTAGTCATTGAACTTAGCTATTGAAAAACAGAGTTGTGTGTGATTAAATAATGTAAAAAAAACAAATTTTAATAAAAAAAAATCATAGATATAAAATTGTAGTAAAAAAATCCTTTAGGCACAATATCTAAAAAATAAAAAAACAAAAAAATTAAATATAAAATAATATAAAATTATATAAGTAAATGTACCTATTATCGTGGTAATACTCTTTCATAAACATAATAATTGTCTCTTAAACCTATCAGTGGGTTAAAATATGGAATACCTTGGTAATATTATGTTTTAACCATTATAAAAAAGTAGCAAAGAAGCAGTTAGACCAATTGCAAATGGTCCAATAGACCTGATTGCAATGTATCCAAACAATACTGGACCATAAAAGGTTTCTCAATCTACTACGACTAGCAAAATTTAGATAATAGTACTATGATGAAGGTTATCACATGCCAGAAGGCTAGGGCTCCTCTCAAATAATTTTTGTAGAACCTGCAAAAATGAATAGGAGAATGACACAACCCCTCACTTCTTTGCAACTGCCCATTGCTTGCAAAAGAACAGTCTGACTGGAAGCCTACTTTCTTGGCACTTTGGCTAATCTTGCAGATATGAAAAGTGATTCCTCCATTACTTTGTAAAAGGCTAAAATTGTATTATATAATTATTGTAAAAATGAATGTGCCTATTTAGACAGAGACTATTACCACTTACCTATAAAAAAGTATTTAACAATATTTTAAAATATTAAAATTTCACGTAGATTTGTTTTTGTTTTTTTTTTTTTTGGGATTTCGGTACGCATTCTATATAGGTCTCATACTTATTTTTAGTTTAAAATATTTGCAATTCAGTTAAGTTAAAAAATATGATAATGACTATATTCAGTAAACCTTATAGTACTAGGGTCCACGACATTTTATTGAAAAGAAAATTTTAATAGATACATTTCTGGAAAACCTAGGATAGAATTTCTGGAAGAGCTAATATATCCCTTTTCCACTATTAGAAAAATTCCGCGTGTCTGTTTTTGAAAAAAATTCGGTATTTTGTAATTTATGAGATTTCATTTTCAAGATTTTAAATTATTCCAGATTTTTTTTTCATTAAAGAATTATGTAGACACTTTAGTTTGAATCAAAACTCTTCAAACTATTCAAATAAGCCTTAGTTTTAAAACAACGCCTTACCCAATTTCAACTCTTTTATTCTTTTATATATACTCGAATTCAGTATTCTAGTACCTGCCGCAAACAAATATCATAGATAATGTTTTGCTTGTTTAAACTCATTATTTACTCACCATAGTCTCATCTGCTTTTTAGCTACCATCTGTTTGCATAGTTTGTTCAAAATTAAATAGACTGTGACCGCCAAGACTGTGAAAATCAATTCTCAAAAGCTTCTTAGAAAATAATTTACATATATTTCATAGAATATGCCGTGGACTTTAGTGATGAAACATTTTTAATAATAAAGAGTAAAAACTCTAGCTATGTTTTACTAATTTTAAATAATATCTTGATCGATTTCGGATATTACACCATCAGCAAAAGACTGACTACTGTAATAATCGAAATTGATATAAACAAAAGTATTAAAAAAAGTCATGCAATACAAAAAAAAGGCATCGACAAAATATAGTAATTAGAATCCATACCTCTGAAGGAGTTGATTACATTATCTACCTTGGGGCAATGATAAAAACGATAATAATACGCATTTCTGCATACGAAGTACAGTCCAAGCCGGCAATCATTATTTTTCGCAAACAAAGACCTAATGATATCAAAAGTGGGTGTCCAAAGAAATAAAACTCGCAATATACAAAACTCATTTACGTTCGGTAGACAGATACGCAATATTGACAAATTTGTAAGAATGTAGTGAAGATGGCCAAAGCTAACATCGACCTATAGTGATACAGGACGATGATGATAAATAATAAAACAATTTTTAAAATTTATTTTAAGTTTAATTTTAATTAAAATAATTCATAGTTATTAAAAATAAACGCCAGATACAAAATCAAGGTCAAATACAATACAAAATTGCAATTTTCTATTAAATGTCACTTCTATAACACACTACAAATTTCTGTGCATTTTTTGGAAGTGCATTAAATTCATAAATGCAAATTCGAGTAAAAACAAAAAACAGATTCTTGCACACATGCATAAATATTCAAATAAAAGTGAAGCAAAAAAATTGTGCAATAAAATAGAGTTTTTCTATATTACAAATGTCAAGGATAACCCATAAAAAAAAATTAAATTTGTCTGTTTCTCTGTGTGTGTTCTTCAGTGCAATAAAAAATTATTTTTTAAAAATAACTTTTTAATAAAATTTAAATTAAAATACAAAATTCAAGAAAAAAATAAAAAAATAAAAACAAAAATGAAATAAAATGAAGAAAATTTCATCTGTCAAAAAAAGCTTAAGTTTAAATATACTCCAATTCAAATATTAATCCTTGTGTATGAAGAAAATATAAAAGGAAATACAAAATGTTATAAAAAAATTTGTATACTTGTACAATATACAGAAAACAGATATGTAGTTTACTTAATTTTGATTTTCTTTTAAAATGAGAAAATAATATGCTTTTCCAAAATGTTCCCAAATGTTTGAATACGGAAATAATATTTTTCTGTTTCTCTGCAATTAAAAACTCAATTTTTTTTTTAATTTTCTATTTTCAATAGACATTGGAATTTATTGTACATATTTATTTCACTTCATTGCCCAGTTTTACCAAATATCAAGAAACTTAATTAGTTATTTAATAAATCGACCATCACAGCTATATTTATCGTTGTAGAACACTAGGACAAATATAGTCAAAAAGATCTTCTAGGACACCAGCTATAAATAGATAAACTAAAAATGTTTGAATTATATTCAAGGTTATCAAACATACACCGCCTAATAAGCGTGTACTATTTCTCGACATTTCCGCGAACGAATTTATTACCGAGTTTTATTAAATATCAGGAAATTGAAGCAGTGGGTTGGTTTAAAAAATGTAACTACCACAGTTATGCTTCCTTGTCACTTAACACTAGGCCAAACTTCATAAACCCTCAAATATATAAGCTATAAGTATCTACAATAAAAACTTTTAAAATTTTTTATAAGACTATCAAACAAACTATCAATAAGGCCATCAAATAGGCTATCAAACATACGCCCTACAATCGTATGAAACTATTTTTGGACAGACTTAGAACCGAAGAAAGTATACCACCAGAAAGACCATAATACGACGGGCTTAAAATATATATACGAAGCCTGGACAATGACAATTAGTGGCTGAGAAAAATATTTCGTCTCAAAATAAATAACGATGGTAAATACCATATAAGATCAATGAAGGAGGTAAAAGCACTAATTGATGGACACAATATATTATAAAATTTATTAAAGCACAAAGACTAATATGGGCAGGATATGTTGAAATGGGCAGGACATGTGAGGATGAATGAACAAACGATGCCAAAAAGAATATTAGACGTTAGTACCGTACAATTCTAGAGGAAGAGGTATAGACCAATATCAAGATGGCTGGAAAAAATCGAGAATAACAATCGAAAGATTGGAGTTAATGGTGGGAGGGCAGTTGCGCAATATATAGTAGAATGGTGGCAAATTGTAAACGGTGTACAGCTGAGGACAAAGTGATCTTTTACTATACCAATACCTAAAGCAGAACTAACCTCTTGAATTTAATTAAGTCTTTTTCATGTAGATAAAAAAATTAATTTAAGAAAATTTAAACGCGGGTTCATCAAAAACTATGACCCACACAGAGATTTGCAAATAGAATCTGTTGATAAGGAAATACAGAAATGTAAATTTAGAATACCATGTAAACATGGAGGTAATCGAGCTCCTGGACAATAGAAATATAGCCAGACGATTCAAAAGAGTAAAACCTTTTGAGTTAGTGCACCTATAATCACTCATGTTCTTGAGGACTCGTCGCGGAGGTTGACCCGCTCCCACGTTTAGATAGATTTGTTTTTACGGGGTTTGTGAAGAATTTCGTTATATTGACTGCCAATGAAACGAGGCTTTTCATAAATCTTCCATAATTATAAATTCGTTTGGAGAGCTTGGTTGGTTTTTCGTCGCTGATGCGATGGGTTTTCAACGTTATGGATGAATACGTCAAAGAAAAAGTTAGATAGACATCGCTGGATGTAGACTACATTGAAAAATAAAGTAAAGCCAAGAAAAATTGCTCATTAGTCCTGTAGGACTAGATCGCAATATAGGAAGGGTGTGGTTTAGTGGGTAAGAGTCCCACACACAATGTCAAGCTACGGGGCTCATTTTGTCTTTTGAAGATATCCGAACGCAGGCTGATGCATATAAAAAAAAAAAAAATCTAATATGTGAAGATATAATTTTGACTAAAGGTCAATCGAAATACGGTCCAGTCATTTACATAATTTAGTAGAAGTTATAAAAACATTTTTTTCAGTTAAATAAACTTTCATATAATAATTATTCTCTTGACAATGAAAGAAAAGTGTTAGAGAAGATAAAAAGAATGGGAAGGAAGGTTTAATCCTGTTTAATAAGGTTCTCTGAGAATGCTTATGATTGAACACAAATTCTGATCTATCTCATTTGGTATTAACTTCCCTATATAAAATAGATATATTAAAATATGAGATAAGTAAGCTAAATAATCAAGAATTTTAAATTAACACTACTTCAAGAAAAGGTTTTTTCTAACTTCAAAGGTCGTCTTTTCAATTGTTTTACTTAAAATTAAAATTATGCTTGCCGTCACGAATTTTTATAGTCTTTTTGAAACCGAAAATGAAATCACAGTACACCTTCAAAAAAGCTATACAGATCATTAGTCTTATACTATGGTTTTAAATATTAAATTTTCCATACATTTTTACCAACAACATTGAGTTATACAAAAAATATGAATTAATTGAAGTAATGACCTGAATTAATTAAATATGTATAAAATCAAAATACAATTTGTATAATTTAGACTAGACATTAAAATCAAGTAATGAATCTTATTGTACTAAACCTAAGTTACTCTTCCAATAAGCGGGATGTTGTATATTGCAATATACTTACACATTTTATTATAGTTTTAAGTCATTAGTCTACAATTCTTCACATTAGTTTAGTTGTCATGCTAAGCAAATAATAAACATCTCTAGTCTAATGTTTAAATACATAACATGGTATGAGGTATTGAGGTTTAAAACAACAAATATATGTATATACTAAGCCAGCACAAAGACATGCACTATCAGCAATTTCAACAGTACAATCTAAAACAATTACAAAAAATGTAAATACAACTAAAGTACGACTTATAGTAAGTAGTTTAAACAAAAAATACAAAATAGATATTGGCAAAACAACCTGCTCTATTCGAAAATTAAAATTTAAAATGGAATCATCTGAGCATATACAATATTCCATGAAATTCACTGTGCTGTTATTGTATGCATACTATTCTATTACTTCATCTTACTCTCCAGTGCATTCAGAACATCCTACTCTAATTTTATAAAATACATTCATAAACACCAGTTTCCAAAGGTTACTAGAATATAAAAATTCTATAACAAAAATATTTTCTTAGCAAAAATTTTAATAACGGGAGATCCTTTATTCCTTGCCAAATTGTAACTGAAACATCTATTTGTTAACGGATGTTTCAGTGTCACGAATGAATCCAAGTAAGAAAATTTATAAAATATTGTTTTCTTTAAATTAAGAAAAAAAATTATATTTTGAAATAAATGAAAATCTAAGATTAAGTCATAAAATTTAATTTATAATATAGAAAATTCCTTTAAAACAATTTTTTTGTTCAATATAATAAACTATATTTTACTATATACCAACATATACACATACATTTTACATTTGGATAGCTCCAAGTATCATTCAAAAATATTTTCAAATTTTATTGCAACTCTCATGATTTTCTCTCTTGGCTTTATAGAAAATAATTTGCTTTGTAAAGCTTTTTTCATATTGTATGTAGTTGTTTAATAAAATTTAAAAAATAAAAGCAGACTTTCTATACCCAATTGTACAGCAGCAGGATCAAATCATATAAATGAAAACAAAGAAAAAAAAAAATAATAAAAAAAAACTATTTTAAATAAAAACAATTTTTATGACCATAATTTTTTTCTCCATACCTAGACACTATTTAACTATTGTTGACTTTATTCAGTACATGATTACTTTGCTGTCTCACTCTATCTACTTTATTTCATTCAACTTTCGAATTTATTAGAATGTGAATAAAACCCATAAATAAACAAAAGTAATATTAATGACCAACTAAATTCAAAATGGTTTTGATGCACTCTGTTGTATATATATTATGTATATGGAATATAAACTCACCCAAAATATCTTAAAATTATTCTCTATAAATAAATTACCAAATCCAGAGATGGATTCTATTTCATAAAATTTCATAAATAAATTTTAAAATTGAATCCATTTCGATCAATAGGGATTCAAAGAACTGAATGAAAAAATTTATTTCAAGTTATCACTTCCAATTTCTACAAAACAATGGGCATTCAAAGTGTCTGGCATTTCTTAATAGTGATAATTTTCTGATATGCGATGGTTTTTTTACATAAGAAAATATTATTAAGCTTTCTGTGATTCAGGGTATGTAAAGAAAGAGCTGCTTCAAACGGTTAAGAGAGTGTAGGTGTATTTAATAGTAATTCCAAATGCTCTTATTTTGGAAAATAAGGCTAGGCGCAAACATACAATTTGTAGTTTTGCCAGTATTCGATTGCACATTTGTGTTTCATTCATTTATATTAAAGCGCGCACACATAAAGCCAGTTAAATGTGTGCGCGCTTTTATATTTTTGAATGCATACTAAAGCATAAATTGGCAATCAAATAGTTGCAAAACTAAAAATTTGTTTTTCCCGGCCTAGCCTAATAGTTTCTGTCGTAGTCGATCTATTTGGCCTATATTTTAACCAAAAAAAAATTTAATGAAATATCTTAATAGCAGTGATAATTCATGAATTATGATCATCAATATGGCTTTTGAGCTTATCGCTATACTGGTAATCTCATTACTGGCACCTGCAGAAAGTTAAACATTAGCTAAAATATTTCTGGTGAGGCTGTTGTTGTGATTTTATATATTTCATACGCGTTTAGTGAAATAGCTTCAATAGTGAAATGTCATTCTATGGGTCTATATTCAAATTTCGCTAAATGACTTCAATGTTTTCTCTTTTTTTTCCATTAGAATTTCGCTTATTGAAATAAAATTTAATTTTTATTTTTATATTTTCAAGACTATGGTATACACATTCTAACCGCTTTTACTCAGATACTTGACATATATATTCACATACAACAGTTCATTCATTTATATGTGGAAAACTACGTCTATTTCTATACTAGCTTCTTCTTATAGAATAATTCCATTTAATTTTAAGTGGTAATCGAATTGTATACAAAAGTAATTATTCAAAAAAGAGGGCTTGATAAACCCAGGTGGTCGATAAGAGCAATATTTAAATAATAATAACAATTCAAAAAAATGTTTAAAAACATTCATTGGATTTGAACCAAGGACCTTCTTATTAGTCCATATCATCCTATAGCGCTAAAACTCTTGGTGATCTTTGTCCTTCATCACAATACTCCTCCAAAAGGGTTAATCTTGCATCGCTTGTCTCTAATTTGGAATTTGTTGGGCTCGGGCATCATTTTGAACATTGTCTTCTCATCTTCACCTTGTGATTAGTAGTCAAATCTTTTCCCTTCTGATTAGTAGTCAGATGATAATATATCCACCACACTATATCAGTTGACTGATGGATTTCAAATGAATTCTGGTTTGTTAACAAAACTCTTTTCTTTCTACAACTCGTTTTCTCATTTTGATTAACAATCTCTTCCAAGCAATTTTAAATCCAATCTATAGCAATCTGGTAGCATAGTGATGCATATCCTTCAAAAAAATCTAATACTACAGCTACCTTAATTAATGTCCAGTGATCAAAAACAGCTACTTAAAATTTTAACCACCATCTTCACGTGAAAGAGAGCCATTCCACTCTCTCTAATAGTCAATGCTTATTCGTATCAAAGAACCGCATTATCAAAAATAGCGTTATTTATGCCCTTTCTTTACTAATGCTTTACAAATCATATTTAAAAATAATTTCGATACTCAATTTTCTTGTATCTTTCACATAGTAAAAATATTATCCATTTAAGCTCTTCCACTCTCATAAATATATAGAAAAAACTATATAAATTTATTTGGTAAGAACTATCAAAGCTCAGAATGAAGTAAAAAAATCCGATTCTGATTAAAAATTTTAATTTTCTGATTATGGGCTAAAGCCAATAAAAACTTAATTTTAAAAAATAAAATAAAATTTTTTTTTAATGTTGATTATATTATACTATACTGTTGATTGTATTATACTGTTATGTACCCATATATACCCATAAATTGTTCATAGAAAGAGAAATGGTCATCCCTGCAGGAGGTATACCATAACTAAATCAATATTTTTTTTATTTTTCATCTATATTTTGGCGTTGTTTTATTAGTTTATAGTAGACCGCCTTTATTTATTTTCAGAATACTCTGTGTTTACGGGTTTAAAATTTGTTGTTTTTTTATTTAGTTTTTTATTTTTATTTTTAATCATAGTGTTTTATGAATTTTTTATCCTTTTCAATGCATTTTAAAATTAAAGATATTGCACTAGCCACAAATTATGTATATATAACAGTTTTTATCAGACGTGTAATATATATATATATATTATAATTTTAAAATGAATATAATTTATAATATATACCTATATACATGATTCTATATGGATGTATAAAATAATCTTTTAATTATTTTTATTTCATAGTTTCTGTACACGTGTTTGTATTTAAAAATAAAAATTTGTTTTTTCAATTTTAATTCTTCTCGACTTTTAAAACTGTTCATAGAGAGTACAAAATGTGCAGTTAGTTTTAAAATAATAAATATAAAATTTTATATGTACTTGTTTATTTAACATATTTTAATTGAGATGGTAACCCAATATGAGATTATAACACAATATAAGAGTAAATATTCAAACACAAAGCATTAACATTTTGCAGGTCAAGTCCTGATGTTAGAAATCCAATTGTTCTATATTAATTTAAATTAATCGTTTAGTAATATTGTAGTAAAAAGTGGTTATTAGATTATTAAGTGATTAGTTCATAACAAATTAAGACATTATTACGCTATTACATAAAATTATTAGTCTAATATTATCAGTAAATTTTATTATTTACTAGTCAAATTATATTCAAAATCAAATATTTAGTCCCGCATTGCTATTACTGTATTCATGTACTTCAAATGCATACTGACAGCAAGATTTATATATGGGAATGTTAAAATGTCGTCCTAATAGGTAGTATGGCGTAAAAATGCTAACTAACTATGGCAAGGACAGGCTTAAGTCTCCTGAGAAATAAAATTAGCTTTTTCTTCAACGATAGATGGCGTAAGTGAAATTAATTAGAATAACAAACGTTGACTAATCAAATATTTTATGAAATATTTGTTAATAATTTTCAGTGAATTTTTATTATACTTACTTAGTTTGGAAAGACAAATTTTGTTTGTTTAGTTAATTTCTATTTTGGAATCTTGCTTCATTAAGATACCCTTAAAAGTGATGTATATATAATTAAAATTACTAACCGAAATTCTAAAAACTATGACGCTTAAATTTATTAAATTATTCAAGAATTATGAAGTCAGAAATTTAGCTTAGCAATAGATAGATCTCTTTTTACTCATCGGTACTCTGGCTATTATGACATATTTCTTGGCAAAAAAAAAATAAAAAAAATTTATATTGGTATTAATAGTATTGGTATTAATAGTGATATAATTAGGATGTGAGAGTTAAATTTTAATAAACTGTCTTTAATTAATCGACAAACTCTTCATTTGAAAATTGCTTCATCTTTGAATTCTGGGTCAACCTTTTTTTTTTTACACGGTTTAAGTATCTATTGAATCTTTCCATTAGAAATTGACAATAATTTAGCATTTTGACTTATTCAGAAAAAACAAGTCTATTCAAATCCTACATACTGAAGTTGAAGACGTATAATCCAGTGATTAGACGTCAATTCAGGTTAACCACACCTACACTGCTAAGGTGCTCTTTTTTAATCTGTTCGCTAAAGGTATAGAATATTCTGCGCTAGATAGTTTGGATGGTTTGACAATCAGTTAGCATAGTTGGTGAACCATGAATCATATTTTGTTTAGCTTCGTAGAGTTTTAGATTATACTCTTTAAATATTTTTCAAAATTCGATGAACCGACTGAGCTTCAAATTTTTATTCCATATTATGGTATTACAGTTATTTTGTATATGTTTCTTATTTAATTTAGGAAGTGATTTTCTGCCTATTAACAAATAGATTGTTGAAAATTTCTATTTAACTTGCTTGCAGTTTTCTTCTATCTAAGTGAAGTTTTATCAGTCCTCTTTAGAACTGTTTCAACAAAATTGTCAAATTCAACAGAATTGTCCTGCGAAATGGCAAGTCTGAGGTGAAAGCTGTGAACGATGATTCAATACACCAAAACAACTATAATGTTACCTACTTTGCCGTAGGTAGAACGCCTGCCTTTCTACTGAAAGGTCCCAGGTTCGATTCCCGATGAAGCACAAAAAATATCCTTTATTGGTTTTTCGACCTGGTCTAGTACCTTTTGTCATTGGGATTTAATAAATGACAAAAAATAATTCAGAGTATAATCTGGTAACAAATTAAATAAAAATGAAACTATTCTATTTAAGAAGGCTTAGTTCCTGACAATAGCAGTATTTTTCCACATTTAATGAGTAGAGCCAGTAATTTGTTAAATAAATACTCGAAATATTGTAGATATTTATGTAGTGTAAAATTGCACTATCGTACTTAATTAAGCATGAAAAGGTGATTCTACCTAAGATACTGTAAAGAGTGTAAACAAAAAATTAAACAAAAATTTAACTTAAGTTTAAGTTTTCGCAATACAATAAGCTTGATAACTGTTACCGTACATCAATTTAAAAAAAAAAAATTATGAAGAAAATATTGTTCCATCTTGCTTATCTTCTTGGAGAACTGTAGTGGATATTTGTTAGACATTATTTTTCTAATATGATTTTTTTAAACCCCTATAGCCCAAATTAAATTTTAGAATAAATCGACCACCTCCACCATGTCTAGAATAATTTTTTTCGTCAATTTTCCAATCACTTTAAAAAAAATTTAAATCGGAATTGATGACCTTACGATACGTAGGTAGGCAGGGAGAACTGGATTTTCCAGTTGCTTCTGTAAAACTGAACTTAATTTTGCCCTTCGAATACCACGATTCATACCATTCGTATATTTCGAATACCACCTCATATTTGTTGTTGTGGGTTATTTTAGGAAATCTCTCTTCCATTTTCAATCTCCCAAAGAACTCTGTACTAGTGAGTGCGATTGAGAAGGTTGATCAAATCGACAATGTGGCTTTCCGCAATAATATCTATATTGGTAAGGAAAGTTCGGAAGTCCGGAATCTAACTCTGGCTAATACTGGTTAGCTGCACTCTGTATCAGCACACCATTAGTAGATATTAATAAATATTTTTAAACTAGTAAATCAAACCTGTACATTGGATATAACACTGGTCTAAGGACTCCAACTTTGATTTTACAAGTTCCCATAAAATTTCATTTTATTTCATTCGAAAGTTTTTTTCCTCAAAGTAAATATTTAATATTTCAATATTCTTATTTGGCAGGACTGTTTTTATTTTTACCACAGTTGTCCTTCAAGCCAAACTTTATTTTCATATATTTTTACTATGTTGCGTTCACCAAATTCTTACCCAAGTTCTCTTGTATACCAACTTTATATCGAAATAACCAATTTTATTTCTTTCACCCCAACGATCTTTACAAATAATTTCAATGTACATCAAATCAATGTACAAGAATCAAATCAAGATATTTATGTAATCTATAATACCCATCCAAAGAAATTCTAAATCAAAATAGAAAATCTTGAAGAGGTGGTTTGAAAAAAAAAAAAAAACTTTGTTAGTGTTAGCTTTTTAGTTCGTATACTTTGTTTTTTTAAAAAACCCAAGGGAATAGCAGAAAAAAAATTTTTATGATACATTAGACATGATGCAAATATCCTTAATTGAATAAATTATTTTACATTTAAAACTGTAAAAACAATTTTTTCAAAGGATGTTTTCTATTACTACAACATAATATAATAAAACTTATAGTAATTTATAGACTTGTAGTTCAGGAAAAGGATATTTTGTATACATTGTAGATCCACTGGAAATAATGTTTCTAGAAAACAAACTTTTCAATTTATTTTGTTTTTTATTTTTTTTTATTTATTTTAGAATATTAATGGTATAAGAGGGAGTTGTGTATACCTACTGAAATCTCTCAGTAGATGAATATAAAATATGATCCTAAAATAGAAAATGCATTGCTTCTATTTATTTATTATATATATATATATATATATATATATATATATATATACATATAGTTTAAAACCAATTCTCAGTACAAAAACTTATTTATCAATGTTGAATATTTTAATAGACAGTGTTATGTGGTTGTTAGGAGTTCAACAAATTAACATGAAGTTACATTTTAAAAATTTTGTAAAATTTTATTCATTAAAAAAAAAAACTGTTTTTGAAAAATTTCGTTTAGAAATAGTAAAAACAAAATCTATTAAAAAAAGTAATTTAGAGTGGTTTTTTTTTTGGAAGAGAAAAGAGCAATTACTTTAATGGACTTCAAATAAGCCATATAACTATACATGGTTCCAGTAAATTTATTTAAATATCAAAAAATACTAATACAAAATTTAACTATTCAGGTTATTCAGGTTCTGATTTTGATTGTTGATAATTATTTTTTAATTATGATGAACACATCTTTTCATAATTTTTTACCATAATTACCAAGATGTATCATAATTGCTTTAGTTAATTTTCTTAGGCACAAAATATTAAGTGAAAAACATTTATTTTCTGAATTAATTTGATATTGAGTTGATGAATCTGCGCCTAATGGCTTATAACTATTTAATGCACACAAAGCCAGAAATTTAATACTAAAACATATTATAGTAAGATTTGTAGTAAATACAGTACCGTAATATTATATTATACAATATTACAGTACCGTAATTAAAATAAGCATACAAAATATAATTTTACAGAAGTTACTGTCAAGGACAAGAACAAAATATTTTAAATCGTGCAGAACGAATTCAAATTGTTCCTTATCCTGTCCTCTGTACATTGGGGTCAAATTAACCCCAATCGTTTTTAAAATAAAAAAAAACTTATTTCACGTCAATTAAGTCAATCAACCAGTCTATGAAAGACTCAATTAGTATTTTCTAAACACAAAATAAAAAAACGGGATCCGATTCGATTTTATATCAAGTAGTTATCCCCTTTCGAAGAAAACTATACGCATATCTGTGGTCAACATGACCCCACATTTGTTTCATGTATTTTCTATGAAAAATCATAATATACAGAAAGAAATCTTTATTACAAAAGTTATCTTTATTTTAATTATCTAGAACCACGCTCAACTGATTATGCATTGAATTTATTTCGTCGTTTATATGAACCATACTAATTAACAAAGGTCGAACTATAACCTTGGATAACTTCTTCACAAGTTGTATATTGGCTGCACAGCTATTAAGAAAAAAAGCAAGAATAATTGGGAATAATTCGTTCAAGTAAACCTAATCTGCCAAAAGAATTTACCAGTAAGACCAAAATCCAGAAAAGAGATGTGATTCAGAGTTTTGTTTTGACGAGAATCTTACATTGGTAAGCTACATTTCAAAGCCAAATAAGAACGTCTTGTTACTATCAATTTTGCATAATGATGGTGTTGATTCTGGTTAAATTAAACCCTACATCATATTGGATTACAATTTAACTAAAGGCGTAAGAACATACACGTACAAAAGGAAGACTAAACGATGGCAAATGGTTTTATTATTTAATATGATCGACATCGTTGGTGATGCAGCGTTTAATTTGTATAAAATTGCAAACAATCAACTATTCAACCAGTCCAAATCATCTCAACGTAAATTGTTCTTGAAGGAGTTGGCTATGCAACTGGTGCAAACAAATATATTAAGTCGTCTATCCAACCCTAGAGCAATGAAAGAAAAGTAACGAATCTAAGACGCGTTGCAATAGACGAAGAAATAGCTATGAATACATATAGTAAACGTCGACGGTTTAATATTTGTCAACTCAATCTGCTCATGTTTAAACACGAACATTATATTGCATTGTAAAGAAGAATCTTGTGAAGCACATTGAAAAATTATCTGCATAAACTGCATCAACGAAGAAATGATAGATTCTTCCCAAGAAGAAATCGAGCTGCCAGTATCGGAACATGTTTAAGCTTAGGATATTTTTATTGATTTTTGTTGTGATTAAATTGAATCTTATACTTAAGAATTGTTTATTTTATCTTAATTATATTTCTTTTGCTTCATTTTGTAAATAAAATCGATATTAAAACAAAGAGTAAAAATAATTTCAAATTTTTTTTTATAAAATATATGATAATACATATGGGGTCAGATGAACTCCAGTGCAACAAACTACGATAAAGAAAACTATGCACAGAGAAAAGGTTAAGCTTGCCAGATGAATTTTTCTCAAAATTCAAAATGGCGGAAAATTATGTATATTTTTCATAAATATTATCTACTTCTACTATTTCCGTGGTACCATAATTGACCTTATGGTCTAAGTGTGTCGGTGTACTGTCGCCAGCCACTACTACGTACCTACATACCTCTTTCTACTATTTCAATAGCGGATGATCATTCAAATGATAAAAAAAAAATTTATCGAAGTATTAGAGGTTGGTTTGCTAGCCTTTCTTTCATATGTATGATTTTGATTTAATAGTTACCTGTAAATCAGGCCAAATGTTGCATCAGTTATCGTTCTAATGCTTTGATGATACAATTAACTTTTTGGCTTTAATAAATTGTTTTAGTTATCAATAATGAAACACTATAGATAGTGATATCGCATTGGAAAAGAAAATTGTTTTTCATTAAAACAACTTAAAGTGACTTAAGTTGTTGTATGAAAGAAAATTAGAATCTTAAACTTTAAAAACCATTCGGATTTATACCCTAAAACATACTAATAACCGGAGCAAACAATTTACGCAGAAAGTCCTGGAATTAACAGTTATTAAGTTAAATAAAATTAGTTTTAGGTTTGGAATATCAATTAATTTTAAATGTCCAAAACTGCATCTATTACAGAGTAACTACGATTTCATATTTATGCCCCGTTTCATTTTAGTCTAATGATAACCTAAAATTAAAAAATAAAATTTACAACCGAAACCGCTCTTATCATAATAAACTAGGTGATACTAGGTGATACTACTACAACCGTCCTTATCATAATAGACTAGGTCTTACATGAGAATAATTAATAGACTTAAGATACGACGAATAAATTGAACCGGCCCCACTTATATATTAATACAATTTAGTACAAATTTTTAACTGTCAGTTTCTCTATTCGGTATTTGTTTACATTCTGAATTTGAATTTTTGAATCTTTTAAACCAAGTTAATAAAATTACTACATTAAAAAGTGAAATAAGATAAAAAAAAAATTAATATATAAATATAAATACCTACATAATTGTATTTATTAATGTATAATTTACATTAGTAATTTGCAAAGTATTAATTTGCAAAGTATTAGATAGTTATATAAGTTATATTGTATTTATTTATGTATAAAAGTTCACGTTTTATATTTAGGTACAACACAAACACCAATTTTAATATTTTAATTTTGATTAAAAAAACTTAACAACAAGTTATCTTTAACAATACTTTTATTCTTTAAAACTAGCATAACAATTGAGTACGATTGAAAATACGATAATTTTCATATCCAATGTCAAAATGTTTGTACTAGATTTTAAATTATTCGACAAAAAAGTCTTATGTAATACCAAAAATGTTGTATTTATCGCCATATACGAAAACCGCATTTTTTTTGGTTTATAATGATGGAGGTGAAATTTTTTTTTTACAGTTTAATCAGATATTAGTAATATAGAATACACATTATAGAAGCTCTTACAATAAATGATTTGCCTGGTATTGCGGTGGAATTGTTTAAAGACATAATTGTTTTGAATTCAATAGAACAAGTGTAATTTCCAACAAAATATATAAGAAAGAGGAAGAGAGTTCCAATATTTCGACTTGTGTTAAGAAGAGCAAGGGTTACCACTTTCTACTCCAATTAGTCGAAGAGCGTGATTTTGGATTTTGTCAAAATAACCTAATGAAGTTTGGATGTAAGATTTATTAGACCAATCTCTTGTTGAAATATGGTTCCAGCTTCGAAAAAACTCGAGAGTTTATCTCTTAATCTGGATTGGAGCCCAACACCTTGTGATTAATTGTAGTATTACACAACAAATTTTAGTTGTGCTATGTCTGTATAGCACAACTACTATAATACCCCATATATCATTGGAAAAAGGACCTAATTGTCAAACTACCAAAGAAAGGCAACTTGACTTACTGCGATAATTGGAGAGGCATTACACTGCTCAACATAACATATAACATCATAGCAGCAATAATTCAAGGCCGCTTGCAAAAAAAACTGGAGAAAACAATTCGTGAAGAACAAGCCGTTTACACACTTCGGATAATAGTAGAACAATCAATTGAGTACAGAACACCATTATACATGCTGTTCATTGACTTCAAGAAGGCTTTCGACACAATCAAGCGTGTTGCCATATGGAGAGCACTAACGGACAAACGAACCTCAGAAAAAATAGTTCGCTTAGCCAAACGAAGAAGCCAAACTGTCAGTAATTTACAGGAGACAAACAAGTCCTTCCTTCACCACCTCACCAGGAGTCAACCAAGGATGTCCTCTCTCACCACTTCTCTTCACAATCGTTCTAGATAATATACTAGAAAATTATTGCAAGATTGCAACCGATATGGAGAAACAGCCAAATATCTAGAGCAACTAAACTTAGAATATTCCGGTCTTGTGTAAAATCAATCCTGACATACGGCAGTGAAACTTGGTTAACATCAAAAATTATTAACCAGAAGTTACACGTCTTCATTAATAAATGTCTAAGGATAATATGCCGAATATTCTGACCAAACACAATAAGCAACAAGGACCTCTGGATTCTAACCCGAGAAGAATCCATAGAGAAATTAGAAGAAGGAAATGGAGATAGATAGGCCACACACTCAGAAAGCCATCAAACAACATCGCGCGGATGAGCTTAGAACGGAACCCAAAAGGCACAAGAAGACCCCGTCGCCCAAAGAACACCTAGCGTAGAACCATAAAACAAGAGCTTGAAAAAAAAATATAACGTGGGAACAAGCAAAAATAGCCGCTAGAAACCGAGTACGATGGAAATGTCAAGTGGAAGCCGTATGCTCCCAAGAGGAGTAAGGAAAAAAAATTACATAACAACTAGACCATCTTAAGTATCTGTTATATTTATTTGAAAATAGTTTGATTATGCGGTAGATAGGTAGATCAGAAACTTTCAGTTATCCTGGAGAGACAATTATCATTAAATTGTTGTTGTTTTTTTTCAATATATCAACTATAGTACTTAATTTTTCTTGTTGCATGGTTTTTAGAACATTATTCTTTTTTCGAACTCAGAGAAAATCTACACCGAAGTTCACATATCTAATTATGGTTTAAATACGATAATTCTAACAATTCATTTTATTTTTAATTTAATTCGAATAAACAAAAATTTCACTTGGATCTACAAAAATAAATAGCTCATAAAAACAAACTAAAACAATCACCCATATTTTCTTAGACGCGATGAAAAATCAGTTCGGCTAATTATTTATTTATGTACTTGGATTTTTTTTTACATCATGTCAATTTAAAACTGTCCCCGTCTACGTTTAACAAAATAAAAAAAATATCACATCAATGATACTTTATCACGTCTAAGAGAATATGGGGGAAAAATTCGTTCTTCAATTCCTTAAAAGTCTTCTCAAAAATTCATTTTAGGTTTGAATATCATCTTTAGTAAATCTTATTTTTAACTTAAACGGTTATAATATTTTCACCACAGAATGGTCTGGCCGATACAAATTTATCATTCAAACTATAACTACTGCAGAATGCTATTATATAGTTTAAAATTATTAAAGTCCTTTTCAACACTATACAATCCTTAATTTATCAAATTCCGTTATTCTACTCTTTTTAAATAAATATTTATACCCTATAAAATTTCTAAAATGACACCACCTCATTGTTATTTTTCATACCGAGACCAGGAAAAACCAAAAATAAATATTTTAGGTGCCACTTATTTTTTTTTTTTTTTAATTTTTGTTTTATTTTAAAAGGTTATTTAAATATTTAAAATCTTCTCTGGTTTTATTGCACAAAACAACAATCGAACACTTTTAATTTCCCAATTTGATAAAAACTACCGTTAAGTTCTTAATTCATACAAAACGTAGTTTTTTAGTTTTTTTTTTATTATCTTTATATAAAACTGCCATAAAACTTAAACCATAAATTTAATGAAATTTTTTTTTTAAGAAAATAAATTTCCGACTTAACAAGGTCTAATGTTTTATATATATGTAGTTTCAAAAACAAAAATGAGTTTTTAGTTTTTAAACTAAAATAAATTATTTTTTTTTTTTTTAATTCGCTTCATTTTTATTTTTATAGTCACAAAATTTCCACGAAAAAACTATCTTTAGATACAAGCAAAAAAAAAATATTAAAATAACGAAAAATTGTTTTGTGAAAACGTGTTAAAAACACTTTGAACTAAAATAAAAAGTTTGAAAAAATATCGCACCGTGGAATAAAAGAAAAAAAGTTTTTTTTTTTTTTAAAGAAAATTAAGGAACATTTTTTTATACAAAATGGAAATGGAAAATTAAATTGTCTTATAGAATTTCACAAAACTGGAATTTAGAGTACTTAGATGAGTGAAAAAAAAAACACTAAATAGATTGTTTTTTTATGTATAGAAAGAATTACACAATCAGTTTTAGTATGCAACCACTCTTGATCCAATCCGGATGATCGAGTGGGTATTAAATAAACTCATCCAGGATCGATTTATTCAGAAATTTTTGTAGAGGTCGAATGAAAAAGTATAAACATTGTTACTGCAAACCCATCATTCGAATTTATTACCATTACATACAAAATATCATGTTGTTATGTGTTGAAGTGGATCGCTACCGATCAACACATCAAATAATTTTTATTTTTAAATTCTTATCATAAGTTCTTAATACTAAATGACAAGTTGTAGGTGAGAGTTGTTTAGTTTATGTAATGGTGCAGTTGTTTTTTAATACAGGCTTTGAATGAGAGAAGTCAATTACGGCCTTGTATTTATTTACCAAAATTAACATTCTTTTAATCGGTTCAAATCTACCATAATTACTTCTATGATGAACCAGGTGAAAAGATTAACGGATCTAAGTCGAGAATTATTGTGAGTACAAATTTTACTAAAAATAGGTGGAGAAATAATGTTACCTTTAACAATTTCAACAACGTAGGTTACATCAGCAATTTCCCTTCTTTTCTGCAGGGTGGCCAGATGAATTAAATTTAGACGATATTCGTAAGGTGGCAATCGAATCGGATCTTCCCAAGGAAGATTGGGTAGTGCAAATCTTAAAAACTTCTTTTGAATAATTTCGATTCTTCGTATATGAACATCACAGAATGGAGACCATACCCGGATAGCATACTCCAAGGTAAGTCGAATCAATGTTGTGTATAGAGCTTTTAAAATATTGGGATCAGAGAATTCTTTACACCAACGATTTAGAAATCCTAGCAAGGAATTTTATTTATTTATAATCATATTATTTATAATGCACATTAAAGCACACTTTTTAATATTAAGTAGTAATTTATTATTGTTAGACCAAACATAGAAATTATTTAGATCAGTTTGGAGTAGGGAGTAATCAATGGAAATCATCTGCATAAATTTGTATTTCACTGTTTTTAACCACAGATGCAATATCATTCACAGAAATAATGAATAGAAGAGGCCCCAGGTGACTCCCTTGGGGAACTCCTAAGTTGACTACGAATGATGTCGACGTAAACGTCCTAAATAAAATATTATCCGATCTATCAACTAAATATTAATTGATCCAGTTTAGGAAAAGTACCGGGAAACCTAGCTTTCTCAATTTCAGTAATATAATACTATGAGGCAAAATGTCAAAAGTCAAAAGCTTTGCTAAAATCTGTGTAAGTGACATCTGTTTGCAGGCCTTCGTCCATATTATTAATAAAGGCAGACGTTGCTTCTACACGGTTAGTTATATTATTAGGACAGGAGCGCAATGATAATAAACAGAGTCAAACACAATTAATTCAATTGATATTTATAACTGATTTTTTGTACCAGTTTACGAATAGAAGAAAACAAGAAATTATAAATACGAACTTATATATGGATCCCAAAAAAATATATAAAAACGAGTATTAAAACTATCTTGGAGTACTTAATTGCAGCACATAAGTTGTAATACATAAAGTTTCCTCCTTAATCGTAAACAAGCTCGTCCATAACAAGCCTGTTGTACAAGTTATGCACTTTAAATATCTTGATACCAATATTGCATAGTAGATATTGGTTAAACGCGAGACTGGAACAATAAAACAAGTCGTTTCTAGTCTCTGTGTGGATAGATGTTATCTTATGGAAAAATAAACATATGATCTCAGTCAGCAAGATCCAAATCTGTAAAGCAGATGTTAGACCAATTCTAATATATAAGTGACAGAGCAACATTTCATCAATTAGTGACCTACATCTTTTCCAAAAGTAATTATTATTCAATTGCAATTTAAACGTATCAGATGTAGTTAAATTGTATTTTACTATAATTATTTGCAATTCAGAAATATATTCATAATACATTTTATATATAATTACTTAATTATTTAAATAAAGTAATTTCTCTATAACTATTAATTCTGTTTTCGAATTTGTCAATCCTAAATTTTAATGAAAAAATATGTTGTTCAGAGCGCATAGTATAAACACTGATCAGACAAGGCACTAACTAATCAAGTCCTTGTCTTGTCTCTACAGGATAACCACTAAAATTATGTTTTATTAGTTAAGTTCATCACCTTACCATACCCCTGTCACACTTCCACAAAATGATTAATTAAGTTAGGCTACCATAATAGAGTTCATCACCTAGACAAAAACGTTTACACAATAATTAGGTCAAAATACATTATTAAATTTCGAAAGCCAATTATTAAACTTCAGCTTTTTTTCATATTTTGTTTCAGACTGTTTCACGTGATTAGATTTCATGTCGAAGTTGTAAATATAGAAAAAACACTTTTTTACTGAGTGAAACAGTAGGTAGAGAGACACTAGTTCGATTCCCGATGAAAAAAAATGATTTATAGATTTTTCTACCTGGTCTAAAAAAATAATATGCCCCCATTTCGAAAGCGAAAAGAGCCTGAACACGACTATGAATGTATATAAATATTCAAATAAACCTTTTTTATTCTTTACTCTCTTCTTAAACCGTAATTAAATTTCTTTTAAATTTTAAAATTTAGTAAATGACAAACTGGACTAATTTTCCACTAATTAAATTTAAATGCAACAAATAATTACTACAATATCACCTAATGATTACTGTATCAAGTTTATAAGATAGTTTTAAAAAAAAAAACCTTAAAAAAACTTAAATAAACATTTCTAGAAATTACAAGGCTTAATTTTGTTAATTGAGATACAATATGTTAAAAACGGTATGAAAATTTTAATTTTCCGCTTCCAAACAAATATTTAATTTTTATTTATTTGTTTTTGTTTTTTCAAGGTAATTAGAAATAATAACACAAACAAGAATATCATGGAGTATTATTTACCCTATCAAACTCTATATTATTTTCGCCCTTATTATGAACATCGTAGTTGGCCGATAAACGACTAAAAATATTTATCGGCTATCGTTTATTTTCATATTACGAAACGGTATTCGATAAAATTAATACGTACGATAGAAATAAAAGCTATATAGCTTTTTCTTAAAAAAAATATTTGTAATAAATGTCAAATTGTTTTTAATTTAAAAATTTTTCTATATAAAATTATAAACAAAATGTCGAGGTATTTTTTTTATTTGGATGATGAAGATGAAAATTATGAACAAAATGAAGGAATTAATATACGGAGGAGCATCAGAGATTCTTCTAATCCTTTAGAATTAGAAAACAAAATGTAAATTAAAAAAAAAAAGAAATCATTCCAATTTTGACATATTTTTCTTAGATTCACACAAAACTTTAGGTTATCTAAAGAAGCATTTCGTGATTTATTAGAAGAAATCGATGATAAATTAAAAGTGACGAAAACTCAACGTGCTGTTCCTAATATAATTAAAGTTGCAGCTGTTCTCAAATTTTGTGCACAGGGAAGTTATCAACTAAGTGTTGGAAACGATTTCCATTTAGGTTTATCGCAACCAACAGTTTCAGTTATATTTACTGAAGTTTTTAATGTAATAGAGCGATTTGTGTGTTCAAAATGGATAAACTTTGAGTACAGTGAACAGGATGAACGAAGTGCTAAAATATATTTTTATGAAAAATCAGGGATCCCTAACGTTGTAGGATGTTTAGATGGTACCCATATTAAAATTATAAGGCCGAAAGAAGATATTAGACACTTGTATTACAACAGGAAAGGGTATTGTAGTTTAAATGTCTTAATAGTAAGTGTATTAAAACATTTTAGTTAAGCATATTAAAGTAAAGTCGTTTTTTTAGGTATGTGATCATAGAATGTATATACGGTACGTAAATGCCAAATATCCCGGTAGCTATCATGACTCACATGTTTGGAATTTATCAGCTCTAAAAGCAAAATTTGAAAATGAGTATTGCAATAGAGAAACTTATTTGCGATTTCTTGGTAGGCTTAATGTTTTGTACTCGATTTCAGTTTTAAAGAAAATACTTTAATTTTAGGAGACTCAGGATATCCCTTAACAATGTACTTATTGACTCCGTATAGAAATACCGAAGAGGGGTCTTTGCAAGCGCATTTTAATAAGAAGCATGCTCAAGGACGAAATATAATCGAAAGAACAATTGGGCTTTTAAAAAACAGATTTCGTTGCTTGCTCAGTGCCAGAGAATTACATTACAGTCCTCAAAAAGCTACACAAATAGTAAATGTCTGTGTGGCGCTACATAATATATGTATCAAATACAATATTCCTATTCAGAATGAAGAAATAGATGATACCTTTTCTGAAAATGAAGAAATCAATGACAATGTTGAAAATGAAGGTAATAGATTAAATGAAGCAAGAAGAATAAGAGATAACCTGTTAAGGTTTATGTAAATATGTGTAACAACTTTTCAGTCATTTAACAAAATTTTTATTTAAAATAAAAAAGATACAAAAATTAAAATCAGAATCCATTTTTTACTAAGATAAAACAAAACGTAAACTAAATCTCAATCCATTTTTTAATAAATTAAAATTAATAAGTTTTATACGAATTGAATAAATAAATATGAATTTACGAAAAATTAAAAATTGTTTTTTCTATGTACTTCCTTATTATTTTTATAATTCTTTAGAAATTTGAATTTTTCCTTTTTAAGTTGTAGCTCTTCATCTTTTATTATGTACATTTTCTTAGTATAATCTTGAATTTTCTCTACACCTTTTCTTATATATTTCAAATCATTATTTACTTTACTAAAAAATTCGATTTTAGCTTCTACTTCTCTTTTTAGTAATTGTGTTCGTTCTGTTTCTACTACTATACGTTTTCGTGGCGTTCTCTTATTTTGTTGGCTTTCGTCACTAATATTTTCATTCATTTCAACATCAGTATGTCTTTCGATAGGAACTTCTTCTAGTTTTGCAAAATTTGTTTCTACATAAGATCCCTCAAGACCAAAAGCAGAACTAGAAGAATTAGTTGGAGGATCCAATTTCATTATTTTAATAACTGCTTCTTCTACATCCGTAAAGTTGTGGAACTTATTGGGACCACCGCCAGTTGCAAAAACTTCAGTTTTATTTTCAAGAACTTTTTTTTTAATTTTATATTTTAGATCATTCCAAACCTGCAATCGTACAATATTTTTTCCTTTGATTTGGCTGAACAAATAAATTTTTACATTAATTACCCTTTGCCATTTGTCAAAATCTCGTTGAGGTGGTCCTAAAATATTTAATTCTATCGCTAAAGTTTTCCATTTTTTGGTACTAATAACCTTAGAATATATATTTTTGGCCAGATTCATATCTTCTTCGAGAAGCTCTACCATTCGAGCAATTTGTTTTTTATTGCTTACTACTTTATTCCTGTATTTACATATATATATTTGTAATAAACATTTAAATTCCTAAAAAAATTCATTTAAAATTTACTTACATTTTTTAAATTATTTTTTTATCGTCAACAAAATTGAATTCGATTAAAAAATTATAAAAAACTGACAATTTATCATTTTCATAATACAGATTCAACGACTACTAATATTAAAAAAAAGCTTTTTTCGATTACGATAAAATTTAAAATTTACGATGTTTATAATACAAAGCAAATATTTTTACGAAATATTATCGTTTATCGGCCGACTACGATGTTCATAATAAGGGCGTTTACTTACTATATGAATAGTCAATATATTATTTACGTAATTAGCACGCAAGGTTAAAATTTTCATGGCAACAATAACAACAACAAATTTGAAAAGAACTAGGAAAACTAAACTGGTGTTTACAAATGATGTAACGGTATATAAACCCAAACCCTACTTTTTATTTGTTTTTTATTAATTAAAGTTAAAATCTATAAAATATGAGTGGTGTAATTTTGACCTTTTCAGAGCTCAGTGACACCATTATAATGGAAGTGTATAGTCAGGTGAATTCCAATACAAGGGGATTCATTTTATTTTACAATTAATTTGTGCAATTCCTTGTCTTGTTACATATCACTCTCAGTGTTGTTGATTAGATTAGAATAAGAATGAGAAAGCTTGTTTATTTTTTAAAAATTACAAAATGTTCATCCATTACTCATACAATTATAATCAATAACGTATCTTCACACCCTATCTTTATAATATTTGATATTTTTAATCGAGGATATTTTATTCAATTAAAAATATTATTCATCAGTGTGTAAATTATTTCATTAGATTTGATATACCAACAAAAGAAATTAACATAACTTTAAAAAAAAAATAAGAATGCTTAAAACTAAAATTACATATCTATCATTTTATGGCTTCCTCTTAAATATCCACAACAAAGTTTAAAAGAATCTATAGATGAATATCTATAAATAAATTCATTAACGACAATACTTAAAATTTTTAAATTTCTTAACAACAAGCATTTTTAATACCAATCAAATAGAAAAAAAAAAAAACATTTTATTTGCTCAATGGAACCAGAAAATTTGTTTTTTTGTTATTTTTTTTATTCCTGGGCTAGGCTTTATTGATATAATAAAGCTATTCATTACATACACACACTCATAACTTTTCAAGGAACATAAAATCTGTCAAAGTAGTAAAAATAACATATATACATACATACAAATAAATTTAAAAATATATATATATATATGTAGGTATATTATAGTATAGAATATACATGTATAACATGTTTGTCGTATAACAAGGTCAATTAAGCCCTTTTTCATAATAATAAAAATATTTTTTTTTTGCCACGATTATAATGTCGGTATTGTTTATTTGCTGAGGTGATATTTCAAATAATCAAGAATTGGTACGATTTTTTAAGTAAATTAAACTAAATAATATGACAGGAGGGTTGGGCGGGGCTAGAAAAGAATTTTGTTATACAAAAATGATATAAATTAAAAGCTATTGTGCTATTGTGAGCTTTAATTACCCATAGTGTCTGTAGTCTATTGTAATATACTTAGGATCTGCAATGCTCTGTTATGTTGAATAAATAAGTAAACATAGATATTAAATATACAAAAATAATTGAACTTAATAAATGATTTCCATAATGGTTTTTGTAGTCTTATAATTTTCAGCAAGTGGGAAATGATCTCTATTAAAAATTATACAAATTAAATTGACGCTGATGGTCTTAAATTGTCTTCAGTTCTATTTTCTCTTGTACTTTTCTGTATAGTTAGGTGATTTTCCAGTCAATTTTTTAGATATATTTACATAAACGTACACAACGGGACTTTAATAAAAAGCTTAGCAAACATTGACTTCGTAATTCAAATCAACTTTTTATTGCACATTTAGGATATGTGTCTAATCAAACACAAATTCTAATTCAAAGTCACTAAACAACAAAATGGGCAATTATTTGACAATTTAAGTTGAAAATAAACATTACAAAATTTTAAATTACCAATTACGAATATATAAACTAATTACAAATATATATACATATTACATACTGTTAGATTTAATATAATGCTTTATTAAAAAGAGAATGACTTTACATAAAAATTACTTATTTATATATCGCCCTTATTATGAACATCGTAGTTGGCCGATAAACGACTAAAAATATTTATCGGATATCGTTTATTTTCATATTACGAAAAGGTATTCGATAAAATGAATATGTACGATAGAAATAAAAGCTATATAGCTTTTTTTTAAAAAAATATTTGTAATAAATGTCAAAAATAAATGTTTGTTTTTAATTTAAAAATTTTTCTATATAAAATTATAAACAAAATGTCGAGGTATTTTTTTTATTTGGATGATGAAGATGAAAATTATGAACAAAATGAAGGAATTAATATACGGAGGAGCATCAGAGATTCTTCTAATCCTTTAGAATTAGAAAAAAAATGTAAATTAAAAAGAAAAAGAAATCATTCCAATTTTGACATATTTTTCTTAGATTCACACAAAACTTTAGGTTATCTAAAGAAGCATTTCGTGATTTATTAGAAGAAATCGATGATAAATTAAAAGTGATGAAAACTCAACGTGCTGTTCCTAATATAATTAAAGTTGCTGTTCTCAAATTTTGTGCACAGGGAAGTTATCAACTAAGTGTTGGAAACGATTTCCATTTAGGTTTATCGCAACCAACAGTTTCAGTTATATTTACTGAATTTTTTAATGTAATAGAGCGGTTTGTGTGTTCAAAATGGATAAAATTTGAGTACAGTGAACAGGATGAACGAAGTGCTAAAATATATTTTTATGAAAAATCCGAGATCCCTAACATTGTAGGGTGTTTAGATGGTACCCATATTAAAATTATAAAGCCGAAAGAAGATATTAGACACTTGTATTACAACAGGAAAGGCTATTGTAGTTTAAATGTCTTAATAGTAAGTGTCTTAAAACATTTTAGTTAAGCATATTAAAGTAAAGTCGTTTTTTTAGGTATGTGGTCATAGAATGTATATACGGTACGTAAATGCCAAATATCTCGGTAGCTATCATGACTCACATGTTTGGAATTTATCAGCTCTAAAAGCAAAAATTTGAAAATGAGTATTACAATAGAGAAACTTATTTGCGACTTCTTGGTAGGTTTAATGTTTTGTACTCGATTTCAGTTTTAAAGAAAATACTTTAATTTTAGGAGACTAAGGATATCCCTTAACAATTTACTTATTGACTCTGTATAAAAATACCGAAGAGGGGTCTTTGCAAGCGCATTTTAATAAGAAGCATGCTCAAGGACGAAATATAATCGAAAGAACAATTGGGCTTTTAAAAAACAGATTTCGTTGCTTGCTCAGTGCCAGAGAATTACATTACAGTCCTCAAAAAGCTACACAAATAGTAAATGTCTGTGTGGCGCTACATAATATATGTATGTATCAAATACAATATTCCTATTCAGAATGAAGAAATGGATGATACCTTTTCTGAAAATGAAGAAATCAATGACAATGTTGAAAATGAAGGTAATAGATTAAATGAAGCAAGAAGAATAAGAGATAACCTGTTAAGGCTTATGTAAATATGTGTAACAACTTTTCAGTCATTTAACAAAATTTTTATTTAAAATAAAAAAGATACAAAAATTAAAATCAGAATCCATTTTTTACTAAGATAAAACAAAACGTAAACTAAATCACAATCCATTTTTTAATAAATTAAAATTAATAAGTTTTATACTAATTGAATAAATAAATATGAATTTACGAAAAATTAAAAATTGTTTTTTCTATGTACTTCCTCTTATTATTTTTATAATTCTTTAGAAATTTGAATTTTTCCTTTTTAAGTTGTAGCTCTTCATCTTTTATTATTTACATTTTCTTAGTATAATCTTGAATTTTCTCTACACCTTTTCTTATATATTTCAAATCATAACCAAAAAATTCTTTTACTTTACCAAAAAATTCGATTTTAGCTTCTACTTCTCTTTTTAGTAATTGTGTTCGTTCTGTTTCTACTACTATAGGTTTTCGTGGCGTTCTCTTATTTTGTAGGCTTTCGTCACTAATATTTTCATTCATTTCAACATCAGTATGTCTTTCGATAGGAACTTCTTCTAGTTTTGCGAAATTTGTTTCTACATAAGATCCCTCAAGACCAAAAGCAGAACTAGAAGAATTAGTTGGAGGATCCAATTTCATTATTTTAATAACTGCTTCTTCTACATCCGTAAAGTTGTGGAACTTATTGGGACCACCGCCAGTTGCAAAAACTTCAGTTTTATTTTCAAGAACTTTTTTTTTAATTTTATATTTTAGATCATTCCAAACCTGCAATCGTACAATATATTTTCCTTTGATTTGGCTGAACAAATAAATTTTTACATTAATTACTCTTTGCCATTTGTCAAAATCTCGTTGAGGTGGTCCTAAAATATTTAATTCTATCGCTAAAGTTTTCCATTTTTTGGTACTAACAACCTTAGAATATATATTTTTGGCCAGATTCATATCTTCTTCGAGAAGCTCTACCATTCGAGCAATTTACCTTTTATTGCTTACTACTTTATTCCTGTATTTACATATATATATATTTGTAATAAATATTTAAATTCCTAAAAAAATTCATCTAAAATTTACTTACATTTTTTAAATCATTTTTTTATCGTCAACAAAATTGAATTCGATTAAAAAATTATAAAAAACTGACAATTTATCATTTTCATAATACAGATTAAACGACTACTAATATTAAAAAAAAGCTTTTTTCGATTACGATAAAATTTAAAAATTTACGATGTTTATAATACAAAGCAAATATTTTTACGAAATATTATCGTTTATCGGCCGACTACGATGTTCATAATAAGGGCGATAATACGATATTAATTACAACTATGTAATGAGAGTAACAGAGATAAATACACATTTCCATGATGAAAATGATTAATAAATTAAAGTAGGATATCAATGTATGCATATAAAATAATGTACGATATCCATGTATCAAAATCTTTGTTATTTACAACACATACTATATAATGCCATTGCTAATCTCGTAAAGTTTGGGTGCAGCTTAAAAAAATATGCACATTACAACTCAAAACATCAACAACAATGTAAAGTAAATATTTATCATCTCTCATCATAAAATGCATTAATATTATTTTCTCACTACATTTTACTTTTACCTACACCTACTGCCAAAATACATTAAAAACAAATTTATTTGTTCTCTCAATTCTCATTCAAAACCAACTATTTTTTCATTATTATTGTAGTTTTTATAAAAGGCTTCAGACAAAACCAAAATTAGTATAAAATATATAAATCAATTAGATTTTATATGATATTTTTATATTTTATATGATTTCAATCAGAATTGAGCTGTCATCAACATAGAAGCATTTCGAGTTGGTTTATTCCAAGACACAAACCAGGAAAATTTAAAATTCGTCATTTCTAATTCTAATTCTAATTTATGGTATACTTATATATGTGAATATCTATCGCCTTAACAAAATATGTCATCTGTCAAAATATCTTTAGTTGTAAATGTTAAAATTGCTGTCTAGATTTTTCATGGTCCAAATTTAAAATTTTTAAACGAAAAATGAATCAAAAAGCAATTTTTATAAACTCTATTTTAAAGTTTCAAAATCCCAAATTGTTCATGTTGCTGTTTTTTGATTTTTGTCAAATCTTATTAAAAATATTAATACATGCCCGACCGATACGGTGTAATGCTAATTTCTAACGTACAGTAAATAGTCGAATGTAATAGCACTATGCTTATTAGGACCAACCCTGCTTATGTTATTTCCTTTTTTCATGTTTTCATAATCCTTTGCAATTCAATCAGAACACAATTTGGCAATCGTTTAAAATAAATTTATACTCGATGATAAATTAACTATTACTTTCTAAAGTAACTATCATTTATATTCTGGTTGATGCATCACTAATACGATAAAAAAATGGATCACGTCACGTCTAGCTGGTTATGTATTTCTCTTAGACGCTTGTAAGCAGTGTGATAGGAAAATTTATTATGTTGGTAATACTTTACTATCAAAAAAAGTAATCGTATATAAACAAAAAGCATAACAACTTTCTTATATAGTATTTTAGTATAGTTTTGGATAATTATATTAGTCTGTAATTAATTTAAAGTTTTAAATTATTTTTAAATAAAAATTATTACAAAAATTATATTTCATAAAGTGTTGAAAGATAGTAATAGCAAAGCTTATTGTTTTTCTCTTTTGTTTAAAAAAAAAACAACATAATTTGTATATAAAAATGTCAAAAAAATCCATAATTAACTGTTTTATCCATTCAAAATATTATTAACCGTTATTTAAAAAACAACTGAAAATAATTTGACGCGGTGTTTCGCCGATTACAAATTTTGAAGTTGTAAAAAATGACTGTCAAGTCACATGAACAGTTTAATAGGAATTACACACGCTGCAGTTTTGACAATCTTCCACGTGTCAATTTAAATTTATCTACAGAACAGAATAGAAAAATATCTCGTTGTAGTGCAGATACGATCACACACGATGCGTCTAAGAGAATATCATCATCATTATTGTCGTGTAACCCCATCTGTATGGCATAGGGCGGAAAGCTAATATAATCCAATTTTACGCAATTTTTTTTTCACTATAAAATAGGAATCTTGGAGACCTAAGCAAGGTTACAAGTTACAAGTGGTGTGTTTTATGCTTATCACATTTAGTATTTAATTTATCCATTTATTTAGTTATTTTTTAACTATTATTTGTTACAAATAATTCATTAGTTCACAAAAGTACTGTACTTCGAAATATAGATATCTTATGCATATAAAGAAAATAAAGAATTATTAGATATTTATTTTAAGTATTTATAATAAAAAGATATATATATTATTAGCTAATATTTTGTCTGACATATTGCAATGCTTTGGTTCACAATGTCGTTAGATTTGTTTCACATTTTAAACTATTTGGCAACTGATTAAACATTTTAATATAAAATTAAAATATTCAATTATAATATAAATTTTTGTTCGTTGAATTATTTCTCTCACATTTTCTATTTCTGTATAATTTCCGTTCAAAGAAATTTTTAAAACAAAATTATTAAACTATATTTTTTTAAAATAACGCTTTTTTTTTCTTTTTATTTTAACAATCCGTACCGACTTTAAAATCACCTTTGGTTAAACTTAAATATAGGTAGTTATTATTTTTTTTATTTTGTTTTTTTTTTATTGATTTTTTCATTTTCCACCTAACTACAATTTTGACCTACACTTTTGTGTTTTTTTTTTGTCTTATTATTTTTTTGATTCGATAGATAGACTTTATAAAATAATGCTGAGTGGTCATATTAGACATTTTTTTCTTGTTCGCTACACCCCCTTAATTTTTTCAATATCCCCACCTTCACCCACGTTCATCTAATTCCAATGAAAAACATTTTTTTTTTTCATTATAATAGACTCTCAGTGCTATTTTAATTTTCTTCAATATTTTTATTAATGGACTTTGTGCTGGTTTCAAAAGTGCTTTTCTCATATTTTTTTTTATATATTTATTATTTTTTTTTCCATTTTTCTATATAAACTCACTTTCATCTACTTTGAAATACTGTAATCAAAAAATATCAAGAGGAAAATCTATTTTCATTTTAGAAAATAGGATTTTTGCTTTATCGCAATATAATTTTTTTTTTATTTTTTTTTTTTTTTAATGTATACTTTTATATGCCTTGTATAAGAATGAATAGGTATATTGTGTATGTATTTACTCATATATGATGACAATATATAATTTGAAGTGGAAAACCAATAGAATTAGTTCTTTAATATTCAAACTTTAGATATAGGTTAAATGATAATAATCATAATAATAATAGTAATAATAATAATAAAAATAATAATGAAAAAAAGGTAGAAAGGCATAATCGCAACTCATATATGAATGGGTATATATAAAAAAAAATTAACAATTTAGGTTAGCCTGATTAATTTAAATATAAGATAGACGTCCTAAATTGCTGCAGATATAATATTAAAATAATTTTTTTTTTTTGTTTCTAATAATAAGATAATATCATTTTAAGAGTAGACAACGTGACAATCTATAGTGAAAATAAAAGATACATTGATCGTATGAAAATAACAATGACTTTAATTAACAATTTAATTTTTATCAAGTTTTTATTAATACAATTTTATTTAGACCCAACAATCTACGAATCGATCATCTATTTTTCAGGGTAATTTCTAAAGCCATATACGTCTTTTGAATTAATGCTAAGTCAGTATAATTTTCTAATACTATTTTGAACAGGTAGTCGACCTTCGATTTACTGATGCCTTTAAAATTTAGTTGGTATATTGAACTGAATATTCAATTTTAAAATTGATTCAAGTATTGAAAACACTTTATCAAAATTGAAATTAGACCTGTTTGTTATACATTAAGCTTTTTATGTTTTGGCCTGATATCAGAGAAGTATTCCGCAGTAAAAACTGTTTCTAGGTAAACAAGTTACATTGGAATGGAAGTTATATTTTCCAACAAAGGAAAAACAAAATTAACCATAATCTAATCTGATCTATTGAACAAAACTAAATATAGATTACATCAAATTAGGCTCGGGTTAAGAATTTTATTATTTAGAATAAAAAGAACTTAAAAGAACTTTATTATGAACTATTAGCACAGCTCATATAGTATCAAAGTGTAAAATATTACAAAAACAGACCCAACAACGAAATGAGTTAAAAGTGAAATGATTAGTGAAATTTGGATGTCAAATATAGACCAACATTATTTTTAAGATATCAAATAGAATATTTTTTTAAAAATTCAATCTATGAAATGTTATTTCTTCAAGTACATTTCTGTAAAGATGATGAGAAGGAGACAAATTAAAAAATCCAGTATGTACTATATATATAATAGATATTGTCAAATAAGGCAAATATGAAAGTTGTTAACATTACAGTAACTAGTTAAAGGTAAATGATGCATAATGCTACATTCAAATCGTTTCAATAGACTTCAAAGATGCAATTAGAAATGTATATTAAAAATTAACTATTATATATTACCAAGTACCTAATACAAATCTGTGCCAGCAAATCATAACCGCTTATGTCAACATAAGACAAAATCGATATAATCCAACACAATATTCAGAATTTTCAAACGTATTTCCTGTTAAAATTTGATATGATTCTGACCACTATCAGACATATTTTGGCTAGGGCGCATAATCACTTACGTCAATATGACTTAAAAAAGTTTTGTCATAATCGCTTATTTAACTTAAAATGTTTTAAATATATTTCTACAATTAGGCATAAAAAGTTATCATTAAATTGCTAAACGATTTTTTACATATTTGAACTATCATTTTGAAAGTTTCAAATGTAGATATTGATCGGTTAAATGGTTTATTTCACTAACATTTTAAAACACCATAACTAAGAACTCTTTTATAAAATAAAGCTTTTGAATTGCAAATTGCAAAATACCTTAAGCGATTTACACTCCCGATACTATATTTTTAAACTCTTATATAAACTATAAAATTAATTTTACTCGAAAACATCAATTTCAGACATAAGCGATTATGACTTGTTAGCACAAAAATATTAAAAATTATTTTCAGAACAGTCGTGCATACTTATTTTCACAAGAACAAAGAAAATTTCTAACATTATGATTTTCAAATAAAACTATTTAAAAATTCTTTTTCCATTTTCATTTATCAAAGAATACATTCTTAATTAAGAATATTGTGTTTGACTTAATATATTTTTAAAATTAATTAATGCAGAAAATTTACCATAGATTATATTCTAAATTAAAAATTAAACTATTTTCTAAAACATTTAAAATTTACAAAGTAACCATAAATAAAATATAGAGCACTTTATTTAAACTTAATCTCTATATAAAAGAATAGATAAAATGAAAAATATCTCATTCTCGGTTGTTCAAATTGAAATAATTCGAGATTTTTGTAAAGCAAATAAATTTTAAATTCATATTATGTAAAATAAGACAATTAAAACAAGATACGCTTCACTACAATAGTACAAAAGAAGTTATATTTTAAAAAAATATCCTATTGAAAGATAATTATTTAAACAGATCAGGGTTGGTTTACTCTATATATCATTTATTGATATTTTGTATAACCACAATGATTGAATAACTCTATCTAAGTAGAAAGGTACATCGAGTAATTCATTTTTGGAAATTTTAGTTTTTGGTTAATTCAATGAAATTTTGACATTCATTTGACTGATTTTCTATTCATATAAGAACAGAGGAGGATATGTGCATCATAATCGATTTGAACAAATAGTTACTACAATATTGTACAAGGGCAAATGTAATTGTAAAATATTGTAAAAATTAAACAACAGGCAGTATAAATTTTTTTAAATTTTAAATCTAATCATCTAAAAATAAACAAAAACAATAAAATGGCACTTGAATCGTGGCTTCAGCAATTGCAATAGTCCCTTCTACCTAGCTACCTAAAATTAATCTTCAAATAAAATTTTCGTAGTCAAATAATAACCCATATAGGCAATTATTAGTTATATGAAATAGAATACAAGATCTTGAATCTCCTATAATTAAAACTTACAACTTGAAAGATTCTAAAGTTAAATAAGGCTTAAAACTACAAAGGAGCTCACTCGTAGCAGACTTCACCCCTTGGCAACAGCATTTTCTTAACAACGAGCGTTGGACGACTAACCAGCACTAACAAACACGGTTAATCACAATAAGCCCATTTGAAATTGGGGTGATATAGAAAACTACAAAATAAATTAGTTTTTCAATTTTTCCATCAAGTGACATGTTTAGGAATGATGTTCAAGAGTTTATTTTTCCTTCACATTAGGCTCTGTTTTTCTCCAACATTATTTATAAAATTTGTAAATGACTCCTATTCAAGACTTCAAATCAGATGTACACCTTTGCTGATGATAACTCCCCTTTGCTACTTGTATTTCTTTGAAAGAGCTGGTAAAGTAACGCAGACTTTAGTTCATATAGAGCGAAATAACATATCTTGTTCTCTAGACAGATACTTCCAGCGAATTACAAGCCTCTGCAAGTGTAAATACTGTAACTTGGAATGCTGCAAAAGACAGTGATACCTCATATAAACAAAGCAAAATCCATCACTACCAAATTTTCTATTCGAAAATGTAAATAGCGAAAGCTTCGAAACCCTAAGAATACTTGGAATGGAAATAAGCAGTAAACTTTCGTGACAGAACCATATATTTTTTCCATTGGAAGGATGCTGGGAAATGTTTAGGATTATGAAACAGAAATACGAAATACTTTACATCTTCTATTCTACTATTAATAATATGCAAGGCAGCCACCCTGTTTTAAAAATATCTGTTTGGATATTGCTCTGACAAAATGAAAGTATTATACGCAAAATACAACCCTTCCGTTATTACAAATTTACGGAACTTCAAATTTACCAGAACTTTAAAATATAACATTTCTTTCGTCAACTGAATCTCTAAAATCCTACCATCTTATGTGCTCCCAAATATAATTTAGAAATTTTTAAGAGACGCATAAACAAATATATTTGTAAATTTTGTGTATACTAACTATTTTATTCTATTATATTATATTATATATTATATTATATTATATTATATTATATTATATTATATTATATTATATTATATTATATTATATTATATTATATTATATTATATTATATTATATTATATTATATTATATTATATTATTTTATATTATATTATATTATATTATATTATATTATATTATATTATATTATATTATATTATATTATATTATATTATATTATATTATATTATATTATATTATATTATATTATATTATATTATATTATATTATATTATATTATATTATATTATATTATATTATATTATATTATATTATATTATATTATATTATATTATATTATATTATATTATATTATATTATATTATATTATATTATATTATATTATATTATATTATATTATATTATATTATATTATATTATATTATATTATATTATATTATATTATATTATATTATATTATATTATATTATATTATATTATATTATATTATATTATATTATATTATATTATATTATATTATATTATATTATATTATATTATATTATATTATATTATATTATATTATATTATATTATATTATATTATATTATATTATATTATATTATATTATATTATATTATATTATATTATATTATATTATATTATATTATATTATATTATATTATATTATATTATATTATATTATATTATATTATATTATATTATATTATATTATATTATATTATATTATATTATATTATATTATATTATATTATATTATATTATATTATATTATATTATATTATATTATATTATATTATATTATATTATATTATATTATATTATATTATATTATATTATATTATATTATATTATATTATATTATATTATATTATATTATATTATATTATATTATATTATATTATATTATATTATATTATATTATATTATATTATATTAAATTATATTAAATTATATTAAATTCTATTATATTCTATTCTATTCTATTCTATTCTATTCTATTCTATTCTATTCTATTCTATTTCTTTTATGTTCTTGGACAGTTTTTTTCATTTCCTCATTATCCTTTTTTTGGTTAAATGGCTTAAATTCTCCGAAGGCAGTTAAAGTGCTTATCTTATTATTTTGGCCTCAAAACAAAAAAACACATATTTATAACTGTAAATCACACTACAATTATATCTATAGAATAAATATAATATTCTATATATCTATCAGAATTATAAATCATTTTGTAATACAAAAAACCTAATAATGATAGAATTTAGAAAATACACAAAATCTACCTCATTCCACAACATCAATTTATTATAAAATTAACCAAAATTTTCCTTCTATATTAATTAATTACTTTAAAATTTTCAACTCATACATTAAATCACATTTTACTTTATTATTGCTCAAAATTTGATAATTTTATGTTATGAAACAAAGTTACATAATGTTTTACACAATAGTAATAATAATAACAATAATAGTTATAATATAGTAACTAATGAAATTTACTTTAAATAATTACAAAATGAAAATTCAAATTCCAAAACAAAAACAAAATAAAAAGAAAATGAAAATGAAAAACCCCATATCAAAACACATCTTAATAAATTTAAAACTAATATTTATATTTACCATTATATAGTAAGTAATGCTTGTATAAATAAACATGAAGTATCAAAAATTAATATACAAATTTTCATCTGACATGAAATAAATTTGTTTGGTCCATCTTACGAAACTTAAAATGGTAACAATTATCAATGAAATTATTCCGAGTCAAATCTTGACGAAATTTATTGTGTGCCAATAAAATTAATAACATGATCTGTTTAACAAATAGTGTGGAGGTGAGACAAAAACAAAATTGGAAAATGTATGTAGAAATACAAACAATTATTTAACTCTATGTTTTAGTACTTATTGTGATTATAAAGTCTAAATAGTACTAGTTCCCAGTTTTACTTACTTTGACTTAATCTATAGCTTATTCTAAGACCGTTCAAAACAGTATTAAAAGAGAAAATCACAATGTATTTTTAATTCTTATCTTAGCAGGTCTTTTTAAGTCTTTAGACCATATCATTTGAAAGATACATATTTCACAGCATTTGAAGCATTTTGTCACCAACAGAAAATTATTTTGAGAGTAATAAATAATCTCTTAATAAATACACAACATTAGTGAAGCTTGTTTATTCATATAAATATTTTTTCGTTTTTTTACTTTCATTTGGAAAGCTCTAACCTTCTCTTCTAATATATTTGAGGAAGTAATGTCTCTTTGCGCCCAGTTTTCCAAATTGTTTAATTGTTTGGTGTCCAATTAAACTTAATTTTTTACTTTTGATGATAAAATCTTGATGACTAAAACGATTAAATAAAATATTGATGAGCTATTGAAAATGATCTTTACGACATTTTTCTTTTAATGTTAGTTTGCCTGATGTACTTGGTGTTTGTGATTCCATCTATTATAATCGGAAGATATGAAATAATACCAAGCAATCAAACACAAATTATTTCTAAATTCCCTATTGCACTAGGAAGATTTATTTTTAATAAGCATTGTTATTGAAACCAACTGAATTGTTCAATTATTTTTAATATAATCTGTATACAGAATAGTATTCATAAAATTCTTTATAAATACATATATCTATACTGACATACATTATACACTTCAAATGTGAAATAAATAGAATTAATTTAATGATATCCTAAATTACTTTCAATTGACTAAAAACAACCTTGCCTGTCATACAAATATCAATAAAAAATAATTAAGATAATCAAAATTTAATTTTCATTACTTCAATTCCATTCTGGTATCTAAATATTATAAAATATTGAAAACCGTACAATCTAAATATAGTTAGACTATAAAATATAGCTATTTGTATACAATATTAATCATTTTTATACATACATAGATATACATATATAGATCCCTTCATTAACATACTAACCATTTCATTGTATAAAATTGAAACAATACAAACGAATTCACAAATTATCAATAATTAAAGATTTTGATCAAATTAAATTCGAACTCCATTATACTATTTATATTATTTGTATATATTAGATTGATATAGGTAGGGTCAAGAGAATTATGATCTTTATAATGTGGTTTTTAAAATTTATGATTTAATTATGACAGAATCTCTAATTTCAAATTGATATCAAATTATTTTTCAATATGATAATAATTAATTCATTTTGACTAAAATAACATAATTCAGCATCTCTCATTATTGATTTTGAATATTTATAACATATTTAAATGATTTTGTAAATATTCAATATATATATTTATATTTATACTTATATTTATATATATATATTTTTTTTAATTATAAGTTAATACCAATAACAATAAAATGAATTCTTCTCAAATGAATTAATAATATTTTTAAAAATAAAATGGTGTAGAATATGATGTAGTCCTACGAAAAGGCAGGTAAAGTAAAAAAAAATTATAAATCAGTAAATCCCAGAACAAATAAACCAATGGCGAACTACCATTAGTAAATTTAAGTCAGAAAGGTCAGAACAGTCAAAAAGTTTTTAGTTAGCAATGACATCAACCAATAATTGAAAACTGCAATAAAATAAGAATTAATGGAAACAAAGTACGATTATAAGTTTATTAAACTAATCTGCACAATTTATACCATTACTTGAATTCATATTTTCAAAACAAATTTAGCACACCAGAGCTTAACTTGGGCTGTATTGTATTGAAATATTTTATCAATAAATAAAATGGATTCCGTTTATGATTTGTTTCCTTTTTCATTTTTATTCGTTACCAAAATCATGAAAACTAAAATTCTTGAAATAAAATTGATGAAAAAGAAAACCAAGCACTTGTAAATAAGTAAAGAAAAAATTTGTACACCACCCAATTTTAAATTTGGATATAACTATATATATACAAACTACAGTAATCCTAGAATATGTAACGAATATGTTGTTAGACGACATATTTATGGGTTCAACAGAAGCTTTGTGTTGTTTAGCAACTGTCACTTTGTGTAGCAACTGTCACTCTACTTTATATATACAAAGTAGTAATTTACCAGCTAACTAATTATTTGATTATTACATATTTAATATTTGACTAACAACTTATATTGGAAATATAGGTATCGATCACATGAGTCAGTACTCCAATTGTTTTTTATATTTCTACTTTTTTTATACATAAGATTAAGCGTTAATGACGTTATTAAGCGTCAATGCCAACTTTAACAGTAATTTTTAAAAGTAGTGAAAATAATATAAATAACTTATCTTAAAAGCAAACTTAGCAGTACTGTTTGGGTTGGCAAAAAAAAAATGGAAGACATAAAGGGAAAATAAATATTCAACTACATAATTATCGATTATATTATTGCCTTCAATTAAAAATTTCAATTCAAAACTGCATCCCATGTATAAGTAAGTCATTTTAACACACAAATATTCTAATTAATTTAAAATATAAAATTAATTTTTTTTTCTTGTTTTTAAATAAATTTATACATATCGGGTTGTTGTCTAAGATAAATCAATCAAAAACTATTCAATAACATCAAGGATAAATTGAAATGATGGTAAATAGTTCATATTGAAATTGAGCACGATATTTTATAATTTCCTCGAATTTCCTCGAGTGGGCGAATGTATGTATGTATATTCGTAATTTGTAATTAAAAACAATGTATGTATGTATATTATATAGCCTTTTAATATTCATGTTCTTACGGGCAGTGTGGTCAGATTGGGCTATTTCCCGCCAATTGGGCTATCTATTTTTAAGTCCCGCAGGTAAAATTTCGTATTGGCGGGTTTTGGGCTATTTCTAAAGCTTTGGGCTATAGCCTTAATTTTTAGGTACATTTTCTTATGAAATTAACTTTGCTATAATTTTTGCTTTATTATTATAGACAATGTTGGGAAAAAATGGAACGGTTTCAATTTCAACCAGATTGTCTTTTCGTCACTTTCAATAAACAACATCAATTCGCATTTGGCAATACTGTTTGTAACTTTGGATTAAAATTTTACAAATAAAACCCGCTTCAGGTAATCTCATGTTTGAGAGTCTATCTAAACTTGCAATTACATTACTTTGTTTACCTCATTCTAATGCTCTGGTAGAAGGAGTATTATCTATTATGAATATAACAAAAACTAAAATAAGAAATAAAATGAATTTAGAATTACTTTCTTCAATCTTAACTTTAAAAACTTATTTTAAAACAAATAATGTTTGTTGTAAAAATTTTCAAATCACCCAAGCAATGACCAGCAGATTCAATTCATTCATTTATTTCTCTGAAAACAATAGAAACAATGACGATGAAGATTATAATGGATTTGAAGAAGGTTTAGAGGCTACTTCAGAGATTTAAATAAAATTAGTTTTGGTTAATTTTTATATCCAGTCAAACCTATGCCTAATTTGAACTTCTCGATAAATCGAACTATTTTAATGATTTTTTTTATAATTTTTATTTCTTATATTTTTGTCTTCTTTATTTAAATGTGTCTCTGTTTATTTTTAATAAATATTATTATTATATATATGCTATATATTTATATTAGTTTTGTCTTTTGTATTTTAAAAAAAAATGAGGCTATTTTGGGCTAGGAAAAATTGAGTTTTGGACGGGTTATTTTGAAAAAATATAACCACACAACTTACGGGTAGAAAAGTGGCAGAAATCTACCAGAACTTGTGGATGAAGGATGATTTGTGTAAGTGGTAAACAGATCTACCAAAATTTGCAATTTCTAGTAGACTTGTGACGTTTTAATTTGTTTTTTCAGTGTCAACATTTTTTGATTATTTTTTATACAGAAAGTGCAAGGACATTGTTGTTGACAACGTAATTTTTGGATCGAATATTAATAAAATAAAAAACAATGTAAATTGTACAAATATTATTGTTGCTAATAATTTAATTTTCGGCCATCTTGATATTTCGATAATCTGACAGCAACAATGGCAGAAATCTACCAGGCTTTTTTTACATATGAACATGAACGTAGATTTTTTCGACAGATCAAATATTCATCAAAATAACCCTAATGAAAGATAATGAAAATAAAGTTGCTTTAATTAATAAACGTATTCCAAAGTTATGCCCAACAATGCATTCTAACTCAACTTGTGACTAATATTTTATTTTTTTTTTGTTTTAGTTTTTTTCTTTTTTACTTCCCTCTCCCCTTCCCCTTCATTCCGGATATATTTTTACCTACCCTTATGGCTTTAATTAAAATTTTATATTATAAATTGTGGTATTAAAATATATAGCAAGAACGTACAAAATACATTTAAGGTCAAGGTATGCATGCATGCATAAATCAAAAAACATCCTAAAAATAAATGTGGTCTTATATATTATCTATTATTTATACTATACATATAATATATATCAATTTAAAGTAAAATATTTTATGTTTCTAAAATCACAAGACTTAAATTTTTGTTTTATTGTCATTTAATTTCCTCTTTATTTTCCAAAAATTAAATTATGATTCCCACAATACCGTATATTCACATAATCGTATATATACCAGGAAATTTCGTTTATTTTTGTCTCCACTACGTTCAAAAAGAAACCAAATAGTTAAATTATAATACAAAAGATCGATATTTATTGTATTAAACAACAATAATATTGCCTTTTTGATTAAAAATTTGAAATTTTTCTCAAATCTAAATAATTTATTAAATACATATGTACACATAAGTTTATAAAACATTGTATAATCGTAAGCTTTGATAATTATATTTGATTAACAAATAAACACATCCTTATGTCCCTTATTTTCTATTCTATTGAAATATTTTAATCTAAGCTATATTCTCTTGATTTCAAGAGAACAAAAAAAAATTATTAAATCAAATTATGAAATCATGAGATTTCTCATCTCTCAAAATTCTGATACAAAATAAATCAAAATATTAAAAAAAAAAAAAAAAAAAACTACCGCCTGACTATAAGTTTCCATTTTATTTTCTATACATCATATTAAATCCAATGTCAGTACAATTTTTAAATCCCAAAAGATCGAAAAGATTCTATTTCCTCCCGAATAAAATTTCTAATAAATAATACAAAAAAAAACAAAAAGGGAAAATCTGGTTACTCAATAGACTCATGATTTTTTCATGCACACATAAACACACAAATTCATATATATAGTAACGTCTATACATAATCATAATTGTATACTTTAACTGCTTTTATTTACAAGATTTTCATTGTTTGTTATTCCATTTCCAATGAAAATAAATATTTTCCATTCATATTCAACGAAATGTAAATCAATGCAAAAATATTTTATTTATTATGATGAATCTACTGAATATATGTCCGAGTATATATATATACAAATACAACGGAATCGTACAATATGAATATTTAAGAATAAATATGACATTATCCGTATGCATATAAAGTTAAAAATATGTACAAATTTTGTACAAAAATCAATAAATGTTTTTGCCTTAATGTGATTGTGTTTGTTCAAGAAAATTCATCGTCAAGCCAAAAAAAAAAAAAATAAAAAAACAAGCATTGAAGAAATGTTTTGTTTTTTGGTAAAATTATGAAAAAACTTGATGAACTTTATATCTCTAATGGACATTTATGTTAAACAATACAAATTATAATATAATTAAAAAGAGGTTTTCAAATTCCATAAATTATTCCAAATCGAGTTGCAAGTGTTATAGTACCAAATATTTTCAATTGTGTTCAAATTTCTTCCATCGCTTCTTTAATTTAAAAAAAATTTTACCAAATTGTTTGGCGTTAACTAAGTGACTGAAAAAAGGTTGACACTGCAATTTCTCATTGTCCAGACCCTAGATCACATGTGGACTGATAGCGATAATCTTCACCACGTCACAAAGCATGAACTGAATTATTACTTATTGTCTAAGCAGACCTATAGGTGTAACAAATCTGTGATTATCTGTAAACGAAATTTCTGTAATATATGCCAGGTTGTACATACCCAGCCATCTGAACCTAGTTTTGGCAGAATCTTGTATGTTATTCTAATGTCCTACTAAAAATGTTGACCCAAGACTCCCGCTCTACAGTTATCAGTATTGACAAATCTCAGTTTCATCACGTACTTGTTAAATAAACAGAGACCGATTAATGTAGCCATTATTGTCCTAATCTTTATTTTATTCAGGTAGGTACGTAGGTAGAAGTAGCCATTCCATCACTTACTTCTGGAAAACCAATTAGCGCTTAATTGTGCCTTTTTGATGCCACGACTCGAGTGACCTATTTCTTGTTGTTGGTTGTTATAGGTGGTCGTTCTCTCGTCTTCACTATTCCCAGGGACTCATTATTAGAGCCACCCTGTTTGGTTGAGAAGATTGATCAGATCTATATTGCTAGGGAAAGCCTCACCTAAAGTCCGGAGTTTGACTCTAGCTAGTACTGGGCAGCTGCAAAGGAAGTGTTGAAGAGTTTCTGCTTCATTCTTATTCTTGCAACTGCGATAGTGGGGATTAAAAGGAATATCTAGCTTGATAGGTAGGTTGACCCGTACTGATGCCTAATACTCTTGCTATATCAGTAAGGAGCCTGGTTAAAAGTTGTTCGGTATTATTGATATTATACAAGGGCCATGTTTTCCTCGAGGACGCACTGGTATTTAGCCTATACCATCTTTCATTCGCTCTGGCCAGAAAGTATGAATGGATGCGCTGCTTGACGACACTCATTGGAGAGTGAATGTCTTCCTCAACGGGCCTGTCAAGATTGGAACCTTTTCTTGCCAGTTCATTGGCTCTCTCATTACCATCTATGTTACTGTGACCAGGAACCCATAGTAGAGAGATCGAAAACCGGTAAACTAAGCTTACAATTTCATTGCGGCATTGTTCCGCCAGCCTAAAGCATATAGTGTCCGCCACCAAGACTTGATAGCGGCTTGACTATCCGTGAAGTTGGTGTCTTTTTTTTTGGTCGTATGAATGTGTTTAAGACTTTGAAGTGCTTCCCTAATTGCAAGCAGCTCTGCTGTATTTAGGGAGACCATGAGACTTTGATATTTTTAGATCTTCTTAAAAAATTCCTGCACCTACTCCGCAGTTAATTTTCGACCCATCAGTGAAAATTCCTATATCATTTTCCCTTTTCTTTAAACCACGCTCCCAATCGGCCCTGGCAGGAAAACCTAATTTAGGCTTTTTGTTGAAGTTCAGTTTAGGAGTGATATAATTGGTTGTGTCTGGCAGCAGTTCATTTGGAAACTGGTCTATGAAATTACCATGGCCATATGGTCTGGAATACCAGAAGCCAGTTTCTCTTAGTCTGAGTATTTTATGTACAAATCGGGAGGAAGGAGATTTAGAATCACATTTAGAACGTCATTAGGGCACGAGCGCAAAGCACCTATGTTATTTTATTAAACTAAAACAACTTTATTGTTTTTCAGTTTTCAACTATATATATCTCCCCAGAATATTTACAGGACCTATTTTTAGGCCAGTCAAAGTTCACCCACCTTCTGCTGATCGTTTCAATATTGCAATATTTTATGAGTATATTTACATGTCGTATGGGTGTATTGGGATGTTTACATCTGCTCAGTTAACATCGATTTCAGCCCCATTATAACTAATCTATCCACTACTTCATTAGCCTGTATAGTAGAATAACTAGAATCTGAACAAAGCTTTATCTGTATATTCTACTAGGATTCCCAAGTAGTATTTTTTAACTGCCTACCAAAAACGCCTTAATGTTTGACATTGCGATGTCCACTCTGTATTCTTTCTATTCTAGTAAATTGTATTCGAAACAGGTTTTTGCGATTTCCACTTTACTTTCAACTACTTTCAATTTCCACTTTTACCATTTCAAATTTTTTCATTCTTATTACGCTTCAACTCGTTAAATGTGATTGCATGCACAAACTTACTAAATTACGAACTGTGAAATTTTTTTTTTTCATTTTCAAGTATGATTTTCAGATAAGGCATCGCATCATATAATTAATAAATCAAATTGATTGTCTTTCTTAAATTAGAATTGTGGTAGAAGCACTATGTAAATATGTTTAAAAAAATATATTCCGAAACTAAACTACTGTAACGACTGATTTACCTTATTTTGTTCAAGCTGGCCAGATTTGCTAACCTGTAAAAAATGATACCATTTTAGTGTAATCTAGAAACACAAAGAAAATATTTCTAGATAAAGAAAATATTACTAATAAAGTATTAAACGATTTTAAAAAATAATGGATCATTTACGTAGACCACCGAAATTACTTGGCCTAGAAAATATTTCTATAAAAACAATTCAATTCATCCTGATAAATCGTCTTGAAACACAATAGATATATATTTATTATTTTAGCTTCTAATTTAGTAAAATGTAAATCCTAATTTGCAAATCAACGATCTGCGACAGCAATCTTAAATAATATCATCACAGCGACTATGTTAAGATACTCCACACTGACTTTAAGTCGAATATAGATAATTTAAAAAATATTTTGTTCTAGTTCGAAAAATTCATCGTCACGTTGTTAATCTGTAAACTCCGAAATAACTGAAATAAATAATCAATTTTCAGCGAAACTGAAACATATATGCGTCAGGCTACATATACATCCTGAACATATATTTCACCATTGCTGTGTCGATGATTACTTTTTAGGTTGAACAGTACAGCATCCAGTGCATGTAATTATGTTGATCTCGTCAAGAAGCAACGCGTTTCGAAAGCACACAGTATGGAGGACTATAAGCGTTTCACGTGAGTCTGCAGGCTCTATGCAATATTTTAACGTAGACTCTTCTTGAAATGGAAGGTTTAAAAACAAAAAAATCTAATTATATATAATTATCTGTTAACGAGAACCTGTTCCCCCTTGGAACAAAAGGACTTTGAAACTTTAATCCTAATTTTGTACTTTAACTTATTTCGATGAACTTGACAAATTTAATTTAAAATAAATAAATATCAACTAATTCCATTCAGGGCCTAACATTTGGCAAACATCTATTTCGCCTAAGTTCACTTATCAAAAAAATCGCACAGTGTAAAAAGTCATTTAGCAAATTTCTCTTTAGAATTCACAAACACCTAATTATCTAATAATTAAAAAATGGGGGATTCTGAGTGAGATTTTGAATTGGCGTAGGACCTAATGACCATTTCCCAAAGATAGTTGTAATCTCTAGCTTTCCAAAAATATATATCTTTAGTGACGCATTTTATCCTTTAAGGACGAAAAGGGTATTTGAAAGTATCCTTGTTGTTTTGATGTTTTTCTATAAACACCGTTATATCTCTTGATCTATTAGATACATATATATATATATATTCAATTATATATTCTAGAAAGATAACGGTTTGATGCATATTTTAACATTTATTTGATGATGATTGTGACTGCAGTTATGGAGATTTGTTCAAAGTAGAAAATTTTGAAAAAAAAAAAATCTTAATTTGTTTTCTCGAAAAACCAAATATCTCAAAACTGTACCATTAAACTCTCCCAATATTTGTATACTGTTGAAAAGGTATATTTTTTTCTATAATTCATACGTTATATCTATGTCATAGTTTATAAGATATAAGCATTTACATTAAGAGCCAAAAAATGTTTCTTTAGCAAAGACTTTGTAAATTAATGTGGTAAATACTCTTGAAAATTTGGGTTATCAACAATAATAAAGTACCACATCATAGTTTTCAGTCAAGTACAAAACAGATAAAAACAGGGAAAGTAGTGTAGTCACTGTTTTATAAAAAAAAGGACATATCTTCTTAATCCAAAGTTGAGACCAGCTTATTTATGTATATTGCAGATTCTGAATTTGATGAAATTTTTGACTTGATTACAAAATCATAGGTCTACTACGCCTTTTACGGAATATTATGTATATGTTCCATTAATGTTATTTCATGTTATTTTAAAAAATTTCAAATGGATTTTTTCAAAAGAAAAAATGTGACATCTGCCATTTTTCACAATTACGTTCTTGCGAAACGAGTTTTTTGCAATGTTAGTTTACGTGAACTACGCTGTAATATTCCATAAACATCCCGTTCATATAACTGCCTTATTGCTTCATACAAATTCGATGGGATCAGAATCCTCAGTCCCAACAATTCCACGATCCCAAATAAACTATTTTTTTTTTATGTTTTAACCCTTAAAGACATGCTTTTTATTTCAGGTCCAAAAAATAATTTTTGATTTGTGTTTGGTACACAAAACACCTAAAGACAAATTAAAATTTTTAATTTTCTTGAAACAAAAAAACATTTTACATTTAGAACAGGATATAAAAGTGTAGCCATTATAATTAGGAATTTTACACCGCGTACGTTTTTCATTCCACTGAGGCTAATGATCAATGTTATCTGCCCTAATGTCTTGCTAGGGTCCAACTGACTTTGGATGTTTTCTTTTTTTCGCTTCGAGTCTCATTTGAAATTCTGATTCTAATTTCTTTTTGTTGTCCAATGACACATAGCATTTTAGCAACTTCAATACGGAAATTCTTTTGTGTAAGCTTCTGAGTAGTCTCATTGCAATTTTTGTAAAGAATCCAAGCATTTGTAAAACACAAATCGAGTAAGTGGTAAAAAACTCTGAAATATCATTTCTTAGATTTCAGTGAAGTTTTATGTGGGCCAATATGGCTATCTAATAGGTTAGCTCCCCCGTATGTATTTATGATACACATATATTATGTTTGAACAACGATATATTTTTCTTGCTTCCCATCATATCTTTTTATCGTAGAAATAGGATTAACGACGGATATGGTTGAAAGCATTTTTAGTATCTTTCCAAATTACTGATATTATATCGACATTATCAATCTGACATAAGTATTCCATTAATGTCCTTTTTTAATTCTTTATCAGAAGTAGGAATTTGCACTTCGGTATTCGATTTCTCCTTGCTGTTCCTAAAGCGAATATTTGTCTTTGCTTTAAAAACGTCATTAGAGGGAGAGATGTATAGTAATTGTCAAAATACAATTTGTAGTCTTGATTTATAAGCACATGTTTCATAAGTCTTATCACAACATTTTAACTTGCCCCCAAGTCAGGCTCAATTTTTAATCTAAATTCTGAATTGTTTTTCATGCCAGTATATATTTCGAAATTTTAACAAAATCCTGATGATACGCCGCAAAGATTTTAAAATTATTTCCCCATTCAGAGGCTTGTTTGGATTGTAAAGTCTGAGACTATGACGAATTTTCGTTCATTTATATATTTTAATTATTTTTAACTATTTACACAATGTTGGCAGATATGCAACGAACTTTAAAATTATTTTTTACCGTATTTACTCAATATTGCAACACACTTTAAGATTTGTATTTTACAAAAACTATAGTTAAACTAAGTTTTATTTGTCAATAGAAATTTGATATTGAATACTTATTTTATAAAATTCTTTTTTTTTCATGTACATTTGATTAGGGGATTTCCCCTACAATTTTAAATAAATATCTTCAAAATAACGATTACAGTCAACATTACATAAATTTAAATATTTTACCATAAAATACCCTATACCTTAGGAAATTTTGTAAACACGTTTAAACATAATCTAATACAAAATCCTTTTTTAACTAAACCTAAATAATAATGATCTCGAAGCAATAATTACACGAATTTTAAATTGATATTGCATATATGCAACAGTATGCATTTAAGGGTTAAAATTTTCTTATTTTTTGTCACAATCAAATCCACATAACTAAATTACTTCAAATTGTACAGCACTATTTTACTTGACTAGCAGTGCAGTATTTATATTTATTTTTGGATAAGTATCAATATACAATATGTCAGTTGTACATGTACATTTTGTCTGTATCTAGTTCTAGTACTAAATTTGCCATAAATTTAGAATATTATATTTTAAAAATATGTTATTAAAGATTAGGTAGTTATTAAAGCCATTATAATGTAATATAACTACTTTTAAAACTATATTAAACATTTTTTTTCTGTTGTAATATGTTTATAATTTGAGAATTACTATTTATTACAAAATCCATAATATTATATTCAAAAATTAATGAGTTAGTTTTCTAATGATAAATTAACAACCGCCCCTAAATATTCGATATCTTTTATAAACAAAACGTTAATTATATTTAAGGGTTTTTTCTGTTCAACAATACTATTATTTTAAAAATCACTAACGCAAAGCTTCAGTTAATGATTATACATTCTATATTATATACATACAATATACTTACATATAGATGTGTATATAATATTGGTTTATAACACCCAAAATAACCATAGTGACATAAATTTGAAAATTATATCCGCCATGAATTTTCAGTAATGAATAATCATAAAATTTTTTTATTTATAAGAAGCTATAAAAAAAATTCTAAAACTATAAATTTCATATGCGTGTATGTACTATACATTATGTGTAGAATTCAAATTTTCAGAAAAAAAAACTAGGCTCTATAAAATTCCTAAACCTAACCTAACTCTTTAAAAAAACAAAATAATATTTTTATGTTCTCTAAATATAATGTACAACCCATTCAACTTTAAATTGATTATCTTATTTAAGATAAATTTATATATACAATGTAATCTATGTATATTTAGAGGAAGTGACGAAAGAAAACGAACAGATCTTATTGGCGGTACAGGTAAATAATTATTTCAGAATTAATTATATTTAATTTTTCCATCTAATTGATAATTCATATTTTAATTAATATTTTTAATCATCACACATAGTGCAGAACTTCTCCCACCAGGAGTATCTGAAGAAGATGAAAATATGCTTCAACGCGCTCAATCACAATCATTTGAATAATAATTAATCAGGACGAACGTGAAAAATCACTAAAAATAATTTACATTCAGAACCTCTAATTAATCGTAAATGATCTGGATCGAATAGAATAAAACCTATTTCTATTACAAACAATTGTAAAACCGTTCAATGAAAAAACTACTGAAAGTCCTACAAAAGATATGTTTTTAATTCAAAAAATTGGATTTGTCCGTTTAAAAATAACTGCTGGTCGACATCAGACGAGTTTTTCCACCAGTTCAGTGTCAAAAATTGTCGAGGTTTTATTAATGTGGATAATTGGTTTTTGTCATGTGTTTGTATTGTCATAATCTAAATGTCGTTAATGTCATGTTAGATTTGGTTTTATCAATTTATTTCTTTCTTTTGCCTTATTTATATAAATTTTTAAATCTTTTGATATTTATTAACTAATACAAAAGAACACCAACATAATATTAACTATGCATATTCTTTGTTAATACACATAAATTGAATATTGAACAAATAATATAATGGGACGTGAACATGCCATATGTATTTGCCTGCATTTCACTTGACTGAATATGCTGGATACTGGATATGATAAATGTAATAAATATATATGCGAGATTCTGAGTTAGGAGAAATTTTAGAGTTGGATTCAAAATCAAAGTTCTATGCCTCTTACAGAATATATAAATTTTTATAAAAATTATTTTTATTATATCATAGCCGCTGTTGGATACAAAACTAAGAATAACGGATTTTTCCAGAATATTTATTTAAAACATTTTTATGCGTAGTCGCTGTTAATACAAATAAAATGATTGAATTCGAAAACACTAAATGAATTAAGGTCGGATTATGGAATTTTGGTATTTTGGGATTTCGAATATCGGTATTTTGCGGCTTTGGATTTGGTATTTAAGATTTCGTGGCCAAAATAAAAATTATAGTACAAATATTTGCAGTCAAATGAAATAGAGGCATGGGATAGTAACCAACATTTGACGCTGAACCACAACTTACGAAAACAATTTTAGTACTATTAGTACTAAAAAATGAAACACTGAAACTGAACCGTATAATTATGTGGACATCATTTGTTGTTGTATTTACATGTAAATTATTAAGATCCAGATATTGACCAGATATTGATATGAAAAAAAATATTAATTTTATCATTTCAATTTCATTACAAGTAAAGTGTTAGTTAGTTTAAATCCCACAATGAAAGTGAACCGCCACCCCAAACGTAAGTACGTAACCGAGAAAAATATATATAGAAAAAGAACTGGTTCGGTACGATAATCCAAAAAGAGAAAACTGTTTTTTTATACATAGCCAAAACACCAATTCACCTTTTATACCGATTGGTTCCTTCGTCACTTATCTTTGGATAACAGATTGAACCTAACTTTTTCATTTAATTAACTAAGTTAAGTCTTGAATATTTAATGTAAATTAGCTTTTGGTTTTGATGATGAAATAAAGTCTTTTTATTATTATTGTTTCGGTTGACTAAGGTGTGAAAATAAAATTAGGAAAGAAGAAAGTTGAAAGGGAAGGGGGACAATTACAAACGAAGTTGTTAATTTTCGTCTTGAATGTATGTGGGTCATAAATATAGAATTTATCATGTTTGGGGAACATATAAGATGGAATTTGGTTCCACATTCGAGATATTGAGGTTATAAACGGATTTCAATAACTTTTTTTCTGCCATCTAAGGATTTCTACAGTGTGTATAGGGATGAGCACATCTTAAATTCCAAAAATCAAAATATTCTCGAAAAAGGCGTATTGTACCAGTACCGAAAATATTTCTTAAAAACAATAACAAACCTCTCAACACTTTTCGTTAACATTTTCAATCCATACAAAATTTAATAATTTATTTTCTAAACTCACTGTACACATTACAATATATGCCTAACACCAATGGTAATTGTTAGGATAACTAGAGTGAACACAACATGTATCAAATTAAAAACAAAAAACAGTAAATTTACCACCATTTTCCAATAAAGCCATTAAATGACTATAAAAGACACAACATGCGAAAAAGGAATACTCCTCATCCAAACAAAAAAAAAAAAAAACAAATAACAGTAAATGAACGAGCACGTTTTGTTTTAATTCCATAAACAAAACAAAAAAACAAAAACAAAAAAAACAATGAATGCTTTTATGTTTATGTACTTATATACCCGTCATATAATGTACATATACCTATTACATATATATTTTATAATATGTACCTAAAATAGAAGCTGGTCATTAATAGACAGTCGCCTTTTATTATAAATTTATCTTTAAAGACAAAATGAAAATAACTACTATTATTTAACTTTTATTTATACTTCTCTCTTTTTCTATCTCTTTTTCTCTTATTAGTCTAGTAAATTTTCTTATGCTTACATAAGAAAATAAATGTCTTATTTTCAACTCTCGGTTTCTTGCTTTAAATTTACTTAAGAAAAGTTTTAAAATCGATTTTACTTAAATCAAAAAAAAAATTCTCTATTATTTTATACGATATTATTTTACTGTTATAACAAAGCTCAAGTTAACGGATATTATATTCTAAATATTTTTACTACAACAATAATAACAAAACATGATGTTGGAAAATGCCAATGAAAAACTAAAAACCAAGTTTGTAGAAAAATTTCTTTAATATTTTATATTTGAGGTTTGAATGCTGTGGTTTTTACATTACTCTTGTGATTGTGTCGTCATAACCAAATTTTTATTGCGTTTTTATTTTATTTAGTTATTTTAATATTTTTTTTTTTCATTTGGAATTTTTATTACGCTACCATCAGTACTGACTAAGAGTAAAACAACTGTCAGCAATAAGATTGTACTCGTATAATAATTTTTCTTTGCTTGTTGTTGTTGTTGTTGTTGTTTTGTTGAGAATGTAATAAATGAATTTGCAGTAGCTTTAGAAACATCAACCATTAAAAAAATCTACAAAACCGTTTGTTGTTGTTGTTGTTGCTATTATTGTGTTCTTCAATTCCATCTCGTTCTTTCGTATTGCAATTTATTAAATTTATTATTAAACAAATTTGTACATAAATTGTTATGTGAAATTTATAATTTTCAGGTTTTAGTTTTGCAAATTCCTTTTTATTATGCAATAAAATGTAAAGAAACTATGTAGATAATATAATGTTGGTCGTCGTATACAAATATGAATATTCAATTTCTATGCCATTTTTATGATTCAGTTTTACAAATATAAGCTTTAGTATGACTTCTCGAATTAACTACCGCAATTTATACAATTTCAAAATTGCAACTGAGAATTACAAAATCAAATACTCTATGTTAAAAATGGAGTTAAATATAATTCTTCTGAAATTTATTGGTTTGGTAATATTTGTTAAGCTCATCATCATCATCATTGTTCTGTTATTCCGATGGAGATATGGAGTAAAGGACGGAAAATGAAATATATAAAATAAGCAGTAACATTGTTTCACTAATCTTTAATAATTTATCTAACACCTCTATGAATTTTGCCAATTCTGACACCAACATCGATTTACTGTAAACATAATTAAAATCGACAAACACGAGAAGAGCAGAAATAATAGCCAATATTGATACAAACGTATTTGTTTGTTTTATGGAGCATGTATAAATACACTCGTTTAATTTCGACACTATTCCAATAAAAATTTTAAATATCAATCAATCTAAAGAGCGAACTTCGAAAAGACCACATTTTTTACTAACCGGATCCACAGATATTCAAAATTACTCTCTTATTACGAACGGATTTCTTTTCAGTTAGAAATTTGACACAACCAGAAGTCACGAACAATTTTCTAACATTATTGCAAAAATCTAATCATGGGATCGCTTTCATCCAACAATAAATTGGCAGAAAATAAAGAAGAATTAAACTCCGATTACGAATGATGATTCTCTTAAGTCGGAAACTCGACAAAGCCAGCAGTCAGGGCCAATTTTCTAACATCAATGTAAATATCTAATCACGTAATCGTTTCCATCCAAGCATAAATTGGAAAAAAATAAAGAAAAATTTAACTCCGATTACGAGCGAATTCTCTCAATTTGGAAATTCGGCACAGCCAGAAGTCAGGAACAATTTTCTAACATCAATGCAAATATCTAATCACGTAATCGCTTAAATCCGAATCAAATTGGCAGAAAATGAATCAGAATTAAACTTCAATTAGGAGCGGATTCTCTCCAGTTGAAAATCCGACACAATGAAAAGCCAGGAACAATCGTCCCGCATCATTGCAAAATTCATGTGATTGCTTAAATACAGAAGTAAACTGGCAAAAAATGGAAAAAAATTGTACTCCGATTACGAGTGAATTCTCTTCAGTTGAAGATCTGATACAGCCAGAGGTCATGAACAATTCTACAAAGTTATTGCAAATATGGAATCACATGATTGTTTACATCCAGAAAGAATTTGGCAGAAAATAAAGAACAATTAGACTTCGATTAGAAGCGGATTCCTTCCACTGGGAAATCTAACCCAGCCAGAAGCCAGGAACAATTTTCCAAAAACATTGCTCTAAACAGGCGATCGCTTAGAGACAGAAGTGAAGTGGCAGAAAAAAGATCAAAACTACCCACCATAAGATTCGCAATTCTTTCTTATTAGTTCTGAGCAAAACAGTTTACAGCAACGTACAATAACTTAATAATAGGATAATTAATTTCCAAACCCATAAAAATTATTAATTAAAAAAATAATGAATTCATGAAATAAAATTATCCCATTGCATTGCAATTTTCCAAAATTTTAAATAAGGCGATTTAAAAAATAACGGAACCTACCGAATTTGCAATAAAAGAAAATCCTTCCCGGAACAATTTACAAATTCATATTTTTATAATATACAAATGTATTCATATTGATATTACATTTATGTATTAATAATGTGTTATATACAATATATATACAATGTATCATTGTAATATCAAAACAAAAAATAAAAAACAATTTTTTTTTATAATTTTGTTTTGTTTTATTTTTCCTTTTATTCCATAAACAACAATCCATTAAGTCTAAAATCCGATTTTCATACACATACATACATAATAATATTTATTTTTACATCATATTAATAAGTAATATGGTATGTAGAACAGAGCGAGTCTACCAAACCAACCAAATTTTCTTAAACATATCCATAATGAGTATACACATATATATATATATATACAATATTGTTATGTTATTCTTTTCCACAAAAACAAACCAATGAATAATTTATTCTCTCTACATACAAATACATTCATATCCTTGCACTCTATACAAACATTCATATTATTACAATATATATATATATATATATATATATATGATATTTGAACAAATAGTGAAAAACGCGAACTTATATACCAACATTGAAAACAATTTTCATTTTGTTATACTTTTTTTTTCAAAATTATCTTTTTTCACTGAAAGTGTATTATGCCACAATAACCAAACCAAGAAAGGATGATTCAAAAAGAGAAAAAAACAAACAAAAAAAAAATGAAAAGGATATAATATATATGAAAATATGCAAATTTATACCAGATGCTGAAAGCATAAAAAAAACACCCAATTTTACAGACATACAAAAAGGAAAGAGAAAAGAAAAGTTTCAAAAACCAAGGCCCAGAAGTAAGTTAAGTACAACCAAATAGAATAGAAAAATAGAACAATAAATATAAAAAAAAAAAAAATTTAGGAAACAACCATGAAAAAAATTCAAATTTTATTTTTTCCATTTTTCCATCGGGACTAGTAAATTGGGATTAAAATTAAAGAAAACAAAAAACTAAAGTCTAACCCATACTAAATTTAATATCCATGAAAGTCTATGTAAGCTACCGAAAAACCACACTTAACACAACAATATACAAAAAAAAAAAAAATATATTATTTTGATGTCATATTGTGAGATTAAAATTTGTTGAAAATACAGGAAAAGTTAAGAAATGTTAAAGCTCGTCAGAAATTCAAATCAAAGCCATAAATATCCACAAAACACACACAATTTATTATTCTAGATTGGAGTAAAATCTTAGGATTACGTGTATAGTTTAGAACGTAGTTATTTTTGATTCAACGACTTCCAATTAAGTAAAAAAAATCAGCCTAATAAAAATGAGACCCTTCTAAGTTGATTACGATTTCAAACAAAAAAACTACAGATTTACTACTTTGTAAATTTCTAATTTTAATTCATTTTTAAAAAAAAAACTGTATTAGGTATATAATAAACTTCTATAAATAATGCAATACATATTGTCTCACCATTATTGGTTTGCTTCATGCCTGCCTCAAAATTATATTTTTCTACCGGGGGTGTCGGTTCGAATAGTGCTTTCGTTAAATGTGTCATTTGTCATTTACTTATTACTTGGTGATAGCATCACTCGAGTCGGTATGTCTCAAAACTTACAAAAACTCTTCAAATGAAAAAAAAAAACGAAAAATATCTTTGGAGTACGAAGCAAACGAAGAGTGAAGCGGAGTTACGATATGCATGTACATATCAAATCTAACAAAAAAAAAACAATTCATTTGATTTATTTTCCATTCAAGTAAAATAATTTTGATTTGTTTGATATAACAGTATTTTATTGATTAACTATAATGAAAATACAATTTCTGCATCTGTGGAGGTCGCTTTACTAGTTAAAAGAGCTTTTGTTAAGCTTTTGTTAAGCTTTTGTAAAAGCTATTTTTACATATTAAATATTTTTCAGCTGACATAGTTTCAGATGTGTCAACTTCTATTTGTGTAAGTAAGCCTTTATCTAACACCCTGAAGAGGGAAACAAACATTCTTTATGAGCGTATTGAAGGCCACAGAGTCATCAAAATATATGTACCAAGAACAAACACCAAAATAAACAACTTCCTGCTAACTCTCAATAGAGTAGACTGTAGGAAGATGGTGGGCATACTTACTGGTCATAACCACATGAATAAGCACATGTGTAGACTAGTGAACACTCAACCTACAGACACTGTCTGGAAGAGGAAAAAATCTCTACACATGTTGTAGGAAAGTGCCTAGCTCTTTCAAGGCTAAGACTCAGGTTGTTAAACGCACTACATAACCTCAGAAAACTTCTGCAGGATAGACCCCACAAACCGATTGGCCCTTATCAAAAGGGTCGAATAAGTTGAGGGTGGAAGAGGGGATAAAGGCCTACATGCCGGACCTGACATATTAAGGCTACCTCCGTTTCAAAAAAAAAAATCCTTTATCTTCTCTTACTGCATTTGTATCAAAAATCTTTTCTGTTATCCATCCAATTGAATTTGTATCGTATCTATCTGTGCATTTTTATCTCTGAAACATTTCGAAATTCCGTTGAATTTAAATTTAATCTTTCTTCTATCCATTTTCTTGAACTTATCCATAATTCCAAATTTATTATTGTATTAGTATTCCCACTACTTTTTCTTTTTGCATTCACAGAATTGGAATCTAAACAACTTGACAATAATTGGCTAACTAAAATGGCATTTTCATGACTAAAACCTCCCACCATCAATGAAGATTTTACTGGCATATAAATTTAATTGACTTAAAAACTATTTTATTGGCTTAAGTTCAGGGCTGAGATCGTTGATTAATTTAAAATCTAATTTTTTTAATAACTAGCTTAAATTTAATTCGCGAACAACATACATTCGTACATTCATACTTTCCTACATCTGCAACATACATTCATAATTACAAATAATGTTGAATCATATTGGTACCAAAAAAAATGATGATGAATATCGAATTAGATGCAACTTGGAGCTAAGTATCAGTATTGTAAAGGTTTGAAATGCTAAAATGAGCAAGACATGTTGTGATGATGAAGATAACACGACACCAAATGTAGATGTAATATCGTACAATACCAGGGGTACACCTAGATCAAGTTGACAGGACGCGGAAAGTTGTAAAATGATTGGAGTTAATGAATGCAGGATAGTTGGGAAAGTTGCCAAAATTAGAGCAGATGGATTGAAAGCTATAAACGAGGTTAACACTCACGCAGAGCTGTAGAACCAATAGATGATGGTGTTTGCCATTAAGCTCCACATGATATTTAAGTTTACATTCACTTGTACTTCATATACTGTGTGAAAACAATTATTAGGGTATTCATCCCATAGAATTTTATAAAAAAAAAAAATATCCTAATCCAGTTTAAAGTTTTTTTTGGAAGAAATCATAATTTACTGAAGATAATTTCAAGAATTCTTTAAATTTTGTAAGTCCATAATATTCAATTATGACCATATTCAAGCACTCGTTTAAGCCGTTGTTAAAACCACCTAGTTCTGATTAACGTTTTTTTTTCATTTGTTTTACAAATTTTTGAAACAAAACTAGCTGAGCTAACAACAGCTTCTACAAGTACAGTTCTAACTTGACATTAGTTCATTTCAAATTTTTACAGTTGATTTTTAAGTTAAATTAAGCCAATCAAATTTTATAAACTACTCATCATGATTCCTTTAAGGTCATTTCTAATACACTTTCAAAACTATTCAGCCCTTGCAACTTCATAATACCATTAAACATTTTTTTTATGTACATAATAAAATAGATAATATACCACGAATCTCATTACCTTACTCTTACAATTTTGTGAAGGACTAAAAAAAAAAAAAAAGAATAGAATATTATAATAGGTAAAGTTTTCCAATATGATTCAAAAAACTTTATTGAAAAAAATTTCTTTTAATAAACTTTTTCTTTTTCTTTGCTTAATTTAAAAAAAAAAAAAATTTAATTTTACAAAATAAAAAACCTTCTGTACACCCAATTTCATCGAAGTAATTTTTATAGAAGCAAGGTAACGAATTACATGCAACATAAGAAGAACAAGGGCTGATTTTACCATTCTACGCTCTGAATATGGGAAGGAACAGAAATCGATATGGTCAAAAACGCGGACACTGTAACGATGATTGCAGACAGATTAATCAAATTTCAAAACCGCAAAAACGTATTTATATAATCAACTCGAGCAGATTTTTTAAATTTATTATAAATTGGTCCGAATTAAAACGAAATTTTATTTTTTAATCGGATTTTTTTATTTTTAGTGATAATTTAAATTAAACTCACTATAGAGAGGGAAAAAAATAAAGAAATACCATTTCTTGACATAAAAATAATACATAAAGATGGAACCATAAAATTTTGTATCTACAGAAAAGATACTGCTACCCAACGAACCATCCCCACGAAGTCAAATCACCCACATGAACAAAAAATGGCAGTATACCATACGATGGTCAACAGATTGGTAACTATACCATTATTAAAGACTAACTTTGAAAAGGAAAGGTACTACATAAAAGACACGGCTATGAAAAATGGATATAATGAAGAAATCATAGACCATAGGTACCATCAAGAATAAAAGGTACTACCAATTTTAGGTCGACAATTGCTAAACACATAATTGAGGAACACCATTAAATTGATAAAACCAATTTATCATCAATAAAGGAGGTACACAAAATAAGCAAACTAGACAAATACAAGGGTACAGATATTATTCAATCTTTAGGGAATGGATACTCATCGCTATTTAAAATAATTTGAAAAAGTACAGATAAAATAGATATTTAGTACGGAGGGAATAGTATATAAAAAGGGAAAAAATGAATTAATATATACAGTTAGTCACAAGCACTGATGAAGAAAGTATGTTGCTTCCGAAATATCGATATTTGCAATCAAATATTAAAATATAATTAATGAAGGCAAACCTGACAACAATTAAATTATTTAAGTAAAAGCATTGTTTTGAACATAATTTTTTAATTGAGTGCTATACTCAATTGAGCGATCTTTACGCCAATTCGATCATTTCCAGTATTACAAACCTGACAAATCAAATTTAACGATAATTTTAAATGTTTCAGAGATGCTAGAACTAACAAAAAATCAAAATTAGATAAGACCAAGTGCACTTAGATTATTGCAGAATCACAAATATTATCCAAAAAAATCATACTACAATTTTAAAATAAACGAATTACCATAAACCAGCGACCATCGTACTTCAAAAACAAATAAGGTTCTCATTAAAATTCATGATTTCCATATAATCAGCCCCCATCGTCATCAGTACCTGAATAACCTATAGTTAACTTACCGGTTTGTCAAAGTCATTGTATATCCTTGAGATTGGAAAGGATATTGTATATAATATATTCTATAATCACTTATCGATATTTTCTCAATATTCCATCATAAAATTTGAATTGAGAATGTTGAAAAGTTCTTTTATTCCCATTTTCTACAGTCGAATGAGTGTACTTACCTGTAAAGAAATTGAAAAAAAAAGAAAACAGATTATAAAATTTATTTTTTATTATTATCATTGTTATATAATGTATATATACATATTATATATATATTACGAAAACTAAAACAAAATACAATGAAATAAAAATATTAAAAAGTTAACAGTAATTCAAAGGATATTAAAAAAAAAATTGAAAATAAATTCTTAACAAATAAACCTTAAGAACAGGGATTCCAGAAATAATTCAGTTATTAATTTTATTTTTTGGAAACAATATTTTAGATATTTGCCCTGTTGAGAATATTGATTGATAGGATTAGTAAATTAATCTGAATTGAATGAACGAATTTTGACAGAATGATACCGCAACTTTCTGGATAACATTCACAAAAATTGTATACAAGTAATTTTAATATAAAAACAAATTGTTTTAAACTTTAAGAATTGAAAAATTGATTAAAGCAAAAATATTTGAATAAAAATTGTTCAAACGAAAATTAAGGTGCCTATTATGTACATATTTCGATCGATTTTAATTGAATAGTTCAGCGGTATCGTTAGAGTTATTCGATTGTAATCGTTAGTGCCATCGATCGAAAGTGTTTAAAAATGCTGCCATTGTTAAATTCAAATCTACGATGAAAATGACATATGCTTGATTCATAAACGTTCAAATTCAAGTTATTATTATGAAAAAAAAACCAAACAATAGGTTATAACGTAAATGTACCTATCACCGCCCTAGTACATTATGCCGCCCGAACACTTTTTTTGTAAATACAATAGTCCCACGCTTCATATAAAATATGAAATATTTCAAATTTATTTTTGAAATAAAAAAAGAATATTATTTCCCCGTTGTAATGCAAAATAATGCACATTTGTATTCATATTAATAAATAAGTTATTGATAGAAAACTAAACTAGGTAGACATTTTAATATCGGTTCAAACGTTTAAAATTTTTTTAATTTTGTTAAGACCATAATAATTAAACTATGATGTTCACTTATTTATTTTATTTAAATAATTGTAAAAGATATATTATTAAATAGATTATAATACATACTTTCTTCAATTTGTAAATAAAAAATATTTAAAATTGCTAATTAGTTTTGAGCGGGAATTAGGGACACGTAAATTTATGTTGTACGTATTTACGATCGACCGGGCGGAATTAGGAAAATGATATATCGAAATAATTAATTAAGTTATTCACCTGTTTTTGATTATATAAGGATGCAGCTGGACGATTTTAAATTGAAATTGAACAAACTAAGCTGGACCTAATTACGACCTATTAATTTAATTTTGCATATCTCTTTTTTGTAACAACTAAATTTTGAGTTTTTATAAACATTTGTATGAAAAAGCGGGTCGGTAATACGTGCAATATGTCCTAATTCCGAACTAAATATTTTCGCTAAATTCATACCAAGTCGAAATCAATACAAATTCAATATAAATTCATACCAAGTCAATGTAAGATATTTTCACTAAATTCATACCAAGTCTTATATTTAAAGAAAAAACTATATTTTAATTGTTGAAAATAAGCGAATATTTTTTTAGTAGACGAAATACGCGTATCCTGTATGATAAGCATATTTAGTAAAATTAAAAGGAAAATATTCGAATATATTTAACAATTACATAAATTTTACTCTAATCCTTAAGAATAAGTTTTACCAAAACTATGTTTTATTTATATTATATTTTGTATAATTAAAAAATCTCTGGAATTATCTTGCCTTGCCACCAAAATTTTATTAAAGCGTCCATTATAAATTACCAAAATAATTTCTTTGTATACATTTCACAATAAGTTTAATAGAGGAGTGAAAACCATGACCATGTCTGGCACATTTTGGAGAAGATATTCTATTAGACAGTTACATAGTCTGTAAAATTGAGCCTCCAGTTTTAATAAACAGCAGAAGACAATATAATGTACTCGAAATCATACTTAAATATGTACTTTGTATGTACATATGAAATATTTTATATTTTTATTTATTTATTTTAAATGTGCATTGTTATAATATTTAAGTTAATTATGTTATATTGCATTATTTTTTTTTTGTTTGAAATACTTAATCGTTGCATTGTTACATATTTTTTAATTTTCATATTGCAATAAATGTATATATATTTATGTCAAATAATTTTAATTACATTATAACTATTTATTTTTTTTTTTTCAAATTACTTATAGTAATATTGATTTTTAATTATAATATTTTTTGTATAGTTTAACTAAATACTAGTTAATTATTTAAAAAATTAATTACTAATTTTACTCATAATAATTATTTTAAATAGCTTTTTTAAATAAAATCGTAAATAGGTACTGTGAATCGCAAATAGGTTCAAAAAGCGGAATTGAGTTCATACAAGGGCGGAATTAGTTCAGATTGAAATTGTCGACCGGAAATACGTACAATCAAACTATTTTGGCAGTTATATTATTTTATTATTTATTTAGAAAAAATTAAATTATAATTAGATGAAAATATTTTTTTTTTGATTAAAAAATAGTAGTTATTGCAATTTGAAAAAAAAAATTCAAAAAAGCTTATATTTTGCTTATTTTGTCAATTTAAACTAATTTTTCCTTTAGGGGGGTGGAAATTTGTGTATTTTACGTTATTTGAAATTTTTAAATTGAAAATAAGTCAAAAGTATTTAAATAAAATAGAAACTATAAGTTTTTATAAATAAAATTATTTCAGCAGAGTTACATTTTTCAATTTCTGATAGTGCTGAAAAACGCTATCAAATTTCAGAATAAAAAAATAAGCAAATATATTATATTCGGGATTATTCTAATCCACTGGATTTGAAAGATTATACGTAGGTTTTTTACACGTGAATTTAATGAGTTATTATCTACATTATTGAAATTTTATTTTATTAACAGTTTTGATAAAAATTTCCTGTTAAACAACATTACTTTTGTGGATTTATTAGAAAAATTAGTGCAAAAATTGAAATAGTCAATAAGTAACACTCCGATTCCACATATAATTAAATTGGCCAGTGTATCAAGATTTTGTGCGGTTTGTACCAACGAAATGATTTTCAGTGTAGGAAATGATTTTCATGTCGCACTAGCACAGCTAACTTTTTTGTGATTAATTAAGTTTTATATGAAATTTGCAGTTTATACTCATATGTCCAAAATGGATCAAACGCACTAGAACAAAAAAGTCAGACAAACATATTTTTATGATTAAAGTAGAATTACTGAAATAATTTATTTACACTAACTTTTCATATTGCAGTTTACTTCTAACTGGTCTTTCATTCCTTGTAAAAATTTATTTCAATAAAAAATAATTATGAAGAATAAAGTAAAATACCTACTTCCATTTCAACTTTCAAATTTATTTTTATTCCAAAAAATATCATAAATATAAAACAAAACACCAAGTGACCAAGTGTCATTCTTTTATTTTGTCCGTTCAATTCAAAATTAAAATAATTTGTACAAAATCTCTCTTTCGATGTCTTCTTCGTGGCAAAATTTTACATCGATAAAATTTCAACAATAATCTCTGAACAATATCGAAATACATAATGGCAATTTTGCATTTTGACATTTCGTTCGATCAAATCGTAATCGTTATACATAATAGGCACCCAAATATTAGTCTCAGGCTGGGAATATTAGTAAATTCATTTTCATTAAGTCAAAATATTTAAAAAAAAATCCAAATAACAAAATTTCTTTTAATGTGCATTAACAAATAATTTCCCTTAAAATTGGGGATATAAAAATAATGTCAGAAGGAAGCATCCACAAATCAAAGGAACCAAAAACAGAACATATCTTTATATAAAGGGCAATTTTGCCTAGAATAGTATGAGTGTGGAACTTAGATAACTTGTTCTTTTCCATTTTTTCGATACACTGTGGTCGGTTAATCAAAATTCAAGTTAAATATACAAATCTTCATTAGTCTATTATGTAAATATTATCAAAAATCATACAATATAATATTGAAGACTAGCGTCTACGTTTATTTGCCGTTCTAAAGTTGGGAACAACATAATTGTTTTGAACAAACATAAAGAGCAGAAAAATAAAGCACAATTTGTCACAATATCAACTCTGACATTATTAAGCAAATTTAACCTTGGTTTTACTACTTGACATTTTCCCCCCTGCGCTTGGGTGAGTAAAAATCTTATACAAAAGTTTTTCCCTGTCCACAACGACAGCATGTATCAACTATTTGAGACACTGAAATTTTATCTTACGAAAGTATCGTTGTATCTATAATGTACCTACAATGTTTTACAATTCTTTTTGATGCGGATTCTGCAGGTACCATCGGGTTTGCCTTATGGGTGCCAAATTTTTTATCTTCCGTTCGATTACCTTTAGTTTAATTTCATCAAATATTTTCAAACACTCTCATTTCAAAACCATAGATTGTGAATATGGTATCTGCTCACTCAAATAAGAATATTCAACTGAAATGTAAGATTGTTGTTTTGTACGAAACAAGGAAAGTTTCAACCAACATTACCAGGAAATTCAAAGCGTATATCAATGGATGCCTCCGGCGCATCATAAACTTTTATTAACCATAACTCATTTCCAATAGAACTTTGTGGCAATAAGAAAATTGAAGGCAAATAGACGTGGAAATTCGACAAAGCAAATGACATTAGATCGAGCATACTTTACGCAAACCTGACAACAACATCGCGAAAAAATATTTCGAATGGAATCCTCATGGTACATGCCCCGTCGAGAAGACCAAGAAAAACACGCTGAACAATAGTTTTAGCCGAAGCAAGTACCCAACAAAAAACGTAACCCCAATTAAAGAGGTTAGCCACAGATAGAAGACAATGGAAGGACTTTACTTTCGCTTTATGCCTAACGGATGGGGTTACAAGACAGTGGTTTTGCTTCTTTAATTCATTAATTTCAACATTACAATATTTGTAAGGTGTAATAATTCAACCCAAATACTTTAAATTTTATACGGACTCGTATACGGAATTTATTATGTCGTATTTCCAAATACGGAAATGTTATGCCGGTTACTTGTCGGTTTGTGCTTACGCACAAAAATTTCGTTTTACTCTTATTTATAGACAGACCACTTATCTTAAGGCAAATTTCTCCTAAAGTGCTGCAATTCGTTATTCCTATCAAATAATCAATATGAAATATATAAGAACCGATTTATACCAAATTGTGTTGTAATGTCTTAAATCTGTTTCTCTTATAATTTTTTCAACAACAAAATTAAATTAAATTTGGAACAAAACAGTGTCCTTTTCGTATACTCGACTTGGTTCAAAACAACAGTTAGCAAAATTAATACAGACGAATAATATGTAAAAGCACGTAATTGAAAAAAATTATTCAAAACAAACAAATTCCACAACGAATTGAATTAACTAAGCTCATAATCAAATTAATAATACCCTTCGAAATATTTAAAAAAAAAACAAAAACAAAAAAAATAATGAATTCAGGTCCGTCAAATAAATGTTTTTCTTCTTTTGATTTCTAAATTTTTTTGTCAATTCTTTAGAGACTTTAAATACATTTTGTTGATGTTGTAGTTGTTGTTGTTGCTGGAATCAAAATTTTTATTACAGTCTTTATAAAGTTTATTGAGTAATTTTTTAATTTTTTTTTCTTTTTGTTTTTGTTTTTTATGATCAAGTTTGAAATTTTCACCATTTAAAAAAACAAAATGTCGAAAAATAATGTACATAATAAAGAAAAATTAATTGAGGAGAGAAAGAGAAAATTTGAGAGGGACTAGACAAAAGATTTATGAGCTTAACAATGAAATCAAATCGCCAGGGTATACCAGACGACATGGAGCTTAAAAAGGTAAATTTGAGTTATTTTTTTATTTTTTTTTTTGAAATTTTAAAATATTATGGACCACATTTTTAAATGGAATTTTGATGTTTCTATTATGAGATTTGTTTCGTTTGTTTTACTTTAAAAATTAAAACAAAAAATATATTTTAACTATTTAAAAAAAAAAACGATGGTGAATAAAATGTTTTTCATTTAATTAACGAAAGAGGTTTCCAGACTTTTATGATAGCATCAATAATTAAATTTTGTACGGTATAAATTAAAAGGTATTATCGTAAATTATAAGTCTGATATGGTAAATATATGTATATTAGGGTAATTCACCTTTCAAGGAATATGAAATTGAAACAAGTCAGCTTAATATATACTATTCCGAAAGAGTACAGTCATTTTTTTTTTGGTTGAATGACAAAATTTATTTGATTCATCAATATCCCTTTAAGTCCCAACAACTTTTCCTTTATCCGACTGTGATTAAATTTTAAACATTGTTTGAATATGTGAAAAAAAAACGGAAATACGAAAAAAATACGGGTACGGTTAGCCGTTCAACAATAAATGGAGCCAGAAGAACGAGTGGGTTTGGATTTCATTGAAATAAAAGTAAAATAAATTTAGTATAATATCTTATTCAGTTTATATTATATATTACATATTTTTTTAAACTAAATAACTCTTCTAGTTTACTAAACTTAAAAAATTCATTATAATTAAAAAATAAAGAAAGATTAATAAAAAAACAGTTAAAAAAAATCCTTAAAAATAAAATAATGTCAATATTTCTATAGTTATAATATTTAATCAGACGTCTGATCGCATATATCACCTTTGCCCATGAACGTTGTCTAACTTGATGCTTAGGATATCCTCCAAAAACTGTGAATACCATCACAACGTATTTGTGTCTTTCCATTTCACTGAACTACTTTTATCGTCGCTCCTTACAAGCTGAACAGATTCCCCTTGCTTCATATCCTTGTCTTTGGGAAATTGCACATTTTTGAATCTATTCGTTTGTATTTGTCCGGTTCCATAAAGCTTCATATAGCTAAGTTTGCTCATAAGCGGCCAACCGATGAAATATCTATCAAAATAAATATAACTATTTTCGGGAATAGTTTTACTTAAACGTAATATTACTACCGTTCCCAAACGCAAATTTTTTTTCTGGCAGAGGCGTTGATATATGGTATATTTCAAAGTCGAGTACCATACAATCAGAACACGGCTTATTTTTCGCATATTGTCTTAAGGATGTTGGACATCGCACTGTAAAAGACACATCTATGGGATAATCTGTGTGATGTCTTGGTAAGGTTATTACATCGTCTATTATTGGTCTTCCCATAATTTGTTGTCTGTCTTCCGATAGTGGATTTTCAGCATCAACATAGTGTATGTACTTTCTCAAATCGAATAGACGATTTCTGGAAAGGTCTTAATCTACCATATCTTGTCTAAACCGATGTTGCTGGTAAAGTCTCATTTTGGGAAGAAGCATACAACCAAAATACAAATAAGCACCATATTTCATTCATCAAACGGAAAAGACTTTCCATATCTTTCGGATCAAACATTTTAAATATTTCAGTTAAAAATATAGAGAAAAACACAATCTATTTAAAAAAAAATTAAACGTGAACGAATTTAATATAATTGCGCATTTTAATATGTATTTAAAAGTATATGCAAAATCCCAACAACTAGTGTGACTACATAATAAGCAAAAAATATGTATTTATATTGAAGTAAATCCCAACCCACACAATCGTGTTACTTACTTTTTTCTGCCATAGCTCTACTTATTTGTACAAATTTGGAATTTGCAAAATACAGCAAAAAATTAAATTTAAACTATTTTCTACCTAAAAGTTACACAAAATTTAAAAAAACATATTATTTAAATAAAATATATAAAAAAAATACTTTATTACTTTTAATGACCCATGTCCTACTGCACTTCAACACGCATTAAACCATATTAAACTACTTACTAAAATATTAGAGTAACAAAAAAAAACAAAATCAAAATTATATTTCTATGTGCATCTGGTAACTTTTTATTGTAGCTTTAATACTACCCACACAAATGTGTTGGAGGGATCTTAAAGGGATATGGATTAGTATAGAAATGATTTTGAACATTAGGTAAAATGTCTCGCATTCCAAATATTTTTATAAGCTTTTTCTAAGTTTTTCCTTCACAAACAAATTTTTTACTCTTCTGACTATTATTAAGAACCGTAAAATTAGTCAAATAAAACAATTAGTAATTACCGTTGGATGTTTTGAAGAACTAAATAAATAAAAGGATGAATTTTGGAAGAAATTGTCATGAAAACCAAAAAACAGTAAATTTTTTATTAGCTTTTTGTCTGTTTTTTGCTGTGTAACAGAATAATTAATTAATTAGACGGGCAGCATTTAATTAAAAAAAAAATATTTAATAAGCCCTTGGAAACGTCTGAGTCTACACGAATGATCTTACCAATATTTATGGAATTTTAAAAATAACTTAATCTTTGCTTTGGCGTCAATTTATTTAGTACCAGAAATGTACCAAAATGACTATGATATGCACATATAGAAAACTAAAGTAGAGTGTCTACATGGATAACAATTTTTAACAATTAACACAAACCAACGGGAATCTTAACCATGTAGCTTTTCAAACGACAGTACTCTAGTAACATTCTATTATTTTCAAAGAATATTTAAACCTATATTATTATCATTGTCTCAAACCTGAATCTACCATTCTTAAAAAGTAATAAAAACTTAAAGAAACACAAAGACAATTTCCCTCAATCTAATTTGGTAGCAATAGTTAGTTGTGAAACTGTGAATAGTTAATATTCAAAGTTTATTAAAGTAATGATTTCGAGTTAACTTACTATTTTTAATCCGCAACTTTAATTCCACAAAGATAAACTACATCCGGTAAAAATCATAAACTTACTGGGCAGGCACGCACATAAATCAGAAAATAATCTGGAATAATCATATATTCGATACTACAAGAACCGCACTTAAATATTTATATTTTATTAGTTTCTGCAAGTTCGAGTTTTTCTCCTGTAACCACACGAATATATAGAAAGTCTAAGTAAGATGTAAAATTGAGTACAATTCTTATATGTGGGCTGGCAAGTAATGCGTGGTTGACGTAGAAAAACAAACTTTTTATCTTATTAATGATCGTAGTCATATTAACGTTATCTTCTTATTTTATCAATATCCTATATAGGCATAGGTACTTGTTCAATAAATTTAAATCTATTTAAGAATATATAAATCTATACTGCTTGTACTCAAAAGTTTGCTTCACGAGACACAAGAAGCGACATGTCATCATCCCCACACCAAAATGGAAGTGCATTTATTGTCAAAAGACCCCTCGACCCACAAAAATTCAAAATTAACATAATTTTTTGTGTTTGTAACTGTATTCCGCCATCAACTCACTTTCGTTTTTTCTTTAATTCTTCTTTCTCTTCATAGTTTGACCTTTTCTAAGTCGCAACTGTTTTTACTACACTAAAATTAAAACCTAGTATCTTTCTTTCGACTAAATTGTTTGACCGGGCATCGTAGACAAACGTAAAATTAGCTGATACCAGTATTATTAACAAAAGCAAAATTGATTAAAAACTTACTGAAAAAGAGTTTTATGTTTTAAGTTTTTTTCTGTATTTATGTTAACATAAAGTCTCAGTTGGTTTTATTATTGTCAAATAGTACTGGAAGGAATATACAAAATATACATATTTAATCAGTTGCAATAAAATGCATAAAAAGCATTAAATGCATAAAAAGTGTACTATTGACATCTTCTAAAAAGTTATAAAATCAATCAAAATGAAAATAGGAGTTGTATAGGTAGTCTAACACTATAAATACCTACTGATGAGTTCTAATGGTATTATGATGAACGAAACAATTTCCTAAAAATAAAAAATGTAATATAACGGTCATTATTTTAATTCTTAGAATGTGTATTTTGAAAATTTCGAATAAAAGTACGAATCAATTTTGTTGCATTTTATTTTAGATTATTATTTTAGAATGCTTCATCTCTTCGAATTTATTCAAAATGCTCACGGCTCAGTTTCACATCTGAGTACAATACCAGAAACTCATCTATATGTATTGTATTGACTTGAAAATCTTTTAAAAAATGATTTCTTGGAGTATTTTAAGTAAAAAATTTGTCTAGAAAGTAGTTTACTCTTAAATTAAACTTGGACTGCAAAGGGTTAAAGAAAATTAAGTTAGAAAAGGAATATTTAAAAATTATTCCCCGTAGCTTCAAGGATATTCAATTTGGAACAATATACATATTGTATAGAACTTTTTTTTACATTGATGTACCCAACTAACGGTCTTATTGTGTTACTTAACGTTTTCGAGTAATAAATAATAAAAAATGAATGTTTGTACCGATATTTTTATCAAACACGTTGATTTTCTCAAAAAAGTTCGCTAATGTTTTCTATTTCGTAATAGTTTTAATTAATTAGTTTGATTCATATCACCATCCTTTACAACTTCGCCATATAAAACTTTTATGTCAGACTTGCCATTTCACACGTAAAGCGATACCTATTTAGAACATTTTTTTTTTCTAAAATACTCCAAGGAATCAACCTTTTAAAGATTTTCAGATTGGAGCGGTCCACCCTATTGTGCAAATTAATATTTTTAGAAACTAAATCTAACTAAATATCATCAGCAAATATAAACGTTACATGTTCTCCTTACGTATTTACTTAAATTCTTCATTGTTATTTCAACTGCAGTTCAATTAAAACAATTCAATATTTTTTGTTAAAATGTGTGTGTTGTGATTGCATACTCCATTTAATTTCTACTTGCTGACCTAATTTTTATTTTAAAAATGAAAAATAATATGTAAAAATAAGAAAATAAAAAAAAAAACTCAACTTCTGCAAAAAAAAAACAGAAAAAGAAAATAACAAAATTTGTTACAAATTTAATTCAAAAATTTTTCTCATTAGTTTTCCATATTGGTAGTAACCGAAAGGGGTCACTGAACTAATGATGTTTTTCTTGACTTTTATTTTGTTTTTTTTTTTTCTATATATACATATTTTGAATATGGAAATTAATTTGAAAAGGAAGCACAATACTTCCAGCAACAACAACAACAACAACAGGACAACTACCGTAAAATAACAAAAACAAAAAAAAAACATGTTTGTATTCATGACATTTGACATTTAAAGGAAAAGGTTATTAAACTAAAGAACAAAAAATAACTAAATTCTCAAGGACATTAAATATCAAATATAAATAAAAACAGTTGGATTTAATAGCAGAGCGATATAACAGGAAAATAACAGTAAAATAATTGAATAATAAAGTGGTTAGGTTATAACGTCATAACGGACATGGTTATTTTTTTTTTTTTTTGCTAATATTAAAAGAATTTTTTTTTTTTTGTTGTTTTTGACAGTTTTTATTTAACTTTACCGTATTGGTATTCATATTACGAATTCACATACCGTATTATACATTTAAATTTTGAATATTAATGCTCTCAATATTTTTGTTGAATTCTGATTATTAGGTTTTCAAAGGACTAAAAATTGAATTTATAATAAAGATGTCTAGTGTAATAATAAAATAGTATAGATTAAGGATATTTTGGAACATTTTACTTAGAACAAGTTCTGCCTTATAAAGATCATCTACGGAATTTGGAATGTATGAAGATAATGCTAATCTATATAGCTAGTACCAGCTGCAGTGATCATATGTATCAGATAGATACATATAGATCAGATACACATATGCATTGAGTCACAAATCGGACATATACTCTACAACGGCCAACCACATCCCGTTTTGCGATTCAATTCAGTATTACGAAATAAAATCAAGCGATTTTGCGAACCAAATTAGTCTTTTGAAGGAGGATTAAATAAAATACATGTGTAAGGATGGAAATACTTGATGACCACAAAAAATTATGTTTCCATAATTCATAATTCGCTACGATTCAAGATGAATTCACTTCATCTGGAAATTTCGGTATAAGTGCAAGTCTAATAAAGGGAAAAATCTTTCATGAAGAATTAAGCTTTAATCACAGAGATGAAAAAAATGACACTATCACGGACGTGACGTAAATTTTACACCCTTTTTCTGTTGTGTGATTTTGGACATATCAATTAAGCTAATTAATCCAAAAGCTACGTAGGAATTTAAAAAATTTAATTAAAAATAGTTTATTAAAATTAAAATTTTAATTTTTTTAGTAAAACAACAAAAATTAATTTTTTTTATAATGAGCCTCCGAAAATTTTAGCCATAATTTAACAAAATGCAAAATTTGTACATATATGTATATAAACAATTAAAGCTTTAAGTTATTTAAAAAAGAAAATTAAAAACGAAAAAACGCAAACCCTACTTGAAACTGCCGAAGTTTCAATCGAACCTAAAAAAAATTACGTAAACGCAGAGATGACGTAATTTTTACCCCCGTACGTAAATTTTGCGTCACCTCTGTAATTCAAGTAAAAGTTAGTTTTGTTTAAAAAAAATCGTAAAAATCTAAAATTAAAATATTTAAAAACTAAAATAGTGTTAAATAAAGATAACATAAGCTGTAAATTATACAGGGTCTTCCACAGCATGCGTATAAGGTTTTTAAGAGGAGAAGGAGGCATTATTTTAGAATTTAAGAAAAATGTTTAACTAAATCGAGGGTGCTCTCTCGATTGCCGATATTTTGTACTTCCGGAAAGGAATTTTAAGACTGCAAATTGGTTTTTTAAGCTAAAAAATTTTCGAAATTGAGATGACGAAAATTGAGATTTTTAAATGGAACGTACTTTTTAATGATAATTCGAATTCTATGTTAAAAAATAGGAAAGTAATCGGTATCTATGTTAAAAAATAAGGCCAAATATTGCTCTTGAAATCAAATTCTTAAAAAAAAAAAATATCACTGCATTTAAAAAAAACTCACTTACCGACATGACGTAATTTTCTCTTTAAAAAACTTACAAATTTACAGACTTGACATAATTCTTATTATGATATTTCTAAGAAAAAATAACATCTTCACTTCACTTCACAGATGTGACGTATTTTTTACACCAATTCTCCGATTTCTCGTGTTAAACTAACAAAAAGAGGTATTAACCAAAACTGACATGTACAGTAGAGATAAATAAAATATGCGAATAAAAAAAATTGCTTGGCTTACTGCGTTTTTTAAATAAATTTTTAAAAGAAGAAATTTCATCTGTGATTAAAGGTTTAGAGGTAAAGGGTAAAGAGTTTTTTTAGCTGAAATCTTTTTGCTGCCTACAAAGTATCTATATTAAGGAGTTAGTAGTGTTAGTTAAGAGGAGCGTATCATATGCCTGTATTTTATTTCCCTTTATTTCTTGCAATTCGCCTATATTATGATTTACATGTATTTTCATTCGACATGTATTTCAAATATCTGCACTTCATTTGTATGTATTTCACTTGACTGAATTTTATTTGATTGGCTATGCTGGATACTGGCTATGATATACTTATATATAATATAATGAATACATATCCAACATTTTGAGTTAGGACAGATTTTAAAGTTGGAATCTAAATTTCATTTTTATCCGTTTTTTCATTTTTCATTTAGCCGATGGTTGGATATGAACAAAATGATTGCATTCCGATACACTGAATGAATTAAACTCGGATTTTGAAATTATGGTATTTTTGAATTTTGAATGTTGGCATTTTGGTCTTTGGCGGTTTTGTATTTGGGATTTCATGCCAACACATAAATTGTACATTATAAATACTTACCGACAATTATTATATTATTTACGGATAAATGTTGAAACTGGAAAGGGAAATACAGGAAAATGATGAAATACGGGCAAATGACAAATACAGGCAAATGAAATACAGACATGAGATATTAACCCTTAGTTAAGTTAGAAATAGTTATCTGATGTCTTCATTGAAATTATAGGAAAAAAAATTATCATGTCACATGCATTAAATTGTGGGAAAAAAATAATTGAAATTATGGTGAAAAAATTATCATTTCACATGTTGGTGAACGGTTTTGTATTCAGTGGTTTTTCACTTAACCTTTACAATGACTGTGAATGACGAAGATGTTTTTAAGACTAAATCCGATTTAATAGGATTGCCGACCTACACCTTTTAGTGATTATATCGCCTGACTATTAATCAGATAGTCCCAAATTCTGTTTAGGTAATGAACGATTGTTTGAATTTATCTTTCAAGTTATTCATAAATTTACTTATAAGTTATAAAGGACTTATCACAACATTATAGTATTTATCATTCCTGTAATTCAGTTACTATTCAAAAAATAATTAAATTTTTATAAAATTTGTTTAGATTATAATTCGTTAAAAATTTATGAATTTTTATATTAAATTTTATATTTTATTTATTATAATTTATGAATTGATATATAATTTGGTACTTAAGTAAAATAGAACTTCTGTAGCTATACCCAACGGATTGGATTACAGGACAGTGACAAAAATAGAACATTTACCAAAACTTATTTTCCAACAATAATAATTGCTTTTCCGCATTTAATTACTTGATATCAGAAAATTAATAAATAAATAAATTACAAAGTAAAATTTCAGAGACAGGACCCCAACAGCCTTAGTACCTAATGAATTTTATAAATTAAAAATTTAAATCTAAATCTTCTATTGAAATAATTCCATAATCTACCATACACAATAGTATCTACAAAATATTATACAAAATCATTATATATACCCGAATAATCATGCTGCAGTATTCTAAGATGTCTAATAGAAAATTTAATCTAATAAAAAGTTCAATCCATTTTACTGATTTATAGTATATATATTATGTAAATGTACGAAGGATAAAAACTTAATAAATCATAACCAAATAAACAGAATACCTAAATCATTTAAAAACAGAAATTTGTAATTCATGAAATAAATAATTATAATTTAATATTTTCAAAATATATATGCACCTCTACAAATACAAAAATAATAAATTTTGAAAAGAAAATTTTTCACGATGAATTATCATAATATCCAAATAGAATAAATTTTCCTCTATTTTCCTTTTCAATTTTTCTATTTTAACAGATTTAATCTTGTGATACAAAAACAAAAACTTGACCAAGAGAATCTACTTTACAAAACCAATGAAAATTTTGTAGCAAATATATAAATTTAGTTGAATAAATTCTATATAATAAAATCTAAAGTCATTTGCATAAATCCTATATACAGTAGTTAATATACACATACTATAAAACAATTCAAATATCTGAATTCATTCTGATATGGAATTTACAAAACAATTTAAAACAATATTTTAATAAATAACCAGAAAAATTCCAAATTTTTAGCAAAAACAAAAACAAAAAAATAATATCTTATAGTTAGTCTTTGAAAAAACCTACAGATGGACATTTCTATCTTATAAATTAAATGTAACTATATCTAGTTTGGTAAATATACAGTTAAAATTTTGTTGAACATAAATTAAATAAAATTACATTATTTATTGTTTTTTCTTCTATGTATATATATGTTGTTTGTATTAGCGTGTGGGTGTATTTTAATATTGCAATGGAGATCTGTGAAACAATTTTTTTCCAAAAAATTTATTACTTAATTTTAAATGTGACTTCATTTTTACTGATGACATTTTTGCACCCAATAAATTAAGTACTTGCAAAACTTTTGCAATGTAAAATTTTATCAGGAAAGATTAGAATACACATACCATGAATTTGGATACTTCATAGGATTGTGCGTTGTATTTTTTTTTGTTTTTATATTTTTGTATTTTTTTTTTTAATAAATCAGGATAAAAATTATGGAAGCAGTTACCATGATACTTATACAGATAAGGTGTAGGAAAAAAAACAAAAATATACATACATTTCAATTAGGAATGCATTTCTAACATGAATAAATTATCAAAACACGTCATGAGTAAATGGAAATAACCTGAAACGAACCGAAAATAAATGTAGTTTGTGACGATTTGAGAAATCAGGCGTAATTAGATAATTCATATAAGATTTGAAGCGCTTAATTATTGTTTTCAAGAGCAAATTGTTTTGAAGATAAAATGAGTGAGCGGGTTCTAATGTGGCGACCCCATACGTTAAAAATTTCGCTTTTCAGAATTTTGTTTTTTTTTTTTAAATATCGTTTGAATTCCAGAGTATTTACCTTAATTAAAGCAAGATTTTGAAAAACGATATTTGGAAAAAACGATATAAAAAATACGATATTTTGAAAAGACGAAATTTTGAAAAAATAATATTTTAAAAAGCGAGATTTCGAATCCGATCCATCCAACTTAAACCAATCGACCAATCCTACTTAAAATAGTCCCTCTTGCACCCTAGCAGAAATATTAATTTATGAAAATGGGCAAAAAAAATTTAATATTTCAAGTTTTTCAAATTGATTTTATTTCCTTGCTAATTTTAAAAAAAAAATATTGTACAGAACATTTAAAAAAAAATATATATATATATATATTCTTAAAATCTTTGAATTTACTTAAAAAAATAGGTTTTTAGTGTATTTTTTGATTTCAGAAGTTTTAAAAATTTCAAACGACTAAATTTTTATGTTTAAATTTATTCAAAATTTAAATCCATTTTACCCAATAATTTTTCAGCATAAAATCCATCAATAGCACTTCTAAAGTTTTCTTCAAAACAATTTAATCTGCAATAAAATTCGACCGCATTCATAAAAAAATACAGCAATACATCATTATCTTTAATTTATTTACATGCTTTTCTTAAGTATCTTCTAAAATTAATAATATGAAGTGAATGTACTTATTTTTGATGAATTGTCACTTTTTCAATTCAATCTAAAAAATTTATAATGTGCAAAAGAAGAAAACAATTTTTTAGAAGATTTAAAAACAAAAAAAATGTATACCTTCTTTACATTACGGAAAAAAGAAATCAATAAAAATACCATACATATACTCTTAAGAGTTTGAATGGTCTCATTATTACTAAAATTTTGCCAATTTATTTACCAATATATTGAAAACATAATATAATTATACAGAAATCAACCCTTATAAACTGGAAATATTTAGCAATACAATAATTTGGCAACATTTATATGGTTCTGCAATTTATTACAATAATATCCTTTATATCCTTTTTCTAAACTTATTTCTATTTTTTTACTATGTAACTAAATAAAAAAAAAAAATAATTCTAATGAAAAGATGAAAAGTATATAATGGATGATCGCATGTCTTATAAGATGTGAACTTCTACAACATGAGTATTTGTACAACACGTTACACGCATTGAACAAAACAAAAAAATAGTTATTTTGTATACTTTAGCTTTTGAACTAAATAAAAAACGAAATAACATTAATAGAGTTGGGCAGTTTAAGTATGGGATAATAAAAAGTGGTCCCAATATTTTTAATAAATTTTCTAATTGGAAAAAAGTAGATGAGAATAATTTCTTTATTATCGTACGTACATTATCGAAATATGTTTGAGACGAAATGTATATCATAACTATATTAATAATAACTGGTTTTAATAGGCGGACATCTATGCAGGTAAACTGATATGTAAATAAATAATTGAACTTTGAATTTTTTTTTCAGAAAACAGTAAATCATCAAAAGGGGCTTCAAAAAATCCTTCTGACCGGAGACAGAAGTTTGAAGGACAAACTCTTATCATTATTTCAACATCAAAACTAGTTTTACAGAATAACCATTAAGTTAGTTCTGATTCAAAGAAAATAAAATACCTCTAATTTCCCAAAATCCCATAAAATGTGGTAGATTAAAGGTTTTAATTTAACTGAAGTGGTTTTGTTCGCTTAAGTCGCTTAACGTACCTCAGGTTGTCAATTATACTAGAAATTTTGGCCTTGACATGTTGGATCAGACTAGTTTTGTTCTATGCGCATTTCATATGATATTTCCATGAATATCGGCATTACACAACATACCACGGGGCATTGATAATGTTGGGCAGTATCTTATTTTGGAAATTTTGAATGGTTTGAATATGGATTTGTTCAGTACATTGTCATATTCTAATATCGTATACCATGACTGGCTACAAAATTTGACTATACATAAAAATTTTGTTATAAGTCGGGACCGTAGAATTCCGTTTCAATCAACTAATTTATCTCTCTATACTTGAACTGGAGCTCTTGCTTTGTCAACCTAAGCATGCTCTCCCCTCGGCATTGGAACCAAGGTCATGACAAGATATTTAACTTCATTCTGGAAAATAAGAAGAAGTGCTGGCCAAAAAATTCTGTTTTTAAAGAATAATTATTAATTTTTGTTTTCTATTTTTTTTTCTAATTTTTTTTTTTAAATTAATTAATAACACACGCGTTAACAATCTAGTTAATAAGATGCAATAACAAGATCTCCCAAACTGGGATTTCGTTACTAATTCATTTCTATTCTTTTCTTATTATTATTACCTAATCTGTAAATTGAAAATCACTTCATAACCAATAAAAAGAGATGTAGCAATACTAAATATTTTTTAATTTTTTTTAAATTTTTATTTGAAATTTCAATTCAAAATTTCCCCCATGTAAAAGTGTACAAATACTCACCAAAGTACAGGGTTCAACAAATATATTCACCAATATATTATCCAAAAAGTTTGTTCTTTTCCTAAATAAATTTAAATTTAATTTTTTTTTTTTTTTTAAATAAATTATTTTATTACAGAGATATGTGGTTGTTGTATAAGATAAATCAATAATAAAATATAGTACCAAGTCAAGTGTAAATTGAAATAAATGATGAAAAACAATTCATAATGAAATTAAATAAGATTTTTTTAATCAAACTTCCTCGAACTACAAGAAGAAAATATTAGCATTTTCTTAAATTGTAAATTCTTTTAGCTAAAATTCTACGAAAGTTGTGTGTTGAGTTTAGGTGTTAATCCTATTATTTTGACCAAAATAAAAGAATAAAAAATGAAAAAAATATTTTGTAGTTATATTTGCAGACCTCCAACAAGGTTCTGATTAGAACAATGCATAAGACAAATATAATAAGCCAGCTGATAATTGGAAAAACATTTTACAGCGACGGAAAATCAACGCGGTAAAAACAAGCATATATATGAAATATATAAAAATCTCGAAGCAGGTTAGTAAAGATTAGTCTTACACAATTCCTCAAGAAAGGCTAAAGCCCTCCTGCATTTCAATGGGAAACAGATGGGAATGATAACGGACAATATCCAACGACTGCCTAGTATTTACATAGAATCGGTCTAACCGAAACAAAACTTGTGCAAAATATATTAGTGTAAAGGAAGAATCTATTGAACATCTGCTCTGTGAATGTGAACATCTCATTCATATCAGACTTCGCCAGTTGGAACGATGTTCTCTTCTAAACAATGAGAACTATCCAGCATATCACTGAAAAATGTCCTGACTGTAATTATTACATGAAAAATCCTTAAGGACTCCAATATGAAATTATGTTAATACGGACAGTCACAATAAGCCCCTTTAAGGCTTTACAAAAATATATAATCTAATAAAGTAAAAAATAATTCTAACAAAATATGAAACTTTTAAATTTAACTCGATTATTCCACATAATCGGAATAACAAACTCAATACACACTTCAATAATTATAATTCGAATTACATATTTTTGAAAGTAAAAGTTTTGCCATTCATTTTCAATAAGGGAATCTAACCTAGATTTATATCTGGACAATATTTTACGTATTTATATATATATATATAACCACTTATATCTACATAATACGGGTATAGTCAATAACAGACATTAGTATTGAAAAGGATATTATATACTTAACATTTTATTTTATCAAATTATCTAAGGAATGTCTATAAATATGAGAATTCTTCTACCAAAAAGACACTTTGTTTGTGTAACTATTGAAATTTTGTAAAAAAACAAAAAACAAAAAACGTACACACATAAAAAATAAAGGACTTCGCATGTGTACACGAATTTAAAGAAAAAAAAAATAAAAAAATGCAAACCATAATAAAAGTGAAGAAAAAATTTTGATACTGATAATGTGATAAAGGACATTGTAACTAATGTGTGTAGGGATGTATGTGTTTAAAATTATATATATATATTAAAGCTATAAAAAATGTGTGTGATACTCTATCTATATTATAATGATATAAATTATGAATGTATTTTTGTCCTTAAATCTTAGATCTTCGAACTTTTATAGTAACTGTTTTTACTTTACTGTATTAAGAACAATATATAAAATAAAAAAAAAAACATTGTTATAACAATTCGTTCCATAAACAAAAACAAAAAATTTGTAAAAAATAAGAACACCAAAATACCGTGTCTCTATTATAAGGATAATTTACCATATCCAGCACACATTCATACATACATACTTATTATGTATACGGTGTGGTGTGCTCACCCTTTTTTTAAATAAATCAAATGGCTGATGTTAAAATACCCCCCATTATTATTATTTTTATTATATTCGACCCAGATTTTAAGAGGAAATCAGCATACAAATATAAATTATATATATACATACATATATATATATATACATATATATATATATACATATATGCATTTATATTATGTAATATTTTTACGAAGGACATAGTAATTTTAAACATTTATAAAGACTTTTATCTAAAAAAATGTGTTAATAATTGGAAAAGGATATATTTATTAATGTCCTTTTCAAAATAATTTTATACGAGACTATTATAAAGACACCGAATTTCTCAAGTAATAATTTTAAAAAATTTGATTTTTATTTTGTTTATTTTTTTTGGAAATATTTTTGTTGAAATTTTTAGAACGAAAAAAAAAATATTTATTTTTTTAGATATTTTTAGTCTTTATCGTTTTTTTTTTTTTTTTTGTTTTTGTACATGAAGGAAGGTAATGCATATGGTGCAGGGTAACTTTATTATTCGTTGTAAAAATTTTATTGGTTTTAGCAAAATACTCAATAAATTTATCAATTGACTTTATTCTGTCAACAGATTGTAATCTAGGATTTTCTTATAAAGGTCATGTAAAAAACAAAAAAAAAATATATGTTTGGTTTAATATAACTACATTAATAGAAAGTATTGCAAAAAAATATATTGTTATATTTAGAAATGTTCACTAATATTCGTATTCCTCTTCAAAATTGATATACCTACAATAAATGTTATGAAATATGTTGAAAACTAATATTCATAGAAGTATTAGTAACTGTATACAATTAATGCTCAACTAAAGAGATAAAACAACAATGATGTTGATGATAATGATCGCCGAATTACTGTACAAGACAAAAATGAATTAATGAGAATGAAATTAGAGTTCAAAAGTTAATCTAAATCTGTGACACTGTATCATTATCATTTGTATCACTATCAGGACAGAAAACTGGCCCTGCAGTAACCCTAAACGGCGAAATATTGTGACATGCTGAATTGCAAAAATATTTAGGAATAAACTTAAATATACACTTAAATTGGAGACCCACGTCGTGAATAAAACAAGACAGTAAAAGTTAAAGTTCAACTGTTATATTGGTTAATAGAACGTATTTCAGAGCTATATATCACTGATAAACAAAACCATATCGCTTGAAAATATAGACAACAACTTGTAATACAAATACATATAGACATAGAAGAAATATTTTAGTTCAAAGTATTAGTATGACTCGTCAATGAATCCATGGTATGTGCGTAACTACCAAATAACACCAGACTCAAATTATTTTTTAGATATTAAATAAAAAGGATTAGTCTATATATATAAATGGGCAGATTAATTGTAAGACCATGGAATGAGATGGATCAATGTATCCACTCCTATATATAAAATTTCTTAAACAAAAATATTTACATGTAAAATACAGAATTGTGAATTTTACGATGCAAAGCCAGTTCTCCATTGTGTATTCGTAATGAGAACTTATACACACAAGTTTTGGGATTTCAAAAATATCGATAAGGTCGATATAGTTTCTATATGAAGATTGAGTTAATAATCAGTATTTAGTTAGCAGGTTGTTACCCTGTATACCATTAAAGAATGTAAGTAGTGTAATCAATATATCAGGACTCCATACGGACACAGATTCATAATTGCATTAATATGGGTAGTCACAATAAGTTCATTTGCAGTTGCGGTGACAGTGGATCACAACCCTAGCCGTTACAAATTTGATGAAATCTAATAAAGACAAAATATATTATATATATATATATATTCCTTCCGTGGCTTAATCGGTTAGAGCACAGAAATGTGTTTTAATTAAGATAGTAGGCACGGCTTCGATTATATATACAATTTATATACAAAAAAAAATATTATATATACAATTAAAACTAACTTGATTATTCCACATAATCATAATATCAAGCTCATGATTATTGTGTTAATAATTAGCATTTAGTTAGAAGGTTGCAAATAATCAACTATAATAATCAACTATAATCCAACACTGTTTGTTACAATATTTACTATGCAGTGCTGGTACCCTTTTGTTTATAAATACTTTTAAGCGTGCTGAAGTACTCATAAGTAATATTAAGCTTTAGCTTAATGTAAATTATCTTCTATTTTTATATTTAAACTTCCTGAGCTACATTCTTTCAGTTATTTTTAAATCAATTGAATATTGCTAATCGTAAGTATTTTTATTTTTTGATTATTATAATTTATTTATTTAAGATTTTTTTTTTTTTCATCATCATTATCGTTTAGTAATAAAAAATACAGTCAACAACAGTTTTGTAATTTCGATCATTGACTACAACGGTATATTTTTTTCATAAAAAAATTCCAATGATAATAAAAATGTAAAAACTATATTGAGCGGAACATAAGTAAAGATTATTTCAGTACAAACTGCCAAAACATTTTTTAATGAAAAGAACTGAAGTTTGCTTTAAGTCTTCTTATGAACATAGAATAAACTTATTACATCTGAATGCTTTTGAAAAACATCGTAAACTTGCTAATATTATATTCCTATATTTATATTTTAACTATTTCTGAAACTAAATGTTTGTTCAAATTCATCGAACTAATTATGGTAAATATGAATCAATTAATATCATAATATCTTTCTGTAATATAAACGCCACATCAGCTTTTCCCTAACTAAATAACAATTAAAAAATAATCTGTATTGTGAAATTTTTGATAAATCTTTACCCTTTGATCTTGTTAATTGAACTTATTTTAATTTTTATTGTAAATGATTAAATATAAGATTTTTTGAGGATTCTGAGGGAGATGTTGAATCGGCGTAGGACCTAATGACCATATCTGAAGAATAGAAAATGCTAGCCTTCCAAAAATATATACCTTTAGTGGCGCATCTTATCATTTAAGGACGAAAAGGACATTTGAAAGTATACTTGTTGTTTTGATGATTTTGTATAAAAACCGTTATATCTGTTGATTCATTAGATACATATATATATTCAGTTATATATTCTAGAAAGATAATGGTCTGGAGCATATTTTAACATTTATTTGATGATGATTGGTGCTGCCGTTATGGATATATTGTAGTTCAAAGTAGAAAAATTTGGGAATAAAAAAACAATCTTTATTTTGTTTCTCGAAAAATCAAATACCTCATACTATTGGAAAGGTCTAATTTTTTGTACTACTCATACATACATACTTTATTTCGAAGACGAATAGTTTAGATGATATAAGCATTTATTTAAAAAAAAATGTTTCCCTCAGAAAAGCCGATTTTTTTAATTTTGTAATATAAATTTTTTTTTTTTGTTACCTTTGTTATTAATTTTTGAAATGTTTAATTTTAGCTTATTAATTAAGTATGATCACATGAAAATTAATTATAAATCAATACACTTAAAATAATAAAATAATAATTACGAAGAAGCAATTCGTCATCTCACTTTCTTGATAAATTTAGTAATAAAAATTTTTAAACAATAATTATAGGGTTGACTTTGGACTTAAGGACATTTTTAATAAACAAAATTTATAGGTCGAATGAGAATTAAAATCAAATTTAATTTAGAGATTTGACAACTAAAAATTTCCAAAACACTAAAATCAAATGACATGAGTTTTTTTTGCTTTAATTGTAAATATTCACAAATATTATTATAAATAGAAAATGTTTTTATTGCAAAATAATAAAAATAAAACTCTGTCTTAAACTACTCTAATTAAATTAATGTTAATGTCATTTTGAAAAGTTCAAAGTTAATAACAAACTCTAAATGGAATTTCTTATCTCAATTCAGAATTTTCTTTAAGCAAATATAATTTTTTTTTTATCTTGGCAAGGACTCTTTCATTAAATATCTATTGTGAACTTAATTTTTTCCAAAATATTATGATTTCATTCATTTTTCATTTTTCGTTTTTTTTTTTTTGTTTTCTTAATCTCTATGGAAAATAAAATTTTCTCATTTCTTTAGTAATAAATTAATTTCTCTATAAATTTCCAAACAAAATAATTCAATTTAATTATAAGTTATCTGAACCGAATCAAAGTTCGTTTCCAAAAAATTTGATCGTTCAACTTTTTTTTGTTTTTCAAAGTTTAACCGAACACAAACACCAATGGTCACACAAAAAAAAAAAACAAGTGTTTATGGAACATCTTTTCGAACTGAAATTTTATTTCTTTATTTGAAGAGAGAAAATAACTATGAAAACTAGAAAAAGAGAAGAATAAAAAGAAAATTTCCTAATTTTCTACCTACATATTATATACATACAATAATAACATGATTTTGAATTGAAAAACTTTCTTTACACTTTTTCTTTTAATTTTGTTTTTTATTTTTTCTCATCAAGCATTTTTACTTTCATGTTTATAATTTCCAAAAACAAAAAAAAAAAATTAAGAATTTTGCTTTTTTTTTTTGCTTTCATCAAAAGAAAACTTCACAACTTAAATTTAGTTTTTCATCAAAAGTTTATGTGTTATTTTCTTCAATATCAACAAACCAACAACAACTGACTAAATATACCACCTACCCTACCTATTTCCATTCTTTTATAATTTTATATACTTCCCAACCCTAAATGTAATTCTTTTGTAATACAGTATATTTTCTCAGCCCTCGTAACGACATAATGTTATTATATTCGTATATATATATATATATATATATATATATATATATATATTATATCTATATATTTAATATTTTTTCTATACATGTCTCTATGTATGTGCACGTTCCTGTTTATTTTGATGTAAGAAAAAATTTTCCAAAAAGTTATTTGTTGTTGACTTGACAATACATAAATAGAAAGAGATAAAATATTGAAAAAGAGAAAATAAGAAGAGAAATTTAATATTATAATATTGTAGAAAAAGGACAAATGTTTTGGTAATCCAATAACAAATTATAAAAAATAAGAGTAATGGAGATTTATGTTCTATAGAGACGTAAACTTCAAAAATAAAATCTTATTTCAAATCAAAAAAATGTCAATAAAATAATATAAGCGAAAGTCCCAACACTATTGTAATTTTTGAGATATACAATATAGCACTTAACTGTTTCCAAACAACTTAATTATAGTATGTTACATACTATTACAGTATGTGATAACCTAGAAATAAATATGTAATTGAAAAAATTATTCAAAAAATAAAAATCGATTAAGGATTGTAATCACATCGGAAGAAGAATTATCACTCGTAGTTCTCTTAGACTCACGTCTAGCTGAATAATCATTTGTGGTAGACGTTGTAAGCGGGGTGTTATAAAATTTTATTATGTTAGTACTGACAACTTATACTGACTTCCATGTATCATTATTTAGCGGGCTAAATTATTCGGATGAACTTGCAGTTTGAGCCTGTAGCTGGTGCTATATTTAGCTAGTACACTGGTGATGGATTCGATGTTTAAGTCATGTTCAGACTTTTTTTGGCACATTATTTATTATTTTGGAATCTTTGTATGTTGTGATTTGGAATTTTTGTATGATTTTTGTTGCGGAACCCCAAAGCTGGATTTCATATGTCCAAATAGCTTTTATTATGATTTTATAAATTAATATTTTGATTGTTAATGATAACTGTGTGTTCTGTGGTATTACTCAATACATATTTCTAAATAGCAAGCAAACAAGCAAGCTGTTTCCTCTTACTGGTAATATTTTAACGTCAGCTTGCCTTTTTCTAAACGAATGCCTCAGTACTTTGCACAATTTTGTTGTGTAATGATTTTATTATTTAAAATGAATTGAGGCAAGGTATCTTTGTTTAAAGTAAAAGTGATATGAATTGATTTCAATTCATTTACATTTATGTTCCATTTTTGTAGTCATAGTTGAAAATCCTTTAAGTTTGCTTATAGTTTAAATGATGCTATTTTATGAATGATGCTGATGTCGAGCCATAGGAGCAATGTCATCGGTAAAACTTGCGATTTTTACCTCTTGTATTGTAGAAATGTCAGCCGTCAACAGCAGACATAATATACACCCTAACACAATTCCTTGGGGTATGCCAGATAGTATTTTATATAGTTCAGTGTATGCATTAGTTTGTGTTAATCACCACATAGTTTTTCAAAATTTCAAGGACATCACATGGTAGGTTTTGTTTCAATTTCAATAATACATAAGTGTTGTAAAATAGTAATAGTAAAGATACAGAAACACAATTTTTAATAAAAATGCTAAAAAATTCATGAAAAATTGTTTATTAATCTTTACATAACTGTTTTATCCATTTATATTTAACTCTTGTAATTTAACAAACAACTGAAAACAATTTTACGCAATGCTTAATCTATTAAAAATTTTGAAGTTATGAAAAAAGCTGTAATGTTGTATTAAATGTTTAGCATAATAGAAAAGTATCGCTTCGATGATGTTTTCACACGATCACATACCAATGATTGCATACGAAAGTGATATGTAAACGGTATCTACAATAAGATTGATTAAAATTTCAATTCCAGAACTGTAAAAAAAATTTGCTGGATTCACAGGATCAAACTGTTTCTTTGAACAATGTAACGATTAATTCTACGAACTACAAACGGGTAATTAAAATTTAAAGCAAGATTAAATAAGCAGCGTCTTCCCTCCACTTTTATTCTATATCTACTCCGATTTTATGCTTCGTAGATCATTAAAAACACAATGTGAGGAGTAAAAGCGTTCAATTAATGTCTTACGCCATGCTGAATGATATGATTACGGCTATGATTCTCACAGCCCATGGTGAATTTTCTAGCGGCTACAATTCTGCGATTATGGGTTGAAAACAAAATAAATCGTTGTAAGAACGACACGATTATCCAATACAGATGTGGTTGCAAACAGAATAAACCTAAAAAAATTTAGGATGTCAAATAAATAAGTAAATGGACCTTTTGAAAGAGATTATAAAGTTAGGATAGAAAATATTAGAGCGGTGTTCATAGAAATTCAAAAAGTGTTATGCACTCAAGATTTGACCTTTTAACTAAGAACCGCAGCTCCAGAGTACTGTATTATATTCTCAACACTTTTAAATCTGGTTAAAAGTAAAACATTTTTTTGAAACCTTCTTGAAAAAGTTAAAGACCTCCGATATATAGTGTTACCGAAGGATTCTGAAAATCTGTTGAACAGAGAAACTAGATGTTGTTGCGGAGAATAACAAATATAAAGTTATAATCTATAAAAAATTTGAATATTTTGAACATATCACCCGAAATCCAGAACAATCTAGATCAATGAATTAAAATTACAGTTGAAAGTAAATTTTAAGGAAATCGAGGCTGAAAAAGGATATTGTGGTTAAAAAATCGACTCATAAGAGCACAAAATTTTTGTTTCAAGCTTCAGAAGATAGATTTTAAATTACAATCATGGTAGCTAACTTCCGAAACGGATAAAGTATTAAATGATAAATAAAGGATAAAGTATTTAATAATTCAAAATATTCGAACGAAATAATACAATAAAAAAAAACAATATTTCCAAAAAGAAGTGATTTTAATGCAAAATTTGTAGATATTTTTAAATGTAGGTTTTAATCAAATTTGGAAAATTCACATCAACATTGTCAAATTTATTGTTTAAATACTTTGTTTTTCTTAAAAAAAACTAGATATCAAATATTTATTCAATAAATCTAATATGAACATAAATATATAAGAAAAAACCATATAAATGAGTATGTTACCAGCAATACTTGCTATACGATCCCGATTTATTGATTTTCAAGTTGGAGCCATAAAGGAACACAGTCATTCATACTAAAACGAAAGGTGGTATAGACTAAATACCTGTCCCATCTCTAGGAAAACATTGTCTTCATATAACATCACCAAAACCAAAAAGCTTTTAGCTAGGTCCCATAATGATATATCCAGAACAGGATTCATCATTAAGGATCACTTTCCAATAAGAAATTACGCTGCAAGCTAGAATACCTGACTTCAAACCCCATTTACCAAGCTACAAAAAAATAGATAGAAAGTCTTGATCAGCTCATTTCAGCTACCCAGCAATGACTAGAGTCATACTCCGGAATTTAAGTCAGGCTTATCCTATTAACCCAGGTATTATTGCGGAATGCAAAATTGTGACCTAATTAACCTTCTCAATCGCACAGGGTAACTCTAGTTCTTTTAGAGAGTAATAATGGAAAAATGATCACCTAAACCATTCTACAACTACAAATATATTACTCACTTACCTAAATCCTTTGCTTGAATAAAAACTTAATAATATAAAACATTCGTTTAAGTAACCCAACCAAACCAACACCTGGGCAAATTTAATTTATTATTGAAAGCAAATCCGACTTTTAATTGCTAAATTACATTATATCACTAAAAACAAATCTGATTAACAATAATAGTTATGACTGACTGGATTCAGGCTGTAGCACAATGTACATAATTTTTGCCATGCTCTGACAATGCCGGTAACATATACGAAAATCTAATATGAGTCTCATTAAAATCTCAGAAAACTTTTTTGTTTTATTTTTTCCTTATACTTATTATCCTTAATATACAGTACAAAAATATTTTACCGTAATTTGGCGAACTAAATACATATAAACAAACAAATTTTCTTTTACTAATGTATTTTCTTTAGCCTTGGGATTTATTTGTTTCTTTCACAAAATGTTAAAGACAGTTTTCTTTATTTTACTTCAAACTTTATTGTGAAAACAGTCAAAAACTTAGACGAAGACATTTTGAAAGCTGTTATAAATGTAAACTATAGGATTGCAAAGAAATCAAAATGAAAGAGATTTTAATATTGCGATTATACTAATAGAGATAACATTGAAATTATCTTACATAGTCAATATTACAAAAAGAGAACAAAATTAAAAATATCAGCTATCTCAGATTTTTTTTTTAATATTGTTTTTGTATGAAAAGTGCCTATGAGATATCTATAAAATAGGAAAAGTGCCAACAACATAACGATTTTCAACTAGTTAAAAATAGGATGTACATTAGGATTGTCGATAAAATGAATGGCAAGCTTGTGGACTTTGCTAAAAGAGCTTAATACAGTTCATATTACATCTGCCTTACCCATATAATGTGCATTGTATTCAACCTTCGGTCTTATATATATGATTTACAGATATTTAGCATGTCCTGGAGGGAAAATTAAGTTTTGCTGCGAGTCAAAAAACCCAAGCATAACGTGGCAAAGATATGATCATTCCATATCATTTTCCTTATTACTTGGTTACCCAGGAAATTCAAGTGTTCATTTGGCTGACCACATTCGCTGGGTGGGATCAAATGGAGTAGTTTTGCGCGACCTTATACAGCTTTGAAGTTATGGTGGTGTTCAACTCAGCTCCCCGTTACTTTTTACCCAGTCAAAAATATTGGCTAAGTCATGGTTGAGCTGTGCTGACAGTCATATTACGTTTAGATAACCGTTTTTATGTTAAATATCAAATTTATTGTAATTCAAGTATAAAACTCTGCGTAAAACATACAGAAGAGTCATCTGACAATTGTAAGAAGTAAGATATTTATACATAAAATTTACTTTTAAAGATATTCGAAACGTTTAAAAAAATTTCGATAAACACATTCAATTCTACATTGAAATAAAAAACACGTTGTATTAAAAAAGATAATACAAAACTTAAAAAAAGAAAAATTATACCTCTTAAAAATATTGTTTACAATACATTATTCTAATGGATTTAGTAAGAGTGTTGACGTAATATCATATGTTCTAAATCGTTTTAATTGATTAGCATCATTAAATATTTGATTGATTTAATGATAATACAGGACAAATGTAAGTATATACATTTGAAAATAAGAACTTTTCAAACAAAAGAACTTAAAAAAAGGGAAAATTGTATAATTTTTGTAAATTATTGCAATTACAACGATTTTTCTTTTACTTTTTTAGGGTCTGTATTTGAACACCCAAAAATATGACAAAAAATTAGTGAAATTTATCAAAAAAATCATATAATTTAATAAATTTAGTACTGAACTATTACTTATAATGCCCAAAAACATTTTAAATATCACTTTTTTATTTAAACTATTTTTACTTTATTCATCCTTACCAAATGTTCTACACATCTTAGTTTTAATAAAGTTTAAGTCTGCTTTATGACAGTGCTGTTCCTAACAATAACTTTGTAAATATTCAATTACCCTGACATCGGGAATGTGCTCATAACGTCGCCAGTACAATGTTCACTGATCGAAAATGTCGAATTAAAAAGAATGTACAACATCTCAGGATCGGAATCTATTCGATAATTTATCCGCAAAAATTATTCACAAGTAGTAAAATATATACATCAATATATATCTGGTGGGTGAATATTTCAAAAGGTTGATATTCTGTGTCCGAACAAGTTTTAATATAAAAATATTTTAAAAATATTTAATTTATTTATGGTAAAAAAATGGTTAGAGCAGCACATAGCTACCCAATTTCGAACAATTAATATTTTATGATATATCAATCATGTTATACCCGAAAATCTTACTTAAACATCGAAAATGTCATTCCTATGCTTGTCCTCACATCTACTTAGCTCTAAATAATTTCTAAAAGAATTATTAAAAGAAAAATCGGAATATGATAGCGCGACTTTAAATTTAATTATAATAAAAAAATATATTATAAAAAACAATTTTTTCAAGTGAAGTTCATGTGTCCTCATGTTTTTCTGTAATTTCCATGGCTATAATGTAAAGAGCAAAAAAAATATTTTAAACGATAATAATTTGAATACTCATTCAATGGTTATAAAGTAAAACTCTCAAACCTAAATAAAAACTATTTTGAGAAGCATAAAAGGATTTAGTTTCAAGATAGTTCAAAATTTTATTCTGTAATTTTGTAATTTCCGTGGTGCATGTTATTTATTAATTTAATTAAATATTTTTAGAAAAATATATATTATTTTATATATTATTTATTAACTATTTTTTAAATTAAATTTCTATTTATTTAAATTTTGTTGCTCAAATACAGCTTAGTTGTCATTTCCGTGGCTGTCATTTCTGTGGTTTCCCGTGCGTTCATGGGAATTACAACAAGGGCACGGAAATTACCCTTAAAGAAAATCTGTTCTAATTATATGACTCCACGGAAGCGACGTGAAAAAAAATAGGTGGATAACCAATATAAGAAACCAGAGAAAGAATAAAGCTTTGTTTAAAGAAAAAAAGTACAGTTCTTAGAACAAAGTATACCATCATCATCTCCTTTAAATGAGCCATTAGTTGTGCCTGTATCTTCTGTTATGTAAAAAATATATCACATATTTCAGAATGGATAAAATCTTTGAAGTGGACCGACTTAAACTTCCTAATTTAGCACAACTCCCTGCAATATCCATACCTTTTGATCCAATTTGACACATCCCAAATAAAAGTCTATTTGAATAAGTTAAGTAACGAAACATGGCAAGGTGCGATAATATTCCGAAGATAGTTTTACAAAAATGTTCTGAATCACTCGCTTGTCCACTGTCAAATTTATTTAATAAGTCACTTGAGCACGGAATATTTCCACAATTTTAGAAATATCTATATATCAAACCATTTCATTAGAAGGCTTCAAAACATGATATCGCAAACTATCGTCCAACAGCTAAACAGCCATGTTCTACGTTTCTGAAATCGATGGAAGCTGGCTTTCAAACTAAATTTTTCATTTATTAAACAAACAAGAAGGTAATTTCCCTGATATATATTGTAATTTTAGTCCAATAGCTGTATATTTGTCATTTCCGTGCCAAGTTGTCATTCCCGTGAAAACAAAAAGTCCTTAAAAATATTAAAATAAACTGGGCGTTTCTAAGAACCTACTAATTATTGAGTTATCAAACGGAATAAATAAAAAAATATTTAAAATTTATTTTTCTAGCCACTTGCCATTTTAATGCCTTAAATATCAACCTTTTGAAATATTCACCCCTGTACGTATAATCCGTACATAAATATATTTGCGAAATATTAATGCAACAAGGGGTATCAATTTGTGGATCCAAAAAAATTTTTCGATACTTTCATAAATTTCTTTTTAGGAAAACTTATTTTTTAGCGTAAGACTAAAATTTGTATAATTATTGAAAATATATTTTAGTCTTATGAAACTTCAGAGATTTGAGACAATATTTTAGTGAAAGAGACAGAGATTAAGATTTAATAAAATTTAAAAGATCAAGAAAGTTAAAAAATGAGAATACATTAGTACACACATACATCATTAGCATATTGGACCTACAGCGATAACACTCTTAGCTCTAAACTATATTCAATACTCAAAATTTATTGTACTTGTATATTCTTTAAAATTTCATAGTGTTATATTTAATATATATTAAATGTATATATGTTAGTGTTATATGTAATATACTTTTGTATGCTATATGATTTAATTATAAATTTAGATTTCCTCTCTAGTTCTGTTAGATAACTAATCTGTTGTTAAAACTATTATCGATTAACCTATTTTAGTTCACATTTAATATCACTTTCAATGGTAATTCAATCGTCGTACGTAGAGTTTAACTACATTGAACAAATAAGAAAGCAGCTTAGCTGTAGAATAAACTCAGTAAACTTTGCAATTTATATTGCAGTGGATTGGATTCACACGTCAGTGCTCGTACTTACATATATATAAAAGATATTTTGTTAAAAATTTATATTTGTGCAAAATAGTTTAAAATTTAAAAAATGATTCAAATTTATTTAGCTACTACTATTATTTTTATTTATTACTATAATTTTGTAAATTCTATTTTCTAAATTTCTATCAAAAATTTCCAAAAAATTATTAAAAACAAATATTTCTCAAAAATGTTTAGATATTTTTATATATTTCCACAAATTATATGGATTAAATGGAAATATCAAAAAACATATGATTTGCAATTATTTCTGAAACACTGTATTAATAGCGATCGGAATTGTAAAGACCTATTGTGTTTTTAATTCAAAATGGTTGATTTCAGAAATTTTGTAATGTGTTATTTTTATATTATATCAGATTTAAATATTTTTTACAATATTTGTTTTATCCTAATCCTAATTCACTAATTTAATATATGTACATAGTATGTGCATTATATTTAACTAATGAATGTACCACATACATATACAGATAATACTAGAAATGTATTTTTTCAATTTCAGCTTACATGAAATTAAATACAAACTCACAACAATCTAACAAAATTAACGAATATAGAAAAATTTGAATATGAAATATTTTCATATGAAATCTATTAATATCCTTTTTCCCATTAATCTACGATCAAATTATAAAAACATATATGGGAAATTATAAATTCCTTACATTCCTATATAATATCGTATGTAACTGAAATTCAATTTTAATGAATCTGTAATTTTCAAATTCTTAGAATTTTGCTTGACATACGAGTATATGAAAAACGATTTTCATAAGATGTAGGTAGGATGTGGGATGTGGGATGTTTTTTTTTATAATTAAAATAAACTCAAATTATATTCATAAAGAAACATGGTTACAAAATAAAAGTAATTTAATTAAATATAATATTAAATTGAACTAATAAATAAAATACATTAGGTTTCACAATTTAATTTTATATATGTATATATATATATTCGAATTTAGTTATAACAGAATCATCAGAAAACTAAATGTGATGTGTAGCACTCGAAATTAACCAAAAAATACAATTGAGTTGTGAAACAAGCATTCCCAGAACCAACCCACAACTTTTCAATTTAATTTGAAATTTCTCTTCAAATTGATGTGAAAAATAAAAAATACTTTAATTGTTATTTAATTTATTTTTTTAATTTATGTAGTTTTTTCGCTTTTTGTAACTTCATTCTCTCATTTTTATTTTTGTTTTGTGTTTTAATATTAATTGAAGTAAATTTAAGTGCATGAGATGGTTGGTTATAAATCGATTAACATTAAAGATTTGTTAAGCTTTTAGTTATTTATAAAGTTCGCTTCCAAGATGAAAATACAATTGGAAGCCATATTGGTTATTAACTATATTTCTATATGTATTGTAACATATGTATATATATATATGTTAAAACATTTACATATTACACATAATAGATATAAATATAAAAGAAAAAAAATTAAATTTATATAAAGCCTTAGAATGAATGAAATATATTTAGGCATTTAATGGTTGAAAATAAATAAATAAATGTTTTTTTCATCATTGACATACCTTGACATCGTAAATGTCTCACAGAAAGCTCAATAAAAAATTGCAAAGCTCAATTATTGGTCTGCATGATCTTAAATGTCAACCAAAGGTCACAAAAGCCAGAGACATTGTTTCATATATCTTTACGACCGCTTTGCCGGATATTTGGATATCTAAACGTTTTTAAAAACCCAAGGGTTTTTTTATAATAGTGCATTTTTTTTTAAAGTTTTTATCTGTATAAGGGAGCTACATTTTGCTTAAAACCAAATTAAAAATCATAAAAAAACTATTCGATGCTCAACAATTCATCATGCTTATCATCAATTATAATATTATTTAAAATAATGCAAGCCATGATTATATAACTATTTAGCCAGTTTAATATTATGGAGATCTATACACTATATATCGAAAATTCGAAATTTACGTTTTAGAAGACCAAAAGCTTGTTCTGCCTATATATATACGTAATGAACTCTGGATGGTATTGTGACGTGATTTTTCTGAAGAAAGAAAGCCATTATTTTTTTAGGGCACCATTAGATAATTTTCGAGGGGTAAGCTGCATCCTCAATTAAATTGGTATTATGAATAAAATTTAATTTACTACTTACAATAGCTTTTCCCAAGGGACTATAACTCCGCAACATCATAACAGTGGATACACTATAAAGACATCTGTAAGCTTTGTATATAAAAAATATTACGAAATAAAATAGAAATAAATTTACTTGCAAACCCCTAACGATTGTAATAGCTCACAATATCTGTAATGGTTTTGAAATTTTGATATGCATTCCATCAATTCAAAGTATTGTAGATGGATAGCGAGGGATGTGATTGTATATAACATATCGCCTATTTTTCGTTTTTTTAATAATTTAACCACTCGTAATTTAATAAAATTTAAAACCTCAACACTTCTATAGTCATTAAATTTTCTGGTTTAAAATTAAATTAAATAAAAATTTTTTATTAATTGTTCTTGATCAGAAATGTATTGATTAAACAATGTTGTCAACTTATTTTAACGCATATAATTTACAATTTATTTTTTTAGTCATGTTTAAGATTTTTTAAAGACATTTACGATGTCACCGAATGTCTCCATAAGTCTGACAATTAAAATTACTAACAACAAAATAATTCTACAATACATATATGTAGTCTATAATTAGATCAATGCTCCATCCCAAACTCAGTTCTAAACTAGATTTCTGCTAATTATTTACATATATAACAACACCGTAATTACAAAATCACCGTTATTGAAAAAAATGTCCAAGTCAAGCATTTTTAAGCATCTACATACAATTTCGTTATACAATTGATTTCTTTTCTTCTAAAGGCAGAAATAAAGTCACATACCCCAATAAAACATTTATATACCTACAATACAATACTAATATGATCGTTTAAAACGAACTGAACAAAAATATACAATCATGGCTAATCCATCCTATCCATAGTAATTTAGTTTTTTTTTAATTCATTTCCGCTATGATGCAAGCATTAGGTTTTGTGCCTACTTATCATGACTTTCTTGTTTTGTCGCTTCCAGAAATCAAAAATTTAATTGAAATCTAATTAAATTAATAAGAAATAAAAGAGAAAATGGATATTGTTAACCTGTGATTGTATTGATAAGATGACAGATAAGAAAATCGAGGATAATGAGATTATTATAAAAATCATATCTCATTTCATATAAAAAACATCTCTATACTTGAATTTGTTATTTTATTTTTCATTCCATCTTTATTGTTTTAAACATTCATTAAAATTACTACTACTGCTACTACTACTGCCTACTACCACCAATAAATAATTACCGTTTGTACATATACAAGATAATGGAATAAATTTCGATATGAATTTATGTATGAAGGAAAATGTTTTCACTCATACAGCTTTACAGTTAGGACATTTTTTTTTTTTTTTTGTATTACACCCTTAAGGATTTCACTGAACCAAAAATTCTAAAATTTCATAATTTTAATTGTATTTTATGGTGATTTAATTGTCCCTAGTGTCCAAAAATAACAACAAAAATAAAAGAAATTTTTCATTTTTGGTCGCATAGAAGTTCTAGAATTTTTTTTTTTTTGTTTTGTTGTTTTTACAAAATATTAATATGGCTTCGGGGAATTTTTATAATATTATTTAAGATATTTTCAAAGAAATTTATATTTTATAATATAGAAAATTATTCTTTTAAATTTTAAAGTTGGTTAGAATTTGTCCTTTTTAAAAGAATTTGTCTTTATAATTATTACTTAAGGTAAAAGACTTAAAGGTAATTTTCAAAATAAATTTTTTTAAGGTTAAAATTATTGTAGTAAATTTTTTTGTTATTTTTTGCTCTGAAAATAATATTTTTGATAAAAGTCGACGACTTTAATTAGTTTTATAAATACAAGAAATTATTCACGCCAGTGCTGTTGATTATGTTAAATAATTTACATATTGATTGCTATAGCAAATCAATCGTAGTGATACCCGGATTGTATTGAATGAAAAATCAATACACCAAAAATTAAAAATTTGAAAAAAAAATGATTATTACCCTCACTCCTGATTCACTACACCACTGCGGTGTAGTCACACATAGGTAAACACTAACCGGCAGTGAACACGATTTTTATTGTACATTAACTATGCAGTGCACTCTAACTAAATTCGAAGTTGCAGTACCTCTCAAAAACAAGGAAGCAAACACTATTGATAAATCAATTTTTGATAATTTTGTATTAGCAAATAACATTATAATAAAAAAAAACCTCTTCTGGATATTTTTCTATTTTTTCAACTTAGATGCGTACGGGGGAAAATAAAATAAAACGAAAACAAAAATTGAAGATAGAAAAGAAGAGTAACTATAATTTTGTTAATATTCATTCAGTCCATCCATATTTCAATATTTTTTCAAATCAAAGGTTCAAAATAAGAAATATAAAAAAAATGTATGCACGTATACAATCTCCAATGAATTTATGCAAGTGCATTATTTCTTTACATGGATTTTTATTTGTATTGAAAAGTATACTGTGCCTGTTTTTATTTATCAATCTTATATAAATATGTACTTATATATGTATAATAAATAAATAAACAAATAAAAAGAACAAAAAAACAATCTATCAAAAATGGATTGCTGCCTGTTTTATTTCTTCGAAATACTAAAATTGAATAGAATAATGATTTTCTACCAAGACAGTTCATGATTTGTAATGTACTATTCTGTGTTGTACTATTATACACACAAAATAGTGCATTATTTGTATTGTACTATTATATGCACTATTTGTACTATTATATGTACTATTATATTGTACTATTATATTTTATTCTTTTATTACTATTTTAGAATGTTTTCTAGATTCTGCAAATCTATCATTGACTTTATCATTGTATGTTTAACTACATACGTACTTTTTCAAAACATACAATAGCACTTACTAATATTTTATTATTATTTATGTATGTAGGTATGTACATTCACATCAAATTCGTAAGTAGATAATTCGTATAAGATTTGAAGAGCAAAATTGTTGTTTTAAAAAAAAGAAAATAGTTTTGAAGATAAAATATGAGAGCGGGTTATAATGTGGCGACCGGCTATATAAAAATAATATTTTTAAAATTTTTTGGATGAGACTTCTTTTTATTATATATTCTTTGGTATTAGTCCTATGAACAATTTTCTCTTAAATTTAGAATCTTCTAAATTCCTATGAATATTATAAAGTCAAATACAGATTAACTACAGATTGCGTGAACGAAGTTCTGGAAAATTTAAATAAAATGTTAGCGATTAATCATGTTACATTCGTCCCTTAACACTATCAATCTCTGAATGTTATAAAACGAAATTAAAAAAAAACTAAATATAACCTTAGAAAATTACTTAAATAATCACTAGTAATAGCATCACTATTGTGATTGAAAAAATTTTCCAAAAATACACACTTTTTTTTATAATATCAATTATAGTTCATATGATAGTTACACACCGTTTGGACTAGTATTTTCTAAAAAAAACCAATTTAATCAATATAATGTCAAGCACAATCATAGAACCTGTCGTATATAATATAGAAAATTATCACGATGAAATACGATACAAACCTCAGGTATAACTTTAAGTTACATAAAGCAAGAAAATTTATAGAAGATTCTAAATTTAAGAGAAAATTGTTATTTGATGAAAAGCTTAGACCTTCATATTCAATCAGTTGAAATAATTATATTTTATGTGTGATGGCCAAATAACTTCTGAACTATAACAAAACAAAGATTATCAATCACTATAATTTGGATTGATTCACTTTTGAATATTTTTGTTTGTTATTATTTTTTTTCAATAAATTTAAATTATTTGTCTTGCTTGACCAAAAAAAAACAAATTTCAAGTCTATTTCGTATTACCGCCGAATAATTAATGATAAAAGTTTTTCAATCAATTTAATAATATTTGTAAAGGATATTTGCTGATAATTTTTAAAAAAAAATTAAGTCTTGTGTATGGATATGTTTATGACTTTATATATAACTATATGTACATTTACTTAATGTTTCCGGACACATAAGCTGCAATAGCGTAATTTTTTGCTGCAAAAATCTATCTTTTTCAATTATTTTAAAAAACTATCACTATCGAATCATAATGCCTACGCGACTATAAAATGTATCGAACTAAATAAAGACAAAAACAAATCGTAAAAGAAACAATATTCTGACAATTATACCCAAAATAAAAACAAAAATCAAAAGTCCATTTTTCAAGACAATACAAACTTCCTTCTGTAATTCACTTTATATTTACCCCGACAAATAACTTTTTCCTTAATATCCTTATTGATTTAATTTAATATCGTAAATATTTCTTGTTCAACTATTACTATTTTTTTTTTCTTATTTTTGCTAGTTTATTTTTATTTTTTTTATTTTATATATATATGTACAATGTATATATGTACAAAAATATATATATATACATTTTTAAATATCCTTCTAGCAAGGAAACATTATATTTGCCGGTATTTTGATTTTTAAAACTCAAACTTTCCCATTTTATTTATTTTTATAAATTCTACTCAAAAACACAAAAACAATAAAAACAAGACGCCAATTCAGCCTGAAAATTCCAAACCTTAGTTCAACTAGAAAAGAGACAACAAAACAAACAAACAAACATTTGAAATCTTTATTTTACACTTTATAACTTTCTATCAATAACCTTACAAATTTAGCAAAATTGTAAAAAGGATATTTGAAAAAACAAAAAAATATCCTTTTGTTATTAAAAGAAAAAAAAAATAAAATTTTCTTTGAACTTCTTTTTGAATTTGGAATTTATGTTGTTGATGTTAAGAAAATGATTTAAAAAAAAAAAAAAAAATTATGAACAACTTCTTCAAATCGGATACATTTTACTTCTATACACATTTATACATAGCTATATTATATTAAGGACAATATAGTCCTAGTATGAGATCGTTTTTCATATTTCTTTTTTCTTTTTTTTATATCCTATTTTTTTTTTTTTTTTTTTTTTTTTAATAGTTTTCCAAAGAAAAATATTTGAAATTTTTTTCAAATCTATAAGAAAAAAATGGAATAAATAGAAAAAATGGAATAAAAAGGAGTACTGGAACGTCTCAAAGTCTAGACAAAAATATTATTCACTCGTTATCAGAATAATAATGATTAATCGAAGGACTTTCAGTCATATTCTTAATTCATTTTTTGTTTTTGTTTTTTCTTCTTCAGAAGTATAACAATTGACTGGATTTAGATGTGTTATAGAAATTCAATAATAGTTATTATAATAATTTTTTGAAGTGGATTTTTGAAAAATCAAGTACCTACTAAAAGTACTTCATAACTCTATTTTTATTGAATTTTCGAGAATAATTGCAATCAACATTTTGAGTTTTTTAAGTTGGTTTTTTTATTTTTTTATTTTTTCATATTCTCTAATAATAAATTTTATATTTTATTTTATATTCTCTTATATATTATTTTTATATCATTATTTGATGTCTATTTTAGAAATTCTAAAGTTCTAAGATATTTTGCATTGAGGTATTTTAGACTTTTAATAGGTCTCAACCTTTAACAATTCTAAATATCGAAATTGTTCCGCATTGAGTGTAATTTTTAAGATGAATAAATTTTATTTAATTTTTTTGTGTACTGTGCATTGAGTCTTAATAAATTCAATCCCCCGTGTGATCCATGTGAAGCAACGTTATTGATAAGTCAGTGTAGTACACTTATAATAGCAAATTAAAACAAACATAACAACAAACATTAAACATTGCAATTTTTATTATTAAACATAACACATTTTTTATTAATCAAAAATTTCTATTAATATTTTTGTATGTTTAAATACTGAGCATCAAATTACTATCTCATAGCAGACTTTGCCAGTTGGGAACAGCATTCCCCATACAATGGGAGCTATTCAGCATATCATTGACGAATATCCTGAGTGTGATTACAAAATCAGGTATCTTTAAGGACTCAGAGAACAAACTAGAACTGACAAACACGGGTAATCACAATAAACCCATTTGCAGCTACGGTGATATAGGGGACATATTTTCTACCGAAATTACACAATCTAATCTAATCTATTATCTCGTGCCAGTACTATGTTGTTACAACGTTATGAATTGTTTTTATGTAAATCATTATTATTTTTAGGTCTGTTATGTGAAAGTTAATAACCCTATTAAATAATAATAATTTAAGTAAAGTAATTTTAATAATGATAATATTGGGAATGCATTTTGGTAAATGAATTCTATATTTGTTTTATATAGAGTTTAAATGCATTAAATAAAGGACAGTTATCTTTGGTCAATTGTTTTAACCAAACCAAACACAAATTACTTGTCTTTTAGCTTGTGAAAGGTCTTACCAGAGCAATCCTAATATAAGATACATATATAATTATATTATAAGCACTACAAGGTCAGTCTATATATATATATAAGGCATTCTAAAATCAGAATTCTCATGACCTATTAATTTGACCGCTCTAGCCACATAACATTAGGAAAATCGTTACCTCAACTGTAGGTGACATATTTGCGTATAACCGGTGTACGATTTAGAACAGAATAATAGGATAAAAGGTCTATATATGTACCATAGAATTATTGCACTAGTTAGTAATTGTCTGTTGTCATTGTGTGTCAGTGATATTTCAAATATGAATTAATTTTTTATAATTTCCGTGTTATTTCTTTTTGAAAACTTCCAGATTAAAAATGTTAATTTTTAAAACGATTTATTGGTAAGTTAGTGTAAAATTAAAATTACAATTTATTTTATACACGTAGAGGCACTTTCGAACTCTATTTATTCAAAGTTGGTCCACTTTTATACTCATTACAATATAAAACTTGGTGTAGGCAATTACGATCAATAAAAGTTATGATTTTACCTCTTAATTATGAACAAAATGAGAGACAAAAAATATATGAAATAATTATGTCAGTACTAAAATTAATTTTGAAATACAAGCAAGATTTCAGACATATTTTTTTGCAATAAAGTAGTATATATATGGAAGATTTAAATACAGTTAATGGTACATAACATACTTTTGTTTTTCTCTCTTAAGACTTACAAGTCTAACAAGTAAAACACAATATTTTCGGCGGGTTACTATCACATGCCTGTATTTTATGTGATTGAATTTCATTTGACTGAATTTCATTTGCCTGTTTTTTCGTTTTTTCATTTCCTGTATTAATATATATACAATTTATGCGTTGGCCACGAAGCCCCGCAAATGCCAAAAGCAAACCCCAAAATACAAAAATCCGATTTTAATTCATTTATTGTCTTCGAATTCGATCATTTTGTTTGTATCCAACAACGGCTACACATAAAAATAATTTTTATAAATATTTTGTAAAACGCGTAGAACTTTGATTTTAAATCCAACTTTAAAATATCTTCTAACTCAGAGTAATCTCGCATATATATTGATTACATATATATATATATATATATATGTACAATATTTATCATATCCAATATTCAGCATATCCACTCAAATATAATACAAATAGTAATAGAGATATTATTCACAGGTTCCAGAATAAGGTCCTAAGAAACATTGTGAACGCGCCCTGGTTCATCAGAAACTATGACGTACATAGAGATTTGCAAATACAATCTGTCGATAAAGAAATACAGAAATTTGTAAGAAGTCACGAAAAAAGGCTTCAGCACCATGTAAATGTTGCTGCAGGCTTTTTTCGTTATATCGTTTTTCCTTGTAAGTGTAAATGCTCCTGGACAATAGAAATATAGCCAGACGACTCAAAAGAGTAAAACGTTTTGAGTTAGTGCAGCAATAATCACCCACATTCTTGAGGACTCGTCACGCTGGTGATCGGAGGTTAAATCGAATCTTTCAAAAGTATCAATGAACAAATAATTTTTTAGTTCATCCATTTATGAGCACTACCAATGCATTAGCCAATGTATTAATCACCTATCATTCTATACCACTAATATAGTAGTGAACCGATATGGCATGGTGATTAACAAAAAAAAAACGTATAGATATAACAAAAAAAAACTAATTGTTATTTGACATAATTATTTTTGAAATCTGCTTTTCCTAATCCCAAATTTGCTTTTTCTGACTGTAAACAGAACTGTGAAAATAAAATAATTTTAATAAATGAAATTAAACAACTTTAAACAGAATAAATGACAATTAAAAACAGTTACGATATAAGAAAATACAATACAATAAATACAATATTGAAGTTTCCAGTCCAAAACAGTCCAGAAGTAACACCACAATAAAAGGCAACATTATATTAATTAGTCCTAAGTAACACAGTCCCAAAATTTCTAGAAATTTACATTTTAAGGACTTCAACTACAACCACAAGCCAAAAGTAAAATTTGTAAGTGACGCATAATGTTGCCTCTAACACACACTATCCAACTGTCTATTAACTAAAATTTTTTATCTATATACAAATAAACTTTGATTCGATATTCGACATAATTTGTATATACCCTATACCTATTCTATTCTACACGTTCAATTTTTTCCTTAAAATTTAATGACTCATCCTAAGTGAATTTTAGTTTTTAAACTTTAAGATATTCTTTTAAAGAGAAAACGTACCTTACAGATATTTTTATTGAAAAAAAATTTATACTTATAATAAATGTAAATTACATTTAAAGTCGGTCAAATCTATTTAGAATAAACTAACAAAAAACAATTCACCTGAATTTATAAACAAGAAAACAACAACCATAACATAAAATTATTATTTGAACATTTATGTACTTATCTAAGAACACAAAGAACTACAATTTTACTGGTAGCGAACATCCTTTTATTCTCTTACTTTGTAAAAAAAAAAAAAAACAATATTACAACATAGAGAAACACTACAAAAAACAAAAAAAATGGAAAATGAAAAAAGTAAAAAGGACACTCAGCTAAATGAGTATTGTTTCTGGTATCTTTCAAAAAAAAATTTCCTAAACTTTTGAATATATTTTTTTTTGTCTATCTTACCTAATACATTTAACCATCATTATAATACATAATTTTTGTATACCAATTTTATATCAAGAAATACTCTGTAGATTAGATTTGCTTTGCAGAAAATTGTTTTGCAGAAAATATGTTAACATTTTACTTCCAAATATTTTCAAAGAAAATATTTTAAAATAAATCCAGATAAATGCAGACCACAATTAATCTCCCTGTTTTCATATTAAGTTGCAATTGCTGTCACCAAATTCTTCTTTGTCTTTCGCACTTATGCGTATTGTTTTCAGAAACCTGTAAATGCGAGATAGAAAGAAGAATTGGTTGACTGCAATTGAAACTTAATGTGAATGCATCGAATGAAAAAAATTAATTTAGAATAATCTTAAGTCACTCTTTTATCAATTTTGAGAACAAGTTTTTGTTTTAAAAACAAAAGCCTTTATAGAAAAAGTAAAAATCTTTAATTAAATTTTTTTATGCTTGTTATTTTTGTTTAATAATTTAAAAAAAAAAAATAAATTCCATATTATCCATTATGAAATTTTACTAAATTAAAAATAACGGTATTTCGGAAGTACCAATACATCGTTAATAAGTATTGACTTTCGATTAAGCTGTAAGCGAAGCTAGTCGCAAGCATTGATGATTATGTACTTCCTTCCAACATATTTACATACTTACAACCCTACAACATAATTCCATAACATTCTGACAGATATTTTAAAACTTTTAAAATTATTAATATTAAAAATATTGAATTACTTACCTAAAAATAGAAGAAAAAAATAAATTAATTAAAATATATTTAAAAAAAAAATACTTTTAATTTAATAATTTTCAATGCTAAATTTATTTTTGCCAATTAGACTAAATAAAGTTAAATAAAACTTTTCAAATAATAACAGAAGTTCAAGCACGTTTTCGTGTATTCTATTTTAATAAACAACACATATTATAAAAATAATCTAACTATTTATAATATATAGATATGTATGTATACAAAATAAAAGTTAAAGTTTTCTGTAATTCTGAGACAAATCGTAAGCTTCTTAGCTTATTCCAAACGCTCATTCTTTTATTTTATCAGTTTAGAAAATATTAAAAAATACTACAATTTATTTTACCACTTAGATCGCTCTTTGCAAAGTCTTTCAAACATATGCTGCATTCATTCTCGCGTTAAATTAGCAATGACATGTAAAAAATGTAACATGAATTGGTACTGTTAATTGGTGTATGTTATAAATGCTATAATGTCCAAATGTATTTTTTACAGCTGTAAATGTCAAGACGGATTTATTATTAAAATAAATGCGAGATTTAAATAATAAACTGTTTTCCATATCCATTCTATTAAATTGTATATTAAATCTTATGTATGTGAATCTTGTTTTGCTGTCGGAACCCTTAGTTACTACTTAGTTACCAGTGTAATTAAATTGTATATTAAATCTCATATATACTAATTTTGTTTTACTGTCGGAAGCCTTAGTTACTAAATAATGTGCATGTATACTCGTAGCAAAAAAAATCTTTGCTCAATATCCATATTCATATATTCGTTAGCAAAGAATATTAACTAACATATGCAATAAAAATGCAAAAAAAGTTTATTATAATTGAAAGAATGAGAATTGAGAGAATAAATCAAATAAAAAATATAGAGAAATATTATAACAATACAATAATGCATCATGAATCGTGTTGAGCGATGATACATATTTATTTTACATTGTTGTTAGTGTTTTTAGTTAATAATTAATTAAATTAGTAATGTGTGAGACATATTATTTAATTAAGATATGAGGGAAAATCCCTGTTAAATTGAAGTATGTAAGTTTTTGTTTCATAGTATAACAGTATAATACCCTATTTCCGGAAATTAGTTGAAGGTAGGTAAACATTATTTAACAATGTGTAGGATACAGAAGTAGTTATTCTCAATAAGTAAAACGTCTTCAATAGCAAAGCCCTAAATTTATTTTTATAATTGTTTTTTAACAATTTTATTACTAATATTAAAAATAAATGACTGAAGTAGGATTGAATTCATTCTTATTAGTATATAAAAACATCTACAATACAGCGGCCTATACTTTTTTAGGCTGCACCAAAATTTTACTACACAGCCGGTTAACAGTGGCATACTAGCTAAATAACAAACCAGCACGCAAAAATATTTTTTACTTTCTTTTAAAAATTATGTTTAGTTCTTTAATAATTACTAAAATAGTCAAAACTATATGTGTTTGATTATAATGACATTTCTGTCAATTGTGACGTTTCTACGATGCTATATTAGTAAAGCTAGCTACGCAACTAAAGTAAATTTGTGTTGCTATTATATGTCAATTTATGACAATGACTAAATGTCAATTTATTGCTACTTTAGCACAGGCAAACAAAACAACATATTTTTAATGTTTCATGTTTTTTATACAATTTATTTTGTCAATTTTTAAAATTTTTATTCTAACCAAAATTTTATTTTATTATCCTAAAACTAGTGGACCCTAGTGCAATGTCACAGTAGCGGTTTTATTGTAAAATGTCTTTGTTAACATTATTATATAAATGGCATATTTATACAGATTGAAATACATGTAGAAATATTTATATTTACAAAGCCAAGGAGTTCATCGATCCATTTCTTATGTGAATTCTAAGCATTCTCAAGAATATGTTTTTGGTAAATACCTGAAAACTTTATATGTTAATCCAAAAACGTTTTGGATTTCATTAAAAGAAAACCTTATGCATTTGTCATAATTCAAATATGGGACAGAATTTATGCAAGTATTTAAACCACCCATACTGCTAAATCAATCCGCGATTGAACCAAAAAAAGATAATTTTAGAATTTGCCATTAAATCTAATTTCTCACCTTTTTTAATTAGTTTACTGAGCTATATAAGGAAAACAACGCTCAATGACAGAATAATAAAATTTTAGCGACAGGCGACAGCAAAATATAAAAGTTATCTTCTTCTTCAGCTGCATATCTACTACTGGATGTCTGCGATCACATTTCTGAAGTTCTCTCTATCCTGCGCGGCGAGCATTCGTTCTACCATCGCTTGGATAATGCTCGTTCATTGACTGACGTTTCTTAGCCATGACATTTTTTTCTACCAACACATTTTTTGCCTTCAATTTTACCTTGCAGATTCAGTTATAGAATATGACCATCACATCATTTCGCGTCATATGACTCATGTAAGTTGTTTTCCTTCGTTTGATTGTTAATAACAACTCATGGTACTCTACCTATTCTATTTAGAACCTCACTATTGTTCTAATTATACATATTTATATACAATCAAAGTAACACCTAACTTGACTGAAGTATTTTTTAGCATGAAAGTGTAAGACATCTTTTGAAATACAAACATAGCCACATGACTTTTAATTTTTAAGTTTAGTCATGTTTTACCCCAAACATAATTCCCACTGAATTAGTCGCAATACAATTCTGTAGATGCCCAAAATAGTTATTTTTGAGATATATGCTAGGTACACTCCCAGCCATCTGAAAACATTTGTTTGATATTTTCTTGTAATGTAAAGCCCACCTATGTTCGACAGTTATAAGCACTGACAAGTCCCAGTTAATATCAATTTCTTTATGGACAACTGCTTGTAAGATGTCACAATTTTCTAAATATTAAGATTATCGTAAATATTTGATTTAAAAATTTTCCATTTTTTTCGCTTTTGTTTTCTATTGAAGTTCTAGTGTCGACCCATTTCATATGACTTGAACTTTTTTCCTTCGTTTTCGTTTTCCTACATTTTCCTTATTTTCTTTATTTTCTTCTTACTTCAAAGCTTTAAATCCCATTAAAGTAATTTTTCATTGTTGTTATTTTTATCATTGTTCTATATAGAAAAAAAAATTACATATGCACATACGCACATACAGACATATAATATACAACTTATTTACATAGAACGTCATCATAAGCATTCAGGAAAACAAATCTTAGAGATTTAAGGAGAAAAACATGAACAAGAAAATATGTATGAGAAAAAAAAAGAAAAAAAAGAGAAGAAAAAATAAAAAATGAAAAGGATAATAAAGTCCTTTATTTTTATCGGACTAAAAAGTTTTCAACCTCCATTCTATTTATAAAAAAAAAATCCAGGATCTTAAAATTAATATGTTTACAATCATGGAAAAAAAATTATTTTTATTGTTTTTTTTTATGTATATATAGGTATATGTACATAATATATGGTATGAAGTAAATTATTATTAGAAATTCGTATGCCAATACATATGAGAGTACATCTATAAGGATTGTTTTTTATTTTCTGTGTTTTTTTTTTTTTTTTTTTTCGTAGTTCTATATTTTAATGCTATCAAAACAAAAGAAAGCAAAACTAGGAAAATAAAAATAAAAAAAATTTTTTTTAAGTTGGGTTCGTATTTACCATTTTGATTTTTTATAGATTAGAGTTGCCAAGTTGCATACATTTTAAATAAATTGCAACAAATCACAACAAACTCTAGAAATAATATGTTGAGTATTATTAACGGGAATAATTGGAACTATTAATGATACTCTTAAGTTTTCAATTCAAATCTTTCTAATTAGAACTATTCAATGTACATCATCAAATCTTCAAGAAATCAAATTTGGAGTACGACAAATCAGAACACTACTGACTTGTCTCAAACGGTTAATACAACTTTAGCGCCTTTTGCATTGATGATTTCATTCCGCGCCAGCGCAAAAACATGCAAAAACTTCAATTTAAGTAACTCTAATTATCTCTTTAATTATTGTCTTTAAATTCCTCTACAACTTATTAAATTTCTACTAATTCATAAAAAGTATAGCAATTTGCAGAATTTATTTTCAAGTGGTATACTTGCAATAGCGATTTACACTTGGATTTCAACTTTAAAAATTATTATCCATATTTTTTCTTAGAGGCATGACTGACGCGATGCTAAATTTAGTGTAGCTGAATAAGTATTTCTATAAAACGTTTTAAAACGGGTAATAGAAAATTTTATTATATTGATAGTGTTGGCAATTTTTTTCCCATTATGTCACTTTAGAGATTTCACATCTCTGCCTTTAGCCGAATACAAAAATAAATGTCATTGATATTCCCATACGTCTAAGGGAATATGGTATGTATAATAGAATAACAAATTAGACGGGAAAGAAACAGTATTTTACTGCCAGATTATTGCTTAGAGCAAGTTGATCAGCTGTGTATTACTAGACAAAAACTTACTACAATTGATTGTGTATAGCATCCAATATATAGCATCCAATATATATCATCCTGTATATACCATCATCCAGTAGGGTTGGTAAAACAACCTATGTACGAACTGTTAGTAGACAAGTAAAAATCATAAGTAAATAAATTTGTTTCTTGACCTATTATGAAAAGGACATTTGAACGTATCCTTGTTGTTTTGACGTTTTTGTGCAAAACCCGTTATATTTGTTGATCTATTATATATATATATATATATATATATTCAGTTACATATTCTAGAAAGATAACGGTCTGGAGCTGGAGCGGTACTACCGTTGTGGAGATATTGTAGAAAGTAGAAAATTTTGGCAAAAAAACAATCTTTATTTTCTGTCTTGAAAAACCAAATATCTCTAGATTTTACTATAAAACCCACCAATATTTATATACCGTGGGAAAGGTCTCTTTTTGTTCTATAACTCAAATATACACATTTTAGTCAAATAGTTTAAAAGATATAAGCATTGTTTTTTTTTTACCCATTTTCTATATAAAACTAGGAATGTGCCTTTAACGAAATAACAATCTTATGAAAAAGAAAGAGACTTTTTCAACAATCATATGGTACTTAGGTCTTACGCCGATACAACATCTTTCTCAGATGAGCCTTAACTAGAATTCAAAGTATTGATTAGTTTTACATGAAAAATTAAATTTAAGTCACACCTAAATTATGTTTATACTATATGGTTAGGGACTTAATCATAGTTAAAGCATTAGTTATTATACATCTTAAAACAAAATATTCTAAAAACTAGGCCAAACTAGTAAGTAACAAAACGAAAAAAAATAAAAGTTATTACAAAAGAGATAGAATTAAAATTTACTTCACATTCTAGTGATTGGCGATTCCAGATTTGAGTATAGGTATTGGAAAAAACAGTCTATCAAGAAATATGTTTAATGCACAAAAGAGCAAATTATGATGCTAAAAGTTGTAACAAATTGTTACAACCATCAAATTAATAACAAAAACACAATTAAATCAATCAACAACAGCTGGCAACACTATCACATTTTTTTTCTCAGTATTACCATTAACATTTGCATATTATTAGATATATATTTGAAAACTTTATATTATCGAAAAAAAATAATAACATAAAAAGACGTGTAATTTGAAATTAACTCCTTCTAAATTTCATATTTCGTTTGAAATAACATTTGAAAATTTGAATAAATAAGATCCGAATTAATGAAATATGTATAGCTCATACTGTCAAATTCTAAAAAACAAAATCAATTTATTTTATTTTTCAAGTCAAAAGAGCCAATTTTTAATTGCAACTCAACTCAAAAGAGCGATAATTGAAATCATTTAGACGTAAAATCTATACTCGTAAACTTAATAACGATATTTTAAATCACAACTTCATAAACTCAAAAAAAAACCAATTACTAAACCGTTAAAAGTGAGTAACTAAGCACAAATTCAAACAAAACATGTTCCAAAACGTTCTAACGAAAAGTAAAAAATGAAAATAATTTTTCTTTATAAATTAAAATTAGAAAAACTAAAGTTAAGCAAATAAAAATAAAAATGTTTAAAACTCAAAAACTAAAATACAAAGCAAATCAATAGAAAAAACACAAAGTACCAAAGTTAGCAACATACTATAATATAAAAATTTAGTATGAATTTTCATCTTATAAAATGATTCCTCTTAGATTATCCACAAAGAATAGCCCTAATTAATTTGTTTTGCACCAAATGGATTTGTATTCAAAATTAAGGCGGATGTCTAGTATTTGTTGAGATCCTAGAATTACAATTTTAATTATCCTAATGTAGGTCACATCAAATGTTTTTCTTACTTGTTTACTTCTTTATTTTATTTTGTATTCTTTCTACTTCATATTATATATTATTACTACCTCCACTTCCACTGCTATTATTTTATACAAAAAAAAATACAAAAAAAAAAACAAAAACAGAAAACATATTATAGAATGAATGACGCCTATAAAAGAAAACAGAAAAAAAGGAAAAAACGAAAGCAAAGACACCGAAGGAAATCTCCCGATTTCAATAATTTATTTATTTTTTTTTTTTTTGTATCGTCACCCACCCTCCTTTCTTCTTAATTTTTTCTTACTATTTTCTTTAAAAATATGTACATATACAAATTTTTGTATCAAAATGTAGAAATTGAAATAAAACACATTTTAGTGAATCCTTAAAGTAAAAGAAAAAAAAATTATTGTATTGAATACACATACAAACCCCTACATAAATTATAAATGAATCATTATAATTTTTGGTATGATAAAATTCCTTTTTTATATTGTGTATGTGTATAAATTTTTGTATGCGTATTTCTTATGATAATAAGGGATCAACAATAGCACAAAATGAATAAATAAGAGAGAGTGAGAGATAGAGAGAAAATGTAGAAAAAAAAAATTATTATGACTGCATTGAATTTTTTTCGTTTTTTTTTTTTTTAAATTAAAATTCTGAGGGTGGATTTCAAAAAAAATATTATTTTTTAAAATTATTATCTATTTAAAAAAAAAATATATATATATATAGAAGCAATACTACCAATTTTAAGATTTTCAGCTACAATGACGTCAGTAAATTTCAGTTTCTAAATTTTCATTTTTCTTTTGTAGTTATTACCCCGCGCGATATTCTTAATACAGATTTTCAGCATGATCTCATTTCACAGCTATACATATATACAATTAACAAATCCTCCTACGACCTTCACACTTCTTCATAAGTAAAATTAAGTTTGAACGAAAATTCTAGAATTTTATTTATTTTCGCTTTATTATATAATTTGATAGTGAAAAAGTTAAAAAATGTTTTGTAGTTTGACTTATATTCAATCATATATCAGTCGCATATATTAGTCATTTTGCCTCAAGGTAGTATTCTGGGTCCCATACTGTATTTGATCTACACCAATGATTTACCACAGATGGAAAATATAACTGTAAGCTGCATTCGCTGACAATACTCCGCTGATGGCGGTAGGATCAAATATTGACGAGGCTACAAATAAATTGCAAATTGTAAACTCAATGAGTTAAAATCAGTACATGTAAATTTTAGAAATAAAAAATTAGAAAATCAACTATCGGTAAATCTGAATGGGATAAATATACCCCAAGAAAACAACGCTAAATACCAAACAACGCTAAATACCAAACGCTAGATGTCAAACTTAGATTCGAAAGAGCACGTCAAAAAGAAAAAGTTTGAGCTTGATAATAAATATAGAGAAATTCCAAAATAAAGTCTTGCGCAATATGGTAAATGACCCTTGGTATGTTCGCAACAGTGACTTGCACAGAGATCTAAAAAATCCTAGCATACAAAATGAAATAAAAAAATATGCAGCAAAGCAGCTCGACCCTTGCAGCATTTGACTCATCTGGAGGGTCATGTTAACGTTGAAGGCACTCAACTGCTAGATAATCAAAATGATATCAGAAGGCTTAAAAGAACTAAGCAGCTAGATTTAATACGATAGAATTTCGTAAACTTTTTCTTTAAGAAAATAACACTAGAAATAAATTAATGGTTAGTCCGTCGGACTAGTTTTATTGGGAGGGGTGTGGTTTAGTCAGTAAAAATGGAAAACAATGGCAAGCAATGGAAGCAACGGGGCTCATTGTGTCTATGAAGATGCATACCAATAGACGTAAAAAATTTTAAAAAAATATATTAGTCAAGGGTCTTAAACGAATCAAAGTCTTCATATTTAATACAAAATAATACAAATGTTAAATATTATTTTAGAAAGCATATATTTACGTTTAAATCTACAAAACGCAGGTTTAAAATTAATCGGTAAATTAAAGTGCAAGCGAAATACCTTGGGATGAACATTGATCAACAAATTGGCATCGAAGAGCCACATAATCCATAAACGTAATCAAATAAGGTTAAAATTTGGACGAATACAATGGCTTTTAGGGAATAAATCTAAAATATCCAACCAACTACTGCTATATTAAATAAAACAATTAATAAAACAAACATGGACATATATGGATCAGATTTAATACAAAGACCACAATCAAAAAAAATTAGAACAATAGCAAGAGCCAAATAGTAGATGCAAAATGATAATATACAGCGTTATTTGAAATTACTTACAATATATGAAGAAATTAAAAAGATAAGCTCAAAATATAAATAATGAAATGAAAACTCTTCCAGAATAAGCCTGAAAAAAAGCCTGATTTATCTAGCCTGATTTATAAAATAGATTTTAAGCTTAAAAAAAAGGTTACTAAAGACATAATGTATATGAATTTAAGAAATAATTACTATAGAATAATTATTATAACTCACCCAAAACATAAGGAAATTTACTAGATGTCTTATATTAAGACAGATGTAAATGAAAATGAGTGAACTGAAAAAGTAAGGTATGAGACTATAGTCATCCATAACAACCTCAGACTAAATCAAACCCATTAGTACATATCGACCCCATAGACTACAGTTTTTCCAAAAATTCTTAGAAAAAAATCACTTCTAGTTTTAGGACGTTGGATTTTCACGTCTTCACCAGTGAAAATCATAATTTTCTTTCTGAGGTAACGTGATGCTAGTTATAATCTTCAGAGGTTCAAGTCAAACATTAACCGTTTTTTGCTCACACTACCTGTTAGCTTGTACAACACTTTCCTTCTTCCGACTCCTTCTCTATCCCAGCCAAGCGGTATGTAAGTATTAAAGGTCATATCCGAGTGCGCGGCTGTTTATAAAAAAAACAAAAAACGTGGTGCGGTGACTAGTGATATCGAAATTTTCCTTCCTACGCATGTACAAATTCTAATATTGTAAATATAGCTGGTAATATACTTGGGGACGACATTTTGAATGATCTCTGGTGATAACTTGGAAGGAGGAATATTTTTGTATCAATGTTGTTGGTCAGAGTAGTCAAAACGTTAACCAAACGAAATTGAAAATTTTTTTTTGCGGAAAACTTGATATATAGTCAATCGCATTTATATAGTCAGTTTAGTTTGTGAATTGTAAGACGGGAATAAGTCTTTATTAAGGTAGAACCCTGTTAAATGTTTATAAAAACGAAATTGTGCGATACAATATACTCTACAGAGTTCAACATCATTTTCACTGGATGCCTAAATTGCAATATTGAAAAGTTAAAATTATAAATTTTAATTTAAATGATTAAAAATCGCCATCTTAATAAATTTCTTTTTCATGATAAGAAACTGATTTTTCTAAGAATGTGAATTAATAATTAGAACCATTATTAAACTCTAATTTATTAACGAATTTGTGATGTCCTGTTACTACTAATCTATGCATACAATAGTATTTTTAAACCATTAAGTCTGACAGTCGTTGAATATTACCAAAGGAATAATACAAAAAAATGTCAGTTTAGAGCAAATCAATAATACAAAATAGAAATGTTCCTTTTGTGAAATTGCTCATTGATTTTAGAAATTTATAAATTATAAAAACTTTTTTGGAATTAATTCTTTGGTCGTGTCCGGAGGCTTCAATTAGAGAAATTTTCAAATTTGTAATAATGTCAAAACAAAAAAGAAATTAAACAACAGTTTGTCTTCTTCTTCGTTATCATAACACTTATCTGTGATTGATCCCGAAGTGTTTCTATCCTGGGTAGTTTGATTTTAAACATTCTAAGTGTCACTACATATTCTAATGCTGCATAAGCCTACTACATAATGTTCCAGTATTTGTTGAATTTTTTACCTCTCAACTTCATCTTAGTTTTACTTAGTAATAATTTATTATTCTCTAAAAAATTCTTAATATATTAAAAATTGAATTAATACTTGCACCTAAATTTTGTAATTAAGTACGTTTGCCTTTAAATTAAGTCAATTTATTAGATTTTTTAGAGCTGTGTAATAAATTATTATTTTTCGTTATTTTTTATTTAATTTTTCTTTTGATCTCTCTTTATTTAATTTCTCTACCTTACCCTTAACGCACTATGATAACTATAATCCGAATTAGCCCAGATTATTTGTTTTTTTAATTCTGAGGTTATATTTAGTAAAAACTGTTAGTCCTGAGTAAAATAACATATTTTTGTGTTTCTTTTGGTTAATGGAACCAAATTTAGATTTTGGAATAAAAAATGTTAGTAAAATTAAAAATGAGCAATGGATGAAAAATTGATAAAAAAAATATTTAAATAATGAAATACATAAAGGACCTATAAAGTTGGCCTACAGATTAAAATAAATAAATAAATAAATGAAACACAATATTATTGCTTGTGATTAGATTCAAAACATGTGCATACGGTACAGTCCTTTATCACATTTGATACATATACTTCTGCCAACTGTTTAACAATAATCGAGCACATCTTCGTTTCCTCCTCACAGAATTTACAAAGTATCCAGTATTATATAACATAAAGCTTTTGAAAGGGATCTTATACGTTTTATATTTCTAGTAGATAGTGGTTGTGGTCACTACGCACAATAATATATAGCAATTTGTCAACGCATTTCCACATTGTGAACTCTATTTGTCAAGGATTGTAAATTGATACATCAAGAGGTCATATAAATATACTGTTCCATCATTTCTTTCCTTGATCCCAACCCGATATAAACTGATGTTCTCGTCCATTCTATCGACGCCACTTATGTACTTATTATACTAGCCAATAGCATATACGCGTGGATTTTTTTTTTTTTTTGAAACGGTGGAAGAACCACTTAAGTCTCCAATTTCATTTGGTGGTTCAATAAATATAGACTTAGGTACGTCCGAGAAAATCTCTTCTAAATAATCTATAAAATCACATGCAATAATATACTCTGAACAAATGTTTTCTATAATAGATTAGCTCAGCGTTGCCATATGGCAACAGACAAATACTAATGAAAAAAATTTGTATAAGATACTTTTTGAACTGACAAATTTCCACTTAACAAATAGCTACATTTAGTTAAAATATTTTTCCAAAAATAAAATTTCATAATTACAATTAAATATTGAGAAAAAACATGCAATTTACTTTTTCATGTCATTCATTCTTCACAATTTTTTTTTACTAAACTAAAGCTATATACTGCACTATTTCTATTTATGTCATTTTAATTTGAAAACCTAATATGAGTTAGTACATATAAATAGGTAAAAAAAAAAGTGCAATACTACTTTTATAAAAATAACGGTTTTTATTTCAATAAAGCAAAAATACCTATAAGTTAGCTGTTGCCATATGGTAACACAGGGCTAATTCGGGGTAACATCTATATGCGTAATCTTACTGTAATGTAGGCCAATTTACAAATCTAATTAAAGTGATATTCCAAGAACATTTAAAAGAAGCCGAATTAGAAAGAAAAAGAGGTACTCCTAACTTTAGGTCGGCAATAATCGCTAAACATATAATTGAAGAACATCATAAAATTGACAAAATGAAGATTCCCAACAATCCATGAGAAAAAAAAATATTGACAAAAAATATGCAAATTAAACAAATACGAAAGTTGAGCAATTTAGAGGTACAGGTAGACAACATAAAAAACAATAAGTATTTAGTAAATGGCTACTCGCTATTTAAATTAATATAAACTAATTTGCAAGAGTATAGGTAAAATATACACAATTGTAAAAGATTAGGATATAAAAAGGAAAAAAAGAAGGGAGAAAATTAGTCACAAATGCCGATGAAAAAAGTATGTTGCTTCCCAAAATATCGATATTTCGTCGGTTGCATTCCTATATATCTAATCGGAAAAATTAAAAAATAATCAATCAAAATTTGAATTTTATAAAAATTTTAGTAGTTTTTTAACTTCTAAAATACATAGTTTTATAATTTTAATATTTTGAAATATCAAAATAATACATTTAAAATATGTTAGTATGTTCAAGTTTACACAATCCTTCACATGTGTTTGGACATTTGGGAATACAAATGGTCTGTTAGATACTTAGGAATACAAAATTTGTATGAGTTCTCGGTACAAACTGTAGTTTGGATAAATAGGTACAACTTGAAGGCCTAAAAATCAGCAAAATATAGGTTGTTTGGATAAATCAGAAAAAAATATACCTAAAACTATAAGAGATACGGTTATTTTGACTGCAAATTCGGATAGACCATAGTCGAAAATGGTATAGAACATTGAAAAGTCAATTTCGGAAAAAATGGTCTGTTGAATACATAGGAATGCAGCCGACGATTTGTAATCAAATATTAAAATAATTATTAGTGAACGGAAGCCTGACAACAACTAAATTATTTGATTTTAAATATCACTATAAACACAAGAAACCAATTAATAAATTTAAAATTGAAAATATTGCTACGTACCTCATTCAAAATATTTTATTAAAAATAAATTTTTTTTATTAAAATCTGTACAATTTCAAAATATAAATGAAGTCTTCTATTTCCTCTAACCATTATGAATGATTTCTAAAATTGGTTGTTTTCTTTAATACGAATCCCAATGATTGGTAATTTTCTTTATTAATTTGTACACATCAGTAATTTTTATTCAATTCAACGAAAATTATCGTTTTTCTAAAGGTTAAATTAATTAATTGCTTTCTAAAAAAAAAAAAAAATATTTAATTTTTTTTTTGTGAACTCAAACAAAAAAAAATAACACCAAAATGTTCAAAGAATTTTGTTTTTTTTTTTTTTTGTATTTAACAGTTAAAAGAAATCATAACCCTTGTCGTAAGGAAAAACAATTGCAAAAGAAAAGCAAGAAAAAAAAACATTATTTAAAGGTTCAAGGCATACTTTTGGAAAACACACCCAAATAAACATATACTATACTCCGACATACATGTTATTATAATAAAATTTCCTTTATCATCATCACTAACACCATCAGTAGCAGAATTTTTCCAAAATATAAAAAAAAAAAAAACCCAAAAAGATTTTTCTAAATAAGTTTTTGGTCTTTTTTATTTTTACAAAACTTCAAAACAGTTTTCTCTCTTGATTTTTGTATCCATTTCGAGATTCTTCTAGTTATTTTTAAGCTACTTTGGATACGTATTTTCATTACATCGTAAATATGGAAGTAAATTAACATACAAAAAGAAAAAAAAAAAAACACAAAAAAAAATTAGTATTAAAACGGCGAAGGAATGGTAATAATTGTTGCCAAATATTTTAATTAACCTTTTCCTTCTTGGGTCTTATACGGTGGTTGGTATACGAAATAAAAAAGGAAAACAACTTTTTGAAAACTAAAATTTTTCTTTATTTTTGTTTTTTTTTTGTTTTTTTTTTTTTGTGTTGTCTATTTTGAGAGCTCGCGTTTTACATTTAGGTTATTTAAATATTTAAAAAGGTCACAAATTCATAACAAAAATCAGTAAAAGTGTTTCAGTCGCTTTTTAATGATTTATTTGTATGTATATATACCTGCTACATATATATATATAGATGAACACTGTTATATAAATTTCCAGTTGTCGAAAGGTACAAAGAACGGATAATTCGCCTTTTTTTTTATTAATATGAAAGTATATAAATATATATAACAAAATAATTAGATCTTTCCAAGCGGTTAAATTTCTTATTTACAGGACGTATTTATGTTAGCGCAGCTCTACAGCTTCTAACTGTAATGTTTAATGTTTTTCTTTAATGATTCATAATTCCTGGAAAAGGCATTTTATAAGGTCGAAAAAAAATTTTATACCAGTTTTTAATTATCTATATGATTATTCTCTCCCTACCCTACCAGGAATTTAATTATATAAATTGTTTTGTTTGGTTTATATAACTCGCATATTGGTTTTATTTGAAATCTACATGTGAGTTTCGAAAGTATACAAATTCAAATTAGGTGTTATCTAGGTAGTTTTAACACTACAGTATCTATTAATGAGGCCAACGATGAGATAAGAGCGAAATACTACTTAAATATCTAGATTATGTAAACTATAAGACTTTGATATTACTAGGATTCAGTTCAGAGTTTTTAACAATATAATTGATTAGTCTACTGTTGCTATTTAGTGTCGTATGAGAGTTTCCTATTATTGAAGAGGTTAGCTGAAAATGGAAATATTTATTTCCGCCTATGCTCATAGATGGGGTGGCAGGACAATGGTGATGATTGTTAAAATAAAACAACGAGGTTATTCTTCAACGTTTCAACGTGCAATAAACTCCTTTTATTAAGAATGACATAAGTCATTAAATGACATTGCTGTTATATGATCAAGTTGCCACATGCTTAAAATATTTCTTCAACAATGATGATGAGTAACTTACCGTTGAGTAAAAGAGATACATTTTACCTCTCATCAGTATTTGAATTTCTAATGATAAAATTTTAGATGTGGTTGTTTTAAAAAGATTAAAGGAGCAAGTTATATTAATAAATAACTATTTTTAAAAATATGTACAACATATGGGGCTTTTTTTACCTTTTTACTATATATTTAAAATATCTCGAATTAATTATCTAGTTTATTGAAATTGTATAGGCTTAAAAATCATAGCATAATATTGAATTAATACTTAATTCAATAAATCGCAGATCTTCCTTCCAATTATAGATTTTTTTTAAAAGCAGTTAATATATTTTTCTCTATTTATCAATACTCATTTAAATAGAAAATATCAGTTATTTGATGCCCCTTCAAGATCTTTCGGGTTATTGAAATAGAATTAATAAAAATATATGCTATATACTCTGCTTCCAAAAACTGTTGAAAGAGATTTAAATTTGAGCCAGGATGCGCTACAACAATCTAGGTATAAATTAGGCAAGCTAAAGCTGTACAACCGGTGATTCTAATTTACATAACATTAAAAAAAAATGTCCATAATTGTGAATAACAACATTTTAAAGATAACCAATTGAATTAGGTCAATTATCCTCGGTAAATTTACATCATCCAATTGGCCTAATATTTCAAATTTTTAGATTTACGACTCATTTATACGCATTTTGAACATGTTTGGTAAAATTATAATAAAAGTTTATGTCGGTTGAACCTACATTTTGTGGCTATATATATTTCTAAAGTTTTCGATCGAGTATATCATGGTATGGCATACACACTGGGTGGCGCAGTAGGTAGAGCGTCTGCATTTCAACCGAACGGTTACAGGTTCGACTCCAGATGAAGCAAACAAAAAAAAATGCTTTATGGGTTTTTCAACCTGGACCCTTTGTCACTGGGATAAAAAAAATGACCAAAAATAATTGAGACTATAATCTGGTAACAAATTAAATAAAAGGGAGCTATTCTATTTAAGAAGGCTTAGTTCCTGACAATAGCGGTAGTTCTCCACATTTGATAGGTATAAGTTAAGTCAGTAATTTGATAAATAAATGCTCCAAATATTGTAGATATTGTAGTATAATTCGTAATGTGTATGATTCTACCTAAGTTACTGTCAATCAAGAAAATAAAATAAAATAGTGCATTATTAGCAAAATATCAAGCCATAGGTCTTGGTTCCTCTTCTATCAAATAGATTGAAATTTTCCTTTCGAATCGTACAATTCATATGTCTTAGTTAATGGGTTTAAGTCCGATCAATTCTAAATAAATGCTGGTGTTCCCCAAAGATCAGTTCTCTCACCTACGTTAATCCTTATAATTATAAATGACTTGTACCAAACCAATTTCAATCCAATCCACAGTTATGCAAACGATATCAGTCAAGTGGTATCCTACGATTTTCATAAAATATCTTAAGCTACATCTATCGCTTTAACAACCAAAAGAGACATCTTGGCCAGTTCCCTCAGTCCTAATTTGGGCGTAATAACTAATTGGGGGTTAAAACCAGAATCAAGTTTAACACATCAAAAACTCAGAATTGTAATCTTTCGTTTCAGGAAGAAAAATTTCATCGGTTTGAAAGCTTAAGCATTTAGGTATGCACTTAAATCGAAGAATTATCGAATATATAATGTTTCAAAAATCTCAGCCAAATGTTTAGGTTTTCTTAGTTGCCGTAAGGCTTATTTTCCCTTCTGTAAGCTCTACAAAGCTTTCGTTCGATTCAAAATTGAGTACAATTCTTACATAAGGACTTCCGCTTCTAGTAATGCGGTAAAACATTTGAATAAACTCTAAAAATGAGCTACTCGCTATCAATATTAGCTCTACCGTTGCCCTCGGAGTAAACAAAAGGGCAATATGTGCAAGTCCTTATATCGTAGAAATCTCTAGCTGGCAGAAGAAAAGTTATAGAAATTCGTTTGTAACCTCCCCTAACATGTGTTCCCCAAACATGTTCAATTCTATATGTATGATCTACATAAATTAACACCTTCGTTCGTAATTGTCCTCCTTTCCTAACTTTCTTTTCCCTCCCTAGTTATACACACTAATCGATATAAAAAGGTAGTGTTTTGGCTATGTATAACAAAAAAATAAAAAAAATATTATAATAACATCGGAAATAACTGCGAATCAAATATTGTAATATTGGACTTAGATCTAAGACTTGTTCTTTAACAATATTTAACTACATCTCAAATTACTTTCCAGAAATCTTCTGTAATATTATTTCTATAATTTCAAAATGCTGGCACACCTTATTTTAAATTTGCCAAAAATGTCTACTTTTCTCGATTGATAACTACCTGTCTGTTGTGTTATGTTATTTTGAATGTTTACGAATTTCAAAATAAACTTAGTATACCCTGATTGAAAATGTTAAGGAAATAAATAAAAATAAGTCTTTAAAATTTTGAGATTTTTCTATCTTAAATTGATATCCAATGGAAAAATGTCTTCTGGAATGATGTCAAAAAATTACGAGCTAAAATAAACAGATATCAATGGAAATTAATTAGGAAAATAAATTATTAATGAGGACTCTTTTTGAAAAATATAATTTTTTTTTGTTTTTTTTGTATAAATGTGGGTCGGATCTTCAATTTTGAATTTTGTTTTTGTTTTTATCTTTATTTTTAATCACTGATACAAAGATATTCTTTGAAAGTCATTTTCTGAATATAAATTAACATTTGTTTTTGTTCCAGATTTGATATGACATGAAGTTATTTTGATTTATTTAAAATGTTTATTTTAAATAATTTTCTAATTCATGAAAAAAGGCACCTGAGTGCTTTTAAAATATAACTAAAACAGATTTTTTGTGTTAGAGAACATTTTTTTTGATAATATTTAAATAATTTCCAGTTAAAAAAAATGTTTATCAATTTACAACAATTAAAATTTTTGTTAATTTACAATAAAAAGTTCAAATTTGACATTCCAATTTACATAAGCCTCTATTTATACGTATTAGATAGAATGTATTTAAAGAATAATCAATTCGATAGTTTTGAACTTAAAAAATGCCAATTATGAAAACTTTTCGATTGAAGAAAAACGATATTTTTTTTATTTTAAAAATCCATTAAACAAATTTAAAATGTATATATATAAAAGAACTAGGTACAAATAAAAAAAAAACTAAAAAAATTGGTAGTGTTTGCCATTAGCATTTAAGGAACATATTAATAAAACCTTAGACAAAATAAATAAAATAATTAAAATATTATACGACTTTATCAATAGAAAATTTCATCTGTCAACACCCAATAAAATAATATAATATAGAAATAATAATAAATAATAAATAATCTATAATTATAACTGACAAGCATTAAGGGACCTGCGCAGTAGACACCTTTTAATTTTATTTCGATTCTCCTACTCATTAATGAACTACTGATATAATACATATATAAAATGAAAACAAAAATGCACACACAGTTGAAAATTTTGTACTCATATGATTTTATTATTCAGCAAATACATTATGCATATGTGAGATCTTATTAAAATAATAAACAAAAGCAAACAAATCAGTTAACTATTTATTATAATTTACATTATATACATGCAAATGAATCTATGTACATATGCCAAAAAAATATAAAAACAACCAAAAAACAAATCACTTGAATTCTTCATTTTTAACTTTTTAAGTAACTGTTTCCAAATTTTGGTTATTTGTAGTAATAATATAGTTTTTATTAAAATTATGTACATTATGTAGGTATATACGTACCTCTTTAATGACAAAACTTTTTATTTTTAGTAATTTTATCGCTAAATGCCACTTACTATAGGGAATATATCGGAAACGAAGCAGTATATGAGGGACGTGTATTTATGCGTCCTACATAAAACTTACTAACCACAAAACTTTTTATTAAACACGAGTGGTTTCTGCTATATCGTGGGAAGTCTATGTCAGTACGTAAATTACTGTTTTTTTAAAAATTTTAAATTTGACTTCAACTTGAAATATAATTACTCAACAGGGGCCCCTAGTATATATAATATACATAAATAATAAATAATAATAAAATAATACATATAAATAATAAATAATAATAAAATTATGAAAGTAATTTTCTAGCCATCATTGCTCTATCCATATCCTTTGTACCACAACATCGCTGACACACACATCAACAAATTGCAGATAGCGCAAACAAAATATTAAAATTAATGTTAAATCTACCTTTTTATTACTCAACTAAGAAACTCCATTACCAAACAAAAGTCGAACTAATTTCTGATCAAATTGCATTAAAAACTAGAAAACTTATGGACAAGTGCCTATTAGCTGAAAATGATTTAATAAAAAAATTATACCAAAAAATTGTAGAACATCTAGTTTTAAATAATAATAATTAAAAAGTAGTCGTAAGTAGCCGTAAGTAGTGTAAGTTTTATTAAAACCTTAGTGAGGTTTTTCCCATTTTGCTCTCGAAATGAAATAAGTTCAATAAGTCTTAGAATTAAGAAACAAAAAAATCATATTTCAGTTGGGTAGATTGATTAGTATAAGATCTGATTTCTGTAAAATTAAAAGTACTTGTATGTAAATGTAAATATTTGGGTAAATAAATGAATTGAATTAATTGAATTAATTTACAATGAAAAGTTCAAATTTGACATTCCAATTTACATTAAATTTTTATTTATTTATTTACTTATATAAATTGTACATAAGACAATTAGTCTTTTTACTATGCAATTACAATACTCAATTCAGTTTAATTTTACACATATAAAGTGAACAAAAAAAAAATTAAAAATTAAAAAACAAAAAAAAAACAAAAACCGAAAAAACAAAATTCAAATAAAAATTTTAAAACTAGAAAAAGATAAACAAAAAGCTTTAAAAATTAAAACTTAACGAAAATTAGAAAAACAAAAACAGAGAGAAAAGGAAAGAAATTAAAACTATTCGAAATTTAAAAAAGAAAAAAAAAGTTAAATTAAAATTAAAAATTAAAAATTAAAAATTAAAAATTAAAAATTAAAAATTAAAAATTAAAAATTAAAAATTAAAAATTAAAAATTAAAAATTAAAAATTAAAAATTAAAAATTAAAAATTAAAAATTAAAAATTAAGAATTAAAAATTAAAAATTAAAAATTAAAAATTAAAAATTAAAAATTAATTATCGATTCAATTAACTTACGCCTGATTTTCAAAATATTCTCTGCAGAGCTCAACAAAATTTTTGTATCGACTGACACAACGAATCTAGTTCGGCATCATATTCCACATAGTATCAATCCGTACAAAATACGATAAATGTCTGATCTGACCTTTGTGACGTGAGATGACTAAATTGAAATTACGAGGTGATCTACCAAACACCAGCTTATCATTTAAGTATTCTTGCAATAAATTGAGCATAATTTTTTTTGATTAAAAAAAGATATCGGAACTTTAAAAAGCTATAATTTTTTCATAAAACAAAGATAACGGAACTTTAAAAAGCTATCGAATGTTAACCTAAGTATTATTTTCGACACATCTCTCATACTCTCCTGTTTACGTCTATTCGTTACAAAACGTGTACATGCACTGAATATAATACAATGCAACACAATAAATAATACATCTGCCTCTATTTATATGTATTAGATAGAATGTACTTAAAGAATATTCAATTCGATAGTTTCGAATTTTCCAATTATGAAAAGTTTCTGATACTTAATTCTGATTCTAATTCTGAATTTTCGATTGAAGAAAGACGATATTTTCTTTTATTTTATAAATCCATTAATCAAATTTAAAATTAAAGAACTACAAATAAAAAAAATAACTAAAAAGATAGGTAGTGTTTGCCAACATTCGAAATCGAAGGTAGAAGAAAAATGTATCACTCATTTTCTGGTACGTATTTGGTAATTAAGAAAGAAAGGAAATTAAAAAAAATGTCCTTAGATGAAAAAAAATATTTGCTTTAAACATCAAAATTGTGAAAAAAATAATATGTATACCAATTTATGTAACAAATTAATAAATAATTAAAACAAATCAAACCAAATCAACATATCATTACTAAAGTGGCAGCTAGGTAACACAGGCCGTAGCCATTTCCGTGAATTCAACATTGAATCTTATTCTAAGTAAAATCTAACAAAACCATAAACTAAAGTCGTTCTAGGTTATTTCGTTTTCAAATTATGCTAATTAGTTCATTATATCACTCTGTTTCAAATGCTCAATTCATAAGGTGCAATACATTAAAATGAGCTTAAACTCAAAATTTCAGTAAAGCACTTTCAGCTTAAGAAAGAATTCTAGCAAAACTCGATTCTGTACGTAAAAAATTAGCTTAAACTCATTAAAAATGATAACCTAATATTTAATTAATTCTTTTTAACTAACCTAAAGCCCTAGAAAATTTTATTTATCGGACAAAATATAACTCTCTCACTTCTAACCTCAAGTATTATTTTTTTGTATACCAAAAAGAGTTTTTGCTTAATAATGTGAGATTTGAGTTGAGTGCACAGTTTTATGCATTCCACTCGCATTAATTTTACTAGTAAAACTGCTCTACAGATTCCAAAATTAAAAATACAAGAGTATACAAGTATAAATACAAGTCACTATCTATTTTCACTTAAACTAAGATGTCTTGATTAATATATACACATTAAATAAAGATTACAACTCTAAGTATGTTTCACCAATTTTATTCATCAGTCTTCTAATGATAGTGTAATAACCGAAATCGATTACGATATTTAATAAAACATACCAAGAGTTTTAATCTTTATTTAAATTTGATAATGTTGCATCTATAGTTAACCACATATTCTATAAAATAAATATACATATATTTTGAGGAGTTGTCTAGGTATTGCAACACTACTATACATCATGATGAGATCCAGTAATATAAACGAAAGCATTATATATAATCTGTAAATTGAAAAAAGTCAGTACAAAAATATCTGGACCATTTCATCATAACCGATTTTCATAATTATTCTTTTATATGACAGGTATTTAAAAAGCGACGTAGCGAAACTATATATTTTTTTAATTTTCAATTTAAAATCTCACCCCATGTATAAGAGTACATTTATCAAATTCACCGAAGTACAGAGTTTACCGAATACCTTCACCGAAGTACAGAGTTTCTTTTTTGCCTCATCAGAATTAAATTGAAATTAATTTTTTTTATTTTGAAGGATCGGAGGTGAATATATAGTACTGCTATATATTTTCAACATTTAACTTAAGGTTTATTTTTATAGATAACATTTGCAAGTTTGTTCACATATATTTTTTCATTAAGCGGTTTCAGTGGTTTACGAAATTGTATTTTTGAATTTTACACAAACGAATTATATATGTGTATTCTAATTTATATTTTCTCAATTTTATAAAAATTTGTACAGATTTTTGGTTGCAACTTAAGTTCAAGGTATATTTCGTACTTGTTAGATTACCAAGACTTCTTCTAATTTGAGTTTGATTAACTTTTCAGCCGACTACCCTTTCCTGTTGTTTAAAACGAATAATATTTGGAGCCCAGGGTATTGTTGGACTGCAAAAAATTAAGTTTGGCCCTTCTAATCCTTGTAGATTCCAATTTATGGTTTGTCATATAAACAAGCCAATTTGCGGGGATGGGTTAAGTTCATAACTCATATATATTTTTAAATTAAAAATTATTTAATTCAAATTTTAGTGGTACCTAACTAAGAATTCTGTAATATCTATATTATATAATGATGTAATAATAGTTGTATAATACACATTTGTTATCATCTCTGTATTTATATAATCACCTTTAGATGACATTCAAGTCGTTTAGTTAAAATTCTATATTATTAATATTTACAAAAACCAAATCTACCTACACAAAACGGCCAGTGGCACCACATTTATATTCTTTTTCAGACATTTTAATATTTTTTTATTAAATTAAGTTATATTGTTTTTACATCCTATGTAAACATGATATTATATTTTTAATATAATATCCTTAAAAAATCCTGTCAATCAATATTTATTAAATAAACTCTTGTATGTCATTCGAAAATGGAATAACTATATAGGAGTATATTTGTATAATATGTAATTTAGAAATTCACCAGACTGGAAAATAAATGAATTAAAATGAAAATTAAATTTATATTCATCCAAAAACAATTTTCTTTTTTTAATTATATACGAATTTTGTGATAGGAAGAAAAATTTATCTGAATAGTTATATATGCTAATATGATTAATAATACACGTAGATGGCTCATAAATTATTAAAGAAGAAATATTCATTTAAATTTCAAGACTCTTCAAATAAGAATTGGTATTATTTAAAGGATAATTTTTTTTACATTATTTGTTTTGTGTACTATTTAAATAGTTTACTATACTTATATTGGCATTCAAAGTTTTGATGTTTTACACACTTGTGATTATACATTATGCCAGAATTACTTTAAAGTTTGAGGAAAAAATCGATATCGAAGAAGCTTGTTTCTAAAATGAAATGAAGCGATTCAACTCTTTTTCTTCTTCTTTAATGAGGCATTTAGCCATTCATTTTTCAATATATTTTATCCTCATTCTTGTAATGATGACGCCCAGCATTCATACCATCTTTTCCAGGGTGTTCCTGGTAAAAGTTTAAAATTGATTTGGCAATTTATTATTACTTCGCCAGTCGACCTTCTACCATTCTATTTACGTGATCTCACCAGTTGTTTTCATCTATTATGACTCCAATGCACATGAATATCGCAAGCGTATCTAATTTCGTTGCAATTAAATAAATAACTAATTTTAAACATTTACTTAGTGAAATTTGAAAATGGGTCCTTTATACATTTTTCAATTTTTGAAATAGACTTGATAACAACTTATATATATTTATTTATAGATATATATAAGTTTATTTGCATATTGTTTATTTGCACGAAAACTATCCAATCCATTTTAGCTTTCGGAGTATGTGTTTATTATTTATTTTATCTCAATAGCAAACGATAGTGGACCATGTCGAATAATAAATATTCAAAACGAAACATTTTACTTTAATCAGGACTCGAATATGAGACCTTTTCAGTTAAAAACAGATGCTCTGCTTACCGCGCATGTGTCACTCTAAATGCTCCGAGATACGAAATGAACTCAAATTTTTTTTTTATAGATCGTACCCTGCTTCGATTTACTTTATGATGATGCCCAATATGTTAATTAAATTTAAATATATTTCATTACCTTACCTTTTCAAAAACATCGACAATTTGACGATAACCAGTCAATGACATTTGCATTTGATTTTAGTGTCATTGATCTTAGCAATTATTTGCATTTGTGATTTATGTTTTAGAAATGTAGTTTCAGAAAATTTGTGTTTCAACAACAGTAGTTTCAACAACACGAAGGGCAGCATGTGTTCATCCCTATACCATTGAAATCCCGAGATGGCAAAAGACAAGTTATGGAAATTCGTTTATAACTTCAACATTCCGAATGTCGAACCAAATTCTATCTTATGTGTTCCCAAAATATAACAAATTCTATATTTATGACCTAAATAAATTCAAGACGAACATTAACACCTTCGTTCATAATTGTCCTCCTTCCCTTTTACCATCCTCCTTTCCTAATTTTCCTTTCTTACCCTAGCCAAACGTACCCTAGCCAAACGTACCCTAGCCAAACGTACCCATCGGTATAAAAGGTCCCCAGCCCCACCTAGTGTTTTGGCTATGATTAAAAAAAATAAAAAAGTAGTATAGCACTTATATTTTCATTAATTTACCAGAAATTCCAACCCTATCTTGCCATTTTTATCTTTTTAAATGAAAACACAAATAAAATATAATTTAAAGTTTTGCAGTTACAACAAATTGTATGCCCAGTTACATTTAATTTCGCAACAAGTTTCCAATCAAAGAATTTATGAATTTTTGTTATCGTTGAAATTTTTGTTTGTAAATATTTTGCTTGGTCTTGCAATAATAAACGCACAGCTCTATCAACTTAAATAAATTTAATATGAAAATTCAACAAAATCCTTGACTTTTTCAAAATTCTCAATCGTCCAAGAAGAAATTTAATAAATATCAAAAATTTAATGTAAACTAAAGATAGATTAGAAAAGCGAAAACTCTCTAAATTGAAAAAGTGCGATAAAAATATCTGAACCATCTCACAACCGATTTATATGATAAATATTAAATCATAAATATTTAAAAAGAAACGTAGCGAAACTAAATATTTTTTAAAAAATTTTTTAATTTTCAATTAGAAATTTTATCCCCCCATGTATACAATTAAATTTATCAAATTCACTAAAGAACAGACATTTTTTTTTCACCAGAATTAAAACTAAACTTAATTTTCTTTTTTAAATAAATTATTACATATGCGATTGTTGTCTAAGATAAATCAATAAAAAATTGTATAGTACCAAAAATACATTAAAATGATGGAAAACAATTTATATTTAAATTGAGTACGATTTCTTATCAAATACTAGTTTATTTTTATTTTATTATTATTTTTTCTTTATTTAGTCTAACCAAAACTATAGTACTCATTCTGGAATACTAATTGGCCAGAATTATTGTCTTATTGTATTTTTTTTTATATCAATTAAAAATATTTTACTATACCTACCTATGCGTGTTTCTAAATATAAAACAATTACTACAATAGTTACTAAAATATGGTTTTAATACCATACTATTCTATTTTCCTATAAATTACTATTAATTCACAAAATTATTTAACACCCTGTATATTTTAATAATAAATATAAATAATCCAAATTAATTTTTCATATCCTTAATAATAGAGTTCTTTAGTAAAATATTTCAATGAACAAATCGAAAATAGCTACGATGAAATCTTAATGATGAGCATACACATTTATTTATTCCATCTATATTTTTATATTAAAATACATACACACACATACACACAAATACATCTATAAGAACCAAAATACACAAATTCATAGAAAACTCAATATTCTTTTTCATAATTGATTTTCATTTTGTTTATAGTTTTTCGTAATTCAAGCAGGAACAACTATTGCAAAATAAAAGGAATAAAAAACAAAAACAAAATTGTTTTTATTAATGTTTACCTAAACTTTTGGATAGATAAGTCCAAGGGTCATTCATGCATACATTCCGATTATTTTTTTTTTTGTTTTGCTTTCTTATTTTTCTTAAAAGAATAATATAAAAGGATATTTTTATTTTCATTTAAATTTATTTTATTATTTATTTTTTGTTTTTATTTCGATATTCGTAAAAAGTTAGATTTGTCCTTCCGTAATGTACAAATAAACAGGGCTGGTTTTATGAATGAGGCTATAAGGTAAAATTTGTAAAGGTTTAGAACTGGAATATCAACACCTACTGTTCGTTTACAAATTTTAAAGTCATTGAATAATAGTTTTCGTTTCGCAGGTAAAGTCTTGCAGAAATATCGAACACAATAATTTGACATTTCATTCGGGTCAATTTGAAAATATCGGTATAGCGCTTTATAGCTTCCATATAGTAAAATTTTGTAAAGGTTTAGAACTGGAATATCAACACCTACTGTTCGTTTACAAATTTTAAAGTCATTGAATAATAGTTTTCGTTTCGCAGGTAAAGTCTTGCAGAAATATCGAACACAATAATTTGACATTTCATTCGGGTCAATTTGAAAATATCGCTACAGCGCTTTATAGCTTCCAATCAATGCTACAACGTAGAGAAAAAGGGTGATAACGTATACATATTATTATATACACAATACACTAGGACGGGTAGTTGAGATATTGAAAAAATAAATTTAATGTCAGCTTGAAACTAGACCTATCTTCAATCTGAATTTGAAAAAAATTATGCAAAATTCCTTTTTCATTTGGGTATTATCGTTTATTTGATAGGATTTACCCGGAGATTTCACTTTAATTTCAATTTCTTTGTTTTTTCGCTAATAGTTAACTTCATCTATTTTTATTAGCTTCATCTATCTATATAGTTAGCAAACCTACCAACCATGTTATTTTTTCTCTTCTTGCAAATATACAAATTTTATTACTGGTATTACATTTGAACCAACAGTGATTGCTATTTAAGAAGGTTTAGTTTTCGATCATAATGGTAGTACATATTTAATTAGCTATATAAATATATATATGTCAGAAAATATAAAAAGCAACTACTCGTTGACAAAGATTTGTGGTCCCACTTCCTGTTATAAAATATAAATTACAATAAAATTATAATAAACAACGTACACAATACACGACAATGTATTCTACCTAAGTTAGTGGTAAAAAATAAACTCAGTGTACTCAGAATATAAGTTTTAAATTCGAATACTTTAGATTCATTGATATTATATTGCATTGTTAGTCTCGGCTTGCATTCTAATTCTAAATAAATATAATAGCTGAACTAATATGAACACAATAATTGTAAAATATAGTTTTAATCAAGCTCATGACGATCAAGATTAGATCTAAGAACATTCTGAGGGTTTACAAATTTCTGAATTTTTTAAAAATAATTTAAAGCCATTTGAAATCCAACATTTCGAAATATATTATGCAGAATTAAGTGCGTAACATGTGCACAGACCGGACAACATAGATAACATAGCTTGAAATAAACGAAATTGTCAAATGTGATATCTCTCCCATTTAATTTAGTAATTTAAAAAAAATGGTTTAATTTAAAACCCTATTTTTTGGTGTTGGCTACTTGTTGTCAATTTTTTCAATCATGTAGTAAATATCGAAAATATTTCCTAACCAACTAAAAATATATATATAAAGCACTTAAGCTTAGCAGCTTAGTTTACACTAACGTATTTGACAGTTGATGACAATATCATCATTGCCCCGCAAAAGTTAACAACACCAAGTCAAATCACCCGAACATAAAGAATAATATAATTTTTATACATAGTAAATTTTTTAAAATTGCTTCAGACTTGGAAATAAATATCGATCTTTTATTTTACTAAATATATTTATAATAGTACTAACTATATATGTATATTGTATACGTATATGTAAATGAAAAAAATAATATTCAAAAATTTATTTTCTTAAATAATTTCCTTTCTTCATTGTATTAGTATTTACAAGTAAATGATGTATGTATAGTATATATTTATTGTATATATACACGAGTACATAACAAATTTAACCTTCATTTGTTCTTAACTTGACACACCATTATTGTTACTATTATTATTATTTTTTTTAAACAAAATAACAATTGAAGATCGAAAATATTTCAATATCCTGAAAGAAATAAGAAATTATATTCCATCGTAATATACAAATGGACAAAATACAGCGAATAGAAGTTTTCAATCAATGACTTAACTTCAAGAGTATATAGGTAGTGTTGTAACCTGACTGATGATCAACAACCCTAAGTATAACATCCAATATACTAATATAATATTATTTTCTACTTTTATTTATATAGTTACCTGAAAACTTTTCAACAAATCTAAAAAAAAAAAATTTGGAAAACGATTCCTTAAAAAAAAGAAGAAAAAAAAATTAACAAAAAAAATGAGTCATTCATGAAATCTTGAAAGTTATGTGAACCAGAAAGCGAAATTTTAATAAAATACTCTTTCAAGCATAGACATTTATTTTTGCATAGTTAGTTGTATAGTATATCCTTATGGTCGTCCTTTGTCTAATTCAATTCAATTTTGAATATAATGTATATATATATATATACATACATAATTATATAAATCTATACATGGTATAATACACCCAGTTTTATGTAAAATGGTAAAATTTAGTAATCGACTATAGAATAAACCCCATTTTTAATATATAAATTACAAAATACGAGCTCTTCTAATGTGGATAATGATTTTTCTCCAAATTCATTATAAATTATGGGTTTAAGTTTATGGGTAGCAAATCATTAAATTTGTACTTTGAACTGTATAGAAGAAGTAATTTTGAAGTGAAACTGGGTGGTGATTGTATCTGGAATGTCGATTAACAATTCTGGAGCAGTTGTCATCAAAATTGGAATGGTGTTGGTTGGCTAAGCAACACAAGTCAATTAATAACTTAGAATTGCGATTGGAAGTTCTGGACTACAATTGTCAAAATAAAATCACAACGCTAGTACATTTTAATCCAGAAATAACAGTTCTTGACTGCGATTGACAATTTTGGATTGCGGTTATTATAAAATTTGAATCAAAAAGCCAAGAGATTTCCAAGACAGAGATACAAGTCGAATCAAATCAATTGTATTAAATTTTTCTTGCGATTTTTGCATCCTAACGTTGGTTGATACTAGCTAGTTTCCAGTCGCTTGGGTCCTGAAACTTGATATGATGTGGTCCTTGCGTCCATGTGATGTGCGTTTCATGTGATCCTTGCGTCCTGACGTTAATTACATTTTCATATGATTATGATAAGTTTTTGTCAATTACAATCCTGAATTGTCAATCGCATTTCAGAATTGACAATTTTAGATTATAATTGATTTGTGTTGAGTCTAAGTACAATCGTTGCGATTTTAATTACAATCGTAATCAGGAATTGGAAATCTCAATCCTAAATTGTCAATTCTGGATTACAATTGACTCGTGCTACTTCTAGCTAATAGCGTTGAGATTTTGATTATAATTGTAATCCAGAACTTTGAATTATAATACAAAATTATCGATCGCAATCCCGAAAATCTATAACATCTTGAAACTGTGCCTTACGTAGATTTAACTTTTGTTTTGTAGTATGGAAATTATGCTTTACCAATCTTAGTATCTTCATCACCGTTGTTTGAATCTTTTGCACATATTTAGCTTGTGCTACACATTCGTATATGTTTTGTACATTTGTAGTTCGCAATCTATACAGTTCAAGTTCACTGAATTACACAGTATTTGGTTGCGGCTCGATTTCGGTCAAATTATATGATCACAATACTGATTGTCAAATATATTAATCCTGAATATATTACATCCATATTTACTGGTTCATCTACCATCGTTGCATATATAGTAATTCAGAATATACATTTGATTACCAATACTACAGATAATTTTTGATTCAAATTATATTTTTATTCTACTGTTATTTACACCAGTGCGTTTCTTTCCAGAACATTATTACAGATGTTCAGCTTGCTTCTCAACACATTTTGATGTCGCGGGATTAAAATGTTTTTACGGAAATGATTTTCTATATCACCGGTTAAATAGTACATTATGATGTTGATCAGTAGCTGAGTTTGGGTCACCACATTGTGTCCCACTTTATAGGTTCATAAATCGTTAAAAATGAACCAGACTTTGAGTACCAAGCAAAGCTGAGGGTAAAACTTCAATTTAGAATTTGTTCCCAATCAATGTTTTTAATGAAACTTCCATCTTTGGATTAACCTACCAAGCATATCAGAATATTGTCTCGTCTAAGTATCCTCTCAAATCCTAATCAAATTTTCTCTTCCCTATTCTAATGCGTTCATTAAGGTATCTTTTTCTTAAAACTTCTGTACAAACTATAAACACTGAAATGAAACACACGTTCAAAAAAGTCCCAATATCCATTTCTATTGGAGTTTGAATGAGTATAACAAATTAAAAAATAAAAATAAAAAAAAGCAAAACAAAAAATTCGGGTGAAAAATAGTCATTGAATAAATGATTAATCATCATGATGAATACAGACTAAAATTAATGAAATTACATCAATTCTGGGAACAAAACTGTCTGAGTATTTTCAACTTCAAATAAGAGTATTAGTATCCTTACAAAAATTACTACCACAAAGATTTCAACTATTATTATTTATTTATTAGCTATATGTGTATTGGTATTTATAGAAGCAAAATATTGCAGGAACTGAACAAAACAATAGTAAAAAACAAAATAAAAACACACAAAATTCGAGATTGATTTGTTTTGATTTCCAGTCTCCCTGTTTTTAGTTTTCTTTCGATTATATTAATCATCCTGAATAGAAAAAAAAAGAAATATAGAAAGAAAAATAAAACAAACTATAATTCAAAAAAAAAATGTCCTTTTTTCTCGATTAATAATAATATCCTTATCCGAAAAGTAAATTATTACAATTCTGTAGAAGCAAAATTTCTACTCACCTATTTACAATTTGAATTTGTTTTATCGATAGATACATTTCATCTGATTTGAACCCTAATACTATTGAAAATAATTAGCTTCTAATAATATAGGAAGGTTATGATACAATTTTACCTTTAATATCCTAATGATCATTTTCAAGATAAATAATAAATATAAAGATAAATATAATAAATTCAATAAATAAAAGTTGAAAGGGAAAGATATAAAATCATAAGGGACCAAACAAAAGCAAACGTATCAGAAAATCATAGTTACATAAATTTTTTTTTATCGTATTATCGATTGTAATTCTGAAAAATAGTATTTTAAACAGTCCGAAAGTGAATGTAAAATTTCCGTTTCGAAATAGATCCACGATTTTAGTCAAAATTTTTCAAATTATTAGTCATTTAATAAAAAAATATTAGGGTTATCGACTCATAATGGCAAATTTAGGTACTTATCGTTTTTTGCCATACTTACAGTATTATGGAATTCATTTCCAAATACTAGTAGTGGTCAACTACCTCTTAACAGGTTTAGAGAGCTATTTTGGGCATATTTTGCACACAAAACCGTAGTGAATAGATAATTAGTATTAATTTATTCTCTTCAATTTTTATAGTTGAAGGAGGAATGAATGTACGATGTAGGTCAATGTCTAACTTGTATGGCTAACTTACGTATTATATAAATTGGATTTATTTAAATCTAATATACTTTTTTTTTCTAATTAACTTTTTCATGTTGCTTCATGGTGAATATTAAACAGATTTCCCACTTAATACTGCGTAATTAGAAAACATAAGATGATCGCGCTTAAATCAGTATTATCAGCTCAACAAGATATGATCGAAAAATCTATTTTACTATGAAAGGCTGTAACTATCGCTTAATAAAAAATATAAGTCTTTCTCTGATGGGGAGTTTTTGAAATACGCGTTCTCAGAAATATAGACACACTTTTTGATGATTTTAAGAATAAAACTGAAATTAAAACTGCTATTCAGAATTTATGCTTTGCAGAAATCCTGTAATGCGACGAGTTGAGAAAATGAGTGAAAATATCAGAGAACAAGAATACCGATGTTAATAAGTGTATATGTTTTGCTTTTCAAATTGATGAATCGACAGATGTAGTAAGTGATAAAGCCCAATTACTTGTATTTATTTGTATGTGTTTTGATGATTTCGCCAGTAATGAAGAGCTACTGGGCATGATTTCATTTAACCGAGCACCAGAATTTATTAATAAATTTAAAATACCAAACTTTAAGTTTGTATTCATTACAACCGATGGACCCACATCAATGACTGGTCATATTAACAGATTTATCATTGCTATCATTGCATAATCCATCAACAGCTATTAGCAAGCAAATTGTGAATGCAAAAACTATTATGGATATAACATTTAAGATAGTCAATTCGATCCGAGGAAACTCTCTACGGACAATACTATGACGGACATGCCTGATTTATTGTCGAACGCTGATGTGAGACGGCTAAGCCGTAGTAAATTTTTAATAAATTTTAAACTTAGATTTCGCGATCTGCTGTCTGAAATAATAAATTTTCTTCAACAAAAGAAATTATGAATACCAGCAGTTGCATGATGAAAACTGGTTATCTGATTTACCTTTCCTTGCACATTTTACAAGTAAATTTTACTTTAAATTCAAAATTGCAGGGGAAAATAAGACGATATGTGGTATGCGCATGATCAGCACTGTTAATGAATTTAAAAATAAATCGATGTTCATTGTTGATCTTCAATAGCCCAATTTTGACTACTTTTCCAATCTGCAGGGTCATTTGACAAAATATTCTAATTTCACTTGCAATATTGTACAAAAGTACAGAGTAGAAATTACAATTGCTATGGAGGATCTATGCAAGACGTAAAATTCAGTGATATTTTAGACAAGTATAAGATGTTTTTCAGTATCTTCCGTTTCCCTTTAAATCTGATTTGAATTCAAAATCTATTGACAACGTTAGGAATATATATTATATCACCTGAGAATATTCCAACTGTTATAAATAAAGATTCTATAAAAATAAGGTTCAAAAATATGTTAACAAAAAATATAAATACATATAACAGTAAAATTCTGTTGTATTGTATCCATATTGTGATGAAATTCCTAATAGAAAATCTTCACTCATATTAAGAGTTTAATATAGTCTATATAATATAATATAATATAATATAATATAGGAAAAAATATCTTTGCATTAATTATTGACATCTTAATGTAAATTGCTAGACCATACAAGGCCTATTATATGTATTATGTATCATAGCTGGGTAAGAACTCACCTGAAAATAAAAATAAAAATAAATAACATTAATTATTTGTTCGAAAAATCTAAATTTTTTAATTAATTTCATTCATTTAAAATATTTATTTACGTAATTAAATTATTTTTTTTTTTACTTTAAAACTTTGTAAGTTAAGATATGTCTATTGTATTATCTTATATGATGTATGTGTGCGTTATATTTATATATTTGATCATAATACGATATTCCATTGTTATAAAGTATTAAATTAAAAATAAAATTGGCTTCTGTTTTTTTTTTATATTACAAAACATTAATTTCTGAGCTCTGAGTTTGCCACCGCTAATTAAAAAATTTCCAAAATAAATATTTTTTTTTGCAAAAATACAGTTAAATGTTGATGACGAAAAGTTAATACACCAGAAATAAAATAAAATTCGTTCAACGAAACTTCTAATTTAATATTCCTAGATAAGTATTATACAACATAACCCCATTTGTTAATTGACTTTTTTAGTAATTTCAAATTTAAAAACTAAAGGGTGTCTGTCCTGTTTCATTTAAAACTTTTTTCTATAGTTAATCAAATATTAAAAAAAAAAAAAAAAAAAAAATTACGAAAAAACAAACAAAAAGTAAAAATAAATGATATTAAGAATATAATTATAAAAATAAATAACAATAATAACAACAACAATAACAACAACAACAACAATATAAACTTTTAAAGAATTTTTCCTTCCCATCTTCCTTATTTTACATCAATTTCCATATTAGCTTAATACCTTCACTTAATTTCATCTCACCCTTTTTATTTCACCCAAAATTCATTCAATTATTCTTCATCATTTTGAAACAATAAAATAAAAATTCCTTAAAAAAACAAATACGAAAAAAAAAAATAATCATACGAAATCGAAAGAATAAAAAACAAACAGAAGAAAGAGATAGATATAAAAAAATATTTTTTTTTTAACAATTTCCAGATTTACTCAATTCTACCAACTTTTCATATAATAATATGTAATATGTATCTCGATTATCTATACTACATATTTATAGATGTATGTTTGTGTGGATGTTTGAAATACTGTCATTATACTGTTCTTACACCACAATAATGGCAATCATTTTAAATTCCAACCCTTGACATTTTATTTTATTCTTTTAATTTTTTGTTTTTCTTCTTTAATTTCATTCAAATCGAGACCAATGCATATCGTACCAGAGAGTTGTTACTTTACTAATACTAATAATAATTGTCAGTGTTACTGTCGCGACACTCAAACCTCTATTTTAAAAATTATAAATAACACAGTCATTACCAAAAATTATTAATCAAAATTTTATACAAAATATCATACCACACAATAATGTTAACATACTAACTATGCATTTAAACATAAAAATATCATTGAAAATTGAAACCGACATCGATACTGCTTTGATTCAGTTTACAGGACCCTCCAATCAGGTTAAATAGTGGAGAGTGGGCGAAAATATATAGTGAAAAAGCAGAAGATTTTGCAATTCACCTGGAAGATGTCTTCACGCCACATAACCCAACCACATCATGCGAATTACTACCAGCTAGAGATCAAAATATACGATCAAGACTATGTTATAAAATTAATATGCAGTTAGTTGAATCTTCAATCAACAAAAAAATAAATCCCATAAAAGGCTACGATGGCATTTCAGCTAGAATACTGTAAGAGCTCCCATGCATAGCTTTTAAGCATATCTCGCTACTCTTCAATACTATCTTCAGAATAAGTTATTTTCCATCATTGTGGAAGCCTTCTATAATTATAATGATCTTGAAACCAGGACTAGATTCAACAAAGGTGAATTCATATAGACCCATCAGTCTATTTCCGATGTTGTCAAAAGTGTTTGAGAAAATTATTGTACATAAAATGATGTCGCAAATAAAAACGATGGAATGATTCCCCTGCACCAATTTGGTTTTTATGCTGAACATAGCACGATCGAACAGATATACAGAATAGCTGCCTAAATAAAACAAGGATTTGAAGAAAGAAAGTTCTGTTAAGCAGTGTTTTTCCAATGTCAACCATAAAATTATTAATCCATAAAATACAACAAAAGTTATCAGTTGAGCCTCATGTACTACTAACTACCTATATAACTAACTATATAACCAATAGAAATCAATGCTGCTGTCCCACAAAGTAATGTACTATAACCACTTTTATACCTAATAAATACATCTGATCTACCGGAAAACAGGAAAGTATTAACATCCACCTTCGCAGACAATACTGCAATTTTAGGCTGCCATTCAAATTCACATACAGCATCTACAAATTTGCAAGAACATTTGCAACAGATACAGGAATGGCTCTATAAGTGGAAAATGAAGGTCAATGAGGGTAAAAGTGTACATGTAACTTTCTCTTTAAAAAATGGATTATATTCACAATTGGCTTATTGGGAAAAATTCTACACTAGATCTGGAACACAAAGTTGTTCTATACAAATGTTCTATATGGATGTCAGTTATAGAGAACTTCTTCTAACAGTAACATCGAAATAATTCAAAGGATGCAATCAAAAATTATACGTACTATAACCCAGGCCTCTTGGTATATTAGAAATATTAATCTACATAAAGATTTGAATATGGTTACAGGTGAACTGAACAAATGTAAAAAAAAAATATGTTTGATCAGACTTATCCAACACCCTAACCCTTCGGCGACCAGCAGGTTGAAAAAAAAAATCACTGGCAATCATGTAAAGTAGAAAATTGGAATGAACGAGCAAATATGAAGTATCAAATCAATGGACTAGTTAGATCTTCCAATTTTTTAGTTTTCAAGATTTGAATAAACCATAAAGATCACTATTGTTATAAATTATTGTCACTTTCGTTTTAATTCAATAAATTCAGTTAAGATGGGAATAAATCTAACAATGCTTGAGAACCACCCCTACACAGCGTAGATTACTAGGGAGTTCAAAACTGGCTATGGAAAGTCGTTTGTAGTCAAATTTTCTCGAATGCGGAACCATATTCCAACAAAAGTGTTTCCCCAATTCCAAAAATATACCTACATACACTCTACAAAAGTTTAAGAGTAAAATTAACAAATTTATTTAAAGTGCCCCTAGCCCCCTACTTATTAAAGGGATTTTTTGTTCCACCAATCCTCAATTGATCAAAGATATGCCTTCGTGTATATAAAGTTATCGTTGAAAACCTAACGTTTTGGTTTTTGGTGGTTAATGTCCCGAAACCCACATCCAAAAATATTCCCTTACATAATGCTCATCCAACAATACAATCATATATTCATACACCTTCACACCACTACAAACCCACATATGTAAATCCCATATATATTAGAAAGGCTCACATCCCTAAAGGTAAAAGGGCCAATAGTTGGCTAGCAGATTTAACCCACTGATTAGGCCCACTGTTCAATAAATAGAAATAAATTACGTTATTATGTCAAAATAATATAAAATTTTAATCAAGATTATACTTTTACACTCGAAATACATTTAAACTACACCAAAATCTAGGTAATCCTCTTTGAAGACTCGAATTAAGTTGTCATCTTATTGTAATTAAAACTTTACGGATCAATCTCGTATATTAAATAACCATATCCGATTTTCGTAGACAATTATATGTCCACATGACAATTCAGTGTCCGAACTTGAGTTGTTTGTGATGTACAAATTTTTATCTACCTTCAACCGTTTACTAGTACCTACTAATATATTTGAGTTTACCAGGAGCAGTAGCAACTAACAGGTATTATTCTAGCCTTCTTATTAAAATTTAATGATTTGTTTAAATAATTTTGACATATACTGTAGATCACAAGAAAAACAAAATACGAAAATTAATTAAAATTAAGATGTAAGAAAGAGATAGAAACAAAAAGTTTTAAAGATTTTAAGGAAATTAGCTCTAAAAAAGCACCTTTCATTACGCCTTTTGTGTTACAATTCAACCAAAATTCCATCTTTTTTTTCTTTTGTTCTTTTTTTTTTATTCTAATTTATTTAAAAACTCTAATCCAGATGATAACAACAACTCAAACAACCAGAAAAAAATATTCAAAATTTTTGTTTTTTAGAGGATTTAGGAACAGCCAACAAATTCAATGGCATTTCATATTAAGAAGAAAATGAATGGATTGGAATGTTTCTGTTGTTGTTCCATTTGTGAAAACAACAACAACAAAAATAAAACAATAAAAATATAACAGAAAAGAAACAGATCCTTTAATACATGATTTTTATATTCAGCGTTATTTTTCAGAAATTTAGGGCTTTTTTTTGTTTCAGTTTTTTAGTTTGGTCTGGCACATGACTTGTTCTTTAATAAATAAAAAAAAAAATAATAATAATAATAATAATAAGTATAATCCCGTTACGTTTTCACTTTAAAATTTATAAAACTGCAAAAATTTATAAAAACAAAAATAACAAAGACTTTAAAGAGGAGTTTTTGTGAATAACTTAGAAAAAAATTTATTAAAAAAATTCCATTAGGTTAAAATACGATATTAATCTTATTTGAAAAAAACGGGATGAGTAAATATAATCTAGTGGGATCTAGGGCAATAATTTTTCTTTTTGCATGGTTCTTAAATTATGAAAAAGCATAAATTTTACGTTTAAAAAAATCAAATTTCCTACAATTCAATAGTAAAACTTTTTTAGGGTTCCCAATTCCAACCCCCACACAATGTTTAAGATTTTCTTTTTGAATTAATTTAATAATCATAGTGAAAAAATGTTATTGATTATAATTTCATCCTAAAGTAAGTCTATATTCATTCAACCACCCTCCCCCTAAATGCCTATGAAATCAGGATAATTTTATTGTATGTATGAGTTGATATATGTATGTGAGTGAGTATAGCACCTCGAATTGCAAACTATAATTTTTTGTTGCAAAAAATATAAGGTTTTCTATTAGTTACAACCTTAAAACTAACGACTGGCATAATGCCATCCGTGGAGCATAGGGCGGAAACAAAATCCTTCGAAAATCGTATTCTATTTAAAGTTAACTTCTTCAATTTTTGCCACTTTCTTTATTTGGGTACTTGCTTCAGGTAAGACTGTTTTTGTTCTCTCCATGTTTTTATTCGCCCTTGCGACGCATTCAACTTAGCCCATTTATGATCGATTTATTAATTACGTCATTTGTCTCTCTAAAAAAAATAGAAGCAGTTTTGTATTGCTTGTATTGTTAATATGTTCTGTATAAATATGTTGTGTATTGCTAACTTCTGTATGTTAACTAATTTGAAAAATACAACAATCTTGATTTTAAAATATTTAAAAAACCATAAGTTTTTCCGAAATAAGCAGAAATACACTTGAAATATGATTTTTTTATATCATCATAAAACCAGAGTTTGGGCTTTTGCTTTCATATAGTTTTAGAACAATTTTCTTTTATCAATTGATTAATACCTTGCTTGATTTCACCTCATAAATAATCATAAATAATTAACTGAAACAGGTGTTATATTTGATGATTGACAGGTGATGAATTACGCACCACATGACCTCACATTCGCTTTCTTCTTTGTTTTTTTTTTTTCATATCGTCAGTAACTCAAGTAGAACTTGGTTGTTGCATATTAAGTGCAGTACTGTAGTTTATTACATAAAGTGAAACGAATTAATTAAAAAAACAAAAAAATCAAGAATTGCAGTGTGACGAAGAGTGAAACACTACTGGAAAAGTTGTTCTGGGTTAGGTAATGAAAGTTTGGCAAATACGAAGAAATTTTGGTTTAAAAAGCAATAAAAGGAGGAGGTAAAAAAAGCAGCAGGAATAAGTAAAAATAAGCTAAACATATTAATGAAAATAGTGCTGTTCAGTAGCGTAGTCATGCAAAAGCTAGATGAATTATGTGGAACAGGAACTAGGCATTCTTAAATAGTGTGGTTTTATACTGTTTAAAATATCAATATTTTAGAAATATGTATTTTCGGAATTCATACCTGGGGCCTCCTGATAAGTAATTAAATGATATAAATACTAATAAATAATATCAGTTCAGTTGTAGATAGTAACTAATTGAATAATTGACTATGTGTTCTCAACTTTCAAGAAATCTCATCGTTTGTTATTCTATCTGGTGTATTTTATTTTGAATAAAATTCGATAAGAATAATTAAATTTTTTAATCGTATGTAGACAGTAAATTCAATGCGAAGAACAACATGTGTTTATGTGTCCGAATCAAGGCAGTACCTAAACCCACTCCAAAACTTCTTCCAGTTAATAAAATTCAAACTTATATAACTGTGATATATAGTAATTGTTAGGTTGCATACCTCTGTACCTTACACCATATTTGTATCAAATGTTATAACAGTAATATAACACATGACCATTATGAGATGAGTTCAGTTGTAATTGAAGACTCAAATAAAGTATATCACAATGACAAGTTTATATTATAAATGTTTCCGTCAATGTTATCAATTTAGCCGATTTTCAGCTAAATTTGGCCGAACTTTTTTTGTTTTAGCTGAAAATTTTTAGAAATTCGACCGGCAGAATTTTTAGCCTAATGTTAATTGTTGAACACCAGATTTTAGTAGATTCTTCTTTGAAATTTATGCAAAATCAAAATTAAATAAATAAAATAAATTGAAATAAAAAAAACAATTCAAACGATGACGACATCCAACGTGAGTTTTTTGCTTTTTACTTTTACACTAAAATGAAATCTAACAAGAGCATTTTGTGTTTGACATTTTTTTTTAACAAATCATAAATAACATCCAAGACGTCAAAACGAATAATTTCTTTTATATTTTTCGTTATTTTTTAATTGTTTAATGCAAAATAAAAGTGATACCATAGGGTTTTAGTGTGAAGTAAGATGATCATCTGGTGAGAATCCTTATAATGAATTGGTGAATTTTGTGTTGTCACTCTTGGTATTGCCAATATCCAAAGCGGATGTTGAACGAATATTTAGTGTAATGAATTTGGTAAAAAATAAGAAAAGAAACAGGATGCAAATTATCATGCTAAATAGCATATTATAAATAGCATATTAGCATATTATAAGCAAATAGGTACTACAAAAATATATTCTAATAATGATGAGGAAGATAAAGATTTGGTTGGAGATGCTTTGGGAGACGTTTTAAGTGATGTTGAAGAATTAATATAAATTAATATTGTGTAATATGAATAATATGAACTGAAGTGATATTTTTTTTATATTTTATTATCAAAGCAATTATTATAGACTGCAAAGAAGTGATATTTTTTTTATTTTTCGTTATTAAAAAGTTATAAATATTCTTATTTTTATTATAGTAGACTAGATTGCTTTTAGCTTTAAAAATATGATACCATAGGCATAGAGTTTTAATTATGAATGACCCCTTAAAGTAGTTATGTACGGAGAATTACATAAAATTGAATTACTGGAAAATATTGGCAGCAGCCGATTTCTGTAAGCAAAAAAATTTAACCGAATTTTTAGCTGAAAATCATTTAAATTTTCTCCGCTAATTCTGCTAAATTTAGCTGAATTTAAAAAAAACGTTGGCCACACAGGTTTCCGTAGAGTATACGAATTGTACAACTTTCCCCTCAAAACTATAAATAATGATTCACTTATTTTATGTAATAAAAAATTAATAAAATGTAGGACCTACAAAAAGATACGAAATTATTCATTAATTTCTAAAAATAAATATTTTTCATACTATGCATTTAATTTGGTTTTTATAACTCACATACGAATTTAATATCAAGCTGTATATGAGTTGAGGAACTAATCAGAATTAAACTAGGATTTGTCTAGGTAGTACAAATGTCCAATACTACTATTATACTTGCTTCTGAAATTCAGTAGTTTTAATAAAGAAGTTTTATCAGGTGAAAATTTTGTTTAGCTTTTATAACTCACATATGAATTTATTTTGAATCTATTTATTAGTTGTGAAACTGATCAGAATTAATTTAGGAATTGTGTAGCTAGTTCAACATCACTATATCTACTACTGAGTTCCAGTACTGTTGATTAACGAAACATTTTTTTCATTTAAGTTCAAACCCAACTCCATTTGTCTGTCATAGCCAATCTATTATAAATTTTTTTTCAAATAATTTTTTTTTTTTTTTTTTTTTCAAATAAATTGAATTTGGATTCGCAAGGAAATAATAAAAGTGTCGAAATAGAAAATTTTCAAAAAATGTGTAGATAATTGGGTTAATTTTTTTAACATCTTATTTATCTCATTTTTCAACTCATTTACAAGTTCTTCTAAGTTCTTAACTCTATCTGCCTTCTCCCTATCATTTTATATATATATAAGTTTAATAACAAATAATACCATAAAAATCTAACACTGTGGTACACGATATTTGGTGCAAGATTGAAAAATATTACAAAATTACCATGTGTGCTGATATAAAATGAAATTATATGAGGATGTCACAGTCAGCAATTACAATAAAGAAAACTTTTTTATTATTTCATAGGAAAACAACAACAACAACAAAAAAATAAAAATAAAAACATCATCCTAAAAACCCCTTTTAACTTTTTTTTTTCATCTGAATTCCATAATATTTCTGTGTTGGGAGAAAGAGAAAATTTAAATGAAAAATATCAAAAAAAAAAAAATAAAAACAAAAAAACAAAAACAAATTTATAATATTATAAGAAAATATGTGTAAACGGGTTTGCTGTGAAAAATATGAGATTTTGGAAAAATACTTTTTGTGTTTCTCATTTTCCTTTCATTACACACGCATACTTAAATTATTATTTTTTTTTTGCTAAAAATTAGAAACATCCAAATTCACAAAAAAAAAGGAATAAAAATCAAAGAAAAAAAATTCATTTTATAAAACATAAGGATATATGATTATGTATATGTATGTTTATTATATAAAAATTGTGCACATATGTGTAAACGTATATGAAACTTGCTTTGCATTCATCTATAACGAACATTTTCTTAGTTTTTTTTTCATTTAAAAGAAACCCTCCTCTCCGAATGAATATGGATATAATGATAAGGTAACCATTATTAGGCGTATTAAAATAAATTTTAGTTTACTTTTATGAGATTAGTTAATGAAAATAGGGTGAAATCATATCTACATTCATTTACACATCTATATATATACATCAACCATATGTACATAGAATAATATAAATATGTTTATTCGAATACCAGGGAGTAGGGGGTGTAGATAAGAATAAAATTGTCGGTTGTAATGTTATAAATTTACAAGTTTTCTTTCTTGTTTTATGTACGTATAATAATTTTTCTTTCAAATACCCAAACAAAACTAGTGAAGCAAAATGAATTCAAGAGAGGCAAGAGAATTTGTTGAATCAAAAATAATAATTTATATGCGTAGTATAGTAACAGACTTTTTTATTCATTCAAATTATTCGATATTTTAGGGTTGGTTTAAGATTATGACAAAAAAAACAACAACAAACTGTATTCCAATCAAAAAATTGCGAAATTTTGGCAATAATTATTATCAAAAATGTGAGTTGCGATATATTTTTTGTTAATATGTTTTTCCTTATGTTAAGTTCTCCTTTTTCTTTTTCTTCTTTTATTAAGCAATTTTGCCGGTTTGTTTCAATCTTGTAATACTAATGTGTTGTGGCATTCATACAATAAATATTTTCGGTTGTTTTCCTGTAGGATATTTTGAAATTGGATAAACAATCATTACTGTCATCGAAAAGCATTACTGAGCTACTCTTACGAATAATTTATTTTCATTGTTGGAATCTTTTGAGACATCCATCCATTTAAAGAATTTAGAAGAATCCACCTTTTACTAATCGATTTATTTCCCTGGATGATTAATATTTATTTGGTTCTTCTGAGGGATGGTGTACCCGCGTAGGATCTATTGAGTATATCTCAAGGAAACCTGGTGTTCCTAACTTTCCAAAAATATATATCTTTAATGCTGTGTTTGATCCTTTAAGGACGAAAAGGACATTTGAAAATATCCTTGTTGTTTTGATATTTTTGTATATATAAAATGTTATATCTGTGGATTTTTTATAAATATAACCGAAAAAGTGATAATTTGAAAAGGGTAAAATGGTCATAGTAAAATGTCGCGATGAGTAGAGGTGGGTAGATAAAAGTACTTATTTCCGAAACACTTCTAGAATGACAATTAGCATTAACTTTTAATACCACTCTACTCCAGTAATCTATTTGACGTTTGCTTTTAGACTATTTGCGAATCTATCAATTAAAAAATACAGTCAGATATATAAGGAGGTTTTAAAAGATTAAATAAATATCAGCAAACGGAATAACGGACCTAACAACTTAAAACGAAATGAAAAAAAAACTTTTTTTTAAGTAAAATATTATAAAAACAGCATCAAAACTTCTTTAAAAAAAAAACGAATCAAACATCTTACATACACTTTCCCTTATCAATTGAATTTTCAGGGTGACCATGCACCGTGTGAAAATATGTTTAGTGCACGATCTGCTACTGGCGCAAAAAAATTTATTTATAGATCATTTTTCTCCCAAAGCAGGGAAATTAATTATGTTCCTAATTCCAAAAATGTTTTGTACCGTATTAAAAATATCCCTATCTATAGTTATTCGCAATATTATAAGAAATCTAAATAAAAACATATATTGATTAAATAAGTATTATGTTACAGTACTATTAGTCGAATTCAAAATTAAAGTCAAGTTTAGTCCTTTTAAAAAAGTTGGTCTAATTGAATATTTCTGAAATATTCAAAGATTTTTGGCAAAAATAAATTTCTCACAATGATATTTAATAAATAACCATGTATTTTCCAAAATTTTACATAATATGAAATTAAAGTATGTTTACCAATTACCAATTATAAAATATAATTAGCTACTGAGAAAACTAATTGCACATACTTTGAAGATCAAAATGAAATGTTTGACTTACAGTCATTATTTGATCGTCAGATAATTGCAGACGTCCGTTTTATCCACCAGATACTCACAAGCAAACTTTAGCCTCCTAATTACAAATTTCCTATTTGGAAGAACCAATCCGACTGATCTCAGGAACGTTAAGATGTTCCACATTGCATTTCACTCTACAAAATATGGTTGATTTGAGCAAATTACTAGAATGCTTCATGAGATAAATTCTAATACAAGCTTTTTTAACCACCACGCAAATGTCGGGACTGTTAAAAAAAGACTGCGTGACTAAATAACTAAATTAATTTTTTTTCTTAGCAATTGGTTATTTTTTTGTTTTTCTTCAAAGCGTCGGCGTCGTGTATATATTTCTACCTGACAACTATTAACAAAATACTTGCACAGTTGAACAGAAATTTTCGCTGCCGTAATTTTTGTGCATAGAGGCAGTACATGAAAAATTTGTTTTGTGTCAGGTTTTATTCAGTTTAAAAGTTTGATGAAATTAGAACCCACACGGTTGTAAGTGAAAAAAATTTGATAATTTTATTTCAATTTAATTTAATTCTCAAACTAATACTTTTATTTTCTTATACAAGCGTTCTGTAATAACTATTAATGCAGTAAAAAACATGCAGTAAAATACATGCACGGCACTGATACAACACCGACAACTATGAACCCTAGCGCTTGCATTTTAGATGCACAAATTTTTTAACAACATATTTTTTTTGATGTGCAGGTGCGACCACTATGGACATGCAGGCGCGACCACTATGAACAGCATGTTTTTTTATTTTTTTGTCTAACGGTATCTAGTTCTACTAACCTAACTGAATGATGATTAAATATTACACAAAAATATAGTAAGCTTTCGTCTCTAATAGACGTCTGAAGTGCTTGCTTTAAGAATTTAATCTGACAGTTTAAAATTATCGTTTTATGTTTGCATATATATTATGAGCAAAATCGATATATTAGGAATTTAAGTAATTGTAGTCGTGAATTGTATTATTTTGTATAGTCGTTTAGTAATTACATAATTTTTAGTAATTTTTTAAAATCACTAGTTAATTTGTTTTGTTTATTTTATTAACACATAAATAAGTTATTTAAATCTAAAATTTATATTATACTATAGTGACCTGCCTACATTCGAAGAAAATATAGATGCCACATTTGCTGAGGCAGCAATTTTAACTATTGGCGATAGTAACATCGAGACAACACCAAAATTACAAGCAGCTGTTAGAAAGGTTCAAGACTGGATCTTCCGATGGCGTATTAAATTGAATGAAGCGAAATCCGTACATATTGAATTCACCAACAAGCATATCAAACATGAACCTATCTAGGTAGGACACTGGATGTAAAACTCAAATGAAAACCACATGTGAAGAAAAAACGAGAAGAACTAAACTTATAGTACAAAAAAATGTACTGGCTACTAGGTAGACACTCTGTGCTATCAACTAAAAATAAACTTCTGTTGTACCAACAAGTTCTGAAGCCCATTTGGACATATGGAATTCAACGCTGGGGTTGTACCAGTCAAAGTAATAGAAACATAGTAAAAAGTTTCCAAAACAAAATACTATGGGGTATAGTAAATGCCCCGTGGTACATACGGAATAATAATCTACATAAGGATTTGGGTGTAGAAATGATAGACAGCGTTATCAAAACAATCGCACAAAGTCATCAAAAAAGACTATAAAAACATAAATGCTGAGGTTATCAACACGAAGATTAAAACGAGTAAAACCGTTTGAATTGTGGCAAAACTAAAATTATAATGTACATATATAAATTTTATATTAATTATGTGTATTATAAGATTTTAAGAAATATAGTTTATTAGTATGTATTAGGTGTTTTTTTTAAAAAAAAAACAAATCTAAAAAAAAATTAAAAAAGCATAGCTCAGAATAAAAAAAACATTGATTGATAATAAATTAGTTCTCAATTTTACTTTTTATTTATTCAATTCACATATGAACATAGATAAGTATTTCAGAAAAAGAGCTAACACATTCTTATTAAAGTTTTTTTCTAACGGTTTCATAATTTTCTTTCCAACGGTTTCATTTTACAAAACCCTAATCTAAAGTTTTTCATTCTCATTTCTATGCTAAAATATTACTTAAATAAAAACATTGCTTATGCAGGGTGGTTTGGTTATAATTTAATAACATATGCATACATGTTCTTTGGTTATAGAAAAATAAAATCAATAAAAGAATCTTAACCACTAGCATATTCAAATTAAAAATTAATTCTTTAAAAATTGAATTGCCAAAAATTATTTTTATACACCCTTCTTAGTATTTTAATTTTTCTTTTTTGTAAGCTTAAAATTTTCAAAAAAAAAAAGTATATACTTTTTTATAAAATTTATTCCAAAAACAACATGCTATATGCAAAAGAAAACAGTAAATGTGCGTATACGCAACACATGATGAACCAAAATAAAAAATAACAACAAGAACTCAATAAAACAAAAACAGCAATTTATACAAATGTTCCATATTATTTACCTATACTTCAATATGTATATACATGTAACCATAATGTATGTATGTATTACGAAATAAAAGTTAACCGTATGCTTAAATTATTTAACCACATTTTGCATTATTAGGTTGGCAATAATTGTTTTTAATATTCATTTTAATAATTTTTTGTTTCTAACAACAACAACAACAATAGCAAAACAAAAAATATTTTATTCAAAAATATATGCCATAGGAAGGTGCTCATATTATTCACCATCTACAATTGATGTAACGAAACCAATCAATGTTTGTGTACTCAGTAGAACACAAAACAACAACCATAAAACAAAAAGGATGCAAAATTATTTTTTTAGCTTGAAAAGAAATATAAAAAATGTACATATATATATACATAAATGTATGCATATATGATGTCATTAAATTACAAAGTGTAGTTATAAAAATGTCTCATTTAATAACAAAAAACAAAAACAACACTCATAATTATTCAAGTATAAAAAAATGTTTAATAATTGAAAAAGAAATTTAAGAAAAAGGGGTTAGGAATTTCAGGAAAACAAAATAAGAAAACTTTATTTTTAATTAATTTGCAACAATATATTATTGGAGTGGAGTAAGTATGTGTTCAATAAATTGTTCAAATTATTTTCAGTTATTGTTTTCACAAATAATTACAATCAGAAATCTGTTCAATGAAAGCTGGAGTTTCTGGAGATAATAGGATAATGGGAACGTTCCAACGAGAATTCATGATAATAGCTTTAGCATCAATTCTTATCCTCTGTATTTATTTTCTGTATTCGTTTATTGATAAGCGGGTATGAAATACATGATAAAGTTGTCGTTTAAATACTCGTGAAAATAGGCTCACATATACTGTATGCTTCTGATATTACATCCAAATCATCACAAACAGCGATTTGAACATTCATATAGAAGTATATTCTTATCTAGAGTTAGATTAAATTTATTTTCTAGTACAATGCCATTACTAATTTAGTAGAAAGCAGTTTAAAAAAGTATGCACATTACAACTAAAAACACCTACAACAATGTAAAGTATATAAATATGTATCATCTCTCATCATAATACATTAATATTATTTTCTGACTACATTCTACCCAGACCTACTTTCATATAATATCTAAAAAAAAATGGTTTTATTCTCTCAATTCTCATTCTTTCATTCATAATGAACTGTTTTTTTCACTATTATTGTAATTGTTAAAAAAGGCTTCAGACAAAACAAAATTAGTATTTACTGGGTCTTTCCGAGCATGCTCTATGTTTTAAAATTAAAAAAAAAACAATTATTAAATAATTTCTTATTTTTTGACGTAGAATCGGAATTTGCATTAAAACGTACCCCTTCCCATTTGATAATCTCGATTTCGGCCAATATCGCCGATTTTTGAGCTTAAAAAACTCTTTTCCAGTGCTTCCCTGAAGTTGAAAATATGATCAATCGATAGAGCACCCTAGATTTAGTTCATAAATTTTCTTTTAATTTTAAAATAACGGCATCTGCCCCTGCTTAAAAGATGATACACATGCTCTGGACACCGAGTATACAATTTAGCGTATGGAAATTACAATACATTTCAATTATTATATTAATTTAAACAATTAGATACAAAAATTCAACGTCTAAAGGAAAACAAAAAAATGTTTTAAATTTTAATATCTAAGTTGTTTATCCATTCTAAAGCTGAGGGGGTTAATTCGTTGCCGCCTACATATGATTGTACTAATCATATGTGTGTGTGCCGCCAACGCATTCTCCATGATTTGTACTAATCTCGTTCAACGTTGACCCGTGTCAACAGTGGGTGAAAACCTGATATTGTATTAATTTGCTCAGTCTACCTGTTAAGTTTATGTTCAAAATCTTGTCCATTCGTGGAAAATGGTAAAATAATTTTCAATTAAAGGCTTGGCTTTTGCAATTGGTGGGATATGTTGCTGCAGTACATTGATATTATATTATAAATTGATCATTCGTTATTTAGCAATATTTTATTGTACTCTCTAATCAAAGTATTTCCACGACGTATGTTGGAAGGGGCTATGTTGCTGAATGGCGCAGTAGGTAGAACGCTTGCCTTTCAACAGAAAGGTCCCAGGTTCGATTTCCGATGAAGTAAAAAAAAAAATTCAGGCTTTTTGGTCTGGTCCAGTACCCTTTGTCTTTGGGATATAATAAATGACAAAAATAATTGAAGTACCAAATTGATCTGGTACCAAATTAAATAAAATGAAACTATTCTATTTAAGAAGGCTTAGTTCCTGACAATAGTAGTAGTTTTCCACATTTAATGAGTTGATAAACCAGTAATTTGTTAAAATAAATACTCGAAATTTTTGTAGATATTGTAGTGTAAACTTGTAGTACCGTACTTAATTGAGCACGAAAAGGTGATTCTACCTAAGTTACTGTCAAGAAAATACAAAAAAAATAAAGTATGGATAGCCATCTGGTCAGTGTTGGTCGTACTGTGCATGTAAGGAAACGTTCAGTTATATAATATGATCCCTTAAAAATGTCCTCTCTATTTTTCCCAAACATCAATTTCTTAAATATCTGAGATTTCATAAATTTATTATTTCTATAATAATCCAATTGTTTTTCAATACTATACGGTAGAACAGTCAAATATATCAGTTTCTGCAAACTTAGTGTATTCTATTTTACAAATTGAATCACGATAAGAAAGCTTCCAATCAATTTCGTAAATTCCAATAGGGTGTTCTGATTTTATAATGTACAATTATTTTTCATTCACATACACTTCAAAAGTCCTACAACTAAATCAGACCAATTTTAAGCTCTGTACAAAAATAAGTCAATTATAATTTAAATATTTAAAATAAAATTTTAATTTTAATACGAGAACACAATTATAGCCCTCTTTGAAAGATACTTTCAAAGATAGATTACAGTTAACTTTTTTATATCTAAATCAGAAAAGGATATTTATTAAAAATAATAATTAAAAATAAAACAAAAAAATAATAATGTAAGGCAAAAATTTCAAAATTAATCCCTTGATGAAACTGAATTTAGGTAAAAAAAAGAAAGAAAAAGTTAATTGGGGTAATTATTTAGTTTCAAAATAAAATATAAAAAAATTTTTTTTTTAAAATTAATATAAAAATATAAATTGAAACTTAGGGATTTAGGAGAGCTAACAAAATGCACAACCAACCACCACATCCTTGTTTCATAATAATTCAATAACTAATTAAAAAGAATTAAAAATAATTTGTGAAGGAATAAAACAGTGACCACAATACTTCAAAATTGAAGTACTGGCTACACAAATCCCCTACAGACTAATTAGAATTTTATTCCTATTAGCTATATTATGTTATTATAACAATACAAATAAAATTGCATTCAATCGACTCAATCTCGATTAATGTAAGTATTGTTAATTAAAAAGTTTAACACCCTTCTACTCTCCTACTGCTCCTAGATATCATGAGTAAAATAAAATGAAGATGTATAATACTACCGATTACCAAAAAACAATGCAAGCATACCTTATACATTTTTTACAAGAGTATGACGTTACAAGAGTATGATGGCGACGGTATAGTAAATTATACCACAAAACATATTAAAATTTTAGTTTCACCAAGCACTGTGAGAATGCAGAATTGCCAATATAATATTTACTTAAAGTAAGATGAGAACTTTGTCAATTTCAAGAAATTTAATGATAAACTGAACGTCTGGGAGGGGTGTAAGATTCATCTTATATCATATGAAGCAATAATGATATTGTTGTGATAGACTTTTATGTGAAATCACCACAAGACAATCGCAAAGGATCCCACTAGTTTAATATATTTTCCTCAGCACAATTTATATCAGAAAAAACCAATACACACACAGTAGTCATTTGTTAACCAACTACAGACATATAACTCTGGGAATCGGAAAATGCGACTTTATAATAGGTTTGAATGTAACTTAAAAATAACAATTATTACTTTTAAAATAATTCATTATTTTCTGAATTACTTTTAAATTGCTGGGATATTTGTGGATCTTCTATGGCATTAGTTTGCCTTACTTTGCAATGAAAAAACAATACCAAGTAATGTAAAGTAATGCATAAAAAATACGTCAGTAATTTAAAAGTAATTTATTAAATAATGCATTATTTTAAAGGTAATGCATTTTATTTTAAAATAGCATTTCAATTAATTAATTTATTTTTTGCATCACATGTAAAGCTACTTTAATTGTATTTGCAATGCTTTTGTTACAGCTCTGTACGTCATAAAATTAAAAAAAAAAAATTTTACAAAATACAATAATCAAAAAATTTTACATCCTATGCTAATTCCTTTATATCAAATTTAATTAGTTACAAGCTGCTGAAAATATTAATAAAATATTTTTTTGTAAATTACTTACTTGCATAGTGAAGGAATTGACAGTTAAGTGACAATCACAGCTTAACAATATAAATATAAAGAATAGCACTTTTCAACTCTATTCAGAAAAAACATATTTTGTCTATCTAAATCTAATTTTATTGCACATATATTATTTAAAAAATTTAAATTACGTGAAAAACGGCAAGTCTGTCATGAAAGTTGTGTAAGCACAGTTCAATGAATTAAAACAATTAATCAAAGAAAAAGCGAACTGTTCTGAAACAAATCAACATTTTTGACAAAAACATAATTTTTTTAAACCAAAATTTTAAGTTTATTCAGCTCTGAGTTACTCGAAAACGGTAGGTCTGATACCCAACAAACAAAAAACGTTAGTTATGTAGATTCATTTTTAAAAAATACCATTTCTAAAAACAAATTGTTTTAGTTTTCATATTTTCGAAACCATACTTATTTTTTCAATCCAAAGGTTTGTTCACTTTCTGCAGTCCAGGTTAAGATTGAAAAATAAATTCTCTGTCTAGAATCATTTTTTTTCTAAAACACCCCAATGAATCATTTCTTAAACAACTTTAAGGCCGGTACCTGCTTTATAACCATTAGAATTCAATAAATTATAATTTTTTACCAGAACATTCTCACCTTATAGTGACGTATGAAAGTGAAAATTAAACCATGACTATAATAGGATAGACAAATTTTATACTACAGTAACAATAATTAATACAAACAAAAACAATAACAAATTAAGTAATCAAACATAAATAAACTATGCCCGAGCTACGTAGCTCTTTAAGAAAATATAAAGAAATATTTTTTATTGTTGATTAGATAATTTGTTTTTTCATATTCATCAAAAAAGTAATACAAAGGCTACATAGTTGGTATCAATACTTTGCAGAATTAAAACAGTGTCATGTATATTTAATATATTTTATTAAAACCTATCCATTAAGTCTATACATTAATTTAATTTGGGATAGGAAATTGGTTTGGTTTAACTTTCGTTCAACAAGCCAATGAAAATTGATTTTGATCTAAAAATATATTTGCGAACAATAAAATTAAACATCAAATATGTAAATACATTATACCTATATTTAAAAAACTTAATTAACGGAAAATGTAATAAATAATTAATTTATTTATTAAATTTTCCACAAAATAAAATCTCAATAAAGCAGCTACCATCCTATAATACTTCTTGCATTTTAAAATACTGAAATATAATTTTTGAATATAATTTTTTGTTATATAAACAATAATATCTAACTCTTTTAATTTCAATTCAATGAGCAAAAGGTACTCAACTCACCTACTTTATTGAATCACACAATATTTACACTGAATTTTTAATAATCTTCTGACGTCAGAAATTTATTTAAATAAATCAAAAACCAAAATAAAAATACATAATAATAATATTATTTTCTATTTTTTAGAAACCCTCTAGCATACAAATTTCAAATTAAATTTAAAATTCAATATAAATATTTTCAATATTGTACACCTATACCCAAACAAATAAAAAAACCCCCAATTATTAAAATTTCGATACACCCATACCTTCCACCTACATATTATATATTAATATGTATAGAGGATGCGGCTTTAATTTCTAATCTAATTTTTTTTAAATTCGTTTTTTTTTTTTCGTTGTTTTGTTCACCAAAAGAAAATCCATCTACCATAGAATTGCAACATGACGACCACGAATGTAAAATACAATACGTTTAGAAAATGTTAGAACACAGAATAATTTTAACTGGAAAATTAAATATTTTTCCGAAGCTTTTCTTATGTTCGCTTATAACTCGTTATGCATAATTTTTGCGAATCTTGATTTCCGCCACTAATAGACCATGACAAAATAATATCAGATTCGGTTGGAAAAGCAAATTTATTTGCTAAATTGTTTTCTGCTAATTCCAAACTTCCCCCAACGACTCAAAGTCCACCTTCAGTTCCTATAAGTAACTCATGCTTCGGAAGAGTCTACTTCAGAACTAGTGCCGTTGTTAAGGTACTTGAGAATCTGAATATCAGAAAGTATATCGGTTCCGATGGCATCCCTGCTATGGTTCTAAGACATATAGCCTTCGCTATTTCAAAACCATTGCGCAACTTATTCCATTACTCCTACTCTACAGAAGTATACCCAACTCATTGGAAGATTGCGCATGTTAACCCAATTCCCAAAAAAGGCGACAAAAGCGATCCCTCCAACTACAGACCTATAGCTATAATATCGATCCTCTCCAAAGTGATGGAGATTGTAATAAACAAAAAGCTAACCAAATATCTAGACAGCCAAAGTATTGTCCACGATAGGCAATATGGGTTTAGATCCCACCGGTCCACCGGTGATTTAATGACATACCTTAACGAGAAGCTAAATATTTGCTTGCACAACCCGGGTGAAGCAAATATTGTGGCTATAGATATTTCTAAAGCTTTCGATCGAGTATGGCATAGCGCATTATTAGCAAAATGTCAAGCATTAGGGTTCGGTCTCTCTTCTCTCAAATGGATTGAAAGTTTCCTTTCAAATCGTACGATTCAAGTCTTAGTTGATGGATTTAAGCACGATCAATTCCAAATAAACGCTGATGTTCCCCAAAGATAAATTTTAGCGGTTTGAAATCTCAAGCATATTAAGTATGCACCTTAATCGAAAAATGATCTGGAATGATCATATATTTGATGTTGCAAAAAACGAAGCCAAATATTTGGATTTTCTTAGCCGCTGCAAGGCTTACTTCTCTCCTTCTGACCTCTTGAAAATCTATAGAACTTTCATACGACCCAAAATGGAGTACAATTCTTACATATGGGCTGGCGCTTCTAGTATTGTGTTAAAACATTTGGATAAAGTCCAAAAATGGGCTATTCGTCTAATCAATGACCCAAATACGACCATTCATCTTGCTCCCCTTGGACATCGTCGTATTGTCGGAGCTCTCTCACTTTTTTATAGATATCTCGTAGGCATCGGCACATGCTCAGTGGAAATTAAATCTATATTACTTCCACTTAAGCGTTTCCCCCGCGAAACACGAAGGGCAGCATGTGCTCATCCCTACACCATTGAAATCCCGAGATGGCAAAAGACAAGTTATGGAAATTCGCTTATAACTTCAATATCCCGAATGTGGAATCAAATTCCATCTCATGTGTTCCCAAAACATAACAAATTGTATATTTATGACCTAAATAAATTCAAGACGAACATTAACACCTACGTTCGTAATTGTCCTGCTTCCCTTTTACCACCCTCCTTTCCTAATTTTCCTTTTCCATCCTAGCCAAACGTACCAATCGGTATAAAGTGTCCCCACCTAGTATTTTGGCTATGCATAAAAAAAAAAAAAAAAACTGTCCAATATGCTATCAACTCTACGACAATCTAATTGCGAAGCAAAAGTAAATGAATTCTTAGTCAGTCATAGAAGAGTGTCTGAGTATATTTAATGGGTGACAATACCAAAAACGATATCAAAGTACAATGGTCATCGTAACTATGGGTTTTTCTTGAAGATTTCAACCAATTCAACATAACGTCAAAACAAAACAAAAAAGTCAAAATGTAGATTGTACAGACTGATGTTTAAAACTACGTATATTATTAGCAGACTGTTTTTATAAGTGGACAAAAATTTTAACTGTAGAATTTTAAAAACTGTAAATATTACTTAAGATTAAGATTTGTATTACAATTTATTTTAATTAATCGTTAGTCCGTCAGACTAGTTTTAATGGGAGGGGTGTGGTTTAGTCAGCAAAAATCTGACACACAATGGAAGCTACGGGGCTCATTCTGTCTATGAAGATTCCTTTTTATGCCAAGTCTCTGTGTAAAAGCAGTTACGGTGTTTATCCCATAGACTTGAAATTATATAAAAAAATATATATATATATATATAAATCGACCCAATCTAGTTTGTAATTAGGTTTTGATAGTGCATTGAATAACAAAACTGTTACTTTCGTTGATATTTTGCTATTTTTCGATTAGATAACTTTCTTAGGTGACGCATGCATTTAGTTTTCACTCAATATTCAAATTTATGCTTAAAAAAAATCATGAATATCAAACAAAGAGCGAAAACCTCTTTCCTTGCCTGTTTCCTTGAACGTTTATGATTTTGTTTGAATAATCTAGATTTACATATAACAACATGACAGCAAGTTCCATTTTACAGTTTTAGATGCTCATAATCCAGCGCCAATTTTAATTTCCACTTATTTCTACCACTTTCCTGTATTACTTTACTTCTAGTCGCAAAACGTTTATTTACACGTTATTTTATTTAAATTCGACTATACTTGATTCTTCTGTAAACTTGCATATAACTCGATAAAGCTCAGAATTCAGCGGCTCGGATATTCATTCGATTTTGACATTTTTGGCAAGTTGGCATTTTTGAAAACCCGCATTTTGAAAATGAATCGGTAAAGTTTATTGGTATTTTTGAAAACGTTGTAGAAACGACCTTCATACAAATTATGGCATTTCATATCCGCTATTAATTTAGTGTGTTTTATAAAATGGATATCAAAAACTAAGTTAAATACATATATATTAAATATTTGTTTATTTATTTTTATTTTTTGTCTATTATTATTATTTTATGTCTGTTTTTTTTTTTATTATTTAAAGTGAAGTTTTACATTTTTTTACATTTTTAAATGAATAACGATTTCGAGTAATGGTACAAAGGAATTTATGAAAATCAAATTCTATTTCTTTTAAAACATATTTAAACGAATTTTTGTTTGGTCAAAAAATATTTATAAACCTAAAAGTTAAATAATTTTTAATCATATTATACTTATTTTGTTAGTACATCTTTTATAAAATAAATTTTAAATATTTTGTTCAAACAAATTGTTTTTACTTCTCTTAATTAAATTAAAAATATCCTTTGCAATGTTTTTTACATTTCTTCAATTTATTCATGTATTAGTTATAAAATCCAGTTTTAAAATATATTATTCTTACTAAATACTTATTGCGTGCAACATTACAACAACAAAATATTTACCGCTGACAGATAAATTTTACGGACTACTGAAGCAAACCGACATTTTCAAAAATACCAAATTATCATTCGATCCAATGGAACACGGGTTTTTTCAATACGAGACGTGATTGAAACGCTCTTTTCAATAATAGGCAATAATATACATCTTCTATAATAACTGATGAAATTAAATTGTCCGACTTAAAACATCCATAGAGTCCATCACCAAATATTTATTATACTCACTGTAGATGATACATAAACACAAACAAATATAACTTATATTTAAATTACAGAAAAAAAAAATATTTACACAAATTTTCACAAAATTTTCCAAAAAAATATGATTTTCTTAAAAAAAAAATAAAAACAGTAATAATAAAGAAAAAAAAATAAATAAATTTCCTCATTGCTCATAATTCAAATTTGTGCTTCCAACTGAAGTGGAACAAAATAAATAAAGTAGTATTATATAATATGTACATATACAAATATACATATACATATTCAAAACATGTACATATATACATAAATGTATAAATGTACCGCTGGAACAAGTTATTAAATTTTCAGGACGAAAACAATATAAAGAATAAAATAATAAAAAAAACAAGCACAAATAACAAAAACAAATTCTAACTTATATTTTTGCGTTATTCGTTAAATAAATATTGCGAATAAATTGATTTCGTATTACAAATTGACATGTACTAGTAACTGAGAAAATAAAGTAGTTCCATTATTGTTGTTTTGAATTTTGTATATATACAAAATGTTATAACTCCTAAATTATCCTCCAAACTGAGTACCATTTGAATAGAAACAACCGAATTTAACATTTCACTCCACATCAACATGATTTCGTTAATTATTATTATTATTAAATAATTTGAATCACTCTACTACAAGAATCAACTGCTGAAACAATATAATAGAAATCTGTAACTGATGCTGATGAATAATATAATCCATGTACGCATAGTATAATTTAGTAAAATATATATATTTTTGTACATCATCAATGATATACACAAAAATTAAAAAAGGTATTGTAATCTATAAATTAATACAATAGCAGCGATGAAAATCCCTAGCCAAATTCTGTAAAAACTTGAAACATGAATTTTAAATTATATTCGAACAAATCCCGGCAAATGTCGAACCAAAAACTCCATTAGCACCAATCTGAAGAATAAAATTTTAAAATGTGTGAAATTAAATATTGTAAGAAAGAACATGAGCTGTACAAGAAGAAAAAACTGAGGGGAACTGAGCATCAGGAAGGCGAAGGGTTAAATAAAATTGCGTCAGTTATTGTCGCGATGTGGTAGTCACGGGTTCGATTCCCGTGGGTGGTATAAAATATAACTAAAAAAATAGCAAAATATTATGTATAAAATTTATAATCAATAAAAATAATTAATATAATTAATACTTTATATAACTAAAAATATTACCTATATCAATATCAATATCAATACTCATATATCTCATACAACACAAAAACCAAATAACACAAAAAATAATATTGGACAAACCCTAATAATAATTACACAAATGTCAACAACTGACAAAAGTATGTGACTTGACGTAACCAGTAAACATAGTAACGTCAGACATCTTAAAGTTAAAGATGGATAAAATCGCAGCAATAACTTGCAGAAAAAATGACATCGTCTTCCCACGTAGGCGCAGATAGAGTTATAAGTGGTCTTCTACAGTTGTAGAAGACCACTTATAACTCTACAAACAGATTAAAAATGATAACAGTACAAACAGATAACAGTACAAACAGATTAAAAATGAAATTAGACATTGACTCAGAAATACAAGTGAAGTTAGCAGCTAGAAATCGAGTACGATAAATGTCAAGTTGAAGGCCTATGCTCCCAAGAGGAGTAAGGAAAAAAAAAACATAATCATTATTTTAAAGTACAACCAACATGTTAATTAGTTAGCTGGTTTTAGAGACAGTGATAGTTATCCTCTAAACACACAAAATACATCGTTAAACATTCTTCGATTTAGTTTAAAGCCATCACAAATCTGCAAATATTTTAGATATATATTTGAAGTTATCAAATAAATACTCTTCTAGTCATCTAAACCAAGCTCAGAAAATAGTAATGAATATGCCTTACATTTTTCTGTGTACCAAGATTGTGACAGATTTCACAATTATACTCACTAGTCACAGACTATTCATATCTAATAAGTTCACTGTTATGTCAATATACTCATCTCTAGCGGGTATTATTTATACCTTCTTTTTCTACATATATACGACTGACTGAGAGTCCACCGCTGTTTCTGAAGCCCTTAAATAATATCCGATTATACCTTTCACAAGCAAATTAGCATAACAGAAATTTAGTAACCTAATTGCCGTTTCGCTGCTTCTATAAATGATATTATCCACAACTGTAATTTTGTCCGCAACCGATATAGTGAACATAACATAGATGACATAGATTTTTTTTTAAATATTTTATTTTCTAAGTTTTAAATTTCGTTTCATTTTTCGATGCGCAGTACAATTGACAGTACAACTTCTCAAATAAACACAGTACAAAAATTTTACCTAGATCTGAACAAAATCACGGAATCTTGATTTAAATTTCTTTAAAAAATACTTCGTGATGTTGGGATATAAATTTTGCGAATCATCAAAACAAACTCACAATTTATTAGTGACCTCAATTTAAACACAAAAAAAGGGTACAGTCTGGTCCAGACAGCCTTTTAACGAATAAAAATTTTAATGGGTCATTCCAGTGCATGCTAAATTGATTTTATTAGAAACGACAATTTTTGATCTAGAATTGGTTAATTCGGCGCAGTGTAGAGAAGTCTTAAAAGTGAGAGTCTGGTTACTATCGCTTTCTACACTTATTCGTCTACTCGACATGTAACCTATTATTTTATTTGATTTAATTTTATCTATGCAATGTACATAATATTAAATTTAATATAATTAAATATACATGTTTTAAATACTATAGATAATATTGAAACTACAGATAACTACTATAGATACTACAGATACTATAGATACTGCTAAGTGCTTTGAAGATTGTGAAACAAAATTTTCGATTCTATTTTTTATTTTATATTTAATTTTATATACAATAGATACCATGTTGCCACCATATATATACAATATATATAAAATATAATACGAATCATCTCATAATAAGATGATCTTAATTAAAGGATGAAGTTATCAGATATTCTGAAATAGACAAATCTAGAAAAATCCAAGTCTACTTAGTAATCCTAATATATATATTTTTTTTATATTAACTCTCTTCTTCTTCAACTGAATCATGTCTTTTTTTATAACATTTCTTTTATTTATTTTCTCTTTCTAGTCTTCTATTAATTTATTTTACCGATGATGTCCTTATTTGGTTACACTACAACTTCTAATAAATTCATTATACATAACTAAGCTATAATACAAGTGTAAAAGAAAGATGGTTAATACTCCAAGCAAAGTTAATATAAAAAAAAAAGTTTTCTTGTCCTTCGTTTTTGTATACTTTCATTTTTGAACTTTATTTTCTCCATCTCTTTTCAATACACTTGTTTTGTGAAAACTTTAAAAATACTTTTTTTTTCTTTTTAAATTTATTTTTATGTTATTGTCTTTTTTTTATATTTGTGTCTTTTATTTTTTTACTTTATTTTCTGATGATTTTCTTTATTGCAAAAAATGAAACTTTAAAGAAAAATAAATTGGATTAAGAATTAGAGAAATGCAGTTGTACTGGTCTTCTTTACGGTACTTGCGCTAAAAAAATAGGTACACGTAAAATCGCATTGTTATAAAATAAGAAATTTTGAGATTTATTTATCGCACCCCAAGGCTTTCTAGTTTCCATTTTAGTAAAAATTAAAGCTTATATCGCTAGAACAAAAGTATTAGCAGCAATAGATGTCCTCAAAGTTCTTGAACATGAATTGACGCTCTCAGTCCTTCTGAATATTTGTACTTTGCTTAAGTAAGCATCAGAAATTTTAGAAGAAATCAACTCTCAGTTTAAAATTTTATTTGTAATTCAATTTAATGTTGACATCTCTATAGTCTAATCGATAGGAAAAATGTAATCTAATGTGCTTGTCATGCGTTCGAACTCCCTGGGAGATAAAATTTTTTTATGATGTTCGATATTGTTTAAAGCAAGCAAATCAGACGTCTATTATAGACGAAAGCTTGCATCATGTTGCTAAGCAGTGTGATCATCATCCAGAGGGTTACTATGCGTTAGTAACGAATGTTAGTAAGATGTGAAAATAAATAGCTAACATAACATGACTATAGTCAGTAGAATGTTAAAAATATCAAAAAAAAAAAAGTACAAAAAGAAAATAGAAAAAGGCCAAATATCAATTCCATAACTATTTATCGATTATACAACTTTAATTTTAAGTTTCTTTTACTAAGCCTAGCATCAAAACAAGCTGCTCTCGAGTTAGATTCACGTAACATTCTAGACACAGGCTCAAATTTACCGTAGTTAGTACTATGGTTAGCAATATTAAACAGGTCACCGGAACGTAAATTGCGCGGATTATCTCTAAAAGTTATCAAATCCATAATTTTAGGTGCCAGGATATTCCCAGCAATAATTTGGTGGATAAACGTAACATCAGCCACCAATCGATGTTATTGGAGAGATTTTACGTGTATCAGAATCAACGTATCTTCGTAAGAAAGGAAGTTGAAAAGGGTCAGACCATGAAAAAACAAACAGTGCAAAGCGTAAAAATTTACGTTGAACTACTTCGATACGTGAAATATTAACATTACTATATGGAGACCAAACTTGCGAAGCATATTCAAGTGTCGTTCTAACATATGTGATATATAAATGTTTTGTAAAGTACGGATCTGTAAACTCTTTAGCCCAGCGCATTATAAATTCTAGCATAGAGTTAGCTTTATTAATAATGGAATTAAAATGTGCTTTGAAATTGAGCCTGTGATCTAGAATAACACCTAGATCACGAGTTAACTCAGAACGGTTTAAGGTTTGATTCCCTGGGGTATCCCAGATGAGGCAACAAAGGGGTGATAAAGTGAAGAGCGGAAAAGACCTGATATTACCTATTAGATAAATATGACCCCATTCATTTAAGACTGTGATCAGAAAAACCTATTGCTTTATGCATGATTAGTATTAAATTGTTTCCTATATTAGACGATAGGGCAAGCAATGCGCTAAGTAGAATAGAAACAGTAGACGAACTTCTGTATGAAAATAATGATGATTCTCAATCTCTGAACAAAAATCACAATATTTGAGCTTTGCTGAAACGCTATATATGTACTTCCAAGTAGGATTAAAAAGGATTAAAACAAAATGCTGACATAAATTTCACATTTCTAAATTATTGCAATGGTTCCCAGTGGTTTGAAGAATATTTGCATATCTTTCTCAAATTGTAATAAAAATGAACTTGAATATTATTTCTATGAATTTTAATAGACTCTCTACCTCTATTTGTAGAATTATAGTACCCTTGCATAAACCATTGTTAATCTACAGCATGATTACGCTCTGGCTTTCTACCTAAAGCAATTAATTGCTTTCCAGTCTCTTGTATTAGAGTCGCGGACTCAGTGCATATAAATTTTGCTTCATCTGCTTGATGAAATGCTCTAAATAGTTTTTTTCCATGTGCTCTTGTGAATAAAATATTTTTGATTTTCTTTCGAAGACGATAAGATTATGGTGTTGGTATACGTGCAGAGTGTGGAAATAGAGCATATAAAGTTTTTATACAATTATTTTTGTTTGGTTTGATAATATTTTTGACTGTAGTCGTTTACTGGTTTCCATATAATAGCACTAGTAGAACCGAAAAGGCAGCAATTTTAAATAGAAACATTCTTAATTTTCTACCGTTGATTTAAGTTAATACGAATACATGAAAGTGTTTAAACCACATAAAAATCATAGTGAGCATTGCTTTTATTTAGCATTCAGTGACATTTCCACAGTCAAAATATAGACAAAAACGACATCCCGGCTCTCTAAATGTCGCTTTTTTCAAATATCGTTTTAATTCCAGATATTTACATACCTGAATTATTTTTATATGTAGCCATTGTTGGATACAACAACGGGATATCTAGTTTTTCCAGAATTTTTATAATATTCAAACGATATTTTAAAAAACGATATTGTAAAAAAAACGATATTGTACAAAAACAAAACGGTATTTTGAAAAGCATCATTTCGAACCCGACCTAATAATAATTTAATTCAAAATGCAATACAAAATCAAATGAGGGTTGTGCAACCCATTATAATTTTTGAGCCACCGTGACATCGAGAATATTCGCATTAAATTTTTAAAAAATTTGTACAGTTCAATGTGTAATATACACTTTTGAACAATATTCATCTTCCATCTCTTTCCTTTTTTGTTTTTGTCATAAATAGAGTGGTTTTACTTTCATTTATTATAAATAACCAAATGTTCGTTTGAGAATGTTTCAATAAAAAAATCTGGAATTAAAACAATTAATTTGGACACGGATAGAGAAATGAGAATAAGAATACATTTGTACCATTAACTGAGATATTCCAAAATGTATAACTTTGGCAAATAACAAAAAATTAACTCTTGAATTACCTCGAAATGAAGATATAAATACATAATGATATTTTTCTTCATCTGACGAAAGCAATAATATATTTATATTCATCAACTCATCCATGAAACCAAAAAAAAATCTCACACATCATTTGTAAATTTTCAAAATGCAATCTACAAACTTATATTACAACTATATCTACAATTCCAACTATAGTTACACACACATAGTTGTACATACATAAAATTTAAAAAAAATATTAATAAATAAATTTTAATTTACTTCATACATGTCGGTCTTAATTACGTTACTAACATGATGCAAAATATGATCCAATAAATTTTCATATATATATAATGTACCTTCATAATGGTAATAATTTGTGTAACGCAACGCTATATACTTTTAACAAAGTATATAAACTAATTTACATTTTATTTAAATTTTATCCTTTTTCTAAAAATAACACAATGTCACTAAAAACAGTAAATAAATTAATTTAAAAGGATGAAATCCTATATTTTATAACCATAATACAAAAAAAATAAATAAATAAATAAAATAGTGTTGATAGATTCATTTCTGAGTTCCTACCATAGTTGTTGACGTCATGCTAATATAACAAATAGGGATTATTTTACAATAATATTGTTATTGCTATTTTGGTTGCTGTTGTTGTTGTTATTGTTGTTACACTAGTCCATTCTCATACATATTTTATAATATTCTTTAGACACTGAATATTTTAATAATTTCATGAAAAATGCAGAGTGACGGGATATCCAAACGTTTAGTTGAAGTAAATTTGAAACGTTTCATATTTTATGTTACCATAAATAAAATATATATATTATTAAATAAATGAGTTATTACCTAACAAGGTGACTATAATTGCATTTCTAATGAACATTTTTTTTTAACATCGACTACTAATTAAAATTTACAGTTTGGAAAAATAAAAAAACTGGATTATTAATTGAATGTACATAAGCGAGTGTGGAATAATTTTCCTCTAATTATTAAATAAAAATTAATAAAATGCGTGGGCTTGCAATACATCAGGATTGTTGGAAATTAGAACAGTGGTGGCATTTTTGGAAGGCATTGCTTAATAATCAGAAAAGTATGTATAAAATATCTTCTTGGTTAATAGATTTTTAAATATCTGAGTTTGTCATAATTTTTGTAAAAAAATGTTTGAGAATTTGGTATGCTGAACATTTCAAAATATAACTAGGAGATTTAATGGACGATTTGAGTAATTTTGATGTAAATGAAGTAAACAATAAATTTATAACATCTTCCACTAACACTTCTTAATTGCTATTCAATATTAGTAATCGACACGCGTCTATTCCTAACTTAACTAATACGTTTTCTTTCAGAAATATGACGACTGACGAAGTGTATAATGCTATTTTCCAGGTCACCTGATCTAATTCCATTGAAATTTATTAAATTAATTATACCTATTGTGCTTCCATATCTAACACACATTTTTAATGTCATCTTGACTATACTCTCTGATCTGGAAATGGCAAAAGTTATTCCTACTCCGAAAAAGAGTAATCTTACAATTGATGATCTTAGACCAATCAGTATACTCTCTGGTATTTCTAAATCATTTGAACGCCTATTGTCTGCATAAATGGATAAGTACGTAAGTGCTAACAGTTTGCTATATAAATTCTAATCAGGCTTTCGAAAACAGCATAGCACCACTTCAGCTCTTCTAGAAATAACTGATAATATTTACTGTGAAATCGATAAGAAACATGCTGTTGTACTACTTCTTCTGGATTTCTCTAAAGCTTTTGATTGTGTCAATCATAGCTTGTTATGTTTTAAACTAAGATCAACTTTCAATTTTGAGTCCTCTGCTATCACTTTTATTTAAAGCTATTTAAATAATAGAAGTCAATTTGAGTACTTAAATGGTGTTAAATCTAATAACGTACCCGTTTTATGTGGTATACCTCAAGCATCCATACTAGGTCCTTTGCTTTTTAGTATTTCCATTAATGATTTGTCCTGTTGTTTGTCTGAAGCCCATTGTAGATTATATGCTGATGATGCCCAAATTTACATAAGTGGTCCAGTTTCTGATCTTCACCACTTGTTCGTTAAAATTAATGTCGATCTCGACGCCGTAGCCTTCCGGGCTCTAAATAATGGGCTACGATTAAATCCGTCCAAATCCCAGACATTGGTTGCTTATGTTCGAAATATCGTCACAACGAATCTTCCGAATGTAAAACTTAATAATTCTATAGTAAAATTCGTAAATAGTGCTAAAAATTTAGGTGTTGTGTTATAGATTTGATATAGCTAATGTTTCGCCAAACCTATTGTTGCAAACTAACTTGTATTAAAAGTTGTTATACATTTGAATATAAAGGGCTGGAAAATAAAGGACTGTTATTGGATTTCGATTTATTCATCCGGAAAAATTCCTATTCCATTAACTTAAAATTGACTACAACCGAATAACGAGTAACAGAAAATGTGAAGGGAATTTTCCATACACTTAGTTACATTCTGACTAAAGGATGAGGACCCCCACATAAAAAATCAAATGTAATTTAACTACACAGTTTTTTCACTATTCTTCTATTTATTCAGTTTTTCTGGAGGTTTATAGGATATGTAGGTCTTTAATACATATATTTCATATCAAAAAAATCTCCAAGTCATTGTTTGATACTTTGATACGCAATTGACAGTTTAATTATTATTCGTACGATGTTTATGTAATGAGCGATGATAGATCCGCATTTTCAAACTTAACTTCCTCGCTTCCCAATATGGATTTTAATATTTAAAATTTGTTCTTTATATTTTTAAATTATGTTTTTGTATATTAAGTACACTGTATTGAAATCTTTACTGTAGCTACATCACAAAGTGGAACTTGTATAATTTTCCACTTATTAATTTATTAATTTTTTTGCATATTAATTAACTAAATGCTACTAACTATTGTTTGTAGGGTTATGCTACCCTACGCAGGTTTTTAATTGATCATCAATGTCCTATAACCCCATCAGTGAGACATAGGACGAAAATAAAACGCTTCTATCCACTTCTATTTGCGACCAACCTTTTTAGTTACAACCACGTTCTTTGTTGGGTGCTTGCTTTGGCTAAGAATAGATTTAGATTTAAAATTCATTTATTTTCTTAAATATAAAATTTTTTACAAACTACATTAAATTAAAATTGAATATTATCAAAACATAAAGCTCTTAAATCTAATAAACTAATATAATAAATTCAATAAAATTAATAAAAGTAAAAAAAACTATAGTTTATTAGAATAGTTAATAGGAACAAAAATAATAATATAAAATTCAATAAGAAATAATTTAGTAAAAATAACAAAACTTTATATATGTAAGAAAATAAGTAGGATCATTCGAATATATTCCAAAGAATACGTGTTGAATGAAACAAACATAAATGAAAAAAGAAATATAAATATAAATGTTTTTGTTTTAGCGGGGTACTAAAATCATAAGTAATTACAAATTAAGATTAGACAAAATAATTAAAAAAAAAAAAAAAAAAAATAGAATTAAAAATAAAATTATAGAATTAAAAGTAAAATTAAAAATAGTGTAAACAATGTATCAAAAAATGTAAAGAAAAAAGGAATAACAAATAAAAAATGTATGAAAAGCTTAATATTGAAGTAAAAAAATTTAAAAGTATACTATAAGTTCAAGCAAAATTAAAGAATATAATATAATTGAAGTATGAAGAGAAAACCACATTTAATTATAATACATACACAAAACAGTTATTTAAAAAAGTTTCCACCATTAAATAGTGATTCAATTTGAGAGTGATCGAACTGAAATAACCAGATTTTCAACTGTCTAAGAAATGAGTAGAAATTACGTTCACTTCTAATGTGAATTGGTAGTCTATTAAAAATTCGTGGTGCCATATTAACAAAGCAATGCGTAAATTGTGTTGTTCTGGCCATTGGAACAGCAACATAATTCAAATAATTAATACGTAGGTTGTAAGTTGGCGTTAACCTTTGATCGAGGTAACCAGATCTAATGAAAAAAATTTTCATAGTTTTGTAGATATAGAGATGTCTGAGTGGCAAAATACAGACTCTTTTGAAAAGTGGGAAACTAGATGATAGACGATTAACATTAAGCATGGTTCTTAAGTAATGTTTTTGTGCTAGGAGAAGTGGACGAATTCTGTTATTGTAAGAACCACCCCAGCAAGCTAGACCATAATTCAACTTGGAATTGAAAAAGGCGTAGTAAAATATATTTAAAATTTCCAACGTACTACATTTTCTCAAATGGTAGCCGTAACGAACAATTTTATTTAAATATTTTTTTAAATTATGAGTATGTTCAGACCAATTTAATTTATTATCCAATATAATTCCTAGGTATTTGAAAGAGCTAACATTTTCAATATAAAAACAACCATTATCGCAGAGGACAGAATCAAAGTATGACATGTTTGAGGTTGGAGAAACAAATAAAGGAAAACGTTTACAAACCGGCGAGTGATAAGATAAATCGCTAATTTCATCACTATTACAAGAAGTTTTGAAAAACATTAACTTAGTCTTAGGGCTTATAGTTAAATGATGAACAAAAAACCAGTTCCTAATAAGCTGCAAATCGTAGTTAATTTTAATTACAACATCCATCAAATTAGAGCCACTATAAGAAAAAGCAGTGTCATCTGCAAAAGCAGTCGACAGCCCATTATAATTTTGATTTAAGAGAGAGTTAATATAAATAAGAAATAATATCGGCCCCAACACTGAACCTTGGGGAACACCTTTGTTAATGAAAATCATTTCACTAACTTTAGATTCAACTCTGACTTTTTGCTTTCTATCTCTTAGATACGACTCGAACCATTTGAGAATAAAGCCTCGGAAACCAGCATTATACATTTTCTTCAATAGTAAGTTGTGAGATACTGTATCAAATGCTTTTGCAATATCAATGAAAAGAGCAGCACAACTACTATTCTTATTCAGACTGTTATAAATTTCATTAGTAAATTTTAGCAAGGCATCTTCTGTGCTCCTATTCTTCAAAAAGCCAAATTGACTAGTACTAAAAAAATTGGTTTTAAATAAAAAATTAACTAATCTAAATTTAACAGCCTTTTCGAAAATTTTTGAAAAAGGTGATAGAAGTGAAATGGGACGGTAATTGTTGAGTTCAAACGGACTACCTTTCTTAAAAAGAGGAATTACTTCTGCTAGTTTTAGGTCCTCAGGAAAAACTCCTTTAAAGATACTGAAATTAAAAATATAAGACAAAACATCTACAATCTGAAAAACTATTTCTTTTAAAACATTATTTGAAAGTAAACCACAAAACTTAGAATTAGAATTTTTTAAACTTAAAATTATTTTATAGATTTCAGAAGATGTAAATGGGTTGAAATAAAAACTATGAGATTGAAAAGGATCATTAGTGATATTAGGAGATAGAAGAGAGGAATCACAATCATAGAAACTACTTGATGAAGAATTATTAGAAATATTACAAAAAAAGCTATTAAATGAATCGGCAAGTTGTGATGGATCATTAACTAGTTCCCCATTAATGTCGAGTGAAATTTTCTTAAAAGATTGGTTTTTATTTAATAAAGTGTTAATGATTCTCCATTCAGCTTTAGTATTCCCTTTATTTTGAATAAATTTGTTACGGTAGAAATTATTTTTCGTAAATTTAGATTTAGACTTTATATCAGAACAAAGTTTAGAATAGTAATTACTCAATCTAACATTACTGGGGTATTTTTTAACTTTATAGTAAATTTTATTTCTTTTTTTAATTAATCTTAACAAACTGTCGGACATCCACGGAGTTAATTTAACATTTGTATTACGTACTACACTTTGTTGTGAACATAAGTAGATATGATTGTATAAAATATCAGTGAACTTAGAAAAGGCTATAGAAGGATTATCAGCATCGTACACATCTTGCCACGTTTCACACAATAGACTGAATCTTAAGTTGCTAAAATTAGTTTTTAAAAATTGAGAACCTATACTATAGTTACGATTACAAACAACATCATCGAAAAAAAGACTCAAACATATCATACTGTGATCTGATAAACGAAGATCTAAAACTTCACTTGAATAAGATAGTTTATTATTTTTATGAAAACGAGTAAAAATATGATCAATACAAGTACCAGAAACTACACGAGTTGGTTCAAAAATGAGTGACTTCAGACCGTTAGCACATAGTAAAGATAAGTAGTCATCAACAACCAAGTTTCTTGCAAGAATATTAATATTGAAATCACCTATAAGTATTAAATTGCTAGATTTTTCAGAGGATAAAAAATCGGAAAATTCTATCAGAAATTCTCCTAATGAAAATCTATGTAATCTATAAAAACCCACAAATGTATAATCCACAAAGTTCAACCTACAACTTACTTTTATAATATCAACACAATTCAAATTATAATTGACAGTAGTGCAATTTAACGAATTTTTAAAATAGACACCAACTCCACCTGAAGCATACGAGGAATTACACGAAGCATAGAACAAATAACCTGGAATATTATAAAGACTAATTTCGTCATCATAAATCCATATTTCACTCACAAAAATTATATCTGGTAAGGAATTTAATGAATTTAAGTATGAAAGTAATGAAATGTAATTTTCTCTTAAACTCCTAATATTTTGATGTATAATAGTAAAGTTAGAACTCATGATTGATGATAAAAAGAAAATAACAAAAGAAAAAATATTTTACTTAAATATAGAAAAAGTAGTAGTTATAAAATATAATTTACAGATTTGAGGATATCAAATAACTTTAGTGTTTAACAAAAAAAAATTAAAAATTAAATTTAAAAATTATATATTAGATACTTAATAAACTAAAGGTTAGCAAAATCCTCAAAACTTTGAATATTAATTCTATGTTAGCCAAAGCTGCTTTAATGCTTTGGCTAACTTCGCAATGTTATTTTTTTCTTATTCATTTTTTATTTCAGGTGTCATGTTTCTCAAGGTAATTTCCGATCTTTAACTGTTATAAATTTGTTCATGGTAATCATTTTGACAATTTCATATTAATTTATTAAATTTTAAATTATAAGTTAGTGTCCGGAAAACTATATATAATAACAAATTACATATAAATTTCAGTACTGCTTCGAATATACAAAAAAATTGTTTAGTCCTGTTACTTTTGTAAATATTCATGTCTAAAGTTTTATAATTAGTCTTCCTAAAGCTGTCAGAGAATTTTGATTTGGTAAAACTAATTTTGTATAACAAGAGCCACTTTAGATGGTCTTTAGATGATAAAATTATATCAAAAATTAAATATTTAAAATTCTTTATCAAATAATATTATATATTTTTTTTTAATTATTTATGTTTTGTTATTTAGATTTTTTAATTAATTTAATCTTTTTAAATTTTTTTGACATTTTAAAATTTTTTTTGTATATTTCTTATTTTCTTTATTTTCTCTTTTTTCTCATTTTTTTTTCAAAGAATAATTAATATTAATAAATTCTTTGATTAATGCCTTATCGTTACTTAAAAATCAACTCTTGTTAATTTCTAATTAAATTTATATATATATATAAGTCAATTATATAATAGACATTTATATTTGATTGTAGACCTACCTTATTTTCTTTAAAATATATTGTTTTTTTGTTTGTCTTATCGTTTTATTTTTTCCAAATTCATTTATTAAAACACAAACAAAATAAAAAATGTCTTCTCATTTTCAGTTTTATAAAATCTGATAGTATTTTATATGTATAGTTATATTATATATCTGTACATTTGTTTGAAATATGACTTTCTTTCCAGGTATTTAACTTCTAAGGATCTTTTGTAAAAAAATTCGTTATTTTTTATAGTTTAATTCTGATTCCATTTTTATTTTTTCTATTTCAAATTGAAATTTGTTTTTGTATACACCTCTATACATACATACATATATGTATAGTTATAATTTTTGTATAGCATTACTATAATCATTACCATCATCAGAAAAAAAAATTATTATTATCATTATAATCATTTAACATTTTTAAAATCATCTACCAGCTATCATCTTCATCACGGTATTAAAAAACGGAAAAATTAATTTTTCTGTTTTAGTTTTCTTTTTTTTTTTCCTTTTTCTTTTTGATATATTTTTCATGAATTTTTATCTTTTTATATCACAACCATTTTATTCTTATTTCATTTGGAAAATAATTGAAAATAATTTTTCATACAGTGAAGCTTTTGAAATCATACCAAAAAGTAGAGAGAGAGTGAAAGAGAGATCATCAGTAAAAACGAAAAAAAAAAAATTAACAAAAAAAATGGAACAAAAAAAAACAAATAAACAAAATTGGTCTCAATGTCAAAACATCAGCCCTCTCTGAAGTTCATTTGTATAATATGATATATATATGGTATATACATAATACACATTTATTTGTACTGTTACTGTACTGCTGATCTTCTTTAATTTTGCTCTTTTAGAATTTTTTATTTGTTTGCTTATTTTTTTCCTAAATTGAATTTATTTTAAAAATGTTCGCAGTTATTGTCATAACGTCTGTAATACATTTACCGTTGTTTTAATTTTTTGGTTTACAAAAAGTCAATTAAAAGGTGAAAACATTTCAGGCCCAAATATACGTACATTCACCGAACATTGTATTTATGTAACACATTCGTCCGGTGATTTTATATAATAGGACCAACATGTTCGCGGACACACCAAGATTGTTCCGAATGTTTTCAAAAATATTTGTGTTCGTCCAACAGTACTGATAATATTCGTGAAAAAATTATAGGTATCGTATTTTTTATTTAATAATTAGAAAATAAATCTTAATGAAGGAAGTATAAAACCGAAGCAAAAAAAATGTATGGTAAAACAATTTTTTGTTGTTATTTTTGGTTCTGTTTTTTCTTAGTTTATTTATTTTTTCTATACTTCTATTTTTTTTTTTTAGAAAAATAGCGAAACCAATTGTAACACATAATTATAGGCTGTTCGTAGTTGCAGTAAAACATGCGTTGGTTTCTTGCAGATTTTTTTCTCTGTCACTATGAACAAAAAAACTTGCGCAGTCGCGCAGAAAATTGTTAAGCAGTCATTCTTGTTCATAGAAGCAGCACATGCACAATTCGTTTATATAGTTATATTATATTATTTATAATTATATTATTATATATTGTTATATATATTTAATATATTTTAATATATTTTATATATATTTTTTTTTAAATTTTTAATATATATTAATATACATATATATTACTTATATATTAAAATATATTAAAATTAATATATATTTTTTTCAATATATTTATTTTATTATATTTATATTTATATATTATTATTATAAACACATTTATTTTATTTTAATAATTAATTTTTATTATTTACTTAAATATTTTCTCACGACATTCTTATTTATTAAATGTTAAATGACATGCACTTTAAAAATCATTCTAAAGCAGACGCACCAAAATACTGCACAATCTGCCCGACGCTGACGCGACACCGATTACTATTTACTATGAACACAAGCGCCTGCTTTTTATCTGCGCAGAATTTTGAATGATATGTAACTACGAACAAAAAATCTTTTTTGTTGCGCAGGTGCGACCACTACGAACACACCTTATGTATCACTTCATTTAAATAAAAATATATCTCTATCCATTTTGAATAAATAACAAACTAATATTCAGCTGAACGTGTACAGTAAAATCAAAATGTGCGGTGAATATCGTCTATTTGAGCCTTCATACATCGATGAATACATTTAAATAAAAGAAACACTTCGTACTAACATTACTGGAATTCATTAGAAGTTGGGTTACCTACATAGCTTCCAGGTTAATTCTGATTAGTTTTATGCTGATTATGCCGATTAATTTATTTAGTTTTTATAACTCCCATATGGGATTATTTTGAATCTACATATGACTTATGATGAGAGTGTGAGACTAATCAGAATTAAACTAGGGTTTGCTTAGGTAGTCCAACAGTAATATACTTAATGATGAGTTCCAGTACTTTCAATTAAGAAGTTTTATCAAATGGAAAAAAATTTAACAACGGTAAATGTATTACAGACGTTTTGTATTAAAGTAAATGTAATTACGGTAAATTTGTATTACGGTAAATGTATTACATTAGTCATCTTATATATTAATACGCTTAAACGTCTGTTAAACTTTTCACAAAGCTTTTACAACACAAAGCTTTTTTCAACTAGATTAGACAACTTTATTAGAACTATTACGAATTACGATAGTGTGCAAAATTGAATTTAAAGACATAAACCACAAAACAATAAAACCAAATAAAACCCAAAACAAATTAAATTAACCTAAAAACAATTCACCTATTGAGCAATAGCATTGATTATATCTGATTATATGAATTAATTTTAAAAAAAAAAACAAAGTAGCAAAGACAAAAACCGAATTATCAGAATATAATTATTTATATTGATAAAATAGCTTTGTTAAAATATTACGATATTACGATATTACAGCAAAAGAACTTACCGGTAAAACAAATAGCAAATTTATAAAATATATTTTTTACCTCACCCAGACCATATTCACAAATTGAAATTTATTTATTTTATTAACAAATAACTCAAAAGTATAAATTCAAATGCGCAGTAGCGTTGAGTAAATATTACATTGTGCATGGAGAATCATAAACCGAAATTTACGATCTGCTAAGAACAAGAAAAACAAAATATGTTATGACATTATTATCAAGTTCCAATTTCCAATTCAATACACAATTACAATTAAAAAAAACTTGAAAAAGAAAAATCACAGACTACCTTTACATATATCAGAGAATCCTATCGGGATATATAGAGAAAAAACATAATTATTGGTTTTATTATGTTTTGTTTTTTTATTTTCAGTTCTGAAATAGTTAGGGCTATTATGATAATAAAAAAAACACACAAAAAACGTATCTATGGCTATTTTAATGTGTTTTTAATGTGGGTGTGGTATTTTTTTTTTAAAATGCATTTAATTTCATATCTATACTGCCAGCGACATCTGTTCGTCACATTTTGTTCAAATGTACGTCTCTATTAATAGTATTTGTTAGGGAGCGTTTAGACATCAAATTTTGTTTCATGAAGGTTTTGTTTTACTTATTTTTATTACATTTACAAAATTTATAGCAATTACATCAAATCTTATTTCAAAAGTTTTAATTACATATCTCAAAGATAAACAAAAATAATTGCAAAGTATACTATATTTCTTCATGCAAAATCCACTTTCTAAACTTGTAAAATACGAAGATACGAATATGCGTTACGAGTACTAATAATAAATACTTATAAACAAATATAAATATACTGTGTAATTTCAGAAGATGTGTGAAATATAAATATTTAAATAGTAAATCAATTATTCCAAGTATTTATATTGATAAATAATAATAATATTTAATACACATTTTTTGTATTTTTTAATGTATATCTTTCAATATATTAGCATAACACAATTAGAAGTTTATAAATGCCTTTTCTCGCAAAATTCACTTTTTCAACTTGCGAAATACAAAAATGCGTGTCGAGCACTATTATTTAAAAAAAAAAAATTAAGGATATTCTATAACAAAGTCGGATGTCAAACTCTAATGAACAATACGTTATAAATACAATTCAAAAACATATAAACGGTGCCTTGTATAAAAGTTTTCTTCAAAACTATTAGCGGTCAAAATTAATTTAAAATAAATAAATAAATACCGAAATAAAAATTATTACAAAATAAATAAGTTAAATTGAAAAACTTAAAACTATAATTGTAAAACATTGATTTTTTTTAAGAAAATAAATAAAATAAATAAATAAAATAAATTGTTTCATTTATAATGCTAATGCTAGACCGGCGAATGTTACGCCGGGATTAGCTAGTTCATTAAATTAATATTCTTTGATTGATAATCATAATGACACTTATGTATATAGTTTTACATTAATTTAAACAACAATAAAAAAAAAAACGCATTTCAAGTAAATAAAGTGAAAATTAAACAACAATATTAAGCTTAAATACTATAAAAAGCATTAAATAAGAATATAAAAAAGTAAATAAATATGATTAATATTGAATAAAATAATGTATAAATAAAAAGGAAAATGATATTATATGTAAGAAGACACAGTGGCGAATATCATTAACAAATTAAATTTATCCAAAATAAGAAAAATAAAAAAAATATATACAAAAATATGAGACTTATCGACTAAGCTAAAATTTTTGACTCAAAAACTGAAATTTAAATTGAATTCAATTTGAATTCAATTTGAATACCCACCCCTTCCAAATATATATTATTCATTTTTGATTATAATTATTTATTTTATTAATAATTTATTTTATCTAATAATTTTAAAATTCGCCCAAATGTCCCAAATAGATAGAAATTAAATTTTAAAATTAATTTATGAACTTACATTAAGTGATCCAACCAATCATCAAATTACTTTTTTATTTAATTCACACTAGAAATTCAAATGTTGAATAACTTACCTGAAAAGAGAAAAAAAAAAAATAAATAAATTAATAAATTTAAATAACAACAAAAAATACAACTATTTGCAGTCTTAAATTACATTATAACCTTTAATCACAGAGGTGAAAAAACACCACACTATCACAGATGTGACGTAAATTTTACACCTTTTTTTTCTTGTGTTGTTTTGGACATATCAGTTAAGCTAATTAATCCAAAAACTACGTAGGAATTAAAAATAGTTTATTAACATTAAAATTTTAATTTTTTTAGTAAAACAACACAAATTAAATTTTTTTTATGACGAGCCTCCTAAAATTTTAGCATCTTATTCAAAACGATTTTTAGCATACACAATTTAATAAAACACAAAAATTTACAAATAAAATTAATAATAAAACTTTAAATTATTTAAAAAAGCAAATAAAAAACGAAAAAAAGTAAACCTGACAAAAATCCGCTGTTTCAATCGAACCTAAAACAAAGTTATGTAAACACAGAGATGACGTAATTTTTACTCCTGTACGTAAATTTTACGTCACCTCTGTAAATCAAATAAAAATTAGTTTTGTTTGAAAAAATCGTAAAAATCTTAAATTAAAAGATTTTCCTTTTTTTTTTTAACTGAAATAGTGTTAAATTAATAAAACAAAAGCTGTAAATTATACCGGGTCTTCTACAGCATGTGTATAAGCTTTTTAACCTTTAACTTATGACGTGGTGGTAAATTTTACACTATATTTTTTTTTTCTCTAATTACTTCTGTCCATTGCTCTCTCACAAGGTCATATTATCAGTACCCTCTAGTTATATTATACCTTTATCCATAGTATTATTTGTCATGTTGTAAGTAACGCAGGTGAAGAGAAATTTGGTAAGAGGTGTAAAAACTACCACTCGTCATTAATTGTGGGATTTTTTCTTACAAAATTTTTTACTACCAAGTCTAAGTTAACGTAAGCAATTAATAGAAAATATTTTACTACACCTCCAGTTTAATGTTGGTTTTTAATAGAAAAATTTTTACTACACATCTATATTAAAATTTAAAAAAAAAAACTCTTTTAAAATCATCCATTTTGAGGTTTTATACAACTTTTTAACCCTTTTTCTATAATTTTCTGTGAGGAGTAAATGATGAAACCGCAAGTGAAGGAAATGAAAATATTAAAGACACTGGCGAACGCGAAGGTGAAACGAATTGTTTTTATGGAAAAAACCGTTTTAAGTGGGCAGCAAATGAACCACAGATATTTAGTCTCCACTTTAGAACTCCACTGCGTAATATTGTAATATTACAAACTTCAGTAACCGCAGCTAGTAACAATGAAACAGAAAATAAAATGTATAAATATTGGTCCCAAATTTTTGATGATTCTATTGAAGATAAAATCATCGAACATATACCAACACCAAATGAAATTTGAATCAACAGTAAAAGTAAAAATAAAATTAAATTTAGAGAATTTCTAGGAATATTATAATTTATGCATCAGTTTTCAAGCCAAACCAAGAGTTTACAAAATTAATATTTGTAATAGCGGAACAGGGAGAGACATTTTCAGAGCTGTTATGTGTGAGCATCGATTTCTTACTATACTTTCTTGTATACGATTTGATAACACTTTTGATAGACCGCAGAGATTCATAATTGATCCATTAACGGCTAGTTCCGTCGAACTTACAAACATCCAGATAAATGCAGAATAATACATATATTTATTTTAAATGTGCATTGTTATAATATTTGAGTTAATTATATTATATTGAATTATTTTTTTTGTTTGAAATGCTGAATCGTTGCATTGTTTATTTTTTTTTAATTTTCATATTGAAATAAATGTATATTTTTATGTGTAACAAATAATTTTATTTACATTATAACTATTTATTTTTTTTTTTTTCAAATTACTTATACTAATATTGATTTTTAATTATAATATTTTTTTATAATTTAACTAAATACTAGTTAATTATTTAAAAAATTAATTATTTATTTTTTTTACTCTTACTAATTATTTTAAATAGCTTTTTTAAATAAAATCGTAGATAGGTACTGTGAATCGCAAATAGGTTGAAAAAACGTAATTGCGTTCATATAAGGGCGGATTTAGATCAGATTGAAATTGTCGAGCGGAAATACGTACAATCAAACTTTTTTTGGCAGTTAAAATATTTTATTATTTATTTAGAAAAAATTAAATTATAATTAGATGAAAATATTTTTTTTTTAATTAAAAAATACTAATTATTGTAATTTGAAAAAAAAATTAAAAAAAGCTTATATTTTGATTATTTTGTCAACTTAAGCTAATTTTTACTTAAGGGGGCGGAAATTGGTACATTTACGTTATACAATATTATTTTGATTGGTTTTTTAATTGTTATTATGTTTATTAAATTATTATATTATATCGATGTGGTTGCATTGAAAGTTACTTTTCAGTATTTTTCATTATAGGTTCTCATGGGGTTTTAACCCTGCTCGTCGGTCGTTACATTATTATACTGCCTTACTTTGTAAAACTCACATATAGAAATCTTTTGAATCTATGCATAATCTATGCATGTGGTGTGAAATTAAAAATAATTAAACTAGGAGTTGTGTAGGGGCATTTTCTTAACCAAAAAGTCCGCACAAATTTGTTTTTAACCCCACTCTTCCACAAATAATCTCTAAATATTTTTAGTTTATCCACATTCCTCCTCTAACTGACAATGTTGAAGCGTATACCAAAAATTTTAATTTTTCAGAACTTGTTATCAAAAGTGATTTCATTGAGTTAATTTTGTGGTTTTAGAAATTAATAATAGGGCCTTAGTTCATAAATCATAGATCACAAATCTCAAAAATTGTATTTTTTTTTTGTTGAAGTCATTTTTTAGACCACTTGCCTTGTCGTGTAAAAGGATGTGTAAATATAAACAAAATATACTTAATTTAAATGTAATTTTTCGGAAACACTTTTAAAAAGGCGAAAAAAGTAAAAATAAAACGAAAAACAGAACTCTAGAACTCACTAAAATAACAAATGGATAAATTGACGAAAAGAGACATCAAAAGGCGACTTAAAAAAAATACGCATTTAATTAATAAGCCTCTTTGCTTATTTATATATATATATATATATATATATATATATATATATAAATATAGGCAAAAATATACCTCTCGTACATAATAAGTTTTATCTTCTGAATATTATTTTCAGTTTCTCTGCGTTTCTAATTAGTTTATACAAGAGTCATGCTTGAAAATGTGAGTATCCTTGGAAATGAAACAACTTTTTTTTTTTTAGTTTTTGTTGTTATTTTTTTCTTTTTCTATTTTACACAGAATTATCTTTATTGCTCAGTCCTTACAATATTAATTTATAAATTTATAAAATTTTCAACCTCATATTGTTCTGTTGTTTTTGTTTTTATTCCTATTTTTAGTTTTTCTCTTACACCTTTATAATGGTTGGTACATTTTAAATCTAATTTTTTTTTTGTACTTTATTTTGATGAAATTGCGTCAAAAAACTTTTTAATCAGGAAAATGAATTTTTGACAGAATTTTTGCCAAAACATTGGATTTATTCAAATGTATATATGTGTATGTTTTATGTATGTATGCGTATAAAACATGAATACTTATTCGTATTTAGTGATGTTGATAATAATGACTAGAAGTAAATTGTATGTTTATGAAATTCGCTATGCTTCGACAACAGTACTATGATATATAGGGTAAATAAAATAAAAACTAATAGTGTTAGAAGCTAATTAAAAGAGAATTGGAGGATAATAGTGCTAAGATTTGTTTTTCAGGAACTACATACATACATCGACTGTTCAATAGCTCGGGATAACAGTTTTGGAATATTTGAATTATTTTTTACTGCAAATATAGTTACCCTATTTTTAATATTTTTGAAGTCTTTAGAAATCTAGAGACCCAAAATATTTTTTAGAATTTTTAAAAAACTTACTTTCCAAGCAGCTAGGTGTTGAAAAAGAAATTTATTGTAATTTCAATTATAATAAATGTAAATATAAATAGATAAATAAAAATATTAGCATTGTATACAGTCTAAGCGTCTTAGTATGTTATCGGTAAAACGTTCAAATATACGATCCACAGAAAAAATATATAAAGATAATAATGCGTCTTATAATATCCTTAGAATGCCATAAATTTCATTTTATAGATGTGTTTGTAAGCACATATTTTATTTTCATAATATTTGAGATTTGTTGTTTTTAATCAAAACTAATTTTTTTTTCTTCTTTTTATGAATCTGTATAGTCTGCCTCCGAAATGGGATATTTAATATTTCTTATGGTTAGTTTACTAAATGTAACTTACATATAATGATTTACAGCTGACAGAACCAATTGGTTAACCATCCATGATGTCCACATTAATCATTATGTTTTATTATTGAACCGTCATCAGATTGCTTTTAATATTTACTAGGTACGTTTAAAGCAATATTATTTTCAGTTATTAACAGTTAAGATGTTTGCTAAACTATTTGGATTTCAATAATGCAAAACTATTACCATTGGCAGAGCAATGCACAACTATTATATTATCATTGGCAGAGCAATTAAAAAAGACAAATTTTAATTTCAAAATCTTTAATATAATAAAATTTGATTTGGTTTTTATAACTCACATATTAGTTTCATTGAAATCTATATATTGTTTTTTCTTTGAAACTATTCGAATTCAAACAAGTAGCTATTTTGGGAGTTTACTGACTGTAGTAGGTAAGTTTAGGTACTATACCTACTGATGGTGAACAAAACACTACTTTAACAACAATAAAAGAACAACGATTCATTATAATAATCCCAGGTTTTCCATTTTCTATTCAAAAATCTGACATTTAAGTATTTTGGCATTTAATGTTTTCAATTGAAGAGAAAGAGATAAAGAAAACGTGAAAAAATAAAATGGGAAATTGAATGTCGAAAATATGAGCTGAACGTTTATTTTCTTTCACCTTTTGTGACATTTAAATCTTATTTTTTATGTTTCGCCATTTTATATTTTTATATTTGACAAGTTTTAGGTCTTTCTTTTGTCTCCGAGGGTATCTAAGTATTTACTATTTAAATTAATATATATATATATATAGGTAAAGATTTAAACAAGCCTATACGTTATAAGAACTAAATGGATAAAACAGAAGCTCTGTAAATATTATTAAATGTCAAATTTCGATATCTGTCAAAATTGTTGCAAGCAAAATTGAACTAAATGATATTTAATGTGAACACTATTTTGACATTTTGAAAATTAAAAAATATTTAATCAATATATCGAAATGGGTCTTAGATATCACTAAGGTAAGGGATTTTACCCTATCACAAATATAAAGCAAAAATGTAAGAAGTACCGGTAAACTCAAAATTTCAAGTACACCTCACTTGAAACCATACTAATCAGCAACTTTTATCTCTCAATGTGGTAATGGTGGTTTCATTTTAATTTTTTTAATTTTTATTTTTTGTTTTGCTTATTTTTTATTATATTTTTTTTTGTTTCATATTTTTGGGCACTTGTTTTTTAATTCTATTCTATGCTTCTTATTTTTGTTTATGATTAATGTTTGCTCATTTACTTGGCCTTTTGATGTTCATAAACAAAAATAAAAAATAAAATAAAAAACATTTCAACGCGTCACTTAGATTTTAAGGGGTCGACATTTTAAGCAAACAAAAAAATAAGAATTAATTCAATTCATTCATAAAATTTTTAATAAAATTGTGACGAATGATAACTAAAAAAAAAAAGCAAAAAAAAAGAAGGATATTAACGGTACTTATGTTTATTTCTTTCTTTAACTTTATAACAAAATTAATAAATTAAGTTTATTATGCTCGTTAGTTTTGTAATAAATATAGGTAAAAAAAAAATAATAAAAAAAAATTTTAACATTTAATTTCATTAAAATAATTTCAAAACGTTAACAACCAAACATTTTTTTTTTTTTTTTTCGTATGAATGTTATGAAAATATAAAACGAAATTATTACGTAAAATAAAATACAATTAATTTCATATCATTAGGAATTTAGTGAAGAGGAATTTATTATTAATTTGGAGTTAAGAACAGGAATGTTATTATATTAATACAAATAAAATATTTTAAATACTTATATTTTATGTTCAATTAACCGTTTTTTTTAAATTGTGTATTTTGAAACAAAATATCACAGGTTTTTTAATGTATGCAATATAATAGTAATTCAATTCAAACAGGGTGTTTTTAAAGATTGTCCCAATTTCGCCATACTTACTATTATTAGAAGCAGAACTGATTAATTTTAAAAAAAACTAAATAGTCGGGCTTTTGTACTTTTTATGGTAATGGTAAGGTGGTAGTAAGATGGTAATGAAAATATTTTAATTTAACTGATGTATTATAAATATACTTAAAAAAAGTTAGCCGCACAATTCAATTGATGCGAACCCCATAACTTCGAAAATATATCTAAAAAATTTAAACTTGATACAATGCAGTTACATTTAAATGCAATGTCAAATTTTCCGAACTAATTACTTAATGTGTCAATTCCAAACATTTTAAACACTTTGTCTGTAAAATAAACGCCAAATCAAATGTCAAAAATTACTATACTAACATACTTACTTTTTTCCAAATATCAATAATAAAATTTTTACAAATTAAAAATTTAAGTTGATCGTATAGTTAGATCACTTCCCCTATTTTATAGATACTTCGTAATGGTGAACAAATTCGCAGCAGATATAAAAACAGTGCTTTTGCCTCTTAAACAATTCTAACGTCAAACATTCCTACAAATCTCTCTCATACCTTTCTTCCTCTCTAGTTTTATTGTATACTATTCCAATCAAGCGGTACAAGTGCTCCAGGTAATGTTCTAATGCTTTGATTGATTATTAAAAAAAAACAAGAGAAACCACAAGTTCCTAAATGTGAATGGTGCTTATAACCATTAGTGACTATAACCGATTTTTACTGTAATTTATGTGAAATTGATAGAGATAAGATTTCTTTTTCATGGTACATATTAAGATCAAAGAGATATAAGGATAGGCTAATAGCAGATAAAAGTTAAGCAATTCCAATGCTATGACGAAATCTTAAAAATAGAAAAATACATTAATTTTTTACACTTTATATTTTATTTCATTTGTAAATCACTTTTTTAAAGCTTTTAATTAATTGTAATTTAAATTTACTCCAATATTTTACAAAAAAAAAATTTTTAATTAATAATACAGAAATATAACGGCAATTTAAATTATTCTCTGAGAGTAAGAATTCATTAGTCGATCTATCATGGATTTGTTATGTACAAAAGACATAAAAGAGGTGGGTTTAGTGACTGAGTACCACTTGGTGTCCTTCAAGGACTCCCACATACCTACAGAATAAAAATAAATAAGAATTGATATAAATCAATGATGATGTTGCTATCCATGATTTTTTAAACGAAGTTACTATTATGCAATTGCAGAGGGGCCCACTAGTATTGTAAATAATTTTATACTTTCGTTCTTCTTTTTCATATACTAATTGTTACATCCACTCAGGCGTTAAATAGCAAATTTTATTCGATTAAATAAAATTAGATTATTTATAGGTGCAAAAATTTGTGGTATATATATGTTACATCGCCTCTCTGACATCAAATAACAAATTATATTCGGCCAAATTAGTTTATTTCCTAAATAAACTAATTTTTACCTTTGGGTGCTAAAAAAATATTGTTAAACCATCAAAATCACCTGTTAAAAAAAAGTTTTTATTTTTATATAAATTTACTCAAAAAATTGTTAAAAAATTGTTAAAAGTGTTTCCGGTATAAAAAAAGACCTGTCTCTAAAATTTTAAAAATATAATTCATCAAAGTATAATATCCCAAGCTAGTCTGAAGCATATCCCAAAGTCAGTAATAAATATGCCCCATAAATTATATTTACTGTTCTTGTTGTATGCTTTTAGTTCTTACATAAAACAATGTTATTTTATGTCCCTTTAGAGCCAACAAAATGTTTGCATAATGCAAATATTTACCAGAAAAACTCATCTTAATTACGTCTACCTAGGTCCAACTCAGTTTTAACAACTACATATTATTACAGTTGACTATTACATTGTTACATACAGTACATTTTTATTCTTTTTCAATACTCATACACTCTTCGTAGACACACCTACAAATCTTTTGTGTTGAACAGTTACTTTGATTATGGGTTGTAGAACAATTACTTTGTTTCTGTTTCAAATATATGTAAATTGATTATGGTTCAACTGCTAAATATACAATTGTACCAATTGCAATAATTTTTCATAATGCATGTCTACAATTATACTATTTAACATTTTTGTTTTTATTTCTAATTTTATATAAATTTTTTTTAATATTTACTGATAAGCTTTGAAAAGAATCGCAACATCCCTATGCCTTTTAATGAAATGCAAATTAAATCCATTGATATTTACTTTTGACATAGTTTTGTACAAAAATTGAATTCATAAAGATATGTTTTTGCTGATGGTAAATAGAATATATATCTATAGATAGGATTAATGTAGGTAAAGAAATATGTTTCGAAATGATAAACAGATAAATAAAAAAAATTAAAAAAAAAAAAAGGAAATCAACCCAGAAAAAGTTTTTAATTTTTCCTCTAAATTCATTTAAATTAAATTTATATTCTAATGAGAAAAGATTATAATTTATAGTAACATTTTCAAAATAACTTTAACCTTTAGCATAGATAATATTAATAACTGAATAAATTTAAATTGAAAAATTTATATTATAGTTTAGGACCCTACCATACATAAAATTTATTGTGTATGTACTTTATTAAATATTCGTTGTAGAAATAATTTTTATTTTAGATGTGGTAATCACAGCTTGGCAGTTCTCGAAGCATCGTACGTTTTTATATGTATAGTTGATATACCGAATTTGCATTTTCCCATTTCATTTCAAAACTAAAAAAAAATCTTTCATCATCGAATTTTATAAATTGGCATTAGATTAGGAATTTTTAGGAATTCAATAACTGTGAATAATTTATATATAAAATGTATATAACCTAAGTTTTTAGGTTTAATTTGATCTTTAAAATTTACAACTTCCCGTTTCATTTTGAAGTCCAAAAATCTCTCTCATCATCGAACTTAATAAATTGGTATTGAAGATTTTTAGGAATTTAATAACTGTGCATAATACATAAAGGGTTCTTTCTATAACCAACCATAATAATTTAATTTGATAAAATCTAACTTAATGTCAATCATTCGAACTAAATAAATTAAAATGCCTTCTTGTTATTGTAATATTATAACTTTCCAAAATTTGTTATCTAGCTATCTATATTTTGTCTATACATGTCCCTCTAATCCGTATCACAATTTTATTATAACAATTATTTAGAAAATGTCCTACAACTTCTTATCTATAACAATTTTTCTTGTTTATTTTTTCCCCTTTTTTTGATTCCACCTCGTACAACTCTGTACGACCATTCAAAAACAATTCAACTCAATATTAGCAAACTATTTTCATTACAGTAGACTTAGGACTGATTGTGGTAAAAAAAAAAAAAAAATTGAAAGTAATAGAGCAAAAATATTTAAATTCTAATTTTGACCCAAAAAAAAAATAAAAAAAAAAATTAAATAAAAAAATATTTTTCGTTTTTCTCTTACTAAGAAAAAATTTCAATATTTCAAATTCAAATGTAGAACAGAAGCTGGAGGGCAAAATTTTTATTTCAAATTTTAATTAAAAAGGTATTTTATTTTCTATTTATTTATTTTTTAAGTTTAAGTTGAACCTCGACTAACTGCTAATAAAATGATTTGTTCACTAACAATATATAAGGTATATATATATAAAGAAAATGAATTTATTGAGGACAATTTAGTTTCATTAGATTTGATGTTATTGGCAGAAAATTCGATTTTAAGAAAAAAAAATTCTCTTTGTCACAGCACGTCCTACTATTCCTACAAAGAAAAACTAAATTTATTCATTTTTCATTCTATCTCTACTGCTACCCTCTCAATTTTCTTCACATGTTTAAAATTAAGATAGTAATGTAGTAGACAATTATTACCAAAAAAATTTCAATATTATCTAAAATGTTCTTAGATTGTAGATTGTGCAACATTGGAAGGGAATCGGTCCATTATATCACCGCAGCTGCCAATGGGCTTATTGTAATTACCCGTGTTTGCTAGTAATAGTTAGTCCTCTGAATTTTTACTGATACCTGACTTTGTGAGCACACTCAGGATATTTGTCAATGCTGAATAGCTCCCATTGTTCGAGAAACACTGTTCCCAAGTGGTGAAGTCTATTAAGAGTGAGCTCTCGCAAACTGTATATACTTAACTCTACATTGCATTTTTGTTTCTACAAAAAAAAAATACTAACTAGGATCAATTTAAATTGAAGACCACAAGAAAATAGAAATGGTACTCTTTTTTCTAAGTCTACATGTCTATTTTGACTGGTTTTAAGTACGAAATATAAATTTCTCTTAGACAATACGTGTCGAAGCAAACATAGATATTGCTTTGACATAATATGTATATTCAAATAGGTCCAACAAAAATATTATTTTGTATTTAAACTCACTAAAAATAAACAAATTCCATGCTTCAAATTGTTAAGAGAGGGCAAAATTTTGTTATTTGATAAAATTCAATTTTACATCCTATTACTGTATATGGTTTAATTACAGTAACAATAAATTATATCAATTTAGTAAAGAGTAAAACAAATTACCATAAAATAATATATAAAGAAAAACTGTTGGTAATATACAAATTTTTCAGTCAATCAATCACTGTCAGATATTTAGTTTTTGATTTTTGATTTTGCCTTTAGATGTCCTTTCCATCAGATGAGTCTTTTTGTTTATTTATTGGTTCCACACTGATACTATCGACTATCTAAGATATACAATACAAAAAGTTTTTCATTGGATTTCTTCTGATTTCCTTTAGGTTATATCCAACTTGTATCAAAAGTAATGCAAAGTAATATTATGATCGAAGCAATGATTGAAAGTGGATTGTTATGTAATATATGTATGTCATTACATACTTCGATATTATCTTTATTGTGTAGTATGTTATGGAGATATTTTTGTAGTTGTAATATAAAAAACACTGTAACCTGGAAGTTCAGGATTTCTTATATACTTTGCTTTTTATATTCGTAGCCTGCGTCGGCGGCACAGTTCTGTTTTATTACCTTATCATCTATAACAAATTTTCTGTAAAATTAGCATATAAGACAATAAGATATTGCAAATCTGGAATATACAAGTCCAGATTTATGGAATAAAAGTCGAGTTTCCTTTCACTAAGCAAGTTGCAAAGCACTGATGAAGGAAGTAAGTTGCTTCCGAAATATCGATATTTGCAAAATAAATACAAATGATTAGTGAAAGGAAACTCGACTTTTATTCCATAAATCTAAACATATCACTAAAAACAAATCTGATTATCAAAAACAATACAAGTCCAATTTTATCGTAATCATATCGATAGACTTGAATCAATTCAGAAAAAGTTTATTCGGTTTGCTCTTCGTAGTTTAACATGTTTGACCCGTTTATTCTCCCTCCTTATACAAACCGGCTAAAACTACTACAATTAAATACGTTGGAGTCCCGAAAAACTGTTTCTGATATTGTACTTTTAATGCAAATTCTAAATGGGGAAATTAATTCACAGGTTGCTATGGAGTTGATTGACACCCATTTAAATATAAGTACTCGTGTCCGATCGGAAAATGTTTTAACTTGATATTTCACCGAACTAACTATGGGAAATATGAACAAATTAATTGAATGTTTATGGCTGTTGTATGAGTATAAAGATTTTATTGATTTTTGTTTCAGTAAATTGTTACAATCTATAATATTGTACTTGTAATAATACTTATATATACATGTAATTTAATTTTAATAGCAATTTCTATATTTTAAGACTTTTATATTTTTTGTTAATTTATTTTATTTTACCTTATTTCATTTTTTTTATGCTAAGATTTTGTAATAATATTATCACTTGCAAAAATATTTAATGTAATTTAAACTGTTATTTGTAAATTTAATAATTTTTTTTTATTTTTTTTACTAGATTAAGATATTGTAACTTGTCATATGATCATTGAAACATTTCTATTAATATTCTAAAAATATAGCAAACATTCCTCTGCATTTAAAATATTCTATAAATTAATAACTGAGAAGTACTTAATATTTTAATAAATCGATTAATTTCACTTAAATGTCACTTTAATATTATTTCAATGTTATGTATTCTATTTTACTTCATATTACCTGATATTACCAATATTATGATACCATATTGGAATAAATACAATAAAAAATAAAAATACAAGAACAAGTAGTACAATACATAATAAAAAATATTATAGGATTGCCCTTAATTTTTATTATTTTAAATTTGTCATTTAAAAAAAAAAAGAAATCCTAAAGCTATGCAAAATAAACCATTTTTTTCTTGTTTTATTTTTTTTTGTGAAAAATTATACCTATGGAAATTTTTCAGTCTCATATACAAAAAAAAAAAACTATAAAAAAGGATAAAAACAAAAATGTTCATATTCATTTTTAGGGGTTGATATTTTTATGTGTATTGTGTAGGTTTATTTGCTTTTCATAGAAAGTTCTTTAACTACAATAAATGTGGTATCCTTTAGCAATTTAATTTTTCTATTTATTATTGTTGTTATTGTTATTATTGTTACTATTATTATTACATATTGTTATATCCTTTTTTATATTTTTGATGATTTAAAACGATTTATATAGTTTATATACATATGTATATGCATGTATACATAATATAGAGTTAGTTTCATTTACTTTTCTTAATATAATTTTATTATTCTTTGACAAGTTGATATTTGAGTTTTCTGGTCGATTTTCTTTCAATAAAAAGATTTTCTTTCTACATGCATACATTTAAATACATATGTATGTACATTCATTTTTGAGGTTTTCTTTTTCAAACAATTGAAAAATCAAACAATTCAAAAATTAATGAATTCATTGGAAATTTAAACAAAAAAAATTTTTTTTTTTGAATAAATGGAAACCAAGAAAAGTTATTTGATATTTTATGAAATTAATTTTGCATAGAAATTTTATAATTTTAAGGATTCATAATCAACTTAAGATGTCTGATATATAAATAAATGTTTTTAGAAGTATTTTTATTGAAATTAATTTACATTAACGAATCTAATTTATCCATTTATTTTTTTGTGTAGGCGCGAGTTGTGTAATGTGTATATTTATATGTATTATATTTAAGTATATAATAATATGTTATATATATATGCCAATAATATAAATAACAAATAATTGGTTACAGTTACAATTTATAATTGATTAGATATGTAAAGTATAATAATTAATAGAGTAGAGACTAATGAAGTAAACGATAAAGATCGTAATATGGTAATAAATTATTATTGATCAATTCAATATTATTTTATTTAATGAGCAAATATTAAAATCAAATTAAGTGTTTTAATTTCTATTTTATATTTGTAGGTTGAAGTTAATGAAAATAATAAAAATAAATATAATGTGTACCTAAGTCTGATGAAATAGAACAAAGTTTACATGTGTAAGTTGGATAAATTTTAAACTCTATTTATTTTTACTGGTACACACATGTACTTTAAAACGCCGCCGCCTAGAATTTAATTTTAAATACATCATTGCAAACCGTCATGGTTGTTGGCTTAAACTACACTTGGGCAATGACTTTAGATGATAATATATGACCTATGATCCTTTTTATTATTATTTTACAGATAATCGAATACTAAGACTAGGCGCACATATGCAATTTTTAGTTGCGCAACTGTTTGATTGTACGTTTGTGTTCCATTAGTTTATATGAAAGCACACACACATGCAACTATTTGATTGCATATAATTAAGCAATTAAACAGTTTGTAATTTTTTACAAACTGATTACAACTTTTAGTTGAAGCAATCGATTTTTAAATTACGTATTTAAATGTAAACGCGCACACTCCAAATTGAAACCAGTTGCAATTTATTTTTCGTTCTGTACAACTGTTTGAAATTTTGAGTGTAATATACACTATGTCCGCTGAAAATTATTATTATAAGAGACAAGCATTTAAGGACCTGCGCTGTAGACAACTTTTCATTTTATCTCGATTCTCCTTAATGAACTCCTAATACAATAAATAAGTTGTATATAAAACAATAATGCACAAACAGTTGAACATTTTTTTAATCATATGCTTTTATTATTCTCCAAATACATTATGCATATATATGAGTTCTTATTAAAAGAAAAAACAGCAACAAACAAATCAGTTATTATTATTTGCAATGAACCTATGTATTTATGTATCTATATAATGTATATACTCTTTAATTACAAAAATATTTTATTTTTAGTAATTTTATCCATTAAATGCCACTATAGGGCATATATCAGAAACGAATCAGTATATATGAGGGTGGTGTATTTATGTAAACCAAATTAAAACTAACTAACCTCAAAATTTTTTATTAAACGTGAGTGGTTTGTATTTTATCGTCAGTCTATGTCAGTACGTAAATTACTTATCTTTTCAAAACTTTAAATTTGGCTTCAACTTGAATCATAATTACTCAACAGGGGCCCCTAGTAAGTTAATTATTTTTTAAACTTTCTATACATAGCACATAAAATTATTCCTATTAAATATAATGCTTTATGTTTACATTTACATATATACCCTTACATTTCTTTACATTTACATGTATACCTTTACATTTACATTAATTTACAATAAAAATAATTTCTTAGCCAGTAATTTACAATAAAAAAAATCATAACAGAATATTCAAATAATATAAAGATAAATGTGGTGCTAACCTTGTGGACGCAAGTCTGCGAAATAGTTGTTCTTTCATGGGATAATCTTTCTTCTGGTGAAATAGCATCCCTCCAATTTGTGGGCTGATATGCAATTGAAGGTTCAAGATTATCGAAAGAAGTAATACTTATTCTACAATATCCGAAAAATTGTTCTGGATTATACCTCAAATCCTCATAAATTTCATGAAATTGCCCTTTTATTAATCTATGGCTTAATAAAGGATGAATCTGCAATTTCCTTCTCCTTAATTTTTTTCTCCTTTTAATTTAAACAGCACAAAACCATGCTAATTCTTCATAAAATTCATTTGCACACTAAATGAAATGCAACTGTTTAATTGCCAAGTGGGCGTGGCACCAGAAAATCAAATAGTTTGGTTGCTTATGTGTGCGCGCAAATATTTTTTGAAATCACACAGTTGCAACACTAAAAATTGCATGTGTGCCCTTAGCCTAATAAATATAAAATATTTGGTACGTATTACAGTTTAACCAAGTTTTATATGAATTTATTTATTAAATATTATTCGATTATTATTATATTGCAGATGATAGATAAAGAATGTCTTAAATTGTATAGACAGTACAAAATCTTAAATTTGATTATTATTTGTCTCGACTAAATTTTGATTAGAACCACAAAACCGCTTTGATTAAAAACTGTCTTTAGAAATTAATTCAATAAGTAACTTTAATATGCGGACATTATTAAGATCTACTCAGGTTAAGCTCATAATAAAGAAAAATGTTGATTTGTTTTAGCTCATTCAATAACTCAGTTATATTAGTCTGTATCAGTATTTTCATTAAATAAAAATTAAAAATTATGTAACGCTACATTACTACAACCGTATACTTGTAAAAACGCTATAAAAAGTACAATCATATGATATAACAAGCACGGGCTGCAAATCTAGTGCGATATAAAATTTATCTCTCTTATAAGACGATGATAAGTATCTGGAGCAATATTAGGTCAATGATTTCATTAAATTTAATGGATCCCACCTATACAAAATTCCTTCTAAATACATGAAGGCTTAGTTGAAAAATGGGCAAAAAAATGAATTGGTCTACTATAGTAGTAACAAGTCATACAATTTTTTGACTAATTATGTCTTCGATTCCCATGGCAATAATTTAATAAATAAATGAGATTTACTTAATAATAGTTTTCAAAAATAGTATTAGAGTTTTCAAAGGTAACCGGAATTGTGATACAAAGAAAACAAATAGTTATGTATTGATAAAAAAAAATAGCAAATGATTTTAAATTGTTCACTGAAATGAACATAGCAGTTTATCAGTGATGATACTTAATAATCACTAAATGGATCCCAGCATAAACTAGAGCAACGATGTTCTTCTTATTATTATTACAACAAAAAAAAAATATTTTTAATAATACCGTTTCCGATGAAATATTGATTGAATTTCGTTTTGGGAGGAAATTAGTCCCAGAACAAGTTACATCATATTAGTACATATATTAAAATCATCTAGAAAGAAAGGCTAAAAGGAAAATTTGAGAGGAAAAGTGATTGAAGAAAAATATTGAAAAACAAATTAGATTTTCCTGTTCGGTTTTCATTTTTTTTTTTTGATATTTTATACTTATGTAAGTATATTTTGTTTTTGTTTTATTCCTTTTTTTGTTCATAATTTTTATTTTTCTTTGTATTTTTTTTATTATGAAAACATTTTAGGAATCCGGTTGAAAATTAATTTTATTTTGTTTTTCTTAAATTTTCTACATTCTTTGTATTATTTTAGAAATAAATGTTGTTATCTTTATATTTTCATAAATATGTATTCTTTGTCTTCAATTTTTTTTTATTTTTTTTATTAAAATAATTTTTATACAATACTTTCATAATAAAACCTATTCGATACTTTTATTTATTTGCATATAAAATACAGGAGTATTTCTTTTATTTAATATTAGGAAAGGTACTCGGAATTTTCTCGGTCCAATACAAAATATATAAAATTTACTTCAATAAATTTTTATTTATGAATCAAATTGAAAAAAATTAGTTCTGAATTATAACAAATATTTTAATACATGGGTCCAATTCAAAATCACACAATCTGTATTTGGGAAATCCACACAATCTGTAGTGGGTTTGAATATGTGCTTCAATGATATAAAGATCAATAATTTTATATTTGTACAATATATTCTTAATCTGCTATTGTATGGGTAGGTAAGTAGGTAGTAGTGGCTGCCGACAGTACGCCGACACACTTAGACCGGTGAAGTCCATTGTGATACCACGGAAACTTTCCTCGTGTAGTACCCTACTCGTTGAACCAATTTGAGCTTTTAACGAAGCGGCGGAGGTTTTTTATACCAGTATTTTCAGGATCACCCAGCGAGTCCTAGGCTCCTAAATGGGTTTTCCTTTTATGGTAGAGACCAGGGCAGGAACAGAGTAGGTGTTGGACAGTTTCATCCTCTTCCACCTCTCTACACGTTCTGCAGAAGTCGTTTGAGGGGAATCCCAGTCTTCTGATATGTTTACCAATGACTCCTACATAGTGCTAATGTCACAACTTTTTCATAAGTAGGTTAAGGGATCGCTTCAGGTTCAACATAGGCCTGATTTGCTTGGTGATGTTGCAGTCCGGTCTAACTGACCATCTGAAGTTTGAAGCTTTTATTGCATCATTGCGAAGCAATAAATTACAAGTGGCAAGAGGTGCACTCAGATTGATCCTTTCCGGAAGGATTTCTAATATAGAGCCTCTCTAGCAAGTAGATCTGCCATGCAGTTACCCGGAATATCACTGTGTCCTGGCACCCATCGTAACAATATGTTGAACCTATCCGCTAGTTCATCCAAAGAATTGCCAACACGATTTTTGAGTTGATGGTTACCGACTCCAGTCCTTTAATTGCGGCCTGACTGCCTGTGAGTATACAGATATTTCTAACAGATAATACGCTGAATCTCAGCCAGTCTGAGGCTTCTTTTATTGCCTTCACCTCCGCCTGAAACACACTACAATGTCTTGGTAGACTGAAGGATAGACTTATGTCAGGTTTTCCGAGTAAACTCCACCCTCCACTCTGTCATTCAATTTTGAACCATCAGAACCAATTTTGAATATCGATTTGATATGATCCCTCAAAGAAGTACCCTGTAAGAGTCAGATCTAGGTTCTCTGGAATAAATTTCTTGTATTCCATAATAGAAGAGTGGCCAATTAATTGTGGTTTCCACTGGGCATTGGCTTTTAGTCTGATTGCAGTTCTGGATGCCATTTCTTTGCCATGGATATCTAATGGTAAGAGATGAAATAGCGTATATAATAGTGCCGTGGAAGAAGTTTTTCTAAGTGCTACGATTATGCAGATGGAGGCTGATCTTTGAACTTTTACAAGGAGGTTGAGGTTTGTACCAGTGTTGAGTGCCGTCTACCACACCACGATTACATACATTAGTACATGCCTGACAACTGCTGTATAAAGCCAGTGGACAATGTGTGGATTCATTCCCCATTTTTTGCAAATAGCTCGTTTGCAAGAGTACAGTGCTGTTGTAGCTTTCTTTACTCTTTCAATTATATTCGGTTTCTAACTTAGTTTCTTGTCTAAGATAAGACCCTGGTATTGTATAGTTTTCGCACACTGGAAGTTCATAGAACTATAATTCGAGCTGATGTTTTTGGGTCTGGTTGATGTAAAAGATATGTCAAAAACCTTGTCAAATTCAATAAATTTAGAAATTCCGTTGACTAACTAACAGCTTCATTTTCTTTGGATTGTATCGTCGTTATTTCAGTTTTACACTTTAAGTCTTCTTTTACTAATCTAAAGTTAGTTCCCGGAAAATTTGTATAAAAATTACTTTCACCACAAAATTTTTCTGATCCATTCAAAATTTTGCCAAATGATAAAAGACGTGTTTAGACTTATTTCTGAGCAAGTATATATGTATTATAATCACAAATTTTCAGGTATGTAACACCTTTAGTTTTTTAAATAATTTTGATGGGTTTTATGAATTGTATGGCAGCTACCCGAAACAGTCCGAATTTCAGAAAACTGTATTATTAAATTTTGATAATGTTTCTAAATACAAAATTTCCAGGTCTGTTTACTCGTTTAGTGTTTGAAATATTCCTAATTGGTACTAGAAATTGGATCTTATGATATGTACTGTAATATTTCAGTACCGTATGTTTAAAACTGTGAACGAATGTATGTTGTATGTTTAAAACTGTGTTTAACAAATGAGCAAACAAACAAACATTATCTATAACTATAACTAAAGATTTAACTTTTTTAAAAATAATTACAGAATAAATTTACAAAAACAAAAGTTTTTTTAATAAAAAATATTTATAAATATATTTTACTACCAATTTTGCCGAAAATATGAATAACGCTATAGTAAAAATCCCTCCAATAAAACAACGTCAAATGGGGTATTACTGTATACAATTTTTCTGAAAAAATATCACTCTATCATGGTTATAATTAAAATATTTTTATAAATTCATTACTTTTATTTATTTATTTTTTTCTTTTTTCAAGAACATTTCAAAGGAGTTATAATCAATGGCAAAAAAAAATTTATTGTCACTTATTTTTCCTTTTGTTAATTTTAATTAACTATTTGTAGTAATTATGTCAAAAAAAAAATGTATTTATGTATAATTATACATGTTGAATATATTTGCAATAATTATATTAAAAAAAAAAAAAAAAAAGAAACTTCTCTTTCAAACTTAATTTAATGATAATTTTTTAAAAAAATATATTAATTGAAAAGAATAATATTTTTTATTGAAAAAATGTTAATAAAAAACCATAAATGTCATTATTGACAATTAATTAATATCTTTGTGTATTGTCATAACCATTAATTAATAATGAAATAAAAAAATAATAAAAATTTAATTTAGCATCTACCTAAACGGAATTCAGAATTTAACAACAACATAACTACAGTGAAAATGATGAACGTTGATATTCAAGTGATTAAAGTATTTAAAAAACGAATCGTTGTATTTCAAAAATTGTATCATTAAAATCGATTTGATGATTTTACTTTAGTTTTAAAACTCAAAGTAAACTGCTTCTTCTACTTCTTCTTCTTCTTTAATTCAGCATTAAATGACTTATTTATACATATATCTACATATCTTATCTTCAATTTCGTAATGACAACTTCCGAGGTTCGGACCGAACTTCGGAGGTCTTTCTGGTGGATGTTTGATATTTCGTATGGCCCTTTATTACAATCTTCGCCATTCATTACAACCTTCTGCCATTCTATTTACATTATCTCTCCAATTTTTTCGTCTATCTCGATTCCAACGGACACTATCTTAAATGTTGTATGCGATTTCGTTGTTATACATTTTTTATCTGTTAACGTGTATCCACCACATATTTACCTCAGAGTTTGCATTTTTTGTTTTAGTTTAGATGTGTCTACCCCTTGTCTCAATAGCTTACGTTACTATGGGTCGATTACAACTATAGTATATTCGTGGTTTGTTTTCTATTAGGATGTATTTGTTTCTACATATAATTAGTTCAGTTTACACCAGGGCCGGCGCTTCCATAGAATAGTATGAACAGTTTGACGGGGCGCTGAAATTTAAGATATTTCGAGGGCGCCAAAATTTATTATTAAATTATAAAATATAAGAAAAAAAAATTACAAAAAATTTGTTGTTTTAATATTCAAGTAAAATCTCTTTTTCAAAAAATATAAGAAATTCTATACACATATTATCTAAATAAGAAATCGACTAAGAAAAAAAAATCTTGTTTTTTGCTTTTCCTTTTCCATCGTAGTTCGTATTGATTTTTTCTATTTTTGCTGTGTCGATTAATTGAGAATTGGTGATACAAAGAACAAAGCACAGTCTAGAATTGCTGTTCATGCGGTGTTTTATTTTATATGAGAAACGGAAGAGGGGTTTATTTATATTTTTGCTGTCCATATTACTTATGAACAGTTTTCAAACCCTGTTCATAAATCATAAGTAATATGGAAAGAAAAAATATCAACAAACCTCTCTTCTGTTTTGATAAAATATTTTTGCACAAATAATTACTATGTTATAAAAGTATGCATTTTGTTCAATGAGAATTTTTTGATGGTACAAAGCCCAGACTAAAATTGTTGTTCATGCTGGTTTTTTTTTTTTATACGAGAAAGGGAAGAGGGGTTTATTGCTATTTTTTTTCCTTTCCATATTACTTATGAGCAGTGTTTGAAATTCTGTTTTAATACAAAATTTTCAGAGCAAAAAAAAAATATTGGGGTGCAAATAATCACTATGTTAAATGAATTTTGATGTATGAGAATTTCTTGGTGGTACAATTTCTTGAGTTAGCTAACAAATTAGTTTTTGTTGTTTTAAAATGTAGTTTATGAATAACTTTCAGTGGTACGAGTGTAATTAAATTTTCAATTAATGTGTTTTTTTTTTTTTTGTGGTTAAAATGTTCAAAATTAATATTAGAATTAACTTTTTTCGTATATTGTAATTAAATAATTATTCATTTTTTTAACTTTGAACTGTTGTTTTGTGTTTGTTGCTTTTTTTTTGTTTTTAAAAATAGCTTTATTAATTTATTTCATTATACTACATGTAATATATATTTGTTGTTTAATTTTTCGACGAGAAGTATATTTTTCGTACAGTAAGTATATTACATAATATACATTTTAATATAGCATTTTTTTGGTATATGCTATTTTTCTTTTTTTTTACATTTAAATTATATAATTTTACATACATACATTCAATTTTTTTTATTATGTCCTCAAAACGAAAATTTTCTGGTCACGCTTTCAGACAAAAAAGAAAGCAAATGTTGTTTTCCGTCAAAAATCAACAAATTGATCTGCATAAGTTTTTTGATGTCGGAAACGAAAACATACAACAACAAACCGTAGCCAACCAAATAAACACTTCCAATGACATTGAAAGTATCAATGATATTGATGATAAACCACCACAAAATAATCCAAGTTGGGATGAAATCACATCATTTATATTAGGTAGATCTAAGAAGGCTGGAGTTTTGCTTTCTGAAACGATTTCAGAAAATATGCCAATTAATTTAGATTTAGATTTTTTTCAAAATACAGTTTCAGAAACTTTTAGCACTATAGAATTATTAGATTTTATATTTGAAAAGAAATTAAAGTCGATATTACCAAATCTAGTTGTAGCACTTAGAATTTTATTGCAAAACCAGTAAAAGTAGCTTCCGCGGAACGTAGCTTTTCTAAATTAAAAATTATTAAAAATTATTTACGTAGTACAATGGGACAAGAAAGACTGGTAGATTTAGCTAGAATATCTATAGAAAGTGATTTTCTCAGCAACTTGGATCATACTGACTGAAGAAACGATTTTGCAAAAATTAAAGCACGGAAAATAAATTTTAATTAATTAATTAATAAGTTTTGCAAAATATATATTTTGTTTATGTATTTAAATGCACGCTTGAATTTCAGTGCGTTTTATACAAATATTTTTTGTTAAATAGGTTTTTATAATTTTACGCTGAATTAGTACGATAGAAATATATAAGCTTTAACTATATTTATTTTTTAAATATATATTTTTGAGGACTTATACCTAATTGGGATACCTCGTTAAAAACATGCATTACATTTCCTACCTCATGGGTGATGTGGAAACGGGTTATTTACGGCAAACAGTTTTTTTAGGGCGGCATTTTTGAAAAGTGCATAGGTTAGCGCACAAATGGTTAGCGCCGGACCTGGTTTACACACACAGCACAAAAATTATGAATGTAAATTAAACTAATTTTTATCATCTCGAAGATAACCGAAAATGGTTATGTGAAATAAATTGGTTGAACAGAATAACACCTAAGAGAAAACCTAAAATTGCTACGACTTTTCCTGCTCCTATTCTTAATTTTGCTTCCGTGTTACGAGAGCTGATAATATTCACACCCAGATATTTAAAACTGAAATTTATTCTTAGTGGATATTTTAAATCAAAGGGGTTCTTTCGAAATTATCATGGATTTTGTTTTCGTTGTGAATACCCGTACAATTTCGCGAGATATAATAATCTCTGCAGATTAAATGCATTCTATACTAGTAGTACAGCATCATCTACGTAACATATGCTGTTAACGTTCTTTACCGTCATTTTGTAATCCCCAAGAGGTGTTAACTATATTTCTGATTATTTTATCAATTATTTATTTATTTATTTATTTATTCAAATAACCTAAAAGAGCCTAATGGCTCGTACTAGGTGTATATAATTATTATGTTTTACAATTGACGCAAACAATAATGAATAAAATTTTTAGTGCAAGTTAACAATAAATCGAAATATAAAAGTAAAAAAAAAGTTAGTTCTGATTATATGATTATATGATACATAATTTTATAATATTCAAAAAAGAAAGAAAGAGAATAAAAAGAAGCCATAAAAGAAAAATAAGTTGACATATTGATTGAGCTAGGATTGATATTGATATTTAATATTGAATTTACTTATTATTATACTTAGACAATAACCTATTTCTGACTGAATTTTTAAATTTTTTGTACAATAAAGCTTTAATGTCATCTGAAACTGTATTTTTTATTTCCTATTACTTTGCGTGGTAGCATAGGGCTTCGATAGTGAACCTCCATTCCTCTCTGTTGAGTACTACTTCCTTAATATCGTCCCAGGTATAATTGTTGATTGTTAATTCTTGATCGACTGTACGTCTCCATGTGTTGTATGGTCTGCCGGGTCTCCTTTGTCCCTGTGGATTCCACTCTAAAGCTCTTCTTGCTATATCGCTTTCTGATTTCCATTTCCATTTTTTTCTATTTATCTGCCTGTTAATCGTTTCTTCTCCAGTTATCATCCATAAATCCTCGTTGCTAATTCTTGCCCTCCAGAATATGCTGCATATAATTCTCAAGCACTTGTTGATGAATACTTGTAGCTTCTGTTTGATTCTGACCGAAGTGAGCCATGTTTCACTGCCATATATTAATGTTGACTTAACACATGCTCTGAATATTGTTAGCTTTGTTGTTCTCGATATTTGGTTGCTCCGCCATATCTTTATTAGGCTCCCAAATATTCTTCTTGCCTTATTTATACGGCTGTTGACATCTTCTGTTGTACCTCCTCTTGATGTTAGGATGCTCCCCAGGTAGTTGAATTCTTCTACGTATTCTATCTCTCACTGTTATTGGCTCACTATCACTGTTGTTTGTCGTCATTGCCTTGGTTTTCTCGATATTCAATTCCAGTCCCGATTTCTTTGCTTCTTCCTGTAATCTGTTGACTTTGTTCTGTAGGTCCCTTTGATTCCCTGATATGAGGCATACATCATCTGCGTAATCTAAGTCTTCTAAGTTGCCGAAGAGATCCCATTCTATGCCGTTTATTCCAGTGCAAACTTTTCTTAAAATGTCGTCTAGTATTGTGTTGAAGAGAAGTGGTGGAACTGTATTATAAAGTTCAATTTACTGGTTTATTATTGAATTATGTCCTGAGTTCATACGCAGATTATTTGCCGATCTAGTGTTGTAATTATTCATTTCATTTCTAGTAATTAGCTTTGTGTTCGATTTCATATTTTTTATTTGGTATGTTATGTATTTGTAATGTTTGAGCCAAAATTTCTGCTGTCTTTCATTTTAAGGATTTTGTATTGCTGATGTATACGTTTGGTAGATGTTCTATGACCAAGTTCATAACATTTTTTTATTACCTTATGTTGAATCTTTTGTAATTTAATTATATTGTTAGCGTATGTGTTTTTCCAGATAGCTACGCCATAGTATATTACACTGTGAAATAGACTAAAAAATAGTTATATCTCGTTTTAGTTTTTCTGGAACCCGCTTTCCAATTGTTTTAAATATCCCAGCTATCCTTCGTATATTCTTGATTAATTCACCCACATGACAGTTCCAATTTAAATTTTCATCAACAACAGTACCTATACTGTAGTATTTATACTGCTTTACTTTTTCAATTTGACAATTATTGTAAAATATAGATAAATTTGCATTTGTTTCTTTAATCACCATACATTTAGTTTTGAACTCATTCACTGTTAATATGTGTAGTGACATCCAGTTATGAATAGTTAGCATATCCTAATTTATTTTTATTTCCAATTCTTCTAAATTATTCTCAGCATATATTATAACTAAGTTATCAGCGTACATAAACTGCCTTCCATTGAGACTGAGATTTGATAGTGCACTCACATAAAAGTTAAATAATGCTGGTCTCAATGAGCTTCCTTGTATTACGCCGTAGTCAATATTTTTTGTAGTGCTTTTGATATCCTCACACTCTGCGTACTGTTTTCTGTCCTTAAAATAACTTGCAAACCAGTTGTACTCTTTACCAATTATTCCAAATTTAAATAAGATTCTTAATAATATTTTCCTATCAATTGAATCAAATGCTTTAGTCAGATCGAAGAATACTAAAGCTTTTTTTATTGAATATGGTATTTTGAGCGTATGTTATTACATCGAACAAGGCAGCTTGAGTATTCGATTTTTTTGTAAAACTTAAACTTTTGTAAATTGTGATTGACTTATTAATTTATTATGTATAAAGTATCTTGTAATTTGACTGTTGGCATATGTTTCTAAGATTTTATGAATATTGGTCTGTAATTATTTAAATCATGAAGTTAAACAGAGTTGGTAAGCTATCATCTTTAATTCTTGCTTTATATTTGTACATAGCTCTTGTATCAGTCCCATTAAACTGTGATTAACTTCTTTTTCGTATAATTTTCGGATTACATCATTCAGTAGTATACTGTGTCGAGAGCTTGACATAAATCTACGAAGCACATAAAAACAGGTGTATTGAATTAGATTGATTTTTCAAAATGAGTGGCCTGAGCATAAATATGGCATCGTTGGTGGATCTTTTCTTCCAAAAACCATTCCGTTCTTCAGCAATTTGTATCTGGCAATTTATCATTAATTAATTTCGTTAGTGGTTTCTGAACCACTCTCAAAAAAATCATCCACTGTAATTTTTTGACATCCTTTTTAACAGTTTTCATTTTAATTAATTAAATTAAATTTTTGTTTTCATTTTTTACAAATTAAAACATTTAATTATTATAACTCCACAAGTTAAAATATGAAAATAAACTAATTTGATTATTATCACACCAACTACCTCTCTCATATTGGATTTCGATATATATATATATATATATATATATATATATTTATTAAATTAATTAACCAACCTTTCATTTGTGATTAAGAACAGATGTCTGATGTTCTTTGGTCTAAACATAATTCTGACAAGTACAAATCCATATTTTTGTATTATTTTCTTCGAAACAAAAATTTCCAAGAAAAAACAAAAAGCCTAGAAATTTCTCAAAATCAACTTAAATCCAAAATTTATTAATTAATTAACAACCATTTCTCTATTAAATTCAATTCTTTTTCTTTATATTCTTCAAAAAATAATTAATAATTTGGGTAAACCCTTTTGTCCATAAAAATTTCAAACCATCCATTTATAAAATAAAAATCTCAAAAACATATTCAACATGTCCATATTTTTATTTTTATTACTACATGTCCATTTTATTGTAATTAAATTTTCCCAAAAGAAAAAATTAGAACAACAACAACTAAAAAACATTTTTTTTTTTTTTTTTTTAAGTTCTACACTTAAAAATATTAAATCAAAATTAATTTATTTAACCTATCTGACCAGCCTTTTGTTTTAATGGGAGTACGAAGCATCATTATAAGGCTAAAGGTCTCTAAAAAAAAAAAAAAAAGAAAAACAACAACAACAACAAAACAAAAAAAAACAAAAATTATAGGCGTATAAAATTTCAAATAAATTGAAAATTTTCCATGAGAACAACACAAAGGCCATATTAGATAATATGAACCCATAGAATAACTTATTTATAAAATAAAAAACAAAAACAAAATGAAAAAAATATAACATTTATTAGAATAATACTAAGATCAAGGCTATCAAGGATTGTCTTGGAGAAGAAGAAAGGAAATATCAGGAAAAACGAAGAAAAGGATATATAAATTTTTTTTTTTTTTTTATTTAATATTCTTCAGAAGAGCCCAACAACCGCATAAGAAGAATTTTTCAAATAAACGATGTAAGTATAGAAAAACGAACATTTCTGTTTTTTTGTTTTTTATTTTTTCATTTTGATTAATGGATTTTTGTTTGTCCTACTGCTACTGCTCCTTCTGGGATCTCCCAAAATAAAGAAAATTATTAGTATATTACATGTTAGAAAAAAACCAATGTTAGTACTTGTAAGTGTATTTGTATACTAATATATGGATGGATATAATATATATATATATATATATATATGTATTTCTGAAAATTTTCCAAAATGATTGTAATATGCGTGTGAATTCTTCATAAAACCTAAATGAAATTAGATTGATAATTCATTATCCTTATTTTTTTTTTTTGTTTTGATTTGTTTTTTTTCTTTTTTTTTTTGATTTTGATGTTTTTTTTTACCTTTAGTTTTTGTTTTTTTCTTGACTCATAAAGTAATATTATTTCAGCTATACAATTAATACCCATCGGCAAAAATTATTGCTCAAATAGTGAATATTTTTTTGTAATCTCAAGGGTAACTGATAAAAATGGAGGGGACTGACTTTGCAGGAAATATTCATTGAATTTAGTTAGAGAAAAATCCGCAATCAAAATAGATTCGATGAAAATATTTGAAAAAAAGAAAACTTGAAAGTAAAAACACTGTTCAAGCAGTCCATTGTCTCAAAAGTTTTTTAATTATATTGATGTACTCTCCAAAGCTGACTAAGTAGAAAAACTAATATTAGTGACTAAAGGTGCAATAAATGTCACTGTTAAAACCCATTTACATCGCATAAAAGATTTGTTCAACGAAAGTGTCAATATTAGACCCCAAGACTACTGAACTACTGTCCCTTTTCTGTTCACAATAAATATTTCTCTAACACTTAATCTGTATTAATATACCAAACGTACAGATTGTTTACAAAAGTTTATTATTTTTTGACGTAGAGTCCGAATTTGAATAACAAAGTACCTCTTTCCATTTGAAAATCTCGATTTCGGTCAATTTCGGTGAATTTTGAGCTTAAAACACCAATCGATAGAGCACCCTCGATTTAAATAATAATTTTTTATTTGTTATTTTAAAATAACGGATCCTTCCCCCCTCTTAAAATGCTGTTACGCATGCTCTGGAGCAACCGTTATATTTACTGTTATTTTGCTCTTTGGTACATATTATATGTCAATATAAAATCCAAAATTTTGTGAGCTATAAGTTTCAATACAAAATGAAGAAAAACTGAAAGTGTATTAACTTTACAAAAAATATAACACAATTATTTAAGATTAAATTAATACAAAAAAAAAAAAAAATTTTGTAAAAATTAAATTTAAAAAAAGAAAAATAAAACCAAATGAAAAATTATAAAAATAAGTCTTGATGTCTTTCATTTTCAAGTGTATGATTCGGTTCGTGTTATGTGGTTTCTTTTTACAAAACCATAAAAAAATTAATTTGAAAAGTTTTTCAATTCTAAAGTGTTTTTTTATTTTGTATTTTTTTTTTATATATATAGCGATATCAGTAAGGCACAAATCACAAAGATATTTTTTCTAAAAAATCATCTTAACTAACCTCAAATAAATATTCAAATTAACATAATTGACATCAAAATGTCAAAACAAAATTAGTGACATCCACAATATTATTTGTTACTGTCACAATTCACAAGACAACAAATTGACCCATACGTTATACATTTTTTTGACTATTAAACCCGTATCTATAACAAATCTCACTGATATCTGAAATAATTATCTTAGAAATGTCTTTTTAATGATAACATATATAGCATTCAACACTTCAACATTCTTAAGTCTGACTAAGACTTAAATTGTTGCTAAGCTGCAAATGCATCAAAATTATTGCTAGTTTATTAAATAATGACACCATCAAAATAGAAGACTAAGCATCGAATACGTTGAAAGCTTCTCCCACCGTTGCTTTGGTGGGAGAAGCTAACAATTCAACCAGAGGAACAGAAGCAGATGTCAACAACAGACTACGTAAAGCAAAAGATGCATTTGCTGAACTAAGTCCAATATGGAAGTGTAGTTAAATAGCCAGAAAAGCCAAGATTAGAATATTGTATGTATGGCAGTGAAACTTGAATGACAACAAATACAGTATGGCAGTGAAACTTGAATGACAACAAATACGATAAATCAAAAATTTCAAAAACTGTTCCAAAAAAGAAGAAAAATTCCCAAAGAAGAAGTTTCAGAATATTTAGGCCCAACACCATCAGCATAATAGGAACTTATGGCAGTTAATAAGAAAATAACCGGCTGTGAACCAAATTAAGCCCAAAAAATGGAAATGTATAGATCATACGCTGCAAAAAACACCAAAAGGTATAACCAGAATGGCCCTGGAACGGAACCCTCAATCAGTCGAAATCAGTAGAAAGAAAAGAAGACCCAACAACATCTGGCATCGAACCATAATAGCTAAATAAGCTAGTTATGTTCGAACTTGGAAGGACACCAAGATCACTGCGGAAAATAGAGAACAGTGGAGGAGACAAATTGATGCCCTACTAGACCCTCTAGAGAAGTATCCGGGCAAAAAAAAATATAAAAGAAAATATTTCTTTCGGTAAGAAATAATGAAATTATATTTAAGATTACCTGTGATCAAAACAGCGTGAGGTTATTACTGAAACTAAAACAATTCAAACGTTCTTTCTACAATTTTGATTTTTAAATTTGCCACCATTTTCTAAATTCAGGTCTATACTTTACTTTAAGAACATTATTTTGTTTTTTCATTAAAATTTCAAAATTTGTTACACTTAATGTATTTTTGATTTAAAATTATTTATTATACATAGACTAACACTTTTTTTATATAATTCTGAACTAGTTATGGGATGAACACGTTAAATGCAGTATAGACTCCGATTGCACAACCATTTGTCATATCAACTAATTTAAATTTAAAAACTACATCTATATTGTAGAGTGGAGTAACATCGTCTTCATAACATCACAGTTATTTATAGCATACCATCACCATTTTATTTTAATTCATTCCAAATTAATTTGAAAGAATTGGAAAATTGTCCTAAACCGAAATTCCAAATCGGTCGTTCAAATATCGGTCGGAAATTCAAATATCGGTCGATCTTCTACCCTAACTTTGCTAAATTACCTTATGCTAATTTTACATAATTTGAAAAAAAAATATTTATTACGAATTTTCACACAATTAAACAATAGCAGAACCAGCATACACTTTGGTTCGAAAGATCCCGTTATTGTTCTGTAATCTCTTCCGTGTTACATAGAACCAAACAATTACAGTTGTCTTATTTTTACTTTTATAGTTTTATATACAATCAAATTTTTAATTTAATCTTTCACCTACAAAAATCTATACTGTAGGATCATGTTAAATGTTAAAAGGTTAGTTGTAATATAACATACTTGTGATAGTTACTTGAGTCTGTACATGGTATAAATGAAAATAATGACTACTTTCAGTAATATTGAATATGTCTCCAATTTTGAAAATAAATTCGAGACAAATATGAAACATAACTCATATTTCAAGACAAACAAACGCATTATGTAAAAAAACACAAATTTCAACCGCCTAGTAATTTCTGTAGTTTCCACAATTGTTACGGATTTCTATTCAACAGAATTTACGATAGAGATTACACATTCTATTTTCTATCATGTACTAATTCTATTAATAACACGATATTTAAAAAAGGACATATCTGTACTATTTCATCTATGCCTAAAGAAGACTCTAAATAAGGCTCTAAAAAGCTCAAATTTCAACTTAACTCAAATCTCAACCCAAATTTTGAGCCTAAATACGAGTTAGCTCATATTTTGAGCTTATGTGTTTAAATTTTTATTTTATTTATTTCATTTTTTTAAACTCATGAGAGCTACAGTTCATATGGAATGTCATACAATTAAGTGCTTATAATATTCAATGAAATATGGTAATCCTTAATAAGGCTGTATAAAATTTAAAAATAATTTAAAAATAATGTGAGCTTAATTTTAGCTCAATATTTTAGTCTAGCTTGACATTTAAATTTGACTGTAGTTGACTCGAGATTAGTTTTCAGAAAAATTTATTCTTTACCATCAGAGTATATTTTAGGGTTTCAAACTTTTAATTAAAAATTTCTATCTACATCAACCACCACTTTGAACACAATTTAAAAGATAATTGGAAAATCTTATGTTCTAAAAATAAAAATCTTAAATCCACTATTAACTAAATTTCACTATCTTTCATCACTTTCAACAACAATTATTCAAAATCAATTCATACAATAAAACTTTATTTAATAAATCCAATTATAAAGCAAAAAAACCTCAAAACGATGAAAATACAAAATAAAGTCTTCGAACCCACAACTCATCTGTCCAAAACTTTTTAAACTTCCTTATTCTAACCAAAAACAAAAAAAAAAAAAACGAAGAAGAAATGCGTCTAAAAATAATAACGTGAAACACAATTAAAAAAAAAAGTTATTACTGTTATATTTTTGTTATTGTTGTTATTGTTGTTGTAGTTGTTACAACTTTCTTTTACTTCTTATAAACTCATTACACCTTTCACCTGACTTCGTTGTTTTTTTTTTTTTTTTTTTTTTTTATAAGAACTGTTCTGTTAATGTAATAGAATCGACACCTTTAACAGTTGTTTTATCAATCAAAAATAGAAGAAGAAAAAAAATAACAACAATAACAATTATATAAGAGAAAAATATTACAAAAACAACATCGTAACGTACCAAAAGTACCACAATTACCACAAAGAAAAAACAAGAAAAAGAGCAAAATAAAAAGAACAAGTTACCTTGAAGTAAACTAAATTCCATTTGAAAATAATTAAGGACTTCTTATCACGCGAAACAAATTTCGAAGAAGAAACCGACAAATTTTCTTGGCAGCTCTAGGAGAAGAAGTAAGAAAATGGTTACTAAAAAAGAAGAGGATATAAAATTTTTCCTTTTTTTTTTATTTTTTTAAGTTATTTTTCAATAAAACCAGATAAATAGCTGAAGTTAAACCAAAAATCCTTTTAACAAATTTTTACATTTGTTCGATTTGTTTTTTTATTTATTTTTATTTAATTTTTGTTGTTCTCCTTTTATTATTTTACAACCCACATTAATTTATTGATTATAGTTGATGTATTTGTGTATATGTATATAGATATGCAGAAATATTTTTATATGTATAGGCAAAATTACACCTCAAAAACCTGTAAGAATTGAAATTTATTATAAAGAAAAAATAATAACGTAATCAGAGTTGCCTAAAATCAATATTTGATAAAAAAACAAAGCATTGCTGAGCCGATCTAATTAAACAATAGTTAGGTAGATAGAAGTGGCCATTCCAGTTGCTTCTGGAAAACAAATTAGCGCTTAATCGTGCCTTTTTGTAACACAACTCAAGCGGCCTATTTGTAGTTGTTGATAGTTAAGTGGATTAGACTTTTATTCTTAATATGCATGTTGAAAAATGAAAAATGATGTTGAAAAATGATAGAAATCTACCAAAATTTATAGGTGAGGGGACATTTCGGTAAGGGTTTTACCAAAATTTAAAATTTCTGGTAGGTTTTTGACGTTTAAATTTTTTTTCTGGGAATATGTCAAAATATTTTTATTATTTTTTATTCACAAAAAATAAGGAAATTGTTGTTGACAACGTAATTTTCGGATCGAATATTAATCAAATAAAAAAATATAAATTATACAAATAAAAATAAAGTTGACTTGACCCTAGAATAATAATAAAAATTTATTTATTTATTTCTTTGCCAATAATTTCAATTGTGACCATCTTGATATTTCAATAATCTGACAGCGACAATGTCAGGAAGCTACCAGTTTTTTTCTACGTATGAACATGATGGTAGATTTCTGCAGCAGATCTGCGGCAGATTTCTACCTCGTATAAACATGGGCAATTAAATTAGTTAAATAATTAATATTTATAGTACATATATGAGTAAAGAATTTGAAATGGCTATGGTCGAAGAATTCAAATGGCTCAAAATTGTCAATATTACAACTTACTTTAGAAAAAAGTACGAAGAACCACGAAATATTATTACATATTTCAATTATTCACCCAAATACAATATACTAACTGACTCACTAAGTAGCCAAAATCCATGAACATTTTCCGAAATCTCAGAATATTAAAATTTTGATCATAAGTCCTTTTGCGGTCTTCTGTAAACATTCGACATTGCTGTAAATTTTCAGATATTTTGTCTCAACTGCTTTTATTACTTTAAATCGAACATAAACAGACTTTAATTTCCTACAAACTACTTTGAAATGTTCAATTTGTAAAACCTTAAAAAATTAAAACCACAGTTTGACATATTTTAGGAGTTACCACCATAAACTAGTTCTAGTTACTATACTTATAGCTAAATCAAGTATAAGATCAGTGATTAGAAAATTGTTGTGAAATCTTACTTACTTAGAATTTAACGTATTCAACTAGTTCTACTTCCTTTATTTAAAAACTACTAATTAAAACTTGAATGACTGTTCTACTTTACGATAAAGAAGAAAAGTACGCATTAGACGCTGACCCAATATTGCAATTGTTTAGTCCATCGCAAAGCTCTTGCCTTACATTCACGGTGTTGCCACCGGACAATATTTCGTATAACACTGGCTGATATTTCAAGTGCTGAGAATCACCCACTTAACGATGAAACGTTAATTGTTTCCCCCATCAAGTAATTTGATTAAAACATAAATCGAAGATTTTTCAAAAGTGGAAAAGTTTTTATTTAGATTGTAGCGACTTCAATATAGAAGCCTGAACCATAGTCTGAACCATGTCATTGTTATGTTAGTAACAGTAACAGTAACATAAATATTTTTTATTTTTTGTTTTTTTACATCCAAGCGTACGAATAAAATTTTTAGTACTTTCTACTTACGTACCGCTTGATTGGGATTCGGCAGAATAGAAAGAAAGTTATTGAATGAAAAAACAGTAATTCGCAAAATGAGATTTTTTATGTTTTTCTTGAATTTCTTTACGATATACACTATGGTGCTGTTGGAATGTGTAAACACAACAAAACAGATATGATTCCACATTCGGAATTCGAACGAATTTCCGCAATCTATTTTAGGCCATCTAGGTATTTCTACTGGGTAGAAAAACTTAAAAACTGTATTTCTACTAAATATTTCTACCGCGGCTCTTCTTGTTCCGTGCTCGAACTGTTGAAGAGGACGGAGTAGTTTCTTGATTTCTACTGAGTATATGTCGACTACTATACGAAGTATCTATAAAACAGAGAAAGCACTCCCACTATACAATAAAAGAAAATGTAAGTTAAGGCCGAAGTTATCGTTGAGTCGCTGATTAGACGAATTCTAAAGCGTTCAAAAATATGATCATTGGAAGTAGTTTTTTGGTTAAAGCGCATACCTGAGATGTTTAGGCTATCTTAGTTTTTGTAAAGTAAAACTTGGAGAGACAAATTTTGCTTTAAATTTTAGTAGTTTGTTTACAGTTAGAGAGTTTTGAGTTTGTCACAAGTTAAACTTAACTCTCTTTCTTTAACCTCAATTATGTTAACCTTTATTTGTCTTCTATTCCTAACTTCGACAATTGTAGCATTAGATTTAGGAAGAAAATCAAATGGAAGAATATTGTCATCTACAAAGCTATGGATTCGATTGAAGGTTGATTAAAGTAGATGAAAAATATGTAAAGCGTAGGTGAGAGAACAGTTCGCGAAACACCAGCATATATATTAAATTTTCCAGACTTAAATCCGTCTAATAAGATCGAACGATACAAAAGGAAATCTTCAAACCATTTAGGAAACATAGACCGCCTAGATCTTAAGCTTTACATTTAAATATTTATGGGGCATGCCATACTCGATCGAAAACTTGCGAAATTTGGAAAGCAACAATATCAGACTCACCGGAGTTGTGCAAACGCGAAGGTAAATATCATGTCATCGGTTGGCCGGTGCCGTCTAAAACCGTGTTGTCTGGCACATTGCTTTCCAGAAATTTTGAAATTTTGAAAGTTCATGGCTTTAAAATAAATAAAATAAATATTAGTCTCAATAAATTATATAATTAAAATAACTAAAACCAGTTGAATCAACAGTGAATAAAATTTTATTGAAACCAACAACAAGAAGTATTAAAAATTTTTAATAATAGTTTTTGATTTGGTAATTATTATTATCCTTGTTTATTGAAACAATCTAAAAGCATTTTCTTTCAATCTCAAAATGAAATTAAAGTAACAACAAAAACAAAAGCAACAACAATAAAACTTTAAAAACAAAAGAAAACAAAAAAAAGTTTATCACGTCGAAACTCGATACTTAAAAGACAATTAAATTGCTTCAAACCAGAACAGTAAAAATAAAAGAAGTGTTGAAGTGAAATGTAAAATTGTATACATATATATATATATATATATATATGTATGTATATAAGTACATTAAATATCTGTACCTTTATATATATACAACAAATATAAGTCATAATATATATATATATTATATATATATATATATATATTTACCAGACAATTGAAAAATATATACACATACAAGAAAAGATACAATTGGAAAATAAAAATTCAAATTTACAAACACATACACTCAATCACATGACAAACAATTATGTAAAAAAATTAATACAGCAATTTTTTGTTTGTTTCTAAAAACAAAAAAAAATGTTTTCTACTGTGAAACAAAACAAAATTTACTTTTGTGTTAAATTAATTAAAAATATTGTTTTATTTGTCTAGTTCTGGAATATCAAAAGGAATATAATAAGAATCCTTGTTGTTTTTTTTAACAAAAGCTTTAAGCTCTTAATGGATTTTTAAATTAAAAAATCCATTTAGATATTTGTAAAAAAAAAGAAAAAAAAAATAATCAAAATGAAATTCGAAATTGAAATATTTTTAAAAAAATTTACCGATGCCTTACGTCTGGCATGTATCTCTGTAGGTCTGTAGGTGGTTGTATTGTACTTTTGTGTTTACAAACGAATGTATGCATGTATGTATGCTGCGCTATATATTGTTTAAATCTTGACATAAACCTACCCCAATTAAGTATTTAGCTTTAAGTGAGGAATTTCTACATATATTCATAAGTATACTAATCAGGTCTATAGTGCAACTATACTGTAAAGTACTGTTAAATCAAAAGTATATCAAAAATCTATTAAATAAAAGTATATTAAATCAAAAGCATAATAAAAGTATACTCAATTTCATTGCTCAACCTATGATACATCAAATTTAAGAGTAATATTAGTTTGCTACTGCGAATAAAAAATGTATGCAAATAAAGTAAAAAATTACTAGGGGCCCCTGTTGAGTAATTATAATTCAAGTTAAAGCCAAATTTAAAGTTTTTAAAAGAACAGAGATTTGCATGGACTGATATAGACTTCTCATTACAAAGCAGAAAACATGAATGTTTTAATGAAAAGCTTTGAAATTAGTATGTTTTCGTTAAAAAACATAAATACCTTACTTCTCATTTTCTGTTTCGTTTCTACCTATTTCTTAATGTATTTGGTGAATAATAAAACCATATGATTAAAAAAATTTCAACTGTGTGCGCATTATTGTTTTATATATATATCGTATATATACAACTTATTTATATATTCAGAGTTCATTATGGAGAAGAGAGATAAAATGAAAAGGTGTCTACTGCGCAGGTCCTTAAATGCTTATCAATTATAATTATAGAATTTTAAACGGATTAAAGAATTAAGGACATTTAGAAGTGTGTAAGTATTAATTATATATATATATATATAGTTTCCAATATAATGTTACATATTATACAAACTACCTTGTCATTTTATACTTGCTAAATTAAGGCGTAATGTTCACAAGAATTTATACCAATAAAATTTGGCCAGTTTCGACCACATAATATTTATTTTCTATTTTAATTTGAAAAATAATAAAGACTATGTATACTTAGTTATACCAGGATATGAATTATGCCCTATACACCCTTACACACACATATTTTATAACACATATACAATTGTATCTATTTAAAAATTAAGCAAATAAATCTGATAAACAGTTATTTTGTACGACCTAGTTATACTGCTTTTCTTTTTTTGGCAAATGGTGTATTGTTTTTGGGGTAAATAAGCCTTTCTTTCTCTCCTGTTTTTCTGTTTTACGGGTTTTGAAACAGAATGACAAAAATTTTGTTATTCTTAATTTGTACATGTATATAATATATATACGTATATATGTATATTTTTATAGCGTCCGACTCAGTGTCTGGCTAGGGTACTTCATTTTTTTTTTTTAATTTTTGATTATTTATAAATAAAAGCTTATTGAAAAGAATTAACCGGTGGTCAAATCCGATGTCTGCAGACCATGGGCCCTAAAAATGTATTTTTTAGAAGCCTTATAAAAACATGTAACATGATGACCGGATCCAGTGTCTGAAATCATTATCAGTCAGAACAAAACAAATTCGTAAATATAACCTATTATAGAGATTGAATTAAACCAAACAAAATAGAATCGCCAGCCCTTAAATTTTATTTTTAAAATATTTCACTAATAACTTTGTGTTTACATGTTCATGTCATTAAGTTTAAAGTAGTGACGAAGGTGTTGTAATTTAAGTGAAATAATTACAACCATTATAGGACCAATTCACCAACGGTAACGGTAAAAAAAAACGCTGTTCAATACAATTTTACCTAACCCCTTACATAAAAAAATTACCGTAGTGCAAATACGTGCTATTTTTGAAATAAATTGAGATTTTTAATTAGATTTTTTTTCTCATTAGTTCAATTTTGGATATTTAAATTTAAAACAAAATCAAAACGGAATTAGTGTATCGGAAAATGAAAATCGACTGAAAGTTAGGCCAAAAAAAATTTAAGGCAAATTAACTTGAGTTTAAGTACAAGTAAATTAAATTTCATGGCTGCAATTTCTTTATGAACCCATCTACGCGAAACGTATCCAAGTAGTAAGTCCGAAAGAAGAATAAACTATTTTCATTTTAAGGTTTTCACTTTCTGATAACTTAGACATTATTTAATAATACTAAATGTTATAATAAAATTCATTAAAAAAAGCAGCTTTGATTACGATAAAAATATTAACATAAATGTTTCCCAACTTGCTCACTTTATTTGCTCTTAGAAAACAAAAACGTTAACGAACTAATTGATGACCTTTAATAATTTTAAGATTTTGTAACACTTGCTGTGGTCTGCAAAATGAAATAATCAACAACTATGCAAAGGGTATAGATATAGTGAGATATTAGTCTTACTTTTTCATTTTAAGTTAGGGGGCCCTAAAATAGATGATTTCCATAAACCTAGTATAGACTCTACTGAAGCAATAAAGAACAAGCAGAAGCTTAGATTAAAAAAAAAACCAAACTAATCAAGGACATAGTTTTCAATAAAATTATTACATTAAAAAAAATATCCAGATGGATTTAATAGATGAAAATATGAATCTGAGGAATGAAAATATATGTTAAAAAACTATACTCAATATAACAGAATTGAATTGGAAAAAATGCAACGGTTAAATAAGTAGATTGCAATATGTACCATTCAGTATAGCAGATAAAACGGAAATTGATTCACTTCACAAACAAAAGTTGTATTTCGGATCGGAATTTGCGGTGGAGAGAAACCATTTTAAGCATATTTACAGAATCGAAACTGAAGATCAAATAAGTTAGGTGAGCCAAACCAAATCATAATTCACTTCTATTTCAACATAGGGTAACAGAGTAATTTTACAAAAGATATTATGAAAACAAAATTATATATGCAGATTTGTGATAGCCAGGACTCTGGTAAAAAAAAATCTATAATGTTTGTAAATGAAGGACTCATACTTTATTTTATTTTACCATATAAAAAAGCAAAGTACATACCTGAAAAAAAATATACTTTACATAGAAGTATAAAGTTTTTCGTAAGATTAACGTAGACAACGACGAAAATTAACGACGGTGGCTTAGAACACACATATTCTAATTTTAAGAATAATAATTTTGCAGGGCAGCAATTTAAAAGTTTGATATCTTGCCAAAAGAGTTCTATTTAAGTTATAAAACTGGAATAACGTTTTTTTTTTGTACTCTTTTCTTTTCGCAAATAATAACTAAAAGTATTTTTTACGATTAAGTGATTTTTATTTTTAATTTTGTCTCATTAGGTCTCATATTCTATCTAAGCACTAGGCATATTTGTGTTAGACTAGTATATGTAATTTTTGATAAGGTTAATATTCTAAATGAGTACTTAGGATATTTCTGTTGGATTAGTAAACACCTTTTATTAGGTCTAATATTCTGAATTAGAGCTTATACCAAAATGAACACTAACATTTTCACTTAACCTATTTTTACACTCTATATCTCGGAAACTCTATATTGAATGTCTCAGATATTTCACATCAGATATTTCATCGCACGCGATGGGGAAAAGACGCTTTTAAAATAGCATATGTGGCATAATCAGAATTTTGAAAAAATTGCACTTTGCATAAATGCCGTATGCTATACATATGATTCGCCTCTTATTACCACCTAAAGACAAAATAGACAAAAATTAAAGCAAAAAGAAAGCAAAATTAACGATCTTATCAACCTTCTTAATCGCACAGTGTGCCTCTAGTACTGAGTTCGTTGGGAGAGTAAAAATAAGAGAGTGATTCTCTAAAACAACCAACAACAAACAAATAGGTCACTTGAGTCGGTCATTTCTGGACTGTTAATTTAGACTGGAATTGTCATTTCTACCTACCGACCTACCATATAGACATAAACTAAATTTTTTCTATTTAAATGCAAGAAACATAAAACACAAAGTTAGACGACATCAACTACATATTAGATACTATTAAAAACGGTATACACATTGCACTCAGAAAAATACGGCCTCAAATCAGAAAATTGCATAGATTGTTTGTATTTGAAGAATATCTGTAATGAAGCATATCTCTATATAATTGCGGAATCTTATATTATTTATTTAGGGGAAAGTTATATCAGGAACCATTAGTATAAAATGAACTAATCATTTTCCAAACCCTTCAATTATAATGGGTTATAACTATAAAAACAAAAACAAAAGTGGACTATTATTATCTATATATATAAAAAAAAAAAATTTATGCCTGTCTTTATGTCTGTCTTTATGTTATTTATAGACTCAAAAACTACTGAATAGATTTGGATGAAATTTTCAAAGTATATTACTGGGATAGAGGGGAAAGTTATAGGCCTACCCGCTTTTTAAAATTTGCAGGAGTTCAAGGAGCTGTCATACAACTTCCAGCACCTATCACAAATATTTTAAGAATCAAAAGTGTTACAGAGCTGAAAATTTGTACTCAGGTACGGCTTCAAAAATAAAAAAAAACATCTTTTACCGTTTTCCAATAATCTGAGTGGTTCGGGTAGCAGCCATACAACACCTATCAGGAATATTTAAAAACTTAAAGTTTTTATGTAACTGAAAATTGTATTTCAGGTACTCCCTCATAAATACAATAATGACATACGTTTTCTAAATTTTTGAGTAATTTTAATAGAGATTTTTCTGAGAGATTTTTCGTTTTGTTTTGACAGATTTTAATTTTATTTTATGTTATATAATTATAATTTATTATTTTCTATAACTTCATTATTATTTAAACTTAAAAAATAGCTATTAAATATTAGTTTAAATTTTTTCTTAAAATAAAGTGAATGAATAAGATTAAATTTATGTCTTTAAAAAATTATTTATAATTAGGTATTTCTATTATAGTGACTTTGGGCCAGCAACGCGGACCGGTACAGCTTGTTACATTATAAATTTGATCATCTCCATTTAGAGATCCCAAATAACCTAATTCTAGCCGTACAGTAATTCTTAAAATAAAATTAAGAGTTAAAAACTTATAGAAATGTGTTGTTCACCAACACTGTGAGAACTAATCATTAGGTATATTAGTGTTGAACTTCATATACTGCTCTCAGTTTGAATTAGAAAAGTTTTAAAACTTAGATTTATATTTAAGAATTAGATCTTTTTTTTCAATTTACTTAGTTGAGCTAAGTTAGAAAGTTCATTACAATTATTATTATTTTTTTTAACACAACATACATAATATTCACTTTACAAATTAAAATTATATCTAACTTAACACTAGTTAAAATACATTGAAATAAATTGCACACATATTTTAATTACTACAGATTACTCATATAATTTAAGTTTTTGAGTCTGTTTCGAAAGTGTGAAGTCAATATAGTTTATGAGTTTATTACCAATTAGTAACATTCTATGAATTGGCTCATAATTGCTATAATTGGTCCTATGGAAACTTAATGTAAAGAAGTTGGTATTTCGTAGGCGATTATTTGTATTAATGTTGATGTTATTGAAATTATGTATATAAAATTAATTTATTTGCCTAAATATAAATCGTGCTCAATTAAAATGTTTTTACAAAATATATAAAATCAAATATTACTAAATACAAAGTTCTTAAATCTAATGAAGCAAAATAATGAATTCAGTAAAATTAACAAAAATTAAAATAAAAACAAGACTACAATAGATTTTATTTAAACCAATATGTGAGTTATAAAAATCAAATCAAATTCGTTCACTCAGGAAAAAATCCTATAAAATTAAAATTATTTCCTATTAATTCAATTAGAATTACTATTAAAATTCGATCAATATATTAATTATTTATTAAATCATTTTATTCTATAAACATTATTTACTTTTACTTGTACTTTTATAGACTTGTGTTATATGTATAATAAACATATAAATATATTAAAATTCAAAAAAAAGTAATCTTAAAATTCATTATTTATAACAATTCCAACACAGTCTTGGAAATGCTCGTTAAACATAAGGCCCAGTTTTGTGTAAAACTATTTCTTCGATTTGATAAAGTGAAACTTTTTGAATATCCGACTTTGTTAAATAGAAACTTTTTCTATAATTTTTCCTCAAAATATTATTTTTTCGATACACTTAGCTTCGGGCAAGTCATTGTAGCAAGTTGATATGACAATTAAAGGCCAGCTTTGATTGGAAGTGTAAATTAAATATTAGTTCTTTATTATAGTTGATTTATCAAAAATTGTTGATCAAAATTATAATTTTTTCTTACTATATTATAATATTTTGCTTAAGCCCTATTATCTGAATAACGTTTACTTTTATTTTTATTTTTATTTTTAATGTCCACTCAATTAAATACTATAATTTATTAACTTTGAAAAACATTTTTTATTGAAATTCGATTTTTTTGAAACTATATTATATTAGCCACATTTAACTTAAGCACTAATAAAGCTTATTTTTATTTTTAAATTTCCTTTTCATACTTTAATTTTTTAATTTATTTATTTAATCTTTTAACTTTGTTTAGTCCTTCAATGCAAGCAAATCAAGTTCAAAAAGGTGATATTATCTCTTTAGAAAGATTTTTACTTTTGAACAAATATTGCATTACTGGGTCCTATATAGGTTATTTTTAGCGCATTTTTTGAATGATTTCCGAATGGTACCGTTGATTTTATAGTATGTACTATTAAGCATATGTATCATTTTAAAAAAAAGCGCGGCAAATACAGGGCACAGAGATAGTATTACAGTTTTAAACCATAAAAACAATAGTATGTGTACAATATTTAATAGTATATGTGGTTAACCGTTATTAAAAATTTATTATTTTGTAATATTGAAATAATAGTATAATCTAATAAATACAATGAGTAGAACAGTTTTAAATTTATAGTATTTCTAATTACATTAATAAGGTCTACTATTAATATAATAATAGCATATATCTTATTAAATCAAAACTACAAAACATATTGTTTTAAACCGGAAACTATTGTTTTTATATTAAAAACCTATTGATACCCGTCCTATTGAATCAATAACTGTACTATTAATCATTTAATAGTATGTTTTTCCCTGAGTGTACTTAATAAAACCCTTACCAAGCAAGTAAAATTAATTTATAAATACAGGGTTAGCAAAATCATTGTTGCGATTAAATGGCTGAAATTACAGGCAATCGATTATAAATTTATTTTATGGGTATGATAAATTAGACTGTAACTCTAAAGGAATAATTTGTGCTAAGGCTTAAAAGATTTATCTTATATGGATAGCTTGGTTTTTATTTATTTTTTTATGTTCTTAACAATAACTTAGGTAGAATCAATCTTTCAATCGTGCTCAATTAATTATGGTACTACAAGATTATACTACAATATCTACAATGTTTTTCAAGTATTTATTTATCAAATTACGGGCTTATCAACTCATTAAATGGGGTAAACTAATGCAATTGTCAGAAGCTATAAAAAATAAGCAAGATAATAAAAAAAAACAAAAGGTTGAAATAAAACAAATAGATTGTTAAAAAATTAACAAATCTTCGATTTTGATTGCCGCAGGTATGCATTCTATTAAAACCGCTTTTTAAACTTTTTCAAAAGTTTAAATAAAACGAATACATCTTATCTAGATATATATATTTAATTCAAAATGAATTTTAATATAATAAAAAATTAATATTTTGAGAAATTTCTAAAAATTTTACTTTATTCTAGCCACGCCTATTTCCTCTCCCCCTCCGCTAACGTTTACTACATTTTATACACTTTCAGTAAGTTGTGTTACAATTTATCTACAATATTATTTATATTTCTTAAACCTTACCCCAAAATTCTTGATAAAATTCATTCAAAAGTTAACATTTACTTTGTATTTTAAAATTAAAATATAACAGTAATAAAACGAAAAATACAGATCCTAAAAAGTTTAAAATTATAAAAAAAAAAAATTAAAATAATAAAAAGCAAAATAAAATTTTTTTTTTACATTTCTAAAATATCTTTATTTACAAAAAAAAAAAATTAAATTAAAATAAAAAATAATGATTTTTTTTTGTGTTTCTTCTAAGGAAAATTCCTAAATATGAAAGACTTTTGTTTCACAATTATATATTTCATTCCTCGAATAAAAGAATTCTTTTTAAAAACAAAAAAAAAAAAAACAAAAATGAAAAGAAATTAAAAATCAAAAGTTAAACTTTTCAAATAAATTAATTTAAAAAGTTTTGATTTTCTTAGTTTTTTTTTTGTTTTTGTTTTGCTTTTATGTTAAACATTTTAGTATGTGTAATAGAGATTTCCCTGATGTTCTTGCATTATAATTTACAATTCATATTCTCACGCATTCTATACATCTATATACAATTAAAAATATGATGTGTATATATACATATTACATGTATATGTATATTACATTCATAACTAAAATATACAATACAGTAATAAATAATTAATATAATTTGTTAACTTAATGCATATTTTTGCCACACATTGTTTCTAGCTACTTACAGTTTATTTTGAATTTTTCAAATCAAATGTTTACATACTAGTCTATACTCTGAAACACAAAGCAACACAAACAGTGGGGCATTAACCATACACATATAACTGTGTAACTTACTTTATGTTATTTTTTTTTATTCGTTGGATTTAAACTTGATTAGCGGTGCATGCAAGGATTCGTTAGGTAATAGGGTAATACTGAGGTTTTGATTTGCTTTATATCACTTTAAAATGAATGGTAGTTATGGTAACAATGTATAGCAACATAATGCAAATTGTTAATAATTTCCATTTTTTAACCTTTTTAATCGAGATTTAAATATTTGGTTATCTTGGTCAGTTCGGAAGTGAAAGCATTTCCACACACTTCCATCACTACCAACGAATTAAAACCGTTAAAACTTCCTATACAACTTTCTCTTAAAACTTTCTTGTTAATTAATTTAGCATATCTATTCAACAGCTTTCGATAAAATAATTTTAATATTTTTTTTATAATTATTTTGAATGTTTCGGAATTAAAAATCAAGAAAATAAAAATATTGTAAAGAAATATTGTCTTGAACCATTTTTATCAACATAAGGTGGTATCTTTCAATCACATGATCCATCTAAAGTTAACATTTCCCATCTCACAGAAATAAGAACGGTTTAGAAAATGAAACTAAACACATTATTTGTGATGGCAAGACTAAACCAATATCCAGAAAAAAAACCATCATCAACTTACTCAGTAAACGCAGAAGAACTTTACAACGGAATTACGTCACTAACCTACTCAATGATTAACAACCCAAAAGAAGAGTAGCATTATGATTAAGTGGTATTTTCATACTACCCAGAATGAAGTAAAAAAAAACACTGGCTAAACCAATGCAGCAGAGATAGTATATAGGAGCGGAGTCAATCAACTCAATACTATTTTAAGAACAACTAATGCCCAATTGATCAAATGGAAAAATTGAAATAAAGTTTATATTGGGCAAACTAGGAGAAACATGAAAACACAACACACCTCAAGGAACACCATAAAGAAAAAGAGGGAAAATTTAAACAAATTCAGATCGAAAGTAGCATCAGAATACAATTTAGGGATTCCGAAGAATATTAAAACCGAAATACGGACACTACCGAACAAAGAAAACCGGTATTTCGGTATTGACTAACAAATTTTGTAATAGTTTAAAAATATTAAAAAAAGTTTAATTTTCTACTTTTTTTGTGCATCAAAATTCAAAATATTTTGAATTTGAATTGCAGCAACCGGTTTTTTCAAATCAAAAGCATTGTCAAGAGACGATTTTTATGAAGAACAAGTTGACCTAACTTTACACGAGCATATTGAACCCTTAATTGTCAAAGTAAGAAGAGTTGTAAAAATATTTCGGCAATCTACAACAAAAAACTACATCTATATTTACAAAAACATGTCAAAGAAGAATATGCAAAAGAATTGAAGTTAAGTTTAGATTGTAGAACTTGGTGGGGTAGTCTGTTGTTTATGTTTGAACGGTTCTATAAATTGAAAAGCTCTTTTCAAAAGGCTTTAATTGATTTACAAATGGACATTGCTGTTTCAAAAGAAGAGTTTGACTCAATTTTTCGTATAATAACAGCGTTAACTCCTATTAAACAAGCTATAGAAAGTTTATGCTTTCCAGATTCTGATTTGTATAAAGCCGACTTTGCATTGGAGTTTATGTTTGATGAACTTTCAAAGCAATTAAATTCGTTCAATAATGATCTTAAAATCGACTACGAAACACGTAGAATTATAGAACGCCGCTTCAAATATGCAGATCTTTTCAGTTTCCTGCAGGATCCTAAAAATATTTACAATGAATGAGAAGATTATGACATATTTAATTTAACTTCAAAAACAACTTTGCAATTTCAAATTATTTTTAAATACCGGTTTTAAAGAAACACTTCGGTACTGGAAGAGTATACATCATCCAAGAGCCTCATAGTATTTCTAAAGAAGACAAAGTAATGTAAATTACATAAGAGATTAAACTATTCAGCTGAAAAGCATCGAAATTTACAAAACAAAGAATGACTCATTTCTCAATAAAACCTATAGGCAACGGATATTCTTCATTGCTTAAATTTATAGTTTTTATAAAAACTTGTTTCGACAATAATTATTAAATTTATAGTAAAATGTAATAGAACCAATAAACCCACCCCTACCTGTCACGCTAACATTTAATAACAATATAATTGCTCAACCCTGTTGCATTGGAAAGTAACCAACATTGGAAAGTACAAGGTGAAATATGCTACCTGTACACTGTACAGTAAAGATAAATTAAATGATTTTAGACTTACTCGATCACAAAATATTGAAGGAGTCTGCAAAAAGAAAACATTCGATCATTTTCGACAACAATATTGTAAAGGAATTAATAACTCAATCTTGAGTGCAAATTTCTAAACCTAATTTATATAAAAAATAAACTATTTTAAATAGACAAACACTAGCTTGGGAAATATTTCTTTCATATACATTTCCAAAACATTAGATTATACCATTCAAAGCGCGTTAGCGGTATAGAGATATAGATACGGTGGCGTGAATGAAATGTGAATAATGCTAAATTTGTAATTTAATTGTGTAACATATCTTGCATCTTTACACGTTCTAAACAATGGAGATCACCTATTTTCGAAATTATAATTAGAAAATATGGAGTTAACATTTAGATTATATATAAAGAAGGGCATAATAAAGAAGATTTAACATTAGGAAGAATTTAATAGCAAGCTTTAGGTAAAATAGAATGAATGATTGAGCAAAATATGTTGACTAAGGTACTTTCCCAGAACGTCATTTGCGTGAAATTTGCAAAATTCAAGAATTCCCCATACTTTTTGACACTATAGTGTCATGAATTCCAATACTCATTGTTATTGCAAGTGATCAATCAATTTTTCATTTTTTTTTCTTTCTTTTCTATGCTTCTGCGTTCGTACAAAGGAAAATCAGTTGGCAAAAATTTAAAAAATGAGTGGTGTAGAAAGCGGGTAAGAAACATTTTTTTGGAGTAATGAAATAATAAAACTTTTAATAAAACAAATATTAAAATATCAATATTTACTGCTGCTTCAAAATTTCAATATGTCAATGACAACAATTGCTTTCATTACATATGACTGTCACTTGCTAATGAAAGTGATTGACGTGACTAATATGATCGTTAAATTGTCGACGTTCTGGGAAAGTGCCTAATACTGTGTTTATCCTTAAAAATTTAGCTTAATGTAACTTACATCGCACACACACATACATTCATCATAATTGAACTATCGAAAACAATAAATTATTAATTCTGAATACATATAGTTAAGTAAATGTGTTACAAGATGTGTCTAAGATCGGTAGGAAAAAGTGACCGAATGAATTCAAATTTCAATATCAGAAGACTGAAATGATTGAACTGTAAAATACTGTCAACTGTTTTTCCTTTTTTTTTGTGTTTTGCTAGTTAGTCGTTAAAGTAGGACTTTTTTTTCCTTACTCGTCTTGGGAGCATAGGAATTCTACTTGACATTTTCATCGTACTCGATTTCTAGCTGCTATTTTGCTTGTTCCCACGTTATGTTTTTTTTTATAGCTCTTGTTTTATGATCTTACGCCGGTGTTTTTCGGATCTTCTCGTGCCTTGTGGGTTCTATTCTAAGCACATCCGTGCGGTGTAATAGCTTTCTGAGAGTGTGGCCTATCCATCTCCATTTCCTTCTTCTAATTTGTTTCGCTATGGGTTCTTCGCCGGCTAATATTCAGAAGTCCTTGTTGCTAATTGTGTTTGGACAGATTATTCGGCATATTATACTTAGACATTTATTAATGAAGACTTGTAACTTCCGGTTGATAATTTTTGATGTTAACCAAGTTTTACTGCCGTATGTCAGGATTGATTTTACACAAGACCGCAATTATCTAAGTTTAGTTGCTCTGATATTTGGCTGTTCTTCCATATCGGTTGCAATCTTCCAAATGCTGCTCTTGCTTTCTTTAATCTATTTTCTACATCTTCTTGAACCCCACCACTAGTTGCTATTATACTTCCCAAGTAGCAGAAATTGTTCACAAATCCTATTTGTTCTTCTTTAACTCTTAGATGCTCCGTAGTGGTGTTGTTTATTCTCATAGCTTTGGTTTTTTCCAGGTTGATTTCTAGTCCAACTAGAAGGACTAACACAAATAGGAACTACACAACTAAAGTAAGACTAACACAAATTAATTTTTTTTTTTGTTTTTTTTTTTACACACTACTCAAACACTAGGAAACGATTTTTTATTACAAAATGATTGTAGCTTCGGATTTGCAAAGGATTAGAAAAGAAATAGGATGATAGAAGAGAATTGGTAGGTAAATTGAAAACAAACATGGAAAGGTTCTTCTTGAAAAATTGCAAATTAAGTCACCTGACTCTATTCTATATTTACATACTTATTTCAAGCCAAATTCTTGAAAAATGATTCTGATTACTTAAAACGAAACCACAAAATTTCAAAGGTGAGAAAAGGACTTAACAGAAATTTTTTATTTCTAATTGGTATAGCTTTTATTATACAATTCTAAAATATACATTATTAGACCAAATTTAATACACCAAAATTGGTCTAATAATGTTAAATTTATTTATTTTTTTTTACGCTCTACCTGAAGAGATTGTTCTGCTAAAATAACTTACACTAAATAATTTGTTACATATGAAATTTGAACTCTTAGCCCTAGTTTTAAATACCTAAGCTCCAGTAATTGAATTGAGTGTAATGAAATATGAATCTAATAAAACTTAAATGGTCTTAGCATGAAAACTGTAAGCTCAATATTCTAACTGGTAACCATTAATAACATGTAAATTGTGAATTGTAAATTCCCGTGAACTGCTAAAGGCAAGAATAAAGTAATATTACTTTATTACATGTTGACATATGTATATGGTATAGATTGAACACACACACACACTCATACATAGATCGTTTTAATACAGGCAGGATAACTGCATATTTCATATCAAAGAAATTTGCAGTGAATTTGTCTAGTTTACTTTAATTTTCTTTTATATTTCTTTTTCTTTCTTCTCTTTTACTTGTCATACAAACAAAGTTATGTTTTCACTTGTTCATATCTTATATTACTACTTTATTCTTCTTAACGTTTATTTTAGTGTTCAGTTGTAATTGTTTTACATGCACTTAATTTGTTTTCCTATGAATGAGCAAGTTTTTTTTTTGTTTTATTTTTTTTTTTTTTTGCCTGGAAATTACTTTTTCTTTGTATGTTGTTTGCGTACAAAGCGGCAGAATTCAGGATCAGAAAATTCAGGATTTTTAGTGTTTTATTAACTTCCAAACAAAAAGCAAAGAAAAGAAGTAATTTATTATTGCTGTTTTTTTTTTTATTTGATGTTTGCTGTGTGGAATTGTTTCACTTTAGTTTTTCTTGTGTTTGGTGTGTTCTTTTTTATCCTTTTTTATTTAGAAATTGATGTGTGTATAAAGTGAATTAAATTGCAGTTCACAAATATGCATAAGTCTACATTGAGTTAATTTTCTAAATGCTTTTATGCGAAAATTTTGAATTATAAATTCCAACTTTGAAAAATGAAAGAAGAATGGTTTGAAAGTGATTTTTAGAAAGTTTTAATTAAAATGCTGAAGAGAAGTAAAATTTTTTTGTAAGAATTTTCTGATTTCAAATTGAGGCTTTTAAATTGAAATAATCTTTTAAATTAAAAAATGTTTAAATCGAAAATTTGCTCAAAAATCAGAAATAACTTAGAATACTTAAATTTGATTTTACTCCAGTCCGAAATTACTATAGCATTAAATTTGACACTGGAGTCTAAATTTGAATTGTTATTTTCAGTCGGATTCTTAAATTTGACACTACAATCCGAAACTACTGTTATGCTAATATTACAAATTCCTAAAAATTAAGGTCAACAAATCAGACTGCATAAATATTTTATAGTAACGTTTGGATGGCAAATTTTTGAAAAAAGAGGATTGATGAGATGTTGTATCGGCGTAGGACCTAATGACCATATATCCAAGGATAGCTGAAAATTAAAAACATATTTTTTTTTTTCTTCTACGGAGGTGGCCCTAATATGTCAGAGCCGGCATGTAGGCTTTTTAGCCCTTTATGCCGTCCTCCACCCCTCAACTTAGTCGACCCTTTTGATAAAGGCCAATAGGTTTGGGGGATTTATCCTGCAGAAGTTTTCTGAGGTTATGTAGTGCGTTTCCAGCAGCCTGAGTCTCAGCCTTGAAAGAGCTAAGCACTCTCCTACAACGTGTGTGGAGGTTTCTTCCTCTCCTCCTGATACCAACTGAATAAGAATGCCATTTGTTTAATCATTGAAATATGATCATATTACTTTGATGGTTCAAGAAGAATTGATTGATATTAAATAAGATAATTCCGTTGAATTGGAGTTTCATGAAAAAAGTCTTACAGAATTTTGGATAAGGCAATAGCAAGAATATCGTAAAAGAAGCATTGCTAAATTTAATGCCTTTTGCGACAACATATCTTTGCGAAACAGCTTTTTTTTTCATTGTTAATGAGAAAGAATAAACATAGATCCTGTTTTTCATCGAACGCTTTGGAGCAAAATTAGCACTTCAGAAATTTCACCGGATATTGATTATTTATGCAATGATATGCAATCATATCCCTCTCATTAAGTAATGTGATTGCATATTACTACATAAATAATCGGTAAAATAAGAAATTTGAGATTTTTCTTTAATTTTATATCATATTATTATTGAAATAATTTTGATGGTTATTTGGTTTTTTATTAGTTGTAATATAAATATTGCTAAAAAATGATAAATGGTGTTTTATCAGTATTATTTTTTGGGGAGGATTGAATTTTTTTTTTTTCAAATTTAGGGAGCCGCAATATAAAAAAGTCTGAGAAGCGCTGTTCTAAAAGTACCGTGTAAACTGAAACCGTGTAAATCGAAACCATGTAAATTAAATCGTGTAATTAAATTCATATTTTATATTGAAAAAGCATATATGTATTATGTATTATGTAAAGTTAAAGTTTGAAATCAAAAATTGTCTTACCAATATTTCAGCACGTTATTTAAAAGTGCACAACACTAAATATTTTTCAAAACTAAATATTTTCAATATAAATTTGTATATCATATTCATATTATGTAATAAAAATCAATATTTAAAGCCTACTGAGGTTAAAATTTCAAATTCAACGCTTATTGAGATTAGAATTTTGATAGATTTTTTTAATTCAAAATTGTGCAATAGTTTTAAAGTTTTTTTTTCAAAAATTTGTATAACCGTGTTAAATTGAAAATTACAGTTATACAGGGTGGTCCGGTTTAGAGCAAAAAGTTTTTAAGGGGTGATTAGGAGTATTTTAGGAAAAAAATTGATGAAGAAGAGGGGTCTATCTTTAAATTTACCTGAGCTACAGAGGGTTAAAGAAAATCGGATTAGAAAAATTATGTCTAAAGAATATCAACTACAGCTCAGAAGAAATTGAAACTAGAGCAACATCTTCTTCATAGCTTTTTTTTTAGAATTAATACACCTAATTAACGGTATATGTTGAATGAGTATCAGACTTACCGTTTTTGAATAATAACTGCATAAACTGAAAATATTGCTTTTAAAAAATGAAAATTTTGTAAAAAAACGTTGATTATCTCGAAAAAATTAGCTATTTTTAAAAGTAAAGTCATATTTAATACTTGGGTAACCCATGTTTTAGTAAGAAAAATAATAACTGAGAGTTGAATATTGTAACAATTTTATTTTTTAGTCAAAATTAGTTAAAATTACTGAAATTAGTTAGGGTTATTGAAATTTTATATGACTTTACATGAAAAACGGCAAGTCTGATATGAAAGTTGTGTATGAAAAAGTTGTAGGGGATGATGTAGTGCATTAACACAATAAAAAACAAAAAAAAAATTGGCGAATTTTTTCGAAATAATCATCGTTTTTTACAAAATTTTCAGTTTTTAAAAGCAAAATTTTTAGGTTTATGCAGTTATTATTCAAACACGGTAAGTCTGATACTCATTCAACATATACCGTTAATTAGGTGTATTAATTCTAAAAAAAAAGCTATGAAGAAGATGTTGCTCTAGTTTCAATTTCTTCTGAGCTGTAGTTGATATTCTTTAGACATAATTTTTCTAATCCGATTTTCTTTAACCCTCTGTAGCTCAGGTAAATTTAAAGATAGACCCCTCTTCTTCATCAATTTTTTTCCTAAAATACTCCTAATCACCCCTTAAAAACTTTTTGCTCTAAACCGGACCACCCTGTATAAGTGCAATTTTTCCGCATTTTTCTAGTCGTGTTAAGCCGAAACCGTGCAAATCGGGTGCCGTGTAAATCGAGGGTTAGGTGTACTATTTTTTTTTTTTTTTAAATTTCTCGAATTTCGAAGAACGGGCGAATACTAGTTTTGTTTTAAATTACTAAAGTTAGACTTGATTAATAAAGTGCTCATCGCTAAATATGTTTTTCTTCTTCTTCAGTTCAGTATTAATTACTGAATGTTTACTTATCATTATTTTTTTTAAGTCTCACATATTCTAGGATGTCACAAGGACAAAATATGTATTACAATATATGATATTTCCAATTATGCAATATATTATCTTTCATTTTTTAATACTTAAATGTGTTATTCTATATAATAAAAGAGAGACCCAAAAATAAATTTATTTTCTACAACTTCACTAGTTCCTAAATCAATGATTATCGAATAAACGACCTCATCAACAAAATAAACTAATGTAGAAATACTTAAATCTTAATTTTTCAAAAAAAAAAAATCATCATGAAAATTTATGTCAGAATTGTGATTGTACATGACAATTTTGAGTAGAAACACAACATGACAATCTCTTTGTTTGGGGGTTTTTCATTTTTGTTAATTTTAAAATGAACATCGTGTGTTAATTTTCTTTTTCTGTTTTGTTTAGATAATAAAAAAAGTTTTCATTAAAAACTAATATTGTTGTTGTTGCTTGTGTTGTTGTTTCTGTTTTTTGTTATTATTGCTTTATTATTTTCGTGACTTTTCAAAGTCAAAACTATAAAAAAAAATTTCTAAACTTTTTGCATTGTTTTGCTTAAATTACTTCAACATTAACGAAATGAAAAGATTATTAATTTTATTAAGATAATCTTGTGGATGTTTACCAGTAAAATAGTACAAAAGTTATTAAAACTTTTAAATGTACTAAAGTTTCTACACACACATTTAAAATAAAATTTTGTATAAATTTAATTTATTAATTTATAAGTAATTTATGATTATTTTAAATAGTATCAAAAGCTGTTGTGAGTAGATGTATTTGGTGTAAGTTTGTAAAATCTAGGTTAAGTATACTTAAAACTAGTGTTATTTAATCTGATTAATATACCAATTAAAAAATAAACATTTATGCTTCGTGGCACAATAGCTAGAGCTTCAATTTTTTAATCGAAAGATCCTAGGTTCAACCCGCTGTAAAAGAAAGATACTTTATGGATTTTTGGCAACTCTAGTTCAGAACCCTCTGTCATTTGGATAAAATATATGACAAAAATTAAAATAGACCCACATCCCGAAAGTGAAGAGAGCCGGAAAATATGCATCCAATACATATACATAAATAAAAAAAAACTTTTTAAAAACTTGCTTTTTCCAAGGGTTACACAGTTTTGGTAGCAATTTTAAATGCACTAAAAAGGAGAAAATAAATTAGGTAGTCTGTCAAGGTCTGTTAAAAAATGTTATAATTACAACATTTGACTTCAGGCAGGAGAAAATAATGTTAGATAAAATGTTTGTACGAAAAAAGCAAATATATGAACTTGCCATGAATAAAAGCAAGGAGCGTAAATTTAAACTATGTGCAGATATTTTAAACAGTTATCAGGATGACATACAAAATCTCTTATATTAATTTAATATCATCAAACTTTTTATAAAGTACGACGATAATATATATGCATCTACATGATACATCAATATTATAGAGTGTCAACACTGTCAACTGCACTGTCAACTGTCAATACATGTTTGTATTGTACAATACATAATTTGTATGCTTAGAAGAGCTACTTAGATTTATTCTAAACTAAAGTTTTCGTGTGTGTTGAAATAATTAAGAAGAGAATAATAACAAAAATTACTTTTTTTTTTATGAAAAAATATTTTTTTATTGTTATTATATTATATTATAAAAATTATTATTAATTATAAATTTTATAATATAATAACAAAAAAAAATGTTTGACCCATACATCGCCCAATAAAATTAATAAATAGCATTGCAAGCTGTAAAAAATAAAGAAAAGTAAATAAACAAAATGCTTCAAAAATAAAATCCTTATATTCAATCTGTTAATTGAAACAAGTACGGTACAAATATCCTATCTAAACCTTTTCACAACGGATTTTCATTATCCTTTTATATGAGAGATATTTAAAAGAAGACGTAGCGAAACTAAATATTTTTTTCAAAATGTTTTGATTTTCAATTATAAAGTTCAATGTAAAATTGCAACCCATATATAAGTGTACAAATACATTTTTGCAAGAGCCCCAGAACTAAATTTAAATTTAATATTTTTTTTTTAAATACAACAGTTACGTAACAGCGATATCGTAGTAGCGATAGCGTAGTGTAGCGATACTTGCTTCACCAAATAATGACATTGAAAGGCCTGCAAGACTAGAATAGTATAAGCGATAATGTTCGTTTGGTTCTTTTTAAAATATGATTCTAAGATAAAAAGCAAAATGCAGCTAACTACTTTTATTCCTATAACAAATTTTGAGCAGGGGATTGTCTGTGTTCAAGAAAAAGATGAAATTCAACAAACAAGTTTTTATCGAAAGATCATCCGACACATTTAATTGATAATACCAAATAAAAATTTTGTGTATTCGTTGTATTTATTCTTGTTTCAATCATTTTTGTTTATAAATTAATGAAATTCTTATACAGACATAGATATATAAAAAAAAACATCATCGTAGTGAATACAAGTGGAAATGTAAAATGATGCTATATTGAAAGTGTATATTCCTAAAAACAATTTGTTATGTGGGACACAATTTGTGTCAATGTTTAGTAAATGTCATTTTTTTATTTAAAGTGAATCTTAAAACATTTTAATATAAAATATTTTTGAAATCACCACAAATCTTTTTCTTAAAATGTCTCTTATTTTTAAGGTTAAAAGGTTATAAGATCCTTTAACATTCTTAATTACAGAATAGGGAAGTCAGTTAGAATAAATTTTCCCATCAGTTGGAATAAATTTTCACAAAGTACAATATATCAAAATTGCAAACTTTTCAAAATAATTTACATAAAATAATATTGATACAACCGACATCGTGTGCTTTGTACAAAAATTAAAAAAATTTTACAAAAATTTTAAAGTAAAATGACAACAAATGTCAACTCACTAATTATTTTAACTTTCAAATGAAATAATAGTCTCTTCTTCTTCCATGCCGCTTAAAAATCAACTACCTACTTGTAAAAATGATCTTTCTGACCATGATTCTACAATTTTCTCTCCTTTACAGTTATTTACTCCTATATTCCTCAAGTCCTTTAATGCATCTATTTCTTCATTTTTGGCTTTCTTACGGATGACTTTTTAACATCAAAGTTTTTGAAAAATATTTTTTGTGCTAAAATGACGACTCAGTTTTGCTACGTAGATTTGCAAGTTTTTGAAATTTTATAAAATTAGATATATATACACATTTCAGTTGTTTAATGTAATTTCATTCTATAAAATTCATTTTAATCTCTGACTGGTCCAGCTATATCGGTATCTAATATATTTATATATATACATCTGGCTTTTTTAGAATTAACGCTACAGATTCGCAACGTAAAATAGACCGGATTATTGTTTTATACTTATATGTATTTTTATTTGTAGACTCATGTTAATTAAACGTGACTTAAAATATAGATATTGATATATACTAAAAAAAAATACTTTATAGTCTATGGACATATTCATATATGTTGGTACCAATCTTGCTTATTCGTTTAATATGTGTTGATTACTAATTATAGTTTAATCTTTAATTTTATTCAGTACAAATTAGCTTTAAGCTAAGTTAAAATTTTTTATAAGCTTTTTAAAAATTTTTCTAGATGAACATAAAATAAATTACTAACAGAAAATATAATTAATAATGTACGTTGTAAACAAAATTATATCGTATATCGCTAATAAATAAAAATAAGCACAACAAAATTAGTTTATTTAATATTATATTCCGAAATTTAGCAATTAAATAAATTAAATTAATTATATAATTTAAATTCAAAACACATTCCAATTTTGATTACAATTCAGCTTATGAAACATGATCGAAGCGGCATTCATTCTTACCTGAAAAGAAAGTAAAAACATTTTATTAGTGACGTCATATATAAAAAAAATTCTTTGAATAAAATTTATAAAAATATTTTTTTCAATTAATTTTTATTTCTAAAAATATTTGAAATTTATAAACGTAAAGATCTTTAAAAGGTACTTAATTGAAATTAAAACAAATTTCAAGAAAGTTCAAGTCCGAAATTAACTACTCAAAAAGAAAAAAAAATCATATTTATACAACCTTCTGTTCAACCAAAGTAGTAAAAAAAACCCCCAAACAATTAAAAAAACCCTAAATTATTGTTCTATGGCAGTTAGACTAAAGCTATTTCGAAAAGAAACATTTAACCTAACACCACTTGCCAACAAAGACTTAAAGACTTAAACTGAAATCTCATTTTAAAAAAAAGAAAATTTACAAAAAGTTTTTTGTCAAAATTTGGCCAGTTTTAGCAAAAAAACAACTTAATGAAGACTGTTTGGCACTAATGTGAGATAAACGTGCGATTTTAGTTTTAACTTTACAAGTAGAATTATTATAATACTTTATTTTAGTCTATCAGTTTTATATAAGAATTCGAGAATGTTACCCTGTCGGAATGGACTTTTATTATTTATTTTTTGTCATTTATTTTATTCCAAAGACAAAGAGTAATGGACCAAGCAGAAAAAAACATTTCGATTTCGATCGGGAATCGAAACGATTTTTTAATTTTTGTTTATTTTTATGACCTACTAACATTTTCTATTATTGCCGAACAACTGCCCCAATTTATTGAAATCAAAACTTGCTTTTCCTGACGTAAAAACTTTTAAGAGCGGCTTTAAAAAAAAAACAAAATAAAACCTTTTTTGTAAATATAAGAATTAAAAGCGTTTGTTAAATTTTTTAGTGTCCCATTAAGTAAGTCCCACACTGAAATTTTGTAATAAGTTATTTTATTTTAAAAAGAATTTTTGCCAAATATGAGAATTACATAATGTGAAAAGGCTTTAGACCAAATATTCGTTTATTAAATAGATTTTGCCATCTGACCAGCTCTCATTTACTGAAATCAGCCATTTAATATTAACAATTTTTAACAAAAGTTTTAACATTAAAACAACCAGAATCCCAATACAATATTTTTTTTTCAAATCTTTAATTAGCGATTCTACTGCAAATGTGATGGTATACCATATCACTTAACGTTTTCAATATTTTAGAATTACAAAACAGCGTATCAATGCTTTTCAAATGATTTACCATGAAGACTTATACTTCAAAAAAACCGGCATCAGATAATATTTTATTTTTATCATAAATGCGCCAGCGCAAGCCTTTGACAAAGTATGGCATGAAGGGCTTATCTACAAGCTACGTCGCTTGCTCCCTGAAACATATGTCGATACCGATCTCGTCATATTTATTAAAGCGATTATTTCAAATTAAACAACGACAAAATTATTCTGCTCTACAAAATATTAACGCAGGAGTACAACACACAGTATACTGCGCCCCATACTATTACTATACACTAGTCATATTCTAGAGATAAAAAAAGTGACAGTAGCTACTTTTGCAGATGAAACGGCTATATTAGCAGTCGGTAAAAAAATACAAATGAAGCTACAAATAAATTGCAACAAGCCAATAACAAAATCTTCATTTGGTGCAAAAGGTGGAGAATTAAACAGAATTAAGTAAAATCCACGCACGTTAACCTAACAAATAAAAAAGTTGAGTCCCACATTCCAATAACATTAAACAATGTCAGCATACCATATCAAAATTCTGCAAAATATCTTGGTTTAACAAATTTTTGATCAATAAATTTTTTGTTACAATCAGATATTAAAGCCAGTCTGGGCATACGATATTCAAATATGGGGTTGTGCTAAATATGAGGTTGTGCTACATATTCAAACTATCCAAACAAAGTATTGTGAAACATTGTCAATGCCCCATGTTTTGTTCGCAATGCTGATATTCATAGGGATCTCAGGGTTCCTCTCATAAAAGATGAAATAAAAAAATTGGTTGTACGACATAAAAGTCGTCTCTCTCAACATGTCAATGTCGAAGTTTCACGTTTAGCTTACAGTCAAAACTTTGTTAGAAGACTTAAACGGACGAAACCGTTCGAACCGGGTTAGGATAAAATCTTTTATCTTACAATAATTCCGAATGTTTGATCAAATATATGTGAAGTAATAGATCCAAATTGTATTAATGGTTAGTTTTAAAAAGACTAGTTTTAATTTTAACAAAAGGATGGGAGTTTTTAGTGCGTTAAAGTCGGCACAGACCTTCACTTCGTTCTTTCAAAAATATATTACCCTCGTTTAAAATATAATATCATTTAAATAACTCATTACTATAGTGATCGATTGTATTAGATATTAGATATCCTATATACAACTGGCTCTTGTACCAGATTAATGAAGCCTCCATTTTTATTAAATAAAAAATGGCACGACGTCTTTATTGCAATTTCTACAATTTATATTATTAGTTTTTAAATTAATTTAAAACCTATTAAAGCATTACAACTGCGATGGGCTAAATAAGGACATTGAATACTATATTTAATATTATTCAATATCATAATTAACTTAGAGGACCACCAAAGTCAAGATGAAAAAATAATGTCGAACATTAAGAAATTTTAAATTGATTTTGAAAAAATAAATCAACTTCGAAAAATATTTTATAATAATATTTTTAAAATATTTAATAATATAGGACTATGTATCTAATAATTGATACAAACAATTTGATTATAATGACCTATTATTTTTTAGGTATTAAAAAACTTATTAATCTATAAACTCAGCCTATACGATTCAACTCAAGAAATTTGAAAACTTTTAAAAAAACATTTTTCATTTCTTTGAAAACATTAAACTTCTTTCAAATCATTTAATTTTAATTATTACCACCACTACCATCAGTGAAACATTTTAATGACACAGTTACAAAATAAATACCTTAATTATTCAAATTCTTAATGCGTTTGTTAACCCAATAACAGTCACAGTCACTAAGTTGTGTCGCAAAAAAAAAATAAATTTATTTTGGTAGGCATAAAAATATTTTCAAAATAAATTTTATGCAATATGACACCACAAAATAATGACTACCATTATTTTTTGGTAACTAATGAATAATAATTATTTGTAATCAAGCTGTACATTTGTATTGAAATTAATATATACGTATATACTATACATTATATATATTTATTTGTATGGATTTAGAAATTAAACATTAGAAATGAACATTTTTTAAAGAAATTAAAAAAAAATCTATAAAAAATTCAGTCATCGCAGTTTAAACAAATTTTATTTAAGGGCTATAAAAACAGAAATATAACGTTATTTATTTTCAAAAAAATGTATTATGTAGTTGTTAATAATAGTCGTTTTCGTTTTTTAGTTCAGAGCAGAATACGAACTGTCAAAAACTGATTCGAGTTTTTTTTTTTTTGCTCAGAGCGTTCACAGCTTGAAATCCGTATTTTTTTATGCGTTCAGAGCGCGCTCAAAGCGTGCTCTATGTGCTCGATTTAAATTAACAGAGCACGTAGAGCGCTTGAATATTAAATGTCAAAAAGGGATGTTTATTGTAAAACAAAATAGATGAAATAATGGATGACGATATAAGCTGTGATAGTAAATAATTAAAATTTAATTAAAAATAATTATTTTTTAGTTTAGAATTTTTGTAATAAATCTAAGCGCTCGGAGCTTATCTGTTCATGCTCTGCTCAGAGCATGCTCATTTAAGTTAGAGCATACTCAGATCTATGCTCCGAACTAAAAAACGAAAACGCCCAATGCTTAGAAATTTTGTCAAAACTGAAGCCCAGCTGATATTATGTTAAGTTTTAAATGAATACAACACTTAAATATATTTGTACAAGCAACCTTCTTACAAGCAACGTCAATTTTTACATACAAAATTGTAAATTCGACAAATTTATATTGTAAACTTAACGGAATCAAAAGAAGTACGCAAAAAAACACTCCGTTAACGGCAATAAAATCTATCAACATCAATAATAACGCCATTTAGAAAATATCAGGATTATGTTTCTGTAAAAAGGTAACGTTTTTTTTTGGTAACGCTAAGTAAACGCAAATGGTAAGATTTTACTAAAGCATTTTAAAAACAAAAATCTTATTTTTAAAATTTTCAACTTTAAAGATCTTGTATTTTATTATAAAAATTAACGTCAACTAAACCAATGACAATCTAACTCTCCTTCACCCTATTCAGAACATAGTGACAACAAAAAATATATTCTTCCTGGTTGGTCTATTTTGTGCTATATGTGTTCATTGTGCGGCTGTTATTCCCATCAGAAACTGTAGTTGGCTTGCCAGAATATGAGAGATCGGTGGTCCCTTGCTCTTCTTTCGTTGCTTCTACCTTCAAATATTAACTTTTTTATTTTTCCCCACCACCTGGAATTATGCACAAAATATTTCAGATAAGACTGGGTATAAATACAGCATTTTTTCGGAGTCTGCATTTCCAATTCAATTCAGATTGTTTATCAGGATTCGTTTTTAATAAGGGCAACCACCAACAAATGAAACGAAATGCATGGAATTTTCAAACACATCATGCAAAAAGTGATTTACAATAAACCTATCAAGAAACTAATACACTTCAAATATCTTGACTTGAATTTACAGCATTTAGAGATCTACAATCAGAGGGCAGTGTTATGAAACAGTCTGTATATAATCCTCAAATACACTCGTTATCACGCTTACAAACATTTTTTATTAACAATAGGAATTACAAGCGTCACGATTCAAATAAGCATTCCGTCTTTAAAGTCGATGTTGAGATATTATTTAAATTTTATAAGATCGAAAATAGATATACAAGATTAATGTATGAAAATTAATTAGGGGACTGGCAATTAAGTAACTGCCTTCTTAATTGCCAATCCCATAATTAATTTTCATACATCATAAAACACAAGTTTTTTCAAAAAACAGGACTAGGTTCTACGTCAAACAGAAAAACAAGACTAGGTCAAACGCCCAAAAAATAATAGTTGTTAAGTTACTATAGTAATTAAAAATCTCTAACAGTATACATAGTTATAAGATAGTTATAAGGTAAATCACGCGAGAGATCTGAAAACAAAAATTAACTGATATACAACTTGCCTTTGAATGTTAAAGAACGAAAATTTTAGCTTAACACATTAATATGTATTTAAGTTTACGTAACAATTTCAATCTAGAACCGACCTACTTTAATTTCGAACCAACTTATTTGGAGCGAAATATATTGTTCGCAGCACCTATCGTCTAGCAGAAGAAATATAAAATGTGATTTTCACACAACAAAACATTTCGGAAAAAATCTTGTCTCAGAAAGGTTTTTTGATTTCAAATTAAAATCCTGTTTAACCCATACCATCATATATTTAACCTTCAACTAATTTTTACACCTATCACTGTAAAAATAATTTAATTTTTTTTTCTGGTTAGGAAGAACTTCTACGCCTCTTTTATGCCAAAAAGAAATCACTAAAAATAATTTCAAGTAAATCCTAATGTATTTTAATATTAGCATTATTCAATTTACATGGAATGTCCTTATCATAGTATGTCTTCTTCTCCTCCTTCCAACTTATTAGATTGAATGACAAGTGATATTTTTAGAAAATTAATATTAGTTTTTGTTTTCCTCAAATGAAAATTCATAATTTATTTTTTTGTATTTTTATAACGCTATGTAAGGCATGTCATTTGAAATTATAATATTTCAGAGTTGCCATATTTTTTAATTTACGTACTTAACTGTTCAATCTTAAACTAATCTGAAGAAGAAAAAACTAGTACAGTTTATACAGGGTGAATCCTATGGAAATGTACTGGCTGTGCCATTATAAAAAAATCAAATAATAAAAAAAAACATATTTTTTGGTATCTAGATCGTCGTCCCTTACGGCAATTGCTGCAAGAATTTTAATTAAATTCAATTAAGAAATAAAAGATAATAAACGAAAATTAATTCATTTTTGTTTTTAAATAAAATATTCCGAGATATTTTGTCAATTATTGGTGGGTTATATAATGTGTGTTTTCTTTGCTTCGATAAAGCTTTAAAAAACGGTTAACTGTCAAACACACTTTATATTTTGACATTTATGATCAGTATACACTGACAAATCATCACGAATAGCCTCACGCTTCAACAATGTTACCAAAATATCCACATTTACCTTAAAAATCAGTCGTTGGTGGGCGCAACTTATAGACGAGCTGGACCTCGTTCATCTGAAGTCCAGCCATCCATTCAACTGTGGATAGATTTCATACCCACATACACTCTAAATGATGCAATAACACCAATACGTTAAAGGAATGTGCGTATTGAAGAAAATATCGCCCCTGTAAACGAAAATGTGGAAGAAGATCCAAATTTATCGATTCGTTGTCGTTCGCAGAAATTGGGACTCTGTCCGTCCACTATGTGGAAAATTTTGTGCAATGGCCTACACTCATATCAAGCTGGTGCAGGTATTAAATCCACGAGACTATCATATGCGTCGGACTATAGAGTAGTTAGAAACTGACCCTTTTTATCCCAAAATTGTGTTCAGCGATGAGTCTCATTTTTGGTTAAATGGTTAGGTAAATAAACAAAATTGCCTTATATGAAACGAGATCAACCTATAAGAGATTCTACAGAGTCTATTGCATCCAGAAAAATGCATCGTTTAGAACGATTTATACGCAAGCAAGAAAAAATTCATTTCGATACCGCACCTTGATCCATGGTTTTTGTTTGAAAATATGGATCATATTTATCTGAATATTCGTGAAATTATTTTCAAATATGAATGCCGTTTTTGATCTTTCAAATGCTTAAAAAATTTTGGTTAAAATTAATTTTTTTGTGCTATTTTTTACAATTTAAAATTCTATCGGGCTTAGAAAACACACAACATAACAAATATAATTGAAACTTATAAATCCACATATTATTTAGTATTCTAATCCAGTAGTGGTTGCACATGTCCTATCGCAACCCCTATATGTCCCACTATATGTCCCACTAATTTTATTGATTATTTTATAACTATAGTGACGATTATGACACGTCACCTGACTAGATTCGTACAGGTATTGAAATTTCCAATATGCAAGAAATATAATTCTTTATATTCGTCTACATTACAGTATTACTTACATCTAATAGATACATGTATCTGAATTCTAAAAATATATTTAATATAATAAAACCAAACCCCAAAAAGGAACTAAAAACCTTTTCCAAAAAAAAAAAAAAAAAATTAAGAGAAATGAAAAAACTTTTAAAGTGTAATAAAATGAGCTACCAAATAGTGTCATTTGAATTATTTATGAGTAAAGAAAATTTAAAACAACAACATTTTTTTTTTTAAAATGGATACTCTCTGTACAAGAAAATGTAATCCTTTTTCACCTTTTTAAAATGCATTCAGGCGTTCTTCATTATCTCTGACAGTCATGATTTGCTTCATTATCATTTTTTTTTTGTCTACTAATTTCATGAATCTTAGAATTTTAAATTATTAAAATGTGAATGAAAATAACGAAAAGCTCTAATACTAACAACGATAACTTTTTTTTATTTTTGTTTTTCTTTTTGTTTTTTTGTTGTATTACAACATTGTATTACATATATGAACATACATATTAAATTAGAGATGGATAAAGTTGTCACTTTTGATTCCCATTTTATAAGAAAACCACAGTAAAGGAAAAACAAACAACAAACATTTTTGTAGTGTAAGACATTAAGGGTCATCCTTGGAATACGAAATTTGTATTTTTTTTTTTTTATATATATATTATAAATATAATAAATGTAAAAATAAACCTTCAGAATTAAAGATGATGATGAGTTGTTCTTTGCCGTGCTATGAAATTCTATTAGAGTCACACGATCAATATTATTTTAATCATGCATGTGGCTAGAGGTTAGTTATGAAATAGCTTTCAACTATTTTTACCAACTTTGAGATTTGAGGGCCAGTCTGAGCAGACATCTTTGGGATATTTGTACCAGGCTGGGCAGACAGACACAAATAAAGGTTATGCGGATTGCCATTGTTTGACAATTTTCAATTTTTAATTATTTACATTTGGAATTACAAAAAAAAAGTCATTACAAACTTCTAAAGCAATAATTAGGTGCCTATTCTGCAGATGTAAGCAAACCCTGACCAAATCTTCGTTGGGGAGATATCGGTGAATAAGAAAAAATGTCATATTTCCAACCGGAGAGAATTTGTTTGTAACCGCAGTTAGTAGAGCCAGTCATAATATTGCACCACGCGTAAGACATCAAATGTCTGTAGCGTTCAGAAAGAAACTAAGCAAGTATTTGTAAACAAAGTTAAGCTAAAAAATAGCATACCTTCTTAAATACAATAAAATACGACAAAGTACAGACTGTAATATGTATATCTATAAAAAAAAAAAATGGTTTAGAATCGGAGACTGATTTAAAGTGCGTTTAGAGTTTAAAAAGACTAACCCCACTCAAGTGCACCACTCTGTGATTCAAAACATACTTCAAACGACCTTTAAACTCCTTTAAACTAACAATTTTCTTGTTATGTGTTTTCGAATTCTAAAGAGTAGGTGTCAGCTTCAAACATTAAGTCCAACATAGTTCTAGTTTTTTTGCATTATGTAAGCAAAGTCCTAAGAGATTTAGTGCACGAATAAGACAATAAGACAATGTAAATCAGAAGTAAAAAAAAAAAACTGAAATTGAAATTGAAATGTACAGAAAGTATACAACAGTAACACTAATCATGATTTTTAAAGAGACAGAAGTCGAAAATATTACAATGATTAATTCTATGAGCAATAATTTGAATAGCTCATCATTATCATCATATTTGTCCTGTAACCCCATCCGTGGCGCATAACGCGGAATAGATCATACATACTCAATACTACTACCCAAACATTAGGAAAATACTCCATTATACTAAATTATTGTATAGATTCTGGTAACTGTAGATATTGTAGATATAAACTTGCAGTACGGTACTTAATTAAGCACGAAGGTGATTCTACGTAAGTAACTGTCAAGAGTGTAAACAAAAAAAAAAACTAAGTCGAAAAAAATTAGAAGGGAAATAAGATGATAGAAGAAAACTGATAGGTAAGTTGAAGACCAATCTGAGCAGGCTTGAAAGTTGAAAGATTGAAAGTTTTAAATGGTAAAATGGAACATTTCTATCGTAGGGGAATTCATAAAATGGAAGCATGTTCCAAATGTTAGCAGTTCTTATTATAAATAAATTTTCTAAATCAGTTTTAAGCCGTTTGGGCATTTTTTTTTCTATTTAACAGTGCAGAAATGAGCACTTAGAGACTCCCTAGTGTTATATTGGAATTGTTTTATTGAATTTAGTTGAATAGAATAAACGTCAAATCCAATAAGAAATCCATAGGAGATAGAGTGAGTGAGAGAAAGAGAGAGAAATGAGAGAGAAAGAAAGAGAAAGAGAGAGAGAGAGAGAAAGAGAGAGAGAGTTTTCAAACGTTTTGTTTGACGTATGTAACAGTAACGTAGACAATGATGACTCCATTACATATAGGGTGCCATTTTATATTTAGTCAAAGTTACCTATTGATGTTTGGGATCTGCCAACCCACATATGACAATATTATGTCGGAAATAAGCTTTATATATATTAGACAGATAACTACTTGCAATATTTGTAGCTACCAAACTCTTTAAAATCTCATTTTTATTTAACAAAAATATTTCGAAAGCGGGAAGTAATTCCTTTAATACGATTTCTCTTATCAAAAATCTAGACCTTAACATTTTGAATCGTTAATCAAAAGCCAAAAATTAACTACAAGCTAAAAATTAAAATCGTTGCGCAAAAAAAAAAACAAAAAAAAAAAAACATTATGGATTATGGTGTGTGGATTAGTTTTTAACGAAGGGAATATCTTCGTAACTTTTTGGCATAAAATTACTACAACCTGATTTTTTATTCAAATTTGTTATAATCCAAAGTAGATTTTTAGCTGTATTAGCTTCATAAAGAAGTAAAACATTGATTTAAAAGGATTTCTGTTTTAGTAAGAAAATATTTTATCTATATTTCTTACAATATAAATAGTGGAAAGCATACTAAAGAATTTATTAAATAATAAATCCCTTTTTGTCCTTACTATTTTATAGTAAACCTAAAGAAATTATGAAAATGATTTTTTGTTTTTTTTTTCTTCTATTTATTCTGCAGTTCTACTGAATTTTTTATTAGAATTTTGTTTTTTATCTATAAATTATTTTTTTATTCTTTCTCATCTTCTTTTGATTTCATCTTCGGTTTGTCGTCTATGTCCAAGAATTAAAATATGAATAAGAAATTTTCTATTTAATTCTATTCATTCTTTGTTCTAAGTTTTACAAAATTATATAAAAAAAAAAAAAAAATGATTTTACAAGAAGCTTAATTCACATGGTAATTATCGCATAATGAAAAACTTTTATATTCAGTTCGTTAGGTAAGTAATTTTTATTAAAAATAATTTTTCTAAATAGCACCAAGTCCTGAAATTCTTCTTTCAAACGAAGTTATCATATTATTCAATTGTAACTATGTTACTACTAACTGTAACTGTATAACTATGTTATACTATCTGTATAATATATTGGATTAATTGATTTGTATTGCAGTAAAATCAATGCAGTAAAGTAAATGTATATGAGATTGCTACATTACAAAGATTAACTATTTCAATTAATTAAAAACTATGTTTTTGGTAATGTACCGCTGCAATTGAGGTCTTGAATTAAGATCTACTTAGCAACTTTATACATACATTTCTTTTATATACAATGTACAGTGACTAAGTAACAAACGCACAAAATATATTCACACATTTGTATATTCTTTATTACACATATATTCACACGCTGGGTGGCGCAGTAAGAGCGCTTAAACAGAAATATCCCAAACTGAATTCCCGATAAAGCAAAAATAATTTTCTATTTGTTTTTTGACTTGGTCCAGTACCCTTTGACATTGGAATAAAATAAACAGGAATGTAAAAATACCTACAGGAGTAATTTTGATGAAAAATAGTGGAAAATTGCTATGAACATGTGTACACATCTAGGATGTAAAAAAAATAATATAGAATTTTTTAATCAAATTCATTTATTTAAAAAAAAAATAACAAAATTATTATATTCATACATACAGGCAACACATTATTATCAATACAACGTTTTAAAATTACTATACGTTTACAAGGATATTAAATCAAGACCAAAAACAAAATCGGAAAAAATCAAAGTTGTTTCTACTAACAATTTAAATTTTGAATTAAAATTTACTATAAAAGATTTTTGAAAAGTGCAAAAAAAATTTGGTACTGATGATCTTGATTTAATATTCTTGTAAACGTAGTAATTTTTTTAGCTTCCAAACTAGCTTTATTTGGTTTTATTAATGGCACTTAAAAAGCTAATATTTTAAACTTATTTCCTAATGATCTTTTATTTGAACATCCAAAAGAATCTGGAATTCCGTAGATCATTTTTTACTGATTCTGATTGCATTATTAAACTAATCTTTTTTGGATATAACACATGTTTTTTTTTTTCAGCTAGTAGTAAATCTTAGAAAGAGGCTTCAGGGACTACCTATTACCGGGGAAGGCAGTTATAAGGACTGTGGGACTTTAACCCACTAAAAACTCCTATCATTATTGCAACATTAAAACTAGTCTTATAGACTAACCATTAATTTACATTTAACTCAAAGAAACTAAGATACCTTTGATCTACCAAAATCCATTAAGGTTTTAATAGATAAAAGGTTTTAACCTAACTCAAGTGGTCTTGTTCGTTTTAGTCGCTTCACAAAGTTTTGATTGTCAATTAAGCTAGATGCTTCGGTATTGACATGTTGGATCAGACGAGTTTTATGCCGTGCAGCGCATTTCATTATTTCGTCTTTTATAGATGAAATCTTCAGATCTCGATGAATATCGGCATTGCGAACATACCATGGAGCATTGACTATGTTGCGCAGTACCTTATTTTGGAACGTTTGGATAGTTTGAACATGGATTTGTTTAGCACATCCCCATATTTGAATACCGTATGCCCAGACTGGCTTCAATATTTGATTATACATCAAAACTTTGTTATAGGTCGAGACGAGTTCTTGTTTTTTGATTTTCACATGTTCTTTCCATTTCAGTTTTGCATCCAAGGTCATGCCAAGATATTTAGCTTTATTCTCGTATGGAATCACGACATCATTAATTTTAACTGAGAGAGGAGTAACTATGTTTTTATAGGTGAAGTTTACATGACTAGATTTAGCTTCATTTTTTGCACCAGTTGGAAATTTCGTCATTAGCTTTTTGCAGTTTGTTTGTAGCTTCTTCTATAGTAGAACCAACTGCCATCAACGCTGTGTCATCTGCAAAGGTGGTATAACACATGTTGAAGTTAAAAAAAAATATCAGGATGGTTTCAACGGCTTAAATTTTTTGTCGTAAAAAAACTTTATATTTAATTTTTTTATTTTTATTAGTTTCTGTTTTTATTAAGTGTATTCTATATTTATGGGAAATATAAGTATTATAATTTGAAAAATTTAGGTTACACATAGATATAACATCTAAAACTAGCACTTTTTAGAAGCGATGAAATTTTAAATGTTTTTCATAAATTTCAATTTTCATTGTTTTAAGATAACATACTAAACATGTATTCATTTTATTTTATATTATTTATAAACTACTTTATTATCAAAATTAATTAAATTAAAATTATATCTTACACTTGTTTACTGCACATATGCTTCGCATTTCACAATAACGCGCGTACTAATAATTATGGTCGGTAGAAAAAGGAATTCATTAAAACATAATACTTTCATATAAAGTGTGTGAATACTTTATTCTTCCTGCTGACACCAGTAAATTCTGTGTAATTTTGCATGCAAAAAAGAGTAAAGCAGAACAAAAAAAAAAATGCATCTTATATGTGTAGCATAGATAGATCGACTTAGTAAGACCGATATCATATTTTTATCAATTTTATTGTTTATCATTGTATTGACATTTAAAATCGCATATGATATAGGTAAATATACAAATACGCAGTGTAATATTAATACGTTTTTTGTAAAGATTTTGTTTTACTAATGTATATTTAGTAATGTATAATAACATTGATATAATTTTACATACTTGTTACAATTACTTATTAAGTTTACTTCCAATTGGGAATAGTACACGTTTATTTCGAAAATTTTTGTAATAATAATAAAGTATAGCGGTTTTTCTTAAACAATTGCAGCACTTAATTTATGTAAAATTACATATTTTTTTTACTGTGTATTTAAGAAGGCTTAGTTTGCCATATTTAACGAATTGTTGTTGATAAGCCAGTAATTTGATAAATAAATGCTCGAAATATTATTGATATTGTAGTACTTGCAGTGCCGTAGTTAGTTACACACGAAAAGGAGATTCTACCTAAGTTATTTTCAAGAACATAAAAAAAAATGAATAAAAAAATCTCAGTATGAAATCATGACATTTTTAAAGTCAAAAGAAGGAAATTACAAGAGCTAAAGTTCTAATTGTAATTAGAATACAACTAATAATATAATTAATACGACTAATAATGTTGTCGTATCAAATGAATGGAATCTGGAATGCGTAATGTACATCTGAATCAGATCAAATGCCACCTTTACCTAAACGTAGTGCTTTCTATCTAGTAAAGCACTCTTTAGATATTCATTTGTAGTAAAAAATTTTCAAATGTAAAATTTTATTCCAACAAACGTGTTCCTAAAATCAAATAATCGACCGACATTTAATCTTCAAAACTTCAAAAAGAACATAAATAGCTTCATCCAAAATATTTCTATACATATAAAAGGAAAAAACACTTTTAAACCAATTTTAAAAATGATAAGGCCAGACAACTTATGCTACGATCACACTTAAAACAAAATTTATAACACAAATATAAATACATTTATAGAATTAAGCATTGCTTGAAAAAACGGCTTTGGCGACTTACAAAACAGGCTTGTATAATGCTCACTACAATTATTAGGTATAAATTGATAATTTCCATATAATTCCAGGCATATAAGCTTTGACGAAAGACATATCCCGGACACCCCCAAAACATATCCCACTAAAGAAAATCATTGTTCCGAAACCTGAACTTAGGCCTAAGATAAGATTCAATCAATTGAAACAACCTTATCGATGTATTATTGATTATTCTTTTGAAACATTGATTTTTGTATAAAGAGTGGGCAGTGAAAACTTTCATATAACAAGCTAAACAGTACAATATAGATATTTTGGTAAGTTGGTAAAAAAAAAAAAAATTAATTAATAATAAAATACATGTGATACAAAATGTATGCAATTCAAGTAATAACAAAAGTTTAGAATGTGTGGCTCACAAATGTACACTTTCCGACAGAAGACAAGAATGACAATGATAAGAAGAAATTTTGTATAACTAATACCCTAATACTTGAAATCACTTAGCTCATTGCTATAAACTGTTCATAAGTTTTGACGAAAGACATATCCCGGACACCCCCCGAAACATATCCCAGTAAAGAAAATCATTGTTCCGAAACCTGAATTTAGGCGTAAGATAAGATTTAATACTTAACACATACCGGGTGTCCCAGAGCACGCGCATCAGCATTTAAAAAGAGAAGGACTGGAACCGTTATTTTTAACATTAAAAAAAAAATGGTTGCCTAAATCGAGGGTGTTCTATCGATTGGTGATATTTCCAACTTCCGGAAAGGACCGCAAATCGGGTTTAAGACCAAAAATCGCCGAAGTTGGCCGAAATTGAGATTTTCAAATGGAAAGGGGTACTTTTTCATGCAAATTTGGATTCTACGTCAAAAAATGAGAAACTTTTGTAAAGTACATTTTTTTTTGTTTTAGTTTAAACTACGTAGGTACCCACCACGTAACATCCAAAAAAACGATATGGCCATCACATCATCCAATGACCGAATTTCAATCAAATAGCCATTGTTTTAATCGATAAAAGAAGTATACATTCTGGATTTACAATTACATAGAGAACCAAACTAAGTCATAGAACACAAATACAGAAGCTAAATTCTGATGTTGCCATAACAAAATAAAATTTAGATATCCTAATTTAGATATAACAAACCTACACTAAACTTCTTATGTCTTGGGACAGTTTTTTTAAAAGATGCAAACAATTTTTGCCAAAATTGACAAGAATAAGATTAATATATTTCTCAATTGTCCGAGAGAATAGTGCATTTCGCTACTATTATATGCCAATTGAAGGATGCAACGTCTTTGCAACAGCGATGATTTAATAAAAGGCTTAGTAAACTACATGCCCATCAAAATTCAAATTGGGTTGTCAAGGGTTTCTCTACAAAAAAAAAGAAATTCATATGCACTTAAAATTTAACTGAAAATGGTTATCAGTTACAATACGTCACTGATAAAACAAAAGAAAAGATTTTCCCAAAATAACAAAATTTTATAAAGCACCATCATATTCCACCCCACGTCCTTCTCTCAATCGAAGTTTAAACAATTTACAATCTATTTATAGTCTTAATACTCACACTTTTATTTTAATTACAATTTAAATTGATTACAAAATAACTAAATTTGATATATAAATTTGCTTTATAAATTAAATTTTAAATTATTAAAGTGTACCTTTAAAGTTTTTTATCCATTTTGTTTTTTTCATTATAATTTTTTTTTTTTAAAGTGATTTTTTATGTAGGTACTAACTTCATACTTCGAGAACGTACATATATATATATATAAGTAATATAATTTATTTTAAATAAAATCAACAAAATGTCAAAAACAAGTTCTTGTCACATACTTTTGAAATGTAATTACATACCTTAATATTTTATACATACGTATATACACATATCAAAAAAATTCTCTTTCAAATTTAATCAAGACCAATTCAGAGTTGATCTTGTAAACTCAAACAACACAATTATATAAAAATTATTTTTATTAAATCTGAAATTGTAAGAAATTTTTAAAAAGAAGGATAAAAGAGGAAAAAGTTGTCTGACGAACAACATTAAAATAGCTATTTACCATCAGCTGTTTGCCATCAAAAACTAAGCCAAAATAGTTAAATTCTGACATCTTCCTTATCTAAGTCTTGTAAAACGGATGGATAGATGGATAATCGGAATATGAAAAACAAATTTTGATATTCAACTGAACAGAGCCTCTTTAGAGCCGTCTCAGTCATGAACAATACTGCGTCGACTAGGTATATATGTTTAAGTTGTGTATTATACAGGAAGTGAATAAGTTAAAAGAAGGATGTTTAAAAAAGAAAATTTTTAACAAGTCTTATTAGATTTAGAGACGCTTTACAAAACGTGAATAGAAAATTTAATAATATAGAAAAATCTATAATCATGCACTGTTTCATGTTTCATGAGCCTTCCTTCATACACTGCTTTAATGGATTTAATACAATTTTTAATGGAACTAAACTGCATGCAATATGGAAGATAAAGCGCAAGAAAAAGTTTTAGCCATAGCAATAAGAAAGCTAATAATTTTGAAAAGCCATAGGCAACTATTTTTCTTCAAATGCTACATGACTATTGCAAATCATTTTCAAAATCAATAAAATAATTTTTAATTACCAAGTCTAACGATGGTAAATAAATTAATTAATTTAAATATAAAAAACGACATTTCCTCGGTCCATTCTTGATTTGTCCAATACGCCAAAACAAAAATATATTTTTCCTTTTTTTAATTTAAGATTGTTTTATGGGTTTTTGGAATTGGCGAATTAAATTCTGCTATTACGGAATGATACACGACAAATGGCATATTTGACGAAAGCCCAACAAACGGCCTAAACCAACAAACTTCAAAATCATTAATAATACAGAAAAAAATGTTGATGTATGGAGCAAACCTAGAAAAAGATGACGATCTATTGTCCAACAGCTTCGTCTTCATAATAGCATAATTACATTTTATTTCAGTAATTTCAAAGAATAATAAAAAAATAATTTAAAATATCCATGCCCTGAACGCAATTCGAACCCGAAACCTTCTGATTAGAAGTCATATTACATAATCATTACATAGATTGCATTATCAACCGTTCATGAATATTAACAACGATTTTGTATGCAGCCCAACTAAGTCGACTTATGATTAAATCATAAAGTGGGGTATACTAAATATCACAATGGGTTCCAAAGGCTTCTCTTCACGATTTCAAGACTATATAACCACAAAAAAAACTCATATGTAATTAATTTAACTCATTTTTGAACCAATCATTTTTAAACCGAACCAAAATCGAAGACTTACATTTTATAGAAAATTTGCCGATAGTATTTTAATTTTGTATTCCAAACTGAAAATTAAGTACATAACACACTTCAAATCTTAATTTTTATGTTGTTACAAAAATTAAATTTTTCATTCCAAAAATAATTCACTCACAATTTATCAAATTTTTTTTATTTTTATTTTTTATTTTTTTTTTTTAAATATTAAAAATCTATATTACATACTTAAGTATAGATATACAATATTATTGTCAGTAACTAACACAATATAAACTAAAAGTTTGCACTCAAAGGAATAAAAGAAAAACCAACTGATATCAGTTGAATAAATTTCTCAGTAAATATGAGTACACATTACAACTACATATATATATATATATATATATATATATATATATATACAACAGCAGACAAATATTATTATTTCAAGCAATCAAGTGTCATCATATAAATCTTTAAATTTATTATTATCCATTCATATAAACTTCAATTTTTAAAATCCCAATTGTAATAATAAGAAAGCACTTTTAATGAGTCTTTTCCACTAAGAGTGTATCATTACTGATTTACATCGACATTCACATTAAATGAATCACAACAGGACATTCTACAATTTTCTGGTACAAAAAAAATGTAAATCGACTCATTATTATTATTATTCTTATAAAATACAGTCAGCCGTTCATTAACCTTTTCATTTTGATTTAAATATTGTAACGATGACTTTAAAAATTGTCCCAGGGAACAGGGATATGAAAGTACATATATACTAAAATGACAATGACAGAAGTACAAAAAAAAAAAAAAACAAACAATTTTAAAACGCGAATCTAAACGTATCTCATTATACTTACGCAAAATCAACGCAATTTTTAATGTTAACCACTTTAAATATCCACATTATATAATATGTAATACTACACAGTATGTATCAAAAGTATATGAATGGTTTTTTTTAATCTAATATCTTTATATACGCTTATAATGTCTTCCAACTCGGTGAATTAAAGCAAAAGTGAACCCAAAAATTTAAATGTGAAGTTTTTTCAAAATATTACCGCAAAAAATTACCAATTCAAAAATCTTTGAATTAGTCACTTCAAATTGTTTTTAATTGACTAATTCAGGCATATCTTCAAGTTCAAATGAATAATTATTTTGTAGAGCAAAATATTGACAAGGAGAAAAAAATATTCCTATTGTTGCCATGGTGGTAAATCTTGTTTTGCCACCTTTACAAATTCACCAGAAGCAAGATATTATAGAGAATGTATCAAGGGCAATATTGACTATTAATTCAATTGGTGCTGAAATTTTTGCAAAACTACCACTTCTGCATCTCCACATGGTGTTTCCGTTGTTTGCAAAAAAAATTTTTAAACCAAAATAAACAGTTGTACATCGGTGAATCTACAGAGGTAAGAGATTGGTTTTTTTTCCTTACTCCTCTTGGAAGTATAGGGCTTCCACTTGAAATTTCCATCGTACTCGATTTCTAGCAACTAAATTTCCGAGGCAATGGCTAATTTCATTTGTAATCTGTTTATACTGTCTAAGTAGGGGATTGGCCTACTGTAGAAGACTACTTTGGTAACTCTATCTGCGTAAGACGACGTCATATTTTCTGCAAGTTGTCGCTGCGATTTTATCCATCTTTGACGTTAAGAAAGTATTAATTATTAATTATAAATTTTATATCTAATATTTTGCTATTACGGGAATCGAACCCTCTTCGAAATTTCTGTGCTGCTCCAACCGCTTAGGCCACGGAAGCGATTAGTGAAACAACGAGATTAGTGAAAGAAAAAACTACCCTAAATTGGACGATATTTAAATGAAAAGGAAAGAAATATTTTTTAAGGCTTGACCGGCAATTATTACGTCGGGAATAGCTAGTATTTTCTTACTCTCTTTGATTTTTACTACCACACACTGTATCAAGGATGAGCTTAATTTTCTTGAAATAATTACAGTGTTGGTATTTAACATAATTAGAATTTATTTAGTTATGGGAATGTGAATTATGGGTCTTATGCATGATTTGTAAATCCAATAATTTTTGGCAACACAGAAATAGCTTTATAGACACAACACAGACACAAGACACAAGACACAACACAGCAATAGTTTTAATTGATTTAGATTTAAAAGAAATTTTCATAAATTTTAAGGTTATGAACTTGCCATATCATTTGATTTTATTTGATTTCTTGTGACGTGTCATGACTGCTTTATAAAGTCATAACTCGCTTAATGATCCACAAAGAAAGTTATAACACTCTATGAGAGTTATATGTAACACGTCATTCATTTTTCCTGCACTATTACCGATTAGGCTATATAGAAATTTATTTATTTAATGAATATTTTTATCTATAAAATACGATACGCTACATATTTCATAAATACTGTAAAATAATTTAAATGACTTCAATAAATAAAGAACATAAGTAACTACAAAATTCATAACATTTTTAGTTGAATATCTACGCACTGTGATTGAAAACGCAATGTGATTCAAATACGGTTGTATATCTGATTGCAACTAAATAATTATTTCTGATTGCAACTACACAAGGTAAGTATATCGATTGCAACTATTTAAATTTTTTAAATCATCATTACAGTTAACACATTTTTGATTCGTACTGTGCATAGTCAGCATTCACTATAATTCTAAAAATATGTAATTTTAAAAGGAATAGGAAAATTACTTTAACCACTTTTTAACAGTGATATATACCATAGAAACGACAACGAACTTAAAGAAAAATAAATGGAAAATTTTACATTTTTTCTTTTATTTCGGTTAATTTTTGTTTTTATTATTATTTTTTTTTTCAACCTCATTAATGTTGAACTGTAAACAATACAACACAAGGTTAGATTTACCAACTTTATTTTAAAAAAAAAATAATAATAACAACAACACAATCATCATGATAGTAGTATAATCATCTCCCGCCGTCATCCAATCATTTTATGTAAATGGCTCATCGTTGGTTCTATAAATATAACAGAAAACCGAAAACAAAAATAAAAACAAAAAAAAAATAAAACTAAATCTGCTCCTGAATAGAAAAAATATTTATTCTTTATTTTCCAGAACAACACAACCAAAATGGAGAATTGGTGAAAAGATTTTATTAGTTTTGTTGTTTTTGTTTGGAATTTTTTTTTTCGCTCCACAATGTATCCTTAGATCCCTTTTTTACGTATTGTTTTTGGTTTTACGTTTTTTTTTTTTTTTTCAAACTTAAATAGAATTGGTGTAGAATGTCTATGTATAAGTGAAAGTACAAATAAACAAAACAAAAATATAAAAAAAAGAAAGAAGTAAAATAAAATTAAAGAAAACAAAAACAAAACAAAAAAACAAATGAAACAAACAGGATATAGGCGGGGAATATATGAAACAAGGATACAAGGATCTAAAGTCAATAACTTTATACGCTGTATTGATTTGAATTGAATCGAATTGAATTTTTTTTTTTTTTATATTTATTTATTTATTTTTTCATTTTTGTTTTTGTTTATTTTATAGAAACGAAAAAAAAAAAATAAATTAAATTTGAAAAATTACAAAAGTTACAGAATTTAAATCGAGGTCTTAAAATACGCCCTTAACAAAAAGTTCAAGTTAACAAAATATTTCAATATCTTCTCATATGATTTTACATACTAAGCAGAATTAAGCAATAAAATTGAAATATTTGAATTATGCTAAAGAAGAGGCAGAATGGGATGATTTTGAAAATACATAATTGTATCTTCCTATAAACACATTTATATATATATATACTTACAGTCTTCCTTAAATGTATTTGTGCGATATAATTTTTGTATAAAGTTAGGAATTAAGAAATTGTAGTTTCTATAATTTTTACATTATTTTCCAGTAACAACAATTTTTATTAAACTAAAGAACAACAAAAACAAAAAATTATCAAAATTAGTTGTGTATAATCTTTTTTGATAAAGTGCATTTGAACACGTGTTAAATTATTTCCACCGAAATTCCATTTCCAAATTATTGTACTGACACACTTAGACCACATATCGTAGATTATTTGTGGTTGAATTGACAATGAAAAAGAATTTTTTTACGCAATAATGATAGAAATGGCGAGTTGAATGATTTTTCATCCGAAAGTGGTATATTATTTGCGCCTAGTGACAAGAAGGAGGAAATGAAAGATGTTGAAAAAGAAAATGTTGAACGGGAATAATTAACATCGATGATGAAGATAAAGACAATTTAATAACTATGTTTTTTTTTCTGGGATTCACTCAACGAAATGTTTACTCTGAAAAAAGCTCAAAGTAGTTATCGCGTTTGCAAAACAGGATCACATATAAAATCAAATATATGTTTGTTTATAAAAAAGGATTTTGGCGTGGTGATTCCTAAACTGAAATCTTGTATAATTCATAACTAGGGGCCCCTGTTGAGTTACTATAATTTAAGTTGAAGCCAAATTTAAAGTTTTTAACAGAATTTTACGTACTGACATACACTTCTCACGTTATAGTAGAAACCACTCATGTTTTCATAAAAATTTAGAGGTTAGTAAGTTTTATTTAGAAAACATAAACACTGCTCCCTCATATACTGTTTCGTTTCGACATCTTCCCATACTAAGTGGCATTTAATGGATAAAATCACTAAAAATAAAATATTTTTGTAATTAAAGAGGTATATATATACATCATATACGTATTTACCAAAACTATATGATTACTACAAATGACCAAAATATAGAAAACAATAATTTGAGATAGTTACTTAAAAAAATTAATAGAATAATTTCCTTTAATTATGTATAAAAATAATAAGATGTTGAAGAAACACAAAATGGCTATATTTTATTTAAAAGTTTGAATATTATAAAACCAAATAGACATTTTTTTTTTACGCGTATGCACATTTCGGTCGTATATACAACTTATTTACATATTAAGAGTTCATTAAGAAGAAGCGAAATAAAATGAACTGCGCAGGTTCTTAATTGCTTGTCAATTATAATTATAGATATAAATGAATTATTTTAGTTTTAGTACATAAAACAAAAATTCAAATATTTTATTAGGTCTACATTTTACAGGACTATTATTTCATATTTGTAATATCCAACACCACCCTCCTGGTTGAACCAAGTTTTAAAACCACGTTTTGCTCATATATATTTATTAGAGAGTATATATACTTAACACATTCCCCACACAAATTTGATTCCATTCCGCTTTGTATTCCGAAAGTCGGTCCGAAAGATTTTTAAAATAAAAAATTTTCGATTAAAATCTAATACTGGGATCCAACACTGTCATATAAGTAATAGCGATCCAGTTCGCTCAGTGTATATGTATTTATGTGGAAATATCTTATGAACAAAAATCTAACAAAAAAGTGTATATCTATATATAATGTATATATAATGTATATAGTGTATACGTATATATAAAATTATACAAATGTGAAGTAAGTAAACAAAAAAAAATGCTAATAAGACGAAGATATTTGATGTCGGTCTTTGACCAAGAGTTTAATATTAAGATTTACTCGAGAAATTCACTTGAAAAGTCTATTTAGAAAAAAGACACAATTTCAAATACCCAGTTAGAAAAATATCAAAAAATGTTCATACATTGTTGATACACCAATTACCTCAGTCTGTAAGCTGCTTTACAGAAAATCTGATATAAAAAATAATGAACTTCCATATTCGCACTAAATAATACCAAATGCAAGAACAAAAAAAAAATAGAATGGCATTTTTCATTAAATTGAAAGTATTGAAACGTATTTTATTATGAAAAATTGCTATATTTATATTCCTTGGTGATTCCTGAACTGAGATGTACATGTAAATTTATATCAATTAAAAGTAGGATTATTATGTGGGACGTAAAAGCAATTATGGCTAACAAAGAACAATTAAAACTTAAATTAGAGAAGTGAAAATTAAGAAAACCAGTTTTGTCTATTTCATTCTCAATTTCCAATTTAAAGTATATAAGTAAGTTGCATTTATTTTGTTTTCCATTTGCACACAACAGGATTATGAGACTGGTGTTCAAAGAAAACTAATATTATAGTTAATGAAACATGGTGCATACATAATAAGCATTTTCAAAGTGTTTTGTACATTGTCTATATAAACAGTGTTAAACAGAAAACCAAAAAGTAACGCTGCGAATCCATCAACTCAAGTGGTTATAAGTATAATCAAAATAAGACATTTTATAAGATAATATTGTCCTTCACGGAACGAAACTAATTACAACCACAATTTCACTTTGTGCAAAATAAATTTATGTAAATAAACTTTCGATGAGAAAATTACTGCTTATAATTGTTCCTAACAGGATATATTATATAGATATTATGTTTCTTTACGGGAAATATTACGATAACGATTTTCTATATATATTATTTATTGTAATGGGGAGTTCTATGTAAGCGTGACCTCTTAGGATTCTATTGTGACTTGCCCGTTTATCTTAGAATTGGAATTATATGTCCTTGATGAACACTTTGATGTCAATTTCAGAATCGGTGCAATGTGTATTCCTGGAAATATTTATATCTTTTGCAACCTATGACGTTGCAAACAAATAGAATATGAGAGAAGGATTCCTCTTTTTCTAAACAGAATCTGCATCTGTCTGTTCTCGATCTACAAATCTTGCTTGTTAAATGGGCCATGACCTGTGATAAGCTATGTCAGCATTCTTACATTGAATCTATCTCCCTTATTACCTGATTCAGTCTTTGAATACTTTGTTTGAAAAGGGCTTTAAACTGAGTAAGTTCTTGAAAACTATCCCATATGTGTTGGATTTTATCACTTGGAAACAATTCTTTGTAAGTAGGTTTTTTTTCTGTATATAGTTACACTCTATTGAATAGTTATTTGAAACAAAATAGTTACTATAGTCGATCTATCAAGTATGGATATGTTTATAACGGGAAAATAGACTTTAGTTCACTCAATTAGCATTATACCAAGTACCATCCTTAAAGTAGGTCTTATAGTTTTATTTTCAGCAGAAAAATCTAAAAATTTAAGCTAAGTAAAAAAACTAAACATAAAATCCTATAGTTGAATATTTAATGATCTGGTACCCCAAATAATAGAATGTATGTCAAAAATCATAGTCATTTCTTTTGTTAAACAAAATTTCAGTACGTTGTCAGTAAAAGTTCAAATGTTCTGGAAGCTTGGTTTTTGTACCTATTTACTGTTAATATAAAGTTAAAGAAAGTAGATCTAAGTACGTACATATGAACATATTTAACTTATCCGAATTTGTACATCTTAATTTATAATTCTATTTATGGAAACAAAATCATACTCACTCTCACATACTAAAATTAATTTAAAATAATTAAACTGAATTAAAAAATACTTAACTCATAAAAATGTAAAATCTAAACACTTAAACAAATTAAACGATTCATTCTTTTCTTATACTCATTCTATCTCTTTTTTATAACCCTCTTATATAATTCAAAACAAAATGAATAAACACAAAATGAAATCAAAGAAAGAGAAAATGATTATAATGAATGAAACAGCAATATTTCGCATTTTAAAACACCATCTTATTATAATAATTACGAGTATTTTGAAAATAGACCGCAATGGGATGAAAATTATAGATACATATAATTTGAATAATATTATTTTTTGTCCTTTTCTTTCAATTTCTCTTATCTTTTAATATACATATATATATAGAAATATATATATATATATATACATATATAAATATATGTATAAAATATTTTTTTCTTTTTGTTTGGAAAAATCTCAGCCAAAATCAAATAAAATAAAACAAAAAATTAAAATAAATTGCTAAAATACTCAAATTGTGAATGTTTATTTTTTTTTCTTTATTTTCTTTTGTAATCGGAACATTAGCGAACAAAAACAATACAAATAAAATGTGATAATCAGGGTTGGGCAGTCCTAAAAATCTATTCTAATTTGAAATAATAATAAAAAAAAAAACCGCTGAAGATGAAGCAAAAATAATTTTTAAAAAAATATTTATAGGCGATTCCAATAATTTAAAGTAAAGTAAACTATGCTACAAGTCTAAGGTCAGCCTCGTCACTGGTAATAGTATTAAAAAAAATTTAAAAATAAAGTTTACTTGGAATTAAAAAAATCTCTGACTCAAAATAAAAACTGAAACAATTTTTAGTGAACCTGGTATACTCCGAAACAGGATAACCTAAATAAAATGAAAATAAAAATCATTGCATTATTTGCTTTATTCACCTTCTCTTGTGAGTGCAGGGAATCGGAATGCTTCTGCATCTTGTTCAAGTATTCATTCAATTACTAGAACCCTGATTCAATTCGCTAGAATTTGTATTTAAATGCATTAAGCAATTCGTTTAATTACCTGGTATATCTACCTATCTTCAAAATGTCTCACCAAAATATCATCACAAACACCAGAACGATTTAACAGGTAAACGAACATAAAAAGAAAAAACAAAACACAAAACCAACCAAAACGGGTGCCATAAATTTTACAAGATTTGCTATATTTTCAGTCTACTAGAGATACAACCACTACGCGATACGCGATACAACCACTACGATAGTAACGGAATATTTTAACTATCAATGTGCCTCTCAAGATCAATTATATTAGATCAGATTGTTAACTGAGCGTCGGTTTTTTAATTTCGATGTCAACGCAGTCGTTCGACCAATTATAACTTTATCCATATACCTAATACATGTTACCCCTGATCTTTTAATGAATTTGGAAACACTCTTAAGTTCTGATATAAGTTTTAATAAAATTTTTAACATAACTAAATCTTAATTTGGAGTCTGTCTGATACTTACATAATACCTGATACCTATTTTAGACAACAACTTTGCCCCCATAACCTAATATGATTGATTAATATGTCTGCTGAGATTAACCCAGAACAAGAAATTTAATTTTTTATTCTATATAAACTCAAGACAACTTTTTTCCCCAACCCTGATATCATTGATAAATTTAGTTTTAACCTAAGACTTAATCTTGAATTTAGGCTTAACCTGAAACCTGAATTTTATATTCTATATTATAACCTATTTGAAAACAACAACTTTCTCCCCAACCCTGATGTCATTGATAATTTTAATTTTTGCTACTTCTCTTTTCCACAAAACTAGATCAATTGTCTGTTTTTTAGAATTCTCTAACGTTTATTTTATGTAAATTTGAAACCATTTTTATGCGATATTTATGTACATTTTATTTTATTATTCAGGGTTTCATTTCGTTCTCGTTCGTTTGTTTTTCTGGTTTGCCTCATCATTTTGTATGCCAAAGTATGAAGACATTTTTTTTTTTTTTTGTATTTTACTATGTTTGTACTGCTGCTGCTGTTGTTGGTGCTAATAATTCATCATAATAAGTCAAATTGTGTGAAAAGTTGTTTGCATTTGTTATTTTTCAAAATAAAAAAAATTGTGAAAGGGTGGAGAGAGTGACAAATATTAAAATAAATAATGATTATTTTTTTGTATCTCTCTTTTTTTTTTGTTATTGTTTTCTTTTATCCCATCACACCGTAATCAGATAAAAAACAAAAATTGTATCAAATCGACTGAGAATATCAATTGTTATTCTGTTATTTGTTTATAATTTTATATTTGGGTACAGTTCACTGAATGATATTTTAAACAACATTATTTAGCAACCTATAAGGTGGTATTTGTAAAATAAGAGAGTGTCCAAAGATATATATATTTAACCATTAGAAATAATGGTAACGAGTATAAAAACTATTAAATTACATTTTACATAATATAGATTACATTTAATATTTAAATTACAAATGCAAGAGTAAATAGATTGAACATGTAATACATAGTGATAGTAAATGATTGGTTGGTTCATTGGTTTAAGGGTAAAAAAAATATTTCATTTTCATTGATTGCATATTTTCTAGCTTGGCAAAACATTATAACTTTAACTATTTACGAATTAAAAACCAGAGCAAAAACCAAACGATAACTATATGTGACTTGCAGAAACATAATATACAGAAATTTACATATTAAGAATAACATTATATAAATAAAAAAATATAACTAAATGTTTCAATAAAAAATATATTGGTCAGTCTTCTGGTAATAGTGTTATAACCGAAACCGATTAATATATTAATTAAAATTAGTGAAACATATTGATTATCAAACATAACATATTATTAAAAATCTTTCACTTAAGGTGAATTTCATCTTCATGTCCGATAGTCAATGGCCCAAATTTCCTAAAGAAAAGGGCCAAAAAGCTTTTGCATACATATTTATAGATATGGATAATAAATTTCAATTCAATTCAATTCAAGTCCGATAGTCCGTATTTATTAATTTTTTGTATGTATTATGTATGAATAGATGAACCTTTGGACATAAAGAAAAAATCCTACTTTAGAGTACATACACAATATTCTGTAAAATATAAGAAAGATTTTGTGTGCTTCACAGCTTCTTCCAGAAATCAATGAAAATCTTGCACACGTAATTTGAGTGTTTATATATATAAATTTTTGATATAGATTTAGGCAAATCATTTTGTGAATACAGAGTGAATACAGTTTATCGCAGTCAAAAGCAGTGAAGCAATCAATTTTATTACAACCGTTATTAATACATTTATTTTTTTTTATACAAAGATTTCATACAATATATTTCTATTTTAGAATTTATGATATATCTACTAATTAAATATGTGAAAAACTAAATATATCATATAACATGGACTATGATATTAGTCATAATTCCAAAGAATAATTCAAATAAACTATTTACAACATTTTTGCTGCGCGCGTTTCAAACACAGAACCCTCGGATTAGTACACAGATGACATAATCACCAAATTATACCGATCGGCAATATTTAAAAGCAATAATAGTTAATGAGAAATAATTACGATTACCAAGCATTTAACTTGATCAAATACTATTACTCATAAGCCATGAGAAAGTCAAGAAAGAATAATTTACTAATGCACCATAAATTATTGCACTTGTCAGCAACTTGAGTATAAAATTATTTTTTTTTGTCGTTAAAGTATAGTGCTGTAACAGTTTACTCCATCAAATATGGAATATGTAATGTGTTTCGAGTATTTATTTATAACATTTTCTGATATGTCACATGATTAAACGACAAAAATATTTAAATTCTTCTTCTTTTATTGCATATCAATAATTGGATGTCAACAGTCACATGATATAAGCAGCAAAGATGTCCTGATGGATGTTTCGATCTGTAGCTGAATGGATTAAATTGCCAATGTTTCTGATGTCTGTCTAGTTTCTAATGTTGCGCAACCATGTTAATTATTTCTTCATATATACCTCTTTTTTCCTTCAGACTTTCCTTGAACAATTAACTGAAGTAGCACGTATTTATTTTTATGAATAATAAGCCCAAAGTAGGAGGTTTTTTGTTTCTTTAGACTTATAAATAGTTCTCTTTCAGGGTTTGTTCTACATAGAATATCTTCATTTGTAATGTGATCTGTCCACGGTACTTTCAGCATTTTTCGGTAGATCAACATTTCGAAAGTTTCGACTTTGTTCAATTCTCATACTTTTAACGTCCATTTTACTACATCATATTATATTTTAGACCAAACATAGCATTCAACGAATCGTAAACGAAGACCTAAGTTCATTTCACAACAACAAAAAACTTTTTTCAAACTATTTTATTTATATTCATATCAAATCATATACTCTCATCAAATTTTATAAAATTGCATTGACTTACGAATAATTATTACGAATAAAAATTAAATTGAATATCCATCCAATTACTCTGGATTTGAATTCGGGACCTATTTATTACTAATAATAGATCTCGAATGACATAATATCTTCACCATGTAGATCGGAAGGATTATAGCAGCATACTTACTGAACTGCACTCATAGTGATCAATTTTATATCCACAGAAAGTCCAAGTTCAATTTGTTCCCATATGATACTTCTCCCATAAAAAGCCTAAATAAATAAAATAATGGATACGTAATTTAACTCAAGGTATCGAAATCAAGTAATACTACCTACCGCTTTTCTACAGCAACATCATTATCTGTCTATTTAAACCAATGTAAAAATACTAATTTCATTGTAGCTACATTCTGTTCGATATTAAAAGTTAATCTGTTAATACCCATTTTTAAATAGCCAAAAAAGAACTTTAAATTTATTTAAAAGAAAATAAAAATCAAAAACAAGGAATCAATTATTTATCAGGAATATACAGATACAATATATATATATATATATATATATATATATATATATATATAAATATATTACTTATTATGAAAATATGTTACATAAAGAACAATCAATGAACATCTCTGTATAACTTTAATTTTTAAATCTAATAAAATCATAAAATGATTTTTTATGTCAAGACAATACTGAAATTTACCTACCTAATCTTTTTTTTTGTTTTTTTATGGAAATTCTAAATTTCGCCAGGTTAGCGATTTTTTTTTTTAACATTTTATTTATATTCAAAATAAAAATTTTATAAAAAAGAGAAATATTTTTTTTTTTACTTTTAAAAACCAATAAGCGACAGATGTTGTAATAAAAAAAAAATTAAATTTTAAAAATCACTCTACACAGATCCACCCGGATATCCTTGAAGTCCTTTTGAATAAATTATATGATCAATTTTTGTTTTTGACTTTTCGGTTTTTCTTTTTTGTTTTAGTTCTTCTTTTGGTTTCTTTTTTTTTATTTTTCTAAAAAAGTTTTTTCAAACATCAGCCAACTTCAACTAAACAATTTTCCAGCCTCAGGAAATAAAAAAATTATTTCCAACATACAAAATTTTATAGAACGTTTATAATTTTTTTTTTTTTGTAGTTGTTTGATTTTATTCTAAGTTATCAGCAAATTCAGAACTACTAAGATGAGTAGAAAATGAAATAATGTAAAATTGTATTATTTATAGACCTACTATCCCCAAATTTAATCGAATAATCTTTTTTTCTTTTTATGTGTAAATGTCAAGGACTCTTGCAGTTTAAAGCCTTTTTCAAACTTAATATTAACCGATAAAACCAGGTAATTAAGGAGAGTTGATCTAATATGTCAGAACACTGATATGGTTTATCTGAGGTCATGGACCATTTAAAATTCAAGGTTCGTAAATCAAGAACAGACAGATACAGATTCTGTTTGGTAGAAGAGAAATTCTCGTCCTACATTATGTTTGAAAGGGAGGCCATAGCCCGTAAAAACCATATTTTATATTAAAGGCATATATTTCTAAACATACACATCGGTCATTCAGCATTCAAGATTAATGAATCCAAAACAGTAAGATGCAGATTTTTAGAAGAACAGAAATTCTACATTCTATTTGAAAGGGACGTCATATCTCGTAAAACATAAAAATAATTACACATAGCTTAATTCTAAAATTTACAATAGCTCAATAATTGAGTTCATCAAGGACACACATCTACAATTTTAAACAAGAGGTCGTGTTTACATAGAACTCCCTACTGTTCAAAAAAAAAATGTAAATTTGTAAATCTACTTTATTTTGATATAATAATACATATCTCATACAATTACCTGCCTATTCGGTTTAAATTTCGATAATTCTCCAAATAAACACATTTGGGAAAATTACAAAAAACTAAACATTTAACTATCAAGTGTAAAAATAAAACAGTAAAACTATAACAAATTGATTAATATCACAAAAATTAAAAAATATATTTTATTAAAATTAAATAAAAGAAAAAAAAAAATTATTAATGAATTGAAAGACACCGAAGGCTTTATAAGGTTTTTAATTGTTGTTTCACTAATATTTTTTGTAGCTCCAACTCATATTGCTTGATTCCCAATAATATCTTAGCTCGTTTTTTACCACTTTTCATTTCTGCTTTAATTAATCCCTTTAAATTGAATTTGAATCTCTCGATCGACATGGTTTTGTTCGTATCATTCTTCAGCTATTCTACGTATAGAAGCTCAATACAGTATAGTATTGCTCAAGCAGCAATAGAAGCTCAAAATAGTATATGATTGCTTATAAATGCCTTTAAGCGCATATTAAAGTAATCTTCTGTCTAAATTATTTACTCAATTAATCGTCCTGTGATAATAAAGAATTACATGTTGTACCGTCTACTCTGACTACTAATCATCAAAAGTTCAAAGATCGGTCAGGGCATGAATGTTAATTTGAAATTTTATTCATAAAATAATGAAGCTTTATAAATATTGCTTAAAGTATAATTTGGTATTAACTTCAATAAAATGGAGCTGTTCCTGATAAGAGTAGTAGCCTGCCCACTTTTAAGCAGTTGATATTCCACGTAACATTTTATTGTTATAAAAACAAAATTAGTGCTATAAGACTCCTATATGACTCCCGATAAACACTAAAGGTGTTATAATGATGTTTTTATGGGAATATAAGAATGTTGTTATAGCAATTATTGCGGTTGTTATAATGGGATTTTCAGCAAGTGATACAGCAATGTTGTTATAAGTCTAATAGTGCGTAATCTTATAACAAGAGTTAAAGTGTTATTATAAAAGTAGAAGTACAAGAATAGCAGTAGTAGTGCTATTCTACTATATTTTTTCACTGTTTTCCATGATAGCAATATATAAGTTCCATAAAATTATTATTTTAAAATAAAAAATAATACCTATCTCACTCTCGCATAATTTAATGATTTCAAAAGAATTTAATTTCAAAATAAAAACATATACACTAATACATATGTATAATAATCCTAAAACAATATTAGAGCAATTACTCCGGTGCCTTATAGGATTCTCCATTTTAGTGCTATAACGTATTTATAACGTTTCGCAACAATTGCGGAGCACTCTAATTAACATTAATACTGCTACAAGAATGTTTATAATAGTGTTATAAGAGTGCGCGAGAGTTTTATAGCAATAAAATTGTTACGTGGGATGGCAGAAATATAACAAGTAAATACTTGAAAAATACATTTTACACATTCTACTTTATGTAGTAAATAATGTTGTAATTGTAGTACCTTACTAAGGTACGGAAAGGTAACTCAATAAGTTTTTTTTTTTTTATTTACAAATAGTCCAGGCGTCAGAAAAAAATCAGATTATTAGAAAGTTGAAGAAAAAAGGTATTGATTGATCGTTTCAAATTATAATTTGAACGTGGAAACATATCGAAAGAAAATATGATTCCACACTCTTGAAGTGCGAACCAAAAACGAATTTCCATAACCTATTTTATGTCAACTTGAAATTTCTACATGTATAGGGATGAGCATTGACGACTCTTCTTGTTTCGCCTTGGAATTGTTTAAGAAGTTGAAGCCCTGCTTTGATTTCTACTGAGAATGTACTGAGACATACGAAGTATCTATAAAACAGAGAAAGTGCTCCGACTACACGTCGATGTGCAAGAAAAGTTAGGAATAAAGTTACATTTGAATCGTCAATTAGACGAATAGCACGATTTTAATCCGGCCAAGATAGCCTAATGCTGTAAGGAAAGTGCTGTCTCAAATGTGTGAATTATATTCCGTCTTGGGACGTATAAGCTGCTGGCAAGAATGTAATAAAAAATATGGCAAGAATATAATAATAAAATACACTTATTTCATCGCAGGAACCAATCACTTGCCAAGCCAAATATTTTTACAGAGTTTTGACTTCATTTTGTGTTAATTTTTTCAGGAACACGTCTATGCTTTTTCCGGCAAAAATTTTCTACAGGTCCAGTTAGAGCTGTCTGAAATCAGCTAAAACGCATGTTTCGTCTCGCAATAAATTTTTACTTTTTTCTTTTGCTTTAGCAATCTTTTTTTGGCTTCTATAAGTCACGCTTGTTACTTTGCAAGATCTTAAGCGACATTTTTATTCTTGGAATATTTGATGCAGATGTTCCAAATTTCTCTACTATTTTTCGTATTGAATTTGGTTTCTGTTTCTACCTTGTTTTGAATTCGTTTAATAAATTTAGATCTCCCATTCCTATTGGTTTGTCAGAACCTGATTGGTTGTACTCCATATATGAAAGTATATTATGCTGCTCCATGTAATTTCAGTTCATAGCGGTGCAAATAACGGCATATATGTGTTTCATTCAATATTATGTACGGTTAAATTAAATTTGAATGATAGATTGTTTTCGTATAGTGACGTCACTAAACACAACCATATAATAAATCGCAAAGTTTTATAATACAACTAATAAATAAAATACAACTGAATTTTCTCTAAGCCACGTTCTAAATATAAAAATAAGATAAAAATAAAACCGGAAATAGATAATATTCAAAAAAAAAAATAACATCAAAATCGATTTAAATTTATTACCAAAATTGTTGAACGAAGCCATTTTAACCATACATCATCTTTATTCCAAGGCTTACTGCAAAAAAAAAATTCTTTAAACTTACTTTAAGTTTTCCAGAGCAACTTTATTTTCATAGCACTTAAAATTGAGAAAAAAAAAAAATAAGCAAAATATCAAGGATAGATTTGTATCCTCTTAAAATTTGCATCCGATCTGAGTTTACATTGGAATATATTGTATAGCCGACGGATGAAATCTCAAGGCCATCATTATAAATAATAAAAATTTTGTAGTTGTTCAAGTAAAAGATGTTTGTACAAAGAGAACCCGTTAATAAGTTAAGGATGTTTCCTTTTTTTCTTTTTCTTTTTTTTTTATTATTATATTCTTTTTCATGTTTTTATTCCTTGTTGTCTTATTTTCTTTTTTCTTTTTTATTATTATTATTATTATTATTATTAAAGGACTTTTTTAAACCCTTTTTCGATTTCTTGTCAATTATTAAATGGGTTCTTTACTGTTAAAAAAAAAAAAAACAAAAAAGCAAAAAAGTTCAAAATTTTTTGTTTTTATTCTTTCGATTCTTTAGTTTTTGTTGTTGTTTTTGTAATATCAATACAGTAAGGATGAAATTTTCAAAAATAAGTTAATAAAAAATACAATAATGGCCATACCATTGAAAATTTTATTAATTTATAGAAACCTTTAAAAATTGTTTTTCTTGTCTATATTATGAAAACAATTAAAAAGGATAATACTTGTATCTATAGTAACAAGAGTAGTATAGTAATAGTAGTAGTAGTAGTAGTAAAAGTATAGTAGTCCTTTAATAGAAAAATTAATTTTTTTATTTTTCAATTTTGTTTTCTTTTTTTTTTGTCTATGGTTTTTTGAATTGTGAATATGAGTTGAGAAACTAATATTTATGTGTATTATCCTTAAATCATTAAATAAGGACTTTTGGAAATTAAAAAAAAAAAATAATTAAAAAGATATTTTGAAAGTTCTTTGTACCCATTATTATATTGTTATAAAATATCTTCAGGCGATATTAGTATCAGTAGCGATGCACATGAATAGAGCGAGTGATGAGACAAATTTTAAACAAAAATATTTGTTGCGCCTCGGCGGCTTGATTGATTGGCTGGTTTCGTAAATTAATAATCACGAAAATAAATATAAAAACTAATTGGGTGGCTCAATAGGTTGAGTGACTGCCTTTCAACCAAAATGTCCCAGATTCGATTCCCGATGACAAAAAGTGAACACGAAAACTGTTTTATGAGTTTTTCGACTTGAATCTAGTACCCTTTATCATTGGCGTAAAATAAATGTAAATAGAGTAAAGTAAAATAGAGCTTAATCCTACCTAATTTACTGTCAAGAATATTGAAACAAATTGAATTTTGTCGGATCAGTGATCTTTACTTGATTTTTTACTAACCACTTGACAAAATTCATAAATCTGACGATATAGGAATTATTGCAAGAAACTACAATACGACGAAAGAACTATTTAAAATACTAAAAATGGAAACCTTGAAAGTCGTCAGCCTGTAAATAAATGGGCAAAATATTTAAAGATGTGAAATGAAGTAAGAAGACAACCTGAAGATATCAAAATGGACGAATATGAAATTGAAGGTGTGAAATAACATTGGAATGATAATGATATGAAAAGCAGCATACAAAAAAGACTGCAAGTGGGAAACAGATGTTCTAATGCACATAAAAAATTAATTAAATCTAAACTTCTATCTTGGAAAACAAAATACAAAATACACTAAACACTGTTTAGCACGGTAGCACATACGGAAGTGAAGTTTGGATATTAAAACATTGAATGCCGAGAATATTTTAAAAAGATTCGAAAGAAAAATATTCCGGCATATAGTTATATGGTGCTATTAGATTAGAAAATGGGCAATATAGAAGAAGATATAATAACGAACTATTGGAGCTAACGAATGGCCATTATATAATAAAATTCATCAAAAGTCAAAGACTAAGAAGAACCGGACATATAATAAGAATACCACAGAATAGAGATCAGCTTAGAATATTCTCGACAAATCCAATGAGGACGAGAGCGACAGGTAGAGGCAGACCGAGAAATACATGAGAAGACTATATTGATCAATTTAGATCAAGTCATCTTCCAATTTGGATCCAATTAAGAGCAAGAGAAAGAGGTAATTGGAAGAAAATTGTGAAGAAGGCGAAAACCCACCAAGGGTTGTAATGCTATATGATGATGATGAATTTTTAATAGTTTGCACTTACAATGGACGCTTCTGTTTTAGACATATTTCTCGGTTCTTACAAAAATTAAATGTAAAGAAATACACACATAAAATAAAAATTCGACTTTATAAAATTGGCAATAACAGAAACAGAGACTTATCTGAGCTGGACTTTCATAAAAGGAATTGAAAAAAGATTGACAAGTGCGAAAGAAAAATGTTAAGTGTTTATACAGGAAATCGACAAATAAGGAATGAGTTGTGAAATTTATTTAAAGAACCGGAATTCCGATTACATAATAACATTCCATAAATTACATTTGTTGGAACTTCTGCCAAAAATGCACGAGTACATAATAGACTGAAGGTAGACAGGCGACCGTTGGGAAAGCTAAGAAAGCGATTTAAAATTTTCACAGAGGAATTGTAGAATTTTCTGATTGAAATTTGAACATAAAAGATTGGATATGTGAGATAAAGTCTACCAATTTGGACTGTCGTACTGATAATTACGAAAGGACACTTCTTATAGTGAAATATTCAAAATAATTTCGTTAAGAAACTATAATCATCATCAGTCTTCTAATGATGGTGTAATTATCGAAAATTACAAAATATTAATTAAACTTAGTGAAACATACATACCTAGAGTTTTTAATTTTTATTATAATTATCTTGGAATAAGACCTAAGAAGATTCTATACTTTAAAATTTTAAAATAATTGGTCTAATTGAAACTAATAGACTTGTCAAAACAGTTGCTACATGTACTTAATAATATTTGTTGTCAAAGTTGTAAGTGGTTTTAAATATTTTGGCGTTTTCTTTTAATTACGGCTTATTTTAAATAAATAATTGTGAAAATCTGTTTGATTTTGACCGATTTTTTTATGAAGAGGTTTTTCCTGGCACCTTTTCCAATCTCTATACATTATTTTCCATCAGACCATTACGAAACTTTTTTTTTTAAATAAGAAACAACAAATATTAAAACACATATAAAATTAAAAATAACTTATTCTCCATTTCTACTATTTCCGTTAATGTTTATCCAACAAAATGTCGGCGACTTTAAAATTCTGTTAATAGAAAAAAGTCCATCCGAATAGACTTCCGCGATTGAGCCCTTACTATTCATTCATATTCTAGTACATTCCTGAAAATACTCTCAGAATACACTTTCATAGTAATTTTAGTTTTGAATCTGATACGATTCTGAATTTTATCTATACAAAAAATTAAAATATCTATTCCGTCCGCTACTCCAGACTCTATAACTCAAGCTAAAAAAAAATAATTTTTTGTAACATTTAAATTTTTTTCCTTCAACTGTCAAAACTTACATTAATTTTTACAATCTATTTCAAAACTTAATTCTCAATCGTAATGTCAACAAGGTGCAAGGTGCCCACCTAGTTAAAAAAACAAAATTTAAACTCTGATACTGACAAAAGGATCCTTTTAAATTGAAAATTGAACACATTTACCAGCACTAATAGTTACTTAAAAATTATTTAAACATTATATTCGTATATAATTATACCTGTGTATGTACAGTACGTATCTATAATGTAGCATATAGTTTTGAGATATTTTTATTTACATATATATATATAGTTAGGTATTAATATTTTAAGATACTGTATCTTATAAGGATTAAAAATTATAATCAGACGAAAAACTTTTTTAATACTACTCGTATATACTGATTCGGTTAATAGTAATTGGTAACTTTATCTAACGCAGGTGTTCCATAAAAGATAATCTACTTATCATGTCTAGGAGAAAAATTTCGATTGTAAAATTTTAAATAAAGTTAAAAATATTATGTTTGAGACTAATGGTACATATTATACATATATATACATATATATATATATATATATATATATATATTATTGTATACGTATATCCCTAACTATTAAAGTAGAACTTTTCTTAAATAAGCTTATGTTTTAAACGATTCTCTGAACGAAAGTAGTTTGAGATGTTATAAGACAATTGATTTACAAATTTCGTGTAATATTTGGTTAAATATAGTTCAAGAACAATCGAGACCTGAAAATGAGATGATGTCGAAATTTTTTTGTTGATTATTGAATATAAAAAATTAGCTACCAAATCTCCAGATTATTCTAAAGTTTATCTATCTGAGTACAACCAATATCACATATGCCACATTCACTTGGTCTCTTGGTATTAATTCTCAATTCAATTCAGACAATAAGTCAGAATCAACCCACAGCATCAGGTATACAAAAAACTATTTTCGAAAAAAAAAATTAACTCCCAATTCAGTTCCTCAATAAGTCAAAATCCTAAACACAACCACACGTATGCAAAAACAAATTAACTACCAATTCCGCCCTTCAATAAGCCAAAATCAAAAAACAACAGCAGTTGTTTTTCGATCACGTACCCTTTGTTTTTGGGATGAAATAATTAAGAGTATAATTTAATAACACAAAAAATAACTGAGAGTATAATTTGGTAACAACTTCAATAAAATTGAACTGCGTTATTAAAGAAGGCTTAGTTTATGACAATAGTAGTATTTTTCCACATATAACTGGACAAGCTGTAAATTTGATAAAAATTACAGTAGTGCAATGCACGAAAAGTACTGTCAAGAACATAAAAAAACTGTATGTAAAAAACTATTTTCGCAAAAAAAAGGTTAAGTTATAGTCAGATAAATACAAATGACAATGTGGTTTGGAAAATAAAATACAATTCCGAACTACTTTGATAATAAAATGAACATTTTTTTGTTGTATTTATCATTTACTTTTCTTTTTTTGTATATATACTATCGTAAAACAGTGGAGCAATCATTTCGTACAACGTTACGTAAAAAATAGTTATTCTTTCATTTAAAATAAAAGTGAAAATTTTCTGAGTATATAAAAAACAAAATTGCTTGCAATATGAAGAGTGAATGATTGAAAATTGTTCACTCATTGAAGTCACAAGATGTCAAGGACGAATTAGCCTTGAAATACATAACCATAGTAAAGAAACATACCACGTTCATGAGCTCGCAAGTTAATCAAATATTCCTTTAAGTTCAAATCCGCATAGTTATGGACGTTATTTTTACTATTTGGTTCTTGCACAACTTTATTATAAGTATATAAGTTCATTGAAAATCAGCTACCAAATTTTTAGATAATACCCCCAGGATCTTGAAATGTCAGAATTTAGCTTCATAGCAAATCACTCTATGAAATTTCAATAAATTTAAATATAAAAAACAACTTTCGAGTATCAACACAAAAACTTTACAATGATTGCTAAAGTTATTGGCTGACATACATATAAGCAAGATTAGAACTGAATAATGAATACCAAAATGTATATATGTTATGCAAAATATTAACAATATTTTTTTTTGTTTTTGACAGAATTATTAAAATTTGAATTTTCTACACTTGCTATAATTTCTACTATAATTTTTCAGTTTTACTCAGTTAGAAATTTCAGTTTACCTATACTTAGTTAGAAATGTTTATGAACAAACTTCATTTGGAACATTTTGCCTTATAAACAATACACTTGTCTATATTGGCAATATTGCTCAGTAACATGATTCATTTTTTTTATAAATTCTCTCTCTCTCTATCTCTTTCTCTCTCTATCTCTTTCTTTCTCTCTCTATTTCTTCCTTTCTCTCTCTATCTCTTTTTCTCCCTCTATATCTTTCTTTCTCTCTCTATCTCTTTCTCTCTCTATATCTTTCTTTCTCTCTCTCTCTCTTTTTCTCTCTCTTTCTCTCTCTTTCACTCTAATTCTCTCTCTCTCCTTTTTTTTTCTCTCTCTTTCTCTCTTTCTCTCTCTTTCTCTCTCTCTTTCTCTCTCTTTCTCTCTCTCTTTCTCTCTCTTTCTTTTTCTCTCTCTTTCTCTATTGCTCTGTATGACTTTCAATTTTCGTCACGTTCTCAAATGTTGTGACTAACCATGTTCTAACTACTTTCGCTACTTTTACTACTTCCGCTAAACGATTTTTGCTAAAACGAATTTAGTACAGTCTAAAGCGACAGTATAACAGAAACTTATGCCGAATATATGTAATTTGATAATCGTGTATTAGCTGTAGATAATCGTGTACTGCGTTAATTTTTACTTATCATTTTCGTATCGCATCTCAAATTCCGCTAACAAAATGACAGATGATTTTTTTCTGTTTTCCTTATACTACCCTAATCACTGTGGTGGAAAACCTTACAGCATATATGCAAAAATTTGATAACGCATTAGCGTATTTTAGACACTAACGTATGAGACTAGAAAAACTAAACGTTTAAAAAAAAAAATTGGTATTTGGTAACAGGTAACAGGTAATTGTATTTGTTCTTTATAAGAAGAACCAATTCTGAAAATTTACTCCGTAGAACAGCAACATTCATAATTGGTTGTGCAATATTTAGCACGGTGATTCAAATTATTTAAACTTAAAATTAAATTGTAATTTATATAACAATTTAAGTTATTTTATTAAAATTTAATATTTATTAATTTTGGAATTTTATTTAGCTTTAAAACACTCACTCCGACAATGCGATAAATAATTTAAATCCATTTTGAAAATTATACAAAATAACGGAGATTATTATTTATTTTAATGTCTGGTTGGTATCCTCAAGTTTTTTAACATAATTTTTTTTACATATATATTTTTTATTAAATGAATATACATACATAAATATATATGTACATCATCCAAAAAATGTAATTTTCTTATTACAAAATAATAAAAACAAAAAAATTTTCTTTCTATTTTCGTTTTTTGTTCATTATTATCAAACCTTACCTAGAGTAAATGTGTATAGGTTAATAACTTTTAATAAAATTATTATAAATATTTTTATATTATGAAAAAGAAGAAACTTTAATGAAGTCAAAATTTTTAATAATAAAACCAAAATATAAGAAAATCTTACTGTATTTTTATTTCATTAAGTTTCGTTGAGTTTCGTTAAGTTTTATTAAAATTGATATATTTTTTTATATAAGTTATTAAAAAGTTATAAGGATTCTAATCTTATTATATTTTTTCTTTCTTTTTTTTTCTTTGTTAAGAAAATTGAAAATTAATTGATATTCTATGAATATTGTTACCAATACATCAGAAACATGTAATCAACTTAAAATTTAGTTTTTCATAATAACATTTTTTTTTCTTATATCTATGTTGAAAATGAACTGTTATTGATTATTATAATAAATATTGAAATTGGTTCATCTTTCAGTTTGAATTTTATAAATTAGATAAACCATAGGGTATTATTTAATAATTTTAAAATATGATATTAAGGTATAACAGACATAGAAAACAATTTTATAACTGGAAATATGATTTACAAACCTTACAGACCAGAATATAAATCAGAAACGTATTTAAGAAAAAAAGAGTGAAAAACATGCTTATGACTTACAACAGTTACAATAAACGCTGCAATTTAATTCGATTCTACTTCTTATCAATTATCAAACCTTTAAAAATGATTGTTAATGTTCAATTTTTGCTATACTATTGAACTTCAAAAAAATTTTAGATTCAATTCAAAATTTACGTTACTACCAGAATTTTGGTAAATGTACATTGGGTATTGCTAGAGTTATAAACCGAACAGAAATACTGTTTACAATAGATTTATTGGCTTCTTATAAAAATACCGACATTATACAAATACGCGCCAAACATTTTACAAGTGGACAATATTAAATATAGTATAATTTTTTTCTTATTTTCATTTAAATTAACATCGGCCATTTTTTGAATATCTCTCAGTATGCACTAAGAAAATAAAAAAAAAACTTCAAATAATAAAAATTTTATTCGGAATTTTCATCTAAAATTTTAAAAAATTATAAAATCAAAATTTATTAGTTTTAAAAATAGGTTTTATTTAATTGGGTTTACAATTTCCAAATCTGTAGGTAAATAACATCCTGAATAAGCATTATGTTCAATACAATAACGTATTAATTTTTCCCAATTCGAATCTACAGCTAATAAATCAGGATTACCAAAAATTATTAAAAGGGCTCGGGCTCTTAATATTGCCACATTCATACGTTTGGAACTTAGCAGAAACCCTAATGTAAATTTTAAATCTGCTTGTATAAGATTTTTCGATGAACGAACCGTTGATATCAAATAATATCACATTCTTGACCCTGAAATTCTTCCACAGTACCAATTTTGGGTAATTCCGATATATCTGCAGTTTCAAACAATTGACGAATTTTTTTCACCTGTTTTTTGCATGGTATAATTATAGCAATTTGTTTAGGTATTATACCTTCCTTCAAGAGTTTTAAAGAAAATAAATAAAGCTTCTTCTTCGGCTTCTTCTCCATTGTACCAAGATGGCGAATCGAAATCCTGACGATTTTGTCCACGTACTTCCCAAAAAATAAGACCTTGATCTGAATATTTCTTACTGCAAACTTTAGATAAAATAGTTTCTAAAGATTTTAATAGTAACACCTCTCTAGATTCGTTTCCTTTTATCATTGGTATAACTTCAGAGTCATAAAATAAATTATTATAAATATTTAAAATGCTCGACATTGAAGGATAACTATAAATTAATTTTGTTATCAAAACTGGATTATATCCTGTATTCGCAAATCTTATTTTATACTAATTAGTCAACCGTATTCGAACTAAAAATGACATTCCCAAGCCTTTCTCCAAAGCAAATTGTTATAAGACTATAGGTCGTAATTGTAACATCACCAATTAAAATAATTTGTCCATTTTTACCATCAACTTGATGAACAGCAGACATAATTTCTGTTTCAATACATTGTCAAGCCTCATCAATTAATACATGGGTAAAATGTGTTTTACGATAACCAAGATATATCAGTGTTGCTAAAGTTATACAAGTACCGATAATGATTCTATGACTACCTAAATATTGAGCTCTGCATTTTAATTATAAACCAGAATCTGTAACTACCATCTCATCTTTTACAATGCCATCAAGAGTAATATCAATAGTAGCACAATATGTCTTGAAGTGATTTAATATTAAGTCCCTTTCAATAGTGTTTTGTCCAAGTAAACGAATGAAATCTCCAGGAATTAAGACTCCAGATTCAATTAATCTTGTTCCAATTAAATCTGCTTAACTGTTTGTTGGTGTACCAATTAATAAACGGGAATATGGGCAATTTTTTTATTATTTTCAATTTAATATTTTATTTTTAACCTTAATAATTTGGCAGGAAGTGACAGGATTACTAATAATTGTATTTGACAGGATGTGACACAATTGCTAATCATTGTATTTGATAGAACTTGATAGGATTACTAATCATTGTTTTTAATCATATGAAATTAATATCATTCGATAGAAAAGTATATAAAAAATACATTGTAATGCATTTATGAACGAAATTAATCGACAAATTTGAACTTCATAATACGCAGTATTCAGTAATAGTCTCATTTTGCCAACGAATTAAATATTGAAAAGTTTAGGACTAACATAGATCTGTCAAAACCAAATTAAAGAATTGGAAACGTTAAAATGAGTAGTGGTGCCATTAAAAAACAATATTATATAACTATCAAATTTATTTTATAGTCAAGTTAACCTTTAATTTTTGTAATATATTGAATATTCCTGGATCAACTTTAACCGGTTCATAAGTTGAATCAAAATAAAATTACACATTTCACTGTAAAATTTAACAAAAAAAAATATTATTTTTTAATTTAATTTTAAAATTAAATTTTTTTCATTAATTTTATTTAATAAAACACCTTATTTTGGCTTTAATTTTTATTTATTTATTTATAAAAAAACAAAATTTATTATTTACAAATTAATTATAAATTATTTTAATGTAATGTATTTATAACGTTAATGTAAAAAAAATGTCCAACATAAGAAATCAATTTAATTATTTATTATAATAACGCTTAGTTCAAATCAAAATAGCACGTCAACCTATACATACAAAACATAACAAAATTTTATTCTACAATCAAATATTGAAAATAGTCCGAGTAGACATTCAAACTACCCAAACTGTTCAAAAGTATTACGAAACATTGTCAATGCTCTCCGGTTTATTCACAATACTGTTAGTCATAGCGACGATATAATAATCATCCTATATAGAGAATAAGAGATGAGAAATAGAGACGAAAAATTGGCTGTATGTAAGATAACTTAAGTCATCTTTCCCAATACGTCAATGTATAAATTTAATGTTTGGGTGACAATTAAAATTTTCTTCAATGACTTAAACAACCGAAACCGTTCGAAATGTGTTAGACTAAGATAGTTTATCACTCAAGAATTATTAATGATTCATAAAAGATATATGAAGTGATAGAGTTAAAAAGAGAAACCCTTAATAATATTTGACAGCTGTCCAGCATTAACTAGAGCCATATTCCGGAATTTAAATCTTCCCTACCAACATAGAATATATTGCTGCACCCAATTACATCGGGTGGGTCTAGTACTATTATTAGTACTAGGTGGGTCTAGTAAGTCACACGAATTGTAGTAAAGAACAGTACAATAAAGTGCTACTGTACTGGAACTGTCATTTCCACCTACCTATAGGCTGAAGTTCGAACAAACTGGAATGGAGACTTGAAACCGCAGCCTCTCGCAAAAACTGTATTCGTATGGAAATAAATGTCGATTTTGTCAAAAAAACTTTTTGCAAACTAGGTTTTAAAATTTTAAATGTCTATAGTTATTAAGTGTTTTTAACTACTGTTTTTAAGCTATAGCAATGACTAACTGCGATTAACAACTTCCCCTAGGTAGCTCAACTAAACTAGATTTTTTTAAATAAAGAACAAAATAAAATATTTTAATTTCAGGCAAATTACATTACACGAAGTAGAAGAATTGGTCTGAGGTCAATTTAATCAAGGATTATGACTGAAGGGTTAAAATCAAACCACATTAATTTTTCTTTTTCACACTCAATTTTCCATTTTTTTTTTCAGTCGTTTCAATCAGTAAAGTGTTAAAGTGCTTTAAATAAATATTATTTAATTTAAGAAGTTCTAAAATATTTTTCGAAAATTTTCCACAAAATATTCATGTACACACACACAGATATATTTATTTAAGTTTAAGAACATAATCTCCAATACTTTCCACCCACACATTCATATAGAATTCTGAAATATATAAATTTTTTTTTTTTTTTGTTGTATAATAATGACACTTAACAATAGTAAATGATGTTTATTTAAAATGGGTTAAGTTTTAAATTATTTATACTACATAATATATTCACACAAACATAAATAAATGAAAAAAAAAAAAAATTCATATTTTCATTTTTCTATCCTTCTATTTTAAATCATCATCATCATTGTCATCATCACCATCATCGTCATAGTCATCATTATAATCTTAAAGAACATTTTATTATTTGACAAGTCATTATAAGTGCATTCACATACAATTTCATGTCCTTTTTTAAATTATATACAGTGAATAACAAAATTATTATAATAATGAGTGAATTTTAAGGAAATTATGTTGTTATCAAGATTTAGACATATTAGTTACAATAATTAAAAGTGAGAACAACCATTAATCGTTCTTAGTTAAATAATAGGAGAATTTCAGTGTGAACAACTTAATTCAGTGTGAACGACTCCACTACTATTAAAAGCGACTTAATTGGATCACTAAAAATAAATCCGATCTAAAGATTTCAAATGTGAGTTGAATTTAAAATTATTGGACAAGAATAGTAAATAAAGTATTTAAAAAAGTGTTCAACATAGACTTCAAAGCGACATACTATCATAAAATGAGACCATAGATGTACATACATTATATGAAATATAAAAGTTATAAAGTATAAAATATAACCAAAAAAAATATTATGAATTACTGCTATAAAATTTTATGATCAATAAACTTTATGACTAAAATAAGAAAATACACATTATTACCATTCAAATAAAATTATCTATATAAATATTCACATATGTCATACTATACAAAATAATATAATCAATAATACAACATCTTAATACTGACTGACCTGACCTCTAATAATAATCTGACCCAGTAAACATAGTAATGTCAGACATCTTAACGTAAGGGATGCTTAAAACCGCAGCGACATCTCACGGAAATTTATACCTTGTAAATGTTCCAAGAGCCCGTACCTCTCATTTTTTGATTAAATAGTTAGCTCCAAAAATTTTTAATATGTTACCTTATTCTTTAAGATCGGACAGATCACCTGTTTCATTTTGCAAAAATCTTCGATTTTGGCTTTTTGAACTGAATAACCTTCAAATTGAATCTGGTTTTAATACGATTTAGTTTTAACTTCAATTTAGTTTTTTTTCTAACTATAATTTTTTTCATTTTCTTTCAGTCTTCTAGTTGTTTATTTACTTTTTATTCTTGTTATAATTTTGTATTTAATTCTGCTTACTCTAGTTTATTATTTAAATTTTGCTTTAAATTTTATTAAATTTTATTATATAATTTTAATTTTAAGCTATTTTAGTTTTTCCATATTTAGCTTTAATTTTCTATTTTACTATGTATGTACCGAACTATATTTTATATTTCTATGGCTGTATTTTTGTTTGCAGTTTCATTCATCACATATTGTAATGAATATCCGAATGATCCTATATTTATTCTTATTATTTTTTATTTAGTAAATGTATATTTTTAAGTACTGTATTTTACTATAATATGAATAAATTAATTCAAAATCTAAAAAAAAAAATATATGGCGGGGTCGTCTTACCACGTAGGCGCAGATGAGATTAATAAAGTGGACTTCTACAGTAGGCCAATCCCCTACTTAGACAGTATAAGCAGATTAAAAATAACCACCTAGCAATCTAATACGATGGAAACGTCAAGCCCGCTGCTCCCAAGAGGAGTCTAGAAACAAAACTATGTAGTTAGAAACTAGTTAAACGACTAAGATGTACTACTAAAAAAAGACTATAAATAATATAACTGTTTTTTTTGTTTTGATATTAACTAGTTCGGCCTAACTTTTTAAAGTATTTTTAATTAAAGAATAGTTATTGAGATATATGTATTAACTTATGATGTTTACTTTTTTACTAACCAGCAGGTATCTAGTTTAGTTTATTTTAATATTTTTCTAGTCAAATGAGGCGATGTTTTACTAACCCTACTGAATGATGATATATTGCACAATCAAATGTAGAAAGCTAAATAATTTGCAATTTTAACTTTGTAAAGGATATTGTATGAAATAAATTAATAATTACTAGTAAAAACACCTGATGTTGGACTTGCTCTAAGTATTAATCTGACAGTACGAAATATTCAAGCTACCATCATTATAAATGCAGGTAAATGTAGCTCAAATAGAGCAAGCACATCAGACGTCTATTACTAATAATAATAATTTTTGTAATCAAAAAACATAGAACGTTAAAAATGTAGTCTTGGAGCGTACTACTAATTCTACTTTTACAATAAGCCATAATTGATAATTTATAATTGTTTAAAATAATTTTAATTAGTTAATTAAGGATTTAACATGCTTAATAAGAAAACGCCAACAAAGTTAAATTATAGAATTTTAATTACAAGGCATCTGTGGGAAAAAATATCAAAAATAGCCAAGAATTATTGAAGAAAAGTTAACCCAAAAAGATTGAGCCGATACAGCCATGGAATGAAAGTAAAAAAATATATAAAGAAACCTCTCAACATTATTTTTGCTAAGCTATAACGGACTAGATTATTAGCAATATGACTGAGCTTGGTAATAAGGGGCATCAGACATACTAAAATGAAACAGAAAAATGGCGTTGAATCGGGCATACCCTGAAGAAGCCTGAATGTTTCCTCAACAATTGAATGCTCAGGGTACAAGTTGAGTGGGAAGACTAAGAAAAACAAACCCGAAGCAAGTACCCAGCATAGAACGTGGCCACAATTGAAGAGGTTAGCCGCAAATAGGAGCCGATAAAAACATTTAATTTCCGTCCAATGCCCCACGGATGGGGTTACAGAACAATGATGAAGTAGAAAGCATTTTCATATTTTGATAATAAAAAAATAAACAATTATTAACGACAAAAAAAATATTCATCAAGTCCTATTTTTAATTTGTTAGTATTTTTATTATCTGCAATATTAAATATTTTTTGAATATGAGTTTTTTATCAATACAAATCTTATTTATCACAATTATTTTTGATAATCAGATTTATTTTTAGTGATATATTAAATTAAGCAATTAAAAGTCGGATTTACTTTCACTAATAAATTTATTTCAAAATAAATTTAGCTTTTAATTAATAGAAACAAATTATATCTCTCACAAAATTTATTATTTTATGAAGCAAAATAAACCGTAATTAGTATAAAAAGCCGTATTGCTAAACATTCAGATACTTCCTTTTTCCTTGCTACAACAATTTAGAAGTTAATACCGAATCAAACAAGTAAATAATTAAAAAATTACAAAATATCAAAAATTGTGAACAAATAATTTTGATACACACTGTATGTAATATATTGCTGAGATGATCAAATAGTTTCGTGCTTTATTTTTTGATTAATAAAAGATTTTTAAGAAAACACAATTTTCTTTTAAATTATTTTTATTTCCTTTTCTTTATAAATTTTTTGTTGTTTTTGTTATTTTTTTTTTTTATTTGTTTCAAGGACTCTTTTTAAGAACGAAAACATCTTACCATTTTGACAATGTATAATTTAGTAAAGATGAAGAACCAGTTAACATTAGTTGGTCTGTGTTGCATGAACATTAAATTTTAATGATACAAAGGATAAAAATAAATAAAATAAAAATTTTAGTGCACATATATTTATACAAGAAGAACTGCTTTAGGGTCCTTTGGTCTTTCAGAACCTTTTAAGGTTCTTTTCTTTTTTTTTCTAAAGCATATTTCAACTTAAAATTCTTTTCAAAATTTAAGCTACAAAAAAAAAACAAAAAACAAAAAAAAAACGGATCCAAGAACGAAAATTTAATTTCAAAAAACAATACATACTTATATATATATATATATAGAAATGTAGAAATTTTATTATTTTGAAAGGAGACCAGTTAGAAATATAAAAAAGGTACAAAAGGTAAAATCAACATTCCAAAAGTACAATTTAAGAATTTTTTTTGTTTTGAAAATTACAAAAGAAACAGAATTCATTTTAATTAATATTCTATTTGTGTTCTTTAATTTAAGTGATATCCGAATAGAATTAAATAGAAATAGATAGAAAATAAAAAAAAAAAAAATAAAAATGCTCTGACCAACTTTAAGGTTACCCTAACTGACATAAATGAATATTTTACAATTTATTTTAGGAAATTATTTGGTTAAAAATATTTTAAAATTTTGTTGGTTTTCAAACCAAAAGAAACCTCACAATGTCCTTTACTATCATTCAAATTTTGTGACAGAAAACAAAATTTATTTATTTTCAAAATAAATCGTAATGCTAAGGTACCATTTACATGTCAAACATAATCTGTGATAAAATCTAAAGTAAATTCTGATTTATATTTAATACTTTACATTTAAACTTAATTTTTTTATTTTTATGTCAGATTTTGCTTCCGATTGTATGTGAAATATTTTATACATATACATATATGTATATGAAAATAATAATTTTATTAGTAAAATAACTATTTTTAGGCTATTACTACTTATTAAAATAATAATTTAATATATATGTAGTTAATATAAAATTAAAACAATATAAAAACTGATAGCACTGGCAGCTAGCGCATAATGTGTATAATTTAAATTATATTCAGTAAAAAATAATAAAAATAATAACAAAATTGTATATAAAAAAAAATTAAAATCAGTAAAAACTCAGATTCCGCCATATTGTATTTCAAAAATCTGATAAAAATCGCATAACGTTCCCTTTTTTGTATTAAAAAAAATCTGATGTTAATTTTCAGTAGATTCAAATTTAATCAGAAATTTTGTCTGAAGTGTAAATGGTACTTAAGGCAATTTTTATTAAAATTACTCTACTAGCTACTTCATTCATAGTTTAAATTTAAGTAACTGTTTTAAAAAAAAAAAATGTTTTAAATAAATATTTCATTGTTTTTAAAACTTTTTTTATTTTAATAATTTTTAATTTAATTATAGCAAATTTGAAAAATGATTTAAAAATTGAATTTAATTTAATATAGCATTGTTATGGATCGAAAAGTAGCATTAAGGACGATTTCCAAATGTTATAGTGTTTTCAAAACAAATTCCACACGGGACTGATTTCAGTTAAGAATAAATTGAAATATTTGGTCAATTAAAAATATATTCACAATAAATGCAATTTTTTTAATATTTTAAATAACTATTCAAAATAAATAAAAAAAAAATTATTATAAATAAATTATAAAACAAATTTAAATAACAAATTATTTATATTTTCAGATTAATTATATTCACGTCATAATTATACTATGAAATTATTTTGCTGTCATTGAATTTATTACCTGTCATATATGATAAATTTCTTCGAATGTATGACCATCGCCACCGTCACCAAAAAGATAAAGTTAGTTTATCTATTCAGCGATTGATTCTGATTGATTATTTAGCTGTCACAATCGACCGTGACGGCAAATGTGATCTTCCTTTAAATCTGAAGCCATAAGTAAGTCATAGCCATTTGAAAAATTAATACATAAAACATAATATTGTTTCCAATTTTGTTTCAACGGTATAGACTATATAGATCTTTGAATATAATGGAATGGTAAACAACTGTTCTAAAAATCATTTTTTGTCAAAATTTTTAACATTTGGGTAGGCCTGTTAAGCTTTAGTCAAAATTGATATCGGTTAAATGGGTTAGAATATTATTATAGAATAAAGAAATTTTAGCTAATAAATTAAGTTTAGAAAAATAAGAGTAGTTATACTATACCGTTAATGTGTATAAGAGAGTAAAATTATAATCTTTATACACCAATTTTTATATATATACCAAAATTGATATATCATTTGTATCGTAGAATGCGTAATTCTCTCAACAAATTTTTGTATAAGTACACATTTTTATATTAGTTTTTATGTTGCTTTTTATATCGGCTCGGCGATAATTATAGGCAACATGTCTTTGTTGTGAAGATGTTTTTTTAAATATTCTCCGATATTTATGGGAATTCTCTCAATATTTATCCCAATATTACGGTCATTCTCCCTATATTTTATTATTGTTTTTATATATCACACTTATGGAATTTTTGTATTTTCTGCCTATGCTCTAGTCTAACCATTCGACGATATATCAGCTAAATGAAAACCAGTCTTAATACATATTTTTATATGTCCCACCACTCTGGAAATATTCCATTTCTCCTTCTTTCTACTTCTTTATTTCTTTTCTTCAAAAAAATATACCCAGAAAGTTGGTGTTAGTCTTACTGATTGTCATATTAACCAAAGTGTGTCAATACAACCTTTGTAACTTATCATACTCGTTTTAAGCACTTTTACTACCGTACTTATACAAACGGTTCCCAAAAACGTTGACAGGTCAAATATGAACATTGGCTATAGCAATGTATCACCAGAGCGCATTACAATTTCTGTTATGCTTTGATCATCAGTGATATTTACAATGTCAGATGTTGTACTTCAAAGAAGGCAAATTTCGATATCACTAATAATCACAATACCTTGGAATGAAAATGTGGATGTTCACTATTTTTGTTCACTTCATTACATATTTTTGTTCAAGCATTATTATCTAGGTATATTATTACTTTCTTAATTTTAACAGCAGAAACCAATAACTATTTTATTTTGTAAAGAAAACATTAATTAATACCTATTAGTTATAATTATAAGTATATATAGTTACCGCGATATTCCCTCTTTTCATCGTCGCTACTGCGTCGCAAAAATTATACTCAGCCAATCTAGCTATCAATGATAATGTTGATATTGCACGCATTGAGATGACTCAACGAAATTTTTTTTGAATTAAGTACGCGCCTTTGCATAATCTGACTCTTTATTCTGACCCTCTAAATGGTGCTAGAATCCTTTAAATAGACCTTAAATCTCTTTAGCAGCTGTGCAAATTAAAAATTTATTTTTATAGAAAATCGAGCAATTTACGTTCAGTTGATTTTTTCATTCTTCTTAACCAGAGTAAATAATTGCGAAAAATTTGAGCCAGTTTGTAAGATGTTCGTAGAAACTGACTGCATCATATTTTTCATGTTTGATGAATTTTTTTTTTCAAAAATATTTTGTAAATATAAAAACTTAAGCCAAAGGGTATTTATTTGTTGGTATTAAAATTAAGTGAAATCTTACAGGTGACATTTAAAAATTTGTATTACAATTTATTTACACCATTGTTTTAAAATTTTCATTTATTAAATTCTTTATATTCAGCATCTCATTTTGAATCTATTTTATTCTCTAGGAATTATAATGTTAATTTTTTGTTATCTTAAAATTTAATTAATTTTGTATTAGTTTTGTGCGTATGAATTATGCAACACCCGTTTTTCTTTTGAGTGATTCTGGCATTTCTGGTGGTCGTGGTCGTGGCAGTCTAAAGAATACCTTAACGGCATCATAAATAAACCATTGTGCGGCAGTCAATGTACCAATCATGACAATCCTAGATCCCAAACCACCACATAGTCCGATCCAGCCCAATTGTTTAGCAACATCAAATGCTGTAACTCCTTTCATTTGATTTAATTTTGATACAACGGTATCAGCTGGATGTGATACAACGGCGCGAAATACACCAGCAATATAACCGGCAGCGAATGTCACAACCAATTGTTCACCTTTTGTGCAATCAGCTTTTGATTTTGGAACAAAATATTTGTGAAGAAGCTCTAAAGTTCTTTCGAAACATGGCAACTTCATCATTGTGTATGGAATTTGTTTCATCCATAATGGAAGTAACAAGCCCTTTGTAGAAAGCACTCATACCTTCTTGAGCTGTAATTTTTGGTATAGCTTCACGTAATGAATTAAGAAATCCAGCTGTTGTTTGAATTTTAACTTTAGCAGCTTTCATTGGTGATAGTGCAATATCGGCGAAGAATTCAGCTGAAGCTAAAGCAGCAAAATATAAAGATGTTCTAAACAAATAAGAGTTCTCTTCACCAATAGCATCAGCATAAAATAATTTGAATACTTCATAGAGACCAAATTTGCATAAGCCTTGCATTGAATAACCAATAAATGTTGGTTCCCAACCCTTTGATAAAACTTTAACACCATCTTCAGCTAAAGTAACTTTAAAACCATTTACAACTGATTTATATTTAGCTGGATCGACTTGCAATCTGCATTTTACTAAATCAAGCGGTACAACTATGGTATGTGTTGTACCACAAGAAAGAATGCCACCGAAACCACATAAAGCGAAATATTTTGTTGATCCAAATTCACATGAGTCTCCTTGTCGTGTTGGTGTTGCAACAGCTGCAATTACACGAGTTTGTGGTTCATTATTTTGAATCTCTGTAGTATCTGCTTCACAATGTACTGGAGTTAATAATGGATGTTGTTTAAAAGGAGAATTTTGTGCGGCATCAAATAATGAACTCAACGACATTTTTATAAATTAATATAAATATTTTTCTAATTTAAACTAATTAAAATTCTATTTCTATTTTATAATAAATGTTTTACGGGCACTGACTTATAAAAATGTAAGTGCTGGCAATTCAATTTATTCGTCGGATAAAAAGTCTATTACTTATTACCTCAAATTCATATTCACATTTCGCGATTATATCCTGTTATGATATAGATAGGGCATGTTATGATATTGCTACGATATAGTTATCATCGCCTGACCTGCTATGATTCTATGCAAGTTTCAAGCTAGCATAATTAACGAAAAAAAAACGGTTAATCCAATTTAGAAATTTTGGATATTTACTCAAAAATAACGTAAAATTTCTTATATTCACAAATCAATAATCAGTTTCATAATACCTTTATATTTAATTTTTAATTTTTTGCAATTTTCTTTCACTCAGGTATAAATGAAAATCTTTTCTAATTTTGTAATTTGTACGTGATACCGATTTAAGGATCTTAAACCTGATTACTAATTACTTTAAAATATCAAGATCCTTTTGTTTTTCTCTTTTATTATAAAATAAAGAAAATAATGTTTCCCTTTTTTTTATTTTGTAGGTACACTGGTTTATAGGGGTTTTCTTTTTTATTATTGCTTTTTTTAATTTTATTTTTCTATTTGTATCTGTCCGTGATTGAAAGTTAGGACGGACGGTATTTACATTATTTTTTTTTTTTTTAGTAGAACAGAAATGGATAATTTTTATTATCTATTTTATATTCTTAAAAACAAAATAAAATTAAAATTAAAATATAAAAAAAAAAAATGGTGAACATTAGTAAATTGTAGATATTGCATTGAACGTGATTATTTTCAAATGTTTTAAAAAGACATGCTTTTTAAATTAATAAAAAAAATGATAATGGATTTTGGAATTGATTTTAATTTCTTTAAATTCTATTTCCTAAACTTGAAATATAAAAAAAAAAAACAATTTAAGAAAGTTTATTTTATAATATTAAGTATATATAGGAAGCTTGGATTTGAACATTAAAAAGATAAAAAGATTCTGATTAAAAGTATCAAAAAAGTTTGTAAACGGCATTTTTTTTTTGTTTTTGTTGCAAAAAAGTTTTGTAAAATGTTTTATTTTTAATGGTTTACTTATTTAAAATATGCACATAAGTTAGAAACAAATACAATAATTTTATTTTACGACATATCTTTTGATTATTTCGGGACTAGTTAACTTTGAGTTTCAGAGAAAATAGTTCAGCTTCAGCTCAAATTCAATTTCAGTAATAATATATTTTTTTTTTAATTTTTGACATGAGTCACTGTTAATATTGTCTTATATTGTGGAACTACAATGAATTTTATGTAAAGGTTCAAATAAGCAGAACTGCACTGGCTATAGGTTTAATTTTAGAATTCGAATCGAGTTTAACTACTTAACAAAATGCAATATTTTTATTTTTTATTTGATAGTTAAAATAGAAAAAATAACTGTTAAAAATAGCTCAAAATTTTAGCTTTAATTTGATGTTAATTGCCATTCGATATTTAACTTAAGATGAAGTATTTATGATAATACTTAACAATTATTCAGTATCAACTTACTTGCTTGTAACAACAAATTTTCCTGTTTTCAATGAGTGTCATCTCAATACTACTTTAATAATTACAAAAAAATGTCAAATAAATGGTACCAAAAAATCAGTTTGGATATGTTTTTTTATTCAGTCGGAATATTTACAATTTTAATTGACTTTGAAAATTTTTCGGTCTTACGGATTTAGTTACGATAGGGTCAAATCTGTACATTCTTAAGTATAATCACTACCTAGTATATATTTAATTTTTATTAACTCGGGTCATTCTATATACATATATATATTTATTTTTACTCATAGAGAAAATTGCAACTATAACGGTAGTTTGATTGACACATCTAAGTTCCATACCATATTAATATTTAACACGTAACTACTCCAAAACTATTCCAATCACGCTTAAGACCTAAATGATTTTTAAAATCGGATAAAAAACCTGTTATTGCAATTAATTTTAAGTATATGTGCGGTTCTAATTTTAAAAAAACATCAAACTGATCAACTGCCATCAGACTTATTTGTAAGTAAATATATTATTTTGAACATTCGTCCCTTAGGTTCCATTTTTAATGAGACTCTTTATAAAATACTATCTGGCCAAAATGGGTCTATAAATTTAATATTATGAATTGAATATCTCTATAATATAAAAAAATTAAAGAAATAATTAATAAAAAACTAAAATTAAATGGTGTTACTTTTTTTTTTAACAAATAAAATGAATATAAATATGGATGTCTTACAAAATGCAGTATAAAAAGTTTTAATACAGTCTAAATATAGTTCTCCTACCGTTTAACACTTTTATTACCACTTCATTTTTTTACGCTCTTGACAGTAACTTATGTAGAAACACTTTTTCGTGCTTAATTAAGTACGGTACTGCAATTTTACACTACAATATCTACAACATTTCGAGTATTTATTAAACAAATTACTGGCTTATCTACTCATTAAATGTGGAAAACTACTACTATTGTCAGAAACTAAGCCTACTTAAGTAGAATAGTTTTAATTTTATTTAATTTGTTACCAGATTATAATATATAGTTAGAACCACTTTCCGAACAACAAGGCAGGTACTACAGGGATTATAAAGAGATATGTTATCGAACTTTATGGGAAATACACAACACAAGTTGGCAAAATGAAACCCTCACCAACAAACTAAGGCACATTAAAAGAAATGTATCCAGATGGAATAGTTTAGACCACGGCCAGTAGGAAAATCGCTGTTGTTTTGACTAGACTCCGAATAGGACACACACAATACACCCACAGCTATCTCTTTCATGGACCCCAAAACGCACAGCCAACATGTCACTGTGTTCCAGATACCCCAATCAATATACAGCACATATTTGAGGCTTGCCCTTTATACACTGATGTAAGAGCCAGGCTTGGAATCACGGGACTTGATATACTCACACAGGGTACTATAGAAGCAACAACTAATATCATGGCATTCCTTAGAGAAACTGACATTTTCAATAAAATATAATAAAATTCAATAAAAACCAATAACAAAAAAATTTAATTTTTCTAATATAATATAAACTAGGCTAAAATCAAGATTATAAACTTAAAGAGAAAAAAAATTAATTTGAAATTAAAAAACAAAAAAAAGACACAAAAAAAAAGTAAATCAAAAATCTAAATTTAAAACAACATTATGTAAAAAAAATAATAACGAAATAAACAAAAGATAATTATGTAAAAAACTTTAAAAAATGAGGGCTTGACAAAACCCACGTGGTTGATAAGCCCATAATAAAGATCTTATAAATAAATAAATAATATATAGTTACTTCATTGTAAAATACATAATAAAACTTTTGCTACATTTTGGATACCATTTTGACAATATAAATACACACATAGGTAGCGTTCAGTGAAATTAACCTTTGGATCTGAAATCCACAGATCCATGGATCTGTTTACTGAACAGTGTGGTAAATGTACCGGTTAATGTATCGCGGTTAATGAAAATGGATCTGAAAAAATTCTAGATACATTTCATGGATCTAACTTTTTATATGTAAAAACAACAACAACAATTTTTATGTTGAGTGTTGTGACATCTACCGTAAGAAAAATTAAATGTTTATATTTTTTATGAAAGTTGTTAAATTTAAATCGCCATTATTTTTTTAATTAGTGTGAAATTTAAATTCTTAAGGAAGATTTATGTACATAAAACTTAAATTTAAAGAGTTATAAAAAATAAATTATATGTATGATAATTCAAATTTAATTTATTTTTAAAAGTACTCATTACATTTTCCGGTGATGGCGCTAGTATTGCGGTACAAATTTGTGGTGAATTGCGTTCACTGACCAGATATATGTTACATGGATCCAAAATGGATTCCAGATCTACCGGTTAATGCTACTGAACGAACCCATGTATATATTTTGACGTTTAAATTATAGTTTTGTATTTTTGTAATACAAATCGATAATAATCTGACTTTTTGTTTTTCTTTCGTTACATGAAAATTAATATTGCCAGATCTTCACAGGTCAGAACATAATCGCGACGGAAAAATATATTTTGTTAACATATTTTGCTACAATAAATAATACGAAAACATATGCTACCTATAATTTAATTAGTTTTGGTGACTTTATATATGACTTTTATACAAAATGTAGTCTAAATTGTTTCCCTACACACTTCACGCTCTTATTTTTTGTTTCCACTCCAAATTTAAAACATTTTGGAATAGTATGCATAATCAAAAGCTTTTGATATACATTTTGTAAGACGCTACATAATTTATTACTGAATTTCTAAATCAAAGATAGTTTTTACTATAATTTTCACGTCTAGTATTGGTTTTTGGTTTTACCTAGTGAGTATTTGACTTGGTTTTTATAACTCACATATTGATTTCTATCTATAATGAGTTCATATTGAATTTCTAAGAGTTTATACACAATTTTAAATATATACATATAGTTACAAATTATAACTTAAAGCTGTATAGTTTCCTCCAATATTACAATATCTATACTGATGAGTTTCAGTAGCGTTGGTGAACGAGAATTTCTTTTAATTTAAAAAAAATTAAACTTAAAAATTATTTTAATTTATTTTCAAATCATAATCAGGTTTTCGTATCAAATTTGATTTCATATGAAAACTATTTTAATAAATAAAACCGAAAGTAGACCTATTTGTTTTATTCAAGTCAACTCAACTCTATATTAATTTTTATTTTCATAGAAAATGTAAATAAAAATCACAAAATGAATTTGGTAGTATAAACGTGGTTAGCCTGGACCTCCACTACTACAATATCGATACTGATCGTTTGTAGCACTGAATTTTGTTTACATAATCTTAGACATACTTTCAAAATATTCTTTGTAATTTACTTAGAACGTATACTGCTAAAGCAAATCAAATTTTGTGTGTCATATTTAAGCCCCAATACAAAAATAAGCAATTCTATAGGATAAAAACATTTTGCAACTTAATTACTAGATGATTAACGCTAGGTTCTATTATCATTATTTTTGGTTTTGCAAGTTAATTATCGTTTCATCATTAACGTTACCGGCGTATTCAATTAAATATGTGTGAAATTTTTTTATTTTTTTATTATACTTGTGTGAATTATTTGTTTTTCTTTTTTCCTTTTTTTGAATATTTACAGAAATTTACACTTTTCTTTATCAGTAAATTCTGAGTATTTTTAAGTCTTTATTTTGTCACCTTAATAAAAAACAAAGTGATTTCTGAAATGTCAAGTTCAAAATTTCCACAAATATGTCAAATTTTATACGATATACGATACGACTGATAAAGGCCCAAATAGACGGCGTAAGTAACATTTTATGTTCGCGTAACAGATTTTTACGTGTGCACTAATGTTTTCGTGTTAACGCGTAACATGGTCGCCAAAATATCAAAAATGTTTTGATATTTTGACGAACATTTGCATTAGGGCGAACATGTCCGCGTAGCATTTGCATTTTAAATATAAAATGTCAGCCATAAAGTGAAGGTTGACGGTGAAAGAACTATGAAAAAAAAATGTAAATATAAGTATAGTCACTAAGAGTTGGTTTTTATGTTATTTTGGAGAAAAGTTCTAGATTGACTTTGTAGAACTGCGGAAACAAGAACCGCTAAAATAATTACCGCGAAGACCTTTCTATCTATTTTGAATCATAAATAAAAACTGAAGTTCGACCGATAATTTTTAGGTGTGTGGTAAAAATTAAATGTTCGCGTGATATGAATGTTACTATTTGGGTGTTAGCGAACATAAAATGAACGATTTTAGAATCGAAAATTGAATAAAAAATTATACTCAAATAATAGAAATTAATAAAATTTTTACTTTTCAGTTTGTTTATAGTTTTACATTTTTAAATAAAATCGTAGTTGTATAAGTATTGCATTATCTAATGATGAGTACCAGTTGCTAAGCTCGAAACAGATTTTGTTAACGAAATTGTTGTTAGAAGAAACAATTCCTTGAATAATTGTAATCAAATGAGTTTTAAAAAAAATGTTTGTATGCTTATGCAGTTCAGGATGACGATTCGTCAAAGAAGTACCTAAGGGTCAATAGAGGTCTATTTTTGGATAAACCATGATTTTGACTTAGCTTTAAAATGCAGCTTTAAATATCGTAAATATCGTATTACAATTTCAATTAAAAATTTACGATATCTAGTTACACTACTTTTTATAGAATAACTTGTACCGAATTTTGCTTTAGCTTTATGTACCGTAATATCCGAAATATTTCAAATTCGAATCCAATATATTTACGATATTTAGTTACACTATTTTTTATAGAATAACTTATCAGTTTTATTTGTCAGAAGATATGTCTTTAAAATCCATTTCAGAACATACATACATGGTTTCCGGTTCAAATCAAGCAAAGCAGTCTATAACCAAAACACTTCTAATCCATTTCTAATACCTAGAAATAAATACACGACAAATAACGGTTTTACAGACTTCCATGTGACTTTTCAAATATTTATTAACCTCAAATCACCTTCTATTCTGACAGTTCTCTCCACTTTTAATTTCAAAGAACACCTTAGTTTTCTTTTATAAAATTAAAAAACAAAAATTAGAAGAAAAAAGTGTTAGTTGGCAATAAGAAGACATCACATCAAATTGAAACGGAAATCAATTTTTTTTTTAACATATTTTGTTTTTTTCGTAATTTTTGCCACCTTTTCATTTAACACAATTTAATTTACCTATACAATAAAATGTCTTATCATTAAATTTTTTTCGTAAGTGTAGATTACAGTTAACTTTAATACACACAAAAAATCTGTTTATGTATTAATTTTGAAAAAAAAAAAAAAAAATAAGGTAAATAAGTGTAGCTATCTACGATATTAAATGATTCATCGATCATAAAAACCGAATGTAGATTGTAGAGTCCATGATTGTATTGGATTCGTTTAGGTTGAATAAACATGAAAATAATCTTGACGACTGCTGAATATCTACACAGTCAAATACAGTTAAATTTTATTCGATTCTCGGTTGATTATGTAGTCAATTCACATGTGATTATGTAGAAAAAAATAAATATTTTGTAAGTGTATAGATTGAATTAATATCAGAATTTAGAGTTTTAGATATTATAAGTAGGTATCGTCGATTGTGTTATTATTATTATAAATAAGTAACCGGCATTTTCGTTTCATTTTGATTTTTATTTTTAGCTTCCCATATTGATTTTCAATTACAACATGTGATTGCCCTCTTTTTCTGCTGTTTTTTGTTTTCTTAATGTCGCCTTTCTTTTAAATTTTGTCTGTAATAAATTTATTGATATTTTCTTTCAAATTTGTAAACTATATTTAAATTTTAGAATATTTTTGAAATTTATGAAAACTTTCGATTATGGTTTTTGTTCTGAAAATTGAATAGGTACTTATTGAAAAGCTTTTATACTAAATTAAACCTCTTTAGTTTGTTTTTATTTTTGAATGATTTAATCAAGCGTTTGTTCTTTTGACACGTATTGTAATGTTGTAACGATTTGTCATAACCAATTGTAGTGTTTTGTTAAGAACTAGATTTTTTTAAATTCCGTTAGAAGCTCCAAATCAATACTCTTCAGTTTAATAATACTATTTTGATTTCCATTACCCCCATAAAACCCCAGGTCTTGTCTAAACTATTTACTTCAAGATCAGTTACCAGCTTATAATGTATATTTAATAAGCCGTAAATAAGCCGATATCTAAAGTTTACAAATAAATAGAGCTTACAAATAATTTTATTGTAATTTTAATTGTAATAAATGTTAATATAAATAATGTGAAAATATCAACTTCTGAAACATAAATATATGAAATTCGTTATACTAAACTCTAAATTTATGTAAGTTATCAATCTGATGATGATGTTTCATATCTAGAATCATCTAGAATTGATTCAGGTATAGTATACCTGTTCTTAGTAGGCAATTGTGCAATGATTCTACTTAATGATCACATCCAGATATATACAACGTAGCTTTGAACTTTACATTGTTCGATTCCTGGACACTCCAATATACAAAACGGATGGACTGGCTATAGAAGAGTCTGAAATGAATCCCAACTCAGAATTCACATAATATGTAAGTATCCATATAGCTATAAGAGAAGTTTATAAGAAAACAGGTGAACTCTCACTGGCATAGCATTAGGCTCGGTAAAACTTGCAGGGAGCTATGGACATAAGTTGATAAAGGGAAAACTAAAAAATTGCTTCAGCTTAATAACAAAACAATTAGAAGAATATCAGGCATTTTATATGAAACCGCCGAGGTCTGCAGGAAATAATACGCTCAAGAGCGGTTAGGAGAACATATATTTAACGCTGGGTGGCGCAGTAGGTAGAGCGCCTGCCTTTCAACCGAAAGGTCCTAGGTTCGATTCCCGACGAAGGAAAAAAAAAATGGGGTCGCTATGGATTCACACATGGATTAGTGTCGTGACCGCGAATGATTTCCGTGACTGTCAGCCCCTTTTAAATTTACTAATTAATGCATAAAATGCACTTATGAAACAAACTTAATGTATATTTTATTCATGATTTATGTAAGTCTGTTTTTTTTCGTGTTAATTACCTAAGGTTATGGAATGTACATCGCATAGTTATATTTGCATGGTCTTGACAACTAACCACCACACACTAAATTTTCTTTTTGAATTTGTAGTATGTTAATTAATTTAAATCTATGAAACTAGCTTTATTGCAGATTCAATTCGCCTTCATACTAGAATAATTCCATTTGTATTACAAACTACTTATTTCATAAAAGGCTTCTAAAAACATAATTTTTAGGTCTTAACTATAATAGTTAAGCTTAAAACTTAATCGAATAACATATAGGGAATAAAATAATATTAATATTTCACAATAATATTATTAAATGCCCCAAATTTTAGTTTATATCATTATATCCTGCTGCCACTCGTATTGTTTTAATAAAAACATATACCAACACAATAATAAATTCCAGAACTTAAAATTGAAGTCTTTAAAGTATAAAATGTTTTCTTTACTACTTGTATATCAAAATTTAGTTCTATTCTACCAAAAAAAATTTTAAAAACTTTCTTATCACTGTCAATGACCGTTCTTCTATTTATTTATATCCACAGCACATCTACAATATTCATTTTAAATAATACAACAACGTATATATACATTATTTCTACATCAAATTATAATGAAAACCAGCAAAAATATAATTTTAAAAATTTTATATTTCAATTCCAAAATAAATAAAAATAAACTGGTGCAAATTTTTTTTATTTTACCAAAAACCAACAACAACAACATTGCAAAACATGAATAGTAAACCACTATATTTGATAGTAAAGAAACTAACAACAAGACCCATCATATTATAACTATATGAGAACAGTATTTTAAAGTTACTACCATCATAAAGGCATTGGAGAATTTAAAAACAAAAAGGATATAAAAAAATAAAAAATTTCTAATTCTTGCATAGTCAGGATTCAACATTTAAAATATGAAATAAAATTTATCAAGCCTTAATCATAAAACAACGTAGGTTCTGCAATCTTTTTAAGATGTTTCTGTTAATCAGCAGATGAAGTCAAGGTAGTTGTTTTCTTATTCTGGAGTTATGTGTAATGATAATTTAATAATTCTAAACAATTCCAAATTAAATGATTCGATTTATGTGTACGTACATTACGTATACGTACGTATTTATGTATTATATGTAAATTGATTAAGCATTATAAGGAAAAATGTAGTAGTGGGATCAAAATATTGTGAGAAAAAAGTAATTGATAACAAATGCCCAACTAGGAAAAAAGCAATATCAGCATTACAGTCGCTGAATGGCGCAATCTGTATAGATTCTCTCTTTCAACAGAAAAATCCTAAGTTCGATTCTCTACAAAAGCAAAAAAAAATGCTTTATGGCTAACTTTTCCACATTTAAAATTATAGTAGATATATTTAAAGAAAAAACTGTTTTATAGCAGTTAGGGTGTTCAAAGCCCATAGATTTGGAATTATTTAAAAAAAAAACAGTTGTTTGACGATATTCATATTAAATAAAGTCAATTTAACGGCCTGTTTTTGTTGGCCCTATATTAATAACTGTTTCGCAAAATTAACATGCTTTTTTGTCAAATATAGTTAGCTACTACCACTTTTTTTCAGTGAAGATTTATCTTGGGTTTTGAGTTTTCCATACAAATATTAGCAGTTTTCCAACAATTAAAGTAAACAACTACCTACTCTATAATTATAAGATTTGAATATATTTTGGAGGAAATTGAAATTTTGCAAATTTTGGTTACAATTTCACAAAATTGATATTAATTAAAACTATTTAAAATTTAACTAAGAAAATGATTTTAATTAAATAAGAGTTCCTTGATACATAAACTACACTCCCAAATTAAAAAAAAAAAACAAAAATTATGAGTCACTCCAAATGAGTTATTCAAAAAAATTTCAATACTCATAACAAATAAAAAATGATTAAAAGATTAAAACTAATTTATTTATACTAAATATTTCTGCAATAAGCTTGTCAATCAATTCATCATGTAATGTGTAAATAAATTAAAGCCTTTTTGAATTCAAAAACGCTTTAATTTCGGGAAAGTCTAATTACTGCAAAAATAGTTTCACTTTAAACTAGGTATATAGTTAGTAGTTATTGTACTAAAAACATTTTAATACAGCGGAAATGATACAGAAGAAAACTTATTCATTATCTTTTAACACTCAATACAATTCCAGGAAGTATTGTATTTCAATGAATGTCGCTCTCATGTCGTCCAAGACATGTTGAAGATGATATTTACAAAAATTTACAATTTCGAAGAAAACAACCACTTAAACAATACACATAACTTTATCTGGAATTCTGACATTCTTCATCGCAAATCAATGCCAGTATTAAAATTATATTGGGGGTTTTAAAACCCCACTGGCATTTCCACCCGGCAAAACCACCATTACATTAAATAGTATTTTATAGCAAGCAGATGTTGCTCGATTTTAATATGTGTGATTATCTGATTACGTGCGACTTCTTCAATCTAATAGTGGAATGTGTGGTACGAAGAGCGGAAGTAAGCACGGCCGACACAATATTTTTCAACAGATATGTTCAACTAATAGAGTATGGGTCTCAAAGTATAAATGAGGAAAATAAAAAAAATATATGTTGTCTACAAATAGAAAGACATCATATCGGCCAAAACATCACTCTCGGCTAATAAAATTTGTCACAACGTTGATGAGTTAGGCACAAAACCTATATGGTATATTGCCCACCTAAGTAAGTATATATGTAAGTAAGATCTCAGTCAGTTTCATAATTTTATATAATCAACCATTTAAGCCCGTCCTGATTAACTATATATTAAGAAATTAAATATTGTTTTATGCGTGCGTAGTAAATTAATATTAAATGATACCGCGATGAGTACTGACTTAAATGTCAATTTAGATTTTGTTTTTTTTATATAATTCCAAGTCTATGGGATGAACACTCCAACTGCTTTTACAAAGAGACTTAAAATACAATAGCTTTTTCTGTAGAATTTTTGTGGAATTTTTGTGGTCTTCATAATAGCATAGTTCCATTTAAATTTTCATGATGACCAAAACTTTCAACTATTTATCATTTATTTTATCCCAATGATAAAGGGTACTGGACCAGGTCGAAAAATCCAGAAAGCATTTTTTGCCTTCTTCGGGAATCGAACCTGGGACCTTTTGTTTAAAAAGCAGGCGCTCTACCTACTGCACCACCCAGCACCCAGATACAATTTATATGTAAAATTAATGACTTAAGTAGCAAAAAAAAAAATATTTAGATAATTGACTTCATTATTTTTGTCCTAAAGCCATACAATTATTTCCCTATATGTGACTATAGCTCTCCTACGTATACTTTTATATTATGTAATATTCTATAAGTAATTGGTTATTTGTTTGTGTTGCTTCTATCTTGCATTAATCAATGTTTAAAAATTGAAATTATGTTTGAAAAATTTTCCTGAGTTAGAGAACCACACTTTTTTCGTCAGGTTTAAAAGATTTAAATACAACTTTTTTCATTTTAATCAGGCTTAAAAGATTTTCCTGGGTTCGTTCTTTGTACTGTGAAAATATTACTGAAATTGTACTGAAAATGTCAATTGTACTGAAAAAATTACACAAACATTGCACAAAAAACAACATGTATCCTGTGATACCATGTATATACACTGGTAAAGAACATCTTCAGATTGGTAATGTTAAAGAATAAATTTGAATGTCCAGTTTTGTATTTGATACTAATGATATGTAAGCTGTTCATGTTCTAAAGCCCATAAACTCATTCGAATTTGATTAGTACTGGAATTTAATTACAAACAGTCTGTTTTAAGAACTACTTAAGAAGTAATTTTAGTTATTAACAGTTTGAGTACAAACTGTATTTGTTCAAAGTAAAATTTTAAAATTTTTATCATATAACGTTAAATTTAAAAGTTGTTGCGAAAAAGCTGGTCCCAACCATATTAAATGTTTTTATATAATTTAAACTTTAATATATAAAAACGAAAATAAAAACAAAAAAATCCCAAAACAAAATGGCGCCATTCCAATTTTTCAGTTTTTTTTTTTGTTTTTTAAATAAAACTTTAAGATAAAACAAAAATAAAGCAAACAGAAACAAAAAACGGTAAAAATAAATTTTATGTTCTGAACAGTTTTCCAATTTTAAGAAATAAAAGAAAATAAAATTGTTTCAATTGAAAATGCAGTCATTCAACTATCTACCATTCACATCAGCTCCATACGCTTTAACTGTTTTCTTTTTACAGTTTTTATTTTAATTTTTTCTTATATCTTTTTTATTTTTCTTGTTTTTTTTTTTTTGTTTTGTATGTAATTTTTTTTCATTTTATTTTTTTTAAGGATAATAACGAGGATGGAAATTGTTTTTATACAATGGCGACAAAGTAAATATGATACTCACAACATTTTTATTTTTTTTTCTTCTGATTTTTGTATGCACTTCATTATGACATTGTCAGGATAATAAATTAACAAAATGTCGGATACTTGACTCTGTACATTATAAAACAAAAAAAGACTAATTCTATATGAATTACTTGATTGAAAAGTTCGAAATAGTATTTTATTGTGTATAAAAATCTATGATATTCCATTTTACATCGAAATAAAACGACACTAATGTAAGGAAATTGTAAAAATTTAAATATAGGTAAATAATCACTTTTTTACGTTATATTGGTTTCATAATTTTGTATTTCACACCTAATTACTATTTCTTATTACGTTTTTAAAAGTGAATATGATTTTTTAATGTATTATATACTTTGTACGAATGACTTGAGAAATGAATAAATATAAATAAATAAAATAAAAATAGACAAACAACTAGTTAGTTATATCTTAACAACTCTTCATAAGCTTAAAATAAAACTTAAGGTCTCATACAAAGTAAACAAAAACTTTCTTATCACCTCTTGCAGATTATTTCTATAAGACCTAAGTACTAACTACATACAACTAAAATTCGAATAATTTCGATATGAAGTTATATATGTATATTAATTTGCATTAAAATAAATTTATAATAAAAAATACCGTTATATCTAATTTAAAATATTCTAAACTAATAATTGTTTTCCTAACTTCAAAACTGCATAAATACCGCATTACTACAAAATTTTAAAACTTCAATATGTTTATATGCACAAAATGTCTACACAGTAATGCGCTAAATATAATAACATAGAACTACATTGTCATTTCATATTTGTCATTTCCGTGTATGGAAAATTCAATTGAATCTGACAATTCGTTAAAATATCGTTAAACATAGAATTCTTATGTTAAATTCCATTCAAACCGAATTCGAGATATTTAATTTATTTTTGTTGTTGTTTTTCTAAGAAATATTTTCTTATATTGTTATGTTATTTTTGATCGACATATTCTTTGACAAATATCTATGTCAATTTCGTTAGGTAATTTGACATTAATGTAGTTTTATGTCATTGTGCATTATAACTTCAATAATATTCGTCATGCCCATACAATCTCCATAAATCGAGTGCTTCATGTAGTTACAGAATAATATTTCTATCAGTTCAGGTATTAGATTTTCAGGCAGATGTTTTGCACTGTCAAAGTATTTCATAACGGTAAATATATTAATTTTATTTTTGACAGTAAAAATATATTTAATTTAACGATAGTACAAATTTTAGAAGCAAAATAATATTAAAAACTGTAAAACAAATAAACATTTTTAAAAAAGTTAAACATAGCAAAAAGGAAAATTGATGAAATTCAAAAATTTTCCAATTGACAGAAAAATATTCGAAGAATAATATTTTTTAATAATTTATATTTAAATCTCATTTTGTAGTTAGTATCTAGTATTTACACATTTTATATGCAATGTCCATAGATATCATACGTATCTGAAGTCAGCTTTTATAACAACATCAATTTATAATTTTCAGAACTAATATTTAAATTGTCACCACTGTACAATATTAACTCATATATTCTGATTCTTAATACTGATTCTTAGATACTACAATATGATGTATCCTGTTATTGTATAATGTTTTCTTCGTAGTCAATCATATTTAGTAGAAATTACAAAAACAAAAAAAAATAACAAAAATTCGTATTCGCTGAATTCTTACATTTGTTACTCCAACTCACATACATGCATACATACTTACTTGATTCCTTTTCAATTCAATAAAATATCTTGGAAATGGATACACATTCTACTTAAATGAGGAAAATAATGTATATATATATATATATATATGTACCAGATATATTAGAAACATATAACTATATACTATCTATGTACATATTAAAACATATATACTATCTATGTACATATATATGTACATTTAAACTAACATATTTCTTTTGAATAGATATGTGAGTGCAGTAAAATAATATCGTTTTTCATTTAAATGTAATTTACATTTTTTTAATAAAATTTTAAAAATACATGAAATAAATTGGAAACATTTTCCATTTGATCCATTAAAATAACAATAAATTTTTATATTTGAACAATTATTATTGCTAAATTTCCTATTATAAAATAGATTACGTAATTGAATTGGCCTAAAGGTGTACTTCAGTTATAAATCTGTATTTTTTTACTATAATTAAATAAACTAACTGATTTTTTTTATATGAACCTTGATACGAAATAACCTAACTATAAGAGTTATCAATTCTTAAAGCCTCTTCCGTTTTTTAAAAAACGTGCATTCTTGTGATTGTCAGCTCTAACAATGTTCAAACGTTTTGGTGGTCGTTATCATAGTCGAATACCAATCACGCATATCTGATTTTATCTTTTTACTTATTATACTATTGTCAGACTAATGCTCAGAGTATTAGATCATTAGACGTCAATTAATAGACGAAAACTTTCTACATTGATTGTGCAATATAACATCATATGGAGTGGAGTTTGTAAACACCGACATCAGTCAATTAAAAAAAATTATTAGTAAAATAAACTAAACCAGATAACTATAAATGGTGTTATTAAAGAATTAAACCTATTTGTTCTACCCCATAGCTCATGATGAGTTTTACGCAATTTTTATATATTTTAGACTTACTGGTTGTATGCCTGTGTTTGTGTCATCAAACATCAACATCATCAGTCTGTTTTTAGGTTTTTAGATGCTGTGACATCGGCTCCTAGGTACTTTAAGTGCATTTTTTGGTCGGTTTGCTTGTTATATAACTAGTTTTCATTGAATTTGAATTTTTTTAACTATTCAATTATTTTTCTCCGGACAATTTCGATGATGTTCTAAGTTATACTGTTCTGTATGTTCACGAAAATAACTGGGTCATCTGCATAACAGAGTATTTTGATATATTTTAACCTCTTTGCTTTTCCGGACAATTAAATTTTTAAGTTTTACAGAGTAGATTAAATAAAGTAAAACTAACTAATATTGTTCCCAAATTCCAATTTTAGCCTCGTGATGTTTGGATTAAGACCGAATCATATAATTAAACTTTATGGTAAATCTTGTTGAAAGCAACTTTGAAATGCCTACTACTATGATCAAGTGAAAAAAAATTCAATCTAAAGAATTTGAATATACTTTTCTATACATAGGTAGATGATTCATAGATGATAGGTTCCGAATTATTATACAGAACCATTTATCAATCATAAAGAATACCTATTGCTTTTAATGAACAAATTTCAACAAATTACAATATTTCATGTGTAGTTTGAACAAGTACGGTACAAATACCGGAACCATTTCACAAATATTTAAAATGAGACGTTGCGAAACTAAATATTTTTTTTTTTAAATTTTAATTTTGATTTAGAAATTCAATTCAAAATTTCACCCCATGTATAAGTCAAGTCAAATCATTTTAACATACAAAAATTTTAATTTATTAAATTGGCAGAACAACACCGCCCATTTAAATTTAATTTTTTTTTAAATAAATTATTACTACGTAAGAGGTTGTTGTTTAAGATAAATTAATAAAAGACATAGTGTCCACGATAAATTGAAATTCATAACGAAATATTGAACACAATTTTTTACCAAAATTCCTCGAATTTCCGTAAAATTTTTTTTCGAGGAGGGAAACTTTTCCTTGAGGAGCAGGTGAATACTACCCACTTATTTTTAAACTTTGAAGCTTTATCGGAATCGTTGTAATTTCGTTATTTTTGGCTTAACATGATAATATGCAATTTAAGAAATGACACTCGACATTTTAAATCAGAAATTTGGGAAACTTTAAAAAATATTCTAATCTAACTACAACTAAAAATAATGTCCCAGTCTTACCAAAATTATTTAGAACCATCCAAATCCTAGCAAAACTCCAAAAATAGAATAAATTAAATTTTGACAACCCCAATTCTATTACAACAACCGTAGCTTATTTTTTTCCTACAACGGAATAATACAATATCCAAATTTTCAAATCGATTTGGGGAACTTGGAATTAAAATCGAATTTAGATCTAAACATATACGAAATCGAATTTAATCCTAAACTAATTTTTAACCTTATCGCCTGAATTGTTCATTATTTCAAATTGATAATAGAAAGCGCAATTTTTGCTTATTTCTCACTTTATATTTTTCCAGCTCCGACAAAAGGATTCATTTATTTTGTTTTTATGTTTTTCTTCCGCTTTATTCAATTTTCTTTTTTTTTTAAGTTTCCGTAACATAAAATTCACTTAAATAAAAAATTAATTTTCTACAAATACATTTTAAATTTAAATAATTTATTGTCAAATTTATTAGACAATTTTTGCTTTTTTATATTTATTGGCCTGATTTTTATGTTCTATTTCATATGTACTCATCTACCGCATTTTTTTTTTTTTAGCTTTTTTTTTTTTTGTAAAAAGCTTAAATTATTTAAAATGAAATAAAATCAGTCAATCATTCAATCAATCAATATTAAATAAAAGAGAAAAAAACATTTTTTTGAATGCACATGGGATCGTTAAATTATTTAATATTTGAATTAGGATGAATAGCTCGTTGAATTCTGAATAAAATCGAAAGCGAATCTAAACTTTAAAACAGTCTAGTTTAATATCGATTTATTAAAAATTTGTAAATCATCCCCCAAAAGTTCGAAATATGTCAAAAAATATATCATTCTAGCACTACCAAGATTATAGACGGTTTTGCATATATCTAGATATAATTACAACGTTGAGGTTAAACTGACTAATACCAAAATTGTACTAGAATAATAAATATTTCACTATGCAATCTAACGATGGTACAAGTACAAGTTAAAATCCCATATATTATAAAATTTGTCTATTCTGCTTTCTGGAATGTCGTTAAAAAGACCAAGTATAGGTAGAGAATATCAGCAATGGAATACAACTACTTCGAGAAAAAATTTAAGTAATGAACTGAAGCTAAACTTGGAAATCACAATTGGCCTGTGCTAAATTCCCTATGTAACCCTATGCTCCCAAGGAGAGAAAATAAAATCATGATTTATCGTAGAAAGATAAAAAAAAAAAAAAAATGATTTTTAAAAAAATTAATGGTTAGATTTTTTTTATATTAAGTAGGCCAAAATAATGGGATAAGCACCCTAACTGCATTCACAGAATTTAAGTAATGTTCAAGAACTAAAAACAAGGATAGAGCAAGGAAATAAACAAAATATTAATATAGAATAGATATTTATTCACCCGTCTCTTGAAAACTTCTAAGTCGAAACTTCAAGTCGAAGCCGAATGTATTTCTTATACCGGGTGTTCCAGAATAGAATCCGAATTTGCATAAAAAAGTACCCCTTTCCATTTGGAAACCTCGATTTAGGCCAATTTCGGCGATTTTTGGTCTTAAAAAACCGATTTTCCATCCTTTCCGGAAGTTGAAAATACCACCAATCGATAGAGCACTCTCGATTTCCTTCCCTTCTTAAAAAACTGATACGCAAGCTCTGGAGCACCCGATATATTGGTAGGAGGTTAGAAGATGTAAGGAATACTTCCACTTCTGTTCAAAAATCCTAAACATTTCGCAGGATTCTTCGCGACAAAAAAATGTGATCGTGTCATGAAATTTTGCTGTTTATTTCCATTTCAAGAATTCTTAGAGCTTGAAAGTTTTCGATATTTACAATCCGAATAGACTATTTGGTATTAATGGGTTTTGCTTTGTTGATATGAGGCAACTGTGGGTTTTTGAATCATTAAATTTTATCCTATTTACACTTCCCCAGTGATGCATTTTTTGAAGGTCGCTATTTAGAGAACAATATATGTTATTTTGTTCTCTGCGAACTGAAGTCAGGGTACTATCTGAATACAAAGAACCAAGGGTACTATCATCAGCAAAGCTGTGAATGTGGTTTGAATCCACGTATTGAGAATGTTTCCCACGTAAATCCACGTATTGAGAATGTTTCCCAGTTCAATTGATTCTAGTTTTTTCTTTCAATTATGAAACATTTCAGACGCGATCAAAAGCTTTGGATATATCTCAGGCTATAGTTTTGGCTTCACCGTAGACTTGATGTTAATCTGAAATTTTGAGACTGGTCTTATTTGATGTATATAAGTGCAATTTTTATTCGTCATTTCATCCCATATGCAGTCTCTTAGGGGCTTTGAAAAAGTACACCTTTCAAGTGTAACAAAATTGTCTTTTAAATTATCGATAAGTATTCTCGGGTGCCAATTGTCAAATTCCTGGGTCCTAAATCATTATTTCGAACACAAAAGCTTATCACGATTTAGTCTATATTATTAATTTGTACATATATAATGTTAAGCTTATAATAACAGAAAGTATATACACTTTGATTTTAGTCATAAGACCCAGTAGCGATATACATATATATATATATTATATATTATACATATACATTGTTATTAGACCGAATCTCATAGTTTGACAGTTAATTGGGTAAAAAAAACGTTAGTACTATCAGATACACACGATTGGTGATATATTTTTGTTTTCATAATTGTGTATGGCAATATTCCAGAAGCTGTTGGTGACACATTTTCAATAATAATCAAAATAAAAAATTAATTATCGGAAAAAGGGTGCCAAATCATTTGGTGTTGAGCATTTATGTTCAGTAAAATAAAATAAATAAATAAATACAAAACAAGTTTTGTTTTTAACTGCAGTTCGAATTCGAAATCAAAAACCTGAACTTAATTTAAATATTTTCCAAATTTTTTGAACAAATAATGATAATATTATTTTATTAGACTAAATTAATTCCAAATAATTAATAATTAAATTATAATTTAAATTTTGAATAATTTATCAGTCATATGCCATCGGCTTATTAATAAAATAATTTATACTCAATGCCACAAATTATTTAATTTGAATATTTAATTCTATATTATTATTTCCATTTTAAAATTATTTAAAAAACCATATTCATATAAAAAAAAAAATTTTATCAATTGTAATTTTAAAATCCTATAAATTAAAAAGTCGGTAGCTTATTGCCATATTAAAATCTTTAAAAGAAAAACAACAACTCTCAAATAATATCAATAAATATCTAAATATATTCAATCAGTCATTAATTTTGAAATAAAATTTGAAATTTTCTAATACTCGTAATTAACTTTTTGAAACAAAAACAAAATAAAATAAAATTATTTCTCTAAAATTTAACTGACAATGTACATTAGATAGAATTTTAATAATTAAATTAGAATAACAATAACTATTTTTAATCAAACTACTAATTTTAACTGAGTTAATATTAAATTGTATAACAGAGTGTGTATATGTATATATATATATATATATACACAAAATCCAAATTGCAAGAATTTTTAATTAATTTTTCTTTGATATCTTGTCAAATGATTTATTCTGCAAATGAAATATTTAAATTTTTCAAAATCAATAAATGATGTTTTTGCTAACTCTATTTTATTTTCAACCTCTTCCTACCTTTACCTCTTTTTCCATCTTCTCTTTCATATATCATTTAACTTTATTTTCATTTTCAAAATAATCAATAATTTTTACAACATAATACAATACATGCATATGAATAAATCTTTATTGAAATGTAACAAAAACAAAAATATATAATAAAGTTGTTCTATGTTAACTCAAGATGCCAACCATCAGTAAGGATGAAAATTATAAAACTGTACTGCTTCTATACTTAGTTTAATTAATTATTTATTAAAAAAATTGATAGTCCTCTTTTCTTAATGGTATGCACCCATTACTTCAAGTAATAAGATTAATAATTATTAGTTAGTTAGTTAGTTTAAAAATCACGAAATCCCCATTTACGGCTGTGGTGATATAAGGGCCACATCCTCTCCCGAAATTACATAATCTAATATAATAACTTTAAAACTGTGTTTTTGGTATGCCAATGAAATTGTTTATAAGGACAATGGGCCTTATTCTGAGAAGCGAATTTTTCGGTACGTACCGAAAAATATGATAAATTTTGTTTTTGGTATTCTCCGAAGCGAAATAGCGATACTGATCGGTTTTTATCGCAACGTTTCGTTTTTTATGGTATTACGAGAATCGATTATTTTTGTTCGCTGTCAGAAAAAACGATAAATATATCATTATAGAAAAAGTTAGTGAAAGATGGCGAATGAGGAAGAGTAACTATATAATTAATGTAAAATTCAAGTAAATTAATTTTATTTATAAAATATTATATCATTCGCTTCTCAGAATACCAAATGTGATGCAATGTGATGCTCTACCGGTACGTAGCGAAAAAGTGATTCGCTTCTCAGAATAAGGCACAATGTAATTGTATGTATGCTAAAACAACCCGTTTTCGCCACGAAATTGGATCAATAGTTAACCCAGAGCGATCAAAAATAGGAAATTACATCAAAAATAGGAAAAAATGGTTAATTATTCTGCAAGCAAACCTGTAGCTATGAAAATTCTGTGAACATTCTAAAATCTTTAAGATTTTTCTCAGGTAAAAGTCTAAAAACTAAAAATCACTTTTTCTCAAACCCAGGTAATTGCAGATAACATACTTGATGTGTTTCCGAGTATCAAGGCTCCAGCAAATTTTACAATCAGTATTGACACGTCCAAGTCGCATTTAAAAATTACTGTTATATTACTGTTACATTTATTTTTCCGAAATTTTTTGCGCAAAGGAGTATTTTTATTTGCTAAATTACTATTCATCGAACTGACAGTTCACCTTAATTGTAAAATATTCATAATACAGTTACATCGAATTGTTTCTAAGCTTGCTTCTGTATACAAATGACAACTAATTTAATTAATTTTCTTTACTTTGATCCACAATTACGGGATGTGGTCACAACCGATATACTAACAAAAGTTTAAAAATTATTTATTTGCAAGTTTATTTATAATTTACTTTTTACCACGCTGTTATTTATCTAGCTCATGGTATGGATTAACGATTTACATAACGCTAAATACAATTTATTTATTCTATATTCCTACTTTTAGTTGTATGAAAAATTTATACAATTTGTATGAATGTACAAAGTCTTTACAATATAAAATACTCACAATTACATTGTCTTTATAAACAATTACATTGGTCTACCAAAAATACAGGTTTACGATGCCTCTGCACTTTCTAGCTGAGGCACACGAAGATTTTTCCGGAATTTACCGAATTACATTATCATTTCGTTTTGAATTTTCTTTTTTTGTGTAAGTATACATCTTTTGAGAAAAACACAACTAACACAAACAAGAATACTCTGTAAAATTTAATACCGGGTTAGTAGTGTAGAGTCATTGATTTTTATATACATATATCTTTATTTTAACAATTTCATAGGCAATATTCTTCTTTTCATTTGAGTTTCACGAAAATAAAAAAGGAAATATAACAGTTTAAGATTTATGACAAATACAAATTTCAAAATACTTCGAAAACAATAAATTATAATTCAAAACAATTAGCAAAATTTAATAAAAATACATTTTACAAATACAAAGAAAAAAAAATTCCATTCCAATATCAAACACAATCAATTCAGAATACTCAAATTCTACATTGCAAATGATAACTCAAGTCTATAATAACTTTTTTAAATAAATTGAAACATTTTACATTCTAATAAATAAAATATAAAAAAAATATAGAACGTAGTTATATTTTTAAAATAGAAAATGGTGGGAAATTAAATAAAAGCCTTGAATATAATGTAGAAAAAAATATGACATATTTTTGTTTTCAATTTCTTTTTGACATACTTAGATCTGAGGCTCTTATAATAATAATAATAATAATAATAATAATTTCTAATTCTAATATTATTATTTTTAAATAATTTCTGTTCTTTTTTTTTATTTCATAAATAATTCACAAAAACACATGTACATATCTCAAAATTCAACATACTTGAGATTAGACTAGATATTTTATAATTTAATTGTTCTATTTTTGTTTTTTAACGAACAAGAATAAGTAAGTACATAAGTATAAAGTTTTCAGGATAGTCTTACACAAGTAGAAAAAGTTTTATAGAATAATAAAATTACTGAGAGGTAAAAATTGTAAAGAAATAAAAATTTTGCAGATTATATTAAATTTTTTTTTTCAATGATTCAATTAAGCTTATAATATAGACCGCAAACGTTGACATATACACGTATGAAAGTGTTGTATAATATTATTGAAGGTAGATTAAAGCCTAAACACTACCTTTCCTTATATAAAAACATTACTATAAATTTAGTCCTGCATTATTAAAAGCAAAATACACTCCAAAACTTTAATGCTTAAACCACGAACACCTTGTTAATTAGATCATTTGTTAGTTAGTTTAAAACAGTTTCACATACTTTATTCATGCGTGTCCACCTTATTATTTAGGCCCTTTGTTAGTTAGTTTTATTAGACTAACTGTGAGGTCTCTACTTAAACACTAACTGGACTATTACATATAACCCCATAACCATAAAAACCCATAACCATCAATCATTAGATATCAATACCTTTTTGTCTATACTACTTAACCCAAAGGTCACTTGAATACGAAAATACAAAAAAAATGCTAAGAAACTAAAATTGAAATTATTTTCGATAAATTCAAGAAGTATGTACTAGTAGATTGGAGCTAAACTCTTCTACAATTAATACAACATAACAATTAATTCCGAAGCTCAACTTTATACACTTATTATTAATCAGATTTGGTTCTTGTGTTATTTTAATTATATTTTATTGAAAGCCGAATTTTCGTTGACTAATAATTATTGAATTCATCATCATCATTGTCTTGTAACGCCATCCATGAGGCATATGGCAGAATAGGGGACCTAATGGGGTGGTGATGTGTTTTATTGTGGTTGTATCCAGCTTACGCCACTTAGCCTCTCCCACCTTTTCCTACTCTCGTCTTCACGTGGCTGTTAGCACTAGAATTCCTTACGAATGATCGGTTCCCAATCCCGACGTAGTAGGATCGGTAGATAACAGTAGAGAGGGGAAGCATGGAGTATATCGGGCAACGGAGGCGGAAGTCATTTCCACATTCCGTATTTAAGGGTTTTTTCCGTAACCATGTAGGCAGCGTTTGAATCTCCTCGTTGAAGCGGAAAAAACTGTCTGTACTCACAATGAGGCGTAAGAAGATGAATTTGACCATTAAACGGGCGGGCGTGCCTATCAGATTTCAGCTTATGGCTTTATCACTCATATCTCAGAAAATTCAAAAGAGTCAACAAATTAATAACATTTCACGAAACACGATAACAAATGCTAGGTCCCCACGAGGTAATTGTGATCAAATCGCGGTGAATCCTTCTAAAGATTCTTCGGTTATAATAAACCGCACGACGGATTTGGGAGTGCGGCATATTTTAGGTGGTAGTGTCAAGCGGAACACTAAAATAACCGAATCGGATTTTAGTTAATTGCAAATTAAAAAAAAGAAAGCAACATTCCTACTTCATAAATACATGCCATTATAAATTGGCATAATTATTATAGCTAAATGATAACAGACAAGAGTATACACAATAGAGATGTACCAGTAATAGCGAACATAATTTTGTGAATATTTGTCTAAATGCAAGATTATTATTGTAACTTTTGGTTCACTACAAGCAAGTCATTGGTTCAATTCAACAGACATATATTAGAGCCAGATAAATATGACAAAATAAATCTGATTCCGACTACTAATTAATTAAAGAACCATTATTATTACACTGATTTCATACCATCATAAAGCCATGTCCTTCCATAAAATTCAAAATAAAAAAACTTAAATTTTGCTAATTAAACAAAACAATTCAGAACTAATTAAAAACAAAAAAAACACATTAACTATTAAATGAAACATTACTGAAAATAACATAATTAACTGACGATTAAATCATCCTTGTTGCGCATCCAAAATATAAAATTGTAAACACACCTTAAAACCACCACAAAAGATTTTTAAGTGCGTTTAGAATTTTACATGAAATTTGAAATTTATAAAATAATATTTTTATTCTATTAATAACGGTAAATTATTTCACAATAATAGTGAATGAGCATAATCATAATATTATTTTTTATATTAAAAGAAAAAACCACCAACTGTGTCTCACCCCTCCCCCCTCCCTCCCTTCGTAACTTCAAAAAAAAAAAAAAAATCCCATTTATAAAAATAAAAAAAAAATGTTTTTAAAGTTGAAAATATTTTTCGTTACGGTGGTAATTTATCTTTAAAAAAAAATAAAAGTAAATAAGTAGGTACATAATATCATAATAGAAATCTTAAAATAACACACACATACAAAATACAGTAAAAAAAAAAAAAAATAATAATAAGCTTTTCAAGTGATTTCACTATATTTAAATCAGTATTCATAAAATAAAATGTTGTCGCAAACTAAAATAAAAAAAAAAAAACACTTTTGTTTTTTTGTAAAGCAAAAAATGAAAATGAAAGAAAATGCAAGTTTTCCATGCATGACTTATCTAATTTGAATTTGTTTTTTATCAACTGAAAAAAAAAAAACAAAAAAAAACTGTTTTTAGAAATAATGTAATGATTTCAGTTAAAGGTTCAATTTACAGTCTATTGACATTTTACGTTATTAATACATTTGTGTCATCACCATCATCGTATAGCAATACAACCCTTGGATAGATTTCTTTATAAAATATTTCTGTAATTGTTTCTGTTTGCAGTTTGTTTTAAAATTTGTTATTGGAAGAGTTACTAAAGTCTGATTCGATATTGATATCTCCGTCTGCCACTATTAATTGGAGTTTGCTGAAAATGTTACTATAATCATCTCTACTTCGTGGTATTCTTATTGAGTCTCATAATATTTTAAAAATTTACTTATATATATATATATATATAGTAATAACAGTTATATATATTCATAATAAATATTCGGTAAATTTCTATGACAAGTTAATTGGCTTGTAAGAGTTCAATTCAACAAACTTACCCCTAGGATTTACATTATACATTACAGCATTAAGTAGTAAAGCTAGACGTTCAGTGAATTTGGGTGGTTTCCTAACCGGGTCCAATGTCTTTTAATTGTAGCCGTTATAACCTCTTTCACAGATCTCATTTCTTACGACCAAGCTTCGAACATACCAAGACGCGTTGACGATTACTCTAAGTATCTTTACTTGAAAACATTCAATAATTTCTATTTTTGAATTGTTTACCGTACCCCACACCTCAATACTGTAAGTTCATATTGGATTCAATATACTTTTATAGTGAGAATTTCTATCAATTAGCCAGAATAAGTAAGAAAAGTTTAGACGCTGCAACATGCTTTCTCCAGGTTAGATTTTGATCTAAGTGTAGCCCCAAATATTTGATCGAATCCGCAATTCGTAATGCATTGTTATTGATTTTAAGTGAAGGACAGATTTCTTTCCTAGTAGTAAAAGTAGTGCGGACAGATTTGATTTCGTTTACATTAATTCTTCACTTTTTTAACCTTTTATTTATGTGTAATCTAAGTTTTTCGGAAGTTTAATGGATGCCATTTGAAGGAAAATATTTGAAGGTAGAACTGCTGTATCGTCTGCAAGTGTTGCAAACATGGTTTCTTGTCTTCTTGATAAATCAGCATTAAAAATAATAAATATAAAACAGTTTCTAATACGATCTCTTATGGTATACCAGCGGAGATGTTCATTAGCCCATTCTCGTCGGTTGGCTTATTTATACGACCAGTTCATAAATTGAAATTTACAAGGATTAGAAAGGCTAAGCTTGACTTTTGGCATATCAGTAAATTTTTTAATTGTTTTAGATAACGGGAAAGAGTAATCGGCGGGAAACAGGAGTTAATTGAGAATATTCTTTGTTAAATTTTACCATGAATATCCTGTTAATTAAATATGGTTTTACTAATTGATAATATTGGTGATGTAATTTTGCTTTCAGGTTATATAGTAGACCTTCGTGCCAGACTTTATCGAATTAGTAAGAATGCTGCTGAGCAATATTTTTTTATTAGAGGCCCAGAAATCCTCAGCTTTTAATTGAATCTTAGATGTGCTCAGGGGAATCATACAGAACGAACTTGGCCCTATGAAAGTATGCCCTGGTATCCATATTATTGTGATTTTATTTGTTTTTGTCAGGGTTTTAAGGATTTCTAAACAATTCCATACTATAGCTTTGATGTGATGGTATGTGAATTAATAGCTGCTATGGCTGGTTTCCTATACAGGAGAATGTAGATTTTGCGTTTTTTGTAATTTTTACTAAAATTCTCTCACACACAGAGAGAATTTTCTTATATGTACTAAGTGATGGTATACCCTATACATTTTCTGGAATATATCAAAACTCATAAAGAGGTGTACTTTCTTCTTTTTGCGATTTTTTTGCGATTAACAACGTAATCAGTCTATAACAAACATTATATCATCTGATTACCACGGCTCGATTTCCGCTCAAGGTTTGGATATTTTATTGAACATTTCCTTCATTTTCCATAAAATAATGAAATTTTACAAAATTTGTTCTTAGTAACATACATATATGAATTGGTAAATAACTTAAATAAAGTGGAATTATACTGTTTAAGAAGACCTAGTTTCTGTCAATAGTAGTAGTTCAGTAATCCACATTTAATGAGTTATTCTACCACCAAATTATTAAAAATTCGTAATAAAAATTCATATTAAAATAATATAAGATTCTGAATATTTCCTACCTCACTAACCCTACTATTAGCAAGTATAAGGTAAATGTACCTATTACCGAGCTATCAAAAATGCAGTGAACCTATTACCATTTTTATTGACACCGCGGTAAATTTCAAAAACAATTTCCGGCTTAACAGCAACCAAAGATTGCTTCAGTAACTGTGCGAAATCTTATTTTTTTAGTTTGGCATAATTATTTTGTGTTATCCAATTTTTTACATCTGCAAGCCATTTTTTTTCAAAAATGCAAATATAGCTACATCCATGGGTTGTAATAAATGAGTACTATTAGGCAGCAATTCAATTAAAATTATACTATTATCTTTGCAAAATTGAATTGCATTTAAGGATAGATGGGAAACGTGACCGTCAACATAAAGAGTAACTGGAAGCTGGATCTTTGATTCTAACAGCCATGGATGAAAAACATTAGTCAAATATTCATAAAATGTTTCCGTTGTCACCCATCCACTTTCTGATCTACCGACACCCCATACTTTAACTTGCTGTTCCATAATACTGGCGGGAAGCCTTTTGTAAGGGTGAACTACCATCGGTGATGCCAAAGTACCATTTGCACTAGCATTAACAAGCACAGTTAAACATTTATTTTCGTCGTTTGCTGTCTTTTAATGTACGACCTTACTACCATTTCTTGTTAAAACTTTATTACCTTTGGGACAAAGGTAAAAAGCAGATTCATCACAGTTGAATATGCGAGATGAGTCTTCAAGTAAACTTAAATGTTTATTTATAGTTAAAAACTTGGAAACCGTTTGAAACCAATTGCGTATTTGGTCTTCGGTAATATTTGCCCGGCTTTTGGTAAATTTTGCGGTCTTCGTTTGGATATACTTGAATGCCTGTTTAAAAAGTCTTCAATCCACTTCCTTCCAGATTTTTCTTTTTTCACATTGTTTAAATTTTTTAACAATAGGCCCACACAATCAATAAGCTGTTTTTTTGTGACCGGATATCCAAAAGTCGCCATTTCTAGTACCCATTGTTTCAACACTAAGAGATAAAATTTCTGTTCGTTACAAAGAAGGAAAAAATAAGGGTTCAAAAACACTTTTATCAAAAAACCAGGAAGATTTTTTTGCGTCTATTACCGTGTATTTAATTTATTTTCATACACGGTAATAGGCCCATAAATAAATAAGAAACCGTGGTATACAACGGTAATAGGTTCACACTGAAATTTAACTGCGCCTATTACCGCATATTTTACTTTTATTTAAATAATTTTAATGTATTCAATGGACAAAATACCAAAAATTATTTAAAAAATATATAAAGACTTAAATCCAATAAATTTTAATAGAAAAAATTCATTCAAAAAGCCATAAAAATCTTAAGAAAAGTAATGCTTGTACTTACCAAAATTTTAGTAGAAATATACAATACGTCTATTCACTGCAAAATACACCACTTAAATGACAATTGTCTTCAATTTTGGCGCAATTTTCTTTATTTACTCAATGAGAGTATTAACTCAACATATTCTCTCAACGATAATAGATTTATATATTGAGCAAAATTAAAGAATAGTTTTTTATAGCGATTTAAAACTACATTAGCGCGGTAATAGGTACTACAACGGTAATGGGTACATTTACCTTAGCATAATAGAAAATGGAGTAGCAACTGGCTGAACAGTATATCCACCACTATCAGCAGGAATCGCACATAGTTGAGCCTCAGTTGATTAAATCTAGCAGGAATTTCATCAATTCTAGAGGCAGTACATTTTATTACTACTGTTATTGACATATACGCTCAATCGGTATCACCCTTGATCGAATACCACTGTGTGTTTGATCATTGGTTATTACTGCAATTTTACTTTTATAATCCCATTATATAAACATTATTTCCTCCACTTTATGTACCAAATTGCAGTAACTTTTTTTCATATACTCCAACTTTTGTTGATCTAATATTTGGCTAGAGTTGATATTCAAAATAGTGTCTAATAAATTGACAAAATACTATTTATCACATGGAGAAAATACAATTGAATAAATTTGCTAATTTTATCTTTTTATAACATGCATTCATTCATTTTTTTTATAAAAATGTACTATTTGAAAAATACTTCTAATGAGTAATTATTACCCTATACAACTCATTAAAGATCAAGGTTGTAGTTAGTAAAAAAACAATAAAACTAAGAGTGGAAAATTTTTTTAAAAATAAATATGTAAGTATACTAAGCTCTAATTAGAATTACCCTTGTACCAACACTTAAAAGAAAATGTCAATTGAAAATTTTTTTTATTCATTTTCACTCTCATGTCTAATCTAATACCTTCAAATGATTACAACAAAAAAATTTATAAATTTCAGTTACTAATTTACTATTAATATTTCTATAAAGTACCAATTTGAGGTCAATTAAATCCTAAATTGTTGGATGTTATTGAAAAATAAAAAAAAATAAAAATAATTTTGAAATGATTACCCATTATATAATTTTTTTAGTGATTTCTGTCAAAAAAGATCTTTTTCTAAATTAAAAAAAAAAAAAAGAAAAAAAGGTTACCCCTGCCCTTTTTATTTTAAAATAGATTTATTTTTTTTATTTTTTTGGTTAATTTCTTACATAAATGTGCACTCCATGATTTTTTCTGACAATCTTAATTTTGTCGTTGAATTTTTTATTTTATAAATTCTATTTAGATCGAATTTTCCCTTATTTTATTTTTCTCAATTTACCCTCTTTTTTTTTGTTCTCAACATAAAATTTGGAACAAAATTTTAAAAAAATGAAAAACTTTCAATTTTTCATCAAAAACAATTTTCATTTTTCTTTTCTTCCACATAATTTAACAAAATTTGAAAAATTTTAAATTGATAAAAAAAAAAAATAGGGAAAACACAGTTCGTCTATTCAACTCTAATATAACAGTAAAATAAAAGAAAATAAAAAAAAATTATGTTAGGAAAATAACTTTAATATGTTTAAAAGCAACAATACTTATTCTTTTCAAGTTCTTAATTAAACCCTATAAAAAAGCTCCATTTGACTTTTCACTTCCCTCCTCTTAAATTGGTACGTTTCGCATTACGTATTAATTTTTCATGAATTGACTCAATTCCAACTTTCACAATATTCTCAACGGATAAAACGTATTGGTTTACGCTCCACTTCAAATGTTCGGATAATATCAAACATATATTTTATCATAAAATTATTTTACCTAAACCATTAACATATAATGTGTATCTAAATAGCTATTTAATTGAAAGAAACAACCAGGGTTAATATGAAAATCCATTTAGTTATTCCACGTTTTATTTTACCCTACTGAATTCGGTTGAGTCAATTTGAATCAATTTGGGTCAATAATAAGTTGGTAAAATTAATCCTAATTTAATATTTTTTGTCCGTCAGTCAAAATAGTTTGTATGTATAACTGTAACTAGTAACAATCTTATAACCTAACTTCTAATCTAACCTACTTATAGCTTTTTAAATTTTTACCTGTTTTGTTTATTTCGGAATTTTTTGTTTATTTAATTTTTGAATTTTATTTTTTAAATTTTGCTGTCTACATTCTACTGCCGTCTGAAAAATCAGTGTTTGAATAAATTGAGCCGGGGGCTTCGGGACCGTCCTCTGACTTTTTACAAATTGGGACCGAAACAGTCACAGCATTACTAACCCCACTGAATAATTGTATACGGCAAGAAAAGAAAGCATAGCAAGCTTTCGTCTACTATAATAGACGTTTGAATTGCTTGCACTGCATATATCATTTAATTTTTTTTAAAAATATTTATTTTTGAAAAGTTAAAAGCAAAAATATAAGTTTGTAATAAGGAAGGTATAGATAGGCTTTTTTAATGGTCTAGTGGATTGACCTAATTTAAATAGAAAAACATGACATACAAACCGTGAAGAAATAATGACAATGCTAGAAAAAATGCTAACAAAAACATCATGACAATGCAAGACTAGTCTACTATATGGAATATAACATTGGATAATATTGGATAATATTGGATAGTATTGGATGATATTGGAAATATTAAATGATATTGGATAATATTATATAATATTGAGTAATATTTGGATATAGAACTACGAGTAAGCTGAATAAAATAAAATTTTCACCATACAAAATTTACAACATTTAATTTAATAAAAAAAAACAAACTGTACAATATAAACAACGCAAGACCTGATATTGAAAAATAAAATCTAAAAAAGTACATAGTTATATATATATCGAGTGTTCCAGAGCATGCGTATCATCTTTTTAAAAGGAGAAGGAGCCGTTATTTTAAAATTTAGAAAAAAGTTTGTTAACTAAATCGAGGGTGCTCTATCGATTGGTGGTATTTTCAACTTTCGGAAAGGACCGTGAACCGGTTTTTTAAGATCAAAAATCGCCGAATCTGAATTTACATGAAAAAAGACCCCTTCTCCATTTAAAAATCTCGATTTCTGCCAGTTTTGGCGATTTTTGGTCTTAAAAAATCGGTTTGCGGTTCTTTTCGGAAGTTGACCCTCGATTTAGTTAACAAACTTTTTTCTAAATTTTAAAATAACAGCTCCTTCGCCCCTTAAAAAGCTGATACGCATGGTCTGGACCACCCGGTATATATGTATTTGTTTACAATTTATCCTCATCTAAATTAATATAATCTCGATATAGAACTGCAACATTTCACTTTGATTCGTAACAGAAGAAAAAATGCAAATCTACGATTGTATCAGAACCACAGCTTCAAATCACATGGGATATCAAATTCGTCTCTTATACTAGACAAAAAGTGACGCAAACGACATTAGTTAAATTAACAACAGTAAACTAATCTTCTGTTTTGTTAAAAATTTAAATTTTAACAATCTTTATTATCGAGTCTATGATCCCAAAGGGAAGTAAGGACAGATATATATACATATATATATATATATATGTACCTATCTAATTCGAAAAAAATATACGTCATCGGTAAATTTTGTTAGTTATTTGTACTTTTCTTTTTTTGACGATATCCAATTTTTTTACATCACATTCTATATAACTAAATCACAACGAACATTTATGTACAATATTGCAAAGCCCTGAATTCAAAACTAACCAATAAACTAATTCAAATAAAAAGTAATTTACAGTTCCTGATTTTAAATGGATCGTTTCAGACCCACCTTAAGCTATTGTCCGATGTGATTAAACGCGTATATGTACGTCATAATTTATATTTCAATTTAAACTTCAAAAACATCGATCCACAACTTTTGTTTAGTTGTGTAAAAATAAAAGTAAATTTTTGATTGGGCCTGAGCGGATTAATCAAATCAACTCAACTATTCTGTTGATCTATTTTCTCACTTACATAAGTTATTCTTTTTCTTTAAATTTTCTAATATTTTAAATTATTTTATTAAATTAGTTTCGTATTTAAAAAAAAAATTAATAATAACGCTATAAGTATACCTTTTTTGGCACTAAATAACTGTCAATCCAGGATTTCTAATTTTTGAGATAAGCATTTACCTACATATGCCTACAATCGACCAGAACAGCTTTTAAAAAGTAGTTTTGAGGGATATAAAACATTTATTTTACTAAACTTTAAATCAATCAAACTTTTTATTCCGTTGGGGTCATAAATATAATGCCTGGTTTACATGATGCTCATTACCAGCTGCTGATGTTATACCATCAGATTATAAATCAGCATTTAATGTAAACTAGGCATTATCTAATTCGACCGTACGTATTTAATTTTAATTTGACATTGACAATATCATTTCAGTCTATACTAGACTATCTCCGAGACATTTCAAAAGGGTATGATAAACTGATTAACAAATTCTTTTATTTTTTTATTAAATTTCATACACACATCATAATGATAGTGATAATAATAATGAAGAGTAAAGATAACATATAAAAAGTGAAATGAAATGATTTCACTGAAAAACAACAAAATACCAATAATTAAAAATAAAAAGTTAAAAGAAAAAAAAACACTCACCTGTAATGAAAATTAAAAAAAAAAAAAAAAACGCACACAAATAAAAGTAAATAAAAAAAGATTATAACAATAACGAGAAAAATACAAAACAACTACAATACAAACAAACATACATTTTTTAGATATACAAATATAATGTACAATATATAACAACGATTCTAAAAAAGTTGAAACAAAAATTTACTGAAAATATTTAAGATAAGCTACAGGTACACAAATGTAGCAAAAATTTATATAAAAAACGTTAATGATTGTGCTGTCACGAGATCATAAGAGAGATGAAGACATTTTTTTGCTTTATTTGTTTTTGCTGAACGGAAACAGAGACCTCTAAGAATTACAAAAAAAAATATTCAACCTTTGAAGGTAAAAATGTTGAATTAAAAAAAAAAAAAATTCAAAGATAGAATAATAACACAATTTTCATTTAGAACATAATTGTGTGTTGATGACAGTTAAATAAAATAAGCAAAACTAGAGCAAAAATTTTTTATTTAACCACTTTTTTTTTTTTTTTAAACTGTTAACTACTTTAATTCTATCCGCCTTCTGTTTCTATATACTCTCACTCATTCTTCCTATCTTTTTCTATATTTCTATAGTGTCTGAGTTTTAAAATTTGTCACATATTTATTATTATTATTATTACTTAAAAACGCTTTACTATTGTCAATGCGAATGTGTGAGACGAAAAAATTCAATATAATGATAACATATATATTATGATATAATGTATTATTTGCATGTGTTAAGCTTTGTATGTAGAATTTATTTACTTAAAAATGCCTAATTGACGTAAAAAATAACAAATTTAATATTATAATAATAATAATTAAATATATAGTAGTAGTTGCTAGGCGTAGTATAACAAATAATAAAACAGGGTATATAAATAATAGAATAGAAATTGTGCTACGACGGCGAATATACACCTATAAAATTTGACTAACACCATTGTTAGATTTTTTTTAGTATTTTTTTTATCTTAATTTAACTGTATTATAATAGTGGAATACGTTTTATTTCAGTAAATAAAATATTTATTATGAATATGATATTGTAATTTGATGTTAACATTAGAGTAATTAGATTTAGAATTAATTAATTGTGTAGGTCCAACATCCAAAAAACAAATATGTACTTATATTTTTCATAAACGAATCAGGAAATTGATAATTATGGTCATTACTATTTTAAATTTAATTATCATTATCTAAATTAAAATAAAATCATAGCATAAACATAACATAACAAATCATAATTAAACATTGGTGTGATATTCTGTAAGGTTATTATCACAAATCCGTACTCAGTATGGTCTGATGCGCTTCTTCTTTTATGGTGCTACAAAGCTCTCAATTTCCACCATTAATCACTTCACACCTTGCCATTTTGATCGATGAATTTTTAATTTGACGTTGACACGTGCTCCTCCAAAGCAAAAACTATAAATTTCATCCAAAGCCACGCACATATATATTTTTTTTTTAAAATTCCGTTTTATTTGGCTTAAAAATTATTTTGTATACGTTATTCGAGATTTACAAAATTATTTACACAAAAATGCATAAATGGAAAATTTCCACTGTCATAAGAAAAACTTAAATTTGCTCATAAAAAGCTAAAGAAACAAACAATATTGTAAAATATCAGATATTTGTCCTACAGTTAGATACAGCACCACTTCGAATGAAATACAAGCGATTGCATGATTATATACGACGTAGGGAAATCTTTGACATAACGCATATTTCGACATGTTAAATATGCGTTATGTCAAAGATTTCCCTACGCATTATACTCTAACTTTTGAATTTGCAACAATTCTTTTCTCTACCTCTACAGTACAGTGAGCTTTTTAGCTTCAAATAGACACATACTTAGCATTGACTATGCTCAATCTGGATTTGCAAACTAATTCAATTTTCTATAACGGACGAAAAATTTGGAAATCAAATTTCGACATAATTATTTTTGCTCTCATTTAAATATTTAATTTCGAAAATAATTTAGTCACCTCATCATCACCATAACGACAAGATTCAGTTTTGTAAATGAATTAACAATAAATTCACGGGTAGCGACGTCGTGAAAATAAGATTCTCAACTTGTTTTTAACGTAATAAATTATATTTTCTATATCAAAATTATTCTTTTACTATGACAGTTAGTTATACCAAAATTTTTTTGACGTTTCGAAAATAGCATTCGATAACCGGTATTGGATATTAATTGTATTTCCATATTTACGATTTTATCCCATTCTATAGAGATGGGCAAAAATATATTTTCGCACTGACTGAAGTTTAAAAAATAATTTTTAACATGAACGTCAACTCTTTTTAATCGAATTTAGTTTTAATTAAAGCACCGATTTGGTTACAACATTGTTCTCTAAGCTATTGAAATTTACTTAATATGCCAAATAGCCAAGGGCATACAGGGTACTTATATTCTTAACATATTTCATTGTTACGTCCCTGATTAAAATTTAGTAAGTTTTTTTTGAAAATAGAGTGCTACCGATTGATTATGTAATTTAATCGATCGAATTTATTATTTCATATTTTTTATTTACTTTTATTTTTTATCGCAAATAAAAGTATTACATTTTTATGCTGAACTTCTGGAATTTATCATAGTTATCTACTATACATACACATTGAATACAGTTACATATTAGTTAACTATAGATTATGTGTATTATATTTTTAATGAAATTAAATGACAATTTCTCTGAATTTTGAAATTATGAAAACAAACATAACTTCTATTACAAACAAAAAATAAATACGCTGGACTATAATTATCTATTGGCAATTATTTTAAGAATTTTCGACGAAAAAATCATCATACAAAAAACAGATAAAATTAAACAAATATATTAAAATAAAAAAAATTGATATATTATTTTAGATATTAGCAAGTACACATCAGTTAATTTGACAAAAATAAATATTTGTTGAACTAGAAAGTAAACAAAGACATCTTTGTTTTAGAATTTTGGCAACCTCATATTAAAAAAAAATTTAAGCTTTAAAATTTAAACTTTCTTCATTTTCAAAACAAAAATTAAGAACATGTAGTTAGGCTGGCATTTTTTCTTTCAAATTAAAATACAAAAAAAAATTATTAGCTTGTGAGAGTTTTGCGAATCTAAAATCGTTTAAGCTTCAGTTCAATATTTCAATTGTGAAGTAGAAACAGAGCCAAAATTCTTATTAAATGGAATTACTTGTCTCAAAATTTTATTTTGATCTCTACTACGAATTCACTATCAATTTACCTTTCACAGCTTGATAATAGAACAAATTTCATTATAGTTAGTATTATCATAATTAAAGTGATTTCAGTATTATCAAATTATCAATCGGATTTAGTGTGAGGGATAGATTATGACTAGATCATTGTATCGCAGAAGCAATGCGTTCTAGAACACGTATTTCTCATTAAGAAAATATTCTAAATATTAAAAAAAAAAAAAAAATATATAAAAATCTGTCAACACATATTCGGAAGACCGCAGAAGTGCTTGTAGCACATAAGTAATGAGATTTACAACAAAATCTACACATAAATTCGGCCACTAAAAATATTAAGAAATATACAACAAGACCTGAAAAAGCGCATTCAAACAATAGTTACTTATTTACACACGTTAATAAACTAAAATTAACAAGTGGTCCTGGATATATGATATTACGGTTATATCATCGTAAGACTTAATTTACATTCGGTATTACATTTAATTAGGAGAAAATGTTAAACCTAACTCTATGAGCTGTAAGATGAAGTGAACATTAAAGTCAAAAGACTACAGTGGCTCAGATACCTAAAGCAAATGAACAAAAATTATCCAGCCAAGAGAGATACGAAGGGTCAAGACTCCGGGGTAAATCAAACCGGGGAGATAACATACCGATAGACATGAAAAACATTCGTATCTTCAATTGGAATTAATGCACCCGTGACCGGCAAAATTAAAAAATGCTTATAAGCCAGATCCAAAACCTACCAGAGCATCGGCGGGCAACATTGATGGACCAGAACTGGCAGTTGGTATATGTATTCATAATATTAAACGATCAATATAATAAAAAACGCCCTGAAGAGGGAAACAAACTCAAAAGAGCAAACAGTAGGAATAGGGTGGACATACTCACTGGCCACTTGAATAAGCATATGTATAGACTAGCACTAAGTGACGACTCAATCTGTACACTGTCTGGAAGAGGTCGAAACATCCACATATGTTGTAGGACAGTGCCCAGCTCTTTCAAGGCTGAGATTCAGGCTGTTAGAAACACCCTACATAACCTACAAAAACTTCTGCAGGATAAAACCCTCAAATCTATATTGGCCTTTATCAAAAGGGTCGACTAAGTTGAGGTGCAGAGAAGAGCATAAAGGACTACAAGCCTACATGCCGGCCCTGACATAATTATGTGGCTGACATAGGACCACCTCCGTTAAGAAATAAAAAAACAAATAATGGTTGGTTCACAAGACCAGCTTTAATACAAATAATATAGAGAAAAAAAATATCTTATTATAACTATGGTAAGTACACAGTGTAACTACTTTTTTGAAAATATTCATTAAAAAACTGAAGTTTAGTCATTGGTGTATTCTTCAATTTTACTAAAAAATTTCCCCAAAATGGTAGTCAACAAAAAACAAAATATTTTTATTTCTTAAGAGATTAAAAAATTAATCCCTCCGATTCTTGACCGGAACACATAGGGAATTATTCGTATACGATAATAAAAAAAAATACATATTTTGACAGATTTGCAAATACATAAAATAAACAACATCCCCAATTGCTTCTTTTTTAATACACAAAGACCAGTTAAACAAAATTTCATTTATACTTTGCTCACTGGCCACAAAATCAAATATGTAATAAAATAACTTATGATGTGAGAACCCAATCAGTAATATTTTCTCATTCCATATTATTCTAAACTAAAATTTATATATTGAAAATTGCCCACAGCGGCAAAACTACCAATCGTTTATTTTTTCTATTTTCTTTATTTTCACAACTGTTTATTATTGATATTGAAATATTGAAAGATATTGAGTTCAAAGTAAATAAAAATTTATTTTCAGTAAACAACAAACAAAATAATACCAAATAATAAAAAATTTCTCAAAAATTAAATCAGTCCAGGTTGAATAATGAAATTAAAAGAAAATTTTTTGTTCTTAGATCTTTGAAAAATACTTAAAAAGAGAATTCTGAATAATAATTAATGTTAATTACTTGAACATGACTGCTTGCACTTCTTATATATGTATATATATTCGTGAAACGTGAAACATATTTGATATACGAGTAGAAATATATTTTAAAATTGATACGAAATAAACAAACAATAACATTGAAATAGCAGTAATTGAAACTTTAATAAAGACATTCTAAAATTTCCAACGACTGTTTTAATGCACTATAAAAAAAAATCTCTTAAATTTTGTAATAAGATATAATTAACTACTTATATATTTTATTCTGTCATGTTAAATATAGTTATGCAAGAATTACAGTGGTTAATATCACCACTAAGTCATCGTTATCACTGTACCCGATATAGTGACGATTTTTTATGATAATTTATGATAAACTGAAAAGAAACATGTCACAAATATTTTTTTTGTTTGTCCAGGATGGTATCATACACAAGCTTTTCAGTTACCCCAAGGACAATTACGGACAAATTAAAAAAACCTAACCTAAATGGTGTAACGATTAAACTTTTCCAAAGAGGTCAAATACCTTGGAATCGTACTTGATGAACGTTTTAACTGGAATGCTCATCTAAACAATGCTCTAAACAAATGGTGAACAGCACTTTGGACATGTAAAAGCCTATGTGGCCGTCAACGGGAACTAAATTTTAAAATAGCATTATGGTTATATACTAATGGAGCCAACTTTAACCTACGCATTCAGGTTTGGTGGAAAAATAGTGCGCAAATCATAGCTTAAAACAAACTCAACAATTTATAGCACTCAGCTTGTTTGATGGTAATTGGGGCTATGCGAACAAAAATCTCCTGCATCGCTAGAGACTTTACTTCACCTAGAACCTTCATCTCTTGATACAAAAAGAAGCAAAATGGTCCACACCTACAAATGTATTACTGGTGATGATCCACAAATTAAAAACGTGGTATACCCAGAACTAGTTCAGGTACTCCAGAAGGATAATACGCTTTCGATAGCATTATTCGACTACTGCTTGCAAAGAAATAATTTTGAAAAACCATTCAATATAATCATGCCAAGCAGAGAGACGTGGGAAATCTGCCCAGATTCCTTCGACAAAGGATCTTTAGTAATGATAATATACTGACGGCTCTAAGAGGAGTAGGATCGGGAGTATATGGAAAAAGCCTAAGGGCCCATATTCATACAAGTCTAGACTCTATAAACACAGCTTTTCAAGCCGAAGTACATTCTATAGAACTCTGTGTGCGAGAAAGTTCAAGAAGAAATTATAAAAAACGTGAAATCTACGTTCTCTTGGATAGCAAAGCAGCCATACTAGTTAATAATAAATATACCATCACATCAAAACCAGTATGGGATTGTTTAAAAATACTCCCTTACAAAAACAAACAAAGTCCCAATAATGTTGGTGTCGGGTACTTCTGGCGTAGTAGAAAGCGAAGGTGCAGATTATCTAGCAAGAAAAGCATCGGATACGTCTTTCACAGGACCAAGTCCATTCTGTGGGATTCCCACAGCTAAAGTCTATTTTACTCCAAAGTGTTATGACTACAAAATTCAAATACTTTGTAATAAAAGCTTAATAGGGCCTTCTATATTATCATATGGATACCCTATATGGCTTAATATAACCCCGTCTATAATGAAGAAATTAAAATTATTTAAATACAAGTGTTTAAGAGCTAGTACAAATTTAAATAAGAAACTATTAACGGACTACTCACACTATTATTCAAACAAATCATTTTCCAAAAGAGAAAATATAATCAGAATAGACAGTTTTATTATCCGTCTCATATAAAACCACATACTGCGCAGTAGTAAACAAATATCTAACTCATTCATTTGTCACCCTTGGTTTGTAAATGATCGGACGACATTGACATCGTCAACAAACTACAACGAGTGGTCGGTGAGGGATTTATTGAAGAAAAAGCGGAACTAATACGTCTCAAAATAAATAAGGAAAAGACCAAAATATATGTTGTTGACAAATAGAAAGGCCTTCTAACATCATATTAGTCAAAACATCAGCACATATAATGCACATATAATTTCGAGGTATAGTTTAGTTATTTCAGAAGGACCTACCAAAAGGGCCTACCTACCAGCATTAATCCCACAAACAATATGGAGACATTAATATGGTGGTACGGCGAAGAGTAACTGTTGTTGTTTCGATTTGTCAAAACAACTCCTTTACCGAAACACCAAAATACAAATCTACAAAACGATCATACTCCCGATTCTGCTCTACGCAAGGAATTAGGATTGAATTCAATATTTTAGTTTAAAGCCTTATTTGTATTCTAAACAATTCTACTCTTTCAAATTCTGCGATTGATCAATTTTATACAGTTTTTGATATTTTTATTAAATATTATTTTTGTAAACAAATTTTTTTCTAAAATCTAATCTAAAAAAAAATTCTAAAATCCGCTGTCGAAGACTGATTTTTCTAAGCAATTGTTTTTTTTTTTTTTTATATAATTCCAAGTCTATGGGATGAACACCCTAACTGCTTTTACACAGAGATTTGGAATACACAGTCACATACAAAGCTTTTCTATAGAATTTTATGGTTATATGCATATATCTATTTATTTAAATGTTGAAAACTATAATGTTGTTTACTTGCGCTTTCAAAATTAAGCGACGATCAATTTTTTAACTCTATTCTATTTATATATGCATGCACACATAAGAAATTTTATTTTCTAAATTTTGTTAATTTTTATTCTAACTAACTACTGTGATATTAACTGCTTTTTTTTTCTTGTATGAACTCGTAAATTTTGTTTTTATTTTTCAATTTATTCTTTTTTTTTTACCTTTGTGCGAAAATAAAAATATCTTATTTACTCTCACCACCTATTAATTAATTCTATAAGTATGACTGATAAAATAAAAAAAATAAAAAAAATAAAAAAAAAACAAAAAGTTGACGGAAAAATTAGAAACATTTTATGGTGATGTATACGTGTTCATTTTTATGCGTGTGTTTTATAGCTTTTTCACAAAACAGTGCTGCCACATTTAAGTTTGCCATCATTTCTGTTCTGTTTTTCATAGGAAAATTATTTACTTTAAATTGAACTATAAGTTGACCTTTTTTGCAAAAATAAATTATTAGTTAATGATTTGCTTTTTTAAAATCTATATTTTACGGATAGTAATTTAATTATACTGGATTTTATTTTTCAAATTCAGGATAATATAATTTTTTGGAGGCCGTTAGATGAAGTCGAACCAAGTAATAATCTTTTTAGAGTGGTGCAATAGGTAGAATTGCACCACTAATTTGAATTTTCAATGGCCACGACTTTAAAGATCGACTTAATAAAATTATTTTTGAAATTTATTGCGTTATTTGGTTTTTTGCGAAGCGTCCATTAGTATAAATTAAATTTCACTCATGAAATTTATGACTAGTATTCGCCCCCTTCCCGAAATTCTATAAAAAGTTTGATAAAAAATCGTACTCAATACTTCGTTATCAATTGTTTTCCATCATTTCAATTTACCGTAGACACTACGTCATTTATTGATTTACATACATATAAAAATTTACTTAAAAAAACTCAAATTAAATTTAAATCGAAGGTTTTGTTGCTACAATTTGATAAATTAAAATTTTTGTATGTTAAAATAACTTATACTTATAAACATTTGAATTCGCCACGTCTCTTTTTAAATACCTAATAATGAAAATGGTTTTTGAAATGGTTCAGATACCTTGTTTTCATAAATGCAAACCTGCAGTCAATCTGCATATTCTGAATTTATGAACACACTTGTCAGATTTTCTGAATGCTGTTCATAAATGCAGACTCAAAGTCTACTGGGCGTCAACTTGGCAGAATAAATTTTTAGTATGCATAAAATTTTTTGAAGTAGTTTTCTTTGTTGTTTTGAGTATTATAGTTTTTGTTTTGTTATTTAGTTATTTTCAAAATGTCAGTATTAATGAACAGAAATTTTGCAGAATTGTCAAGTAAAGGTAAAATATAGGTGGAATTTGTATTCATTATTGCAAAGTACGCCAACTGGTGGCAAACTTGTTGTCAGTTTGCAGCATTTATGAATACACCCATATTTACCAAAGTACTTTTTTTAGTTTACAGATTAAAATATATATAATGATATTATGGGAAAAGGATTTTAAACATATTGTAGAAAGAAATAAAGAAGATATAATTAAGAAAGTTCACTAATAATATCATAACTTTGCCACTTTGTTGGTTACAATTTTTTAAATTGAAATATTTGGATTTTTTATTTTGCAAGTAATTTTTTTTTAAGACACACAGTTTTCTCCAAACAAATAGTTAACTAAGATAACCTTTTCTATTTAAATACTTATTACTTTACTCAGATTTTGGTTCTTCGATTAGAATACACTATGGTTGCAATACTTTCACAAACTTTTTATGTGAAATGACAGTAAAATTGTCGCTATGCCCTAATTCTATGCCGCGACAGCATTATAAAATTTAAAAATACATGTATGATGTATAGTCAACCACTTAAGTTAATTTCATAAAAACAAAATTAAAAATTAAATACACATTTTCATATGGCAACACTGGTAAATTAATAGATGAACAAAAACAAAAACTATTTAATTAAAATAACACGTGGTTATGTTAAAAATGGTTGATTGAAATTGAATTGTTATGCGGTTAATTTTAAAACCTTTTTTTCTATTTAGTTTTTTTGAATATTTTACAACTGCAATCAAACAAAAATTCTTATGTGTGTGTATGCGTGCTGTTATTTCTATTATTTTTTTTTTTTATTTTTATACAATTATTTCACTTTGAATTTCACATGCAAACCGATATTGATATAATATTTTTTTTTGTTATCTAATAACATACATATATATATAACGCACAATAAGAGTTAAAAAAAAATAAATTGAATCACGTGAAATTATACATATACTAATACATTAAGCCATAATTGCGTATTAGAGACGATTCAACAAAGTGTTTATTTCGTTCATGAGCGACTAAATACAGAAGATTTTTCTAAAAATCTAAAAAAAAGAAATTTCATAAAAAATTTTAAATGGCTTTTAACAATTTTTGAAAATTATATACCTAACACCAAAGCTGGATTTTAACAAATTGACAAATCAAATACTTTTAAAGTCTACTGAGCTTAGTCTGACTAAGATCAACATTTTAACCAGCCAATGCTTTCCAACACAACAAAACTTTTCCATAATCCTAATCTGCCTAACTAATTGCTTACCTGAGAATATACAGACATAGAGTATATTTTAACACTTTAACACATAACAGACGCTGTCATCAAAGAGAATAATTGTAGTGTGGTCGACTTACTCAATCAAAGTATGTAATATGAAACATGCATAGAATCAGTAGTACTGAAATGTTAAATTGTTTTGCAAAGCTGTAATAGCTAATATTTTGAGACATATTTCAAAAGTATTTTCTAAACATTACGGAAGTTGGAATTTATTGACAAACAAAATAGTTATAATGCAGTTACAGTTTGTTATCTTATTAATACGCTAATAATGTCTGTAAAACTTTCCATCTCGGTCAATTAAAACAAAAAGCAGTGACAGAAACCCATAAATTTAAATTTGAAATTTTTTCAAAATATTACCGCAAAAAAACCACCGATTCAAAAATAAAAAAAGTCAAAAATACTAATTTTTGTGTCGATCTTTCAAATAAATCAATTATAGAAAAACATATGCAAGTTCTAAACCCATATAAGAAAACTATATAATATTTAACATGAAAATCATATTCAAGTTCTAACCCCATTTAAGAAAACTATATATTTAATACATAAACCAAATGATATCATCAGCATAATAACAAAACATAATAAAACCAATAAAATATTAAGCTTTTTCAAATTAGAAATATTTAAAGTCATCAATACAATGCTTTGAAATGCTTCTAATTGACCAATTCATGCACATTTTCAAGTTTAAATATAAAATAAATGTTTATTCTGTGAAGCAAAATAATACCAAGTAGAAAAAAAATATTCCTTTTTGTTGTCATATGATGATATAAATCTTGATTGCCACCTTTGAAAAATTTACTGAATTTGCTTAAAATCCTTCTTAGAGGAAAAAAAATAAAAGCAAGATATTACAGAGATCATATCATGAGCAAGGTTGACTATTTCTTCAATTGGTGTTGAAATTACAAAACTACCATATCCACATGGTAGCGCCGTTGTATGCAAGAGAAAATTTTGAACCAGAATATGGAAAGTAGTTGTACATCAGTGACTCCACCGAGGTTAGAGAAAGAAAAAAAATACCCTAGTTATGTAACAAAAATGTTATGATTAAAATGGACCATATGTTAAAAAAAAATTGTTTTGCGGAAATAGAAAACTTTGTTTTGAAAATATTTAAGTGAAGAGGAAAGAAATATTTTGTTAATGCTTTACCGGTGAATGTTCCGCCGAGAGTAGCTAGTTCTATATTATTTTTGTTTATGAACACTGAATTTAAAATTTCAGGAGTCGTCACTGTTAGATATGGATTTTAGCTTAAATTTGTTTTGCCAAATAATTTTTTTGAAAAATAAAAAATTAAAAATACAAAATAAAATTATTATCGTCTAATTTGTATGCAAGCAATTGAAATTTTATAATTGCGAAATTGTCATCATTTACTTTTTTTTACGTAATTCCAGTTAGTCAATATTGCCATTTTCATATGTACATATTTACCTTGAATTTATAAAATTTTTTTTAAACGAGTTCATTGTACTGTCAAGTCGAACTTCAGTTTATTGTTCAAATTTTATACATCGCATTATGATGACATTCTATAAAATATGTAGGTATGTATGTATGATACTTAAAAACTAAAAAACAAAAACCGGTTTTTTTTCTATTCTACAGTTTTTTTTCACTACTTAATTGATAAATTAAATTTTCACAAAAAAAAAAACAAAAATCAGAATTTTTAATATGTAGGTATGAATTGATAATTCCTTGACGGACACATTTATGACGTTGATGAACGTAATCAAACAAAAATTTGATACTATATTTTTCATAAAATATTTCAAAATAATATCTAAAAATTAATTGATGACAGTTACTGGCCAGCGGCACGAGACAGTAGTGGTGAAACATAACACTGCATAAATACTCACATATTTATATTTTCAATTATAAAATCACATTGCTTGACTGTTTCAGTTCATTGTTTTGACTATTTTCTGGCCAGTGATTTCGAACAGCTATTTGGCATTTTTGGTAATTGCAAAGGTGACAATGAAAAAAATTTTGTAAAGTAGAAATTTGGGTTAGATTTAATGTTTTGAAAAATTTTAACGTCTATAACGACTAACTAGTTCGTTAGGTTTTGTTATTTTATTTTACTTAACAATAAAAATGCCACCCACGGCACACAATCAGTAATTTTATATTTCGTATTATACAAACAGTCAAGACAGCGATTGTCTTGTGTGAACACAGCGTTAACCGGTACTTTACTTGCTTTAGTAATAAACTAATCCAACTATAAACTATTACAGTAATACAATGGAAGAGTTACTAAATGACATGAAATTTGAACAGTCAGTAACAAATAAATAAATATTTAAATAAACATAAATTTCGTGGTCTAGGTCTATAATAATGGTATATAGAATTTTGAACTCTTACGATCAATTGAGTATTCTTCACCTAAAGTTTTGACGAGAAAAAGATAAACTAGAAATTATGATACGTTTTCGCCAACAATGAACGCTGGGTGGCGCCTGCCTTTCAACCGAAGGGTCCCAGGTTCGATTCCCGATGAAGCAAAAAAATTATTTATCGATTTTTCGACCTGGTCCAGTACCCTTTTTCATTGGGATAAAATAAATGACAAAAAATAATTGAGAGTATAATCTGGTAACAACTTAAATAAAATGGAGCTATTCTATTTAAGAAGGCTTAGTTCCTGACAATAGTAGTAGTTTTCCACATTTAATGAGTTGATGAGCCAGTAATTTGATAAATAAATACTCGAAATATTGTAGATTATGTAGTATAAACTTACAGTACCGTACTTAATTAAGCACGAAAAGGTTTTTCTATCTAAGTTACTGTCAAGAACATAAAACAAACAAAAAAATGCATCAAACACAAATTTCTACATCAAAACGTAAAGCCACCTTAATTCAATTTACTGTAGTTACACCAAAGGATACAAAATAAGTTAGTTATAGTGCTGCACTGCTGCGATAACAAATTTTACCACAGTTACGTGACTCAATAACTGAAGTGAGAGAAAATAAGTGAGAACTGCGATAAGTACTCAAAAATTCTATTTTTAATTTTATTTAAATTAAAATAATTCAATCATACTACAAAATTTTAATTGATTTCAATAGTTATAACATTAATTAAATGTCAACATTGTATATATAGGTCTCTACATATTTATAAAAAATATAATATGAAATGGTACACATCAATTAATATATATATATATATATATATATGCATATATATGTAAATATATATTTTTTTTGTTTTCTTCTATTGTCAAATTTTTCTATATTGAATAGTCATTGTTTAAATTATTGTGTAATACTATAAATATACTTAGGGCTTGCTATAATTAAATCTAATTTAACAAATAAAAAAAAATAAATTTGTTTAAAATACTATTTAGAAAATCAAAATATATGCCACTGAGTTAAAGGTTAAATATTAATAGTAATTCAAAAATTAATTTAATAAACAAAACTATTTTATTAATTTATTTATGTATATATATATACTTCGTTAAATGTAATAGGTATACAGAGTATCATAAGAAAACTAAAATATGTAGCAATAACAAATACGATCTTAATACCGTTATTATTTAAATTAATGCTTTTGTTTATAAAAATTTGATAATATTTTCTTATACGGCACTACAACTTCCGATTAAAAATATCTAGAACATCATTCATAAAATTGCAGTAAAAATTATAGTTACATATTTAATTTATTAATTAATAAATTAATTTTTCACTTGATCTTAATTTATTAATTTATTAAATTAATAAATAACAGTTTTCGCTATATTTTTTTTTAAATTTTGGTTTTTTTAACTGAAAATTTGATTTGATTGTTATAACTCACACTAGGGGCCCCTGTTGAGTAATTATATTTCAAGTTAAAGTCAAATTTAAAGTTTAAAAAAAAAACAGTTATTTACGTACTGACATAGATTTCGCACTATAGCAGAAACCACTCGTTTAATAAAAAGTTTTGTGATTAGTAAGTTTTATTTAGGACACATATGAATAAACGTCCCTCATATACTGCTTCGTTTCCGATATATTCCATATAGTAAGTGGCATTTAGTGGATAAAATTACTAAAAATAAAAATTTTGTCATTAAAGAGGTACGTATATATACCTACATAATACATAATTTTAATAAAACTATATTATTACTACAAATAACCAAAATTTAAAAACAGTTACCTAAAAAGATTAAAATGAAGAATTCAAGTGGTTTTTTTTTTTTTGTTGTTTTTATATTTTTTATTTTAGATGAATTTGTTTTTTTTTTGTTTTTATTTGACATATGTACAATGTACATTATATTCACTGCAAGTAATTATAATAACTGATTTGTTTGCTTTTGTTTATTATTTTAATAATATCTCACATATGCTAATGTATTTGCTCAATAATAAAATTGTTGCTTGTCAATTCTAATTATAGATATTGGTTTCTATAAAATCTATATAGTTAGTTATGAGTTTTAAAGTTTTATCAAATTTAAACGAGAACCTGTCTAGCTAGCAGTTAGTACAACACTAATATACCCGAATTTTCCATATTCAAATTAGTAGATGTAACTAGTTAATGTCAATGATTCCTCTCACTGTTTTAATAATCATCAATGTGACTCAAATTGTTTTTTAATTGAACCTGTCTCTACTTTCAAATATTTAGGATTATTGATTGATTCTATAAGCTTGATTGGAGCGGACACACTTTTTACCTCAAGAACCATTTCGTAAAACGTGATTCGGCAACTATACTACGTGAATCTATATAGCTCTGCTAAAGTGTGTTCAATGGTGTACTTTGCGATATTCCATTCTAAACTTCAGTATGGTATAGTTTGTTGATGTGGTACTCACTTTAAAAAGCTACAACCACTTCTAATATTTCAAAAGAATGTTATTAGATTAATTTGTAAGATTAACCGTCTTACACACACTGCAAGCTTATTTAGGTATTTTAGGTATTCTTCCCATCACGAATATATATACCTCTACAAAACTGTGAAAATATTTTTTATTAAATCAGAATATCTTGATGTGAGACATACCGTTATCTATTACCTAAGAATTAATAGCAGGAATTTAGTTGATGTACATATTTGTCATTTCTTTAAAACTCGGGTATTTGAGTTTCATATTTGTCATTTCTTTAAAATTATTGCACCGAGAATTTTTAATAAGCTACCTATTGATATCAAAAATATCAGAGTTTTATTCGATTTTTTAACTAAAACTAAGAATTGGCTTAGGAATATAAGTTGGCATGAAGTTGAAGAGCTAATAAGAGTCATTAGATAAAATTATTACTGATATATATATATATTATAGTGTTGCTGATATCTATCTATATTATTATTATGTAGCTTTGTTTATTCTTACGAGAATTTCGTTATTGCTTCATTTTTTGCTTTCTTTCATTTTTTTTCCTTTAAATTAATTTAAGTATTAAATCTCGTTCTAAAACATATAACTAGTACTTAGTTTATAAAAATTTTTTTTATTTTTTTTATTTTCTTTTTGTAAATTTTCTTTCAATTTACTTATTTGTAAGTTTTATCTATAAATTTAATTCACATTTCTATATTCTACTTTTAATTTTAATATTAATTATTTCTTAAATTTAATTATTTTTTTACACATAAATATATAAAATTAGTAAAAACACATTAAATTTAGTATATTCTATTTTTCTTTAATATTTTAGTTTTCCAAATTAATACTTATATTTAAATTTGTTACTCCACAAATATTGAATAATTTGAATTGTTTATTTCTTGTGATGGACCATTCGGAACTTGCTTTTGCAATAGAATGTTTCCTAACTATTTTATTTTATTTATATTTTGAATTCTGTAGATATGCTTTTTTGTACTATGTACTTTTGTACTATTATTATATTTGTTTATTTTCTATTTTTAAGTTTTGAATTTTAGTTTCAATTACTTTACTATAATTGTAATAAATTCTAATAATTAATAAAATAATTACCAAAAATTATCTACGGTCTTATTACCTTGGAAATTGTATTTACTGTTCGAAGTAAGAATTCCGTTCAAGTCTAATTTACAATAACATTTAAATCACCTTCAGACAGGGTTGACCCAAAATTCAGGTACTGTCAAATTATAAATGAAGAAGAACTTTAACACCCCTATTACACATCAATGTTTTCAATACTTGTCATAAATACTTGTCAATATATTCTTAATATTGATGAGAAAAACAATTGATAGTAGTTCTATTCTCATCATGTTTTAGTGTCCAAATCAGCTGAGTTAAAAAAATTACTTCTTTTTTGGGAATGTTCAGATAATGTTATAAGTAATGTTAAGCTAAAAGTTCTAAAAAGAATAGTTTTTATATTAATTTTAATAACTATAGTAATTATTGTAATAAACAAATTGATATATTATTAAAATATGCATAGTTTGTTGTTTTTTATACCACAACATTCACTTTCAAAATTCAATTTTATTTGAAGTCAAAAACATTCGTCCAGACATCATATTTTCAATGTCATTCATATATGTTTCGATATTAATATATTCAGAACACTTCTACAATATGTCAAAAAATTTATAGAAAATTGATGAGTTCAACATTCATTCGTGTGTAATGGGTCATTAATTCAAATTGCCAATATATGAAGAATTAAATTGATGAGACATTGGTGTGTAAAGTTCAGAAACTGTAAAGTTAGGAAAATCAGAATAGTTTAGAGAATTATCTAGCAGAAACATTTTTAATTATTAATTATAATAACTAGGTATATTTAACTAATTTTAATTAATTTCTTAATCGATTTCCATTATTACACCATCATTAGAAGACTGGTAAGGCAATTTTATTATTCAAATTAAAATTAAATAGACATAACTGGGTCATTATCTACAATCTTGTACATTGGTGTCCCAGAGCTTAAGAATTGAATTTTGTCTCGATTTAAAATATTAATTAATTTGTTAAAAGTTATTTAGAATTTGTTATATCTTTAGTTTTAAACTGCATATTTTTTAAAAAATTAGGAAATATTAAAACTACTAAAAAATTAACAAGTTTGTCTCTGGTTTGGCAAAAACACCATGTCCTGGTGTGTGAAATCAATATAATGGTTGCAATTTAAATATGTTACATCAAATTTAAAATTTAATTATAAATACAATTCTATAAATTCATCATTTGTTATTGTTAAACTTAAATCATATTACTTAAATTATGTTTTTTTTTCAATGATTTTATTACGAAAGAAGTTGTGTCCCTATTATTTTTCCACTGCGTTACTTCAACTGTGTTACCGCCAAAATAACGAAGAAATCAATTGGTTTTTCAAAAAATAAATAAGCAATGTGTTCTCACTTGTTACCTGTTTTTGTATAATTTCTCTGAAAGAGTGGAAGTAATAACAGTGTTTTGTAGTGAACAATTTTTCTTCCATTAGAGGTATGTATTTTTATTATTATTCAACTGTGTTACCAAAATTTTAGTTTAAGATTTGGACATAACTTATATCTATGTATATATATAATATATTAATAATGTGTTTACGTTGAATATTATGTGGAATATATTTTCTAAATGATTTAAATTAAATTTGTGCGATTCATTTTCGCAAAAAATGTCAACTGCGTTACCAGTCAGCTACGTTACTTTTATGTGGTAACGAGACTAACAGTAGTAACACAGTTGACTTTTTATTATTGAAATGGGTTACACCGTGCTTAGAAAATAAATTCTACATAATAATAATTAAATTAGGAGTCGTTGTTTACTTTTTTGATAAGTTTTAATTTATATTTAGGGCTTTTATATAAATACAACATCAATATGCCACTTACAGCAGCGGTAAAACAAAGGCGATATCGGCAGCAGTTGAAAAATAACACAGACAAGAAAAACCAACAAAAAGAAAAGGCAAGAACGCGGTATCATAAAACGATACAACTCAGGGCACAGAGATTAACTCGACGCAAATGGAGGATATATAAAGCAGACGGAAGAGTCAAATCCAAACGTTTAAGTGAAGTTCTGAATTACACACCACCATCATCTCCCATACCTGTATCAAGTCTAAGGACTGCACTTAAAAGAATAATTGATCGAATAGTCGCCCATGGAGAACATATTGTCAACGCAGAAATTTTTTTTGATCTCGTACAAAGGAAGACTAACGTAAAACTGTTTTTAGTTTCTACTACGGAAATTGACAATATTAAGGCATCCTTGCCAGACAATATTCCAATACTAAAAGGAACGATGACTTTGCATCAGCTAATGGTTCATGAAAAAGGAATAATGCAATACCGAGATCTTAGCTGCTTTTGGAATAAGAAATAATGCAATACCGAGATTTTAGCTCCTTTTGCGAAAATAATATGTTTGGCAAAGGCTTCTGTGATTGTTTAGAGCCGAAAGAATATTCATGTGCACAAAAGAGAATAAGTGTTTATGATTCAATTTATTCTGCAGACTCGACGATTGACAGTCAACGCAGTAACCAAGAAGTTGAAATTTTTCCCACAAAAATTACATCTGGTAGTTACCTCCTCGTCAATATAAGCAACGAAAATAAACGTATAAGAAAATAAATTTTAGATACGTAGCCATAACACAATCGGATATCGACCAAGAAAATTAAATTAAGATACTATTTTTAAAATCAGTAAATGCTGAAAAAACTACCTTCAAAATAGACAAAAATGATGTGGTTGATGTTCACTCCCATGACATTATAACGACACTAGAAAACCCTTCCATAAAATTAAAAGGAAGTCGAATTTACTACGAAAGATTTATTTTTCCTGTGGAAAAGGATTTATTTTCGTTAATTTTTTTTTAATAATATTACTTATTTAAATAAATAATTTATTTTTGTTACTATTTTATGTTACTTTTAATGTACTAAGAAATATACTTAATTTTGTTTCTATTCAATTTAATTAATAAATGGACTTTTTTACAAACTTATGTCTATTGCGTTACTTTTGTTTCCACTGTGTTACTTTTTTGTCCCCAACATTATTTTCAATTATCATTTTTTTTTTTAAATAATTAATTTTGTAATTTCACTTTTAAATGCAATATCCAATATAAAACAATAACAGCTTTTAGAACACAAATCATCGCTTTTAAGACTTTACATTATAATTTAAATTACATTACATTACATTTACATTACATTTACATTACAAATAGAAAATTTCCAAAATACAACATTGGTAACACAGTTGACAAAAATTTTAAATTTTATCTTTAAATTTTAGTTTTTTTTAAAAATATTTAGTATAATTAAATTTTTCATGGAACCTAATCAAGGGAAACGTGAAAGCAAAAGGAAAGTTTAATTTATGTTAACTTTTTCTAATTTTTTAATCTGGTAACACAGTTGACATAAATTGGGTGGTTGGGCATCAATTTTTTAAATAACTTATAAAATAATTAAAAATGTTCACTGCTGTCACTGGAACTGTGTTCTTAAAATAATGGTCGATATTACAAAAAAAAAATGTATTGAAATTGGAAAACAAAAAAAAACATTTTTATAATTTTTTCAAATGTACAAGGTTTGAGATAATGACCCAACTATACCCAGAGTTTTTAGTTTTTGTTATTACGAGAGGAAGAATAATTAAGTACATGTCTACTGTTTTAAAACTAGTTCGTAATTTAAAAAATTTATTAAATTTATTTTAAAAATGTATGATTTCAAATTTTATTATGTATAAGCACAGACTAAATAATTATTTAGTCTGTGGTATAAATCTTATGACTCATAAACACAAAATAAAATGTGGCTAAGGTGGAAAAAAATTGCACACGTTATATTAAAATCAAAAAATATAACTAGTACATGCTCATACATTTCATTATTAGTGCCACATTGAATAGTAAATAATTAATTATATTAAAAATAAATTTATTCCGAAATTTGATAAATTTTGATAAATTTAATCAAAAGTACACTTAATTATCTAAGTTTTGATTTGAAAATTGAATTAAAAAATATTTTCTGAGCATTTTTGTTTATTTTTAGATTAGGGTAACTAAAATCAATTTAGGAATATTTTAATACTTGAGTACATATAAATTTATATTTTAAGCTGTTTTAAATCGGTCGTTTTGAAGTCATCTTTTTAAATTGTCATAAAATAACTGACATGTTTTTTTATATGTAATCTTGTCAGTAGCTTAGATAGAATTATATTTTCGTATATTAAATACAATACTGCAATTTTTACTAAATAAAATTGGAACGTGTAATATTTTTCGACAGTTTATTAATTATTAATTTTTTGATACATCAGCTCATTAAATGTGGATAATAACAACTAATATCGGGAATTAGGCTTTCTTAAATAGTGTAAGTAGTTCAATTCTACTTAAGTTATTTACCAAATTTAAAGTACTTGTACTATCAACAAATTTTACAAAATTTAATTATTTTTTATTAATAAAGAAAACAAAAATTCAATTAAACATCTATGACATTATTTGAACTTGGAACCCTTTGATGGAATTAATGACTAATGAATAATGAAGATGAATTGAAATGAATAATCAGATGATATACCTCTACACTGTATTGGTCTTTAGGCAACATCCATGTTACAAATGAAATGGATTTCGTGGATCCATAATTTTCGTTCCAGTAGTCAGATAACATAACCTCTAGTTACACCTTGCAGTTTTTGAGAACATCCATGGTGGATTTCGAACACACGATATTCGTGTTAGTAATAGAATGACATAACTAATCACTAAAATTGTAAAGTTCAACATTGAATTATGGGTACATTTTTTCTGTTAATTTTGTTAGAATACATTTCAATATTGTGAAATGATTTAAAATAGATCAGTTGAGTTTTTGACATATCCGAAAATAAGTTGATATTTATATTTTATTTGTATAGGACAATTAATTGTGTTAGTTAACATAATTTAAAAGGCTGAATCAACATTTTTACTATAAGAAATAATTTATTGGTATTCTTATAATAGAAAATTAAATTTCTTAGTCTGTTCAACGAAAACTTTCGAAATTAAAAATATTAGTTTTATTATAATAATAATCGAAAATTGCAAAAAATGTCAACTATAAAATAGAATTCTGTTGCAAAAAAGTTTAAAAATCCCTGATCTATACAATCAGTTTAATTTAATATAATTTAACTAGATAGTTTTAATGAATCTAATGTCACAGACAGAACTATAGACCACCATATAGACCATATAGAATAAAAATTTTGACAAACAAAAAGACTTGAGAAATTTATATCAATATGTTAAAAAAATGTTCGAAAAATAAATTGAAACCACAACCACACTTGAAGTGGAGTGGTTATCATAAAATTTCATTTTTTATTTTATTTCAACTTACCTAGTAACTGTACATATATGGCATACACGAGTAAAATTTCATTAAAATTATTGTAAAATATTTAAATTTTATAATAAATAAATGAATAAATTAATAAAATATAAGTAAACCTTGATCCTAGAAATTTCACTCTATGAATATATATAAAAAAAAATATTAAATAATTTTTTTTTAATTTTACAATCTATGAAAACATACAAGTATACACACAATTTCATAATTAATCATAGAGGATACTATAATTTCATAATTTTATCCCAAACATCAGTTATATTTGCAATTACTTAAATTTAAAATATTTTATTTAAATCAGATAAATTAATTTAAAATCTATAATTTATAATTATATCATACTGATTGCGATCGATATTCACGTTTATAATGTATTTAAAATATTATTGGGTCGAAAGCATGGCATAGTGTTATATTCCACGAATAGTGGTAAAGCCATGATTAATACACGTTTCATACGCCTCCTTCGTTTACAAAAATCTCTGCTAAAAAATTAATACGTGGCAAAGTGGTATGAAACGTATGTTAACCATGGCGTTATCACTCATGGAATATAGCGCATAGGGTCGAATGCATAAAACTGAGTTTGAATAAAAAGTTCGTTTTTTTAGAAAAAAAATTCGTTTTGGCATGTAAAGCAGGCTTTACACGGTACAATATTAAATCAATATTCTATCATTTTCGATTGAATCAATATTGTTGCAATATTACATGACAGTATTTACATGAAGCAATTTTCATACAATATTAATTCAATATTGTTGTGAAAGCATATATATACAATTCAATTTATAATAAACAACTTTTTATTCAATGAGATTTTCATCAACATGTCTGATTTAGTTGAGCAGAAAAAATGTATATTATTATGTAGTGCGTTGCTAACGACAGAAATTGATTCAATATTTATGATTGCGTCTACATGAAGCAATATATTGATACAATATTGTGAAATTTACGGCCAAGACCATTCCATCATGCAATATTGGTTCAATATTGAATGAAAGCATTTACACGCAACAATTGCCATTCAATATTAATTCAATATATTGATACAATATTGTACCGTGTAAAGCTTGCTTTAGACAATTAAACTTTGAGCTTAAAATTAGAGCTTTGCTCATAGAATGAGATCGTGCGCGATAAATAAAATTTTCAGCATAATATTTTTTGGCATACAAAATCGAATTTAAGTAATTGCTCATATCTAGATTTTTAAGATATAATTTTTAATTTTGTAGGGTTTCAGATTCGTTTTTAAGTATCTTAGTTTAACTATATAACTAGTGATTATGTTTATTTTTATGTGCTTGACAGTAACTTAGGTTTTTTTAATTTATTTAATTCTGTTAGTTCAACAAAAAAAACTATTAGATCATGTTCAAAGCGAAATATTTACAAAATTTAAAGGACTAACTATAAATCGTGAAAGTTTTTACTTTAAACATTTAAGTTTAAAACTGTAATTTTTCAAAATTTAAAATTTGCAAAGTACTTAAATAAAATTTAAATGCTTTAAATATAAGTAATAGTTTTTTATATCATTTAGTAAATTCGGAAATGCATCAGCATCCCACATCATACAAGTTCCATATTCTAAAATGAAACCATAAAACGTTGCTGAAAGCATCAAGTTCTTTTGTGATGCGCAAACTTGAGCAAACTTCGCATCGTAGAATTTGTTTAATCTTTGTTTGCCATTGTAATAAACAATTGGTTGACATTTCAAGTTTTATTTGTCATTTCATTCACTTGTCAATTGTTTCACTTGATTGACATTTACATTTTCTGTGAAAGTGCTAATTATTTTAAAATAATTTTTTGTTTTAGGTATAACTACTGCTCATTTTTTTCATTAATACGTTTTAACGTTGTTTGAGGTCTTTATTTATTAAATTTCTGCCATATCAACTCATTAAATGTGAAAAACCACTACTATTGTAAAAAAATTAACGTTTCCATTTTATTTAAGTTATTAAGCAATTAAAAGACTATCCATCTTATGTACATCTCATCCTCAGAGCTAGCTTTAACTATTTTGCTTAAATTTTGAGCTTAAGCTCATTTTTATGCACTCAAGTAATTGAATTGAGCTGAAAGAATTATTTTAAACCAGCTCTTCATTGATTTTTCTTTAGTTCAAAGTCTGATATTATTTTTAATTCCAAATCTGATTTTTGTAATGTCATAATGATGCACATATGTACGAGCGCATATTTATATATTTAAATTAATTTATGTATAATTCAGGTTTCTCTTACACATATTACAATTAAAAAATATAAATTTTACATAAGTTTATTGTTTAATTTATGTACGTATATATATGTAAAAATACACGTAACTATATAACTAATATATGAATAGATGGATCTTAATTATATTAATATCAACATGTGCTGTATATAATATACTTAAGGCTATTAAACTATATATACATAGTTATATATATTATTGTTACAATAAGTAACATAATTAAAATAAAATTGAATTATGGGATTTTTTTTATTATATTATAAACAAAACAAAAAAACAAAAAAACAAAATATTTATTTTATCGTGGCTGTTGTTGTTGTTGTTTTTATCTCATCATTCATAATTAAACATGGTTTAAATAATTAATAAAATTATATATATAGTTATTTTTTTTTTAAATCAAATTATAAGAATAGTATAAATAATAATCGCATAATGAAATTAAATATGTAACTAAAATGGGATGAAATAAATTAAATTGAAAGCTTTAAAAATAACGTATTTTAAATTACTATTCAGAAATCTAGAAATTGCAATATATAGTTAATCTGTTGTCCTTCAAGTAGTTGTTTGAACGCTCATTAGTCATCTTATATAATTGAGGAATCGAATCATAGAACCAGAAATTATTGGAAAGTTAGAAACAAACACAAAACTGTATGATAGGGTAGAATATTCGTAACTCTAAGAAAATAGTCTCTAAAACATTTTTTAGAAGTCACCAAAATGGATGAAAAATGGTACCAAAATTTTATAAGAATTAAAAAAAAATGCAAAGGAGTTTTTTTCAAATTATTTAATTTCATAATTAATTTATAAATATGTTTAAATAATTTTCCACATAGTTATTGTCTGCAATAGGACCATAGTAATTTATGTCATCGGACCATTAAACAATTAAAGCTTTTAAAACAACTTTTTTTTTTGTTGAAAAAGATAATAAAAAAAAACAACAACAAAACAATATCAAAAATATTTTCAAGACTCGGTCTGTTGTTTTATAAGACCGCAGTTGTGATTGCAATTTATTTGTTTACTTTTTTGTTTCATGCCAGTAAATTAAATTGCAGTACTTTTCGTACATTAAGCAGAGTGCTGCAATTTTTACTATGCATAAAATGGAACGAGCACAATGTGTTCGTACTTTTTCATCAGTTTTCTGGTATAATAATGAAATTGTAGTATAGTTTTCCACATTAAATGCGAACTACTAACATCAAGCACTTTAGCTTCCCAAATAGCATAGTTACATTTTATTAAAATTGTTAATTTCTGTCATTCTGATAAAATCTAATTGATGCGGAATTCACTCCCAAAAGCTTTAAATTACTATATGTTTAGTTATACGACACCATATCAGTCGGTTAATTTATTTCTACCGTCAAACCTTTGTATTATTTCTTCTCACCTTCTATTTGAATGCAATGATAGTTATAGCTTGCAAAATATATTAATATTTTCAGGTATAGTGTGACTTCCAAAATGCAGTATAAAAAGTGTCAATACAGTTTAAAAATAGTTCTACTATCGTTTAAAGCTTTTATAACAACTTCATTGTAAAATATATATAATAAAATATTTGCTACATTTTGGTACACAATTTTTACAATATAAATACAAGCACACATTTTGACCTTTGAATTATAATTTTGTGTTTTTTTTTGTAATATAAATCGGTAATAATCTGACTTTTTGTTTATCTTCCCATAAATTTACTTTTGGTTTAATTATCTTTCGTTACAGGAAAATTAATGTTGCCAGATCTTCTTAGGTTACAACATATTTTGGCCGGAAAAATATATTTTGTTTGATTACTACAATAAATAAGAAAATATATGCTAACCTATAATTTAATTAATGCTGGTAACTTTATCTATACAATGTATACAAAATGTAGTCTACAATTTTTCTTATTTCACATTTCCACTAAGTATTTTAAGCATTTTGGAATAGGGTACAAAATCAAGAGCTTTTGATATATATTTTGGATTATATTACGACATTGTAGAGTTTACGTTTCAATACATTTTGGACGTCACGGATACACATCGTCTAATTCAGAAATTACCATTAATGCAATAACAGTGTTCGCTAGGGAAATCTGCAATTTTAAACGATCAAACAAGGAAGTACAATAGATCTGTAAAAAAGCATCTACATAGAACACCCCAAAGATAATAAAAAAAATATTATTTATGATGAATTTCATGAAATATATGTGGTTTTATATAACACAATCAACTTAGTCAATAAATCACTTCGCTTAACACTCGCAACACGAATGCCCTTTTATTTCAATAAATAAGTAAAATTAACTTAAATTAACGTTACAAGTTTTCTGTCGAAGCAAATATATAATTAATAAATGTAAGTATTTTATAGAATATGCTTTAGGCTCTAAAGATGAAATATTTTTTAAAATAAGATTAAAAACTATATAGTTAGGTATGTTTCCATAATTTTATTTAATATTTTGATCAATTTCGGTTATATAGTTACCATCATCAAAAGACTGACTGATAAAGTAATTTTATTAGTGAAATTTAAATTAGTGAAATATAAATAGAGGGAATTAGAATAAATTATTGCTACATTTGTTTATCACCGAACCCAAATTTTTTCAAAGGATTCTCGAACCCTTTTTAATGTTATTTCGCTTAACTTCATTAAAAGTTGGAACTAATGCTTCACTATATTATTCTTAACGGTAATACTGTATACTGGATATGTCATATGTATATACTGACTGATATATACAGTATTACTCTATACAGTACATAGTTTCAAAGATCAAAGTCTATTAGGGGTTACTATCACATGCCTGTATTTCATTTGACTAAATTTCATACTTCCATTTGCCTGTATTAGCATTTGCCTGAATTTTTATTTGCTTGTATTTCATTTGCCTGCATTTCGTTTGATATAAATATTCTGTAAAAGGTGTAGAACTTTGATTTTGAATACAATTCTAAAATCCCTCCTAACTCAGAATGTCGCATATAAAACTAATTTCAATTGTTTGTTTCTAAAACTAATTCGGGGTGGCCAGCGTTGGTCACTACACATATATTCATTAAATATGTATATATATATATATATATACATCCATTTTTACATATACATTGTATACATATACATTTATGTATATATTCATACATATATCTATATATATATAGGTACATATATGGATAATGTTTATAGTAGTCATCCAGCATATTTAGTCAAATGGAATCCAGGCAAATGAATCGATATTAAAAACCTGTAATTTTAAATAAATAAATGTTGAAAAACAAAGAATTGTAATAACGTAAATTTTAAAATAAAAATAATTTGAAAAATTAACTGTGTAACTACAGAAATGAAATCCAAAAAAAAATAAAAGCAGAGACAAACATTTCCAAAATTCATTTTTATTATTCATAATTAAAAAAAAAAATGTACTAAAAACATTGATAACAAATATTTAAAAATGGTTTTTTTTTTTTTTTTGTGGAACCAATTTGAACTTTATTTTTAGATAAAAAATTTATCTACGAAATGATATCATAAAAGCATTTACAAATACCTACATATCATTAAATTATATTAAACTTGTAATTGACAACATGCTTTCTCAAATTATGATATTTTTCAGAGGAACTAAAAAAAAAACAATTTAATATCTAGTTAGTGATTTGTAAAGGAAAATACTGATAGTTAATAGCTTTTTCAGAATAATTCCAGTTTGTCCAAACTAAACCAAATAAATTGCAATATGCATTAATAAAGAACAGAGTGTTGCAGAATTTTTATAAAATTTATTTTTGTTAGTAAATAAATAAGTATGAATTTTTTTTCATATAGTTAGTTAAGTATAGAACTCTATCCACTATGACTAGTTATTGGTGTATTCTAAATTAGTTTTATGGTAAATTGGTATACAAATTCAATTGTATTTTGTGAATTGCTTCGATTTATTTGTTTTCAATTCGTTTAGTTAAGCCGATAAGATTAAACACAACTAAACAGCGTGAATTTGTATGTAAAGATGTATAAAATTAGTCCTGCAATATATGGGACTTAAAGGTAATTTATAAAGCAGTCAATAACTAATTAAGTACAAACATTTGTAAACATGTGTCTCAGAGACTATATATATATACATATGTACAAAATCTTCTGGTCGAGATGAAAAGCAAACAAGAAAATTTTTCCGCTTATAAATGAAGAAACCATATATAGAGAGACGTAAATAATATATATATATATATATACACATATATATTACTAATTATATATATAAAAATACATATATTCTTATTTTGTAATTAAAAACAATGTACATAACTATATGATTATTACATATAGCTTTCTGTCAACAATTATCTTTTTAGGTATAAATATAAGTAAGGTCTTAAAATTAAACCTCCAGAACAAAATAATGTGTTAGAAGACCGTAGATGAATAGTTGTAAAGGATCGGTAATGAAAAAAATAAATAAGTATGGAACAACATTGACTGAAATAAAATAAAAAAACTTGTCTAAAGTGACGAAAGTACGTTATAGAAGGTTTGTGGAAGTCTGTAAAACCCACAATGAAGTATAAAATGGAAACTATATGGCCTCAATTGAACTATAGTATGTAATTATACTCTATTACACATCAGTTTGTAATCTTATATAATTAATTAAACTTAAATATTCGCATTAAACATTTAATTTTTGTTCTTAAATAAAATTGTTTGGATATTTTTTATTTTCTTAGGTATCCAATCTTAATTTGATTGAAAATAGATGCATATAACATAGGTATAATTTGTAATAAAAATATTTAAAATTATATTTAACTATGTAGATGTAGAGTATATATAGCAGTGTTTTGTTCTTTCAACTGGACTCATCACTAGAGTTGCCAAAAGGGGAAAGTTTAAAAGGAGAGCTTTTTCAGAAAAAAAAGAGGACAAAAAGAAAAGCGTATAATATAAAATTAAAATATATATGTATACAAAAAATATATTCCAAATTATTAATATAATTTAATAAAAAAGGCCCACATTTCGAAAGGGAAAAGGACCTATAAAGCTGACCTGCATATTTATCTGTAGGATCAACTGTTAAAATAAATTAATAAATAAGACTTTATTTCATCAGTTTTTTTCTTCATAAAACCAGAACACATAACATTAAAAATATTTTATATAAATTAATTATGTTTTATATTAATATAATATACTTTACATTAAACATACTTATTAGGTCTGTATGTTAACTTTTATTTTCAAAATTTTGCAAATGAGAGGAAAAATCACGTGATTATAAAATTCTGCGAGAATAGTTAAAATGTTCTCTTTTGTAAACAAAAGTAGACATACACAAAATTTGCATAAATTTTTCCACATTTTTTCATGTCAAAAATAATTGATTTTTATGTTATGAGATTTTTTTCAATTTGAATTAACTGAAGTTTTTTGTAAAATTATTAAATGTTTTTGTTAAAAAAAAATTAAATTAAATGTTTTTCGTGGTTTTGGTGTTTTTGTCGATATAAATAAGTTTTCAGGTTAGGTATACAACTTTTTATTTATTTTAGGTATCCTACTTTTTATATGAAAAATATCTATTGACATTTAAAACAACAACAAAAAATTGATAGTAATTTTTTCAAAATTTTGCAAATAGAAATTTCATTTGCAAAAATTTATTTAAGAGAGAGCTCTGACGTCACGTTTTAAACACAAAATTCTCTTAAATTTCTCAAAAATTTATAAAGAGTATGCAAATAAAAAAGTTAACATACAGGAATTTGGATTGTCCAATATTTCAATTTTACAAGCCTCGGTTTCATAATTTGTCGTTTGATTTGAGTTCATTACTTCTATTAAAAATGTATTACCACATTTTATTTCATTGTAAAATTCTTTGCAGTTTGTATATTTTATACATACTTAATTGCATGTGACAATTTAACACTGCCTATATGTAAACGATTTCTTGCATAAAATTGTACAGTCTTGCCTTTGAAATATTAAATTCATTTCACATTTAAAGGTTTTTCTTTAAATTCATCGGAGGAAATATTTTTTTCAACAAAGATTTTTGACATTTTTGCACTTTTTCTTTACAAAAATAAAATAAATTCAGTTTAAGAGAAAAAGAGAGCAAAAAGAGATACAAAAGATCCGAACGAAGAAAGAGAGTGAACAAAAACATCGTGTTAAAAAAAGAGTACATGTTCTCTTTAAAAGAGATATTCTGGCAACCCTACTCATCACTGATTAGTAATCGCAGTACTGGTACTCTGACAGAACGCTGTAGTGTAGGTAGAAGATTAGCCACTTTGGCTTAAAACAGCTTAATGTGGCTCATTTTCTTGTTTAAATTAATTTTGGCTGTTTGGGTTTTTCAATTTAAGTTTGGCTGGTTTTTTTTTTATATCATGAAATCTTTTAAAAAAGTTTTTTTATGTAAATCAGGTTTAATATATATGAATTAAAATGTGGGACCAATTTTTAGTGATATAATTGAATTGTTATATATATAATTTAATGTCACATTGAAATATCAATTGTTTGTTACTAGTGCTAAATTAACTGATTGAAAAATATAAATTTTAAAACTCGGTTTGGTTCGTTGTTTGAGTAAATATAAATGTGAATTCGATAATGAATTAATATGTTACTCTTAACAAATATGATGAATTAATATGTTATTTCTAATTTTGTTTTATGTTTCATGGTTTGTTATATTTTTTACTATATATATATGAATTATATATATTTCAAAATCAGTTTAATTTGTTTTTTATTTTATTTATGATTAAGATGGTTCTTCCATAAGTACTATTCAAAAAATTTGGCTTGTTTTGCTTGATTACTTAGTGGTATGGTAACCCTGACATCGCCTAACTATTAACTAACCTTGATCGAGTTTTGTACGTTATATTAATATCTTAAAAAAGTATCTGTGAAGTATAAAAATGAATTAAAAAATACTACCATTTGTCCCCAGAAGTGTAAGCTTCTAATTATATAAATTTTAATTTTTTTTTAAGTTAGTTTAATATAATTTATACATAATTGTATTTAAATAAAGATTGGATATTCAACAAAATAAAAAAAACATGAATACAAATACAAACCAATCAAGAAACAAAATAAAATAAATAAATAATTTAATTGTATTAACAATTAATGACAATTATATTAACAATTAAATTATTCACTTTAATTTTTTACCAAATATCATAATTATTATTTTTATCAAATAGTTTAGAGTTAACAACACAAACTTGGGCATTGTTCAACTTCATTCAGTTTGTCATCTAAACATGAATGTAACATAGCTAGTTTTACTACGTTAAGCTTCAAAACAATTTTAATTTAAAAATATCTATCCATTATTTTTCTTCAAATCATGCCGAATCACATGGAGTAAAATTTAAAGAAAACGAATAAGAATTGTGATGTTGAAAAATGCTAACTAACACATTTTTATTTCATAATAATTAAACCATATAACTATGCTTATCCTATGTAATTACACCTATTGGTATCTGTTAATACCATAATTGTGTGCCAATAAATGATTTTTTTTTTATTTCAGTTTTCTTTTGTTAAAAATGTCCAAAACAAGAACTTCTTCAAAAAGCACTTTCTGAAATTAAAGATGGAAAAATTTCTAAAAAAAAAAATTCATTTAAAAAATATACTATACCGCGTTCAACGCTGCGATTTCGATTAGGACATAACTTCAAAAAAATTAGGCCTGGTCCCGAAACTATTTTGACAGAAGAAGAAAACAACATATAGATTTCACAGAAAATGGGTTTTCCGAAAACGAAAGAAGATATTATTTACTACGTAATTATACCACATCCGTTTAGCGAGGATAATATACTACCCACGGAACATTTTATTGTTATAAAAACAAAATTAGTGTTACAAGACGTGCTATATGACTCCCGATAAGCACTAAAGGTGTTATAATGATATTTTTATGGGAATAATGTGATTAATATTGCTATAAGAATGTTCTTATAGCAATTAAGGGAGTTGTTATAATGCGATTTTCCGCAAGTGATACAGCAATGTTTTTATAAATCTAAAAGTGCGTAATCTTATATGAAGAGTTAAAGTGTTGTTATAAGAATAGAATTGCTGGAATAGCAGTAGTGGTGTTATTATTTTACTGTATTCCTATAATGTTACTAATAAACTTACTGTAGCTTTTAGATAAATATTTTGCGACGGCCATTATTTTCTACAAACGAGGTAAATTTTTTTTAAATAAACAAAAACTGAAAAGTTTTATTTTGCATTCTTTTCGCAAAAATATCATTTTTACTTTAAATATCAAATTTGTTGTTATGCACTAATTAGCATACATTATTAAATATTTTAAATATGCAATTTAAAAATATATTTTCTTTTATTTATTTAAAAATTATGGTTATTTTTGGAGGTATTGTATTTTTTCGAATTATTTTTATAATAAATGTCAATGAAATTTCATTCCCAGCCAAATTTTGCATTTTGGTCACAATAATTATAAATATTAATACAATTATTTTTGACCAAAAAATATTATTTATTAGTAAGACATTTTTTTATATTATTAACTAATATCTATCTCCCTTTCTCAGGAAATAAATATAAACTCCATAAAATTATTATTTGAAAATAAAAAATAATACCCCTCTCACTCTCGCATAACATAAATTATTTCAAATGAATATCATTTCAAAGTAAAAACATATACACTAATACATGTATACTAATCCTATAACAATATTACAGCACTTGCTCCGGTGTCTTATAGGATTCTCTATTTTAGTGCTATAACGTATTTATAACCTTTCGCAGCAATTGCGGAGCACTCAAATACTGCTATAAGAGTGTTTTTAATAGTGTTATAAGAGTACGCAAGAGTCTTATAGCAATAAAATTGTTACCTGGGTAGGTAAAGGCTTGTTTAAGGCATTCATGAAGCGTCATTCGAGCAACTGATCCAGAAACTATACAGATAAAACATTATTTGGTGGAGAATGCTTCGATATATTAAATGACCCTAGCTGTGTTCTAAATGGAGGTGAGACTAATTTTGTTTAAGAAAATAAAAGATAAGAGAGAATAAAAAAATAAAAATCTAAATATACGACGTAATAAAGCAATAAAAAAAACGAATTGAAGTCAAAAAATTAAATTACAAAACATCAAAAATAACTCCGCAGAAGAAATCTAATATACGGTATTGTTCCACAATTTCCCATGTTTTCAACATCACGTGCTTTAATTGCATTAGAAAATACACCAGTGAAAATAGCTAAAATTGAAGCGAAAAAAGGCCATAAAACAAGTTACCAAATTAATATTACATCACCAAGTAAGCCCAGTTATGGCAATCATGTACGCACAATTTTTGAAATAGAAAATGAAAAATCTGAAATGGGACACAATTATCCTGCTGTTAGTAAGATGTGCTAAAAATTCACGAATGCAATAAATAATGCAATTTGTGAAAGTCGTAGTATTAAATGCTCGCAATGCATTCGAGACTATCACATTAAGTATATATAAAACATATTGTTCTTTCGTTTCCAAATTTATCTGCACAGTCTGCCTAAATGATAATGAAATAGTAGCTTATTTTATAACTATTATATTTTGTTTTAAAAAGTTTAATGAATACAACTTTTCTTTTTTTTTTGTTTTTAATTAATTTTCTAATAATTTAGCTATATGTAAGAAACCTAGAACGGGATAAAGAAAATACAAAAATTATATAGAGTACCTACACTATATTTTGGTAATAGCATTGGTTTAGCATAAAATATATATTATAGTTATAAGTATGCGTTTTTTTTTTTAATTCTTGTTTCTTTAATGGTGTGTGCTTGTTTATGTTTTAATATGAAATAGTAAGATCGTAAAAATGGCCCATCTCAACTCTAATCTTTGTACGATCAAACTCCTTTTGTGTATCTTTATACATTAACGGCTTTGCTTTTACGTTTACCACGATAGGCCCCATTGTTTTAAGATGCAATAATAGTGCCTGTCACGCAATTTCGTAAATTTACGATTCGTATTATTTTGGTTTTTTTATAACGCTAGTTTGCTACACTTCATACTAAAAACCAAAAAAGTTTGCTACACTTTCATACAAAAGCGGATGATAAAATACGATATCGTAAATTTACGAAAGAAAAATAAGAAGCTTCTGAGCTATGTAATTTTCATTTCGTATCTTCGTATCTTCGTATTGTTGACAGTTAATGTCAAATATTAATAATAAACAAAAATAAAACCATATACTATCAACAAACTAGTTATTAATCAAATTCATTTCTGGGAAAAAGTTTGTTGAATAAAAATAAATTAAAATAAATATTTGTATTTGCTTTTGAGGTGTTTTCTAGAAGCATGGATTCTTTCGTCAAGGACCATATTTTTGTTACGCATTTTACGCGTGTTAATTTATGTTGTTCCATATCACAAAAAATTACAAATTGAAAATAGTTAAATTTAAATCATATAAATTACCAATTGAAAATAATTAAATTCTAATAACAACACAACCATAATTAAAATTGGAAATCAAGTTTAAACAAACATCAGATATCTGCTGTTATTACGAATTTACGAAATGAAAAATACAAAATTTACAAATTTACTCTTCACGCAAAATTGACATTCGTAAATTTTAATAATTAAGAAATTGAATTGCATATTTAGATTTTTCATTTCATCATTTTTTTTTATGCCAATAATTGTAATTTATTAGTTATAGTTATATACGAATAATTGTAATTATATTGACGTGCCAATCATTGTAGCACTGTTGGTTTGCCTTTTTGTTTATTTTAAGAATTTACAATAAAACTCTTTACAAATTTAAAAAGATATAATACTTAGATTAATAGTGCAAAAAATATTCATTCATATACAAATAACCAACTTTGAACAGTTTTTTTCTATATATTGTATTCCCTTATGGGTGCCAACAATTGTAGTCGTTACCCTATATAATTATATTAATAAATTTATATTTAAAAAAAAAAAAAAGAAGAAACCTTTCTAGTTGTTGTGCCTTGATTTTTTTTTCTTCTTTCTACTTATTGTATGTCATGAGTTCAATAATTTGCAAATCACAATTCTACAGAGTTTTGTACACTGACACGAAAAAATACCATTGGGAAATAGAACTTAATAAGCAGTTCTTAATATGAAATAATCTGTTCTAAATGAAAAACTAAATTATTCTAGTAATCAAATAACTATACTTGATTACTAACTAAAGTTCAAATTTAATATTGTAAATGGTAATTTTAACTTAGTTAATACACTAAATTATTTAAATCCATAATCATATTATTAAAGTATAAAATTATTGATTATTCATTTTTAATATATTTTTAAGCTACACCACCGTCATTCTACTATGATTTTTCATATTATTGCATATATAAGTAATAATAAATAAAATTGTAGACTTAACATTATAAAAATTCAACTTATCTGTCTGCCTACATTTTATTCAAGCATACCCTATATATTCTGTTATACACACACTAGTATAAATACAACTTACTATAAATGCTTAGTAATTGAGTTTTCAATCTATACATATTTATTTACATTTTACTTAACTGGTATACTTTTATAATTGTATTTAAACCTGTTTTTTTTTTCAAAAGAAACAAAAATATAATATAACTACTATCATCATGCTTTTAACCCCTTTTTGTACATTGATAATTTACTAACTAGTCTTTTTTTAGAAGACAGTGAAGAAAGTATGTAACTAGTTTTTTTTTTTTTGTTTGTTCTTAAATAAATTGCATTGAAAGTATTATTTTATGATTCAAATTTAAATTAAATTTTACACATAATGTTATTAAACAATAAAAATGTCAATTAAATATATATAATAAATAATGCAAAATCATTGGAGTTAGTGCTGCTAATTTTGGACAGATATAATTTTCTGAAATATGAAAAACATGATGATGAGTAATGCTGTAAACAGAACCAAAGTCATTGGCATGGGCAATGTCAATCTGTTAATTGATATCTGGTATCAATGGTCAATTGTTTTTTTTTTTTTACGTTCTTGACAGTAACTTAGATAGACCTTTTCGTGCTTAATTAAGTTCGGTACTGCAATTTTACACTACAATATCTACAATATTTCGAGTATTTATTTTAACAAAATTACTGGCTTGTCTACTCATTAAATGTGGAAAACTACTGCTATTGTCAGAAACTAAGCCTTCTTAAATAGAATAGTTTCATTTTATTTAATTTGTTACCAGATTATACTCTCAATTATTTTTTGTCATTTATTATATCCCAATGACAAAGGGTACTTGACCAGGTCGAAAAATCAATAAGGCATTTTTTTTTTGTTGCTTCATCGGGAATCGAACCTGGAACCTTTCAGTTGAAAGACAGGCGTTCTACCTACTGCGCCACCCAGCGTGCAATTTTAATTTGGCATCGGGATCGGGATGACATTAAAACAGATTAAAGCCATTTATTTTTTGTTAGAAATCCTTCCTTTCTACCCTCCTCCTTTTCTCACTTTCCTTTCCAACCTATAGTCGTAGCAATCGCTATAAAAAGTTCTCTACCTATAGTGTTTCGGCTATGAATAAAAAAAATACAACACCATATAGCAGTTTAGAATTCAATCAAAATACTTAGCTATATTGGTGTAAATGCGATTGTTAGTGAATTGCTCTGATTATGTAAAAGTCATTTAAGTCAATAAGATCATTAAACACAACAAACAGAGAGCACTACGAATGTAGAGGCATTTAGAGATGTGTGAAATTAATTCTGAAATTTGGAATTAAATTTTGTTTGTAAAGCAGTTCACAACTAACCATTTAACTAATTAAAAATATTTATAAACTATATCTAGCTTCAGCAGTCAAAGTCATTGGCATCGACAATGTCAATTTGTCAATTGTCATTTGGCATCAAATGGTCATTTGACATCGACTTTGTGATGCCATTAAAATAGAATAAATCCATATTTTTTGTTATAAATACACAACAACAACAAAAAAAACATTTAAACAAAAGTATAAACATTTAATTTGTCTGTCACAACACAATCAGCTGTCATAAGTTTGATGCCTTGATTTTGTTAACTCTCATTTAAATACATGGTGACATCAAAAAATATAGCTTGAGAGGACAAAGTCATTCACAGAATCAAAGGCTTCAGAGCTTCAAAGGCCACAGTCATTATATATCAATCTGGTGTCAAATGACAATGGTAATTCGGGATGCCATTAAAACAGAACCATCTTTTTTGTTAAAAATACACAAAAACAAGAACATGTAATTTATTTGTCATATCACAATTAATTGTCATAACATGGTTACATCAAAAAATTTGACACAAAACCAGATGACAATGCCTTGGTTCTGATTACACAGTGAAAAAAAATTCATGTTTATTTTTGACTTGTCAATCGTAAACTCTCATACTCTTTTATCGGCAACTTATAGCGAAAATCAAATCAAAAGCAAACTACGCATTAATTTTGTGTTGTTATTGCAAGGTTGTCAAATTATATTTTATTTGTGTTTTTAAAATAAATTAATATAACTTTTATATTAAGATGTAAATTTACGTGTATTGATTAGGTAAAATTTATAATTTTACAATTTAAGTGCGAAAAAAAAATCCGACACCAAAACAAAAAATCTATTAATTTAGGATTTTGAAAAAATTAAGGACAATTGATAAATAACAAATAATTGTTAAAGATCACAGGTGTTAAAACCAAATGTAAAAATATTAACGTTTTAGAAAAGTGTATTTAGTTTAATTAAAGGTATTAACTATTGTAATGTAAATAAACATTATCACAACTAGAAACTGAAAAACTCACACTATTACGTGAGTTGAGATGTATTAAACATAAATAAATAAATATTTATTATTGTTCGAAATGATATATTTATATTCTCTGAAATTTTATTATTTTGGGAATAATAAGAGAAAGAAAAAACTTCAATTGACAAGCCTGAACGAGATTCGAACCTGGAACTTCTAATCAGTGGTCAGATGACATAACCACTACACCTATATAATTTGGGTAATAAAAATTACGAAATATTCAAAAAAACAAATGCAATGAATTTTCGTCTATTGAGTACTGACAGACGTCTAATCATGTGTTTTTTAAATAACGATAAATATAACAGTACATATGAGATATAATTAAATACATAGATAAATTAAATTTAAATAATATTGAAAAAATATATAAATCAGAAATTCCGAATTTTCAACTTTACTAACTGTAGGAGAAATTCATTTGAACCTTTATCTTCCCAATAGAATAAGTATCCAATATATTATACATAGTTCAGTACATAATGTATAAATTTATTATTAGATGATATAGGAAAACCTTAATTTAAAAAAAAACAAGCAATTTTTTACATTTCTGCTTTGTTCTTAATCAATGCACAAATCATATTTTTTTAACTTTTATCTATTATTTTCTATATTACGTCTACGTACCTTAGTTCCATTTTACTCAAAATCTATTAGAAGAACCCTCAACTTATTCTACTAGAATCATGTTCGTGTATACCTATACATTTCTTATATTAAATGAAAACAAGATACAAAAATACAATAATATAACATAACGTATATATTGTACATATATATAAAATTGAATAAATAAAACAACAACAAAGTTTATTCTCATCGATTTTACACTAAACCATAGTTTAGAAATGAAGAGAAAAGAAGAAAGTAAATGGGAAAAACTGAATCACAGTAAAATTGGTAAAATCTTATTAGAAATTTTCTTGTGTAAGGTTTTCAGTAATATGTACATACATATACGTTTCTTTCATTCATTCATATATCTATCCATATATGCATATGCATCTGTGTTCACTGAAAGTATCTAAAATTCTAGAATTTATCAGATATACAATATGTATATGCATGCATATATATATATATATGTATACATATTTATATATAAAAATATAATTCACACAGGTAATAAAATTACAAAAATTCAATCAATAAACAAGAAGACAGGGTAGAACAACATATTAGACATATAAATTCAAGAATTCTTTACCCTCTTGAAACCCTTCGGGACTCTAAACAACATATTTAAAAAAAAAAAATAAATTAAACATTTTTGTTTTTCAATTTATTTTCAAAGAACAAAAAGAAAAACAATATTTATTCACCGCAAACATTTTCCCTATTTAAAATAACTTAACCTCAAAAATAAAAACACAAAAACAAAAATCAAAAACAAAAAAAAAAAATTGATTTTTTCATCTTTTACTCTGAAAATGTCAAAGGATATTTTATTTTCATGAAAATATAATTTTTTAGAGTAAAAACAAAAACAGAATGAATTTGTATTATAAAACAAGCACCACACATTCATCCATACGTATATTTAATTAATATAAGTATATCTATATGGATATGGAATCAATGGAGAAAAGTCAAATTAAGAGAATAATATTATTAATATTATTATAATATAATTTTATAAATAAATAAATTAATTCAAATTCAAAAATTCAAAAATGTGACAATACTTAATTGTCTAAAAATAATTATACTCATAAATAATAAAGTGACATATTTACATTTTTATTACGTATTAAAATAATTTTGACATTTGTTTTTATGTGTTTGTAATAATTGTTGTTTATATATAGAAGACTGTTTACTTACCAGGTGTAATACGGTGTTTACAACTTCTCGATTTGTCACTTGTCCAACTTCAATAAGTCCAATCAGAACAGCAAATTTAAGATTATCATTCATAGACATCCTGACAATCTCTTCGGGACGTTTAATGTCACAAAACGGCGGACTTGTAAGGTCCGCCATGTTTACAAATTTGTTATTTATATTATTTTTGTTATGCTTTAATTTTTCAATTTTTTTTTTATGATTTTAGCAAATTATTATATTATATATATGTATATAATATATATATATTTATTTATATAGGTATGTTGAGAATTTTTTTTTTCACCACGATAGAAAATACAAAATGAAATTTTAAGGATTAGAATAATAATGTAGTTAATTTTTCTTTTTTTCTAAAACAGCGGCATTATTTAATCATTTTTTTTTCAATCAAATTTTTATTTATTTAAACATTATATAGTAAATTTAAATTTTATTTATTTTTTATATAATGATTTTAAACTATAAAATCTTGACTTTTTTCAAAATATTTTGATTTTTTTTTTTTTTTTTATAGAATAGATATTAAAAATGCACACAAACACATGAATAAGTTGTTCAAATTTTTTTTTTTTTTTATATTAAAATAATCAGAAGCTATTTAATATATTTATATCTTATTATTTATATACCTATGTATATATAAATTTATATTTCTGATATTGAATTTTAATTTATATTTTTTTATAACAAAAAGTGGGGTGGTTTTCTTTACTTATTTTTTTTTTTTATTTACTTTATTTTTACTATAGGTACTATTATTTTTATATTTTTGCTTTTTAAGCTAAACGGGATTTAATTTACATGTATACAAATATACGTATATATGATATATATATAGATATATATTTATACTAATAGAAATCCACGGGAGACTGAGACTATTCAGCAATTTATACAAGATAAGAAGAAGGTGCTCTATACTTTACTTATAGATAGATAGCACACTGTAATAGCACAATACAAGACAATATAATATACACACAGAGGCTACTTTTAAGCTACAAATCTTGAAATATGGTATAAAAAAAAACACTCTTGACTCTTCTATTTCAAGAAGAATAAAACAGCAGCAGCACTTTTCAACTCTTTAAATATATATATATAAATATACATATATATTTTTTTTTTTCTTTCACTTTTTTTTTTATTTTAATTTTTTGATTTTATTAATTTATTTTCTTTATTATTTTTCACCTTGTTAGCATTACAATTTACATATATATATATATTTATATGTATATGGATATATTTTTTAACACAAGTATTAAAACATTTTTTAATTTAAATTAAATCATATCAGGAAAACAACACTAACAAATATATATATATAATATATATATATACATTTTATTACTTTTTTTATATTATTTATTACAAATTTTGAAGTTTTTCCGAAACCAAATTAAAAAAAAAAGAAAACGTGTTTTTTTACACACAAAAAAAAAAACAAAAACAAAAATAGAATGATTTCCTTTTTGCACAACGGCGAAAAATCGATTTTTAGCAAAAATATGAGACCAACAAATAAACACTAAATTTCCTTCTTAATGGAAAAAAATCTTTAATATTTTTTTTTATTTTTGTGTTATGATTTTTTTTTTTTTTTTATTTTAAATTTTTAATATTTTTTCTTTGACACGGGCAACGACGTACGATTTCATGGTGTCTTATAACATTGAATCTCTAACTGACACTGACTGACTAAATAAAATAAAAGCTGAGCCACTTCTATACTCACTCAATTCAATTTAAAATTCAGTTCAGTTCAGTTCAGTTATCTGATTATTATATCTATAGATACAATACAATATGTATATTTTAGTATATTATTAATGTATCTACTATATACATATCTACATAAATATTTTATATCTTGTTTTTCGTGCAAAACAAGAAAAGAAAAGGAATGACTGAAGAGAGGTTAATTCGTTGGCTAAATGACTCTTTTAGGTTAAATTTACCCCTATTTTTTTATAGATTTTCATTTTATACTCAATTCAGTTTTCAGCAGTTTTTCTAAAAGAGAATAATTTTGTAAATTTTTCTGTCCTCCAAACAACCAGAAAAACACAGGTGTTTAGGTATTGTTATCTTTTTACTTCTGTTTTTGTTTCTATAGTTTTTTGTTCAGGTTTCCCTTATTTTGTTGTTTTTTTTTTTTGTTTTGTTAACACAAATACACTTTCATTGCAACTACAAAAAAAAAAATTTTATGTAACTGTATATAATTGTCGAAATAACGCAAGTGCAAAATATGGAAAATTGTTATTGTAAAATTTTGACATTTCTAATTGGAAACATGCGCATTATATAAACAACACGTTATATTTATTAAATTTATCGTTGTATGCATAATATGACGAGAATAAAATTTATTAAAGTGTGTATAATACATATGCAAAAACAAAATTTAACAATGGAAAATTATATGCATGTGTTTGTACATAGAGTAAAATAAAACAGCCGGTAAAAAAAATTTCCATTCTATAAACTGTACTCTGAAAAAAAGAAAAACAAAAATCATTAAATTGTTGGTAGTACTGTTTGGAAAATTTGTAAACATCTATCGGTAATTTTTGTAAAAAAAAAATTAAATGACATTTTGACATATTGCTACAACTGTCAATTTTATTAATTCAAGTCATCTATTGTTAATTTTCTGAATATTTTGATTAAAAATTTATTTATGTATTATTAAATTATATTTTTTTATACAGTGAATTACAAAAATATTGGCACAACGAAAAACAATCAGAATTTTGTGAGATATAAATGTAAATAATTTTTACAAATATAATTAATAAATAATGACCGTATTATTAGTTGCCTTACAAATATAAATAATGAATTGTAAGAGACTTATTTAAAATAAATGATAGATTCAATAATTTCATCATCAATTTGTTACCAAAATAATTATTTGTTGGTTGATTCACAGCTTAAACAAATTAACTGTTCTTCGTCCTGGTTGTTTTAAAAAATAAAAATTAACAAACAGTTAAAAACTGACATTTAAATGGAAATTTATTTGTCTAATAAACTGAGTTTGTTTTTAATTTGTGTTATATTATTTGAATTTTGCAAACACCTTACATTTTAAATAAACATTTCAGACACTTAAAAAAAACATTAAGTACATAATTTGTTTTTTTCATTTTTATAATTTTACTACAATTATTTCGTAGAAACTGGGTTGGATTTGTTTGTAAAAATCAATGAAATTAATATTATTATTATTAATATTATCGATGCAATAACACGATAATATTAATAATCGATAATATTAATAATAAATAATATATATTAAATATACACTATAGATAATAAAGTATAAATTTTTCTGGAAGCTTCCAATTAAAAACATGTTTCCACATATCACACAACAAAATTTAGTAAAAATGATAGCAGAAAAAATGCTTCCAAACCGAATTAAAAACAATATGGAGTTGCTTTAACCTTTTGCCAGACAGAATAAAAATTTACCACAAAAAAATTTTACAAAAAAAAATAATTCAAAATTATGTTGGTGCATCATTTCTGAACCAAATTGTTGAAGCAATGAATTTACCATAAAAGAATTTGTTATTTATATAAAGTCAATGTACAAACAAAAAAACAGCTTTATGGGTTTTTCAACCTGGTCCAGTACCTTTTGTCATTGGGATAAAATAAATAAAATAACAAAACATAATTGAGAGTATAATCTGGTAACAACTTAAATAAAATGGGGCTATTCTATTTAAGAAGGCTTAATTTTTGACAAAAGTGATTTGTTAAGTGATTTGTTAAATAAAGATTCGAAATATTGTAGTGTAAAGTTGCAGTACCGTACTTAATTAAGTACGAAAAGGTGACTGTAAAAGTGTAAAAAAAGAAAAAAGTTATGGGTATTTATTATTTATTTTAGATAATAATTCGCTATCACATCACTCGTTAGTTCAGTCAGCCCCAATTTCTGGGACACTGGACCTCCTCAACAATTTTTCTAACTGTTGTTAATTACGTGCGCCAAGTTTGGAAAAAAATGTTGAAAGTTTGGATTTTAACCCATTTGGCTTTGGAAAGCTTGGACTTGGATGCTTTTGGATCTTAAGAGTTTGGATTTTAATATTTGGATTTTGAAAGTTTGATTTTAAAATTATGCTTTTCACGCAGATTCAAAAATTTCATGATTCGTTATTACTAACATAACAGAAAGTAGGTTCGTATAATTTCTGAAACCTTTATGAAATGTTTTTAAAATTTGCAGTGTTGAAATTAATAATGAATAGGGTCGTATGAAAGTAGATAAACAAAATGAAAACAAAAATTATTTTAAATCTACATACGTATATTTTTATTTCAGCGTTTTTTTTTTCAACATTTTTTTTTCGACATTTTTTCTTTAACATTTTTTTTCAACATTTTTAACTCGACATTTTGTTTTGTACCTTTCGACCTTTAATTTTGTAGTATATATACTTATAGTAGGTACTGAAATTATTTTCATTTGAAGTTGTGGCTGCAGCATCAAATATTCTTTTTTTATATATTTACGTACATAGCTATATTCAATTTATTTTAATTAATTGATTAAATACAATCTATTTTATTTCATTTTAAACAATTTATTTTAATTTGATTTTGCTTAGACAATTAAATAGAAAAATACCTAAAAAAAAAATAAGTTAAACAACAAATATAAAGATAAAAACAATTCTAAATATCAGTCTGGTCATATTAAATTTGTGTTTGTATTATTTTATTTAGTTTTAATTTATGATTATATTAATACATAAATAAATTATATTTATAAATATCAAAAATAATTATATGTATTTTTAAATAACGTTTGTCTCTTTGTATTTTTTTTAATTGACTATTTTTAACGTTTGACACAAAAACATAATGATTCATATTAAATTCTGATATAATCCCGATTCTTTTTTTCAAACTTTTTTGCCAAAATGCAACTAAATTATAACTCTATGTATATGGTTTCATATAAAACAATTTCACCATTTCTGTTTTATTTTTTTGTTTTTATAACTTTTATTTTAATGATATTATGTGCAATCTTGTTCTATCCTTAACCTACAAAAGGTAACAAAACAGGTTTTCCTGATTTTCAACATTTAAAAAAGAGTATTTTTTATCTTTTTTTATTGATATGTACCTATATAATCTACAATTTTAATTCATTGTAAAAATATGACAAAAAACAATGTTAATTATTTTTTATTATAATTTTTGATTTGACAACTAAATTGCATATTTTGAGGCGTAACTTTATACAATTCATTATTACAGAAACAAAACTAAACATTTTCTATTCAAATTAAATATTTAAATAATTTTATTATTTTGTTTCTTTGAATAACAAATTATTTTGTATATACATGATTTATTTATAATTTAAACCTTTTTATCTATTCTAAAATAAAACAAAACCTTTATCTGAAAATTGTTACTGTTCACTTGTACACTTATTTCTATTGTGTTATTCTAAAACCTTTTTTATCAAACTGATTGAAATCGTAACATTCATAAATATTTGATATTAAATTATGAACCTTAATTTTGTTTATTTTTTTTTAACTATTTTAGTACATTCCCATTTTTTTAAAATGAGCCCAATTACTCGTAGGTACTTACTTACCAGCAGAATAATAATGACTCAGAAATTAATTTATTAAAGACATTATCATCAATATTTAGTTTATCGTGTTAAAATTTGTGATTATCAAAAGTTTTAATAATATTATAAAACATGATAAAACTTGTTGTCATATTTATTTTGATGCAATAAAAAATATATACCTAAATACATAAGTATGTATTTTAATTAATTAATTTACGTTGACAAAAATAAAATTTAATAAAAATTTTGACTTTCTTTTATAAGCCATTCAAAAATAAAAATAGATAACAATTATTTTATAATATATATATATACATATAATATGTATGTATGTATGTACAGATAAAAATAAATTTAGTTAAGCAACAGGTAACAAAACAAACAACTAAAAAAACTGAAAAACTGCACGGTGTTATATAGAACTGAAAAAATGCGCGGTTAATGAACATTTTATTGGGCTTAAAATACACAAATTCAATTGAATACTCTCATAACTATTATATAAACCTACATATTTGGTATTATAACAATTATTAGGAATGTAAAAGTTGATTGATTATTATACTGCACTGCTTTAGAATCAATCCTAATCATAAATCATAAACATTTTAATTATTTCAAGCAATGAAAAATGATAAAAAATTGCCTCCCATGTCGATCGCCAGTCTCCGACTGACGCTTACTGTTGCCCGCATGAGAATAAAACAATCAAAATTACTGATATAAGTTGATATGATTTGTAAAGTCTTGTAAGTAACCTTGAACAAAAATTACTTTATTTGCCGAACAAAAGCAAGGAACAAACCATAATATATAGACTTATTTCATACATCTTTCAATACACCTAACTTAACCTTTATGCCAGTCTATTTTATTAATAACCATTTTAATCATAATGCCGATAGATTGTTTTTGTACCGTCGAAATTAGTAGGAAATTCGAAGTAGGTATTAGGTATTCATAATATAAAAATATGATGAACACTAACCCCATTTAAAAATTCGCTTTCTTAATACATTTTATTTTCACACTTCAATTCCAATTCAAATTCTAAATAAGTCAGAAATAAAAATTATTAAAAAATTTAATTGCATCCCAATTTTTAAATTCAGCTACAATAAAGAAAGATTATAGTACTGTCAATACTATAAGATTCCGCATTCTGAACAAAATTTTATCTTATCACAGTTTTTGATTTATCATTGCACTCATGTGTCTAAAAACTTATGTTTCAGCAACAATGTATCTGAAAGTTTTCAACTATTACATAATAATATTAAATGAAATATGTTGCCAGTTGCCGCCAACTCAATTAAAAAAATTTCAATAGACATTTTTTTCATTTCATTCATCAACATTTCTTTTTTTAACATTACAACAACGTCATATACATACATAAATACAATATTAGTATGTAACATGTTATAATTATAACAAATTGAAATAATTTTTCAGAAAATAAAAATAAATTTTAATAATTTGAAACGTCACAAACAGCAAGTTTAGAGAGATTGGTAGAATTTGTTTTGAATTATTTTGAAATTTCAATAAATTTACAAATTTGGAATGTATATAATGTACATACTTATGTACACAAATTTACAAAATAAATTCATAAATTCTCCTTGTAAACTAAAAACTTTTTTACATGTAGGTAGCTCTATAGATAAATAAATTTTATTTGGATTCAAATCAAAATTCTAGTCTAATTTCAGAAATTTATTAAAAAAAAAAAGACAAATACAGTAACAAAGAATGCAAAAAAAATGCAAATATATTAAACAGTGAGTAAATATAACTGCACATGTACATACCTATATAATGTAAATACCAAATAACATACCATATCTTTTGAATTATCGTAATATGTATAATAATATATTATTGTATACCCATCCATAAAAATTATTACAAAAAAATTGTTGATAGAATACAAAATTTGTCTATATTTTGCGGGGACGGTAAACGCGTAATTTATGTAAACAAAAAATCTTGGCAACATTTTTTTATAATATTATAAGATATTGAAATAAAAATCTTATATATATTCTAAAACTACTCTTCAATAGATATTACCCTTATCGCGGATATTTTTGTTTTCGGCTTAATAAAAAAAATAATTTTATACATCCTATTGAAATCATAAAATCGTAGGTATGTATGTAAATTAAAAACAATTTTTCTTCTTTGAAATTATGTGTATACAACAAAATGTTTTGATATTGATACAAAAATCTCAGCAACATCAAAAAAAATTTCATTAGGAATTGAAATGAGATTGATTTTTGTATAGTATTATTTTTATGTAAACATAATTAAATTAAATTATTTATTATTGATTTTACATATTTATTATAAAATTTATATTTAATATATAATATTATTGTTATTATAATATCTTATAATATTATATAAAATATCTAACTGACATTCGAATCAAATGCCAACAAAACATTTTATTTTGATTATTTGAAATTTTAATAGTTTTTATTTTATAAAGCTACTCCGAATTCGTCTTATCATACAAAAATGCGATCATCGAAGAAAAATATCCACAACTTTACGTTGTTAATATAATTCATACCTCACGCTCTAGATAAGACGATATATCTCTTCATCATAGTTTTATATGTTACCTCGTATATTACACAAGTGGCGAAGACTTACTACAGAAATGATCCTGTGAAGTATAGTCTTAATTATTTATTCAAAAAAAATTCATTATAACCTTTTGATTACAATATTTCTCTGTGAGGTATAAAAATAAAGTAAAACCTAACAATATTTTTAATGTAAACATTTTTCATCATAGCAGCTAGGTAGGTATATACTGAAAAAAAAAAATAAAAGTTTACAAATAGAACAACAACAATAACATAGTGTTCGTATCGTGTGATGATATTTTTTTCAATTTTCGATTTTGCGAATGTATAAAAATGAAAAAAAATTAAATTAGAATATTTTAAGACGAGTAGAAAAAATTAATGTATGAAATAGTTTATTTTCAAAGCATTTGTTTTTTAGACAAGGAGCCATGTGTAAATAATGGTACATAATATAAATTAAAAAATTGAGATGTGTGTATTTGGAACATTCATTAAAAATAAAGAATAATTTTCATTATAATATTTATGTACATATTTCGTCTAACCTGGTTACGTAATAAAATAAATAAATGTAAAAAAAAATTATTTTTTTTTTTATTTTTATTTTCTTGTTTCAGTTTGTATACAATTAGAAAAAAAGTTTTATAGAACTAATATTCTTAATTTACTTAGAACTAAAACCTTAACAGTTATTTAATTTGTTTAGTTTTTCTAAAATATTATTTACACACTATTGATATACATATTTATTATTTTTAAGATCAAAAATATTTATCATAATTTTTTATTACTTTGGAAAATTTTGATAAAAACCAAAAAATTTTATAGACTTTTTTTTATTAAATAAAACTTACACGAACTTTAAAACTAAACTAAAACTATACCTAAAACCCTAACCAACTTAATCTAAACCTATTTTATTCACGTTATTCATGAACTACTCAACCACCAATAGTTTGTTGATATCCTTTTCAGCAATAAACGTGTCGTATTTTAGTAGATTAGTTTCAATATTCTGAGGGTTATATTCTATACACTTACATGTAGCCCTTCTATTATAGTGATATAATAGAGAGACATGCTTCTAGTTTCGAATATACCCTTTAGAGTGAAGATAAATAAAATATTCGGGCGCAATGAAGCCTGTTTTTAACGTATTTATATTGTATTATTATTTCAAATTCAAAACAAGTAAATGCTAAATTGAAATGACAACAAATTTTACGGAAGCAATTTTTCTGATCGTTATAACTGCAGCAATGCAGACTTAGATATTGCAGTTTTTGATGAAATGAAACAGTGAGAAAATGAAACATAATTTCAATAAAATACAAATGAATTAATGAAATCGTGAAAAAATGAAATGAGCTTCATTGGCGGTGTCTAGACGATCAGTAAACACTGTCAGTTTTCACTGAAATACATGTATTTTGTTGTTGTTTGAAAAAAGTAAAAAAAGTTGAAATGCTTTTAACTTGTCGTCAGTTTTTCGATTTCAATCGTTCCGAATTTCATAGCCCACTTTTTTAATCTTAACCGTAACACAGAAAAAAAATAGAGTTTTAAATTTTTAAATTAATTTTTATTATTATTATTTCACTTCCATTTGATACATTAATGGTAATTCTCAGTTTCCGCCATTTGTAAATTTTTTCATTCAAACCTGAACGTGTAGACACTTCTCAGTTTTAACCATAGATATATAAAATATAGATTGTCAGTTTTGTATTGCTTTCTCTTTCCCTCTAATACATTATCATATTAATTAATAAATGTCAGATTCAGACAAAAATTAGCATTTGTTTTCCAATATTTCAACTCAGGTGATTTGATTTTATAAATTTAACAGCCATTTCTTAATATTTTGATGGTTTTGTAGAATAGATTCATTTCAATTTTTTCTTATTGAATTTAAAATTAGTTTTGTTTTTTAACATTTTTATCTACACATATTTACTAACTATTTATTTTTGATAGTTTTTCTGTTTTAAATATATTATTTACGCTAATACGATAATTTGAAAATCATTTTATTTCATTTTATTAATTGCAATTTTATAGCATTGGAAAACGTTTTCAAAGAAAAATAGAGGGGAAAACTTTAAATTTGATGTGAATGATAAATATTATATATACATGCATATAATACAATTGATTAGATATACATTGATTATTAAATAACAAACTTATAAATAATATAAATTTGTATACATATCATTTAATATGTTTTAATATTATTAATATATATGTAGACATAAAATTTCACTGGAATGTATAAATAATAGAATCTATGTGACTTTAGTTTTATAAAATAATTTATAATGTATTCGATAAACTAAAATAATTTTTTCCCACTCTTGATCATTTTATTTAGTTTAACATCAAACTGTATCAGCTCATGTATCAACTTGATTAATTTATTATAATTATTTTAAATTAATTGAGATTTTTCTAAAACTTTTCATATTACATTTGTGCGAAGTTCCCATTTTCTAGGGAATTATTTGCAGTAGAAACCAGTGATGAAATTTTCAATACAATTGTACTAAATTCAATCCAATCAAGGCAGTTAAAACACATCAATACATTTGATTAAATTTCAATACAATTTAATTTTACTCGAAGAAGATATAAAAAAATTTAAATAAGATGTTATTAAGTTCTATCAAATTTTTTGTAAAGGATTAATAGAGCAAATCGACTTGGAAAATTTCATTCTTAATTTTGCACCAAAATTTACAACAGAACACGTTCTTTCTGGAGAAACAAATAATATAATATCTATTCTTTGCAATATTTTCCCTCCGATGGAACTTCAAAACGCTGAAAATATAAATCAACAGTATAGAGCTCTAACTGAATTTTCAGAATTAAAAAATTTAAAGAACTGTCGCTTTCCGATTTTTGATTTGAAGTAAGCAATATAAAAAATGAGTGTAGATAGTATTGGTTTTTAGATATATATATATCGAATAGCTAAGGGTATTTTATCAATACCACATTCATCAGCGGCCGTGGAAAGAATGTTTTCCATTCAAAATATTAATAAAACCAAATTACGAAATCGCTTAGCGATAATACGGTACGGCGGATGCCTTAATTCAAACAAGAGATTTATTGAAGTCAAATTCTGATTGTTGCTAAAACTATCAAGCACCAAAACATGTTTTAACCAAAACCGTAAACACAGAAATCATTAACGAATACGAATTATTGGATTAGTTACATGTGTACGTAATTTTTAAAAAATAATATAATTAATTTATTAAATCTAGGAAAATTATTATAAATTTTAGGGTTGATTTAAAACATGGATTTATTTTTTTTTTGGTTAACTTTTTTTTTATATTTTGTGATACTTTTGTTGATTTTGATAATTTTTTTGAAAAAAAAAATATACATTTTTGTTTAGAAATTGTTTTGTCTTTATGTTTGAGAAAAAGGAATTTGTTAATTTTATTATATTAAACGTTTTTATTTTATTTTTTCCAATTGTTTGAATAAAAATTGAAATGAAAATAAAAGAAAATTTTTTTTCTTATAAGTTTTTAAGTATAAAAACATTTCTGTATTGACCATAACATTTATGTTCTGGAGTTTTTCCTGAGTCCTTAAAACTTGCGACTGTTATACCACTCTTCAAGAAAGGTAACCCTAAGGATGTTAGTAATTATAGACCAATTTCTCTACTTTCCTCAATTTCCAAAATATTTGAAAAAATATTTAAAAATAGAGTTTTGGATTATTTAGAAAAAATCAAGTTTTTTAACTCAGAACAGTTTGGATTCAGAAAAAAGCTTTCTACTGAGGATGCTCTACTTAATTTTTGCATAAATATTAATATAGGATTAGATAGTAAAAAAATTTGCGCTGGACTATTTGTCGACGTAAAGAAAGCTTTTGATATGATCAGTCACGAAATTCTCTTAAAAAAGTTATATAATATTGGATTTAGAGGTGCAATTTTTGACTGGTTCAAATCCTATCTCAACTTTAGAATGCAAAAGGTTAATATTTGTGATAAAAAAACTAGGCCTCAGTTTATTAAACATGGTGTACCACAATGGTCAGTTTTAGGACCTATTCTTTTTTTTAACTTATATTAACTCTCTTTTCAATCAAAATTTTAAAGGTAAGCTAACTGTTTTCACTGATGATATCGGCTGCTGTTATACCTCGCTAAGTCCCCTTAATATGGTTGCAGAAATTAATCACGATCTAAATGTGTTAAGAAGTTTGTTTTCAGAACATAGGCTTGTTGTGAGTAATAAAACCAAATTGATGTTTTTTAGTTTATCTCAACAAGATTATCCGGATTTAGATTTAATTTTCCATGCGTCTGAATGTAGTAAATTTAAATTAATTAATGAAAATTGTTTTTCCATTGCTATTCAGCGTTCCTTTTGTGATGTTTCTTTTTGTAGTGTTAATTGTTTCAAAATTGAAGTAGTGAAAAGCTTTAAATACTTGGGTGTTACTTTTGACAACAATATGAGTTGGGCTGAACATTCATTGTTTTTAAAAAAGTATTTACGATCTCTTTTACGTAGCTTTTATCGACTTAGACAACTATGTTCTTCTGACACTTTAAAAATGATTTATTATGGAATATTTCATTCTAAATTACAGTACGCTATTGCTTGCTGGGGAGGATCATACTATAATAAAATATTCCCTCTACTTATACTTCAGAAACGTGTAATCAGAAATATTTGTAACAAGAATCGCTTCTACCCAACATTTCAATTATTTTCGAGTCTTAAAATCTTACCTGTTAGACATTTGAATTATTTCAAAACTTTAAAAAAATTTTTTTGTTCGGAGCGGATATTTAAACTCTAGAATCTCTAGTAATCACAATTTAAGAATCAATAATAACCTGTTAGTTAACATTCCTAATTTCCGCACAACAAATTTCAGAAATTCATACTCCATAGTTTCAGGTAGAGTATTTAACAAATTTCCACACGCAATCCGAATTTTACGTAATAGAAATGTTTTTTTAAACTTGACTAAGTCTTGGCTTCTGGGTTTTAATCATGATGAAATAGAAATTCTTCTAGAGTTTTTAGTATAATAATATTGTGAATTGTGCTTGAAATTGTTCTTGAATTATTAACTTTTTCTTTTCCTTCTTTCGATTTGTAATTTAATTGTCTTTTATTAGCTTTTATTTAAAATATTCATTTCGCTTTAATAGGTACTTGTTTTTATTATTTAAATTTAATTTATGATTTATTTTTCAATATTTGAATATTTGAATTTTTAATTATTGAACTTATATTTTGTTCATGTACTCATACTATTTTCTAAATAAAAAGTGTCACTAACTATGTATTCTCTTATTTGTAAAGTAAATTTATATAAAAATCGCTCTTTATTTGTAAGTACTTTAATTGTAAATTTGAGAATAAAGAATTTTAAAACAAACTAACTAAAACTAAAATTGATAAATTTTTTGGTACCACAAATTTTTCAATACAATTAGATTGCTTTTAGTACAATATTTCATTCGAATTCAATTTCAATACATTTCATCCATCACTGGTAGAAACTAAATTATTTGAACTCAGATTTTTCAAAAACAACTGACCAAGAGGGGCAACTGACCAAGAGGGGCTGAAAATTTTTATTTTAACTGCCAATCTATATTTTATATTATATCTATGGTTTTAACTGACTGAATAGCTGACCGTCTAGCTAGAGTCTAAACACCCGCGTCCGGCCGACACCGCCATTGAAATAATTTGGTTTCATTTTGTTTATTTTTTTTTTTTTGTTCAGAAAAAATATACATATCCGTAAAATGATAAAATAGCTTTTTGTTCACTTAAAATGTAATTTTGAACAGAATGAAATTGTTTGTTGAAAACATTCTTTAGGATTAGTATTCCTATTTCCTATAACTTTTTACTAAAATTTTGTGTCTAGGCCGTAAAATCGAAAACAAAAATTATACGAATTAATTTTACTGATCGCTATTAACTGCAACCTAAATAATATTATTATTACACAAACAACCCACAACAAGCAATCTCACTGACAATAATCCAATTCGAATACAACAAAAAACGTTGTTTTCAAATTTGAAATTTTAATAGTTTTTATTTTATAAAGCTACTCCGAATTCGTCTTATCATACAAAAATGCGATCATCGAAGAAAAATATCCACAACTTTACGTTGTTAATATAATTCATACCTCACGCTCTAGATAAGACGATATATCTCTTCATCATAGTTTTATATGTTACCTCGTATATTATACAAGTAGCGAAGACTTACTACAGAAATGATCCTGTGAAGTATAGTCTTAATTATTTATTCAAAAAAATTTCATTATAACCTTTTGATTACAATATTTCTCTGTGAGGTATAAAAATAAAGTAAAACCTAACAATATTTTTAATGTAAACATTTTTCATCATAGCAGCTAGGTAGGTACATACTGAAAAAAAAATAAAAGTTTACAAATAGAACAACAACAATAACATAGTGTTCGTATCGTGTGATGATATTTTTTTCAATTTTCGATTTTGCGAATGTATAAAAATGAAAAAAAATAAATTAGAATATTTTAAGACGAGTAGAAAAAATTAATGTATGAAATAGTTTATTTTCAAAGCATTTGTTTTTTAGACAAGGAGCCATGTGTAAATAATGGTACATAATATAAATTAAAAAATTGAGATGTGTGTATTTGGAACATTCATTAAAAATAAAGAATAATTTTCATTATAATATTTATGTACATATTTCGTCTAACCTGGTTACGTAATAAAATAAATAAATGTAAAAAAAAATTATTTTTTTTTTTATTTTTATTTTCTTGTTTCAGTTTGTATACAATTAGAAAAAAAGTTTTATAGAACTAATATTCTTAATTTACTTAGAACTAAAACCTTAACAGTTATTTAATTTGTTCAGTTTTTTCTAAAATATCATTTACATACTATTAATATAATTATTTATTATTTTTAATATCAAAAATATTTATCATAATTTTTTATTACTTTGGAAAATTTTGATAAAAACCAAAAAGTTTTATAGACTTTTTTATACCGGAATAGAATGTTTTATTTTTTGAGGAAAAAATTAATTTCCTTTCCATTTTACTGTGTAAATACTAAATTTGTATATAAAGTTATATGAATTGTTAAAAATATTCTAATAAACAAAGTCAGCTCCAAAACTTAAAATTTTCATTAGACCAGATTAGACTAAAATACTTCATTATGAAAAAAATTTGCTTCATAATGAACTTCATTATAATGAAGTATAATCAATCTACTTCACTTAACAATAAATTAAGAAAAAAAAGCCCTCTGTTGGAAATTTTAAAACTAGATTTTAATTCAAAATTTAAATATTTGAAAATGAAATTCGAAATGACATATTGACATCGAATTGACATCTTAATTTCCAAAAGGATAATGTTCTATCCTAAAAAAACATCATTACATTATTTTGAGTTATGAACCTAATAGAAAATAATTTTATCAGGGCTTAATGATTCATCAGAGAGGCCTAAGTGTTTAGAAAGTTGATTTCAATGACCACGTATTAAACTAACCAACCAACGTATAGGGTATTTAAAATTTTTTTTACTTTTTTAAAATTTATTCTTTTTTGCAACAAAATAATTCTTAATAAATGATGAATCTGTTTTCTCTTAAGTTTAATTGTAACTTAATTAACTTTTTTATTTTACATTTTTATTGTTTATACATGTATGTTTCAAATATTTATAAATGTAAAAAAAAAATTAATAATTAAGTAACTAATCTGTCAAAACATATTATTTCAAATAAAGTTAATTTTATCATTTTACCGAACCGTATTTATTTTTCTGAACAAAAAAAAAAAAAAAAAATAATCAAAATGAAACAAAATTATTTTGTTGAAGTAATGGCTGCAGTTATAGCGATCAGTAAAATGAATACGTAAAAATGAAACAGTGAAAAAATATTTTATTTTACGGTGAGCCGGTTGAAATAATTAAGTGTAATTGTTTTCATAGTTAAATTAAAAATGAAAAATTGAATTACTATTACTATTGAATATATGCCAAGTCAAGGGAACACTCTGAAATGCAAAAACCAAATACACAATAATGTAAACAAGGAACAAAACTTAATAAATGTAAATTTAGGTTAGATTGCATCAGATTTTTTTTCTGATGAAATGAAACAGTGAAAAAATTAAACATAATTTTAATAAAATCAAAAGAATATATGAAATGTACTTCATTGAAATAATTTTGTTTCATTTTGTTTATTTTTTTTGTTTAGCTTAGAGAAAAAATAAGGATGCGTAAAATGATAAAATAGCTTTTTTATTAAAATTTTAACTTAAATGTGAAAATTTTGAACAGAATTTGTTAGTTAAAACATTCTTTAACATTCCTATAACCTTTTACTAACATTTTGTATCGTATTCATGTCAATGATCGCTATAACCGACGCCAAGATAAAAATTATTAAAACAATAATCGTTTTTTAATTTATTTTACATTTTAATTATTAAATATAATTGCTAAACTATAACAATATAGAAACTTATAAATTTGAATTAAAAAATAATCAACGAACACTTGGAATTTGAACGTTTAAAGGGCCAACCAAACCATAACGAACTTAAGTTGGCTTAAGCTAATGTCAAAATTTTTGCCAAAAAAATGTCAAACGAAGAGCCTGCTAAAGTTTTATAATTTGCTTAAGTTACCCATAATAGACTTTAGCTAGTTTAAGTGATTTTGACTATTGTTAAATTGAAAATGTAAATAAAAATACGTAGATAAAGAGAAGTTTTGTTAAATATAAATTATGTTTTGTTTGTTATTTTAATTTTATTTTTTTATATAAATTTTAAATTTTATTATTATTGAAATTTTGTTTTCAGTGTTATTTTAATTAATGTTTTTTTATTTTTTTTTTTCGTTTTATTATTATTATGTATTATTAATTTGTTATGAAGTATGTAAATTATTAAATAATTAAATTATTTTATTATATATTACAAATTTTCAATAAGTAATAGCAGCTCCTAAATTAAATGTCAAATTTGCGTACAGAATGTGCGAATGAAATCGTACCAGCGTAAGCCAGCTGAAGTTAACGAAAACTTGACGAAATTCTCTGATATTCCTATTATGGGTGCACAATACAATTTGCATATTATCGTACATTTCCTTAAGTTGGCTTCAGCCAACTAAAGTTCATTATGGTTCGGCCTTAATCTACAATTCAATGTTTGAAATTAAAAAAATGACCACTACTACGTTCCCAATTGTCAAAATTTTATTGTCAAAAATTTCAATTTAAAACGACTTGAATGATTCATTTTCTTTTAGAGTAGTAAAAATGACACACCACAACATATTTATAGTTCATTTTGTCAGGCAAATTTTTATTGAAATGAAACTAAAGTAAAAATAAATAAACACTCAGCAATAAAGCAAAAAATAAATGTAAAGTTAGAAGTGACGAAGTTAGGCATAAAAGCAACTACACAACACAAATCATAAAAACAAAAAATAAAAATTATGGATCCGTTCCGTAGTCTGTATACATTTAAATATACAGTCAGGTACAAATTTAAGCATAATTAGGTGTAATTTTGTTGTTTGTTTGATTTATGATTATAAGTTAATACTCCATAGCCCATGTATATACAATACAGAAATCTGTCGCAGAAATCTACCATCATGTTCATACGTAAAAAAAACTGGTAAATTTTTGTCATTGATGCTGTCAGATTATTGAAATATCAAGATGGCCGGAATTGAAATTATTGGCAAAGAATAAATAAATATTTTTTTATTATTTTTCTAGTGTTAATCCAACATTTTTATTATTTGTATAATTTATATTTTTTATTTAATTAATATTCGATCAGCAAATTACGTTGTCAATAACAATTTCCTTGTTTTTAGTGAATAAAAAATAATAAAAATATTTTGTCACTGCAAAATCCCAGAAAAAAATTCAAACTTTTGGTAGATTTGCTTACCCCTTACCGAAATCTCCCCTCACCCATAAATTTTGGTAGATTTTTACCACTGTCCCATATAAAAATGCATACACACATACAAAATAACACTACGTATATATAATGATATATTAATGAATTCCATTCCAATGCAATAGCGCTTACAATTATTTTGTTTTTTTTTCCTCCCAGGAAATTGTATCAAATTTGATACAAATTTGTGTTGCCTTGCTGCTCTACAACATCAAAAAAAAAACTGCTGGCCACACCATTTATATATTTAATTTACATGAACATGTTTCATGAAAAATTTGAAATCAGTCAGCGAAAAATAAGTGAATGGTAAAGTTGTGCGTACTGCGTAGTTACAAAAATAGTAATAGAAAAATATACATATGTAATGTATATAAGTGATATAAGTTTTATAATACGTATAATAAGTGTACTCTGTCATAAATCATTGAATTAAAATTAATAATTTAATAAATTAAAATTAATATACAGAATCATTATATTTTTATAATAACAAAATTTGAAATACATTGTAAAAAAAAATTTCTAAGAAATATTTTACAAAAGAAACCGAAACAAAAAAAAAACAGTAACAATTCTGCAATATGTGCAGATTCCAAAAATAAACAAAGCCAAAAAGCGAGAAAGAGAGCAAAAAATTAGCGATTGAAAAACGAAACAAAGTAATTTATGAATGTGTTTGTGTTATTTAAAATTTTTACCTAGTACTACTGCACATAAAAAGTATATATAATATTATCTATATATATATCTATATATTGTATATTTTTGTATATACATTTGCTAAGAATGTTTTTATCTCACATAAGCTATTCCTTTGCATTTAAATAGAATAGCTGTTAGAACGGGATAGACAGTGCAATTTCTCCTCTATTAATTTTTTGTCAAACTTTATATATATATATAACTGTATGTGTGCATAAATGTGATATTGAATAGTATATATATATACACTATATACATATTATTTTAAGTTATTATTATTTTTTTTTTCATTCGTTTTTTAGAAAATAGAAAGACAAAGTGCGTTTTGATTTTAGACGTCATTTCCATTATTTTGAACAAAATAAATAAATTAAAATAAATATATACAATTATATGTATATATATAGTTAAAATTTATTAAAATTAGAATTTTAAAATATTTATATTAAATAATTAAGAAAAAAAATAACAATAATAACTATATTAAGAATCTATAAAAAAAATTTAAATTAAGAAAACAAAAAAAAAAATATATGTACATATGTATGTATATCACCACAATAGTTAATTAATTTATTAAAATAAAAATTTATATTATAATTATACATAAATATTTACAAAAATAATAAATCTAAAAGTTTTAAAACAATTTTAAAAAATCAAATATAAAAAAAACGAAATACCCACGAAGGGTAGTAAAGTTAATTTTTTAGAAACAAAGAAACATCAACGACACAACACAACAACAACACATAATATAAACAATTATATATATTTATAATACACAAATTCAACATATGTATATGGAATTGGTGTGTAGTCAACAAAGCTGAAAAAAGCTGATCGATTTTGTATTCTTTTTTTTTTTAATTTGTTTTTATTTTTGGTTGTTTATTTTGTTACTCGTCATATTAATATTAGTATTATTATTATTATATTGTTGTTGGTTTGTTATAAGAAAAAATACAATAATCAAAATTTTTATTCAATATTCTTACTACAAATTTTATGTTTAATTAAAAAAAAAAAAAAACAAAACACTAATTCATTACTTCGTTTCTAAGAATTAAAATTGGTTTTTACTTATTTTTTTGTTACCTCAAAGTTTTTTAAATAAATTAAAAAATGACGCAATTTTTTAGAAAATAACATTAAGTAAAAAAAAGAAAACATAATAAAAAACAGAGTATCAACAAACAAACAAAAAAAAAAGAATACAATTGAGAATTACTGATTATGACTAGTAATTAATTATTGTTTACAATTACAGAATAGTAATAATTAAATTTAACTGCACTTTTATAACATAGAGCTAAATACGACTTTTAATTATACAGTTATATTTTTGAATTCAATTCACTAACATTTTGAATTGAAAAATTAAGTTTTTAATTTTTGAAATTTTATTGTTGTTTTTTTTTTTCTCAAATTAACGTCAGATTACCTGACGGATGGTGGTAGTTCTCAAAAAGGATATGTGTAGTGGTCTAAAAAAAATTTGCAAATGTAAGTATTCTTCAACTATATTAAATTAATTTTATATATGTACTTAATTATAATTTAAATTTTTTTATTATATTAAATTTGACTAATATTTATTAGTTATATATTTTTTTGATATTTTAAAATTAAAATTAAATTTAATTTCAATTAAAAAAAGTTATTGATTGTGATTGATTGCAACCACATGTTATTAAATGAACCTTATAATTTTTAAGTTGTACTTACTTAAGTACTTAAGTTGTACACACCTTACCAAACATTCTGGAAATGTCGAAATGCAATCAAATCAAAAAAATTAACGGTTTTTAAAACATCATTCTGTTTTTTTGAATGAAGTTAATTTTCAAAAATGTAGATACATATATGCAAATTCTGGTCCTGTATGTTTTCATTTTTATTTCTGTCCACTATAAATTTTTTTTTTGAGAAATTAAGAGAATTTTGATGTTAAAACGTGACGTTAGGGCCAGATATCTATTAAATAAATTTTCTCTAATTAAATTTCTGTTTACAAAAAATAGCTTATCTAGGTTTAGTATACATACTATACATCAACAAATTAAATACTAAATTTTAAAGTTTTAAAGTCATCATATTTTTTTCTATATCATTACTTATTACCAATCAAAAATTAGAACTCTTGCAAAAAATTTCAGAAAATTATAAATTATAATTTCTAAAGTACCTTAGTATAAAAAAATATACTTAAACCTAAAAATCAGGCAATAAGTATATAACTATCTAAGTACAGAATACAGATGTGTTATTTTTCTTGCAGGACGCAGAATTTTATAAACATCTACAGAAAACCCCGGTTAGCTGCTTTTCCAAAAATGCACAATTTTTTGGTTACTTAACCAAAAAAGGCAATTAAGCGAGCTCGGTTAATTGCTTTAATGGGTACTTATGAAAATTCCGGCAAGTTCCCCGTTAGGGAGCTAAACAAAAACGTTTGATATAGGTTTATCAAACTAAATTAAATAATATAGAATTTCACACAAATTATTTTCTATATTGATTAGGAACAGATAATTTTAATTAAGATTTAATTTGATTAAACATGCATATGTACCAAATTTCATCGCATCGCAATTTTCATTATCAAAACACAAAAACTAAAGGTTAAAATTAATCCATATAAGATAATAAATAAATTTAAACTACATAAATAAAACACAGAACTATCTTCTGATGATGAAAATGGCATTTATTCAAAAAAAATCGTTCTTGTAAAATATATTTTCCTGCCAAGGCACTTAACCAAAAAAAAATTAAAAAATACTAAAAGTGTTCAATAATAAAGGGCAGTAAACCGAAATGGGTAGTTATGACAGGAGTAATAATCCGAATAATTTAATATAAAATTAAAGAAAATTGTCAAATATTTGTATTTTAAGGTACTTAAGCGGGTTGTGCACATAACCGAGAAGCACCTAACCGGGGTTGACTGTATATACCTATGTAATTTAACTAATTACTCTATTTTAAAATTTTTTCAAATATACTTAGTGGATAGACATACAGATTTATTGTTGTATTATATTGTAATTATATGTAGGTAGATAGGTAGTAACAAAAATAATATAAACTATAAGATGTCGCCCGCCACCAGAACAAAAGAAATGCGTTTATAATAAGATACCAACATTTTATTTATTTTCATTTCAATATAGTTTTTGTTGATTTGTTTCACTAGAAATAATTCGGCAACAAAACATATACGATTTCATTCTTTTTTTTTTTTAAATATTTTTTAACTTTGACTAAACAAATACAGCTGTTACAACAGTCCCAAATTATATTATTTTTGATAGTAGTTAACGAGGGTTATTGTGTTTTAAACAACTATAGTTGAAACAATAATTATTTAAAAGGTAAATTGTCAGCATTTACAGTCGCATTTACAAAGTTGGCATAATTCGCAAAAGTTGTTTAATATAATTAACTTTATTAACGTCAGATTTCAATTTTGACAACTCAATTTTGACATTTCTTTAAAAAAAATTTGTTCTTGTTTTTCTTTTTTAAAAATTTGTACGTGTACCTACCTATTTATTTTAATTTTAAGTTGTCGTTATAAAATGTTCACCACAATATACCGAAATCATATTACATCAAAATTTGTCCATTTAACGTTTTCACTGTCACGTCAAATGAAATTGTCAAATGAAATTTAATAGTTGCGTTTTTGAAATTTGACAACTGAATGATGGCTAGTTTCATTCTAGTCAAGGGGTCATATTTTTAAAGGGTTGAAACTATTCCACCAGTAGAGTAGTAAGAAAGTAGACCCATCGTAGGTACATTTGTTATTATTCGAGTCGAGCTACTCAATCATAATGACAATTTCTTATGTCAAATTCCAGCTATTTAAATCACACTGACACGTTATTTTATTGCGATATTTTATGACAGTTAATAGGACGGTTAAATATGTACTTAATTTGAAAATAGTTATACTTATGTATTTTTGTTAGAATTTCTTTGATCCCTATTTGAATATAATAACTTTTGATTATGGTTCTAAATATTTTTTACTTTTAGAAATTTATTTAGAATTTATTAGAGAATTAGAGTTCAAATAATTAAATTTATTCTATTATTTTTAATATCTTTACTTTGGCACATTTGATTTTTAATTGAATTTACTAAAACAAATTCTTGTGGGTGGTGGTAACACTAAAATTAAATATTGAAATACAATTCTATTACAATTCTATACAAAATACAAGTCTATTAATAATAGTATATTATAGATCGTATGGTATATATACCTATATATATTTTTTTATTCTTAAAAATTATTTTATTTTTGATCTTTTAAAGCAATTCTTAACCCACTGAAAATCAAATTTTTAGTAATAATTATTTTAACAAATCAAATCATGTAAAAAACACAAATTTTTATTCGAAAATCATTTATTTATGTCAGCAGCGAAGTACTTTTAGGAAGTTTTTCACAATTTTTGAAATTTATATTCTTTTTCGAATGAATCATAAACAAAAACAAATGCAAAAAAAATCACCTATATATAATTCTATATCCATATTCCATATATCTATAAATATTAATAAATAACTATATATAGTTATATATATTTTGCATTATCATATGTGTACATGCATACAGTTATGAAAATTCACAAACATCTGCACGTTCAAACATCTGACATATTGATATAATTATATACGAACATGAGTATCTCTATATACATTATTACAGAAGAAACAGAATGTAAATAACAAAATTATATATGTTTGGATATGTTTATATCAACAAAGGAAATTTAAATTATTATATGCATGTGTTGCTTTTAAAGAATGAAAACCAACACACAGGTATAATGAAAAAGAATAAACAAAACTAAGAATGCCCAGGTAACATAAATGTGAAGATTTTTTTTTTTTTTGCATGAAATGAATATAATTTATTAATATTTTTTTTTTAAAATGTTAATTCAAAAAATTGTCAATTAATTTTAATTCTAATTTTATTTTTTTATTTATTAAAAAAGTGCAGTAAAGAACAATTTTGATCTACAAAATCAAGTAAAATTACAAATCAAATTCATTTTATGAAAAAATGTGGGTATTAATGGCGTATCTATTTCCAATTTTTATTCCCTATAGACACTAAATGGGCAATTCTTCGTCAATTTCAATTGGCGATAAATAATACAAAATTTTAAATCGCTAATTAAAAATATATAAATTAATTTTATTTTTGATTTGTATATTTTCTATTAGAATTGAGCTGTCATCAATTAGAAAACATTTAGAGTTGGTTAATTCCAAGACACGAACCATGGAAATTTTAAATTAGTTAATTATACCTCAAAAAGTAATTAGTAAGTTGTAGAAACATTCAGCAAAAGAATAAACATTAACCAACTAGTGTAAATTGGCCATGGCCATGCAATAGTACACATGCATAGTACACTTTGTAATATCGTATCAATTGACAGCTAAAAATTTACTTTTTTTTTTAGAGGTTTGATGAACAAAACTTAATCGTGCAATATTCATGTTGTGAACATCAACACTGTTCACTGTTAAAAATAATGAATACGCAATTTTTCTTCAATCTATTAAGAAACAATATAATATATAATAATTAAGTAAATATAAACCATTGGAAGCTTCAGTTGCCAGAGGTTAATCCGTTGGAAACAACCAGCCGTTAGATTATGACTCCAGCTGTCAGATTATGAATTTGATATATGACTAATATTATAAGCAATCTAAAAATTTGAAAGTTTAATTTGTATAACTATTACAATTTTTATTTTTGTTTATGTTGTAATTGTACAATTAAATTTTCACATTTTTAGATTGATTTTAATTATAGTTATATATCAAATTACAAGTAACATCCAAATTGTAACAAAAAAGATTAACGGCGGTATTAACACCACATTTATAATAAACAAAGTGTAAATACTGTACCTATCTACATACTTTGCATATTAATTATAATGTAAATTTTAACGTATTGGATCACAAATTTTCAATTATTTGATTATTGAATATACAACAGATAATTTTAGTAATACGCATATTTTGCATCTTGCAACGAAAAAGCTTAACTGCGATATTAATACCACATTTATAAATAAAAAGCATAAATACGGGACCTATGTACTTACATACGTTGCATATTAATATTACAATGCAAACTTTAACGTTTCGGATCATAAATTTTTAAATTTTCCATTATTTGATTATTGAATACACTACGGATGATTGCAATAGTATGTACGCATATTTTGAATTTTCACATTAAACATTTAATAGATGGTCTCCTGACAACTGAGAAATTTTGTCAGTTGAGGTTTTATTTAATATTGTGAAGTGATACTGACAAAATTTTGTTCTATTGTGAATACTGAAAAAACTGACGTTTTTTTAACAGTTAAAATTTTAAATTTGTAGTTTGTGTTACAATTTTTTTTTTGTATAATAACTACTTAGTTTGTTTCGCCACAAATTCAATTATTCGCTTTATATAATTGATTTTTATTGCTATATTTATTTATATAAGTATATATTTTTAATACCTTTAAACCACATAAAATAAAAAATATCAATTTTAATAAAAACGAACACCAATTCAAATAACAAAAAATTGAAGTAAACAAATATATATATTTTGTCGCGCTAATATTTACAACTGAAAAAAATTGCTCTAAAATGTCAGTAAAACTCTGTGACTCTTACTGAAATTCACAATATCAATTTTTGTCAGTAAGTATTCACAATTTGTCAATAGTTTGCTGACAACTGATAACCACAATACCGATTTTGAGTATATGCTCACCACTTCTCAGATATTTACTGAAAACTGACACTTCACAATAAGGGCCTATCTTTTTATGTTCTTTATGCCATGCAATGTATCTCACTACTTAGTAAATTTTATGACTGTGCAATTGATCAATTTAAGTTTCTGTATATTTATAATGAATGTTTTCGAAAATGCAATCTGCGCCGTAATACTAAGTAAACATTGCAAAAACGAATTAACATAAAATTAAAAATATGAATGTATTGATGACATAAATGTCAGTTGTCAATCCACCATAAAATGTTTTGTTTGTTCGAGGCGAGCTACTTAATTAATCAAACTGACTTTTTTAATTTTAAAAACAATATTATTATTCAACTGATATTATTGTTATTTCTCTGGAAATCAATATAGTTAGTTACGAAAAGAAATTTTGAAATTTCTTGTTTAAAAAAAATATATTCTAAATACGATTAGTGAATCAAGCGATAAAAAAGTATGTAATCTACGTTATAAACAAGATCATAATATTAAAAAAAATGTTGTTTGTCATTATTTTTTTGGCGGGCGGTGAAATTGCTTGTGGATTACCATATGCATCTACGAATATATCAAACTACTTCCAATAATTACTTGATTTTTGCCAGATTTATTATTACGAATTTATAATACTTTATAGTTAACTTGAAAACAGATCTATTCAATTTTTTTAATACACTTATTAACAGAAATCTTACTTCTAAGTTTTCCAACTCTGAAGAATTTCTATTCATTTTCGAAAACACCCAATTAAACTATCGATATTTTTTCTGCTTTTGCATGCTTTTTAGTATCTCAGACTGACTTATGTCCAGAGCCTTTTTGATGCATTTGCAGAAAATCACGTAATTTATTTAAAAATGGTTTTTAAATAATTAAAATTTTATTTATTTTAATTGTCATCTTATGTAAAATTCCAAAAACTTCAAATTTACACAAATCAACGATTAAGTTAGCATATTGCATAATTAATAAAAATGTTTTTTTTTTTTAATAACCAATTCCACATATGGATGACCGATCTAATGAGTTTTTCATCGATAACCAAAAATAGGAACTAAAATTTTTTGTTTTAGTCATAGTATTTATCTATAGATATTAAGTGTGAGGGTACTGATGTATGTGGATACTATTTCGCAATGTAAGCAAATATTATTTCAAAAAATTATTTATATTGTAAATATTATAATGCATCCATATACATATTTCATATAAGATGTAACATATGGTAATGGTATAATGAATAAAATGAATTTAAAAAAACTAAAATACCGTAAAAGATAAAATTCATCATCACCTTTTTTTTTTTTTTTTAAATCTGAAATGGAACATCAAGTCAGCTCTATATTATTTAAATCAATACAATTTGAAATTTTACTAAATGCATATTTTAAAATTTTTAACAAATACTTACACTGATAAATTACAAAAAAAAAATTATATACGTATACTTACATATATGTAATACGTGAATACCATTATTTAATTTTAAATATAATAACAAAAAAAAAAAAATGTATTTATATAGTACCTAAGTACATATTGTTAGTGTTAATTTAGAAGTAAATTTATTTCAATATGTAAATTGTAGAATGAAAAAGAACACAATAAAAACTATAAAATAGAATTTAATAAATTTTGAGGTAATTGAATTTATTTTTATCGGTGGGGGGAAAAAAAAAAAACTAAAATCAAAATATTGCAAGAAAATAAAACAAAAATTTAAATATTTTGAGTATTTCGGTACATAGTTTAGTTATATATGTACATAATGTAAATATTTAAAATATTTATTACAAAATAAATTAAAGCATCATATAAGATCAGAAATATTTTAATAGATTGAATTGAGTTCAAAATGTATATATATATATATGCTCGGTCTTTGGTCATCTATGTATGTAAATGAAATAATTCGATATAACTACGTCGAATCGAATCGAAAATAGATTCCATCATAATTTAATATATTTTTTTTTATTTGCTACAAATGACCTAAACAAGGCAAATTATTTTCAAAATACTCTGAATACACTTCCGAAAATTCCCGTTAATTACAAGTTCAATACAATACAAAAAATAATTGAGAGTACCAAATTAAATAAAATGAAACTATTCTATTTAAGAAGGCTTAGTTCCTGACAATAGCAGTAGTTTTCCACATTTAATAAATTAATTAGCCAGTAATTTGATTAATAAATGCTCGAAATATTGTAGACATGGTAGTGTAAAATTGCGGTATCGTACTTAATTGTTACTGTCAAGAACTTAAAAAAATAAGTACTAAATTTTTAGTTTTAATTTGGAATTTTTCCCTGTTTCAATTTACTTTATTTTGTTTTTATTTTTACTTTTAAACCGGAAGAAAGCATTGCGTTTTTTTCCATGTTTTATTATTTATCAATTTTATTCTGTAAATTAAGATCTAAATGCCGTTCCATATGCCGTGGGTTGTAACTAGGATTACGCTTCACGATTTTGCGTGTCATCTTTGCGCAAGGCAATTTTAGTATATGTTGTGCCGAAGCAAGAACGAACAACGCCTTTTATTAAATCTATCAAATGCATTACAAATTCTTTACTTTACTTAAATGCCATTTCAATTATCATTTTTATCTAAAAAATTATTATGTTTTTACCTGCACATTGCTTGCCCTCGTAAAAATAAATTAATTAACAAAAAACAAAATATTTTAGACAAATGCCAATAATTCAACAATTTTTATTAAATTTTAACGACTTAAATTTTGACAGATAGTAATTTGATATAACTATATGCTCCTCACTCTTATAAAGAGTATGTAGATCACACTCTGAGCGCACTCTGATTGAAAAAATCAACACAATTTTTGCGATCTGAGTGCTCCGAACTACAAAATGGATCTAATTTTTTTTTATAGATCATACTCTGCTCCGATTTACTTTATAAAAACATCCAGTGTATCAACAGAGCATTTTTCAATACTAAGCAATGATTTTCATAAAAATATTAAACAGTTCTAAAATGTAAATATTAAAAAATTTCGATGCATTAAGAATAAAATTTGGAATGGAAATAAATTAGAAAACTTTCGTGATACGATTAAAATTTTACAGTTGTGAAAAATGTTATGATTGGATTCTTAAGTATAGATGTAGCTCTTAAACATTTAGGTGCCTATTATGTATTTCGATAACGATTACGATTTGATCGTTCATGTGCATATCTTTCAGAAATTGTCGACGAAATCGATACAGAGATTTTAATTTATTTCAATTTTGAATTGAAAGGATAAAATAAAAGTGTGACACTTGGACACTTGGTGTTTTGTTTTATATTTGCGATATTTTTTGGAATAAAAATAAATTTAAAAGTTGAAATGTTAGTAGGTATTTTACTTTATTCTTGATAAATATTTGGTATTGAAATAAATTTTTATAGGAATGAAAGGCCAGTTACAAATAAACTGCAATATGAAAATTTAGTATAAATAATGAGGAACCGCCATAAATTCTAAAGGGGTGCCAGGATATATTGCGCTCACAAAACGAATTACTTGATTATGATCAATCTAAATCTAATCTGATATCTAAAAATAAAAACTGTTATAATAATGTAAACTAATTACAGTAAAGTATAAACTTACCAGTATTGCCTTAATGCTAAAAAATCCCTTTCTATTTGAACATAAAATGTTTTGCTTCGGTAATTTAGTTTTAATAAACTTTCCATCTACTGCTCCAATTATTTCAGTAATTCTATTTTAATCATAAAAATAATGTTTGCCTTGGACATAAGTATAAACTGCAAATATGTACATATAAAACACAACAGAAAAAGCTAGCTGTACTAGTCCGACATGAAAATCATTTCCTACGTTGAAAATCATTTCGTTGGTACAAATCCCACAAAATCTTAATACACTGGCCAATTTAATTATATTTGGAATGGGAGTGTTACTTATTGGCTATTTCAATTTTTACCCTAATTTTTTTAATAAATCCATAAAAGCAATGTTGTTTAACAGGAAATTTTGATCAAAACTGTTAATAAAATTAAGTTTTACAACTCATCAAATTCATGTATAAATTACATACGTATATAATGTTCCAAATCCAGTATGGATTGGAATAATCCCGACTATATGTTGCAGAGTCAAAATGCAATTTGATAGCGTTTTTCAGCATTATCAGAAACTGGAAAATTTAACTCTGTTAAAATCTTTATAAAAAATATTTATAAAAACTTTTGATTTAATATTTTCTATTTTATTTAAACGTTTTTGACTTCAACTTAAAAATTTCAAATAATTATGAAAATATTGTTTTGTTTTTTTTTTTCGTATAATAATTTGAAAACGACAGTCAAAGAATCAAACATATGTCATTTTCATCGCAAATTTGAATTTAACAATGGCGTCATTTTTGACCAAATTTTCATCGAAATAGATAATAGCACTAACGATTACAATCGAATAACTCTAACGATAACGATGAACGATTCGATGAAAATCGATCGAAATACATAATAGCCACCTTAATCATGACTTAAATATAATTGGGCATGTTTATGATAGTGCATTATTAGCCACATTTCGAACAATACATTCTTGTATAATGTTTTGTTAATTATAAAATAAACCAACCTAGTATTTTAAGAACAACCCAACTAACTACCTATATATATCATAGTTCATATATATATATATATATATATATATATATATATATATATATATATATATACATAAATGTATAAATAACTTCAAAGAGCAACAATTTTAATGTTGATTTTTTTTTAATACACATCGAAATTATTTGAATAAAAAATTGTACTAAGTAGCACCTAGGTATAATAATCCTATTTTGTTTTGGCAAATTTCCTATATATTTTTTTTTATTTACCTAATATTTTCTATCTTGATAGACGTCTTTTAAATGTAAATATAAACAAAAAACAAATTAATAAAAAATTACGCCTTCGATAAAAAATTTTCTGCACAAATGCCAAAATATTTTATTCATTAAATCGTCAGCTGTTTGTGGGTTATTGTCGTCGGTGGGATATACTTAAAGTTCTAAAGTTTGATATTTTTTCAACTAAGCTATTTTTTTTTTTTTTTTACATTATTATTATTTTATTTAATCGGGTTGACCCAAAAATAAAGCATTTTTTTAGTCAAGTCATTGTAATAAATTAGCAAATTGAGGAGTTCAATAATCGATATTCAGGTGTATAGGAAAAAGAAAAATATTTGTACCAGCTCCGGATTTTTTATTACAAAATTTATTTTATGATTTTACGGTTACATTTGGTTGACTGGCTTTTTGATTAGACGACGAGAAATTTTTAATATGCATTTGCCTAAGTATATCTAAACTCTACCAATAATAATTTTACTCTAACTATTAAATATTTTATTAAAATTTATCTTAAATTGTCACAAATTTAATAATGTAGTTATGTACTAAAAATGATTTCATAACAAATAATCAACAAAAGAATAAAAACTGCAAAATTATAGCTAAATATATAAATACATATATGTAGATGTATAATTATGTATATAGTTATATGAAAGCATATATATATATATATTCTGTTTTAAATTTTAATTTGCTTCATTTTTACGCAAAACCTTTAAAGTGCATTTATTTAAAATATTTTCTTAAAAATCAAAGTAAATTGAAAATATAAAAATATTTACAATAAAAAGGTTAATACCTACACGTTTTAAAAAATTCCAATCGTTAAAAAAAAAAACAGAAACAATAATAAATATGTACATACACATGTATGTACACCATTCAGCTGTTAATGTTTTTTAGTTACAGCTGATTTTTATTTTTATTTTAATAAACTTCTAAACAATTTTTTTTTGCTATTTATATTTTTAAAAATAGAAAAATATAGGTATGATTGTATATATATATATATTATGTACGTGTACATACATATATTGGTGACTATATGGCTACAAATATTGTGTGTATATAAAACTTGTTTGAATTTACTTGCGAATAAGTCAGTCAGTCAACTAGCTAATTCAGAAGCTTCCAACATGTTTCATTGTATATAAGGCTGTTATATACTTAATAGTAGACCCCTGTGTTACTGTTGCATACATTATTATTTTTCTAGTAAAATCTTTTTTGGTTATTAAACCTGGTTTTCGTAAAATATTTTAATTAGATTAGGTTGAAAACAGTTCGTAAAGCTATCGTGTCCATTTTGATAGTACACTTTGGAAAGCTAGTTTTTTTTATTTTTACTGCGTCAGTCATGTTGAGTGAGTGGTAAAAAATGTTCTTGCAAAGAAAATCTTTGACCTTAAACCTATCAATCATTTCATCATCATGAAAATCATTCATCATTTATCCTTTTCGCTATTGTATATATTAGCATAGATATTTTGCTTCATTGTCAGTAATCATTATCGAAACAATGTAATTGCTGAGTCTACTGTTGTTATTCTATTTAGTGTCGTTTGGTAAACGAGGCAAATTTTTGTCTTCTAGGGTGACTTTGAACGCGTGTTTGCCACTTCGTTAGAATGAATTTTTTTCCATCATACAAATTAAAGAACGTAAAAATGCCAATATTGTCAAAATAAATAAGACCTTCATTTAAAAGAAGAAATATTGGCAGACGATACTTATTTTCGATTCGCCGGCAGTCTTTTCATTATATGATTGTCTCTTTGAATTTTATCTCTTCATTTTATTAATTTCAATTTATAAAATAGTCAAATTAAGTAATAGAAATTTTATTTTATTCTTTTGTAAAGTCTCCTTATTACGGTTTCATAAAATTTCAAATTTCAATGTCCACTTCTTATTGCATTTATTCCTATGTCAATACTCATTATCGAGTTATCATTGTGTGAATAAAACTCTTTTCGTTTTATGGAATAAAAGTCGAGTTTCCTTTCACTAATCATTTGTATTTATTTTGCAAATATCGATATTTCGGAAGCAACTTACTTCCTTCATCAGTGCTTCTTGCTGGCGGAGCAAAAAAATAAATACAAATGATTAGTGAAAGGAAACTCGACGTTTATTCCATAAATCTAAATATATCACTAAAAACAAATCTGATTATCAAAAACAACTCTTTTCGTTTCTTTAATATTCATAATTGAAGAATTGTCATCATCATTGTTCTGAAAAATCATTAGTGGGTCCAGGACTATAAAAAAATCCTTCAGTTATCTTCTTTCTGTGGCTAGCCTTTATATTTGGGTCACATTCGCTGTTCTTTGACTAAAATTGTGTTTTTTTGAATTTTTGCGACTCGACGTTTACAGTATCGTACTTTAATTAATTTTTTCTTCATCCGGGTAAATACCTCGACGACTGCCTGTTGTACTCTGGCGATGATCGATGACATCGTACATGTATTAAAAAAAACTTCAACCTGATATAATGTAAAAAAAACTAAGTTTTCAATGTTATTCGTTAAATAAGTTGGAACATTGTGTAATGAGAGCTTTCTGAGACATTGTGATTCATTTGTGACCAAGCAAAATGAACAGCAAGTTTTATTAACACTGTACAACATTGAGTTTTTAAACGTATTTATAGACTCAAATACCTGTCAAGCCGGTCGCGGAGACATCGTCAACAACAATTGTGATCATGGAGTCAATGTCTCAAGCTTTTGTGAGCTTTTTTTTTTTTGTAGACATTTAAGATCACGGGGACGTTGTATTCAACTTTGTGTTGAGACATTTACGATAGATGTCAATGTCGTCGGCATACTCTAGTAATTGAACAGAAAAGTTTAATACCGACAGTTTCATTTTAGATAATCTAGAAAAATATCTACGTTTAACCCATTACTGCCTATTGGGTATTTAAATACCCAAAAACCTTAGTGCATTAAAATAGCTATATCTGCCGTTGGATAATAGATATTGAGCTAGTTTTGATTTTATTAGAGAGAAAAAAGACGGGACCATAATTCGTTCTCAGTGAGCTAATCAAAATTCTCAAGAACTGCCGTTATTAGTGGGACTCAAAAACTAAGGATTTTTTAAGCCACAAAAACTTCCATAACAAGTGGTTTTTCGGAAATTGAAAAATGGAAAAGTCGGGAAAATTTCTCAAAATTACTTAGCCTCAAACTTTCTCAATCTTATAAAAAAAAATTTTTTTGGATTAGAGTACTTACCTCGTCTCTAGAGATGATTTACCGTTATGGGTATTTTAATACCCAACCGTCTAAAGCATGAAAAAATTGTTATAAAAATTAGTTAAAAAAAAATTTATATTTTTATGAAAATAAGGCACATCTCACAGTGTTTTTAAAAAAGTAAAAAAATAAAGTATTTAAATAATAATATTGTAAAATTAAATTTTAAAATTTGTTTCGCTTTCTCGCCTTTTAGTTTTTATTTTGTTGAAAAAGTTAAAAACATTTTAAATCTTACAATACAGAATAATTATATATATTGTCATATAATCCACTATCCATCAATAGATATGAGATGGATCTTTTATTTCAACCTCTATGGCCTCTATGACCTTAGGAAATTTCATAATGATTGTACTTGAATTAAAAAGCTGTTGCATTACAGTTTGAGTAGCTGTGTATTAAAATAATAATACAATTATTTGTTCAGTACTTATATTCTTACTGACACAATTCTAAAAAAAAAAAAAATGTTTACTTAAGTATTTGAGATTTTTTTTTATATTATTTTTTACGTAAGAATTTTTTGCTTATTAAAAACATTTAAAAATTTCCTCCTAGATTCTTAAAAACAAAAAATTTATAATTTATTTTTTAAATTTAAATATGAATATCTTAATTTCATCATCGATTGGGGTCATATATTTTTCACCGGTTGCAAAACCCTGTACTAACAAACTAATGCTATTATTGACCTTGAATGCTTCTTCTAGTCATTTTGTATGTGACTCGTTTACTATAATGTGAAATTAACAAAGCGAATAATCTTAATTCTAAAATAATTTTTATTTTAGTAATATATTTAGGTGTTATTTTATTTTGTTTTTATTTTATTTTGTAAATTTTTTATGATGAACTCATTTTGAATTCGTTCCGAAAATGTTTAAAAATATTTTTTTCAGTTAATTTTTATTCTTTTAAATTTTAGTTAAGTTATTTAGGAAAAAAAAAATAATATTATGAAATATAATTAAAAATTATAAATTATATATGACATTGCAAAATTTTAATACTAACAAAGTAATTTTTTTTCGATAATATTAGTTAGTATTTTAAATTTAAATTCTAATAAATAATTTTGCTAGAGTCGGGTCGGGTTCAAGAATTATAATTAAATTATGTATAAGTTTTCTAACGATGCAATTTAACTTTGACTGATAAAGATTAAAATTTTTAAAATAGTTGGTATCATTTAGTAAATAAACATGCAAAACGTATAGAATTTGGTAATATGAACAACTGTTGGATCTTCATAATGATTAAAATCAATAAAATGACTAAAAAATGTTTTATTCGAATAGTACCTGGCGATACTAGTGACTAAGGTAGCTACATATAACTATATGTTTTATAATTTGTTTTATGTTGTCTTATTTCTATTTTTGCAAATACCTTTTGGAATAAATTTCAATTAGGGTAGGTACATTATATTTAAGTATTTAAGAGGAAAAGTCTTGTCAAAAATTTTCTATCGAAACGTCAGTATACAATTGGCTCTATTAACCTATTTAGTCGATAGTTGATAGACATAACAGTAACTAGTTACTGTTTGTAAAGTAGAAAATATTAACGATATGAACACTATTTTTTAGTTAGTTTTCTGACAAAGATGGCCAAATGAACCTTTGTTGCCATATGACAACATTGGACATTAAAGAGTTAGAAACACGGTGTGTTATATAACGTAAATGTACCAATTTCCGCCCCCTTAAGGAAAAATTAGTTTAAGTTGACAAAATAAGCAAAATATAAACTTTTTTTAATTTTTTTTTTTTCAAATTATAATAATTAGTATTTTTTAATTAAAAAAAAAATATTTTCATCTAATTATAATTTATTTTTTTCTAAATAAATAATAATATATCATAACTGCCAAAAAAATTTGATTGTACGTATTTCCGCTCAACAATTTCAATCTGAACTAATTCCGCCCTTATATAAACTCAATTTCGTTTTTTGAACCTATTTGCGATTCGCAGTACCTATTTACGATTTTATTCAAAAAAGCTATTTTTTAATTCAATATAACATAATTAACTTAAATATTATAACAATGCACATTTGAAATAAATAAATAAAAATACAAAATATTTCATATGTACATACCAAGTAAAAATCATATTTACTACTTCTTAGTTTTGGCATTTTTTATTTGTATGATTTCTGGTACATTATATTGTCCTCTGCTGTTCATTAAAACTGGAGGCTCAATTTTGCAGACTATGTCTTTGTTTGAATATATTAGAATATCTTCTTTTACAGGCCATCTTCAAAATGTGCCAGACATGGTCATGGCTGTCACTCTTCTATTAAACTTATTGTGAAATGTGTACAAAGAAATTATTTTGATAATTCATAATGGACGCCTTAATAAAACTTTGGTGGCAAGGCAAGATAATTCCAGAGATTTTTAAATTATACAAAGTATAATATAAATAAAACATAGTTTTGGAAAAACTTATTCTTTAGGGTAAGCGTTAGAGTATAATTTATCTAATTGTTAAAAATAGTCGAATATTTTCCTTTTAATTTTACTTAATATGCTTATCATACAGGATACGCGTATTTCGTCTACTAAGAAAAGGAAAATATTTGCTTATTTTCAACAACTAAAATATAATTTTTTCTTTAAATATAAACTTGGTATGAATTTAGTGAAAATAGCTTACACCTGCATATTTAGTTCGGAATTAGGACAATGAAAGTTTGAACCAATATTTTCACTAAAATGGCTATCTAATTTAGTTTTCTATCAATAACTTATTTATTAATATGAATACAAATGTGCATTATTTTGCATTACAACGAGGAAATAATATTCTTTTTTTATTTCAAAAATAAATTTGGAATATAAAGCGTGGAAGTATTGTATTTACAACAAAAGGGCTTGGGCGGCATAATGTACTAGGGCGGTGATAGGTACATTTACGTTATTTGTAATATTATTATTTAATAATGGTAGATAGGTAGTGCTAGTGAGTTCTGGACCAGTAGGGTCCATTGTGATACTGATATTTAATAATGATATGACCAGTTTGAAATTTCAGTAACACTGTGATTCGTGGATTGATTTAATTGATGAATATTGTTTGGGGTAGCCTCAAATTTCGTTCCAGCACAAAAAATTTTAGTCTAAAGTTTTATCAATATTTACCCTATATAAAAAAAATATTCTTCATATTCGAAAAATCTTTTAATCCAACCAAATTTTCTTTTAGAATCTGATTCAAATCATTTAAAATTTAAAGTAAATAAAAAAAACACATAATAACTATTCTCAACAAGTATAGAAGTAAATAAAATTGAAGTGCAACAAAAAAATCAATAAACCTGTATCCACAAACAAATCCATTTATTAAATCCATACAGAAACAAATAACAACCAGAATGAATTTAACAATCACTTCCTAAAATTAACCTGTGACATTGAAATATAAAAAAAAAATAATAATAATAATAACAACTTGAAGAATATAAGAATTCAACTGCCAAAAAAATAAACAGAACCAAAAACAAAAATTAAGAAATCCAAAAAAAATTATTTCATGTTTTAGAAAACAAAAAAAAATATCAAAAAACAATTTTTAAGCTTTGCATCAAGGTTCTTTTAATTGTATTCTGCTCATTCACTTATTTTTTTTTGGTGTTGTTTTTGTTTTTGTTGTATGCTTTTGATAAAAAAAAAATAGCATACCAAAGCATATGATGTATCTATAATAATCTTAAATGTTAATTATAATTACACTCTTCACTCAAATTTGATCAAGAAGTCATTAAAAAAAAATCCACTTGAATAATCAAAGCTTTAAAAAATAAAAATTATAAAACAAAAAAAAAATATTAACAATGATTTTAGAGATTATCATTTAAAAATACTTAAATACAAAATAAAAAATCATAAATTTGAATTGAAAATTGTCAAAGAATATTATTTGAACTTGAAATAATCGTGAATAATTAATTAGTAATAACATCTCCTCTCTCCACAATTTAAAATTAATTTTTTTCTTTATTATTCTTACCCTCTTCTTTGGGAGCATAGAACTTTTTCTTGAATCGTTAAATGTTCACAATTTTTCACAAATCAAATAAATAATTAAATTGTTGCAGTGCGATTGATTTGCGTTCCTGCCAATTAGGCCATATGGAGGGATGGATATACAGATGTAAGTAAGAAACCGATCTAGTTGGCAAATATAATGAAAAATATTCCAAGCTATAGATTTTCGTAATTGTTGAAAAATTGTCTTAACGTCTGTAGGATAAGCGCATTATTTAGTAAAACTAAAAGGAAAATAGTCGTCTTTTTTCAACAAATATACAAATTTTACTCTAACGTTAACTCTATAGTTTTGCTAAATAAAAAAAATCCAGAAAGAAAGAGAGAGAAAATCTCTCAAATATTTACTCTTCTTCTTTCCATACTTCCACATGCTCTCCTGTTCAAATCAAAAATTATTCGGTGTGAAAGGTTATAAGGTAATAGAACCATCTAGTTTAGTAGCTATTTTGCAAATAAAACGATGAAATTTGAAAAGTAGCCTTAGAAATTAATTAATTTTAAAATTATATAAAAATAAAGATAAAATTATGTCATTAAAAAAAAAAATTAATTGAAAAAAAAAATATCAAAACAAAATCACCATCTATTACCGTCATACAAAATTTTGACTAATTTAATTATCGCCAAAAGAGAAAGTTATTAGATCAAACCCCCGCCATACTGAAATGTTATAATAATTTTAAATGAAAAATAGAATTAATTGCATACTTGAATTACTTTTATTGAAAATTTTATTTATCTCTTAATTACTTCAGTAAATTCATTTTTGAAATATGTTTTTTAATAACCTAAGTATTCAATAAATAATAGAAAAAATACTAAATTTAAGCAAACATAACAAATTATTATTATTAATTTCATTGTACAATTTTCCTTATTTCTTATTTCAATGATTAAGAGCTTTTACCTATGGCTTTTAATTTACTTAGACCCTTAGACTAACCTGAACTCTTTTATATTGTATGAGACACCAAATCTTTACAACTGGTTAAGATCAGTTGTGTTTATATTAAGTAGTAAGTATTTGTTTTTGGAATTATTTGAAAGGTAAAATTTACGTAATAAAAAAAATGTTGATTATTTGTAATGAATGTTTTACCTATATTTAAATAGTGTAATAAATAAATGAAATGAAAAAAAGATGTTATAGAATAGTTATAGTTAGTAGTTTAGATACACATTGCAAAGTTAATACAAATTGGCTACCACCATGCTATTAACACCAATAATGATAATATTGACATTTTATTTTTATTTCAAAGGAATATTTCAACTGCTTAATGTTAAATGATGTTTACTGGAATATTTACTGGAATATTTCAACTCCTTAATGTTAAATGATGTTTACTGGAATTCTTACTATTATTCACTATATATCCACAACAGTTTCAATAAAATCGAATTCGATACTTTAACGGAATTATTACCAAACTAAATGATGTTCAAGATTTTCAAAACATATTTTTAAAGTTTAAAAATCAATACTAAGCGATTTGGCTAGATATAGAACTATATCTAGATCTTAATTCTGAAGCAATATTTTTGTTTTCAACTCAAATCGATACTATGTGACATTTAGTGAAAAGGAAATAGGTACTTACCTTATAGAATAAAAACATCCGGTGAAGGTCTATTTTTAGACAGCCACTTTTAACTAATTATGGATTTTTAAAAATAATAAAAATCATACAAAAAGCTGTTGATAGATATTTGCATTATAAAAATCAATGAAAATAAAAATAAACCACCATAATAAATCTTAATGTCTATGTTGTTTTATTTATTTTTTTATTTTTTATTATTCTTATATTTCTACCTGTTTAATAATATAGAATAAAAAAATGATATGGTCTTCTTGCACACTCATCATATTGTTGTTGATAACAATTGTAGTTTTTTTTTTGTTTTATTTTCCTTTTTTTTTGTTTCCCTTTGTTTCGCGGTCATCTGCAAATATGGAAACTAGAAGACACAACAGAATACAAAAAAAAAACTTTTATTTAAAACAAAAAAAACCAGTTCAACTGTGCAACATTTTAATAACATTTTTATGTTTGTGTTGGTGGGATTTTCAAATATTATTATTGTATATATATATAGCCATTGCAGTAGATATATATTTACAGATAATATAATATGTACAGATAATAATAGCAACCAAACAAAAACAAAAAAAACCTGTAAAAGAGCTGTTCCAAGTGAACAAAGAAAAATTAAAATTTCAGTTGAAATCAACACAGAAACAAACAAACAAAAAAACTGATTTTGATCGAATGACATCTGAAGTTCAGCAGTTTAATTCTGCGTAAAAATGGAGATCCATTTTCGGTATATTCAATGGTATTTGTTTATTTAGGGCCATTTAATATTTTACCTTCTTCATTTTTTTTTTTTATTATAAGTTGATGAAATTGTATTTAAGGGCTCTCTACACATAAATTTTGCATTTTTTCTTTGTTTAAAAAATTTACGAGTTTTTTTTTTGTTTTTGCTTGATGTTTTTGTTTTTTGTTATTGTGAAAGTTTAGTTGTGTTTTTGAGAAATTTTCCAAGGGAAAATCTATACTTAGTAACTATGTATATAAAATTATTGAAAAGAAGTTCATAATTAAGATAATTTAATTTATAGTTATTATTTATATAGGTACCTATATTTATTTATTCGTATATTACCTATATATTTATTAGCACATTCATGTACAGCTCATAAATCAAAAAGGCTAGCTACTCCATAGTTGTCTTTAAAAAATTTGAATTAAGTCATGAAAAGAAATGAAAAAATAAAAATTTAAAATTTTTCAGTTCTTCAATTTTTACTATTAACATATTTAAAGAGCAGCTACTATTGGGACAACAATCTTATTTACATTCATGGTTTTAAAAGCGGACACAATAAATAAATAAAAGTAAATAAAAACAAGGTTAATTCCGGGATAACGTGTGCTAATTTGCAAATCTTTATCTATTTTAGGGCAGTTTATTAAAAAGTTTAAATAAAATGGACAAAATCAAAAACAAAACTCAACTCGACTCAAATTAGATCATAATAAAACCATTAATATAAGATATACGGGTTTGGGTCCGAAATCCCAAATTTTGAAATCCCAAAATCAAAATCTTAAACCCAAATTTCCAAAAAAAAAATTCCAAATGTAAAAATAGTCTTAGAAAATCCCAATGTTAGAAAATCCCAAATTACAAAATATTAAGTTTTATACAGTTAAAAATTAAAAATTAACTTAAAATTATAACAGAGCTCGAACTACAATATTGTCATTACTATTGCTGCCTATGTTACTGTTATCTAGAAAAAACTTTTTGTTTTAGGTATATTAGAAATATAAAGCAACATTAATTAAATGTTTGTACTCATTTTATTTTAAGCTTAAATAAAATTCTTGTGGTTCTGAGAATCATTAAATGACAGAACGGCGTTACGAGTCTCCCTAAAACTAAAAACGAACACATAATTTGGAGATTTCGAATTTTTATCTGGATAGCTGTTTTTTTCTAGAAATAAAAAAAATAAGTATTCTGGAAAAAGGGATATATTATATCCATTTTTGCATCTAACAGCGGCTACTCATAAAACTAATTAAGATAAATCTTATGGAAAAAGGGTCAATCCTGATTTTTGACTCCAACTATAAAATGCTCCTAATTCAAAATCTCACATACACATACGTATGTAAATATTCTGTAAAAGGCGTATAACTCTGATTTTGAATCCAACTCTAAAATGTTCCTTATTTATTGGAACCCTGTTTTTGTCGACGGCAGGTAAACGGATTACGGCAAAGTTTTAGTAAAACATGCAAAAAAAGAATTATTATATTTTTAAAGTCGCGAGCTACCGCCGAATTGTTTTCATGCATAAAGTATATAATTTTAAATATGAAATAAATTTTAAATGCATAAAAAAAGTTAATAGTTCATTGGGACTTTGTATCATTGGAATTTTTTTTTTTGGATTTTGTATCATTTGGATTTTTAGACCCGATACCCGATACACGTATTATGTAACGATCAGTTTTTCTATTTATATACCTATATATATGTTTAATCGCTGCCCGCTTATAGAACCAGTTGACTTTAGCGGTGGGCTCAATTCCGCCACACTGGAATTCTAATTTCTGCTACTGATTGATGATGATGAAATCGTGATGGATCTCAATGGCAAAGCCAACTTGTTTGCAAAGAGTTCAAAATTTATGTGAAAATTGCAACTATTTCAACATAATATAAAAATTATTTAATCACACGAGCCTATATGCCGACCTATATGCTTTACTGCTCAACCTAAATAAAGCGTACGACGTATGGCGTATAGATATTGACATATAAATACATGTAAATTAAGATAATCTGTATACGTAATACACACAAACGCATGTAAATTCTACATACCATGCGTCGTACGATCTTATTTAGGTTGAGCAGTTCCATAGACATTTTATTTATACTTCAAAAGGGGTATTTTAACTCTTTCATACCAAATGATTGACTGAATCGCTCCGAATTATGTCCACAACGGTTTCACAAAATCGAACTGTATGAAATCACGGGCCAACTAAATCACGTTGAAAATCTTTAAAACATATTTTTAAAGTTAAAAAAAAAAAAAAAAAAAAATCAATTGATGGTGGGAGTTATTATTTTGTTATAAAAATAATTTATAAAAGAAATTTTTGATCCAATTAAAGAGGGTTGAGATAGAGTTTTTTTTTAAGAATGAGATCCAATTTGGATTGTCACGTCAATGAAAAAAAGAAACATGTGGTATATCTGGGTAGTAGGGCTTTAAAAATAGAACAAGAAGAGTACTAAGAACATTTGTCTATCTTTTTTCAGTCTGCTCACTCTTTGTATGGCATCAAAATTATCTTTTCTATACTATCGATTTATTATAATCTTTCAAATTAGCAACCGTTGTCTCAAACAAATTGCAAGATCATTTATCAAAAATTAAAGATTGGCTGAAAATATGAAGAATCAAGGCCAATGTAAACAAATCAGTGCATGTTATTTTCATCACTAGAAGAGAACTGTAAAAATAACACATGCTAACTCTGCAAAGTAACTTGGTATGCATTTGGATAAACGTCTAAGGCTAGTCTAAGGCTAGGCTTTCAATTTTTAGTTTTCTAACTGTTTGATTGCATATTTGTGTTCCATTAGTTTATATGAAAGTACACACACCCGCAACTGGTTTTATGTTTGCGCGCTTTAATACAGCAAGACGAAAAAAGAAGTTGAAAATACTTTGCCAGATTGAAAATACATTGGAATGATCTGGTATCATCACAGCGCTACATTATACAAATCAACATTCGTTATTTATTTTTCGACACTGTTTTGACAGAATCAGAACATAACTTAACTAATATGAATTTATTTGCTGTTCACGAAATTCTTAAAAAAAAAATTAACACAATCTTTATTTTTCCCTTTCTCTATTTCATAGCTATAAATATAAAAAACAATACTGAATCAATTTTTATCTACAAAAAAAAAATAAAAACAAATAAAAAATTATAAGTACAACTCAACAAGAACTGAACTCTTTTATTCGTATTACTTATCAAAATATTTAATTAGTTCAATAAAAATTTGTATTTAAGTATAGTTAAGTACCTCTACTCGTAATAATTTTTCTATTTCAAATATTGACGCTCAACTGTCTCACAGTTTTGAGTTATTTGCACTAATATATGTGTAGTGTACGTGGTGTACAGTACAGATTAAAAGTTATTGTTTTGTTATTTAGTTATAGTTAGTATTTAAAATATATTTAATTTATTTGTTTTTGTGGAAATTTACTTGTGGAGAGCTTACTTTGATATGACATGTAATGAGAATTTTTTATATTAACTGTATTGAAATATGTTTATACATGTGATGTACATATATATATCAAAATCACTTCTCGATCTTATCACTAAAACCAAAGTGCAATATCGATTCTCCATCTTAATCATTTATTTCAAGCTTAAATCAAGCAGTTACAAACTACTTGCATACATTCATAAAAATTAACATTTAAAAAAAATAAAAATATATAAAATACATTTAAATTTATTTATACAGTTCGACAATAATACTTACGTCATAATACTACTAAGTGTGTACATAATTAGTTTAGTTGGTCTATAATTGTTTTTTTTTTAAAACAGACTTTGACAGGGATAAGTCGATTAAGGCCTTATATTTATTTTCTAATATTAACATTCTGTTAATGGGTTCTAATCTACCAAATAGTTAGTTCTATGGTGCACCAAAATAAAAGCCAAAGATTAACGGATTGGAAGTCGAATATTGGTGTTACGCAACAATTTTATCAGAAATAGTTAGGTGGAGAAATAATATTACGTTTAACAATTTCAGCAATAATGGTTATCCACAGGTTATCCAAATGAATTAGGTTTGGTCGATGCTCATAAGGAGGTAAACGGATGGGATCTTAATTCCAACAGAAGATTATGTATGGCAGATCTTTAAAAAAAGGGCAGATCTTTGATTATGGATATCTTAAAACGGATACCATACTTGCCTGGCATATTATAAATTAAGTCGGATGAATGTTGTTTAAAGAGTCTTTAAAATATAAGAATCAAAAAATTCCTTTTTTCAACGTCAAATTAACTCTTAGTAATAATTCGCAATTAAAGGAATAATTATAAGTAAATGGAAACGCATTAATGCCTGAAATACATGTGCAGAACTATGCATGCATCGCAGCAAAAATAAATTAGAGTATATGGTTTTATATGGAGCCAATTACATGTAATTCTGCACGCAGATAATTTGATGCAAGATATCCCTATTTCTAATTTTTGCTGCGCAGCAGCAGAGCTACCAACACGAAAGATTGTAAAAATTGTCATTTTACTCATACTAATAAAAAAATAATGACAAACGTCATAAAATTTGTTTAATATTTACATATTTATTATTGTTTTTTGTGATAAATAGGTTATAATCAATTTTGTAAAAATTTATTTTAAATTAGCTAATGGAAGAAAAACTAATTAATTTGAAATGAATGAAAATTTCCCTAGTCCATAGTCTAGATTTTAGATTTAACAAAATATATGCACAACAAACTACCATTAATTTATTCATATTGTTACATTCATGATAGTGATAGATAACAAAATATGTGATTAAAATTTTTTCAAAAATTATTAAATTAAAACTTTTATTAAACACTTTTAATAACATTTAACTTTAAAATTTTTCAAAAATTATTTTATTTTGTATTTTATTACTATACAAACAAATTGTATGTGTATATCTAATTGGCGCAATTATCTACATTATTTCAAATAACATATGCACATGTGTTTGGTACGCAGATATGCATGCATTACTGAATGCAGCGATGCATGAGAATTTTGCACATGTATTTCCCACTTAACACGCACTTTTTAATGTTGAGAACAGAAATCATTAACAGAAATTAAAAACAAAAAAATTACTAAGTGACTAGCTTGAGGAATACCCGAGTTGATCATAAATGATGTTGAAAATGATGCCCTGAACAAAACACTATAAACTCTATTGGTTAAATATGAGTTGATCCATTTTCAAAAGATTAACAAGCAACCTGATTTTTGTAATTTAAGCAATATTACACTATGTGGTCAATTGTCAAAAGCTTTACTAAAATCCGTGTGTAGACTACATCTGTTTGTAAACCATTTTCCATACTATTAAGTTGATTCAACAAGAGTTTTATTACCACAGATTTATTTTTCATGAATCCATGCTGACGATATGCGTAATTCGAAAAGTTGAGGAATTGGTAATAGGTTAGCAAGAATAGAGTACTTCATCTTTAAAAAAAATTTGATGTAAGGGTCATATAAAGGTCTTTTCCAAATTAAGGGGATGATTCCTGATTGAATTGATGAATTGACTAGCAAAGGGGAAAGCAAGTGTTTTTGGGCACTTGAAGGACTAATTCAAGAAACAGGGAGTTCAGCGTACACTAACTCAATTTTCGCACCAAATGATGATGATTTTTCTGATATTGATATTAATGAAGCTTTAATAAAAGCATATTTGGACAATCTTGAGACTAATAGATTTCCTGGACCAGATGGTATTCCCGAAGATATACTTAATAAATGCTCAAGTATATAAGTGCCTTAGCAATTCCACTGTCATTCATCTTCAACTCTTCTTTAAAATCAGGAGTTTTTCCCTTTATTTAGAAGCATTCATTTATTAGAATAGTTCATAGGAAGAACGCCATAAATGAAATCACTAATTATAGACCAATCGCGAAACTTTCCTCCACTCCTAAACTTTTTGAGTTAATATTGTATGATTCCATTTATTATCACTGTAAATTTTTTTTAGTTAACAACCAACATGACTTTGTGGATCAAAAATCCACAGTTACTAATCTTGTTGAGTCAGTTTCAACTTCTACAAGAAATATGGAAGCAGGTTTTCAAACGAATGTTATCTATATCGATTATAGTAAAGCCGTTGATGTTTTATCACATGCAATAATACTTCTAAAATTAAGAATACTTGGTTTCCCAGAATTCTTTCTGAAATGGGTTAAATCATATCTAACCGATTGATCTTATAGTATTTTATTTAGAATAAATACTTCTAAGTCTTTTTATGCTAATTCAGGAGTCCCAAAAGGCAGTCATTTAGGACCACCTTTTTTATAATCTCGATTAATGATGTCTGTTCAGTAATTCTTAATAGTGAAGTGAAAATTTACGTGGATGACATGAAATTTTTTAAAAAAATTACTTCTTTAGAAGACGTTTTATTCCTACAAGGCGATTTAGATAACTTCTTTTAAATGTGAATAAATGATAAGTGCACACACGTCGAAGTAATCCGGTTTGTTTTAGTTATTCTTTAAATGGTATTAGCTTTTCCAAAACGAGCACAATTAAAAACTTTTGGGTAAAGACTAAAGGGGTTTACTTTGACGACAAGCTTAACTTTAAATCACATTTTTGTAATATTATCAATAAAGCTAATTCTATACTAGGTTTTGTTAAACGTTGGTCAAAGGAATTTAACGATCCCTATGTTCTCAAATCTTTGTATTCTAGTTTCGTTAGACCAAATTTGGTTTTGAACTTGACTAGCAAAGTTTGGTCACCTTTTTATGATGTTCATATTAACAGGATTGAAGCTGTGCAAAAAAAAATTTTTAAGATTTGCTTTGCGTAATTTCCAATGGTCAAATCCATTAATTTTACCTCCATATGAGCATAGATTGAACTTAATTCATTTGAAAACTTTGAAATTAAGACGAGAAATAGCAAATATTATTTTTCTTGCTGAAATTATTAAAGGAAACGTTGCTTCTCCTCAGATTTTGAATCAACATCAATACAAATAATCGCCTACGAAATACAAACTTCTTTACATTAAGTTTCCATAGGACCAATTATAGTAAAAGTGGATATTGGTGACCTATGTCAACTAAATTTTGACTTTTGCGGTGCGCTAAAAATCCAATTTTCAAGATAATTTTCTTAAACTATCATTTTAATTTACTTTATTTAATTCTTTGTTATTTAAATGTAATTTATTGGACTTTTTATTAATAGTTTCTAGGAAAAAAATTAAATTCCATAAAAACTCAAAATTTCAGCCTCGCATCAATTTGTGACCTAGGGTGCTCCAAATTGTGACTATTTGGTGTTGGTATTTGTGACTATGAAAAATAATACTAACTCAAAACTTTAATAGCTATGTTTATCAATTAATAAAGCATAATGTATCACATATTATTTCATAAATTCAGTTAGTGAAAATCATAAAAAAATAATTAGAATTAATAATAGTTAATAATACTAAATTATAAAAAGAATTAAACAAAAAATAAAATAAAATTCTTATATACCTACGTTTGATATAGTTTTGATTAGTTTTTTCATTGATCTGCGAAGATATATTTCCTTAACGAAGTGGATTCCCTTTGCATTGACTAATAAAACTGGTTCAACATTATTATTAACAATGTCACCGATATTATACCACAATATACTTATTATCTTGTTCTGGCCACTTCCAGTTATGACCGCTCATTGCCATAGCTTTGACTTGATATTCATCGTTTTTTGTTTCTAAAACATCACCGGGGAAATATTCATCTTCGTATTACACAATGACGTATAAATTAACTTTAATCTTAATTGGATTCTGATTCTATTGAAGAACTTTCGCTATGTTTATTTTCTACCCTTCTTTTCAAATAAAACCATTTTGAGTTTTTGTTGTTGTTTTATGTTTTATCCAAAGTTTTTCTCTTTTCTTCATCGTTTTTTTTTTTGTAATAAGCAATCCATAAATCACTTCTAGCTACAGATGGAAAATTTTCTTTAAGCCATTTGTTGTTATTTCGTTTTTTTTTATCTTCATGACTTGTGGGGCAAAATAGAGACTTGTTAAATGATAAAATTAATATACTGTAAGTACTTAACTACTACTTATTTTTTTTCGTGCTCTTAAATTTTTTTGTTTTAAATAAAAAGATAGGTGGCATATTTGTGACCGTTTTGAATATAATTATGACCTATAATTATGTTTAATGATTTTCAGCTTATTTTAGTAAATTTTGGGTAGGTCACAAAATGAGCGATGATTCCTTATTTAATTTACAGTAAATAAATAGACATGGCCAATATAAAATTTAATATATTAATTAAATTAATTCTAAAAAACAACTACAATTTTAAACATATAATTCGGATACATTTTGCGGGTAATTCGGTTCCAATAATGCTTGAATTTGTGACCGTTGTAGTAATTTGGCAAAATGAGGCTTTAATCGAAACATATTGTAGGTCACAAATTAAATTTTATTTAGCAAGTACTTAATCCTTTCCAAATAAAGTAATTTAAATTTATATAAATTAATAAAAAGTGAACTATTTGGTTATACAACAACTCACTTCAAAACTCTAATTGTGATTTATAGGTCACAAATATCTCAACAGAAAAAAATCATAGCTTATAATTCGGACCGCTTTTAATTATTTAATTACTCAGCCTATTTACAAAATAATCACATTTTTCGATCATTTTACGTTAAAAAAACTCTAGAACTACTTTATTATTAGGCATGTCTTTAGTTTTATAATAATACCAACCTTTTGCTATAAGTTAAAAACATTTTTATCAATTTTTCACTTCAAAACCTTGACGAAAACTGAAATTACGAGAAAAAGTAAGCTGCTTAATGACAAATTGGTTTTTTGGCATGAAATTTTCTATTATCATATTAAAGTACTTGTACAACTATAGTAGAATAAAATAATTAAATTTTTGAAATAAATTCCCAAAAAGTATTCTTTTAGGAAATACATTTTAAATCAATTTTAGGCTGACTAGATCACAAATACCCATTAGGTCACGATTACCCACTTTTACTACATGGCAATTATGAGCCAATTCATAGAATGTTACTAATTGGTAATAAACACATAAACTATATTAACTTCACACTTTCGAAACAGACTCAAAAACTTAAATTATATAAGTAATCTGTAGTAATTAAAATATGTGTCCAATTTATTCAATATATTTAACTAGTTCTAAGTTCGATATAATTTTAATTTGTAAATTGAGAATGTATGTTGTATTGTAAAAAAAAAAAAACAAAAAAAATAATAATTGTAATGAAGTTTGAGCTAATCTAAATATGTAAATAAATAAATAAGTAAATTATCAGGACCGCAGGTGTTCTCTACGACACTTCCATGTATATTTATGTGTGTGAAAGATGTTTTTGAATAATCATTCAGGTGATTAAAGTCATTTTTATTGACCGTAGAAACAGAAGTAGAATAAGAAGTTAAAAAAAGTTGCGGAGATATTCACATATATGGTTTGTGTCACTACTAATTTCCAATTAGTAAATTTGAACTGAAATATCAGCTGTTGAATTATCAGCTTAACATCTAAGATACTTTTAATCAAAAATTATTTTATTTATTTATGATATTTCGTAATTCTTTATTGTAGATTTATCACATAGATTTCATCAAGCTGAGAGTGCAAATGATTTTTGAAAGTAAATAGAGACACAACAATTTGATTTACATAAAATCAAAGACTGATATAGTATTGTAGTATGGTGCAAACAACCATGACACTTATCATTAACAAACAATTTAACACTCGAAAATAAAACAACGATATAGAAATCAACAAAATTGTTTGAAAAGTGCAATTTATCCCAATTACAAAATGCCAGAAAATTCATAATCCTTTCGTCAATCGTCTTGCCAACATCATGTCGAAAAAAGGTATATATATATTCGATTTCCAACATAAAATTGTGTTTCGGGTTTTGAAGATTTTTCAATTACAGATTTTAAGGGTCCAATCCAAAAATCTAAATTAAAAAAAAAAAATAAACATTTAACTTTTTAATTTTTATGCCTAAATTGAAATCTTTGATATCACGGTTTTCAATCAAAAAATTTTGCACACTAGTGTACATACATAAAAAAAAAACAATATTATTTTGTTTAAATTGAAAGTTCTATTTACTTATATATTATTATCTTGTGTGTACTTAAACTTGAAAGCTTTTGTTAAGCATGTGCAAACAAATTAAAAATGAATTTTCTAGATTTTTTTTAAATTAGGTACAAACTACTGAGCTCTAAACTTTTTCTAAATAAATATACATATATAATATACATATATATGTATGACTAATAGAGAATAAATTAATATAAAAATAATAATACAAAAAAAAAATAAATAAAATAAGTTTAATTTATGATTTAATATAATTATTATCTGAGCTTATTAAATTAAATTTAAAATTATAATAAACATATATACCTACATACATATATATATATATATATGTACTTAAAAAAAAATATTCAAAAATTAAAAAATAAAATTGTCTGTGAATAAATGAATGACCGATAATCTAAATTAACTTTTGATAATATTATTTTTAAATAATATTAAAAATAACAACGAGACTAATAATAACAACAACAACAATAAGACAGCGGTAACGACCAAAGACCTTTTTTTGTAAGTTCAATAAATTTTTAATTAATATAAAATATAATATATATTTTTTTACGTTTGAAATTTAAATGAAATTTGATAGTTAGTTATTAAAAAAAAAAAATGTTTGTTTAATAATTTATTTCGTAATAACTTGCAATTATTAACATAACTAAAATAAATGATAACTAGTCTTATAATAAAATATTTGTATTTTTTTGTGCTTCATTACTACGTATTGTTATTTTTGATAAATAAATAATGTGGTGAATTCTAATAGCATCCTAAATAAGTACAATTATTCAGTTTATGATATTTGTCATGGGTTGGATCGTATTAAATTTGTGGCGAAATTTATTCATCCGTATGTCAGTTTAGACCATTCTACGGATGAACGAAATAGAAATTTATATGTTAGCTGCTATCACAATAAGAAAGTGTAGTCTATTTTTATATTCGATTTATATATGAAAATTTTGTATGGAGAAAATTGACAGTTTTCTTTTTTTGAGTCTTAGTGTTAGCACATTTTTGTATTTTGTGCTACGTATTATTATATTATATTTCATCGGTCGGATAAAAGTATTTCAAGTCGGATAAAAGCGTTATAGAAATTGAACAGATCTCTTGGAAAAAAGTAGGCTTTACATTGTGAAACAAAATCCAAACATTTGGTTGCATTCTTGTGAAAAAAATATATAAAAAAATATTTTCTCATTCCATTGAATATTTTCTCCTTAAAATCGCCGAGTTAAGTCGAATTGTTTTTTTTATTTTTTTTTTTTTTAAATGGAGAATTCTATGTAAATGCAACCTCTTAAGATCTTGATATGAACGCTATTATTGCTTTGATGTCAATTTCAGAATTAGGCAATGTGTATTCCTGGAAATGCAAACAAATAGAGAAGGATTCTTGTTCTTCTAAGTAGAATTTGCACCAGTTTGTATTCGATGATGAACCCATCTTGAACAGATGTTTGCTAAATGGACTATGACCTGTGATAAATCATGTCAGTATTTTGACGTTGAATCTAGTCTCCTTGATTACCTAATTTAATCGGTGAGTATACTGAGAATGAAAAAGGGTTTGTTCTGTGTTAATACTTAGCAACTATCAGATATGTTTTGGGTTTCTATAGTACGCCACTTGGAAACAAGTATTTGCAGGTAACGAACGAGCAATACTTATTATACTTAAAATACTCTGATCCTAAGAATTGACTCTTCGTGCCTGTTTTTTTGAAGACATCTGCTTCTTCCATTACCTTGCATTCCTTCATGCTCAGGCAAGTCTACATAAGAGTAATTCTGTTTGTTTCCCCTAGCTTTATTAAGCTTTTGTAATGGTTATAAATAAGCTTGGATTTAAAAATTGGGAAGCCAGAAGTCAGAAATTATGTATATAATTGATTATGGGGTTGGTTAAAATTATTAAGTATAACTTTAAATCAGAAAAAAAATTATAGTTTTGTTGTTCGATTTTATTATTCTTTGGCACCAAAAAATAATATGTAGTGAAAACACTAATTTTGACATTCAATTGGTGACAAAGTAGTAGAATACCATTTTTAGGGCAGCCCTTATTTATTATATTTATATGGGGTAACCCTTTCCATTCATTCATATTATCCTATTTCTTGTTCTTAATTTATGTTTCGGCACAATTCTCTTTGTGTTCTCATAATCGATCGGAGCAGAGACAAAAATAAAATAAGGATCAGGCAAGCATGATTTCAATATAAGCGATACTATGTAGAATAGCAATGGTGTAACAAATTTAATAATTTCAAGAAATTGAGTAACAATTTCAGAATTTCCATAGATCCGACCTATGTAGAAACTCTATATATCCACTATATTTTTCACTTTTATAACAGGCTGTTTAGTAAATTGTGTTGCTTTATTGTTTATTGATATAGAAAACTTTGTTCTGTGTTAAGCAATATTATTATTAATAGTCAATTATAATTTATTCATTGATGCCTTACAAAAAGAAGATTAATAATTCAAGCGTTCACGTATTTTTTGTAAGAAAAACATTTTTTTTTGAAAATTTACAATTTAGATTTTAAATGGTCATTATCTGGCAAAACAACTTTAGTCTCATTAACTTTAAAATATTATTAAGTTACCCTTGAGTTTCTAAATTCTAATTACTAATAATATGTACTCGTTTAACTATACTATCGTGTATATATATATATATATATATATATCGTGTGTATATGTATAGTTTTGTTTTTTCATTTACCTTAATTAGATATCTTTAACTAAATTCACTTGTGTATTTTTATTTCTAAATAGCTAGTACCTATAAATTCGAAAACAATTAATTTTAATTATTCAGCAGAATATTTTTATTTTCATTTAAACTTTGATTTTATAATTGTTTAATTTGTAGATAATTATTTTAAGTAGCGTTTTTTCAAACTGCGAATTGCAATTTATTTACAGGTTGTTACAAATAAAATTTTATTTATATTAATAAAGATTTCGATATTTTATTACACCATCATTGGAAGATTAAGTTTTTGAATGTTTACTATAAAATATTGATTTATATTATTTAAGTATTTGTGACTTACTTTCAATTCAAATTGAATTTTAAATATTTTTACTTAATATTCACAATTGAGTTGTAGACTAATCATTCAAACAAGATGTAGGGTGAATTCTAAAATGTAAAAAAGTGTTAAATACAGTTTAAATATGGTTGAAGTACCAATTAAAGCTTTTATAGCCACTTATATTAAAAATTTTGCTACATTTTGGAATACCATTTTGATAATATAAATACACACATACATTTTTACGTTTAAATTATAATTTTATTTGTAATATAAATCGGTAATAATTTGACTTTTTGTTTATCTCCCGATAAATTTTTTTTTCTGACTTATCTTTTGTTACAAGAAAATTAATATTGCCAGATCTTCATAGGTCAGTATGTATTTTCGTTGGAAAAATATATTTGGCAATAAACCTATTTTTCTGCCGAAAATATATGCTAACTTATAATTTAATTAATTCTGGTAATTTTATCAATGACATGTATATACAAAATGTAGTATACATTTTTTCGCTACATATTTTGCTCTTATTTTACGTTTCCGCTATATATTTTAAATATTTTAAAAAGCTTTTCATTACCTTATGGAAGATGCTACATTGTAAATTTTACGTTTGCACTGCATTTTAGAAGTTACGAATTATATATTATATAAATAGTTATGGTTATATACATATTATATAAATATATTTTTTTTTTATCAATGTATTTTGACAGAAATCATATACACTAAGAATAATATTAGGCTTAAACAAGCATTAAACAAGAAACAACAATTGACTTATATCGCACAGTATTTCATTAGAATCTTGAATTGTCAAAATTTGATGCATAAGCTCGTTTCAAAATAAACATAGATACCAAAATATTTTAATATATATACATTATACATACTAATACATTTCAATATAATAATATTAATTTTAAAGTTTGAATACCTATTACTAGTTTTGAATACCTACTGCTGTAGGTCATCATTGTCCTATAGGCTGTAACCCGATCCGTGGGCCACATAGAGCTGAAACTATAATTACTGTGTTAATTAATTTTTATTCGAAAATTGTGCAGAAAATCGGAATGTAGGTATTTTTTTTTGGAATTCTTTAAAAATAAATTTTAATTCAGAATTTCTGATAATTCATTTGTTACAAACATTCAATACGTTACGTCAATATTTCCTACATGTTGTTAATTAATAATCAATAACTATACCCACTGGATTTCTATTCTTTTCTCTTAGGTTGTGAGTTGCATGTATAAGACAGTCGTTCTGGTGGTTGATGACCACATAATGCAAATTCATAAATTATTATAGCGATGCTTTATGAGCTCATTTTTCTTTATGTTAGCCTCATCCTAACTCTTTACCATTTAACTATATTTTGGATATTACATGTTCTTCGTATATCTTCACTTCGGTCATTGTTCCTTAGTTTTCTTAGGTTATTATTATGTCTTTTAAACACCCCTTATTTGACTGATTTGTCTCACTCTATGACTTATGTTGTAGGCTCTATGACTCACACATGTTTATATGTATATCTTAATTTGGCGTATATGGCACACTGGTTCATGTTGTGTTACACAAAGAGCAAGAAATTATATCAAATATACCAAAGAAACTGCTTTCGGTTATACTGAATTTTAACTAGGTATTCAACCCAATGTAGTACATTCATAACTATTAGAACGTTAACATGAATCCAATTAGAATCTAAGTCATATGTGTAAAGCTTCCTAACGGCACATATCTTATCTGAATTATTTTTAATAGTCAAAAACATATGCAATATTTTAGATTACATTGTTTATATTCATCGTTGGTTTAAAAATATTACACTTAGCTGTTGACCAAAGCCTATGCATATCAATTTACATTTATAGAATTTATATATAAAAAAAAACAATAGTCGTACAATGGAAGAAAATAAAATTTATGTGATCATTAACTGAAAATTAATTTTTGATTCAACCAATAAACTGTCAAATAGACATATGCATATACGTTATATAGATGTCACGCGTTTTCGATATTACCGAACATACATTTTTGATTTGTAAATTGTGATTTATTGTGTGTGCATTTTTGTATATTCATAAATTTTTTACTGCTTTGTGAGCTCAAATTTGACTGCCATTTTACATAACCGTAAGCATGATGATCGTCAATTGCTGTTGACTGCATAACGGAAAGCTTGATAACAGTTAATTTTTTTTTTTACAGTTGTAAGTTGTAGCGCAGACGACATATGGACGAAAACAGAGTTCTTTATCCCACAGTCTTAGAAATTTGAATAAAAAAAAAAACGTTGTCGTAGACATAGCAACGTATTCTTATTATTTTTTATCCATTCTGTACTCGCCATCATCTGCTTCATTTTCTCTTCAACATTATTTATTATTATTTATTAGAGTAAACAAATTTAGTCTTACAATATTCTCTGGTAATTTTTTGTTTATTTTCAGTTTTGTGTATTTTGTTTTCAGATCCTAAATTATGTTTATTATTTGAGAATGAATGCGTTTCTCCTTCATGACATGTTCCAAGTATCGTTCAACTGTATCGTTCATCGGCTTTGTTTACATTAATATTCATTCCTTCTTATATTTTTACTTTGCGTTTATTTACATTTTTTCTACAGTAAAAATACTTTTCAAGCGGTAATGCATGTTATTTTATCAAATAAATTAAAAGACGTAAATAAATAATATAATCATTTAAATTTATTTAATTAATAGTTCTAAAGAATGGACTGCATTGTTCAAACTCAACAAAAAAAAAATTTAAAATCTCTGATTGCAATAAAAAAAAAAAGTATTATCTACGACTCTACGAATTACTGCATTATACAATATTAATAAACGTTTTGTTACGTTGTTTTATTTACGTATTTTGTTATGATAGTTACAAACTTTTAAAAAAATGTAGTCATAAGCATATTGTGTTTTTTTTTTTTTTTTTATTTGTGTACTAAATATTTATTTAAGAACCTCTAACGATAATTTTTACAAATATGTATTTACAAAATATCAATAACAAAACAAAAAATTCGAATTTTTAATAATTTTGTTGTTATTTTTTGAATTGCAATTACATAGCGAACAAGAAAAAAAAAAATAATAAAAAAAAATTTTAATATTTTTTTCTGGTTTTTTGGGTGGGTGCATTTAGTTGAAAAAAAAACAAATGAACAATGAGCTAAACTTGTGTACATATACATACACATCTGTATTTATTAAATATGTACTTGAACTCTTTTCAATTAGAAATTTTCTAAACAAAGAACTTTAAAAAAAAGAAAAAATAGATAAATATCGAGTTTGTATTAAAATATAAATAACAGCTGATTATTTTTTAAACTCTAATTAAAAGCTTTTTAGTAGTTACAAACACATGCAACATATTAAATGACACATAAAATAAACAAATAAAAAAGGTTGCCAATTTTTTAAATTTAAAATTTTATAAATTGTGTACGTACATACTAATATGTATGTAATACATAATAAATTATTATTTAGAGCATGTAAATAGGTACATATCTATACTTATATCTAATGTTAATAATCCTCTATGATGCTCTATGTTTGTGTGTTTTCGTATGATTGGCTTTTTGAGTATAAAAAATCAACTTAGGGGACATATTCCATCAGATCAGTGTCACGATACCGTGACATCGAAAACGCACTGAAAAAAGTTTCGCTACTGTTTTAATACTGTATCGAAGCATTGTTTAGATACATAACCACTGCAATGTAAAAAAATACAGACTATAATTTTGACATTTTTGATCATAATTTTTACATAAACTTAACGTTTTGTGTTTAAGATGGCTAATTTACATTTTTTGTTTTTAAAAAGGTTGTGTGAATTAAAAAATTAATTTAAATATTTTTGGTAATATTATTTGAAATGCTATAATTGATTTGCAAAGTTCATCTTTTGATGATAAAATATAATGAATATCAAATTTTTTTTCTTTGTTTTTGTTTACTTTCTCACTGAATTGTGCTTAACTATTGAATTTGATTGTCATATTATATGTTGTTCTCAAAATTTAATAAAAAAAGAATTTTTAACCAAAATTTTAACTAAATATTATTAAAATTTCCTTAAATAAATATACGCCTGTTGACATTCTTTTTTAATTTTGATGTATTGGGAAGAAGAAGATTTTAAAAATGCGGTAGATATGTTTCACTGCGGTATTAAAACCGATATCAAACTTTTCTGATCTCAAAACATTGTTAATTTTTTTTAAAAACATTTTTTAATCACAGTACATTGCAAATTTGACATTTTTGACGTCGCGGATAGTTACGCTAAAGAATATCAATTTATTTTGACTGTCATATTTTGGCTGTCACAGAACCATATATGAAAAATAATTTATCTGTACCAAATTATTGTTTCAAAATTTAATTTTAAAAAAATTTAAAATTTAGCCGACATTTATAAATTTACAGCAGATAATTTATAAATTACATTTGGACATAAGTATGACACTTGTTGAATTAATTCATTTTTTTTATAAAAAGCCAATTGACATACAAACGATAATAACTAAATTACTTTCTTAATTTGTTATCTACTATAATGGCATGTAAACTGTATACAATTAATAGTAGCAATAATTTAATTAATACAAATTATTATATTTTTAAAATAATTGATTTATTAAATATTCGGAAAATATAACTTTCGAAGTGCCCATTTATATGAATGAGTCCTTTTGAAATTAGTTTTTTGTTCTATAGAAATTAGATGGTTTAAAACTAGCTATGGAAATTCATTTGTAGTAAAGTATTTTAGAACTGATCGATATCGTTTAAAACTTAGTGTTCGACTAAACTTAATATAAAAAAATGAGATTTTGATGTGGGGATATATAAACAAATTTCAGCACTCATCTAATAAGACACATTTTGGTGTGGTATTGATTATACAAATTAATTAAAATTCAATTTTCCAATAGATATTCGAAATTTGCTATCCTTATACATTCTATGAAAAATCTCTAAAAAAAATTTAATCTGAGTAAATAAGATGGTGAGTTTGTACCGCATTTTCATGGTGCTCTGTGTACAATTTGCGATAAATATTTATTTTAAAAACAATAACAAATTTGCCCCGAAGAAACCAAAACAGTTTTTGGTTTCAAAATAATTGTCATCAATTCATTGCTCAAATTAATATCTTAAAAATAATACATGGTATAGTAAAAAAATATCATTTATTACATAAATTAAAACTTATAATTGTTGTTCTGGCAACTCTAATTGTTGAATTTATTTTAATGTTCAATATTTGTAGTTGTAGCATTGTAGATATACCTTGTCTAGTTAATTAATTATTATTTTAAATACATATTGTAAATTATTACTAAATAAACACTGGTTTATTGCAACAACAATGATTTCATTTGTAGAAGTTACAGTAAAACTACCATCTGAAATTTTTTCAGGATAAAGCTGCATGATCAATTTATCATAGTTTGTTAGTAATAAATAAAGTGCATATGAATACCTATCGAAAATCACTGTGATAACTTGATAAGAAAATATAATATATCTGAAATGTTAAAATATTTTTACCTGGCGGGAGTACCTATACTCCTGGTAGTATATATTCTAAATAATGTTTCTTTCTAAAGAGAAGGATGGTGTTATTGAGCAATAACTGTCCACACTAACTGTCTAGTCATTTGAAAATAAATTAGAATAAAGTAGGTAGGTTTAGGTAGTAGGTACTGGTTCATTGGATTTTCTATTACTGTACAATGTACATAGTTGCCTACATCTTATATTTCTACCAATGAATTTAATTATTGTTGATAATTTGATAAATCTGGCAAGCCTTTTATACCTACAATATAATATTTACTAAATTGTTTGCAAAGTTAATGATTATGAATGCACATGAATGATATTATATGTATGTTATAAAAATCTTTATTTTAAATTGGTACTTATTTATTTATATTAAGATATTATTATAATATCTAACATTCTGTTTAAATTAGAATCAATTGTAATACAAACACATACTTAAATACTTGAATAAATATATTTATTATTCAAAAAAGAATATGTATATGGATATATATATGCATATTATTTCACTAATAAAATTCAATCATATTAAATTTAAATAATTCTAAAATCAGTAGTTAAATTTTTTTCTCTATATGCTTACATAATACATACCTACCTACATATCTACATTTATTTGTTTGTGCCGTTGTGTGCACAAAAAAGTTTTTCTTTGTTTATTTAAAATTTTTAGTATGACAGAAAACAAAATACACCACTACATTTACATCAATTGTAAACAAACAAACAAATAAAGAAAAACAAAAATGAAAATTAGAAATATATAGTCTCATAAAAATTCAATAAATATAGATATATAAATGTATATATGTAATATACAGTCATATATATTTAACTGTATATGTTTATTTTGTTTATTTTATTCGCAAAACAAAAAGAAAAACTAAAAGGGAATGTTTTGCTTTTTGTTTTTGTTTTTCTATTCAAAAGAAAACAAGATTACTGAGTGTATGTGAATTTTTGTAACGCTGCTGAGTGCTGATTTTATTTTTCAAAACAAATCTCAGCTGATTATGTTTCTCCTTTTTGTTTTCTTTCCAATTAAAAACAAAAAAAGCAGAAAACATTCAAAAACACACACAAGTAAGTAAATACGCCTTTTTAATTTCGATGTGTTCCGATCTCATTTATTGTATATATATATACTGTCATCATAGTCAACAAGCGTACGCAAATATATTTTTTATTTAATGTGGAACAGAACTGTGCTATATTAATAACTCGGCGTAAATTAAATAACAAACATATTCACATATTCTTATTTATTTGTAGCCTTGTATGTGTGCATCTTTGAAAAAATATCATTTGCACAACGAAAAGCTATAAAATTAAAATTTCTGCAAAATTTGCTCGCAGATATATTTTTAATGTTTTTTCAATTGATGTTATGTATGTGTGCATTTTTTGAAACTTTTTAGTTTTTTTTTTCGCTTTTATAACTTTTAAAAAAAATATAAATAAAATTTTTAAAATGAAAACAATTTTGTATTGGTTTTATTTATTTACTTTTTTTAAATAGCAAAAACAAAAGGTATTTTATTCTTATTTTTTTTATTTCTGTTATTTAATTCATGCATACTTACATACATTTCCAATGACAGTTAAATGACGTAAATTCAAATGTCAGTTACATTTACCACATTTGAATAGAAAAAGTTTAATTAAATATACACCTACAATAGAAACTCTTGTGTTTTAGTATTGATATCTAAAAAAAATTTAAATTAAAAACTTTATATGGTGTCTTGATTGATATTTTCAAATTTTCCGTTCCGGTTTGATCTAATTTGATTAATATCTAAAATCGGTTATATGGAAATGACATTAGAGCTAATTTGACATTTGTTCGAATCAGTTTAATTGTAATTGGCAGTTTAAAATTATTAACTGTCCAACCTAAATTAGAGCATGTACGTATTTAAAACTTAGCTCATGATAATACATTTGATGATGGTGTCTGAAATACGCTTACACTGTATTTTTGTTTTCATGATATTTTTTGTTTATTTATGTTGTAAGTGATATACAAAACTATAGATTTGATATTTATTTCATCATTAATTTCTTAATTTTTGTTACATGACATAAATGCGGCGTGTTAATGGCGAGTGAAGAAAGCGTGTATGTTAGTGATTGTTTTCAAAGTTTTACTGATTGATATAGATCAAATATTTGGTTTTTAAATATGCCATAAGTCGATTCCATCATATTAAATTATTTAATATTAATAAAATGTTACATAATGTGAATGAATGTGGGTTGGACCAAAATCCTCAAAGAAATAATCCCTAATGAAGATATTTTATTTTTTTTGTATTCAACACAGGCTGTGCGAAACAAAACTTCAGCGGTTTCTTTTTTTGGGGATTTTGTTTTTGAAGATTTTTAATTTTGAGATTTTGTTTTGGATTTTGTCCGTTCTTTCGTTACATTTTAATTTTAATCAAAATTATTTCAATATTTCTTTCTTTAACATTACATATTTTGCTGTTTATACATTTTGTATAATTATAAATTTTAATTCAATTTGTTTGTTATTTAAGTGTTCAATGGCTCCGACTTGAATGGTCGGTTTAATTAAGAACATGGATTTCAAAAATTAAATGTCAAATAAAAAACGGCAGCATAAATTTGCTTAAAAATCGAATGAATCTCTGAAATTAAGCACTTCGAAACATGGTTCAACAGAATATTGCTTAAAACGATTCAATAATTTTAAAGCGCTTTAGTTGGCTAAACATTGTCAGTCATTGTCAGTTCAGTCGTCAGTTTCTTGACTGTCGGTTAAAATAATGAAAATCAAAAATTATTCGGATCTCTCATTTAATGGTACACACACACATACACATCACTCATTTCACTCATAAAATTGACAACTGATCTGATAAATGTGTAGTGTACCATACATAAATGTGCATAAAGAATTCGAAAATATTTGAGCAACCCTGTGAGAAATTTTATTTTGCGTAAACAAAAAAAAAAGTTGGTTTTTTTATGTTATTCAATTTTATTTTTTGGGAAATTTTTTTTTTTTTTTTAATTCTGTTCATTAAGTACTCTTGCTTACGTTTTTGAATATTTATCTTATTATTTAATAAAATTAACAACATTTTCAAAATTTCTTTTCTGTTCGTACCAAACTCATTTCACATTTTTTTGTTTATTTTATTTTTATTTTACTTTTGTTTTGATTTTTTTTTACTCTTTTACAAACGTCAGAGCAATTCACCTTCATGTAGTGTGAACGTTTGTTATCAAACGGCCTATTACAGTAACATTAAATAAGACATATACATATATATTTATGTACATACATAATATATAATATTGAATATTAATAAAATAATAAAAATACACAATGTACACAATTCTCTTTCTCTTGAAATTCAATTCTATTTGCTTTCATTTATGTCAAAAATTAGTGTTAGGCAGTATTAGACCAATATAGTTATTTTAGAGAGAAATATAATGAGAACATCGAGTATGAATAAAATAAACTTTTTTTTTAAATTTGGTTACATTTTTTGAAAATATTAAATTTTTTGGGTTTGAGAGGTGAATTTTGTTTACTTTCCGAATTCGCTTAGTGTATAGTAGGGAGCTTGGCAAATTGGGTAGCTGCTAGAATTGGGTAGAACTAGAATACAATGAAAGAGGCTATTCATATAAAAAAATGACTAATGATGTTGTATATTCCTCTCTTTTAATATAAACGAATATATTTCTTCAATATATTTTCTCTCTTTCTTTCTTATTAATTTATGAATTGATTTATTTGACAACTAAACATTTTTTTTTCTAACGAATTTCTAGTGTTTTAGTACTTTTTTGTACATTTGATAATTGGCTTGGTGATAAAGAACAAACTGCCACGTCTTCAATATTTCAAAAATATCAATACCTTTTTTTCCAAATAATTTTAACAGTTTTTTCTAATTATAATTCAAAAAAATAAAGTTACTCACTATATTTCTCTTTAAAATAACTATATTGGCCTAATACTGCCTAACACTAATTTTTGACATAAATGAAAGCAAATAGAATTTAATACAAAAAGAATTGTGTACAAAAAATGTACAAATTGGAATTGTGGAGAATTGTGTCTTTGGCTGGCATAAATATAAAGTTGACATAAAATACATAACTGTCAAAATTAATTGTTTTATTCAATAAACTTTTCTAGAACGATCTAGAGTTAAAACAAGCATTTTTTTGTGTTCAGTAGTTTCCGTTAATTAAACTTTTTTCTCTTTTAAAGTTTTGTGATCGGTGTTCAGTAGATTGTCAAAAACAGTTCTAAATTGATCTTTTTTGTTCTGAATTGCTTTGAGAACAGTTTTGGACAACTTTTTGTTGTTATTATTTTTTCTTTAAACTTTGACAGTTAAACAAAAATTAGAACAAAAAAATTAAAAAAAAAAATCAAAAAAGGTGTTCAGTAAATATTTTTACGTAAATAACAAGTACTAAAGTGTTTGACATTTAAGTAGTTGTCATTATCCAAAACAATTCTGTCCGATTCTGTTCTAAATTTACTGAACAAACTTATTATCTCATTTTTTAACGTGAATGCATGTATAACAGCCTTACGTCAATGACAATTACATTAAGCCAAAACTCTCTAGTATTGTAGCAAATTTGGTACAAAAATGAAATAATGACAATTAATAAATTATTAATCGACAATTTACTCCCAGTTTTTAAATAAAAAAAATTGACATTTGTTATTATTACAATATTATTAAATAAATTTACTTATACTATTCATATTGATAATAACTATTTACTACTTTTATATGAGTATAAAATTAACTTTGTTACTTATTTAAAAAAAAAAAAAATAAAAAAATAAAAATTTTATTAAATTATACACGATTTTACTTGAATCCAATGGAGACCTCACCTTAAATATTGTCTTACATAAAAAGCTTTCACTGGTTATATTATTAGAGCTTTTTATTAAGATGCTTTTTTCATTGTATTTTTTTTTTTTTTTTTACATATTTTTTAATAACGGAAAAAATCTTTTGTTTAGTAGTGTATGAAAATTAAAGGAATAAAAATCGTTTGTTATTGAAAAAATTAACAAAATTTAATAAAAAAAAAAAATAAAAAAAAAATTAATATTCAAAAATAAATTTCAAATTTTGAATTTAATGTAATAATAAAATTTAATAAATTAATATTTTATATTAGTGATAAAAATAATTATCAAAAAAATAAAAAATAAAATTATGTAAATAGTTTAAATGAAATTTATATTGAAGAAATTTTAGTTTTAAGGTAATAGAATTTTTTTTATTTATTTGATGTTTTATTTTTTTTTTTTTTTTTTGTTATAACAAAAATAAAGGATAATTTTTAAATGCGCAGCCGCAATAATAATTTCACTTTAAATTTTTACAATTTTATTTTTTTAAAATGTTTTTGTTCTTTGTTACTTGATTTTTATAAATAATGTACAAAAATATTAAAGTTCATATTTAAGTTCCCTCTTTTCATATTAATAGAAAATATTTACACATGTAAAAAACAAAAAAAAAAAACCTATAACATGATAAATCTATGAAGTGATAAAAATATTAAATTAAATTATATATCCATATATATATAAGCTAGATATGCATTGATATTGTTTGTATACATGAATGTACACATAAGTTTTTAAGTGAGTTCATATACTTGCAAACTGATGATTTTATTTTCAAGTTCAATATTAAGGTGAAAACAAAAAGCAAACAGTGTTGTCAATATTTTGGAATTTTTATGGTATTCTGAACATTATTAATAGTATTTTATATTATTTAAATTTATTTAATAATTAACAAAACAAAAAAAACCGTTTATAATAAAAATCTATGAATAAATGTGTATATATATGAATGTGTGTATATTTAAAAAAAAAATATGAAAATGTTCAATTACACATTTTGAAGAATAATTGTAAATAGCTATTACAAAATTTAAGTACTTACAATCTTTGTTTTTGGCGGCAATCAGTGTAAACTAAATGCGAATAAAATTTATGCATAATAGTTTTATTTTCAAAATCAATAATGTATATATAGAAATTTAATATTATTCAAGTATTCATTTATTTTTCATTTATCCATAAAAAATCTATAAGAGTTCGTACACGTCAGTGTGTATAATTTTAGTTTGCATTGAATTAAATCTCGAATTTTATATATAATATATTACTTTAAAATCTGTGGTACATGAACATTGGGACACTTATAATTATTAGTCTCACAGAGGAACATTCAAAATGATAATATTATGTCAAACTTCATTACAAATTATGTGCTGTCAAATATTAACAGAAATAATAAATATTACAGAAAAAAGTGAAATTAATATAAAAAAAATTTAATTTCAATTATCTACCGTCAAGTAAATATATATATAGAGGGGAGGATTCATGTAAATATTCAGATACTAGAAAATAACATGTTGAATTTATACAGTTATATAACAGTTATGATCTCGAATTTTGCATGCTGCGAAATTTTCATTTAAGCGTTCTACTTTTTGATACATTATTCAATAATCATAAATACTAAATTCATGTACGATACTGTTTCTTGAATCTTTCTTATTTTAATTATATTTAAAATATGTTTTTAAATGTTAATTGAGTAAATTTAAAATTTCTTTATTAGTTTTTTGTTGAATTTTTAAATTATTAAAAAGTAAATATTTTTGGATGTATGGCAATACTTTAGGAAAAAATAATTGTGCAAAGTAAATATTTTACTAAATTTTTCATCATATTTGTATTATAGATGAAGGTTGGAATTTAGAATTTACAAGCAAAATATTTTCGTTCTTTCTCTTTCCCTCTCTGTTTTTGTTTTATTCATCAATCAAACTTTTTGGTAAGACTTTTGTTGTTGTTTCATTTTTTTTTTAATATTTTTATTTTTTATTTCAAGGACTTTATAATTTTGTCGTCACTTCTGTTGCGTTCCCTTATATATCATGAAACAGCTGTGCTCTTTCATACATTTAATTTTTTCTTATTCTTTCTAAAATAGTTTTTTTTTTGTATTTATTTAAAAGGCATTTTCTTGTTGTTTTTTTTTAACAATTTATTCTGCCATTTTAAACTTTTTAGGTTTTTTCCTTTTTTTAGTTTTGTTTAATGAGAATAAGGGTTAGTTTTATATTAACTCTCAGGTAATTTAAAATTAGGCTTGAGTCAATATGAAATTATTTTTTTTTCTTCAATATTATTTTGATTTGTTATAAAACTTAACACGATCATAAAACTATACGGTCCCATTGCAAGTTTAAACTTTAAAAAAAAAAGAAGTTAGTGAGTAAAAAATAACTTCTGCGCTATGCGTAAATGTTTTTGGTTTTTTACATTTTTCAGCTTTTTAAAGAATCGACTCAATTATTAGACATAAATTTCTGAAGAGAACTGAATATTATTAAATTATCGTTGTATGGTTTAAAAAAATTACTTTTATTGTCGAAATCTGCTGTACCTCACCTGACACACACACCTAATTTGTGAAGAATTTTTCACTGAATTAATAAAAAAAGGGTATAAATTGTATTTTGTACATATTTTGAAGTTTCAGAATTTTTTTTATGATTTTGTTAGGTATTTCAGTTTTCTTTTACTGTTTAGAATATCCATTGTTTTTTTTTTCTAAAAGGTAAAACTCTTCATTTTCAAAAATGAGAAACGTTGAAATAAACTACATTTCTTACCTTACTACATATTCTTCTTATTCTTTATTGAGGCATCAATCTAAGGGTATATATGAGTCTAGTCAAACACTAATTCTAGTTCTAATTCCCTAGACATCAAATGCCCAATTCTTTGACAATTTAAATTATCAATAAACAATACAAAATTTTAAATTATCATTTTAAAGCACGATATACAGACTATGTAAGCTATGTGGTAAAGAATTCAATATCTGCAAAATTGTGACATAAATTGGTTCAGTTTATGAATATGAAAATGTGAAATATTGATGAAAGATGAAAGTTGAAACTAAAAATCAAGGTCTTAAAAGTAAAAGCGGTTTTTATTATTTTTCTTTTTTTATTATTTGTACTTTATTTTTATTTAATTCTAAAATATAATCTACTTCTAAAAATAATCGTTTTATTTGTTTGATCTAAATAGTTTGTAAAATTTTTTTTTAATTAGAATTTCCGTTAAAATATATAAAAAAATTTTCTAAATCTTTTTAGTTTTTCTAAAAATTCTTCAGAAGGTTTTATTAAACCCCCTTCAGAAAGCTGATCTACCCATGTAAAGTTAGTGTTGCAGCCAAGTTCAGTATCATTTGTTAATTTTAATTTTTTTATTAAAAATCCAGCTAAATGCTCTCTATAGCGTCTTCTTTTAATTCTTTATCTGTTTCAAAGTTTTAAAATTTTATTGACAGAAGCATGCAAACCATTAAACTTTTGTAGTCGTTTCACAGTTTTTGACTTTCCATCAGAAGCGATTCTTTGTTGCATTCAAAATCAACTCTAAACAAATTTTAATAAAGTTATTAATTTATGAATTTAAAAAGTAATTGTGAAGGTAAAGTAATTAGAAAGAAAGTAAAAAGAATTTAAAAAGTAATTATCTTTTAATTTTCGTTTATTTTCCGGTATATTCCACATAATATCTTGGAGCTTATAATCACTTTTTCTAAAATGGTCTGAACAAACTCTTGAACCTTTTGTATTAACTTTATATTTACGTGCACATGCAATAATCCACTTTTTTAACTATCTTTATTTTAGATAGTTAAAAAAGTTAAATTTAACTATCTTTATTATCCTTAGAAAGCTAAAATATCTCACTTTTTCATTTTCATATCAAAAAAATGTTTACACCCAAATGCAGCACAGTTTACCATTTTGGCCTAAGTTTTTTAACTTTTAATCTGTTTTTGTTTATATTTATATATTTAAATAATATTATTTACGGTTTTTCACTGAATTATTATTATTATTATATTTTTCACAAAATAAAAAATTTGTAAACGTTTTCACAGCTGCTCTTCACAAAAACAGTGAACCAAATGACGAATCTGTAAAAAAAAGTAGCGATATGCAGACTGTGTTTACCATACCTTTATAGAGTCTGTATGCCGTGAATTAAAAGTATATATAAATTAATTTTATCTGTGATTTAAATGTTTCCAATTAAAATTTAGCTTTTATCAATTGGAAGTAGTTCGAGTTAGTTAATTCAATTCCAAGACATAAACCAGGGAGATTTCAAATTAGTCAATTCTAATTTATATATGAATACATGTCAAATTTAAAATTATTTATCTCATTACGCGCACACCCCAAATTGAACTTTGATTGTTTACACATTATGTCTACAAGTTTCCCGGTTGAGAATAATTTTTTTTGCAGTATACCACGTCTATTGAGTCCTCCAAACCATCACTGTTGATTTGATTTGGTTTGACATTGAATTATGACATTACTTAAATTTGTTCGCGTACATTTTATAAAATTTTTTCAAAAGAGTTTTTTGATGAAGGAAAAAATTAACAAAATTTTCATATTACAATGTATATTTGACAATGTAATTTTTGTTTTTAAATTTATTATTTTCGTTACACACAATACACACACATAATATATATATATATCTACTTTGTGTGAAACTAATTTGCTAGAGTGATGTGCTATATTGAAATAGAGTTACACAATGTAAATGTCAAATTGCCTAATGAAACTGACATAGATATTAATTGTCAAAGCATAATATGTTGACCCATAATGAAATGACATGGTAACATAACAAAATATTTCTTACAAAAATAAATTAAATTTAACATAAGAATTCTATGTTTAACGAATTGTCAGATTCAACTTAATTGCCGCCATATGTCGATTGTGAGCATTTATATATATTTTCTATATACATGACGTATGTCATTATAGTTTGCGCATTAATGGTTTAAATATATGTATGACACACACTTTTTTTTATTAAGAACAAAATTTATGATATACCTATGTGCTTATAATGTCCCCATAGTTAGAATGAATAACTCTTAATTAGTTTCGTATTAATGACTTCATGTCATACGAGAATTTTGTTTTTTTTTTTTTTTGTGTTGGTTTAACGTTTCTTATATTTTGAAATTATTTCAAATTATGCGTATTAAATTTGTTTTTTTTTTGTTTTTAAATTTTTATTTTGTTTATTTCTTCTTAATAATAATTACGAATTATGAATTATTTTTAAATAATTCGCAATTTAAATTTTTTATTTTTTTGTTTGTTTTTGTTTTTGGTTTTTTTTCTTAAAATTATTTACTTTATCAATATTTTGTTATTGTTATTGTAATTTTTTTATTATTTTAATTTTTATCAAAATGTGTGTTTGAAATTGTGAAATATTTTTGATATTGAAATTCTTAAAATTATATATTTAAATACATATATGTACATACATACATAGAGATACTACTTATAAAAAATGGAAATAAAAAATTTCAAAATTGCTGTTTCATTAAATGCGCAAAAAATAAAAACAAAACAAAGTAATGACGTTATAACTGTCAAATATTTGAGATATGCAAAATATTATTTTATAACGAGTGTATATGAAGGTGTGTGTAGATTTTTAAGCTTAAATAGATTTACTACATCCATATCCATATGAATATTGAAAAATCAAATAGAATTAATTTGTAGGTTGGCTTGGCATTATAATACATACATACATCCATATTATATTGATGTGGTGACGATATTTTGTTAGTTTTCGCTTATTTTGTTTTTTATTAAACTTGAGCTTTATTTCTTAATTACAAGCCTTTTGAAAATTTTTTAAAATTTTGGTATAAAATAAAATAAAAATGTATAGAAATTAGGTTTATACCATACCTAGGTAGGTATATATTTCTGATTTCAACAGCTGAATTCTTAAAATGCTGTGTCAACATAACTATGAGCAAAAATTTAAAAGTCAAATTTCAATACACCAAGATTTTAATGGTTAATGTTGCGTGGTTAGATTTAAGTAGGTACTTTTGAAGGAAATAAATCATAAGCTAACTTTCCATAATTTAAAATATTATGAAGTAGTTTTTAAAATTTTGAAAAGTTTGAAAAGTTGTTGATACTCAATTAGTTTGCTTTTTGATGTAAAGTAGTAGCTCGAGAGTATGAATTTATTTTTTCGTCTTTGAATAGTTCAATTTACTGATTTCTAAAGATCGCGAATTCTAGGTACAAAACCAGTCCTGTAACCGTAAATATTGAAAAGTGGTTATTGAATTTTCCTCTTGAAGAAAAATAGCTGAGATTGTCATTATAATATCTATATGTATACCATTATGTATGAATTTTTAAATGAAAATAAATAAGATTACACATAATTTCATATTTTATTTTTTATTTAGCTAATGGGTGCAACCCTGATGGCAACCTAGTATGAAATTTGGCAAATATTTTTAAAAATACATAAAAAACTTAGTTTATTCTATAAAGTCAGTCTTAAAAGTTTTGTCATTTATATTTTCGCTCCTTGAGGAAAAGCATGGGTTTGTAAAATGACATTAATTATAATTTTTTTTTTGTCGACTGTCGTGGGGCCAAGTGTTAATTTGAGAAGCGGAATAAGAAGGTTAACTCTCATAGTCCCTTTGTTTGTGTGGTGAAAATTAACTTAACAATTAGGAGTTGATTGTTATTGATGCGATATATTTTTTATATACCTACATATGTATATATACCTACCTCTTAAAATTTTCATTGTATTATTGATTATATGATAAATTGTTAAAAGTTTGCCTATATTATGTACATACTATCTTTATATATAATAACATAGTGAATACCGACTTCAATTATAAATTAATTTGTGTACGTAATGCCAAATTAAATTTTCAACATTTTTGTACACCTATGAGTATAGATTGCTGTGTATTTCATGAGAACAATAGTATATACATATATATATATTTTTGAATTTCCGTTAGTTGGTAAACAAAATTTGCGCCTTGGTTTTTTTTATGTAAATTTTTGTTTTCTTTTTTTTTTATTTATTTATTTATTTACATATTTAATTATTTTTGAGGTTATTGCTTGAATACAGAAAATTGTTTGTTTATTTTGAATTACTAGAGTTAGAAATGTTAACAATAAAATTGCATGTAACCTTACTTTTTATCATTGAAAATATTTTTGATTTAAATTTGAAAATAAAAATTCTTAGTTTTTCCTCCTTATTATATGCAATACTGTTAAGAATTTAGTTAAGTTAAATAACAGATAAATAATAGCATAACCAGGCATAACATCTGGTATTATCGTATTATTTATATGCGTATATGCGATTAAATCAATACTGTCAATATTAAATTACTGAAGTGTGAGGTCTTACAAAACATAAATGTTATTTTTGTTTTTTAGGTTTATAAAGTAATCACAGGATTCCGAATATTTCTAAATAAAAGAAGTGAAAAATAATAATTAGTTCGTTTTATTGTCATGATTATATTTTTCTGTCAATAATTTCCAAATTTAATAGTTTTGTAGTTAAAATCCTTTCAAGCTTAATTGGTATCATGAAAATTCCACAGTTTTCAATTTATTTTCAAGCATGGCAAGCATTTGAAAAAATACCACCGAGTTATTTGTAGACTTAAGAGCCATCTGTTGCATTTTAAAGAAATCAAAGAGTATTTGTAATAAAAAAATTCTAGTTTGACATTTTAAGTAATCAATGAGTACTTCTAATAAAATCGTAATTTGACATTTTTATAAGATTTTTCTTTCATTTACCGCCAAATTTTGCAATAAGTTTAATTTAATTTTTTCTTTCTCGTGAGTTTTAATTTAAAAATAATGGCTTGGATGGTAAGATATTTTTTTATAATTTTTAGTGCAGGAGTCGTTATCTATATTTTAGAAATTGTTTCTTAAAATACTAGAAAAAAAATTAAATGTATGATTCTGCTTAGTGGTATGAAATTAACCTTAAAACTTTACTTTTGAAATAAAAATGTGAAAAAACAAAATTATTTTACTGTTAAAGACTTTTACTTATTTAAAGACTTCCAACAGAAACAAGTTGAAAAATATCAAAAATTAAAATGCTGCCTTGAAAGGGTGAAATGAATATTTATTGGAAAATATAATTTTCATAATTTTTTTTTCATGTATCAGATTAGTTTTTCTTTAATTTCATTAACTCCACCATCATTGTGATAAAAAAAAAACTCATGCATAATGTAATTTTTGTTAAAGATATTTTCTTTTGTTTTTTTTTTTTTTTAGACATTGAGCCTCATTGTCAGATATGTCAGCAGACTCTCCACGACGTGCCACTCGAGGAGTACCCGCAATTGTACCACCTCAAGTTGTTAGCGATCGTTCAATAATTGATAATGTTGCCGGTTTCATAAATGATGTTGCATTAACGAATCAACCACAAGGTGATCCAAAAGATACAATAGCATGGGCTAGATTTGAACAATCTGCTGATATTAGTGATCCAACATTTGGCGATGATTGGGAAATCGATGGAAATATATCACCACCACTATTATTAATATTAGGATATGGCTTAGGTGTTCAAGTATGGGCGATACCAGCTAATGGTGAAGCTATTGAAGTTTTATCATGGCGTCATGGCAATGTTACAACATTACGCGTATTACCAACACCATTTTCATCTGATGATGAAATGGCTGATGAACCAATTGATAATTATGTTGATAAAAGACCATTAATGGCAATATGTGAAGGTTCAACAACAAATTCTGGCTCAGCTCAAACATGTTATTCTGTGAATTTTGTTTCATTGAAAACTGGAGCACAAGTTAAAACAATTAAATTTAAGTATGCTGTGCTTGATGTATTAGCAAATCGTACCTCAGTTGTAATTACGTTTCCAGAGCGTATTGCGGTTTTTGATGCAAGAACTTTAGAAGATAGACTGTCAGTTACTACATGTTATCCTAGTCCTGGGTAAATAAAAACTATGAAAAAAAAATGTGAAAATAAATGCTAAAAATAATTAATAAAATTTTAGAATTAATCCCAATCCTGTAGCTCTGGGTCCTAGATGGATGGCATATGCAGAAAACAAAATTTTGCATTCTAAACGTAGTGGAGGAGGTTGTGATGGCGATGGTGTTTCAAGTTATACAGCAACTGTTTTAAATGCAGCCAAAAGTTTTGGTAAAGGTTTAAGAGAATTAGGAGAACAAATGGCAGCTGGTTTAACCGGATCTGCTTCTGGTGGATTATCATCAAAATCGGGAAGTTTTGATTCTGGAAGTGGTGATATAAAACAACCGGGAATAATTACAATTTTAGATGTCAAGGTTTGTTATATAATTAACTTAAATTGATAAATTAACTAAGAATACATTTTTTTTTTGTTTAGAATCCTATTAAAGATATTAGTCCAACAACTGGTGCTCCAATTTCAATAAATGGATCTGATCCAATTATAGCACATTTTATTGCTCATTCCGAGGCAACTGTTGCAATGGAATTTGATTATTCTGGAATGCTTTTGATTACAGCTGATCGTCGTGGACATGATTTTCATGTATTTCGAATTCAGCCCCACCCAGGAGGTTCTCATTTAGCTGCAGTACATCATCTATATATATTACATCGTGGTGATACTAGTGCAAAAGTTCAAAATATAACATTTGCATTAGATTCTAGATGGGTTGCTGTATCTACATTACGTGGTACAACACATGTTTTTCCGATAACACCATATGGCGGAGCTTATGGCGTTCGCACACATTCTAGTTTACATGTTGTTAATAAATTATCACGTTTTCATCGTTCAGCTGGATTATCAGTTGATAATCGTTCAAATAGTCCAATTTCCCATTCAGAAAGCATGACTTTTAATCAAATGAGTATGCCATATCATAATCCAACAATGCCACCATTTCCTAGACCACACACTGTACTTCCATTAGCCCAATTACGACAACCATCAGTTTTAGCATCTCCACCAGGTAGCGCACAAAATCTTTCATATCAAAAATCAATAGGTAGTAGCGGTGTTTCAAATCGGCAACGTTTATCATCATTGTCTGATGACAGTGGCAAACCTTTAAGTGTTTGTGCTGTATTTGCCAAAGGTAGATCTTGGCTTTTAGATCCACCAAATGTTGCACGTGAAGGTCCTGCTCATAAACTACAACGTAAAGCGGTTGATTCATTATTTATAATGGCAGGTCATGGTGCATTAATCCAATATGATTTGGATACAAAACTCGCCTCAAGTAAGAATTACTGTTTTTTACAAGTTAATTTTAAAATATGTTGGCTAACTTGTTTTTCTTTGTTTGGAAAATATTTTAGATGTTGCCAAAGAAAAAATTTGTGATGATACACCAATCGAATTGGAGGTAGAAGCTAGAGCTCAATGGAATTTAGGACGTAGAGATAATGTTTTGGAAATTCAACCACCATTAACTTCTGACAATTGGTTAGTTAAAGATCGTAACACTTCTATGGCTTTTGATACACAATATGACGATTGTGATGATCGTAGTGAAAGATGGCTTTCACAAGTTGAAATAATAACACATGCTGGTCCACATAGACGTTTATGGATGGGACCTCAATTTGTATTCAAAACTTATAATACACCTAGTGGGTATGTACAAAATATTTTAATTTTTTTTTTTTTTTTTGTGAATTATTTAATATACTATGTTCATAATTATTCTGCAGATCAAGCCTCAGTCATATTGAGAGTGAAGCTATAGAAATTGGAATTGCAGCTAATACTACTAAACCAGGACGTTCAAGTCCTATGAATATGCCATTAGGTAATTCTGGTCGATCTGCTGTTCCTGTTTTAATTGAATCTGGATCTTATAGTAAGTATTTTTTTTATAAATACATACATATTAACTATATCATATTAATAAAAATTTAAATAATATTTAAATTTAATTTGTAGGTAGTATAGAACAGAGCCCAAAATTAATGGATCGTTTTAAACATGATCATTTGGATTCAGATTTTACAGTTACTCAAGGTGAATCTCGTTTAAAAGAAGATTTAGCTGATGCTATGAGAGAATCACCATCTGTACAGCATAAAAATACAGGTAAATATTTATTTCATTTTTATTTTGTACAAATAAAGTATTCTAATTTTTAAATTGGTGTTTTTTTGAAAAATTTGTTTCTTTGGTTTCTTTTGTTTTTCATATGTTTTTTCATTTTTATTTTATTTTCTTGTTTCAAATATTTCTTATACATAATATCATTATTTCATAATACTCAAAAATAAAAAAAAAATACAAATTATTAATACCATATCTGAAATTACTTACTTATATATATACTTTAATTTTAATAAGCACCATTAAATTTGTAATTATATTCAATTCCACCCAATGCAATATTTTTTATATTTAATTTAAAATGTAGAATGTGGTATAAAATATTACATAAGTTAAGAAACACTGAACTCATTAAAGAATTTTTAAGATTAGATCTTTATTATTTAAAGTTCGTATTTATTAGGTTTCAACACTTCAGACAAACATAATTTATATTGTAATTTAATTAAATATGCGAATTCTTTTTGAATATAATTTTAAAATATCTGTTATCGTTATCATTAAATTCTCGAGATAAAATTAATTAGAGATTTTTTGTTTTCTTAATTTTTAGTTTAAGATAAAAATATATGAGAATTATGTACGAGATTGTATAGGATGAAAGAGCTATTTGTATTGAAGTGAAGTTAATAATTTTAATTTATTTATTGATTATTATTATTATTCTTCCTCTTACTCATTTTTTCTTTGGCTATAGGGAGCATTCAACTTTCACAAGCAAGGTTTTGTTTGTTCTTCAAATTTTATAAGAAATAATATTTATTGTGTAGAAAATACGCTTTTTGAAAATTTTTTGTTTCACAAAATTATAAATTTACTTCAAGAGATCCCGTTTCTGATAGTAAAAAGGAATTTTTATTTTCTTGAAATTAATTAGTTTTATATATAGACATCATACTTACCATATTTGAAAATTATACCAATTTTAGTAATCACTTTGAAAAATTGGATTCTATATGCAAAACGCACTGCGAATTTATTGAGTTATTTTGCTTCCGTCTTAGTGTTCTGTTGTAATCAAAGCACTTTGTTAAATAAAGTTTTACTTAGAAAGCTTTTTAAAGGTTATTCGATTACGTTTTGGTTTGTAAGCTAGAATGATAACGCCTTTTTGTAATACATTACAATTTCATACATTAACAATTTTTACAATATCAACATTTAAAGTTGAGATTAGAAGAATTTTGAAATTTTTGTTAAGTTATTAATTAATTAATAATAAATTAATTATTATTTGACTGAAGTTTCTGTTGTTTCTAATGGATATTTTTAAAAATTTACAAATTTTAGTCAATATGTGTAGGTATAGGTCTGTGTACTTTAAAGTTTATGTAAGCTATGTATCTTGTTAGAATTAAAAACCAATCCAGATTTTAATTCAATTTTCAATTTAGAAATAGGTAATAAATAAAAGAAAAACCATTAACACAATTTAAGTGTTTTATTTATTGTTTTCTTATTTTATATTTAATTTGATTTTTATATATAATATTTTCTTTCAGTTAACTTTTTAATGTTAATAATACAATATATATTTATATAATATATAATTGAGTAAATTTATGTTATGCCATTAAATTATTGGTTATACGTTTTTTGAGAAAAACGTATCCGTGTATGCATGCGTGAAAATACAACAAAAAAAAAATCTTATATAAAAACAAATTTTTTATTCTAAAGTTTTCAAAAATGTTGGATTATTTAATTTCTTAAATAAACCGATATATATATACATTTTAATTATGTGAATATGCAAAACTTACAATTCGAAGAGACAAAATACAATCGGAAGTTTTAGAAAATTCGAAAGTACTGTGTCATCAGAATCGGGGTGGTATCTTTTTTTTTTTTGAAAGATTTTTAGGAAAGCATTTGAAAAGAAAAGTCAAAGGCAGAATTATTATTACAGATTATTTTTATTGTTACTATAATTTTTTTCTGTTTCTTTAATTTAAAAATTTATTTTTATTTTGATATATAGATTATAAATGTAAATGTACATGTAAATTTTTTTTTTTTTTATTAAAGTATTTAATATTTAAATTTAATAATATGTATTAATATATATTATTGTTTTATATATATGTACATATAGTTTTTTTTTTTGTTTTTTGGAATATTTTTTATTTAATCTTAATATTTTACAGTTTTCTGTTTAGGATATTTTAATTTTCCCAATTAATTTTCATAGACAATTTGTTTGGTATTTGTTTTATAAATGCTCATAATATTTTGAAAACAATTACACAGTACATTTTCTTAGAAAAACAATTTTAAATTTGTGATTTTTCATTAAATCAGTTAAATAAATAGCATTTCACAATTTAAAATTTTTGCCATGAATGCAAAATTATATTTTGAATTACTGATTTAAAATTTTACAATGTAATCAGTTTTTTATCTACCGACTATCGCGAGATAAGTTAATAATATACATATTATGTACCGATGCCTATATAAATTTTTAGCCAATAGTGTGTATTTAATAAAATTTTGAAAATTCTAACCGTTGTATAATCCGATAAAATCAGAAATTAATTATAGTTTTTTTTTGTAATAACTCTATGTTCAAAATTTTGCAAATGCAAAAATAAAGTAATTCAATAACAATTTTGAAAATTTATTTTTAATAAATTGTGATTTTAATAATATTCTAATGTCTATGAATTTTAGCTTTGAAAATTTTTCAAACTTTATTTTAGTCTATGAATTAATTTTTTAACTTCGACACAATTTAAATTCTATATACATAATAGATAAATAAATAAAATATTTTAATTGATATTAATTTGGTTTTTGCTTTAAAATTTGATTTTGTCCCCTTAACTAATAATAGTATATAAATTAATTCAAAATAAATTTTTTTTTTTATTTTACTTCATGCATTTTTGTTCAATTTTGCTTGTAAATTATAATTATTATTTTCCATTTCACTATTCTTTTTTTTTATATAACCAAAGTTATTTTTAAATCCATTTTTAAATTCAAATACTGTTATTTCTAAAATACAAAATTATTATTTGATTTTTTTTAATCTTTTTAAATTACAAAAATTTTTTTTTATAAAAAACAATACAAAAAGCAAATAATTAACAAAACTGCCTTTGGCTTTCTTTTCTCTCTTTCTCTCTTGAAGGTTTACAACCTATGCAATCTACTACCAATAATATTACTACATGCCGAAAGATACGTGATAATACTACCGGTGCTCAAATCTCTTATAGTACTGCTTCTATGTCTTCTACTTCAAATAATTTGAGTGGAAATAATACCACATCAATGAGAAAAGTATCTAAATCGTCAAATTTATCAAGTTCAATAACATCCTCATTAACTATACCAGAAGAAGACGATAATGAATCTACATCTGCATGTATTTCAATTGAAAAAATTGTAAATCCTTTAGGGACAGTTACAACAATAACCAGATCTCCAAGTGATACAGATTTTGAGAAAACTGCATATGATCCAGCTGATCATATAATATTAGAAAATTGTGATGAATCATTGTTTCGGCCAGTTGTTACAATATTCTGTGATGAAAGGAATAAATCTTCAAATGATGGAGATAATAATAGTAATAATTGTAGAAATAAAAATATAAATAATAATAATTTTAGTAATAATAATAGAATGGAAGAAAGTGATTATTTTAAAAAACCACCTGAACCAATAGGTACTACATTAGTTGTACCAGTTATTGAGAAATCAATAAAAATAGAAAAAATTAAAGATGATAAATTGAAAAATTCAGATAAAAATATGACAAAGAATTTCAAAAATTATCAAAACGATGACATTAGTTTTGTAAAAAAGAGTGATATTAAAAAATTAGATGATAGCATTGAAAAAAATGTAAATAAAATAAGGAACACAACTGATATTAAAAAAGAGAAAAAATTTGTAGTTGAAGAAATTGATGTAGATTTAAAAATGAAAATTGATAATGAAAACATTAGAACAAATACTGGTGCTATAAGTAAAAATAAAATCCAAATTCAATCTGCAACCAAAGAATCAGACGTTAAAAATTTAAAAGAAAATGAAGTTGATAGCACTAATTCGAGAACTAATGATAAAAAAGTAAATAAAGAAAAAATTTTAGATAAAGATAATATAAAAACATTTGATCAAAAGAGTTCTAAAAAAGAAAGTGATGATTCAGATGAGAATAGTTATAAAACAAATATGATAAAAGGAGGAAATAAAAAAGGAATAAAAAACGAATTTTCAAAGGATTTAAAGAAAAATCAGGAAATTGAGAGTAAATCATTTAATATGACAGATAAATTATTAGAGAATTTCAAAAAACAAGAATTTGATGAAAACACAACTTCAAATTTCAAAAATAAATCAATAGAAAAAGTTTATGATGAAATATTTATTGAAGGTAAAGAAAATGAATTAACAAAAACAAACATGACAACGAGAAATGCAGATGAAACAAAAATTATACCACAAAGAAAATCAAGTAAAGATGATGATTCAGAAAGTTTTGAAAGTTTAGAAAACATAGAAGAATATGAAAAATCCGTTGACACAACAAAACATAGAAAAATAAGTGAAAATTTTGATTCAGCTGAAGATTGTCATCACGAGAGTGACATTTCATCAACGTACATTGGTAGTAAATGGGACGATGATGAAGATATTAAATTTGATAGTAAAATAAAAGAATTAAATAAATCGAAAAAAGATAATCAGCAAATGGAAAAAAATAGATCAAATTCTGTTGAAATGACAATTACATTACCGAAAAAGAATAAAAATGGTCAGAATAAACAAAAATCAAAACAAGAAATAATTGATATACCATCATCAAAGTCTAATAAAGTAAATATCAATCAAACTAAAACGGAAAATAAAGGACTAGAATTTTTTGACAAATTTTCAAATGTAAAACCTGAAAATTCTTTTATTGAGAATGATGTCCTAGTTGATGTAGATTTTCAAACATTGCAAGCTAGTCTACATGAAGATATAATGACATCATCAGATTTGATAGTAAAAACGTTAAAATCAAAATCTGAAAGTCCAATTAGAGACACTATAGTGAAAAATAAAAAAGGTTGTGTTAATACAAAAGAAACTATCAGTAAAGTATGTGATAATGAAAATATTGAAAATATTGAAGAAATTAAATTAACTCTTCCCACAAATAATAAAAAGAAAACAAAAAAATCTGCACTGCAAGAATCATCAAATATAAAAATGAAATTAACAACGGAAAAAAATGAAGAAATTAAAAAGGAAATAATATCACCGTTAAAATATGAAAAGAATATTACAGTGGCATCAAATTCTGATTCTATTTCGAAGAATACTATAAAATTTTCTAAAAAAGATTTAGAATTTCCAGCCTTGCCAACCTTTGGTAATTTGGACACAGATTTTAAAGAAGCTTTTTTACCTTCATTGTCACCGCTTGAACCATTTGAAACGAAATTTGAAGATTTTCAAATTGAACCATTGAAAAAAACTAGTGATCATTTTAGTTTAATAAATTTTGAAAGTCCAGAAAGTCCTAAAAGTCCATTAATCACAAACAAATTTAATGAGATAACATCTTTTGAACCAAAACCCAGAGGATTTACACAGGATACATTAATATTTGCTCTCTGTGGCAGTTTGCATTATGAAAACGAAAACGAAAATGAAAAAATGAAAATGTCTACTGAATCAACTAATGAATTAGAAACTTCAAATATTTCATCTACAATAGAAGATACAAAACTTATTAAAACATCTAATGAATTGGAATCACCATCTAATAATTTATTTGATGTTGTTCTACCATCAAAACGTAAAAATCGAAAAAAAGAAAAACAATTACAAAAAGTTATCAATATGCAATCTAGTACAACAGTCGTAACATCTTCTTCCACTTCATCTTCTGAAGAAACAGAAGAATCTTCATCATCGGCAGCATGTAACAAACGTCAAAAGAATATAAATGATGATGATGAAGAACTTTTACCATTAATTGAAGTATCTATGACTCAGTCAATTAGCTGTGGCAATGGTAGTAGCTTAAGTGAGATATCTCCAACTACTAGTAAACCTTTATCATTATCACCAAAACGGTTTTCAAAAAAACCAAAAACAATGAGTGATATTTTAAAGGGTGAAATCGATGATGATGAAGATGATGATGGTGACAATAATGATGATGATGATAATGATGGAGATGCAGATGATGATGATGATGATATGAAAATCAAAAATAACATAAATAAAAATAATAATGACACAGATATGGAATCAAATAAGATTAATCAAGTAAAAACAGCAGGAAATGAATTGGAAAATATAAATGATATTTCTAAAAACGAAACATCAACAACAGTAACAATATCAATACCCAAATTGAAGAGGACATCAATAGCAACAAAAAAATCACTGCCTGATATTAATAAGCAAAGTGATTCAACAATAGTAAGTGATAAAAAGAAAACTTTTGAAGAACAAGCTAGTAGTGAATCATCTGATGAACAGTTAATTTTATCGAAAAAAATTTCATCAAAAAATAATAAGAAATTATCCACAACCGCCGCCACCCCCACCAACATTTCCACTACAACGTCATACATACCTGGTAATGATGATTCAAGTGAATCAGAAACTAAAGTTAGTAACGTTAATATAGCTAGTAATAATTCATCATCTGGTACAGGAAATGACAGTGGTAGTGGTGGTGGTGGTGGTAATGTTGGTAATAATATTAACAGTTCAAATATAAATAAAAATAATAACAATAATAATAATAACTTAAATAATAATAATAGTAGTAATAATTCAAATCAAAATGGTAAAAAAAAATCTAGAAAGAAGAAGAGATAAAAATTAGTAATTTGTTTGATTTGTACTTTTTGTCTAACTACCATTTATTATTTCTATTATTTTTAATTTAAAAAAAAAGAAAAACAAAAAAAAAAATGAAAAACCAAACAAAAAAACAATAAAATTAAAGAAAAAACAAAAAAAAAAAAATAGAAAAACTAGAAAACAAATTTAAAGAAAAAAAGTAACGATATATATCATATAAGATTTTAATTACAAATAAAAGTTTATTAATGAAACAAAAAAGAAAAATTGAGTTTCGACAGAATAAGTTTTAGAATATAATACGTAAGCACATGTCAGTTACAGATTTCAATTCAAAAATCAAAAACAGGTGCACTAACCAAGTTGACAGACAAGTTTTTCAATGAAAATTTAATCCGCTAAACGCTGAATGTATGTCATTAATTATGAACTTGTTGATCACTATACTAAATGGCATTTACAAATTTTTAAATTAAAATATGTTATAATTATTTATTAATTCATATTTTATCAACACAAATTTTTAAAATTTATTAAATTTCAATATTTATGTAATTGTAATATGATTCATTAAACACATAATTATTTCATCTTGCTGTAATATAGATACTTATACATAATATTTCTATATATTAAATAGGGATTTATAAGGGATAACATTAGAAAAATGTGCTATCGAAGTGATAAGATTAATCATTCATTCACTTCACAACAATATTTTTCTTTTACTGCAATTTCTGATTTCGGGTGTTTGTGATCAATTTATTTTTCCTCTGTTAAGTGATGTTATTACAGCATTAAATGTTATTTTTTTCTCTTTGTTATTTACTTACTTTGATTTTCAAAATTACGAAATGCCATTATAATCTTCGCAATCGATTTGCTTAAAAAAATTATTACAGATCACAAAATAAAATTGTCGTATTTGAAATGAGTAAACTGTACAGTTGGGCACATGTTAGAGATATAAAAATATTCAACTGAAACTCATTGTAAAAAAAAAGGAAAATTAACACTATTTAAAGCTCTTTGGAAAAATGTAAAGAATAGACCAGTATAAATTAATACAATTTTTTTATTTAAGTAAATCAATTAAAAACAAAGTATTTTTAATTAATACATATGTATATGTATGTATATACAATTTATCATAATATAAAATACGTAGGCATCTACGTACATAATAACATTTTAGATTAGTGATACATATATGTATATATATATGGATATAGAACTTTCATTATAAAAAATAATAATGCATATTAATTGAAAATATTTTATAAAAACAAAAAAAAAAAACATTTAAATTTCATTATTAAAATACAATTAATAAAATAATTCAAAATTTTCAAGATGTTCTCCAATTGTACAGATCATCACAAATATACTTTTCATATTAAGTCACAAAAAAAGAAAACAACAATAAAAAAAAATGTCAACAAATTAATATGTATACATATGTATGTATATCATATGTATATATATATATATATTTAATCCCAACAAATAAATTCTTTATTAAATTGATCTAAACATATAAAATGTTCATTGATAAATTTTGCAAAAATTAAATGTTAGAGGTAGCTATATACTCCTTTAACACAAATTAAATTACAAATTTTATTAAAGAAACACAAAAACCGGATTGTTTATATTAATATATTTTTTAATTTTAATCATTTCAAATAATTGATTAAATTATGTCATCATAATCTTTTAAACTTCAGTAATTCTATTGAATTCCGAGAGAAAATTTATATACATATTAATCTTATATACATAACTTACAACGTGGTAAAAATAATTTAATATAAATATAATAATAAACGTGGCCTCGGTAGCCGAGTGATAAAGCACTCGAGTGTAGTAATGTAACGACTGTAGTAATGTAAGAACTGAAAAATTTTTCAAATTGTGAAAATTACTGAAAAAAGTAATTTTCAATACAACCACATCGGTTCAAATATAATTTAATAATTAATAAAGATATAATATAACTAATAAAAAAATAATATAAAATATGTAATATACAAAAATATATACCAAATAATTAATATAATTTAATAAAACGGCCCACATTTCGAAAGGGAAAAGGACCTATAAAGTTGACCTACAGATTTATCTGTAAGATCAACTGTTAAAATAAATAAATAAATAATAAATATAATAATTAATGCAAGAAAAATTAAATAAAAAACATTTTGTTACGAATCCATCATTTTGCCGTTTCATAACTATTAATTACATACATAATATTATATTAAAATCAAATTGAGAGAACTTATGAAATAATTTTTTTGTTTAAAAAAAAACCATATAATATATTATTTGAATATACAATTATTAAAATAATTATTAAATAATAAAAAATATATAAAATTTTAAATAATAACTATTAATATTAATTTAAAAATAATTGAATATTTCTTAATTAAATATTATATATATGTATATGACTATTATATAATTAATAAAAATAATAATATTGAATTTTTATTAAAATTATTTATAATTTTAAAAATATTTAAATACATTTTTTTTTAAGTAAAATTTTAAGAAAATTTTTATAATTAAGAGCTATTTTTGGTTATATTTACTACAAATAATGTACCTATTTTCTAAGTATTTATGATGACCGCTTTCGCATTAAAATTTGTTTTGTTTGAATTACTATAATTTTATTAGAAATTTAATTTTTTTATTAGTTTATTTATCTTAGATGTTGTCAAAAAATTTTTTCATAAAAATAATAATTGAATCAGTAAAAATAAAACATTTGTTTTCATTGAAATTTTCCATTTCAATAGTTAAAATTAAAATAAGAGTCAATTGATCATTATATCAAAATAAATTTTAGTCAATCAATTCTAGTTCGATTTTTTTTAAATCAATATATTATCATAATTAGGTATGTACTTCTTTGTTGAAGTCCATTCTGAAGACATAAAATAAAAATACATGCCCAGACATCGTTCACCAGACATCGTAAAGTGAGATTTTACCAACTTACAAAACATTTAGTTGAAATATTTTGGGGGGTTTTTTATAATTACATACTTCAAATTTAAAACAAAATTTCATACGAAGAAACTTCGCTTACGCGATCTATGTACGAATTTGATCAGTTTTAAAAATTTATAATTAAACATTATAATCTAGTATAACCAAAAATAGCGCTAACACATGATTCGGGCATTTTTAGAAGTTTTGCTATTTCTGAAATTTTATTTTAATAAGTAATGGGTATTTTTTTCAGTTATTTTTAATCAATATTTTAAAATTAATTTATATGCGCTATTTATATTTAGGTACCTTAAATTACATATTGTTAATATTTTATTAAATATTTACTGAAATATTATTTATTAGTTTATTTATAAATATTTAAATACAATGATTATACATAAAATAATATTAATAAAATTTTAGCAAAAAAAAAAAAAAAATTATATTTTTATAAAATTTAGTAATAGTGTTGCCATGTATCAACATTTTTGAAAGTAAGATAAAATCAAAATAATGACAAAATTATAATTTAAAAATATTTTAAATTCAATAATGTTTTAAAATGCTAACAATAATTTTTTTCTTTATTTTATTTATCTGTATACATACATATTAGTTAAATCTAATAAAAAATTACGACTAGATTTCTGACTGTTAGTTAAAATATTTAATTGAAAATATTTTCGGTACATAAAAGTGCTCTTTCTATTTAATAACATTACTAAACATATGTACATTATTTCATATAAATAATGGTGATTTTTACATTCATAACAATGAGGGCTATTTCGGAAAAAAATATTATTTTATACTTGTACTAACGTACGAATATATGTATTCACCTAACGTTTTGTAATATAATATCAATTTCTGAATGTTTGACACTCTTTGCCTATGTTTACGTTTCTTGCAATAGATATATCAAGAACTTAAAAGTAAATAATTGGTGATGCGAAATACTTACTGCTAAACGTTGTACATAGTACATATTTAATAATTAAAATTATTTGTTCAAAACTCATCTAGATATGGTTTCTAGGAAAAAAGAACTTTTGGATGATGAGTACGAATAAAAACGAATATTGATTTAAATGCACAACGACTTACTGGCATTTCAATACTTCTATTTTTCAATATTAACTTACTATTGTATTATACAATTTAGTAAGTATATACGTATATATACATTATATATCAAAGTTGAAGAAATATAATGATGGAAAAAATATTTAAAATACAAAAAAACAACCCTATTTCTATATTCGAATGTTTTGAAACACGAATATTATTTTATTTCAAATGTCATTATGTGAAATAAAAAATGTCACAACAGCAATTCAATATAATTTAATTATCTCGTCTTAAACTGGGGAAAAGAATATTTGTAGAAATCATCAAAACTATAATGGCAATACAAAAATGTTTGGTATTTTTAATTAAATTTTGTAGGTTATTAATTTATACACTGCGACATTTTTAAATTTTAAACATATTTCTTTCTATAACTTTTTTACATTAAATTTATTTAAAAAAAAACTAAGCTCATGTTAAACCACGATTATTTGGATAAAAGCACAAAACTAATTTCTAAAATAGAAATTGTATTAAGATAATGAAATATAAAATAAAAATAATTAAAATAAATTTAATAGAAATACAAATTTTTGATTTATCTTTGCTATGTAATAAAAATATCCCATAAATAATAATTGTTAGACAAAAAAAAAAATAATAATTATACAAGTCAAACAAATTATCAAAATTTTTAACAAATTCATCTATATAAAATTATCTAATAATATTATAAAAAAAAAAATAAAAAAATAGATAATTAAATTATTTTAAGAATTCATCTCAAATAATTATTTAAGAACAATTAAAAAAATATTAATTATATTATGTAATAATTGGCATTATAAATATAGAATTGAAAAAGAAGAATTTAAAAATGCTTGGAATGAAAAGAGTAAATGTATATGTAATATTATTGTTAATTTTAAAATACTAATTATTGCTGCTATTTGTAAAATAAATTTAGTCTATATATATATAAATATAAATATATTTAATATATATATACAAAATTAATTAATTTTTTTTAAAGCTGCCCTTTTAATTTGATATTAAAATCTATTAAAAAACCAAAATATATATATGTATATATATATATATATATAATATGTATTCATATAAATCCATATAAACATAATAAGTAAATAATTATTAGAAATTGGGCAAAAATACATAGGCACGAATGTTGTAAAAAAATAAAATTCATACAATTTATGTAGACGTAAACTTAATGGTAGTCAAACATACGTAAACGTAAAAGATTGATTAAATGTAAATGTGGAGAACTACGATATTTTGACCACTACGTCTACTTTCATCTAAACACGTAAACTATAATAATATGTAAAAGATTTTTGACTATTTTACGTGACAACGCTAACGTCTACATTTTATCTAGTTTTCTAAAGTTTTCTGATATTTTAATTATTTTTTTTTCATACATACATTATGTATGTAATTAGAATTTGGCTTAGAATAATAAAATTTTTAATTTTCTTATTGATTAGATTAATAACGATGAATACAAATGGGTAATTGGCAAAGTTCAGGGCTAAAAAAATATATTTTTCATTGAAGAATTTAGTTATGAGAGATAATAATATATGCATAAATATTATATGTTTGTATTTTTTTTGCTGGGATAAAAAATTGTGTTTAAAAAGTTATAAGTGTTAAAAAAAATTATTTTAAAATTTTGAATTACATTTTGCATAACATTTTAAATAATTAATTTTATGATCAAATGATACTTTGAATAATATTGAACTAGCATAATATTGTTTTGCTAAATTTTTAATTTAACTTTATTTTAAAATTATTTTGGCAATAGTGACAATTAATTTTACATTTTATTGTTCAATATTTAATTTCTGTTGAATATTAAATTTTGTAATATTCGAGGGGCATAAGTAATAAACTTTTAATAATATAACTGTTTCAATCAATATAAAAAACGATTCATGCAATATGATTTTGATAATCTTTCCAAAATAAAGTTTAAAAACAAATGATTGAGGATTATTTTATTAAATTTTTAATTTAAAATAAAATCTGTGCTAACATATTATAATCGCTTATGTCAAACATAATAAAAAATCGGCTAAAATAACCACTATATTCAGAATTTCATATCAAAATTTGACTTATATTCTGGCAAGACAACTATAAGTCACTGACGATTATAATTTTGATAAGGTACATTATCGCTTATGTCAATATGATCTAAAAGTGTTTTTGAAAAATCTCCTGATGATTATTAAATGAAAATATTCAAAATATAATTCAAACATACTATTGTAACTAGTAGAAAAAAACTCTATTAAATTATGTCCTTATAACGTTAGAATTTTAAATAATTTAATTGTTGTCAGATTTCAATTCATTTATAATTATTTTAATATCTATATAATAATTATTAGTGAACGGAAATCTAAAAAAATTAAATTATCATTAAAAATAAAAATCGGCTTCATAAATTCGAACCTTGCTTGTCAATAATTAGGCTGAACTCCATTTGGACAAATACATACGCAAATTGAAATCCCAATAAAGAAAAGAATAAAAATATTTTTCAAGAAAAAATGAAAGACGTGGGCTTTTGCGCGGCCGGCAGTCTTTGATTTCAAACATACTATTATAAGCGATAGAAAAAACGCAATTAAATTATGTGTTTATGATTTAAGATTTGATCTTAAATCTTTCTTACGTATTTCATTGAATCATTTAAAAATTATAATATAACTGAATTTTATTTGATAGTTACTACATTCTATTCTAAATTTTTGTTCACATAGTTCAATTCAAGATATCAGTTAATTCAAGATTCATCAGCCAAGTATCAGTCATTTCCATAAAAACACAATAAAAAAAATTTTTTTTGATGCAAATTTTAATTAAAAATTTTTAATAATATAAAAAAAAACGTCATTTAAGAAAATAATGTGTGGTGTGTGTTTCTTCACATATGCATACATAATTATAAATAACAAAAGGAATTTGAAATTTAGAAGAGTAACAAAATTATACATTTAAACATATGTACATATTTTATAATTTTTTATATTTTTATTATGTCCCATTATTATTTTATTAATAAATTAATTAATTTTTTTTTTAACATTTATTACATGTATAATATAAAATAATAATTAATGTACGACGTACGTATGTTAAATATGTATGTAAGTATATTGAAATATGATACTTTTATAAAAAAGAAGAATGTAATACGTCAATAATTTTGGTGATCAAAATGATAATTGACTTTTACAAAAATCAACGTAATGCTGCCATAGAATTGTAGCTAGTTTCATTAATATTTTTTTTAATGAAAATATACATACATAATGTCATGTGATTTTATAATTTAAACCCTTGACACTAATCTAACAATTATTTTACGAATTTGTAATTTCAAAATTAATTAATGATCATTTGACATTTATGAAAAGTATCAATATAATATTATTTAATATCTATAAATCAAATAGAATGGAAATTTTTTTCAAAAAAGTTAATTCAATGGTATCGATATATTATTTGCTTACACTGACGATGATGAGTTGATGTTTCAAATTTAACTACCATATTTGTATACATTTCTATTTAGCTATTATTATGCCTTTGTAATAGCGGTTCTTCCACAATAACGATAGAGTTATACATTATATACACAATATGTATATATACATAAATATATATACTACAGTTACAGATATCTAAGTGTATAGATTAGTTAGGAAATATATAATTTGAAATTTTAAATAAAATCTCGTCCTTTGAAAATTTCCCATTTTCAAATTATTATCTATTAAATTGTTTGTAAATAATTTTAAAATGCTTAATTTGTATTTATATATAATGTATTGAATTTTTTTTTTTAATGAGATTATTTTTAGTAAAAATATTTATTTTATTAAGTAAAAATTTGTTTTCAATATTTTTTTTTTTAAATGGAGGTGGCCCTAATATGTCGGGGCCGGCATGTAGGCTTTTAGCCCTTTATGCCCTCCGTTTTTTGATATTAGTTCTGTATTTAATTTTACATAATGAAAATAATAATAATTATAAATACTATAAAAATATACAGCTCAGCACATTTTGAAATTAATGAATTTTTTTAAATATGTATTAATGCAAACAACAAAATTAAAAAAATCAAAATTATCTTGTTAAATTTTTCTGTGTTTAAAATTTTTAAGATTTTTTTCGTTTATTTTCAAATTTGTTAAATAAATATTTAAATGTTTAAATTTATTAATTATTTTTTATGGAACATTAATATATTCTTAAATATTAATTAATAATTAACATTTTGTTAGTTATAATTATTGTTTTTGTTCAAATACTTATCTTGTATTTTGTATGGTTTTCATTCTTTAAAATTCATGCCGATTTTGATGAATGTACATAACATTTTCAAATAAATGTTACTATATAAATCATAACTTATGATTACATACTTTAAAAATAAAGTTGACGTTATAGATAGAGTAACATGTAGATTTTATTCACTATTTCATTATAAACCAAAATAAAAATTGGATAAAAAGTTAGTTATTCGATTTTATTCTCGGTAGATCTATTTGTTTTATACTTTTTATACTATAACTGTTATATACTTTTCATCTTAAATTTCTATTTAAATTATTTTCATTTAATGAATTAAAATTTATTTTTGTTTTAGAATGCCATTTTTTCTATAATTTAATAATTCATAAAATATTGCGCAATAATAATTCAACTGAAATAACGATTATTGTTGGTAAATAAAATATTAAATGTAAAAGTAAATATGTAATAGGATCAAAAAAAAAAAAAAACTAAAAATAAAATTAAATAATTTAATATTATAAATATAAATTTAATGATATACATAATACAAAATTATCCATAGAATTGTGGTATGCAATAACAACGTAAAAACTTATAATTTTCAATTTTCTGAAATCTAAAAAATAATAGTAATGTACTCATCATCAAATCGATTCATTCAGTATTTATGATCAAATCGATTGATTTTGATAATAGACTTGTAAGATGAACCTTGGACCTACATTTATATCATTATTTCAATAATAGCTTGTACAAATATTGTTTGTTTGCCTTAATCTTATTGTCATTGACAGAACTTGGAGCGTTAATTCAAAATAACCCTTTGTCTATATAAAAGTATTATACGACTGATACAATCTTATGAAGCATTTTTTTCTGAATAACGTAAACACTGACTCAGTAAGTGGACAGACAGACTGGCGCAGTAAGTAGAGCGTCAGCTTTTCAACTGAATTCTATAGCGAACATCGGGTTTTCGACCTGGTCCAATACCCTTTGGAATAAAATAAATGATAAAAAATTATTGACAGTATAGTTTGGTAACAATTTAATAAGTTGTGCAATTCTTAATGGAGGTATACGATTGTTGTATTAGGATATAATGTATGAATATAATGTTCAAGCACAAAATAAAGTGAAAAATATATTTTTTAAGGCCACTGTCACCTGAAATTGTTTCGATATTGCACTCATTGTTTCCTTGGTCAACATATTCAATGATAGTTAATATTTTCATATTAATGACAAGTCGTATTACGAATTCTAATTACCACAGTCTCTCATATATATTTTCTAAATATTATTATATTATTAACTTTATTTAATAAAATATAATATATTGTTTAATTATATTTAAGTATGCTAAACAAATTTTCTTATTATATATGCAAAATTTTCATTACACTAACAAAAAAAACAAAATAAAAAAAAAAACAATCTTATGAAATTCTTCTTAAAAAATAAATATTATTTTAAAATATTTTTGGATACATTGTGAAAAAAAAAACTATAAAACTACATTAAGAAATAGTATGTATACCTACATAATATAAGTAAGCAAAAAACAAAAGAAATAACTTTAGAAATGTTTAATTAAAAACACAAGAAAATCCCCGACAAGATAATTATACTGTTTTAAGTAGATGTTTAAATTTCCATTCAAATATAAAATAAATATAAGAAATAATTTATGAATATTAAAAACAAAACCAACAAAAACAAAAAAAAAAACAAAATTAGTATTATTGTAAAAACATTATTAAAAAAAAATTGTTGATTTCTTTTTTTTTCTTTAAATTATTTAGAAAATTATATATATATAAAAAAAAAAAAACAAAATAGAAAAAAAAATATAAAAATAAAACAAAAGAAAAAACTTTAAATAAAAAAAATCAAAACTGAAAACTCTATATTGAAAATTATTCACTCCCATTCCCGTCTTCGAATACTTCAGATATAAAAATATTTCAGAAAAAGTGAGAGAAAATATATATAAAAACAAAAATCGGAAAGAATTAATAACTGGTCTGGTATCTGGTAACTGGTCTGGTATGAAAATTTGATCGAAAGTGTTTTAAAATGCTGCCATTGTAAAATTCAAATCTACGATGAAAATGACATATATTTGATTCTTTGACTGTCAAACTTAAATTATTATACGAAAAAAAAAACAAAACAATAGTGTTATAACAATTTGAAATTTTTAAGTTGAAGTTAGAAGTGTTTAAATAAAATAAAAATTATAAAATTAAAAGTTTTTATAAATAAAATGATTTTAGCAGAGTTAAATTTTTCAGTTTCTGATAGTGCTGAAAAACGTTATCAAATTGCAGAGTTAAAAAAAAAACCAACATATAGTCGGTATTATTCCAATTATTGTCTATTTTGCACTTTTGAATTTTATTTAATAATTTTTAATTAACATAATTCCAAAATTCTATAGCATGTATTTTAATATGTATATTTAATATCGCTAATTATCGTCTCGACATACAGACAGTATAGATATACTAGGGCTTTTCATAAACACGTACATACTGTAAAAACAAAATAGTTACCTACTGCAGAAAACATTTTTTTTTAGCAGAGTCATTCAGTTTCCAAATTTGCAGTTTTGTTGTATAAAAAAAGCAACATAACTGATGTTATGCGCTATTTACTATAATTTTGCAGTTTTTATGCTAAATTAGAATTATTTATGAACAAACTTCATTTGTAACATTTTTTTTATGAACAAAATACTTTGTTCATAATATAGGCAATATTGGCAATATTGTTTGTTTATGAAAACCACTTTAATTACCAATTTTGAGACAATCCAACTACTGTATACATTTTTAGCTTTTAGTTGTCTTTTTTTAATTAAAGTTACATAAATACTTATACTTATATTTTCTTTTATTTATAAATTAATTAACGTAAGTTGTCATAATTATGTCCATAAAATACATAATGAAAGTGATTTATATAATCAAACAATTAAGCTTTGGGGTCAATATGAAAGTCTACAAAAATAAAATTTAGAATAAATTTTCGAAAGTTAACAAGATAAATTAAGTCACATAATCATAAAAGTCTCCTGAAATGACTTGACTATAAGAATGGATGAGATCGATAATGTAATATTAGACTTTTAATTACAATCTTACAATCTAGTATATTAGTTTCATAACGAATATACAATGTAAATGCTTGTATATAGCTTTGACTACGAGGAACGAAACAGAATATAAACACTTTAGAATTAATTAAGTTGTATATAGCACTTTATGGAACGTATACTATACTACATTGTAGTTCAAACTGTTATACTGGGGTGGAATTCTGTATTGTGATAATCACGCTGCGACTGTCGCATATCTATATTTGGTATTCTATATGGTGATTGTCACAGTGATAGTCGCTTTTTTTTGTGATTTCAGGGTGACAGCTAATTTGGTGTCACTCATTATAAATATAAATAAAAGTTTGGTTGTTTCTTAAGATTTAAGCCTTTTAGATTTTGTATGTTTTGGTTTTTTAAGATTTATTATAATGTAAATATTAAAAAATGCGAGTTTTAGAATTAGAAGTCGCTAAAATTGCAAATGATTTAAAAATAATGGAACTGAATAAAAAACGCTGTGATTATGTGTTAATTTTTTTTTTAATAAGTTTGAATTTTATTTTGTTTTTCAATTACATATATACATATTTATATTAATTAATTATAAGTTTCCAACTGAATTTTACTCAAATGTGAATATAATTTTCTTTTTCATTTTATTAAATTAGTTGAAATGACTTTCACTTTATGTTTTTTTTTAGTATCTTAGTCAGCAATAAATTTTATTTTTTGTTTAAATATACATTTTATTAAATTACATTATTAAAAACATTTTTATAAAATTTACTTTTAATTTTTTTCTCTTTTAATATATAATCTTGTTTTTTTATAATTTCACTTTATTGATTAATAGCTCTAATAAAATTTTCAACTTATTTTTGTTTTCTATTGCTTTGACACTTTGACATTTAATAAATCACTTGTGTTGCCATTTCCGAATTGTATTTTTTAAAATGCTGCCGTTTTATTAAATTATTTAAATGATCGCAATACAGAATACCAAAAAATTTTAGTGTCATCTTTGACTGTCACAAGGGTGACTATCGTTTAACACAATACAGAATGCCACTCCTGTATTTTCGATGTATTTTCGACGGAATGTTGCCATTGCAGAAAAAGTTTTCAGTGACTAAGGTGCCTATTATGTATTTCGATAACGATTACGATTTGATCGAACGAAATGTCAAAATGTAAAATTGCCATTATGTATTACGATATCGTTCAGAAATTGTCGACGAAATCGATAAAGTTTGTCGATGTAAAATTTGACCACGAAAGAGACATCGAAAGAGAGATTTTGTACAAATTATTTCAATTTTGAATTGAAAGGATAAAATAAAAGAGATACAAATATATTTTATTTATATTGGACATTATATTATTTTATTTATATTGGACACTTGGTGTTTTGTTTCATATTTATGATATTTTTTGAAATAAAAATAAATTTAAAAGTTGAAATGAAAGTAGGTATTTTACTTTATTCTTCATAATAATTTTTGATTGAAATATAAACTAATTACAATAAAGTATAAACTTATCAGAATTGCATTAATGCTAAAAAATCCCTTTCTACTATAACATAAATGTTGTACGTTTTGCTTCGGTGATTTAATTTGAATAAGCTTTCCATCTACTGCTCCAATTATTTCAGTAATTCTGCTTTAATCATAAAAATAATGTTTGCCTGACTTTTTCCTTCTAGTGCGTAATGGAATTTGATCCATTTTGCACATAATTATAAACTGCAAATACATATTAAACTTCTTTAAGAACCAAAAAAAATTAGCTGTGCTAGTCTGACATGAAAATCATTTCCTACGTTGAAAATAATTTGCTTGGTACAAACCGCACAGAATCTTAATACACTAACCAATTTAATTATATTTGGAATCGACGTGTTACTTATTGGTTATTTCAATGTTTGTTCTAATTTAATAGTTTTAATAATGTAGATAATAACTCATCAAATTCATGTTTAAATAACATAGGTATAATCTTCCAAATCTAGTGGATTAGAATAATCCCGAATATATGTTTGCTTGTTTTTTAATTCTGCAATTTGATAGCGCTTTTCAGCGCTATTAGAAATTGAAAAATTTCACTCTGCTCAAATCATTTTATTTTTAAAAACTCATAATTTTATAAATATATTTTATTTAAACACTTCAATTTATTTTCAACTTAAAAATTTTAAATATAAAACTATTGTTTTGTTTTTTTTTCGTATAATAATTTGAATTTGACAGTTCAAGAATGAAACATATGTCATTTTCATCGTAGATTTGAATTTTACAATGGCAGCATTTTTAAACACTTTCGATCAAATTTTCATCGAAATACATAATGACACTAACGATCACAATCGAATAACTTTAACGATAACGATGAACGATTCGATTAATTTCGATCGAAATACATAATAGGCACCTAAACCATTATGAATGATCGAAAATCATACATATTTTATGTTTTGAGCTGATTTTTATATTTTTGTATGAGTATTTTTTCATAATAAAAATTTGTATTCTGTTTTTACATAATCAAAATAGCAATAAAGTTTTTATAAATCGTGTTCTTAAATTTCTTAATATAGTATAATGAATTTGAGTTTGAAGTTTAATTTTAAATGACGAAATTTGTTATTGAATATAAAAGTCTATATTAACATAATATGTCAGCCGAGTCGACTTTCATAATTGACTTTTTTAGATCTTAAAATAATCTTAATTTGATTAACATCACTTTTGTAAAGTATTTTCCAATATGTTAAGTTAGTTGGACTGAATATATTCCAGATGCTGAACATATTTATTATCAAAGACAATGATATTGTGACTATCAAAGACTATGTATTTTGTTCAGATGCTTGGAAAAAAAAACTTTGTTTTAAAACTGTGAAATTTAGATTTACTGCATATCAAAAAATTAAAAATATTTGAATAATTTAATTTATCTATTTGGTACATATATCGGCAGGTATATTGAAACATGTATTTCAGTGTATTTTAATGTATAAATACCACAAATCATATTTAAAATTTAAAAATTAGTATTGTATGTTGTTATTTTAAGAACATTGAATATTCTCTGTTTTTGCACTACTGGCTCTTTAGAAAATTTTAGAATTTAGCACATTTTTTTTTCAATTGAAAACTTTTGTAATTTCAGATATTGGTGTATAATAAATTTCATCATTTTTATCCCAAACTTTATTGTTATTTCTTCGATTAAAATTTCATTTTAATATTCAACAATAATCATTGCTTCAACTTTAATTAAACATCAATTCATTGCTAAAAATGGGCTTTAGCTGCTAATCATTTTAAGTGTGATAATAATTTGTTGATTCTAAAGAAGGAGAGAACTTATTGATTTTTATATAAGAAAAAATAGATCGCTGCAAAGAATTTCCTAAATTTATATTTGGGAAATTTATTTTATACATAAAAAAAACGTTGTTAAACCGTTAAATTTATATATTGAAAAAAATTATTTTATTTTTATATACATTTACTAAAAAAAATTGTTAAAAAAGTGTTGCCGGTGTAAAAAGTAATTATTCCTGAAATTTTAAAAATATACTTCATCAAAGTATAATATCCTAAATTAGTGTGAAAATATCCTAATGTTAAATATCCTAGGATAAATATTCCAATAAATGATATTTACTGTTTTTGTTGTATGCATTGAGTTCTCATATAAAATAAAGTAATTTGATGCTATCTCCCGTTTTAGAGTCTACAAAGTACTATCACACTTAAAATGTTTAGCAGCTCAAAACCCGCCTTAAATAAAAAATAAATAATTGTTTTTTTATAATTTTTTATTAATGTTAAAAAGGAAAAAAACTGTTTCTTTTCACGTTATCTAAATTGAAGTATTGATTTTATTCGTTTTTTTTTTAATTTGACAACTGATTAATATTTTTGTAAATAAATTATAAAAACAAATTATTTGTTTACTTTGTATTATAGCTTTATGCAACCAAATTAAATTAACTTGTTTATTTTAATTTTTTTTCGGACATTTTTTTATGTTTTCTTAACCGCTTTCACAACTTATTATCGTATAGCAGTATAGTTCGAAAAGATTGTATAGCAGTATAGTTTCACGGTATAATGTTGCATTTATGGCTTCAGAATAATTTCACACAAAGTCTATAGAGCTAAATAAGATGATAAAACTATTACTGAACTGTAATTGAAGAGAAAAACTCATTTGACATATAATTTCTAGACTTCAATTGAGTTGATCTTGCTGGCATCAATATAGAGAGTTTGTAATTGTAAGCAATATTCATGAATACTTGATACATTTTGTTAAAATCGTTTTGTCATATTTTCAAAATTGTTTAACTTGTATTTATGTAAAATGCCGCAAAAATTAGACTCTGTAGTTTCACAATGATCATCTTTGATTTAAGTGTGCCGGATTGGAATACTAGTATACCTTAAACTCATTTAGTTACAGTTAAACTACAGTTTTCGAATTCATCAGAAAATTAATATTTTGTTTGCCGCCTTGTTTGTATACAGAGTGTTTTTTAATTAAGACATTGCATACAGAAATAATTCGTTAAATATTATAATATGGTAGTTAATAATAGTAGTACATTTTTCGCATATTTACTAATATTTTTAAATTTGATGTATTGTTTTTGTTACACTTATATTTTTTTATGTAGATATATTTGGGCATTAATATTTCATGTTTTGCAATTAATCTAATATAATATACTTATATGTACATGTACATAAATATATAATGTACATGTGCATATAAGTATATTATATTATATATGTATATATAATTTAATAATAGTCGGTGTCGCAAGAATCAACTAAATTTTGACACGGTGTTGCAAGAATCAATTGAATTAATTTCAATTAGCTGATTCAACTTGTTTACAATTTTGAATTTTTTAAATTTTCAATTTAATGTACTAAGCGTAGTTTTGAATTATTTAAAAAGTTGGAATATGAATTTTTATTGTTAATATTGTTCATATATTTTTGTATATTGTAAACAGTATTTTGTTTTTTTCTTTTTTAAATTTCTATAACTTACTGTTTAATTTTTACTTTGTGTTGTACATATACGTAAATCTATTTATTATGTGTACTTTTAATGTAACAATGAAATTTTTGTGTTTACCTAAATACATACATAAATACATACCATAGCTACATATTATCAACAAATTTTAAAAAGCAAGATCTAGGGGCACATAATGATCTGTTTGGTTTAAAATAATTTTTTTTTAACTTTACCGATACAAAATACATATATGCGTTTTATTCTCGGCTAGTAGAACTGTAGCAGTGAAGGACATCTTGGGAAAATTGTATGGCAGAGAGTTTTTATAACTACTATCGAATTATACGTAATTGAAGGTATATTTTTTGTCTGCTTTTGTACTTTGTGTGGCATATTTCTCGCCACTTATACTTTAAACGGTTTAGCCTAGATTGTTGAAAAATTTCTTGATGGAAAGTTAAAATTTGTTTTTCTTAAAATGATTTCGTAAATAAGCTTTATTTGTTTTAATTTTTTGTTAATCAAAATAAAGCTTTCATTTTTGGTGTTATTTGGGTCCATAATTTATTAAAAATGAATTTTCAATGCAAAAGTTAGCAGTTCTTCTACAATAACTCATATATTTAATAGAATATACTGTACGTTTTAGTAGATGCAACATTTTTAAAAATTCAAATTCAAAATTTTAGATATTATGTTTCACTAATTTTCATTTTGATGATATTATAGATTGTGGTGTAATAACCGAAATCGATCAAGATATTAAATACAATTAGTGAAATATAGCTACCTAAATTTTTAATCTTTATTTTTAATAACTCTAAAACTTATGTTAAAGGTGGATTTTAATTGACCAATATTTAAAATCCTAACAATTTTATCGCTTCTAAAAAGGGAGATAACTTGAAATGACATTATTTTATATGAGAGCTCAATGCGTACGAAAAGAACAGAAAATATCATTTACCGGGGATATTTTCACAAAAATTGGGATATTATACTTTGATAAAATATATTTTTAAAATATCGGTAATAGTTTTTTAACAATTTTTTGTGTAAATGTAATAAAAAAAATAATTTTTTTCAACATAAGGTTTTGACGGTTGAATTGTTGTTTTTTTGTGTATAAAATAAATTTCCCAAATAGAAAATTCTTTGCAACGGTCTATATTTTTCTTACATAAAAATTCAATAAGCCCTTTTTTGAGCCAATAAAATTTTTAAGATTTTAAATATTGGTCAATTAAAATCCATCTTAAACGTTGAAGGATGATATTTATCTATAATTTTTGTAGAATATATTCTTAACATTTTATTAGCTTTCCATCAGACTAATTTCAACAATCTAGTTTAAGCCATTTAGAAGATATGGCTAGAAAATTGATGGTATACTAAGAACAAAACAAAACCAAAAACAGTTTCAAGTTCATATAAATCAGTATAGAAGTTGATAATAAAACTCTTTGGTATACAACTATTTTTTTATTCCCCAAAGTGTCTTCTATTATATCCCGGGAGATATATGCCGGGAGAGATTCTATATATGCCCAAAGTGTCTTCTATTATATATAATCGAGAATAGAACAAAGTGTTATTATCAGTTGCTTTCATATTTTATTAACTTAAAAATATTAATATATAATTTTAAACATAAGAAATATACGCAAATAATTTCAACGATAAAAATGTGGTTCTCTTTAAAATCAAAAAAATTTAAATAATTGAACTAAAATTGATTCTCACGACATCGACTAATGATAACACAATTTCATTTACTCATCAATTTTTCAACATTAACATAAAAATCAATATTTTTTTTTTCTTTTCTTTCCCTTTCTTTCTCTGTATGGTTTCTTGTCATTGTAAATTATTTTCATTAAAATCAAAATAAATTAATATATTCACAATAGTATGTTTTTAAAAGAACACTGCAAAAAAAAAAAAAAAAAAAAAAAAAAATCATTTTCAAAATTCAATAAAATCAAAATCAAAAAAAAAAAAATTTAAAAACCTAAAATGTAGATTGCACCGACAGCAGTGATTTTACAACAACAATACTTGGTACTGGCGAAGGTCGTGATGGTGGTGGCAGTCAATCAGTTGCAAGTAATATTGATAATATCGATGAAATTATGAGTTCAAGCAGTGTCAGTTCAGCCAGTCGAGTATCATTTGACCCACCGTCTTCATCACCACCAAACAGTGGTGAGAACTTTTTGCATTTTCCTGAGGATTCTAGTGGATCGTTATAAAATATAACAATTATATGTTAAACATAATTATACATCAATATACACACATATATATGAACATAATGCGGTAATAAAAATAATATTATAAACGAAATTTTTAAAAAAGAAATCAAAAAAATGAATAAGGTTTAAGAATCCAGGCTGCAAAATTTTGGCTATCAAAAACATTTGGAGGTAATAATTTAAAGTTTTTTAATTTTATTTTTATATTTTATCATAATTATTATATATCTATCTATATATATTATTATTTAATTCAATAAGTTCAAAATTTATAAAATTTAAGTTTAAATTTTTTTTTAGTTATTTAATTTTGAAATTAAATAAATTTAAATACACTTGACTATAAAAGTGATCACATCACAAATTTAATACTAATATGTACATATATAATTTTAAAGTTAATTAATTTAAATATACATATGTATATATAATCTGTATGCATATTTATATTTTGAAAAAAAAAAAAAAAATTATTTTTGAAAACATATTTTTAAGAATTTTCGAATTTTAAAATTTATTTTTATATAAAAAAAAAAATATAATTGCAAAATAGTTGCATTGTGATTTATAAATAATTTTACTGAAAGTACATAATTTTGGGTATTAATTTAATATGAAATGAATTTTAGTGATAATCAAATGCTTTAATTTTAAACTTTGCAGAAGGAGTTTTCTCGAACATATCATTTAAAATTTTTTGTTACATTCTCTTCACGTTCCACACTACATTCGTTTATAATCGTAATATAGTTTTAAATGTAATTATAATTTTATACATTTTGTTTCTCAGTCTATACATTTTTTTATGAGTCATTATAGTCTACAATATAATTTGATTTCAGTCTAGCTTTTCTGAAGTTGATTAGACTGCTACAGCAGATTGTAAAAAATTGGTACAAGTTACGTAATATGCGATACTTAAGGGGCAATTCTTGTAAGACACAAGCATTACTTGTTTTTGTGATATTCTAGCGGCTCGGATACAAGCTTTAGCATTTGTGTTGCTAGTTGTTTTTCGGGAACAGAATTGTAGTTTACAGGAGGAGGAACATCTAAGATGCTACGGAACTCAGATACATCCTATTCTGTTATGATGGTATTAAAGGGTGCAAACACACCCGTAACGACTTCAGGACTAACATATCAATGATGATCAAGGTACAAGAATACCAGCCAAACGCTTCTACGTAATTAACCTTTGATAACCTGTTGTCTTGATAATTTTAATCGTCTGTTCTAGGCCAGTCTATATATAAGCGCGCAGGAGTTAACTCAAAAAAAATAAACGAAGTATTATTTTTTTTTTTAAATTTATTTAAAATTTTATTTTTGAACCTTTTCGATTCACAAATCAGAAATATCTTAAAATACTTTCTTTTTCAAAGGAACTTATATACTAATTTTAATTTTATCTTTTAACAGTTTTACATATCATAAAATCAATACAACCAAAATCTTAAGTGGAATATTAACTTATTACGTAAAATAAAAATATGCTTACATTCGATAATTTCCTAAGTGTAAATTTAATATTTAGTACAGAGTTCGTAATGAACAAAAATAAACATAAACTATACTGAACTCTTAAGAATTTGCTGATAAGGCATTATAATTTATTACATTGAATTGTATTGAACTGTTTTAGGAATTTGTTAATTAAGGGTTTTACAGAATTGTAATTTATTAGTTAATTTACAATTATGAAAAAAGAAAGTTTACAGTAAATTATGTTAACGTTAATAGAGTTGACAATTACTTAAATTTATGTTAGTAAATATTATTTACGTAAGTAGAGTTGATTGTTGATATTGATTGCATTGATGTTCGACTTGGTGTTAGTGTGGTAACGTAACTCCTCCCCCCTTAGTATGAAGTGAAGGCCACAGAAACTGCGAGGCTGTTGATGAGGCTGAAACGGAGATTTCGTTTGTTGTTGGTGGACCTTGAGTGTTGATTTCGTTTAATTTATATTCTGTTTTAACCTTTCTAAAAAGAGATATTATAGTTAAAATAGTTAGAATTATGAGAATAGTTGATAAGCCGTAGGAGTAGTAATCGTGTTTTTCTTGCTCTGCTTTCAAGATTTCAAGTGTTACTTCATTTTTAAATTGGTATTCCTTTAATTTTTGTAAATTTAATGTGTCAATGGTGGACTCTGGGTTTATCTTGTTAAGAAATGTTGGGAAGATGTGTACTTCATCCCAAAAAATATTTGGATTATCTTTGTATGTTATCCCATTGATTTCGACTTCACAATTTTTATAGTGTACTAATAGCGTTCCTTGTAGAACTTGATGATCTTTACTACAATCGGTTTTTATTGGAGTTGTTGGAGCATTTATAAGAAGTATGTAGTTTGGTTCTGGTTGCAATATTGCTGTAATTTCTCCAATGTCGTTCAGGGTGCAATGAGCAATTTTATTGTTCATTAAATGGCCCATACAAGTTGATTGATTTGTTAATTCTTGGTGTTTTGTTTCTTCGCAGTAGTATATACCTTCTATTTTAGGACAAATTTTTGACAAATATTGAATATATTGGGGGTTAAAAAGGATATAAGGTTTCATGACTATCTCCTTAGTTTTATTAATAGGAAGTGGAATAATGTGGAACAATGAGAAATTTTGGTGTGATAATATTGGGATGCGGATATTGAATATTATATTTGTATCATTGTAATAAGCTTGTACTTGTAATATTTCATAAATGTGTTCATTTGATTTAATTTCTATTGTTTGATTATTTAGAATATTATTTATTTCTATAAGTTCATTAGAATTTAAAATAAGTTTAGGAATAATTTGAAGCCTAGCTAGTACTATTGCTTCTGCTATGTTAGTTAAGTGACTCGTAAGTAGATCAATGTTATAATTTATTTGATTTAGATATTGTGAATAGATAAGTATATCTTCTGTAGCTCGAATTCTGTTTCTCGTATCGTCTTGGTAACGTTTTAAATAATTTCCTATTGTATCTTGTTCTTTATTTATATGATTAGTTAGGTTTTCAAAACGTTTGATCATTTGTAGATTTAGTTGTACTTGGTTACTTAGTTCTTCTCGTATTTTTGTTTCTGTTGAGGTCAAAGTCTTAATTTCAGCATTTATATAGTGAGCGTCATTAGCATCCATATTCCCAGTAATAAATTTTATTGTTGTCCCTAAACTATTAATAAGTCCTCTTTTAGTTCTAATTCTTGGGGTAAGAGATTTTAGTTTATCTTCTAATTCTCTTAGTTTTAGTTTTGTAATTGTAACGGAGTCTGCTAATTTAGTAAAGTTTTCAAAGGTTGACAGAGAGCTTCTTATCTTTTTTATATTAGTCTCGTATGGTTTAAGTTTAATTACGTGTACGAGATTGTTGTAGGTTTTAATTGTTCTTGCTGTCCCAAGTTTAATAGGAAGGACACAAAGTCTGCTTAGTGTGGGACAACTTTTGATGAATAGCAGACATAATCTCTACATTCAACGCAATTTCTTGATTATCAAAGTCGAACATAGTTAGAAAAGTATTAGCATTTGAGTAAAACTGTTGATGTTCGGCACTCAAAACTTTTGCAGGTGAATACCCTAAACAGTTTAAGTTGATGGTTTTTGACTGATATCTAATTGCCTCAGGTAAGTCCCAATCAGCAGCTAATTGATGGTTTGCTGTACGTCTGAGGTCTTGTAATATTCTTTGGGCTAAAACACCAGTTGCGGGATAGGCGGCGTATTGCCCTAATGCCGTTTCCATATTTCCAAAATATCCCGGTATTCGCCAACTGACGTCTCCTTCGGTTAGTTCACATGAAACTAGAACCGGATGATTTAATCTAAATTCTAATTCTCGTCCTCGTGGTATTTTAGTATTTCCAAAACCAGATAGATAAAGGCTAAATGATTTAGGGACGGAATATGATGATGATTGTATTTGCTCCAGGAATTGATCCTCTTCATAAGTGAGAGATCTACCATTTAATTTTTCCAACTGGAGTAGTCTATAATTTAATAAGATACCAAGATAGTAGTCATGAGCGCTACGTGGTACCGTTTTTCCATAAGATGGTGATAAGCAGCTGGATTTGATGTACGTCTGCTCGCATATTATTGGGAATGATTCACAGCTACTATATATTTTTTGACGATCTGCCACTCGTCTGAACTCCTCCGACGGAGTCGAAAAATATACCTTATCGGCAAGAGGGTCGTTTTGAACCTCTGAGGCAACTTTCGATAGATACTGCCCTGGTGGTGGTTTGTCAAATGTTTTTACGTTAGAAAGGACATTTGTCCTTTGCATAGGCTTATGGCCCCAGCTTCGGGTGGACCTTCCTCCCCTACTTGAATTCCCGTTTCTACTACCGTTATTATTATTGTTGTTGTTAAATTGGTGGGATGGACCCTGACCAAATGGCTGAAAACCAAAGTTTTGATCATTGTTGTTATTGTTATTTCCAAAATTATTGTTGTTGTTTCCGCCATTATTATTATTATTATTTCTATTATTATTATTATTATTATTATATCTTTTATTATTATTTTGTTGGCTCATGTTTGCTTTTCAATTTATTTATAATTTGTATATATTTACTCTTACTTGAGTTTTTCCGAATACGTGACTTTCTTTTGTTTGAATTAAATGGGAGGAACGAATTAGTTGATTTATATTGTTGTCTATATTTGGTTGAGTACAATTGATATTGAAATTGTTTATTTCTATGAATTCAGAGGAGAACAATTTAGTTTTTAAAGGTTGTTCTATGAATAAAAGTTTTTCTTCGTTTGACTCATTGATTACTTCTACTTTACTGTACCAGTCTTTTGAAGTGTAAATACCCTCTGAAATATATAACTGAGGTTTCAATTCTATTTTGTTTAAGTAAATATCCCCATTACGTGAATCCACGGGTAATTTGATTATTAGTTTTGATGTAGGAGGAATTAAAAGTTTACCAGAAGTAAAATTGGGTTTAAATTTTAGAGGAATAGTCGAGTTATTAGTTATTAGAATCTTATTAACTAAGTCGACTTTTGCTCCCAGTTGTGTGAGTATATCGAGACCTATAAGTCCATCAAAGTAGCCATGAAATTTAAAAACTAAGAATTGTAATTGTCCGTTTTCGTTAAATTCTGTGAAAGTCGGTAATATAATTTTTTTATTTAATATATGTCTGTTAAGTATGGTTGTAATTGTTGTAGGTTGACATTCAATCTGATTTTTTGGATTAGAAAATTCTGGGTTGAGGAAAGACAGAGATGCTCCTGTATCAATGAGAAATTTTAAAGGTCGACCAAACGGTGAAGATATGTTAATGTATGGTAATGTATAACCGTGTTTATTTATGTCTATGTATCCTGTGGGTTTTTCGAGGCATCTGTATTTAGGAAAATTTGTAGAAGCAGGGCGAACACGAGTATTAAAATTATTTGAATAAGTTCTGGGTTGTTGTGTGAACGCGGTTTGTTGTCTAAAACGTGTATTTCCTGAACTTGTATCCATGGGTTCTGGATTTGGATTTCTTGGTTGGCTCATTCGTCCATCATATGATATAGCTGTAGAATTAGGGTTCCTGTAATTGAATGAATTTGAGGAACTATTATTATTATTATATCGATTTTGTTGTTGGAAAGGTGGTCTTTGTTAAATGTTATTAAATCTTTGTGAATTATTAAAAGGTCTAGATTGGTTGTTATAAGAATTACGAGGTTGTTGTACATTAAAACTTCTATTTTGTGGTTTAAAATTATTATTATTGCTAAGTTTATAATTAGAAGAATGAGATTGTGTCTTCATGTAAAAAATATTTTGCTCTTTGATACAGTATGACAAAGCTGTTGCTAATGTTTCGGGTCTCATTGCCCTAATGCTTGTACCCAAAGGTTCTCTGAGTCCTCCTAAAAAGGTATTAAGACACATGTCGGCATATAAATTCTTTTTTGCTTCTACAACACTACTATGAATCTCATGGATTAGTATATTATTGTACATTGTGGCTTGTATTTCCACTACGTCACTATAGAATGCTTCTACTGTTTTGTTGTTCTGTTGTAAGTTATGTAAATCTCTTATTAGAGATGTTTCTGTTCTTTTGTCAGAATAATGTAGTATAAGATTGTTTTTTATTTCATCCTATTTTAAAGGGGTTCCGTACATATTAATGGACTTCATTTGCTTGTCCTTCAATTTTGTTTCGGATGGCTCTCAGAAGAATCTGTGAATATGGTGTGCCATCGATATTTTGAATATACGTAAGGATTTCTTCCACATTGTTCAAGAATTCGTGAAGCAATCTAGGATTTCCATCAAATTTTGGTAAATCTTTGATTACATCAGGAATTCTTAGTGAAATAAAAATATTTGTTGGTGTTGTGGGTTGGTTGGAAACCGTAGGGCGTATGTTATCGTTGTGTAACATATTATCAAATTTTGTTGTGTCTAAAGTTGTCAAATTAGGCACACTACTACTAAAATTGTTTGTTATAGTGTCACTTTCACTTTCTATAGCTTCAGGGACAGAACTTAGGCTTTTATTAAAATATTTTGTTGAATAAGGAGAATATAATTTTGTTTTTTTCCCAAATTTTAATTTAAACATTAGATTTTTAATCTCTTAATTACAATTTTACAATCTTTAATTATTTTCTTATTTTTTTTTTTTATAATTTCATTCAGAGTTTTTAAATGCTCTGAAAAATCTTCAGTATTTTCGTCAATACTTATTTGTTTCATTAAGGTACAATTTTTAATTTATATAAAAATATTATTTCTTTTTTTTTTTTATAGTATTAACGAGAAAAAAAATTTGTTTGTTTTTTTTTTTCTTATTTTAATTTTATAAAAAAAAATTTGTTAATTTTATTTAAAAATTTGTTAATTTACTTATTCAATGATACAAAAAAAAAAATTTTTTTTTTTTTTTTGTTTAGAATTTATATTCAATATTTTGACTTACATTAATCCTAAAAGAAGATATTTCATACTGATATGCCTTCAGCTTTTGTAAATTTGATGGTTCTTTTAGATAGGCTTGATGAGTTGAACTCCTCGGTCCTGGAACTGCTCCTGCTATTGATATAACCGTCAATATAAAAACAAATTTGTGATATACTTTCACACTTTGTTTTTCAGCACTTTCACACTCTTTTAGTACACTACACACTATTATACATTAATTTTTTTTTTTATTTTTTTTTTTTATTTTATTTGAAAGATAGGACCGTTTGCCTATCCTACCGACTGCGCCAGTTAACTCAAAAAAAATAAACGAAGTAATTTATTACATTGAATTGTATTGAACTGTTTTAGGAATTTGTTAATTAAGGGTTTTACAGAATTGTAATTTATTAGTTAATTTACAATTATGAAAAAAGAAAGTTTACAGTAAATTATGTTAACGTTAATAGAGTTGACAATTACTTAAATTTATGTTAGTAAATATTATTTACGTAAGTAGAGTTGATTGTTGATATTGATTGCATTGATGTTCGACTTGGTGTTAGTGTGGTAACGTAACTCAGGCATTACCGACATATGTATATTGTTCATGACCATCACCATAGCACTTCTTTCAGCATTTACTTTTGTGTAATATGGCTAGATCTATATTAAACAACAAAATTATAACCGTTATTAAAAATATTGAATACTAAATATGTGTATGTACATATATTATGTATTATACACAAAGTAGTATGTACTTATATTTTATACTTTTTATACTATAATTTTATTAAATGTCATACTTATGCATTCATATGTGAGCACAGTATTAGCTGAAACTATTTTATTGAAAAATCTTGAAGAATTCTTTATAGAATTCATATCAAATATGATGTTGAACATATTTTACTATTAATTAAGTTATTTATTATTCGATGAAATATTTAGTTGTAAAATTAAACAATTTGATTTTGAAAATACAAGAAAGATAGTGTTTCGATTTTAAGATTTATTTCCTGAAATTTTTACTTTTATAATTATGATTCTTTATTTTTACCAATTTCATTTTTTCTGTGTATATAAAAAAAAGTTAAAATATTTTAATATGTACTAAAAAAACATATTTCTTGACAACATTTTAAATAATAACCCAACAAACATCAAATCTTCTTGGTATATGAAAAATACAAATAAATGTCTCTAGTGGAGATTACGTATTCAATCACCTATATAACATTCTATCACCTGAATTAATGATGATCTTGTGGAATTAATTCACAAGTCTAATTTTATGGGATGGGAGTTGGTGACACTCGGACAACCTCGTCTAGTTATAAACTGCGTCAGTGAATATTGATGAAATTAGCTCCTAATGTACGTGGATGCACGATACATGTAAATAAACAAACCTATGCCTTTATTTGATTAATTTCTAAAAGCAAACATAATTTAATGCAATTAAGGACTCGTTTACCACAACTGAAATAGCTTTTATTTCAAAGTAGGATTGAGTAAAAATACTCTTTAAATTAGTTTTACATTGTTTGTACTTCTTCTGATGTTAATCAAATTTTTAATAATTTACGAATAAAGTAAATAAATATACCTTAAAATAACAACATGAAGAATGTTCCTAATGTAATTCCTGTTTTCGAGCTCATTTTTATGTTAGTAAAATTGCTCTCAGGCTAACCTCGTTTTAACGGTTATATTACCATTATTTTAGTAATTTATATCTATTATTTGCTCTTTATAAATAAAATTCATATTTTTTCGTTTGTCATGTCCTAAATCGATGAGTTCTATATATTTACAGTTTTAAAATCCAGTTCATGTTATATGTGAATATACATACCCCCAACAAATAAATATTAAATACTTTATCATAAAATAACCTTAAGCTTTGGTTTTTTTTGTTTGTCTAATATAATATCGCGAATGTTATTAATTTAATTATTACCTTTTTAATTAAAGTAATATTATTTTTTATTACAAAGATTATTCATGTACTCATTTAATAAATTATGTTTTGCTCAAACAAATTAAACAGTTGTATAAATTATTATCAAAATTACTGAAATTAAATAAATTTTAATTAGTTCTTAAAGTATTAAGTTTTATTCACAATATTTTTTTTAAACAAAAGTTAATTATTTTATTACCTTATAACACCTACATACAAATTTTTTATTTTTTTTTGTGTTAAATTAATAAAATAATATCATGCATATCACTGAGATAAGTTAATTAATTTTTGAAAATAAATAATGTAATAAAGATATATAAAAGTTTTTAATTAAAAAAAAAATTATATATATTTTGGTTAGGATTATTAAAATATCATAATAGTAAAGTTCATTTGTTAAGTTAAATATTAACATTAAATATTATAAAGTCAATTTGAACAAAATTACGTTTCTAATAAAAATAGATAGAAAATTCATTATTTGTTTGTCAAATTTCAATTTTTTCTTGCTATAAATTTTGTTTAGATAAGAGTTTGTAGGTGTTATTAGAACTAAAATACTATTTCCATTCAAAAGATTATTCTGTTCTTAAGTAGTATGCCAACTATGTTATGTTATTTGAATATTTATGTTATATATTCTGTATTTTTATTATTTATCATTATTATATTTTATTATTTTTTCTTCATGACAACTATTTTTTTTTGTCAATTTTTACTTGAGAATAATAAGAAAGGCAATGATCTATTCTTTTGATGTAATTGACAGTGGCTTATCCTTTTCTCCATTTTTAGTTTGATTGTTGTAATGTATATTTGATGAAAAGTCGTTAGTATTTTCTATTAGTTCTTCTCTTTCAAATAAAAACGGTTCAGATGAAGTTCTCTCAACTTGTTATAATTATGCCTAAAAATAAATAATGTAATTTTGACAATGTTAATATTCTAATATTTTAATATTTTTTTATAAAATTTGTTATATAAATTCCTGATTTATTTCCATTTGTCCTGCGCTTTTTTGCCCATTAGTAAAATATTATTAATTTTTATTAAATTTTCACTTTGAATACTTACTTCAAATGCTAAGCTTTTCTGTTATTTCGTTCCGTTACGATATGCCTTCTTATTTCATTGTTCTTAAAATACGGCAAACTATAATTGTATAGAATAGGCCACAGTTCAACCATCTCTATAAGTTTGTTATCTAAAAAGAATCTTCAAAAACAATCAAATCAAATCAAAGAAAAACTTACAAAATTTAAAAATAAGGAAAAATATTTACACAAAAATAAATTAAGTAAGTCTTTGCGTTTTTAATAACAAACTAAAAACAAAACTAGTGTATTTATTTGTTGCACAATTTGAGCGGCAAATTTGAGCAATTTGAGCGGCTATTGAGAAGGGCAATGCACAGGAATATTTTTCGATGCTCTCTCAATGACACTGTGCATAGATATTACTTTATTGCGCACATAATGGATAAATATAAATATACATACAAAATATATTGGTCCTTTTCTGGAAGAAATACAACTTAAAACAAATTCTTTTTTGTTTTAAGTTGTATGATAACATAGAACACAAATTATTTCAGCAATACATTAGTATTATTAACACATTTCAAAAATCTTAATAGTATAGGAATAGAATATACATAACTATAACTATATCTACTTGAAAGTTAGATTATCATAAAAAGAACGGCAGTCTTCTGGTATGAACTCTTGATTGCAAATGGTCCAATTTTTTTTTTTGGAAGAGGAATTGCACTTGAGTTTAATTTTTGAAACTAGTAATTAAAATTAGGTTTACCACTTACGCGTATTGGAAGATCTTACCAATCATCTTCAAAGTTAATTTTTACCTTTATAAGTCCATGATGATACAAAATTGCCCTTATATTTGTTACGAGATCTGGGATCACCCGGACGTATTAAAGAAAATATCATGTTGTCATTAAAATTGGTAAAGAAGTCATATTTAAGTGATAAGACTTCGTACGCATTTTTTCTTGCAACTTTAGTAAGTTTAACGTATTCGGATGGCAAATAAATCTCATTATTTTTTAGCTTACGTTCGATGCTGTGTACCGAGTCACATTCCATCTGAGTGTGGCCCTTTATCAAATATTTTTGTATAATCTCAATATTAAATTTTTTAGAAAAGTGGAGCAACCCGTTGGAAACACTGGCGTTTCTATTTTGATAGGTGCATCTATCGGAGTAAATAATAAATTGGAAGACTATTTTCAGTGATGCAATGTCTTTCCGAATAATTACAAATACACGACATAAAGGATGATGCAACTAGATCACTGTCAACTTCTGTAAACCAAAAGCAAGTGGCTTGGTGATTTTTTAGCTTAAATAGGGTGAAGTTATAACAACTTAATTTCGTCTTATAATAAGCTGCACTAACATTCAAATCAGGATAGGTTTTTACAGCCTGTAAATCCATGGTGAGCACAATAGCCAAACCCTTTTTGGAAAGCTCTTTATCATTTTGCATTTTGGTCCTAGCTCTTTGTTTGTTTGTATTATGAGATGTATATTCTTCAGAAGTAATTCCATTATATTTAAATTTCGTACAAATGTCACATTGATCTTTTTTTCGTTGATAAAGTGAAGTATTCATTGCCTCAAATTCTTGTCGAAATTTTGTTATTGAAAGAATCTCTGTCGCATCGCGTTCGCATTCAGTTTTATAAAATTGGTATAGCGATTGATAACTTCTAAATTGTGGTTCTAGAAACGATTTTCTTGTGTCTTTGCGACAGTAATGAAAAGGAACTTTGGGAATTTTTTCCAAAAACTTTTTCAAATAGATAGTTTTTTCATCGATTTTAGCTTTGCTGTACATTGTTTTAGAATTGTGCATGGATTATTTACTATTTTTTACGCAATATTGAACACTATGATCTTCCAGTGACAACGTATTCAGGAACATAGAAAGACAAACTTGTAGTTTATGACCTGGTCAATAAATTGAATACTATTGCAATTATAAATATAAACTATGCAACTAAATATTACCTTTATCGTTGGACGGAAGAAAGTAAAACAAACTATTCAATCTTCTGGATTCACCTACGGTCTGCTTTTTTGAAACTTGATAACTTAATACGTGGCTTTAAACAAAAACTTTTCTTTGAGACTAATCAATTTTGGCCCAAAATCTTTCAAAAATTTCTAATCGATGAATTTCAGTAATGTCTCCACACATCCTTTTTTGCACTTCTTACAGTAATTCGAGGTGCAAGATGGGCCAATCATTCTTGCTTTTCTTAGTTTGTCCTGCTTAACATTTTTATTTTTCCTTGTATATTCCAAATATTTTTTACCACTCATTCTGAGGTGTCTATTTTTTATCTGCTTCCATTCAATAGAATTAGCTCTACTACCTCTTTTTCGGTCCATATTTATATACTCAAGCAAATTTTCATCACATTCGGCGGCTTCACATTCAGGGGAAATCAGAAGTGATTGGTTCGTTCGGTTGAATTTCAATTTCAAATTCTTTACAGGATTCTACTATTTCTTCATTGTGGACAACCATGTCGACAGATTGGCGTTCAATCTCACCAGCATTTAGTTTTATAATTTCTTCATGTCGATCTCGAGGAAAGTAAATATTTTCAACTTTATGAATAACAATATTTCCATTTGTTTTAGTAAATGTTGGTGGTTGTTTTTTATTTAAAATCAATTCTACACATTTTTCCCCTCGTGAAAACATTGCCTGTGAAAATATAAAATTGAGTCATGAAAAAAAAACCAATATTAATAATGAAACCAATGATGATAGGAGTTATTTTTTTTTTAAATTTGAAAAAAGCAAACACTGTATAATAACTCCTAATAATTAATTGATTTGTGATAATATGTTTAGTGCTCATATTTTTTGATTTCCGTTCACATTAAATTTAAAAAACTTTATTAATACTTACTTTAAATTTATTAAAACTTTATAATAACTTACCTATAATTTTGAAAAATAAAATAAAAGGAACACTAGTTTTTCTACAGAAAATGTCATACAAATATTGATGATAGGAGATATTTTTGGCACCAAATTAAATATCATTTGATAGGACAAATTAAAATTTAACGATTGTCATGGTTTAAAAAAATTTTTGACGAAAAAAAAATGCTCAATAAATCCGCCAGGAAATTCTGAACAAGATTGCATTTAAATGTGGTTTTTGATATAAGTTGATGTTAGGAGATATTTATGTTTAACCGACGATATAAGATTTTATATAATAAAAAATAATAAATGTGAAATTTTTGTTTTGTTTGTGTTGTAGTGATCCGTGTGTGGTCTTTCCTGATTTGGATGATTTCAATGTACTGATGTTCTGATTGATGATTGATGTATTCTAAATTGATGAGGCTGTTTTATCCTTTTCGTTGGTTGGGTAATTCTGTGTTTGCTTGAAATGGTTGGCGCTTGCCTAGAATTTATATAAAAAACAAAAAAGAAAAATTTTGTTTATTACTAATAAGTCTATGGATCTATGTTAATTCTTAGTTTTAACTGACTTAAAAATAAAGTTAGTATCTTAAAAATAAGTTTTTTTGGTAAAAAATAATATAAAAATAGATTGATTTTATGAGTTGATTCAAAATGTTTTAAATCAACTCGAGGTTTGTAAAGAATGATTTTTAAATTATATTTTAATCTAAATATCATCCCATATTCTGTTCTTTATTAACAGAAAACGGATTAGTTTTCTGTTTATCTCAGAGTTAAGTTCAAGAGTGTTTATATCTACTTGGCTTGTGGGATTATGGGGGCATCTTGGTTTGTACCCTCTTTGATTAATATTATATTGTCTGCATAAATGTGGTGATCTAATGAAGTTATTTGGCTAAGTTTAGTTGATAGGCTATTGATGTATGTGTTGGATAATTGGGTAGATAGAGGAGAGCTTTGAGGTATCCCCTTCTGTATTGTTTTTGATTCAGAGTTAACCCTGTTTACGTTTAGTGTAACTTTTCTATGGTGAGGTAGTTATTTATATAGTTTATTAATTTAGAACCTGCATTCCAATCTGTTAGTTGTTGTATTATAGCTGATTTATTAATTTTATCAAAGGCCTTTTCCAGATCCAGAGATATTAGGTCTATGTATTTCTTTTTGGTTAAATGTTAATTAATTTGAAATTCTATTGTATGTAGGATGGTTGTGGTGCTTCTTAATTTACGAAAACCTTGTATATTGGGGGTTAAGTTTTGTTCAGTAATTCATGATAATCTATTGGAGATTATTCTCTCTAATATCTTCGATATTAGTGAGATAAATCTGTAACCCTCATAAATCTGATGATTTTTACCGAGTTTTTTGATAGGAATGAGTTCTGCCATCTTCCACGTTTGTGGAATTTGACCTGAATTGAAAATATTGTTGTATAGATTTCTTAATCTGAGTCTAAGGTTAAATGAACTATTTTTAATGAGAGAGTAGGTGACCCCATCTAGACCTGGAGTGAATCCTTTTTTGTTTTTGAGAGCAAAATCTATCTCGTATTCTGAGATTTCTGAGTTTAATTTTTCGTTTTTTATTAAATTTTCTAAGTTTGCTGAAGAACTATGGTAATCTGGATTGGAAGTTGTTACTTGGTTTAAGTTGAGATTTATGATATCTGTGTAAATGTTTATGAAATATTCAGCTATTAATTTGGGGTCCTCTGTTAGTATATTGTTAATTTATATTGTTCTTATGTGTTTAGTATTTGATTTTTTGAGTATTCTTTTGGCTTTATGCCATGTTTCCGGGTTTGTATTATTTATGGAGTTAGCAAAATCTTCTGTTTAATAGGTCTTCTTAGTTGAGCGTTAACTTTTTTTAATTACCTGAGTTTATCATCTGTTTTGTATCTTTTGAAAGATCTCCAAATTCTGTCTCTATATCATTGTTTGATTGAGTTGTTTAACCATGCGGGTTTATTTGTGTGAAAGTTGTTTTTTGATTGGGCTATGGACAGGTTAGCTGCTGATCTGATTTACTTTGGTTATTATTGCTGCTTCTTTATTTATGTTTGATGAAGGAGGTATATTTTCTAGAAGTTTGTCCAATTCTAGTTTATATTTTTCCCAGTTGGCTGATTTGTCTAGGTATAAGGATCTTTTTCTTTTTTGTGTGGTATCAGTTGTGTTATTTTGGTTATTAATGGAGATTAGTATTGGGTTATGATCGTAACCATTTGGTTGGGGTTACCAACCATTTCCCAATCTAACTTGTAAGCAATCAGATTGTGAACTATTGTTATATCGGGTGATGTTTTTTTTACCTATATTAGTGATGAATGTGGGAGAGTTATCATTTAAAATTACGAGGTCAGTGTTGTCATCGGTAAAGTTATCCTATCCAGAGTTTGTCGCGTGGTGTGCTGAAACGATCTCCTCTGTTCTCGCTTCTGGTGTTTGGGTCTCCCAATATCATAAAAGGTATTGGGAGTTGATTTTTTAAGATGTCTAGGCTATTTCTGGTTATAGTGGTTTGGTGGTCTATGTATATATTTGATATAGTTATATCTTGATTTAAAACCGGTAATTTTGTATTTAGGTTTAATATGGTGTAGTTAAGGGCTTTGTCCATCAGGAATCCAACTTCTCCTCTCTTCCTGGGTGCACTGGGAGGATACTATTGTAATGTTTGTATTGTGTTTCTTTTTTAGAGATTTTTGCATTTGTTTCCTGAAGAGCTATTATATATGGGTTGAATTTGTGTAAGAGTATTTCTAAAAAAGGTTTATTTGCTTGATACTCTTGGATATTCCATTGTAGTATCGCATTTATTCTGTTTGAACTTAATTGTCTTCTGTTGTTTAACATGTTGGAGATGATTTTTATATTAATTAGATTATTTAAATTGTTTAACCCGTCGTCTGGCGCGCCTCTTTTTAAAACAAAATCGGGCGCGTTGCATCAAATTGATACATTACGTTATTTTTCTTTATTTTAGTTTTTTTTTTTAAAGATGTGTACTTTTTTATTCATTTTTTAAATTTTACTTTGATTTAACATGTCTAATAAAAAAAAAAACCTTAATTTGTGAATAATTCATTATATTTTATTCTATTAATTTTTTTTTTATTATATACATAAAAAGCAACTAAACTAAAAAACAAACATAATATTATTTCAATTCATAAAAAAAAACTCAACGAAACATAAAAAAGATTATATGAGAATAAAATATTAATAAATATAATTATTTAGGTAAAATCTCTACCCATATTAACATGGCAACAATCTTTGCAAAAAACTTGAATATGTTCCAAACAGATTGGTTTTTCACAATTCTTGCAGTTATATTTTGTTAGTTTTCTATTGCTTATACAGATCTGACACCTTTTCCTTTTATTGGAAGCAGAATTTTCATTAGTTTTATCCCTTAGTTCATTCATAGGTCTATATGTATCGAGCCGACCTTGAAGATCCAAGTTCAAATTAGTCATAGTGCTTCTCCGAACTAAATGAAGTAAAATTAATTCATGCGATAATTATCTTAAAAATTGTCTTCTACGAGGAATGTTTTTGTTATTATTACTATAATTATTTGAGCGTTAATTCCAGCCATATTTAGCATAGCAAAAAATAGCACTAACGGCCAACGACGTACATTTCGTGCTACATTAGTAGTTATTATTTGTGCGTTCTGTGTAAAAAGGTCGTAAAGGTTGGTGTATTGGATAAAGCAAAAAAAAAAAAAGGAAATTATATTATAAAAAGCTATATCTCTACTTAAAAAAACATTTTTAAGGTTTGTGCATTGAGTAAAGCGCAAATAGGAAATTATTTTTTTTAATTGAAAATTTTCCCGTTATTAATCAAAGTTTATTTTTTTTTTAAATTTATAATAAACTTTATATAAAGTTTTTAAGGTTGGTGCATTGGATAAAGCGAACATAGGAAATTATTGTTTTTAATTAAAACTTTTTTTGCATAATTAATGAAAGTTCATTTATTTTGTAAAAAATGCGTATAAACCTTATATATATAGTTTTTAAGGTTGATGCATTGGGTAAAGCGAAAGTAGGCAATTATTGTTTTTAATTAAAACTTTTCAGTAATTAATCAACGTTTTTATTTTTTTAAATTAAAATTATCCGTTAAAAACTTTAATTTAAAAATTTAAAATACATATGTTAGAAAAAAAAAATTAAAACGGAAACATTATAAATTATAAAGTAAAAAATGTAAAGTATAAATTCGTCCGTCTATTTGTCGGTCTATAAGCGTTAATATTATATAAAACTATATAAGTTAATATAATATTCTAAGATGGTGAAAAAGTGAATTTGTACCCTTATTTAAAAATTAATGGGATTTTGCGGCATAACCAGAACCGGCATAACATTTAACCTTGCATGAAATGGTGTTGTGAAATATTAAAACTTTTATACTTAAACATTTTTTTTTAAAGAAGTGTTGAATTACAATTACAATATCAATTTAAATTTAAATTATTAGTAATTCATAAAAAAAAAATTTTTTTTTGCAAATATAGCAAAAAAATTTGAATTGAAATTATTTGTAACGTAATAATAATTATGCAATGAAAAAATGATTTCGTAAATGGAATAACAGTATAAAGTATATAATATGTAGTATGAATTCGTCCGTCCATTTGTCGGTCTGTCACCGTTTAAGATGATCAACAAAATAGTTTTCTACATATTTATAAAGCTCATTGTGATCAACCTAAAAATTAAAACAATTACAAAATTTGAACGAGATAATGTATATTTTTGTATTTACCCTACTGCAGATCTAACCATTTAATTTAAATTAGGATGATTTTTTAAATTTATTAAAACATTTCTCATTATTTGCTTTAAATTTTCTTTGGGCATATCTGTGGTAAACAAACTTCTCTAAATCATATGATCTTTTTAATTTTTCAAACAGCCCGTACTGAATTAGGGCAGTCTTTAAAGGTCATGTTTGCTTTTGATTTTGTATTTAAAGGTGGTTCTTCTCATGTTATTTTCCGCTAATTCTTTGGTAGATTTAGTCAATCTCTTCATCTTGTACCCTGGTCTAGGATATATAGGGATTCTTTTATTGTCGGGGTCACCAATATGGTCGCTATAATCTTTTATGTTTTTAAAATAAATTATTATTTATATTTATGTCTAATTTAATCTAATTTTCATATCACGTCGGGGTTACCAATATGGTCGCTATAATCTTTTTGGTTTTTAATTAAATTATTAACTATTAAAAAGTTTTTCTTGACTTGTGTCGTTTATTATCTCGTGACGACTGTACTTACAAAAATTTGTTTTCTTATTTCTAGTTTTAATTTTATTATATTAACTAACAGTTAATTATAAATGATCGCTTATTTCATATATGCATAGGGTGACCATTATATCAAAATATAATGTAAGTAACTAATAATATTAATAATATGAATGATCACAATAAACATATGTCGGGACGCCACAAGATCATCCAGTAAAGGACCTGTGTCGCAATTTTTGTTCCTTTATTTGATTCTCTGCGGGATGGGTTTGGGTTGTTGCCAATAGTCCGTCTTTGGAGGAGATTCATTGCAGGAGATATTGTGGGATTTAATATGTCTAGTGGTTCAGGATCGGTTTGTCTAGTCACAGATGTTTTGGTTTGTTTTTTGTCTGGGGACTTCAATTGTCTGCCCCGTTTTGTGGGGGTGTATGGATTTGAGTTGGATGGTTGCTGGCTAGTTTGCTTCGTTGATGCATCCTTTTTCATGCTGGGGTCGGTTTTTGCTTGTTTCTCTGTTGTGTATCTGTGATAATATTTAAATTATCATTAAAATTTTTGTTTATATATTTTTTACTTATTTTATTAACTTATTTATTAAACGAAATTAAATTACCCGTCGTCTGGCGCGCCTCTTTTTAAAACAAAATCGGGCGCGTTGCATCAAATTGATACATTACGTTATTTTTCTTTATTTTAGTTTTTTTTTTAAAGATGTGTACTTTTTTATTCATTTTTTAAATTTTACTTTGATTTAACATGTCTAATAAAAAAAAAAACCTTAATTTGTGAATAATTCATTATATTTTATTCTATTAATTTTTTTTTTATTATATACATAAAAAGCAACTAAACTAAAAAACAAACATAATATTATTTCAATTCATAAAAAAAAACTCAACGAAACATAAAAAAGATTATATGAGAATAAAATATTAATAAATATAATTATTTAGGTAAAATCTCTACCCATATTAACATGGCAACAATCTTTGCAAAAAACTTGAATATGTTCCAAACAGATTGGTTTTTCACAATTCTTGCAGTTATATTTTGTTAGTTTTCTATTGCTTATACAGATCTGACACCTTTTCCTTTTATTGGAAGCAGAATTTTCATTAGTTTTATCCCTTAGTTCATTCATAGGTCTATATGTATCGAGCCGACCTTGAAGATCCAAGTTCAAATTAGTCATAGTGCTTCTCCGAACTAAATGAAGTAAAATTAATTCATGCGATAATTATCTTAAAAATTGTCTTCTACGAGGAATGTTTTTGTTATTATTACTATAATTATTTGGGCGTTAATTCCAGCCATATTTAGCATAGCAAAAAATAGCACTAACGGCCAACGACGTACATTTCGTGCTACATTAGTAGTTATTATTTGTGCGTTCTGTGTAAAAAGGTCGTAAAGGTTGGTGTATTGGATAAAGCAAAAAAAAAAAAAAAGGAAATTATATTATAAAAAGCTATATCTCTACTTAAAAAAACATTTTTAAGGTTTGTGCATTGAGTAAAGCGCAAATAGGAAATTATTTTTTTTAATTGAAAATTTTCCCGTTATTAATCAAAGTTTATTTTTTTTTTAAATTTATAATAAACTTTATATAAAGTTTTTAAGGTTGGTGCATTGGATAAAGCGAACATAGGAAATTATTGTTTTTAATTAAAACTTTTTTTGCATAATTAATGAAAGTTCATTTATTTTGTAAAAAATGCGTATAAACCTTATATATATAGTTTTTAAGGTTGATGCATTGGGTAAAGCGAAAGTAGGCAATTATTGTTTTTAATTAAAACTTTTCAGTAATTAATCAACGTTTTTATTTTTTTAAATTAAAATTATCCGTTAAAAACTTTAATTTAAAAATTTAAAATACATATGTTAGAAAAAAAAAATTAAAACGGAAACATTATAAATTATAAAGTAAAAAATGTAAAGTATAAATTCGTCCGTCTATTTGTCGGTCTATAAGCGTTAATATTATATAAAACTATATAAGTTAATATAATATTCTAAGATGGTGAAAAAGTGAATTTGTACCCTTATTTAAAAATTAATGGGATTTTGCGGCATAACCAGAACCGGCATAACCAGAACCGGCATAACATTTAACCTTGCATGAAATGGTGTTGTGAAATATTAAAACTTTTATACTTAAACATTTTTTTTTAAAGAAGTGTTGAATTACAATTACAATATCAATTTAAATTTAAATTATTAGTAATTCATAAAAAAAAAAATTTTTTTTTGCAAATAAAGCAAAAAAATTTGAATTGAAATTATTTGTAACGTAATAATAATTATGCAATGAAAAAATGATTTCGTAAATGGAATAACAGTATAAAGTATATAATATGTAGTATGAATTCGTCCGTCCATTTGTCGGTCTGTCACCGTTTAGGATGATCAACAAAATAGTTTTCTACATATTTATAAAGCTCATTGTGATCAACCTAAAAATTAAAACAATTACAAAATTTGAACGAGATAATGTATATTTTTGTATTTACCCTACTGCAGATCTAACCATTTAATTTAAATTAGGATGATTTTTTAAATTTATTAAAACATTTCTCATTATTTGCTTTAAATTTTCTTTGGGCATATCTGTGGTAAACAAACTTCTCTAAATCATATGATCTTTTTAATTTTTCAAACAGCCCGTACTGAATTAGGGCAGTCTTTAAAGGTCATGTTTGCTTTTGATTTTGTATTTAAAGGTGGTTCTTCTCATGTTATTTTCCGCTAATTCTTTGGTAGATTTAGTCAATCTCTTCATCTTGTACCCTGGTCTAGGATATATAGGGATTCTTTTATTGTCGGGGTCATCAATATGGTCGCTATAATCTTTTATGTTTTTAAAATAAATTATTATTTATATTTATGTCTAATTTAATCTAATTTTCATATCACGTCGGGGTCACCAATATGGTCGCTATAATCTTTTTGGTTTTTAATTAAATTATTAACTATTAAAAAGTTTTTCTTGACTTGTGTCGTTTATTATCTCGTGACGACTGTACTTACAAAAATTTGTTTTCTTATTTCTAGTTTTAATTTTATTATATTAACTAACAGTTAATTATAAATGATCGCTTATTTCATATATGCATAGGGTGACCATTATATCAAAATATAATGTAAGTAACTAATAATATTAATAATATGAATGATCACAATAAACATATGTCGGGACGCCACAAGATCATCCAGTAAAGGACCTGTGTCGCAATTTTTGTTCCTTTATTTGATTCTCTGCGGGATGGGTTTGGGTTGTTGCCAATAGTCCGTCTTTGGAGGAGATTCATTGCAGGAGATATTGTGGGATTTAATATGTCTAGTGGTTCAGGATCGGTTTGTCTAGTCACAGATGTTTTGGTTTGTTTTTTGTCTGGGGACTTCAATTGTCTGCCCCGTTTTGTGGGGGTGTATGGATTTGAGTTGGATGGTTGCTGGCTAGTTTGCTTCGTTGATGCATCCTTTTTCATGCTGGGGTCGGTTTTTGCTTGTTTCTCTGTTGTGTATCTGTGATAATATTTAAATTATCATTAAAATTTTTGTTTATATATTTTTTACTTATTTTATTAACTTATTTATTAAACGAAATTAAATTACTCGAGTAAACATGAAACATAATCAAATAAATTAAATTATATAATATGAAGTTAGTTAAATTATATAATATGAACTAATTAACGCTTATAATCTAAATCAATAACAAAAGATTACTGAATCATAACATAATCTCAAAGTAAAAATTAATACTAAATAATACTTAAACTTAACTTAAAAATAATTCAGCCCCTGTGTACTACTTTAATACCGGATGTTCACCAACACTCCATCGTACTCATACCAGATGCTCATCATCAACTCCATGACTCCATCTAAAAACCTAAAATCGAAGATAAAATTAATAATATCTTAAACGCAAGACCATTAACACACAACATATGAATTGTTATATTACAAATTAAAACAAAAGCTATTTAAGGTTTTATTTAAGGTTTTAATTATTTCTTTATTATAACTGTTATACTTTATTTATATTATTATTTTAGTTAGTTATAAGTTTTTTTTCCAATCAGCACTCCTTTCTGATACACAATGAAAATTCTTACTTTTTATTTTAATATCGAAATCATTTCTTTTTTGAACGAATGCATTTGGTGACGTAATTGACCTATAGGTCAATTAATTTTGTAATTTGAACATCACCATATGCATTCGTGATTATTTTGAAGAAATTAAGAAATTTGTTTTTTAAGCATTGAAATTAAATTTTGTCTGCGCGAATTACGTATATAAAATAAAACACAAATTCTTTAGAACTGTTATTTATAGTTTATTTATTTATTATTTAAAACAATATTGTCAACCTTTTGGTTGAAGATGAATCTTAAGACTAATTTCTTAAATTTAAAATTGATTCTTTCCAATGAATCAAATTTTTTTTTCAATAAGAATAATTCTGTCAACTTACGTAAAACTGATGACACCGATGTATTCAGATTTAGACACTTCAATGATCTTATCACTTTTAAATCTAAGTATAATTATTAATAATGAATTTTTAATTTTAACCCTAACACTAACATTAGATTTAATTTTTTTTGAACATTATTTTTTTTTTATATTGAAATTTTTCTTAACTTTTTTTTATACTTCACATTTCTTATTTCTTATCATTTCACGGTCGAACACTTGCGCAAGTAAGACGTGTTTTTCTACTAGTGCGCATATTATTATTGTGTTATAATAATTTAAACCGCGAAATAATTAAAAACTCGCGCTTAAACAAACCGCGAAAGTCACATTGTTTACTTTTTAAAATAATTTAATTTAAAAAAAAAAAAAAAAAAAATAAGCAAAAATATAATGTAAATTAATTTTAGAAAAAAATTACTATATAAAATGATTGTATAGTTATACTCTACCCAAAATGTAAGGAAAATTACTAGGTGTCTTATATTAAGTCAGATGTAAATAAAAATGGGAAAAAAAACATTTCTTAGATTTAATTTACTTCAAACATTTAATTTTTTTTAATTTTTTCTATTTTTTTCTATTTTTTTTTATTCTTTTTTGCTCTTTTCCTTATTTTATTTACATTATGTACTTGCAAATGAATCTATCTACATATGCCAAATAAAAGCAAAGAAACAAATTCATCTCAAATAAAAAATATAAAAAAGCAAAAACAATAAAAATCAGTTGAATTGTTCACATGGCTAGCAAATTCATTTTTATATAGTAGAGTTAGAGTATCTATAATTATCCTTAATGAACTTCTAATATAACAAATAAGTTGTATATACATGTATTTTCACTTTTGTTTATCATTTCAAAAAGGACGCCGTTGTGGCTTCTTTTTATTATTTTATGGTAATGCTTATTATGATTGTTTGATTCTTATTTTTGATGTTATTGTTAACTATTTATTTAATTAAGGACAGTTTTATAATACTTATGATTATTTAATAATTATTATTTAATTTTTTGGTTTTTGTATACTTCTAATATATATCTATGCACTTTTATAATTATTTTATTTTATGCATCAAAAGGACGCCAAAATGGCTTCCATTTCATATTTTTTAATTTTCACTATTGTTTCTTTGATTTTAATGATTGTTGCTGTTAAATATTCAATTTTTTAATTTAAAAGACACTTAAAACTTATATTTAGTTTTTTTAAAAATACTTATATTATTTAGTAATAGTGCCAATAATGTCCATTGATCTCTTACTTCTAAGAATGTTGAATTTATCCAGTAGGTCTTGGATTTGTGAACTTCTAGATGTAAATACGGGTATAGTGGATGGGCTCTTGGGCTGTCTTCCTCTAGGACAGCGTTGATTTCTTTCAAAGTTTTTCGCAAAATCCCCAGATTGATTATGTGAATCAATCTGAAATTTCCTTCCTTGTGCTTCTCCTAGAATTTGACATATCAGGGACCTAAAATAACATTTCATAAGAAAAAAACAAAATCTGTCAGTAAGAAAAATAAGAATTACTGTAATGGTCACTATCATATTCTCGAGTACAACTAGAGCAAAGTAAGAAAAAAATCGTTTTAAGTAAGTTTATCGGGATTTTATGTTAGATTATGTGTCGATTTTCTTTTACTATTTCTTTTTTATAACGAAGGGTTAGTTTTGATCCTCATCTTTTGTTGTGTTTCACATATACCGTTTCCGCAATGGTGTTAAATATAGTGAAGCGAAGAGATTCTTAATCTAAAAAAGTATTATAGCTAGTTTCATTGACGGTATTTTTGTTATGCTTGCGAGTGTATTGGTGATCCCGATTCCTGGTTTCCTGGCTCAGTTATCTTCAATTCTTTGGGTACTGTTACTATAGTTATTAAAATTACCTTCTCTGTCGTTAAAGCTTCTTGTGCGAGAGTGATTGGAGTTGTAAGATGTTCGGAATCGTTGGGATGTGCCTGCTGGTTTTAGTTTGTTGATATTGAGACGTATGTGGATTTCGTGGTTTCCATGTATTGTTCTTGTTAGGGTTTTGTTGGTTGGAGTAATTTCTGTGTTGATTTGGTTGATAAAAATTGTTTCTGGAGTGACTAGGATTAAAATTGCTTTTATGGTGATGTTGGTTTGGTGGTCGAACTGCTTTTTGATTAGAATATTTATGGTTGTCATTCATCTGATTTACTTGGCGATTGGGGTTCGTGTCTTCTAGACTTGAACATATATGTAAGGCCTGTGGTAAATTTTGTGGTGCGTTTACACGTAGAAATTTTGGTTAATCACCTTTCAGTCCCTGTATGAACGAATCAAAAGCTTTATCTCTGACCAATTTCGTCCTGGCAGAAATTGCTTCTTGGGGGTAGGTTTGTGTAATCCAAATTTTGTATTATCAGTGTTAAGTGTTGCTAAACTTATTTATAATAGTCTTGTAAAGTATGGTTGCCTTGTCTCAATTTCGTGAGTTGATTTTCGAGTGTTCCAATGTCCCTTTTATCGGCATAATGAAGGTCTAAGCACTCAACCATTCTTTCCCAATTCAATGGCGTGTTATATGGTGCCAGTATTAGCGAGTGGCTGCAATGTTATATGGTTCCAGTCATATTTGAAAAGTAAGCAGTTTGTAGAATCCATTTCATATCACTTAATTTGTGAGATAATTCATGTTAACGTTGATTAAAAAACAATCTTATTTCATTTCGTAATTCAAAAGATCTTGTCAATACTTTCCCACGAGACAACCATCGAACTTCAGTGTGAAGTAATGAAATTTTGTGTAAACTTCCCATATCTTCACATAACAAGGTAAATATTCTGGAATTCAACGGCCTAGATTTGATCAAATTCACAATTTTGACACAATCGTTAAGAACCGTTTTTAGTTCTTCTGGCATTCTTTTTACAACAAGAACCTGAGGATGAAGACAGCAATCACTGTTTTTAACGTTAGGATTTTTCTGTTTTATGCGCGCAACTACGTCTTTCAAACTACCAAGCATTGCTTTTGCTCCATCGGTGCATACATAACGACATAAATCCATATATCAATTGATACATATATCATGTTGATCCAAATATGCATCAACTATTTTGAAAATTTATTCACCTGTTGTTTTGCTGGGTAGAGCTTTACAAAAAAGCATATCTTCTTCGCAAAACTCTTTCAATTTTCAAAACCTATTGAAATTTTTTGATGTTTTGACTCTTGAGAATTCTAAATTTGCGCGATAGCGTTTTATCAACGGCTATTGAGATTATTGCTTAGTTTTATAAATTTGAATTACTTTCTTTTTGAAATTATGTATTTTTATTTTTTCTCATAAAATTTTTTTTTGGTTGCCTTTTTAGTGTAAAAATTGATAACAGTTTCAAAACATAAAATGCTTTCAGGGAACCCCTAAATTTTTTGGCGGAACCAAAGGGTTATGAGAATTTATTTTATAAAAAAACCGAATTTGCTTTTGAAATATGAGTTTTATTATTTCGGAATTGCTTTTGAAGTTTTATTTGAAATTTTTAAAAGGTAAAAATTTACTTTGATTTTTATTTGGAATTTTTAACAGTAAAAAAAATACTTTGATTGACCGCTAATTGTACAAAAAAGTGTTTGTCGGTGAATTTATGAAGTAAAAGAACATTTTTGTTTATTTGCCATTAATTCGTAATACATTGTTATTATATTTTTTAAAATATATTACACGCATTTCTATTTATTTACTTTTTTGCCTTGAGCCTTGAGCCACATCTTCAATTTCTATGAATTCTATACTTAAAATTCTATAACTAAATTAAACAACATATTTTTCATTTCTAAATTTCACTTGAAGTAAATTTTTCATTGTCAATAATTTAAAAATCAGATTACATTTATACTTAAACTTTGAACAAAACCTTGGGTTGTATGCTAGCAAATAACGTTTGATATAAATAAAATTGGTAGACTAAATATATTATTTTGTACCATTAAATTTTTAAACCTTAAATATATTTTCTTCAGTCTGAATTTGTTGTGCAATTGTGGAATACTCCAACAACAAGAGTATAAAAATGTAATAAAAATTAATTAAAAATAAAACACCGATCCCATAAACATTATAAAATTATTAAAATATTTAAAAACTAAATAATTCACCACAAAACAATATGCGCTAATTATAATTTCATTCACTTTGCTATAGAAAATTTATTAAACTCCGTTTTCTTAGGTTGAATGCTGATCCAAAAAAGAAAGTTTTCCCATATGTTTTTCATTTTCAATCAACATCGTTTTAGTTCTTTTTAGTCCAGTTTAGCACCATTGTTTATAATTCTTTAATTAATTCGTGTTGATTCCAGTAATGATTCATGGGTGGTGTTAGCTTTAACTATATTGTTAATATCTAGTTTTTTACTACAAGTATATTATATTTTATTATATTGTATAATATAATATATACCTCGCTTAATATCTTAATTGACATTTAACACACACGAATAAAACAAATTGACTTGTAAACATTTTATAATTTAATAAAAAACGACGTGCGTAACTTTTAAGTGGCACTGACCACTATATGGAACTTAAAGAGGGTAATCTTTCAATGAGATTATATCATTATTTGGCGATGATATAATTATATAAATAAAATAATTTTTAAAAATTAATTTTTATTTATATATGCTGAAATTTTCATTTAAAAAAAAGAAATTTTCGTATATAAGTTTGAATTTAAAAATTCTATTTTATTAAATCATCCGACGCATACTTTCCTTCACAAAATGACTGTTCAAGATCCAGCGTTTGTTTTATAATTATTTTAATCTTTTATACCTATTTGGTGTTCAATCTAAATGTTGGGCCTAGTCATCGAAGTACCCTAATGTGTCAGACTCGTTCGGGGAATGTATTTGTCTTTTTATGGTCAGTCCGGCTTTTGAGCGTTTAGCCCAGTTAAAGCTGTACTTTTTCTCAATAGTACCTTTAGAGTTTGAGGGCCTGACAAAAGTCCTAGGAGTTCTGTTTAGTGTTTTTCTTCGAGCTTGAGGCCCTATGAAGAAAACACTTCCTTTGGAACTAATCTTTTGAGCTTGAGGCCCTATAAAAGATTTTGTTCCTTTTCAAATCAAAACACAAGATTTCTCTTTTAATATTGATTTAAAAGTGATTTATTTTCTTTATATACAAATTTCTTTTAATTTCTTTTACACAAAATGTATTGAAAATACCAATACATTTTCATAATTCATTAGAATTGCGGCAATGATAAAAAGCATATATAATTATATTGCCATGCCACAATTCTTTACGAATAAAAAAAATTAATATAATTTATCGTATTTAAGCATAAAATATTTTAAAACGTTAATTCATTAATTTCAAGTGCATTGCCTTTAATTTGTACTACACATATTATACAAATTAAAGCAATGGCTCATATTACAGTTTAAAAATAAAAAAAACATAAATATTATTACCGAATGAGTAATAATGTCATTTACTTATGAACTAGAATAAAATTTACAATTTATGCTTGTCAGCATGATATCAATATTTAAATATATGATTTGTCTACTAACAAAATCATATGCATTGTTAATCAACAAAATTTAAAGATTTTATTTTGTTGTGTTTATTTTGGGAAAAGAAATGTATGCATGCATGATTGCAATTTTGTTTCTTTAAAATATGTGTGGTCTTTTACCAAACACGTGTGCAATCGTACATTCATTACAGTCAACTAAAAAGCAAAAAAAAAAAAAAACAAATTTACAATCAAGAGAATACAACTTAACTATAGAAATGTAATTCCAGTGGAATTCCAGCGTCAACAGGGCATGCAAATTCTAAAATAAATTTAATAGTAAATTGTTAATTTATCTATAATTATAATCATTTATAATTTCATTAATTTAATGTTACTTACCTTTATTTTCTTTAATTTTCTTAGCGAATAAATTTATTACATTTGTTTTTGTTCATTCCTTTTCATTTCTTGTTTTGATTAATTGTCAATTTGACATGATCACATTTGTTAAACTAGCAACGTAGAGTTAACTTATAATAAAACCGAGTTTCGCGCAGTTTGTTTGTTGGGTATCTTATGAGTAAAATTATATAGGTCATTAAAAGTCATAATAACATTTCAAGGACAAAAAGACAATGAACTCATAAAAGAAGACCGTTGCATTTAAAATTAGAAAAAGGATTTAAGAAGAAAAATCTGCCACTTCAAAAAGAGATTTCAAACAGTGATGTTGTATATAAAAAAAATTTAATAGTTTAACAAATGTGATTGTTAGATAAGTCTAAACTGATTGTAATTTGAACTGATTCTTAATTTATTATTTAATTTGTTATTTTAATATTTATTTCTGGGAATAAATGTAATATAATTATCTTGTGCGGGGTGATTTTTATTGATGCATGTATAGTAATATTTGATAAACCTATTCAACGATGGATGGGCATGGTTAATTGCCAGTTTTGAAGGCAGCAGGCGCCGATCTCTACTCACGAAGTATTTTATATATGTATCCGAAGGGAGTAATTCCTATATGGTTGCAAGTTTGTATATGCAACCAGTGAAGAATATATATTTGGTTGCAGAATTATATGCCTCCAAATATAATTGATAAATAACAATGCTCTTTCTTTTAGTGCACGATTAAATATGCCTTTCTTGTGGAACTCATTTAAAATGTATATAAAAATACAAAATACATTGGTTCTTATTGAACCTATTCAAATTACATATAACCAAAAGAAATTATAATGTTTCCATATAATTTCTTATTACTAAATTTAAAAAAACATAAATCATTAACCTTAAACTAGGTCAGTAATAACTCTTGAAATTCGTTACAATATATTGAATGTATTGAAAGTTAAATATAACATACTGTGATGAATTTAACAGCATCATAAGCGTAAATATTAAAGAAAAAAACCATAATTGTAATATATCTGTTATATATCGACCACCAGAAAACACATCACAACATCTTAACAAATTTTTTGATAAATTAGGCAATCATCTGAATTCTCTAAAACAGTGGTGCCCAACCTTTTATAGGAATTGGGCCAGATAATATTTATATACATATATATAACTGGGCCGATATTGACAAAAATTTGTAAAACAACATATTCATAATTTAAATTTTTTATTATTACAAAAAATGTACATTTAATGAGAGATTTGCGGTTGTATATCTTTAACAATTTTCTGTAACCGAGGTTGAAAAGATGACACACCAATTCGCAATACGGAATGAAGATGATCGTCATTTATTCTATTTCTGATTTTGGATTTATTTAATTTCATTCGAGAAAATGTCTGCTCACATATGTAAGTTGACCCAAATAATGTGAAAAATTGCATGGCATGATCTCTGATATTTGACAAATCATTAACTGACAAATCTTTATAAAATTCAAGTAATTTTCTCTTACATTCTTGAAACCTGTCTTTCAAGTATGAGGCTGCTTGAATTCCAATGAGTTCTAGCTGTAAGGAAGCATTGTAGTTGCCTGCAACAACAGAAAATGGATTTTCAAATAACTTTATGTCATCTGTTTTTGAACGCATATCAGTGAAACGTCGCGAAAAATTTATTTTACATTGAAATTGTTGGCGAGATATCAAGACAGTATATTTTGTGAAGTTAGCACATTTATTTTATATGTACCTATACCTACATTCAACAATTCACCATTTTTTCATTCATCTCAACCAAAATATAAAAACGAAACTTTTGCAAGAATTGAAAAACAGATAATAAGAGAATAAAAAAGAACAGAAAATAAAATTTTAATTAGATATACATATAACAAATATATATGTGTCTATATACCAGTGTGAATATTATGTACAGCCAATACATATTTATAATTTACACAGCATAATATAATATTTTGGTAAAAGCTTTGGTAATGGTTTGGCATTATATATTATATATCGATACCATAGTTCACACTTATGCTAAGTGATTTTTTTTTTCAAATTGACTTAAGTACAGTTTTGAGTTTTCCCAGTTGTTCTTTTTTTAGTGTAGAAATATTAAAAGGGTAGAATAAAAATTTTGGCTGTTATAATGAGTTCACAAACAGGATAAGTACATGTTTTGTCAAACCTAAAATGCACAGATATGCTAAGTGCGCTTACCCTATCTGGTTTTTATAATAACTGTGACCATTAAATATAATTTTGTTAGACCTTAAATACACAGATATGATAAGTGCACTTAACCTATCTGTGTCTTAACAAAACAGTTACTTGTAAATACAATGATATAACTAGTGTTTACTTCAAAAGAGAAAAATAGGGTCAATGAAAATGAAAGAAAATGACAAACAAAAATGAATAGAAGATAAAGGAATTCAATTTTAGAAGTATTAGTTTCGATATTTTGCTTTGTTTTATTTTGTGCACAATTATGCTAAGTACATTTAGTTAAGTGTAAAACATGCTAAGTGCATACTTACTTTCGAAACTATCTAAATTTTCAACCATCAAAAAAATATAACATTAAAATTTTAACTAAATACGATAGAGTACATAATATGCAAGAAAATAAAAGACGTTTTGTCCATCTACAGCATTGCATTGAGTTTTTGGGTTGCTGTAAACGCTCTCCTGTAAAATTTCATTTTTGCTACTTAGCATATGTGTGCACTATGGTATCGATATGTTTTTTTTTTTTTTAATTCTTGTTTCTTTAATGGTGTGTGTTTGTTTATGTTTTAATATGAAATATTAAGATCGTAATGTCCCATCTCAACTGTAATCTTTGTACGATCAAACTACTTTTGTGTATCTTTATATCAACTACTCTTGTGTATCTTTATTATATTAATCTTTATAACGGTCTTTGGTATAACTACAACGCAAGTAACGTACTGATTTTAAAGTACTTAAGAATATAATTGTAAACTTTGTATCAACAACCAAACCACAGAATTTTTTTTAACAAAGCCAACTTAGATGATTTTTTCAATTTCTTTGAATTTTTTTGTAGAAAAAAAATTAGCAAGAAAAACCAGCACAAAATATTGCATTGCCGAACTCAAAAAATATAATTTAAAATTCTTAGAAAAAATAATAATAAAAAAAAACTTCCATCATGGGTTTTTTAAATTAATATATTTTTTAATGGGAAATTGATTGGTGGGCCGTATTAAAAAACCTACTGGGCCTGATCCATCACTGTAGGTTGGCCATCACTGTGTTACATTATCTTATAGTTAGAGAGCTGCCAGACAATGTAATATATATTAATATTATAATACTTAATTGTATACAACACCTAGTTTTGTTGAAACAAAGTGAGATACCACATTCATCACATTTAACAAATGTATATCCGTCGCATTTAGGTACCTTGCACTGTAGTCTTTTTTCAGCCCAAATTGGCCAATGATCCGTTTTGTCAAGACGAACATCTTTTGGTGGTAGAGGAACACTAAAGTGATGCTTGCGTTTCAGTTCTATATTTTTATTGAGTTCACTTGATGGTCGCCCAGCAGTTCTTTCTGTTTTTCCTAGTTTACACAGAGTTTTAGCTATGTCTAAACGGAAATCATATAAGTTTATTATAGCCGATTTTTCCGTTCCGCGTTGTTCTTTTACACGTTTGTACAGTGACCATGAATTTACGACAGTTAAATCTAATAAGTAATAAAATATACGCATCATTTTTTTGAACATATTTTTATTTTATATCTTCCTATGAAGCTATCAACCAAGTCTACACCTCGCATAAATTTGTTGTACTCCTTGATAATATTTGGACAATCAATATTAATCTTTTTTTTAAAGCTTTTTGTCGAAACGTTCCGATGACAAGGATTCCTCCCAACGAAATTAGAAAGTAAATGAACAATTTTGTTGTCCCGCCAAGCAACAGCTATTACATCCACATTATCCACATTAGCGGTTGTTTCAAACGAAGCTCCACGTTCACACTTTATAATTTCTTTTTCGTTCGGCAATTTGTAGTTTGAAATTCTGTTACGTCTTACAGTGCCCAGACAAAGAATTCCCTTTTTATTTAACTCAACAACTAATGGCAGAGTTGTGTAATAGTTATCGAAAAAAACTAGATAATTTTGGAAATCTGGAATAATTCGAAATAATCTTATTACTACGTTTGCACTAGTTCCTAAATTTTTCTCATATGGTAGTCTATTTTGAATTTTATTTTCATCCGCAGTATATATTTCGAAAGTATAAGTAAATCCTGAAATACCACAAAGAAGATATAATTTAAATCCCCATTTATGTGGTTTCATTGGGAGATATTGTTTTAAGTAACTTTTAGTTTTTGTTGAGCATAACTGTTCATCAACTGATAAGCATTGCTCAAAAGGAATAGTTTCAAATCTTTCTTTAAGAGCATTTATTAATGGACGAATTTTAAATAATTTGTCATGATTTGGATTTTCTTTTGATACATGCAATTCGTTATTATTAAAATGTATCTGCTGACGTATTCTTTCAAAAGTGTTGATTGACATTGTTTCTCGTATTAAATCGTTTTCAGCAATTGGAGACCAGTATCGGCGCAAATTTGGTATTTGAATAACTGACATCAAAATAAGTATGCCAATATATTTATTCAGTTCGGTTTTCGTTAGATTTTTTGGTTTATCAGGCGTTTTCTGACAACTGTACAAATTTGATTGATTAATAATTAAGTTACATATTTCATCGGTAAAAAAGTATTAAAAAAAACTATAAGGAGTCTGCAACTCCATAAATACTTGTGGAAGCTTACTGTTGCCATAAAATTTTGTATCGCTTTCATCTATTGAAAAATCTGTTATTTTCCACAAAACTTTGGAATACCGATTTTTCATTACCAAAGCATTTTTTGCTTCATATTGCTCGCGGTTTATGATTTCGTCATCTCTACCACCAATAACATTCAGAGGTACATTTTCTAAGTTTTCTATATTATCGTTATTCGAGTCCATGTATTCAATATATTCGACAAACACACTGGCCCGTACCAATGGCACTTTACTAAGTCATTAATAAGGACTTAATGTTCTGCTAAAAACAAGTAGTACCAATGACATATTTAAAGTTGATATTTTCGTTAGTTATAATTAAAAATTTAGTTGTAGCAAAAGCTCCAATTAAGTCTCTACTTTTTTAGTAGTGGTAGTTTTTGACAGTTAAAAATTTTTTTTTTTAAATTTGAAAGAATATAAAAATTTCAATATTTGATCGTCATTCATGTTAAACTAATTATAAAATTGAAAAATGCTGTCACTTCAATTAATCTGACATTTTAAAAATCATTTTTTTACCCAAAGATGTGGTAGATAGTTCAAAGTATGCGTCAAACGCAAGGGAGTGACATGGTAGGGAGAGTATTTTAAAAACAAATCATAATATTGCAATTGCAACAACAAATAATATTGGCACTAGGTAGCATACAAACAAATTTATTAAAGATAAAAATTTTTAATAAAAATTTTAGTATAAAAAATAAATAAAAATGTGTTATATGTGTTAATGAGAATAAATAATAATATATTTTCTTCACAAAGCAGTAACAATAGTGTAAATAAACCGACAAAAATAAATTTCCAAAACTCAGCGCAATGTAATAATGAAACAAACCGAATAGCTGTATGATTAAATAATGATATTAATTAATTTTTATTTATATATCCTGAAATTTTCTGTTAAAAAAATGAAATTTTCGTATATAATTTTGAATTTAAAAATTCAATTTCATTAAATGATCCGAATTCAATTTTTATCACAGCAATCTTTTCATTCCGTTGTTACATTTAAAGGAAAAAGGAACAATTAAGAATTAAATTGAATTTTAATAAAAGTGCAATTTGTTAATATCATTCGTATTAACAATTTAAATTTTTAAAAACTCAAAAATAATTTATCCGATTCGAAGGACCAATTTTTACGTCGGTGCGTCCACGTAGATGATTGTGCTTATTTCACCTTTATCAAAAACATTTATCTTTCGATTTTCTTTTTGCTTATATTTCATATATTATAAAATTTTTAATTATACATTCATTTGTCTTGTTTAACAAACTTAGAGCTAATCAAATTTGAACAAATTATAAATTTAAATATTAATTTACATTAATTGATTGATTATCAAATGATTAGTCAGTTTAATTTCTTTAATTTCACACTTATTATGTATTAAATATTAAATGTCTTCATTTAAATTATTATTAAATAGTATTTATAAAAAATAACTGACTAATCATTTGATAATTTCAGTACAGAAAAATATATAAATAAAATAATTTTTAAATAAAATTAATTTTTATTTATATATTCGGAAATTTTCAGTTAAAAAAAATGAAATTTTCGTATATAATTTTGAATTTAAAAATTCAATTTCATTAAATCATCCGACGCATACTTTCCTTGTTGAATCCACGTATCCTCATATTCCTAAAAAGAAACATAATTTATTAGTATATTTAATTTAGTAAATAATTTTTTTGATTTTATATAAAAAGTATAAATATATTAATTATTTTTGTTTATATAACTTACCTAATATGTAAACAAACGTCCATCTGATTTTACTTAATTACGATATAATTATTTTAGGTTTATCTGTTTCTTGCAGTGTGTCATTAATATACTCTATGTATTATGTTAATTGAATATAATTATTTAACCCTTTACTTCATGAATTATGATCCCAATGAAAAAAAAAATCAAAATTACATGAAAAGATATTATTTACCCATAATTAAGTGAATTTAAAAAAAAAAAAAAAAAAAGTTATTTAGTTTAGAAAATAAAATACAAAGCCATATATGGCTTCGTATGCATTTAAGGTAAAGTTTTATAAAAAAAATACAAATGAATTTCAGTTAATATTTTATTGAAAATCAAAATTTTATTCAACTGAATTTAATACAACAACTTATTATTTAGTATTAATTAATTTTTTTATATACATAGATATATGTTTATATTATTGAGTTTTATGAAATTCAGTAAAGCAATTTCTTTTTTCGGTGTAGCAAAGATGTACCTTACACTTTTCACATATTGTGAAAGATCGAAATTTGCAATCATTTTGACATAATTGCCGATTTTTCTTCCACAGTGGCAGGTGACCAATACAGTCGGAACGTACAGAATCCAAAGGAAAGTCTTGGTGTCTAGCGGGTCTTTTTCTTGCTTGAACAGGAGTTTGGGGAGAATTAACTCCTTGACTTGTGGGTGTACCACCTCTTGAAGAAGAAGCTGGACGCCCTTTTCTTCTTGCAACGGAAACCTTACCTGCAAAAATTTAAATTTTTGGGGTTTATGATTTGAAATTGATAAATTTAGTAATAAAATAAGAACTTTTACTTTACCCGCTTTACATAAATGTTCAGCAATTGATAATTTAAAATCATACAGTGGCATATATAACTCACTATTTTCATTTTTTCGACGCCATAAAATCCATGCATTCACGACACATAAATCGATCATATGGTAAAAAAGTCTTTTGTACCATTTTTTTGATCTCAGTTGTATTCTGTAGAATCCAAGCATAGAATCTAGTAAATCTACTCCACCCATATGCTTGTTATAGCGATGCACAGCTTGTGGAGCTAAAATTTCAATATATTTCTTCTGCTTTTTTGAATAACGGCGTTTAGTTATATTAGGTTCACTGCCAACATAAGCTGATAGCATGTTAACCACTTTATTGTCAAACCATGAAACTAAACTTAGTTTGACATCATCAATGGTAACCACTTTTCTTCCATACTTCCACGACCTTTCTTTTTTAATTCCTTTTCTGTTGGCATATCAGCATTAGGTACACGATTCAATCTAACAGTACCTAAAGGTAAAATTCCATTTTTGAATAAGTATACCTGTAGGTCTGGACTATTGTACCAATTATCAAAAAAGACTTTATGGTTTATGTTACGAGGTACCGTAGAAGTTAGTCTTGTTACGACATTAGAACTTACTCCTAAATTTGGAGCATCATTTGGGAAAGTGTTACTTTGTTCTCCAGCAAATACATCAAAATCGTAGCTAAATCCTGAAGCTCCACTAAGAACTTGATTCTTATACCCCCATTTATGAGGCTTAGCAGCATTATATTGTTTTAATTCATGTCGACATTTTGTGGGTATTATTTGCTCGTCTACGGCTAGAAACTCTTCTTTTGGTATTAAAAGTAACCGCTCCCTTATTTTTTCTAAAAGTGGCCTTACTTTAAATAGTTTGTCATATCCTGGTGTATCAAACGCTTTAAAATTAATGTTGTTATTAAAGTGTAAGAACTGTTTCAACGTTTCAAATCTGTTGCACGTCATCGTTTTAAATATTAAATTTTGTCCTGTAGTGGCTCTGTAGTAATGTCTTATTGAAGGAAGCTTAACTAACGACATGTAAATTATCATGCCAATGAATTGTTCCATTTCGTTTTTATTTATTTTTGCGGGCTTGTTTATGTTATCTTGCAACGCTTTTATATTTGATTGTTCAACTATCAAATTAAGTATTTCATCAGTAAAAAAAAACAAAAAAAAAATCGGCAGGTGTATCCAATTCTATGATGTAATTAAGCAGATTAGTATTTCCTTTAAATTCAAATTTATTTTCATCATAAGGTGGTAGATGGCCCTTTTTCCAATTAAGCTTTTTCTTTTGTTTATTAGTTTTTGCTTTCTTTGAGACGGATGGAATAGCTTTTTCAATTTCAACATCACTTTCTGAAGAGCTAGTATCAGTTTCGGGAATTATAGCTGGTGATCTTATGTCATGTACACTTTTCGATACCTCATACTCGATATCGGAGTCGGAAGCAAGTATATCATTGCTCTCATAACCATCACCAGGTATGGATTGCACATATTTTGAATTTCCATAGAACATATAAGAATTCATTTCTAAAATAACCAAAATTCAAATAATAATTATATTCCTTTAACTCATACGAAGCCATATTTGGCTTTAACAAACAAATACACATAAAACCCAAGATATATGGTTAAAATCAAAAATAGTACATTTAATACAAAGAATTATAAGTATATTTAATAAAATATATTTTTAAATTACTTGTACTTACCTATAAACTTATTTAAATTTAATTAAATTTCTTAAAAATTTTGCTTTTTTTTAACACTTGACATGTATTGACAAACACGTGAATACTGACAATTTTGCATGTTCTCCAAACTCAAAAAGAAACAATTTTGTATGCAGACAATAATAAATGAGAAATTGTAACGGTTTTCTAAAAGATTCTCTCATTATAACATATAAAAGATTGATGATTATTTCAAAAAGCCATATATGGCTTCGTATGAAATAAAGGGTTAAAGTAAATTTTTTTTTTATTAATTTTTTTTTTTGATTCTTGACTTTAAAATTTTTTAATTTAAGCTTTTTGATGGTTTCTTTCAATTTTACATTAGTTTTATCTCTTTCATTTAGGATTTTTCTATACTTTTCTAGCGTTTTGAGCCTATTTACACACTCTTCACATGATTCATTTCTGTTATAAAAATGCATGCAGTTGCACGAAAAAGATTTATCAATTAATAGAAGTTCAATTGAATTTTGAACTTCAGTTTCTTTATCATTTATAACTGAAAGTACAGAATTGTTAGAATTTACTTTGCAAAATTTATTACCAATAATATTCAAGCTAATACCTTCAATATGGACTTCTGATGCTTCAGAAACAATTTTTTTCTGTTTATTATTTATATTTAAAACCTCTTTGTCAATTTTAAAATTATAAATATCCATAGAATTTTTATTGGGTTGATTTAAACCCATTTTATATTTATTTGAATTCAAAGAAGGAACAGCTGTTCTCTTTAATGTTACTGTGCTATGATCTTCCGGAAGGAAATGAAGATCGCATACATGATACCTTAGCAAAAAAGAATAAGTGGAGTTAAAGTAAATTTTTAATCCTAAATAATATAATACGCTACCTTTTCTTAGACAAAGTTGTTGTGGATACACTTAATGCTTTAAGCCATGCACTTTTTCTTTCCTGATTATTTGGCAATGAATAAAAACTTCTATCTATGTTCTTATTCAAATTTGAAACACAATTCGTTACTAAACATTTTAAATACTTTTCTTTTACCATTATATAATAATGAAAAATAAAAGTGAAATAGAATTCAAGAATAAAATTACTATCAATAGAAAATATTATAAATTCAAAGCTACAAGAATAATATAAATCAAATAATAAGAAAAAGCGATAGCGACAAGCTGTACTATATACGGACTGTAATCACTGAAAATTGTCAAATTATAGAAAATCAAATAACAATGGAATAGAAAACCGTATTTAAAGTCTTCTTTTAAAAATAAAAATTTGATTCTATTTGTAAATTTATACATATATGTATATGTATGTATGAATATATATTAGAAATCATTACGTGGATGAATGTTCACTATTATTTGAATTGAAATTGTTTTATTTTTGAAAATTATTCAATTAAAACAAGAAAAATATTTTCGTTTCCTAAACATTATAAAATTATATTATAATTTTATAATTTATTATTACAAATAATATACATGCACAATATCAACAATTATAAAAATCCTTGTATTACAATGTATATTGAGAGGAAAATAAAAAAAAAATATTCTTAAAAGACTATTAAATTTAAAAAAAATTCAAATTACCTATACAAATTCAAATAACAAAAAGTTAAAAACAATAATATTCAAGAACAGTATAGAGAAACTAAACACATACAAATTATTTAGAGAATAAAGTCGTATAAAACGCTCAAAAATTTAAAAATTCAAATTGAATATAGAAAATGCACCAACACATTGATTATATCCCAGAAAATATATATAATCAAGAAAACTTGGAAAAATTGAGCTGAACATTTTCTGTTGTATGAAAATGTCAATCTTTATAGTATTATTAATCAATGCTAATATGTAAACAAACGTCCATCTGATTTTACTTAATTACGATATAATTATTTTAGGTTTATCTGTTTCTTGCAGTGTCATTAGTCATTAATATACTCTATGTATTATGTTTAGAAAATTTTCAAGCTTCTTTGTATCTCCTTCAAATTCGGATACTAGTTTGAACGTTGTGGCTATGTCGAATTTAGCCATTATGCTGTTGTCTTCTAAATCTTCTTCTTTTATTTGTGATAAAATTGATGCTGAATATGCTTCTGATGTAGAGCTTACTTTGTTATATGTTTAATATTAATTTTAATTCTTAAATTTTTGCAATAGCATTTCTTGCTACTTCTTTAGCAATAGACTTAGTGAAATATTGCTTTACAAAATAATAGCATAAATTTACTTGAATTACGGCTATTATGATAATTACAGTTAATTCTGAATTTGATAATTTTTCTTCAGATTTATGGTTTAGTGTTGCCGTGCTACCAGCATTATTATTGATTATTATCTCCTCTTCGGGCTGTTTTGATTTAGAGTTACCCATTTTATTATATATTTTTCAAAATAAAAATTTTTTGTTTTTTGATTATATATTTAATTTTAAATTCTTAAATTTAATTATATATTATTTTAGTACATATAGGGTTTCTTTTTTTTTTTTAATTATTATTGGGTAGTTAGGCAGATGCTTTATTCTTACTATCCCACGTTTTTATTATTATTTTTTTTTATATATACTTCTTAGAGTAAATTTCTATCTGTTTTTTTTTGCAAGGTTTATTAACCTTGAACTGGAGTTTGTCGACCGATTGCACGATTGTGATGTCCAATTAACCGAATTGTATACTGCTTGATGTTGTTTGTAGCTGCTGAGTTCTGTGTTTTTTTTTTTTATTTTATTTTGGATAGTTAAGCAGATGCTTTACTTAACTTATCCCACCGCTGCCACCAATTTTGTTATGCAAAAAAATATTAATAATTTGATAACTCAAATTAAAAAAAAAATACTTGGTTGTTTTTGTTTATATATTATTTTATTAATTAATTTTATTATTTTTATTCTTTGTTTAATTGTTTCTATCGGACAACTGCACAACTTTGAGTTTGATTCCAGAATGAATGTTATTATTTCCACGCAGATCGAACCAATTCAATGAATACATTTGGTGACGCTATTGGTTAAATTCTCGTAATTTGATCGTCACCACATGTATTCATTTTTTCTTTTAAATATTAGGCAATATGAATGCAAACATATGCATTCTTATTCTTATTGTTTTGTTTTTTTTTATGAATAAAAGAAATTGTGTATCGTGTGTGGTATTGTGTAATTTGAATGCATACAAAATAATGAATTCGTGTTTTATTTTTGTATTATGTGTTATTGTTTAAATAAAGAAAATTGTGTAATATGTGAGGTTCACATAAATTACGCACTTGACAATATTGAAAATATAATATTTGTTTTTTGAAAGAAAAGTAATAATTAACAATTTCTTAAGAATTAGAATTGTTTGTTATTTATTAATATTGACAGGGTGCTCCATAACAATGCACGTAAACTGTAATTTTGTAATTTTCTAAAAATTTCTGAAATTTCCCAAGTTCGAGAGTATACCACACCCCTCTCCAAGTATAATAACTTCTGCATCATTTATAAGTTTAACAGCCTTCGTAAATTGTAATCTTGTATCCTTTCTTATCTTGACGTAATCACTATCTTTCTGAACGAACGCAATAGCTAACACCAACGCTCGAGGTAAACACATATTATCGTTATTATTACGGTGACGATCTCCTTTCGTATTGCACACTCTTCATTAAATGTATTATATTTTCCATTTCTATGATTTCCCTGCCTTTTTGGTAGGCGAACCGCCGTTACACCAATGCAAAATGAATCTGTATTCAAACCTCCAGAATTACTCTGGAAAATCTTAATGATGATTTGCCATATATCAACAAATCTGATTTCTCCAGCTTTTCTAAAATTCATCCAATTGGGATCCCTCCCTTCAAAACTTTTTCCGCAAAATGTTATTCCAACTTTTGGAGCAACATTCTCTAGAATTTGTTGAACCATATTGTAATATGTTTCGTGTAATATTTTGTTTTCTTGTTTGTACACACACACCTTATATATTTATAAGTCACCTACAGCCCTGGTGTGGTGTAATCTAATGTCAAGTAAGGCGAAAATAATACCAGCAAAATTTTCAATATTAATGGATTTAATGACATTATCCAAATTAATGCCATCTTTAACATTACATAGTTTTGTATTTTTTGTATTTTTTAATTTTCCACTTTCATTTTTATTTTACATTAATTCCACTAACACTCATACATATTATTTTGTATTATTATTAATATTAAGTTTTTTATTACATATTTCTTTCTTTTTCTACTTTAAAATCACTAACACTCAAACATTTAAAATTATAATATTTTTATTTAGTTTTAAGATAAAGCTTTTTTTTTTCTTATTATAGTTTAAAATTTACTGCATTGTTTTTAAATATTTTTATATTATTTCATATTTTCTAATATTGAAATTTTCAATTTTTTGTTTTATGTATATTATTTTTATAAATATCTATTTTTTATAAATTTATCAAAATTTTTATAAGATATTTTATATGAACACATATTATTGCAAAAACTTCATATTTTTTTATACTTTTCTTATCACTTTTTATCACACACAAAAATATTTCCATTAAAAAACCGAATCCGAATCGAAATTTCTTTATTTTTAATTTTTTTTATATATTATTTTAAAATTTATATCTAAATTAATTTATAAATTAAAATACTTAATTTATTTCAAATTTAAACAAACATTATTTACATATTTATTTTCACATGTTGTGATCTACGATTACGATAATACTGAACGCATCAATCAATTCCTATTGCTAATAAGCGAGATAGCTATCTTCAACATCTATTTGATTCCTGTTTACAATTAGTGCAAGTGAAATTATCATTGATGACGTCATCAATGCAAATCATTACACAGGGTCTCTAAGGTGCAATTCAATTGTATATAAAAATAACTTGAACATCTTGTATTTAAATATTCAGAGTATAAGAAAAAAGTTAGATAGCTTAGAATTACTTGTTAAATCTTTTACATATTTTGGTTTTGAACGAGATTTGGTTGAACGAAAATGGAAATCAGTTTTTTAATTTACCTGGTTACTCAAGCTATTTTTCAAATCGTGAAGCATCCTATTATAATTTTTTTGGTTTTATACTGTTATTATTTGTACCTAATTTATTTACAGTCCCAATTAGTCAGTTTTGGGCATATAGCCCAGTTAAAGCTGTACTTTACCTCAATAGGACTTTTAGATCTTGAGGCCCTGACAAAAGTCCTAGGAATTCTGTTAAGTGTTTTTCTTCAAGCTTGAGGCCCTATGAGGAAAACACTTCCTTTGGATTTAATCTTTTGAGCTTGAGGCCATATAAAAGATTTTGTTCCTTTTCAAATCAAAACACAAGACTTCTCTTTGAATATTGATTTGAAAGTGATTTATTTTACAAATTTTCTTTCTTTATATACAATTTTCTTTTTAATTTCTTTTACATAAAATTTTAATGAAAATTCCAATACATTTTCACATTTCATTAGAATTGCGGCATCGACAAAAAGCATATATAATTATATTGCCATGGCACAATTCTTTACAAATAAAAAAAATGAATATAATTTATCGCATTTAAGCATAAATTATTTTAAAACGTTAATTCATTAATTTCAAGTGCATTGTCTTTAATTTGTATTACAGATATTATACAAATTAAAGCAATGGCTCATATTACAGTTTAAAAATAAAAATATAAATATTATTACCGAATGAGTAATAATGTCATTTACTTATGAACTAGAATAAAATTTACAATTTATGCTTGTCAGCATGATATCAATATTTAAATATATGATTTGTTTACTAACAAAATCATATGCATTGTTAATCAACAAAATTTAAAGATTTTATTTTGTTGTGTTTATTTTGGGAAAAGAAATGTATGCATGCATGATTGCAATTTTGTTTCTTTAAAATAATTCTGGTCTTTTACCAAACACATGTGCAATCCTACATTCATTACACTATGGTGGTATGAACATTGTGATAAGACTTTAACAATCAATAAAGGGGTTCCACAGGAGTCAATATTGGGCCCTGATTTATTCAAATTATACATAAATGATCTTGCATATCTTAATCTCAAAGGAAGTCTTCAACTTTATGCAGACGACGCAGTTTTGAAATATTCTACAAGTACTGAAACTGAACTCTTAGATGGGATAAGAGAGGATCTAGTCACAATTGAAGAATGGTTGGTGAAGAATAGATTATCTCTGAATATTAAGAAAACAAAGATTCTCCTATTTGAGAACAAGAATTTCGTTTCCTCAAATTTTACACACGGCCATAAAACTATATAAATAGTGAAATCTTTTAATTACTTAGGCCTCTTAATAGATAGTAAGTTAAGATGGAATATGCATGTTAAACTAATTTCAAAAAAGATTTATTTATATTTTTATTTTAAGGTGATTGAAAAACTTTTTTAAAACAAAAACTCTGTATGCAATATATGCTTCTTTCATACATCTGAATCCAATTTGGAGCAGGTGCTCTCAAATCCATTTAAAAACGTTGGATATCCAACATAAAAAAGCCATAAAAATAATTAATGGATTTACAAATCGCCATTCAACCAATTTGTTGTACTCCTCTAAATTCTAAGTTTTGATAATATTTGTAGAAAAGAATTGTACATGATAGCATGATAGCCTTTAAAATAGTAAACAATAAAATCAAACATAATTGTGCCTATTACAGGTATCCCTTTTCACTTTTGTCGTATCCGAATAATTTCAAGTGACAATCCTAATTACTATTACAACTGTCACACGCCGAATTAAAAATGCGATTCAATTGTCATTTGCAATTTATATGTGACAGGATTCCGTTTGTCTGTTATTTTGTAATTTTTTGTGTCTATATAAATTTAAATAATGGATTCTGAAAAGAAAGGCTATGTAAATATTTACAAATTTATTGAAATAATTTATATAAATTATATATATATATATATTTTAAATATATATTTGAATTTATATTATATAATATTATTGTCTTGCTTTAAATAGAAAGTTAAGGATTTATGAAATAAAAACAAATTTTAATTTATTTTGAATTTTTAAATTTTCCCTTCAAATCCTCAAACAAAGCAATGAAAGCGTCTTTATTCAATCGGAAATATTTAACGAATCTAAAAACAAATCATTTTGTTATATTTCACATATTTGTACATTAATTATTTTACAAATTGTTTTACTTACTTTTCATTATCAATTTCCAACGGATTTCTAAGAACCTTTCTCTTTATACTTAAATTCTCTGTTTCTTCTTCTGAATCACTATCACTAAAATATTGATCCACACTTGTAAATAAAAACATTTTTTATTTTTTAAATATTAAAAACTTTCAAAAATTTATAAAGAATAAAGATATATATCGAAGAATTGATATACACAGCCACAATACACGTAACAAAATAAACTTCTATCTTACTCTATTTAAAACTAATAACCAAAACAATAATTGTTTATATATTTGCTTGAATGCCTTTAATAATCTACTGGAGAAACTAAAAATTATTGATTGTATTTCGGATTTAAAAAGCAAATAAAGGAATACTTATTGTCGCATTAAAAGCTGTATATTCTGAAAAAAGAATAATAATTAATGTGTATATGAGTATATTTAAATATGTAAGTCAAATGAAACAAAAAAAAAAAACAAAAAAAAAAAAAATAATTATTTTATTATTATTTACATTATCACACTAAAAGGTTCTTATTATTGGAAAGATAATAAAAATATAAAAATATTTATATAAATATTTATATTAATATTTAAACTTAAGTCAAATAAAACAAAAACAAAAAAGGTAATCATAAAACCATGTGAATATTAAATTTTCTCTATATGACGAGACAGCTTTTTGCTAGGTCTTTAATTTTAAATCTATTAATAATTATTACATTAGAAATTTGTTAAAATCTTTTTTATTTAAAACATGTTATATAAAACATGTTCTTAGTTAGTTTTTAAGTAATAGTTGAAAAATAAAGAAAAAAAAAAAGGCAAGAGTTTCCGCTTTTATAGGCCGTTAGGCCGCTCTTAGAAAAGTTGCTAGTTATTTAACAAGGCCTGGCCATAGAGGCCTAGCTGTACAATAACTATGACGAAAATTAATTAAAACAAAATATTTGTTTTAGGTTGTGGTCATCCTTGATGACCAAAATTAACTCTGACTTTATTCAAATTTTCAATCTTATACTAAATTTTTACATTGATTCTTATGGACGCCATTTAAACTCTATACAAAAAAAACGTCCATATAATATTTAATATTACTTCTTATGGAATACATTTAAACTCTATATATAAAAAATATAAAATCACTTTACATAAATGTATTCCTAATATTACAATTATTAATTTTAAGAAATATTTGAAATTCCTAAAATTACGTATCATAAATTATTATTGCTTTCTTTTTTTAAGGTCAATGATATTCACATGTATAACAAACCTAAAACAAATGATTCATTAAAAAAAGTTAAAATATTGCAACAACAAAAATGTACTGGCACGAGATAGTAATTTGATGCTCAGTACTTAAAAGTAAAAAGTGATATTTCCATTCATAATATTTTTGTTCTATAATTTATTAGTTCAAAAATAAAAACAAAAGTTGCAATGTGATAATTTGTTTGTTTTGTTCTGCGGTAGGTTTGTTGTATGCATGAGTATTACAATATCATTGAAACCATTTTTAACCCCTGTGACTTTTTCCTCACCTTCAGGCAGTGGTTTTAGCTTGAATTCTATTTTACGACCGCGTATGTTGAAACGCTTGATCATTTCAGACCTATCTCGAATGATTTCGGTGTAATCTATGCACGCGGAAAATTTATCCATTTTATTAAAATTTAAAAACTTTCTATATTTTCAACCTATGTCAAATCGCTGTGGGGTAAAAATTGGTACATTGCCCAACCGTACTGATTATTAATATCTTTATACATAAGTAAATGTTATTAAAAGTAATGATACAAAACTAAAATTATATTAGAGAGTAGAGAGAGAGAGAGTCATTTTTTTTGCCCGCTGTTTTTAAAAATTGTATTCTGATGATTAATTGAACTTTAATATTGATATTGTGTTGTAACTTTATTTTTTTTTCCTGTTACTCCTCGTGGGAGCATAGGGCATCAACTTGCCTCCTCCATTGTTCTCTGTTGTACGCAATGATCTTTATTTATTCCCAAGTTCGTCCATATCTTGTTATCTCAGAAGTCGCAGTTCGACGCCAGGTGTTGTTGGGTCTTCCTCGCCTTCTGCTCCCTTTGAAGTTCCACTCTAGGGCCATTCTAGTTATATTATTTGATGGTTGAACAATATTGTTTTGATTTATAAACTTTTTAATTGTGAAAAGTGAATATTTTTAGTAATAAATTGATAAAATATTCTTACCTAGTTTTTCATAAACAGTTTCAGTATTTACATATAAACAGTTTTCATATTGTTTTTTGTTCTTGTTTTTACTCTTTTAGTTTTGAAGTAGTTTTGCATATGTCATTACATGAATATATGGTGTAAATTATTCGAAACAATTAAAAACAAAAAAAAAAAGAAATAAAATAAAAATGAAAAAATAAGTTTTAAATAAAAATTATTTTAAAAATTATTTTATATACTAAGCAATATTATTATAAACATTGAACAGTTTAAATTGTATCCTTAAATTTGATATTTTTGTTTTATTCATTCACTCTTAATGTAGATGCATATATATATGTATTAGCTTTGTAACCCCCACTTAAATGACGAAAGCAAAATAAATTCTAGCAATTCTTTCCTTCATTAGAGATTTCATTTCAAGCTTAAGAAAAATACGTATTTGCTTACTAATTTATCATACCTTTATTTTTGTATTATAACGCTTTTCATTACCATATAAACAGAATATTTGTAGTAAGGTGCAAAGTTTTCTATTCCCTAAGGGTCATTTACTCGATAATTTTAGCGACATTATTTTTGCCAACATTGAAAATTTATCGTATAATTCAGAATCAAGTTAATCCTGTTAACATTCAATAACATTCGCTGCGTAAGTTTAGTTAATATTTTATAATGAGCCACAACTTTGAACGAAAACAATTTTAAAAACAAAAATAAATAAAATTGTAAATATAAAAAAACAATAATATTGTAGGTACACATAATATTTATTTTGATGAATAAAATAAAAACTCGTGTTGGAGAAAAAATTAAATTAAAAAAATTACTGCAAATAAATAGGTATTTACAAAACTATTCATAGCTTGTGAACCATTGATCGGTTATTTAAAATTTCATTTTATTTCAAAAAATTCATTATCGAAGTGGTCATGTTAAAATTCATACATAATTACTATTTATAACATACATTAAAAAGAAGAACAACAATTGAGGCGTTCAGAAGCAAAGTGGTCTAAGCCCAAAAATGACTTTGCGAGAAAAATTGATTTGAAAATTTTGAAGAAATTTAACGCGACCTGCTGAACCCCGTTTCTTATATAAAATGTTCATATTTTGCAGAAATGTGTAGGGCGATATTCTTTATCACTTAGCTATCAAAAATTTAGATTCCGATGGATTTTTACAAAAAAATTGTGGGGTAGACCACTGTTCTAATAAGGAGAATACAAGATTTTGAAAATAAAATGTTGGATAGACTCACAAGTTCAGCTCGCATAATTCTTTATTCATTTTTTTAAAGAAATAAACAAAAACAAAATAACATAACGAAATAAAATATTAATAAAAATAAACTATTTAACAAAAAATTTAATTCATAAAATTGAAAAAACTATTTTTTTTTTGTTTTTTAATATTATTAAAGGTTTGAGATCCATCAGTTAATGTTTTATAATCTGAAAAAAAAAGAAAAATAAATTATAATAATATAAAATAATTAATAATTTAATTCTTTACCTTTTAAAAATCATCTTCTTCAGATAGTCCGAAAATACCCACATCTTGAATTTCCTCTGATGATTTCAAGTTTCTATAAAATTGGTGGGGAACTGGCGGTATGAATGATAACAAGTCGTTGAGATCTTTGAATTTTAGTTTGTCAATAGCCCGACCAGAAGGAAAAAGTTTATTTAATGGTTCCACCAAAGGTTTGCTGTTTCTTTTGGCCAAGTTTACTTCGTAAAAGTAAGTGTCTTGGTTGTTTGAATATTTGTAACGCATTATGTGTGGTTTTTGTTTTAGAACTTGAATCCATTGAATTTTTAGCCATTGAACTTTATTTTTATCAGTATTGATTTTGCGGTTGGTTATTCTTTGTTCAAATTGTTTAGATGAAACAAAATCTTCACTTTTCATTTCAACAATAATGAACAGATTTTTTTTTTTTGCTTGTTGAATTACCAATAACCAGTCGTCAGGTACAAAAATATTGGAATGAAACTTTTTCCGCTTTTCTATTAACCCAAAATCTTCATCACACGGTAAATAAGAATGACCAGAGACTAAAAATTTATGGTCAATCTTATTCACAGTAAAATTTGAGGACGTAACAATGTAATTGCAAAAGCTGTACATTTTTATATTGCGGTTTTGCCCTCCACACTGATCACTGTACATTATAAGTGAACTAGTTTTAACAAAGTTCTTAATATAATGCATAAGGCACGATCCAATTTCCTGTGCTCCCCTTGATGCTATACTTTCATTCCAGACATACATGAAAGCTTCATTGGAATATAGGTTATGAACGCCAAGGCAGTAAGTCCACAATTGCCGTTTGTAATAGCAAAGACCTGTGGAAAGTACTGGCGTGGGAAGAGTCTTCATCAAATCGAATGCAATGACAGTTACATCGTTGTTAACATTTCTGCCTTCTTCAGCGTCTCTTTTCATCTCATTCCTCGCTACTTCAGCTTTTTTATGATGCAACAATCTTTCGAGTTCAATTTTCTGTCGAACTTCAGAATCTATTGCATGCTTAATTGTTACTTCAAATGCATCACATTTTCGGCAGCTGTCAGTCACTGGTGGATGGAAATGTAGATTGAATTTCTCGTTAAAAATTTGTCTGAAAATAAATCTCGATAAAGGAACGAAATCTGGAATACTCGTTTTCAGCTCAGTCTTATATAAATCGTATATGATTGAGATATTTAAATCGGGAGAAAGATATTTTCTGTCTCCTGCCTTCTCTCTTCCATAATGCGATGAATATGTTGGAAATTTTTGAATAAAATGTTCAGCTTCTTCAAGTTTTTCATTGGAAGTCTTATTAGCAGGCGTAGATTTTCCTCTTTGGTCTTTATGAGGAGGACTACCTTTTTCTATTCCTTTAACAGCTCTTGAAAGCCTCCCATTTGAAATATCTAAAGTCGTTAAAAAGAACTCTTTGCACACTTGTACTTCCACTCCAAATTGATTTTTAAAATGGTAAGAACGACTATTTTTTCTCCTGCTGTTTGGAGTTTTGGTGTAAACTCGGGAACATGGTTTTACTTGTACCTGTTGACAAATGTATGATGTCTGAAGGTCAAAATTTCCCAGTTCATAATATTTTTTGAAAATTTTTTTCCGCTGCTGCAATGATAAAAGTGTATGACACTTCTTTGTGCACTTACAATTAAAGTTATTAAACTTTTTAGCAGAAATCATTTTTCCTTTTTTTGTAATATAAGATTTTCCCGTGTTCCTTGCTAGTTTACGAACATTTCGTATCCATTTTTCTGGTTTTCTTATCCTTTTACGGGAAGTCGATGCATTAGTTTCTGCATCTTCAGAAATTGATATTGTGTCAGATTCCGATGGAGCATAAGACGAACATAGAGGTGAAAATGGCTCTGTCGTTGAACAAATCTCAGATACTGAAATTGATAATTAGTCAAAAAATAATAATAGTAAAAAAAACCGTAATAATATTAACACTTACCTTCTGAATCAGTCATAATTATTATTGTGTATTAAAATAGTGTTAAATTAAAATAATTATAGTTCTTTCACTACGATATTCACTCTTCAATTGTTTTATTCACACTGATGAAATCGGAATTAATATTATAATATTTTTAAAAACAGAATACCGTTAGATTTCCGAATGAAACAAAAAGAATCATGAAAATAGCGAACAAGTCAAATCATAGCATAAAAACAAGTCAACATATGTATGACGTAATTATTATGAAATTAATTGAAATAAAAAATAAGGGCAAAATGGTCTAATCAACAATTTGTTTGTTAGACCATTTTTGCTTTTAAGAATTTGATTTTATGGCCAATGTAAAAATAAAACTTTTCTTTGTATTCTTGTTATTATCAAGAATAATGCTAGGATCGAAATTGTATGCTTTAAACCACTTTTCTGCTCAACGTTTTAAAGTATAATCTCAAAATCGAAAATTTGTGGATTAGACCACTTTGCCTCTGAACGCCTCAATTAATATGGTTTGACCGATCCTACTGTATTAAAAAGAATTCATCACTCTCTACAACATACATTTCTACACACCTGAAGAAAACAAATATACCTAAAAATTATAGATTTACAAAGATAGAAATAAAAAATAATAGTACAAAATTTCATTTAATTTCTTTAAAAATGTATGGGTTGTTGTTGTTTTTATGTGTAAATCAGCAGAACCAAAACCTAACCCCATAATACATACAAAATATTATATACGATACACCGCATATGTGTCTATTACATGATATGCATTTAATACCATCATTGGCCGAAGACGTAACAAAAGTACAAATGAAGCATAATTTGGCAACAACTTTTAAATTTTTTTATATAAAATTGACAAATTATTTGCTCTTTAGTTGATGATGAAATATCGTCAGTCATGGTTGGTGTTGGTTTGTAATAATTCTTAAGTTGTTCTTTTGTTTTCAATTTCCGTTTATTCTTTGCTGTGCAGTCTTAGTTTTCTTTTTGTTCTTTTTTCATTAATCTTAGCTGCTTTCCGATTTCCCTTTTTTTTTCTATCTCCGCTTTACTTTTTGCCTTTATTTGAACTTGTTTCTGGTATTCTAAAGATGATATAACAAAGGTGAACAATGAAGAATTTCTCGTACTTGAGAAATTGTATCCACAATGTTTCTTCTTTATTTTGATCTGTTGGTGAGCAATATTGAAATTGATTTAATTAAAATGAACAGGGTAGCCTAGGAAACACTAGTCCAATGTTCAATTTCATTAATCTTTAACAATAATGATAAAAATAAAACAACCGTAATGTTCGTTGTTCTGGAAAGATCTATTTTTATTACAAAATATCAAATCCTTTTATACAAAAATAAATCTAAAAACCCTACTCCTAATTTTAATATTCTTAATTTACAAAACTTATTAAAAATAGAAAGCAAACAATATTTCCGATTTACAACATAATTTATGCTTGAAATCTTAATACAATTCAAATCATATCTTTAAGCACAAACAATTTATCAGTATCTGTTTTTAGGTATACAACAAATTATCAATATTAAAGAAAACAAATATTGCTGTAATAAAATAAAAATACAAAATAAAACTTTAAACTATTTCTTGAGAAAGATCAACATTAAAAGCAAATAACCAAATCGAAATAATGTTATCGCTTGCAAATATGTCATAAAAATTAAAATAATAATTGTACCTAACAATAATCTTAAACACATTTTGTCCTAAATAAATATTTCTAAATTATTCTAATTAAGACTAAACAAAAGGATTTTCTTTCAAATTTCCCTTTGCCTAGGCGTTGAGGAGAAACTGGCCAATTTAATATTTTGTTCAGGTCCATTGATATGTGGGATTCATTTAACGCATTAGGTACCGACGAACATTCAGAAGTTAATTGAACAAGGTCAGAACTCTGCGCAGGGTTCTCCGAAAGATTCTGAGCTTTTTCAGTCAAATTCGGAGAATTCAACTTTACTTCTACTTCAACAGGAAGTGTATAAACGGCACAATTTTTTTAACATTCTTCTAACTCTTCTAATGTAATAAATTCCATATTTTCAATATCAAAAGTTTTATTTATTTCAGTATCAAAAGTTTCATCTAGTTCTTCAATTATGTTAACTGCTTTTTTATCGAACTTAGACCATATTTCAAACAAAATGGTGGTTTCAAGTGAGTAATTAGCTTGGACAGATTCGAATTAGCTTGGAAAACAAACAGGAGCAAAAGTTTTCTTATTGAACATTTGTAGAGGATTGCGGATTCTCCATTTGATTAATTTTTTTTCCCAAGCGGTTTTGAGTGGCTTGAACGCAGCTACGTCAGCTGGCTGTAATATACACGTGGCATTTGGATACAATGCAATAAGTATGATCTTAAGTTTCGAACAAGCTTAATTAATTGTAAAGTTAATTGAGTACAATGTCCATCCACGAACAAAATCACCGGAAAATCAGATTTGATATTTTGAAGATATTTGTAAAATATTTTGGTCACATATTCATAAAATACCTCTGACTTTATCCAGCCATTGTCACTTTTTCCAATACTCCAGTCAGAAGGAACGGACTTCACAACATTCTCAGGAACTCGCACAATATTTCCTGCAGCCGAAAAGGTGAACATAACTGTGACATGAGTTTTGGCTGCTGCATTATTCATTTCGTAGACATTTTTCTGTCCTTTTTTTAGCTAAGACCTTCTTAGTTTTAGGAGAAAAAAAAATTGGTTTCATAACCATTATATATCCTATTTGGTTGTTGAATAATGCTTAACAAATTTTCTTCTTCAAAATATATGTTTATTTTTGAAAACCATGATCTAATGTCATTTTCTGATATTTTCGAAATATATAAGTTCCACTAAGCGAGCTATTTGTCTTTTGCTACTGACTGACTACCTTTAACCTAATAATTTTTAAAAACATTTTTTTAAAATTACACTTTTACCACTTACAAAATTTCAAACAGATAAAAATATGAAAAGTATCAGAAATAATGACAAATTTTAATATTCACAGTACCAATTTATCAGTGACATTTATAAAATTCACAATCGATCAGAAAAACTGATAGTTCTGACAACCACGATAGTACGTATCAGAATTTCTGAAACTCGTCATAAATACTGATAAATAGTACTGATAACTGACAACTACGATTGGTCTGATTAAATTTTGGGGCTTATAATTGAAAACGAAAACGTTCAATCGTTTTCCGAATATCACTGACGTTTGTCATTTGGTATGACAGAAAACGAAAACGGAAAACGTTAATTTCGAAAATAATTTTTCATATGATTGAAAACGATCAGAAAACGTTTGTAGTGCAATAATCAAACGTTCAGTTGTGTTGAACGTTTATATGGAAAAAGTTTATAAACATAAACAAAATGCAAGTAGTTTTTTTTATATAACTAATTTAGGTGTTTATATTTGTATTTTTGAAAATAAAAAATCAGAATATAAACTTAGAAATTATTTTATTTATATTTATTTGTAAAATAAAACATTTAATTTGTAAATATAAATAAATACATATTAAATACAAAAAAAAGTGAAATTTTAACCTGTAATGCATTTAAAAAAAAATCTTTTCTATATAAAAGAAAAATTGTTTGTTTCTTTTTTTTTAGTTTTTAAATTTTTTTTTCTTTATTTTTCTATATTTAACTATTTTTTTCAATTTATAATTTATGACACTACACTCTACTCTACACTATTCTTTTTTGTTTTGTTGTTTTATTAAAATTTATGTAATTGTTTATTAATTTTAATTTTAGTTAATTGTTTATTAAATTTTAATTCAATTTTTAATTATAATTTTGTTTTATAAACTGTTTGTATAAACTGCGAAGGAGTATAAATAAAAAAATAAATCAAAATAAACAGAAACACAACCACAAAAAGTTGAAACATATGTTTTTGACAACTGTCAGTTAAGTTTCGAAAATTTGCGAAAATGTTTTTATTCAAACGTCTTCAATCATATCAAAATGTGAAGAAGGTGATAGTGATGATCGTTTCGTTTCGTTTTCCGTTTCGTTTTCAATCATAAGCCCCTTTATTTTAAATTTAATCTATGGTTAGAACTTTTTTCTGGTGCTTATAATTTTTATATCATTTTGAATTTTTTGTACTCTTTATTTATTTTTTTTTTTTTTCTTATATGTATTTATAAAATTATTATTGTTTTATTTATTAATTTATTTTACATTATTTTATTTTCTTAATATTTAAAATGTTTTTTATTTGCTGAATACATGTTTTCCATGTCTCAGCCAGTTACCTACTCATTTTTTCGGTTATAGATATTCGGATTGAGTAGACGTATTGAATTTTACTCCTGATTTGTTATTGGTTTGTTATAGCAATTTTGGAATGTGAGTGGTTGGATTACACTGTTAAATTAATAAAAACGATAAATACTTTTTCTGTATAAACATTTGTTTTTTAATTAATATATAAACTTTTTCAAATTATTGTTAAATAAACTTTTTGAACTTCTTTTATAATATACAAATGGAAACAAAAACAGTTTAAATTATCAGTTATATATTTTTTGCTTTGTGTACAGTATTCAATATGTGCATGTATAAATACAGAAATTTTTGAATTTTAAAATAGTTGGATAGAACTGTGAAATTAAAAATACTTTTTATTTATACACATTTATTTTTAAAATTTCTAAAATTAATATACATATAAATCTTTTTCAAATTTTATTTTATATTAAATAAACTTAATAAAATTATACTTATTATTAAAAAACTGCAAGTAATGATGAATTTAATATAAGCACACCAAACAGCATTCACGAACTAATTTTATAAATAAACAATAATGACAAGTGAATAAATGAATAACAAGTGTCAAAATTGAATCCATAGTTTTTCAAACTTTTTTTTATGGTTATCAAATTACATATAATTTCTAACAATAGTGCTCGCACAGTATTAAATTTTATATTTTTGCTACATTACAAAAAAATAAAAATTTTTTAAAATATTACTTTAAAAAAAAATACATAAAAAAAAAAAAATTTATTTTATACTATACTGCTAAATGATGTCGGAATGTTATAGTTGCAGAAATATTATCAGAGGAGAATCAGGTCTTAGATGTGCGGGAGTTTGTGGCAAAATATATCACTCTGCACTCAAATGTTCTGCAGTTGACCAGTCTAGGTGCGACTTATTGGTCACATCTAATAGGATCAAATTTATTCGTGAAGATTGTATTTTATATATACATAATGTTGATTTGGTATTAGTAAATATACAAGATACTGTAAGTAAAAACAAATCGAATCTTGAAGAGTATAAGCTAAAGTTTGAGGAATCCATCGAATAAGAATGAAAATGAGTTGAAAAATTTGCTGGAAGCTATTGAAGTAAGATATGTGGAAAGATTAGAGTCAATGAAGACCGAACAGAGATCATGTGAGAAGAGTGTGGAAATGCTTAAAAAACTCAGTGAAGTTGTCGAAAATGTCAAAGGAAAAAATGAAACAGTTATTGGGAAAGCTATTAAAGATTAAAATCAAAATAAAAAAAATATTAATGAACAATATGCGGATATTCAGACCGTGAAGACGTCAAGGCAGCAGCAACATTATTTCAATTTTTATTTTTGCGGCCGTGACCTGTTAAATTTATATTTCGGATTCTATACAAACCGAAATAAAATCTTTATAAATTGCCATACAAATGTTTGTATAGAATAAGAAATACAAATTTGGAGAGAGAAAAAAAAAATAACTTGTCGACCGTTACAACTGTTTGGAATGAATAAAAATAGTTAAGACAACGATCGCAAAAATGTTTCTGGCCATTATGTCTGGATAGCTGTGCCGATAGTAATCTCGATAAACTTTTTATCCAAATGTAATGATAACGAATAACATCTTCATCCCGACTTCGCGAAAATCTTTTGGCTCCTTATGTTCGAAATTAACTATTATACCAGTCCTAATTCGATGTTGGAAAACTGATTCACCATTTTTCCATTTGATTCTAGTATTTGAAATCCTAGTTTTAGTATAACTTCTTTCTGCTTTTATTATTGGTGTTGTTGTTGCTGTTATTGCTTTTTCATCTAAATTCAAATTTACTCTTAATTGCTTCAATTTACATCGATAGCTCTGATTTAAGCATATAACATTACCAATATGTTGTTTCTCACCTGTTGTCTCAGCTTTCTTCAGCATTTTCGATAGCGTTTTAAATATTTTGAGCATATTTTTATATTTGGTTCTACTAGCTCATATCGGCTTTTAGAACTATTAAATGTTGCTTGAGTTTTTTCAATAATTTCTGCTCCTTGTTTATCACTCATTTTAATTTTAATAATTTATTTTAATTATTTAATTTAAATTATTTGTTACAACATTGGTACAATTATTACAACATTGGAAGTTGATAGTGCTTTTTTACTTCCAGGATCAGGAATCCAACCTTGATCTCCTTGGGTGGCTCAAGGGAATCGAAAGTAACTTGAATTAAGTCACTGAGCTACCCAAGTAACACCAAATAACTATTAAGTTAAATATCTCCATTCCAACGTCGTTATAACGTCGTAAATTAAAAAAAAAAAATAACTTTATAGCGAAAAATGTAAAAGTTATAATTTATCCGTCATTACGACTACAATACGACGTTTTATTCTATCAGTTGTCACAAAGTTATTTTATATCTACTTCACAACTTTTTTTACATTTTATAACTATGACGCAACTATTAAAACTTAAAGGTCTCCGAAATAACGTTATACCGACGACTTGCTTATAACGTCGTAATATCTTATATTTTATAACCATTATCCGACTACTCTACTCAACCGACTATAAATTGACCAAATTAGAATGAAAGAGATAGGTAGATTATATTTAAACAATAATGTTGTCCTTTTTTGTCTCACTATAATTAAGTTATAAATTTGTTAAGGTATAATAACTTTATAAATATGAATCTATTATTATAAATTATAAATATTGTAAATATTTTCACGAAAATTGTGCGATATATGACATCTTTTTGCAAACGAACAAAGATTTTTCGTGAAAATAAACATTTTATTGAACTAAAAATTTATGGGTCTTAAAATTTGTTTCAATTTAAAAATTTATTAAAATTACAAAAGCAATTTACTCGCATTAGTATTAAATTTGAGATTAAAAGCTAAACATTTTTTTTTTTATTTTCTTATACAAAACATATTTTGCAATAATAATTTTCGCCATATATAAAATGGTGAAGTTAATAACCAAAAAGTTATGAACAGAAAACTACATTATATAAAAACGTATGTCAAATACAGAGATGTAAACTGGTTCCTTATCGAATTAAAAATTTCTTAACAGTTTTAGCAATGAAAATGAAAACTAAATTATTTTTTTTTTATATAATTCCAAGTCTTTTTTTTTTTTTTTTAATATTCATTTATTTAGTATTAAATACTATTTAATTATAATTTAAAAATTTTAAATTAAAGCTTATGTTTAAATTCGGTAAAAAAAAATGAAAATGAATTTGAAAATTTAATTAAGAAAAAATGAGCAAAATAATTACATCGGAAATTTTACGTTTGAGCTGACAAAATATATTGTGTAACTTTAAATTTGAATTTATTGTAGCTCCTTTCCAGTTTCAGATCTGTGGGTAATTCATTAAACATCTTTAGACCACCATACATTAATTGATTTTTCGCAATTTCACTTCTAAACAAATCTAGTCTGAAGTTGAATATATTTCTTAATCTATAATGCTGAACATCTTGAACATATATGAGTTTGGAACTAAGATAATTCGGTAACAATCTATTTTTCATCTTAAATACAAAAAGTAGTACATGTAGACGAAGTCTTTGCCTTATGTTGAGCCATTTTAACGTTTTTAGCATAAAATCAATTGAGGTATACCTATTGCATTTGAGTATGGTTCTCATTCCCCGGTTTTGTAGTTTTTGTAATCTTTCTATTATTTCATTATTTACAAATGCTGTAATAGTTGCATAATACTCAAAATGGGGCTTAATCATGGTACTGAAGATCCTTATAGTACTTATAGTAGACAACTTATTTCTTATTCGACTTAAAAACCCAAGTTTTTTTGAAATTTTCTTGCACATAAATTCGCCGTGTTCTTTGAAATTTAATTTATTGTCTATTACTAGACCAAAATATTTGATATGCTCAACTATTTCAATAATATTTTGATCAATTATGATATCATAATTACATTCACCATTTATAACCATGGCTTTAGTTTTGGTAATGTTAAGGCTCAGTGTGTTGTTTTTGAACCATTCAGCTAATTTTTTAAGGTCCGAGTTGATTTTCCGAACACATTCTTCTACAGAATCATCCATTACAAAGATCAACGTATCATCTGCAAACAAGGATATTTGCACAAAATCTACAACCTTCTCAATATCATTTATGTATAACAAAAAAAGTAAAACACCCAGCACTGAACCTTGTGGTACCCCAATTGAAATATCTTTATAGTTTGAGAACTGATTGTTGACCTTAGTTCTTTGATATCTGTTGAGCAAATATGATTGAAACCACTTATTTTCATTTCCCCTTATGCCATAACTTTCCATTTTTTGTAATAAAATTTGGTGATCGACTGTTTCAAATGCTCGTCTTAGGTCAAGAAATACCGCAACTACTACTTTTTTATCATTTTTTGCTAATTTTCAGTTTGATATGACTAAATTTAATGATGACGCACAACTATGTTTTTTCCGAAAACCAGATTGATTTTCTGTTATTAGATTATTTTTTTCCAAATAATCTTCTAGCTGTTTGTTGACTGATTTCTCAATAATTTTAGCTTCAGTTAAAATCATATTTATTGGTCGAAATTCATTGCATTTAATTGTGCCTTTTACCTTTGGAACTGGTATGACTGTTGATTTTTTCCATTTATCAGGGAAAACTGTCTGTGTTCAGAAATATGATATAAACGAGAAATGTAACATCTCTTTTAATTTGGGGTTATTCAATTTGTTTCACTTGATGTGCTCCACCACAAAGAAAATTTAGTTCTGATTTTCTATTGTTTTAAAAAATTGATTTATAGGATTTAAATGTTGGAAATTTTTGGCCCTTTCACATGTTTCCGGTTTACATGTTTCTTGCTACATATATTCATGGAGAATAACAAGAACTTTCTCGTAAACAAGCTGACACCTCTACTGTGAGATTACCATCACGGTTGTAGTTTTTTGTTCCCGAGTGTATTCCCTGTAGTAATTTATTTATTAAAAATAATATTGGAAAATTTATTAATGTGTTTGTTATATTTTAATTTTTTTGTCCTTGTCGACTTGTTCTTTTTCGGAACGAACTCATCAATTCCGACTAGGATTGCAAACTTGTTAGTTGTACCCATGGTGGGTACCCTCTGTTCATTCGTGACTTCAGTAGGTACCTAAAAAACAAAAAGGAATAAAATATTCAAATATTCAATCGTAATATTAATACTATCCTTATCAATATTGTTTTGATCTACAAAGCTGTTCATCCAAGTGAAGCTTTCCAACCAAAAATATAAAGTACAAATAAAACTATTTAGATAAGAAAAAGAACTATACTTAACTGCGAAACGACTTGATGTTCCATTGAATCCACTATTCCTCATTCCCTCGTTGGACAGGATTTAAATTATATTCTTATATTTATACTTTGTGTACCTGCCAGCTGCATATTCAAATTTTGAAATGTCACAATTCAATCACAAACACAAGAAAAACAACAAATGCATTAAAGCTTTTATTTTCAATAATAATACATCAAAGCTTTTTTAACAAATAAAATAAAAACGCAAAATAAAAAGGCATCTCGTGAAAAAACTTCGATAATAGAAAAGCATTAATTAAAGCTTTACGTTTAAATAACATCCCGTTGAGGGTTTTCACATCTGTATTCCTGTCGTTTTCTGCACTTGTAGTTTGTAGGCAAAAGGTTAGAAAAGAAAAGAAAAAAAAAGATCCGGCCTTTTTTATGAATATCTAATCGATCCTATTTTTGGGTTTTTTTTACAAACACATAGAAACATTAAAGTTGAAAATTTTTTTCACTCTGAGAATTTTTTTATCATCAGAAGAATTTATTATTTTTTTGAATTTTGGTTGGCTACGTAGTTCCGGAAGAAATGTATGGAAAAAAAATAATAATCATGAAAATGAATGAAAAAATATGATCTTGAATTTATTTGAAGGGATTTTAGGTTTATTTTTTTCTTGTACATAACAATTTTTTTTAGCTATTTTAATATTATTACTATATGTTTATGATTATGTTTTGTTTTTTGTACATAAGTAAAAACAATAATAAAACAAATACAATTTTTTTTGAATAAATTAAAATTTTAATTTAATATTATTTCGTACAATAAGATGGTAGATGTAACTATATGTTATTTATTTGTGGTATTAGTATGTAACATTATTAAAAAAAACAAAACAAAAACCTTTCTTCTTGTACCAGTACCATACACCGCTTATACTCAAAAATAATCTCCTTTTATTCAAAAACAAAAGAAAAACAAAACCAAAAAATATGGAATTCAACAAAACCTTTTGCGCATAAATTTTATTTTTCAAATGAAATTTATTTCAAATGAGAAAAATATCTACTAACACATATAAAACCTTTATTCGTTTACATAAAAGGAATACTTGATACAAAATATATTGTGAAAGCGAGGATTTCGTTAGGTAGAAACGACTGGAATACAAGTATGAAACTCCCCAATATGTTGTGGTGAAAATAATAACAGAACGAGAAACAAAACCAAAAATGTAATGTTAAATATGCAAAAAAAAAGGTAGAACAACTGAAGGTTACATGAAAATCTATTCCAAAAGTACGAATGAAAAAATCCACGTGTGTGGATGAATTAGATTCAGAAGACAAAAATCAAAAGAAGAAAATTATAAGATTCATTAATTTTTAAATTTTTAGCGCATGTATGAAATACGAAATAATAATTTATTACTTTGATAAATAATTTTAAAAAGAATTTTTGGTGTAAAAAACAGTTTACAGTTCTTAAAATTAAATATTATGTTTTCTCTTAGTTTGTAATAGAATATAAAAGTTGAGAAATAAAATTTGTTTAATTCGTAAAAAATTGTGCCTTCAAATTTTTATTGGAATAAATTTACATAATGAGTAAATCGTGACAATTTATTTGAAAAAGCTATAAACTAGAATGTATAAATAGAAAAAACACCCTTTCTCGAGCTTCTGTGGTTAAATAAAACGATGCTCTTTTTATGAGTGCACGATAGTAATTATTCTTTATTAAAAAAAATTCTATTCTATTTATACAAAAATAATATATTGGTTCTTATGGAACCTATTTAAATTACAAGTAAAATATTATATTCATTATTACCTAACTAAATTAATACCATTAATCAGTAACATTGATTTAGGTCAGTAATCAAAATACAAATTATGAACTCACACGTAGTTCATTATAATTACCAAAATATTTACATTCATAATTTGTTATCTTTACTTTTACTTTCAAATTACAATTCAGAATTATTCAGATGTATTATGGAGTCAATGCAATAAATAAAAACTGCACTTCTGTAATATGAACCTTAAAAATAAAAATAATACAATGAAACCAAAATTTAAGTGAATGACATAATTTTGTTAACTTATTATTAAATTTAGACCCATGGCATTTAGGTTCCATTCTGAGGAACATACATATTGAATTATTAAGCTAAGTAAATGTTACACATTCCATTTTATCATGTAAGTAAGGAAACTAATTAGATGACCAGGCATTTGGATATTTTTTTTTTTTTTTTGTTGACAAGATGGGGAAACCTTCATAGGCGAACCTAGAAATCTAGGAACAGTGTTAGATTTTTACTGACTAAAACCCCATCTTGGTGTTATGCCTCTATAATGGTACCCCGAGGCATCCGGGAAAATTAGCAAGATACCATTCCTTCACCTAACCAACACCAGATCTGACAATGGTGGATTTTGTGAAAATGTTGAAGCAAGCTATGGATCCGATTATAGCTCTTGTGCTGATGAGTGCGGCGTCCTTTTTCCTAATGATTTGTGAGTCAAGAAGATCGTTTATAGATCTCTTGCTCCAAATACCTTGCCAATTCAGTGTTATTGCTATTATTGCTCACCGAAGAATCATTGGTACGTGTGAGTATTTCTTCCTTTAATTCGTTATATTCGTACTTGTCTATTTTCGTCTTGTTAAGGCAGTCCAAATTGCGTCCGTCAGCCACCACTTGAACATCAATAACAAAGGACGTATCTTCAATTGAAGTGATTAGGTCCGGTTTCTGGACACCACATGACGTTTGAAACCTAGGTTCAACGAATGTGGTGTGACCCTTATTGATTAAACTTCGGTTAACCAATTTCACAATGTTGTCGTGTCGGCTCATCCTACTGCCATGTGTTTTATGACATTCTTGGACTACAAGGTTGACTGTCTCAGGCACTCTGCACCCTGCACGGCAAAACCAATCCAAGTCAGGCCTTCCACGTGTTGTTCGAAATCTGGAAGGTAAAGCGTTTATTCTGAGCCCAACCCGCCTCTCATAAGCCGAAACCGTCTACGGTCTTATGTAGTTTCTCACTCCAATATTTGTCAATATCATCCTTTGTCTTCAGAACACGTCCATCCACCAGCAGTCTCTCTTCAACTTTTCCTATTTCCTTCGCTATAAAAGTGTTTGCGGCGTCGGAGTTCCTATGAGCAGGCATTTTTATGCTGTTAAGCATTGACTTTCTAAGCAATGAGGCAACCCACCTGATCGATGTTATGCCTAAACCACCGTGGTAAACCGCATGAAAGAATGCAGTTGGTGTGTCGTTGGGTAAGTGTATCCAACTTCTAACAGCATTACGAATGATCTTATTTGTTTTGTTGAGACTGCTGATTATTACGTTTCCCAAGGTAACTTTGTGGTAAAGTTGTGGTATCAAGACGGGTCTTAGTGCGTGCAGCCTCTGTTGTGGCTTAAGAGGAGTTTTTCTGAGTGCTGTCAGTTTAGTTTCTATAACCAGCGAAGGCTTAAATTTACACCTGCCATCGACAGTAAATTCCAAATATCGCCATTCGTCGCTTCTTTTCAAAGCGGGAATGGCTCTATTCGCAACAGTAAAGCTTTGCTGACTGACTACCTTCCTACTCCCCTACCTTCTATGCTTACCGTATAGCATTTTGAACTATTTAGTTCCATACCGCAGCTCACTAGATAATTGTGTGTGTGGTCTAGTAAGAACTGCAAACCATTAGGGGTGTACAGTTATTGAAGTTATTATTGTAATTGTTATTTCTGAAGTTGTTATTATAATTCTTGTTTCTAAATTGATTGTTGTTGTTAAAGTTATTTCTAAAATTGTTTCTATTGTTGTTGAAGTTGTTCCTTTTATTTATGTATAGTACTTTGTTGCTTATGTTATTCCTGTTTGTTAATTCCACTTCTGTAGCGATTCTTGTGGCGTCGCTAAAAGATTTTGGTTGAGCTGCGTGTATTATATTGAAAAGATTTTCATTTAGTCCGGCTTTGAATATTCCGAGTGCGTTGCTATCATTGAGGGGTACGATTGTTTGTCTGCTCCCCTCTCCTTGTTCTATGATCTGTATGTTATTTAGTTCAGCTATTAATCTCTCTATTCTTTCTATATATTTTTGTAACGGTCTAGTTCCTTGTCTAGTTATCGTTAGATCTGTTTGGACCATTATTTGTGTTCTTCTATAAGAGAACGCTTCGTTGAATATATTTTTGAACTCTTCTAAATTTTTAGGTTCTTGTTTTGATATTATTTTGTTCCTTGGTTGTTCTGTTATACGAGTCTTATATATGAATTGAATAAGTTTTGCTTTGTCTGCCTCTTTTGTTGCATCGTAGAGATATGTGGTTAGATTTAGGAATGTTTGCAGTTTATTTATGTCGCCTTCAAATATTGGCACTATTTTCAAAGTTTTGTCTAAGTCGAATTCCATTTTTCCGGTTTCTAAGTTTTCACTTGCGTCTTGAAATTGTTCTTCGGCTACGCTCAAATTGAACAATAAATACTTTGTCTTTGCACCCATAGCGATTTGAGTTATTAAACTGTTTTTGTAATTTCTTTTGTTTTAATATGCCTTTCCTCTTTTGTTTCAGCTCTTGGAGTTCTGATAATAACTTTTGCTTTTGATCCTTATTTATTGTTATATACAGAATCCTGTGTAAATCTCTTATCTGAGAGTTTAAATTCTTTATAATTCCGCCTCTTTTGAAATAGTTTTTTGTTTTTTCTGGTGATTTCGATATTGGTTGTGGTGCTGGTTGTGTCTTGTGTCTTCTACATTACTCTTCTATTGTTATGGGTTTCGGTCCCAATGTTGGATCTTCCTCTACCTTCTTTTTAATTGTTTCAAGTTGTGTTGTCATTGGTGTTGCTGGATCAATTGATTGTAGGATATAGGATATCTCTCGCTTATAGGTTCGGTTGCAGGATCGATCATTTATTGGTTCGGTTGCGGAATCGATTGCTTATAGGTTCGGTTCGGTTTGCAGGATCGATTACTTATAGGTTCGGTTCGGTTTGCAGGATCGCCATGTACAGTTATTGAAGGTTCTATTTGATGTTTGTTATATTTATAATTACTGGATATGCATCCATGTAATTCTTATTTATGTGCAAATAAAACTTTATATTTTAATTCCTTTTATCAGCTAATAGCCATATGAGGAATGGTAGATAGAATCAAATAAAAAACTTCATTGAGTCTTGAATATTGACTGATTTATTTAAAAATTTACAAGTTTATTTATACTAAAATTTTTTCTTAATTCTAGGTAAAATTATTACAAATAAATTGCTTACAAATTAATTAAAGATTTATGTCATATTTCTCAATCATATTTTTTTTCGGTGAAATGTACTGGGGTCATAAAACTTACCTAAAAAAGTTTAAAAATATGAAATTACACATGTCATAAAATTTACTAAAAAAAGAATAATTTAAAATATGCATGTTTGCATTATTTTCATTTACGCTAAAATTTTATTCCGGGTTTTTAATTTACAAATGTGCAGGCTTCCATTATTTTATTTACTATATTGTTTACAATTTTTTGTTTTGAGTTTTTAACCTTGAAAAAGAAATGGGAATTTAATATTTAATGTTTTTTTTTTTTTTAATAATTAAGAAATACGATTAGTGATAGTTGTTTTGTTTAATACTTAGTTTATATTAGGTTTTTACATTATTTATGTTAGGTATGTTAGGTATACTATAGGGGTGGTCGCTACGAGGACCAAGCCATCTGCAAAAGCTATTCAATTCACTTTACTGTCACCTATGCGGGTACCAATTTCTTCAGGGAGGGAGCGCAATAATCTATCAATCACGATATTGAAGATTATTGGGGACAAAGGTTCACCTTGCTTTACCCGGGGCCTTGGATGTAAATCTCTATTTTCCCAACCATCACCATATAGTCTTGTTCTGGACCCTTCATAAGATATGTGTGTGTATCGAATGAAGTGTGTCGGAAAGCCATAAGTATTCAATGCTCCCAGTAATCGAATGCCTTACTAACATCCAGAAAAGTTATATCACATGAAGCGTTGCGATCATGATGATCACGCAGCAACATGTCCATCAGGACAACATTGTCAGCGCATCTATTAAAATTTAGGAATGTGCGTTGTCTCGCATCGAATTTTAAAGCTCTAATGATTCGACGCAGTATAATGGTGTGTAGGTGTCGGGTCACCACAGATGGAATAGTAATATGTCGGTAGTCTTCAGGGTCTGCGGAGCCATCTCTTTTGGGTATAAAGATGGTCAATCACGATATTGAAGATTATTGGGGACAAAGGTTCACCGCACGCGCACGTTGTTCGAATAACGGCAGACACTCGCACCACATGATAATGTTGAATATTATCATGCGCACAGCTCCCGGTACTTTAGCAAGTTGCCTTGCCGTAATACCGTCAGCACCTGGAGAAGTAGAAAAGTTCAACTTTGTTGAAAGAATATCGACAACGGTAATAGGTTCCCAAACTTCACTCAATTCTTGCCGAAGCCTCCCGTCAGCTGTTCATTAGACTCTTGTTCGAATACCGCCTTCCAATAGGGTTCAATAGTGTTTTGCGGTGGAGCTCTATGATCGAAACCATCAAGAATACTCTTGATACACCTTCCCTGATGCTTACGAAAGTCTCTTTGGATTTTGAGTATTCTCATTGGGAAGATGTCTATCAGATATGCAGATAAACGTGCAAGGGTCGAACGTTTTCGCAATTTCATTGGCAATAGAGAGGAGGATGTCACTTTTGTGTGTGTTAATTGGTGGAGGCTGGCTCAAAATATATCTGATTATCATATTTCTAATATGATGATCCAAGATTATGAAGGTTAGAACAAGCTCTTTGTTCAGGAAGCGAACTCCTCTCTTTGTCAGCTCCACCTCTTTTCTTGCCATAAGGCGCTGCTCCTCTTCTGACCAACGCACCTTGACATCTAAGTGGTTGTTTATTCTGTCCTGGTCAAGTTGGTGTGGATGCATCCTCCTCCGACCTGTTATTGTACCAAATCTTTTTTCACACTTACTGCATTAAAATCCTTCACTTGCTTCGTCCTCGATAATAATCTGTTCATGCAGAGGACTGCCTTCACTCATCTGGTTTGCCAGATCAAGATGACAGTCAGATTCGAGAATTGTATCTCTTGTCAATTGACCCACCTGAGCAGTGGGTCGTGTGTTGTATATCCGAGGCTCGTTATTGTGATCATTACCAATTGGGTAAGGTCAAAAAGGCTGTTAACCTCAGTGACCATAAACCCCATCAGCTTGGTCGTTAAGTCTTCATGTGGGCTGAACCGTCTGTCATTTAACGTTACCAGCGTGCACCACGAAGAGGTGTGATCTAGGCACATCTATGACTCCTTTAAATATTGGAAATGTGCCGGTTTTAAGAAAGTCATAGTTACTCCCACCGTTAACCCGCGTTTAAATGAATTTCTTCGTTTTGACATTCAGAGCACTGGGCAGAAATCACATTGTGTCAACACTCTCTAGGGCCATCACAATGCTTTGTTTTAATTAGACAGTCGGATCTGTTGTCGTAAGAACGGTAACACTACGGTAACACTAAATATTTTTACTAAGTTGAATGAGATAAATTTAGCTCATTCAACTTAGTAAAAATATCAGCAAGGTATACAAGTTGGTGTAACCGTGATATGTCAGAGACACATTCAGCTAATGAAAACTTTTTTTTTCTGAAAAAAATGCTAACACTTCTCTTATTTGGAATAATCTGACTAGCACCTTGCGACGAGATAGCCAACGAACTTCGGTATGAAAAAGTAAGTTTTGAAAACTACTACCCATATCATTACACATTTCAACATCAGTAGTGCTTGTACCAGCTTCACTTGCTGTTGTGGTTGTTTGAGAAGCATTTCTTGGGGCTGCCATTGTTATCGTTTTGCTCAACTCGAATTTTTACAATTTTTTGATATATTATTACTCTGAAGATATATTATACAGTCTAGTATTCAAAGCATGCGCCTTAATCAAATTAATTATTTACACTGCTTGACCTAAAACTAATTTAAATGATACTGGCATCTTTTTACATTCTAGTGATTGTTGAATCCTGTAGCTGACCTAAAAACGCACAAAAGAACAATAAGTCAACAAAACAATGGATACGTACCTGACTAACACCAAACATCATGTTGCCCAAGTATTCATCTTGAAACTATCCAGCCATAATATTTTAACTTTATATTTTACAAAACGAAATGAGTAAATTAATATTAATGATTGCGAGTTGAAAATTGAACATTTAGTTTATTATTATTTTTTTGTGATTGATTTGAACACAGAAATCAACTGTGTTGTTGACATTTATAAAATATACTAAATTATCATCACAAATAAATACAAACTTTCAAAAATATTCAACACAAATTTCTATGTCAAAACTATGATAAGGTGCAACGGTAACGTTTTTATTTAATCGATAATTTCAATCGATAACTTAATGAAGGTCATTTTTTATTCTGTCCTTATTTCAATCCTGTCCTTAGATGGTAAAACTTTTAAAAAATCATTATCTAAAGTGGAATTTTCCAATTCTTTAACTAAATCCAAATTTATGGATAAAAAAAAGAATTTTAAAGATTTTTTATTTAATTAACTAGTGAAGGAATTCGGACACTTCGTTACGCAAGAAACTTAAAAGTAGTGGGTTATAAGTCAATATTTGCAAAAATTAATCCTCCTAAAACGAAATCATCAAATAAAGATCCATCCATTATCAGCAGTGATGACAATGATGACTACAACAGTACAGCTGAATAATTGATCAATATATTAAAATTTGTATTTCACTTTTTGTATGTATATAATATATAGGTATACGTATAGTATGTTTATTATTGTTTATAATTGCACAAATTTTTTCTTTAAATTTATATATTGTTTAATAAGACTATTTGGTTATAAATTTCAATTATTCTATGTATTTTAAGTCAGTAGAAGATTTTAACAATCATTTTCATAATTTTAATTTACACAACTTTAATATTCTTTCATTTAATGCTAGAAGTCTATCTTCAATTAAAAAATTTAATTCATTTAAACAATTGATCCACTTACCCATTCATAACCTAAAATATTAAATATTCAAGAAACGTGGTTTGATTCTAAATTACTTAAATTATATGATATTCTTAATTACCATGCGATTCATTCTTGCCGTCATGATTGCTATGGAGGTGTTAGTATATATATTCACAACTCATTAAAATTTTTGTTACTTGATAATATTAATAAAAATTATTTTAATGCTTTATGGATAAAAATATACGACTTATCTTATAATAAGAAACCGCTTAACTTAATCAATTATTACAGATCACAGAAATGCAAACACGAGATTTTCTTTAATAATATTGAACTTATATTTTCCAATATTTTGACCGAACCGTGTTTGATATCAGGTGATACTAACATAAATTTATTCAATGATGATTCTATTAAAAACCAGTTTGATTTATTTCTTACTTCTTTCAACTACAATCATCGTCATAATTTAATAACAAGACCAAGTAATAAAACATGTATTGATCATGTGTATTGTAATGATACACACACTGGCACTGATATATCTTCAATAGAAAATGTTATCAGTGATTATAATGCGTTAATAATTTTATTGAATAAAAAAATTAATATTAACCATATTAAATCGTATCAAGCAGCTAAAGTATGTTATAGCAATATTATCACTGATATAAACAATTTTTTACCAAGTAGAAATAATTACAGTAATCTAAATGCTAATAACATGTGTGAAATGTTAGTTTCTGATACCAAACAAATCATTGATTCAAATTCAATAGTAAGGGAGTCAAAAATTGACTGTAGAGATTTGTTAGTTCCATGGATGAATAATAATTTAAAAAATCTAATTAGAGAGAAGAACAAATTAAGAAATAAATATAAACGTAATCGAAATAATTTAAATTTAAGGTCAGCTTTAGTTAGTTTAAATAAACTTGTATCTAAATTAAAACTGTCGGGTAAATCAAATAAAAATTAAATTAAATTTTTAATAAGTAATGATGATACTTACATTGAAGACCCTAAGGTTATTGCTGATGAATTTAACAATTATTTTTTCTATAATCTCCTATAATCATTTTATTTCTATAATCTCCTATAAGTATAATGATAAAGAATCTTCTATATTTATTTTCTTTTTTAAAGAATTGGCTGAATTAGTAGCTACTGATCTATATGATCTAGAAGAATAGTCCATATCAGTAGTTGGATCATAATCTGGAGGATATCTAAGTTATGTCAGGGATACTTTTAAGAACATCGGATATTTTTTCTATAACACCAGCTGCTCTTACTTTTACAAAAGAATTTAAATCATTATTTCTTTTCTTATTTTTTCCATCTGTTCCTAAAACTACATCACGAATTATTTCATTAGTTTCTCTAAGTTATTATTTTTCTCATCATAAATAACATTTGAATCTAAATGATACATTCGACCAGTAGGGTTTTTCAAATTTTTATGATTGATCATATTATATTTCCACTTAAATTTGTTCCATTAAATTTATTATATTGTGACAACCCTTCAAAAGATAATTTTTAGTTATTGTTATATAAATTTCTCTCACATTTTTTGTTATAAAAGTACTATCAAATAATGAATTTTCATCTTCTATAGAACAAATGTATTTCACTTCAAATGCATCCTTACCGTTACCAATAGGAGTTACAATATTTATTTCAGTTTGTATTCTATATTTAGAAAAAGGAGGAATTCAGATTAATAATTACTAACCCATTTTCAGAATCATTAAACTTTTCAGTAAAGCAATCATTATCCAAATTTGCAGAATTATTTATAATTAATAAATTTATAACATAATACTTTGGTGATATTACCCATGATCATTTTTATAAAAGACTTGGAATTAATCTTTTAAATGAATAAAATGTTGATATAATTATCAAATTTTTATTATATAAGTATAATATGAATTAAATTGAATTGTATAATAGAGTGAATTAAATTGAATTGTATAATTATCTTGTTTGACATTTATTTATTTTTATACAATTTAAGTTTTATATTTTATTTTTATTTAAAATTTTTAATAAAACGTTGATTTAAATTATTATTATATAATTTAATTATTTATTTTAAAAAGGACCGTCTTTGTGTTCCAAACACATTATGATATTTATGATATAATTTAATATTTTCTTTTTTATTTTTTTGAAAAAAAAATTTAATGAAAAATTAAAACTGTTTCCGCAAAAAAGTTTTTTTTTTTCTTTTTTTTTTTTTTCATCGCACAACCCTCGGATTGTGTATTTGTTAGTGTTTCCTCGTCCTTTTTTGTTTGGAGATAGGGGGATTTGAGAGGAGGCTCTATTGTTATTTAAGTTAGATAATTCAAAGTCATTGTATTTTTCATCACCCTGTTTTTCGGGGTACAAAATTTCCAGTGTATGTATCAAGTCTTACTTTATAAGGTATATACTCAGAATTACAAGAGTTTTTTGTACTTTGTTTTCGTAAAGATAAATACAATCAGAATCCGGATAATTAGAATCTCCCTCTTTGTTATAGACTCGGAACATTATTGTTCTGTTATCTCTCCATCAAAGAGAGAATGAGTAATAGTTTTACTGCCTACCCAATTTGTATCACAAGAAGTTTGATAGATAACTTTAGATTGTTGCAGTGATATTGTATAAGAATCCTTTATCATAAGTGTAGTATCGTATGGGATGCCCTGGTGCCACTTCTGAGTCTCTGTTGATCATATTTGTTGGACATGCTAATTTTATTAGTCTATTGGCTCTCAATGATTGGTCACATTTTTTGGTAAAACTAAACTAAAACTGTGCATACTGTGAGCAATCGAAATTTTAGGTATGAGTATTTAAAAGAATTTTTCTTTTTTTCAAGATGGCACAATCTAAGGTGACGTAAAACTGAGTTTGGATCTTAATATAAAAATATATAGGTATAACTATTATGATAAAAATTAATAAAGACTCTGAAAACGCAAATACCTGAAAATAGAAATTGATGAAGATTCTGAAAATTGAAATAAATAGAAACAAGAACAATTTTATTTTTTTATTTTTTATGTTTATAGCCAAATAATAATTATTGAAGATTCTGAAAGTTTAAATACTCTGAAAATAGAAACTTATATGAAAACTCTGAAAAAGTCAAATAAATAAGAACAAGAGCAATTTGTGAATAATTTTTATTTTTTATTGATTTATAGCCAACTTAAATTGGCTCTTTTATTATGCTCCCCCTCTTTTATTATGCTTAGATAGTACAATGCATTATTTATTTCTTTTAAATAAATAGGATCATTGAATATCTCCGTGTACTTATCGGGAAAGAAAAATATATAATTGTCGAATTTGGCAACAAATTTGTTACCGAATTGGGTCTTCATTAGTCTTACCAAATTTATATGGTAAAACTTTCCTTCTTCCATTTCTTGAGCCTTTATAAAAGACTTCAAATTTCGAGAAGGATTCATAGTTTTTTTTATTAAATACATCGCATAACGATGATGACGATCATGAATCATCCACTTTCCTTTTTTTATCTTGTTTTTGGCGGTTTTAGCTACTTGTTGTTGTTGTATAATAAAATTCAATTAAAGTCAAGCATAAAAGCTTTTTACTTTATTGTAATGAACCTTCTTTTGCCATTTTAACTCAACCATTTCTCTTTTACTTTGTGTTCCGGCACTGTGGCATGGTTCCAACTCCAACCAGCATCTAAAAACAAACGAAAAGAAACTCGCTTAGAGTATCTCAAATTAGATATTTATGTCAACAAACACTTACCTAAAATAGCATTCCAGCGATGTTCATCAGCATCATAATGTCCAGTATTTGTTATCCTGTAATCAGAAATAATTTTAGATAATATATTTTATTATTTGAATTTAATAATATTATTTAAATATTAAATATTTAAATAATCTTTAATTGTACTTACTTAAATCTTCTTGTTCTTCTTGTTTACCTTAGATAATATTTTGTCACTTTGACGTTTTATTTTAAGTCTTCACTATAATTATATTATACTTTCGAATATCACAGTGTTGAGTGATATTTAATTTGAGTAATTATATCGAGTCAAGTTTTCTATTGCATTCTGTTATACAAAAGATAACATATGTTCATTATGTATTTCATTGAATTATATTTCTATTTTCAAGGTCAGTAACTTGTTCATGTGTACATTATATACTATTGTATTATATATTAAATGGAATTCGTTATAGTTAAGGTTATTGAACTTAGATTAATAATATACGTTAAATAATTGTAATTATTAGGAAACTAAAATTCAAATGTCCTCTTCCATTTTAGGGTTCAAAGAAACAAGTTGTAATTAAATAAATTGCCAATATCATATTTAGATGTAGTGTTAATTTACAAACTAAGAATAAAATTATTATATTTAAACTAATATATGAACTATTAGATTTAATAAAGGAAATATAGTGTACATTTAAAGACAACGAATTATAAACTATATTAAGAAAAAATAATTATTAAACTATTTAAAGAGTGTTTCATTTATAGTTTGAACAATTACAGTCCTTGTAAAAACACTTTGCATGCATACTATAATCTACTCCATTTGCTAATTTTTGGACTAATTTAAAAAAAAATATATTGATTAATTTTGCAAATATTTACAATTAATAAAATTATATGGTTTTATATATATTTAATAATAATATACCTACAAACTTATTAATTTCCTGCTTATCAAATTTGAATTTTTTATTCTACATTTGCCTTTCCTTTAAATATGAATTTCGCAATAATTTGTTTTGTTTTTATTTACTTATCTAAAATCTCTATAGACGTAGAACGCAGCTCATCACCATATAAATGTTAAATTATTTTATTTTATAATTGAATGAATAACATGATTGTAAAATTAATATTTATTCTACTACTATTACTACTCGCCTGATACTTTAAATTCATCCGTTGGCATATTTTCCAATGCTGTTTTAAATGCTTTAATAAGATCGTTGTGTCGATGAAACATCCGTTGTAAGTTTGAGAGATTTATCTGTAGGATCAACTGTTAAAATAAATAAATAAATAAATAAATTTAAAGAGTGTTTCATTTATAGTTTGAGCAAATACAGTCCTTGTAAAAACAATTAGGAAAATCAAATTCTAATGTTCTCTTGCATTTTAGAGTTCAAAGAAACAAGTCGTGGTAATTAAATAAATTGCAAATATCACATTGAAATATAGTGCTCATTTATAAATTAAAAATAAAATTATTAAATTATTATATATAATAGAGTGTTTCATTAATTTTTAAATAAGTACAATCTTTATAAAAACACTTTCCGTGAAAATCTCATTTGTAGCGTTATTTTCCATTTGCAACTCATAACTACTGTTTTTTTAATTCTTTCATTCTAGCTGCCATCATAACCTCTTTATTTTGTCTACATGTAAAAAATTAAAGTAAATATACTTACTTGCAATTTTTATGTGAACTTCTTACTTTTCAATATCCAAGTCACACGTATCTATCCCTTTATCATATTCGTTTATAGCTAGGTAATTTTTTTCTGCTTTTAGTATAGGTACTTACTTCATTTAATAACTTGTGAAAAAAATTTTCCTTTTAGATTGTGCCAAATTGGTAAATCGTCTGATGTTATTATTTTTAACTTGATGTTGGTTTTTAAATCCTTTTTTGGCTTATAATTATCAACAATTCTTTGTATTTCGCTCGGTAGTTGATCTTCGTTTTGAGCTTGATTTTCTTCTACTAAAATTTGCATAAAAGACATCTCTATTTCTTTCTGTTGGTTTTGAACTAACATATTGCTTAATTTAGTATATAATATATTTTGCCTTAGTTTTGTAGAACACTTTTGGCATTGGGGTAGGGTTTCCGAGAGGTATTAAATGTAATATAGTAATATCATCACAAAATTTGAAACAATTAGGAAATGAAATGTTCAAAAATATTTTTTTTTATTAAAACTTTTTTTCCGGTTGAAGACATATTTTCCATGTCTCACCCAGTTACCTACTGATCTTCTTATAACGTTATCTTCTATTTAGGGTGCTGATTGATAATTGGTCAGAGTAATTTTAAAATCTATATTGCTTTCGAGCAAGTTGTTCGTGTAAAGCTATATTTTCCTCAAAGGAACATTTAAAACATGTGGCTTTATCAAATAATTCCTTGAGTTCTGTTTACCTTATTTTAGAGCGTGTGGCTCCTTTAAAATAATAAATTTTATTTAGATTGTTTTAAAGCGTCTAGCTTAAGAAAAAAACCCAATTATTAAAAATATTAATTCATTTAATTAAAACTGTTCAACTAAAAACATTAATTAAGTATTTAAAATAATTTCAGAAAAAATATTGTTTTCACTTAAAAAATTTTTTAATTTAAGTTTAAAAAAAGAAGACAATTTCTTTCATTAATTTTATATAATATTAAATATTTGTATTCTGGATTGTATTATTAAGCTGATGTTCTGATTCTTTATCGGAGTTCGCCTTATCTTGATGAGAACTATTACAATTTCCATAATCAGTATGTTTTTCAAAAAAATTCACAATTTTCTTGCTTTGGAGAATAGACTTTCCAATTTTTAATTTTCTTTTTCTGTTTTCCGAACCAGACAGTTTTTTTGGTGGCATTAGAATAAAAAATTATCTGAATATTATATCGCACGTGCAAAATTTGGAATAAAGCTGAATAATCAAATAACGAAGCGTAAAGTTTAATGGTACACAAACAAATGATACTTTAGAATTATTGTTTAATGTGATTTTGAAAATGTGCATTTCCATGGCATTCTACAATTTTCAACAGATATTTTTTTAAATTTTTTTTCAACGGATATTTTGTTCTATTTTTTCAAAGTGCCATAATTTAACGATTGATTTGTGAAGTTTGTGTTAAATATGACAAAGGGATAATCGTCAATAGCGAGGTTTTTGTGAAAATATCCAAATTGTAAAAAATTATCTCTTAACATATTCATTAAGGGTCTCACTTTATACATCTTATCAGTTGACAAATGAAATTTTCCGTTATCTGCAAAATGTATTTTAATATTTTAGTATTTTTGAAATATTTATTATTTTAGAAAGCTTGCCTGGGATTTGAAAAATACTGATATACTCGAAAATATTGTAATTGGGTTCGTGTTGATGCAAATTGTAATAAATAGCTAAAAATAACGATTCTGAAATTCCAATTGAAATATTGTCTATTTGTTATTTTATTTCTACAGTAGTGAACTTCAACTGTATGAAATTTTTGAATAAAACGTAATACATCATTTTTTATTTGATTTTTTAAAAGTTGCCTGTCTGTTCCACGATTTTCCTTTGGTGCAGCCCCTGTTTCTAAATGAGCTTTAATTACTCGAACAACTCGATCCCTTTTTATTGTTAAAATATTGCAAAACGCGTTTTGACATACTCGAACCAAATTTCTTTCTTATGAAGTATTTAATCGAAACTTGTGTTTTTTGACTATTTGCACGTCGACGACTAGGAGGTGCAATTTAAATTTTTCTATCGTTCTGACAAATAGTAGCTACAGTGGTCTTTAGTAAATTTAATCATTTCACAATTTCACTTATTTTTTCACTACTTTTAAATTTTTTTATAATTTTTATTTTGTATTTTAAATTTATTGTATTTCTTTTTTTAATTTTTAAAATTTTGAATTTTCCCATTTATAATAGACAGCAAAACAATCTTTTTGTGTTCAAGTGTGTTCAATCAATTAGTGACGTAAATCGAAGTATAGTTGAAAATTTTCAGCCCTTAAAAAATTTTCCAGTCCTTCATTATTCCCTCTGACTATATTCAATTCTTTTTCGCCAACTTCACATTTTTGCTAACATTTTATTTTTATTATAGTTTCATGATCCGAAATGTTGGGTTCGCCAAACAAAGCGTTTTCTTTTTTTCTTAGTTTTGAAGGAAATATATCCAGCGATATTCAACACAAGTATCTTCTGAGGCAGAAGATATGTGTTCAACCACTGACTCAATGTTGATTGACTGAACGTTAGTTGAGTGTGCCCGGTAAACAATAATCTCATTTATGCTTAAAAAGAAGTTCCTGAGGCCATTTTTGAACTACAATGCAGTTGAATGTAGTCCTGATCGTGTAGTCCTCTTTTGAGGACTGCTGTTATGGACTGGGCTGTCACAGCGGTTATGCAAGTCTTCATATGTGTCTTCATAATGTTTCAATTTCTTTATTATTAAGATTAATATTTTCGGTAGATTCTTCGCTATAAACAGAAATGTGCAAGTAAATATATAATTACAATTAGATATTTAGTAAACATTTTACTTATATCATTTTTATCAATTCTCTATTTAGAATTGATAAAAATGATATAAGTAAAATGTAGATTCTCTAAGCATTCCAAATTACCTAAAAATTTAATCGTAACATTGGAAAATAATACTATTAAGAGAAAAATAATTGAAGCTAAAAAGAGAACTAGTATTAAATTGTCTGCCATAATCAATGACTTACCACCTACCATAAGAGATTCTTTTGTTTACATTAATGAAAAACTAACCAACAACAATAATTATCTATTTAAAAAAGCTAGAGAATTGAAAAGAGAAAAAAAAATAAAATTCGCATGGGTAAAGGACGGCAAGATTTTTATAAGAAAAGAGGACAACAGTAATGTTGTCAGAATTTACGATATAACATCATTTGATGACATCAATACCTAATCTTAACATCGATTTCACTTTGCCGTTTCTCCCAAAAACCCATCGTATAGATAATATAGAAACTTTAAAATTCAAAAACAAAAACTCGTTAAAAATTATGTATATGAATATTAGAAGCATAAAACACAAAATTGATGATGTACTCTACTTACTTGACTCTGCTGCCAATACTATTCATGTTATTATATTTACTGAGACTTGGATAGATGATGAAGAAAAAGAATTCATAAACATTCCAGGTTACCAAAAAGTTCTTTCTTGTAGATCTGGTAGGAAAGGTGGTGGTGCTGGAATTTTTATTCACAAAACAATACATTTTTCTACAGAAGAAACTTTCTGTGATAATTATTCTAGTTTTATAACAATTAAAATTAATTTAAAAAAAACTAATAAGCACTTTCACATTATGGCCGTATACAGACCTCCTATACAAAGCAAAGAATTTATTGATAATTTTTTACACATCTTTGATAACAAACTGAACAATCTTAAAAATAATTCTAATACTCTAATAGTTGGGGATTTTAATTTTAATATATTGGAAAAAAATAATCAGCGTATAAACGAATATAAAAATATTATATATTCCAACTGTTTTTTCTTCTGCAATAATAAAATAACCAGACCTGCTACCGACACGTGTTTAGATCACATACTAACAAATAATATAAATCAAAATATTGATATTACTCAATTAAGCTACGACATATCTGACCATGACATAATGTTTGTGGAAACTAGTTTACTCTCTTGTAATGATAAAATAAAAACTAATAATGCAACATATACGAAAATTAATTATGATACACTCAGAAAATATTTATCAGAGAAACCTATTTTTAATACAGAGTATATATTAACAACAGATGAAAAATGTGAAATGTTAAATCGTTATTTAACAAATGGAGTAAACAAATGTAGTATTATCGTAAAGAAGAAAAATAAAACAGGGAACTCAAAACCGTGGATTGATAATGAAGTCGTTGATGTAATTAAAACAAAAAATTATTGGCATCAAAAATTAGTTAAAGACTTTCAAAATGATCACATAAAAGAACACTACAAATATTGGCTGAATAAGTTAACCAAACTAAAAAGAACAAAAAAAAAAATGTATTATGAACAAAAATTCAGAAAATGTGGTAACGATGCAAGAAAAACTTGGCAAAATGTGAAGGAAATGATAGTTAGTTCAAATAATAATCTGGACAGCAAATTTCTAAATGATAATATGACGGAGTCAGACAAATTACATAAGCTTAATAATTTTAATTATCACTACAGTAAAATTGGTCAAGTATTAGCTAATCAAATAAAAAAAGAAACAATAATTCCTATCTCCGAAACAAATATTAGATTTAAATTCAAAACTGTCAACTATTGCGAGATAAAGAAATGCATTGGGAGATTGAAAAATTCCAACGCGACTGGTTCTGACAACATACCAACAAAAGTATTTAAAGAATGTAAAAATGAGATTGCACCATATATAAACTCACTAATAAATACATCACTTACCACTTCAATATTTCCAAAAATTCTAAAACAAAGTAAAATTACACCAATATATAAAAATGGAGACGAAAATGATATAAACAATTTCAGACCTATCGCAATATCACCAATCCTCAGCAAAATTATTGAAACATTGGTAAATGCACAATTCTCTGATTATTTAATTCAAAATAACATAATTAGTAACAGGCAGTATGGGTTTAGAAAAAATTCAAATACAGAAGCAACATTATTTGATCTGATAACATTAATTGAGCAAAACCTAAATCAAAAAAAAAAAGTTGGAGTTCTCTTTTATGATTTCTCAAAAGCTTTTGACTCTGTGGATCGAAAGATACTATTAAGAGTACTATTCAATATGGGCGTTAGAAGTTCTTCATATAATTGGTTCAAAAACTATCTAAGTGATAGGTCACAATTCGCGGAGCTTCAGAAACTTAAAAGTAAAAAAGAAGATGTTAACTACGGTGTAATACAAGGAAGCTCGCTAGGTCCAACACTTTTTCTGTGTTATGTAAACGAAATTGCTAACCTAGAACTGAATGGGAAAATATTTATGTACGCTGATGACTTAGCAATTGTGTATACCGAGAATAACTATGAGGAATTGGAAAATAAAATCAACCTAGATAATGAAATCTTATTTAAAGTAATCAACAAATACAAATTAACTGTAAACGCAAACAAAACAAAATACATGTTATTGAAAGCACCAATCGGTCAAAATCTAAAATTGTTCTATAATAATAACATTATTCAGAAAGCTGATAACTTTAAATATCTTGGTTTGATAATTGACAGCGATATTTCATGGAATGTACACGTCATCGAAGTTATGAAAAAATGTAGAAGAGCAGCAGGAATATTCAAAAAAATATCATATAATATACCACATACATTAAAAAGGTCACTATATTTCAGTTTATTTCACTCAAATATAGTGTATGGGCTAATAATATGGGGAACAAGTACGTTGCAGAATTTGAAAAAAATCCAAACCTTGCAAAACAAGGCTATAAAAAACCTGTACAACTTAAATATTAGAACGTCTACTAACAGTTTATATGAGAACTTTAAGATCTTAAAGATGCAGGATCAAATAAAATTAGTACAAGTGAGTCATATATATAAAATAGTACACCAACAAATAATCACCAACACAACACTTCAACAAGGTTCAGAGGTTCATCAACATAATACAAGAAATGCGTCTGATTTTCGAGCAAGAAGAGGTATAAGCAACATTTATAGCACATCGGTCAATGAATATAATAAAATTCCAACTACAATCAAAAATAAAGATTATATAAGTTTTAAAAAATATATAAAAAACTTTAATTAATCAAATTATTATAATTTTCTTTTTTCTTTTCTAATAATTGAATTATAATATAATTCCTCAATAATTGTTAAAAATTTTCTATTTTGTAAATATTCTATATATCTTATTACTATGTTTTCTCTTTTCTTTTTTATAATATCATATTTCTATTTCTACTTCTATTTCCACTTGTTGTTTACTATGATGTATATTTAACATTTAATTTAAAAAAATTTAACTAATAATAATCACTCTGTATGAGCTAACGCTCTTTTTGAGAATAAAACAAATAAATAAATAAATAAATAAAAAAAAAAAATAAAATATAATATTATTTATAACTATTATATATAACTATTATATATATTATTATTATATATAATTATTATATATATTATTATAACTATTATAATATTTTTATTTAGATTTAAGATTAAGCTTTTTTTTCTTATTATAGTTTAAAATTTGCACTTTGCTTTGTTTTTAAATATTTTTATATTATTTCATAGTTTCATTTTCTTAATTTTTTATTTTTTTTATTAATATATATTATTATTTTAAAATTTATTTCTAAATCAATTTATAAATTAAAATCTTTAATTTATTTCAAATTTAAACAAACTATTAAAGAATATATAATATCAATAGCCTTAATGATATTACGAATCTTAAAAAAGAATTTATTTTAAACTAATTGATAATTATTTATATTATGATAATTCCTGGAATGTACTCTTCTCTATTATCACTTTCAATGAATATCAACACACTAAATAATAACATATTTCTTCACATAATTAAATCTAATATATTTTTATCCAACACATTTTATTATATAAAGTTGAAATGTTTAATAAATTTTCACTATAAAAAATTAAATATTTTATTATATACTTTATACATTTCCACATTTTTCACGTTGTTTAAAAATACAATTAATCTTAAATTCTTTTTAAAACATATTTTTTTTCTCTTTCTTACTTTTTTTTTATTATCTTTAAACAAAAATTTAACTTTGATAAAATTTCTTTTTTCTTATTGGTCTGAACACCTTTTTTCAAAAAATTTGATTATTACACTGCCATTAGTATTTTACGCTTATTTTATTACGATTATTATAATACTAGCTTTGAAACCCGTCATAAATGACGGAAGGAATATAAATCCTATTTTTTTTTTTCTTTCATTAGATTCTTTATCCCGAAATTACAGTACTTATGTTTATATCACTTTTTTATTTTTTAAAACACATAAAAGAAATATTTTTTTTGTAGTCAAAACTTTGCCAATTTTTTTATTTTTTTTTATTTTTCGTAGGCTGGTGGGAATCTTCAGAATGATACAATGAGCCCAGTAGCTTGACACTGTATGTAGGATTCTTACCTACTAAACCACACCCTACCTCTATCTATTTCAATCTAGTTCAATAGTAATTAAGATTAATTATAAAATTAAACAATTTTATTCTTGTTTTAATTTAGTTTTTAATTATCAACATTTTTGTCAAACAAACCAAAAATTACGAAAAATTACGACAATAACTTACGAATCACGGAAAAACGTAGAAAAAACCACGATAAAAGGTAAAAATCACAGAAAAAATTCAGATATAACTTAATTTAATATATGAAACAAAAAATTTAGTCAAACTTTTATTATAATTATTGCGTGCAGAGACTGCGCGTGTGGCATTCAATTCCTCTTCTGTTGCTTGTTGTCGTCTTTGTGAAAGTCTTTGTATATTTTGTTGACGTAATCTTTCAATAGTTTCCTGACTTTGGCGTGCTCTCCATCTTTCTTTACTCTCACGATTTAAACGTGAACGTTTCGTTCGAGGAGATTCCATACTTCCAAAATCTACATACCTACCTAAAAATCTACTAAATTAAGCTAAACTAAATAAAAAGGTTTTTAATTAATCAATTAGTAAATATTTAAATAAAATAAAAATATGATATAAAAACTATTTAAAAAATGGATATACTTTGTATATGTATATCATAACGTAGAACTACAGATTTACAAATAAAAATTAAATAAAAAAAAATAAAAATATATTATATAAAAATGATAATCAAAAATAGATATATATATAATAATGTTATTCAGTTTTTTAAAAAAAAACAAAACGGTTCTTTTTTATTTTAGTTCAGAAATAAGACTGACTTTATTTTTCAATATAATTTTACATGCTTAATTTTTGTTTTAAAATTTTATAAACAAATTGCTGATTGTGCATTATGAGCATTTGCCGATCATGATTTGAATGAGTGGCTAATATGTTTGCATATGCCACATAAAAAACAAAAGAAAGAAAAATAAAGTTCAAATGAGTTCAAAAGTAGTAATTAAAAAGTAGTAAATAAAGTTATTAAATTACAATGATTTATTTTATAATTACAAAATTTAAAGAAACGGTATTTTAGTTTCCTGTTGAGAAATTCCATCCCTTTGTACCGTGGTAGGTACAAAAATAGTGATGGTTTTGTCGGCAGTAGGTGGTGTGGATGTAACTATATATATGAAATATATTCAAACTTGAAACTAAAAATTTGTGTATAGTTTTTTAAATTTAATTGGTTCTGTTATTGAATATTCGCAGTACAGTTTCGAACAATTTATATGCACTTTTCACTTATTTTTCTTCATCAATTATTTATAAATAAATATGTATGATTAATATATGTATGCATGTATGTATAAAGTAATTCTGTCGCCCATTTGCAAAAAAGGATAAGTCACTCATAAACGATTTTTAGCAAATGTCGAAAAAATGATTGTGAGTTATCCATGAAAGTTAATGAATTTTTTTTTTCACATTATGATAGTAAAAAATGCATTCTTTTAGATGGTACCTATTTCGAAAAACATTAATTGATATTTTTTAAGAAAATTGGGCAAGCATTTCACAAATATCCCTTTTTGCAACAAAATGTTTAATCTATCCCCTTTTGCAACTGTAAATGGAAATTTATTGTTAAATTTAGTGTGTAATAAAAAATATTAAAACAAGAAGGAATTCTTTAATTCACTTTTATTTTTCACTTCATAAAAAACTTTCTCAAAATAAAAAAATAGGAACATAAATTTGTAAGAAATAACAAAAAATATAACATTATTAAATTATTTTTTTTTAAATATATCAAAATAATGATTATTCTTTTAAAGTCTTAAATCTTAAAGTACATAAAACAATTTTTAAATTGTTCCAATATCGTTTTCCATTATCTCATCAAAATCGCTTTCGTGATTAGAATCATGTGTAGCATCTTCTAGAACCGATTTATAATAATCTAACTTCTTATCGTTTTTCCAATATTCTCCATAATGTACACATAACAACTCTGCCACATCCTTTTTTTTCGCTTCTTTTACTGGTACACCAGTTTCTACCAAATTTATATTTAAATTTATGAATGACTTTCGTCGCTTTAGTAAAGTTTTCGATGTTCCAATATCATTTAAATAGTTTACTTCACCTTGTACAATTGGAATTCCTTTCAAATTTTTCGTAATAATAAAACGTTTAGAAGGTGCAAACTGAAAGTGGTAAGCTGAAGGAGATTTCATTACCGACTTAATAGCAGTTTTCCAATCGTAAACAGGACAACCATTATTGGAAGAAACTCGCATTACTGTACCCTCTGTTTCAAAAATTTTCAGATACTCTTCTGGTTTTATTATGCTTATCTGTTTTTTTATCTTTTTTTCCAATCGGCCAAAAACGCGATCAGGTGGTAAATATGAATGTCCAACAATTGGGTAGATGCATACCACTTTTTTGATGTTGGCGGGAGCTTTATTAGTCAACCAAGTACACAACATTCCAATCACAATTTGGTTTTTATTTTGACCGCCACAGCCATCAGAAAATAATTGAATTGTGTGAATTGATTCCAAATTAGTATTATTTAGTCGATCAAATAAGCATGAAGCAATTTCGTTGGAGCCTTTTCTATGTTCATTTTCAAGCCAAGTGTAAATAAACGTGTTTTCTTTTGTTTGCTTGTCTTTGGATGACCCAACGCAAATCGTAAAATTATATAGGTATAATTGACGTAAATAGTAGGATTTTTGATCTGGAGTTTTTGGCAATGTTTGGTTTTTTTGACAATCAAATGATAAATTTAATACGCCTTCATTTTCTTTTTTTAATTGTTTATAAAATTGTTCTGCTTTCAGTTGATGTACCCTTAGTAGAGTTTGGAGCTTAGATTTTTCCTGTGAGCTTGTAGCGGATCTAATGTTTTCTTTAAATTTAATGCAAGTTGAGCAACAATCTGTTGCAGGGCTACGGAAGCTAATATTGTAGTCGAGACAAAAAATATTCCGAAAATATTCATAGTTTACTATTGTGTTTTCATTACTTTCATTATACATATTGCACAAAGTTTTTATAGACAACTCACTTGGTAAATAATGTTTTTTTGTATTTTTTGATCTATTATAATGAGATTGAATAGGCTGAATTTTTTCAATGAAGTTTTTCACTGCCAACTTACGGTCCAAATAAAGCTCAGTTCTCACATCTCTACCTCTTTTTTCTGTAGGAAATTGTCCACTATTAAAATTTCGTTTGCATACTCCTTCGACTCTTCTTTTTCCAACTTGAAATGTTGATAAGAACATAGCTTTACAAACACGAATTTTTTTGTGATTTAGTTTTTGGAGTCGCTTTGGTAAAAAATACTTAATCGACTCTTCTTTATTATAATATTTTTTCAATTTATTTTTTTTCACAGGTGAAATTTGTGTAAACCGTAATATAATTTCATCTTGTTTTATTTTATCTGCTTTATCGTAAAACATTTTATGTGCACTCCGAATATCTTGCATTGTTAAATCGGCACATTTATAACAACATTTATGTGTATGTTCGCATTGACAACGAACTGGAGAACCTTTCGAAGAGTGTCTATATGGAAATAAATCAAATTATTAAATCATGAACAAAAAAAAAATTTAGCTAATTAATATAAACCTTTTTAGTTTAGCTTCACTTCTCTTCCATGTGGAAGATAAAATTGTTTTCTTTCTTCCTTTTCCTAGAGGAGCAGTCTCTACTGTATTTTCACTAATTTGAACTTGATTTTGATTAGACATTGCAAACAAATAATAAACTGATAAAAATTTAAAATAACGCACTTTTCACATTGACCATTCCAAACAAACTAGCAATAAATCACACAAACGTTAAAATAATAATATTTCCGGGGAATCCCCAAATTATATAAAAAAATATTCTTATTGGAACTAAAGAAACTAAAAATATTTTGAATCCCTGTTAAATTTGAAAACTTTAGTACTTTATTATTTTTTTTAGCTAATCTAATTTAAAGTACTAAACATTTTTATATAACAAAAAAAAAAATTATTTTGGTAAACTTGTCCCGTTTTGCAAGTTTACTTTTATTCTGCATTAAAAAACTTAACAACGTATCCCATTTTGCTAACAAATAATTAACACTGAACTTGTCCCAATTTGCACATCATTAGAAGAACGACTTATCCCATTTTGCAAATAATCTTAAGTTTTGGGTTGTAATTATCAGTGAAATTTGATGCATTTTGTAATATATTATTTTGCAAAACGATAGTGCTGTGAAACGCCTATAAAATGGTATACATATCTCATTTTTTTCAAAAAAGTGACTTGTCCCTTTTTGCAAATGGGTGACAGAATTCATTTGAAATTTTAAAGGCACTGTGGTTTTATTTATTTAAATTTGTAAGCTAATTTGATTCAAAATTTTGTAAAATTAATAATAAAAACTAATATAAATTCAAACTTTAATTTTTTAACAACAATTGTAAAAACTTTGGATGGAAATTATTTTATTTATTTATACTTATACTTGAAATACATACATACATATAAAATTTTATAGGCACTTTATGTTTTTCAATTTATATTGTAATATTATTGCAGTATTATTGCAGTTTCTTAATTAATATTATGTAAATAACAATTAAGTTCTATCTGAGTAGAAGTTGACCAGGTACTTTTATTTTGTAATTGGTATAATAAAAGCGCTAAACGGTTGAAATACAATTGAAATATATAACGATATAGTAATAGATAATACAGACCTACTACCAGCGTTTCCATAGGTATTTCGTTTACATATTTTATTCAATATTTTTCTATTTAATTTTTTCTTGTTATTTTTTGTGTTTCTGAGGATTACAGTTCAAACTAATGAAATTAATTTAAAATATAAATAAAAAATTACAATTATCTGTATTATAAGGATTAAATGACAAAAGAAGGTGCAGTTATTAAATATTAAATTTCGATATCTGTTAAAATTCTTGAATATAAAATTACATTGAATGAATAAATATTTAATGTGGGAGCATAAAAATTTTGGGAGCAAAAAAACTGAATGCCAAATTGAAAATGTAGGAGCCCTCTTATAGTCGTTAACATGACATTTCATATATTCATAAATATAAGCAAAGAACACATAAATAATAAGAAGCTTCATCTGGGTATTTTTAAATATTTTCGACTAATGTGCGTACGGGCGGGTAAGAAAATGAAACGAAAATAAAAATTGAAGAGTGTAAAAAAGTATAATTTTGTAAAAAAACAAAAACGAAAAATATAAAAATTCATATATTTCAATATTTTGTCAAATCAATAAAAAATATTAAAAAAATTTAAACACATACGTAAAGTAGGTATATTTTTAAATTTTCAGTTCAAAAATTTATATGAGTTGCGGGCTTTTTACTATTTATATACTTTGATATAAATCTAATAACTAATAGGAAAAAATGTGACACAATTCCTATTCTAAGACAAAATACTACTGCATAGAAAAATATACACATTTTTTACTCCCTTATAGTATGTTTTCTTTTATAGTATTACAGTTTCCAAGTTTTCCAATAATTTTAATTTAAATTTCCATACTTGATTATTAAACCAAAAAAAAGGTTTAAAAATACAGAAACAACAACAATTTAAATTATGTAAACAAAAATATAATTTTTTTTCAACTGTTTTGGCTATTTTCTATATAAAATTTTGACAACCTGAAAAATTCTTCGCCAACTTTTTTATATTTCATATTTTTATCTTCGCTTTTTTAGATTTTTATATTTTTATCTTCGCATCACATTTCTGGCTGAGTGTGAGTACCTATTATACGGTTGCAAGAAAACAAAGGGAAAGATCAAATCGTCTATATCTTCTAGTGTGGCCTCTGGGAGAGCAAATTTAAAAATGGGATCTTATTTTCATATAAATTGTGTCTTTTGTATACTGTATAGTGTATAGGGATCTTATTTTGCTATATAATAAACTGTTATTATGGTATTGTGTTATTTTTAAAAAAATATTCAAAATTTTGTATCTAAATTGGTAAAATTTACAAAAAATACAAAAACATTTTCATCAATAATTTTCAATTTAAAAAAAAACAATGTTTTATTATCCGACGTAGAAGTAGAGTTTATTATCCTACTCTCTTTCTATCATGCTCTATTGATTGAACAGTGAAGCTGAACAGTGAACACTTAACACTGAAAATAAAATAATATTTTTTTAATAGCACACTGGTGGTTGGAAGTTGGATACAGCATACAGAACAGACAAAATACAGATCCAGCAAATAATAAAAAAACAACAAAAAAAAAAACAAAAATAATTTTTTATGAGTGAAGTGAGTGTATTATGTGTACATGTATATCGTCGGCCTAGTAATGAAATAGTGTATATGAAATTGTATAGTTTTGAGTAATTTATATTTTAAGATTTTTGGAAAATTATGCGTTGAGTAAAAGCTTTATTTCTCTTTCAAAATTAATCTTGGTATTAAAAAATTCAATCCGTAACATTCTTTGAAGTTTTTGTAATGCATTATAGTTTATGCCGTTATCCTAACTTCGCTAGTATAAAAGCTGTAGTTCAAAGTTGTCAATGAATACTCTTTACGTTATTTCATTTTTGCTAATTCCTGTACGAAGATGTATCATACGTTATTTCATTTGTATGGGATACACCATTTCATTTTCGTTGCACTATTGAACTTGTAATCAATTTTGTTTGTTATTCAAAATTAAAAAAAACTATTTTATTAATATTTTTCTTTTTTCCTTTATTAATAACAAAAAAGTTCCGTTTATAAGCATCGTCAAAATCATTAGAAAAATCATCTAATTCACCTTCGGAAAAATATAATGCGCCCGCTATTTCATAATCTTTATGAATTGAAAAATATGAGTCAATAAAATAATTAGTATAACTATACAATGTTTTAAATTTCAACAATATTCATTTCAATTTTTAATGCTTACCCTTTAAATTTAATTTTTTATTTTCAATTATTCTTTTTTCCATTTTATTTCTCACTTAAAACTTAATTATTCAAAACAAAAAACTTACTACAACCTTCTACTACAACGATCTATTTTAGAATAAACAATAAATCTGTTAAAATAAAAACGATATTAACGGGCATCCAAAAAGAATTCCAATAATTTTTTACACCAAAAAACAATATTCTTGCAAAAACATTTTAATCAAATCAAAATTACATTGAATGAATGGTACACTATTACACATTTCACATTTATACACTAATTCAATATCATTGAATTTCAATGCGAGACAATTGTTTTCAAAATTAAAACAGCGTATAAATAAAAATAAAATAATTTATACATGTCTTACGTTGTTTAATTTCCTGAGGTTCCAAGAAAATAAATTTTTGATTAAAATTTGAAGTGGTGTATTATTTCTATACATTGTTTAAAAAGATCAATTTAAACGTATTTTTTTCAAAAGAAATTAAGTAAGAATGTTTTACGTTATTTCAATTTCTTCTGAATTATTTAGTTTGACGAAATTTTAAATATAAAACGATGTATACATATTAAAAGTAATTTTATTAGTAAAAAGTTGAAACAATTTCTAACATACAGTAGTGTAATGGCCTTTACGCTAATACTTTTTTAAGCATGCGATGTTTCATGCAGATACAATATTTTAATTTTTCGTTATAAAAACTGTGTTAGACAATCAAATTACTTAAAGTAAAGAGTTTTTCTTATAGAATCGATATTGAGGAATCTAATAGAACTATAATCGTAAAATGTATTATACACCATTTTATTACTAGACCGACGATATTGTGTATAATTTTAAGTAATAAGAATCCTTTGAGTGAATTATGTTTTTTTTTGTGTTAAATGCTGTTTGCCTTTTGGTTATCATACCATATATTAAACTATTGATAAAATTTCTATTAGTCCTTATTATTATAAATCAAAAAAATTGTTTGTTTTATTTATATTATTATTATTATTTTTTACTTTTCCTCATTATTTGCGAAGAAGACTAACAATAAATTAAAAAAATATATTTCATGCAATGGTATTTTTTCCTGCAAAGGTTCAGTATGGTAGACAGGGCTTAAAAAAGAGCACCAAAGCAATTTGTATACATATTACAATTTGTATATATATTGTAATTTGCATATGTGTTGGAGTATTCCGTCGAACTTACAAACATCCAGATAAATGCAGAATAATATATATAGTAATAACACCTTTATTTATGCGTTGTTCTTTATTCGTTATTCGAGGAAAAAAAGAGGAAGTTTGGCTTGTGGAGCGTCCTTTTATAGGCTTTTGCCTGTCGACATTGTCTTTTTGACATTTTGGCTTTCACCAGACAACATTATTTTGGGACGATAGTGGGTTCTTTGAATTCTAAAAATAATTTAAATTCTTCACATTCTTGTGTGAAATCCACTATCATTCCATAGGTGGCGGTAGTGGTCTTTTTGTTTTTTTTTTTTTTTTTTTTTTTTATTAACTTTTTTTATTTTGTTTACGATTTATAATGCCTTAACCTACAAAAAATTTTATAAAACAGGTTTTGATTACTTTTTATGTAATTAACATAAAGTTCGGTTTGCTCTTTGTTTGTTAATTTGTCTTCTTAAGTTTAGTTTAAAAAGGTAACAATTGTTATTTATACATTTCATGTATTGTGTTATTGCAAGTTTTTGGTAAAAATTATTGAAAAAACCAAATTAATTATTATGTTTGAATATAAAACTTAACCTACCTTATTCTAACTTAATCTACAAAAACTATTTACTAGGCTTTGTCTTTTGACAATAAGAGATTCTAGCTGTTGTTTAGCCACCAAAACTCTCGTTTTGTAAATGTATCTTTAAAAGGAATGCACATGTCGTATTTCATTGAGTCTCTGTTAATATTGCCTGGAGTAAATTCTATTTTTTTATTCGTAGCCCGTCTATTATAATGAAATAATATAGGGACGAAATTTTGGCTTTGGATATAGCCTTTGCTATCTAGATAAATAAAATGTTCGGGTGCTATAAAACCCGTTTTTAATGTGCTTTCTATGTATTCCTCGTTATGGTAAAATACATGAGATATTAGACCATTTTCTGAGGTTTGTTGAGCTCTATTGAAATGATTCCTAATCAATTTTATAATAAAATTGTCAATCCTGTTTATTTTAGATTCATTATAAATATATCTATTTGAATAATAATGGATATATCCAGTTTCAGGCTTACGGGATTTGTTTATGCAAACCCTAATGCATTTTCTTTCAAATTTGCGTAATTGTTCCATTAGGCTACCACTGATATTGTACCAGATAGGAGCTGCGTACGTTAGAGTAGATCTTATTAGTGTTTGATAGGCTATCACTTTAATTCTTGTTTGTATAGTTTTATTGTAAAATAGGTTTTTGGAGGCCATGAATGCTTTGTTACCTTTTAAGACGGCGTTTTTAACTTGTTCTGCAAATTTTAGGTTTTGATCAAGAAGCACTCCCAAATACTTTACAGTTTTTTTATTTTTTATTTGTGTGTTACTTACTGTTTTTATTGTAAAGCTTTTCATTTTTTCAGTTTTTTTTTATGTTATAGTTTAGATTACTGTATGTGTCTCGAAATAGGATTGTTTCGCATTTATTAAGATTTATTTTTAAAAGCCATATTTTGCAGTAATCAACGGTTATGTTAAACATTTTCTGTACTTTATTTTGTATCATTTCTACAGCATTAGAGGCTGAGTAAAAAATTATATCGTCTGCAAAGGCTAATGTATAATTTATTCCTTTTATTCTGTCTAATAATTCTAATAGTTCTATCAAGTAGATTGAGAAAAGGATGGGTGAATTAACCGTTCCCTGTTGGAGTCCGTTTTTAATTGAAAAAATTTTTATTTTTATATCTGGAAAATTGGCTATATAGAATTTGTTATTGTTGATTAAATTATCTATTAAGTTAATTAGAGGTTTTGGGAATCCTAGTTTTAATAATTTATATATCAATCCATCTATCCAAACACTGTTGAAGGCCTTTTCCAGATCGATCAGGCAGGCTCCTACGGCAAATTTTTTATTAATGTTCCAACAGATATCTGACGTGAGTTTATTTATAGCATTTACGGTGCTATGTTTGTGTCTAAAACCGAACTGATTTTCTGGTATTATGTTGTTAGTATTTACAAATTTATTTATCATGTCGTTGATTAGCATTTCATAAACTTTACTTATATTGGGTAGCAAACTAATTGGTCTATAATTGCTTGGGTCTGTTGGTTCTTTTCCTGGTTTTTTGAACATAATAACTTTCGCTATCTTCCAGTTATTGGGGAAATAATTATTATTCAGTGCGTTATTAAATATTATTACATATTGTAGTATCATTTTTGGACTTAGGTTTTTTAGTACGATGTTCGGTATGTTATCTACCCCTGATGATGTTTTATTGTTTAGATTTGAAAATTTTGCATTAAGTTTTATTGAGTTAGTAAAATATTCATTAGTTGGATTTGAGGATTTATTTGAATTATTGAAGTTGCATATGGTTACGTTGTTTATTTGGTTTTGTTTGCAGTGTTGTCTAAGTGTGCTTACCTTCTCGGCAATTTCTTGATGAAAACGTCTATTTTGCGGAATGTCTATGTCATGAGTTCTTTCCAAGAATAAACTTAGAGTGTGGGTAATATCGTTTGGGCTATTTATTATTTGCTGGTTTGTTGAGTTAGTACTGTGGACATCAATATTTGCATTTGTATCTAACATTGTGGGATTAATTATTAAATATTTTATGTTGTCCTTTTTATGTTCGCGAAAAATTTTTTTAATTTCAGGAAACATATTTTTATTAGGAGAAATTTTTAAAATTCTGTTTTTCCAATAATTGTTAATTTCTATTTTAATTTGTTCTTTAATTAATATGTTTATATTTTTTAATAGACTTTTGAGAAGTATTATTTCTTGGCATGTAAAATTTAAATGTCTTTTATAGATTAAGTTGATGTCGTTTATCAGTTTACTTTTTTTGGCCATTAGAATTCTTATTTTATATGAATTATACTTATTTAGGTGACCCGTAGCTTTAGCTGTTGGAATAGTTTGTAGCATTGTGTTTTTTATAACAGTTTGAAGTTTTTCTATGTGGTAGTCTATGTTGTTTATTGACATATTAGTACTGTCTACTATTTTCAATGGGCTGTTTGTGTATTCTTTTATTAAATTTATGTCTAATGTTTTTTTGAACTTTTTCCAATTGGTTTTGTGAAAGATAAAAGCGTTGGTTTGTTCTGGAGGTTTAGGTGATAAATTTTCGTTTAATATTACAAAGTTAAATTTAATGGCGTTATGGTCACTCTCATACGGGATTGTTTCTATTCTATTGAATAGTTCTGGGGCTATGTTCGTAGATTCGATCCTTGCATCACATAATATTAAATCTAAATATGAATTACCTCGTGGATACGTTGGGGCGTTGGGTATTTGAATTTTACATTTGTAGGGTATCTTGTTAGTTTGAATCCAGTGTAGTAAGTTCCTACCTCTGTTATTGTTTGTTGCATTGCTCCAATGTTGGTGTTTAGCATTGAAATCTCCTGCTAGTATATAGTAGTTGTTGTTGTTACTTAAATCTAGAGTTTCGAAAATTTTATTCAAATCTTCTATAAATTTATTATTGTGAACATCAGGGGCATAAATTGAAATTATAATAAGCTTTTTGTTGTTTTTTAATTCTACGGAAATGGTACAACATTCAATACATTCAAGTTCATTTCCTATTTCTTTATTAATTATTTTATATTTTATATGACTTGAGATACAGATTGCTGTACCTCCTCCACCTCTTTGATTCTTTCTATCCTGCCTAATTAAGTCATAGTTATCTATTTTCAAATAGTGATTATCTTTCAATTTTGTTTCACACAAACACATAATATCTGGTTTATTATTTTCTAGAAAATGCATTAGGGAAAGCCTTTTATTATAAGAGACTAACGAATTAACATTCGCTGAAATCAGTTTAAATTTACATAATGTTGAGTTCATCAGGGCTAACCAAATCATAGATAAATTCTATTTTTCTAGAATTCTCATTTAACCTACTTTCTATTTGTTTAAACTTGTCATTAATTGATATAATATTTTTTTTAATATCTTCTAACAATAAATTTATATTACCATTATTTATATTTTGATTCGAGTCATTTGACCTTATATTAGTTTGGCTATTCCTGCTGGCAACACTGGAATATGATACATTAGGTTGGATAAAGTTTCGCATCATGTTATGTTTTAAATAGATTTTTTCTTTTATTTTATTCCTTACATCGTGGAGTTTTTCCAATTTTTCTTTATATTTAGGACAATTCTTGTAAGATGCAGGGTGTCCGGTTTCCTTGCATAGAGCGCACTTAAGGAGCTCTTTAAGATCGCCTTTTTTTATTTTGCATTCATTAGGTGCATGGCTCTCTCCACATTTTACGCACCTATATTCCATGTTACAATTGACTGCCGAGTGGGAGAAACGTTGGCATCTTTTACATTGTAGTATAGGTTCTTTATTAATTTTTTCCCATGTGACTATTTGGTTATCTATCGCATTTATTTTTCTGATGTCAGCGATTAAACTATTTGGTTCTGCTTGAATAAGTGGAGTAATGTGGTAAAATTCTATTTTCTGCTATTGATTTTTTGGTTTGCAATCTGCTAACTTTTGAGAATTTCATATTTTCATTTTCAAAAGCTTTTAAGCATTCAAGAATTTCTTCGCATGAATAATTATTGTTTAAACCTTTTAACACCATAGTGATCTTTTTCTCTTCTATTGGGGTGTATGTATAAAAATTTGTGTTTGATTGTTTTAAAACATCACAAACCTTTTTAAAATCTTGTATGCTGCTTATATAAATAATGGAGCACGTGTCATTTATTTCTTTAATAAGAAAGTTATTTATTTTTAAATTGATTTTTATTATTTTTTTTAGGTAATTAATGTCAGTGTTATAGACATTAATTGGGGGAACTTTTTTATTTTTTATGTCTGCTGATTTTTGATTATTTATGTTATTGTTGTTATTATTATTATTATTATTATTAATACTAGCAACATTATTATTGTTGTTGTTATTAATTTTATTATTATATATGTTATTTTCATTTATATTTTCTAAGTTATTACGATTAGTATTAGTGTTTTTATTGCTTTGCTCAACAGCATTTGAGTCGATATTCTTTTTTTTTTGTTTTTCTTTATTTTTTTTTGATAGCACTTCAATGAATTCTTCGAATTCTGACTTGTCTGTATTTTCTTTATCGGTATCAATGCTTGTATTTGTGTTGATTTCCGTTATTTCGTCGAGCTCTTCGAGCTCCATGAGAGCTTTAAAGCTATTCTCATTCTCACTAATATTTGTATTTGTATTTGAACTATTAACTGTTATTTGATTAATCAATTTTTTTAATTTTGAGATTTCACATTTAAGTTCATTATTTTCATGTTTCAACACTTCATTCTCACTGCATTTTTTTGTTTTATTTTTATTTTTTGTCATTATGTTTTTTTTTTTTGTTCTGCATAGAATTTTTTTTAATTTATAATTTATATGGTTTTTTAATTCATTATCCGATTTTGATTGCATAAGACAATCTCTTTATACGAGGCACTCCTAATTTAATATTTAAATATATTTTTCACAAAAGATATAGTTTTTTTTAATTTAATGTGTTTTTTTTTTTTTTTTTTTTTTTTTGATAAGCCGGATTGATTTACCACGTCCGTTCTCTACGAAAGGTTAAACTCGACTCCCAGTGGTCTTTTTGTATGCAGTATTAATAATACGTTGCAATCATTAATACTGCATACTTTTAGGCGTGACGTATATCGTAAGCCATTACTCCTCCCTCCTTAAGATTTTCCTCCGGAGAATCTATCTTAAACAAAATTTACACAATTTTTATTGTATATAATATTATCTTAAGCCTAAATTTTGTAATTATTTTATAAATTTACTAAAAATTTTAATTTCACATTATTATTTCTTATTCTATTTTTATAAATAATTTTATTATTCTTACATTTAAATTTAAGATGAATGCAAGTTTCATTACATTATTTTGTATTTATTTATGTGTACGGTTGTCGTTAAAAAAAGGTTGCATATCGCTGCAATATTTATTATATTTAACGTAAACTTATTTAAATGAAATCAAATAATTTTTTTTTTTTTTTTTGGTTTTTTTTCATAATGAATAATGATACCATAAAGTACATCACCTGTCAATTCTTATTGTTTCTTTTAATGAAATTTGGTTTATATTATATGTACTACCGTTATTGACCTTTTATTTATTTATTGCAAATATTAAAATTAGATTTAGATTAACTTTTAATTTAGGTCAGCTGTTTTAGTGACCAAATTATTTAGAGTAAGTAATAAAAACTTTTTTTTTTTTTTTTATTTATGTATAGCTGTTCAAATTCAAAATTAAATTTAGTGTAATATTACATTTATTCAAAATCGTGTCGAGAAAAATTTAATTCCGTGTTTAAATATTTAAAAAGTTTCATCTTCAACAATAATATTGGAAATATTAAAGGAAGTGTGTACTTTTTATTTGGCTTTATTTTTTGTATTATAATTTAATTTTTTTTTTATTAAAAAACAAATATAATTTTTTTGAACTAATAAAATATTAAAATTTGTGTTATCTCAAACCTGTAAAGTTTAATAATATCAAATAATTTTTTTTTTTTAATGTAACTAAAGTAGATAAAATAGGATTTAAAAAGTTTTAATCTAAAGATTTACAAAAAATGTCTCTTAAAGGATATAATTTCATATATTTTATGTAATCTAATTTTGGTGAAAGAAAAAAAATTTATTTAATATAATATAAGTTATCTATTTAGTTTTTTAATTTCATTTATCTATTTAATTAATTTGATGCAATATGAGGTGAGTTTTTTCTTTATTTTATTTTTGTGTATATGTACTATTATGTACGTACTTAAAATAAGGTTGTTTCGTTTTTTGATGTTGGTGTTTCTGTAGTGCGGTATGGTAATTTAATAGGTTTTCTCTCGTATTTTGCTGTTAGGATAATATACATGAGCTTTTAATTCCAAATACACTTCGTTAATACCCTTGTGATTATTTTTGGTGTGCTCTTGTAATATTGTTTCCTTCAATTCGGACCTATTAACCATATCTTTTAGAACGTAATTCACTTTATTAATTACGATCGGTATTTCTGGAGTTTTCCATTCTTATCTATATAATAATATCTAAATGTGAAGTTTGATGCATCCGTTGTCAATGTAAATATTTTTTTTTTTTTTTTTTTTTTTATTTTATTTAATTTGTTTCGTAACCAAAAGCTTTATTTTTTATTAGAATTGTTTTATTAGATTTTTCTTGTGGCTCACTTTTTCTTATTTTATATTATATTTTATTATTATCATATTACTTTATGGTAATTTATTAAAAAATTTTAAATAGTAGCACTATTAAAACATATTAGTTTTTTATTTTTTTATTTTTTTTTTATTTTTGAGGTTCTTTGAGTTTAATAATTAAAATTAACCACGAGGAAAAACTCAATCATCCTACCGACTGCGCAAGTAATAACACCTTTATTTATGCGTTGTTCTTTATTCGTTATTCGAGGAAAAAAAGAGGAAGTTTGGCTTGTGGAGCGTCCTTTTATAGGCTTTTGCCTGTCGACATTGTCTTTTTGACATTTTGGCTTTCACCAGACAACATTATTTTGGGACGATAGTGGGTTCTTTGAATTCTAAAAATAATTTAAATTCTTCACATTCTTGTGTGAAATCCACTATCATTCCATAGGTGGCGGTAGTGGTCTTTTTGTATGCAGTATTAATAATACGTTGCAATCATTAATACTGCATACTTTTAGGCGTGACGTATATCGTAAGCCATTACTATATATAATATATAATTTTAATAGCCTTAATGATATTACGAATCTTAAAAAAGAATTTATTTTAAACTTATTGATATACTTATTTATATTATGATAATTCCTTGTATGTACTCTTCTCTATTATCACTTTCAATGAATATCAACACACTAAATAATAACATATTTCTTCACTTAATTTAATCTAATATATTTTTATCCAACACATTTTATTATATAAAGTTGAAATGTTTAAAAAATTTTCACTATAAAAAATTAAATATTTTATTATATACTTTATGCATTTCCACATTTTTACGTTGTTTAAAAATACAATTCATCTGAAATTCTTTTTAAAACATATTTTTTTTCTCTTTCTTACTTTTTTTTATTATCTTTAAACAAAAATTTAACTTTGATAAAATTTCTTTTTTCTTATTTATCTGAACACCTTTTTTCAAAAAATTTGATTATTACACTGCCATTAGTATTTTACGCTTATTTTATTACGATTATTATAATATTACAATTAAAAATTACTTACAGATTATTTTTTTTATTATTATCATTACTACAAAACTTTATTGTCGAAATTCAAAATATTATTTTTTATACACGTTTTAATTGTTACAAACACGTTTTATTACTAGATTGTAGATTCTATTAAATTATTCTCTTATCTGTTATCATTATGTATGCAAAACTACTATGTTGCCGACTACATTAATATTATTTGACGCTAACGAAAATATTAAAGTAATTAATAATTACTTTACATCAGGCTTGGACAAAAATATAATGCTAAATTATAAAAAAAATTTAATATAATATATTTTGTACAGTGAAAAACTTCTCGTACTTGAGAAATTGTAGCCATAATGTTCCTTATTTCCTTTCTTTCTTTTGGTGATCACTATTGAAATTGATTGAAATAAAAGTAACAGGGTAGCCTAGGAAACACTAGTCCAATATTCAATTTTATTAATGTTTAACAATAATGATCAAAATAAAAACAACCGTAATGTTCGTTGTTCTGGAAAAATATATCTTTATTACAAAATATGAAATCCTTTTATATAAAAATAAATCTAAAAATTCTACTCCTAATTTTAATATTCTTAATTTATAAAACTTATCAAAAATAGAAAGCAAACAATATTTCCCATTTACAACATAATTTATGCCTGAAATCTTAATACAATTCAAATTATATCTTTAAGCACAAACAATTTATCAGTATCTGTTTTTAAGTATACAACAAATTATCAATATTAAAGAATTACTGTAATAAAACAAGAATACAAAATAAAACTCTAAACTATTTCTTGAGAAAGATCAAATAATTGTACCTAACAATAATCTGAAACACATTTTATTCTAAATAAATATTTCTAAATTATTCTAATTAAGTCTAGACATATTTAAATATGCAAAGTTTAAGGAATAAATTAAATAATTTGGAAGTATTAATTAACACTTTCCATTGTGAAATATATGTAATAGTATTAGCTGACACTTGGATTTTAAAACAAGAAAATTAGTTTTATAATCTCCCGGGATATTCACCTTATGGTGGAGCACCATATATATATAGCCAATAACATAAAAGTAAAATAGTATTTGAAGAAAATTTTTATAATTCAAATATCCTGATTGTAAAAGTACTAAAATTAAACTTTAATATAATGTGTTTTTATAGGTCTCATCAAACAAATATCAACGACTTTTTTTAAAAATTAGATGATTTAACTTCTACGTATATAAAAATTTCATAATTGTAGGAGATTTTAACATTAACTTATTAGACAAAAATAACAGTGAGGTTAAAGATTATTTGAACACATTACTTTGTAATGGATTCATAGTACAGAATAAGATTAGTCATTCACTAGTCATACATCGCTTTGTAATCATCAGTTGCTTTTTGTATGTGTAAATCAAAAGGTCATTAAAGAAGAAATTAATTTTAAGAAAACTATTCTGAATTATGAGAAACTCTCTAATGATACTCTTTGGAAAAATTTAGATTCTTACAATAATGTAGATTAATTTATCAAAGTATTGTCCGAAAAAATACAAATACATACAGAAGTTATTCCACCAAAAAATATCAAAAGAAGACATAAGTGGATGAATGAGGATCTAGTTTACAATATAAAAATTCGCCAGTCATTTTTTAAATACAAAAAAAAAATCCTAATGACATGAAAATTAAAAGGCTCTATGAAAAATACAAGGATATAGTTAAAAGGGAAATAAAATGATGGTAACTGGTGTCAACTTATATAATAAATGCCTCTCAATCTCAAAGTAGTGTAGACAATTTTCATAAAAATATTTGGTTCCATTTTGTTTTGAAAGCTGTGAAGATAGAAGTCTCGATAAGGTTTTGATCATACATAATGATATATTATAGGATTATAAATATCATCATTATTATTTTGTTCCTCATAGTTAATTTCATCATAATCATTATAGTACTTATTCTGGATCAATAATAAATTAACATGTTGTTTTTTTTTATTTTCAGCCAAATATGTTGGTAAAGTAATATAGTTTTTGCTGGATTTTTTTCAAAATGTAAACATTAATTGATATATCATTCTGCTTCTCAAGTTTTGGAATTTGGTTTACTGGCATTGGAAATTTAATTCCATCTAAATTCAATATATTCGAGTAATGTGGATATTTTGTCATATGCTGGGGATGTTTTTCAACTGGATGTAAAGCTGACATAATCATCCAAGCAATACATGCGTCATCATTATTTTTAATATTAATGGATGCTTCTTTTCTTGCTATCTCAACTGATAATTGAACATACGAAGATCGCACCATGGGGGAAAATTTATTTATATTAATATCTAAGTGGTTAATTGCTGAAAGTGCCCAACCACTATTTTTTTCTTGGAATTCTTCTAATTTTTTAATTATTGAATTTTCTATAATGTTCCATAAAGGATTCTTTAATGTTGGTGTTATTAAATATAGGACAATTTTTTGTATTCACGACGTATGACTTCCTCATCATCATTAAATTTCTTAAATTCTACACATAATATAGCATTTATTATTCAGTGCATTATTTATACGACGATGGACAATTTACTGCTATCATCTAAGAAATTAGTAAGTTACTTATGCCGAAGATTGATTATTATACCAGTTCTTTATGGCTGTAATGTAGTATATCATATCTTCCTTTATTAATGCTCGATCTATTTTCTTCTCATATCTAAGTGATTTGAGTATGTGTCTTGTGCTATTGTCGTTAACTTCGAAAAATTCGTTGTAAACGTTTTATTAGGCATTATTTCATCTACGACTTTGTCAATGCCAAATATTGATTCCGAGATCATTGACTGATTTTTCGTATAATCATTTAGTATAAATTTTGTTTCATAGTATAAATTTTTTATATATTTAATTCATAGTATACATTTTGTTTCTAATCAATCCACCGTTTTTGTATCATTAACAAAAAATAAAAATTTAATTTAGTTGTCAATGTTTTTAAATCCTTGGGGCAATCTTTAATAATTGTTTTCATCATATTTTCATCATTTTCACAATTTGATACCAATTGTATATTTTATATTATATCTCTAACAATTACACACACTTTATAATTTTTTTTTGCTTTAATGATTTGCATTTCAACATCGGGTTGAATTAGTTTTCCTGAAGAGAACTACTTCGGTTTTTGTGTTCCGACGCGAATTATCAAAACGGCATGGCTCTATACACTTTTTCGCATCTTTACCATATTTGAAGTAGTAAAAACGAAGTGGTTCATTCGCATTGAACCTTTTTCTACTTTTTGACCTATCCCAAGGCTTATTACTTGAGAAACTTCTGGATCTAGGTCTGTGAGGCGTGTGGTTTTTGAAGTTTAGGTTTGATATCATTTGCTTTAAAGAATCAATTTCTAGATGCAGGCTTTTTACTTCGTCTTTGCCATAAAAATGGTTGCAGTTGACGAGTTTTTCTTTCTTGAAATATTTTTAAGATTCTTATATAAATCGATTCTGGGAGGGTTTTCTAAGATGTCCATAATTAATTCAATAACGTCATACGGCAAGGCGGTAACAACATTAGCTATAGTTCATAATTGAGGTAAATGAAGTCTAACTTGTTCCAAATCATTGTTTGGAGAATTATTTGAACTAACAAATATGCCTATGCCTTGACTTTCTTCAGTTGGATCACTCGTTGCCATGATTAATTAAAATTTAATAGATCAAAATTATAAATTTTATGTGTGTTTGATTCAAAAGTGATTAAAAAACGATAATTGTACATATACTACTATTCTATGCTGTGCTCTCCAAATTGATGGTGGAGATCTCCAAGAGTTTCTTCTCTGTGAATTATTGCATGTAGTGCATTTGTGGGCGATTTTTTGCAATTTCATGTATATTGAACGTCTTTCAATGCTAAATTGTCCCAACTTAAGTGAAAAAATCATTTACACAATTCATATTGAATATTTGTCTCAGATCCTTTAACTTCTTTTTGACAAACGCAAATTACAGTTATTTTAAAATTAATTATAAATGATACAGAAAAATTCAGAAATATAGAATATAAAATAGTTGATTAAGAAAAAATGAAAAATAATTTTTTTTAAAGACCGAGTAATAAAAAATAACAAACAAGAATTGAAAATCTTTCATAGGTGTTTACCCCAGGAGACGTACGAACCGACTAATTTGGAGGATGCCTGAGATTTAGAGGATAGTCCCCAAAATTACATGTGTAAATTGGGAATCAACAAGAATTAACTGGATAGGAAGTTGAAAGCAAGTTTGCTATTACTGGTTTCGGATCGTTTTACTTTACATTAACAGCATATATGACGGTCAGTGCAGACATATTTTTTTTTTTTTTTTTTTTTTTTTTTTTTTTTCTCCTATTACTCCGCGTGGTAGCATAGGGCTTCGATAGTGAACCTCCATTCCTCTCTGTTGAGTACTACTTCCTTAATATCGTCCCAGGTATAATTGTTGACTGTTAATTCTTGATCGATTGTGCGTCTCCATGTGTTGTATGGTCTGCCGGGTCTCCTTTGTCCTTGTGGATTCCACTCTAGAGCAGACATATTTAGATGTATTTAATTGATGAAGGGGTTAAACATTCCTAATATTCATGTTCTAAATTTATAAATTATCACAGGTTTCTGTCAAAGATGATGCTGAAGCTTTCAAATTGACACCCATGAGATCTATCATTACAGTTCCAACCCTGAAATTTGTTATAATTGTGTTTGCATCTTTTGGTCCTCATTTAGTGTTGTTTGACACGGCTGGAAAAGAAGAGCCAAGTCATGAACATTTTGCTTGACATTTTAAATTATAATTTTGTTATTGATTATTTCTTATGTTGAATTTCACTTTAATGTCATGTTTTGAATTTAAAGTGTGTTTTGACTTTTTTCATTAATTTTTTTTTCTAAATATGTCATTAATCTAATTCTTTAAATTTGGACTATAAAAAAATGTTTATCTCCTATATTGTTTTGGTCATCTGAACTTTATTATTAAATAAATACTTACGTTCAAATTATACTACATTTTTGACTTACTACATCCTTCCGTTACTATTATGTTTTTGTTTGTCACATTGAATTTATTTTTTTATAATAAAATTAAATTAAATAACACTTTCTGGATGAAAGCACGTACTAGACAGGGTTAACCCAATTCTATTGTCATAAAAATTATAGTAGTACTATAATAATCATTTTGTTTTCCCCAATTCAAATCAATTTATAACATTTTATATGCTAATATTAATTTTTATTTTATATTTCAAAAAGAGTAATAAATCAAAATATAAAATTAAGAAATTAAATATTAGTATGATTATATGGTCGATTTTAAATATTCGCCGAAAAATGTGTAATTAAATGCGCCTTTAAATAAATCAACAAATAAAAAAAACATAACAAAAAAAAAAGCAACTAAATATTTTATATCTTATCGTAATTATTTTAAAAATTGCTAGTTATTATTAACTCATTTTTAATTAAAAAAAAATTGATTGTAAAAAAAAATTGCCAATATTCAATTTAATTGCCTTACAGATAGTCAAGTACTTAATTAACAAATTAATAATGTGTATAGCTTCCGTATTGATATTTTAATATGCTGTAAACAAAAAGGGAAGAGAGCACTCAATTTGAAGTCATTGTATAATGTTGGGCGTTGTCTTTTAACTTAAAGATTATCATCAGCATTTTAATTCATTCAATCTTCAATGTTGGCATCATAGTTTAGTGTTCAACATTGCTTGACTTAAAATTTGCATGCAGTTGCTGCTAACGCTAAGAAAAATAATATTCTGAAGGTTTTTGATTCAAAATTTTTAAAATACATATATGCATATATTAATTAGACAATATTAACTACTAAATTTATATACAGTGATGTTCCAATATAACGAACGATATAATGTCAGGGTCATACGTTATATCGAGATCGTTCGTTATATTGAGTACCCCTAAAACTAAGATTTATTACATTTATACAATTTAAAGTACTTATTTTTAGTTCCAATAACAAAATATGAAAGTTTATTTATTTTTGAAAAAATCAACAATTTTTGATTGTTTTGTTTTTTTTCATTCTGATGGGAGCTTCCAATAAAGGCCTGTTTCATCAGCATTGAACAGTGCATATCAACAACGGCTTACTTTAACTTTTCTTTAAATGGTTCTACCTGTGTAACCAAACTAACTGTGCTAATATTTCTTCCCCACACTGTTTCAGCAGTCGAATTCTAAAACGTTTCTTAAATTTGTTCATCCAACTTTGACTGATAAAAAAAAGTTGAATGTGTTCCAAGTTTTTTAAGAAAATATTTTGTCTTGACTTTTAAAGTTTCTACTCTTATTGATATATTTTTATTTCTTTGTGAAACTAGTCTGTACAAAAGATTTTCCATTCTATGAAATTCGCCTCTTCTTAACCTTTTCACTACCGAATTATAATGCAACAAAAATATTTGTTACCTTCAATCTTTTCTTATACAATATGGAACACAAATAAATAAAAGTGTAGGTGCTTCGGTCATACCTTTCCCCTTTATAATGTACATTGGTAATAAAGGCATTAATGTTCTACGTACATCTGTACCACTGTTTAAAAGTTGAAAATTACGAAGCAGTTATTTTTTTTCTATTGTCGATTTACGTTAATTATTTATTTATTTATTTATTCGTCTACAAAGTTAGATCTTACAGACTAGCAACAAAACAACCAAAAATAAAAAAAAAAAAACTATATATAAAAATAAGAACAAAAAAAAGAGTACTTAAAATTATTCAAAAATATAACTAACACTATATAGCGTAAGATCTTTAAATTGAGTTCTATTTAATAAACAATCTTATTATTTACAGCTAAAAACTCATTAAGCAAAGCGGAACACCTTGAAACCGGTTCTTTTCTACTATAATTTGTTCTATGAAATTGATATTCAACAAGTTCTGCGATCTAAGTAGCTAATCCGGATGGTATAGCTAATCCGAAACTCTGTAATAAATTTGATGAATCAATATGCAATGTTAAAATATCGCAAGCAAACATAACACCGAAAACAGATCTTCTATTAAACAATTTTGTTAAACCTAACAACTTACATCTTGCATCATATACTTAATAGTTAGTTGTCCTAATAACCTAAGAATTATTTTTCTCTTTTATTCATTTAAAATAGCAACTTTACTTTACTAAACAAAAACAAAACAAAAACATATGTATAACAAAAGTAACAAACAAGACAATTCATAAATAAAAAAAAATCAAACACTAGTCAAATAAAAATCAAAGTATCCAGTACCCACTACCCACTACCCAATATACCTAACTTTGACAGAAAAAGAAAATTTACAACAAAATATTTCAATTTTATATAGAAAAATTTCCAAAACTTATATAGAAAAATGTCACATTTTTATATATAAAAATTAATTTATACAACAAAATTTTATTGTTCATAATAATAAATAAAAAAAAAATTGTATTTATATGTAGGTTGGTCCTCGTGTATAAATAAAAAAAAAAAACAAGAAAAATAATTTCTCTTTTTTTCTTTCTTCTTCGTCTTGATCTTCATTTTCTTTTCGAAGTTTCTTCTTTCGTTCCTTGAACATCGTTACACTGACATCATTATATTTCACTTTTTATTTCTTTTTCACTTCGTTCAATAATTTATAATTTTATTCATAAATAATCATATTTTCATCAATAAGTGATAATTTAATTTAATTTAATTTATATTTGACTTTACCTACAAAACAAAAAAAAAAGGTTTTTTTAACGTTCGTTATTATTAATATCGTTCGTATACTTAATTAAAAAAAAAACTTAAGCGTTCGTTATATGGAGTTTTCGTTATATAGGGTATTCGTTATATTGGAACATCACTGTAATTGTAATTCTGTAACTAATTAATTTTATTTTATAGCGTTAAAATAATACAAATTTTTTAATTCATCTCTTAAATGCTAAAAAAAACTGTAAATTTGTGGAATACACAATATTATTTTAATTGTCTCATATAATGAAGTATTCGCCTTTGACATTTAAACTTATTTGAGAAGTTTGCTTAGATTTTAAATTTTTCAAAGGAATTGTAAAAAATATATTACTTTTTAATACTTTTAATGAATAAAATTTTTTATCAAAGTACATAATATTATCTATATGTTCTAAACATAAGAAAAACTGTTTTTCGTACAAAATAATCTAATCAATTACACCCAAAATAGGCTCGTTGTTTTCGGATATATCTGTGCACCCAACAACATCTTTTTTAAGAAACAAATCAAAAAATATTAAAGAACGAATTTGTTTCATACTACAATTCATATTTATAAAATTATACTTAATATTTAAATTTTGAGTAGGACTTTTCCCACAGACTTATAATCAACTGGAGTGCTGTATTCCTTAAAGGCTTAAATTGGAAGTTTTAAATTGAATTTGCAAAATCAAATTGGTTTTTTAATATAACTGTTTGCAATATATTTATTCTATTATTTGATAAGAAAATAGTTTTTTTTTCGAAACTTGATGTTTAGCTTCAAAGCGAATTGAATTGCAAACGGATATCGGTCTTATTTTTTCTATTATATTTTGATAATGTAGTAAAAAATTTAACTTGGGCTTAACATGACTATTTGAAAATTTCATGTATTGTTTATTATGTTCAAATATTAATAATTTTAAATAAGGTAATTCATCAATATTAATGCTTTTGGCGAATAATATTGACATAAGTTGTCTCAAATAAATTAATAATAACGATTCTTCATTATCTTTTGGTTGCAGAAATTTGCCCTTCAAAAAACTCGCAAATTATTCTTGATAAATATAAAAAATCTTCTCTGTTTAACCTAGTTGTAACAGAAATGAATAATAGCAAAACTATATTTTGATGCTTACGATTTGTAAACATGATAATATACACTTTTAAATATAATTAATAAAACACGTTATTCTTACATTATATCTTTATTGAGTGCCAACTCACGATTAAAAATATTTATACAATTTATTTGTTCTGAACCTTGGAAATGTAGAAAAAATGCTGCTGACGCTGCAACGTTATTTGGTGATCATACGATTTCTTTGAAGGTGGTATGGAATGCTTTAGTAGCGTAGAGGAACAAACCAAGGAAATGCATTAATCAGCGGAATGTGTTTATGTGTTACCGTAATAGTGCGAATTTATTGTTACTGTAAAGGTATAAATTATGTGCATGATAGTAACTGGTGCTAACTTATATACTCTAATTTTTTTTCTTGCTGAAGTATAATTTTGTACGACCACTTGGAAATCTAAATCTGCTAATTCGTCTTATGCTTCTGAATTGCAAAATATGGTTTTTATTATTTTATTGATTGGTAGACATTGCCAATCTTCTTCAGCATGATTTGAGATGGTTCTGTATACGTGCTGCGCATTTGTAATAATATCTGAATTGGATTCGAAAACAATGTCTGATGATAGAGCTGATAAATTATTTTTACAACCGATATAGGTTCAAAAATTTTGAAGTTTGGTTGCGAAATAATTTCATTAAGTAATAATTTAATATTTTTTATTAAATTTTTATTTTATTTTACATAATTTCACTTAATGTAATGGAACCAAAAAATGTTTTTTGAACTGATAAAAATTAAGAAGATTATGTATATAAATACTTTTAACCAACTATTAACAATTTTATGTTTGTATTTATTTTTTTGTTTATTTAAATTAAACTATTCGAGGAATTTGACAAGTATATAAAATAAAAACGACATATGTACATAGTATTTAGAGGTAAAGTTAACACATCTAAATCTGTGTTATACTTATTGCTCATTAAATTTTTCTAGATCTATAGAGTGAAGAATTCTGAATATTTTAGTGTTCTCGTCAACTCTTGCAAACAATTTACCATCTCTTACCCACGTATCCTTGATCCAAACTGAAATAAGGAGTAATTTTTTCATATATGAGTATGTGTCACGGTTGGTGATCTTTTGTCGGTACAATACACTCAGAGTTCAAGGGTATATTTATTTTTGCTTTCATAATAATTTGTTTTGTTTCTATATTTTCGAATTTTATAACAATTTTATTCGTGTCACCTGAGTTTAAATTTATCAAATAATTTGTTTTTAAATATAAAACTTATTACATTCGTAAATAGTCGGCAGTTGAATTCGTCGGTATTAAATCGCTCTTTCTTATCACTGGCTAAATCTATTTTTAATTTGGTTTTCGTATTTTTACAGAAATTTTTTATTTGTATTACTTCTCTTTTATTTAAAGAACTTGCGTTATACTCTTTTGTAACGTTTTTCCCCGATAAACATTCTTCGAAAAATTGTCTCTAAAATTCATTCATCAATGAAATTTAAATTGTAAATAAAAAAAAAAAAAACTTTTTAAAAACTTGCTTTTTCCAAGGGTTGCACAGTTTTGGTAGCACCTTTAAATGCACTAAAAAGGAAAAAATAAATTAGGTAGTTCAAGGTCTATTAAAAAATGTTATGTGTGTAATTCTGACATTTGACTTCAGGTAGGAGAAAATAATGTTAAATAAAATGTTTGTACGAAAAAAGCAAATATATAAACTTGTCATGAATAAAAGCAAAACGAAGTACATAACAATATACTTTTAACCATTGACATGTGACATTAACATTCCACTTGCATTTTTAAAAGCTAATAACATGTACAAAAAATATGGCTTTTTCTGTATCCTTATTGATTTTTGTTTTTTTGTTTTGACTGTTAACGGGAAATGTTGGTGCTTTGCTCATTGAGTTTTGTTTCTTTTCTGTTATAATTTTTTTGTTGTTGTTTGTTAACGAGAGATATTGGTACAATAACGGGACACTGTGTTACTTCAACATTTCACGAAACATTTTGCTCAACATTTGGCTTTCTTTTTGCGTTTATTTTGAAATATTATTACATATGAAACAGTTAGGTTCAGATCTTTTTTAAAAAAACGTTTAACAATTTCTATTCAACAATCTATGAAATCTTTTGAAAAATCTATGTACATACTTTGTACTATGTACATACATACATATTTTATTTTTATTTTATGGATTTAAAATTCTTAGTTTTGGATTTGTTATTTCTATTTTCTTCCGCTTTTGATTTGGTTCTGTCACTATTTCCTTCTTTCCAACTTTCCAGGAACAATGATTTCTCAACAAAACTAAAATTAAAAAATTTAACGCTTTTTTACGACGAAAATTGCAATCTTCGGAATTATCAAACCAAGCTTTAAATTCATTGTGTGCCTCACAAGCTTCAATGCATATCGTGATTATAGTTTCTTTCTACTGGCAAATTGCTATATTATCATCTATTAAATTTTTAAATATTTGGATATGGAATTTGCAAATTTTAAAAAATAAATCTGAGGGTAAACTGCCCAAAATCAGAATATTCAGAAAATTTTTCATGAAAAATTAATAATTCTGACGATGATAACAATATTTGATCGTTAGATTTTTGTAGTATATCAGAGCAATATTTACACGAAACAGTTTTGAAAAGCTTAAACAATACCTAGTCTGCAAAGTATCTAATGGAAGTATTGCTTAATAAAATGAAAGTATTTTGTTTATTTTTTATATGCATTTTCATAGTCTTTTAAAGAGGCACTGACAAATTCATTATCTACTTCTGAATTAAGAACATTACTTGATGATGTTAAATTCAACCTATGTCTTAAGTAGTCGTCATCGTCAGGCTCACAATCAATTAAGTTTGAGGAATAACTAAGGAGTTTCATTGACACTATTCGTCCCATTACATCATTAAGTTCTTTTACTGATGGATTTCTGGCAAAACCATTATGAGAATTGTACCGAAAAAATTTTCAATAGGATCTGAGTTTTTTTTGTTAGTCAAAATAATATAAGAAATCTGCAATTTGGGATCAGCAAAAAAAGTCATCTGACAGCAAAAGTATTGCATTAATTGTTTGAAAGCAAACCATTAATCCAGTAAACTGTAGCACGAACTTTTATTTCATTTCAATATTCTCTGGCATGATTCAGAAACTTGTAAACCTTATTAACTGTTTCTAAAGATGATTTTAAGGGTCTACGATTATCATACCTTATCTTGCTGTTTAAACAATCGAAAGTATTGTTAATTTTTTCAAAAAAATAAAGCTGTTGAAAGTACTTTCGATTAAATATGTGGAGAAAATAAATTCTGGCTTGCAATTGTTTTTATTCCAGCAGCACAGCTAGCACTTAAAACTGCAGTAGCTAAACGAACACTCATTTTCTGAAATGCATTAGGATTAATAGGGCAATCATTCAATCGTGGACATAACTTTGCCGTATTAATTACACTTCAGTTAGCTACTCCATCTGATGTTTCTATGTCATATTTCAGCAAACTATTTCTGCAGTTTTTAATAACATGGCAAATATCATAAATAACATATACTCTTCGATTCTTATACATAACAAAAGGCCTCTCTTTGGATACATTCATACGATTAAGTGCACTTCTGTTGTTACTACCTTGATCACAAATAATTGAGTTAACAGTCAAACTCGTTTGAGAACAAAGATCAATGTTTTTATTTATTAGAACTTCTAATCTGTCTCCTCTTTTAGATGCATAATTTTAGATGATCTTCTCTCTGTCTCATCTTTTTAGATGCATAGTAACTAATTATAGTCTTCCAGTCGCTAAAATCACCACGGATCATAAATGGTAAGATTTCTTTAGTTATGTGCCCTCTCCTAAATCTTCTAGCCCGATTGTTTTATCATGATATTCTGAGTAGTTTAGCCTAATAGCCATTGCATCAAAAATTAATGATACCTGTTTTTCCCGATTATCTAATCCTAATGTTTTAATCTTTTTCGATATGGCATCCAAAATAGACTGACTAAATTCAGGTGTTAAATGTTTAATCGGTGTCCATTTATAAATTGAACTATTTGATGGTGAATTTAGTTGTAATCTGTCACGGAGGAATGTGTAAGTAGAGCAAGATTTGTAATGAATATTCATGGCTAAATTTCGTTGTTGTAATGTGTATTCAATATTAGTGCTGATACATTTAGATAGTAACATTTTCGTTAATATTTTGGTATTATTATTTACGTGATCTAGTTTATGAATAATTGTTGAAATATCAGTATTGAAAGTTGGTGGATTAAGCATTTTTTTTAAAGCTACAAGTTTAATATATTTTTTTTTGTTCTTAAGTATTAGTTGTCTATTATTGACCTGTAATTGGTTTAGTCTCCTTTGCAACATAGCACATTTTTTTGTATAAAAACTTCGATTTTGTTCATTTTTTTAACAAAACCTGCAGAAATCGACTTCAGCAGAACTGACTGATAATTTACGCTTTCTTGGTGGAGATGGTAACTTCTGAGTTTTTGATTTATGTTTTTCAGATAAATTAATATCTAGATAGAAATTACATTGCTTCATCCAAACATTATATAAATCACTATTGTTAGCTGGGAACTTAAAAAATCTAAGCTTTGGCACAGCATTATTTTTGTTTCCACAATTTTCTAATACACATTTCTTAGAGAAGGCTCGTCTTACGAGTATTTTATTATTTGCACTGTCATTTGATTTTTCATTATTTTTTCTAATTTCTAATTTATTTTCTTCCACGATTTCTGCAATTTTTGCATAAGAAGAGTTTTTTAATTTTTTTATTCCTGTTATGCAAAATATAATAATTAATTTGATAACTCAAATTAAAACAAAGACTTGGTTGCTTTTGTTTATATTATTTTATTCATCATCATCATCCATGTCCTGCAACCCCATCCGCATAGGGCGGCAGTAAATTTTTTCCAACGGCTCCTATCTGCGGCTAACCTCTTCAATTGTGGCCACGTTCTTTGCTGGGTACTTGCTTCAGCTAAGACAGTTGTTCTTCAGTTTTTTCTCGTACACCCTGGGGATTCCATTCGAAACATTATTTCGCGATGTTGTTGTCAGGTTTCCTCAAAGTATGCCCGATCCAACGCCATTTCCTCTCGGATTTCCACGTGTATTTGTGTTTGTTTCGTTTTTTGCCACAGGGTTCTGTTGGAAATGGTTTTTGGCCAACCAATATTTAGGATGCGCCGGAGACACCTATTGATGTACGCTTGGAGTTTTCTGGTGATGTTTACTGAAACTTTCCATGTTTCGCAAGCGTACAGGAGAACAGATTTTACACTTGAGTATTCTTATTTTTGTGCGCAGAGATAGGTTGCTTGCCTGCCATATTTTTGAAAGAATCCCTAAAGTAGTAAGGGCTTTAATGATGCGTGCTTCAATATCCAAATCGGCGCCTCCATCTGATGACACGATGCTGCCCAAGTAATTGAACGTAGTCACCTCTTCGATTCATATTTCTTCATGGAGGATCGGATGTTGTGATGTGTGAGTTGTGCGCATGATTTTAGTTTTAGCTGAATTGACTTTTAGGCTCGTACTTTTTCCAGTGTCATACAGCTTTTGGCACATATCGTTCAAACCTCCATTCGTATGTGACAATAAACACACATCGTCGGCGTTATCTAAGGGGCTGATACGTTCGAAAGGACGCCACTGGATACCGTTGCTCTCGTTTACACCCACAGTAGTAGTCATTATGTCATCCATTACTATTAAAAACAATATGGGTGATAAAATACAGCCCTGCCTTACTCCCTGACATACTTCGAAGCAATTTGTCAGCTGTCCTCGATGTAAAATGCGACATCTTGCATCTTTGTAGGATTCCTTAATTATAGCTATAATTTTTTCTGGAATGCCTCTCTTACTAAGCGATTTCCAAATATACTCTCGGTTTACTCTATCAAAGGCTTTCTCAAAGTCTACACACATGAGATTCAGCGGTGCTTTAAATTCAGTGGATTGTTCAAGAATTATTCGTAATGTGTTGATGTGATCCACACACGAATGGCCACTGCGATTACTTTATTACTTTAATAGTTAATTTTATTTTAACATTATTTTATTCTTTGTTTGATTCGGTTCTATCGGAATGAATCACAACCGCACAACTTTGAGTTTGCTTCCAAAATGAATATTATTATTTTCTTCCACGCAGATCGAACCAATTCAATGAATACATTTGGTGACGCTATTGGTCAAATACTCGTAATTCGATCGTCACATGTATTAATTTTTTCTTTCAAATATTGGGCAACATATGTATTCTTATTCTTATTGTTTTTTTTTTTTTTTTATGAATAAAAGAAATTGTGTATCGTGTGTGGTATTGTGTAATTTGAATGCATACAAAATAATGCATTCGTGTTTTATTTTTGTATTATGTGTTATTGTTTAAATAAAGGAAATTGTGTAATATGTGAGGTATTGTCAAGTGCGTAATTTATGTGCACTTGACAATATTGAAAATAGAATATTTGTTTTTTGAAAGAAAAGTAATAATTAACAATTTCGTAAGACTTAGAATTGTTTGTTATTTATTAATAAAGATATTGTATTGATTATGGACAGGGTGCTTCATAACACTTCAAAGAATAATTTAGGGAAATGTAAATCACAAATAAAAGTTTTTCTATTCTTCGGAAATTCCACGAACTTGGCTTCAGGATTTTTAAATTTCGTCCTTGCACAGCCAACAATAAAACACTTGAAACCCATTTAAAAAACTAACAATATTATTTCTATAAAAATTGCAAAGTAACGTAATAATTAATAACACTGCAATTTTTTTAAAATTTCAACATTTCAACATTCAAACGCTCCAGTGAAAAGAAATATTTTGCATAAATTTAATGCACATACCACTTTCATTCAAAAAATCCTATCATAGATACCTAAAAAACGGTGTCGGGTCAAAATTTCATATGGACAAAATTACATATGGACAAAGTTACGGTTACATGGTAAAATTACATAAGACATTATTAAAATTCGAACCAATGAGATGATATAATTGAATGTATTTCTCAGAAATAACTTACGAAATCCATTTAGAGAACTAGTTATGATAGAAGATCTAAATGTTTTTGTAGTACTTTTTTTTTTTTTCATCCACTAAAGTGGGAATTTCAGGTGTTATTTAAATATATTTAAATATATTTAATGTGGATATAAATCTATTTGTTTTTATGTTAATTTTAAGTCATAATCAGCAATTGAATCAATATCAGCTTTTACCATAGATGATACTCTAGCGTCAGTTAAGTAAACTTTATTTTTAACTTCTCTTATAATTTTATGTCAAATAGTATAATCCTCTATTTCTGTTTTATTTGGTTTTGTTATTATGTCATTTAAAAGAATAATTAAAGACTCTACATTTATTTTGGCAATAACTGGTCTTATTGAATCAGAAAATTTTCCTTTATCAGCATCAGTTACTCTTGAATTCTTACACCCTTGATAAGCATATTTAGATGATCTTGCAAACTATTCATTTAAAGATACACTTTTATCTGCTGGACTAGCTGTTGTCATAGATAAATGGCAAGAATACAAATTGTTCATCAAGAACATTAAAGATTATTCTGACTTAATCTTTATGAAACTGGGTACATAATTAGGGTAAAGATTTCTGGTATTCATTAGATCCAATTCACTTTCTGATACAACCATTTTTGATTTTAGTCCTAAATGTTTAAAAACTAATTTTGATATTGTAGGATATATCTGGGAGATTCTAGGAAGAGATATTTGTTTTCCCTTACTCGAAGATTTTAGTGCATATTTTGTTTGTAAATCTAATATTAAAGAAAAAGATTCAGCAGGTGTATTCTCAGCAGTTACATTTTTAAGATTGGCTCCTCTCATGTGGAACCAAGCACATAAGTTTGCCATATCTCCAACAAAATCTTCTTTAGATGTGTTCTTAGCATTTTTTATTATTTATACTATTTAAAACATGTATATCAAAACCCTCATATGAAAAATTTACCCATTTTTCTGTTTTACTTTCCATAAAAGCCTTATTAATTACAATATTGGATAATTGTAAAACTTCCATGTAGCTCAAATTAGAAATAGAATCCATTGTTTTATAATCAATTAACTTCAATTAATTAAATTTATAGAGGATGAAATAAAATATTTTTAAAAATATTGTTAATTTTAAGATTTATTTAAAATACTTTCACTATAGATTATGAAATATAATATTGAAAGATTCTCAATTCAAAATATTAAATTTATTTAGAAAGTTTGAATGATAATATTATTAAATATAATCAATTAATTAGTTTTTATCCAGACTTTGTGTGAGGAAAGCAAGGGTTTATCATAGATTATAAATGGGAAATGGGACATTTTGGTGATATAAAAATATAATTTTGATGGATCAATAGGTGGCATTGTTATGTGTTGTATTTGCAATTGGGGTGTTGGAGGAGAATCAACAGATGAAGCTGAAAGTAGTGATGGTGAAGGCCACCTACTCTTCTATCCTTCTCATCTGATTTTGAATTGCATCAATATCTGGTTTTTTTTAGTGAAGTTGAAATTGGATGCAAACCTCGTTTTATTGTTTATGATTTCTTTCTCAGTTCTTATACGCAATTGTTCCTGCTCATTTACAGTGTATGTAGAGTGATCTGAGATGCTTTTGGGGTTTCTTCCTGTGTGAATTTATGTTGTTTTAATTGGGAAGATCCTTTATGAAACATCATATTGAAGTTTTTGTAAGATTACAAATAGTGGGAAGACTTGTGTAATTTTATGTCCTAAATTGCAAAGATAATGGGATTATAATGCATTTGTAACAGATATATACTAAATAATTTTAAATTATACCCAAAATTAATTGCTATTAATTAAATTTAATTTAACTGATTTAGTAAATTTTATTTTTCTTATTAATTTTGAATGGCTTTTCAACTTAATTAAAAAAAAATTCTTTATTTTTCATTTTCAAGTATTTTATGTTAATTTTAAATTTATTCAAATTAAAAATGTAATTAATAAAATATGAAATTTATAAAAATATATAATTTCAGTTAAACAATTTTTTTTTTTATTATATTATTAAAATATACATATATATTAATTTGAAGGTGAGGAAACATCAAATTTTATAATCAATTATGAATGTATAATTTTGAATGTGTATGTATAATTAAAAAAAAAAATATATATATATATATATATGTGTATATAATAATTACAAATGTAAGTTGAGATATTTTAAAAATATTAAAACAGCAAAAATGTGATGAATGTTAAAATTAAATATAAATAAAAGTAATACATACATATATTAAAATTTAAAATTAAAATAGTTACTAAATAAATAAAAGGTACACGAAATTAAGTAGAATTTTTTTAAAAATGTAGTTTTGTTAGTTTTGTTTTTATTTTAAATAAAAATTGTACCCATAATATAGTTTTATTAATACATATAAAATTATTTAATACAATAAATATTATAAACAATTTTATTAAATTAATTTATATAATATAGTAGATTTTATATAGAAAAAAAATTATATATATATATATATATATATATATATATGTATAAAAAAAATAGATTGAAATTCTATTAAAAATAATTTCGTAGAATTTAAAATTACTATGTAAGTTTTTTTCATGATGAATTTGTATTAAAAATTTGGAATAACGAATAATAAAATAACATAATTGAAAAAATAAAATAAATAAATAAATAAATATATAATTTATAAAATATTTGCAATTTATGATTTTTTTCTTTTTTTGCAGTAAAACAGTGGTACTTCAACATTTTATAACTATTCTTTTGATAATGGCAACTTTTATTTTTTTAATTCAATTATGTTGTCGTTTTTTTAATTTATAACTTTTCGAGGAAATTTTCTAACAAAATTCAAATTATAAAAGTGTAAAATTAGTATTAAAGATTATTGAGCTCACATTCAATTTAAATTCACTTTACATGCTTTTTTTTTTAGAAATCTTCGTTGCTCGATTGACTCAAATGTTATTAATTTTCCATGTTTTCCTACTCTGAATTTAATATGATTAAAAACTACATCTGTAGTTAAATAAGCATGCCTAGGAGATCAACTTCCATCTTCTTTTAAACGTTGATTTCTTGCAGTTTAAAAATAATACCCTAAGGCTAAGCATTCTCCATTGTCATTTTAATTATGTTGATGAACTTTCTGATTTGCAAATGCAAATTATATACTCGTATGTAACGAAATTTACTGTTGTTAGTATCAATATTTCTTTCCAGATATCGGAATCTCTTTGAAATTTATGAATCTTGATCTTGAAATAATAATATCTTCTTTTTGAACCAAAAATATCTTGATTCATATAATAACTTCCAAAACGATTTAATAAAACTTATTTCATACAATCTACAATTCATCTAATTACCTAATTACATTTTTAACCATACCGACCCCTACCATGTAACAAAAATGCATTTGAAAACTGTACTGCCATCGAAAATATTTAAAATTGACACCATTGGACATTTATTTTCCTTTACATTCCTAATATGTAAATATTATTGCTCATTTATTTTTTTTGTATATTTATTTGTAATAGAAAATTGGGATGTTATGGATAAAAAAATTAAAAAAAAAGCATAGTTCAAAACATAGAACTTTATTTACCATAAATTCTATAAATTAAATACTATTATTATGTATGTATTTTTGTTTACATACTTAATATAACGTGTATTAAAATACGTTTTCAGTTTGTGCTAAACTAGCTAACTAAAGAAATTTTTCCTAATATTAATTGCCTAATAAAACTACTTACATAATGTAATGGTGAGGCAAAACCTTTCTTTTACATGAACAATGAATGATTGTTTTCTCTTTATTCTTTATTAATCTTTAATAGACACATTCATCAATTATTATACTGATACTAGTATTAATACATTTTCATAGTTAATAAATCTATTCATTTATGTACTCAGCCTTGAGTTTTTTGTCAATATTTTTAATGTGTAAATGTTAAAGAAAAACTTTACTTCAATCAAAAAAATATCTGTCAAGGGTTTTTAGATTTTCGAATCTTGTAAACTTCAGTTACATGTTTTAATTATTAAAAACTAATTTTATTTATTTTTAAAACTAAATTTAACTAACTAACTTTAATTTAACTAGATTAACAAAAAATTACACCCCCTTCGTAAACAAATTATCAAACGAATGAAGAAAGTAAGATAAACGATTAAAAATGTTCGCAAATAGTATACCATAGTATCACTGTGGCTACTTACGAATGCGCAAATTGGCTCTACATGGTGTAATTTTTTCTCATGCTATTTACATTTAGCGTAAGTAAGTAGCAATACATGGTAGCCTACCAGCTATAGCTAGCTTATAATCATACCAGCTATAGATATCGAACCGGTTGACAATATTCTAGCTTCTAACTAATCTGCTAATTAACCCGGATCGTAAAAAAAATTTTTTTTTTGGTGGAGCAGTTTGTATAACTTTCTTTTAACAGTTTTATTGGAGCATTTCCAATAAGCTAAAATTCTTTTTATATTATACCTTTGAATTACGTTACAATTTAATCTAATTTCCATTTTGTATTGTACGTTAATTATTAAGATTTTAAATTTTTAAATAATAGCTGCTAATCAAATTTTTCAAATTCTCTCATATTCTTATATAGCTATACATATTTTAAATATGTCAAATCATTACGTACTTTTGATTTTCAAAAATGATTGTGAACACTTAACATTTCACTTGATTTTGTACATGACAATCAAGTCGATTTTTGAGATTGCAAACGTACTATTATAGTAAATTAGTACTTTTTAATTAATTTACTATAATAGTATCAAATTGAAAAAAAGAAGTAGGTATAGTTTGATTTAAATCATACTTTTTAATGCCAGTCTTATACCATTTACTATACATGATTACCTGGATAAGAAAACTATCATTCATACTGGGCCTTATTCTGAGTAGCGAATTTTTCGGTACCTAATGAAAAATATGATAAATTTTATTTTTGGTATTCTGCAAAGCGAAATCATCGTAGGAAAAGATAGTGAAAGATGGCGAATGAGAAAAAGTAAATATATAATTAACGTAAAATTCAAGTAAAGTAATTTTATTTATATATATATATATATATATTTAAAAATAATTATTAAATATCATTTTACATTTGTAATTACAGAAAAGTTACAAATAGGAGGCAGTTTGTTGGTGCAATGATTTTTACATGTGTTCCATCAACATACAATAATTCCTGGGAATCCAAATTTATTATAAAATCTCAATTTGATGGATAGTTTTTCTTCTTCGGTTTCAATTAAAATTTTATATATTCTTGACACAATTCGGCTAATATTTTAGAAATAGTTAATGTAGCTGAGCCTACCAAAAACTCGTCCCTCAAGTCTTTTTGATAACTTCCTTCAGCAAGGAAGCGTAATGTTTCAACCAATTTTATAATGAGTTTTACTGAATGTGGACCAATTGCAGGATTTAAATTATTGTCTAATTTATTTATAATAATTGCAAATGCTTCTTTCGAGAGTCTGAAATACTTAATGAATTCAAAAAAACAAATATAATTGAACACATTTTTTTTATTATATTTTGTTTCGTATTATAAAGAAAAAAACATTTTTTAATAGCTATAAAATTTTAATTTAACTACACTTAATTTCACTTTTCAAACATTAAAAATTAAAATAAAAAATGTCAAAACATAAAAAAAAAAAATTTGACAGTTTTAACGAGCAATGCTGCCAGTTTTGCAACATATCGTATCATTCGCTTCTCAGAATACCAAAAGTGATGCAATGTGATGCTCTACTGGTACGTAGCGAAAAAGTGATTCGCTTCTCAGAATAAGGCCCATTATTATAATACAAGATCTTAAGTTATATAATTGTACTGTTTGGTACACGCTTATTATTATACTTTGTCGCTTAGTTATTTACCTTCTGTTCTTTCTCAAAAAATAAATAAAAAGAATAAAATACTTAGGAGAGAAATAGAATAACCAATTGTTGATACAAATTAGTTATTAGTTATTTCATTTTTTTTTTTTTTTTTTTTTTTGTTTTTCTCCTATTACTCCGCGTGGTAGCATAGGGCTTCGATAGTGAACCTCCATTCCTCTCTGTTGAGTACTACTTCCTTAATATCGTCCCAGGTATAATTGTTGACTGTTAATTCTTGATCGATTGTGCGTCTCCATGTGTTGTATGGTCTGCCGGGTCTCCTTTGTCCTTGTAGATTCCACTCTAGAGCTCTTCTTGCTATATCACTTTCTGATTTCCTTAGTGTATGACCTATCCATTTCCATTTTTCCCTATTTATCTGTCTGTTGATAGGTTCTTCTCCAGTTATCATCCATAAATCCTCGTTGCTAATTCTTTCCGGCCAGAATATTCTGCATATAATTCTCAAGCACTTGTTGATGAATACTTGTAGCTTCTGTTTGATTCTGACCGAAGTGAGCCATGTTTCACTGCCATATATTAATGTTGACTTAACACATGCTCTGAATATTGTTAGCTTTGTTGTTCTCGATATTTGGTTGCTCCGCCATATCTTCATTAGGCTCCCAAATGTTCTTCTTGCCTTATTTATACGGCTGTTGACATCTTCTGTTGCACCTCCTCTTGATGTTATAATGCTCCCCAGGTAGTTGAATTCTTCTACGTATTCTATCTGTTGTCCACTCACTGTTATTGGCTCACTATAACTGTTGTTTGTCCTCATTGCCTTGGTTTTCTCGATATTTAATTCCAGTCCCGATTTCTTTGCTTCTTCCTGTAATCTGTTGACTTTGTTCTGTAGGTCCCTTTGATTTCTTGATATGAGGCATACATCATCTGCGTAATCTAAGTCTTCTAAGTTATTTCATTACTATATAATAAAAACTTAAAATTGAATTAAAAAAAATATATATTAATCAATTAGAACTTATTTATTTATTTTAACAGTTGATCCTAAGCATAAATCTGTAGGCCAACTTTATAGGTCCTTTTCTCTTTCGAAATGTGGGCCTTTTTATCAAATTATATTAATTATTTGGAATATATTTTTGTATATTATATATTTATATTATTTTTTTTTTATTAGTTATATTATATCTTTATTAATTATTAAATTATATTTGAACCGATGTGGTTGTATTGAAAATTACATTTTTCAGTAATTTTCACCATTTGAAAATTTTTTTCGGTTCTCACGGGGTTTGAACCCGTGCTCCTTCGGTCGTTACATTACTACACTCGAGTACTTTTCCACTCGGCTACCGAGGCCACTCAATTAGAACTTTCTTATATAAATTTAAATATTATTATTATTTTAAAAAGCTTATACTATTTAGTAATTATAATTAATTCAAATACTTTAAAGCTTCAGTTTTATAATAGTAGTACCGGTACCAAATCAATGGATCTATTATCTATTGTAGATTCCTCACAATAAAAGTTTGCGATGCATAAAGTCTATCTTTATTATCGACTAATAATATAACATGATTATGTTTAAATGTAATTTGTCCGAATGAATTATATTGCCATTTACAATTGTATCACTAAAAGTAAATAATTTTGTATTGTTTACATATACATATGTAATTGTAAATTGATTTTAATTTTATATTTTACCATAAATCTTTTATAAGCATCTTTAATGATTTGATTATTAAATGGAAAACAAATAAAATATGTTGGAAGTGGTTTTTATTCTTGATTACAAAACAACTAAAGCTAATTTTCAGCATGCACATTTAACATTATTCCCGGTTTTTCCTATTGTAGTCAAAACAAAACAAATTGGTTAATTAATTAAGAAATATAAATAGAATTACCAATAACAGTAATATGTCCCTGTGCTCCTTGTTTTAGTACGGTTATGCGAGAGTTTTTCAGATTCAATTCTTTTTTTTTGTCCTTTTGTTCCAATTATATGCGAAAAAAATATACTAAATACATACAAATTTAAAGATATAATTTTTTTCATATAATTATGTACAATTTTTAAAACTTTACCTTGGTACATGAAATTAGGTCTCATATTGGCCACTTATAAAAAAAATTTCTCTATCATCTTTATTGTAAAGATCTGGAAAAATGTATTGTTATTTAGCCATTCAAAATATTTTGGTATTCACATGTATTAATTCCAAACCAAACTGAAGAATGTAAATAAAAATACGTATCTAATCTAAATTTTATGTAATCTGTAATTTATTTATATTTTCAACTGACAACAACAAAAACAAGCAAATGACATCAAGTAAAACCAATTTATGTTGGTATTACTGAATGTCATTCGCATTTGTCGGTATTACTGAATGTCATTCGCAATTTTTTGAACGCGAAATTTTGGTCATTCGTCACGATTTACATATAATCTCATATATTTGAAAGCAAAAAATTCGTCATTCGTCGTGATTGTGTTTTCGACATAAAATGTTAAAATTACAAATAGTATGATCTAGAAAAAAAATATATAAAATAAGGCTTGTAAAACTTATTACAAATAATTTGTAAAAATATTGCACGACAATAATGTCAAGTGCAAAAATCAAAAAAACTTAGCAGGAAAACTGCAAAATTATAGTAGATAGCTCATGGCAATCAGTTGTGTTGCTGTTTATATTCATAACACAAAACTGCAAATGTAGACAATTTAAATTTTAATGACTCTGCTAAAACAAATTTTTTTCCAATATTTATCTTTTGCTTGTGTTTATAAAAAGCCCCTATTATTAAAAAAAGAGTTAAAAAAATCTCATTTGTAAATAAAGTATGCGAACGCTTTTCTTCTAAAATTTTGCTTCTTGATTAAGCAATAAGAAAAATAAACAAAAACCTAACTTAAAACAATATAAAAAGAAAAAAGAAAACAACAATAAAATTTAGCATGTAAGTTTTTACAAGTCGAATGTCATCCATACTTCTTCTCACTTTTACAATGAAAAAAAAAATCATTACATGCAGATTTCTTGCAAAAATCTTGAATAAGTTTTCTCAAGTTTTCAAAAACTTATCGTACGCAACAAATATTGCAACAAAACCATTTTGATCAACATTTTGTAAATTCTCAATGGTTGTTGCATTTTAGTTTTGTATTTCTTATTACAGCTAAATGTGTGTCTATGCCTATGTTTATGCTTAGTAACTAAAATAAAATTACGATCTTTTTATGTAAAAATAGACCTTTTTTCGAATGATACCTTTTATTCTAGTATATTGAATTAGAACACATTTTATTTAGATTATAAAAAAGATTATTTTACTATTTTGCTCTATAGTGCTGAATAAAATAAGAACATCGAAATTGCAAGTGCCATAGTTTTTTATTTTTACAGATAGTAGTAAATCATCGAAAGAGGCTTCAGGGACTACCTATTACCGGGGAAGGCAGTTATAAGGACTGTGGGACTTTAACCCACTAAAAACTCCTATCATTATTGCCACATTAAAACTAGTCTTATAGACTAACCATTAATTTAAATTTAACTCAAAGAAACTAAGATACCTTTGATCTACCAAAATCCAATAAGGTTTTAATAGATAAAAGGTTTTAATCTAACTCAAGTGGTCTTGTTCGTTTTAGTCGCTTCACAAAGTTTTGATTGTCAATTAAGCTAGAAACTTCGGTATTGACATGTTGGATCAGACGAGTTTTACGCCGTGCAGCGCATTTCATTATTTCGTCTTTTATAGATGAGATCTTCAGATCTCGATGAATATCGGCATTGCGAACATACCATGGAACATTGACTATGTTGCGCAGTACCTTATTTTGGAACGTTTGGATAGTTTGAATATGGATTTGTTTAGCACATCCCCATATTTGAATACCGTATGCCCAGACTGGCTTTAATATTTGATTATACATCAAAACTTTGTTATAGATCGAGACCGTAGAATTCCGCCCAATCAGCCAGTATATTTCTCTATATTTGAACTGGAGTTCTTGTTTTTTGATTTTCACATGCTCTTTCCATTTCAGTTTTGCATCCAAGGTCATGCCAAGATATTTAGGTTTATTCTCGTATGGAATCACGACATCATTAATTTTAACTGAGAGAGGAGTTACTATGTTTTTATAGGTGAAGTTTACATGACTAGATTTGGCTTCATTTAGGTGGTTATGATGAAGTTCGTCGGAATGTGAAATTCCGATTACATTCCGAATTTGGTATGCTGAAGTTCGAAAGTATTCCGCAGTCTGCAAATGTCATTATTTATCCGAAATTTTAAGATTTATGTATGATGAAGTTCGTCGGAACGGAAAATAATTTGAAAATTGTACGACAGAATTTCTCATTCGGAAGTATTAGATTGGTTCGGAAATGAATTATAAAGCATACAATTTTTGTATTTAGAATATTAGGAGAAGTAGAAAATGTAATAATAGTTTTTTTTTTCTATTTTTTTTCTTTAATGAAAAATATTTTTTTTTATTTAAGAATAAAAAAACGCTTCAAAAGAATAATATATTTTATTGTTTTTAATATTATAACATAATATGTATATATATTAAAAACGATACATATATGTTTTACATTCTTTAGAGAATTTTAAATTTTCTCTGATGTAACAAAAAATTACTATTATTTTAATTTGTATATATATACATACTACATATGTAACTAAGAAAGTTATAACTTTTACTTTTAATTTATGTATGCATATTGTATATATACATTATATCATATACATTATCTATTAAAAATTTTTTACAAAATAATAAAAAAAAATTGAAAATAAAAAAGAAATGAATATGAAAACAAAAAAAAAATCTTCCGAAACATATGATTTTGATTTCTGCACAGACTTTGCAGTCGAAGGGACTTCAGCATACCAATTCTTTCGTATTCGGATCGGAATTTTTTTTCGGAGAAATTCCGCTTCGGACTTCATCATAACCACCTTAATTTAATTTTCCATTTTTTGAACCAGTTGGAAATTTCGTCATTAGCTTTTTGGAGTTTGTTTGTAGCTTCTTCTATAGTAGAACCCATCATGCCATCAACGCTGTGTCATCTGCAAAGGTTGCTATTTTTATACTTTCTACTTCGGGTATATCACAGGTGTATAACAAATATAAAATTGGACCCAGTATACTACCTTGCGGTACTCCAGCTTTTATATCTCTTAGAGAGGAGTATTCATTCTCATTTTTAATTCGAAAAACTCTATTTGAGAGATATGATGACAATAATTCAACATAATTTTTAGGGAGCAAACAACTTAGCTTTTTAATGAGTCCTTCATGCCAAACTTTATCAAAAGCTTGGGCTACATCTAGAAATACTGAAGAACAAATTTGTTTATTTTCCAGTGCCCTTTCTATAATGTCTGTTATTCGATGTACTTGATCTATTGTTGAGTGTTTTTGCCGAAACCCAAATTGGTGACTAGGTATTATATTCCTGCTTTCTATGAGGGGTTGAGTCCTTCTCAATAGTAATTTTTCAAATAACTTCGATATTGTAGGTAGATCCCATATAAAAGTAAAAATAAATTTCTATTTGTTTTTATTTTGGTTTTAACTGAAAAAAAAAAATACACAAAATTTTTAAGAAAATAATAGAAATTTTGCATAACTTCAAAAATTTAATTATTTTGATTTTTTTTAATTTTTTTTGTATTAAAATGTTGTTTTTATTTTTTTTAAAACAAAATAAATATTATTTCTATGTTTTTCAATATGGAAGTAACTTAAAAAATAGTTTTTTGTATGTGTTAGTTGAAATTTATTCTCTGAGTCACTTTTTCAGTGCTGTGATACCAAATGGCTCACATAGTTATAAAAAAAAAAGAATGATTGATAGGAAAAAGTAATAACTGGGATAGATAACTTAAATGCAAGCAAGGGAGTATACAATCACTTTTAATTTCATATAGAAATAGTTCGAAATACTTAATAAAGTATTACAAAACTTTGATGTCGATAGCTCAATATATTTCTAATGTAAATAATTCAAGATACAATCAATTAATTTTTCCTTATTGTAAAAAAATTTTTTTTGTAAAATAAAATATAGAAATGAGCCCGACAAACCCCTGCGTTTTGTTGTTGATGGGCCCATCATAATTTAAATTAAAAATATAGAAAATAAAATATTAAATGGTAAATGTTAATATTTTGTTTTTTATTATTAATTAAATTTAATATTTCGTTGATTGTGATATCATCATAAAATTGGTAAATAATTTTATAAAAAAATTATTTTAACTCAAATTCAAATTAAAAAAAAAAAAAAAAGGATTTTGTATAAAAAAATGTCTACAATTTGTTATTTCAAAAACAAGAATTAATTTTATATAATAATAATATAATAATAATATATGTAATAATTTTAGTATAGTTATGTTTTGATAAGTTACTATACTTTAAACTGAATACAATCACAGATTCGAATTTCATTAATTAATATTGTGGAAAAAGAAAATAAAATTAATTGACAATTATGATAACAAAATAATATTCCAGTCAAAAATAGAAAATTAAACTTTAGAAATATAGATTGTTGTTCATTTAAAAGGTTTGTGGTTCATTTAAAAGGATATATAATGTAATTGTAATCAATTTTTTTCCTAGAATTAATTTTTATTTCAAAATTTTGATACTTTTGTACGAAAAATAAAAAATTGCAAATTAAAAAAGTTAATTAAAATTAAAATTTAAGAAAAACAAAAATAATTATTAAAAATTATTCAAATACAATTACGAGGGTGTTCTCTTATTTAATTTTAGAGAAATAAATCGATATTTATTTAAGAGAGTTTCTTGATAAAATCTAATTATTACAATAATGTGTTGTAATTCTTAATATGTAAATGTAATACTTAATACCATAGTATGAAACTAACAAAAATATTCTAGTAAAATATTTAAAATAAATAAACCCCACCACAATTCAACTTAAGTTAGATTATGTAAAAAATTTGAAGATATTTTTGCTGAAGTTTCATTTATATGTACAAATTATTCTATACTCTACACATATACATATTATTTTTTAAGTCCTATGGTGTTCATTTCACTGATTTTCGATCAATAATATTTTCTTAATTTATCAATATTTTAAATATGAAATGTTAGGGCCCTATCACACATCAATCATTCGTCAATCATTCATCCAGATATTGTCAATCATTGACCGTTGATTGATGAGAAATGATTGATGGTGGTTCTATTCTCATCAATCATGTTATCAGTCATGCCAACAAAATTCCCATCAATCATGTCATCAATCAGCGGAATTGCAAAAATGGCTTTTTGGGGAATGTTCAGATATTTACCCATATTCTCTTAGACCCATCGTTGACGAGAAAAAAATTCATCTCGTCTCGTTTCGCTGAATATGCATTTCTGTTAGACACTGTAAACGGCTCGATAGAACATTTTATTTGTTGGTAGTACTGATCATTTTTTACTGTCAACCAAAATATGGTTTATAAAATTTTTGGAAAGTATTAGTTGGGTTTAGTTTTAAAATATTTTTTAAATGAAAAATAAATATAAATATATTTATGTTTCAAATATTTTTTAGTTTAGTATATAAAAGCGAAGCAGTAATAGTAAAGATGGTTTTTTTTTTCAAAACAAAAATACAATTTTAATAATAATGCAAAAAAAATAATGAAAAATTGTTTATTAATCTTTACTTAACTATTTTATCTATTCAATTTATTTATTTAATTAAATTTTTTGATAAAAAAACACAAAATACTTTGACGAGATACTCTATCGCTTACAATTTTTGACGAGATAAAAAATGGCTATCTCGTCTCGTCAAAGGTCTAACAGAATACAAAACTATCTCATCAGAGATAAGACGTGTTCGTAGTGGTGGCGTAGATAAAAAGCAAGCGCTTGTGTTCATAGTAATCGGTGTCGCGTCAGCGACGTGCCAGATTGTGTAGATATTTTGGTGCGCCTGCTTTAGAATGATTTTTAAAGTGCATATTTAGGTAAAAAATAAAAATTAATTATTAAAATAAAATAAATATGTTTATAATATTAATATATAAATATAATGAAATCAATATATTGAAAAAATATATAAATATTAAATATTTAAAAAAAAATATATTTAAAAAAATATTTATAAACTATATTTAAAAAATATATATAAAATATATATAAAATATATTAAATATATGTAAAAATATATAATAATATAATTATAAATAATATAATATGACTATATAAACAAATTGTGCATGTCCTGCCTCTAAGAACAAGAATGATGGCTAAAAAAATTTCTGCGCGCCTGTGCAGGTTTTTTTGTTCATAGTGACAGAGAAAAAAATCTGCAAGACACCGACGCATATTTTACTGTTACTACGAACACGCCTATATTTTTACGCGATCTCGCGAAATGGGTCACTATTTTTTAAGTTCTATGGTATTCATTTCACTGATTTTCGATCAATAATATGAATATTTCGAAGCGAACGTTAATTTTTCTTCATTTATCAATATTTTAAATATGAAATGTTAATTCAAATAAGCAGTTGTAAATTTAAAAAATTGTGTTAAACAATATAACTTGTCAAAGTTTTCTGGTAGTCATTATAATATATAAATTGAAAAATTGTATAGTACAAATAACTGAACCATTTCCCAACTGCTTTTTATCATTATTCTTTTAAAGGATATATATTTAAAAGGACACGTATCGAAACTAAATATTCTTCTAAAATTTTTAATTTTCAATTAGAAATTTCAATTTAAAATTTCACCCCATGTATACACTTCAACATACAAAAATAAATTATTACATATGAGGATTGTTATCTAAGATAAATTAAAAAAAAAAACAATTGGATTAGATGGAAAACAATTCATAACGAAATATTTTGTAGTTAGTCATAAGCTCTACCAAAAAAAATTATAACTTTTTACTTCATGAACTAAAAATATTTAAAAAAAAAAAATATTAAATTTGCAATTCCTTTTTTATTAAAACTTTAAAGGATCTACGATAGATAATGTAATTCTTGCTGAATAGAGGAACACACGAAAATTGAATAATTAAATTTATGAAAATTACATTTGTATTTTTATTGTTTAAAAAAAAAACAATCCAAACTAAAAATTATATAAAATTATAAAAATTAATATAAAAAATATATAAAAAAAAAATTATAAATGAAAAATATAATAAAAAAATATAAATTTAAAATTTAGAAAAACAAAAAAAAAAATATTTTTTTACCAGCTTTCTTACGATTTTCTATTATAAATATACATAAATATATTTATTCTTTATATTATATAAATAAATTAAATAATAACGGAAAATAATATTTGTAATATACAAGGAGCCACATTGAAAATTGTTCATCAGTACATGGTGGTGGGTCTTTAATGATTTTCTTCACTACATCAGTATACGAACTGAAGCTTTTACCCTTATCATGATTCTCGAATCGAACGTATAAGTAGACGAATTCGCTGTCATGCGATCATGATTAGCGAAGCGAACTTAATACGTTCGACAATTTGTCGAATAAAAAATTTAAGTGACAACCATAAAACAAAAATAAAAAAAGATATTTTGTTGTTTTTCGAGTAAAAATGGAGCGGAGGGTAAATTTAAAAAGAATGTGAGAATATTATTTACAAAATTTATGAATAATATAATAATATGATATTATTCGCAGCCATAAAAAAAAATTTGATAAGCTGATGGAATTGAGAGAATAACGATTAGGCTTTTGGGAACAGCAAATTGCAATAAAAGTGCATTAAAAGAGTTGTGGAATCGATTTGCAACCGAATTAAATGTATTAGGATCTTCAAAACGTGAATTCAAAGAGTGGAATACATCATTGTTTATTTGTTTATTCACGTATGTAATATGATTACAGGTATTGCAAAAAAATATATATTAAACATAACAGGCGTAGAAACAAGCTGCCGATGCTCTGTTGAGCAAAGAACAAAATCCAGAGAATCCAAATTAATCTAGAGAGCCGTTCTAAGTGTTGTTACAAATTCAAATACACTTGAAGAAACCTAAAATGAAAAATAGCAGTAAATATATCCGAATCAATCGAAACTCTTAATTATTGCCAGTGATAATTTCCTTCATCGTGTTGCACAGACTAATGTTACTATTGGTAATATATTCCATTTGTTCTAATTTAAGGCTTCGATTTATGTTTGAACTTAAAATATAAAATAATACATCTTTATTCAACTGAAAGTTTTTTATTAATCTTAAATATACTTGTCGAAATATTTAATTTTCAAGTGTTAGGATAGCAACGACTTTTCCACAGCGAATAAATTTATTCGCGAATCGTGATCACATTTACGCGAACGTTCGACTAGCATATTCGCTTCGACTCATATTCGATTCGAGAATCATGATAAGGGTATTTATCTATTCTTAGAGCAAATACGTAGCTGTGACAAATCGGAGGATATCTGTCAGGTTGTCAAGTAGATGCCCTCCCAATCGCTCAAGTTTAATTTTCGCTAAATCTGGGCTTTCGCAATGTATATGTTTGAAGTCTTCCGCCAGTGTCCATACCATCACAGATTATTCATACAATTATCATTATTGCCAAATACCTAGTGACATTGCGTGCTTGTTAAACAGTAAACTATCAATTCAAATTGGACATTGAGTAATTACAGAGAGATGATACGTTTTCCATTTTACAAACTATCATCATAGTGGAAGTTCCATATTATGGTATTGGATTAGGGGTTGGTTTCTGGGATAAAAATCATAATTTTATAACAATGGAAAAGCTGACATATCTGTCTATCATACTCTTAAGTCTATGCACCATAATGAAATTGAAAAAAATTCTGTTTAAAATAATTAACCCAAATTAAGTGACTATACTATTTTACGCCTACCCCATTTCTAGTGCTATTAAATAAGACGATTTTCTCTATGATTCACTGTATATAACAATTCTCTATTTGTAAATTTTTTATTGTTTTGAATTTTTTGTAATTATTAAAATTTAAAATATTTATAAAATATAATAAATATGAATTATGTACAATTAAGTAAATTTAATTATTTGTGATGGAAAAGCCAATTCATTTCAAAATATTAAAAATACCTAATGTGAAATAATAAAGAAAAGAAAAAAAAATATTTTTTGATATAAATATACTGGTTTTTAATAATCTTTGTAATAAACTTAAATATTAGTTTTTGTATTTAATAAATTAAAAAAAAAAAACTTTGCGAAAAATAATCAAAATATGAAAACAAATTTAAACTTTTAAATAGAAAATGATAATATTTTATTTTTTTTTTTAATAATTAAATTATTAAAATATACAATAAAAAATTATTTTCCATCACACTAATGATAAAATAATATATTTATATGCATAAATAATGTAACATATTCATGTATGTATATGATTAGTGTTTTATAAAAAAAAAAACATTTGATATTTATAATCTTGTAATGTATTTTTAAATTGTAATTTTCATATTACATTTACTTACGTACATAAATTCTATATAGATATTATAGATATACGTTTATATGTTAAAATAAATATTCTCAATAAATATGTAATTTTAATGTCATATTTTTTAAGAAATTTTCAAAAATTACATGAAAATAAGAAAAAAAAAACTATAATTTAAAATGTTAAAAGAAAAACTAAAAAAGTTTAAAAAATGAATAAAAAAAAATTTGGTGATATAAAAATAAAAACTAAAATGTTTTATTTATTATTGAAATTACAGAAAACTTGCAATGTTAACGTTTTTTGACATAATATAAATTTGTTTTTTGATATTGGTAGGTAAGAATTTTCACTGTAACTATGAAACAAAGTTTGGTAAGTATTTCCTGTCAAAATTTTATTTGATTCTGACAACTATTAATCACATTTTTGGTATGGTATAGGATCAACTATGTCAATATGACTTAAAAATGGTTTTGTCATAATCGGTTAGATCCTACTCAAATTACGTTCCATAACATGCTATTAGCGATTTTCAGTGTTATAACATGAAATTTTGTATGTAAATAAAGCTAGCAAATATAACATGTTTTCTGGGAAAACACGAAAAATTAAAGGATTGCCTTTGAAAATTAATTCGTTTTAATTAATTATATTGTTATCTTTTTAACAACTCTAGCAGAAAAGATATTGTCAATGTTATATTGATGTGAAATATAATTTGTTTATTTATCTTTTATTTTATTATTGAAAAACAAAAAAGGATAAAAATAAAATTTCCAAATTTTTTATATATATGTATTATATCAGAGACAAATCAAAAGGTGGTGCCGCGAAATTCAATTTTGATTTGACTTTCAACTAAAATCGAAATATTTCAATTGTCGGTGTCGGGTATATCAATTTTTGTGAATTTTTTCAACTTTTTTTGATTTTGAAATTCAACTAAATTTTTTTAGTTGAATTTTGAATTTCGTTTTGATTTGTTGTGGTTTGTTGTGATAAATTTATTGTAATAATGGATAATTTATAAATGAGGAGTTGAATTTCAATAGACGTTATTTCCATGGATCAAAAAAGTATAAGATGTATTAATTTAAATTTCATTTCAAAGCAAACTATTTCTTGAACATTTTGTAAGAAATTTAATAATTTACTCACAAAACGTATTATTTCCAGCTATTATACAATGTATTGATTTGCTTACATCTGAAGGTGCTTTAGAAAAATAGAAAATAACAAAATATTTAATTCCTTTTTTAGTTCAAAAACAAATTCTACGAATAGAACGAAATATAACTACTTAAGTATATATATATTTTACGTACTATATATATAGCTATAGCGCCTATAATTACTAAAAGAAACAGTAATTATATTATTGAAATAATATTAACTTTTAAAACACAAAACACATTATGGATTTGCATAGTGCAAGTTAATATAATTAATAAAGAAACTAAAAAAAAGAAAAATGTTGGCCAAACAAACTAGAATGAGTTAAAAAGTAAATATTATATTGATATAACCATGATTTAAATAGCTTTTCAACGTCTTTTTAAATTCAACTCCTCAAATAAAGTAAGAAAATTTCATTAAACAAAAAGTAACACTAAAATTAAATATGAAAAAAGTCCCAAAAATAGCCCACAAATTAACAAGTATAAAAAGAAATGAAAAATTTAAAAAGAACCTAATATTTATTGTACATTTATAAACTTTTTTAAATAAATAACTAATAAAACAAAACTAACTACAACTAATATTTTGGGTATATCAAACAAAATTTTTGATTTGAAATGTCAAAAATTCAAACTTGAATCAACTAGTTGAACTTAATTCAAAATAGTTGAAAATTGATTCTCCCGACACCGTGAATTTTTTTAGTTGAATTGAAAATTAGTTGAATTGAATTGATTTTCGCGACACCACCTAAAATTTAAAACATTTACCGTTTCGTTTAGATATTTATATAATATAAATCATCAGTGATTTTATTAGATTATTTATTTCATAGATTTACCGTAACATATGCGTGCATTATTTATTATTCACTTATTTCATATACATATTTAATTATTTCGATTTATTGAAATCCTTATTTTCCTTGCTTTCATTTTGTTTCAACATTTAAATATCCATATACATGTTTTGTTTTTTAATATAATTTAATTAACTTTTTTATCATTGAATCAATCATTTTCTACAATATTTGGTCGTTATTTGAAGAATTGAAGGTCGAACCACATTTCTACCATAAAAGCATAAAAAATAACATTGAATATTCATGTGATTTTATACATAATTCTAATGTATAAATATTTTTTTTTAACTTACTCTACTGACCACTGACATTCCCAAAACAAAAATAAAAAATAATAATATAAAAACCTCAAATTTAAATATTAATTTGAATAGAGCACGAGTTTTGGTAATCAATAAATAAATGTATTGGTATAAAAGAAAGTATTTTCGAATTTACAATTTGAATGTACTAGACGTAATGTATTCTTAAATATTTTTATGGCGCAGTACATTTTTTGTTTTGTGGCATATCAAGAAACAAAATTTCAATAATATTTACTATTTAAATAACATTTATATATTCAATCTCTAAATTAATATTAAATTAATTTTGCATTTTCAATTTAACCTATTGACAATTTCCTAAAATTAATTAAATAATTAAACTGCTAAGATATAAATTAAAAAGATATATTATTTCCATCCTATGCCCCACGAATGTGGTTACAGGACAACGATGATGATGATGAATTAAATAATTAAAAGTCACGACCTAATATTTGGGTATATTTGACAAAAAAATAAAAGTGAGAAAAAAACAAGTAAAAATAATTCTTTGCTTCCTACTTATCTACACTGCTGTGGTACTGTGACATTTCAAATCGATACACATAATCTTTTCATCGGTCTTTGAATTTGTTTATGACAGCATACATCATGCTATAATCTACTAAGCAATAAAATAAAAAAACAGTCAAATTAATCCGTTTGTCAAAAATGGCATTAGAAAATAAACGGTGTGCAGTGGTGATTGTGAGTCACATTACTGATTCATTTTGAAAGCGATACGCTGTTTTTTGTGACTTCTTCAATCTGTTGTTGGAACAAATAGAGGTAACTTTATAATTAATTTCCATGTATAGACATAACAGCATTCTGTATGGTTAGATTGAATCATTGATTTTGATTGAAACATAAATAATTATCTTTTATATATAATTCGTTGCATTTAACGTGATATATTACAGATGGTTGTCGTGTAGTTTGCTATCGAACACCGAAGGATTGCAGCAGCAAGTTCAAATCGCACATGATTGTAATCCATTTTTTAAGAATAGAAAATTACTGAAAAGTTATTCTCTACATATGCACCACATGCAATCACTAACTATATGCTATTTGTTAAAGTTATGTTAAGTAATTAGTTTAAGGGGAAAATGAAATATTCAAGAGTACTAAATAATAAATAACAAGAAAAATATAAAACTATTACATTGCGTTCCTGGGATTCCAAGGATTTAACGGTATGTTATTTTAGCAAGCCCAAATAATAAGTAAGTCTGACCCAGAACAATAAAAAACAATGAACTATGGGAAATGGCCAAACAAGAACCAATAAGCACACAAGTGAAGTATAGAAAATGTAGGTGGATAGAACATACCCTTAGGAGACCTACGAACATTATAGCAAAGCAGGCATTGGATTGGAATCCGAAGAGGAAGACCGCGGGAAGCATGGTGTAGATCAGTCCATAAACAAATAGAGAATAACAATAGAATATGGAGCAAAATCAAACATCTAGCGCAGAACAGAGTCAGATGAACAGCTTTGTAGAAATCCTATGCTCTCAAAGGGAATGAAGCAGAAAAAAATGTAATAAGTATTTATATATTCGTGATGAGAGATGAACTGACTAACTTAAACAATTATGAGAATATAATCGATAATGCCAGCTTTGTTTTTTTTTGCAAACAAGAACTATAAAATGAGGATTACTGCGTCTAGAGCAAAAGAAACAATTTCAATAAAAACGCAAAACAGAAAAATGAATATGCTAACCTAGGCCAAATTCTGTTCATCATTGTACATAGCTATAGTTGTAGAGTCATCTAACTAAAGTAAGTATAAAAACTAATTGAAAAAATTATAGATAGAATTACGGATTAGTCCACATAATTGAATTGTATCGCTTTCTTGAACATAGACTTGGATCGATTTATAAAATAGAGATCCTAATAATACCTGATTTAGCTCAATATTGTTTTGGAAAATTTAATAATGTTGCCATAGAAAGAAAAGAATTGAAAATATTTTAAATCAAAAATGACGTGAAGACAATATGAGTTTTGTATGTATATGTTTTGGTCTACATTGTACAACAAAGGTATAAGAAAAATTGTAAATAAAAAACAAATAAAATATGTAAACTATATTTAATTTTCATTTTTTTTTTAGAACTACGTCGTAATTGGAAACTTATGCTATTTATGCTCATAACATAATTGATTTTCTTTTATAAACAATTTTCTGATTGAAAAAATTTGTATGTATGAAGTTTTACTCCTTCGATTATAATATTAAAATTGTTACGAATATTTCAAAAGCAAGTGTACACTAAAATGAGAGTAGATATAAAAGTTGGATACCTTTAAATTTAAAATAAGCTTTTGAAAATGTGTTTTTTAGGACACATGAGTGTGCTAGTATATCCAAAGATAGTCTTTAAATCTCTGGTTCATCCAATTTTTAAATAAAACTATCCTCATAGCTTTTAAAGCTTAATAAAGCCAGCATAAAAACAGAGTCACTATTATATGGATTCCCTGATATTAGGTAATACAATATCATAACAACGCAGATATTCTTGCAAAAACAAGTACGAAGAGCCTATTTGCAGGACCAGAGCATTACACGATTATGCTTAATTCACTGCTTCAGAAAATTTTGTTCCGAACAATTTTGTTAAAAGAGAATTCTTACGATTGCGATTCATTGCTTCAGTGTTCCAAACAAAAAAAATTTAAACACCTCCAATTGACATATAAATTAATTTTGAAATTTTTTTTTCAGCAATATAAATATTATTAAAAATCAACCATTTAAAAATTAAAACAAAAAAAATATTTTTATGACTTGTGAATGTTTTTTTTAAATGTGAGGAATGTCAAAAAAATTGTTCCGAACACAAAAGTTAAAGTTAAATCAACTTTTGTTCCGAAGATATAAAAAATATGCGCTCGGATGTTTTCGGAACAAATGTTCTGAAGCAGTGAATCAGGCATTAAGCGCCTACCTACAAATAACTGTTTCTAAATAGTCCTAAAACCATAAATTCAAATTTAAAATTAACCAGTTAAATGAGGTAAACAGGGAGAGTCTATCCAAAATCGGAATATAGATCTGAAAATGTCGTGCCTATATGCACCCCACCATCAAAATTTCACACACAATAGATTTTTACAAAATATTTATACAGAGTATTTCTATAAAATGAGACATAGGTGTGGGAACGAATTGAGCTAAATTATATTCCAATTGATTTAAGATCTCAATACACTCAAACTATTTTTTCTTTATGATATTCCATCCACCCCAGTATATCCTATTGAGTCGATATTCACAATAAATAAATTTTGTAAAAACATCTTTTTTTCAGGATATTATTTATCTAATAAATAATATCTAATAAATAAAATATCAACTATATCTAATGCATATAATTGAATAGAAATGTAAATTGGTGTTACTATACACTTTTACTACACGTACAGATAGATATCCTTTCATATTTAAAGCATTAAAAAATATATATAAGGGCGGGAAAAGCTACATCATTATTTGAATTAAGTTATTAGTAGGTTTTTAATAGATATTTTCTCAGTTTAAATTTAGTTCTTAAGGATATAAGTTATAATAAATGGTGGATGTGTACTAAAATTGAATTATTGAAGAAAATAGTAAAAAGCAATTTATGAATTTAATTTATTTTTATTAACGTTATTGAAATTTCATACGTGTTCGGATAAAATTTATGTTTTTTGTTGTTCTTAATAATTCTTTATGAAAAATGTTTGGACTTAAACAAACCATATGTGTGTTATTGTGTAAAGAGTAAGTCAATAATTATTTTAGTCTGCAAAGTTTTTTTTTGTTGTTTTTTTATTTTTTTTTTGCTGCATAATTTCAAGGATAATAAAATATTTTTTATTCTGTATTTAGGGTATTCACTTAATGTCTTGTGAAATTCGTAAACTGAGTAAACTAAATTTATAAATTAATAATTTTATATTTTTTATATGAAAAATTATTTACAATTATATAACAAATACCCAACAAAGTTAGTGTGTATGAATTTGATATGATATGTATATACACAAAATTTTTTAAATAACTTGACAGGAAATAATTTGATAGGCAGGACAGAACATAAAAAAATAATTTAATTAAATTATTACTAGGGGCCCCTGTTGAGTAATTATAATTCAAGTTGAAGTCAAATTTAAAGTTTTTAAAAAAACAGTAATTTACTTACTGACATAGACTTCGCACGATATAGCAGAAACCACTCGTGTTTAATAAAAAATTTTGTGGTTAGTAAGTTTTATGTAGGACGCATAAATACACGTCCCTCATATACTGTTTCGTTTCCGATATATTCCCTATAGTAAGTGGGATTTAGTGGATAAAATTACTAAAAATAAGAAATGTTGTCATTAAAGAGGTATGTATATACCTACATAATATGTACATAATTTTAATAAAAACTATATTATTACTACAAATAACCAAAATTTGGAAACAGTTACTTAAAAAGATAAAAAATGAAGAATTCAAGTGATTTGTTTTTTTGTTTTTATTTTATAGATGTACATAATTTCAGATGATTTTTTTTTTGTTTTTATTTGACATATGCACAATGTACATTATATTCACTGCAAGTAATTATAATAACTTATTTGTTTGTTTCTGTTTTTTGTTTTAATAAAAACTCACATATACATAATGTATTTGCTGAATAATAAAATCACGAATAAAATTTTTTTTAACTGTGTGCGCATTATTGTTTTATATACAACTTATTTATTATATTAGGAGTTCATTAAAGAGAAGCGAAATAAAATGAAAAGGTGTCTACTGATAATCATCATAATATTCAGTATGTAAATTGAAAATAGTCCGTACAAATATGTGAACCATTTGACAATCGATTTTCATTATTATTCTTTTAAATGATAGATATTGTAAATAAAACGTGACGAAATCGAATATTTTTTTAATTTTTTTTAATTTTTTTTAATTTTCGATTAGTAATTTTAAATTAAAAATTTCACTCCATGTATAAGTTTTTTTTTAAATACAAAAATGTTAATTTATCAAATAACCGCAACAACACCCTCGATTTAAATTTAATTTTTCTTTCTTCAAATCTTTCTTTTTTTAAATAAATTATTATGTGTTTACATTAGTATGGGGTTGTTGTTTAAGATAAATCAAAAGAAAAACATAGTGCCCACGATAAATTCAAATGGAAAACAATTCATTATGAAATATTGAGTACGATTTTTCATTAAACTTCCTTCAGTTTTGAGGAGCGACCGAATACTAGTATACTTAACTTTGACTACTTTGGTAACTGATTTTGATTTACTTTGACATTTTATACATTGTATAATTTTTGTCAAACAAAACAAATATTTATAAAAATACACATTTACCATTTTATGCTTTCAAGTAAATACCCATAATATTATTTACAGCGTAATTAATATAATAATTATTATTAAATTTAAATTTTCATTTAGCTATCTCGATTTTATTATAAGATAATTAAAGAAAAAGTACTGCCTGTTTTTATAGAGTTGTCGAATCAAAAAAAATATTTGTGTTTTAAATTTGATAATTATTATTATTTTTTAAAATATTTATCACTAGTTTGCAGAACCAATTTAGATTGTCAGATCGTAGAGCCTGGTGATGCTTTTCCTATCACGTTCCAACGTTCGAAATTAATTTTACACTATAAAGTATACATAATCATATATAAAAATGTAACTTAAATATCACTAAAAACATGTCAGATTCATAGTTTATACAATGATCATTAATATATAAAGATACACAAAAGTAGTTTGATCGTACAAAGATTAGAGTTGAGATGGGACATTTTTATGATCTTACTATTTCATATTAAAACATAAACAAGCACACACCATTAAAGAAACAAGAATTAAAAAAAAAAAAACGCATAGATAAGATATATTTTATGCCAAACCAATGCTCTAACCAAAATATAGTGTACTCTATATTATGCTGTGCAAATTATAAATATGTATTGGCTGTACACAGTATACACACTGGTATAGATATATATATAGTTGCATATCTAATTAGAATTTTATTTTTACGTTTTTCAATTCTCCTTGCAAAAGTTTCCTTTTTATATTTTGGTTGAATTGAAAAAAAAATGTGAATTGTTGAATGTAAGTATAGGTACATATAAAATAAATGTGCTAACTTCACAAAATATACTCTTTATAAGTCGTCAACATTTTCATTAGAATATAAATGGTTATTTTACAATGGTTATTATCTTATTGTTTTTGATAAATCTGACGTTTTGATATAGTACCTCGATTCTTGGGTATATATTTAATTTACTATAAAAAATTTATTGATACACTACAGATCAAATTTTGTAATTTGTATTACATATTTATATTATTAATGAGATCGTTCTTAACATAAACCACCTCTCATCTTTGTCTTTTACCATCATGTGAGCTGTAAATATGCTTCTACAAAATCATTTTTTAAATTCGGTTCAATCAAACTTTTTTGAAGTAAATTTCATGAGTTAGTCCCCAAATCCACAAAAAATAAAATCCATAATGAATTTTGCCACAAAAAAAATTAACAAAAAACGATCCTTGTTATTGTCTTTAGCCATTTCACTTTATTATCTACGGTACTGCAAGTTTTTACTATACATATTTTTACTATAATGTTTATTTTCGACTATGTAATTTATTTTATCAAATGATTTGCTTATCAACGGAATCGATCGAAATTTTATCAGTTCAAACCCAGCGAGGATTCATTATTTTAAACGTTTTAGGTTAATGTTTAGGTATTTATTTAATTTTTCCATAATATTTATCTAAATCATATTTATGCGTAGTCGCTGTTGGATACAAAAAAGAGAATATCTACATTTTTCATGATTAATCTTATCCCCATTCTATAGATGACTCTTCTGAGGGAGATGTTGTATCGACGTAAGACCTAATGATCATATCCAAAGGATAGCTGGAATTGCTAGCTTTCCAAAAATATATATCTTTAGTGACGCATCTAATCCTTTAAGGACGAAAAGGACATTAATGGCAAAATCTTGAGGTATTTGGTTTTTCAAGAAGGAAAATAAAGATTGTTTTTTTTCCAAAATGTTTTACTTTGAACTACAATATCTCCATAACAGCAGCATCAATCATCATCAAATAAATGTTCAAATATGCTCCAAGCCGTTATCCTTTTAGAATATGTAACTGAATATAAATATATCAAATGAATCAACAGATATAACGGGTTTTATACAAAATCATCAATACAACAAAAATACTTTCAAATGTCCTTTTCGTCCTTAAAGGATAAGATGCGCCACTAAAGATATATATTTTTGGAAAGCTATCAATTCCAGCTATGATTTTTTTTTGCGAATTTTTATTTCGGTTTTGTGGATTTGATCACCAACCCAAATTTTATAATAGTTTTTGTGTTGTATTGTGTCGTAATTTCCATAAGCTCATTTGTTCATAAAAATTTCCTGAAAGTAGAATATCTTACATATATCTACTCGTATATATATATTTTTTAAAGAACTTTTTTATTATTTCAAATTTCACAGAAATAAATTACATCTAGAATTTATTAAGTTTAAACATTGTTAAAATTATCTAATCCAATTTGAAACTATTAAAGAACGGTATTGTAATAAATATAATTTAGTAATTGTAAAAATATTTATTAAAGCTTAAAAATAGTTTAACAATTGTAAAATGTCGGTGTTTAAATAAAAACTAATAATAGCAAATAATTGGATTGCACAATTTTTATTTTGTATATATATATTATATATATATATAAATGTATATACAACAATTAATTAATTAAGTAAATAAATCATTGTAAATACAAAAAATAAATACAAAAAAAAAAAACAAATCTTATAAATTTATTTATTCAATTTTTAAATTAAAGAAAACTGGTTTTCATATAGAGAGAGATACCCAGATACTATTAAAATTATCAAGGAAATACATATATTAACAGATACGGGGAAATTCCAATATGAAAACGAAAGTTCAAAGTTATTTTTGAAAAGTTTAAATATTATTATTTTAAATCTTCTGAAGTACATTAGGTGGTCTGTATTTAATTAAGTACTTGAAAGATTATTTAATTCTTTTATTTGATAGATATTCAATTTAATTGTTTTTTGTTTTTTTTTTTATTATTGTATTGATGGATTAAATATTGTTACTTAAGATTTGATGTAAATTGAATTTATTAAGTAATTTTCGTTTGTTATCATATTGTTTTTTTATCATACTGTTATATAAAGTATTATAAAGATTCTAATAATCACATTTATTAGAAAAAACGTCTTGTGAAAGTTGTAAAGTCGGAATAAAGAAAGGCAATGCTTTAAAAGTTATTTACTTATTTATTTACTTTTTTAACGTAGAATTTATGCTATTCTTTTTTTTTTTTTTTTATTATAGCCAAAACTTAGGTTTTGAACCTTTAAGTACTTGCGTACCGTTGACTATTTGAAAAAGGAAAGGATAGTTAGAGGAAAGGAAAGAAAAAGGAAAAAGAAAAGTTTTGTGGGAAAGAGCGAACAATGTTGTTAATATTCGTCTTAAACCTCTGTAAGTCATAAATAAAAAATCCTTCTCTCATTGGGAATGCTTCGATTGGAACGCGATTCCACAATCGGGATGTTCTTACTATAAAAGAATTTCCATAAACGGACTTAAACCATCTCGGAATTTCCACTGTGAAAGAGTGGGCACTTGATGCCTCTCGTGTTGTGCGATGGAATTACTTAAGAGGAGGAAGAAGTGATTTTAATTCCTCGAAACAAGTACCCACACCAGGCAGATATCTATAAAATAGAGTAATTGCTCCAACAATAGGACGATGACCAAGTGGTATAATGGATGAGGTCATATTTATGTCGCCTATAAAACGAATGGCGGGATTTTGAATTTTGTCCAAAAAATTTAAAGCAGTTTTTGGTGAACCTAGCCATAAATGTGAGTTATACTCGAACTTGGGTCGTATATATGCTTTATAGATTTTTAAAAGGTCTCGAGATGAAAAAAAGTTTTGCAGCGACTCAAAAAGCCTAAACATTTTGCGGGCGCTTTTCGCAATATCGAAAATATGTTCATTCCAGTGCATATTTTGATTCACTCGCTTTCCGAGAATGTTCAGGTCTTTGAGTCGCTGGATACCTTCATTTTGAAACCGGAGAGCAGGTTCGAATGCTCTGTTAGCTTGTTACTAACAAGACATATTTGAGTTTTTGAATTGTTAAACTCGTCTCTTTTAGCTTTACCCCAATCGACAATTTTGGCAAGATCGTGATTGAGCGCGCTGGCCATAATTGTTCTTTTGGAGGTGACTGCGGAAGCTGTAGCATTAGTTTGTTTTAGAAAATCATATGATGCTACTAGAGTGCTGTCATCACCAAAACTATGGATTGGATTGAAAGTTAATTTGAGAAGGTCATTAATGAAAATGAGAAATAGGGTGGGAGAGAGGACAGAGCCTTGTGGAACACCAGCATTGATTTGAAGTTGGTCGGAAAAAGAGGCGTCAACTGAAACTATGATAGATCGATTTAAAAGAAAACTCTCAATCCATTTAGAAAAGGTTGAATCAAGGCCTATAACGTTGCATTTTGCTATAAGAGCAGGTCAAAAGCCTTAGATATATCCAGAGCTACAACAGTAGCTTCACCAGATTGATGCAGGCTGGTGTTGAGCTTCTCGCAGAGGCATGTCATGAGATCACTGGGGGAACGTTGGGCTCAAAAGCCGTATTGGTTATCATGAATAATACCTCTACTGTCAAGATATTTCTTCAGCTTATGATTAATTAAGATTTCCATCATTTTTGAAATAATGGAAGTAATAGCTATGGGCCTATAGTTTGAAGGATTGCTTTTGCCACATTTTTTAGGAATAAGATACACTTGGGCAACTTTCCAATAGGACGGGTAAGTTCCTGAAGAAAAGGACAAGAAAATCCAGAAAGCATTATTTCTCGGGAATCAAACCTGGGCCTTTCAGTTGAAAGGCAGGCGCTCTACCTACTGCGTCACCCAGTGGGTAAAGTCTTTCAGTCAATTCAATTTTTGTTCTTAATTCAACAGAAATAAAATTAAAAAAATAAACCTATTGGTTGTATAAAATTCAGAAGCGGTTTGCGATGGTTAAAAAAATCCAGAATCCTTTTTCGGTAATTTAGACTTATAGACGTATGCTGTACCGATACAATTTTATGATTTTCTAGTTTTCGAGTTTTGACATTTTTTACATAAAATATATTTGAACAAATAACAAAATAATGAAAAATTTAAAGAAATAATGGTAATTAAAAACTAGTATTTTTTTAACCCTTTAATTCATACCGAGCCATATCGATCATTTTGAAATGATCATCAAATTTTGGTATATGTATAATTGAATATATATATAACAAAACCTGATGATAAAATCCAAAAACCATATAATCCCATAAATCAAATATATATATATGAGGGCGTTTAATAGCGCAGTACTTACGGTTTTTACAAAAAATATAACAATAAAACATATAAAAAATAAAACAAGGGAAATTCCCTAAAGTATTATGTAGTTTTAACAGTAAATTTTGAATTTATGTTCACATATTCACATACTAATGTTTTTTAAGATTGACATTAAAACTAAAAAAAAATCTATAAAAAGGTTTTAAGTATTAAATTCCTTATTTAAATAAATTATTTTTAATTAACCTTTATATTAATATACTAATATAGAATAAATAAATTATTTTTAATATACATTTAAATAAATGAATAATTTTCTAAGTTATATACATTTTAGGGTTTTTACCGATTTACACGGTTTTTCATATTACGATTTCAATTTACACGGTCTTCTGAAGAACCGATTTCCCATGTTAATCGGGTAGTAGGCTTATTGTTAAATATAAGACAGCGTTTACACATCAGAATTGTTTCGTTGATGAAAGTGTGATCAAAATTTGAATTCTGATGATCAAAATTGAACATTGTGCGTTGTAAACAATGTTAAACAAATTTTAACATCAAACTTTGTTAGAATATTGTCGTATTCTCAGAAATTATTTTTAAAATTTAAAATGGTTAGAAAGTAAAAATTTTTTATTAAATAGAAATCGACGTGTGGCAATTACTTACACTTTTTGTTTTTGTTTTCTGTTTTCACTTACTGAATTTCAACTTAATTTTTTTATTTACACATTTGATATGTTATGTAATTAACTATTGAAATATAATATGACATAATGTTTGATGGTGTAAACGGTACCTTAAGTTTGATATTATCTTTTATACTTTTATAGAATAGTACACATTACATTCTACACTGATTAATTGTTAAATATACTCATAGTAAATTTTAAACTAATTACATAAAAAATTTCAATAAATTGTTTACGATAATGATTTTAATTGATTTTCAAATGACGTACTGGAAATATACCTATTAATTAATTATAGATTAATTATTTTAATAAAATATAAAGGTTTATCATTTTTTTTCTACATCTATATTGTACAAATTAATAATTACTAATTAACATTTACATATCTATTTCTTTTATTGTAAATTCGATTCATTTGCGGTATGAAAGTAAAATCTACCAATTTTATATTTCTATAAATAATATATTATTTATTCATTATTTTGTTCTGACAAGTCAAAATAATCATTAAAAGTTGTATATAAAATAAAAACTATTAAATTACATTAACATTATATTTTTTGAAATCATCAATAACAAAAATGAAACTCTGTAACTGTATATATTATAATTAATTTTGTATATATAAAACTTCTTATCATAACATAACTTTTTTTGAAGGGTTCAAATTGCAAAATTGCGAATTTTAAAATATATCTTGAAGTTCTCGATAATTTTTTAGAATTTTTGAAATAATTTAAGTAGCTATAAAGATTAGAATTGTGCACAAATAGTTATTAATATATGAGTATTCTTAGAATATAATTAATTTGAGGCAAATATAAATTTTAGAAATATTTCAAAAACACCTACAATTCGATATCTCTTGTCAATCAATTGGTTTAGAAATCAAATTTAAAAATAAAAAAAAATAGAATTAGTATTAAAACAAGAGAAAGTCATGTTAGAAAACAAACATTGACATAAGTTAAAAATTTAATTTAATTAAACGGAAAATATAAAACATTTTAAATTTTAAACAGTTAGTCACAAATAAATCCTTAAAGCGATTGTGAGATTTGATGTATGGGTGCAATAAAAAAATTAACACTGCGACAGTGTTTAACAACTCGGCATATGATAAATAAAAGTTCATTATCATTGTTATTTGATTGATTGACCCATGGTTATACTTATATATTACGCAAAAATTGATATTTCGATTTAAAACACAAAAACATCGATCTATAACTGTTATTTAGTTTTGTAAAGAAAAAATTATTATTATACATACGCAAAGATATTGAGTACAATTTTTTGATATGTAACAAGAGTAATTAATATGTTTCTAAGGAAAAAGTCCAAAGACTCTTAGCCTAAATTAAATTTGAATATTTATGGAGACACAAGCGAATCTAGTTTTTAAATTCAGTGGTTTGAAACGTTTTAATGTAGACAGTCGCTTGATGCTTCGTTATTAATTAGTTGAGTGGCAAATGAATTCGGGTGAATCTCTAGGCGATATGAATATTTTACAGTTTTAATTTTTATTGACTTATTAACAGATGGAATATTTAAATCCTACGTTAAGTCGTTAATCTGTTATTGCGCACATACCAAGAAGCATTAACGATCGATCTTAGTATCTTGGACTGAAATCGATCAATTATTTCGATGTTGAGGTTACTATTGAGGTTACCCAAAGCTCCACCCATAGCTCCAGATTGACATGATATGATAATTGCTTTATATGCTGCCAATTTACACTATAAGGACATCTTGGAGCAGCGTCCGATCGGAATGTGACGCCAGAACAGCTGTGTCATCGGTTAAAGTAGCAGTAAGAACGCTCTATGATGTTGGTAGATCTGATGTAAAATGGCTATATATATAACAAGGGCCCTAGGACACTTCATTGAGGAAAACTAGATTTAAATTGTCTTAGTGTAATTTGTTCACCATTGTAGTTAACAACGAGTTGTCTCTTTGACAAATATGTTGATAAAAGTTTATGGTAATGCTGACTGAGAAACACTACCATTCTTTAGTTTGTGCAGATGTCCCTCCTGCCAAACTTTGTCGAAGTGTTTAGTAATGTCCAAAAAAGCTGCCGAGCAATACTTTTTCTTATCAAGTGAGTTCTATATCTGATTAACTACCCTATGAATTTGCTCGGTTGTTCGATATTTGTTTCAAAACTGAACCTGGTTAAGAACCATTTTGCAAGCTGTGTTTTCTGTAAAATGACATTTTTTTATAAAATTTTTTTTTGGGTAACAACTGTCTCTAGACCCAAATGTCCTTTTGCAAAAGAGAATGATATCATATTATACTCCCACAAAATCCTTTAAATCAGATATTCTTTACTATATTTCATAATTTTGAGTGATTTAAGTCATGGAGAATATATTTTTGTTGTATTTAAAGTTTTGTTTTAAAATTAAAATTCTAAATAAGTTTGTGTATAAAAATTATTAGAGTTACGAATACATTACGAATTTTTACGATTCTATTCGAAAAAATGAAAATGAAAATAAAAATTTTCTAATTTTATTTATTTATTGGGCAAAAAAAAAATTTAAGGATAAATTTTGTTGACATTGAACTTCAAAATTGCTATTAATAATGTCATTGTTTATTACCCAAAATAAGTTGAATTCACGCAAATGTCCAAACTTGAAATTCATTTTTACCTATACTTACACTATAAAATTTTCTTTTATTTATGTTTTCGTATCTTTTTAATGTATGGGGCGGGGCGGGACATTTATAAATGCTATAGAAAAATAAAAAAAATTAGAAAAATTCACGTGACTTCCAACTAATTTATTTTTTGAATAAACATGCAGAAGTGTGAAGTGTAGGATGAAAATTATTTCTTCAGCTCTTTAATTTGAAAATAAGAAAATTTTTGAATTATTTTTAACCTATAGTTATAAGAATTGTATTTATTACCTCGAGTCTTAGAGACATTAAACCTTTGAAATTTTTATGACATCTGGATAAATAAAATATTTTATAAAAAAAGGGTTGTAGATAAATGTCTTTTTTAGATTTTCAAAAACATTTTTTTTGTTTTTTGAAATAACAATTAATAATTTGCGTTTTATTTTTAAATAATAATATTATGTACTAACAGGAGGTAAATAAAATTGTTATTTTTTAATATTGTAGGAAAATTACCTACTTATTATCAACCCATAAAAAATGAAGTGTATAAATAATATAACCAGCGCTGCTTGTTATAACACAAATGCTTTATACGCGGTAAGATACACCAAATTATACTTTAAAATCCATGATATACAGTACAGTAATAAGTGATTTGCACATTGGTGAAATGAACTATCATCGCGCCGAAATAAAACAATGCCTCAGTTTTATACATAATCAATATGTGACTTAAACCAAAGAATATATAAATTAATAACAAGTCTTTTCTCATATAAATTTTTGAAGAAAAATTTTTGTACTCTTCGCCTGATATGAGGACCCACAAATAGAGGATGAGAAGAAGGGGTGAAGAAAACAGGAAAAAATAATTCTCGGTTTTATTTATTTCTATCTTTTCTTTGAAATAAATATATTTTACAGTACACATACACTACTGATATTAATATACATATAAATATGTAGTTACATACCTAAATAATAATAATACGTATTGAAATAAGTATGGAGTTAAATATACAATAATAGAGTCAATGATAGAATCACAGAATCTAGAAAAAGTCTAAAAATAATAGTAACATATAATAATAAAATGTAGTTGTAAGGCGTAAGTTTTTAACTAAATCAAAACTACCTTCTAAAATGATATGATTCCGGATTTAGTTAAAAGTATGTAGATAGCTTATTACTTATAAGTCTATAAAAATTGATTTGCAACACTATCCATTCATACTGGATTTACCTTATTATTGAAAATTGATACAAATGAAAATTTAAAATTAAAACATATTTAATTTGTTTGATTGTGTAATATGTCAATCTCACGTAGCTACAGCTGGTGATTACATTTTATGTACTGAAATGATTTAACCAGAAAAGGAAAAAAAACCTATATAATATAGAATAAATAATTGAACATTTTCATTTTCGCATAAGCATTATTAATTGTTTATTAATTTATTAATCGGATTTTCATTTTTAGTTATAATTAAAATTAAATAATTTAATTGTTGCCAGGTTTCCTAATAATTTAATTATTAAAAAATTAACTAATAATTTTTAATATTTTATTGCCAATATCAACATTGCGGAAGCAAAATACTTCCTTCGCCAGTGCTTGTAGCTAAGTAATTTTCTAAATTTTTTTGTCCATTTTATACCCTAGTCCTTAACCTATTTTACCTATTTTACGTGTACTTTGCAAATTAGTTTTTATTAATTTAAATAGCGATATTCATTTCCTGTACCCTCGAAATTGCTAAACTTTCATATGTATCTAATTTGCTTATTTTATTAATGATAAATTGGTTTCATCAATTTTATGATGTTCTTCGATTATGACGTCCTAAAGTTAGTAGAATGTACCTCTTATTCTTGCTAATGCGGCTTCCCTTAAATGTTCTTGGCATTACACCGTAATTAGCCTTTTTGTATGCCCTGGATATAATTTTTAACAGTTTTGGCATGATATTTTATATATGCATAAGAAATTAACGCTTCGATCTTCTTTTTATCTTTTGCTGATTAAAGTATCCTGCTTTGCTTATTTTTTGACTTCTACTATTTGTTACTGTAGTTCCAAATTATATTTGTGAACATTTTTTCAAACTTCTCAGTGAATGTTGATTGCATATAAATATTAAAAATTATTAGTGAACTTAAACTTGGCAACAATTAAAGTATTTAATTATTAATTGCTTTTAAACTGTGTATGTTCTAATTTTTAATTTTTATCATTTTCGTCATTTTTCAATAAAATCAAAATATGAAAGGAATTCTTTTCAGCAAATTTCTTTTCAAGTTCATTGTCTGTTATAGTCTAATATAGTTTAATTATATAGCTTAAAATAGATCCATGTCTAGATGATATCATTTCTAGACATGTCTTGATTAAATCGTCTCTAGACATATAGTCTAAATTAGATCGCTTAAAGTATTTTCCATGCCCAAAGATTGATTGCTTAAAAAACTAAATATTTGAATGAATTCGGTTATGACATGAGTGACGAAATGTTTTGAATCCTTATATTTTATTAAATTAATAATTTTTTATTCATAATTCTATGAAATTTCTATTAAAAATAATTTAATAAAATTGACAAAAATATTTTGAAAAAAAAAAAAAAATTTAACAAAAACATTTTCATTAAAAATTTCTATCGCCTACAGAATCTCTATGTAATTTTTTTTTTCCTATTTACTTAAGCTGAAAACATGTGGAATGTCACTGCTAAAATATTTTGACCATAAAATGTCAATCAATTATTAATAACCATATGTACAAATGTGTATTTAAATTTTTATTGCAATGTAAATCAAGTTTATTCTATTTCAATTTTACTTATTTGTTGTCTAGCAATTACTTTCAAGTTTGTAATTTATTACAAAAAATTTTGTTTTTAATTAAAATTTATGGGATTTCGATTCTAATGGCTAAATGTTACATTATATGAAAATAGAAATTGTTAAGAAATTTGTTGGTACATATTTATTGAGGCTGTGATGAGATGAATTCACAGCTAAGTATGTATTTTTGTTTAAAGACGTCAATTGACTTTGTAAAAATACTGATTTTGAAGTTTGTAAAAATCTATCACATATTAGGAGAGTATAGGTGAGAAAGCATGAAAATTTAGAATTTCATTTAAAAAAATTAATAGCTTTAAATAAGTCTTATAACTACAATTTAAGTTGAATAACTACACTTAATAATAATAAATTATAAACTCGAAAGTAATTGCTAGACAAACAAATTTTTCTTGAATTTTCTCATTATTTAAATATTAATATGAAATTAGCTATAACTATATATGGCTAATTTAACACCTATTATTTCACAAACTATAGAAATAAAAATCAAATCATATAGAATTTAAAAAGAACTTAGTGTTAACGTATTGATTAGCTAACTAAATTTTTAACGGTTAGACATTTAATATTTTAAATGTTGTATATTGATTTTGGTTAGGTAAATATTCAGATAATTGGAAGAAGTAGGTCTGGATGTATTGAAAAAAAAAGTCAATTAAATTATTTCTGTTGTTAAGTCACATTTTATGACCCATATCAAGATCACTATTTGTGCACATACACAGTTTAGTTGGAAGTTGGAAGGAATCATATAAAATATTTTTGATTGATTAGGAAAAATTCAATTCAAAAAAACAAAACACACAATATTTTGATTGTGTTATCTCAATACACAAATGTAGAAATAATTGATTATATTATAATATAATATTTATATTATTTATGTAATTTGACATTTATAAGGCCGAAATAAGGTATTACATCTTGGGGTAGTATTTAAACTTATTCATACTAATTAAATACTAAATAAAAGTATTGGTATAATTTGATTTTACATTAAAAAATAAGTTTTAATTTATTGTTAAAGTTCACAGATGTTAGTTTTTAGAAAAACTTATTATTTAACGTTAGACTAAAGTTTGCATAAAATCTAAAATCGTTTTATTTATTCTTACTGAACCGTTGACGCAGCTTATTTAGTTCACCTTCTAATTTGAAAGTTGTAAGATGAGAAAGGGTTGAAAGATGTATTCTTTACAGTATTTTGATATAAGTTATAGAATCAGTCAGAATTAAATATTAACAGTTCTGTACAGCGGGAATAAAACTTCAAATATTCAATCTATGCTATAGTCAATGTTTAATCAAGTTCTTTCCTATGCTAACTCTTGGAAAATGATAGTTATTTTCCACATAGGAAATGTGAAGTCATTTTATTCCGAACATCATTTCAATAAATGTAATAAGGACGTTCGACAAAATTGGAGGAATTTCCATATCCAAGCTCCAGGAAATATTATATTAGTAAACAAAAAATATAAAATTAGTAAACAAATAATAGAACGCTGTATAACCAGGCAAATATTTCTCGAATTGATGTTTTTGTTTTGCATTTAATTAGAAAACATTATATTAAACTCATGAAGACTCATTAAGCTCATGTTTCATTCCCCCAGAAGCATTTCTCTTTCTTGATCGCAATAGATATATTCAATCTAATTATAGCAATATCCCTATTATTTATCACGCTTTTAGACGTAGCACCCAAAAACAGATCACTTTCGAGCCAAATGTTGACCCTAATACCTCACTAGCAATTTATGAGCCCCTCACCAAAAGACCTAAACCATATTACAAATATTAATAAAATCTGGTGGTTATGCTATACAAATATTAATAAATTCTGGTGGTTATGCTACTAAGAAAATTGGCAACAAAAACAAAAACTTGTATATTAAATTTTAAATTCAACTAAACATTACAGTTCTGGTTTAGTAATAGTAGGTTAATTAGTTGTAAGTTAGTTTTTAAATAGTTTGTAAGGTTTTATTAAAAATATGAAAAATTAAAGTCGGGTTTTTCTAGCCTTTTCCGACTCTTTTTAAAATTAATAATAAAATTGTAACTCAAGAAAGTGATGGTCAGGCCAAGCGTATGTAAAAAATACTAAGACAATTTTAAAATGTAATAACTTAGAGTAATCGTAATAAATTCAATAAGTTAGTTTATAAGTCATAATGGGAATCATTTTTTATGTTAATTTTTTGTATGATTTAAGTTAGAAATAAGTTGGCTATTTCAAATAAATATATATATATAAAAAAAAAACAGCTGTATACAGGTACCTTAACATCGTAAATTTCTCAACACAAAGTTGATATGAAGAGAATGAAGTCAAAACGTCAAAATGTCAAACAAATCAATATACGAAAAATAAATTTAAAAAATGATAAAATCATTCAGTGTCATTGTCGAAAATAGTCGAATATTTTCCTTTTAATTTTACTGATATGCTTATCATACAGATACGCGTATTTCGTCTACTACTTGCAGACTTCTTCAGTGTTTTGTACTCGACTGAGGAAAGAAATCTAAAATCGTCTTATTTATTCTATTTTTTGCACTGGTAGCAATTTGACGTTTTTCGCAGCTGGATCATTGTTGATTATCCAATAACATAGTTATCAAATAAAATAGGAAAAAACACAGATAGAGGGTTGAGTACTTACTTATTTCATTGTTGGTATATTTGAAATAATATTTTCTACGTTAGAGTGACAAGTAAGTAAAAAGTTCAGTCATTCAGTGTGATGGAGAGTGGAGAAAATGGATACTACACAACACCTGCTCAGGCTTGGAGATTGAAGAATTCGACAGGTTTCAACGTAACCCGGAGATATTGTGAATTTGTTCCACTTGCAAAAATAGGCGGCAAAAACTCAAATCTGTTGGACAAAAATCAACAAACAACACTTCGATTATTGCAGGTAATACATCAAATATAGGTAATATATGTGGAACAATGAAAAAATTGGACGAAAATCTCTTAACACAAGCTTTGCAAGATAAAAAGGTATCTGATTTACAACTGGAGGTTAGAGATTTCATAAATAAATGTCTACAAAAGCTCACAAAAGCTTGAGACATTGACTGCATGGTCACAATTGTTGCTAACAAATGTCTTCTAAACCGGTTTGTCAGGTATTTGAATTTACAAAAATATTTAAAAACCCAATGTTGTACAGTGTTAATAAAAACTTTATGTTCATTTGGCTTGATTACAAATGAATTAAAACACTTTCAGAAAATCAGTATATGCCGAAAAATACTTTTATTTCCCTTTCCAACCCCAACTATTTCAAATTTTCAAATTTCAAATTTTTTTTATTTCAATTTTTTCTTTTTAACTTAATTCTACATAATAAATGCAAGTACCAAGTTGTTCATGCATATAAGTATAACAAAATGCGTGTTATAATAATAATAAAACTAAACTTATAAATAGAGAACATAATATGTAAATCAAAATAATAAGAGAATTATTTAGAAAAAAAAAATAATAAAATAAAGAATAGTAATCATTCTATTACTAAAAACAGCAAGTAACGAATAATCCTACAAAATTTTTTATAACTATCATTAATAGATTACAATTTCATATTAAAAGTTTTTTAAGAGGGTTATCAAAAAAACAAACTTTAAACTATTATGTTATATCAGAAATTTTAAAGAAATTAAAATAATTAAAAAAAAATAACCACAAATTTATACAACAGTATTAATTTATGAATTTCATTTAAAATTGTTTAGAACCTAAGTAAAGAAAAAAGAGGAATAAGGTAGCTTGAAAACGACAGGGAACGATCTAGTAGGAATGAAGTTGTTACTAATTGTTAAGTAATTAAAAAGAAGATCCTGATATAAGTCCAGTTAAAATTGCTTTTGGGTCAACAAAAATTATTGGAGAAAAAGTGGGAGTGAACGAACAATACGAAGAATATATAAAATATATATTAAATATAAAATATATATAAAATATATATATTCTAATTTGGCCATCGAAGAGCCCTGCCTTAAATGTTACATCTGCGGATTTATGAAACAAATCGCATTTATGAAACAATGAAAAGGAAACAAATCGATAAAAGCAGAAAAAAAATGAAAGGGTTGAGGAAATACTGAATATTTAGATAAAAATACCTACGGAATTAATTAAAAATTTAAGAATTTCAATATGAAAGTAATTGCAAGCTCTTATTGATGCACAAGGTGGAATAACTAAAAATTAATAATGTAAAAATACTAAAACAAAACTATTTAGCTGTAAACAACTTTTTTGTGTAATTTTGTGTAACAACCAAATGTGTAATTAATTTTGCCGGGTGACATAGCAAAAGAAATCTGTTACTACCTGAGTCATTTCAGCCGAAAATTTAAATTAAGAACACTTTGTGAAATTGATTTCCAAAGTTTTTTTTTAACACATTTGTAAATTCCGTTCTTAGAAAAGAACAACAAAAAAAAAATGTAAAAATTTATTGAGTGTGTAATTAATTTTGCCTACCACTGTATTATAGAATTGCATTGCAAGAAACCAATTTTTCATATTAAATCGTAAAATTATAAAAACAAAAAAATTATAAATTGTTACAACTAACAAAAATTAAAAATTCTACTCTACAATATTTTCTTTTATCAGTTTAAGCCAAACTCAACCAGTCACAACCTGCTTTTCGCTAACCTCATTTAAAAAAAATAAAAAATCATCAGTATATATCGTACATATTATATTAGTTCATTACAAAACTTTAAGTACCAGTGTATTCTCGATATTCATGCATCATGAATTAAGATAAATTATTATATACTCACTCATCTTTATATAAAAAAAATAATAAAAGAATTTTTTTTTATTTGTTTTTTATTTTTATTATCTGATTTGATCATCTGACAAGTATATTGTCGTTATCTAAAATATTTACAAAAAATACCACCCTCAATAACTTGAAAAAAAAAAGAATATAAAATTAAAAATTAAATTTTATAATATTTATTTAAATACTTATATATGAGTACATTTATTTAAACATAGTTAAGATTTTCAAGAACATTAGATTAAATTGACGATACTTATTTATTACGCAGTTGTACACTATATAGTAAACTATATAAGTATGTTAGTATATGACATTACGGGGTGATCTTAATAAGATATAAGTGAGATTATAAATCAAATTCGGTTTTGATCATAGTCAAACATTTTTTTGTTATACCCTTGTTTGCAATGTTGTTGTATTCATCTTAAACCATTGTGGTTTTGATAAATCAGTATTTACTTTAAAACTTTAAATTTTTTTATTACTTGTGCGTCCATTACAAGGGTTGTATTGTGATGTATTATTGTAAAATAATTAAAATACCAATTAAATGTAACAAATGAGACGGTAAATATTTACACCTATTTATGGACCGGATCCGGCTTAGCAATATTTGTAGACTGGAACTGGCAGTTGGTATATCTATTGGTAATATTAAACTATCGATAGACAACAATCTGAAGAAGGAAACAAACATTCTATGGGAGCGTATTGAAGGGTACAGAGTAGAATAAAAACCAAAATAATGAACTTCCTTCTAACGCTCAATACAGCAGACTGCAAGAAAATGTTGGGCATAGAATAGATAGTTACTGGTCATAACCACATGAATAAGTGCATGTGTAGATTAGCACTAAGTGACGACCCAGACCCTATAGACACTGCCTGGATAAGGAAGAAACCTCCACACATTTTGTAGGAGAATGCCTAGCTCTTTCAAGGTTGAGATTCAGGCTGTTGGCTTTAGTGTGCTACAGGAAACTTCTGCCGGATAAAACCCTCAAACCTATTGGCCTTTAACAAAAGGGTCGAATAAGTTGAGGGGTGGAGGAGGACATAAAGAACTAAAAGACTACATGCCGGCCTGACATATTACGGTTCCCTTTGTACTGGGAAAAAAAGATAGTTTACCGAAGACTACACACGAAAAACTACTACAAAACTAGTTTTAATTATTACATTTTTTATCCTACTCGGTTTCGATATAGCTCAAAACTATTGTGATTCCGAGGTTGTGTTTTAGTTTCTACAAAATTATAGATTCTATCACAAAATCGGAGCTGTGTACTAAAATGAAGCCGTAACTGAAATAAAATAAAAATAGAGTTTATATTCTTAAAGAAGAGCTCATATTAGATTTCAAAAAAGCATTCTGATTCCACAAATTTTAATAATTTAATATAGCTGCATGCAATACATTATCAATCGTTTAGTAGATTGCATTTTCCTTCTGCAGTCATTTCAATTAGGCCTCAGCGATATCTAATAGATATCTGTCTAATATCTGCTATCTGTTACGAACGCAATTAAGTAGATTAATCATCGGTTTTGTAAAAATTCTATAACAATTTAAGAAGAATTCCTATATGTTCCCAAGATAAGTGCGGATAACAAAAAAATCATCTACTAGTCGATGTCAGCAAGACAATCAGTTTTCATATATGAAGAATCAACAAAAATACAAATATACTGTTTTTAATTTATTTTCTGGCAAAAACAAATACACCTAATTCTGTTTTTACACCATAGATACGTTTCAGAAAAAACCGTGTAAAAACAGAAACTTATATAGATTTTAAATAATATCAACTTTCAGAAATTTTATATAGGTCGCTTAGTTCTACATAATGCCAAGCTTTTTACCACCATTTATCGACCATTTATGATAAGTAATAAATACAAATTCTAGAATGAGAAGGTCAAGGAAATGATGAGGATCATAGAAATTAAATACGAATATAAAAATAATGTATCATCAATTGGAATTAATATCATAGGCGGGTTCATAGTGGTCGCGTCTGCACAAAAAAAAATATATATTGTTCATAGTTGCATCATGACCACAATTAACACGCCTGCACAACAAAAAAGATATGGTGTTCATAGTTTCATCATGTTGTCAATAAATGTGCACAGCTAAAAAGCAGGTGCTAGTTTTCATAGTTGTCGCCTGTCGGTGTAGCATCATCGTACTAGCGTAAGCATATATTTTACTGCGCCAGTATTAATAGTTATTATAGTACGGTTGTGTTCAAACAGAGTATATGGCATTAAAGTATTAGTTTAGATTAAATTAAATTGAAATAAAATATAAATAAATGTATTTTAAAAAATATATAAGTAATTATATTAACACTTATAAGAATAAAAAATATTAACAAATTTTACATGCACTCTGCGAACAAAAATTACTGCAAAAAAATTGATTACTCGTCAGCGCAATTTTTTGTTCATAGTTTACAGGTAGAAATATATATATGCAAGACGCTGATGCATTTTTTTCTGCAACTCTGAACACATGATATGTTATATTCAGCCAGGGTATTCAAGATTTGTGGCATCTAGTATAAATAAATTAAATTAAGTAGGCGACTAGTAACTAACTAAAACCAATATTAAACTTTTTTCCTTTTTTTTATGTCATTAGGTTTTAAATGATTTCATTAGTCTTCAAACGATACTTGAGCTAAAGGAGAATTGAGGCATCAGTATACGTTTTGAATAAATTTATTAGGACTAATGTAGTAAGCAGAGGGACATGTTGGCTGATTTTAGTAATATTTCTCTTGAACTTTTGAATGCTATAAGGGGTAATATAATTGATCTTGAGCAAAATGAATGACTAGTCATGAAACTACGTAAAATTTGTAATATTTGAATTTTTTTTTGCGTTATTTTCTTGGGAGCATAGAATTCCACTTGACATTTACATCGTACTCGATTTCCTGCTAATTTCACTTGTATTTCCGAGTCAATGTCTAATTTCATTTTTTAATCTGTTTGCACTGTCTAAGTAGGGGATTGGCCTACTGTAGAAGACCACTTTGATAACTCTATCTGCGTCTACATGGTGGATATATAAACAACGTCATATTTTTCTGTAAGTTGTCACTGCGATTTTATCCATCTTTGACGTTAAGATGCCTGACGTTACTATGTTTACTGGGTGCGTCATGTCACATACTTTTGTCAGTTGTTGACAATTGTGTAATTATTATTAGTGCTTGTCCAATATTATTTATTGTGTTATTTGGTTATTATGTTGTATGAGATGCTGATATAGATATTGATATAGCTAATATTTTTAGTTATATAAAGTATTAATTATATTAATTATTTTTATTGATTATAAATTTTATATATAATATTCTACTGTTTTTTTTTTAGTCATATTTTATACCCCCACGGGAATCGAACCCGTGACTACCACATCGTAATTCAAACACATTTCTGTGCTCCAACATATTTGAATTGTTTAGATTTTATCAGAGTCTATTAAAAATTTTGTAGAACCTTTACAAGAAAAAAAAATTTAGAAAACATGATTAACTACATTATAGTTCAACAGAAGAAAATTTTATCTAGCTACCTACCTAGCAATATACAAGTAAAATATTTCCTTTCACAATTATTCGGTTGTTTCATCTTTAACTTCAACCTTGTCCTTCTCCACATTACAATCAGGTATGACACACGTATATGTTACAAACAATATTGATACTGAAATATGCCTTTTGTCGAAACTAAGAAGAACATTTGTTTTTTTTTTTATTTTATGATATCAAGACTATGGGACATCCAAACTACTTTTTACGCAGAAACTTGGCATACATACAACAGTTTTTCCATTTGAATATTTGATATTTGAGCAAATTTGGTAAAGTACATCTATTATAGAGTTCGCCTTTATAGTATAGTATAATATCATTAAAATATTTATGTCCTGAAGGGGATTCGAAATTGCGATTTTCTAATTAGTAGTCTGATGACATAACTACTACATTACTTCGATGGGCAACATAACAAAATGTTTTAACCTTTTCTAATAATGTGAAAAGTACACGAAATTGACAAATTTTTAGCCAAACTGTCTCATATAGCAACTTCATGTATTAAACTATCAGTTAATTTAAAAAATTGAAATTGAGCTTTTCGCGCAAGTTATATTTAAAGTTTCTCCAAGAATATATTTTTGAAGTATAAATTATAGCATTATTAATCTACTCTTTAATCTTGATATAATTTCCTATCTGCGATTCTTATCTTTAGACAATTCCCGATGTATTTACATATAAATTGCGCTGTTTATCTATTATAACAATATTTGCTTTGTTTGACCATTTTTAATATATTGTATTTGATTCGAGTAAATAATTTTCAAACTGTTATTTATATTGAAAATGTAGTTTATGATTTCCCGAAATAATTTTCTATAGATTTTAGCAATAATAAATGCACAATTCTCAAATATGCATAATAACCGAAAATATAAACTCTTCTGTAGGATGGGTATTGCTGTTTCAGGTTATATACACGTATTCATATATCTTTTTTTATTTAATATTTAAATTAATGACTAATATTAAGTCTAATTAGTTATAAATTCTGCTCAATTTAAATGAGCTTTGCATTACAAACACTTACCGATTAATTAAAATTTAATTTTCATATACAATATAGATAGTCGATATAATATGTATAGCTCTCTCTCTCTATATATACGAAATTGATTAATAATAATAATGGTGCAATAAAATTATTCTCAATTATTGCTGGTATTAACCGGTAAACAAAAATTTATTAAAACGTAACTGATAGATATGTGTATAAAATCCGAATGTGGAAAAATAAAAAACAAAAATTAAAAATAAAAAACAAAACAAAAAAATTAAATTAAAATTTTCATTCATAATTTCATAGGAGTATTGGAGGAGTATTTTACAATTAAAGTGACAAATGTAAATTCAATAAAAATTATTTTATATTTTTTAATTCTCTCATGTAATTGTATTGAGAGAAGTAACTGATAAATCGAACTTTAAATTTAAATTTTGAAACTGTGTTGGCAAATACTAAATTTTTTTTTAAAAATAAATTTTTGTGAAATATTTTTAAATTTTTACCTCTAATATTTTTACATTTAATATTTTTATTTTAAATTAATTTGAAATTAAAAGAAAAAACTTGAAAGTGTCTTATACTTTATTGAAAAATTTATTTGTAAGTTATATAAAATAAACAGTGGTCATCATCTGAAAAATCTTCTAAAGAAGATATTTTTCAGTCACCTATCACCAGTTTGAAGTCAATGATATCTGTGTATTACCCTCTGTAATGTTTATTAATTTGCTTTTAGGCCTAACTCTGGCATAATATAAAATAGTAAGTTAATTTCGAAATCTATGTCACAACTGGACAAAACGCTTATCCTACCGGTACTGCTATACAGTTCTGAATTGTGAACATTACCAAAAGAAATTTAACTTCTTCGTCGAATTTATGGTGACATTTAGCAAAAAACAATTTAACAAAATAATATGTAACAAGGGAATATTTGGCTTAAAATCCGTCCATATTGGAATAGTACTTTTGCTTAGGGCAGAAATTTCTGCTTAATTTCGGACAATACTTTAATAAAAGTATTGAAGCATTGTAAATAAGCAATTCAATGATGGTAAGTATTTCCATAACTATTCTCTTCAGGCCTCCTACCGTGTATGAAATTCGAATTCGAACGATTATCCGAATTTGCGATTCGAATGTTAAATTAATTGGTACCGCGTATCAAATTCGAAAGGAAATAAACGTCATTTAAGTTGGTAGCGTAAGTTTCCGAATTTATTTCGAAAGTTAGTAATGTTTTTGTATACTTTAAATTTATTTGAAAATGTGCGTTTATTATTTTGCAAAGTATTAATTTTTCTTTTTTAAATTATATCAATTTTATAGTACTTGTATTTCGATTTGAAACTCCATAATTATTTTAATTTGAGATGATGTTGTTTTTTGTTTAAGTCTAATCTATAAAACATACAAATATGAAATAATATAAATTTTTTTAAGTACTAAATTTAAATATAAAAGTAGTTTCTTTTATATTATTAGTTATATTGTAATATTAAGTATAATTATATTTTTAAATAACTCACTTAATTTTAAAACACAAACAATGTTTTACCTCCATTCGATAACAAAAAATCATTCGAATAAAATCTGTTAAAAAATATTCGAAAGTAGTCTTACATGGTACGAAAATTTAAATTCGGATTCGTATATACGATTTTCGAGTTATCAAACTTATTTTAACTCGAATTTCGTATTACATAGTACCAATCTTTCGAATACGAAATTCGTTTTACGAAAATCGGAATACGCGGTAGACCCCCAGCTTAATTATTTTTTAACAAAATATTAGACTTTTCTTTTTCTTTTTTTCTATGATTTTTATTTTTCCATACCAATGAATAGCAGTAGCAAATGGAAATTGTTTATACATTATACATGTATGTATATTTATTTGATGATCGGGTTCAATGTCCAAAGACTGGGGCCCAGTATAGCATCTCGAAAGGAGGTCTCTACATTTTTTTAAAACAGCTTTATTTAAATAAAAAACAGGGGACTTGGTTCAGTGTCTGGGGACGCTATACCCGTAATTGTTTTTTTTAAATATTTATTAATTGTAAATAGAAGTTTTATTCCCGTAAGTATTGGGTGACCGGGTTCAACTCAGTTTAATAAAATTTCACTATTAACTTGCTTATTTTTAATTCCTTTAGTATTTACAATCTACACAGCTCTATTTAGTAATCCAATATTTATAATGTTATAAATGACTTGAAAAACTTTGCCATATTGGGAGCTACATTAAAAAGTTTATTTTAGAAATAGATAAAATAATGTTAATTAATTGTCGAACTATTCGAATATTTTAATTTTACATAAGTAGATGCTTATCATAGATAAAAGTTATATTTCTTATACTACTTGAAGACTTCTTCATTGTTTTGAGCTATTTAGTTCAAATATTTTTAAGTTTGATTATTTTAGTAAAGTAAATTTTTAAATTTATTCATTCATTAAACCATGTAAATGCACCATGGTACGTACGTAACAAAGATCTCCACCGCGACTTGCACATTGATACAGTCACGTATGAAATCAAGAAACATGCAGTAAAACACGAACAGGGACTGCAAACTCATGTGACCTCGGAAATGCCAGCAGTTCTTAATATCGACACCGGTGTCCGTCGAAATTCGAAAAAAACTCAAGAGAACGAAACGAGCTGGTCACTACCTAAAATGGATAATTCTACGATAATAATTTCCTTTACGGAAAAACTAATATATTTAAATTGGGAACTATTGCTGTGGCTATCTCCTTATATTGCTATAATAAATTTCTGAACACGCGATCGAAAAATTTACGAAAAAAAAGCCATTAGTCGATCTAGCGTAGATTGGTTTTAGAATGAAAAAAAGATAGGTGGGTTCGATTCCCACACTGTCAAGAAGCACACGCGACTGGAGCTCTTGATGTCCTTCGAGGATTCCCTTCTATCTTTCGAAAAATCATTCTTTAACTATAATCAAGCTAAAATTATTATATTATAATTTTAATAATCTCAAGACCTATAAAATCGCGACTTGAAGTCAGTGTTATTTGACAAAAACAAAAAATGTGGACAGAATAAAGAAAATATCATTAAAAAACCTATGAATTTGAAATATTATTCATAGCTTTGTTGTAGTGTAGTTTTGTTTAGATGAAAGAGAAATTATAAAATTATCAATATTAGAAAATATGTAATACTAGAGAAAGAACAAAGCCTTGAAAAATGTCAACATTATTAAAAATGTTTTCAGAAATAAGTTCGTCAAAAACATTTCAATACAAATTGTGGCATTTAAGAGATCACAAAAACCCACATAATTACTTTAAGCCGTTTTTATTATACAGAGAAAAAGATGACAAATTATACCAATTTTATTGTTCTACATTCTATCTACATCTACATCCACATCTGACAATAAAAAATAATTTTAAATTTTCTCTTATTACTTAATTCGAGTTCAAGGATTTTCGAAATTATAATTCTCAGAAATTTTGAAATTAAAACTTTTCTTATCTCATTGCATTTTCTCAAATAATTTATCACTCATTATCAAATTTAAAAACAAAAAATTCATTTTTAGTCTGAAGCTAAACTGAAGATCAGAGTACCTGTTACGATGAGAAAATCGCTGTATAATATGATATATCTATTCAATTAGAGTAGTATACAACATAGAGTCAATGCCGTCAATAGCGTTAAATGTTAATCAAAAATTGAAAAAATAGATAGGCAACAGGTGTTCAGAATGAAAGTAGTCGTACGCAACCACCAGTTGTAAAATGTCAAAAACACAGATCTATCAAATTTTATTGAAAACATCAACATTACAAAAAATATCTATTAATATCTAAAATATTAACGATTGTAAGTTGTATAATATTGCCTGATTTAATACTCTGTATTTACCGTTTAAGGCTGCAGTTATAACCATACGTAAAATCCGTACGTAAAAATGTTTTCATCCGTTTCATTCCAAATTTTAACATTTTTAAGTTAAGAGTTTCGTAAAAAATTTATTTCACATTTTAAGGACAGTGTAAAAATTTTCGGGAACAGTAAAATAATAAAAACAGATTTTATATGAAATATTGAGGGTAAGTTGTCGGAATTTAAAAATGTATATGTTCTTTTCGAACCAGTTTTACGATTCCTACAACTGTATATTAAAATATTAAGGCTAGTAGGTGTAGCTCTACAATGATTTTTACAAGGACTTCGTGAACGCACCATTGTACTTTTGATGTTGCACTCGATGTAGAATTGTGACAGCAGTTTGTTTACATATGAATTTAATTTATAATTATGAGGATAAGTGAGAAACATTTTTCTTTCTTTCACTTGTTAATTACATTGATAAAATAATTCATCATTGATAAATTACCGCTGTCTTTATCGAAGCCATTTGCCAGATATATTATGATAAAACTTAATAAGTACAATAGCAACTAAAGTCAATACTAAAAGTACAATAGGTTTGAGTCTTGTAAAAATCTACAAGTCTTTAAAATATTTTTTCATCGAAAATTTTTACAATGGTAATATACTTCTAAACCTATTCGAGAATGCCACCATTGAGACTGCCGCTGCGGTAAAATTAAAAAAAAAAAATTTTTAATATACATTTTACGTATCGCCATGCCTGCAACCTAATGCGCTAACTTTAAATGTCAAATTGCCTAACATATATATTTGTCAAAGCATGTCTACCCATAATGACAGTAATATAAGAAAATAATTATATTAACAAGAACAACAAAAATAAATTACATATGTCGACTTCAGTTTGGATGGAATTTAACATAACAGTTCTCCGTTTAACGAAAATTTAACGAACTGTCAGATTCATCTTAATTCCGATTGTGGGTATTTATATGTATTTTCCATATATGGAATATCACATGAATAATAAAATGCACATGACATATTATGTAGTTCTATGTTTTTATAAGTTAGCGCATATGACTTAGAGTAACATCCTTAGTCGAACTTTAGTTAAACGGTTAAACTACAATAAATAAACCGAATATAGAGGTACCAATATTGAAATTTCAATGTGTTAAATAATTATTTGTAAGTTTTTAAGTTGTAATTGAATGTAAATGTTGTATGGTAGGAATAATATTAAAATCGTCTCAAAGCTTCAACAAAATAATTGTGATAAAGAAAATATGAGAAAAACAATAATAATAAATATACGACGATATGAGAGAGAATTATTTGTAGTAAAAAAAAAATGTTTATTTTGAATTTTACGCTAAAAACAATGCAAATTTTTGTTTTTTTTTGTTATTGTTGATTTTATTACTAATAATAATATTTAACAATTTTCACTATTTGCTGTTTGAAACTGAAATCCCAGATCACATATGGATTTTATTTAATAATATTTTTATTATTTTGTGATTTTTTTCGTTTTCATTTGATTAAAGGCTTTTCTGTTTATTTGATTAAAGGTTTTTTTTTTTAATTTTTAAATTTTCTAAGTTGAATAAATTCAGTTGATTTTAGTAAGTAATCAGTTGAAGTTCAGCTATGAAGCTATTGAGTTGATCTACTTTAAAGGCGGAATTGTATAACAAAAAAATTGAAACAATTAGTAAAAAAATAAAATATAAATAAAATATAAATAAAAATAAAAACAAAAAAATTGATTTTAAAAAACGGCTGTGAAATATCGTGATAAAAATTTATATAAATTATAGAAAATAATTTTTTTTTAAATAAAAAAACATTGAATTAATTAATTATATAATTAATAATAAAAAATTATTTAGAAATAAATTGCAAAAAAAAAGAAAACAAAAAAATTGTATAAAAAATAATTTACATAAAAAGAAAAATTTGAAGTTAACAATGATGTAAGAATAATTTGTTTTTTTTTCTTTCTTTACTTTTAAAGTCACGTTTAAGGTTTAAAAAAATTAATTGCATATATATTGCAATATATACGTTTAATTATATAAGAATAATATAAACCGAAAATAAATATTAAAATGTATTTAAGTATTCACTTATAAATTTTTTGCTATTATTTTAATTTATTTCCTAAGTATAAAATTAAATCATTTGAATATGCTAATTTTTTTATTTCAAATTTTTTAAGCGCATGCATATACATACAAATTAAAAATTGGAAATACCGGTGCTAATTACTATAAAATTGAAAGCAAAAAATCAATCAGTTACTTAATCAATTTTAAATTAAATAGATAATTAATTTATTTTTTTTTTTCATTTTTCGGTAATCAAGACCTTGAAATGTCATGCAAAAAAACAAGAAAAACTTTCAAAAAATAAAAAAATTTATTAAAAAAAAGGTCAGTTCTACGGAATAAAAACAAAACAAAAAGCAAAATTATTTTTTCCTTGACATTACGTATGCAGTTACCGTATCCAGTAAAATATACCCTTGCGTTATTGCTACTGAACTTACTAAGGCTAATTAACAATTTTATTCCAGTTCTTGTATACTCTTGTTTTTATTTACTTTGATTTATTTATTATAAGGAAGTATAGGTTAAAAAGTTTAAGACCCTTTTAAATGCTTTTATAATATTTCGGGTGTTATGGGGATGAACTTTTTTTTGATTTTTTTTTATTTCCAAAACTTTGGGTGAACTATTGGGACAGATTACGTACATATTAGCTGACACTGACAATCAGTTTTGCATTTTTTTTTAATTTCTGGTATATTAATATTAACTACATTAAATGTGGAAAACGACATATATTGCTTGTGCGTAACTTCGTAACTTAAAGTTTTTATTTATTTTAGGGAAAAACGAATTATATTTCAAATTAACTAAAAAATTTAATCCTAAAATATTTTTTTTAAATATCAATGACAAGAATTCTAAAACTGCCCTCATCGAAACTATTCTAACTGGAAGTACAATTTCGAGAAATCTGTTCAGTTGTTATAATAAGTATACCAGATAAATTTTTAATTTCATTTTAAAACTCCAAATCCAAGTTTCTATTACGATTCCCTTAAAAATTATGTGCGTTTTTTTAAAATGTTTTTTTTTTTTTAGTTATTTTCTTTTGCAAATTTTTAACTACTTTTATTCTGTCAACACTAGTTCATATGTAGTTTTTTTTAGAGCCGATATACCTTATCAATCAATTACAAATCAATTAAAACAATAAAAAATAATTTAAAAGTCATTTAGGAATCGAGATAGTGAAGGTTCAAATCTCAAAGATCGCGATCCTTCTTTTTAATAATAGAAAATTTAAATGAAACAATAATTTAATGAGTTTTGAACTACAAAGATGATTAAGGGGAGGAAAAAGGAATATCAAATATTTAAATAATTATAAATATATATATATATATATATATATATATATATATGTATATGTTAATACCATTTTTTTAAAATTTTATTTATATTTGATTTTACTACCTTACAAATCCCGATCAAAGAGATTTAGAGCAATGCTTGTTAATGTGTTAGAAAATGACTTGTATCACATTTGAAAAACCTTAATTAATTTTATGTGGTTTAATCTGGTTGCAATTTGATAGGTTAAAAAATTGGACCAAGATATTTCGGGAGGGAACTTCGTTTTATGGTTTTATTATTCTTAACCGGTTCAGAATAGAGCTCTTCTACAAAAATAATTGTTTTTTGTTTCACACACCCGAATCACCTCTGATTCTATGACTCGTTGCACCCAGAACGCCCGGTATAATTTAAAAGTATTTTATATTTTAAACTATACAATACTAAGAGTACTGTTTATGAAATTAACGCTTTGATATATAAACCGAAAACGGTTTAATATATACATTTAGATAATTAACTATAAATTCATAGTTTTTAGAAAAACTTGTTTTTAAGTGTAAAAAAAAACTTTGTCTAATTATTGAAAATCGTTGAGTATTTTTTTTTTTTTTTTAATTTTAATAAAATTTGCAAGTTTTTTCAAATTTTACTGTAAATTTTTACATAAGCCTTTTCTTGTACACCTAATACTTTTCCTTGTATAGCTTATATTTTTATATTATAATTTAAAAAATCAATAACAAAATTCTTCACATTTCAGTTGAAAAGACAAAATTTTGTCTTAACTGTGTAAAATAAAAAAGCACCTAAACAATATATTTTTTAATGAAATAAGAAAAAAAAAAAAAAAGTAATAAAATGCTTATCAGACTTTTTCAGTGTTTTGTACTCGTCGAAAAAATATTCGACAATTTTCATTAAATATAAGTCCACGTTTTGCATGTTTGTATATAACCTACAACGATTCAAGAAGAACATCAACAATTTGGTTCAGAATATCCTCTATCAACTATTACGGCCGTAATAGCATTCACCAACTACGAAATAAAAAAGATCTGAAAAAGTCGCATAGAGCTTCCCACTTTTAAAAATAAAGAAAAAAACATCCTTTGTTTTATTATTCAAAATAACATTGTGAATATTTGGCAAAATTCTTCATCAAATATCAGATCAAATAATATCATTGTTAATATTATCTCTTCAGCTTGAACTATACATTTATAACCTAACACCTAAAGTTGAAAAAAAAAAAAAACAAAAAAATATTTTCAATCTAAAGGTTGGTCTTTTATAGAAAATAAAAAAGGGATCATTTAAATATTAAGTAACATAACATGCACATAGTGCACAAAATGAAATGGCAGATACGTGCAGAAGTTTTAGATCTACATAATTTGAATTGAAATTTGTGTAATTTTCTCATTATTTTTCTTTATACAAAAAATATTTAATATTAAAGCAAAAATAAAATCTGTAATTTGATTCTTGCTTAGATGGTTAAAATTAGTTCAACAAGTTGTATATAGTTCACTTTTTTTGGTAGTGTATGTTATTCATTTTCCTTAGAGTTAATCCTTAGTTTATGTTATCATCTTATTTTCCTTAGAATTAATAGAATTTAGTATCAAATATCAGATTAACCCTGGAAAGGTAATCTAGGTAAATTTTACTCACAACATTTTTTTTTCTAAGCTTATTACAAAGCAAATATATTTTTTGAAATCATGAAATTCATATATGTCAAATCATGTACGTTCTAGTAAAAGTCGGTAAGCAAATTTTACTCATGTTTACCTAAATAGTAAATAAATTGTATATACCCGTAGCTAAATAATAGATAAAATCAATTCAAATCTACTTTCGATTCATCCCGAAAGTACTGCAGTAATTGTGATTACAGAAAAAGACAATACACCACCACTTTTTGGTCTAATTGCAATACACCTATATGTGGTCGAAATAAATATCTTAATTTTATTATTATATTTTTCATGTTATGAATTATTGTTCTGAGCTACTTTAATAAAAATTACTTAAATAGTTTTAATTTTTTTTTTTTTTATATTTCATTTTGAGATATTTATCGCTTTTACATTTAGTAAAATTTGTACATGTTCATCTTTAAGCAATAGTAAAATATGATTACCTTTCCAAGGTTAAAAAAATATATATATATTATATATATATATTATATCATAATAAAATTCTCATTATATTGAATCTTATATTGAGAAGCCAATTCAGTGCCTTACGTCGACGTATTCGTAGAATTTTACATAATTGCCTACGTTGCAATGTGCTCTTCAACATACCTTTCTTTCTACGTTTACGTAAGTAAGGGTTTTTCAAAATTTATAATATTTTCTAAAACATATAAAAAAATCAAAATCGAAATTTTAATTTTAAATTTTGTGAAGTTACTTGTATGCACTTTCAATTTATTTTATGAATTATGGTTACAGGAGTATTAAAATTACGAAATTCATGGATTATCGAAAATATACACCCCCTCCCTCCACCACTGGTACACACGATTTTATTTTATCAGATTCGAGCTATCACTCAGTGCACAATTAATTATTTGGAACAGAAAAAATTGTATATTCTATAAATTATTATTTTTCTTATATTCTTGATAACATTCACAATATTTACAATATGAAAATGTACGTCAATTTAAAAAAATAAAGTAATTTAAATTAATGAAAACCTTCATATACATTTTTTGTTCTTATCTAATTTTACACATTTAATTTTTACTACTTAATAATAATATATTTATTTAATTATTTTATTATTATTACCTTAAATTTGTTTTTCATATATGTAATTAAATAAAATTTCTTAAATAACAATGAAAATTCATTATTATTTGACAAAATCTTACCTTAGAATTACAGTTTTAAAATAGATTATAATTGTAATAATTAATGTATTATAATAATAAATGTTACTGTTAAAATCCGAAATACGTTAAATGTAATATTTTAATTTCTAAGTAATTTTTGTTTTTAACATACATTTGAGATAAGCCAAAAATCCTTGCAGATTTTAATAATAATGATCAATAATGATAATACATCTTAGTTACATCTGATACTCTCAGTTTTCTAAGTTCGTTACAATAGTGAGAGATATAATAGAAAATTTAGTGTTTCAAATTATAAAAAAAAAATAAAAATAATGGGTTAGGACTAGGTTTACTTGAGTTAGGATAAATTAGGGTGGGTACACTTTTCATTAACCCTATAACATTATTAATGTAAAATAACCTAATATATCTAATAATAGTAGCTATTTATTTTCGAGTGAAAATTAAGCTTTTTTTGTTCATACGTGATTTTTCTTCATACTTGATTTTTGTTGATACATAAATCAATATTCAACTCAGAAACAACCATAATATGTTCTACCAAATACCAAATGTCTTTACAATATCATTATAATATTAATATTTTTTATCTTCAATATTATGAAGTTGTCTTTATAGTTGTCTAATAGTTTTAGCTTTAATTATATTTTGTTGTTTTTTGATAAATTTGGTGATTTATTGAAGAAACACATTACTCAAGTTCGTCATACAATGTTGTGTATTTAAATTTTCTATATTTATTGTGTTCATCGAGAATTAATTATTTTTTTAAGTTTAGGTATTAGTAATAATATTTTGGTAATAGGTATTCATAATTTAGAGAATATAAATTACTTCATTATTTTAATTTCCACATAGCAATCATACATTCTTTACTATTTTTATGGAGTAATCTTAAGTTTATGACACAAATTGACAACAAAATACAATTTAGGTTGTATGTTAGGTTGTTTTTTTATCTGAATTTTTATTGTATGTTTTTTTTTATTATAATATTTCTTAACCTTTATTTAAACTTGCTTAACACTTACAATTTATACTACCAAAATGTTTGATAAAATGAAATTTGTAACATAATGTATATATCCTATAACGAGAATCATTCTCTATTGGCATTAAAATTGAAATAAATAAATAAATATTTAGTATAATATATAACTTTATATATGTATTTGTATTAAGGCTCCTAATTTATAGGATAAAAGATAAGCACAAATTTGAGTGGACTGTCAAATTCTGAATACTAACGTCTGCAGTGAATTAAGAAAAATTTGGTTATATAAAATTCTTGATAGAAACTTCTTTTAACAATAATGTATTTGATTATATTTCAAGATATTCAGTTTCTTCAAAATGCTTATTAGTATGTTGTAAGTATGTAATATATAATATTACAGAACTGTTGTGTTCTTTGAATATATACTTCTGATGTGAATCTTCTGGCTCACATCCCGAGAAGAAAGTTACGAATTATGTTTATCTGCATATTTATAATATGTACATATTCTTCTATATGTAGAGAAAATAAAATAAAATAAATTAAATTCTATGAAATTGTTTCTTTAAAGACAATAGGATGAACACCTTAACTGCTTTTAGGAGACTTAATATACACAATCACATACAATAATTTTTTTTATTATTTTTTATATAATTCACTAAAATAAAAACACCAGACTTACCTTATCAGCATATTTGTATAATTTTTATCTACCGATTTAAACATTTTTCGTATTTAAACTGTAACATGAAAATTTACTTAGTTTTTTTTTTATATTAAATTACATATTATATTTATTTACATATTTACAAAATATAAAACAATAAAATTTATTGCTTTTGTTTTTATTGAAGTTAGCATAATAAAATTAATATTATTGTTATTGGGTTTTGCTAAGTGTTCTCACCTAAAAATTAATTTAAATAATCATTTAAAAGAAATGTTTTGGCAATTTAATTTTGTGTTTTAACTATATATTTATATTATTGATATATAGACAGACGAGTCGAATTTAATTGATCAAATAACAGTTCAAAGAACTTTTAATATGATCCAAATTATGATGTGAATTAAGAAGAATTTATTTTAAAAATTCTTCCGAAATAATTTTAAATAATTTAAGCACACCTACAATTTAAATTAATTAAAAAAAATAACCCTTTAATTAATTTGAATTGCTGCAGTTGGTAAAATTATTACTGTTAGTTTAACACTATAGATGACTATTTATTTTTAATGCTTCCTTTAAAATTAAATGTTTTATCACGAGTGTATTGTGTTTTTTTTTTTTACAAGAGAATAGGACTTTAATTTTAAGGCTTAGGGTCCATTATTTGGGTTCACTGACTTATATTTTAAAAATTTTTATTATTTTGAATTATTTTAACTTAAACTGCAATATCTACATTACCCTATGGATATCAATAGTCGTTGTAGAAGTAAATGAACTAGATATAATTAAGCTTGTAGTGAATTTTTTGACAGTAACTTAGGTAGAATCCCCTTTTCGTGCTTAACTAAATACGCTACTGCAAGTTTATACTATAATATCTACAATATTTTTCGAGCATTTATTTATTAAATTACTGGTTTATCAACTCATTAAATGTGGAAATCTACTACTATTGTCAAGAACTAAGCCTTCTGAAATAGAATTGCTTTATTTTATTTAACTGATGGTTACCAGACTATAATCTCAATTATTTTTTGTTATTTATTTTATCCCAAGACCAAGTCGAAAAACTCATAAAACATTTTTTTTACTTGACCCTACGAATCGAACCTGGGACCTTTCGGTTGAAAGGTAAGCGCATAAATCCAAAACTAATAATTATCTATTTTGTACTCTTGAATATCTTGTTTATCACTTTATTCAATAATTTTTAATAAACATAATCCAAAAATTCTATAGCTTGTATTTTATATGTCGAGACAGTTTAGATATAGATATATATATATATATACTTTTTTCAGTCAAATTCAACATTTTGTCAAACAAATTAAACAATTTCTTTTTCAAATATATTTATTGATAAATAAAGGAAAAATATTTACTCAATAATACTCATATCATTTTTAAGAATTTATTAGATTTACTTGATAATGCTTATGTATTTTTTAACTCATTGAAAATAACAAAATTTGTAAATAAGTGAGTTAATACTATGGAGTATTTTGTGGAGATTATTTTGTGTATGAAAATTATCGCGTAAATAGATATTAAATTTTTTTTTAATAGGAGACATTATTATAGACATTGTAAAATCTTTAATTCTATCTATTATTTTATGTTAATGCTAATTTATTTATTTTTAGTTCTCCTAACTTTTCTGACCATTAATTAAAGCCGAATAACACCTATACAAAAATGAAAAGTAGATTTTTATTAAAATAACGAGAGAAAACAAAAATAAGTCGTGGAGCATTGAGGGTAGCTTCATTATTATTCTTCATCGTCTTGCAAATCTCTAGTTGTAGTAGCTCATTACTAGATGTTTACCATATAAATGCTTTATTTATTACAAACACATCAATAAACTGATTAACCATGAATATTCTGAATATTTTATATTTAAAAATTTAATTATAAAAATAATATACTTATGTCATTAAAATTACAGTTATCCTATAATGTTTTTGTATTATTTGATAGGAACACATCTAGAAATATAACTAATTGTTTTTTTTATTTATTTAATTTGAAAATTAAAAAATAGTTTTAACAATTGGTTTTTGTAAAATTTTTTTAATGTGAATTGTTTATTTTATTTTGTTTTTAAATAAATTAAAGGAAAATAAATTATTTGTGTGTACCTAAATTTTATTGTTCTAATTTTGTCTTGCGTCAATAAAAACGTTAATAAGCTTAGAAAATTCGTTGTTTTTTATATCAATTTGAATTCAATGTTTGAACAATAAAAATATTGTTTATTAATTTTTTCACCTGTTTGATAATCAGCTTTTTAGTTCGTAAATATTGTACAGAGTGTATCCCATATTAATGTACTTCTTTTATTATCTTTCTTTAAAATAGTTAAAACGTTCCCATAGAACTTGGATTTATGCTCGAATGGTTCGCAAGATACAAGGATTTAAAGGAAATTTTCGATGTTTTTTTAAGTGTTTGTAAATTCAATCCAAATTTCTTTCCGATAAGAAGTAGAAAATAAAATTTACCGCAATTTTTAAGGAAAGTTAACCGTAGATTTTTTCTACAGGAATTAGAAATCTTTATAGTATTTGACAGATATTATATGATGGATATAGTATATGATAGTATATAGGGCGGACATGTTGCATAAGTTCAGGATGAAATATTAAATTTATCACGTGTTTTCTATTTAACGGCGACTCGGTGAAGGTGGTAAAAACTGTTATCATAGATAAGTTTTCCCATTAATTTTCCATCATAAACCACATTGTCACCCCATTATTCTAATAGTTGTTATTGTTATCACTTATCAGTATTATGTATCGACTTTGAATTCATTAAACTATGAAATTATAATTTTATGGATTTACTTGAAAGTAAAAAAAAATCTCGTTTAAATGAGCCTAAACTAAGTTTATTTAATTATAATAATAATTAATAACGGGTCTGAATAAGTTTATTCAGTAGATCTAGAACAGAATCGGACAGAGCAGTTTTGGACATCGAAAAATTGTTTTATAAAAATTAACTTTAGAACCACTTAGAACAGAAAAATCTATTGAACACTCTTTTTGATCTTTTTTGAATTGTTTTGTTCTAATTTTTGTTTATTCTCAAATTATTTCTTTGTTTAACTGTCAAAATTGGAAAAAAAACAACAACGAAAAAAGTTGTGCAAAAAAACCTGTTCTCAAAAAAATTCAGAACAAAAAATATCAATTTAGAACTGTTTTGCACAATCTAATGAACACCGATCAGAACACTTTTAGACGAAAAATTGGAAACTAATAAACACAAAGAAGTGTTCTGTTTTGCGTTAGAACGTTCTAGAACAGTTTACTGCACAAATCTAATAACTGCATGTAAAAACAACAACAAATTAAACTCACATAGAAATTGTAGGTTCAAGATCAGTGTTTATTTGTTTAGCACTTATTTATAATACTAAAATTGTATTTGTTTATAGTTGTTGTTGCAGGGTTAAATAGCATTCATTTTTTTTTTAAATGTTTATGTATATTCAATGGATGTGCCGTAGTAGTAATTACTTCATTAATATAATTTAATTTGTAACTGTTTTACGACAGACTAAATACTTTTATATATATATATATATGTAGTTATTTAGTCTGTGGTTTTATTCTAATTTAACATTGAGGGTCTTCAGCTTCACGTAATAGAGGAAATTTTTCTGGAATCGTAGGATATTTTTGACAGAACTGGTTTGTTGTTGTTTCAAGTATGAAAAATATCTTAGTCTAAAATATTTTAAATTCAACCCTATTACATATTTTTGAATATTCACTGTTGATTATTTTTTTATTTTTATTTAATTTTAAATTTTTCCTGTTTTATTTTTATTTTTGTGTTTTTTTTTGTTTAAAATTTTTTTTTATTTTTATTATTTTGAATTTTTAACTTGGCGATTTGTATTTTTCAGTGATGTGTTCACGCGCAATGTAGGGATTTCGTATGATATTTTCCAACAATTCTAATTTACGTAAACATCCTTATTGCTTAGTACCATTAAATTTAAAATTTGATGTAAATAAGATAAAACAAGGAAATAAAATGATAAAAATAAATTTAATATGATATCAACGACACTTACGTTTTGAAAATACAAAAGATGTTTGACATGAAAACATATTATGACAAAAAACATATAATCCATATTAAACCCTGATAAGACCTTAATCGTTCTTTTTAGCCTTGACCGTGAACCGATGAAAAAAAACCCAGTTAGTATCGTGTTATCATTATTAATTTGAGATCAAATCTTTATTATGAAATCAAAGATATTTCATATTGTTACTTGGTGAAGCTTTATTTGAATAGACATGATTAGGTGTAATTTAATTTTCAATTAAAAAGTAAATTGTATTAAAATAATATCAAACACTTGTTATTTTTTGGTTTTTAATAATTGTATTTATTTTAATTTTTTATTTTCTCAACATTTTTTTCTGTTCTAAAGCATTTTTAGATGAGTGAAAATTATATATCGTCGCCCCCAATCATTTTGTCGTATATCCAGAAAATCGATTTTTGGGAAATTGAGTTTGAAATTTGAGACGAAATAAAACAAAATTGAGCCTAAAAAGTTTTATTTTTTTAATTTTTTAATAGTAGTATGGTTCATAAGCTATCTTTTAGAGGTATAAAAACAAAGCCATTTGGAACAAGAATTAGGACTTTAAGGATCTTTTACTTAAAGCCATCTTACCGTATACGCCATTTTTATACAGTTTCCATTCACCTTGTATGCACGTACGACAAAATAAGTGTTTTATTTTTTAATCTGAAATATCTAAATTTATAATAAAACAAAATAGTTTAGAAATTCAATTTTTGTTTTATTAAGCAAAATATAAAGTTGTTTTAAGAACTATACAACAAAATTAATTTTGTACCTCATGTTATGACATTAGATAACTTAAATAATTAGTTAACTTTGCATTTGAAAAATGTTAATAACAAGCTTTAAGAACATAAAAAAAAATTCTATAAAACTAAAAGCCCAGCTTGAATTTAGGCATAAAATACTATAAAGTGTTAACAACTTAAAAAATTAATCTTAATGTTTACTTAAATCTAATTTTCCAAATTTTTATCACACACATCACAAACACGTAATGCATTATAATAAAATTAAAAACAAGCAACAATCTGTTGTTTGTCAATCTACGTCAAAATAATTGCACGAATTCCAAAACGTTAATTTACACCACGTTTTGTCGTATATCCAGAAATTTGGCATTTAAGTCAAAATTAGAATGAAAACATCAATCTCGGTGTCGCTTAATGCAAAGTATAGCAAGGAAATATCTCTGGATCTATGCTACATAGGATAATGCCGAATACACAGATTTATAGAGCATCAAAAAATAATAAAGATGGCATTTTCAGTTCATTTTTTCGATTTTGTGATGTACGACAGTATAATTGCGGGGCGACGATATGTAGATATATTATTGTACCCTAATATTGCATTCACAAATATTACATACTCATATAACACTATAAATAAATCACATATGCATATGGGAAAATATTATTTTTTACTGTAATTCACACACAAATAAATCAAAGATAAATAACCCAATATATAAAAGTGATTTATTTTGGAATCAACAAAACAATCGAGTAAATTTAGCTCGTTAACTTAAAATATAAAAAAAAAATATTGTTAAGTAAGATGCTATTTCTATTAATTAAATCCATTTTATTATGAAGTAAACTAAAGTTATTTAAAAGCAAAAAAAAAAAAAAAAAAAATCAATTCATATTTGGTCAAAACTTTGCCTGCATTGATTTCTTTTAACAATTTGATGTCAGATCAAGAAAATTATTTATAGAATATTGCGTTTTTAATTTATGTAAGTAAGGTAATGTGTACGGTTGTACCTACTTCATTTTCTTTTTAAATTTTCTGAAGATAGCTTAAAGCTTTTTATCTTTTCATTAAATCAAATATAAATATGTTTCTTTGTACTTAAAATCATGTTACTATCATGTTCAATAAAATTGAACTTTATCTTATAAATAATTGAATAAGATTATAATTATAACAAAATTTGTATTTAACTCGTTTGAAATACAGAAAAAAAAACCCGATGTAAGGGCTTTTTTGGAAATGTATAATGCACTGCAATTTTTAATTTAAAACTGAACAACAATTTACGCATACTTTACTAAATGCGCAGGCCCCTGGCTGAATTTTGAAGTTTAAGAAAAGTTCCGCATCATGTACATCATCACATTCAATATTATTTCTTAAAAAAAAGCAATTTTTTATTAAAAGTTAGTGAAAAAAATGGATATTTTTCAATGAAAGTTTTACGAACGCAGTCATTACACAGTGTCTTTAAATGAATAAGTTGACATTCGAAGTTTAAAACAAAAAAATAGAAGAGCGGGGAGCGGGAGATTTTATTGTTAATTTATCTTAAAAGATTTAAAAAAATTGTGGGACCTAAAGTACGGAATTAATATAAAAATTATAAACTTAAGGCCAAATCATATATTTTTAATTTTTTTCAAAATAGAAACAAATTATTAATTTATTATTATTATTATTTTTATTACATATATTAAAAATTAGGTTAATAATATTTCAATATTAGACTTTTGTTTCAAAATCTGATATTAATTTTAAAATTGTATTGTAAAATTTTAATCCTGCAGAATTGCGTCAAAACACTACACTCTTTTATAAACACTATGCTTTTGCAGTTAACGCAGTTTAGGAAAAAGCACACTGCATGTTAAAATTAAGTTAAAAATTAATTTCCGAAAAAGCCCTAACCGAATTTACAGCACAGCTTTCTTTATAAAGGTTATATACAATCCAATACTGCATTGAAACCATTTATTTTAAATAATATTTTCTACTATCATCAAAATGAGATTTAAAGATTTTATTAATTTCTAATACAATTTTTTTTTATGAGGTCATTTGATAATCTTATTGTATTCATATCTTTAATAGTTAATTTTATCCACATAGAAAATCATGTTTGCTTTGTACAAAATTAGATTTTCTTTACTCAATTTTCAGATTTTGTAGTTTTTTACTACTTATTTTGTTTTTACCAGTATTACCATTATTTATATTCTATATTACTATTTCTACTTCGGTTTTTATTATTACTACTGTTGTATAAAATAAAAAAAATTAAAAATTTGGTTGATGCCAACAACACGCGGTGTTCCCAAGCGGTCCCCCATCTAAGTACTAGCCGCGCCCGACGTTGCTTGACTTCGGTGATCAGACGAGAACCGGTGTATTCAACGTGATATGGCCGTTGGCAAAATTTTATCTTAAAACCAGGTATGAAAATCGTGTCATTTTTATTATCTTCTATAAATAGAATTTATGTTTAAATATTCTCAGAACAAGTATAACGTGGCGCACAAATATTTTCTATATAGCAATGTTTCTACTAAATTGTATTAGAGTAAATTACAAAACAATATAATTTGAACGTTTTAATTTATTTTTTTTTCTATTTATATTTTTATTGCACTCTTTTCTGTATCCTTATCTGGAATATAGCTGCATTGCATCTGTACAAAATATACAGCAAGATAAATTATCTTTTTCTCATTATTTTTTTATTGTGTTAATCAAAGTTTGTTGATTTTTTTTGTTGTGAAAAATTTTCAAGTGAAAATGATGTCATTTTTACAAATCGATTTGTTTAATGTAATTAAATCTGTAATTTTAGTAATATTTCTTCAGTTTGGAATAATAAAATAATTTTTTGAATTACGAGAAAGAATATTTCAAATTATACCGGATATCATCAGTACCTAAAGTTAATTATTTAAAAAAAATATTTGAGTTGACCTAAACAAATTCTATATTCTGATAGATAGAATTTTTTCCTCATATAACAAAATAAAAACTTTGCGAATGTGTAAAATCATTTTCAAATTGAGTCTTGTGTACAATGTACAATGTATTGAAGCCATTAGGACTGTATATATAAAAATTCTTACATAAATTCAAAAAATGCTGGTGAGCTGTTAGATAAGTTAAATAATGAACTTATCAATGAACTCATTAGCTTTTAATGATTTTCAGAAATGTATATAAAATCCATACGATTGAACATTTAGAATTATAATTGTATTAGTTTATGTACATATGCTTAAAAATGAATGAACGGTGTCTGCCACGATTTCTTCTCTTTTTGAACAAGAATAAAATATACTAGTATCTACTACTACTACAATTAGTTTTTTTTTTTTTTTTTTGTCCTTACTCCTCTTGGGAGCATAGGGCTTCCTCTTCACATTTCCATTTTACTCGATTTACATCATTTCTATTTCCGAGGCAATGTCTAATTTAATTTTTAGTCTATTTTATACTGTCTATATTCGAATTCGATATTATATATTCGATATTCGAATTCTTGAAGCATATAGACATAATATTGCTTCAGTAATATTTTCATATAATGTTTTATCAGCTAGAATAAATTGCTCATCTATTTTAAATTTGTATAATTTAAATGCTCCAATGCGCAATATACGATCTCGTAGATTTTTATATCTCGAATCTTATATAACTAATTATGGCCTTTCTGAGCCTATATAGTTAACTCTCAAAGCCTGTTTAATACTTGTTCGTCCATGATAGATTTTCATTATGGTAGACAATTTTTCAAGAGTTAAAAGTTATCAAATTATATTTAAATTAATTGGATTTTGTACTTTTAGTTATTGTCTTAGTTTAAGCAAAAATCTGTAAGAGATATTCCCAGTATATTGAATTGATTACTTATTTCTAAATATTTATATTTAAATGTACACATAATATATTTCATGAATTTTACTTTTTAAGCAATATCTGTAAGAATTAATTTCCCAGTATTTGAAATAAATAAATAATTCGAGTAGTATTTACTAGAGATTACAATCCAACATTTTAAGATATAAGTAAAATTATTACACCTCACTGCACCAAACTCAACTAAAAACAGATAATGGAAAATTAGCGAATATATAGCTGTTAGTTATGGTAGATTTCTCACAAATAAGATAAATATGTATACTTGTTACCGTGGTAATATATATTTAAATATTTATAAAATAATTTTTCTCATCATAGAGTAAAGTACTTTATTATTAAGTATAAAAGGAACGTATAAACAGTAATCAAAGTACTTAGACATTGTATGAGGTTGATCGCTTGCATATGGACAACATTTAAAAAACACACGAGCTAAACTAAAAATTAAGTATTGCATTTATCCAAAAATTTGCTGAATGAATTTGAGGGACTAACACAGTCAGTGCACGTAAATCACCCCATTTATTTGGTTTATTCTACTACCAAATAAAATGCAGAAACTAAGCTTAATATAAGCCCATCATTCCACTGAGATTAAAATTATTAAAAAGCCCGAAATCCATCATTGGTGTTAAAATATTGATAGCTAAGGAATAATTTTGCGGGATGTGTTTGAATCAATTCGATTTAACTCCTTTTCACCCAGTGAGGGCTTAAGTGAATGCGAATGTATTTTCCCTACCCAAACAAATTAGGCAAGCGATCCAATTTCCTCATATATGGCAGAGATTGACAATGTTTTTAATTTAAAAACAGAATATTTGCTTCGGAGCTCTATTTATATATATTTCTTACATATTATTTTTATAATCCGATTTTCTTTAGCTGCCCCAACGGTCAAGGTTAAATTACAAAAAAATAAACTGACTGGTCTAGAACAATTATTTTCCTAAAATACTCCAAGAAACAGATCGGAGAGGACCAATTTTTATAAAATTTATTTTGAATTTTGCTATTATGAAGGTGAAGTTACCACGTAACAGATGTAATTTTCCACGTTTAAATTTGTTGATATAGAAAAATTTAAAGGAAACATATTGCGTGATTGTGATTATATCAAGACATCAATATTAGCCTATGTGTACGTAAAGCATGATTTTTGTAATTGTAAAAGAAATTTAAAAAATAAAATATTTCTTGTTATGACAAACAATGAACTTCAGATTTGGAGTATAAAATAAATTATTTTTTATACTTAAAATTGTTTAGTACATAAGAAGTAGTTTTCGATCATTTGAAAAAAATTGATTTGGGTATAAAAATGTATACTTTTCAATTTTATTGAACCTTATGTGTCATCATGGCTTAATTGTAATGACTTAATAATAATGATTGTTTAAAAGTGATTAGGTATAGAGGAAAGTAAGTACTTAGTTGAACTATTTTTGTTTTTTTTTTTAGCAAGAATCATTTTACACTGAATAAATGTGCTTAGACAGTCTTATGTTTCCCATCTTTCGCGTCGTAATTTATTTTCTTTCTAAATTAAATTTCCAAAAGATGAGGTAGAATGAAGTTGCATAATTAAATTACCCCAAATAGTTTTTTAATTTATACCAACCACTTAATTTTTCCATATTTAATTTTTTAACTTGTCATACAATCGATGATATAATCTTATCATAAAACGATTTGTAGAATTTATCTTAAAAAATGACTCGGTTCGCTTCAAATTGATTTCTAAAGTTGTGTGATATTTAAAAAATTGGTACTAAAAGACAAGTAATATGATATTTTTTTTTTTTTATTTTGTTTCTAAGAATACGTTTTGTTTTATAATGCATGCATATCAAATACGTAATAGATAATTAAATTTAGTTTTATTGATCATAACTTAATTTTAAGCTTTCTGATCTTATTGTTTTTTTTGTATATAATTTAATTTAATTAAGCTAACGAGTTTTTATTGAGAAGACAAAAAGGATTTATATAATTTTTTAATAAAAAATTAATATAAAAAAAAAAAAAAAAATTCTAAATAAATTAATAATTGCAAAGTTAAATAGTTTCATTTTTTCCTGTTTTTTTTTTTTTTTTTTTTTTCATTTTTATGCATATAAGTTTTTTTAATTTTTTTCACACCTACTAACACAATTTCAACAACAATATTGTTTCCATACAATTTTTATCATAAAACATAATCATTACCATTACATTATTATAATTATCACATAGTTTATTATTCCATATTGATTTTGATTTATTGGGTTTTTGATTTCAATTTCGATATTTTCTTAACCGTGGCCGTACACCAATTACTACACTACTAATAATTATATTTGATAACAAAATATTCACATTTTAAACGAATAACTTTAAATTTTAAATTTCGGGAATATTTCAGAATGTGCCAATAACAGAAGTTATGACTTACTTAGTGGTCAAACGAAAACAGTCCTAACTATTTGTACAACACACAATAACAAATTGTTTGCTGTGTGACGTAGAAGGGGAGGTGTAACATATAATTTTAAGACGGTTCATAATATTGAACATTTTTCCGAGTGACAGTACAAATTTTGTATACTATTTTAAGTGGGAAATACATGTGCAGAATTCTCATGCATAGCTGCGTGTTAGACACATGTGCATATTTTATCTGTCAAAAATTGTTTTGTTTTGAAATAATGTAGATAATTGCTGCCATTGATACACATACAATTTGTTTGAAAAGTAACAAAATACAAAATAAAATAATTTTTGAAAAATTTTAAAGTTAAAAGTTATTAAAAGTGTTTAATAAAAGTTTTAATTTAATAATTTTTGAAAAAAATTTAATCACATATTTTGTTATTGTTAATCTAGTTGACTGTTACTATCATGATTGTAACAAAATATAATTATATGAATAAATTAATGGTAGTTTGTTGTGCATATATTTTGTTATATCTAAATATTTTAACAATTTATGATGAATATTGCAACAAAAAAGAAAGAAAATCTAGACTATGGACTAGGGAAATTTTCATTCATTTCAAATTAATTAGTTTTTCTTCCATTAGCTAATTTAAAATAATTTTTTACAAAATTGGTTATAAACTATTTACCACAAAAAACAATAATATATTAAATAATTTTTATGACGTTTGTCACTTTTTTTTATTAGTATGAGTAAAATGACAATTTTTACAATCTTTCGTGTTGGTAGCTCTGTCGCTGCGCAGCAAAAATTTGAGAAATAGAGATATCTTGCATCAAAATTCACTGCGTACAGAATTACATGTAATTGGTTCCATATAAAATCATATATTCTAATTTATTTTTGCTGCGATGCATGCACATATATTTCAGGCATTAATTTATTGAAAAAAATTTCCTTGAAATTTGCAGCAAATATTTTACTTTATTTGATTGTGGGACAACAACCAAAAACAATAGACTTTCAAATTTTTCAAAAAATTAAAACAATATTTTTTCTTATTTATTTTTTTTACCGCAAAGACAGAAACAATAGACAATAGAGAAAAATTGTTTTCCTTCGTCATCACTCGCTATTACAATATTACAATAAGTGTCAAATTACTCAAAATAATCAAGCCAGTGGGAAAGTCAATCAAAAAAAAATATGATTGCATTAATGAAATTTCTAGGTATTTGTGTATTGTCTTATCAGTACTGTTTCGTTGAACAAATTAAATGATTGAATTATTTATTTATCTATTATATATATATTTTTACCGGTATAACTAACCTAAGTAAGATCGACTAATAACATTTTTTTTGTTATTACACCATCATCTTCAGAAGACTGAAACTGAGTTTGATATGAAACCGTTTAAGATATTTAATAAAATTAGTGAAACCTACCTAGAGTTTTTAGTTTTTATTTTCAAAAATGTTTAACTTAGAGCCTACAGCATATCTATAAAATATAATTTCGATAATTTTAAACCATTAAACAGAATTTAAGTTACTATCATATATCAGGAAATGATCGTTCACCAGCTTAGGAATATTATTTTACAGTTTTAATCATTAACCCTTAAGTTATTAACTATATAAAAGTTTTTAAACCTTCATAGTTTTCTATGGTTATTGTGCATAATTTAGTTATTATATTTTGAATCAATAAAAATAAATGAATGCAATTAAAATTTAATAGATTATAATTAAATAAATTAAAATTAATGTAAAAAAAATTACAATTTAAATTTAGAATAAAGTTTTGTTAACTCTCATAAATAAATAAATAATACGATCAATATGATTAAATCGGAATACCCACTTAATATAATCGCTTTATTTATCGCATTTTAAATCACTCTGTTACGTAAGCAAAAATTATTTGCAAAAAAAAAAAATTAGTTCTAAAACTATTTAATTGATTATTTTGTAAAGAAAAAGCTTTGCTGTTCGCTCAATTCTCTGTCATTGATTATGTTATGTTAATTTAACATGTTTATTATTATATAAATATATATATATATATATATATATATATATATATTTAGTATTTGATTTCCAATTAGTATCTTCTTATGCAGATAAAAAAATTAAATTTTAAATTATTATTTAAAATATAAATATATATATATATATACAATATTATATACTGGTGCTAGTAGTGCTAGTTTATTGAACTTTCTGAATAAAGACATTTTAATTAAAATTATTCGTCATTTTTAGTTAAAGTCAGCAAATCGGATAATGAACTCTTAGGGATTAAAATTTGAAAATATTTACTTATATATTATAATTCACCATCTTAAAATTTCACCTTCTAAATCTCAGTAGGTCAAAAACAAATTTTTTTTTTTGTTATACTAATCCAAATCATTCAAAGTTGAGCAGTAAAAAAAATCTCTTTGTAGCAAAAAAACTTACAAATAAATGGATGATGAAATATTAATTTTGAATCTTAATTAGAACAAAATGACAAGACTTATATAAAAAATAGATGATGTTGTTCAAATAAAATAATAGTATTTTAACGACAACAAAGTATGAAAACCGCAGTAGAAAATAAATTTTTTAAATAAAATATTTGATGTAATTATTGTCAGGAACTTGAATATTTTAGATTTAAGATTCATCAAATATTATTTGTTATAGAAAAATGTTTAAACCGGCATATATGAATTTGAAATATTTTCGGTAAAATAAATATCAGCAGTGATTTATTTTTTCTTTTTTATAATTCAGAATTAACCCATATTCTTGACTAGTAGAATACCGCTGTAAGCTGCTTAAATTTAAGATCTCATTTATTCTAGGTTTTACTGATCTCTACGTATACAACAGTGATGGATAATATGATATTACAACATCTAAAAATTAATATGTTAATTAGATAAATTTAGGAGCTATTGCCGGAAAACTTCTAATTTTTGCGTAAAAATAAATTTTTGAAGAAAATTTGAACCGATAGCGACAAAAATGAATTGAATTGAATACAATTTTTATTTCGAGCAACTGAAGCTCAATAGGTTTTTTCAGACATATAATTTTCCTTTTTACGACAAAAATGAAAGCTATAAAAAGTTTATTTTTTATACCATTTTAAAGGTTTTCGAATGTTACTAGCTCTTGTATCAACATTACTGAAGTAATTCACAATCTGGAGTAAAGCATTTAGCAGATATTGCAAGTAATATGCCTTGATGTACAGACAAACCCATTTCAAGCGCTTATAACAAGACCGGGTTTGAAAATTAACTGTTCTGCTATATAATTTTTTATTCCTCAAGGTGTCCCATATCCATATACTGAATTTCTATTAATCAAGAACGGAACACAATGTATATTTATATTGCAAAAATTAGGTTGTGGTTTTTTTTATACACAAATACATAGTTTGAACTAGTGGAAGATCAAATCTACGATCAAGAGGAAATCATTTCTACGATTCATTCGATTTCGATAGATATTTCGGCCAAAGTTGTTGATATTTTTTATGAATCTATGGAGTTTATATTATGTGAGCAAATTTTAGATTTCGGAACCACATTCGTTAGAATATGGTTCGTAATTTCAGAATTTAATTACAAACATGATTCATGATTCATAATTTGAGCTTGCTTAGGTTATAATTTTGTAGTCATTAAAATAGAAGTAGAAATAATCGTTAATAATCGTATTTTAATTTCATTTTATTGTATTATTTCAACTGCCCATAAATACACACCCAAAATTTAGGACCATTTTTCGGGTAGAATGTGTGTCATCTCTCTATTACAAATCTTATATCGACTTACTTGATACTAATACAAATTAAATACAAACGATTTTAATCTAAATCTAATCTAAATCTAATCTAAATCTAATTATATACATATGTAGGTATATATATATACCTATTAAATTATTAGTTTTTATTTAGGATTTTTCGTTTTTCTTACTTTATTTATTTTGTTTTTTTTTTATCGGAAGAAGGTAATTTTATTCTGCAAATTTTTGCATTTTGTATTGTTAGATATCGTTCCATATGCCGTGGATTATGCCGATAGGTTTTTGATTTTCTGATCCATTGTACATATTTTGTACCTGGTAAGAGTATAAATATAAAAATAAATTACTAAGCTATATCTCAGGTTTTATTTAATTGTTTTCTACATTTCCCTGCAGTTTTTATTAATCCTCAGGGTCAGGGCAGTTGTTTGAAAACTTCTACTGTTTCAACTGAAATATATTTTTAATTCTATTCTACTTTTCTGATTAATAAATTCTAGTGAAAATCAAAGTATATCAAGAATTAATACATATGTATTAATAAGCAATTATTTATGAATATAATTAAATTTACGTTATAAAAATACATAAATAGAAATTAATTGAAGTGTTTTCAATTTTGATTATTTTTATTTTGTCAGTTTATTATGATAAAACAACGAATAACGAATATTTATTTAGATATTTTTTTTTCTAAAAATAGTTAGTTAAGTATATAAATATAGTAATCATTAAAAGTTTTACTTAAATTAATAAAAATTATTTTTAAAATCGATATAATTTAATTAGAGAGAAAGTGGTCCTAATTCTAATTTTGTTAACAAAATAATCTATTGTTTTGAATTGGAATTAAGTATAAAATCTTGAATGGGATTAAAACTGACATAGTAATCAAAACATGATAACTTAAAATACTTTTCAAGGAAATTTTAAATTTGAAAATTTTACTAACTCGTTTAAACTAGTAAATTAAACTTAAAATACAATAAATGTAATAGAATTGGTAAAATTTTGGTATATATAGTAAATTAATTATTAAATGTTAAAAAATAATCTCTAGGTGATTTTTGGTTATTATTTTCCATTTAAAAATTATTAAAAACTATCATTGATAATAAATAGGTATAAATATCTACTCGTAGTTGGAATTTACGAATTTAAGAAATACAATACTGGCATTTATTGAGAAATAAAACTGATAATTATTTTCATATAACTTATTTCAATTATATTTTTTGTACATCAACTTATTTAAAAGTGAAAAAAAAAAACTATTTTCAGTAACTGTAATTTTTTCATTAACACTGGTATTAGCTTCTACTTTTGTGAACAATTTATACAATATTAATGTGCGGAGCAGCGTAAACCTATATTTATTAATTTCCGTATTTATAGGAACAAAAATAAAATACAAATGAATTTGAATTGAACTTTTAGAAACTACTCTAAATTTCTGTTTTTGTAAAAAGAAGATTTATACATTGAAATTCGAATTTTATATATGCTAGGCCCGCTTTATTTTATTAGTCTGTAACGCATATGGAGTTAATAACTGACTAAATGTACTTACAACGTGTAAACTCAATTAAAACTATAGTGTTAATGTAGGTAGGAGGAAGATGGAAGTGACCATTCCAGTTACTTCTGTAAAACCAATTATTAGAGCCAGCCTCTGCGATTAAGAAGGTCGATCAAATCACCAAATTTTCTTCCCGCAATAACACCTAAACTATAGTCTTAAAAACTAAATATTATTAATAACTATACTAAAACTAATTTGTTATACTAAAATTGTTAAATGAATCCCGTCCTGTGATAAATCATGATTGTTCGATATTGTAACATACTATTGGTAACGAGAATACGTTTGCCTCATCATACAAACATAGAAGGATTTGATTTAATATAATTTCCTATCTAATAATTTGTTGATTATTAATCAATTTAATTTCAAACATTTTGGCATTTTAATACAAGAAAGGTACAAAATTATCCACACCTTCTAGGTTTTTTATAATTTTTGTATAAAGCTTTATATTAATTAACATTATTAATAATTCTCTACTAATTTAAATAAGCTCAATTCAATTGACTTCTACACATTTAAAAAATTGAATAATTCAAAACAATCAACAAAATAACATCACTCCAAAATCGACAAAACAATTGCAATCTTTTGTACAGTAATTAACTTTGATCTGCTGTTCTGGTGAAGCATGCAACTCTAAAGTTTTCCCCTCCTCTCAGATTATACCGCTGACATTCTCTAACGAGCTGTAGGTTTCTTGTGAGATATAGTGGAAGTAAGTTGTGTATTTCAACTTAAAAATAAAAATCAAAAGTGCATTCTTTGCTTTATACTCATCCAATTTAGTTCTTGATCTCTTCAATTCGTGTTCTATTATTAAGTTTTAGTGCCAGAAAACTTGATTGTTGCACAATAATCAAAATGGGGTAATATAAACTCATTATACACCATTTGTACTGTAATTGGAAATAAAAAACTGCTTCGAATGTGGTGTAGAAAGCCATTTTTTTTTAACAAATTTTTCACGTAGTCTAAGTGTTCTCGAAAATTCAGTTTATTATCTATTATAATAACACCTAAATATTTAGTACTCGTAACAGGTTCTATGGTCTCATTATTAATATAAACAGCAGGAACAGTTAGGAGCTTCAGAGCTAATATTAATATGCATACATTTTATTTTAGTGACATTAAGCTTTAACTTGTTCATACAATTTCTGCCACTAATATATACCAGACAATCATCAACGAACATGACTATATGAGAAAATTTAAGAATTTATCCGATGTCATTAATAAATAACAGGAACTCATGAAGCCCTTTCTAAAGCAAATGGCTTGGTTCCAATATTGAAATTTTAATTTTGTTGTTTTCGTTATTTACTTACATGTTTATGGTTAATATTTTTTCAAGGGTTTCAATATAATGTTTTGACTGCGTATTTCAGTCGATTGTAAAATATTAAATGAACAAGTCCAAAAAATTTGTTTTTAAATAATTAACTATTGCTTTAAAATAAAAAATTTGGATATGTTTTTTATTTATTTTAGAGGAATGATTAAATACTAATTTTTAGAATAATATGTAAAAATATAATACGTTATTCCTGGTTTTATCATAATAACTGATAAAATAAAAATAAGTAAAATTATATATATATTTTCATTTTAGGTGGATTTTTAAATTAATTTGTTAACATTTATGGTTATTGTTATTGTAACATTGTTTAATTATAAATATCTAAATATATATATGCAATAAATCTTTCTTTGTGGCATTTCAAACATGCATTCTAGATGCATTGCAAAGTGCTCCAAAACAAGATCTTGAAGTAAAACCAACGTAAATCTCTAAATGAAAATTACTACATGAAAAAAGTAGTAATAAAGGAATGGAGCGAGAAGGCATATATCGCTTCCTAAGAAATATATTTATTTCGATGACTACATTTTGGTTTAGTCATGTTTGGAGAGAAAATATTGATAGGCAAGCCTTCTAAAATATCATAGATGTTTCTACTATCTTTGTAACATATATATGTACTTATAAATTCGCAATTGGAATACCAAATTGGGTGAGGACATTATATGAGAGGGTTTGTTTTTATTTTATCTTCAATTCACTATTAGATGCGTTTCAAGCATTTCGTTAACTGCTGGGCATGGTATGACGTGTAATAATGTTAAAACATTTTTCAAAAATTCATTTATAATCCTTTTTTGTGTATTTACATATGCACCAGCCATCCCAATAGAATTACATATTATTTGATTAACTCTTCCTCTTTGTTGTTGTTGTTGTTGTTGTTATTATTTATTCAATTAAGATGATACCAAAAATAACAAAAACAACATGGGAAAGGCAATACAAAATATGTCCAGTCAGAGACTTATCATCTCATAGATACGACGATACGACTAACTAAAATGTACGATTAAAAGTTGCTTTGCTCGTAACAAAGACAGTAAATATATGGATTGTATTTGCTCATAGGTTGTAATATTTCAGAAAAATTTTATACATTCGATATACAATTAAAATACTGTCTAGAATACAAAATTTAATTATATTTTAACTAATAGCAATTTTAATTTTAACTAATTTATATTTTATTTTGTGCTTTTATTGTTTTTCATTTTTCTCATCATAACTATTCATAAATCTAAGTTAGTATCAATTTATTTGCAAAAACTTTCAATTGAACATTTTTCTAATTATACACTTTTCAATCGTAATACAAGCACGGAACCGTTTTATTTTATAGAATCAGTATAGATAATTAATAAACTGTAATAATCGCTCTGTAATTTTTAAATTTTATAATTAATTTAATTTGAATACAAAATTGTTAATGGTTGAAAAGTTTTTTAAAATTATTCTAAACTTGAATATGAAAAATTTCATTGTTGTTAAATACATCAATTACAATTATTTACTGTCAACGTTCTTTGAATTTAAAAAAAAAAACGTGTAACGTTCATGGTCAATGAATAATTTTTTCTTTTTTTTCAAAAATATTAATTTCATAAAACCTAATTATACAAAATTATTTTGAAATTATTCGAGATCCTAACTTTTTTTTAATGATTTGAATGACACGGATTTAATACAGTAAATTGAAGATAAAAACAAACCCTTTCATATATGTATATGATATAATCTAAATTGTATATACAAAGATAGTAGATAGATCTATGGTCTTTTAGAATGTAGGCATCACTATTGCCAATCAATTCTTTTCAAAACTGACTAAACCAAAATGTAAATAATCCAAATAAATATATTCAAAATCTGCTGGTAACAGTCACATTTCCAATATCTAAGTACTAAGATAGTTTTGGTTATCACTAAAAATGAAATGTAACTATGCTATTATGAAGGCGAAGTACTCTACAATAGATATAGTTTTCCACATTTAAATTAGTCTATACCACAAAAATTCTACAAAAAAAGTTATTGTATGTGATTGTGTATTCCAAATCTCTGTGTGAAAGCAGTTAGGGTAGGGTGTTCATCACCATCCCAAAAATTTGGAATTATAAATAAAAAAAAACAAAAACTATATCATTGATAGTTCGAAATGAGAAACTAAAGTAAATTTTGGAAAACATGATATTTTTTCAAACTTTATTTCCGGTTTTCATTAGGAATTTTCAGCCGATAAATTGGAGTTTAGAAAGAGAAAAGTTTAGTATGCTAATAATATATTATCATAAGCTTAGAGTATAGTTAATATGAGTTATGATAACATTTACAGATGATTTGACATATAAATTACACATACATGGCCTTAAAATATTTATCATAAACAAAGGAAATTTCATTTTAGCTTTAAATTTAAATTTAAGATATTATTGTGGTATATTTATTTGACTTGTATACTTTTTTAATTTTTATTTAAATTAACTTTATAAAACAATCTTTGTGTGAAAAAAAAGTTTATTTACACAAAGTACTTAACCTTGTGTCACCAAAATTGAAATGTCATTATTAAGCATAAAATAAAATTGTAGTGTGCGAAATTCTCTCAAGAAGAAACACAATTTTTTATGTTAGTGTTGAAAATATCGGCCATTACATATTATAAGAAAGATATAGTTTGGAAGATATTTTTGTTTAGATATTCACCCACATTATGGTCATTCTCTCGATATTTTATAATTCTTTCTTTATCTCATCTAAGACATTTCTGCCTATGAACACTACGGCCGAAATATCGGTTGAATGAAAACCGGCCTTTATTCAAAAAGTTATTTTGTTATCATTACTGAATATTTTTGTCACAGGAAATCAAACCATGTAACATGAATATTGCTTGTATGGATCAGAAATCCGGTTATGAAAGTATTAGACAGAAGAATGTTAATAATGGGGCTTATGATTGAAAACGTACGGAAAACGCGCCACTCGAAGACTATTATTCACCTTCACTTTATGTTGGTATGATTAAAAACGCGTGAATAAATTTTATTACGAAATTTTTCGAAATTAAATGACAGTTGTCAAAATTAATTTTTTAGTATAATATTTCATTTTTACAATTAATTTTGTTAGAAACAAAAATAGATACAAAAGTTAGAAACAAAACAGATACATATACATATTAATAATTTGTTTATCATTTTTATCAATAAAATAAATTTACTTAGAAATTATCATTTTGTAAGAATTTTGCAATTGTGAGAAATAATTTTTATTTTTCTTCTAACCATAAAAATTTATATTTAAATTAATATTTAAAAAGTTTAATAGAAGAAAATACATCTTAAATTTGTCCATTAAAACATTAAATATTAAAAATTACTTATATTTTTTAATTATTAAATTTCCAAACGTTGGCACAACAACACGTTTCACTTTTATTCAACAAACTGGTTTCGAGCGTTTTCAATCATACCAAACAACAACGTTTGATGAAATGTTCGCGTTATCGTTTTCCGTACTTCTTCAATCATAAGCCCCAATATCCCGAACAAAATCCGTTTCGAATTTTTACAAAACATTCAAACTTCTCCACAACTTCTGTCAATTATTAAAAAACAAAAAGCAATATACTTCGGTCATAACATGGTTAGCCACAAATAAGAATTATACAACTAATACTTCAACGAAAATTGATCAAAGGTGTTATCGATTCAAAACAGATATATTACTTAAGAAATATAAGAATCTGGACGGGATATAGTTCATCTGATATTATATATTACACAAGAGTGACAAGAATGTGTAACGGCGACGCAATGAATATTTAAGAAGAAAATCAATAACAATTGAATATTAAATCGCACTACAAACAATTAAAACTTTAGTTTTCTTATTAATAACTGTATTATCCCAACTTCAAAATGAAATGAAGTAGAAGTATTGAGCGTATTGGAACAGTCTTAAATGTACTATGTTTTTAATTGGGATTTGTCAGAATATTATAAACTCGTTTTTAATTAACATGAACATTATCTATTGCACGCTTATTTTTCCATTACCATATGCTACTTCTTATTGATAAAAATTTCGAAGTTTCTTATAAGAGAGCGGAAAATTATTTTGAAGTAAATTCATATCTAAAATTCTTATTCTTTAACATCTAATCCCGTAAATAAATGTTTGTTATCGTTTGGAAGATCGTTCATATAAACGGAACAGTTTTCGATTATGACAACAATTTTTTTTTAAAAAGCACAGCATTTATTCCATTCTTCAAATAATATTGTCAAATTGAGTTTTTCTGGATTAAATAAGTAAAGAGTTCCCTTGCATGTAATGTATATACTACGTATTTAGTCATGTATATTTCCCCGATACTGTAATGACAATATAAATATCAGAAAACTTAATAAAAATTTTTATGATAAATTAAACATCAGGTGTAAAATTCATATTAAATCCCATGGATTAAAAATGATTTTGTAAACAAAAAATTCTAAATAAAGCAATAACTGTGCAATTGCACATGGGTCAACTAGTACAATATAAAATATCTACATACAGATTTGATGATATCCTCGTTATAAACTATTTGAAAATTGTTAATAAATTCATTATATTTATATTATTTTAATTTATGATTGTTATATTTTTTTGTTTACAGATTTGGTAAAATAAGTACAAAAGGTGTTATATTCACCGCTATTGGAATAATAGTAATAGTTGCAATTGTTGTAGCTTTAGTATTTGCATATAAAACAGATAAAGTTACTGAGCAGGGAGCTGTTGTTGCAAATGGACCTGAATGTGCTAAAATTGGAACGTGAGTATATTAAATTTAATTTTAATATAATCAAATTAGTTAATTTAATTTTTTTTTTCTGATTAAAGTTCAATTTTATCAATGGGTGGAACAGCTGTTGATGCTGTTATTGCAACATTATTTTGTGAAGGTATTACATGTCCACAAAGTATGGGACTTGGAGGGGGATTTCTTGCAACAATATATACAAAAAAAGGGAATAAAGTTGAAACATTAATAGCGCGTGAAGTAGCACCAATTCGTGCAACGGAGGACATGTATAAGAATATGACTGTAGTTACAGGTAATTTTAATATTGCATACGTTAGGTAGATACTTATATTATGTACATTAGAATTTTATTGTTATAAAACTTGTGGCAACTTTAATATAAGTTATTATAGAAGTTTAATTTATCATTGTTAATATAAAGTATAGTTAAGTTTTACATATAGAAACCGTTAATTTTTAAACACAACACTAGTGACTCAGATTATTTCAAAATAGAATAGGGTACAATAATTGGAAAGTGTTTACTGATGTTGTAAATTTATATTTTTTTATTTACTCCTAACACACCTTCTACATATTTGCCACTTATTTTCGATTCGACTCAACTGAGTTGTATAAATATATGCAAAATTTGATAATTTACGTTAAACATGTGATATTTTTTTACTTTTATAATTTATGAAAAAAAATATTTAAACTTTCGCGCAAAATTAGTTTTTAACGAGAAAGGCTAATTTAAAATAATAATAATAAAAAAACAAAATAATTAGCGTATAAAATGAATCAAAAAAATTGTTTTTTATTATTTAGATAGTTACACTACAAAATATTTGGATTTTTGAAATCTTTAAAAATTTTATAATTAAAAAAGATTGTAAAAAATAATTTTAATTTCAACATTTCAAATAAGTTGCGGCTACATTCCGAAATTGATTGCGTTCTTCTTGAGGAGAAATAATTTTTTGTTAAATCATTAACGTGATTAAATCCATGGGTTGTGCGTCAGATCCTATAATGTTGTTGTATACCGTAATAATATATCTGTAAATGTAATTGTTCGATTATTGAATTAAACAGTTACATTTAAAATAATCAACAGACTCAGACTCTAATTTTTATAACACAACGCTAGATGTGAAACTCTATTGGATGATGCAGTGAAGGACAAAAATACCAATATGTATGATTTTTTATTTGCTTGGAAATTTAGAGGAAAATCCAAACAATTTTAAATAATTTTGATATTTTAGATTTCTTATATACTTTCGTTTCTTGGTATTTTTTTATAAATTTTGTGCAAAATGAATTGATTCAGTTGCTCTCTTCACCGTTCGAGGATGAATATTTGAACAAAAAAAGTTGACTTTTTTCTGTTCTAATTAAACTTTTTCTCAGATCAAAAGTCGAAAAATCGAGCCCATAACTGGGCCAAAATAATGTTGACTTTTTTTTGTTTCAAATCAACATTTTAAATTGATTACAAATGAACATTTCTTAATTAAGATTTTTTAATTTTTTAATTTTTTGATTAAGAAATACTTCAATCTAGAACATAATCTTAATTTTAAATTAGGTTATAAAATAATAATCCATTTAACAAAAATATGACGTACAATGGAAACTATTTGTTTTCTAAATATTTCTCTTGTTAAATTCAGAGTTTAAGGTCATCTAAAAAATTAATTAATGGGCGTGACGTTAAAAATATACTCTCTAATCGTAATTTAACTATGCAAATGCAGATACTGAAAATCTTATCTCGAGTAAATATTACGAGCTAATTTGATATGTTTGGAAATTAATTATGAATAATTAAAAAAAATGTTCGATTGACTTTCATAAATATTTCAGATACCAGATACGTACTTATATTTTTATTTGTTGTTAAATTTAATCAGCTTGTTAATTGATTCTAATTATTTATTTATTGTGACGATAATTAAATTAAATTTATTAAATTTTGGACAATCACATACAAAGTTGTATGTTGTATCTACAGTGTTTTGGGTTTGTTCATAAAAAATGTATTTGTCATTGTCATATAAGTATAATTGCAAGTTATTATGACAATATATTCAACAACTTGAAATTATATGATAACATTATTAGGCTTAATATAAAAAAAGGTTTCCAATTTTATTAGTTAATCATAGAAATTTGTAAATACAGTCGTAAAATTTGGGAATGGATAAGGTTGTGTAAAAGTAGAAAAAATATTTATAATGAACAAAAGAATACATCGATCTTAGTTATAGCACAAATATTGATTTGTTGTTTAATTTGAAGGGTTTAACACATTAAACGAACAGGGATTTCGATATGTTAAACAACTGAAATACTTGTGAATTTGTAAACTTCAATGTGAAAATTAGGAGAATAATTTGGGTGCGAATATATGAAAATATGTTTTTATTTAGTATATTAGAGAAATTTAATTATAATGCATCTTAGTTTGTTTTATAGTATGTATACTGATATCAGATGTATTTACATTTAAGTACACAACTTGAAATACATTGAAAAAAGACTTAATATTGAAATCCAATTTTGAATTATATTTTTGGTTTTTTAGTTTTTATTTACAAACAAATGATTTACGGCTTACAATATTAGCTCATGCAATATTTAAAAAATACAAATAAATTTCAATTTATACTGGGTGTTCCAGAGCATGAAGCACGTATAAGAAGCTTTTTAAGAGGGAAAGGTTATTTTAAAATTAGTTGAAGGTTATTTTAAAATTTAAAAAACAACTATCAACTAAATCGACAGTGCTCTATCGATTGGTGATATTTTCAACTTCAGGAAAGGACCGGAAATAGGTTTTTTAAAATTAGAATTTTGTCGAAATCGAGGTTTTCAAATGGGTAGTGTTTTTTGCTATTTTGGATTATAAGCCTATGCTAATGGGTACCTAATGCTAATGGGTACTGAGTATGTATGGTAGCTGCTCGAAACATTCAGATATTTCAATTGGTATTTATTTATTTTTGAAAAAATAAAAAATTGTTAAAGTGTTGCCGTTATAGATTCGTGATATTTTAAAAATATAATTCATCGAAGTATAGTAAAATAACAATATCCCAACCCAACTTACTGTGAAAACTTTCCAAATTCGCCATTTCATTTTACCTCGCTTTTTGCCAACAAAATATTTTCACACTTACACTTACACAAAAAAAAAATGGTTTGCAGCTAAAACTAACCTTAAGTTAGCACAAATTTTCAGACCTTTAGTTTCTGAAATATTCAAACCGGGTGCTAAGTATTGTAAGGTAGCGATCCAGTCAACATTTTGATGCAAGGTTATAAGACATGTTTATTAATTTTTGACAGAGTATTTTAGTGCAAGAATATTCAGATTTGTAACACCTTTTATTATTTATTGGTTAATCACACATCGTGGGTGCTAATCGGTATGCTAGTTCGAATTTATCGAAAAGATATCTATTTTTTTTAGTGAATATACTTAAATACCAATTTTCAGATCTGTAACACAATTAATTTTTAAAATATACCTGAAGAGTTAATTATCTTTTTGGATCATAAGCAACTGTGCAAAAGTTGTGAACTCAACATTTAAAGCTGATGTGAATATTAACTTAGATATATAAATTGTCGTATACCTTAAAAAATAGTCTTATAATCTTATAAATAATTGCCATTTTCATTTAATTGACTCATAGTATTCGAATTAACTAATTTTTATACATTTTACATACATACATTTTGATTTAAATAAATATAGTTTGTATACATAAGAATATAATCTTTAAAAGCATTATAGCCCATTTTGAAAAATAAAATAAAATAAATAAATGTTAGTAATAGCTGGTATCGTCTAAGTCTAATTGGCATTAACATTTTTTTGATTATTTAAAATTTTATTTTAATTTTAGGTGGTATTGCAGTTGCTGTTCCTGGTGAATTAAAAGGTTATTGGGCACTTCATAAAGAACATGGTAAATTACCGTGGGCCACTTTAATTAAACCAACAATTGAATTAGCTAGAAATGGACATCGTGTGTCAGGTTATTTGGCTGAAGCACTAAAACGATATAAAACTGTAATTCAAAATATTACCAATAATTTTCGAGAATCATTTTTCAATGAGGAAACAAATGATGTTTATAAAGAAGGTGATATTATTAGACAACCACAATTAGCTAAAACTTTAGAAATTATTGCTCGAGATGGGGTAAATGCCATCTATAACGGTGGAGAAATTGGTAAAATGTTAGTTGAAGATGTTAAAAATATGGGTGGAATTCTGGAAGTTGATGATCTAATAAATTACGAGTAAATATTAAATAAATTTATATTGAATATTAGATAAATTGATATTCATATACATATTATATTTTTAGAGTACGTTGGGAGAAACCTTTAAAAGCATCTATAGATGATAAGCATACAATGTATACAGTACCATTGCCAGGAAGTGGTATAGTTCTTAGTTTTATAATAAATTTATTATATCGTATGAGAACAGATGATCGAATGATATTACATCAAAGAATTGTAGAATCATTTAAACATGGTTATGGTCAAAGAACAAAATTAGGTGATCCAAGATATTCTCCAGAAGTTGTGAAAATTGTTAAAAATTTAGAAGATCCAGATTTTATTAATAGCATACGAAATAAAATATATGATAATATGACATTCTCAGATTTTAAATATTATGGAGCAAATTTTTCAAATGTTGAAGATCATGGTACCGCAAATACAGTTGTATTAGCTCCTAATGGTGATGCAATTGTTGTTACCAGTACTATTAATACAATGTAATATTAAATTATTCAAATTTTATAATTATAAAGTAAAATTAATTTAATCAAACTTTCAGTTTTGGAGCAAAATTCACTTCTTCTCGAACTGGTATAATTTTAAATGATGAAATGGATGATTTCTCAACTCCAGGAATTAATAATACATTTGGAATTCCACCTTCTCCTGCTAATTATATTTTGGCAAAAAAAATGCCCATGTCTTCAATGTGCCCAACTATTATTGTAGATGATAATGGAGATGTACGTCTTTTGATAGGTGCAGCTGGTGGATCAAAAATTACAACATCAGTTGCATTGGTAAGTATCTATTTTTGTTTTTTTCATATTTAATTTTATTTATATTAATTTAATTTTTTACGTTTAGATTATTATACGTTATTTAATGTTAAATCAAAATTTACACGATGCAATACAAAGTGATAGATTACATCATCAATTGTCACCAATGAATATATTATTTGAAAATAATTTCGATCCAGTAAGTTTTGAAATGATTTTGTTCTTGTTAATAATATTATTTATTTAAAATTATTATATTTTTTTAGGAAATAATTGATTTTTTGTCCAACACAGTCAAACATGCTATAGAGATGGCACCACAAGGTACTGGATTTGCTGCTGTAACAGCTATTGGAAATTTAAATGATGATTTAGTTACTGTTTATGATAGAAGAAGAAAAGGCAGTGCAGATGTTTATGAAAAAACAAATTTTTTAGAGTAGAATTTTGATTTTTTTTTTTAGTTCGTAAATAAACTAATTTATTTATTTTAAGTAAAACTGTACAAAACCAATAAAATAATTTAAGATTAAATGAATAATTGACCTTTTTTTAATTGAATATCGCGAACACCGTCTGATAGTCAGTCAGCCATAAGAGAAGATTGAAATAAATTTGAGATGCAATTAGAATACTATATATTGAGTCAAATAATTAGAAAATTGTATTATGCATACATAAGTAATACCATATTTATCGACAGGTTCACTTAGTTCTTCTAGGTCAGTTTATCTTCCTAAATAATTTAGTTTTTACTTTTAATTCTACAGATAAACATATTCAACTACTCTATTGTATTAGATTATACATGATATACTTATGTTTTGTTTTAAAACATTAATTATAAATGCAGCTACTAAGTAATTCACCTAAGTATGTAACTATGTACTTCTAAATTTTATTATAACTTTTCCAAATTAATTTTTTGCTCTTAAATTCTTCAATATTCGTTTCTTATTTATTTAAAATTGTATTTTAGATTATTTAACTTATTTAATATATTAGTTAAATTTATATTCACCATTCTTTTTTACATAATATTTTTTACTGTAAAAAATATTTCAATTTTAAAATTAAAAACTTACATTAAATCTTATGAAATTCTCAAACAAATCATTTTTTTGGAATAATTTTCAGAGTTTATTTACCTAAAATTAGAAAAGAAAGTAACAATTATATCCTTTATAAAAAAAACTAATTTTATTTTTAGTTTCTTTCGTAATAAATTTATGGTATGAAAAAATATTACCTTATTTCCAAAATAAATATATGATACGAAATATGATAGAAGTAACTTTCCGCCATTGCCAAATTATCCATGATCCCAGAATAAAATTCAGACAAATTCGAGGCCAAAATAATTGGCATTGCAATATATTTTTCATTCAATGTTTCCAAAATAATATATTTGTATGTCTTTTATTTACAATTGAATTACAAACAAGCTTAAATTTCTATATTTGTGATTAAATTCGCCATTTTAGATGAAGACTTGAATTTTGATTTAGACTTAAATAATATATTTTCACCAATACAATTTTAACTGTTAAAATCCTTTGTTACATTAAAATATTAATTTTAAAATTTTTCTGCAATTGTTTTTTTAAAAATGTGCATATTTTCAATTATATTAATTTAAAAAAATTAATATATAACAATTAAATTATAATGAGATGACTTTAAGTATGTTACAATTTTGATATTTATTAATTTTCTAACATCCAAAAACGGTACTTTTTTCAATAACACTCAAGAAGAGATATACTTATGTTTTGTTTTAAAACATTAATTATAAATGCAGCTACTAAGTAATTCACCTAAGTATGTAACTATGTACTTCTAAATTTTATTATAACTTTTCCAAATTAATTTTTTGCTCTTAAATTCTTCAATATTCGTTTCTTATTTATTTAAAATTGTATTTTAGATTATTTAACTTATTTAATATATTAGTTAAATTTATATTCACCATTCTTTTTTACATAATATTTTTTACTGTAAAAAATATTTCAATTTTAAAATTAAAAACTTACATTAAATCTTATGAAATTCTCAAACAAATCATTTTTTTGGAATAATTTTCAGAGTTTATTTACCTAAAATTAGAAAAGAAAGTAACAATTATATCCTTTATAAAAAAAACTAATTTTATTTTTAGTTTCTTTCGTAATAAATTTATGGTATGAAAAAATATTACCTTATTTCCAAAATAAATATATGATACGAAATATGATAGAAGTAACTTTCCGCCATTGCCAAATTATCCATGATCCCAGAATAAAATTCAGACAAATTCGAGGCCAAAATAATTGGCATTGCAATATATTTTTCATTCAATGTTTCCAAAATAATATATTTGTATGTCTTTTATTTACAATTGAATTACAAACAAGCTTAAATTTCTATATTTGTGATTAAATTCGCCATTTTAGATGAAGACTTGAATTTTGATTTAGACTTAAATAATATATTTTCACCAATACAATTTTAACTGTTAAAATCCTTTGTTACATTAAAATATTAATTTTAAAATTTTTCTGCAATTGTTTTTTTAAAAATGTGCATATTTTCAATTATATTAATTTAAAAAAATTAATATATAACAATTAAATTATAATGAGATGACTTTAAGTATGTTACAATTTTGATATTTATTAATTTTCTAACATCCAAAAACGGTACTTTTTTCAATAACACTCAAGAAGAGGAAGAGTTCAGAAAATGGAACTGTTTGTTTCATTTCTATTTCTGTGAAAATGCATAATTTATATACGTACATACTGGCAGCACTATTAAATTTCTCTTATCTTTTCCACCACCTACATTACACAAAGCTACATTAATGTTGTGGTTGTTTGTGTGCAATGTTATTGAATTGAAATTTTTCATACTGATAATTTTTTATTGATCTAACTAAATTAACAAACAAAATCGTATTCAGAAATAAAAATACAAACAATGGAACCAGTACTTATTGTGCATGGTGGAGCAGGTGATATTACTGATTCAAGGGTTCCTGGAAAAATAAATGGAATTAAAATTTCTGTAAAAGTTGGTTATCAAATTTTAAAGAATGGTGGAAGTGCCTTGGACGCTGTTGAAGAAGCAGTTCGCTCAATGGAATTGGACGATAATTTTAATGCTGGTTACGGATGCTGCTTAAATACTGAAGGTAAAGCTGAAGTAGAAGCAAGTATAATGAATGGAGATTTAAAAGCCGGCTGTGTTAGTTTACTTCACGATATAATGCATCCTATATCTGTAGCAAGAAAAGTAATGGAAAAAACAAATCATACATTTCTTGGTGGACAACACGCAATGAAATTTGCTATTAGTGAAAATTTTGAAGTTTTACCAGAAGGTTCTTTAGTTACAGAAAATGCAAAAGCAGCTCTTGAAGAGTTTTTAGATCATCAACGCAAGGGACTGTGTACTGTATTTGCTCGAACTGAATTGGATAAGAAAGAGAATTTTGGTGAACCAGGTACGGTAGGTGCTGTAGCAATTGATAAGCATGGTAATATTGCTGTAGCTACAAGTACAGGTGGTATTACTGGTAAAATTCCTGGTAGAATTGGTGACACACCAATCTTAGGTTGTGGAACTTATGCCGATAATAATATAGGTGGTGTATCAACTACTGGTCATGGTGAAACAATAATGAAATTTAATTTAGCACAAAGAATATTACAAAGAATGCTATATAAAGAAAGTGATGCTCAAGAGGCAACAGAATTCGCTGTGAAAGAAATGACTGAAAAATTAATTGGAACTGGTGGTGCAATAACAATTGAAAAAAATGGAAATGTTGGAATATATTTTAGTTCCAAAAGAATGGCATGGGCTTTTATAAAGGAAAATAAAATACATTATGGTATAAATCATGATGATGACCATACAATTGATGACTTATGAAGTTTATAAATCTTATTTTTCATTTTTTTATAAATGCGAAATACATCTTTGTACTTATTTTGAAAATAGTTTTTTGTATTTGTCGTTCTTTGTTCAAATCCCGTACTACTGCAAGCTATAAATTTTTTCAGTTGATAATTATCACTTATCATAACAAACTAAAAACTAACGGTTGTCGGATTTTCGTGTGGGTAGTAGATATCTGATACATTATAGATAATATCAATAATTAGAATAATAACAACAAAATTAAATTAACTTAAGATCGTGTAGAATATTTTTTTTATTAAAACTATATTATTTTCCTACTTACATTCTAATAATCTTATACAATCAGGAATATAAACGAGTGCATCTTACAAAAAAAAAAAAACCACAAAAATACTTTATCTATATAAGTATGGATTTCGTATTTTTTTTTTTTCAATCTTCCATAGGAAATTATGTATCTTAAAAATATTTTTTCTTTTTATATGTTTACTTTAACATAATATTTGCTTTAGTTATAATTTTAAAATCACATAAGAATACTTGCTTCATAAAATGATAAACATTAAAGCACCGAATTTCCTGCAACTTCTTTTTGTGACTCATGAGCTTCAGTTTCGCCATAACAATGTTTTGTTTTTGGATCACGATATTTATTTTCATGCTGTACCGAATGCGAATTTGTTCGACATTTTACTAAACATAATTCAAAGTGATCTCTTACGGATGCAAATACAGCTGACTGCCTTCCTTTTGATTTAGATATCACTCTTTCTAACAGCTCTCTTTTATTTGGATTTGCACAACATGATACACAGTATTCATATATTGCACAACAATCAGTTTGTGGATTACATGTTTCACATAGATATTGCCTTGTATTTACACTTTCTATATTACAACATCCAGTCCATAACAGATCAGAACGCTGACAGACAAAACCACGATCATCTACAATAAGTACTTTTCCTTGAACGGAATTCCTAAAATTAAAAACAAAAATTAAATTGGAAATTTTTTTTTGAATTAAATACTTAAGTGTATAAAGTCGCACACACTTTACGTCTTATAGTTTAACAAAAACAAGGTACTAAAATATTTTATATCTGCAGAATAAGCGTTAACCAAATAAATCACTTACAATAAAACAAAAAAAAAAAAAACAAACCAATGAAAGTACTAATAATTAAAACATTTCCAGGTCACCAAATCTATCATAAATTTATTTTAGTATACCTGCATGATATAGTTAAATCATTTGTTCGATTTGATGAATCTTCTTGTAATGTCCTCCATATTAATGGTTGTTGTCTCTTTATTTCAAATTCATCAGAATCTAATAATTGACTGCCCTACAATTGGTAAGAAATATGTTTTATTTATAAAACTTATTTTATTATTTCGTGTTTTACCCGTCCAAAAAGACTAACAAGAAAATAGGTCAACGATAAGAAAAATATTATTCCCAAAACAATACGGCGTCGTATAAATCTAATCACCGCTCCAAGCATTTTATTTAATAATTTTTATATATATTTTCCAAAAATAACAACTACATTACAAGTATTTTATTTATCCAAATTTATTGCAAATTCTTATTTTATTTTATTCCACATTTGATTTGGAGTACGTATCTCAAATGTAAAAATTTTATATATTGATTGAAATTTTATTCGGTATTTATAATTTCAATAATTATTTATTTTTATATACACAATCATTTTCTTCCATATGTTTTCAAAAGTCAAAATTCAATTAAATGTCATTGTTATGTCTTTTACATACGTTTGCAGATAACTGCAAACACTTTTATTTGTTTATATTCTGAAAGTTGTAAAGTGCTGCCATTCACGAAAAAAAAGAAGCGTTTAAATTTGAAATACGATTTTTGACGTTTTTTTGAATCAAAACTAAATTATTTTTTTTTTTTAAATTTAAAGACTTTTATAATAGTCATAAAAGTCATAAATTAAAAGTACAAGTTAACCAAATTTCTTGAATAAAATTCCGGAATATTCTATTTTTACTATTCTTGCAGTGGTAAATTCTTAAATTTTGCTATATTTTTTCTATTTTTGAAGTGGCAAATTCTTAAATTTTGTTCTATTTTTTTTTTTAGAAAAACACACATTTTGCATCATAACGACAATACGTGAAAGGATACCAAGAACAATATATACTAAAAATAATAGTGTAATGTGAAGTTTAGTTGTAGATGTACTTCGAGAATACGGACCCCTTATTTAATATCATATTTACTACGTTTACATAACATATTCCACAATAACTACATTTTATAGTAAACTGCTCGAATTCTTCTTGTGAAACAAATTAATTGAAATTTTGTTTCAGAGCTTACCATTAGATTTTTCGTAAAATTTTCAATTTAAAATAAAAAAAAGGTTAATTAAAAAAATGTTTGTTTTCTTTTATTGGTTCAATTTATTTATCTAAATTTATAAATGTTTTTTCTTTAGATTTAAATGCTGCCATAAAAAAGTTTTTTTTTAATTAAATTTCTTAATTAATGCTTGATTGTCTTTTATTTGTTGTTCCAAACGTTCTGTAGTAGCTCGAGTTATTCCACCTTTTTTTAGTTTGTCTTCAGCAACCAAAACAGAAGTTTTATAACCAGTTACATTATGATAAACTCGAACATGTTTGTCGCCAGCGGTCAAAAGATATTTTCCTAAAGGATCAAACATAACTTTTATGATTGGTCCCTCATAAACATTTCTGATTGTAGCATCACATTCTCCAGTAATCATAGAAATTAATTGAACACTATTACCAGTAGCAATTGCTAAAACTTCAGCATTTAAAGATAGAGCAGCCATAGCATTTGTTGATCCAACAATATATTTGCCTGTTTTTAACAAACGTGGTAATTGTCCTTTGTCGTATTCAACTAAAAATAAAAAAAAATTTTATTAATGCATTTTAATTTAAATAAAAATTTAAATTTTTATATACTTTTTATATCAAATAATTTCCAAACACCATCTTTTGTAACAGTTGCAATATGAGATGAATCTTGATCAAAAGAAAAATCATATATTCCCGAATTATGACCGGTTAAGTCAAATACTCTTACAGTCTTTTGATATTCTCCATTTCTGGTAAATTTAACTTCCCATATTTTACAATCTGGTGCAAAACCACATGCTGCTATAAATCTACCACAAGGTGAAACTTTAGCCGAATGATTATTAATAAGATATGTATCAAGTTTTTCTAAAATATTTCCTTTTAAATTCGAAATAAATATATCAGTTTTAGCAGTACATGTCATTATATAACGACCAGTACATGCAATACCAAAACCAACAATATCATCATCAGTCACTTTTGGAAATGTAACAGCACGTTCATAGGTCGAAAACCAACCATCTTTTCTATCTAATTTATATACTTCAATACAATTTTCTGTTGATTTATGAATTGCAATTGCTTTACTATCTGGACTCCAGGCAAGTTTAATTGCATAATCATATTGAATATTTAATCGAAACCATTTTCTATCTTTACCATTTTCTAATTGTTGTGTAGACCAAATTAATAAAGTTCGATCTGAAAATATAAGAATTATAGTTTATTGAAAAATATTAAAATTTAATTATTATAGTTTATTTGAAGTTTATAAAATTAGAATATAAAGCGGGGGTATAATTATTTTCTGCGAAAAATGCGATATTTTCATTTTTGAGTTTAACCATTGCTAAGTCTAACATACGATAGGTTTATTTTCTCTTATGTATCATATTTAAAACAAATGGGTTATAATATTCAGACTGAATGACCAAATTTACTGAATTAGACTTATGTATTTTGTTAAAATATATTCATTGAAGCAATCTTAGATGATAAACGGAAGGATATGGAGAAGTTTAATTGGTTTAATGCAATATATTTGCCTTGATAAGCCTAAAAATAACATTTATGTTTACTTTGATAATTTAAAAAAATATTGTCTTAAACATGCTATGTGTAACACATTTTTTACAATACATTATATCCATATAGTCTGGTGCATAATCGTGTGTAGCTGTTTTCGTTCAACGATTTTCGCATTTTAAAATTTAAAGGTGTTCTTTAAAGGGGAAGATATTAAAGACTTAATGCTAATATCATGACAACGACATTTTATACAAGTTTGTACCTAATTTGCATCGAGGCAAAATCTTGCAATATAAGATTTTAGTATCAAAATTACAAAAATTTTTTTTTTCGTTTTTAAAAATGTAATTAAAAATGGTATAAATTTAGGCAAATTAAAAAAAAATATAACATAGCGAAAAAATAATTGACTAGAAAAAAAATCTTAATCCCAAGATTTTGAATTTCTACATAATTTTAATTTGTCCGTACCAAAGATAAATAATGAGGTTTCGTTCAATATAAAAATGGAAAGCTTGGATTATAATGAAATGAAAACGGATGCTAGAATTTTTAAATATTTTATTTTATTTTATTCAACCCATATTTAAAAGACTCATTCATTAAAATTGAAAAATTTTAAATTGATTTTTTTAACACTTTTTACTTTTTCTATCAAATTTTTTTTTGAATTAATATTAATGTAGTCTCAAAGACAATTTTATTTTTTTGACCATTTTTTTTTAAAGCGAAATTTTTGAAATTTTTATGATTATCTAAACATTTCGTCATTGAAGAATAATTTTGTTTAATATTTCCTCCTATATATATGCTATATATTTGAATACAAATACTTCCTACTCCTATTTATACGAACGCATTTTTGTTTTTAATTTTAATATCTAGAAACATTTTCTTTTATAACTACATAAAATGATTTATATGGAAAATTTGTTTTAATATGAAATAAATAGAACTTTTACCGTTTTTTTTTTATAAAATAAATTTATGTGATTTTTTTAAATGTGAAATATTAAAATTTTCATGTCATTTTACTTTTAATAAAAAGAACAAGTTCGATTTATTAATTAATGTTTTTTTTATATTTAATATGATATGTTTAATATTTATATATATACTTAAAAAATAAAATAACTGTTATTTTGTATTTCATTTATTAAAATATTTACAATGAAATGTTTTTATATGAAATGTGAACTTTCTCTTATTAAGGAACAGTTAAATAATAACTAAAAAAAAGTGTAGCCCGTTAGTAATCAAACTATATAAACAGGTTATAGACATTTTTATTAAAAATATTAAAGTGATATTTTAAAAATATTACAAAAATTGAAAACAGAAAAACTTGATAAACTTTGATCTATATGTAGTTTAGTGTTATCAGTTTTTTATACACGTAAACAGAAATTTACTTATTGTTATTAATTAATAATAAATATTATTTAAGTAGTAACGATTAATGAACTATATGTTGCCACACATGCCTACCTTTATTTTTATAAAAAAAAACATATTTAAAAATGAACGGTCAAAAACCTCAGTTGAATCTGTTCGGGTTAGTTTTTTTTGTTTTGAATAGAACTACAGTTACAATTTCATGCAATTGAAATAAACCGTTGAAATTGTATGTATTATTTGAAAATAATTATTTCCTTTCATATTATATGTTATTACAAATACGATATTTTAAATAAGTTATTTTAAATACGATACGAATATACATAATCGTATCGTCGTATCGTCGTATCGTAAACCGTACATTTTTTTTCTGCATCAATGAACTAAATTGCACTTGTGAATGACAATTTATTTTAGTGGTTCTGAATTATCAGTACAGAACAAAATATTGATATATAAGCAGATATTAAAACCTGTGTGGACGTATGGTATCCAATTATGGGGCTGTGCAAAGAAAACCAACATCGAAATGTTGCAAAAATTTCAAAATAAAGTGCTCCGTGGTATAGTAAATGCACCATGGTACGTACGTAACAAAGATCTCCACCGTGACTTGCACATTGAAACAGTCACGGAAGAGATCAAGCAACATGCAGTCAAACACGAGCAGAGACTGCAAACTCATGTGAACTCGGAAATGGCAACAGTTCTTCATATCGACAGCAGTATCCGTCGACTCAAGAGAACGAAACCCAACGAGCTGGTCACTACCTAAAATGGAAAATTCTACGATAATAGTTTCCTTTACGGAAATTATTATTCCAATAATTTTCCTTTGCGAAAAAATCTAAATAATCTTCCCACGCGGAACTATTGCTGTGGCTATCTCCTTCACTGGAAATATCATAGTGATAAAGTTCCTACACGGTAATTATTATGATGTTAGCGATCCTCCACGGAAACTATCACTGTAATAATTTCCTAAACACGCGACCGAAAATTTACGAAAAAAAAGTCATTAGTCGATCTTACGTAGATTGGTTATAACGGAAAAAAGATAGGTGGGCTTTAGTGGGTTCGATTCCTACACTATCAAGACGCACACGCGGCTGGAGCTCTTGATGTCCTTCGGGGATTACCTCCTATCTTTCGCAAAAAACAAAAAAAAAAAAAAAAAAAATATCATCATCATCATCTTATAGTGCCACTACAGCTCTAGGTGAGCTTTGGCCTCCTCCAAAATGGTCGATCTTGCGTCGCTTGTCTCCAGTTTGAGATTTGTTGGGTTTGGGTATCATTTTGAATATTGTCTTCCAATCTTTTCCTTGGTCTTCTCCTACCACGATAATTCTCGGGCTTTCTATTTAACACAACTGCCGGTTTTCGTGTTTAGTCTTTAGACCTTTACAAACCTTACAATGTGTTCATTCTTAATTATATTATTAATCTCGCTGTTATTTTTAATAATATATTTTTAGATTTAGTATATATATAGGCAGATGTTCTTCTCGACTATATTCATATGGTCCATACCTTGCATCCATACGTCACTGTGGGTCATATTAGAGTTTTATATAATGTCGTCTTTGAATTTCTTGATATATAATTTCATTGGAATTTCATCCAGTGTATTTCGATACGATATACAAAACTGTAGTAGTAAATTTGAAGGTTCTATAAATGGTTCTAGCCTGTTCTAAAGTTAAATAATCTATTTATATTATTGGTTTAACAACCAAAGATAAGTGTTTATTATTTTTTTATCCTTTTTTAGGATATACATGTCATATTTGAGTGAACTTGTCTCTAATATGTTATATGCTATGCACTTGCATGTAGCCCGTCTTACAAAGATATGTTCGTGATTTTCAATATATCATTTAGAATCAAGATAAATAAAATATTCGGGTGGTATAAATCCCGTTTTCATGCTGTTGTTAATGTACTCTTCATTATGGCAATATATATGAGATATTAGACCATTTTCCGTTGTGGTAAGAGATCTATTCAAATGATTACGAATTGTTTTTATCAAAAAATTATCGAATCTTACGATACTGGCTTTTTAGTACAAGCACTTATTGGAATATAAATGTTTGTATTGTATAATATCATTTCAGTTCAAATTTTCTCAATATCTCCATCAGACTTGCACTTATGTTGAACCAAATTCGTCCAGCATATGAAGCAACCGGTCTAATGATAATTTAATATGCTAAAATGTTTACTCTTTCATTGATAGTTTTATTATAGAAAAGTTTTTTCGACGCCATGCATGTAAAAATGTCTTATCAATGTTATTTAAAGGTTGATACCAATACCTTTCAAAGTATTTGACTAACTTTTTCTCGTCAATAATGGTGTTGTTCAAAGCATTTATTTGAAAGTTCTTCCAAAATTTTTTAATATTACTCTTGGTATTGTCAACAGTTTTTCGAAAAAGAATTGCTTCACATTTTTGCAATTATCAGTAGCCAGATTGAACTGTTTCTGAAGGTTTCTTTTTATTTGTGTCACTCTATAGACGGCGGCATAAATGATTATATTGTCGGAAAATGCTATAGAGTACTATGGACCTTTAAAATTTCCAAGAAGTTCCAATAATTCTGTGAAATACAATGAGAAGAAAATCGGTGAGGTAACGATACCCAATTACAAACCATTTTTAATCCTGAATTTGTTTTCAATATTTGAGCTATTGGCTATTCTGAATTCATTGTCGGATATCATACCCATTATTAATCTTATTAAATTGTTTGGAAATTGATAATTTAATATAATCAGACCATCAATCAAAACACTATTAAATGCCTTCTCTAAATCTATAAGTCACTCGCCTACTCCTTCCTTGTGCACCAGCATACAACCGAAGTATTTCTTATTTCTGATGAGCCTAAATTGATTTTCAGGTAAAGGCTGACTATCGTTTACTAACTTTATTATTTGGTCATTATAATTATACTTTCATAAACCTTGCTTATATGCGTATTGGAGGATAGCGTAATGTTATTTCGTTTTTGTTCTGCGTCTATAAGTCTAAGATGGATCTAGGTTTTGCGGTTTATACGATGTTTGTTTGATTGCGAAAATCATATATCAAATTATATACTTTATTCACCAATACCAATGGAATCTACATTATTTGTGTTCAAGGAAAAACAAGTTTACATAAAGAAACCCAAAATTGGAATAATTAGAAGCGCAGCAAATCGTAAATATTTAACTTGAATTAAAATTCTTAATAAAGCATTAACAAAATTATATGACGTCATAGCCGTTTTTTGGCTGTCAGTGACCTTTTATCTATATCTGATCCTTTTGCATGTTCAAATTTAACTAAAGCTAACATAATTACTATAAAATTTTGTTTTTTTTTTATATTTTCAAATTTTTCAAGAAATATTTTTTATATTTTTGCTAATTCTAAGCTAAGCTAAGTTCAAAACGCAATAATGAAAAAAATAAAGAACAAAAAGGACTGTTATCCACACAAATCTGATGGTCTAATGAGGCGGTGATACGTTTTATGGTCGTTATATCGAACTTATACGCCACTTAGGCACCTCTCCCACTTTATTTTCCTATTTTCCCCTTCAGCTGGTGACTCTTATTAATGTTAGCAAACCTCATGAACGGTTGCCAGCATTTATAAGGTTCCAATCCCGTAGGGAGCAGAGAAGAGAGGAGGCATGGAATGGAGCAGACAACGGCGGATGTAGCAATCAAAAGCGGAAAGTCCATGCCCGGAACTGAGCCACTTTCACATTTTGAATTTAAGGGTATTTTCCGTAAGTATCATCCTCGTTGGAGTGGCTGCAAAAATCGCCTGCATTCACAATTAGTTGCCTGGAGAAGATGAATCTGATCATCCAATAGGGGGGCGTACCTGTCATGGTTTTATCACCTATATCACAGATAATGCCAAAGAGTCAACCAATTGACAACATTTAATGAAACACGATAACAAACGGTAGGTCGGTAGGTAACTGCGATCAAATCATGGTGAATCCTTCTGCAGCCTCGCCTGTACAAAACCGCACATCGGGCGTAGATGTCATGGTTTTATCACCCATATCACAGAAAATGCCAAAGAGTCAACCCATTGATAACATTTAATGAAGCACGATAACAAACGGTAGGTCCCCAAGGGGCAATCGCGATCAAATCATATTGAATCCTCCTACAGCCTCGCCTGTACAAGACCGCACATCTGATTTTGGGGTATTTCATGTACGGAATGTAAAAAACATATTTCATGTCGAAATCCCACCCTATGGGATATGGGGTTGATGACACAAATCTGATAATACAGGAAACCTCAATAAATTGTGAAATTTGTTACTATTGATGAATGATTTACAACCTTACCTACACATATTTAAAATTTTAACACTCATTTAAAATAAAATTTCTAATGTTACAAATTTTCCGTATACAAAAATTCTTATCAGTTAGTTCCACATTATTATTTTAATTACCTATCATATGACAACACTGTGAAATGTAAATTCCATTTTTATCAAAATTTTAACTTTGACAATTTTTATTTTTATTATACTGGACAAATTTAAATGACTTAATCGTGAAAAACATACACAGATTTATTATAATAAAATTCATGAATAATTAACAGTTATATTATATTTGAAAAAAGTTATTAAAATTATTTTGAAAATAAATATAAAAATGTAAAACCAATAATAGTAAAAAATGAAATAAAATATGAAAAACGTGAAAAAAAAAAATAGAAAGTAAAGTATGTACATTTATTTAATTTTAAAACTACGTCTTTGGCTTAAAATGTCTACATATATATGAGTGATATGACTATACTGCAAAATAAAATATAAATAAACAAAAGTCGCTCAACCCTAAATATATTGATTGACTAAACCAAAGAACTCCATAGTTTAATAACAAATTTCTCAATTTCGAAGAATTTTATTAAAAATTTACATCGAATTTATTTTTAAATGTAATAAGCATAATAATTATGTAAAAATATATTAGAAATTATTTATAAAAATATTTTATTTTGGTTTTTATATTATTGAACATTTAACAATCAAGTTAGATCAGTTTTATACACGAAATGAATTCTCAACGCTTGAAAATCTAAAATTATACTAGAAAAGAATTGAAAATTTTTAACAATGTAAAAAAAAAAATTAATCACAAATTAGGTACTCAAAATTAATAAAAATACGCTGGACACACACAGCGCCGTAACTAGAATTTCCAGTGCCCTGTGCAATATTTTTTTAGGGTCCCTATATTTAAAAAAAAGTAAGTTAAAGTACAATGATGATATAAAAATGTGTAAAATAATTTTTTTAAAAAAAACATTTATTATGGAAAAAAATATCATCACACATTATATACGAAATTGTAATTTTATTTATTTATTTGGATATTTCTGGCCTTCATTTTAGCAAATTCATCAAATGATATATCTTTAACTATATTGTATTTAATAGATATTATGGCAAGATTGGGTAACCTATCTTGCCCGATAGTTGATCTTAAATAATTTTTTATTTATTTTAATTTGCTAAAGCTTCTCTCACATGAAGCAATTGATACTGGAAGAGTAAGAAATAGTCGCAGAGAAATATTAATATTTGGATAAGACTCTATTAATCCAAAGTAACGTAGACCTTGTAAAATTTCAAGATGGTGTTGCAGTTTTTAAATTGCCTACTAATATCGATGCTTCCAATTTAAAACTTTGAATTTCACATGCGAGTTCGTACATATTTAAATCTTTGCTGTACTAAATGGCAAAATCAGCAGCCGCTTTTTTTAAATCTACAACGCTGTCTTTTTGTACAGATGAATATTTCTGAGTTGTTCATAATGCCAATCTAATTGAGACAACAGCTTATCAAAAACATTGTACATTTGCATTTTAAACAAACTTTCGGACGTTACTTCCTTCTTCCTTCACGATGCCTCATCAATTTCCATTTTTTTAACTATTCTCCTACGTTTACTGCGAAACCCAACTTGTAAATCCATAATTTTAGCCAAATTATTTGCTTTTTCAAAATCTTATTCGAAACCTGTTTCTCGTAGTCCCTGTAAAGTACAAAGTGGTCCATCAATTAATTTTGTTGCATGGTCTGCCGATACATCTTTTCGTTGTACTGCTTTATTTGTTCGCTCAGTGCATAGATTTTATTCCATACAGAAAGATTGCAGATAAATTTATAATCAATTTGTAAGAGCAAACTTTTTGCATTTGATATAGTTTCTGGATTTGATGCAGTTGAACCATTTGCAATCGATTCCAATGCTGGTTTTACATCGAATAAATGACGATTAAACGAACGTAAACTTAACGATTTCATTGAATTGGCCTTTGATGACCACCTTGTATCCGTTAAATTTTTAAGTGTTATTTTTAAATATTTCATTAAAATTTCTTATCGTGCTGTCGATGATGAGAAAAAGTTAAATAATTTTTGCACAGTACCAAAAAAAGTGATCATTTGTTTTGTTGTAGACGCAGCATGAACACCAGCTAAATTAAGGCAGTGCAGCCGAACAAGGAACAAAAATTGCCAAATTATTGATTTAAAAAATACGTGATCTTGCAGCTTTATATTTGTCAGACATATCAGCCTCGTTGTCGTAGCCTTGTCCTCTGACATCATTAATATTCAATTTATCAGCTGCTATTTTATTTAAAATTTCATTTGCTAGACCTAGTCTGGACTTGTCATGTGATTCAATAAAATGATGAAGCTTTCTTCAATCATCACCTTACCATTACAATTAACATAAACGTATCTTATCATTTGACTCATTTGTTCTTTGTTTTGATATATCAGGAGTGCAATCAAATAAAATTGTGTAGTATTTTGCTTTATAAATTCTAGATTCCCTTCTTCTGAGAGAGGGCTAGAATATATGTGTTATTACATATTGTATTATTTATTGTACTTATTACCTATGTTACGTAATATTACCTAGCAAATCGGAACATTGCGACGAGCAATCATCTAAGCTTTCACACAGATGGAGGAATAAGCGGTAAAAGTTCTAAGCGGTCTATATTCTATATTCAAGCCAAAGTAAATTTGAAAGATAACCTCACAAGCAACAATTCGATAACCTGACAAGCAACCATGTTTATTATATATATGATAACCATGGTTATCAATTGATAACCTGACAAGCAACATTAAGTTTACTTTTCAGTATGTCTACAGATTTGTTACAACTATGTGTCTCCTCAAAGAATAGGTAATGCTGCATTTAATCCCTCCTTTATTATATTTTGTATATCTGTTAATATTTTCAATTGTTTTGCAAGCTGTAAGTTTAAATAAACTGATACTTTAGCTTTGTCATTTTATGTAATCAGTCTGACCCTTTATTTCGCTGTATATTCGCTGTTTCGGTTGTTCTCAATTTGTTACATTTTCTTTTATACAACTGACTGTTTCACTATTTTTTATAACTAATTGGAATTTAAATTTTTTTTTTGCCCTTTTATTTGACCAAAATTTATCTATAAATTAAAATCCTATTTAAGGTATAATTACGATAATTAAAGTTCTTAGTACAATAATTACAGGTGAAACTCATAAAATTACCATTGTTCAGTTTTTTCACCAATAATGTATATATATATATATATATACAAGCTAGTTTATTTCAATTATAAATCTAAAAGTACAGTAACTCAGTGAATTTAAAATTATATTTAAAAATTGAAATTGTCTCATTGTCTCTAATAATCAAACTAGCATCTTTAAATACACATAATACAGGGCATTATTTAATTTATGATTCATTTTACTCTATTACATAAAACTACAAATTTTATCAATTTAAAAGTAATTTTTTGCTTTCAAAAAAACCTCAATCGAAATTCAATTTCCGCAAACGGATATCCTCAAAAAACTGTAGAAAAAAATAAATAAAAAAATAAAAAAATAAAAATAAAAAAACAGTCGCTAATTTTAACCTTAACGACTTTCATATCTCCTTCACAGATGACTTTTAATGACAGGCATTTAAACTCTTTGGACAACAAAGAAAAAAACACAAAAAACCATATGAATTCCTCAACTAAACAAAAATAACAACTAAAAATATCAAATCGTCTTCCAACGTTGGACTAAAAAGTCACATTACGTAAAATAAAAATGTTGTGATAGTTGTAAAAAAAGAAAACAGTGATTTAATTACAAAATAAAAAAAATATATGTTGAAGCCAAAAAATTAAAAAAAAATTTTTTCTAATAAAAAATTAATTATACAAAAACATAAAATCGTTATTTTCTAAAAATTGATTTTAGTCTGTCTGTCTGTCTGTCTTTTTTTATTATTGTTGAATTATTTATTTATCCACCTTAAGTGATTGTGAGATGTGTTGAAATGTTTCTACATTGCGTAATCTATACTTATAAAAGGGAAAGTTTGTTTGTTTGTTTGTTCGCTGCATTCCCACATTTTTAGAGATAGAGTTCTGAAATATTTCAGATGGGTCTGAAAAGGTTCGCAGTCTTTTATTCAAGTTTTATCAAGCATTCGACTATTTTTTATTTTTTTTTTTATTTTTATTGTCAGCAAACTACTGATATATTGTTAATAATGACAAAAATTGGTATTGTGAATGTCAGTAAGAGTCAGTTTTTCTGACAATTTTAAAACAATTTTTTTTCATCAGTTGAAAATTTTAGTGTGACAAAATATATTGTGTTAAAGAAAATTTTTTTTATATTTAAATTGCTGTTCGTTTTTATTAAAATTATTTTTTGTTTTATGTGTTATAAGAAATATTTTTAGTGAAATGGCAAAAACTTACAGCAATAAAATTAATTAAATCCATATAGAAGTTTGATCAATATAGAATAGACAAATTATTATATACGCAAAAAATTTCGCTTGACGACACATTTTTGTATTTTATTAGTAAAACACTTTAATTTAAATAATTATTTCTTTTCTAAAAAACAATTTTAAAACAAAGTATGTACAAACTTAAGATTTTTACTGTCAAAACAAACGTCAATTTTTGCAGTATTCACAATAGAACAAAATATTGTCAGTATCACTTCACTATTAAATAAAATATCATCTGACAAAATTTCTCAGTTGTCAACCGACTGATAACTGAATATCGCAGTAAGGGTCATAATTTCCACAGTTTTGGTACATTCATATGGCTGTAATGATTGTACCGAAACGGCTATTAAATAGCAAACAAACATTTAACAATTATTTTATACCTTTGTTGATGATTAACACACCTTGAACACCTTTGTCATTGATTAAAAACACCGCTATGCTGCGAAACATGAAAGTCGCTCCACCAACATGTTAACTTGGAAACTAATAAGTTAGTTAATAATCAACAAGCTGATAGGAAAACAAAATCATCGAACTTGTTCAATTTATATTCCTATTGAAATTTATTACTCGTAGAGCTTTCATATATAGTGCTAAGTTATACACAATAGCACACAGGATCCACCACATTTTGTTTTAAAATAATTTGATATAATAGTCTTTACTGTGCTAATTTCGTTAATTTGGTATTGTTGCAATTTCCAATTTTTAATTTAATAAAAGGCAATTCCTTCTCCGATTTCATTTTTATCAATTCATTTTCATAATATAGCTTTTTTAAGGGGTATATTGTGCGAAATGCAGTGCAAAAAAAAAAAAAAACAAAAATAAAATGTGGAAATGAAACTGTCCAAGAAAACTTTCTCTTTCATGAAGATTATTTTTTTTTTATTATTATTTCCTAAAGATTGTTTCCACCACTAAAATTTAAAACTTCAACAATATGTAAATTATGGCAATATTTTTTTGAATACAGATCAGATTTAGCTATTTAAAAAAAAAAAAATTTTTTTATCCAATTAAATGTAGAATAATTAAAATATTAAAATTAAAATTTCACTTTTTTAGATTTAATAAAATACAAAAATAAATTTTGTTAATTTTATGCAAAATTAAGAAATTAATTTTTAGTTAAAAAACTTTCTAAGATAAAATTATTACACGGAATTTTATTCAATTGTATAGATATTAGACTGTAGTCTTCATTTTAAGAATGTAAGATTATTAGTTCTCGTGCTTTTTTTTTTGAGGGTCAAAACAAAGATAAACAAACATTTTAAAACATAAATTGTTTGCATAATACTTGTATGTTTTTTGTAGATTGAAATGTTGAATGAAATCAGTGCATCCGGAAACACTAAAACTAAATTTATGTAAGCTTAACTATCACTTAACATAATATATATATATATATCTTCTGCTGCAAAGCTTATTATAGTTATTTCAACGATAGTAAGGAATATTCTTCTAAATGTGATCTTAAATAGGTACTAATTTTATAATAACTTTAAATTTATATATTTAAAAATATATACTGAGCAATAATTGAGCTTATAACTTTTAAGATAAATCAGATGTCTGTTTCAACGTGAGTTTACTTAATTGATTTCAACAGCCATCATCATAATCTGTTGGTGCTACAGCTCAGAGTGAGTCTTAACGTTTTTTACAACTTTTTTCTATTTTACTCTATCTTGTGCAATTATTTTCAATCCGCTAACTCCAATTTTTGTACTGTCACGTCCGAACATTCTGAAAGCATTAATATTAACGCAACACAATTTATTCGAACATTTTAGTTAATCCCATTTTTTAGTTAAGTTTTTCAAACTTTATGTCTGAAGTCTAAATTGAAGTACTGAAGTAAATAAATTGTAAATCATCTCGCTTTTACAATAGAGATATATCGATCGATATGTATCAAAATAAAATATATCGATGCATACAAAAATTGGAATTAAATATATCGATATATCGATTTAAATCGTTAAAATAAAAACTCTAGATTTTGAATTAGGGATTGAGATATATAGATATGCGATTTACTGAAAAAGTTAATAGTGAAATTAAAACCAACCAACTTAACAACATATGGCATGAAAGTACAATACAAACTACAACACAATGTACATTTATTTTGATGTCAAAGTATCAATATTACTTCAAAAGGCAAAAAAAAAATTCCTATATTAAAATATGAATGCACGCAAATATCGCACCGAATAACAAATATAGTCTGTCATACTAATGCTTAAAATAAACGATTTATATTTCAAAAGATTCTAGTTTTTTCATTATTACGTCCGAAACGGTTCACGGTTACACTCCATATATATATATGAGTACCATAATACAAAACAATTTCATTATTATCTTGCGAAGCTCTAATTCTCTGCAAGACTGGCCAATTTTGCGAATATCGCATTCAGAATGAATGTGGTACTGATTTGCATAAAAAAAGATTAACTCCATCAAATTTCTGGAATGAATGTTCAAAAGTTCCAGAAAGTCAAATTATTTAATTTTTGAAATTAATTTCAATTGATAATCAAATATTGTAAACGTTAATGAGTTTCTTAACAATTACATTAATACAAAGTATTAATGTAAATAATCGCAATAGGAATATTCAAGTCAATTATTAACAAAACTATGCAATTTTGTTTTTTATGATCCAAAAGATAAATGAAGCAGGAAATTGATATTGACTTCCATTAATTCCATATTATTTTCATTCCTATTTCATTACATTGTATCAAAAGCCTATGAAATTTGATATCATTTCATAAAAGCAAAAAAAAAAAAAAAAAACAGAAAAAAAACGAAAGAGAGAGGCAGATTAACTTAATTTACATAGTCATTGTCATTAACAAACATAAAAAAAAAAAAAAAAAAAAAAATAAGTTGCGTAATATTGGAGGCACAACATTTATTTATTTATTTATTTTTTTTTTTACATCTGCTGGTTACTCTGGTGTTATTGATAACATAAAAATATTAATGGCTTTCGTAGCTGTAGGAATTTAGCCAAAAAGAAGATTATAAAAAATTGATTTTATAATCATTAAAATGATATGAAACAGATTTGATTAATTTTTTTTTAACTTTGCACATCTTTCAGTTTGATTGTAAAATTAAATTCTTAAATACTCAATAAATATTTTAAAATATTTATCATCATATGGGACGGAAGAATATTTGTTAATTTTGTGTTAAAATAATTAAATATAATTGTTTGTAATAAATCTATATTTGCTAGGTAATTTAGTCTTGATCAGTCAGTTGGAAATTTTAAATATTTTGGGAGTGTGTATATGATAAATAGGGTAACTAATATGATAGTTGAGGTAGCAAGGCTACTTAGTTAGTAAAAGATTCGGAGTCAGGCTGATGACCAAGTCAGCTTTCAAAATAATACAAAATAGAGGGTAATCTGTAGGCAATTCGTTAAATATTGATAAAAATTGATTGGTATATTAACGGTATTGTGAAATAGGTATTTTTGATAGACAGCAATAGTTAGTAAAAGATTTAGAGCAAGATTTCTGACTAAGTCAACTACCGATTAAAATCACTAATCGAAAAAATAGCTACCAAATCAATATGTTTGATAATAAAAGTTAATAAAGAACATTGAAGCTTACTATTCCACATATACTGACAGATATTGCTTAGCGCAAGCAAATCAGATGTCTACTGCATAATTTTTCTAGGCGGTGATATCATCATTCAGTGAGTTAGTAACTAATGTTAGTAAGAGATAAAAATTAATAGATAAAGATAAATAGCTAGAGGATGCTGTAGTTAGTAAAACGTTGAAAAGATAAATTCAAATACAAAAAGAAAGTAGAAAGAGACCAAATATCTATTATAATAACTATTTATCGATCATACAGCTTTAATTTTAAGCTTATTTTACTAAGGTTAATATGTAAGCTGTTCTCGTGTTAGATTCACGCACCATTTTAGACACAGGCTCAAGTTTACCGTAGTCAGTACTTTGATTAGCAATACTAAACATGTCAACGGAACCTAAATTACGCGGATTCTTTCTAAATAACTTATTAAATCCTTAATTTTAGGTGCCTGGATATTACCAGGAATACTTTAGTGGATAAACGTAATGTCATCCACCGATCGACATTGTTGGAGTGATTTCAGGTCTATCAAAAGCATCCTAAACTCTTGTGCATTTTAAATCGTAGCATTTTATTAAATACAGATATTTAATTCAAGGTTGTTAGTGGGGCAAAATTTGACAAAACTGATAAGATCGTTTTGAAGTAAACTACCAGTTGCCAACAGACATAATGGTTTTGCTAATTGAGAAGTCATCAACAAAAAAATTCAACTTAGTTGGTATACCATAAATTGTGAAGCATCATTTAGATTTAAGTGTACTAACAAATATATTTATTTATGATTCTTACTTCTATACTAACAGCATGTGTCTGGTTTGATTTATATTACTAAAAATTTTCTAATGAATGGTGAATATGCTTTTCTAGCCCTACTGAATGATGATAGATTGCACAATCAATTGTAGCAAGCTTCTTTCGTCTATTAATAGATGTCTGATGTTCTTGCTCTAAGCATTAATCTGACAGAATTATTGTGACTTATGAGACAATTGTTATAAGTGTGTATGAAGTATAAAAAAATATCAATATGATTCATTATTAACATAATATTTATCATAATTTCTTATATTAATTGTTAACATAATATTAATATGTAATAAGGAAAAGAAATATAACAGTAGAGATAGAGATGTCAAGTGGAAGCCTTCTGCTTCCAAGACGAGTGATGGAAGAAAGAGAAATTTATTTTATTGAATTACAATGTAATAGAAAATATATATAGTTTGAAAGTAGTATTTTTGAACTAAAATACTTTAGGACATAATTTTGCATTAATTTCATTGAACTGTAAAAATGTTAACTTTGATAAAGAAATTATTAATCGAAAGGAAATAATTATCATAATATATACTCGTATGTAGTCAAATTTAATTTTTATCGATTGAACTTGTTTTTTATCTTATAAAAAAGTTGTTTTGATCGTACATAAAAGTTAATTGTTAAAAATAGCTTTACTTATATAATATTTTATAGGATTTCCCATTGGAATTTGTTATATATAAATACATTTTTGATCGCAGGTTGACGTTATATAAAATAAAATAAAAAAAAAAAAATAAAAAATAACCAAACTTTTTGTGACGCAAATAATTCATGTAAATTTTGAAAACATAAAAACGGTTAAGAAAAACAAAATACAAATATAAAAGACTTAAGAGAGAAACTTTTTTTATTCTCTAAAATAAAAATACAACATTTAATTAAAAATATATCTCATGAAAACAAAAATGAAGATAAAAAATTCAGATAACAGATTTTTAATGATATCGAGGTATTTGTGATGATTATCGAACCAATATTTTTTCTATAATTATTTAATTTATTGATTTTTATGTGAACTAGGCCTGATGACGAAACTCAATAAAATTTGTATGATGAGTTGTTCCAGTTTAGAACCCTTGTTAGTAATTATATTTAATATTATCATATATTGTATCACAGTATGACTATATGATTTAGTATCCTAGATGAGTCATGTGTGTTAGTCGAAAAAAGGACAACATGATTTTTTATACGATCATCTGGAGATAACCGGCTTTATGAATATCTCTGTGTGAGAGTTATTTTGACCAACACTATTATGAGCTACTGCGGAATTTATTGGTCGATTTGCTCATTATGTTTGCATATCATGTTTGGATTATCTAACTTGAGATTGATTCCCGTCTCAAATCTCAGATGTATAACTGTTACGTTCTTGAGCGAGTGCTTATATTATTTCTATGTGGTATTCTCTGGAAAGTATACCACATAGCGCCCGCTTGACCAAAAAAATTATCAAGAAAAATATCTGCCACCAAAATAAATGCCAATAATGAATACCAAATTAGATCAAACGAGGAGTTAGAAGTACTAATTGAATTCCAAAATATTGTAGAATTTGTTAATGAACAAATACGGGTAGGATATGTACGTATAGGTGCGAATAAACAGTTAAAGGATTGCTTTTGATAATCAGATTTGTTTTTAGTGATATATTTAAATTATGGAATAAAAGTCGAGTCGATATTTGCAAAATAAATATAAATGATTAGTGAAAGGAAACTCGACTTTTATTCCATAATTTAATTAAAGGATGGGAAAAAAAAATGTTAATCATACAATTCTGTACTATACTTTCTACCTACTCTATACTATATTAAAGCTCTATACTATATTTACAAAGACAAAATCGAGAACAACAAAAATCGAATTTGACGCCTGCGGTTTATCGAGTTTTTGAACACATATCAGAATAAAGCGAGGAGGTAAATAAAGTTAATTTTCACTCCTAACTATAGTATATTATAAGATTGGATGCATATATATTGTATATACATATATATTACTTATATCAGAAATACTATCTAACTGGTCTATACCCTATCTTTAAAATGGTGCTAGTATTATACTTGTGTATTAAAATATTATTTCAACGTAGTTAAAAACAACATAATAATTTATGTACAATGTATATGTAAATTAAAAATTCTGAATTCTTTTAAGCCTTCCTTTTATCTTTCATTGTTATTGATAATATCTATTGTTTTTATATGGGATTTTTCATTGATCATCTTTTGCATATTTTTAGTGGATAATTTAATAAAATTCTTGTTTTTGTTTTTCTTCTTCTAATTTTCTAATTTTAAATTTATTTTTGAAAAAATTAATATTCAAATAAAGAATTATATTTTGTTAAGTCCAGGAAGTTTAAAAAATACAATTAAATGAAAAATAGATAAAAATAAATTAAAATAAAATTAAAAATTACGTTAGTGGTGGTAATTCGAATTGCAAATTTTAGAAATGTCAAAAATAAGCCTCCATTTCGTCAATATTGTCCAATGTCATAAATTTTAAAAGCTTTTTTTTTTTTTTTTTATTTGAATTTCGGAACAAGCAAAACAGGACGATAAGTTATTCAAAAACAATACATTGTTATTGTTTTGTTTTAAAAATAAATAATAAATTAAAAAAAAAAAAAATTAGAAAAAACAAAATAAACAAGTTTTGAAAAATAAATTATCAAAAAATAAGAATGTTGATATTTAAAAAGTCTTGATTTATGATATGCAATTAATTTTAATGTCTTAAAATTAATAATAATAAAAAATTTAATTAAAATTCACTTTTTTTTCAATCTCTAATTATTTTGATCTAAGTAAGCGCCATGTTGCAAAAAAAAAATAAAACTAACGGGACAGAAAACAGTTTTTTTTAAATTATATAATAGAAAATAAATCAAAACTGTAAATTTAATTGTTAAAATTTTCTTTCCTATTTTCAAAAAGGACATGTACTAGAAAATATTATAACTGACAATTTTTACAGTTATTTCATTTTTATTTTCGACTTTTAAATAAATTAAAATTAATTTAATTATAAATTTATTTAGAAATTATTTAAATTTCTGACGGATTTAACAATTTAATAAATAAAAAAAAGGACAAGTCAAATCCAATTCATACACAGATATAGATTTATATCATCAATATTGTAACCATAATTATTATTGTATACATATAAAAATTAAACTAACTATGATCATTGTTGGTTCCTCAATAAGTATGGATAGGTTCTAGAATTTGTTATGCTATTAAAACTATTGGATTTTTGAAGGTCTTATGACACAAGTCTATATGTTAGATATATTTGCTTCAATTTTTTGGGGAAAACTAAGCTTAGATGGTTGAAAAAGTATATCTTTAATAACCTAAACTGTACTTCTATAGGATATCTATCTTAGAAGATGTTATAGATTTATCATCGTTATCCTGGAATAGATAAGGTTGCAGTTTGTCTTGTCGGATATCAATTTGGGGTTTTTGGTTACCCTCTTTAAAACTAACTACAGTTTTCCAACTTCATATTGCAATTTAATTGTTATTTAAATAAAAGTTCTATTTATTTATTTATTTATATATCACTTTATCTGCATATTAATATGTATCCAAACTTTAAGGCGCTTTTCTCTTTCCAGATGAGGGCATATTATTTTTATTGTTATTTATTTTATCCCACTAATACAGAGACCAGGTTGAAAAACGAATAAAATCATTTTGTTTTCATTGGGAGTCGCATCTGGGATCTTTCGGTTGAAAGGCGGTTTATACTGCACCAACCAGCGTGTTTAAATGAAAGTTGAAAAGTTTTTTGTTTTGTATATATTTCCAAAATAATGAAATAAATTTCCTCCAGCGCTTTTGGTGTCTATTCACTACTAGAAATTGGCATTTTGGATTTTTGTTTTTTATGATATTGTCACTAACTTAGAAGTAGAATTAATTTTTCGTATATATGTTTAAAAATATTAATATCATCAAGAACTAGGGCTTAATTTTATTTAAGTTGTTACGAAATTATACTCTGAACTAATTTTGTAAGATATCATTATGTTCTTTACGAGTAAAGTTCAAGAATTCTAACCGTTAAGATTAGTGGTCAGGTGACATAGCCACTAGACTTCTAATTACTAGAACAAAATTTTTTAACATATAGTTAGTATTATTACAGCCACATAGCTATTAAAATTACAATCAAATTAAGCCCACTTGCCGTTGCGATGACAGTGTGAACATATTCCCTACCCATTACAAGTATGCCTGTCTATCTGTCTATATAGTTAGTATTGCTTAGTATAATAGTTAAAGTATTAACGTAATTAATACACGAAAAATTAATCAATTTGTTTGAAAACTTTTAAATCATATATCCTTGATATTCAACACATAAGATATATTTTACATAAGTAGTAAGATAAGTTTTATATTTTAAAGTTCGAATATACTCCATTCCAAATTTATGGAAAGAAATTGTGTTAAAATAAAAATCTTATATTTTTATTATACATAACATTCCTACTTATCTACTACATAGATAAGGACCCCTATTAATTAACTATACATAATCATTAAAACAATAAATAAATAAATATTATACAGTCAGAATTTCATAATACCAATCGCAAAATAGAGTAAATTTTTTACAAATAAATTAAAAAAAAAAACATAAAAATCATACCTACAAGGCACACGTTTTTAAAATAAAATAATTTACTGTCAATTTGTTCACAACAAAAAAAAAAAAAAAAAAAACATTTTTTATTATTTTAAAGTAGGAGTTTTCATGCTTTCTTAAAGTGCACTGGTAATAAGTCCTACTCAAAATTAAACTTATTTTTTTTTGCAAATTTAAATATAGTAATAATGAGACTTACAGATTTAAAAGTGATTAGCCAGTTTTATTTTAAATGAGGAATACACTTTTTTAAAGTAGTTGTAATAAATTAAGATAAGTTTGGGAGTTTTGCAATATAAATGTCATTTATAACACTAAGTATAATCTTGTATACTTCAAATATATATATATATATATATATATATATATATATAAATTTGATTTAATATTGTTGAAGAAAAAAAACAACAATAAAAACAACGCCTGTGTATTACACGAATTGGAAAAAAACTGATTGTATGGTAGGTGTTCTATTAAAATATTTCATAAGAATTCTTCAATTATTATTTATCTACGATATATATCCTATGTTGAATAATAGTTCATTACAGTTTATTATTTATTATCCAGATTTGTTGTGGGATAGTCGTTTATTATTAGTAGACTCAGAATTAAGTATATGAATCACTACCTATATTCTGAACTATTTTTAATATAATGAAGGAGTTTTAAATAACGCCTTGTCTATGTCAAACCTACAAATGCATTAGTTGGTACCCATTTTGGTTTTAAATCAATCACTACAACTTCAAATGGCCTTATTATGATGCCCTTATACTTTTTAAGAATAGTTTGTTTTCTTTTAGATATTATATAACTAGAAAATTTTAGTTTTCTTATATAGTCCAGTATACTTTATAATTTTATATTATTGAGTTCAAATTTTTTGTGAAAATGATGTACCAAATATTCATGTTATATTTCGAATCCCCACACACTAAAGATTTAATTTTTATTTATATTTCAAGCGTTTTACTCTTTTTATAACCATACAACAATAGATAGATAGTGAAATGTTTGAATTTTCTAAAATTATAAATAAATTGGAAATCAAGTTATTGAAACTAAATCGCTTTACTTAGATTATGTTTGAATGACAGAATGAACTAATCATTATCTATACGCATATGAGATTTAATTGTAAGAGTGTAGTAATATTCCAAAACAACTTCTATAAATTATTATATTAGTGAAAGTTTTGTAGAGAAATACTTGTCAAATAACAATCCTTAGTCCGGATGCTGTTCCTGAAATTATCTAAAATCGAAAGAGATCTAATTCACTCGCTTCTCCACTATTCATTCTGTTCAATGTTTATTTGAAAACGGGTATCTTTTGTTTAATTTGGGAGAAATCTTTCAAAGACTAAAAACACTAAAAATACGGTAATGATAACGTAATGAATTACCACCTCATTACCAATGTTTGAATTAATTATGTTCAACTCTGCTTATCATCACTGCGCGCATTTTCTAATACATAGTAAATCTTTGAAGCTGGCGAAACTATATTATGACAAATGAATACAATACTTTACTTGTCTTACTTTGTCTACTTTCATTGTCTAATAAAAAGAAATTAAAAAATAAAAGTCAGTGTCCTCGGTAACCGAGTAGTAAAGGCACCCGAGTGTAGTAAGTAATGTAACGACCGAGGGAGCACGGGTTTAAACCCCGTGAGAACCGAAAAAATTTTCAAATGGTGAAAATTACTGAAAAATGTAATTTTCAATACAAGCACATCGGTTCAAATATAATTTAATAATTAATAAAGATATAATATAACTAATAAAAAAAAATAATATAAATATATAATATACAAAAATATATTCCAAATAATTAATATAATTTAATAAAAAGGCCCACATTTCGAAAGGGAAAAGGACCTATAAAGTTGGCCTACAGATTTATCTGTAGGATCAACGGTTAAGATAAATAAATAAATAAATAAAAGTCATTTTTGTTTTGAATGTTTAAAAGCTATTGGCATAAAGTCGAAAACCGTGCATGAACTCATAGCCATAAAATCACAACTCTGCTAATAGAAAATATTGTTATACAACTCTATAAAGTAGATTAAATTAAATTAGGATTGATTCTTTAGTCCTAATGTCAACGTGATCATTAAGACTGTTTTAACATTTAACGTATTCAAGGTATACATTCGACGTCGACTTGAATATAACTTATATAATTGCTACCTACCTAGTATCTTTTATTTGTTTTTTATGAAGAAAATAAAAATACGTGTATTAAAAATAAATGAAAAATGAAAATGAAAATTGAAAATAAAAAAAATATACTGCAAAAAAACAGGAAGTCTGGGGACAAAATAGTCCATAACTTCTGAAGCACTGATCGCCGTATAGCCTTTCGAGGATTTTTTTTGAAGGAAATTAAATTTTCCTTAATTATGTTAGGAATTTTCCTTAATTATGTTTTCCTGAAAAAAGTTAAGGCTTTCGCTATTGAATTATAAGTTTAAAACAACTAAAAACTAGTAGTATAAAATTTCATTTTATTTCTTAAAAAATCCATTGGTTTGTGTAAATATGGATATAATGAAACAACAATAAACAAAATAAAATCAAAAAACAAATTTTAATGATATGTAATCATGTGACTATGTGAGTAACATTGTATGTATGAATATATACCATGTATATATTCATTTATATACAAATTGTATTATAAATACATTGTATGTATTACATATATGAATATGAATAAATATTAAATACCAAAATGAGATAAAAAAAAAAATCAAATGTTATAAAAAAATGTTGCGAATTTTGTTTCAAATTTGCTTGATATAAACAAACAAACACACAGTGACGTCATGAAAAAAAAGAAAATCTAAAATAACTTCCTCCCCTCCTAACTCTTTGGAACTTTTTCCTTATATGACAACCCTAATTCCTACCATTGTGGAAAATTTCAAATATCCAGGTCATGGAAGTTGGAAATACTTTCTGGGCATAAACATACATTCAATTTTATATATAGTATAGATCATATTCTTCATTTCGTTTTGTGATGTGGTGCATTGTGATGCTCTATCGATAAGTAGCGAAAAAGTCATTCGATTCTCAGAATTAGGTTCATTATACCAAACCGCTCTAATACTGTTCAATTTCATTTTCATTGTTCCTTGATTTTTTTTTTATATAAGTTCAAAGTAGTTAAAAGCTTTCTTGAAGTCTTGTAATATGTTGACCTAGTCTATGCAACATTTCACATTACTTAAACTTGTTTAATCTTCTCGCAATATTGATTCCATTATTGTGTAATACACCACACTAAAGAATGTTTATATTTGGTATTTAGAATAGCGTAATAACCAGAAAATACACCTTCACTTCCGTAATACATTTTTTAAACTTCATATAAGATGGAGACTTTATCGTTTTAACTTGATTTCATACATTAATTTAATTTGTATAATAAAAATTAAATTCAAATAAAATAAAAACTTAATTCATTTATCAAAAAATCAATTCAATCAAAACATTAATCAAAAAAATAACAAAAAAAAAAGATTATATCAATTCAAATGGTAATCTAATAAAACTGTTTAAAAATAACAAAAATCTAATAATTTATACCGCCAAATACTTGTACGTTTACCTTTTATAATAGTCACCAACAGAAATTCCAACTTTATTTTTGTTTTTGTTTTAGTTTTTTGTTTTATCTTCTATTATTATTATTATTTTGGTTAGTAAAACTAGATACTATTCATATTTTAAAACCGGTGACAAAATTATTATGTTTTCACATATCTATAAGATGGTATAATAAATTTATTTGATTAGATTTAGAGATTGTGTGTGTGTATCTATGAATGTACAAACATTAATTTATATTCGCGAAAAGATTTTGCAAATATAAACTACGTATCTAACCCTCTTAATAATATTATGTTAGAAAGAAAAAAAAATATTTGTTTTTTAATAGAAGAAAAGCAAAAAAAATAATAATAATAAAAAAACTTGTGTGAACAAACAAACAGAAAAAATAACAAATCACGGTAAATTTTGTAGCAGCAGTGATAAAACTTTAAAAGCTTACAATACTATCATCGTCTAACAAAAAGGAATAAAAATTAAAAAAAAATTGTTTTTTATTTGTTGTTTTTGTTTGTTGTGTTTTGTTTTGGATGAATATTTTGTGTACTGCCGGTACCAGCCGGTGCCAGTTTTAGAGATATCTCTATACTCGTAATTACCTATGGATATATATAATTATAAATTAATATATATATATTTATTTGTACACCTAACAGGGTGCTCAAATATCTATGATGGATATGGACAGACCTTCGTGGTATGTTGGATGCTGTGTTTTGTATATAGATCTTCGGGGTGGGAAGTAAATAAGTTATTGTATATAAACAAGTGTCTTCGAGTTTTTTTTATGAGGAGTTCTATGTGAGTGCAACCTCTTAAGATCTATTGAATTTCCCGATTATTATCTTAGAATTGCAGGTCTATGTCCTTTGAATTGAAAGTTTATATCTTTTGGATTGCCTCTCTAATTGGTCTATTATATTGCTTTGATGTCAGTTTCAAAATTAAGCGATGTTTATTACTGGAAATGTTTATGTGTCTTCGAGTAATCAATTCATTTATTCCTTCTTCACACTCCTCTTGAAAGCCCAGAATTTCCGAAAACTTTCGTCAATGAATTCTATTTTGAGATAACGTTGAACTAAATATGACAGCTTTTAAAATCATCAACAATTTTATTAAACATAATTTTAGTCTAAATAGAATGATAAATACTCATAGTCACAATACAAGGAACAAATCCAACTTCTATTTAACTCTATTTAAAACAAACAATCAAAGAAACAATTGCTTGTATAATTGTTTGAAGTTATTCAATAATTTGCCTTATGATTTAAAAAAGATAGATAGCATAGGCGCATAGGGTATTTCAAAAAGAAATAAAAAAATTTAAGTTTTCTTGTGGTCAATGTTCAAAATTAAAATCACAAAATGTTGTCTCAATTCTATCAATATTTTTTCCTATGTTTCCTATAATTTTTCTATATTAGAATACCTTAAATATTTTCCGGAGACATTTATTTAGAAACACCTACTACTTCAGTGTACGGCTGATGACGGTATGATGGCATTGAGTGTATGATTTTATTGTATGGTATCGCTGCCGTACAAGAGTACATATATTTAACACAAGACTTGACTTGACACAAGTTTCGATGTCCTGCCTGCCTACGACATTTTTTGTATTCTCTATAGTCTAGCAAAGGTTACTGTCAATGTACTAAGGTACAATTTTTTGATATTTCTACATCTTCCAATAACGAATTTCCAACTATGATGTTGTTGATATTGACATTATGTTGCTGATATTAAGTTTCATAATCTTAGTTCAACTTAATTCTATTTTGAGCCCAATATTTGCTGCAAATTTCTACCTAAGTCATATTGAATGAACCAATTAATATTCATCGTTTTATCTTATTTGGTAAGGGCTATGTGATAGAAAGTTATTTGTGTTGTACCAACTGATATCTCTAGGATCGTTTTTGGTTTTTTATCATACTATGACTATATTTTTTACACTAAGACTACAGCATTGAAAACATGGATAATCGGTTCAATATTTTCCTAAAAATTTTTCTTTAATAGTTTTATTCACGAGCTATTTCATTAATGAAATTTAATGTGTGATGTAATATTACTCCTACAGGGTGTTTCGATATTTTATTTCAAATTGTGCTTCATTATTAGTTATACACTTTTTGGGGGTGATAGTGCGGAGTCATATCAGGTAATATTCTTTGTTAATATACTTTAAGCTTGAATAGAAATTAGAAAACTTTTAAATATGCAGTAGGGCGAGCCTACTAACTCTTAAACGGCCTCAATGTATGGTGCAGCTTTATACAGCTATACTTCTATAATAAAAACATTTGTGGATTAAAAAATGCAAGTAGAAACAGAAATATTGATTCCTGTAAACCCCAATAAAGTCGCACGGTTCAAGTCTAGTAATAATTTATTCAAATATATAAAAAGATTGTACTATAATGATCTAAGGGTTGTTAGAAATAAAATCTAAAAATTTTTTTTAAATCTGTACTTTTTTGCCCCGAAAATATTAACCCTTTGTAATGTAACAAAAATGTACTATCGCATTTCCGTAAATTCAGAATTATCATAACAAAAAGCGTTCTTCGCCCATCTTTTAATCGTTTAATTTTTATATTGAACAGCTATGTTAGATCAGCGAGCAAAGTGTACCGTTGCTACCGCAACTGCTCCTATAATTCGTTCATTTCAACTTTTAACCATTAAATTATTCCAAGCTTGTCGTATAATTATTTGGTTATTATGTTTTTGTTTTTAATGGTATCATATGTAAACCCAGCATATATGCCTCTGAGATCATTGAAACATAAAGAAAATTCAACAATGACTACCGAATCGGAGAATGGAACCAGTGAATGGAATCAAATCAACACCTATCATATTTACACTGAAGCGAGATAAACTTGTCCGCTTATTGTACTGAAGTAGTTCAGCAAAAAGAAGTTGTAAAGTATTTTAACATACACTTGTGTATATGCGACTTACGCGAAAAAATCATATTCACAGTAAAAAAAATGGCTTGATTTTGAAATTTAGTAAATTTTATTGGCTGATTGACTGCAATTCTACTATGACATTAAAAAACAAAATTATAATTTATAAAGCTATTTTAAAGCCGATATAAACTTGCGGAATCAAATTATAGGAAATCAGTAGATGAAATCCATAAAGGAGGAAATTAAAAAGCTTAACAAAAGTTGGTTTCGGATGATGTTAGTGGTCGTAAATGTCATAGCATGTTACAACTACCCAACAAATATTAGTCAAACAAATACAATCAACAAATTGATAAGTCCCGATGTGAATACGATACAATAGATACGATGGAGCATAACTAGAACATTGGTATTATGGATGGCTTATCATTGGGTTTTATCGTCTGCTAGCCATTTTATGTTGCTAACATATAAAAATGGACATACAAATTACTGAATGTTTCCATCAGAGATTAACTCTAAAGGTTCATGGGGAAATAATAAAAAAAAAAAAGAATTTTTTTTTTTTTTTATTTCTGACTATTTCTAGTTTTATCTTCTATCACCCTGTGTCCACATAATTATGATTAAATTATTACTAAATGTTCTAGAATGAGATAAGATTTTACTATATATACAACTGAATATCTATTTATTATCGCGATCTTTTGAAATCAATCTTAAGATTTTTTCTTGTTTTCCTTTTTTTATCATATTTTTATTTTGTTAATTCTAGCAAATTTGTATTAATTTGATAATGAGTTATGAAAACACAATGGCACAATAACAATATGAAATAACATTAAAGTATAGATTTATTATTTTATAATCTATTAAAAGATATTTTGATATTTAGAAAAAAAAACAATAATAATAATAATAATATTAAAAAAGATGAAATTGGAAGATCACGTTTGTTAATTTTATTATTGTTTACGTCACTGCTATTTTTTTAATTAGACTACTTTTATGAAAAAATTAAATGTGTTTAAAAAATGATGCCCTTGAAAATTAACCTTTAGTTAGTTAAAGTTTAATCAAAGTTTAAGAAATTTAAAGGTGGACGACTTTTGTTTATTATTGATAATATCGTCAAAATGTTGTTATCTTGAAATATCATCAATAGATGTTTTCGGTCGATAGCCCAGTATAGGTTGGTGTTTTTATGTAGAAAAATATTCTATTGAAATAGCCATATTATTTGACTTCTTCATTAAGTTTAATCGATTTAACAAAATTGTAAATTATTTCGATGACATGCCATTGTTAATCACAAGTTAGTGGAATGTAATAATTTGATTCACATACTATTGAAGTTGTAATGTATTGAAGTTGAAAAATGTATGTAGCTGAATATATTATGGATGTCTAAAGAATCTTATTTGAAATATACATATATAATAACATATTACAATATATATGTTATTGACAGTAACTTAGGTAGAATCATCTTTTCGTGCTTAATTAAGTACGGTACTGCAAGTTTGTACTATATTATTCACAATAATATCTCTAGCATTTATTTATCAAATTGCTGACTTATCAACTTATTAAATGGAAAACTACTGCTATTGTCAGGAATTGCTATTGCCTTCTTAAATAGAATAAATTTATTTTATTTAACTGTTTACCAGATAACTCTCAATTTTTTTTTTTAACATTTGTTCTGTCTTAATAACAAAGAGTACTGGATCAAGTCGAAAAGCTCAGAAAGCATGGTTTTTGCTTCATCAGAAATCGAAACTTGATCTGTTCGATTGACATACAGACGCTCTCCTACTGCGCCACACAGCGTGTTGATTGGTGCAAACGCATATAATATGAGTTTGATTAACTATGAAGAAAACAGTAGTATAAGTCAGAATTGACTAGAGCAATAGGGAAATGAAAACACTTCGAAATACTTATAATGCAATGAATGTTTCGATGTACAATTCATAATTTTTGTTTCTTTGCCTATTACATATTTTCCCATTACATTTTTTAAAACTGTATTATCATAGCTGAATTTGGCATTACAATCGTAAGGATTGCCTGAAAATGACAATTACATTAGATTAGATTATCTAATTTCGGGAGGGATTCTGGGCTCAAATATCACCGCAGCCGCAAATGGGGTTATTGTGATTAACCATATTAAGTAGTGCTATTAATCATCTGAGTCATTAAGGATACCTGATTTTATTATCACACTCAGGATATTCTTCAATTTTATGCTGGATAGCTCCCATTGTTCTCATGTCGTCCCATTGTACGAGTGATTCCTTCGCTTTCAGAAAGTAGATGTTCAATAGATTATTCCTCTATTTCACATATTCCGCATGAGCAGGTTTTTCGTTTAGGCCCATTTTATAGAGATATTTCTTTATATTACGTAGTGGTCTGATGTTATTATCCCTGCCAAAATACGCATTTGTTTTCTATTGAAATTTAGAAGAGTTTTAGCTTTTTTCTTGAGTGAACGTTTTGTCCATAAGAATAAAAATATTATTCTATGTGGATAACTATCAAGTATCTAATTTTAATTTGAACTATTTTATGCTAAACACAATTGAAGTTGCTTCACGCTTGGATTTGATTTTGTATTGCAGTTGTGCAATCCTGTAGATACGTATATAAATACGTATATAAATACAAACCTATAAACTTTGTGTTAATTGTCAGATAACATAAGGATGATAATATGTTGATTTGCTTTAATAATATCTTGACAATTAATGAACTTTCGTTATTATTTCCATGTTAAATATTATTTGTCTGACGAGCTTGGAAAATTGGTCTACAATTTCATTCAAGGACATCTAGTATAAAAATTTAAATATTATACAATTAATATTGTACATTACATTTTCACTATATGTTATACACTTATATGTACATATATATTGATATATTTTTTTTTAGTTCTTATACTGAACAACTGAACTAACGCCAAGACTTTATACGGGCCTGAATTACTTTTACTATTACTATTACTGAAAAGGAAGCAGAAATATTACACCAAGTGCAATCTTTATTTGTTTGTCATATTAATGAATCACATTCTGAGCTGAATAAAGCCTTGCACCCTCTGCTTATTTATAGTTATTTCCCGAGACAAAAAAAATAGTATTTACAAAATATGATGTTATGAAAAAAGACATTAGGCCTAACTTTACGTCAAACTAACAAACAAACTAACTTTACGTCAAAATTTAAAGCTACTTAAAGTTAACTAGCCAACTGAAGCCACTCCTGGTAAAACTTCAATTGATTAGAACTCAATTCGACCGATATTTTTGATATCGCGGAAGAAGCTGCCAAGTGTTTAGGCTATCTAAGTAGATGTCAAGCTGTCCTTTATCCTTTGGAACTCCTTAATATCTATGAATTATTTATACGTCCCAAGATGGAATATAACTCACACATTTGGGCTGGCGGTTCCATTACAGCTTAAGGCTATCTTGACCGCGTTCAAAATCGCACCATTCGTCCAATTGGCTACCCAAATAAAACTTCATCCCTAATTTCTCTTGGACATTGACGTGTAGTCGGAGCACTTTCTCTTTTTTATAAATACTTCGTAGGTGTGAACACATGCTCAGCAGAAATCAAAGCGTTGCTTCCTCCTCTTCAACAATTCCAACGCGAAACAAAAGGAGCCTCAAATGCTCACCCCTACCAAAAAGTAGGTTATGGAAGTTCATTCATAGTTCGCACTTCAAGAATGTGGAATCATATTCCTCCCAATATGTTTCCACATTAAACTTACAATTTGCAAAAGTTTAAAAAAAATATTAATATATTTATTCTTCAACTTCCTATTACTAATCTATTTCCCTTTTTTTCTTCCTAATTTATCCTATCCTACCCTATCCCAACCAAACGTCACGTCAGTGATAAAGTTATTTTCATACCTAACGCTTTGGCAGTTTATAAAAAAAAAAATAACATTAACATACATAACCTTTTCTTTTATTTATATTGATTTTAACCTACGAACTGAATCGTACCAGCTCAAGTTGAACGAAAAGTAAATTTTTTAACGCAGCTGAAACTTAAGTTAACTTAAGTACTACTAGTTATTTATATGCAAGCCCATAAGAGCGTACATGAGCTTGATATTTACTTAACTTAACTTAAGTACGGTTAGTTAAGCCTATTTGGCCATACATCAGTTTGCTAAATAGATTTTGCAATCTGACCTACTCCATGCTGAAATTTCTTTTTATATTGTTTCTAAAGATTTGTCAGCTAACATACATAACAATGTAAGCTTTTGAAATTTTTTTAACAATTATTTTTTGTTATCTCTTGGTTTTAATTCATACATAATAAACAATTTATGAAATAATAATCGTAATCCTCTTTCCATTTAATATCAAAATAAATATCTTTTATAACAATAATTATTGTAAAAATAAACAATAACAAAATTAATAATTAAAAACAATTTAATTATAACTCTTCACATTCTGTTATACAGTATATATATGTATGTACATATTAAAAATATTTAGCAGACAATTATGCAAGAATACCCAGGTAATTGCTCCAAATAGGTAATGAGATAGGTAATTGAACCGTTAATATAAAACAAAAGTAAACTTATTATTAAATTTATATATATATATATATATATTTACAAGTATATATATATATTTAATAGTATACATATATATATTTCCTATACGGTTATTAACACCTACAGTACAATTATTCCATATATCATTTTTTCTTTTGTTTTTTTTTTTTTATTGCAAAATTGAAATTTAAAAACCGGAAAATTGTAATTAAGAAAACGCATCGCGCTAAAATGAATATTTAACACAAATATTTAATATTTAAGTTTAATAAACTATGTATATATATTTATACACTGTATATTTAAAAGAAAAATTAAATAAAATAAGAAAAAGATAATACGAATATGATATTTTTAGAATTTGAATTCAAAGAAATGTAACGGATCAACGGAATTTAAAATATTTATTTAGTAAATATAATTAATATAAAACTAAAATTAAATTTCACATCTGGACAACGATCTATTTTTAAATTTTTAAATGAATTTTTAAATTAATTTGGAATGTTAAAATTTGATTAGGGGACACGCGCACAGTAATTTTTAATTATACCTAATTCAGGCAGTTTTAAATGATAAAAATATATACCATACGTGTACATATACAATAAAATAATATAACTTCTTGCAATAAAGCTTTATCAAAGTAAAATGAATTGTAAATTGAAAATAGAATGGATTGGAAAGAAGAAATATTTATAACAAACAATCCTTATGTTGGTTTATCTGAACTAATGGGGTAGGCCGTAGAGGAGTGTAGGTAGTAAATAGTGGATTTAAACCGTATTCATATATAAGAAAGTTTTTATTCAGGGTCTCACGTGGTCTTTTCCAAACCTTATACTGCCTTGTACAATTCAGGATTTGTGTTACTATGTGGTAAAAATGTTTTTATTAATCGTCACGGGTATCTATTTACATTATTGTTTGTATGATGTGCATTATACTTACACTTGCTAAGATGAATATACTATGCAAACAATTAACTAGAAATCAAAAATATAAGAAAAATAAATTGATTGGTGTATTAATTCAAAAAAAAAGCTATGAAGAAGATATTGCTCTAGTTTCAGTTTCTTCTGAGCTGTAGTTGATATTCTTTAGACATAATTTTTCTAATCCGATTTTCTTTAACCCTCTGTAGCCCAGGTAAATTTAAAGATAGACCCCTCTTCTAGAACAATTTTTTTCCTAAAATTCTCCAATGAATCACACCTTAAAAACTTTTTGCTCTAAACCGGACCACCCTGTATAGTTAGAGCTTTTAATCTTTATTATTAAAAATAATTCGCCTAGTAGCATATTCTGTCAAATATATTAAATCATAAAATGGTATGGAACTAACACATGATTGATATTGCCAAAAATACTGTCAGATATTTAGACTTTCTTATTCGTTGTAAGAGGTAACGTTAATGCATGTTAAATATTTACGAATTATATACATACCACATACCAATAATATAGAATTCAACTTTAATTTTTAGACCAGTACGTGTAAGTTTTCTTGATGAGGTTCAATGGCATGCAATCCATTTTACCCCAATATAACATCATTCCATGTTTCACTGAAACATTATCAATATTTTGGATTACTTAACCAATTTCATAAATATTTTGTAAGTGTATAAACTTGATCTGATGAACTTAAAACATTAATATCTCCTATCAAACAGTTCGGTTGAGAAACAAAATGAGACTTCAAATGCCAAATTCTTTTTTTGTTATATAATTCCAAGTCTCTGGGATGAACATCCTAACTTATTTTACACAGAGATTGGAATACACAATCACATACAATAGCTTTTAATGAAAATACTAAATTGTTTAAACTTTGTTATTATTATAATATAACCCTTAAATCTTAATGAAACCTCTGAGTGACATTAAGTCATTTATTTTATGTAAAAAACCTAGTGTTAAATTAATGGTTGGGTCCACAAGACCAAGAGTTATAATATAGAAAAAAATGCTCATTTCTAGTATACAGTGAAAGTTTCTAAAGTAGCTAAATTGGTTCAAAAGTGGCTATGGAAATACGTTTATAGTAAAATGTTACAATATATGTAACCAATTCAAGTAAGTGTGTTCACAAAATCCAATAATAAATCCACATAATATAATATTAAAAAAGAATATTAACACAGCTTTGTCCAAACTATCCCTACAGGCTGTATTTATTTTTCTTAATATCAATTAAATTCGAATAACCATGATTTCGATTATAATCAATTAACTTTTGATTTAACCAATAAACTGTCAAATAGGTATATGCATACTTTTGAAGTCGTGTCTTCGATATTATCAAATATAAATTTTTGTTTTGTGAATTGTGATTTATTGTGTGAATTTTTGGTTTTTATTTAAATTTCTTTTTAAATTAATTTTTTATATTTAATAAAGATTACAAACAGTAGATTGTAGTCCAATATGGAAGAATTAAGTCCAATTATAGCAGAATGGCCAAATAACTAGGAAAACAAAGATTAAAATATTCAAAACAAGTGTATAATGTCAACACTTATGTATGGCAGCGAAACTTGGATGACGACAAATAACATCAGTCAAAAACTTCATCAAGTATTTGGGAACAAGTGACAAAGAATAATATGCAGAATACTCTGGCGAAATACCATCAGTAATAAGGATTTATGGTGGCTAAAAGGTGAAGAGCCGATAATATATCAAATTTAGCGTAGAAAATGGAGCTGCATAAAGGCCACACTCTAATAAAACAATCAAATAATGTAACCAGATGCCCCTAGAACGGAACCTAAAAGAAATCTATTGTTAAACATTCGGGTTATACTACTTATTTTTCGATAGTACAAAGATTTTCTACAAACAAGGCTCAATTGATTTAATTCTAACCATTATGTGTTACATGCTATAAATCTATATAATATATATATATATATATATATATATGTATATATAAAAATAGCAGAGCCTGATTATATATCGTATACTTGTAATCAAATACTGTAAACAGAATGGTTATATAACGAAACCCTCAAGGAAATAGAATTCGAGGAAGACCCAACAACACCTGGCATTAAACTAGGAATTCTGAACTAACAAGATATGGACGAACTTGGAAGGAAATAAAGATCTCTGCGTACAACAGAGAACAATGGAGGAGGAAAGTTGATGCTCTATGCTCCCAAGAGGAGAAACAGGACAAAACAAAAAGACTGTATAGTTATATATTTTCCGTCCCGCTTCTTTACAACACACTAACACATAACAATAACTAATCAAATCATAAATTTTTTTGCTCAAACTTGACTGTCATTTTACATAACCGAAAGCATGACAATCGTCAATAATTGTCGTCATAACCAGAAGCGTGATGACAGTTAATTTGTTCGGCAGTTGCAGCGCATACGACATAGGAAATAGTATTAAAATAAAATAGTGTTAAAACAAAAATATAGTGAAAATGGTGTTAAAACAAAAGTATACCAAATGAGCTTATTGCAATTCATATCATAAATTCATAACACTTAACCATTCTTCTAAGCTTTAAGTTTCAGTTTTATTGCTTCCTATTTGATACAATATAAGATTCTCATACTTTTGCATCGCATCAAATTTTTATTTATACAGAATTAATTTTATTCACAATAAATTCTTTCTCACTCATATTCAACTTTTATTACATTACATGTATGTATAATACCTGTCAGTAGTACCTGTTATGTAATTTATACAAATTAGTGAATGATCTGTAATTATAATTTCAACAATAATTACTAAAATTTGACTATCTAATACATTATTATGTTATTATCACTTTGTAATTGTAAAATAATTTAAATTTATGCCAATTAATACAATTACTCAGGTGTTATTGAATCTAATAAGCGTATTTTATGGCGTTTGTCAACATTACAAAAAAAAAAAAAAAATGTTTTCCGGGTTTTACGATTATTTTATTTGTTTTGTTTATTATGTGATTATAAATTTTTTTTGCTTTTGTTTTGTTTTGATTTAGTTTAATACTTTTTTTTCTTCCATTATTGTTATTTGTTTTAAATTTAATTGTTTAAATACGTATATATTGTTCCACAGATTAAATCTATTTAATAATCGTTATACCTATACATATTAAAATCGGAGAGTGGTGGTATTGCGAAAATAATCGTAATTATAACGCATTAAAAATAAATGTCAAAGGTTTGCAATTCAATAAAAATAAATGTAAAACTGGAAATAAATTGAATATTAGATTTGATATACTACAATTAATTCTAGGTTTAAACTTGTAAAACTAGGATATTTGTATACAAAGTTCAATAATTATATTAAGATGGAGCCGATCAGAATACAAATACATTTTTTATACGTTCTGATCTTTATACTTTAAATACTCTTTGCACAACATTGTGCCAATCTAATTTGATGTATGCCAGCTAAGTAATGATCTCTATTTTATGATATCCACATTCAATAAATCGGAGCTATATTCAAAGAAACAATTGTAATATTTACACTTTGTAACCATTCTTTGGAATATCTTATTTGTTTGTTTCCTTATGAGCATCGCTGTTTTATAACTTTTAAGGACGATTTCTACATGTGTCGATTTACAGTAACGGTCGCTTTTTTTTGTGACGGTTTTTGTAGAACGATTTCCATATGCGACTAATTTCAATCACTTCACACATTGAAATATTTGACAAATTCAAAATATATTCAATTTTGATAAAAATTTTAAAGCCGATGGTCCTGGAAGCTATTGCCTACTTTTATTATAATTTTAATTATAGTAAATAAAGAAATAATAATGATTAAAATTTTAATACATATTCAAATCAAATATATAAAAAAAAATATTTTATTAACGAAAAATCGGCGGGACAGTTGATTCTGATTGTTTATTTAGCAGTGAAAATCGACCATTACGGTAAATCAGCACATATAGAAATCCTTCTTTATTGTTGAAATTTTTAAACGAAATATTATTTATCCATATAATTCACCAATTTTTAATAAAATTATTATTAATAACAACTCTTGACTTCCACATATTAATCTTTTAAACTTGATTAAAAATTTTTCATAGATTTCATAGACGTATTCGCAAACAGTAAACTTAGGTAGAATTATACCTTTTCGTCCAATAAAGTAGGGTACTGCAATTTTCACTACATATTTTATTATAATATTTTTCGAGTGTTTATTTATCAAATTTCTGACTTGTCAACTCATCTAATGTGGAAAATTACGACTACTATTTTGTCAGAAACTAAATCTTTTTAAATAATGCTAAGTTCCATTTTATTCTCAATTATTTTTTGCCATTTATTTTATCTTAATGACCATGGTGAGAATTCCATAAATCATTTTTTTGCATGTGTCGGGAATCGAATCTGGGACCTTTCAGTTAAAGAAATCCAGCGTCTTGATCGATCTACCGTTTCAAATCCTATTTAAAAAAATAACGATTACAAGTCTCTAGCACTCATTAGTATTAAGTATTATTATTAAATTGTAAAATTGTATTATTTTTTTCTGAATTTTAACTTTTTATGTAATAACTTGAGTTGTAAGTTTAATGTACCTAAGTAATTTGTGTCCACTTGATTGAAGAATGAAATAAATAAATAAAAATTGGATTATGAATAAATTAAAAAACGGGGTCATAGACGTTAAAAAATTTTCCTAACTAGTATTGCTCTCCTTAAACATCAGAGACTAAATTTATCTAAACAGTTTTGCTTTTATACGATATAAAATCATCAGGCTCTGCTATTTTTATCTATAATATATACCGGTTGTTCCAGAGCATGCATATCAGCTTTTTAAGAGGGGAAGGAGCCGTTATTTTAAAATTAAAAAAAAAAGTTTGTTAACTAAATCGAGGGTGCTCTATCGATTGATGGTATTTTCAACTTCTGGAAAGGACCGTAAGTCCGTTTTTAAGACCAAAAATCGCCGAAACTGGCCGAAATCGAGATTTTTAAATGGGAGGGGGTACTTTTTAATGCAAATTCAGATTCTACGACAAAAAATAAGAAAATTATGTCAAACCACTTTTTATTTGTTTTCTTAGTATTTTTCTTTACAATTAATAACAATAAAACAAAAATGCTCAATTTTCCTTTGGTAAACTAAAATTAATGAAAATCATTTTTATAAATTTGTTTTTCATGTTATCATATATTTTATCACCGTTTTGGGTTCCTACAAAGCTTAAACAAAAAACAAAAACGAATTACTTTACAAAAATTTCTTGTTTTTTGACGTAGAATCCGAATTTGCATAAAAAAGTAACCATTCCCATTTAAAAATCTCGATTTCGACCAATTTCGGTGTTTTTTGATCTTAAAAAGCCGATTTGCGGTCCTTTCTAGAAGTTGAAAATACCACCAATCACTTGGAGCACCCTCGATTTAGGTAACAAACTTTTTTTTACATTTTAGAATAACGGCTTCTTCCCCTCTTAAAAAGCTGATAAGCATGCTCTGGAACACCCGGTATATCTATATATGTATATTATGTAGATTTATGGCATGTAGATGTAACACATAATGGTTAAATCAATTAACTTCGCCTTGTTTGTGCGAAATCGCTGTACTATCGAAAAATGAGTAGTATAACCCGAATGTTTAACTGTCAGATTTCTACAATTCCATGACATTTTTGCTCACGTTTTTTCCTCAATTATCTTTCCTGCTCTCAATGTATTTTTGTCCGATATACAAGACCTCAATGGAGCGTCTCAGCTATATGTATAAAATTTTTTGAATGTATACAATAAAAAAAAGAATCATGTAAATTATGAGGTCAATCGCCGAAGTCTATTAGGTAGAATTTTTTTTCTATTAACAGACTTTTAAATTCGACGACATTTTCGTGATAGACTTTGGTGGGAATTTTCAAAATGGAGAATAATTAAATTATTTAATTAATTTTTATTTTTATATGTTTTATAAAATTTGTTGTTTTTAATTTTAAGAAAAAGTTTTAGTAATAAAAAACAACTGGAGAAAATTGTGAGTTTAATGGAAAATAATATAGAAATTGGAAAAGATGTTTACACAAAAATTTTTTGTTGTCACAACACACAACTAAAAACTATCGAACTTCAGGAAGCAGTAACTAAACTAGTAACTATCAGTATTCAGTACCATGTCAACTTTCACTTCAAATTACTAAATTGATTCGATATAGTAATAATCATTTAGTTACTAACTACATAGATAATCAAAATCATTCGAAATTGTCCATCATACTATATAGCATAGGTCCTCCAATCTAATTAAAGTTTATGATAAATGGACAAAGGCAAGTAGTTTTTGTACTTTCAAAATATTTCAAACTGAAAAATTTATATTTTTGACAAGCAAATATTTTGAACTACATGTAATGACAAGTCTATTATAGTAGATGTAGACTTTTATAAAGGCCATTATATTGAATATCAATACACTACCGCGATTGACCCCTATATTAACAACGTTCTACATTTTGCTTTTTTAAAAATATTTAAAATTTTAGAATAATTAAAGTTCGTTAAATACTTTCTAAATTTTAAATTGATTTCCTTACAAAGATGTTAGTCTATCCTAATTAGAGAAATTTGAATTTCAATATTAAAATTATAATTTCTTACATTATGTATGTATGTATGTATTAATGTATATGATATCCGAAAATCGTAAATATATTTTTGAAAATAATAATGGAAAAACCAAATGAAATCATATTCTGAAAAAGAACAAACAAAAATATTCGAAATTTATAGAGTGTAAAAATAAATGCAACGGACAAAGAATAAAAAGCAAAAAAAGAAAATAATAAAAAAATGAATGAACTAAAAACAAATTTATTTTTAATTCAAATTTTGTAATTTAAAAAAAATATTTATATATTTTATAACAATACTCTATTAAATTTATGCTTGAACTAGATTTAGTTATGATTGGACTTATTCTTAATAACAACATATTTTTTGTCCTGTTTATAACATTATTAATTAGATTTTAGATTTAATATTATTCCGAGAGAGATTCAGTTCCTACATCACCGCAGCCACAAATGTGATAAAAGTCATAAGCTTGTTTTTTTTAAATAAATGTTTTACTTTTAAGCAGGTCACGTAGTACAGCTTAAGTCAGATTCCTGACATTATGTGAGGTTTTCTCTGACAATACAGAGTTTACTGTGGAATCGTAGTTTATACTAATCGCACAATACGCAATCGCTAGTACTGAGTTCCTTGGGTGTGTAATATAATACCCTAAAACGACCAACAACAACAAATGGGTCATTCGACTCCTGGTATTTAAAAGCCGCAATTAATTGTCAATTATTGGTTTCGCAGAAAATAATAGTTTGTTTCACATACTTAAATACAAATGTATAATATATTTTGTTTTGTATTTAAAACCGCTATCGCCTAACTCAATTAATTACAAGCCAATTGCTGATTTCAATGAACTAATTAGATTAACTCGGTATCCCACAGAGGTATACCGTAGAGAGTATCGTGATTGGGAACTATAATTCTTAATAATATCCTGTGTAGCGAATTATGAATCAATTATATTTTACATTCGTACAAATTTCGAATTTATTTACGCCAAAACCGCTTTCAAAAACTTCATTGTAAGGTAACAGAAATTTACTCATATTAACTATAGTCTCAAAAATAATGCATACGAAATGAAGAAATAAATAAATTAAGAATAATTCATTAAAATCTGTAGTTTGGAAGTGAAATATTTTAAAATTTATATTTTTGAACTTGATTTTCCTTCCGTTAGGAACATAGACTACTGTTTCTGCTGTATGTCTTGGAAAATCTATTAAGTATTCATACGCCTTAAAATAAAGTACAATTCTCAAATAAGTGATGGCACTCCTAGTTTCGCGTAGAAACATTTGAATCAAACCCAAAAACTGGCTATTCGTCTTATCAATGAAGAATTAACATGAGAGAAACACAGCATGTACTCATTGCTACACCATTCAGATCCCTAGATGGCAGACGATAAGTTATGAACATTTGTTTATAACCAGAAAACTGCAAAAGTGGAACCGAATTCCATTTTATGTGCTCCGCAAATATGAACAACTCTATACTTATCATCTAAATAAATTCAAGATGAACATAAACATCTTCGTTTGTAATTGTGAAGCTTCTCTTTCTCTTCTTCGTCAAATGTACTAACCGGTATAACCACCTAGTGTTTTGGCTATGTATAAAATAAATAAATTGAGAGAGACTACTATAAGAATAATATAAACGTAGAAGAGTCAAAGAGGAAGAACAAGATTAACAACGTTGGACCAAGTCTAAAAAAAGCCATCAAAAGATTGGTATCGGTAATAAGTAAAAAATAAACAGACTGGTCCAAGACAAATAAAATTTTTAAAGAGCGATATGATAATATAGTTAAAATCAATTGACGTACAAATTAGTAGCCATCTTAGAGTCATTGACAACAATTGTAAAAAAAAAAAATAGAATATAGTTAGACAATGAAAACAACTAAAAAACGAAAAATGATATTAGTTGATGATAGAATACAATCGCATGCTTAGACAAATCAGTTGTAAGCCAACTTGAAAATCACCTAGAACAAATCGATGATAATGATGATGCGATGATTTTAAAAACTCCCATTATAAAAAATAACAATCTATCAGCTGATAGTTACGTTGTGAGATAACAATGTAACAAGGCCAATATTAAATCATCAATAAAATAATAAAAAAAAAAACCATCACAAAATAAAAATAAAAAAATAATTAAAAAGTGACAAGAAATCTTAAAATAGTTTAGCGACTTAAATGAATGTTAATTTATTCAAAGTAGGTGTAGAAAAAAAATAAAATAAAAATAAAGTTTTTTTTATTTTTTTATTATTTAATGAATTAATAATGACGGCTCAACAACGAGAATTACAAATAGCATACATATTAATTTTTTTTTTTTTTTTTACTTAATATTTTAATTTAATTTATTTATTTATGTTTTTCTTTTTTCCAAAATGATATAATTCTAATGTCATATTATGGTAGGCTTGTTCAAAAATTTTAAGCATAAAAAAAAAAAATATTCAAATATTTAAATTTCAAAAATCAAATCAACTAATATTATTTAATACCTTTAAACTGCCACACTTTCTCATTTATAGTTAGAGGTAAAAATAATTATGTATAACTTAGTTTTGAATGTATAAATATGTATTTTGGAACCAAGCCAGATGGCAAAATTTATTTAACAAAATAATATTTGGCTTTGAGTCTTTTCGCATAATAACATACATTTAAGGTTCCAGAAATTTGGGACGGATTATTTTGTTTTTAAACTCTTGCGGTATACTTTTTTCCGTAAATTAGATTTACTTTCTGGACGAACAATAATTGGGCTAAACTGAAATGAATAATTAAATAAATTTACATTAAATTAAAAGCAAAGAAAAAATCGGCATAAGGCTTTTCGATCAAAAAAACACAAACAATAGGATCTTATTTTCAAATATATTTTTTGTTCTATATTATGTTTGATACAATGCCTCTATACTACCAGCCTAGGTCGACGATAATTTTTCCGTAATTTATCGGAATTTGTATTTCGTTTTAAACATTGTTGTTGTTTTATGTATAAGTACATGTTTTTTGACAACAAGAAAATTTGAGAGAAATACAAACCAGGACAGTTGTAATAAACATGATTTTAATGTCATCTCAAAAATTGGTATTCCTGGTGTTGCCAATATGTTTAAATGGCATCATAGCAAATAGTATGACGAGACAATGTCGGCGACAAGAATTTTATCAAAATTCTAAATTTGTAGTTTTTGCTCTACAACATTTTATTTTGACAGTTCTAAGCCATTAAAATAAAAAAATTATTTCTTGTTGCATTGATGTTTGACAATGAAAATGTCTTAGGGCGTTTCCGAACCTCTCGCCCTTGCACTTGATACTCGCACTAAACCTGTCAAATCGCACTTGATTTGCTGTCAAAATTTTAGTGTAGTCTCAAGTACACTAGATATCGCAAAATCAAATTTATTAAATTTAGTGCAATTTGACAAGCTTAGTGCGAGTATCAAGAGCAAGTGCGAGAGGTTCGGAAACACCCTTAATATTATTCATAGCTAATGCTGTTTGCTAAATAAACCTTTAATATAATTAAATATTGATTTGGTCCACACGATCACCCGACTTAAAATGCATGCCCATATCATAACCGAAAATTTTCCAAATATTATAGTAACTATAATATTTTTAGGTTGTAAGTCCAGTAGAGTCTTTCGACACATTCTAGTTGGACCGTCATTATGGTAAAGCATGATTTTGGTTTCGTCGAAAAGTACGACATCATCCCAATAACTATTAGGCTTTCATATTATTTATGGCAAATAAAACCAGTTCTTTTATGTTTGTCAGTTTTTCTTGCTCTTCTCATTTTGCAAACAATTGTTTTACATACTGTATTTACATGAGACGAGGAGTCTCTATAAGAGTATATGAGATATAATATGTAATAAAATTCATTGTTCTGAAATTAAATCTGAACCTATATAGAAATTAACAATTTGTAAACAAAAATTGTAATGAAATACAAAAATATACAAAAAAAAATATGTCTATCAAGCATAACAAACTTTTAGATTTAGATTAACAAACTTTATTCTACAGATATTTATTTTTCAAATTAAGTGCTATACTTTCTCTTTGAAATACACCCAACAACCAAATTAGTAATAGACAAATCTCACCTGAGAACATTCGGCAAAAAATTCCACAATGTCGCAGCCCTTACAAAAATTAGATTAATATGGATTCCAAGGCACTATGACGCCTTAGTCTACCATCATACCTTGGAATACTTAATTACAAAACAATTTTCCATTTTATATTTTTTGTTAATTAACTTTAGGCGAAATATGCTTTTGCAAAATGTACTTGTAAGCCAACTGTCATAATCCCATATAAGCAAATAATGATAAAAAAATAGGTTAACGATTGATTACCTCTTACCTTTGAATTAATTTAATTTATTTTTATTTTTGTTATTACTGTTTTTTTTTTTTTTTAGATTTGAAAATGTAATTTGTCTGGTTACTAATAATGATATGGAGTCAATAACACCTTATGTGAAAAGTGATAAAAAAGGTGAAATTTGAAACAAACTCAATAGATGAGAGATCGATATATGAAAATTGACATACAAAAAAAAAAAATTTAAAAAAAGAAAAAGTGACATATGTTTTGCTCGTATAATATTCGCTTTTACAGTTTTTTTCTGATGTTTTTATTTTGTTATTTTAAATTTTTTTATTTTGTTTTACAAAAATCGTACTGAAACATTCTCTCTTTTAATTATGACGTGTGAATGTGTGTCGATTTCATGAAAATTATTTGCTATTAAATTAAATTTAAATAGACAGACATACAAAGAGGGAACTGAAGTAGAAGCTATTTATCAGACTGAATAAAACTAACATTCGAGTACTTTCTATATTATATATAAAGATAAATAATCATATTTAGGGTACAAATGTAAAATAATCAAAGGAAGGTGTATATGAAATCAATAATGATATAATGAAGTTAAGCATGGTTAATACCATTTAGGAGAGGTGTTAACAAATGTGATATTTGATTGTCTACAGGTAAAATAGATTAAAAGAGAGACTAAGAAACACAAAAAAAAACATTATTGGTTAATAAAAGAGGGATGTGAATAAAACAAACATTTCTTGTTTGAACCACTGAAAGAAACCATCTGCAAAGCAAATTGAAGGAAAAAAAATTTGTCACATACTTAACTTTCCTAACCGGTCGCTATCAAATTAATTAACATTTTCATATCTTCACAGCAAATCACTAACCACATTATGAAGTGACTGTGTGGTAAAATAGAAGAAATTGACAAATTCATTTAATTTGTTATGAAGTTTTAGAATGATCGTGAAAACGATGATGTGGCTCGGATGAAAAAAAATAATGCAAAATTTTATAAACTATATAATCATAATATTGTTATTTATTGAAAGTGTATTGGGATAAACAATCTAACTTTTGGACATTAGCGTTGTTATAGTAATGTTAGTAGAGTTAGTTAAGAAAGAAGAACTACAGGGAAGCTTAACACAATAGTTAATCTCTTGAAACGTTTAAATGGTGCCCAGGAGAAAACACATAAGATGCAAGTGTGCTCCATATTTTAGAAGTTCGTATACAATAGAAAAGTTCTGATTTGCATAGATTTTTTGTTACAAAAGTTTTAGGAAAGAACTGCATTACAATTTATACTCGAACAGTTGCAGCTTTGACATAATATTTACTTTTTCAGTTTACATCACCGTCATTTATTATTTGCATGATTCGTTTTTGTACATTATTTAAATATTCGTACCCGATGTAATATTATGAAAATTAAGTTCAAAACCCTATAGCTGATCCATTATGAATATTTTGACTTCCCTAAACAGAGATATATCTTAGCTAAACGTAAAAATTTCAATCACACCAAAATGTAGGAAATAATTTATAGAATAAACATTTTTTTTTGTTTTCTTATCTTTTTTTGCTTTTTCTCTATTCACAGCGTCGTATAGTAAAACCCAAATTTCATATCTAAAAATCTAAAAATTTATATTTCCCTACCTACCTTTAAGTAATTTGTAAATTTGTTCAATCATCACAATAAAATGTAAATTATACAGTTTCTATATAAAATATATGCAGGATAAATCTCAAATTATGGACATACAACCATTTTGATCTAAATGAACAAAACTTTAATATTTTGGCAAATTTTCTGTAAATAAAATTTGGGTTAAGTTCTAGAGTAGGCAAAATGGCAAAATTTACAAAAAAAGAAAAGAAAAAAATAAGAAATAAAAAATAAAACTTAAAAATACATTGTGGTTAAGTCACATTACGGTATTATTTTATTATTTGAATATTTATTTTAATAAATATTGAGGTGAATGTGGGAAGACATAAAAATGGTGTTAATTAGTGTAGAATTTTAAAATAAAAAGTGAAATTAAAATGTAGTAAAAGAGTAAAAGTATGAATCAGTATAACATCAACAAATATTAATATACAAACATAAAAACTTATTTGTTTTCACTTTACGATACGCGAACATGAGTAGATAATTAACAAGTCATTCTTGATTTAATGAATTTTATTCAAAATCAGAGAAATAATCTTTTTAAATAGAAAATTTTATAAAGTTTATAAATCGCTGGTAAAAAAAAAATGTGTTTTTGTAGGCAAATGTTGATATAAATTTTTAGTTATCATGATACAAAATCCTATATAATGTGTGTATTGTGCTTCTTGTTGTTACCCTTTCTGTTTTATATTATTTCTTAACAATTCAGTACTGCCAGCAAACGTAGGCAGTTAACCTTAACCTTAAACTGATTCTTTACGTTAGTGTACCTTTTTGAAGTAGGATATACCGTTGTCAATATGGAGCAAAACTAAGTATATGATTTAATTAAATAAAATCTACTAGTGGGCACCTTGTGCAATTGCACAGTTATGACTTTATTTGAAAAAAAACATTTTGTTATCATATCATTATTTGAATAAGATGTGATAGTTTAATATGATTTGATTGTATGATTACCTGCTCCAAAAATTAATTATTATATTTAGTATAGAATATCTACAGACAGAACAGAATTTCAGATACGATATTATATGCAATAAATATTTAATTTGATGGTGCTCAAAATTTATTTTTTGAAGTGTTACCAAGTTGAAGTTATACCACAGGGACATTTTTTCAGATATCTTATACAGATAGGCGTTTAACATGAAAAAAGCACATAAATTGTAGGCGCAGTCAATTGCGATCAAAACTGACAAGCCTATATTGGTTAATGGGTAAAAGATCTGAAATTGTTTTTGGAAAATAAGGCTGTACAAAGCTATACTTAAATCTATATGATCGCATGGAATTCTACTCTGGGGTGCTGCAGCTATATCCAACATTGATCTACAGATAAATCCAACATTGATATAATTCAAAGATTCCAGAACAAAGTTCTAAGAATGATCGTCGATGCTCCATGGTTAGTTTCAAATAGTTTAATCTACAACGATTTGAAGGTTACTTTAGTACATGATTAAATAACAAAATATTGCATAAAGTACAAAAGTAAATTTGAAATACATCCGAACACCCATAATGGCACATAATCTTATGAGAAACTCAGACTCTAGGAAATTGAAATGTAAAATTCAATGTGACCTGTAAAATTAAATGTTACGTAGTTAAGTGCTTTCATAGGATACTCTTCTTCAAGCAAGTATAATATACAAAATTATTAAACTTTTGAATTGTAAATCATTCAGATTGTAAAAATTAAATGGAAATAAAAAAAATATAGACAATGCTTAAATTAATTTTTTTTAAATATTACATAAATTCGGACAATAACTTGTGACAATTATAAGTAAAATAACTGTTTTTAAAATTTTAATATTTAATATAGAGCTGTTAAGGTTTAACTGATTAATATAAATTTAGATTAACTATTTTTCGTCTACTTCTGATTCTATAACATTAAATCCTTATCGGATTAATGTTTTATCATATTTATACAAAAAAATTTAATGAACATTTAAAAGTGATTGTTTAGAACAACTTCCATTGACCTATCGAATAACATCATAGAAAGACATGACTGAATCATAGAAAACATTGTTGTTTGAGGTAATGTATAGATCTTCTATTTGAAAATTGGCCCCTGTAAAATAATCAGCTAATATGGGTTTGTATCCTTTCACGTTAAATCACAGTTTTACAGCTTAACAACAACTTTGCGTTTTGAACATAAGTTGAGCTTATGTCGATTCAAATTTTTTTCGACATGTCTTCGAATTTTATTCTGTCCACTTTCTTGATATGATTTCAGTTTCCATATAATGTAAAGCTTATCTATATATATTTATTTATTTTATTTGTTTATTTATTTATTTCCTAAAGCAATTGCAGTAGTTACTTAGTTCTTATTTCCATATTTTAGTATTGATTTGCAATTGCATTAAATATGTTATAAATTATTTCTGCCCTATTCCCCACGAATGGCATCACATGACAATCATAATAATAATAAATTATTTAAGGATTACTTTAAGGATTATTTAGGGACTTATTATGTAATATCGCAAGGATTAGAAAATACAATTTTGTAATGTTTTTTTATACCATTAGCAAATTAAGATTTAGTTGTTTTTAATGCTTGAATAATACTAGCAATATAATTTTTCAGCACCTGAATTAAAAAACGAATATATATTTTACAAATATAATTTTAATGTTTACCACCTATGAAATTAGAAAAGTTTTTTTTAAAATAAAGTGTTAAAAATTATTTTTAAATTCTATTTTTATTGTATCCATGTTGTTAATGTGGTTAAATTTAACACGCATTGATTGTTTTCTTAAATAAAACAACAGTTTGTTAAATTAAATGACCCAAATTATAATGTAAAAACATTGACAAAAATTGGCACCCTATATATTGAATTTGATACTTGCGAAATAAATTAAGTTGTAACAAAAAAAAAAAAAAAATAAACAAAAAATTAAATAAAAAACAAAAAGTCATAAAAATTCAAATTTAAAATAGATTCTCTTTAAATTGAATAGCAACTACACTTAATTTTTCACTTTTTTAAAACAAAAAAATCAATTACAGTTCTTTTTTGCATTAAAAAAAAATAAAAACATTGTTAATCATAACAGTGAAAAAAAAAAAAAAAATTTGACTCTAACGCTGGAAAACAAGTTTTTATAAAAAATTGTTAATCAATTATGACACTATATAAGAAAATTTGCACATCCAAACGGAAATAATCCCTATATGCATCTACCAGATATAATAAAAGTAACTATTTAGTGTGATACCGAGTTAATGATAAGATTTGTTTATTAATGTATGTTTTTTAAAATTCTGTAAATTTTCAAATAATTTTCGAAGTCTATTCGTGAGGAAAAATTTAAAAGTTTGGGGGTTCAAATGAGGTAGTTATTCGAATACATTGTTGTTTTTCTAGTTGATATCACACAGTCTCTTCAATCCAATTTTCCTACTTCCACTTTCAAGTGGTGCATGGTGCATTATGCACCTCTTAAAATTATTATGTGTGCACTATTATAAATCAGTCTTAGGATTGTAAGAGGTTTAACAAAATATGGAGATGCACCTGACCATAAAAACAAGCTCATCTTCAAGATGTGAAATGAGAACATAATCATTTTAATATTAGAGAACCCAAACTGTTTAAATTCAAGTTGTTAAAAGAAAAACCATAGTAAAGGCAATGAACTGATGTGAGGAATAACTTGTACCATACACCAAATCCTCCTACAATGTACAACAAACCGGACATCAGAATTGGGAGTGCGGAAAATCAGAATAAAACGGATTAAAAGTAAATAAAAAAATATCTCATCTACCTATGAATTCTTCCACGCCGTCTATCTAGTTTGTATTTATTTATTTATTCATTAGTTTATAGATACATATAAAAATATATAATTAATTGATAGGGTCCTTTATTAATAATTTTTGGTTAACAATTGATTTACATTTTAATTATTTCACAATTTTTGCAATTATTTTTTTAGTTTTAATTTTTTGATATTTATATTGTTAATTTTAAAATTTGTTTGAATTCTAACAAATGTAATACATGTAATTCGCTTGAACTAAGCCTGTAAATAAAAACGTATTATGTTTTATTTTCATCGTTAAGTGTTGTTTATCAACGATTTGGACAAAAATAGAAAATATGAAACAGAAATTTAACACAAGCACGTGCTCTTGCATCTCCAAATGTCTTTGGTTCCTAACAACATGGATTACCAACTGGTAATGCCCTGTCATATTGTATTAAAATGTCCTTAATTTCCTTTTTAAAAGCTTCATCAATGATTTTTTGATAAAAAAGCAACCAATGCTTTTGAAATAGCCTGTGTAATAGTAAAAATTTGGGTAACATGAACACAGAGCCGCTAACACTTAGACGAATAAAATGTCTATCAGATATGTAGAGTATTTTACAGTTTGATAATAATTTTTATATATATAATAAATTAATATTTGCTAAAACTATTGAATTTTATACATTAATTTGCTTATATCTAAATAATTTTGCTTCACGACTTTGCGTGTCATCCTTCTCTCCCGTAAAGGCCGTGCTCACCGCTCTCCGTATCGTTCCAATTTTCGTATATGTATCGCGTGTAATGAAACTATTATTTTAATCTATAGTTATTGATAATAGTATAACACAAAAATAATATTTTATTTTTTTAAAAGGAAAATTTTTTATTCTACGTCCAGTATCGCCAAAACTCAAAAAAAAAAAAAAAATTGTATAAAGTTTTAAACTTGTAGAACAGAGTGAAAGCTAATTTGAAAACATAACTGGCTTACGACGCTTATTACATTTTAAAAGGCACCACAACCTAGTGTTAATTATCATTCGAAAACTAACTGGGAATCCCTTTATTTAGGTTGGAATTGCACCTGTTTTTGCAGTCCTTCCATACTTATATTGATATGATGTTGGAAGAAATTTTGCATCTAATTTTAATTTATATTGTCAGCATGTTCAAAATTTTCTTAATAATTTTATAGAAATATTTTTTTATTTTTGTTTGGATGTATAGGTAAGCAGTAAATATACCTCAAAGTGTGGAAAACAACTGTTTGCATCTACATTTTGTTTTTGTTTAAAATCTAAAAATAATTTCTTTTTGCTCCAACTAAAAAATATAAACAAAATAAAATCGTCACTAATTTTAAATGTAAATTTTATTGCATACATATATATACATATGAATATGTATATAATTTTTAAGGAAAATTAAAGAGAGAAAAAAAAAACATTTCTAATTTTAAAAAGAAAAAAAAAAGAATGTCGTATGTCTAAAAATAATTCATACGACAACAAAAAAAAAATCAAATAAAGTTCATTTCGTAACCAAAATTCATCAAAAAATTTTATATATTTTTTTTGTTATTTTGATTGAGATCTGCCTATTCTTTGCCAGTGAAAGGTAAGAGAGACATAATAATACAAAGCCTTTCAAATTTTCATTTCTCAATGAAAATCCAATAAGAAAAATAATAAATAAAACTATATTATATACTTTATATTTATATATGTAAAATAAAAAATATATTTATTAAATAAAATTAAAAATAGACAAAAATAATATCTACAAAAAATTTGCTTTCATTTTACAAATTGAGTTTTTTTTTTTGTTTTTAGATATTTAAAAGTTCAAAGATTGTATATTTGTAATTTTTCTCCTCCCCTCCTACAAATTATCGTCAATATATTTTTAAATGATAATATGATGTATATTTAGAAAATATGTACATGATATTCAAATTGAAAATTTGAGAAGATACAATGAAATTTATTTGCGTGAAATATCCGGAATTGAAAGGATATGACAAACAAGCACTCAATATTTTCTGATTCACTTTACTAAGAATCAATCAATTCGGTTTAATTTAATACAATACAATGATATATAATAATAGATGTTACCATGATGGATTATGTAGATGTACTGATACTACATACGTGGGCTTTTTTATGTAAAGTGCGTTAACTGCAAAAACATAGTGAAAAAGCGAAAACTGCACAAGTAGTGTTGGTGAAATGTTCGAAAAGTAAAACTACAAATTAAACTTGCAGAATTTAAAGTATATAAAAGTAGTACTATGGCAGTAGTATTACCTATAGCACACTGTTATTATAAAAAAAAGTAAATAAAAATAGATAATAAGAACTCAAATTTAACAACCATAAAGCTGACTTATTAAATTTATCTTTTTGTCTAGAATGTACAAAATTTAGGGCTGGAGCGGTAAAGAATAAATATTTAATTTAATTTTATTATATTTTCTGTGCAGATAATAATATTCAAATAAACATTTTTTTTCACATGTGAAGAAGGACACATCGTGTGTTTATAGTTGCAGTTAAAAATGTGTCCGTATCGTGAATATATTTTATCGCCTGACTACTATGAACAACAAATATGTTCAGGAGAGTAGCAATTGTTTGTGCAGTAATATATATAGAGTAAAGGCAGCACATGCGCAATTTGTTTTGTCAGTGATAATTTAATCAATTCAGTTCAATTTAATACGCAATGATATTACAATAGGATTATTATACATCTACATAGGTACTAGCTACATTGGTAACTATGTAGTGATTATTTAGTTTGAAAATTTTATGGTAATCGAAATTTACTTTTTTAGTTTAATAATTAAATATTTACAAAACAAAAATGAATTTTGGGTTGCATATTTTAATGGAGTTGACGAATGACAGTGTAGCATTTAATTAATTTTGTTAAGTTTCGTTAAAAAAAAGACCTATGATTCTTAATATTAAAAATAATGTTCAACGTATACATACTAAAAAATCAAAATTTCAAAAGTCATAAAGCCATACTCATTAGCAATAATATTTTGAAATCGAGCTTTAGAATGCAAAGATAAACTATTGAAGTTCAAAGTTAAATTCAGAATTTAAAAAATGCGTGAAATCGTGAAAGTCTATTGCGATAAACTTTTCGATGATAAATGGGTGAAGGCAAGTGATTATTGTACTTCAAAATATTCCAAACTGAAAAATGTATATGTTTAAGAGTAAATATTTTGAATTATATGTATCAACTTTTTTAACAAGTCTCCTTGTTTTCATAAATGCAAACCTGCAGTCAATCTGCATATTCGGAATTTATGAACACACTTGTCAAATTTTCTGAACGATATTCATAAATGCAGACTCAAAGTCTGCTGGGTGTCAACTTGCCGAATAAATTTTTAGTATGCATAAAATTTTTTCAAGTAGTTTTCTTTGTTGTTTTGAGTATTTTAGTTTTTGTTTTGTTATTTAAAACAAATTGTTATTTTCAAAAATGTTAGTATTTTTTTTTTGTTTTATTCTTATTCATTATTTATTTACAACAAAATTAATTAATTAAAACTAAACAAAATTTTATTAATGAACAGAAACTTTGCAGAATTGTCAAATAAATGTAGAATTAGGTAGAGTTTGTGTTCATTATTGCAAAGTACGCCAACTGGTGGCAAACTTGTTGTCAGTTTGCAGCATTTATGAATACACCCTCTATTAGTTTCAATAGACTTCCGCGATACCAAAAAAAAATTTGTATAGACTTTTATAAAGTCGATTCTATTGAATATCAATAGACTTTCGCGATTAACCTCTATATAATATATTTTTAAATGATTTCTGACATTCAAACGCTTTACCTGCTCTGTTAATTTATATCGAAGTGCGTTCTGTAAGCAAAATAAAAATACAAATTTTAATCTCTAAATGCTGTGAGCGAAAAAAATGTGAATCTATTTTAGACAGTTAATGGTCTGCTTTGAGCTAAAAAAAAATACGCTATCAGCAGATTTTTTGACATTATGAAACTATGAAAATATATATATATATATTTTTTTATACATACATATACGGATGTGAACACTCCTACAACAGCTATAATAAAAAGAAAAAAAGAAAAATAAATTTTATTACCTGTGGCATAAGTGTCATCTACTTTATAACTCATTTAACTAGGTGTATTTATAAGATTTCACGATGTCAGGAAAATATTACGATTTCAGGTGATATTTGAAGTTAAAACTCAAAATCAATTTTGCAAGAAAATTCACAACGAATTTATTTAATTGAGATTTGGGTTAAGAGAAATGACAGATGTATACCTATATCATATACCAATTTAAGTACATAATGCAATGTCAAAATGTTATTTCAAAAGTATAAAAACAAAATGACAATACTTATATATGAATAATAATATCCTAAATATAAATAAAACAACATAAAATTTTATTTTAGAAAAAAATCATTCAAAAAGTTATACAAAAAATATAACTTTTCTTCCAATTTATTTTAATTATTTGTTTCTTTTGTTTGTTTTTATAGTTTTTGTTTTGTTTTTTTTTTAATTTTGTTTCTATTAAATTATTAAATTATTTGTTTTTTTTTAATTTTGATAAAAATTAAAAATTTTTTTAGACAATGAAATCATCTGTTTTAATTTGGTTTTTTTTTTTTTTTTTTAATATGCAATAAGGCAATACAATAGAATTTCATTTTTATTTTGTTTTGATTTAATTCTCATTAGTATCGTTAAATTAAAAGTTTTAATTAAAAAATTTAAATTAAAACATAATTTTAATGTTATGATCGATGGTGATTTGTGTTTATTTTGTGATATATTTTTTTTACAATAATGCAATTAAATTTATTATTTTTGTGGGCGTTGTTGCCTTAATTTAAGAACAATTTAATAATTTTAGACAATGAAAACTAATTATTTACACATACAAAGAGTGCTTATATATATATATGTATTATATACAACTATTTGGGGACTAATTATATGCGATTTTTAAAATGTTACAAACTATTTCGACTCATTGTTTACACACATTCATTCATTAAGATTCTAATACTATTATCATCAAATAATTTTTTTTTTCAAATAATTAACAATTTTAATATTTAAGTTTTTTTTTATATATTTCACAAAATCTAAATTGAAATTTCAAAAGGAATAATTTATGTAAAACTATTAACATTATTATTTAAGAAATAAATTTTGAAGAATAAAAAGTCAAAAAAAAAAATATAATTTTAAGGTACGCTATAGTATTTAATCAACAAAAAATTAAAAATATATATTATATAAAACTAATATAATATCATCTAGGAACCAACATTTAAATTTTTATTATAATGTGTATAATATATATATATATATATACATTATACATTGACATTTTCAAAATTTGATACATATATTATATGAATTATTTTTTGAAATTTTTGTTTTTAAAAACTTTTATTTTTTGATAATATTTTGATTACGTTCTCATTGTGTTGAATTATTTTAATTTATTTATTTATTTATATATCACTTTAAACTGCATATTAATATACTTTCAAGATGTGGAATTATTTATAAAATATATTTTTTGTTTTCATTTAACTTTAACTTAAATTTAAAATTGAATAAATTTCGTCTACTAACTTATACTAGACATCTGAGATGCTTGTTTTAAGCATAAATTTGACAATAGTGTTGCAAAATCACTTATTTGTAATATTATTTAAGTGATAAATGTTATTAGGTGATGCATTTGGAAATCGAAATGGATACTATGTTAAATAAAAAATTTTAAAAGTTGGGTGGAGTTTTAAAATAAAATTTTTTTAAATTAATAAAATAATAAAATAACATAATTTGCAACACAATAAGAACCACTCTAAGTATTAAATTTTTGTTTATTCAATTAGTCCATAACAAACAAAATTTTCAAGGTTAAGAAATAATCGTAAAAAAACAATTTTTTTTGTTCTTAAATTTAACCCTTTCACACCCTACGCGTATTATCAGTATAGATAGTTGGAACAAATCGATCTAGTATTTCAGTTATTTTCGCTCCACATATTGGACAAAGTTATATACAAATATTTTTTCCATTACAACGTAATCCGGTATTGATTGGGTTAAATATTTACACTTAAATTGAGTTTTGTGAAATAATATGATAATATTTACATTAAATTTTTTTATAATAATTATTAAAATAATTAATTTATTTACTTAAAAACTTTTTCAAACAAACTTTTTATTTTGTTATTTTTGTTTTTATTTGTTTGTTTCTGTTTTGTTTTGTAGGAATAAACTATTTTTTCATTCATAAATGATGAGATGTATTTTTTTTTTCTCTCTCAACTGTTTCAAGAATTTTCATATTTATTTTTTGTTTATTTTATATTTTTTAATAGAGTAGTATTAATTTTTTTTTTTTAAATTTAATATGGCAAAAAATAAAAAACAAAAAAAAAAGTTAAAATAAAGATACGCATCCAAAAATCGAAATTTTTAAAAGAACTGTAACTTTCATAATATAAAGTTGTAATTCTTATTGAAAAAAAAAAAAAACAAAATTGTAAAGTAAGTAAAGAACAAAATGTATGTATGTATATGTGTATCAAATGAAATGTTTAAATAAATGTAAATAAAATAAAGAAGAAAAAAATGATAAACAATTAAAAATATAAATAGATGAATAATAATGTATAATAAATAATTTAAGAGTGAAAATGAAGAAACATGTGTATGCATGTATGTTTGCATGTATGAATGTCTATGCATTTATTTTATGTATGGTTTGTTTACTTGTCAAAAAGAAAAATTATATTCAATTTGTGTGAAAATATCATATATATTTCTATATATATAGATACATATAATATAATTAAAATGTATTTAAAATATTATATATATATATATATATATTTTTATACTTTTAATTTTAATTTTATCATTTTTTTTTTGCAAATTTAAAAATATTTAAATAAGTAATTCAAGTTAGTCCAAAGCACTAATAAAAAAATTATTTTAAAGAAAATAAAATTGCCATTAGTTTAAAAAAATAATTGACTTTTATTTAATAACAAATAAATAAATTTCAGTTAATTAAATTGATTCTTTTTACATACTTTTATAAATTGCATTGAAAATTATTTTTGTTGCTAGTTTTGCTTCTCTCAATTTGTCATTCATAAAAATTTAAATATCCAGCTATTTTCGTTTCTATTTAGATAATTAGAATAAAATTTCCATTTTTAAGGCTTTCTTAAACGAACAAATAAATAATATGAATTATACGTCAAATAAATATGATAATACTTTTTCTTCTTTTTGCAATTATCATATTCAAGGCGGGAGTGATGAGATTCAATTTGACACTAAGGCCAAAAAAATAATAATAATATGAAAACTGTTAGTATGTTTAGTTGTTCCTGTCATAAAGTCATTATTAAAATAAAAAAATTAAATGTCAAATAACTGTCAATAAATGTCAGATGTTGAACAAGAAGTTGTAAGTTTAATACTTATTGCAGAAATTGTTAAATAAAATTTTGTTTTAATTCTTAATAGTGTAGCTAATTTAATAAAGCTATTATAATAATTTCATAATTTTGATGATATCTGTTAATTAAGCAAAATTATTTTTTAATAATATATGTACATATAAAAACAATTGTCGATATTCGAAAAAGTATAGCTTTTATAAGAATTTAAATTTTTCTAACTGAAATTAATTTTTCAATTTAATTGTAAGAAAATTAATTTGATTTCATGATTTTGACAACTAAGCACTTCTGAGTTAAAAAAATTTTTTGGAATAATTTGCCAATACATCAAAGTTCTAAAATAGCATTTCGAATTTGTGTGTGGATAGTTTATTCTAATTTGAAATGATATTTAATTGAATTTTTTGATAATGTTCAGTTTGATTGGGAATTTACCATACTTTTTCATACGGCAATTTCTTAAACAATAAATTTATAATTTCAAATACAATAGAATCAATGATTAAATTAATTGAAATGAAATTACCATAACGTTGTCTTTCTCTGAATTCATTCAAAGGTACTCATTTTAATCAAAAATTATCTGTAACTGCAATATATAAGTAATGAATAAAAAATATGTATGAGAGTCAGGAAATAGATAAAATCGATGTTTATGGGATAAGGAAATACGCTAATTTTAATTTGGTCAGTCTGTTCGAATTGTTATTTAATTGTCATTTAATTAAGAAAAAAAAAAAATAATAATTAAAAGTATAAAATTTCTTTTATTGAATATTTTCACAAACAAATCTATAATTCTTTTATGTATGTATATGGGTTTAAAATATATTTTTATTTTATTATTTTTTTTTTTTATTATTTTATATATAATATACATTATATTCATATACAATGTTTTTGTTTTTTGTTTTGTTTTTTTTTTTTTTTTAATTTAATGTATGTTATACAATAATATGAGAACATTGAGAACAGAGAGAAAATCACAGCAACAATCAGTTCTTTTTTTTTTAAACTTATTCAATTTTTTATGCGAAAAATGCATAAAAAGTTAAAAAAATTTTCTTAAAAAATCGTTATTTTGTTTTTTTTTTGTTTTTCTTTTTTATAAAACTAAAAGCTATTTTAATATTCGCTTAAAATCTAAATATACATTCATATATTTATTAAAATTATAAATATTACAATACAAAAAATAAAATAAAATATAATAAAAATAAAAAGTTAAAAATATTAACAAAAAAATAAAAAAATAATATAATAAAAATTTTAATTTAATTTAAAAATTATTGTTCTAAAATTTCTCGAAAATCTTTTCGAACACGCCACAACATTAATTCTAAACATGCTCGACTATCTTCGAAACTACAATGACCCGATTCACCACCATTTTGTATATCACGATTTAAATAATATTTTGTGAGAGTTTTCAATGCACGACGATATGGAAAACCATTCGCATGTGGAAATGTTATTGATGTATCAATAATATTTGTATGTAATATTTTTAATGCTCTTAAATCATTATCTAATGCATGCCCAATTAGCAGTGTATCTTCGTCAATTAATTGTAATAAATCTTTTTGTACTTGTTCTAATGTTTTTACATTTTTATTTTTTGATGTAATATCTTTTTCAGTTATACCAGAAAATCTAGTATTATAATCAACAATTTCACATTTTGGTTTTACAAATGTTTCATATACTAAATTACCATCTGAACTAACAATTGTAATTTTTGTTACCTCTAAACCAAGTCCAGTAAAACACATTTCACAATCTAATGCATAAACTTTACCATCAGCACCAGCAACACCAGCAACACCACCAACACCACCACCACCACCACCATCTCCACTACCTTTTGTATACATTTTATGATTAAATTTTTTAGTTGTACTTATAAAATCATCATATGGACCATTTATACCAACAGTAACACCAGTCCATACATGTAAACGATTTTTTGAACAACCAATTGATAATTGATCACCATTACAACATGAGTATTGAAAACCAAATGTTCGATTACTTGTATAAATTTGTTGTAATTTACCCCAATGATAAAAACATTCTTCTTTTGTTAAGTACTCGCCATTTTCATCAACTAAAAATTCTTTTTTACAACGAACACATTGTTTTTCTAATGATTGACTGTAATTATTAAATATTTGATAATTACCATCTGGTGTATAAAATGTTGTTGTTGTTTCTTCTTCACCATTCTCAGATGTATCATCAGAATCAACAGATGCTGGACTTGATGTTTCACTACCATTACCACTATCGCTTGATTGAATTTGTATTAAATTTGAATCATCAGCATCGGCATCGACATCAGTATTATCATTATTTGTTGATTTCCAATTTTTATAATCAGTTGGTGTAATTAAACCATCACTTTTATTTATTATATCACCACGTGGTGTTGTTGAACGATTATTATTAACAGTACCATTTGTTTTAAAATGTGTAAATGGTCTTGGTAAACATTTAAAAATTTCAATTGATCCTTCATATGATGCACTTTCAACTGGATAACCATATATACGTAATAAATTTGGATCAACAACATAATAACGTAAAAATTTTACTAATTCATACTCTTGTAAATTTAATTTTGTATGTTGACGTAATGGTGGTACAACAGCTCTTGCAATTTTAATAAATTGATTTATTGATTCACAATTTTTATCTGATTGATTTTGATTCTGCTGTTGCTGCTGCTGATTATGATGATGATGATGATGATTATTTTGATGATTATTAACACTATTTGATACATTATTTTGTTTATTATTATTTGTTTTAATGGAATTTTTTGTTGATTTTCTCAATGATGATTTTTGTTGTGGTGATGCTGTTGGTGATGAATTCAATGATGATGATGATGATGATGTTTCACATTGTTCAGCATTATGATTATTTTTATTATTAGTATTTGAATTATTATCATCATCAATATCAATATTATTTTTTGTTGGATTTTTTCTTTGACGACGATTACGCCCTGATTTTGATTTCTTATTTTTTGTTGTAGTGCTGCTTATACTGTATGATACTGAACTGTCCTCATTACTACTGCTATTATTAACATCATCAGTACCACTTCCAGTTGAATCTGTTGATGTACTTTCTTTACGCCTTTCATTACGCATAATACGATGATGATGATGTTGATGTTGATGTTGTTGATGGTGATGATGATGATGAAGTCCATTGTTTGAGCTATTGTTGTTTGTTACAGCTTTATTTGAAATAGAAAAAAAAAATAGTAAAAATTTACATATAAATCAAAAGAATTCAACTGACAAGAAGAAATTTGTTTTTTTTTTGTTTTTTTTTTTCTTTAATTAAATTTAAAATTAATTTTTTTTAATAATTAAAAATGAATTAATGAAAATGAATCTTAAAATTATGTTATAAAAATAAAATATATTATTTATAATATTAATTTGTTATAAAATAATGTATATATATGTATATATATATATATACATTACATATATATATTTGTGTTAAAGTGAAATTAGTGAATTTAAAAATAAAACAATTTTTTTATATGTATACGATTATGTATATTTAACTTGTTTAAGTTGTGAACCCCAAAATAGTGTAAAAACCGAAATGATAAAAGTTATTTAAAAACAAATACATAATTACAACTTCCTGTTCCTTTAAAAAATCATTAAAAAAAATAACCGGAACGAAATATTTTATATTTTAATGATAGCTTTTATGTAAATTTTAATTTCAATATTTTACTTTTCCAAATAGAGGTCGCTTTTTATAATTAACAAACTTTACAACAAGCTATAAAATAATATATAAAAAATAGATTTTTTCTTTATGTTTTAATAGAATTTATATAATTTGTATAATTAAAAAACAAAAAAAGTATTTTTTATATAAAACCTTGTATTTTATAGTTGTACAACGTTGTAAGCACCTAATTAATTTCTAATGGACTTTTTGGTTTTTTTGTTTTTTTTTGTTTTACATTTTTTCTTCAACACAATAATTATTTTCATTTACCTTAAATATGTGAATGTATATTTGTGTATATATGTGTATGTATAAAAGTAATTCAAATACACCATGATTACATATTAGATATTTACAATAAAAGATGTAAATTTGATCAATTACAACAACCACTTAAAATTATTTTAAAACATTTACTTTATGTACTGGTATGCTTAATTTAAAAAAAAAAAGTTATTAATATTACAACGCTTAAATTATTAAATAATTAAAAATAAATTTGATATTATTTACTTTATGTTAAAAATTCATAATTAAATATTACGTAAAAAAAAGAAAATAGCTTTTGAATTTATATTCAATGTATGGAAAAACTATTCATTCAATTTAACAAACATTTTTTTTTTTTTAAATTTGTAACGGTAACACTTTTCCAATTTATTAACAAAACAAAAGGAATTTAAGACGAACTTTAAGCGAACTTATACGAATTTCAAATTAATTAAAACACTTAGCCATAACAAAAAATAGTTCGAAACAATGCAAAACAGTTGAAATCATTGTGTAGTTCAGGTAATCTCAAACAGTTGCATCGAATTTTTGGCTGTTTTTAATAATTTGATATTTAAGATAATTTTTGTGGTAACTACAATTTGAAAAACATGAAAACAACATGAAAAAAAATTCATATTCGAGAATGATTAAAATCTATACATACAAGAAATATAGCATTTTCAAGATTTGTATCTAGTATCTTCCAGAAAGTGATGAAGTACAATTATACAGTAAAACTGGATAGATTTTTTCAATCAAATAACTATTAACCAGTTGCCCTGTAAGAGTTGTCACTTTAGTTCAACTTGAAGACTGAAAAAACTAAATACATAATTGAAAGTCACCGTAATATAAATTGACAATACAACAACACCCAGTAATATAAATTGACAATACGCCAAAAAGTGGGTTTCTGGTTACACTCAAATTGGGTATCATCAAATGATCATCATTTTTTGATCAATCTATTTGTATGCCATTGTATAAAAATTAATATGTTTCATTTGAATTTTGTGTTTCGTTTATAAATTTTAAAATATTCAAAAATTGAAACTCTACTTCATATTAAACATCGAATGTAATAAAAAACAACATGACAACGACAATTCACCTCACGTTTATTCACCTCAATCAAAATTTGTCACTAAGTCGGCAAAAAAACAACAAAAATTTTAATTTGAAAATTTTACTGTTATGTATATCTACATTTTGTAGAATTATCATAGATACATATTATGTACATAAATCTGTAGAACAAATATATTTTTAACTCTTTCATCTTTAAAAAAAATTTAATCTAATATTTAAATCTAATTTTAAATATATATTTTAAATTATAGATATGAGCCTCTTCTATTTACAAAAACATAAATTTATTTCGAAAATTAGTTATTTTTTCATTTTATGTACTGTTATCAGTTATTATAATTCTTTGATTAACAGTGTCAGTTCATTTCAATGTATCTGACATCAAATTAACTGATATGTAACTATGTATTTACTTTGAGAATTATTGTCATTGTCTTATAATGTAATTTTTAGAGCCTAAATTTGTTTTAACAGTTTTATAATTTGAAAAGTGACCGAATTTTTATTTTTGTTTTGTTTTTTTTTATATTTATTTTTTTTGATTATATCAATTTTGAAATTAGTTTTTAAAATTTATAATATTTTTAAAATTGCATTATTGTAAAATTATATAACCTTCACCTTGGACTTGATTTAAAAAAAAAAAAACTATAAAAAATTAATAAATTAAGAAACTTAAAACAAAAAAAAGTGCACTTAAAATCCAAATTAAAACATTTTTAACTAATGTAAAAATTTTAGCTAGTTAATTTAACAAAATTTTGCTGTAAATTTTGGTGTCAATAAGTAAAACGTTAATGTTGAAATTATGCTTTAAAATATTTATTAATTTTATTAATCATTATCTACATTAAAATTAATAATTTTTAATTTAGAAATAATTTATAAATTTGATATTTCAACAGCTTGATTCTCTAAAATAGGTATACAAATTATGACTAAACTTGCAAGTATAGTAAATTTCAGAAAAAAAATGTATGTATGATAGAGCTGAGTTAACACTACCCAAATTTAAAAATTAAATTAGAAGATGCGAGTATATCCCAAAATTGTATGGAATTCTACGATTTTATGTTTTTAGGGGGAAAAAGGAAAAACAAAAAACAAAACGAAATCTAGTATGAAAGAGTAAGTATGTAGCTATATTCAATATAGTCGATATTGTCATTTGCCTAGCTGACACAACCTTCTGTATACTATTAACTATTACTATTACAGTGTTTTATTATAGTTTTAAAAGACAGACAAACATGTCCAAAAATTAAAAATAGCTAGCATTTGATAAAATCCCAAAAGATTTATATATCGAGTTAAGATCAGATATCGATCATTAGAAAACTAGGTATATCTGTTTTTACATATTTTTTTTTTATATATTATAATTCCAAATCTATGGGATGAAAACAGAAAACACTAGCTGATTTTACATACAAATTTAATAATGATACAAAGAGTAGAGTAGTAATATGTATACTGACATGTTTCTGTTTGTTCAGCAAGCAATCCAAATTTGTTAGATGGATTTTTTAGGTGATTAGAGCAAGTAAAATCTTTAAAATATCTACTACTGATTAATAGCATAGCGTTGTACATAGTGGAGTACAATTTCACACTTTAAAAATTCTAACTTTAAAGGAATTTTCATAGCCAGCTTAAAAGTAATTTCAATATTTCTACAATGTAGTACTGGACATTTTATTGCATCTCATGTTCCTCAATAGAATTAATTAAGATGTGAAATTAGTAAATAATTTAGAATAATTTAAGCCCTCGAGCATTTGCGAACTTTACAAAGTATGTAAAGAGAAGATTAAGTGCTCCTAAAATACAACAATGAACAATTTAACCTATGGTTTTGATATGATAGTGTTATAGTATACTATAATTAAGAAATTGGAATTACTGAAAGGTTTGAAGTACTATTTACAACTTTGTTAGGACGTCACATTACGGAAATAAAAAAATATATACATTATGAAAATGCTATACTTGAAGACTTGATTTCAATTGTAGTGTTAAGTAGAAATAATAAAAATGAAGTTATATGGATTCTATTTAAAATGTTCCACATATTAAAAAAATTGTATGCAAAAAAATTAAATAAATAAATAAACAAATAATATTTAATTATTTTCTATTTTTGTTTTCTAATTTTTTAATTTTTTTTTTATTTCTATTTCTATAATGAACGTGATTTTGTTTCTAATATTTTTTTTTCGCCATTCGATTTTTTTTTCCTTATTTTGATTATTCTAACAATTCATGTTATATATAGACGGCGCCAAATTACGACCGTGTTTTCTGATTATTTTTTTTTTGTATTTACATTTTATTTTAAAATTTAAATTTCATTTTGTTATTTTTTTTCACCTAAACTTGATTGTTTTTTAAAGTAGCCACAAGTTACCACATAATTTATTTTAATCGAATTCTAATGACTGTATAAAACAATGTTGTATTTTTAAAATTTATGGAAAGGAAAGTGGATTAAGTTTTGTACAAAAAACAAAAAAAGTGGTATAGTCTTACAAAATTAGTGGTACAGTTCAAATTACACTCTCCTAAATCCTAATAGGTAATTAATATTATATATAATTCGGTTTTATTTAACCTTTGAAGACGAGAGTTGGTTTTCAGTAATTTAAACATAGTTTATCTCTTTTTCAAATATTAAATAAGTAGATATCAGATATATAATAGAGAGATAGCCCGCATCCTATACCTGGAAAAGGGTCCTAAATTTTGACTGTACATTTGTGTGTAGGTGAAATAAAAAAATAAAATTAAATTAAATTAAACTCTTTTTTAAATGACCAAACTGTAAAAATGAATGTAAACATAAATCACAATCTCTATATTTTATGGAATATATTAAAACTGTAATAAGAAGAGATAATTAATTAATGCTAAATAATTGTTTTTGAAAATTTATACAAAAATTAATTAACTAATTTTTTTCAAATAATTTGATTTTAGAAATTATGAATAATACGTTTTGTAGTAGAAAGGAAGACGATTTTGAATATGCCTTTAAAAAATTTAATTTGTTTTAATTTTTTCGAACACAAAACAACAACTTTAAAGCAAAATGGGATGCTGATTATATTTAAAATAATATTCTGAAGATCATATAGCCAATGGTTAAGATCAAAAATAAAAAAAAATAATAAAGAAAAAAAACAACAACAGGTTTACACGATCTGTGTAAAGAGTGTGTTGTTACATACTTTTTATAAATATCGTAAGGGTAAATCATTTTTTCTATGTACGGAAAAAATTCGGGAATCATAGTGACTGCCATTTTTTAAACAACTTTTTTTAGTTAAGAAAGAAGTCTATTCAAAAAATTAATTAAAACAAGTAGGTAAATAAGTTTTTATTTTAAAATTAAAATTACTAAAATGTAAGAAAAAAATCAATTTAATAACAAAATAAAAAAAAGGTATATTACCAAAACAAAAAAAATAAACAAAATGAAGCAATACAAAATAATGTAAAAAATTTCATTTAAAAAGTGTAAAATGTTTTTATTTGATAAATTTAAGATTTATGTTTATTCAATTACTTAACCGTTAGTACTTTATAATCAGCATAAATGTAGTTAGAAAACTTACGATTGATCGAATAAACAATTTTAAATTGGAATTACATAGTTTAAAAAACCTGAATCTTGATTACGTAATATTTGAAATGGAACAGTGATAAACTGTGAATGAATAGTAATTTAATTCACTTCCTGGCCAATACCGACTACTGAGTTAGTACTTAGTCAGAAATACGAAATTTGGTTCATATCTGCCGATATTTCACCTATTCCACGATGGCTCGATATTAGATTTGAAGACTTTTTTAGATCGACTCTTTTAATTCGAATTGGAGATGAATGATTATAATGCGTAAAATATAACGATTAATACAATAACAACGCTTCTAGACTAGAATATAATGATCATTTAAAAATTTAAATCGCTTTCAATCAAATTTTAATCTAGTTGAGACATAAACAAATATCTAACTTAGATTGTATTTGTTGTAGTAACATGCTCATAAAATTAAATAAAAACACTATTGTCCTAGGTTGGAAATTAGGGTTATAATATTTGTGTGTATCATAAATTATGTAACTGCGAACTTATCATTTTATGTGGTGAATTAATATTTAATTTATTAGAAAAAAAACTAATAGTTTAAATAAAAAATAATAGTTGGTGTATAAATAATATTTGAAGAGCTTTTTTTCACAGAACATAATTTTCATTTATTATATTATTATTATTACGTATTTAACTCTATGGTTAATATTCAATGACAAGGTTAAATACCGGCAAAAACTAGTATTAGCCAGTTTTAGTATTGCTTAAATTTTTACTGCTAATTATATATACTAAGTAAGTCAATATGTATGTAATACCAAAAATATGCTGAAATTTTTTTCAAAAAATTTAAATTAAAATATGTACTCATATGTAAAAATAATATGTATGTGTTTGTTTACTCATGTATTGATATGTAATTGTCATATGAATTAAATTAAAATCAAGTAAGTAAATATTATTTATTTAATATTTGTATACTTATGTTTTATCTAAAGTTTTATGTAAATGACATATAGATAAAAATTAAAATTTTAAAAACATGATATTTAACTATCTGTAGATATTTTATTAAAAATTGAATATAATATTAAAATTTTTACTATCAAAATTAAGACAGAGAACTAAATATATAACTAAATTTTTTTTTAATTAGAAAATTTTTCTAATAATTATATTAATAATAATAATAATAATAATAATAAAATTAATCAATCCAAAAAACGTGTGTCTGAATAAATATTAAATTGAAATAATTTCAAGGTTCTAAAATTTTTTAATAAATTTTTTCAATAAAATAATATAAATATTATTATAGTTAAATAATAAAAATAATTTCTGTTTGAATACATACATATGTCTGTAAATAATTTTAAAAATTTTAAATATTGTGTTCAATGAAAAATCATAGAATTTCATCATTATTTTCTTTCTAAGCCTAAAATTTATATATTTCAATAAATAATCTATCTGTGATTTATTATTCAGATCTTGGAGTTGGTCAAATTTGCATTTCATAATTTCTAGGTAATTTGAAAAGTTACAGTACCTATCGCTAAAACAAAATAAAGAAATTTCCACTGACATTGAATTATATTAGAAGGTTAGGTCAATTTTTCCTGTATTTATTGCAAAAATTTTCTTCTCAATTCAATTCATTTAGAATGATAATTTTTTAATTAAATAATTAATTACATATATATTGTGGTAATTAATATTTTTTCATTATAATAACAAAAATATTTTATTGTGATTTTTTTGGAAAAAATATTTTTTATAAAATTTTTAATTTGCAAAAAACTAATATTAATATTAAAACAAAATAAAATAAAAAACCTTGAAATATAATTATTCTAGTAATAGTTAATAAATTTTATCAATATAATGTGATTAACACTATTATTAAAAATCAATTAATATTTTATTTGTTTAATAATTATGAATTTAAATTGAATATTATCGTACGTAAATAATTTATCGCTATTGTGGTACAGTTGTAATCTATTGGATGTTAGAGTGAGCCATACTTTCTCATAAGCTATTGTTTTAGAGTGCGCCATACTTTCTCAATGTAAGTAAGTCATTGAGTTTAGAACTGCTGAAAAAGATGTAAGCTTATACTATTAGGAGTTGTAAACAAAAAGTTTACTTGCATTTATTTAACACTTTGACTACAGTGATCTGATCATGACCAATTATGATTTTTTTTTCCTTCTTTCAGACACAATATATCACAAGTGATCTTTTATATTTTATCATCTACATGATCATCAGCAATATTTACAATGTTGGAGGTTGTACCTCAGAAAAGCAAAAAATGTCAGTACCACTGGTTATCACGGTACTTAAGAAAGCAAAACCGTTTAGACGTTTATACAACAGTGATGTTCACTGGTAGCCAGTATGTCAAATTACAAAATAAAAATAATTTTTTCGACATTTTTAATTAACAAAATTAATATATTCATTGGAGGCTAGTATTTGATATGTATACTATAGTGACCAGTACAAAAAAAAAATATTTGTATATATTTATATTATAATTAAATTTTAATTTTAATAATCGTATTAATTTTATGCATATATAATGTATAGATACATCTAAATATAATGTATTTATTTTTAAAATTAATTTATTATCATGATTTTAAAAATTTCTTCCTCATATTTTATTTTCTGCATTTTTGTTTTTTTAAACAAACGTTTTCATTTGTCTTTAGTGAGAACTGAATTATTTTATTAGCATATACATATAAGTTATCTTTTAATGTTTAATTTAATAAAAAATAAATTAGTATAGAAATAACTTGATAAAAAGCACAAATAGATGGAGCCATACTAGTTCAATTAATATTTTGAATATAATCTAAACTCAAAAAAGTAAGTGGTAATTAAATTTTTAATTCAAATGTGAGTTTATACTCCAATTAAAATAAATAAAATTATATTTATAAGGATAAAGTTAATTAGTTCGACTCTGATACCAAATAATTACAAAAGTATTGTATCAGAATATTTACATAATACCAATAATATCTTAGCACTTTGATATATATTTCGTGGCATTTCGAGATATTAGAGATAGCTTATTTTTAATAGTACATAAATATTCACATAATAGTTTGAGTTTTGGTTATAATGATATTGAAATTGTGGGTGGGTGTAAAAACGGACATTTGCATTGCATCATTCATCAACATAATTAAAATAATTTCAGACTTGGGTATTTTTACAATCAAATTTAACTTTTTTTTATATATACTTTTATACAAACAAAAACAAATTCCATGTTCAAAAACAAATTCAAATTAGGCAACATTTTTTATACGAACTTGTAAATTTGTTCAAGCAATGACTGAACTCTGTTAATGCTTTCTTCTGCTAATTTTTCGACCTGGTTCAGTACCCTTTTTAATTGGGTATAAAATAAATAATAAATAGTGGAGAATTTTGATTATCACTAACTAACTATTTGGTTATACAGAACTTCGAAAGCTTAGCATGGTTCTTTTAACGTTCATAATTTTTTAAGCCTCAAATATTCTAAGCAAGTTTAATTTGTCTTAAGAAGATCTTAAGATTGACCACACTCCATTTTATTTTCTACTTTTTAGGGGGTAATTTTGTTTTGATAAAAGTATATATGTATATTAAAATTTGTTATTTTATTTTTAGGTACCTATTATTTTATTTAGTTACTACATATTTAGAAAGCTTCAGTGAAACAGTTATAAATTTAGTTTAATTCAAGAAATGCGTAAGTTTTCTAGTCCGGGAAAATTTTATAATTTCGTTTCAATATATAAGAATTTTCCTTTCATTTCAATTAGTTTGTTTTGAACTTTGAAAGTCAATTATTAAAAATTGACATACATATGATCATACATTTGTTTTTCTTAAAAATTGTTAGTTCAGTAACACCTTTTTATCATAATTTTTTGTATATCAAAATTTTTTTACAAAACAAGATTTCACCCCATAGACCAAATAAAAAAACAAAAAATTTTATCTTATCTGGAATGTTTATTATCAGTTAAGAAAATAATAATTAGGTTATATTATGTATATTACCGTTTACTTGTTATAAGTAGCATCAAAAGCTCTTTCATAAAATTTATTTGAGGTAATGAAAATAAAAAAAAAAAATTAAAAATTAAACAATTTTAACTTCATATAATTTTAGTGAAAATTTCAGATGATTTATTTTATTTTTTGATTAGTTTTATTGTATTTATTAAATTGTAGCATGATAAACAACCAACCAAGAACTTGTAAAATTGAAAACTCAATTTAGTGCCAACAATTAAGCTTAATTAATGCGATATTCTAATCTATAAGTGGGCAATACTTTATTACTGAATTTTGTTTTTACACTGCACTTCAAGGTTTTCTTGAACAACCTGTACCTAATTTATTTATGCATTTTGGTCTGTAAATTCCACACTAACATATTAGTCCATTTTTGAATTTTTTTATTAATTGTATTCATGAAGAAATGTAAATAGAAGTTGTGGTCTTGTACTATAGGTGTAGAAGTGTATATTGCCATTGTAAAATTTTTAGATGAAAAAATATTTTACAAGACTCAAACCTATTGTACTTTTACTATTGTACTTCAGTTGCCATTGTCATCTTAGGTTTGACATATTGCTTTAATCAAAAATTAAAAAATAAAATTTTAATTGAATTATTTTTAGAATGTAGTTACAAGTGAAAAAAAGAATGTTTTTACTCACTCACTTATTCTCATAATTATAAATTAAATTCATAAGTAAACAAACCGCTCTCACAATTCTACATCGAATATAACATCAATCATTATATTATATTATATTCTAAAAATATAATTATTGTAACAATACAATTATTGTTATAATGAAAATGTTGGATTTAATATACCCTACCCACAATTAGCACTAAATTGTACATTCATGGTGTCACGACTCAAATGATTATTTTTTTGCTGCAGTTTGCTTATTAGATGATTTTTAGTTTAAAAATCAATTCAGATGTCTAATGTTTCTATACTTTAGACTATTTTTAATTGCATATGCATATGAATCGAGACAAATTATTAAAGAACATTAATGAAGTTCAATTGAACGTGAACTATGACCATAACAAGACAATCTTCACATTATTTCTTAGCATTTTTATAATACTTTTGTGTAGTAAATCTGTTATATTGTGGGTTTGTTACTTCTTAGTGTGTCGAATTGAAAAAATTTAATTATAATCAATTTTTTAAAATTACAAATTAAAATGCAATCTAATTAGAACGTAAAAGTATTAATATCATAGATTTGAAGAGCTTGTTGATAGTAAATATATTTCTATATTTGTCTATATGTAAAATAAAAGTATCTATATAAATATTAAACATCTTGTTTAAATAAACAAGTGTAACTATTGTTTGAATATAGGTGTTGTAGGTACTTAACTTTGTTAAACAAACATTATTATTTTCTATGCATATTATATTTATTTTATTTAATAATCTAAATTTTATTTGACTTCATAAAGTTCAATTGATAAATGATATTTTTAATTACGCAATTTTAATAAAAATGTAGGTATTGAAATTTTGTCTTTAGTAAATCTGATTAGTCAGTCGAGACTATAAGATTTAATGATACAAGTGTTTATTAATTTTAATTTTTTTTTTTTACCTACCTATACATATAAGTAGTAATAGGTTATGTATATACAAATATTTTTTATAGTAATTTTTTTAATTAATTAAAGTAGCTTAATTAGATTAAAAATAAGACAAATCCAATTTGTAGTACTTACTTAGCTTAAAACGTTTTAAATAGACAGAAGAATTTTAATTAAGGCATAAAAACAAAACAAGACGCAATGATTTCATGTGAGACATAACTAAAGATTAAAAATTTTGTATAAAAATAAACAAAAAAATAAGTAAGCGATTAATTTAAATAAATAAAATTTAAAATTGCGCACCTTTAAATTTTTAAATGAGTAAAACCTTACTCATTTGTACAAAAGTTATTATTGTTATTAAATTATTTGAAACGTAGTTTTTGAAACGGGTACATATTTACGAGAACACAATTAAGTATATAAATATCGGGTATAAGGAATTTTACAGAAATTGCGATGAATGAAATTTATAGGTCTCTCATTTTGAATTTTTATTTATTATAATTTCAGCGAAATTTTTGTTATTGTTTGGAACCGTCAAAAATTTGTTGTTTTGTAATGTAAATTTTTAAATAGTTAAAATTTTTGTAGAAAAATCATTTATACTTATACTTTAACTCAGTCTTAACAATTTGAAGTTATTTTGCTAAGTCATATTCAAAATATGTACAGTAAGATCTCGATATATTAACATCTAATTTATGTGACAATTTGCTTGATATACCTTTTATATATCTTTTATTTCATATTTTTTTAAATTTTTTTTTTAATTTAATACGTTTTATTTACTTTCAGATAATTTACAATATAAATTATGCGTTAGAAATTAAATTAATAACATATTATGTAGTTATATTTCAACATATATATTCACCTAAACTTTACCCTAATAAATTGTTCGTAAAAAAAAAGAAAAACAATTTGTTGTTTATTAATTATTATTTGGATTGGACCCCTACATATTGAAGTCAGTTAATATGATAATGTCATCAGTTTAATTCAATTTTAAGGAAAAAAAAATTAAATCATATGCATATTTTATTACATGAGCTGAACTAAACTGAAACTAAAAATTGTAAAAATTTTAGTATTTCAATTTAGATTATTTAAAGTTACATCCTAACAAAGTTATCTTATACATAATAGCTTAGTAAAGATAAGTAAATCTACACGATGGGCTGGATATATAGTCACAGTTAGGTTTGAGATTAAATTTTTAGTCAAAATATTTAAATCAAGCTCGTACATTGATTAAAAGATTGATAGGAAGACCCGGGGTACAATGGTATATGTTATTTTATTACATTGTTGTTATTTTAGTTTTAAAATTAGTAATAATAAAAAAATAAAAATACTCTGTACGAGCGACTGTGTTCTCTTGAGATGATTAATAATAAATAAATAAATAAAAATTAAATAAATATATTTTGTCGAAAATCAAATATAATAAGGAGACCTAAGTCCAGTGGAATTAGTAGCAGTAGCAGTATTTAGTAGCAGAACAATGAATGTTGTATTTGTTATGTTCACACTGAATTGCAATACATATTCATTTATAGTGATTCCCTCATGTACATTTAATATTTTATATTCATATTTCGAATTTCGCATCACGTATATGTAATGTATACATACATATTTTACTAATAAAAATAATAAATAAAAAATATTTCAAATTTTCATTTTAAAAAATGTATTTTTTCTTTTTGTATTTTATTAAATACACATAAATATTTGTTTACTTTCCGATATTATTTAGTAAATGAATATTTCTGCGAGGTCAGTTTTTGCTTAATATTATTTCATTTTTATAATATTTTTCATTGAGAGTGAATTCTACTTTCTATGCCAATTATTTACAAAATAAAAAATTACAAAGTAAGTTGAAGAAAATAAAACATTTTTTTTTTGTTTATAAAATAATTAAAAATAATAAAATTAAATAGACGCCAGGACGTCATTTTTATAACAATAAAAAAAAGAAGAAGAAACATTTAAAAATATGACGGATCTTTAAAATATATAATTAAATTTAAATAGAATCAATTGAATAGAAATAAATATATATATATATATTTATTAGATAATTATATTTCGATTTGATTAGATTTATGTATCTAAAAATTTAAATTTGACCGCCTTCTGTCAACAAACTAAGATAGTAATTTATGTAAAAATAAAATTTTATAAATTACTTAATTTAATTAATAAATCATTCAAAGACCATGAACCCCTCTAGCATCTTCAGTGTTATGTTCTAATTACAATTAAATGTGTGTTAATATTTCTCTGGATTCAGAACAACAGTGCTTAAGTTGTCGTCTACCGTGTTACAAAATAAAAATAAAACCATTAGGCATTCATCATTGCTGATAATTCAAATCGAAGATGTCTACACATATTTAAATAAAAAATATCTATTATTCAGACTAAAAAATATACAAAACAAACAATGGATTAACTAAAGTAAAAATTGTCAAAAAATTGGAAGCATAAGTTAAAAAGATAGTAATTAATAGTAAATTTTGTTGCAAAAGAATAATGGAGGGCCCACTGATTGTCGGTATAAAAATTAAATTAAAAAAAAAAATATATTGTATCAAATCTATTATCTGGTTGAATGCTTTTTTAAAAACTAATTTATTTAATTTAATGGAAAAAAAATGAAATATTAATTATCTCATTATTCAATAAAGCATATACTAAATACAATGAATGACACTGATTTTCTATTATTAAAATTTTAAATTACTTTTTTTATGCTTTTAAATAACATGAAAATTTAATTTATTGATTTATAAATTTTATAATATTTTTTTTTTATATTTTTAATAGATTATTAAAAATAAATAAACTATAAATAATATTCACCTAAATTTATGCAATACAAAAAATAATCTGACATAATAGTACAAATTTCAAATAGGTCTCCAAAATCATTAACTTTAAAAAACAGTTTATTTGGTAACTGTTGATACACAAACATATCTAATTAAGAACTACTGATAGGATATATCTTTGGGGGTAATTAATGGAAAATGATTTGGATGATCAACCCATAAAATTATACGAATTTTTATAAGAAAAAAAAAGTGTACAGAAACTTCTTCAAATTTATGTTTATGTACCTACATACATTTTATGAAATTTTGAAGTTAAAATTCAACTATAATTTTTTTATTTTTTCTATTCTTTTTCAACTATGATCTGGTAAGTAACATTTCTATTACAGCTTTAACCATTAAATTCTTTAATTCATATTTTAACCGTTGGCAATTATAGTGTTAATTTGGTATATATAGTATATAATAAGGACCCGTACATTTATCATTGTACTACTAAGCCTAGTAATAAATTATTATATCATAAGCTTCAGTTTTTGTTTTTTTTTTATAATCAGAAAATTATAAAATATTGATTGTATAATTTATGATCACACCATCTGGTTTTGAAAATTAATAAAATTTTGTTTTTTATTAGTTAAAAAACTAAATAAGAAACGAGATCTTAAATATTTTTTATTCAAACATTTATTTATGTTTTGTTTTTGTTTTTTTGTTTAAAGTTTTTTGTAAAACCTGACCTAAACCTACATTCTAAGAATTGATATTTTATTATGTTTGTGATTTAAAACATTGAATTTACTACAAACATTTTAGTAACAAATAAAATTTTTTTTTAATAAATTTTGATTACAAAATAGAAAAATAAAAAATCACAAGAAACCCCACCAAATGTCTAAGTTTGGAATTTTTTTTTTTTTTAAATATAATAGGAAGTTTTTAAAAAAAAATTAATAGAGAAAAATGTTGTTCAAGGTGATGAGTTTAAGAGTAGAGTTCAAGGGTCTAATCAATAATCATTTAACTTCGTTGAAGGAAGCTGGTAATGTTAGATTACCATATTTTTCTTTTCAGAAAGAAAATAATGACGTTTTATCAAAATTAACAAATATTATGTAATTAATATCGTTGACAAGCCAATATCTTGAGCGAAATTGGGTATTCGATTTCGAGTAAGTGTTTATACTTACTTTAAGTGAAATTAAAAACAAATAATTAATATCTGGCCCACAAAACAAGTAGTACAGGGTCCTAGATTAAGCATTCAAAATTACTTATAATTGCTTTTGATTTGTACGCTCCTTCTCGTATACTTATGACTTAACGAATGATTTCGAAAAGACAACGAATGATGGCTAATGACTTTGATAGTAGGTTAAATGAAATATTATGTTGGTGTACAAAATCATATGATATCATATGATCACTTATTGTTGTTAGACTATTATAGTTAAGGGTTATGTTAAATTAAATCCAAACCGAATTAGACAAATTTAATTTCTTTTTGTTGATATTTTTCTAAGAAATATTTTCTTATCACTTACGGCATTTTGGGTCGACACATGCTTTGACAAATATCTATGTTAGCTTTGTTACCAATTTGACATTTACATATGTAGTTCTATTAGAATTAGTGTAGTTCTAGAAGAATTAAAAATACGGTAGCTGTGTACTAGAGTTAAATATTTCTAACCTTTCATACCAAAATTTTAATTTAAAAGTTTGAATTTTAATTATTTGTTTTTTTTTGCAATTTAACCATAAATTTATAAAAAAAAAATTCGAAAGTTCTTTTATTTAATTATAAACTTCTTTTATTCAATTTTTTATAATTTTTACTAAAAAAAAAAACGAAGTTAAATAGAACTTATAGTATAGAAAAGAGAACAAAAAAATTGAATTATTAATTTTTCTATAACACTTCCTAAATTCATGCCCTAATAATTTTTAATGTTGAAAAACAAAAACAAAAATAGGTAATTAAAAATCAAAATAAAAATTTAAAGAGAAAAATCATATCTAATAATCATAGTAAATTTTGTAAAATAACAATATAATTAATTATATAAAACTGTGATTTTCTTCTATTCACTCAATTCATAATATATAATTATTTTCTTTTAATTAAATTTTTAAATTAAATAATTTTTGTTTTGTTTAATTGAATAATGAGGGTATAACATAAATCTATGTTTTTTTCTTTTCTATTCTATTCTAATTACTGTCACGTCATATTATGCAGCTGTCAATATGATGAAAGAAATTACATTTTGTAAAAAAAAATGAGTGATTACAAAATATTTGATTTGATAAAATAATTCTTAAATTTTAAATTTTTCTTTCAAGCCAACGATATTTGAAATTTTGAAAAAATTGGCACAAGAGAACTGAAAATTATTTCTGATTATTTGTATCCTTAGTTGTATAAAAGTTTATTATAATTCCACTAAACAAATAGAATTAAGAAAAAGAAAGAAATTAATAAATGTTTTTAAATGTCCTACCAGTTTGTAATAAATAAAAATGGTTAATATGCAACTTATTTATTTGGTGGATATAAGAACCGTGATCTCAGTTGGCTTCTATCTATATTCTACGCACTTAGGCCTTACACCAATTTGTTGTACACCAGTTTATTTATTAAAATTTTACCAGTTATTTATTTAAATAGAATTGGATACATTGGTATATATAACATACAAATATTTATTATATATCCATTAATGTCTTATGATAGCATTGTTAAGGCATTATTAAAGGTGTGTAATTTAACTCATTGTAAGTAAAGTAGTGTTAGAATTACCTAGAAATAGTTGTGAACATATTTGTGTCATTATGTTGTTATACGATTAGACATCTGTCTGTCAAAATTCAAAATAAAATTATAAATTTCAAAATAAAACGGTTAAATTCAAAATTTGAATTCAAATGTCAAAAATGACAGATGGATAATCGCGTATAATATTGTGTCATTATGCTATAGCACGTTCATACATCTGTCTATTAAATTTCAAATCAACTATGAAATTGAAATAATATTGTAAAATTTAATAAAATAATAAATTAAAAAATAAAACGATTAAATTCAAAATATTAATTCATATGTCAAAAATGACACTATAATTTTTCATTCAAATATGAAAAACTGTAGGAAAATTTTTTGTTTTCATTTTTTATTGTTTTTTATAATATGCTTATCTTAAAATGAGTCGACAATTTTGAATGTAATTAATAATGTGTAACATAAAAGAATATTTTCATAAAAAAAAACTAACAAAATAAATTATTCTCTTTCACACTTATTGAAATTAATTATTATTGTTTTCATGATAAAATTATTTTACCTTGAGCATAATGAAATCAATATCAGAACAAAAAACGATAAACATGTTATTTTACTAAAATATAAAAAAAAAAATTATTTTTTAGTGATAATGTAATGTTATCATAAAATTTTAAGCACATGATCATTACAAAGAAGAAACAGTCATTTTTATATTTTTTTTTAATTTATCAACATTTGTTGATGTAAACCCGAAGACACGTAGCTGTAATAGTAAAACTTCTATATTATCATCTAAGACTTCTCAATTAATTTTATCATATTTCCAAGATCATAAAACGTACAAATTACAAAAATTATGTGTTAACCTTTGAATTTATTTTAATTAATCAATTAAAATGAGGTAAAAGTGGAAACAATAAACAATTAAAAAAAAAAAAAATTAATTTTAATTACGAGATTCTATTTTAATAAATTAGTAATTTGTTAATAAAATGACAATAGCAAGTCATGCTTCAAAGTATAAAATACGTCATAATAATATGTAAAGTGAACAGTTACAACTTGTTAATTTTATTACTTTTAAGTTAAACATTTTTATGTAATCTGACTAATAAAAATGAAGTATACTGGTATTTAGAAAGAAGACATTTATGATGCCAATTCATACCTTGATAATTTGGAATCTATATACAATAATAAAAACGAATTTAGTTAGACAAACTCTAATGATTTAAGAATATATATGAATTACATGTCTCGGATAATGTCTCTAAAGTTTAATTTGAATTTCTATCTAAAATTAGAAGATAGATTTATTCCTTGAATAGTAGAAGAAATGAATTCGTTACAAGATCCATAATAAATTCATCATTAATTATTTCAGCATAAAGAATAGCGATCTGTATTTGATGCTGCTTATACTCATATTGTGAGTGGCCCAGTGTATTGAATATTATAGACAAATACTTTTAAAATGGAATAAATCAATTTAACGTAACATAAAGTGATAAATTCTAAATAATTTTTAACTATTCTAAATTAATTAAGTAGAAATTTATTTAAAATTATCTTCTAAATAATAAAGCACTTCAATTAAACTTCCCAAGGTTAATGAACTTATGCTCTAATTTTGTTTCATAATATTAACTATCATTATCTTTCTGATAGTATCACAAACTGATACATAATATTATTTAAAAACAAGCAAATTGATTTAAAATTTTAAGATTTCGTTTTTATAATTATGTAAGAAAATAAAAAAAAAAATTATGATTTTTTATTTGAAAATTATATCGTCAAAAACCTACTAATGGGAATTTCCGTGAGGAAATTTTTTATTTAAATTATTTCGAATTATATAATATGTACACTACAAGTAATAGTGATAATTTCATTAAAGCTTTTTCATATCAACAAAAATTTTTTTAATTCTAATGAAAACGAAAAATTCTGTTATAATTTTTAATTAAAATTTTCCTCTAAATCTCTACCACAAAGCATTATGTTTAATAACTTTATTAACCTCTTCAAGCTTAATTATACTTTATATACTCCTACTTATTCGAAATCTACATCAGTTAATTAAATTTTTTTTATTCATTACTATTAAATTTATTTAATTTATCGTAATGAAACATTCTAATAAATATTTTATTAGTTTCAGCCATTACGTTACAATAATAGCGATACATAAATACGATAATGATAAAAAATGAAAACAATATTAATCATTTTCTCTGATTTTTCCGACATGTGACATTGAATTTGTTCTTTTTAATTTTTTAGGCTTTACAAAAATTCAACAATAAACTCAATAAAAATTACTCACATTACGTGTCCCACATTATTAAAGAGAAAGAAAAAATAAACATATGTGTATATGTGTGTATGTATTATATATGTATGTATTACATATTAAAATAAATAAATAAAAAAATGCAAGCATAAAAAATAAATTATAAAAAAATATATTATAAAAATATATTATAAATAAATATAATAAAACAATAAATTAAACAAAATCATAAAAGTGTGTATATGAAATGGCTGCCATTGGAAAAAAAGTTTTAGTCAGCAGAAAGTTTAAAGTAGGCTCGAATTTTGAGCTAAAATGAAACCCCCAAAAAATTGAGAACGTATTGTTTGTGTATATATACAATATGATATATGCGTATATGATACACAGCCTTTGATAACAGTCGAAAATTAATTATTAAACTATAGAATACAAAAACAATTGATTTTGTCTCAAAAGTTGCTGTTTTATTTGCTATAATATCGTTTTTATATGCTATACTATTTATACAGTCTAATATCTATTTAGGCATACATATTGTAATTGTAAACAAATTTGTATTAGACTTAGGAAGTATATGACAGTTAGCCGAAAGAGTTAATGCGAATGACACTTGTGCCAAATTTTTTTTTGGTAATACGGTAGATTGGATTATATATATGTATATACATATATATTTGTAAAATATAATTTAATATCTAATTCCACTTTCGTCTTAGATATTGCAACAAGCTTTTGTTTTGTATTAAATTAACCATACTAAAAATTTAACCTATAAAATTCAAAATTCTTCTAAATTTAATATATGGTTAAATGATTACTTTCATGTATAATAAATACTCATATTTATTTACAAATTATACAACATAGCTACAAACATATGTACATAATTTATTAAATTCGAATTTTATAAATATTTTGATTTTTCATAGCTATGTATTTGTTTTAAGACTCACGCGTTAAAATGAATCATTTCTACAAAATATCGCTTAATTATTTGTATTATATATTTTATGTACATAGAAGCACAAAAATATGACGTGTAGTTTTTTCTTTGGTTGATCAATTTCTACTCGATTTTAGCTTTTATACAATGAAATAGTAGTAGTAATTAAAAATAATAATAAAAAAAAAATCTCTTTTATTCAATATACAATTTACATATTAAATATTTTATATTTCATTAATAATATAATAAATAGAAAATATTAGAAAATGATATTCTAAGATATTATTAAATATATCGAAATGAAATGGTGATACAGTGCGACAAAAAAAAATAAGAATATACCGTGATGAAAAATTGACCCACTATTACGTCTGAGTACCGTTTGCAAGTATGTATTTTAAACCAAAAATCTAGGATTTAAAATGCAGTGACTCATTTTTTTTTATTAGTAATGTAATAAGAAGATGCATACACAAATAATTAAAAGGATAACATTTTACAAAATGTCTATTATATTGTACATTTTTTTTTTGTGACACTACTGTACAATATATCCACTTACGTTATATTATATTTTAATAGTTCAAGCAGTAACAAATTAGAAATCACAAAGAATCTTTTTGAATTTTTTTTTTTTATTAGTAAGGCTGTTAACCTACTAAATACAAAACCCACGTATGTATTTCTTTTCTTAACAATTAGTTGATTGATCTAAAAACAAAAAAAAAAAAAAAAAAATTGAATCTAACGAATGAAAATTATATACACCTATACGAAGAAAAATAAAATTTTACAACCTTATGTTAAAGACTTCTTTCTCATTCTCTAATATCTATCTCTTTCTAATTATGTATTTGCTATAATATCGTTTTTATATGCTATACTATTTATACAGTCTAATATCTATTTAGGCATACATATTGTAATTGTAAACAAATTTGTATTAGACTTAGGAAGTATATGACAGTTAGCCGAAAGAGTTAATGCGAATGACACTTGTGCCAAATTTTTTTTTGGTAATACGGTAGATTGGATTATATATATGTATATACATATATATTTGTAAAATATAATTTAATATCTAATTCCACTTTCGTCTTAGATATTGCAACAAGCTTTTGTTTTGTATTAAATTAACCATACTAAAAATTTAACCTATAAAATTCAAAATTCTTCTAAATTTAATATATGGTTAAATGATTACTTTCATGTATAATAAATACTCATATTTATTTACAAATTATACAACATAGCTACAAACATATGTACATAATTTATTAAATTCGAATTTTATAAATATTTTGATTTTTCATAGCTATGTATTTGTTTTAAGACTCACGCGTTAAAATGAATCATTTCTACAAAATATCGCTTAATTATTTGTATTATATATTTTATGTACATAGAAGCACAAAAATATGACGTGTAGTTTTTTCTTTGGTTGATCAATTTCTACTCGATTTTAGCTTTTATACAATGAAATAGTAGTAGTAATTAAAAATAATAATAAAAAAAAAATCTCTTTTATTCAATATACAATTTACATATTAAATATTTTATATTTCATTAATAATATAATAAATAGAAAATATTAGAAAATGATATTCTAAGATATTATTAAATATATCGAAATGAAATGGTGATACAGTGCGACAAAAAAAAATAAGAATATACCGTGATGAAAAATTGACCCACTATTACGTCTGAGTACCGTTTGCAAGTATGTATTTTAAACCAAAAATCTAGGATTTAAAATGCAGTGACTCATTTTTTTTTATTAGTAATGTAATAAGAAGATGCATACACAAATAATTAAAAGGATAACATTTTACAAAATGTCTATTATATTGTACATTTTTTTTTTGTGACACTACTGTACAATATATCCACTTACGTTATATTATATTTTAATAGTTCAAGCAGTAACAAATTAGAAATCACAAAGAATCTTTTTGAATTTTTTTTTTTTATTAGTAAGGCTGTTAACCTACTAAATACAAAACCCACGTATGTATTTCTTTTCTTAACAATTAGTTGATTGATCTAAAAACAAAAAAAAAAAAAAAAAAATTGAATCTAACGAATGAAAATTATATACACCTATACGAAGAAAAATAAAATAGTCATGGACTAATGACCATATAAACTAACTTAATATGCTATACCAAGATGGTTATAATGATGACGATATTCTAGTATAGTCATCATGATTATAATCGGATCTAATAAAGGTAATACATACACTATTATTCATCATTATAATTTTTTTTAATAATTTTTATTAATACTTTATGGTATAGAATTATATAAAAATCTGATTATATTTCATAGCAGCTGCTGTTGGTGGTTGGGATGGTGATGGTGATGATTATAATGATTATGGTGATTAGTTTAACACTTTTAGTTTCATAATATTACGTCATTTTTCGGTTTAATTAAATTAATATAGTATTTGTTTTTCTTTTTTAAATTTAAAATTGGTATTACTTGCATTTAATAGTAAATTTTATCTTAAGATAATTTTTAATAAAATTAATATTAGACAGGGTTTTCAATTAGTCATATAATATGTACAAAATAGTGTATTCATTTAGAGTAAAGGTGTTGGATTGTAATTTAAGTGTTTAAATCGATGTTGTCAATTTTCAAGCTGATATTCAGTTATCGGTAACTATCAACAAAATTGTAATATGTTTAGTACATATTCCTGAGTACTTTGATGTATTATATCTAGAAATATAATCGAGCCTAACCAACGAGTGATGGGCAAAATATTGTCAGTTTTAAAGGCAGCATATGTCAACATCTCTCATCAATTATGCAGGATTATATGCGTCATATTTACTAAAAGAATTAATAATTCAAATGATTATTTGATTGTATATAGAATACGTTGCCATTTTAGGTATAAAAGAGGGGATATGATTCCAAAGAGTTTATTTAAAAAAGGAATTGAAACATAATTCTAGCATAACTGTTAATTAGAATTGAAAATATAGGTTATAAAGCAATTTAAATTATACCAGAAGCTCCTGAATAATTCCTTTGCACCTGACCAGCATTAGCTAGAGTCAGACTTTAGGTGAGCGTTTTCCATAAAAACATATGTATTGTTGCGGAAAGCATTTTTTTCGGTTCTGGTATAATAAAAATTATCTGGTATGAATATTAGTGATCAATATATACATATATATATATATATATATATATACATATATATATCCTAATATCGTTACAACTGTAAAACATTGTTGTAAAATAAAATAAAAAACGAATAAAAACAAAATCAGTTCCAAGAGCCAAGTATAGTTAATTTTAGAATAACAGTTTCGCGCTCACTGCAAAACCTGAATTTCTGCATTAACCTGTCAACTATGATTATATAGTAATACCATAATACTATTAAAAACAAATAGTGATGGAACATGTTATAAACTCGTGTAATTAAAAATTAATTTGTTCGAAGCTTCATCCACAAAAATAATTTCATAAGGCAAGCAGTAAAACCGAAATCCATTTTTATTTTTATATTGATATAATGCTGAATTATATAAAACGTGTAGACAACAATATACACATTTTTGTATCAAGCAAAAAAAATTCCGTTTTAATATCGCAACATTGATAACAACTATACTTTATAAACCAATTAATTGTTAAATAATGGATCATCACAATAGAATAATATTACAATAACTCTAGAATAACATTTAATTATGAGTTAGTAAACAAGTTTACAAAAAACAATCGATCTATATACATCGCATTTTTATTCTAACATCAATAATTATAAATTTAATGAACCTAAATAGGTACTTTTAACAACATTATTGTCAAGTTTAATTATTCTCTCCCTATAGCACATACCCACTTATTAAAAAACATATGTGGAAATTCCTTTATTATAAATAATATAAAAAAAATTATTTACATATCAATAGCCACGTGTAGCACTACAAATTTCATTTCATTTTCCTCTCAGATCTAAATCTTCTTAAATTGAACTAAGTATGTATGATGTATTCATAAGCTTTTTTTTTGCCTTTGTGAAAATAACAAAAGGCACGCAAAGTTTAAGAATAACAAATTTAAAAAAAAAAAAAAACTTGTATGATGCAACAAAAATGCTCGACAAGATTTATACTGATCATGTAATAAGACTATATAATCTAGACAATAAATAAATAAAAACAAAAATGAAATACTTTGTAAAATAATTAATTATAAAAAATGTCAATAATTAAGTAAATGAAATAAACTGGTTGATTTAAACCAAATCTAATTTGTATTTTCCGGTGTAATATATTAAATTCAAAATTGCTCGGGTTATATAAATAACATCACGATTATTTGGAATATTGTCCATTAAGAATTACCAGTTGAAACAATTTTTTTTTTTTAAATATTTAAATTTAGTTTGACTAATTTACTATAGGTTCTTCGCCGATATAGCTTCATTTACAAATTAACCAAATTCATGTTCAAAACTAATTTCAAGAAATAATAAACGTTTTATATTATTAACACAAATACGAACCCACTTATTAGTACAGTCAGATGATATAACCAGCTATTAAGTCCAATCACAATTTTTGATTGGATTTAATATTCCTGCCAGTAACTTAGGTAGAATCACCTTTTACTGCTTAACAAGTACGGTACCTACTGCATTATTATTTTTTACTATATATTTTACTACCATGTTTTCCGAGGATTTATTTAACAAATTTTTGGCTTATTAGCTCATTAAATGTAGACAGCTGCTAGTATTGTCAGGATAGCTGTAGCATTTTTAAATAACGTAGTTACATTTTATTTAAGTTGTTATCAAATCATACCATCATTTATTTCAATATCCCTATTTATCCCAATGACAGTGGGTACCTAGAAAAAACGATCGCCTTGCACCTACTAGTATGAGTAACGACTGAATGAATACATGGATTTAAAACGTTGAATTAAACATCCAATTTAAAAGTTAATGATTGGTAAATGAATAAGTAAAGTTAAGGCTCTAACTAACTTTAAACAAATTATTAATTTACACTCAGATATTGAAATCTGTGTCGTGTCGAGCTATGGCATTGAGTTGTTAAAATTTATAGTATGTAACTTAAACCTAAAAATTTTATATAAAATTTCAAAATAAAAGTACAGAAACAATAACCAATGATTTACCGTTTGCAACGAACTTCCACAAATACATCCAAATAACCACATTAAACAAGCAAGTACAATAGAAAAACCACAAACCTATATCAATAAAACAATTTATACAGCTCTGTATAGCTCTTATGAGTTTACAAAGTTAACAAAATAAATAAATAAATACTAGAACTAGAAACCTGATAGACAAAGCATCAAATGCCTCAAGCAATTATATTTAACGTAGAAAACAATAAGTAAGTACAATCATATAAATTCTTAGAGTAAGCACATCCGAATGTCTAATATTATTAAAGTAATAAAACTGATAATTAGGTACGATGTTGAATGAAATATCTCCTGTAAGATGAACTTATATGGACCCAGAAAAGATTTAAATAATAATTGTGTGTAACTTCGGCAGAGAATCTGTCTCCTATATCACCACAGCCGCATTGAGCGATAAATAACAATAAAAAATGTTTAATTTAAAATAGTAAATAGTTTTGTTTTTTTTTTTAAATAAATAGAAAAAAAATGTGGTTTTAGTTGGAAAGCGGGTGTAGTAGTAAATATAGTAAATACCACACAGAGTGCCCAATTAGGTGGATCACTTTGTATTTTAAAATATCTCTAGTCACCTATACGAATATAAAAAAAATATATAATGATTACGTTACGATTCATACTGCATAAAGATCCATAAAATTGAATAATCATTCTAAAAAGCAGCCCCAACCAGAATAATCTATTTCCTGGACAAGAATACGTTCCCTTTCTAATAGAGTGAACAATTTTCTTAAATAGCCTTCTTATTTATTCCTATATGTCTATCCATGATCTTGTCTACTTCATTTATTATTTAAAAATTGATAGACTCAATAATTAATTGAATATTTTTTTTAATAACAAATAAGAGTAAGAGTTTCCTTCTATGTCTCGTTTGCCAATTATAGAATAATTTACTTCTAAAGTTCACTTATAATAGAGTAGCTTAAACAAAAATTTGATCATATGATTACGCCTTTTTGGCATTCATCCATACATACATACATGTGTAAACAAATATGATTAAATGTTGATATATTTAAAAAAACGAAACTGAATTAAGTAAATAAAATCTGACTCAAGAATCTTTATTAGAAAAAAATTTTTTTTTTTTTTTTTTTTGTAATTAAAATATCCATTTTTGTACTTTAAAAAAACAAATAAAAAAAATTCCCATAAATAGAAAAATTTTTAATTCGAAAGATATTTTAATATGACTCATAATAAGATAAATAATATACTCTTTACTACAAAATTCGTAACCTTGCTCAAAGTTTTTATTTTTTATTTTTATTCGGTAGAAAGTTGGTCACTCACTTTTATACTCTTATGAATCATTACTGAATCTCATATACTATAGATAGAGGAAATATCATCATCAACAATTTTTATTGAGAATTTTGTTGGAATTTAATTTTTTAAATACCTTAAGAATTGAGCTGGATAATGTGAGTATGTATTTAAAATCTCAATCGTATATGTTGTATGAATAGTGGTGGTATTTATCGTAGCATAGGTATTTATTTTGAATATTTCCAGGAAAGTTGTTGAAACTATAAATAAAAAAAACGTTTTTGAGTCTTTACCACAGAAAACCAATTCAAAAAATCATACTGAAAATAAATGGAGAAAAATAAAAACGAAAATTAAAATCGAGATCAAAATAAAATTTAAAATTTAATCAACATGACTTGGAATAAAATGGAATTGAATCGAAGCAGTATCACTCAGAATACAAACAATTTCAATAATTATGAAATTTAACAGATGAAACACTTTAGTGGTATGGGAAATACATGAGGGGTAATAATATAAAAAAGTAGTTTCATTCGCTTTCGTTAAATTTTAAATTGCCAATTCTAGTGTTGAGTGAAAAATTTTCTAGTATTCTATTCTTCTAAATGCTCAAATTAAAAAAAAAAAAAGAGATATTTGGAAAATTAAACATGAATTCCTTAATGCCGAAATTTGTTTTACTTTCAGATTATATAAGTGATGAAATAGTTAACATTTGTAGAAACCAGACATTTATTGCTACTGATGATAACAATGATTATGAATATTTAGACGAATTTGGAAATTGTTATGAGTTTGAAGATATAAAGTCATACAAATTTATGATGCCTATTTACCACCTTATATGTATATGATTCTATGTTTGATATTATTAAAACACAAATTGGACCCCACAGAGACATTCATGAAATTAAATGTGAATTATAAGATACTTATTAACTTCTAAAATATAAAATAAGTCAAAGTTGGTAAATCTGCTTTCATACTTAAATTAATATAAATTGAGTATGTTTGATGTGACAACCACCATATTTAATAAAGATATTATATAAACTATATGAATGCTAATTTATTAATTATCAGTTCACCTGCATATTAATATGGAGACAAACTTCCAGGCCATTTCATGACAAATTAATAACTATTAACTACTAATGTAAATATAACAATCTCCTACTCATTATATAAATAAATAAATAAATAAAAATGTCAAATTAACTGCACATCTCCTTCTTTATGCTTTATGCAACGTACTACCACAACTTAAACGTATATATACTTGTAGTCATTGATACTATTCAATACCGAAACAAATAAATAATACAAAAGATTACTAATGTCCAGTTTTACTAAAGATTACTAATGTCCTTTACTGGACTATACATCGTCTTTTTAATGCCAAACATATAATAAGACTGGCATATAGTAAGGCATATAGTATGACTTGCTAAAAATAATGCTCAACATAAAAAATATTTAATATGATTTTCTATGCTACAAAGTTAATTGGATTATTGTTTATAATCTAGTTCAAGATGGACTGATCATGTCGAACAAGATACCACAGAACAAGATGCAATTTTACAAAACAAAAGACCTATGTTTCAATCTATTGTGAACCATGCTTTTCCTAACGACAGGAAAATGTAGATGATATAGTTTTTGATAAATCTTTTATTAACATAAAAATTAAAATTTTATATCACATGTTCTGTTATTACATTTTTTGCCAATTTTCCAATTAGTACAAATGGAATTTTCCTAATAAGTTTTATCGTTAAAAACATATTTGCTTTATCCAAAAAGGTTTTAGGCCAAATATTCATTTGTTAAATAAATTTCAAAAAAAATCTTGAAGCAAATAAAAAAAAAATTAAATTAGATTATGTAAATTATGGTAGATTATCTTCAGCTTGTCCAAAACAAAAAAAAAACTAGTAAAATAACAACAAATAAGCAAGCCAACATCCACGCATAACAATTTACCACGATGTAATATTCAACATTTATTGTAATAATTTCAAAATTTAATAAAAAAAAAAAAAATTATATATTAACATTAATTTAAAGAAAATATTGAAAAAAAAAAATTAAAAAAAATAAATAACCCTTACATTAATAATTATAAATTAAAATTTGAAAAACAAAACTAAAATGTGATATGAAATGATGATTTTTTTTTTCTTTTAATTTTAAAATTTTAAACTATCTTAACTATATATATATATAATAATAATAATTTTAAATTATATTTTAAATGAACTTACCTTCACTGCACGAAGCTAAAAATTTTCCATTACTCGAAAAATCAATATCATGTATATCATCGGTATGTCCTTTTAGATTTGATGCTAACCATGGATGTGATGATGTTTTACTATCATTATTATGAGTATTGGTATTACTACCAGCAGCACCTCGTTTACTTTGACGTGTTTTTGATGATTTTGTTGATTTTGATTGTTGTTGATTATGGTGATGATTTTGATGAATGTTTTGTTGTTGATTACTGCCATTGGTATCTAATTTTTTAACAGAAATTTGTTCCTTTTGTAAATCGACTGTGTCTTCTGTAAAGAAAAATTAAAATAAATAATTAATATTTTAGTATAATACAATAATGGATAAATTTATTATTTAAAAATTTTACAGAACTCTGAAATAAATCTAATATCAAAAAAAATCTTAGGTTAATACAAAAATATATGTACAAATGATCACTATAATGTTTAGCAAACAATATACAAATTTTGTATTTGAATTTGACATTATAGATTCCGTACCAAATTTAAAAATAAACGCATATTCTATAATAAACAAATCATCGACAAAGCATCAAGTCAAGGTAGACTAAAAAATTTAAGACCAATGGACTTAAAATCCAAGTTTACTTGAGTCTTGATAATAATTAAAGTGAAATTAAGGACAACAGTTTTTGGGCTTTTATTCATACATGTCAATTGGTATGTTATAATAGTAATAATTGTTAAGATAGTTGTACAGAAAAGCAGAGACGAAAAAAAATGGTAATAAGTATTTTAATAAAGCTTTATCTAAAATATTAGGCTTCATAGTTTCAAATTTTTAACTTACATTGTAATGTTTGAGTATAATGAAAATGAAAATGAAAATTAGTGTAAATATAATCATTATATTGATCCTGTCGTTCCTTATACATATACTGTAACATAGGTTAAGTATATAAGAAGGGTCAAATCAATTTCAATTCAAGAGTTTTAAAATCTCAAATTGAATACAAAAAAATATACAGTTTTCAAATATATATTGTGAGATCGAGACTAAACTTACACAAAGAGATGCTACAAGAATTGTGATAATTCAGTACATGATGACTTTAGCTATAGTAATTATTATCAGACGCAAATATTAGTATTTTTATAGTTTCATACAATTAATTAACATGTCAGAACTCAAAACGTAGATATTTGAACTAAAAAATAAGCTCTTAAATTACATTTAATTTAATTGATTCTAAGCAATATTAAAAGATTAGATTTTGTAATTGTAATGACTATTTTTAAAAGGTAATTCGAATATCAAAAAACACTAAAAAAATAAAATTGGTTGGTGTACCAATTAATACAATTAAACTGACACTTAAACTACATTTACTAAAAACAAAAACATTTTTTTCCCAATACGTTCCATTCTGCTCTATAGTATAAAAGTTGGTCCACATATTGTTTGTGTTTTAAATCCATTTTGCCCACAAAGAAAGTCTCAGTAGATGACAGATAAAATCAAAATTTTGATAGATTGCCCATATAACATTTTTTTGTGATTCATAAGCTTAAAGTTTGAATTTTTTTTTGCAATAGTGTACTAGTACTTGTTTGGATTACTTACATTCAAATAATTATTTTATTATTTTTTTTACACATCTTTTGCGATTGATCTATCGCATATTAAACGCTAATAATATATATTATTATTGTTAATTGATGATGAAAGCTATATTTAAAAACAAAAATAAAAACTAAAAAAAAAAAGTTGTATTGACGAAAGCTGACATTAAAATTTTACTATTAAAAGTACAAATCGTACACTATAGTCGTAAGTATATTATTGTGTTGACCTTAATCTTTAATCATTTTTTAATGTTATGTATAAAAGATTATTAGAAATTGTTTTTTTTCTTTTTATATTGTGACAATACGACCAAAATTTAATCTAATTTTCACCTATTTCTTTCTCCCCCCTAACTGACATTTGATTATTTTTAACTTTTAACCTTTTTCTTTTTTTTTTTAATAATCGTAAATTTTTAAATTTCATTTTTCGAATTTTTTTTTATATATATATGTGAATTGAAATTGCGTTTCTTTTTTCATTCAAATTTATTTGGATTGAATTGAAATAAAAAAAAAAAAAAATGTTTATAGAATTATTAAAGTTTTCTAAAATAATTGACTAATTTTTTTTAAAAAGTTAAAAAATGTAATAAAAATACATAAAATTTAGTGAAAAATTAATAATGAAAAATATTATATGGGACAGGAAATGTTGTTTTTTGTTTGTTTTTGCAATAGACATTATTTTTGAGTAATTCATAATAAATTATGACTTTCTTTGGCAATGTATGTATGTTATGTAATATTTTTCAGAGTTTTTATTACTTGCATCCAAACAATATTTCCAAATTTTAATTGCAATAGAAATATGTTTTTTTTAATTCAAAAAAATATAAATTCAGACTTATATGTTTTTAAAATGTTTACGTAATTTCTACTATCCAGAAGTAAATCTATTTTATTTTTATTGATACGATATTTATAATTAATATTCTACTTTAAATTACTTGAATTTAATTAAAGTAGTAATTTATCTAAAAAATATATTTGACACAGGAATGTATTTGATTACATATTGATTATGTTATGCTAGTTTTATGAATTGTAGTTATATACAGAATGTATCTTGAAACTCTCAATATTCGCAGAGATTTGGTAGAGATAATCATGATCCTTTATTTATTATTTCAAACAATATTTTGAGCAATATTCAACTTACATAATATTTCATATAAAAATTTTCATAATGTCGATCGAATGATGTTGTGGTATTTTTCATGTCTCATCAAATATAAATTATGTAAATTTGTAAATGTAGGCTAGGGTCATAAATAAAATAAAATGAAGCAAAAAAAAAAATGTAATAATAATCATAATAAATGGTAATAAATAAAAAAGGAAAAATATAAACAAAACAATTTTCAAACATTTAAAGGTCATTTAAACTTATTTTGTGTATTCCTGAAATCTGATGTGTGCATTAATTAATATGTTGTCTTAGGGCATTTATTGAATTTTTCTTTCATTATTAATAAAATAACAAAATTTTTTAACATTTATTTAAAGTACAATTTTGTAATAACATAAAATTAGCCGCAATGACTGACGAAGGAAGTAAATTGATTCCGAAAAGCCTATATTTGCAATTAATTTATTAGGGAAAGAAAATTCGACTTTTAATTGAAAAATTTATTTTATCACAAAAACAATAAACAAAAAACAATTATTAAAAATAAGTTAGTTAAAGTTAAACTATGCTGCTTGAAAAGGTCTGGTTTCTGACAATAGTAGTAGTTTTACAGGTTTAATTGTAGTTAATATGCCAAAAATAAAAAAATAAATTACCAAATAAATAAAAACTTGTCAAAAAATATTATTAGCTCCACTTTATGTAATAAATTTTGATACAATTTTTTAACAGTTTCTTAACAAAAAATCATTTCTTAACGAAAAAAAATTTCTTAACGAAAAAACATATTTCTTAACGAAAAAGCATTTCTTAACGAAAAATAATTTTTTAACGAATAAAAATATCTTATATAAAAAAAAAACTATGTCCCAATAAAATGAAAATGTTGCATAAATTTGAAAAATATTTGAATAGAAAATAAATTAAATTCGAAACAAATATGATGTCAAGAGACTCCGTTCATTAATGTTCTTCAAGAGAACCATTCAGATCAGCCAGTCAAAAAAAAAATCCGGATTTTTTAAGCCTTACGCACAAATTCGTATACTGAAAAAATAACTTTTCAGAGATTTTTAACAGATTTACTATTAACTATCTTATAAATTATTTTTAAGTTTAAAGTATATTTAATATGTTTTATTTTTCATTTCTCTCGTAATTTTATCTAAACATTTTTATTTCTTTAGTTGGACAATTTTATCTTTTTTTTCTTAAAAATATTTGTTTTTATGCAATATTTAAAGATAAGAGAATATTTTTAAATTTAATATGATTATTGTCTTGTGGCTTTCGACTTTAAATGTCAGAAAATAAGTATCTCATATTTAAATATTAAAATGTACATAATCATAATAATTAATGTATACAACACAATAAATGTTGGATTTTAAATAGACATTAATAAACAATAATGAATACTTAAGAAAAACGTATTAAAATTTTAAATGAAATTCTTCATTCAACTAACCGCGATTTTGTTTTTTATTATCATTTTTTAAAAGAAAAAAATAAGTAAATATAATTAATGCGGTTTATATTTTTTTTTATGATAATATTAATTATGATAGTAGCTAATTAAAATTAAAATTTCAGAAATTTATGTAATTTATGTGTATACCATCAAATGAAAACCACAATTATTTTGAGAACATAAGAAAAAAAAATAAACAATCTTTGAAAAGAAAATAATAAAATTGTAAATTTCAAAATAAAATGTTAGTGTACTCTGTTATTTTTTTGATTAAAAAATATTGTATTTATATATTTTTATATAATTAAAAAAAAAAAAAAATTTTGCGAAATAATTAAGATTCATATATATATATTTATATATATATATATATATATATATATATAAATGTTATAATACATAGCAATCAAAATAAAACAATATGATTTTCTGAGTACATTGATTTGAGGCATTTTAAAACTATTTTGAAGATATCATTTAAAGTGACTTATAACTATAAGTGAGCTAAGATGTAGTTAGGGGTACCAAACAAATTGGCAGAATGAATAAAATATCAATAAAATAACGAAAATAAAAATTCAGATTAATCTAATTAACTAATTTGAAATAAATTGAAAGGCTTAATATTAAAAATTACCTACTCCTATGAATAAAACTAACACTTGAAGGAATAATTTGGAGGCTATCTGTAAATCACTAATTAGCAAAACTTGCCATTAATAATCAGATTATTAAAATTTATTAGATATAAGCAGATAATATGAATTAACATCATTTGAATATGAGACTTTATCTGAAATATTTTTAATATAAAAATTAGAAAGTTTAGACTATAATTAAGGACAGTAAAAAAGTCTCATATTGTATATATATATCATGATGAATATTTGTAATATAAAAGCTGAAAAATACTTGAAACCGAATACAGAACATCGAGATGGTAATCAATAAAAAAAAAACTAAAGCAATGATACAAATTCAAACGAGAAGTGAACATAATAAGTCGATCATAAAACCAGTTACATGTTTTTTTTGTTTTTTTTATGCTATTGACAGTAACTTAAAACAATAGAATATTACTAATAGTAACTATTTACAGTAGAATAACTTTTTCGTGCTTAATTAAGTACGGTACTCGAAGGTTATATACTACAATATCTATAATGTTTTTCAAGCATTTATTTATCAAATTACTGGCTTAATTTATTAAATGTGTGAGCGCTTTCATATCAACTAAGCAAACACAAATATGCAATCAAACTGTTACAAAACTAAAAATTGCATGGCTGATGCGCCTAGCCTTATACGAACTAAAGAGGACTTACTAAACTTAAAAAACCATATCAAAAACATCAATTAGTGATATATAAAGTAAAAACAAAAGCAATGGTATACACCACATCTTTGCTGCTGCTGATAAAGTCAAAATTTGGAACATGTTAGCTAACGTACACAACGGATATAGTAGACCGAAAAAAAAGAATGGAAAAAATATATAGACTGACACAAAAAAAAAAGGTATAAACTTGACTTGTACAAAATGATGACCCAGGTAATTATTAGCTGTAGGATTGAAAATTAGATACTCCATACAATCAACTGAAGAAAATATGAGTACCTACAATCGAAACAGAAATATTTTTCTTCCGTTCTTTATATTAATTAAAAAAAAAAAAAAAAATTATAATAAACAAAGGTGGACGAACTAATTTAAGATGATTTGATGCTGTAACAGATGATAATATAAAGTCAAACAAAATATTTATTATTGCTTAATATAACAAACTGATGGCCCCCAAAACGTACAATCAACACATTATTTACAACTTAATGTTACTATATGCTATTCACTTTTCAAACCATGAATATAATCATTGAATAATTATTAAAAGTAATACATTTTTTTATTATAAATCATTTGATTCTTCCATGAGCAGGTTAACAAACTTATATTCTTAAAATTTCATAGTAATTTTAAAACTAAGTGGTTTTAAAAACAAAACAAAACAAAATATAAAAAGTTTTGTGTAATTTTAAAATGAAATCAATTTTAACCTGAATTCAAAATTACTTCACTACTGTTATTTTTCAAATCAATTTTAATAAATCATTAGCAAATAGGTCAACCGGTCCGATCCATTACTGTACAATAAACAAAACAAAAACTAGAACATCTGAAAAAAAAAAACGAAAAAACAATATGGATCTTTAAAAAAGAAAATTTAAGTTACGTTTTGGTATACAAAAAAAAAAAATGTATCAAAAATATTAACTTAAAAAAACAAAAAAATGAATTAAAAATGTTATTCAGAGCACGATTTGTGATTGTTTTTGTTTTTGGTTTTAGATAAAAAGCCGGAAACCAAAAAAAAAAAACACCAAATCCTAAAATAAAAAACAAGACCCAAAATTTCAATATTAATTCTGTTTTTTTTTTTTTTTTTTTTGTTTTAATTCTCCATTCACACTTTTTCCATTCATTAAATTTTCATTATTTTATTTTTGTTTTCTTTATTTTGATTGAAAATTTCCCGCTTTTTTTTTCAAAATCAACCACTCTTTTTCTAATGTCGTTCTATTTTTTCCACTATATTAAAATACAATTGGATATTTTCATGGTAGCGAATTTAATTTAAAATGCATTATTTTAAAATAAAATATTCAAATTTATGTATTTTCAATTCTGAAAATTGAAATATCAAAACTATGTAACTTGAAACTAAAAAGTTGTTTTGAGCAAAAAAAAAAAAATGAAACAAGCAAAAAATAAAACAAATAAAAAAAAATTTCCAAAGCTTGACTTGACTTAATAACTATTTAAATTCATTTTTTTTTTTTTATTTTGTGAAATTTTAATTTTGAATCGTGCTCGACTAGTCGATTGTTTACAATAAATTAAATTGAAAATATTCTAAAACAAAAGAAACTGCTAATGATGATGACATTCAGAAATTGAACACTGAAAAAAAAGAGAAACTAAAACCCTGGAATAATTTTATCAAAGCTTACCTACCATACATACATATATAACTGTGTAATTTTTACAGCTGACAATATAAAATTTTCATATTTTCAATGCAAATGTGAACCAACATTATTTTGCGCAATTTTCAAATGAACCGAGTTTAGTCCAATTTTTAATTAATTAAGGGAATTTATATGATGGTAGACCCAAATTTTTGAAAAGTTAAAAATTAGGAAATCTATCAGGTTAACAACCTATATATTGGGGTTTTTTAAAATATTAACCAATATTATAGTCATTATTGTATAAACAAATTGGGACTATATCACACGTCCAAGTATGAACCAGCAATTAAGTAGCAATAAGAGTATTACAAACCTCCTTCTAAATCGCTCCTTGTAGATTATTGTCTGATATTACTTAGACATGAATCTACCAGTAGCGAGGAATTAAAGAGAGTAATAATTAAAGTTTTACAGAACTTTTAAGTCGCTCATTGTAGATACACACATATCTAAATAATACCAAATATGGTGCATCTATCAGGAGTGACTTAAAAAAGTCTGTAATACACTAATTGTGGCTTAATTATGAGAAATACAAGACAATTAGCTGTTGGTTATACAATTGTAAAATCAAACAAAGCGGCATTTGAGTTACTAATGATGGGGTTGATATTGACATCAGTATATATATGCGATACAGTTATCTGCATAGGTTTGATAACGTAAAAAGATATATCAAACTTATCTATTTTAGATGTTAGCTATTAATTTGGCACAGCTACGATATATTTATGGAGTAGATTGTAGGACTACGAGATGTTTGCGTTTGTGCTGAATAAACGAACTTGTGACCTTGTTTTGTAGCAATGACATGTATTTAGTTGTGGTTCTCATCTACTTTTAAACTAACTAACAAACTAAGTATAATCAAGGTTAAAAAGCGAAACATTTTTCTTTAAATAATTCTGTTCCATGAACTCGTCAGCATTTCTAAATTTGGAGAGATAAGATTTTTTTTAAAAAGAATTATTTTTTTGTAAATGTCCAAAAATAAATGATTTAGTATTAAAAAAAGAGTTATCAGATCAGAAATAAATCTAATCGACAGGTAAAATCTATCTTAAAATGCTAACCGGGGTTTTTCTTCCTTCAAAGAAATAAGGTTGATGTCATATACAAGTACGAAAATTTATGCTAAATTAAATTAATCTTCCATATTTTTTCTAAACAGCAGTTAAGTGTCTGAAATTGCATCATAAAATTTTATTGAATTTATTTTTTACTTTTAATCAACAGTTGTGGTTATTCTTCATATAACTCTTTCTTTGAAAAAGGTTTTCGATACCTGATGTTATACATAATAATTATTATGATATAATATAGACTTAATTTCATAGAATGAAGTAATATTATTGTTTTATTTTTTTATTTTATAATATGAGATGTCATCATTTCAGTTTTTTTTTAATTAAACAATAATTTCTAAAATTGAATAGAAGATTTTGACCCGAGCTATTATTTATAGAGATGTCAAATTTTATGAAATATTAGGTAACAATAATGAAAAAAAAATGGGCTGAAAGAAATAACCTCCATTCAACTACATATATATACATTTAAACCTGTATAGATTTATGAATGGTCAAATATAATATGATATCAGCACTATTAAGTCATAGATTTAATTAAGTACCTACAGTTGATTTAAAATAGAAAATATGAGTAATTTTAAAATTAATTTCAAATTCTTCCAGCATGAGAAATTATTTGTAATAACGAGAACACTATACAGCTTTTTTTTTTTTAATATAATAATACAAGTTATGTAATAAAGTAATGTAAAAATGTAAAAATTTTAACTACGTAACTTCATTAAACTCTAGAAATAATATATTTGAATAAAATTTGATTTTTTTTAAGTAACGAAATTCTTAAGAAATTATTTCAATGACAGTTAAGTAACATTTTTAATTTGTTTAAATAAAAAGGACTAATTTCAATTCAGAAAACGAATTATTTTAATTTTACAAACTCTGTAAGGATAATGGTTTCAGTAGAAGAAAAAATTACAACAAATGAACATGGAAAATTGAAATTTCATCACAATGATCTTATTAAATAAGAGTTTAAGTTCAACTTTCAGTGAAGGTAGATTCCATTTATTCTTATGGCCATAAAATGTGTAGTGTCAAAACAATGATTTTGCGAATGTTAATGCAAATTTAATATTTTTTTTAAAAATCAAAATAAAATCCATTTTTTGATTATTTACGCAATTACGGCTATGTATGATTCAAAATGTGAATCAATCATGTGATTATGTAGTTATATTGAACGTGTATTGTATTAAATTAAATAATTTAAATGTTGTGAAGTCTCTTTTCCCTTGATTACAAATATCTATATTTCAGAAGCAATACACTTCCTTCATCAGTGCTTGTGACTAACTTAGCTTCTGACTAATGAATTAAAATTGTATTGTATTGATTGCGCAAACTCAGTTATGTAATAAAGAAATTAAAAAATAATAATAATGTAATTTTATTATTTTTTAAGCTGATAAGATATTAATTGTTCGTATACAGTCCTGCTTCCTGGTTTGTTTATTAAACAAATATATATTATTTTTTAATCTGCTAAGATAGATTTTCCGCCCTATGCCCCACGAATGAGGTTACAGAATGATGATGAATATTTTTTGGATTTATATAAGTATGCAAATTTTGTATTTTCAAGATCTTATTGGGAACAAAATCCTAAATTGCATGAAATAAAAAATATAGAACCGTAGATTAAGACAAAAATAGACATGAAACAAAACATTTTAATCCAGTATTTGAATAGCTTTTGAAATAAATAAAAAAAAAATTCTCTATGAGTTAATTTTTAGGTTTTCCACTTAACATTTTCATTCTGAAAATTTTTTATCTAACTTTGTTATCCTTAATCCTTCTGTATATTACAGTTCAAGTAAAATTTCTTAACATAAAAAGCTGATTCGTCAAAATAAACAATCTTTTCAATTTTTTAATAATATGTACAATCAGTTAAACATACTAGCAATTTAACTGACAACAGGCATGTAGCTAATTTTTTCTTTCTTTAAATAAATTAATATTCTTTACATTTTTTCTTCTTCTGAAAACTCATTCCAATCTCGAAGTGCAAATGAACTTAATATACTGATATACCAACGGATGTAGGTACCAAAAACTAGTACATACTCATATATAATTATAAAGAACAGAAAAAAACATTAAATTCTTGTGGATAATATATGTTATAAGTAGGTACTATATATATATATATAAATTCGTATGTATGTATTAAGAATTTATAAGTCCCGCGCAAAGTCAAAAATGCTACTATTATAAAGAGCCACATCAGAAAATTTTACTTACTTTTATTTTATTTTTTTTCATTATTTTTGTTCCAGTCTCGCCATGGATTTTTTTTTTTTTTGTTATATAAATAACTATAATAGTATTTGTTTATATATACATACTTATATACAATTTTATATAAGTTTTAGAACAAAAGAAAATTTAAAAAAAAATTCTTTGAATTTTGTTTTCTTTTTATAACACACAGCAACACTAAAATTATAGGTATGTTATGTACTAGTACTTCATGTGAATAATGATATAGGTATTGTTGCTAGCAACATGTTAAAATGTTCAGAGTGGTTGCCATAATTCTGTCCAAAAATGTATTCTAAATAGTTTTGAAGAATTTCTCTTGGGAATTAATTTATAGGTCAATTAACCTTTGAAAATTTTAATAACATAATGTTATGGTAATTAACTCATTTCCATTGGGAACTGAGATTATGTTTATTTGCTTTTCTAAACAAAAAAAAAAAACAGCTCCCAATAGATCTGTTGAATTAGTTTAGAATCTTAATAGATTAATAAGGTGAGATTAAATTGGTTGCCCAAGGGACACCATATTTGGTACACCATTCAAACTGAAAACTATATTAAGTGGGAAATGAGCACAAGTGTAAATTCAAAAATCAGATTTCATCAAATATAAAGGAGCTCTCATAATTAAAATGATTAAGATCGTTAATAACATATTAGTGATACTGATGAGTGATGACCAAGAAACAGATAGAAAGCAGCATAATCGAAAAATTAAAACTTGCAAATTTTTAGCTCTCTATTTTTATTAACTTATTAACTATTTTTTTATTTTATCGTTACTTTTTCAAAGTGAATCTAAGATGCTTCACCAGTCCAAAGTCTAATACAGTGGATTATATATGACATTTTTCATAAGAAAATGCTGACTCTGAATCAATATCACAACTAATCAGACTACATATTCTCCATATATGATAATTTCGGACTCAAAAATGTTAATTACCAAAAATTGTTATCCCTAGAAAAAAAAAATCAAATGGATCCAAGCTAATCATGAAGAAAATGAATATTATAACATAAAACTTTATGTCATTGGCCACTGACTGCTTTGAGCTGCAATAATCAAAGTAAAAATTACTCTAAAGCTAAGCAATATGTGTTTCTAAAAACTAAAATTTACGATTGTTGTTGATATTTAGCCAAGCGATAATGCACAACAAAGAAGAAGAACAAAAACACTGACCATCTTTAGTCCATTATCTATACACTAAAACTACAACCTTGCCGAAGACCAAACAATTTTTTCACAAAATTAACAAAAAAAAAATAACAAAACAACATAAAAATTCGAATTGTATATAAGAATTTGAACCAAACATAGTTTAAGAGCAAATTAAAAACAAAAAAAAGAACATAAGAAAATATAATTTTATATATATATATATATATATATATATATATATATATATATATATATATATATATAATTTTATATACAAAAATATCTTCGTAAGTGGTAGTAATAAAACCGCGTGGTTCTGAAAGCTGTCAATTTTAAAAGTAAAGCTTTTTGCAAAAAAATATTCTTTATATATAGCAAGCCACCACTTATATATACTTACATCATATTAAAATTTTTATTCATAAATTGGCAACATACAAATTATATTATTAAAGCTAATTTATACATATATATATATACATTTTATTTCACTCTAAAAATGGATAAAAAATCAAGGGACCTCAAAATATGTATACAAAACAAAGAAATTGAATTTAACGGAATTATTGCGAAATTGTTTATGTTCATGTATACATATATACATTAAATACATATATACACATGTTTTTCATCAATATTAAATGAAATGAAAAGGTCAGTAACTTTGTTCAATTTACAACATGTATTTAGCTATATAAAATTATGTACATAATATAAATATATATAAATACAATGTATCTATATATATTTATACAATATGTTATGTATATATATACTTTTCGTAAAAATGAATCTGGGATTTACAGAAAAGAAATTAACAATATTAATGTAGAGTTGCAAAATTGTTTTTTAATATAAGTAAGTAGTTATATAACCATATAGTTACATATATATTATATAATTTTCATAAATTATAATTGTCTTGAATTTTATTTAAATGTTTTTTCATTTTTTATTAATAATATCTTTAAATGGCTATACTAGAAAATGTGATATTTAAAAGACAAACAAACATTAAAGTAAATTATTTTGTATATGAAACCAATAAGACAATGTTGCAAATTTTTTATTCAATATAATTTACAACACCACACATGACGTTATGCAAATATTAAAAATAATAGAATTAATACATATATTACACATATATTAAGTAGGAAATATAACTGAAATAATTTTATAGAACACGATATTATATTAAAATACAAATAAAAGTAACAAATAAAAAAATTAAATTAAATTAAAAACAAAAATACAAATGTACCTACGTACAAACAGAATAGTTGAAAATAAATTAAAGTAAATTTTTTTTTATTTTTTTTTTTATGTATTTCATGCTAAAAAAAATTTAAACGTGATAAAAAGAAGGTTATAAAATATGAATTTACATTATAATTATGTACCTAGTTAGTTAATATTTAAATACAAGTTAAAGCTGTTGAATTAGAATTATAATAATATCACGTAACAAAAATTTAAAATTTTAATCATAAATCAAAAACAAAAGAATTATTGAATATATTATATTATAATTATAATTTAAAATTATAAACAAAGAAATATACTTACTAACTATTATAAATAATTTAGAAAAAAAATCAGAAATTTCTTAATCATCTTCTATAACAGACTACAAAACTTTCATTAATAAATTTTTAAAAAGACATAACGAAACTGAAATAAATAAGTTTTGATTGTTTTAAATTTTACAACAATTATTTTAGTTAATATTACTTAGTTATTTTGAACAAAATAAGGTTGTTACTTTGACTAACACCCAAGAATTCACTCATTGTCAGGAAAAATTAAGAAGATATTTGTTAATCATAATGTAGTATATTGAATATGTTATCATTAACAGGATGCCAAACGAATTGAAGTCCCGCCTATTTTTTAAGACACAATAATGCCGGAAGTTAGTAGTTTTACAGCCTGTTTCAGGTGATGTGGGTATTAGGTTTGTATCTCCGACAGTATTGATTTCTGATATATATGGCGAGTTCTTTGCTTCAACAATAGAAGTTTATGTTTCATCTTGGTGATGCGATTTGTTCTCTATAAATAATGACCGATGTATCTAGTGTTTTTTTTGTTTGTGCATTCTTTGGATTTATTAATTCAAAGCAGATTTCTTCGAAAGTGGTACAGAATCGACTTACTGAATAAATTCCTATATAACAGTAGTTGTAAAAGCTTTATAAATTTGCTGAGATAAAATCTTTCATTCTATGACTCTTAAAGACTATCGGGACAGTTTATTACAGTAGTTGGTATTATGTCTTTTTTATTTGTAGTCTTATTAAGGTCGGAATCCAACCGAGCCTGTAATTTCACTTCTCTACTTTTGGACTATATGAGTTCGGATTGTGGAATGGTTTTAGTGTTGAACTAAGTTAGTAATTGGTTATTAGTAATTGGTTAACAGTTAACCACAAACGAATGAAGAAAGAAGTAAGTTGTTTCTGGAATATCGATACTTGCAAAATGAAAATTCATTTATCAATAATCAATTAGATACAGTTTCATAGTTTGAATTAGTCCTAATAATAATAAATATATATTTATATATATAAAATATAATAACCTAAATTTAAGAAAAAAAAAGCTTAGTAGTTATATGTGGATGTTATGTTAGATTTTATCTACGTTATTTCAAACTATCTGTCTATTTGACAGTAAACAGTATAAACAACCTATCATATTACAATGCAATTTCGTTCTGAATTCGTTAATTTGAAAGAGAAGGCTAGTTCCCTTCACAGCACCTCTGTCTATATATACCAATATCTTCTAAAACTATAATAGGTCAATTTATTTTGTACATTACTTGCATCAAATATCTACATTTAATTTTATGATGAAAAATTTTGGAAAGAGATCTATAGATGCATAACATAATTATGTGAATGCAATCAATCAAAAATTATCAAAAAAAAAAAAAAAATTCAGTAATGCATAACAAAATTTTATATGACAATTACAAATTTTCCGCATCATTTCAATAATATTTCTATTATAATTTATTTTATTTTTTTAGTCATATTTGAAAAAATATTTTCTTAATACGAGTAATAATTGTATGTAGGTATACGGTTGACTAATTTTTTAAACCGGAAATGGGAAATGACATAAAATCAAAATGAAAAAAAAAAATAGAAATAAAATAAAATTAAGAAACGTACTTAATTTCATTTTCATTTGATTGGATTTTTTATTATGTATATTAAATAAATTTATTATTAATATGAAATACAATAATTATATATATATATATGTATACTAATATGCTTACATATATTTATATATATAGTAACCTATTTATTTAATAATCATCAGAAATGAATTGATGATAAGTATGTATAGAAATATTAATAGACAAACACACCTACTCTCTTATGAAGAATATATTAACGTGATTCGATTTAATTAAAAGAAAATCAACAAATTTTATAAAATAGAAATAGTTTATAGAAATATAGGATGATGGTAATCCGTCCGTACTACACGGTTTTAAAACAATTATAATACTTAAATAGTTTGATTATGATTTATTAGACTAACTTAATCTAATTAGAAATTAATGAGCATTTGTTGCTATCGAGATGAATTAATACAATCTATATGACATTTATTTCGTATTATTTATTTGCTCATTTTTAGCGAGCTTTATTGAAATTTTTAATTCAAGCTATAATCGTAAAAACAAAAACAAATATAACCAAAATTGATTAGTTAATTGAAAAATTTTGAGAAGACCCTATCATGTCCCCGATTCTTAGAAATTTGTGTGGTATTTTTCAGTTATGTCATACAGTAATAATTAATAACTGTTATAAACAAAGGCGTTTTCATTAATTCAATATAAATTATGTCATCATCCCCCGTACTAAAATATTTTCCTACTCATATTTTTCAAAATTTATTTATTTGTTATAAATTCAAATTCATTCAAAAAATTCAACATAAAAATTACAAATATTTAAAAAAAAAAATATGTATTTATGTATACCTTTATAAGAAAATAATCTGAAACAAAAAATACTATAATCAAAATCATTTAGCATTATCACTTCTATATAAAATAATATACAAAAAAACATTTACCTCCAATTCTTATCAACTATAACTAAAATATGAATATATAGTTACTATAAAAAATTATCACTTTTTTCACGGTAATTGTACAATGAAAAAAAAAATAAAAAAATTTTTTTTAACGCACTGTGCAATGATAACTTGTCGTCACACAGTTTTTTTTATATATAATTTACTTATTATATTATATACACTATTCACGATCCGAACGTAATGATCTTTATGATCTGATCATATTGTATTATAATCAGGGGTAATTACACCACTTGACATTGTGAAATTTCTAGTTTTGTCGTCAACTTTAAAATTTTTGGTAAATGAACAAAGTTCAACAAGACTCAATTTACAACATACTCATACACATGAATATAATGTATAATAGTTAAATTTAATAAGAATAAAACTCGGATTTAAAATAAATTAAAAATTTTAAGATTACAAAACTTTACTATTATAATACAACACTGTCCACAGTTAAGACTATCTCTAGCTGATGAATTATATATGTATATTGTTGTTGAAAGATATTTTAATTGAATTATGACGTAAAAATTTCAATTGATCCATTTTTGATTTATTATACAGTTTGTTTAACACTTTCAAAATTCGTTATTGAGTTCATATATGGGAATATAATTGAGTGATCTAAGATTTGTCGGTAATTTTTAGTCTACATTTCAAATATAGGTTAATATTATTCAAATCATATTTCAATGAACTATTCTGAACCAATCACTTATAACTTATATAATGGAATTTAATATTTATTGTTCTGTTGTTCCAAAAACAGTGTTGTTATTGAAATTCATAATCGTTTATTAACTCAACAATTTATTGCTGAGTTATGATTAGTCAACAACATTAGTTGATTAGAAAAATAATTTTTATCAGTTATTTTCAATAACTTGCAAAGTTATAAGTGGTTAAAAACCGATAGCGTTAGCAGTTATAATTTAAATTATCTTCAATAAAAAATAATAATAATAATATAAGTTGTTTAATGTTCAGGTTATGTTTTAATCAACTAAATATTTTGTTATATTTTATTATGTTATTATATGTTTACAAATATATCAAAAAATTAAGCTATCTTTCTAAGGAAAATAAAATATAGTTACTTAATTAAAAAAGGTTTGACCAACAATAATCAATCCCTGTCACAATCTCCTGCAACAGGATGTGAATAATCCTTTTCATTTATTTATTTATTTTTTGCACTATTTTATCATTCATTACAATTCAAAAATTCGTCTTCTCTATAGTTACAATTAATTTTTTTTGGTAAACGGTAAAAATAGTAACTTAAACTAAATAATAATACTCGAGCACTGTGACAAATCTGTGAATGTAAATAAAAGCTATACCTTTAAAAAATGAAAGGTATAAACTTACCCATTTTGTGATTGTTCGATGTTAGTCTTATTACTAAAATAGCAATGTTATTCATATTCGACAAATTTTGATAATTAAAGTAAGTTAAGCTTGATTATAAAATTTTTACACTCACTTTATTTTTATACTAATTTAGCACAAAAATAAAAAATTGTTTTGTTCAAATATATATATATATATCAAGTAAATATAAGTATAACATTATTTTTTAAAAATATTTTATATATTAGTTATATTTTTGATCTACATAATATATTTTGTATGTTACTTATTGATTTTAATTATAAAACTAAATTTCGTACGAATTTTCATTTAACTCAATAAATTTCACTGTAACTGTTGATCTCAAGGAACATCAGTTTTAAAATCATTCAAAGTAAATGTAGAAACTCAATTATGTTCCAAAAATGCTTATGTCAAGAAATTTATTTCAAAATAAACATATTTACAGTTATTTATTTAATAGGCCTATGAAATTTAAGAACAACTACTTAATAAGTACTAAATATTACTAGTTCGTTGAATAAACCGTTAATTATAAACTTCTATAAATCATTTGGACATCCACTTAAAACTAACCTAACTCATCTTAAGGTATCAAAATAATGATAACACTACAAATCTAATATGAACATATTTATTTCTGGTATTGACAACTAAGTAAGTAATATAATACAAAATCAAATTGGAATAATTACACATATTATTAAAAACTGGTTTTAAAAAAAAATATTGTAACATTCCTGTCTTTTTCATTTTATTTCTTCTTGTTTTTTTTTTGTGTATTTTTGCAATAAACTTTCTCCTCTTAAAATGCACCTTCAAAATTATTAAAAATCATAAACAAAGGTTGAAAACATATAGCTATATGTTTTTAAACTCTACTATCGCAATATATATATATATAATACGTATATATATATATATATATATAAACCCACCAAATAATAATATAAAAAAAAGGAAAAAAGAATAATTGAAAATTCCTCCTAAACATAACTGGTATTCAATAATTTTTATTAACTATTGTATATTGTAATAAAATTCTCTTTTTTTGTTTTTCTTTTTTTTTATTACTATTGAAAATCTTTGAAACAATATAAAACATAGATTGCGTATTTTCCCAAATGGCAATATTTCAATTGTTCTTCAATTATTATTATTCAATTTCTTTACATCTCACTCTTCCTCTAAAGTTTACTGATTGTTTTTATTTTTTTTTTTTCTTGTGTTAAGACAAGAGTGAAAGTTATTATAACTGTTAAAAGTCTTTACTATTTTAAATGTTTATAATCATAACTGGTTTTTGGTTTAACAGTTTTTAAATCATTGTGCTGTTTTTGTTGTTTTTGTAATTGTATATGCTTGATTTCAAGTATTTTCAAATTTCAAGTATAGATCTTGAAACTCTTTGTATCTTTTACCTTGCATACATTTTTTTTTTATACATTATACACATGTATGTACAGTTATTAAAATATAAAAAGTAAAGTAAGTAAAGTTATTTTTTTTATTGTAAATGGATAATAAAAGAAGGTAACAATGAATTTAAGTTGTGTATAAACTTTCTTTTCATTTCTTGAAACTACTTTTGAGACAGGAACAATAGAAATAATGGTAAAAAATGAATTGAAATGAAATCTCGTTTATTTATAAAAGAAAAATGTTGAGAAATAAAAATAAAAGTAACTATGTATGGATAGTGAATTAAACAGAGGAAATTTGTATCGAAATTTTTTTTATTTTAATACGGAAAATTTAATGAGATATTGTTGGTGAGATTTTATAGAAACAATTGTTTTTATTGAAACCAACAATGAATTGAAAATATAATTTTCTATTACAAAATTTGATATTTAATGAGCTGTGAAATTTATACAAATTTAGTTTACAATATAATTGGTTATTGAATATATATATATATGCATATATTTTAATTAAATTCATAATTTAATATTTTAATGTTAAATATTCGAAATTGAAAAAAAGTTTGAATTGTGAATAGTAAATGTTACTAAAAATTTATTAACTTAATGTATAAATTTCAATAAGTTAATATTAAAAAGTTCTCAAATTCATTTTACAATTATTTATTGTCAATCAATGCTACGCTATTAATTTTTATTCAAAGTTTGTATAATTCTGAAAATTAAATTAATACTGGAAAAAATTAATGTTAATCTATTTTAAGCCTATTCTGTCAATTTAAAGTATAATAATATATTTTTACTGTGTTATAAATTAGCGCAATAAATACGTATATTATGTATATTTATTAATTATCACAATTTTTATAACAACTTTTCAATTTATACTTAAACTAACTATAGTTATATACATACAATTGAATTTAATTTAATAATACTATATAATTATTTCGACTTTGAAAGTGATCTATTTTCTTCCTATTTACTTGTTAAGTAAACTTCTTAAACTATATATACCTTACCTACCTATGTACTATGTACATACATTTTAATTAACTCTATACAAAATTTCACACATTTTTTCAATAATAAACAAACAGAAAAAAAACATATTATAGTTATGATAGATTTCACAAAACTTTTAATACAACACATACATATATAACATAAGAATGTTAAATATGTTAATTATTATAAATTAGATAACATAAAATTAATAAAATAAAAATTTATAAGATTAGTTAACTATTTATATATATATATATATGTATATAGTTATGGAAATGAAAGATAATTCGCTTTTTAATATAATGCAACGAAGAGAAAATATTATGTGCAGGTAAATAAATTCTAGCAGAATGTAATAAGTCTTTTTGTATATCAGTAAGGATGAAAAAATTAAGTAAATCTTCCAATTCACTTTTTATAGAATTATTTAGATATTCTAAACATCCACAATTTTTTTTTTGATCATCGATTACAATTAACTTAAATATGAATATAAAATTTTAAAATCAATTAAAATTTATACTTTTTTAATTTTGAACTTACTAAATTAGGTCAGACGACTATTATTAAAAGACTTAGGTTTGGCCAGGAAAATAATGACAGTAAATTTATCTCATCATTATATTGTTACTAAATATATATTTTGGTAATGACATACAAATAATAATGACTTCTAAATTATCACTGGTAGTTTTTCAAGGATCCCGTATAGGCCTTCTTAGGGATCCACAGGTGGCGTAATGTTGTGACAGGGACAATGAACTGTCTTATTAAGCTGACTAACGTTGTATATTTTCTAAAGATGAAATATTCTTTGTTTTAGTTAGTATATTGATAATTTACTATAAAAAGGTATAAAATTGTACAATCATTGTTTTTTAATATATATATAACATACGACATAATTCAAATTAAACTGTTGTGTCAAATTATTGTTGTCCATAATAAAGCAATAATCTAAGAAATATTAGTTAATAATTAAATATAATTAAAACTAAGAAATTCAATTTTGTTATAATTATAAAAAAAAAACAATTTGAAAGTTTTACATTTTTATGAATTATTAACGTAGATTTTCCTATTTTTCAATAAATCAATGCAACTAACTATATTATAGATTAACACGTAGGTATATTATAAATTTCTATAATTTAAGTTTTTACTAAATATTCTTATCATACAGATAGGCGTATTTCGTCCTCTACTTATATACTTTTTTAGTGTTTTGTACTCAGAATCGATATGAATTTTAATTTAACTAAAAAAGATATGAACTTACAGTGTTGAACAAAATTTGTAATTTCGATATATATACATATATGTGTATAGGTATGTATGTAGTATATAAAATTTAAATTAAATCAAAATAAAAATTATTGCAATTAAATAGTAAAAATTAACCACTTTAATAATCAAATTTAATTCTTATTATTTTAAAATACATTTTATCTTTAAGATTAATAAATAAATAAATAAATAATGCAGCATTGTATTTTGTGTATTAATTCAAATTTTTCGAAAAATTCAATACACAATTAGTACCTATTTCAAACTTTTTAAAGTAGTTCATACAATATTCAAAAATTAAAATTGTTTATTAGAAACAACTGACTATATATATAATATAATTTGTATATTTATATGTATGTAAATAGTTGTGTATAAACACATGAATTAACTGTACTTACTTCTTCTGTTCTTTAACAAATATAATGCCAAAATAATAATTCCAATAATTGGAATTGGCACTAGTATATAACTCGATGTTAATTTTATTTCTGAATTGAGGATATCCATTTTGCTGTTGTTATATGCAGTTTATTATTATTATTATTTTGTAGCTTTTAAATAATTTTTTTTTTTTTTATCTATATAGGTATATATATTATAATTATTTCTTTTCTTAATAATTACAAATTCTTATAAAATTGTCATTAAAATATAATTTTTTTGATAATTATTCAAATTAATTATATTATATTTTATTCGTTTAATTTTATTCACTTTTCTATATTTAAAAATCACTAAAAAAAAAAGATAAATAAATATTAATACAAATATTTAAATTTATTTAATTATTTAGCACGAAATTTTTATTTTAAAATTACATACATATGTATGTATGTATATATTATGTATTATTTATAATTAATTCGAAATAAATGTCAATTCCAAAAATTCCAAATAAATAAAGTGAAAATTTCAAAATTGGCGCCAAATAAATTTCAAATTGTTGTTGCTTGTTTGTTTTTTTTTTTTTTTTTAACTTGTAATTTGAAATATACCTTAACACAATTTTTTATTTTTAGTAACAAGTAACATTCACCCCAAGCAAAGAATCTCTTTTTGAATTAAATATTAAACTGTTCTTGAATATAAATTCTTTTTTTTTTTTTAAGCAGATGCTACCACTATTAAGAGTGCATGTATCTCGTCTCGACGAAACAATGAGGGTAACTGAAGAAATTTTATTTTTAAAATTAAAATTAATGAATCAGTATTTTTATGCTTATTTTTTTTCTAGAGTGAATATCCTTTTTTCATGTTTGTACTTACACAAATACATTCATGGTAAAAATATTTGTTGAACAAAATACCGTAGCCATCAGATCAGAACCTCCTAACTAAACAAACAATGCTGGTATGGGTACCACAAATGTTTTTGCAGGGCAGAATAAGTAAAAAATTAATATACAATTTTGTAGAATACAGTATGTAAAGTATACTCATAAAAATTATATTATAGCATGTATGTAAACATTTTTGATAGAATGAAAGAATATAGGAGAATTCTAAGTAAAATAGAACACTGGATTTTTTCAAAAGCCGGTTTTTTTTTGTGCAATTATATAGTACATGCATTCATATTTATATAATACAGGTATATAAGGATGGAATTTAATGTTGTAATGTTAAAAGAAAAATTAACAAGAATAATAAATGTATGTATGTATATAAAACTATATATGAATGTATAGTTAAGGTAAAAAATCTAAGATAAATGTGTACAGTTCAATAAACAAACAGAGAGCAGCCGTTTCCTTTGCAGATGTTATTTTTAAAAAGCACGTGTTTTATAATTTTTTGTTTTTTTGCTTGGCTTATTTTCTCTTTATTATTATTAATTTATATTATTATCTCTTTCACTCATTGAATTTCAAAGGAAAAACTATTGAGGTACATATTTTTTATTTTTACCAACTAAACCTTAAATAAATTTATGAAGGTATGATTTAAAATGGGTATTATAAAATTTGTGGGTTCAGTTTAAATTTTTGTTGCCCATTTTGTAATTCTGCTTAAATTCAAATTAATACATAGGTACATACACAATGTTTATGATTGCAGGAGGATAAGCATATTATTTTATAATGTGCAATGAATAGATACATATTTTAAGAAATTAATAATTTTAGAAATTTAATTTTGATTAGAACAGAAAAATTTTAAATTTTATTGATTTCTTTATGCTTGTAGGTGGTGGTGACAACTAGAATTTAGCTTAAAATATTTAAAAATAAAAAGTAACAACAAATGAGCCACTCGAATGGCTTTAACACGCCTATTGCTAAACCTTTTTCCAGTAATTAACTGGAACAGCCAGTTCTAGCTATTTAACTATACCTAACTACAGAATGCAGAATTTTTGGATGTATCCATGCGGTAGTGTAGTATCTTTATATAACTCTTTACTATTCACTTAGCACTTTAAATAATACCAATACTGTTTTTGATTGCCAAGCGTGTCCAAACAAATATTGAAAAATTGGTTTAAAAAATATAAATGAAACAACAATGTTCAAAAACGTGATTTTTAAAAGTTAAAAAAAAACCAGTAGGTAGTTATTATAAAACAAATATTTTTATTGATAACAGATTATTTTTGCCTATTTACAACTTCATTAAGAGTATGTAGCTACATACTTATAAAATATAAGATTAACATCTACACTACTTTTTTTTATTTGTGTGATTATATTGATTATATTATTACATTATATTGAGTCACCGGAATTATTGATTTCTGACTATTTTGAGGTTATTTATTCATACACAAGGGGGTTTTTTTCGTTTTATTAGAGTTACCATAATATACGTATAGAATTTATCAATACAGTAATCTACTGATAAATGAATAAATGATCCGGTCCTTGATCATTATTGTATACCTTGCTAATAACCTGATATTGCACAAAAATTTTGAATACTATAGCTTGACAGATCAAGATCAGAATTGGTATAGTCGATATTATTAAATCATCCCTTCAGAACAAATTGTTTTTTTTTTTAAATTCAGTTTGTTTTTGTTTTAGAAATTCAAAGCATTTACTGTGCTATGATAAGCGTATTTTATTGTTTTAATTCTTGTGGCTGGACTCTTAATTGGTTAAAAAAACATTCGCAATGTAATAACATTATTTTCTAAACAACTATTTGCTTTTTAATCTAATTAATGAAATGTAACAACACTTAATACATAATATCTAATAATGGAATTATTTGAACATATTTTATTTTGGATGATTTCAAAAATTTTCATGTTTTAGAGAGATGAGACAGTTCTTCATTTCTATATTTCAATGTCAAGTTATTTGGTTATAATTTACGCAAAAAATTTTAAATATCATATTTTTTCTTTTACGAAAATATTTCGAAAATTCTTTAAATTTTAATATTTAATGTATATAAGGATATGAACAGCTATATAAATTAATTAATTAATTTAACAAAAAAAAAAGGTGAAAAGATAAATTAAACTTGAATTTTAAATTAAAATTTTCTTGTTTTTGGCAGCCAACTGTATTATTCTAAGCTTAAAAACAAAACAAAAAACAGTTGAAACAATAAAATAAAATGTTTGTATCGTTATTGTTATTATTACTTTTATTATTATTATTATAAAATTATGATTACGTTTTTTTTTTTATTATTATTTATTTCAACCGTTAATTTTCCGTTAATGCAAATTATTATTTTTTTGTCGTGTTTAATTCATAAATTTTTGAACTTTAATCAATAGTAATAAATTTTTTTTCGTTATTATTAATGATTCACAATTGTTCGTAATTATATTAGTATCTCACTTGGTTACAGTTTTTAATTTTACTTTAATTTACAAAAAAGGATTATTAATTCACTATAATCAATCATTCACTTTTTTTTTTTGTTTTGTTTTGATTGATTTTCTTAATTAAATTAATTTAAATAATATTATTTCCATGATAAAATCTTAATAATTTTTGTCATTTTAAAATATTTTTTTCTCTATTATTATATTTATTATTTAAATTAATACAATTTTAGTAGATTGTCATTTGGCAGCATTATAAACATATTTCTAATTGTTAATTGAAATTAGTAAAATTAAATTTTAGTTAACTGGAAAATCTACAGTTAACTGATAATATTTTTTTAAATTATTAAAAGAAAATTAGAATTCAAGTCGAGTGTTTGAACTGGTTTTTTAAAGACAATTTTTAGAAGACATTGATTTAATACATTTTTACTTTATATGATTGAAAAAATATGAATATAAAGAAAGAGATTGATTTTGGTATCAATTATAATTGCCAATTTTTAAAATTACAAACCCCACTCTTTTTATTAACGTCCAGAGTCAACATCATAATCACGTTTAAATTGACAGAAAAAATAAATTGACATTTCTGAAGCTTTTAATTATTTCACTTCAAAAAATTGTTGTTTTTAATAAATTAAAGTTATTAAAAATTATGACGAAAGAATGAAACAAAATTTCTAAAGTAAAAATGTTCTTAAAAACATTTGAAAAAAAAAAAAAAAATAACAAATTCTAAATAAATATTTGTTATTTATGTTATTTTTATTATTAGTAAGTTAACTCTGTATATATATGTACAGTACATATTATTATAATACATAATAGATAAAATATATCTTTATATATATATATTTAAAAACAAAATAATAATTTTTAATTTGTTTTTTGGGAATCACAAAACAATTTTTGCCGTCTAGGCACATTATATATATATATGCATACATGTATAACTTTTTATCTTAATCAATTAAAGTTAATTGAAAAACAAAAAATTAAAATTAAAATTTATTAGTAAATATTAATTAAATTTATAAAAATACAAAAACCTTGTATTAATAAATTAACAGCACTGTGCTTTTAATATTATATTCAGTTAGACGATTATTATTGACATACTTATGTTTGACAGTGTGCACATGATATGAAAATGCAGAAATTCACAATCTTTGCTTCAATTTGTTTTTTTATGTTGTGATAAAAATTTTCTTTTTTTTTTTTTTTAGAATTCTTGTTTTGTATTCCGAATTATAATAATAATTATTATTTAATGTTAAATTTAGAGTGAGTAATAATTGTTATCTAGTTGTCACTAGTTTGTGAATAATCGATTTAAAACTTATTTGAGATCTATATTTGTAAATGTATGTATTTTCTTTTCATAAAGTTTTTAATCAAAATATGTATAGACTACTTTTGTATATTTCACATCCCTTTGAAATCCCTAGGACAATTTTTTCAAAGATTTAAACCGTCAGTTAAAACAGTTGTTGGTTAAAAAAAACTAACTAACTAATATGTTGTTTTTAGAAATCTACAAAATGTCAAGGGAAACATCAAGGAGACAGAGAGAACCTAAAATGCCATTTTGCAAAGTGATAATCACTAAAAAAAATAGTCACGAATATAGTTTTTGGAACTTTTTATAAATAGATTGTCTCTGTGATAGTGCTACTATTTTATTAAATTGAAAGTGAGAACTAATCCAACGATATCCAAAAAATTAAATACAAATTTGGAAATACCGAATATGTCAAATTATTAAACAATTAGAAATGTTAGGAGGATGAAACATTTCACAAATACAATTATCTTCTCTTTATTCCTTTCTATTTAACTTGTTTCACATTTTTTCGAATTCTTTTTACAATTACTTATCAGTGAAAACTGCCATTATTATCATAAATCATAATATTGAAGTACTAAATTAAATCCCAATTAAGGGTTTTATTTCAAAATAAGATTTAGAACTGAAATCATTATTTAAATTTAATTTGTATTTCAATTACAAATGTATATATACATAATATTTATGTTTAATAACTTTATTTTGTATAATTTTCTATTGTCATTATTTTCTATATAGTATTTTTTTTGATAGAATTTAATAAAACGATGAAAAACATAAATATTAATTTTATATATTCATAATAAATATATATTAACATATACAATATGTACTATGTATGTATATGTGTGTGGATGCATGTCAATGTATAATATAATATTTCGTGATTATTTATTTTTAGAAATTCGACATCATATTATAAAATTTATTATTTTTATTTTCTTTATTTAGTTTTTTGTTTATTGGTTTACAATATTCTTTTTAGAATTAATTTAATTGTTTTTTTGTTTTTGTTTTTTATTTTACAAAATAAAACAAAAAACATATAAAATGAAAATAAATTTAAAATAGCATTTAATTTTAATTCTATTTGACTTTTTAAATTGTATATAATATATATGTATATACTTTATCGTGTACATACATATACATACATATGTATTCTGCATCATATTTATTTACTTTTCTTTTAAATTTTCTCACATTTTCATTTTTACTTTTTATTTTTGCTTTTCTTTTCCAATAATATGACGACGATATTTTAGAAAATACGAAAATAAGAAAATACAAATCTGATGTAACACTTTGAAAATTTTATTTGATGAGAACTTTTAAAAAAATTAAAAAAAAAAAAACAGCAAATAAAAGTATACAATTTTTAGAAATTAGATGGCATGCCACTTCTATAAATTTATTATTATTTTGTAGTGTTTTTTTGATATGTGTATCCTTACATACCTAAATATTATATTCTAATTTATTTCAAAAAACGTCAGAAAATACCGTTACACAAGATATAATTTAAATGTTTATTAATATGTATTTCAATATTTATTTGCACACGTATATAAAAAATAAATAAATGTGTGCACATATATGAATGTTAAGGTATTTATAATAAATTGGAGGTGTTTTGAATGAAATTTTCATGCACATTCTTTAGCAGGAACAGCCCATATCGCAAAATTTATTTAACAAACGGAAATTTGACAAAAAAAATGTTTACCTAATGGCAAATATTCTTTTAATTAAAAAAAATTATTAACAAAATTTATATTAATGGGATAACTCACAATTCGTACTTCTTTGTTATAAAGTTCAGATTTATAGTTTTTCCGACAGCATTTCCTGTCATCAGGATAAGCAGGGTTTCAATAAATTGACACATGAATTTGAAAAATTCAAAAACAATAATTAATTATATAAGAAATAAAAGAAAAATAAATTAATTTCATCAAAATTATAATTGCGTGATTTTTTTTATCTTGATGCTAAATATTCTATGGCTTTTTGCAAAAAAAAAAAAAATGTTATGCAAATTGTATTTTTTGTTCAATAATTTTGTATTTTTTATCATCTGGGATTAGGCCAAATATTCCTTTGTGAAATGAGATTGGGTTAACTGTCATAGGCCTACATTCTTTATAATAATAATGAAATATAAGTATGCGTGTACAATAGGTAGTAACATGAGGAGCTTTTTCCTATCACAAGAATAATATTTTTCATAATGTATTTCTCTTCGATCAAATTAAATTTTTGCACATCTAGTAAATTAAATGAATGTTAATGTTCATAATAAATACTGTTATTAAGGTGATTAGATTAGATTACACTTATTAGGTGACTGTCAATAGCTGGATAAAAAAAGATATAAAAAAAATAAGCACAAACAATCTCAAAAGTATGAAGAATACGGTTAAATAAAGATTAGAAGCCCTAAGTAAGCAAACAAAATATAACACAAACATAATAAATTTATATTTCTATATAAAGTAAGATGTTTTTCGACGATTGAAAAATGTTAAGAAATTACAATTATTTTTATAGAAATTTTTAGAGTCATCAAAATTAAACAAACTTAGTTAGTTTATGAAATAAATAAATTAAGTATAAATTGGAGTATTAATTCTCTTAAAAAAAATTAATATTTTTTAAAAGAATTATTATTTGATAGTTTGAATTCCAAATTGATGATTCTGTAAAATCCATAGGTTTATTAATTTTTATACACTGTAGTTATCAATTTCTCAATTCCGAAACTAAAAATTTCTTTAAGGACTTATCATCAAATCAAAATATTATGTCAGTTGATCTGAAGTAAGCACTTTTCTCATTTTTGTTCTTGCGTCTAATTTTTGTAAAATAAAAAAATACAATACAATTTAACAAAAAATTATTGGGAATTATTTACTGATACACTATAAATTTCAATGTGTATTTTAAAATTGTAATTTTTTTATAAACAAACACATTTATTTACACTCAAGTTAATACTGGGATTGATTTTGAACCATTTAAGATTTATGGAAAATGTATAACATTACTTAATATATACACAGTCAAATATATAACAGTGCAAATATGCCATTTAATGACCCGATACAAAATTATTTAATTATTTATTTTATTATTTTATTTATGTTGTTTTATTATTTATATTTTTATTATTAATTTACTATATTTTGTTTTAAAATTTTTAACACTATTGTTATTATTATAAATTATAGTTTATTAAATCTATTTTACTAAATTTAATTTAATTTCTACAAATTTTAAATATTTAATTTAATAAACACTATATATATATAGCATATATATATATATAAATATATAAATGCATGTATATATAGATACATATTATATAATTATAATTACTTCTTTAATTCAAAATGTATAGCACGTGTAACTTGACAGTTGTTATAAGATGTAAAAAAAAAAATAATATTTTTGTATTCGTATTCCAAAGCGAATTTTTTCACTATTTCCAGTTAAATTTTTTATAATAATCAAAAATGTAAATAAAATTTCACTTAAAACAATTTTTCGTTTTTTTTATATAATGTAAAACCGCGAAATTTTATTTTGTATTTATAAAATTTTTTCGACACAATTTTATATGAAATTATTTTTATTTTTCTTTTTTTGTTTTCTTATTTTTATTGTTTTGAATGGTGTGAAATTTCGAAGCCAATTTAATTAACACCACACTTAACTTCTAGTATTTTTTTTTTTACTTGTATGAATATACTGTTAGTTTGCAAATAGTTTTCTCTGTGTCCGTATCAAGAAAATATATATATATATATATATATCTTTTTTTTTTTAGAATTCGATAGATCTATGTATATATCTATACATAATATATATGTATGTATAGTCTATTTTGAAAATATTTTACTTTATTTTCTTATTTAATTTAATCAATTTTGTGTGTTGATAATATATAGTATATATATATAATAATAATAATTGTATATATAAATGATATTACTTTATAATTTAACTATGAAAATATTTTTAAAATTTGATTATTAAATAAAATAAGAATATATAAAATAAAAATGATTTTTCAAATTTCATCCAAAAAAAAAAAATATTAATAAATTTTCTTTTTTTTTTTTTTTATTATCAACAAAAACTAATTTTCTCTTTTCTTAAAAAGAAAAATAAGAAAAACTTTTTTAAAAAAAAAATGTTTTAAAATTCGAACCCGAAAAGTCTACTTTTATATCAAACAGATTTTATAAGACTGAAATTGTAAAAAAATTTTGCTTCAAACTTTGAATTGAAATGACTACACTACGTACGAAATTGGTGGTGCTATGCTATTATTATTATTGTCGGTGTCAGTCGGTGAGTTCTCATTATTATTTATTTTTATTTTATTTTTTTGTTTTATTATTTTGCTTATTTTTTGTATGAATACTTACTATACAAAATTGAAAGCTTTCATATTGAATTATATTGGTTAAACATTTTTAATAATAAAAAAAAAAAAAAAAATTATTTTATTTTTAAATTTAATATATTATTATATGCATTATGTGTGTATACAATATTATATTATATTTTTGAATAATATTATAAAGTATATATTAAATGTATAATATACAAAATATAATATTGTTCATAAGATGATAACAACCAAAATAACAACATAACAATATTATATTAATAACAATAACGGTATAGCATAGAGAGTATCCTCATATAGTAAAATAAATATTTTTTCTATCTATTGTAAAATTGAAAGCTTTTTATTGGAGGGGAAATGTTTTTGTTTTTCTTTTGAAAAGCTTTTATGTTAAAATAACAAAATAAATGATGATGTTGATGGATGCTGATTAAATTGGTATGTAAATATATTAAAGCTTTTATACATAAAGTAAAATTTAAAGATTCGTTTACAATTTTTTAAATTCACAATAATTATGCAATAAATTGATAAATTTTTTGAATTTTAATGAAATTATGTAAATGCATATACATATACATATTTTGTATATTGATTTTATAATTGATTTAAATCTTTTTTCTTTTTATTTTAGCCTAAGGAATAATAAAACAAGAAATTAATAAAATCTATAAATCATTATTGTCTATGCAAATGATGAATATCGTAACAACAAAAAGATAACTCAAAGATACAATAATATAACAACATAAACTTTCATAATGTTTGGAAAAAGAAATAAATAAATCAAAGTGTAAGAACTAATTTAAAAGAAAATAAGTGATAGATGAGGAAAAGAGAAATGACCACAAAAAATGTCACAATTATTTTCATATTTATTGATATTAAGTGTAATTACCAAATGCAATTATACATATATATGTTTTGCACTACTTCAATAGTATAAAATTTTTCACACGAAAACCTTAAATTGAATAGAAATTTTTAAAGATCTGTAGGACCTACAATGTTTTTGTCTTTTTTTTTTTTTAATTTACAAAACATTTTATATAATCTTTATATATTGTGCAATAATTTTAACGAACCTATATATTCGTAATAAAAAATATCACTTGATAAATATTGGTAATTAAATTATATAGTAGGTATATATTATATTGGAGGAGGCAGTAACAAATTCAAATTTTATAGTCGATTAAAAATTGATTTTTAATCATTTTCAAAATAAAAATATGTTAATTTAAAATATTACACATATATGTATAGTATAACCTACGGTCAAATCAGCTTTATTAATTTCATAAATCCATTTAAAAACTTTTCCTAACTATACACCACTATATTAACTATATACACCACACATATGTATCTACTTTTTCATCATATCATATCAAATCAATCTTAATCATTAAATTTTCAAGTTTACAAACTAGACTCATTGATGTGTGCACTGTGCAGTAATTATTTTTAATAATTAATATCAGTAGTTAATATCACTTAATAAAATACAAAAACAAAATTTTAAATTAAGATCAGATTTCACTATATAACATCAGGTATCACTTTTACTTCTCGAACTCAATCATCGTATAATTTATCAGAGAAAATTATTACATCAAATAAATGATTGAGGAAGTGGTATAGTATAGATATAGATGAAAAGGTGGGAGATGAAAAAAACCCACAAAGTTTCATTCATTAAAAATAGATTGGATTCAGTCATGAATGGTGACTACATGATTGATATTTTGATGATGATGATGCTGCGTCTAATATGATTGAATTGTATCAAAAATAAATTGAATATAAAAACAACACACATCTTAACATTAATTAATTGCTCCTGAATTCTATTAGTTTAGACTAAAATGTATTTCCTATTCAACTAGAATACCTAATTTGGAACTTATTATAAAATCGGGCAAAAAACAAAATAAACAAAAATAATTTATTTTTATTTTTAATAAAATTATTGAGATAAAAATATAAGAAAGTTTCGCTTATGTGATAATGACATATGATATTTTAAGTCTATTGAAATGAAAGTATAATTAGATGAAATTTTTTATGGTTTTTTTTTGTTTCGAAATCTAGACTTGAAATATGAGGGTTTAATTTACAGGGTGCGTTTAATGAATTTGAATTTAATTGTGTGCGAAATTTTTGCATGTATATGAAACAATTTGTTTATTAGTTTTGAATCTATTTTCAGTTTTGTTTTGCTATCTTAAATGATTTTATGAAAAATCAACTGGATGACAGGATAATTATTAACCGGACTCTAGTACTGGTACCTAAAGCTACTTCCGATATGAATTTATTCATTTTTATTTAATATCTACATTTAAGTTTAAAATAAAATTTCTTTCATAATTTTATTTAATAAAACACGTTATTTTAACTTTACTTTTTTTTTTAAAAATGGAAAGAAATTTTTTTTTAAAGTTAAATTAATTAAGACTTTACGTTTAAAACACATTTTCCAATACATATGGTCATAATTCTATAATTTTAATATCTACATATTTATCCAAACTTCTATCTAGGAAAACAAAATACAAAATATATGAAACATTGATTCGTCCGGTAGTCACATAGATGAGAATTTTGGACATTAATACTGAATTACGAGAATATTTTAAAAAGATTCGAAAGATAATTACTCCGTCAAATCTAAAGCGCAATTAGATTAGAAAATTGACAATATAAAAGAAGATATAAGACAAATTACCATTATAAACGAACTATAATACAACCAAATTAAATTTAGAATACATATCAAAACCAAATAATTAAAAATAAAAATATCTACAACATTTCAGCCGGATATGGAAACAATTTTAACTATATGAACTGAAAAATGGCCATAATATAATAAAATTTATCAAACGCCAAAGATTAATATGGGCCGGGCATATAATAATAATGCCAGAACACCGAGATTAGCTTAGAATATTCTCGACAAATCCCATGAGGACAAGAGAGAAAGGCAGGCCGAGAAATAGATGGGAAGACAATAGTGAGAAATCTGGAAATAGAACATTTGATGACGACAGCAAGAGAAAGAGATAATTGGAGGAAAATTGTGAAGAAGGCTAACCCCTACCAAGAGTTGTAATGCTATAATATGAAGATGATGATAATCTACACATTTATACATTTTCTTAAATGGTATTATTTAATATTTTGTTTGCTTAAAAAAAAATAATTGTTCATCAACATGGAAAATAAAATATTGAAGATGATGGAAATATTTCATTTCACTAGTCTTTGGATTTTATTATAAAAAAAACCTCAATTGGACTATAGAATAAGAATATGGAAGAGTTTCCCAATGAATCATGCTTTACTATAAAAATAATGAGTCAATAATATTTAATTAGTAAATAAATTTGATCTTAACTAATCAGATTTTTCCAATTAAAATTATTTAAAAGATGAGAAAGCTTAATTTATCATTATAGAAATCTAAAATATTTATTTACAAATTGAAGATAACTTGATTTTGTTGTCACAATCGATTCCCATTTAATCTTTTTTTTTTTCTGTATGTCCAATTGAGAAATTTTTGTTCAATTCAAATGACTCAAATCAAACTAATTTTTTTTTCTTTTGCAAAAGATTACGTCTTTGCAGATGAGATTTTGTTTTAGCTATGGAAGATATAGAGGGGGTTTAATTTTTTGTTTTTTTTTTTAAATAAAAATTCCATTCAAAGTCCAAATAACCAGATTATTCAATCGGACAATTTGTTGTTATTTTTTGTTTTGCAAATGAAAAATTTTTTTTTTTTTTTTGTAGAATTGATGATCGTAGCAAAATTTCAGCTTTTAAAAAAGCTCTAATATACATTTTTTTTATATCAGAATTGTAAATTATTTCAATTTATTAAAATATTTAAATATGGTAATGTCGTACCGAATTATAGTAAGAATTACTAATTCATTTTTTTTTCCCCCTTTTTGATAGACTTTTAAATGGCGCTTATTTTTGTCGTGATATTTGAATAATATAAGATAGATGGGTATGGAAATAATATAATATAATATAAGATAGATGGAGATGAAAAAATTAGAATAATTATAATGTTTATGGGGTATGCAACTATTCAATATATGGGATGTTAAAACCAAAAACGTTTATTAAATAGTAAATCAAGTTTGATTTTAGGTAATAAAAATTAAAGGAAGAAAATAAAACAAGAATGGCAAAGTTAAGCGCAAATAGTGATGTAGTTTGCTTGCAGAATACCGAGTATAAGGGTATTTTTTTTATCAATATTATAAATTTTAATGATTGCCATTTCAAAAAACAATCTTTTATGTTGTCTGACTTAAATTTTCAAATCGATCTGTTAAATAGTTTATTGTGAAACAGCTATCTAATTATTCAACTTGAATTCCTTTCAGATAATGGATAAATTTCAAATTTGTGCTGCGATTCATCTTTTTCTGAAAGTCTTATCAGCAACCGATATGCAATAGAATATGGATAATACTTTATGCACTTCATCACCATCATGTGAAACGTTTCGTTTTTATTTATCTCAATTTAAATGAACAAAATGGGAGACCAAAAACAGCCACATCCATTGAAATCATAAGAAAACTAGATTATTGTGCATTATTGGATCGATGGAATGACAAAATAGATAAAAAACGACTATATTTAGCAAAGGAAAAAGTGCTTTTCCATCAAGACAACGCACCATCACACATCAGGTTTGACAACAGTAAAATTGAATGAATTACAGTACGAAATTGCTCCACATCCACCATACAGTCCAGATTTGGTCTCAAGTAACTACTTTTTCTTTCCGAATTTAAAAAAAATGACTTGCTGGAAAGAGATTCACATCAAATGAAATATTTTTCACTGAAACTAAACATATTTCGAAGGTCGTGAAATTTTTCAGACGGAATTAAAAGGCTTGAAAAACGTTTAATAAAGTGAACTTAATACACTTAAGAAGGAAAAGGAGGAGAAGAAGGAGACTATGTTGAAAAATAAAAAAAAAACTGTTTTTAATATAAATGACAGGAAACTTTTCAGACTGCCATAAAACTATTGGGGAAAAAAGGTCGAACTTTTGTTCAAATATAATAAAAACTTAATTAAATTTTTGATAGAATTTTAAAGACAGCATATTCAACTAGAAACAACTTTGCATTCGGTATTAGCAATGACAAATTCTGTAGGAAAACCGTTTAATAAATGTCCGCTGTACACTCATCCTTTTTCTTCTCTTTATTTTTTTATAAGTAAACTTAAAGCAAGTAATAAATGTTCCCTAAACTTAAGTTTTATTAATTTTTATATACACAAAATTAAAAATGCATTTTCATAAAATGAAATGACATAAAACCAATAGGTAAATTAATTTTGACATCAGGAAATGATGGGACGTGAAAAAAGGCAATATTTAGTAAATAAAAAATAGTGGACGCACATTTGTGATTCGTACAAATCAAGAATTTATCCGTATTTATTTCTATAGCAAGTACCATCTAGTACCATCAAAATTTATTTATAGAATATACTGTAGGCTCTAGGTTAGGTCTAGGAAACATTATTGAAATTAAATATATCGATTAAAACTCTAGTTATGTTTCACTAATTTTATTAAATATCTTAATAGATTTCAATTATTACACCATCATCCACAAGACTAAAAATTATGCCTCAGTCTTTTCTTGGGAACTCACGGTATCATGTTAGACTGGATTTGTCCATATTTATCTCATAGGAAACTCACAGTGTCAATATCGAATATTAAATGCATTATTCGTTTGTTGCCACTTCTGCCTTTTCACAGGGTACTCATATGAGCCCATTCTTATTTTTAATATATATATAAACGATGTTAATCTGAAATTATGAATCTTATCTTTTGTTGTCTTCTATCTTTCATTAAACCGTATGATGACTGTCTTAAATTACAAAGTGACATTAATAATTTTTATGAATGGTGTTCGTTAATGCATTTAAATTGAATATTAATAAATGTAAGGCATTTTGTAAAAAGAGTAGCGTTATTAAATTTAAGTACTTAATAAAAAAATTCTCTACCATAGAAATGTGTAGATCAAATTAGGGACTTAGGAGTTATCTATAGATAATAAATAAACTTGAACTCCTCATATAGATTTCATGAGCTTTCAAAAGCATCTCAAAAGCTTTTTCTATACTTAGTTTCATCAAGCTAAATTCTCAACAATTTTCTGACCCTTACACATTTAAAGCGTTATATAGTTCTTTGTTTCAGTCTATTAACTATTTAGTAACCATTTGGATGGTTAAAAAAATTGAATCCGTTCACAAAAATATGATGAAATTTTGTTTTCGCAGATTTAATTGAGAGCCTAACGTTATTGACTATGTATCAAAATGTAAACCTCTTAAAGCTAGGCGCAATATTGCAGCAGTGATGTTCTCTTATGACATTTCAACAAAATAAATGGTTCATATCTCTTACATTTACTTAATATTTATGCTCCAATCCGTAACTTTAGAGCTACAAGATTTTTGTATCACAATGCACATATAACTAACTAAAAGGTTTTCGGAACCTATATAGTTGATACTCAACAGTTAACGTTTTTTTAATAATATTGTTCTTCTGTACATAAGAGAAAAATCATCAATTTTTTGCAATACATTTTTATATGTTTCTTTGTAATAATTTAGCTTTTTGCAGTAGAGTATGTAATTGACAGTACTTCTCAATTGATTTAAAATATCTTATTTGTACATAATATTTATAATATTTAAATATTAAATTTTCAAATGTGTTGCTTCAAACCTTGTGTAAATGGATAAGTAGATGGCAAGAAGTAGACACCATGAGCCAGTTTGCTCTGACATCCTGGTTTCTATATAGTCTTAGACTTTAATTAAATTTTTTGCTACATAATATTTATGTGTTTGATACATAGCGTGTTGTTTTTATATACAAACATTACTGGCTTTAAATTTATATTCAACCATTACTATAAAGTTATTTAAGGAAAATTAATCAGTTTATTTTATAATTAATTCATAATTCTTATTTCCTTAATAAACAATCATAAAAGCAACAAATAACAATTTTTTCCAACTTCTAAAGTACCGAAAATTTATAATAATTGAAATTTAATCGAATTTTTGTTTATAACAATAAATATTTTTCTAAATTGGTAATTTTAATTTGGAAATTTAAATTTTTTTTCTACACATATAAGAACCACACCACATGTATTATAACTATATTTGCAAATGAAAATTGAAAATTACAATCATTTTTAAGGTTATCTTTTAAAAAAAAAATTTTTTTTTATTGTAAATTTACGTATCTACTGTTATAAAAAAAAAAACAAAAATACATACGTTAATAACTTCTCAATGGAAATAACTACAGTAAAGTCCCCATGAATAAAATACAATCAATAATGAAAACTTCAAAATGAATTGTTACACATACAAACATTATAATTTCCGCTTTTATTATGACTTTGATTATTTTTCATTATTGAAACAATTAAAATAATATATAATTTTTTTTTTTTAAGTTAAGTCAAACACTAGGTTTCAATTGATATCTTTATACACGAATGTATAGCTTGGACTAATTGAGAATTGTAGAAAGAAAAATATCCCTTTGGTCAGTAGGGACATTTTGAATAAATTTATTAATATTACTCTTGAACTTTTGTATATTTAAACACAGAATTGAAATTATAAATGAAATTTATTAAAACAAATCATAAATAAAATTAGCTTTTAATTAATATCGTATGAACAAAATGATTTTAGAAAAACAAAATATTTTTTTAGTACATTGAACCTAACTCTAACGACAATACTGAAAATTCGTCAAAATTAACGAAAATATCTGTTAAAAGTGGTAGATTATTAAAAAAATTAATGAAAACCCTGAATGCAGTGACTAAAAGCGAATATTGAAAGTATACCATCCGAATAGAGTGTTGTGTATAATTATCCTAATAAGCGATTGCTTTGCTTATGCTTAAGAATAGATTTAAAAGAACAACATATTGAACTTCTCTATTTAAAACCAAGAAAAGCTCATTATGAATCACAAATTTATGAATTGATTATTTTCCAAAACTCATTTGTTTGATTTTAAAAAGAGTTACAACTGATTCATGACAAATCATAAGTTCTACAAAACTTTGAATTACAACCAAAGAACATAAAATGGTCATTTTCATAAAGTAAACCGGAGTATACACGCTCCTAGCACTGTCAGAGTATGCAGAGTGTAATCCGATCACAGCATACTCAGAGTACTCTGATTTAATAAATGAATACGACAGAGCTAAAGTTGTCAAATATCAAAACATGTATTTCATGTTTATATATTTTGTAATTAATATATTTCTTATGTTATTTACCTTCACATTCAGCCATCATAGAAATAAATTAATCAACAAAACACAAAATATTTTATTTTTAAATTGACAAACGCATATAAATCATCAATTCCTATTAAATTTTAACAACTTAAATTTTGACCTATAGTAATTTGATATACATGATGGGCAATTTTATAACGAGCATAGAGATCACGCTCTGAGCGCACTCTGATTGGAAAAATTAAATACACTATTTTTATGCTCTGAGGGCTCTTAACTGCAAAATGAACCCAAATTTTTATTTTGATAGATCGTGCTATACGATTTACTTTATGAAAACGTTTGGTGTTCCTATTCATGTGAACCTACCTGTGAGTGTGTATACATTAATTAACCAAGGTTAAAAATTTCATTACAAAAAGCTATATTAAAACATAAAACGATCATAATTAATATTTGCAACATAAAATCTAATTAACATTCAAAACCAAAAAAATTAATATAAACTAAAAATAAAATTTTTCATTTTCATTTGTGAAAATCTAACTAGTTAAAATAAAAAAAAAAAAAAACGAGCATAATGAAAAAAAATGCCAATGTAAGATGTTAATCGAATGAGCCACGATAATTTAATTTCAATTTGAAAATTTTCAAAATTCTTGATTTTGGAAAGTGAACGTACGAGTATTATTGAACAAAATTTTATTTTTGCATTTTAATTTTCCTAATTTTGTAGATTATTAAAATTTCATATCAATGATATTTAATTTAGTATCATAACAATCATAAATATGTTGTTTTTATCTAAATCTTTCGTCAACAACTATAAATTCGGTATAATTTAAGCATTAACTAAGTAAATTTAATTACAAAACATGAAAACTTCATTTAACTATACAAAATTTTATTGCTAGCAACATTTTTCAATATACAAAGTTGCTAAGCTTTTAATTTTGCAATACAAAATACAAGTTATATAAAAAAAAGAAAATTTTATTTTTATTGCAACATGAATACATCATCATCATCAGTCTCAGAGAAGAAAAACAAATAAAATAAAAGAGAGTGTGAGTGTGAATGTGTGATCTACTCGTTCTTCTCTATTCTTTCTAATTTAAATTTTAGAAATTAACGAAAAATTGCAACGAAAGAAAATGAACACAAATAACATTTTTATTTCATTATGTTTTATTTTACTGGGTGGTTATGAAAATATATATTTGTTGTATATATACATATACATATACATAGTTAAGTGTTAATTTGTAAACTGAAATTATATATATGTATATAGGAGATAGTTGTGTACAAGAGTACAAGGTACAAAAGTAAGATGAGTAATCGAAAGTTAAACTTTCGATGCAGAAGTAAAAGAAAAAACAAAACCAGATGTGTAAATTGAATTAATGAGAAACGATGCTGAAGGAAAAGTGAAATGTTTCTTTTTTTATTAATTTTTCGTTTTTTTTTTTTATGAACTTAATAACAGAAACAAGGCTATACAGTATATCATATAGATATAGTCTATATACAGAGGTGTAATTAAAAAATAATTTAATTTGAATGTATATGATAAAAATTTCTTTCTTTTTAATTCATTTTAAGGTGTTGTAATTGAAATTATTGTTTGTCAATAAATATGAAGTAACTGTTGAAACATTGACAATTGAATGGATATATTAAATATTGAAGACCTAATATAATCAGTATCTAACAAATGAAAATGGTTTTAAAATTTAATATCAACAAATCATAAATCGTTAATTTTCATTAAAGGATGTATATTAAAAAATAATGAGGGAGAGTAAAGGAAGAGTGGTATATCAAATATCGGAGAACTAACAATAATCATTAACATATATGGTTTTCACAATTTAATATCAGCAAACATAATCAGATGTGGGGTACAGCTGCAAAAACAAATATTCAAGTACTTCAGAGATTCCAGAACATATTTTTGCGGAAAATTGTAAACGCACCTTGGTAAGTTCCAAATAACTTAATTACAAAAGACTTGGGAATTTCTTCAGTGCAAAACGAAATAAAAAAAAATCATAAATAACTACAAAAAGAAAGTGGAAAACCATCCAAACAACCTAGGTCAACTGCTATTTGTTACACGAAACACAAGAAGACTAAAAAGAAGATTGCCAAGCAACTTAATATAAAATAAATAATTAACTAAATTAACTGTAAAATAAACTAGAGATTAGATTTTGTAAATTAGTGTAGCTTATCACTGGATAGGCTACTTCAAATCATATTTTCATCATAAATATTTGCTTATTGTATATAGAAATAAAAATACAGATTGTAAATAATAAAGGAAGTAAAAAAAAAAAAAAAAAAACATAATATGACCGCCAAATGCTTTTGTAAAGAATAAAAAGCAATAAAAGTAAAAGGAGAAGATGAAATATTTGTTTTTTATGAATCAACAGTCAAAGTAATATCACTGAAATTGGAAATTTTTCAGTAATGTATAATAATGTAGATATAGAATATATGGAGTATAGTAGAATCAAAAACGATACATTTGCATTTTTTTAAAAAATTTAACTAATGATCGGATAACATTCTTTCGACTGAATTTTAATGTTATTTATTATTAAAGTTGTTTCAAAATCAATTTTTCAATTAGAAAAACGAATTTGAAAAACGATATTTGAATCAAAACTAGTATACATTTGCAATTTTCAGTTGAATCAAAATGTAACATTTACATGTAAATCAGCTTTTGCAGCATTAAATACATATAAAACCATAGTACTATTTTCATATTAATTCTTTTACTGTTTAGCTATCTGATATTTGGCGCGAATTTTAGTTTAAAAGTAATATCAAAGTAAATAGGTGTTTAAGTTTTACCAACAAATTGATTTGTATGACCCTAAAATTTCTCAAGACGCGTTTATTATTGGCTGCATACAAACCTGTACACCTAGAAGAACTTCAAAATTCCTAGAAAAAAACACCAAAAAATTTTGTCACAAAATTTTATCATCTGTTCGAGTTTGTTTACCAGCGTTCATAAATATTTTGCGAATAGGAAAAAGCCGAGTTTGTGTAAAAGTTTCATTACAACTGGGGCAATACCAAAGGAAACCCTAGGCGAAGATCGAAAATAGGAAGCTTTTGCACCTCGAAAATGGGCTGTTAAAAACTTAATAAAAAAATTTTATGTTCATGATACACACTACTGTCGCTCTAAATCTACTAATATACAATATCTTTCAAGGAATTGTCCTGAAATCGCATGTACTCTATGCACAAAGATAATGAGGATCATAAAGAGTTACAAGTAAAAAAGTTATTCTTTCAAAATATTTTCCGGACTAATTTCAACATTAGTTTTAAAACGCCTTCAACTGATCAGTGCTCCAAATGTTTACAGTGTAAAGAAATGTTTACAGCATTTTGAACAATCCTGGACAGACAAAAACGAATTAAAATTTCACAAAAGGGATTTTTGCCGTGAATAATAATTATTTAAATAACGATGACATTGCTGATGACGATCAATGTGATACTTTGTTTGAAGATAATATATATTTAAGAATTTAGCTCTAGAAGGACGATTAATTTTATTTTTATTATTTTTTTTTTATATGATTCTTCATATAAGAATTTGACTTGAAAACCAACAATGTGTTACCTATTCGCTCAAACTGAATTACTGAGCATTTCTGCTTTTAGAATATAAATTAAAAAAATAATTTTTTAACAAATTGAATTATTTTATTTTTGATTCCCCATTTTTTTATTTTATCAAACATGATGTTAGTTGCAACAAAATAAGCCATATGCACATGCAGTGGTTACAAAATCAAACATTTGCAAATAGTTGCAATAAAGTGAATCATTTGCAAAATAAATGCTTGTGTTTAAGCTTCAATATTCATTTTGTTTTTAATTTTTCAATACAAATAATATTTAAATCAATTATTCTTTGATAAAATAACTTAAAAATAGTATAAATTAATTAAAATAACAAAGAAAAGTTTTTTACATTTTTCTCAAAATTGACTTGAAAAAATAGAATTGGAAAATGTCCCAATTTATTATTTAATTTAATCTATGGGACCAGTTTTTACCACTGAGATTAAATGATAATGAATATCATTCATTTTTCAGTCGATTTTCTTTTGTAATCAATTCTTTTTTATTTATTTTTTATTTTTATAGGAAGGGTAGAGAGGTTAAGGACATCGTGAAAAACGAGTTGAATTGGAAAGTTTGTTCTACTACTTCTTAATTCTCTTTTTTTTAGAAGAAAACGAAACGAATGCAAATTGAGATAACTAGATCAGTGTAAAACAGTATAACAGACATTTATTTTATCAAATTATCAAATGCAACAATATCTATTGGGTGAAGGTTAACCTTGTGAAGGATATTGCAAAGAATAAAACATAATTGTTCTAATTGATTTTAATATATTAGTCTAGGCTGAAAAAAGCTATAATGCGCTCATAAATAAAGTTATAAAAAAAATATGCTGCTCTAACTATAGAGTTGTTATTAGTTTGATTTCAAATATCACATTATATTGTCATTTTTTTCACATACTGGCGCAAGTTATTCTATTTTGTTTCAGAAACATTTTTCCAATTAAATAATTATAATTTAGAACTTATTATATATATTACTGAGACTATATCAGTTCCCTATAAGTGACTTTGATGTACTGCAGTACCAATAATGATGCTGTCTGTGATCCAACAAATATATTTCTTATAGATACGATATAAAATGTATTTATGAAATTGACTTTCTTTTGAATTTATTTTTTTGTTTAGTACATGACAACCACGATGACTTAATATCATATTAACTGGTTTTCTAACTAAATAAATTTTTCTACTTCTCTACTTTCGAAATTGAATTTAAAAAAAAAAAAACATAGTTACTATTATCGTTGGGAAATTAAAATAAAAAATTAATTATGTTATAGGAATAAACATTTATCAGATATATATAATATGTATAACATATATATATATATATATATATATATATAGGTAGATTGTTTTTAAATTGAGAAATTTTACATTAAACAGACACTCTCTTAAAAGAAAATTTCATCCCCATCTTGAAATAAAAATAATTTTATAACAATTTTTCAAATAAAAATCATTTTTATATATGTAAAATTAATGAAAAACCTACCGGCAATAGTTAGACAATCCATAAATTAAAAAAAATTTATGTCATCATAATCATATTAGGAAAATTAATTGAAAATACTAGTAAACAAGTGAAAGAGTTTTTCAATTAAAAGTTTTATTACTGGATATCGAAAAATTTATTGGTTATAGGTTAATAATTAAATATTTCGCAACCATTTAATTTTCGCTTTAAATTAATGGTTGTTATTTGTTGTTGTTGTTGTTTTTTTTTGTAGTAAAGAGTAGAATGATAGTGGAATTTTGTAACAAAGTTTAGTTATTTTAATTAGAAAGTTTAAGTAATATAAAATTTAAATTGGAATCTTAATTATGTAACACGATCCATAATTGAATTTTGTAGGTATATTAAGGTGTTAAATTTGAAAAAAAATAAGATAACTGATAAAGTTTAAAAAAAAATTTAAATCTGGGCAAAATTGATTTTTAAATTTTAGTATTTTTTTCATATGTAATTTTGTTTTATGTAATTTTGTCCTGACACCGGTGAAAAAATGAACAACATTGTTGAAAGAACCACAACATCTGTTTATAGGCTCATTTTTTCCATAAACTGTTCTACGTGTGTTTTCTACTAAATATTTATTGTTTCGTGTATGCCTAGGTACTTTGTTAATTTTAAAATTATTAGTTAAATATTACAAAATTATTAGTAAATCAGACTTATTACTTATAGCACGTCAAAAATGAGGAAAGATGAGATTATTTTCCTGCGCGATGATAAAGTGTTCATATTTAGCAAATTAAGGCTAGTGGGGTAGCTAGGAAGATTAGAAACATCTGATGGATTAAATTGATGTCTTAAGGTGAATAAAAGAAATTGCTTTTGAATGGATTCTAGTCCACTGGAATGTATATTTAAAACTTTATCACATACAATGCAGCCATATTCTAGAATAGATCGAACTAAAATTAGATGACATTAGAGCACAAAAGAAAGCAAAGACTTCAAATTGATGCATGCAACTACAAATTTATAAGGAAAATTTGATTATAATATGATAACAGAAAAATTAATAAGAAATTAAAAACTTGCTATAAATTATTTCCACAATACAATATTTGTCAATGTTCTTGAATTAAGCAAGCTATTTAAATTTGCTGTTGATTATTTTCTTTTTTTGTGCAAAAATTTGCAACATGAAACTGAATTTAAAAAAAAAATATTAAAATTTCATATTAAAATTTCCTTGATGCAAATTAACGTAAACTTCAAATGGTATAAGCAAAAAAAAAAAAAAATAACAAAATAATTACGTAAACAATTTGTTTACTTCCATTATTTTAATCTTATAAGGAAATAAATCTATAAGTTGTAGATACCAATCTTAACAGTACATTTATATTTTTTAGTTTTTTTCTTTTTCTATTTTTTTTAAATTATTTTACAATTTTTTTTTTTTTCATCGTAAACTCTAATCTACATTGTGATTACATTAAAATGACGTAGAATTGATTTACGACGTTTTAAATTGCATAATGTTGTATAGTAACTTAATTCTATTAATTTGAAAATTTTAGAAATACATACTATAACGAATTTAATAAAACTTAACGCACACATCAAAATAGACTAAATTAAAATTGTACAAAATAATACTGAACATTAATGTGAATGTATGCGAATCTCTTTAATGTTGTAATTAAGGTTATTCTATTATAAATTGATTATTAACAATTATTAAAAAAATGTGTTATATGAGCTGACACATAATACTATGTATCTACTCTTCCAAACAGCTTTGTCCCAATTCTAGTACAAACTATACTGTTGATTAAAGCTTCCATTTTCAGCCTAATATTTAAGTAAATGGTTTAATAAAAATGTAAATAGCCTAATATTTAACTAATGATAACTATTTTATTATAAAGGTCACATCAAAGTAAAATTAATGATCGATAAATCGCATCCAACTAATTCGAGTTTGGACAAGTTATTTTACTTTTTGTATATATAATAATTAAATATTTTTTTTACTGAATTGTCTTTCAAATTGCATTTAATTATAGTTACAAAGCTATATATTTACAATGTTTAACCAAAAAAGAAATAGAATTCGAATAGAAATACCAAATTTTAAATTGGGGGCATAAAATAGTTTCAATTGTAAGAGAATAATTAAATATAATAAGATTAGCTACATTAGGGTAAGTTCAGATAAATTCGTAGATATAACATTGTAGTTATAAAGTCATTGACATGATTATCATGAGCATATTTATGTATATATGAGAATGCTTGATTTTATGATTCAATAATAATTAACGGTTACAATCTAATATCTATGCTATTTTTCGTAGCTCGTATTCTTCGATTAGTCTCCTCAATCCTAATATAGAATTTAATTGTCTTATAAGACAAACGTTTGGAACTAACGTTTTTAATTTTAAAAACCATATTTTTAAAAATAATTTCTAATTATCGAGAAATGTCAAAATATGATTTAACGATATGGAATGTCTGATGTCTGATGATGTCTTATTGCATGGCACGGAATGAACACAACATATGTTTTTTACTCAAAATAAAAATCCAATAACAAAAAACAAAACATACCTACCAAGTTGTCTACTACACTCTAAAAAAAACCTTCATTATCTTTTAGTCTATATACAAATACCTAATTATTACTCTAATCAATATTTGTATGTATATTATTGTTATATTAAAGCTAACTTAAGTATATGTTTAATATTTGTATTGACAGAATTTCATTTTCATATTTTTTAATCACTTAAATATCAAATCAAACTAAATATCATTATAAAATATTCAAGAGTAGATTATTTCAAATGATCGTAAATATTAGAAATTCTAATCTAAAAAATTATTTTGTTGACTTAACTTGGCTCAAAAGTACTTTTCAAGTACCTACCTACTACCATAGTATGTATAGTAATTTTTATCAATTAATTTTATATTTTTTTCGTATTTTATTTAATTTTTTAATATTATAATTTTTTGTTTTATTTCTTTTCGATTTAAATTTATGTGTAACCAACAAGAACAACAATAATGAGCTAATAAAAAAAAAACAAAAATAAAAATAAAACGTGTATATGAAATAGCTAACATTCGCAATTTTTATTATAGCGGTATCAAGGTTTGCACATGGCGTCAGGTGTATTTTGTTTTTTTCTTTTATTTTTGTTTTTATTTTTATAAACTAGTCAGTCACAAATACATGTGAATTTATGCATTCAGTAGTTACTGATAGATTTTAATCAATTTAAGCGGGAAATTAGTTATTAAATATGTATAAATATAAATATAAATCGAATATCAATTACAAATTCATAAATTTAACCCTCCATTGCAATTTTACGATGTTATAATCAATATGGAAATAACTTTTGGTATATAAAATGCATAAAAATCTGTATTGAACAGAAAGTGGTAGGTATATGGCCTAAATGCCAAATAGAAGAACTTTTTGAAATTATCTATAGTTTTCAAGCTGTGATCGTCTCTAGAAAGGAAGGTAGAGCTTATTTTCAGTATATTTTCGAGAGAGTAAATAAAAAATAATACATAAAGCAGTTACAATACGTTTTTGAAATATCAAATTTATTTTCTGATACCTCAGATACTAAAAATTAGCAAACAATGTTAGAAAATTACATATTGATAAAAAATGTTTTATCAAAACTACCTCCACTTGATAATCGTCGTATTCTTAACTAGGTACTCTAAATCTATTTCATAAATATTTTTAACAGATTTTTGGCAAATGCTCGGAAGTTCACCAGAAGAAAGCTTAAAGTTATTTTCAAGCTAAAATCACTACTTGAAACTCTTAAGACAATTTTTCTGTCGAAGAAAACGAGCGGGTGTAAATGTCTATCACTACATACTACACAATGCAAATATTGAGATGATTTAAGTTTGGTTATAGAAAATCGGGTTGGTGAGCAAATCCAAAACCCAAAATCCACAAAAAAATCCATAAAATTGTGGCAAGATTAATTTTAGTGACTTTGTGAATTTGAATTTTTGTTGTTGTGGCCCTTTTTGCATCCAATAGCGGCTATACATAACAATAATTAAGGTACATATTCTGTAAAAGGGATAAGCCCCCCTTTAAATGCATTAAACTACGTAATAAAATAAAATAAATAAAAGCAATAACAACAAAAAAAGGATTTTTTTGCAAATGTCATTATGGATTTTGTATTTTGTTGATTTGGAGACTAACCCTAGAAAATAAATTATAGTTATACTACGTTTTGAATATGGAATTCCATTCTACTACAATAATTTTCAAGATAAAAACACGTGTTTGATCATCAAAAAATTTAAAGAAAATATTGGCAAGATTGTTCGTAACATTCCGGCGAGATTTTTTACTTCTTCTTCAACTTTCTTCTATAAATCTTCCTTCACATTTTCAACTTCAAACAAACGGCACATGAATGTTATGAACTTGACTATTGAAATATATGTGCACACTCCATGCTTCCTCTCTATTCTGTATCTTACTCTTCCTGCTACACCGTGATTGAAACTAGATCGTTCGTGAGAGTATCTATAGGGTTAACAGGGATCGTTAAAAAAGTTGATTAACGTGGCTGGATACAACGACCAAAAAATCATTCTAGCCTGTACCACACAGATCAGGTTGCAGAATAGTGATGATGATGATTAGTCGTGACCCGTTAATATATCCAAAACATATAATATACATAATTATTAACTATGATGCGTTCCAAAAGTTAATTATTATATTTACAAAATGGAAATTTTTAATTTTTTTCATTAAAATATAGTTTGTTTTATTATTTAAATAATTATAAATACTCTAGCTTGATTACAGTCCTTATAAACTATAATTTAATTCAAATTAACAAACATAATACTGCGGTTAAATTGAAGTTTATTTAAAAGAGAAGACCATGTCTAACAGATTTAATGGTTATTTGATAAGTAAGCTAATTTTAAGTATGATTAAAAGCTAACAACTTAGTAATTTTACATAAAACAAAAGAAAAAAAAATCAAAATAATAATTCAATAGTTATTATACTAACTTAAAGCACTATTGCTATATATATGTACATCTCGTATAACTTCGTCGCTTCAACAACATTGATTGCATGAATAATTTCTGAATTTTTTCGTTTTTGATTGCGTCTTTTTCAAATTTTAAATTTGAATCTTGATTTCAGCAGTTCATAATTTTTTATCTTTAATCGTGAACAACAACAAAACAGAAACAAAAAAAAAATAGAAAAAAATCTAATGCTGTTAACAAATTTTACGATTTGGCACATTTGTTTATTTTTTTTGTTTGTTTTTGTTTTTTTAAATTAATTTAGAAAATTTTTTATTTAAAATTTAAAGGAGACTTGTTTTGCCGGTACGACAAAAATAAAATTGTATTTTTTTAATTTAAATTAAAAATTAATTTGTTTTTATTTTTTTTTTCTTGAATTTTTTTCTTACCGGCGCTAATCAGTTGTTAGGAAAATCGTTGGAAGTTATTTTAAGGCGGGAAGCAATAAATGAAAGTGAAAGTTTTAATTTCGTTACGAATTTATTATTTTATGTAGAATCAACATAGGGTTTTGAATTTTTCAATTAAAATATTGTTAGTGTATACACAATATATACATATATTGATATATATTATATATATATATATATATATATACATTTCATATAAATAATGTTAAAATAAAAATGTTGAAAATATTTATATATACATATATGCTAAAAATATTATTTAAATATATTTAATAGTAAGGGCAGATTAAAGAGTTTTTTTCGCGAATTATCGTCAAATTTTTAAAAATTTTATTTTACCGGGGAATAGATGCAATTTTTGAAATATACGAAAAACTGTTTGAAAAAGCCAACTTTCTTGGAATTATCTTGAAAACATTTACTATTTCAAGGTAATTAAATTTCAAACAAATAACCGTTTTGTTAAAACGCTTGTTTTTATATATCAAATTAAAGCCAGAAATTTTTAATAGTCAGTCTTCGTTAATAGAAGAAACAGTTTATTGGGTCATTCTCATTAGTTAAACTAAACAAACTACTAATGAGCAGTTCTAAGCAATAATAAAACAATTTAAATTTTGAGCAAAAATAACTTTTCATTTATACTGGTTTTATGTTTTATTTTTAATTAATAAAATTATTAATTTAATTTTGAAAGTTTGCTTTGAAAGTTAAAATTTAATTCAAAAATAATAAAAAAAACAAGCTGAACGGTAATTAAAAATTATTTTATTACAAACTGATAGTAATTTATAGTTAAAAATATTTTTTTATGTTATTTTTTATTATGAAATAATTTTTATTTTTATTCTTATTTCTAATCACTTTATTTTTCTTTTATTAGTATTATTTTATTAAATAAATTTAATTGTTTTATTTCTTTTTAAAAACATGTATGTTTTCATCACTTTCACAATTTTGTTTACCCCTCCCCTCATTCATATTTTTTATTTAAAAATTAAATTAAATTACCCATTTTACGGGAACAAATATAATCCGGCAAACGTGACAGATTAAAAGATTAAAAAAGGTGATAATATAAAATTCGTATAACAGTCATAAAATAAAAATTTGGATTTATAACAATAAAAAAAAACACTTAATATAATTAATTTATTTAAAATTTACATCAAACGAATATAATCTAAAAACCATAAAATAAGACTTACAATAATTTCACTTATTAAATTTTTAATTTAAAAAAAATTGGTGCACTTACCTGTAAAGAAAAATAATAATAAAAAAATTATATTAAATTGATTAATTTATTTTTTTTTTATTTCAATTTATCAAATTACTAAATTTAGATGAAAATGTATGTGGAAATTAGCAAAATTTGAAGGTTTTTTTTTTGTAAAAACATTTTATGGTAACACTACAGCATTTTAGTTTTTTTAGTGAGTTAAAGGAGAAAAAGAAAAATTTCAAAATCAAAAATCACTAAATAATAAACTAAAATTATGATTGTATGTATATGCTATAATACATTCAATTAAGTAATAAAATCAATTTATTTCAATTTTAAAATCTTAAAAAATAACAAAGCATAAAATTTAAATTTTTCCATTATTTAACTAAAAAACAAAAAAAAAACAGTTTATTTGATATTTTGTATATATTTTAAATAGTTAGTTCATTTATTTTCCTTCATGCACATTCAAACAATTTCCAGAATGTGTCCATTAGTTTATATTAAAACGTGCACATATAAAACCAGTTGCATGTTTGCAAGCTATATGATATAAATATAAATTAATGCAACACAAATGTGCAATAAAACAGTTGTAAAATTACAAAATGAATGTCTGCGCCCACTCATATTACAAGTTGCTCATTTACAAAGTACCAAAACTGAATTCAGGGAATATTAGACTTACTATGGGATCTTGCCAGCGATTCGAGTAGAAAATTTTTGCGACGATGTCAGTAAAAGGCGCTAAAATAATTGTTATGCACCGAGATAAAATAATTGTTATGCTAAAATAATTGCATATGCACCGAGGTTGATCAATAACGATTTAATAGAAAATTTGACTTGCAAATGACGTTAAAAAAATTAGAGTAATTCAAATAGGTTGACAAGTGTTAAAAGGCATATGTTAACATATGTTAAAAGGCTTTATACATCACAATTTTCTGGACTTGTCTTCCAAAAATTGACGATAGTAATTATAAAACAAAGTGATTATTACATCAGATATGGTGTGCGTTCAAAACCAGTTTTATTAGATGTTAAAAACACAATTTTTTTTCTCAATATGATTTTTCTAATGTTTGTCATAGACTTTTGATTGATTTAGTGACCACTTTTTGCTTTACATACGATTTAATCTTAATATTTGACCAAGTTCAAATTTTAATATGCTATTGATGATATAAGATATAAATCTACCATTAACATTAAATAACAACTCATAAATATATAACCAATTAATTAAACCGAACTTGCGTGGAATGTTATACTTTTACGATAGTTGTAGGGTTTCACTAGTAAATACAAATTTGGAAAAGCATATTGCAAAGCTTTCAAAATAGTGTTATAATAATCACCATTGCGCCGTGGTTCTTAAGATATATGGAGATATGTACATGAATATAATGTAAGAAACCGTGTAGTACCATAAAGAAAAGAAAGTTACATTAATATAGTAATCAATTAAGTTTAAGGCGATGCAATAAACATAATCCAAGACATACATTTTTTTTTATATTATTAGCCAAAACTTAAGTTAAAGAAACTTTTATACTTGTGCCTATTCGGCTTATGAAAAAGAAAAGAGATAGTTAGAGAGAAGAAAAGTAAAATAAGTAGGAAAAAAGTTCGGGGCGAGGTTGCAAGCTATGTTATTGATGTTTAATTTGATTTTTTATAAATAAAACATATTAAAAATATCTCTCCTTGGGAATGCTTGTATTCGAATGCGATTCCACATTCTAGAAGTTCTGACTATAAACGAATTACAATAACCAGTTTTGAAACATCTTGGTATTTCCACGGTATAGAGGTGGGCATTTTCAGCCTCTCGCGTTCGTCGACGGAATAGCTTAAGAGGCGAAAGTAGTGATTTAAGTTCTTCCGAGCATGGGTTCACTCCCACGAGATACTTATAAAATAGAGTTAGTGTTTTAACAATACGACAATAACCAAGTGAAGCAAATGTTGATGAAATTTTTTTTTTTTTTTTAAACAGCTAAAGCGTTAGGTATGAAAATACCTTTAGCACTTACGTGACGCTTGGGATAGGATAGATAGAATAAATGAGGAAGAAAAAAAAGGAGATAGATTAGTAATAGGAAGTTGAAAGATGAAGAAAGTAAAATTTTTCTTTAAACTTCATCTATGAGGCAAATGACGCGTTTCTGTACTCTGTCAAGGTAAATATCAGAGCAGTCTTTGATGTGCGCATCATAAATTCGAATTATACTCCATCTTGGGTCGTATGTTGGTAATGTTAATCATAAATAATGATCAATGGGATTATTAAATCTAAATTTGATTATGATGGCTAAATAAAAAAAAGAAAAATTTGAATTTGGATTTCAAATACACAACTAAGTTACAACTAATTTATTACTACAACTAAAATATCATCATAACTATATTAAGTTATTATTTAAACTTTTAGTCAATTTGAAAAATTATGATTTTTTCCATGGAAATTAGTTTTTTTTTTTACTTTAAATTCTTGCTATAATTAAACTTGATTTTTTATGAATACGATGCAGTGAAGAGTTATATCTTATCATACAGTATCTGATTTTGGTTTTTATATTTTTTAGTGTTATACATATTCAAATCTCCATAAAAACAAATTAATTAACTAGTTTTAAATAGTATAGTCCATAACTTATCGATAATGTGTCTTCTTCCATATAAGTAATTTAAAATTTTACTTAGAATTATAGAAACATTAAATTTTAAGTTGTGAATATGCGATAATTATTGTTTTAAGATTACGACGTACATAATTGTGTTCATATGTATATTTGCTAAGATCAATATGTAACTACATATATATAAATACTCTGGTTGATTAAACAGTAAATAACTCATTTCATCATATTTTTAAAAGTACAAATCATATAATTTATTTAATCTGCAAAATTAATAACATAAAATAAATAATTTTAAACTTATGTACATAATATGTATGTATATTTGTAATCAAATAAAGGCAAGTAAATAAAAAAAAAAATATATTTTTTTTATGTAAGAAAAAAAATTGAGGTTACCTTTTAAACTTGTCAATTTCAAATATACATAATTATTTATATGTATGTGTGAATTTGTATAATTTTGTTCAAATAAAAATATTAATTATTTTAACTATAACTATTTTTATGTATGTCAGATCTAATTTAATTAAATATTTGTGGTAAATACTTGTGTATATACATACATATTGGTGTGGTGTACAACAATTTGTAAAAATATATACGTATGTATGTACATATCGTTTGAATTTATACTTTTTTATGATTTTTCGCTAAAGCAGAGTTTTGCTTAATAATTTGTTTAAATTTAACTCTTTTGTTGATGTTTAGGTATATTATACCAACGTATTTGTATATTTTTTACTTGTAAACACTTAATTCAAGTATTTCACTTAAAATTAAATTATACACTTTAAAGTACAATATGATAATTTTAAATTTAACAAGTATATAAGACAAATAATTAATTAAAACAAAAATTAGACATAAAAACTTTCAATAGCCACTTTTGTAATAATATTTGGAAGATAAAACTTTGTTAAAGAGTGTATAATATACTTAATAAAATTATAATAACATCCTTTGAGAAATTAAAAAGAATATTTTGATTATATTTTATAAATAAAAAAAATATGTTTGACCCTAGTTTAATAAACAACATGTAAACTACAAATCGCCTTAAGCGCCACAATGTTCTTAAACTATTCTTAACATATATTTCCCACAATCTAATGTGGTCGATGCTGAACCAATATTCATTCGTAAAACGTTATGTACGTTTATGTTACATATAAAAATTAAACCATAACAACTATAGGGAATCTCTCCGTACACTTTGCATAGATTCATAGTAAAAAAAATAAGCTACTACTCTTGTATGAAAAATTAATAAAGACAAAATATATGAAGATATAGGCATTCAAATCAAAGATATTAAACAAGACAACAGTTAACGCCAATTCTCTATTCTAAAGTTAAATATAAATTTAAAAATCTAGAAGATCATACACTTCTCCGCCTATATTTCAGGTTTTATTTATTTTTATGTGTGTTTCAATCTGTTTACCGATTGATTTTTATTTTCTTTCAATCTTACATCACTAATGACATTTTTTATGTATATCAAAAACATGAAAAACAGAAAAAAAAGTAAACAATAATTTAATACAAGTAATTTAAAGTATAAAACTGCTAAAAATTGAATGACAAATCATCAAAAAAAACGATAAATTTTCGACATTTTTACAATTTGAACTAATACAATCGTTAGCATATAGCCTAGCCTGAAAAAACAGTTCTAAAAAAAATATATGATACCAAATTAGTTTACGATATTTACGATTAAAGTAGATCTAAAGCAAAGCTAAAAGCTCAAATTAAAAGCTAAAATACGGTAACATTTATTATAAACCATTATTAAATACCATTTGATGAGGGCATATCATGATCACAGAAAAGAAAAAAATACTTTAACATAGTTCTGTATAAAATACAATAATAAAACAAAATCAAAATGGTTTAACCATAAGTTGAGAACAACCATCGAATAATATCTTGGATATATTACATATATGTTTCTGATTTCGTCACTTCTCATGTGATCTCTAAGACTTCTTCTCTATATTTATTTATATCTCTATTCTCTTTATATTTAATTTATATATAAATATAACATTATATACTTCAATAAGTGATGTCCGATGTCGTCGATTTTATGAACTATGCCTTTTTAGAGTCTAAAGTAAACTCGCAACGATTATTTGAGACTCACAACTGTTACCAGTAAGTATTAACGTCTGTAATAAATTTTCTTTGTAGCAAACAATATTTCAGAATAAATCTCATAAAATTTTATTATTAAATAATCAAATTATATACATATCGTATATGTATGTACATACTATATACATATATATGTATCTATTTAACTATATTCTTTGAATTTATGAATTTTTTCGTTTTTTTAGTAATATTTAATGAATTATTTTATACGATTATAGTTATTAAGTTCTAGTCTAAGCTGAAATTTGTAAGAGATAATAAATAATTAAATATTCTGTCGCATAGGTCATATTGAATGTTATGCAAGTCTCATAAATTTTCATATTACTTGTTATGTTTTCATAAAATCTTACCACTTACATAAATATTTTAAAAAAGTCTTAGGAAATGTCTTCCACCTAAACCTATATTGTTCACTGAAGGTTATCAAAATGATATACCTTGCTTTTTTCAATTCTAAATTATAATATGGACTTAAGCAGCTGGGGGGGCTTTTACTTCGACAAAATTCGTCCCATACTCATTGGTTTTTTTTTGTTTTTTAATAGTTTTATTTATATTTCGAATATATAATTAATAATTCCAAAACAAAACTTAAAAATAGAATTTCTTATATATAACTTAAAATATTCATATGGCTAACTTATATCTAGCTCTCTTACTTACATTTAATATTAATTGGTTATTATGTACATATTTACATTTGAATTATATAATTTTGATTATGTTAAATATTTTTTTTTTTTTTAAATAACTAACGGACTAATTTTGGTACTGGAAAAGATTTATTCAGAACAAAAAAACCTGTTATTGAAAAAACAAATTTTTTGTAAAACTTAAATACTACACTACACTAACGAACAACTAATAATTATAACCAACCTACCCTAATCCTAAATTTTTTTTGTGTTGATTAGGAACATATTTATTAAATGAAAATATATCTGCATCATTCACATCACTTACATTTATACCTAGTGGTACTTTTTTATTCCAACTATTTTTTTTATAGTGATATATAATAGAAATATATTCGCTATTTTCGATGTAATTAGTTTTATTTAGGAATACAAATCCCTCTGGCGGAATAAATCCCGTGTCTAATGATCTTTTAATATATAGGTCGTTTTCGTACAAAGGGTGGCTTATTAAGGAATTTTCTAGAACTGCACTGCTCCGTTGAATATGATTTCGTATGAGACGAATAATAAAATTATCGATTCTGACAATGTTGGCCTTTGAATAAACTGCCTTATTAGAATAATAGTGCAGATAGTTTGATGTAGGTTTTCTGTTCAAATTTGTACATGCTCTTAGATATTTTCGTTCAAATATTCTGACTTTTTCCATCATAGAAGAATTGATGTTAAACCAGATTGGACAACCATAAGTTAATATTGGCCTTATTAGGTTCTTGTAACAAAGTAGTTTGACTTTGCTACACAGAATTTTCGAATAAAAAAGTTTACGTAATGTTAGAAAGACATTCGTTGCTTTTCTTATTTGATTTTTTATATGGTCTTTGAAGTTGTAGTTATGGTAGTATAAAATGCTTAAATATTTGAATTTACTCGAGTTGCTGATTTTTGTATTGTCTGGAGCATTTATATGGAATTATTCCCAGTGTTTTTTAATATTATAATTGACCAAGTTGACAGTCATTTTTCGTAACTAATTTTAAGTTTCCAACTGACACTATACTCAACCACTTTATTAAATAGTTTCTGTAAATGGTATTGAGCCTTTTCGATGTTGTGATTTGCTGTATATATGGTTAGATCATCAGCGAAAGCTATGCTGTGACTAAGCCCTAAGCTTTTGCTTAGAGAATAATATAGGCGAGTTCACAGTACTTTGTTGAAGACTGTTGTTTAGCGAAAACTCTTTAGAGAACTTGTTGTTACCAGAAGTTGCTCTAACAGTTTGTCCCTTATCATGCTCTCAATCAAGAATACTAAGTGTGGCGGATACTTGTATTTTAGCAGCTTGTATATAATACCATCAAGCCAGACTGTTTCAAATGCTTTTTCAAAATCATTGAAGCAAGTTGCTACATATTTCTTATCATTTATCTGTCTGCAGATATCAGAAGATAATTTTGTCATTGCATGTATTGTACTATGTTTATAACGAAAACCAAATTGATTTGATTCCTTTTTTAACGGTTTCATCTACTAGGATTTTATTAACAATCCATACTCATTGCTCAAAAATATTCGTATTCAATTGATCCTGATGGAAATTAGACTTACCCTTAGTTTCCCACAATTTAGAAAACTGCATATACTACCTATTAGACAGTTATATTAATTTATTTTATTTGTTTATTTTTTTATTTTAATTATCCATATCTCTAAATGCATTCAAAATGCTAAAAATTTATTTTATTAGATCAGGTTATCTTGCCCACCTCACTACAATCTGAGAGCAAATAATCTATACGAATCTAATGAATGTTCTTCGAGCATATACATCACATTTTCGCCACTTACTACTTTACCTTTCTCTTTAAGATCGGATAGAACTTCTGCCACCTATTAACATTTTTAGATCTCACTTATTGAATCTTGATCACTCTCAATCTAAAATTGTTTAACTTAACTTAATTCTATTATCTTTTATTAAGTTTTTTGTTTCTCAGGCTTCTATTATTTTGTTGTATCTCGAATATTAATTTTTCTCTTTCTTCCTATTTTATTTTTCTTTCCTTGCTTAATTAAATTTAATTATTTCTAATGCAAATTGATATTAATTAGCTATAAATTTGTATTTTATTTTATAATTAATGAATTTGTTATTTTTTTCCATTTTGCTTAATTTTGCTTTACTTTATTACTTTAATATTGATTTTTTTTTATTTTTGTATTCTTGTAACTTTATTACTTTTAGCTTTGAAATATCAACCTTATATTGTTTTATTATATAATTTTATTATATCTACTCTTGTTATTTCATTCATAACATATTTTCAGGAATATCAAAATGATTTCATATCTATCTAAAATGTTACCATAACTGTTTTATACATTTGTTAACTCACTTATCATAATGAACAAAGGTATAGGGTTTTCCAATAAGAGTGATATGATTTCTTTAAAAAAAAAAAAAACACACTAATTGTTAAGGAAATTCAAATGTTTTTTATTTAATGTGAAGTACAATCGATACAATTAAGTTCTGAATAAAACGTCATTCAAATGTCCTCCACGAGTTCTTCTGCAGAAACGAATTCGATGAACCCAATTTTCCAGCACTTTTTCCACTAAATCCAGTCGTATGTCATGAATAGCACGTTCAATATTGACTTGTAAAGCTTGAAGAGAATCTGGTTTATTGCTAAAGACCAATGACTTCAAATAACCCCACAAGAAATAGTTTAATAGTGTTAAATCACAACTCCTTGGAGGCCATTCAATATCACAATTTCTTGAAATAATCGAATCTCCAAACTTTTCTCGCAATAATTCAAATGTTGCACTTGTTGTGTGGCATGTAGACCCGTCTTGTTGGAACAAAATGTTGTCAAGATCAACTTCTTCCAATTTCGGCCATAAAAAGTTGGTTATCATCGATCTATCATCAGTAACGGTGTTATCATTCTTATGTATCTTTATTACGAAAGAAATACGGACCGATGATTTTACCAGACCGAAAACCACACCAAACTGTCAATTTAGGTGAATGTAATGGTTTTTCATGAATAATTTGTGGATTTTCTTCGCACCAGAATCGCCATTTTTTTTTATTTACTGCACCACTCAGATGAAAGTGAGCCTCATCGGAGAAGATGATTTTCTTAAAAAAATCGTTATCGTTTTCAAGTTGTTCCAAGGCAAAATCAGTAAATGCACGACGTTTGTAATAAAAATTGTAAACATTACGGAATTCAATGAAAAAAAATGATAGATCATGACATATTACAAATGGCCGAAACGTCACTTCAAAATCATATCATCCCTATTGGAAAACACTATATATGTAATATAGTATAATAAATAAATGAATTTTAAAAACTGAATTATGTCACCTACACATCCCAATGCCAAAGATAATTTGTTTATTTATTGAATGCATTATATTCTTAGATTTATTAGATTGACTGCATTTTGTTAATGATCTATGTATATAATGTAGATATCGTTATCCCGATACGTTTTATTTTTTGTTTTTGATTTAATTTTTTTCTTTACTGTTTTTTATTTAATATCGAAAAAGGGAAATTTATCAAATTCCCATGTTCTGTATAGAAATCTGTATAAAAAGCTGAATATTACGATTTGTGTTAAAAATTTTAAAAGCTCCGTAATCGGAATCTATATAGATCTATTCAAAAAATGTAACTATTATATGCTCTATATTTATTAACATTTGAAATAATTAAAAAACAATTATGAATCATATAAAATATAAAATTGAAAAAATGTATCACTATGTAATGAAAATTGACATTGACCATCAGGTTGGTTTCAAATATAACGAAGGACGAGACGAAATATTGAAATTAAAACAATTAAACCTTCAACTGATCTAAAGATTACCACTCATCAATATTTAATATATAGAAATAGAAAAAAAAGATGATCGCAGAATTTACGAGTACTTAGGAATTACTCATTTGAAGGGTAACATAAAAAAAAAAAAACAAAAACAATTGTAAACTCTCCTTGAACTCAAAAAAAATATTTCAAATACTTTCTCAAATAAAAATAATAACAAAAATTCCATAGACATGTTATTAAACTTTACCTTTTTTTTTATTTAGAAATTAAAAAACAAAAAAAAAAACGTACATTCACATGAACCCACCACCACATCCTGTATTTTTCAATGTTAATTATTTATATAGTGCCTATTCAACAATTTAAATTAATAATTTCTCTTAAAAATAAAAATATGAAAAAGAAAAATATTTATTTTAAAAAAACATTCATACCTTATGTATTTTGTTCCATATTAAATTATTGATGAATAATTAATAACAAAACAAAAAAAACATAGCAACAAAAATAAAAAATAAAAAAAAAATTTTTTCTTTAAAAAACATATGATGTTAATTTTCCACTGCTGTGAATGTTAAAAAAAAAATTTCATTAACAAACAGAGTAAACGGTTATTATTTTATTGATTCAAGAAAACAAAAATATATAAATTAGTCATTTAAAAGGTCCCTTGGGCCTTGAAAATTGCAGGGACATATTATTTAGTTAAATATTTGCTAATGACGGTGGCATAAAGTAAATACTAGTGGGAGCTCTAGGAAAACATGGCCTCGTATGAATCTATAAAATCAAACAGCTATTAGCCACGTCCCGTACTTTTGTTATTGTTTTTATTGGTTTTTCAAACTTAGTAGTAGAGAATGAAAAGAAGATTCACACTTAAGCGATGTGAAACTTTTAAACAGCAATATTTCAGAATGCCATAAACGAAGAATATTTGCTATCAGTACGGATGACGGATGATGATAAGCCACGCTGCCAAGTAGGTATTTCGTTCAGCCCCCATTGTCCTAGCTGAAAAAATAAAATGAGACACTTGAATACTTCTTTTACGGTTAACAAGTATTAGCTAGAGTTGAACTTTAGTTGAGGCTTTTCTTAGCAATATAGATATTACTGGGAAAAACAAAGTTGTTGTTCTGACCAACCTTCTTAACTGTACAGAGTAGCGCTAGTACTGATTTTCTGGAGAGAGTTATAATCCCCTAACTAAAATAGCCAACAAAAAAAAAAAAAATAGTGATTAGAGTCGTGGTATCAAAAAGACACAATTACATACTCCGGAAGGAGTGGCTTTCCAGAAGCAAATGGAGTGATTACCTCTACATATCTACCTAAATATTTTCTATTTTATACCGAGTGTTCCAGAGCATACATATCAGTTTTTGAAGAGGGAAAGGAGCGGTTATTTTAAAATTTAAAAAAAAATTAAAAAGGAAATCGAGGTTGCTCTATCGATTTGTGATATTTTCAACTTCCGGGAAGGGCTGGATTTAAAGAAAAATACTCAATACTCAGAAAACAAAAAATATTATTGAACGAAAGTTTCTTATTTTTTGATGTAGAATCCGAATTTGAATAAAAAAGTACCTCTTCCCATTTAAAAATCTCGATTTCGGTGAATTTCTGGTGTAAAAAACCTATTCCGGTTCTTCCCGGAAATTGAAAATATTCAGAATCAATGGAGAACCCCCGATTTAGTTAATAATTTTTTTTAAATTTATTTAAACAAAACGCATGCTCTGGAACACCCGGTATACTCCAAAGTAATTGATGAGTCTGTTACTATTATGTCGTTACACAATCAAGTCAATTATTTATATACTATTGGTCATATCCATCATTTACACATTTTGGTACGGATTTTTTTTTATTGTAATGAACTTTTGAGATATTGCTTTTAAGATATTTTCTTTAACACTACACGTACAGTTTTTTTTTTTTTTTTTTTTTTTTTTTTTTTCACATATTTGAAATTCGAACCATGAACGAATTCCGTAAACAGTTAAATGGCATCTTTGAATTAAATTTATACTAATAATACTGGATTATAATTTGACCAAAACAAATCAAGCGCAAAATTTTATTTAATATATTTAAAACAGTCGACTAATGTGATGTCAGTACATCTACAGCTAAAATGCTTTTGATTCGGGACTCGTATGTGAAGAATAAATGTTTTTGTTTTATTTTTTAATTTAAATCCAAGAAATATTAGTTTCGCAAAAAAGCAGAACTTGAGCGTATCAAGCTTGCGTAATAGATTATTCATCCAAATTTTATATCGAAGTACTAAAAAAATAACTAGTTATACCATGTCTGTTAACTTCTTTCGTAAAATTTTAGAAGAGTTTGTAAGCATTGGTTAGTACAGATTGCAGGTTAGTTTAGTTAATTTTTTTGGAACTGTGGGAAACTGTATGTAAACGCGATCTTTCCAAATCTAATTATAATCCCCCATTTGATTGTTTAAAATATCAGATCTATGTGCTTTGTGAACAGCTCGCCTTCGTATTGTTGTGTTAATGTCAATTTATATGATAAGTATATATTTTGGAATATTTATGTGTTTTGGCATTGAGCTACGGCATCGCATTGAAACAGAAGGTCAAAGGAAAATTGCTTTTCTTGTAAGCAGAATGTGCATCTCTTTGTGTTGGACCTATCTTGAACAGATGTTTGTTTCGTATGCTGTAATAAAGAATGTCAGTAATCTAATATTGGGCTCATTTTCTTTTATAGTCTGATTTAATCCGTTAATTTTAATCAATCATAAATTAGTCTGGGTCAGAGAATTGAATTGAATGGCCGAAAATAATTATAGCAATGTTAAATTTTTAAAACAATTGAGATCCACTAAAAATTTTGTAGAATTATTAATTAAATAGTTTTTAATTTTTTTAAATTTAAAATTCCAATTTGCTTCAAGTGAAACTTTAATATACATAATTTGAAATATTAATGAACCCATATTGTCCGTTAAAAAATCAAAATATGTACTTAAATTTTGAAATCAGATTTTCAAGGTGCCAACACTGCCTGCCTATCATTATGGTAAAAATTTAAAAGCAAATTACATAGAAATCTTCAATTTATATTTTTGATTTTATTTTTTTTTTAATTGAACTAATTAAAAATTGTTTTCCAAATCTATTTTTAAGTTGAAGTGTATTTTTGTAAAAAAAACAAAAACAAAAACAAAACATAAAAGTAATTAGGTTAGAAAATAACAACAACGAAAAAAAAGATTGATACTCAGATTTCTCAGATTTTTGATTCATTTACATAATTTAGGAATATTAAAATTATTAAAATTACTACTTAAATTTTTTTTAACTTCCATTTGGTTAATAGCTGAACTACTTAACTAACGACCTATAATAATTAAAAAAAAAAATTGTTTTTATTTTATTCATTTTTTGATAAACTTTCCCCTTTTTTAATTGGTAATTTAAATTTTAATGTATGTAGGTATATCTTAGTCTAATTTTGGCATTGAAACTTAAGAAATAAAATTTTATAGTTCTTGTACAATTATTTCACTACCCACTGTTGTATTTTATGAATATTTGTGTTGGGAGAAATTACATGTTATGATGAATAATTAAATTGAACAATTAGATGTAAAGTTCTTTACTTGGTAATTTTTGTTTTGAAAGTAGTCTATGACGTCACATGAATTATTGAAATGTTATCTTATGAAGGGATCAAAATTTCTTTTTATAAACTTTATTGTATGGTTTGTGTTGCATCTTGAGTCAGAAATAATATGCATTTCGAGGCATTATTGTACATTGGAATATCACGTTGTAACCATATGTTTGAGAGTATGCTACTTTAATGTATCTATCTCAATTCACCAGATGTGACCAGATGTTCGTACTTATGCAAATCCTGGAGAAGATCGTTTATCAATCGCATTGTTTATCGATTTTAAATCTACATACGATAGCATATACCGCAGCGAGCTGTATACTGCTTAATCGGAATTTTTTGACCAGCCAAGCTCATTCGATTGTCAAAAAGGACACTTGAAAACACAAGATATGTTGTGGTGATTGCTAATAACACTTCTGACTTCTTTCAGACGTGCACCGGATTTCGACAAGGAGATGCACTATCATGCTACTTCTTCAATCTAATACTGGAACGTATTGTGCGATGAGCGGGAATAAACACGACCAGCGCTATATTTTTCCGATCTGTTCAACTACTAGCGTATGGCGACGACATTGTCTTTACCCACATTGAAGAAAAAGCGAAACGAAAGAGTTTTAAAGTAAATAAGACATAGACAGAATATATGTTGTCGACAAATAGAAAGGCCTCCCAAAGTCCCAACATCATATTGGTCAAAACATCACTGTCGGCATACCTTGCAAACCGTTGCTGCTTCGGTTTATCAAAATATCTCTTTCCCGAAACAACAAAGTACAAATCTACAAAACGCTCATACTCCTGGTTTTGTTCTACGGATCAGAATCATGGACACTGTCGAAGGCAAGTGAGCATGCATTTGGTGTCTTTGGGAAGAACATTTTTCACCGAATACATGACCCTGAGAAGTGGAGAAGATATAATGCTGTATAATGAAGTGAGCGTACTCAGGAAAATTAAAGTCAAGAGACTACAGTGTCTTGGACCCCTAGAGCCGAAGAACGAAAATGATACAATACGTCGGGGAAGACCAAACATTCGTTGGAAAGACGAAGTGTCGACATATTTAAAACAATTTCGCTTCTTCAACTGGAAATAATCCGCCCGTGTCCGACAAAAATGGAGAACGTTGATGAGTCAGACCCAGAACCTACATGGTCTGTTGGCCTTCTAAATAATTAACATATCTTAAAAAATTATTTTATTTAAGTCTTGAAGAATATTGTAATTAATAAAGTAATTAAAAATTTCATCGCTCAGATTTTATGCAATAAAACTTATGTAATAGAACTTATATAATCGCTTTATATATAAAATAAGTTGTATTCTTCTCTTCTGGAAATTCTGGTAAGTTTCCATATTACATTCCGGAAGTAACGAGATATTGCTACGGCTTTCCAAGTCTTAGCCCATATTTATATTTCATTACTTTGGAATCTGGTATAGTATTCTCAATCGAAAATTAATGTTAGTATTTTTTTGGTCAATGGAAAATTAGTATTTGTTCGGTGATTTGATTGTTAAAGAGCAGTGTGCATCGTATTCGTTCCTCTGAGGTAGTCATTGATTTGTGTTTTATTTTTTTTACTATGAATAACTGTATGTTTTTTTACTTTAAATAATCGTTGTAGAATATTTTAATTTTTTACTAGTTATATTAGGTTTTCCCAACACAATTTTGATATCTTACTATCTACAATTTTATATCCTGATGTGCTTTTAATTATAATTTTTTTTATATTTTTATAAAGTTATATTTTTATAAGTGCTCTAAAGTTTTTTTTTGTTAATTTATTATATACAGTTTTTATTACTTTTTCCAAAGACTAGTGAGTTAATTTTCTTATAAAATTAAAGTACATTGGAAAGCCGTATCGTATCGAATTGCTAGTTCCAAAAAAGCACATGAATTGAGGTATTCAGTTGATATAGATTTTCCAATAAGTTGTCTTCATATGAAATTTATACTAAATTTATTTTTTTTAGAAATGATTCTGTTCTAATTTCTAATCACTAATTTCTATTGTGGATAACTGAAAGTCATAAATTATTGGTAATACACTTAGTAACGCACTTCGTAATGTAATTTCCTATATAATTTTTCACATTTTTTCTGTAATCGTGTTTGGGACTATACATTGTGATATCAGTTTTCCATTCTGAAAGAAAATATTGATTTGCAAAATTATTTTATACTTCTAAAAAAATCAATAAGATTGCACTGCTATTTTTGTATTCAAAATATTCACGCTTTTATATTTTCTTTCTGACATCATAATCAAAATATTTATATTCAAACAAAAAAATTTACCCAAAGAAAGACTGCAATAATTCCATCATAATTCAATCTGTTCTAAAAATCTAATCATTTTTTATAAAGGTCATTTCAGTACTAAAAATATATACCAGCATAATTATGTTTAAATTTATTGATACATAATTTTACTTGTTTATTTGAATGTCGGCAGTGGTCTACAAGTTTTAAAGTAAAAAAATATGTATTTCAAAAGTAAAATATTAGTATGTACAATTGTACAAATAAGTTGAATAAAAACTACAAACGATTTGAAAACAATTTGAAAATGAAATAAACATATCTGAAATAATTTACTTTAATTCATTACAAAGGAAGGTCCAAAAATTATTGAAGTGTCAACCGCTTATTAAAATAATTTTAATTTCTATTTATTCTCTTTAACAACACAATTTTATCATGAATATTTTAGTAGGACATTAATACTGTTTTGTCACTTTAAACAACTTGTGATGGCTCTATTCTGTATTCTGGTATATCAGTTAGTACGTATGCTTAATAGTTATGTCTTAGTCATACCAAAATAACTATACTGAAATTTTTTTTACCACTAGAAAAGTATAATATTTTTACAATTTCAATAATAAACCTTTGACAGTAAGTAACAGTAATGAATAATTAGATGCATCAGAGAGTAGGCTAAGATCTTTAAATGATAATTGAATGTTGGAAAATAGTAAGAAAAATCTTCAAAGGGAATATGAATCAATATTCTTAAAGTTCGACTATGTACGAGTCTCCGTAATCTGTTTTATGCCGAATTAGGATCAAATTTATACTAACAATATTGCAAAATATTTAAGGGTTATAATTTTATACTCCGTCAATATTGTACAAATCAAATTACATGTATTTACGGTATGACCAACTTGTTGAGATAATTTTGACAAGTATATCTCGAGTCCATCGTTCCAGAATAATTCTTTCTGAAAAATGTGTAATTATATAAATTACAGAATCTTAATAATTTTTCTACGTACCTACAAATATTAGAATACGTTATTAACATATATTTTAATTATATTTCAAATCAATCTAATAAAACATAATGCGCAACTATTTTTAAAATTATACAGTAAAATTTTTTTATAATTTATCGACAGTCCTAGTTAAAAAAAAAAAACAAAAATTAAATATTCGAAAATATTTAGGTCAAATCTTAGGCCTATAACAACCTACATAATATGTATGTTACACATTACTTTTGGTTTATTATGAAATTTGACCACTCTGAAATAATATAAAATCGATGCCTCAACGAGAGAATAAGAAGAAAAACGCTGGTTAAATTATCACTTAAGCACTGTACAAGCACCATATAAGTAAATAAAAGCGATTGAAGGTGTAGTAGAATGTGTAAAAAGTTATGATATGTTTGCTATTGACTACCGCATATGTGAATAGCATAATAAGCTTAGGTTGTTTAGTGTTTTTATTATTTTTTTTTTGAATTTGCGAAATTTATCATCTTTAAAATTGTATACTGTATTGTATAGTATTAATTGTTAATTTATATCGATACTATTTACGATATTATATTTTGAATTTTCAATTTATTTGTTGCTTTTTTTCAACTAATGTTGATATTTGGAAGCCAATTTTTAGTACATTATGTGAATACGCTTGAATAATGATTAGCCTAATAGGAAATCTAATGGTTTGATGTAAAAATTATTTTAAAATAAAATAAAATATTCGAAATTCAATTTTAGAAAGAAATTTTTGTTTTAAATAAGTGAATTTCTATTTGTATTTCAACCGAATAGGTCTTTTTCACTGCCTCACCGTATATATTATGTTAGAGTTTTAAATTAAAAGACCCTATCGTCATTCAAAGTATATTAGGATCGAAATGTCAATTTCATTATTATTCCGAGGTTTACCTTTTTATATTATGGTTTTTAGATAACTGAATAGGATTCTGATTGAATAAAATTATCAAAACTATATGATGAACATCTTAACTTTTTTATGGTATTGTCGCACTAAAAATAATAATTTTTTACCTGATTTTGAACTTTACTGACTTTAAATATGAAATATAGCTCCAGCTTATTTTAGTCATAATCAAATTCTACTCCCAATTAATTTGTGTGTACTAATAAAAATAAATTCTACTATACATTTAGAAATTTCATATAGTAAGGCGGTTCGAACATGAATCCACCAATACAGTCGACAATTATTAAAATTAACAAAAAATTCAGACGTATCAAGTATTATTGTAATAATTTTAATTTCATACAATTTCAATTTTTATATTTAAAAAACAATCATTAACGGGTCTAAATAGCTTAGTTATGTTGCAATAAATAGATCTAGGTTTAATGGGTTCCATACTACAAGTAGACATACATTATACACCAGATAATTCTATATTCTTTATACTTGTGTAACGGTGATTTCAGATGAGAATTTTGGTTTTCTAGTCCAATGTGTATGTCACATTTTGATTATCGTATCTTAATTCACAATTTTTTAATATTATTTACGCTTTATAAGGATATTTGTGAAAAAAAACTTATTACATAGCTTGTATTGGTAATTATATAGATGCAAAGTTCATAATAATTGTATCTATCAGAAGTTATCTTTTATAAATAACTGCAGATTGGAGCAGTCGATGTAGAACACTTTGTTAGGTTTTGTAGAAATGTGCATGGTTTTCAACTTTTACATATTAACAATTTTTTTAAAATTTGAGTCTGGTTATGATTTCTCAAACTTAAGTAATAAAATATAAAAACCGTTAAAAAATGTTTGAAATATCTCGTAATATTTCATGTAGTACTCAAAAGTGTACTTATAAAAAAAAAACATCTTTAGAATATAAGTGCGTAAACAAAATCAAATTACATAAGTTGTCTCAATTTAATAATTCAAAAGCATTTCTGCTTTCCTTCTTAAATATACACAGTACATATAAAATATTCTCAAGCACTCACATTTTTTTCTGTAAATAAAAAATAAAATAAAAAACCAAATAATTTTTTTTAGTTAATTTTTTTCACTTTTTTTTACAGATCACTAAAATAATGAAATTGCGATACATACTCCACAACATACATACATACGTATACAATATAATAAAATGTCAAAAAAAAAGCAAATCACTAAAAAATAAAATTTCAATTAATTGCCATCACTTACTGTATGTCGCTTTTAACTTTTGCATTGTATTAGGTCGTGGTTAATTTAGACCAATGAATTACAAACAAAAACAAAACAAACAAAAAATAATGAAAAACCATTTTTCGCCTTTCTCACAATTTTCTTTTTTTTTTTGTAAATTTAATGCGCAATAATCTTATTATATTGCCTTTATAGTGGGGTCAAGGTGACGATTTCTATGTTGTTTTTTTTTTTGGTTTTACTTTAATAAAGTTTTTTTTTTGAAAAATTATTAAATTTTGAGAAGAGGATGCAAAAAAAGAAAATAAATTATTTATTTAAGTTATTTGTACTATAATTAGTACATACAATATACGCATGTCGGCATGCTATACGAGTATGTGTTATTTATGTGTATTTATATGTACACAATTTATAAATTTTCATATTCATTCATGGCTCGAGTTCAAAAGAATTGTAGTTTAAGAGGTAGGTGTAGACTTTACTATAGTTTTTTAATGTCTTATTACAATTTAATAGCATAAAATGTAAATATAGTTTACACAATTTTTACCTGAAAGTTTATTAAAAGCTAATATAGTAAAAAGAGTCTACGTTGCTGAGAAATTTGTGGGCGCAATCAGACACACAGTCGCATGCATAAAAAATAAAATTCTCATTCAGGCAAGCCACGAAAAATTACGAAATTTCAGATTTTTCGCGTATTAACATAGTAATTTCCTTTCATACTTGTCCAAACTATAAATATGAAATCTAAATAGCTTAGTTACAATGTAATGAATAAAGTTAAATTTAATGAGTTCAATTTCCAAAATATTATATATATATATATATAGTTTCCTGCATTTATCTGGATGTTTGACGGAATGCTCCAATTCATATTATACAAATTGCTTTGGTCTGTTGTTTAACATAAACAAATGTATTTCAGTACCTAGTGTAAACAGCGTTAAATATTAAAAATAATAAAAATTAAAAAAAAAAAACAAATTAAATTTTGCGAACATAAAAAGTACCACCGTCATGCAATTAAATTAACTATTTCAGACGATTGTGGGTAGAAAAAAATAAAGGTATGAAAATTTCGTATAAGTAAATATATATTTTTCTTAAATTTGAAATGCATGCAATGATTATTATCTACTTCCGCAAAACATGTGCAAAAAGTATGGATAAAAATTTCTATTGCATGAAAAAACATCTCTGTTTAAATAAATATATGTTTATATAAATAAATGCTTTTGTAAATAATGATTTCATTATTCACAAAAGTAGACATTTAAATGTGGACATTTAAAACCTTTTATTCATATTACATTGCAAATGTATAAAATATGAGTATAGTAATAATAACAAACTAATTTTAAATCAATGTAAAACTGTCAACCTAAACAAATTCAACTGTTTGTTTTCAATAGTTTGTCTTGTGTAATATATCAGACTAAAATATCTAGCTTAGCTCTGTTTGTTTAAGTAATTGCAAAACTTATATGTACTCTCAATTAATTTTTACAACATCCTTATGCTACAAAACAGGATTTCAGCACACGATATACTTTACAGTAGTCAGATGACATTGTATTATAACAGTTGGTTAGTTTTTTAATATACAAAGTTTTAAAGTTCTCAAAGTTCTAAAATAAATGTAATACACATATTATTTTCATTGAAAATAGTAGGTCTATGAACAAGTATAACTAGGCATGAATAACATAAATAAACAAAAGCCGTTACTGTCGATTGTTAATCTTGAAGGACCAAAAAGCTTTACTAAAATGAACTAATCTAATTGTAAATCAATCAATTTCAACAATTTATTACCAGGACGAACATTAGGTAAATTTAACATTGAAATAGTCTTATAGAAAGACTAAATACTATCGGTCCTACCCTTCTATTCTAATGATCGAAAAAATAGTTGGTATTATTTAAATTGGTGGGAATACAACAAAAGAGAAAAATGCTGCGAATAATCTTTAAAGCGTTAGAAAAGGGAGAATACAAAAGAAAAATTGTAAAGATGTAGTAGTATACAGTTCATATAAGCTACAAAGCTAAGATTAGCTGAATATATTATCAGAATTACTGGACATAGAAGTCAAAGAAATATATTTCATAGCCGCTGATATCCAATTTGAGCAAGAGGAACATCAAGAATTAAGTGTGTAAAATAATATTGAAAATTATTTAGTGTTCGAAATTGTAGAATCGAAAGATTTGAAAGGAGACACAACGTGCGCAAGACCAATATACTCTATCCGAGTTGTAACTGAAGTATAAACCGGCAAAAAAGCAAAATTCATTCAAACGCAATAAAATTCGGAGCAGAACTAATTGAAATTACTACTACTTTTTTGTTAAAAATTTATAATTTAAAGTAAAAATTGTGACAAATTAGAAAACAAAAATAACATTTTTTAGCGCCGAAATTTGAATTAGCTTTCTTGATTTTGAGTTCTAAATATAACTCGTTAAGTTGTTTATTTTTTTTTAAAAACCCATTTTCTATCTTTCATTTTAAAACTTTAAACTTTATAACAATATTTCAGATTTGTTATTATTGTTATTGATTGGCTAAAATATTTTACCGTTAATATCAATTAACGAATGAATATTACAAATTATTTAAAGTAAAATATTTCAAATTTCAATAAAATGCACTAACCTCCTTTACTATTATACATTATTTTAATCCCTACATTTGTAAAATACGTTTATTGCCTTTTTCACCCCAAAAAATTTTTCTTTTTTTTAAATAATCATTAAAAAGCTCTCATAACATAGGAGCCAAGAAAATTTTTTTTTCTTTATAAATGTATTGTTTTATATTAGAGTAGGTTTTTATGCTTTTTTAACGTTTGTAATACCAATTATGAATTAGTCAGGAATAAATAGAATAAGTATTATGAATTAAAAATGAATTCGTGAAAGTTGGCATTGATTAAATTTATTGTTAGAATAAATTTATAGTGAAGAAATAATCCGAAACATATTCAGAAACACTTCATTTTCTATCTACTACCTACTTAATATGTATTTACTTTTCTTACTGGACTTAAAATCCCACTTTTTATTCAAAGCCAAATTTTTATTCTAAATTCGAAAGATGACTCATATATCTAGTATGTAGTTTGTGAATTGTGATATGTGTTATCTCAACATATATATTGAATTTAAAACAACTCTAAATATCGCAGAATTCATAAAAAGATATCATACGAAATTAATTCAATATTTCTCCACCACAGTAGAATCATAATAAATTAATTCTGTTCTAAAGTGCTCTTTTGCCACAAAATTTTTGGTACATTGGTCTCCTCTAAAATAGAACCAAATTTCAAATACGCTAGCTCTATCTGGTTTGCCAAATATCTCGGTTCTTTCGAGGGCACTATTTCGAATCATATCAGTCCTGAGCTATGAAATGTGTAAAGTGAGTATTATGTACTTATTGTCTTGGAAAAAATATTTTTTTCTTTAAATATAGCCCTGAATATCAGAATGGGTTCTGTTGGCGAAGGTATAATGACAAAATCTATGATCTGTACAATAACGAGTCTCTGTATAGTCACGAAAATCAGTCACAGTCAACAAACTTTTGTCTTACAGTCAACAAACTTTTGTGGTTTAAATACGCAAAAGGAATGAAAGAAAATTTTCAAATTTAGACCTAAAGGCATGAGATTCAGAGGCAGATCAAACCTTCATTACAGTAGTGAAATATTAGGAAGCATAAAATAATTTCAGATTTCTATAAATATCTTATAGTACTTTTCTGCACGATAATTTACTTTTTTTTGGTTTCTCTTATTTTTTAATTTTATTTTTATTTCTGTCCGATATGCCAACCACTCTGATTTTACGAAAGTTTATGGATGAAAATTAGATTATCAAAACAAAATTTTATTAATTGTTTTGTTTTTGATTTTCTTTTGCTCATTTGAGGTTATTGAACAGTTGACACTAAAATCAGTTTAATGTGAGTGAATCTTTAAGAATAAACAAACAACACTATTACACATTTTGTAAAGATTTGATTATGAGTATTTTTTGTTTTTTTTTTTTTTATTTTTGCAATATATAAATTTGAGTGAAATAAAATTCAGATAACTTATTCAGTAAGAGTTATTCAGATAACTCGATTTACAAAATAATTAAATAATTTTGTAGCATGATGAATATGATGAGGTGCGACCGTCTATATTAATAAGATTTAAAAAAAAAAAAAAGTAGGTTTTGAATAAAGAAAGCAAAACACAAAAAAAAAACATTTTTTTTTGAGTTCATTTAAGATTATTTTTTTTTTTTTTATTATGTTTATATTTCATTTGTTTTATTGTTTTTTTTTTTTTGTATGAAATTTATTCAATTTATTTATTGAGATCTTTTATTCGTATTTATGAGCATAGTGGTAAAAAATTGAATTAAAATGGGTGTTTTTAATTAGATAACGGTTTTTTAAAATAGAATTTAATATTTAGATCTAAAAAGGGAATATTAAAAATTGTTAGAAAATGTTTATGCCAAATTCAACATCGAAAGAATATATTTAATAGAATCTTTATTAAACACGTGGCTATTAAACTAGTCAATTTATGGAACTACTTTAAATAAAAAAAATTAAATATAAATAAAATAAACATCTTTATTTTGCACATTTTTGGAACAAAATCACAAAGCGAAAGAACATTATTAACCTATTAAAAAACAAAAATTAAAACAAAATGTTTTAAGTTCAAATGTGATTACATTCGCTATTAAAAACCATTACTAATAAAATCACAATTAAAGAAAACATTTCATATCTTATCTTGAAATTTATTTGAAATTTAAAATTAAAAAAAAAACTGACCTTAACAAAAAAAATGTATTTACAAATTTTAGTTTTATTGCATACAATTATATATCAAAATAGAACACACATGCTGTATACAGTGACGGACAAAAATATTTGAACTTTATGTTTTTAGCACAATGTAAATATCATAATTATATTGTTTTATATTTCGATAAACCCAATTTGTGAAATAATGTCCCAATTTTATAAATATCTCGTAGTTCTAAGAATATGCTCAAATAAACTAAAACTTAAAAAACCACTTGTAAAACAATTCCGCACAGGAGCATCGGAAGCACCAAATATCAACATCTACACACTACAAATTTCTAAGTGATTTAATAGAGGTCATCGAATTTTTTTTTAGTTTTAAATCCTTGAATATTATCGAATGATATTTTCAATTTTGGAAATGTTCCTGAAAGTAGGCAATATGTTTACATAATTCGTACCTAATTTTTGTGTATGTAAAATATAAAATTCCTCCTTGAACTCCACTGCATTATAGCACAATAATTAATAATATTATAATAAATAAATATATTACTAATTTATGATAATTGGTACATAATAGAATATGTAGACATTACATTGAATAAAATATATGTATATCGTTTTGTGAATTCTCCAAATTTATACAACTATACAAATATTAAGAAAATTTTTGTAATTTAATTTTTTATGGCTTATTGCACTATTTTCCATCGAGGTTGAAATCCTTAAAGATTTTCGAAATAGGCAATATTGTCATCTTTACTTATTTTGTTAAGACTTATATACAATCACACTAAATGTTTGCAGTTTACACTGGTGACAAGTTCATAATTTAAATCACATTAAATTATTATATTTGATACGAACTACAGAATATTCGTCAGTGTATTCAACACTTTATTTTGGAATTTCTATATTGTATTAATATTTGTTTTGTACGGAATAAAGTACATAATGACAATATTCTATACTAATTGATTTATTTTTGTAAATTATACGAATCAATTCTTGTGTTAGACATAAATAGTACAGATGAACAATATTCGAAGGGAAGTTCGATCCTGTCGTTATAAATTCTAACTCTACATTCATAAATTATATTCTCTGCTATATTAACATTAAGTACCGAATATCGTAAAACTTGCGTAAAGACTACCGTACTATTTTGAGAAAAGTATAAAGCATAAAGTGTGATCGTAAATGTAAATTTTGCTTAAAGTTTAAAATAAATATCAAATATGCAAACTAAATTTTTATTTTAATTACGGTTAACTTATTTTTGGGTTATAAAACTTTATTGAATTTTTTACTTTAAATTTCAATATTACTAAATCATATTTGTTTTTTTTTTATAGATTATATTTTATATAGTTCCAATTATGCACACACTCACTGGCCGTAAGCTCAAATTTTTTAAATTGACTTTAATTACATAGTGTTTTGTTTTCAACTAAGCTTTCCAAAATTACATAGGAATAAGCTCACTTCCGAAGGTTTCACTTCAATCTACACATAAGACAAAAATATCACAGCTTAATCAAGACTACTCGATTAAGGTCAAACTCCTAACGTTTGGGTAGTGTGTAAAAAAAAAATTAAATGCAACTATGCAAAGTTTGTTCTCAAACGATCGATTTTAAATAAATTGTTATGACTTTCAATAATATATGGAGTTACAATATTTTTTATCGTCACTGTACAAATTATTCAATGTTACCAAAAAATACATAAAATAAGTAACTATTATTGTTATAATGTTGCTGATAATTTATTATAACCAAAAATACAATGTAGGCACTTTAATTTTGTAATTTTTTTCTTTTTAATTATTTTTATCTAAATCTTAGAGATTATAATCAAAAATAAAATTTTTGCAATATATTATTTTTTTAAAAACATACAATAAGCGATTAATACTTATAGCGCCTTATATATATATATATATATATAATATAATAAATATATGTATTTATATTAACAAGCTATATTTTCAAAATAACGATTATAAAGGTAATTATTTTTTAAGAGTGATTAAAGCACCATTGTGGTTCCATTTTATCTTCTTTCATTGTTTATATTTGTTGTTATTATTATTTTTTTTTTCAATATGTAGGGTACTCTAATATATAAAAATTTGTCTAGCAGATATTAAAACCAAAAAACTAGTTATAACTGCAATTATAGAAAAACTTCTGACCAGTAGGTACACTTGAAGGATGTTGTAGCAACTGAAATAAGCAAAAACAGAATTGGTGATGCTTTAACTATTTAATGCTTATTCTAGGAATATGATAACAAATAAATTTTTGGTAATTTGCAGCTTCAAAATCATTGATCATATTTATATAAAAGATATATAAAATGCAATATATTACGGCTAGCTTGGTTTACAAAGTGGCATAATCATTTGACCGGGCATTTATGCTCAATCAAATTAATAAAATAAACAAATAAATAAATATTATGACTAAACTATCAGCTAAGTACAGCTTTAAAGTTAATTGCACATTGGTTTAATTTTTGTTATAAAATTTTTACAAAACCTTGACTTTTAAAAGTTTAAGTTTACATACAATTTATTATAATAACTTATATTAATATTTTTTTTTTTTAAAGAAATTCTAATTTTAAATAATAATTAAAAAAATATTTAAAATTGTAATTTCCATTGATGATATAATATTGGGGATTTAAAGACAGTAAATATTCAGTTAAACTTTTACAAATTGCTTGAATTCATTAATAATATACAAAAACACAATAATATTAATAAAAGAAATAAAGTTCAAAAAACTTAACACAAGATCTTTGATAAAAGAATAACATTGAACTTTACTGACAATTTTCAATTGAAATTTTGAAAAATATTTAGATAATATCTCATTATTATTTTATGAATCTAAATAGCTAATGATTTTATGACCTTAAATTTATTCACTTTTAAATTAAATTGCTTTTATTTTTTTAAATTAAAAAAATCATTGAGTATTGAACTCAGTAAATTTGTTGATCTCATTAAAAATTTTAATTTTAAATTATCCTATTTTCATAAATGATCAAGATATCTCTAATTTAAATATTTTGTTTATTTTCTGTTATTTTGTTATAGCTTAATATTTCTCAATTATCACGATTATGTAAGTAATTGGTGAAAATTACCTCACAGGTAGACGTAGTAAAAAATAAAATTAAAATTTATTTTTTTTCAGCTCCCTTTTTTAGTGCACGACTTCCTTTTTTCCATCTATTTGTATTTTGCATCGTTTATTTTACTTCTATCGCAGTATAGGTAGCAGCGGTTGTCGAAGTAACAGGCATATGTAAACCAAAGAGGCTCATTGTGGTGCAATTAAATTAAAAATGTACTCCTTATTAAGCACTTAGCACTTATTAATTACTTATTTAGCACTTCGAGTTATTTAAAAAAAAAAACAATAAATATTCTCAATTTTGGTACCTAAAAGATTAATCAGTGACTCGAACAGGTAGGCGCTTTCAAATGAATCAATTTTATATTATAGAGCAGAGCTGAATGAGTGAATGACAATAAGATAATAAAACGAAATGGCTTTGCTTAAATCATTTAAAGCGGTTCCACATGCTTATATGCAAAGTAGTGTACTAAAATAACGTTTTTGGATCATTGAGAGTCCGCTATATTAGCTACATCGCAGTTAGGTCTATTGAATCATCTGTAATTTTAAACTCTGATTGCCCCTTTATAAAACAACATATTACATGTGGCTGGGGACTTACCCAAATTCCTATTTTCCGGAAATACTGCTTTGAAGTTTCCCAGAATTACATTATAACTGGAGACCCAACACAAACGACTGTTAAGCCGAATCGGTTATGTTTAAAACTAAAATTAAGTGCCCGGAATTATCTCAGTCACGTAATACCAATATTTTTCTAATTTGTTTCCTTTAGGTTTCTCCTTTTAGGATTCATCAATCTTGGGTAACCAATTGTTTATCAATAGCTCATTCAAAATTAAGACTAAATAATAAGATTAAATAATATATCATTCGATATGCATTTTTAATCAAATAATAGAATAAACACCCTACTTTTGCCAAAATATTGACTAGAGATACAAACGAGAAATTTTAGTATAAACGAACGATTATAAGTATATGCACTATGTATGCATAGCTGCTAAAAAATTTGTTTACATATTTGTCTGTTCTTTATATCTGAAATATTTTTAAACTGATTATGAATATCTTAATATGACGTGCATAAATCAAAATTCTTTCCTATACTTAAAGAAAAGAAAAAACAATCGAACACAACCTATCTGTCATTTACCTTCAACTATTTAAATGTACGACCTCTATGGGTTATTGTTCTTTTTTGGATGATTTAAATTTTCATATCAGTGACAACAATAATTACAACACAGTTTTGTTTTTTTATTTTATATTTTCAGACAATAGAAGCAATTTAAAAGGAAATTAATAAAAAACAAAAAAAAATGAATAATGACAGCATAATCAGTTAAATTCAGGAAGCACAGTTCTATCCACAGTAAGTGGCAGTAAACACACATCACAGCACAAGAATATTATACAATTTACTGCATGTATGCACAAATAGAGCGTGTATTTCTTTACTCAATAATACTTAAATGTCATATTACAAAAACAAAAACAAAAAAAAAAACAAAACAGAAAATGCAAATCTGTTATTTTAATAATAAAAATAACAAATGTGATAGTAGTAGTTGGCGGTGCCATGAGACTGATCTTGAAAATGAAAACTTTTATTTAAAAATATTTATTCAGATTTATATGTATATGCATGTATGCATGCACATTATAAATATAAAAATATTTTCTTTCTCTTTCATATTTTCTTTGTTATTAATTAAAAATTTTCTTAACGATGCCCGATAACATTTGTAAATCATATGAAACCTCATTCGATTAAAATACAAGGAAATAATTGATTATGACTTTCTTTCTTTATTTAAAAAAAATTATTTAAAATTAAATTGAAGGAAAATTATAAAAATAAATTTTTTGAAAATTTAAATATCTTTTAAGTAAGTTTATAAATATACCGAAATAATAAAAATGCATTTATTGAAAAAATTGGAAAATAAATTAAATATTTTGATTAACTTGAAAGTAGCGGGTAACATCGATATGAGATTAATTAAAATTCAAGAAATTGATTCAAGAATTGATGTTTTTGATGTAAATAAAGTTGAGGAGGATAATTTGTTTTTCTTTTGACATTATATAATTGAATTAAAGGGATAAAACAAAGCGAAAGCTTAAAAAAAATTGGAAGTTAAATCATTACAATTTAAATAAAACTGAAAAAGCTAATCATTACAAAATTTATTTATTTACTAATAAGAAGTACCATATAAAATGATTAAGTGTTGCATAATTCTTTTATTTCATATAATGAAAAAAATTGTATACAGAATTTTTCGTTTAAGCCATATTTTTTTTCAAAATAAGTTAGATAAAGTCAAATTGCGTAGATAATGAGCTTTCCACATTTAATCAGTTGATAAGCCAGTAATTTGATAAATACATGTTCGAAGCATTGTAGTATAAAACTTGCAGTACCGTACTTAATTAAGCACAAAAATGTGATTATACCTAAGTTACTGTCAACAAAATAAAAAAAAAATATTCTACTAAAACTATGATGTAATACAGTGGTTTCAACATCAAAGATTATTATTTGAGATTATTAAATATTTGTTGTACTGAATAACTTAAATTGATCAAAATGTATACCGAGCATGCATATTAGCATTGTCCAGAGCATGCATATTAGCTTTTAAGAGGAGAAGGAGCTGTTATTTTAAAATTTAAAAAAAAAATATTATCTAAATCGAGGGTTTTCTATCGATTGGTGATATTTTCAATTTCCGGAAGGGACAGCAATTCGGTTTTTTAAGATCAAAAATCGCCGAAATTGGCCGAAATCGAGATTTTCAAATGGGAATACCGAAGGTGCTCTATCGATTGGTGATATTTTCAATTTCAAGGAAAGGACCGCAAATCGGTTTTTGACGATCAAAAATCGTAGAAATTGGCCGAAATCGAGATTTTTAAATGCGAAAACTTTTTTATGCAAATTCGGATTCTACAACGAAAACTAAGAAATTTATGTTAAGTGATTTTTTTTTTTGTTTTCTCATTATTTTTCTTTAAAATTAATAAAAATAAAACAAACATCTTCCATATTTTCCTTTAGTAAACTAAAATTAATAATAATAATTTTTTTCATATTAGCATATATTTTTATCTCAATCACTGAAAATAAAAACAAATTTACTTTACAAAAGTTTCTTATTTTTTGACGTAGAATCCGAATTGGCTTAAAAAAGTACCTCTCCCCATTTTAAAATTTCGATTTCAGCCAATTTCGGCGATTTTTGATCTAAAAAAATCGATTTTCGGTCCTTTCCGGAAGTTGAAAATATCACCAATCGATAGAAAACCCTCGATTTAGATAATATTTTTTTTTTCAATTTTAAAATAACAGCTCCTTCTCCTTAAAAAAACTGCTAAGCATGCTCTGGAACACCCGGTATATAGACTCTGATCTCTGACGTTACTAGTTTGGCAAAAATTAATATTTCAAAACTTTAAAAAATATTTAAAAAAAAGATTATTGAATATGAACAGAAGATTTTTATTAATTGGTATAACTATTTATACCTTTTCAACGGTATCCAAAACTTACACACTTATTGAAAGCTAAACACGTGATAAACAAATTAGTTAATTTGCCACATGTGATTTACTACATTTGTAGTAGTATCTGTGATCAGATGCCAGGATGATTCGGGTTAATATAGTTTTGTTTTTGTTACAGTTTTCTAGGTAATGGGATAAATAAGCTAAGCTACTCGTGCAGAATCTCGACACTCAAAATAGGTTTTCATTTAAAGTTTATATCTAAGTATTTTAAACATATAAGGTGTCATACCATTTTCTATTATGCCACATTTCTACAAAACATGATTTGACATATTTTGTTAGCATACAATGTTGTGTTGCTTTCATTGAACTGCTGGATATAGAACTAGATATATGTCATAACATATGTGATATTTCGTATATGGCAAATACATGTAAATGCCCATAATCGACAATTATGCGGCAATTATTCGTTATATGTATATAGAATTCTTATATCAAATTCTATCTAAACCGAATTTGACACATGTAATTCGTTTTTGTTTAAAAATATCTGTCAGTTTTGTTAAGCAATTTGACATTTTATATATTATGTAATTCTATGTCATTATAATTAGATCACAAATGTTAAATATGTCATTGCGTAATAATATTAACCATTTATCATTATGTCGTAATATCAACCAAATGTCAAATCAAATGTCATTTTGTAACTCTTTGATAAATTGAGTTAAAATTTAACTCAACACAACCGCATTTATCAAAACGGTCAGGAAAGTAGGTTATCTAACATCAAATGGAAGCTAAAGAAGGAAGAATTGTTAAACCAAATGGAGATAAAACCGAGAATGAGATTTAAACACAGTAAATCAACATCAGAGGATCATTGAATTTTCAATGTAGATACAATTTTCAAAAAGACCTGTTCAATTAAAATTAAAACAATATTAATTACCTATACATGATTTTAATTGCCAAAATATATCTATGTATTTTATCCAATTGAGCTTAAAATGTTACTCACTTTAATATTAAAAATATTGTATATAGATTTTTTTTAATTTTCCTTACTGAAATAATTTACATTATTGTGAAATTTAGAATAAAATATAGATATGTATAGAAAAAGGAAATTTTCAATTAAATAAAAATTTTAATTGCTAATAAAATTCTAAATAATTTCATATAAAAGTATTTAAATTTTGTTACAAAAAAAAAAAAACAAAATTTTCTTTTTCAATTGAAAAACAATTTTAATGATCAGAAACATAATTTTTAATAATTTTCAGTTTTTCTTGCCAAATTCTCAAAATAACAATATTATTTCCGGTTTCTATTTTTAATGTTTTTGATGTTTTCTTAATTTGTATGTACACATTTATATTTTATATCTTTGTTATTTTAAAATTGCACTGCACATTTGCACAATTTTTATTGAGTCAGTTTGAAGTGATTTCTAAATAATATATTTGGTTAAAGAATGAAGAAGTAAACGTATATTAATCTATTCTATTTGGCTACAATAGGTTGGCTAGGATAGGTTACATATAATTTTAGTAAAATATCGTTTTTTTTTCATTATAATCATCCTAATCATGATTCTTCAAAAATATAATTCCAGTTGTTTTTTTTCTTTACAGCCGTTTTCAAATTTATCATTTCTAGATTTTTCACATCTGATTCAACATTTTTTTTATTCATTTTTCAATCTGTTTCTACCTCTTGTCCGTATGAATTCTACTGTAGCACTCTTATAACAGACCTACCGCAAATCAAAACAAACATATGTTTTGGTCATTTTACCACTATATTAAAATAATAACTCGTTTTATTATTTAATTATTGTACAAGAAAGGCCTTTGTGGCCAAGTCTTGTTAAACAATAATATTCTAAGAGTGACCTCAAAGCTTATTAATTTAGCAACACTTGCCTGACTTTATTGTAGGCTACATCACACGGGAACTGTAAGTGACATATATAAACATATGGTTACAAAAACTAGTAAAAGAACAAAATTATTACACTACTTAGAATATTCTGAGCTGATGTTATATTTGTTTTCTAACGTTCTTAATTACATATCCGAAGCATTCATTTTAGAATGGTTTTTTTATATTATGTATATTTTATCAGCTTTAATCAAAATTGTATTCTTCTTCAATGTGGTCCGTTTTCTACTCTAATAACAGTCTAGATTTAAGATCGATAAGAATATTTTACTTATACAGTGGCTAATATCCAAACTTCACACCCGTACAAGAGCACCGGACTAATTAAAATGTTATATATTTTGCATATACTTATGCATCGCATATATATAAATATAATATATATACATTGACATAAGTATTTATATTAAATATATATGTTTATATTTAAGTTGACACGGAATTAATACGGTAAAGCTTGAATCTCTACTAACTTCCATTGTTCAACCTAATTTTAAATATTAAATACTTGTATCAATTTCAACTGAATATAAAATTAATTCTATAAATTTTGTTATATTTTTTGTTTTTGCTTAAAGACAGGACAATGTAGTGACTATTATAATTTTAAACCGGCTTAGTTTTATAAACAATTCTTTTTTGACTTTTACTTTTGCAAAACAAACAAACTTTCACATACGAAAATAATTGATATTCTTAAATAATACTTTAGTCAAGAGAAACTACATCGTTTTAAATTCTATTGATTAACAATATTTTATTATTGAAATTGGATTGTGTACAACATAATAAAAAAACAAACAGTTTTAGGAGTTGTTTCGTTCATCACAACCCTATTTGAACTCATCAGTAGATATTTGTAGTGTTAGACTACCTATACAACTCCTGATTTTAGCTTTGATTGATCTTATAACTTATTTATAGATATTATTGATAAATCTGTGAGTTATAAAAATCGACCAAAATTTTAACGTAATACTTATTTTATATTATTTATTTATTTTATTTCGTAAATATAAATGATACGGTTAGTCTTTATAGGAGTATATAAAGTATAATGTGTAGCAAATTCATAATTCTTAAATTAAATTAAATTAAATCTATTATACTACATACTATAAAATAAATTTACAAAATAATAAAATAATCAAAAAAAAAAATGTTTCTACTTGTAAGTAAAATATCCCTACCTGAATTTATATTCTTACTCTCTTTTACAACATTGTTGTTATTGTACTCCATTATTCTTTATTTTAATTTAAAATAAAATAAAATATTTACAGTAATTAAAAATCACTTAACGTTTTTTCTAATAGTTCAATTTAATCACTTGTATAATTTGTTTTTTTTTCTAAATTTAATTAGGTTCTTAAGACTTTGACACTTGCCCTAAAACTAAAGGATTTAACTATAATTTTACTTAAAATATACAAAATATTTAATCGTCACATGATTACAAAATTTAGTTCAATCAAGAATCCCACTCAAAATAATGATTACACTCATTTTAATTAAAGTTTCAACTTTCAAAAAAAAAAAAAAAACAAAAACTAAATTTAAAAAGAAATATTTTCCCGCCAAATTTTTTTTTAATTTAATTTTAAGAAGGAGAGAATCTTATCTAAAAAAAAATTTCTAAAACAAGAACAAATAAAGATTTTAAAAAAATCTCATTTTGATTTCCCAATTATGTCACGTAATTACAAATATATATATAAATACATAAACATATATAAATATTAGTATATACGATCTAATTAATTAATAATAATTCATAACTTAAAAACTGATAATTTAAATATTGTAAAATATATATTGCCTTATTTTTGTTTTTGTTTTTTTTTTATGTTACATTCGAAACCACTTTACTAATTTTGCATATCAATAAATATAAATATGCATATTTTCAATTTCAATAACTGTTAATCACTACAAAATAGTAAACGGATGAATTCTTAAAACTTGAATTGGAATTAATTAAAATCTCAAATGTATATAAATACAATTTAATTATTAAGTACATGTATATATATATATATCAGCTGATATACCTGTTGAATATTTAAAAAGTATGTCCAGCTGATTATTTGCATACCATATGTTTTCATGTTGTGAATCTACATTTTTGCCGGTTGATTGTAACATACTTTACAAGTAGAGGTATGCATAAGATTCTAAAATGGGTGTTTTTTTATAAGGTGAGAAAAAAAACATAAATAACATCAGTAACTAGAGTACTCGTAGATATTGATGGTGTAATATAAGAAGAAAAAAATAAATATTTCCTTAAAAAATTGCATAATTTAATTTCCTAAAACAAGAATGTTTCTTCTAAATATGTAGTAATATTTGCCTAATATTTATTTTGCATTAAACTGGTAATCATAGGTATATAGTTTCATAGAAAATTGTATGGTTTATTTTGAAATGTGTGTCCTGTCAATTTTCAAATTGATTTTGATTTTTTTCAAGAATTTTCTACTAAGTAGCTTAACTTTATATCTAGTTCAGTATGTCAGGTTGATAGGTTTTTTTAAAATTAAATGTTTGTGTTTTTTTTTTGTTTTTGTGAATTTATATTGGATCGAAATTTTCAATTTGAAAATTACTTATTTTCTATCCTACATTCCAATTAATATTATGGTTTTAATTGAGTCAACAAGTGTTTTTATTACATAATATATAATATATATATAATTGCGATTACAGTAATAATTAAATAATTAACTGTTATCGTAGAAATAGGCACAACGGTTGAGTGGAGACCAGACTTGAAATTTTTATTAAATTTTTACTTATGTACTTATTAATTATAATTGTAACACTTTCAATCACAATTATATGTAAGTAATTTTATAACTTTCAATTTCAATTACATAAAATTGTAGTTTTGTTAAATTGATGAAATTCTGTAATTGAAAATTTAACTATTCATATTGAGTATGGGTAGTTTATTAGTTTTTATTAATGGTAGGTGCCTTGTATGAGGATTTGTTTTAAATATTTGTTTTGTTATTCATGAGCAATTAACATAACTAAGTAACATAGAGACAATCAAACTGTTGTCATCGCATATATTTGGTATAACAGTGTCGTCAATAAAAAAAAAAGTACTATTTAATCATCTTCCAACTTATCACATTCAAAATAAACTTTCAAAAAGTTCAAAGATTTGATTTCTCTAAATGTTTAATATCGTAAAATCTTTTTGATTGATGACAAAACAAAATCAACAGAATTAACTAAACTAGTCCTGCAATTAGAATTGGGAATTAAACTTTAGATTTTATTTACACCCTATATAGCCAACAATATGAATACAAAAAAGAAAAAGGGTAGGTTGAGAAAATAATTATGAATTTGATTATTATGCACTTGAGATTAAAGCCATATTTAAACCAAAATAGATTGATCTATTATATTATACGTTTATATGCTAGAAAATAGATGACTGTGTAATATTGAAAAAATTCATCAAAACCCAAAATTCTATCCAAAGAAAATCTATCAAAATTATTTTATGCTTGTACGTGATGTATACATAATAGATCACAAGAAGCCTACTGATAAATTTGAAATAAAATCAAAATCTGAATCCTGAATTGTCAATTTTAATTCAACATTGATGTGGATCACCATCTGATACTTTAAATAAATATTTCATAAATTAAATTTTTTTATTTTCTTATAATAAATATTATGATATTTTCCAAGTCTGCATATCTTCTAAAACATTCAACTCGGACAATATATTTACTAGAAAGATCAACAACCTTGTAGCCTTTATTAATAATGTTTGATGAATGAAAAGACTGAGAAGAGAGAGTACAATACTAAACAATTACATATAAACAAAAAAGCTTCTTTTACATAACGAAGATGGATTTAGTTTTATGAAACGGATAAAAAAAATGTGTTTTTAAATGACCTGTTGTGGATTACAAATTTTGGTTTATTATAAATTAATATGTAATTATGATATAATTTTATCAATTGATATGTTGTAATGGTTATGTAATCTGACTACTAATCAGAAGATTCGGAAAATATCTTTCTGTATCCCGTTCAGGACAACGAAAAAAATTAACCTTCCGGAATATTCTGATTAGTACTCGATCGATTTGGAGTAGTCGCTATGTAATTTGACTACTAATCAGAAGGTTCTGGAAGGTCCCTTCTTGTATCCCGTTCAAGGCAAGGTTGTTGTAAAAAATGTTTAAACTTAATTTGATGGTTATCACTAAAAATAATATAAAAATGGTACTATAGTTATGCTATTATGACGACGAAATTACTCTACAGCAATAGACATAGTTTTGCACATTTAAAATTAGTTAAATATATAAAAGAAAATTGATGTCAGTGTATATGCGTAACGTAAAATCAGTTACGATGTTCATTGTCCATAGTCTTGCAATTATATATACGTATAAAAAAAGCAAACGTGTTGTCAAAATATAATCCATTAATTAATGGGGTGTGATTGATACAAAAAGTACTAGAGTAAACTCTAGTTAACTCTAACCATTGTATAGGTTTATTTGAGTAATAAGACGATTTATAATATTCAAAATGATAATATTTTGATAACAAAGTAAACAAGTGCTTCACAACAAATGCATCAAATTATTAACAGGAAAAGAATCGAATTTCAACTTAGTGATCCTCGCATTTGTTGTTATTACGCCCTGAATGGGGTAAATGAAAGAAAAAGAAAACATTTTCGCATAATCGTGATTGCTGCAGCATAATGCAAACTTCAATTAATACAAATTTTTAATTATGTACACAATAATATTATATCACAGTTACACATTTGTAAAATCTTAAATTACCAAAAATTTCGATTTCCAGATACCATATACTTGTATAGAATTATAACAAAGAAACATAATTTTATAAAATGTCTATTTTAATTTTAGTAATTTCCTACTTTCAATTTAAAACTGTCAAAATATTTACCTTTTTCGAATTTAATTTAATTTAACACAAGTTCAAATGCACTCAATTTAAATAAATAAAAAAAAAAACACAAAATACATGAGTATACGTAAGTTTCTATGAAACTTTTATAACTTATTTAAATTAAATTAAATTAGTATATATATATATATTTATATATATATACCTATATATTATGTACTATTTTTAGCCCTGAAAATTTATTACAATATTAAATTATAAATTATTATATTATCAATTTATACATTTTTGCAAGTTTATTTATTTACTTGCATATTTATATATGTATACAACTATATATACATATATTGTTATTTTACTATCTTAATATCCATCTGAATTAATATAGAAATGACGAAAGTTTGTATAGTGACATTGAAAAGAAATAAAAACATTGCAATATAAAAATAAAAAAAAATCACGTCCTTTTAATTTATAATCATAAAATGTACACGTTGATAAAGCTATTGTACTTTAGAAAATAGGAAAAAATAAATAAATATATGCATAAGTATGTTGGTATATACATTTTCTTTTGTTTAATAAATAAAAGAAATTTGAAAAGCTTTATATATTTTTTTATTCTTTGCATCATTCAATTTATTGAAAATTTTGAATTGAAAAATATTATTTTAGCTTTTATAATTAACCCTGTTTTATTTGATTTACAATTTTCTTTCATTTCAATTTCAATTCAATTTGAAAGCATAAATTTGAAGATTTTTTTTTATGTTTTTCTTTTTATGAGTCCAAAGAGCAAAATTATTTAAACTATGCATTCTCTCTATTCTACTGATCATCATGATATATAAGAGATAAAACGAGAAAAACTTTGAACTATACTATAGTTATCTAGATACTATTTAATACTTATAGAATATTATATTATGTACATATATTCATTTTTTCATGATAATTTTAAAAAAATAGATTGGTAATAATTCTATTATGTATATATAATATTTTTATTTATATGTAATAAATTTTGTTTAATTATATTCTATTTTTATATAATTTATTGTTTCAAGAAATTCGCACTTAAGAGCACGTGGTGTTGTGGCATTAAAATTTTAAAACAATAAAAATAAAATTACCTAACATTAATACAAATTAAAAAAAAAATTAAATTGTATATGTAACTGTTATACATATTCATATATTAACATACTGAATCAATAGATTTATTTAAAAATATAATTCAGATAAAAAGATTATGATTCATGATATTATTACAAAGTTTGGACTACAAAGCGAAAAAGTATAGTACAATAATAAAAATAAACTTAGAGTTGGTAACGTCACAATTTAGTTGGATATACCTTGAATTAAAAAAAAATTGTGAATCAATGTTCACTTTTTATTTTTGTTATTATTTTGATATTATTTTTAAAAGTAATTTCTCAATGATTCATAATAATATATTTAAAATGAAAACAATAATTTAGTTCGAAAATAAATTTAATGAATGGGTTTTTTTTTGTAAAATAAAAAACATTTCAAAATATAATAATTATAAAATATATAAATATTATTTATTCATATTTTTGAAATTTGTAAAATTCATCTGAAATTGAGCTAATTCATTAATTATTGTTTCATCATATTTACAAGCATATACATATTTATGTACATATTTAAAAATTTTCTGTATTATATCTTATCATGTATATTTGAAATTCATAAAAGTTATGAAATAACATCTTATATTTCCACAAATATGCAGTTTGGTAGTTTCCGAAATACAGGATTCATTTTGTATACTAATTTCTAATCTTTTGAACTTTAAAATCTTATACTAACCTAAAACTATTTGACCAATAGTTACTATGTAAGACTATACACTTTTCAATATTATTATTTACATCTAGATATGTTTGATGGCTCGATGTTTACCTACTTTTACGAACATTTTCCAATATTCCTGTTATCAAAGCATTAATACTTGAAATAAGAAAGTTATGGTGTTCTCACAAGTTATAACTTTTAACTCTAAATCAACTGTATAAATCTATATAAATTTACAAGTTAATATCATAAACACGAAAAAATATATGTTTCAGTTACCAGCCATAGTATAAAAAAAATTAGTTAACTAACTGTAAATTACGTCCTGTGTCCCACTGATGGAATTGCAAGACAATAATAATGATGAAATTTAAAGTATTACTATAATGCACATTCATTTAAGTTACTAAAAGAAATGTAGAAGCAGCTACTCTGTTTTATTAAATATCTGGTGCAACTTTTTGTCCCATGAATAATATAGTAATTATCACACAAAATGATCGACCGATTAAAAATTTAATGTTTATTGTTTACACAGCTAACGTGGCAATTATGAATGTTTACATGGCAATAATAACATATCACGTCGTGTATAAAACTCAAAATAAAATTAAAAAACAAAAAACAGATACACTTGCGGTCATTTAATATTATTTATGACATATTGTAATTATTTACATAACCATGTGGCAAATTACGTATAAAATTTTATCACTTGAGCCTTTTAAATTGAAAAAATATATGCGTTTATAAAACTTTTAAAATTCTAATTGCATTCATTTTTTTAGTTGCATTTATTATTCGATAAAATTAATCTACGAGATGATAGTTTCATTTTACAATTAAAACTAATAAACAAGAAAACAAAATAATTTACAAAAAGAGGCTCAATAACTGTATGAATATCATCCATTCCTACCAAACATTGAATAATAAAATCAGGATAAAAAGTATTTTGAATATTTTTAGTACTGTAAAATAATTTATTCATCATTCATGTTTTGGATGTCCATTTTAAGTCAAAACAATTTATGGAAAAGCTGTTCCTAGGATTCAAAATACACACCAATGTTTTAATAGTGATTTTCATAAACAAGCAATATATTGGCAATATTGCCTATATTGACAAGTTTGTTTATGAACAAAATGTTGCAAATGAAGTTTGTTCTCAAACATTTCTAATTTAGTATAATAATATTGCATAAATTTTAGCATTTTAAATACTGCTAGTCCCATGTAACTAAATGGCACATAGGGTAGCAAAAAGAAAAGCCTGCAGCAACAACAAAAGTAGTTTACTTTCTAATTTTGCTTTTGAAATTACACATGTTGTTAATATTATTATATTAATAAGCTACTTAGCTTAACTGTGTTGTCTTATGGTTGACATAAATTTGTTAGAATATTCTAAGGCTCTATAATTTACTAAACAAAATAAGTACATAGATAACATCAACTTTTACTATTTGAAACTTTAATTAACTTTGATTCAAATGTGGTCCAACAAAAGAAATTAAAAAACAAAAATAAACAACAAAAAAAAGCTCAAAATAAATATTTGTGAAATAAACTTGAACTTAAATTTAATATTTACAATACTCATTTTTGAACAATTAGTTCTCGGTATAGTTAATAAAAAGCGTTTGAATGATTTATTAGAAATTAATTAGAACCTGTTCAAACCTATACACGCGCTTCCGGAAAATATTAAAAATACAAAACTAAATTTCAATACGTTACTGGTCCAATAAATAATTGTTTTGTTATTTCCAAATTTTCATTGTCATAAAACATTAAGTTAATAAAAAAATAATTTAAATTTATTTTTGAATTATTTTTTTTAACTCTTTCATCTTTCTATATTTTTTTCTGCCATCAAGTAGAACAGCTTATTTATACTTTTTCTAAAAAATTTTATCTCTCCATTTTATCTCTCAACCAAATTTTAAATAAATTAATTACATTGCTGCCACCCAAAATTTATTGATCTCGTCCTTACTGGTAAACGTACCCCTAATAAATGTAGACAACAAGACTTTAAGAAAAACTGTTTATATGTATATTTTTCACTCTGTATCGAAATGGAATATTATATTCTCAAAATATACATATTGGTGTAAATTCTGAGACCTTTATTTTAATACTATAAAATTTTAAAAGAAATCAATAGCTACAAACTTTCAAGTCAGCTTAATTTACATATTTTTTTTATATGAAAATATTTTTACTCCTCTATCGCCAAATACGCTGACCGGGTTTGACAGGCATTATTTCAGTTATTGATTATATTGTTAACAGCTAGTTTGTGCAACATTTCAAATAAATCGAACACGAGAGATAACATCCGAATGAAGTGGTACGATAAATTCGATATCAAAAATAAAATACGTCAGAAAAAATATTAGGGCTTTCATGCGGATATCGGAATAAAAAATTAATAAATTTTAAATTGATTTTATTTTTAAAAATTTTCGTAACTGAAAATTAAAATTTATCCTATACATTTTTGTTCCGAAATCCCCATGAAAAACTTGCTATTATTTTGTTACTTGCTATTAACTTGCTATTAACTTGTTAACTTGCTATTTTTCGGACTTATTTTATTCTTGATATCTAACTTAATCCACCTTATTCGGATGCAGATATATTTAGCTCGAATGACATTAGACTATATTTAAAAATTGCAATAACGAACTTTGATTCCGTAAGTAGCTATAATAGATTAAAAAATATCGTTAAATTTTGTTATTAGACCTTTTCAGTAGCTCAGTACTCTATAAAATGGATAAGAATAATGAAAAGTACTACAACATAAATTATTAATTAATTTTAAGATCAGATAATAAAAATTTCTTAAAAACCAAAAAACAAGTGGCCTAATTGTTGTTGAAAAACGATTAAAGCAATAATCATAAATTACCGATACGATCGAAAAATAACACATATGTACAAATTTGTGACATTCACATTTTCTTTTCTAGCCTAACCTCTATTACTGAGTACCATTTCTTGAAATTTAACACTTTATAGTTGATCACTTTTTGACATATTCTTATTATAATTTACTACTTATATATTAATTTTTTCTAAATTTAACAATTTTTTAATTATTATTATTATTCATTATATTAAAATTAACAAGAAGTATCTATAACAGAGGTCCTTCACTTAACAATTTATTTAATTTATAAAAATAAAACAAAATGAAAATCAATTTGACACTTACCACTTCGTGTTTGACATAACGGTATATATGACATCGTTTGTGTTGTTGTATATGGCGATGGTTGTAATATTGATAATGGTGTCATCATTGATAATACATTTACAGCTTGATAATAAGTAAAATCATGTGTAAAATTTGTATAGATTGAATTATTTATTAATTGACCATTATACATATAATAATTATATGATTGTTCTATTAATTGTCGTCGTTGAAATGCAATATTATTTAAATGAATCGAATTATTTAATTGCATTTTATTATTATTTTTAATTAAATTTGAATTTCGTTGTATATTTTTAATTTTTGTTATTGTTGCTGTTGCTGTTGTCGTTGGTGTTGTTGATATAGTTATTCCTGAATTATTATTATTTACATTATTCTTAATGCAATTTTTTGTTATTTTTATAGATGGCGTCGCATCTTTCTTATTATTTAAATCACAACTCATATTATTGCTATTTGTTGTTTTTAAATTTTTAATATCAGATTTTAATTCGTTTGAAGTTGAACTTCTTGATATTATAATTGTTGGAATGAAATTTGAATTTAATCGATCCATACTTATTCAAAAATAAAATTTATCAATTTATTCAATAATAAAATATTTTATTTTTGTTTTTATATGAAGGTTTTATCAAATATTGTTTTTCTTTTTTCGTTTATTTATATTATTTATATGTTGAAAATCTTTTCAATTTCATTTAGATTTTTCAAAATAACTTCCAATTTTTCAATTTAAATTTGATACAAAACAATTACGTATTAAATTGGAATTTTTGTTATTTTCAGAATAAAACAAAAAATTTCACAAATTCAAATTACGTATAATTTTTTATGTTTTATTTTTTTCGTTAATTTATTTTAAGTAAAATCAAGTTTTTCATAATTTATATTATTAAAATTCACTTTATATCGTAAGTAAACATTTGAATTTTGATTTTTATTAAAGTTTTGAAAAATATCATTAAATATATTAAAATAATAAAAAAATAATAAGTTATAATTATTATTAATTATTATTTTGATCATATTCTATTCGAAATGAACTGCACTTAATAGTTTCTATCAAAACAATTTGTTTTATTTTTTTTTTCTTGTTGTAGAAAATAGTTCAGATAGTTTATATGTATAAAAAAAAATAGATTGAACGTTAAAATGCACTTTCAATTTTTATTACAATTACTTTAAATTACAATTGAAAATTTCAGTTTTTAATTTATTCTATTTATATTTTATGTTTTTTTTTAATAACTTTTAAATCAATATTTTGAAAATTTCATTTGTTAAATAAAAATTACACAATTTATATTTCACAGTTTAATTAGACACTAAAATTAATGAATATAAAATTTTCTGGCAAAATTTAAATTTTCTTTGTTTAAGAAATTTAGACTGAAAAAATTTCAACTTCTAAAATCTCTAATGAGAATTTTTAACATTAAAAATGCAATTTATAGTAAAATTCAAAAACAAACTAAATATAATATTATATTTTTTTGTAATATTTCAAAAAAAAAAAATAAACTCTAGACTTCCTTACAGCTGAAATATGTCTATATTTTCAGATGCTAAAATGTGATCTTAAAAAGCTTCATATTTTTTTTTATTTATTTATTGTTATTATCATATTATTTGTAAAAAAGCTGTTCTGTGACGAAATTTACTTGAATATTTTATTTTTTTTATTGTTTATGTTGTCGGGTTGATTGGTGTTGTCCCGGTATTTCTCTTTAATTTTTTTTTATTTTTAATTCGATTATTTTCTCTCTTTATTGTTTTTTTTTCATTGTAAAAAAATTTTGTTTATTATGAGAAATTAAATTACGTTGCAATTGGAAAAGGTTTAAGTTCTTCTTTCTTCACTTATGTATATGATAAAATATGAAAGTTTTAAATATGTTCCTTATTTCAAAAACGAAAAAACCCCCCCCAAATCAAATTAAAGCTTTTTTTAGAATATTTTAATTTCCTTACAGTTGAGAAAATCAAATGATTTAACTTTAAAAATGATTCACCACGTCGATTCAATCTACAAACAAAGAAAATAAATATATAAAAATTAATAAAAGAAAAAAATAATAGATAAAAGCAGTTAATAAAAAGTTAACAAATTTAAATTATGTATGTATAGTTAAGTTAAAATTAAAATATTATTTATTTAGTAGGTGATGTAATTGGTTGTTTGATAATTGTATAATGTTAGTTGTTGGAATAATAGCGATCACTTATTGTACATAGAAGATTGTAAATTAATAATGTAAATTACCGCTAATATCGGACAATATCACTAAAAATAAATTAGGTAGGTTCAAAAAAGTTCAATTTGTAACTAAATATTTCATATATACGTTTCCTATTGATTTTTAATCATTGATTTAGATCGAAACTACAAATAAAACTGTTCAAAATTTGATAAAAATTTAATTTTGAAAAGGGTAACGAAATTGTGTCGAAACATAAATTAGAACTATTCCAAATTTGATAAAAAATTAGTTTTAAAAAACGTAACGTAGTGCAGTACATTAATTTAAGATAAATTTATTTATAAAAGAAAAAGTTATTTGAGAACGCTAGCTAGGGAATATTATAATGTGAATGAAAAATACTGAGAATACGTCATTGTAACGGTCATTGACAAAACAAAACACAAACTGCGGAACATATAAAATTTCCAGCAGAGTGATTTATTCCAATTAAAGTTTTTCCTTTTTAGAACAAGTAATATTAAAATAATATATATATTTTTTTATATTATATATTATTTAATATTATATATAAGTCTTATTGAAGTTAACAAATTATAAGAAAGAACGATGAATAGAATACCATACCAAAATCAAATCTAAATTGAAAAAAAATAGTTTTTTTTTTTTTTTGCCAAAGTTAATTATTTTATAATTTTTATAACAGTTATTCAATAAATTTAAAAAATAAAATAAATTCATAAATTGTAATTTACAAATCCACCAAAACAATTTTTTTTTTCACAGAAAACATTAAATCACTCGAAATGTCATATTGAACTGTCAAATGTCATAATTTTATATACAAATATAAAAAAAATTTAATTCAGAAGAATTTTTCAGAACGTTAAATTTTATAACAAAAACAGATATATAAGTTAATAAGAAAAAAATAAAATAAAAAACTTCAAAATTTTGAAAAAACTTTGGATATAAAATTTTTTAATGCATTCAAAATATAACGGTACATATTAACAAAGAAGAATGATTTTTGTATATTAAAAAATATATTGTCATAGCAAACAATACGTCATGTTAAACAAAAATGTCATCATAATTATTTTATGTACACACATACATTGACACTGACAACTATGTCAAATTTGTCATAAAAAGATCACGACAATTAAACTTTTTGATAAGAAAGTAGATCACATCATTATATATTGTTTTTACTAATACACTCACAAAAATTTCTGCGTTTTTTCAATTTTATGTATGTATTCTAATATTTATAATAAACTATAATTTTTTTTATCACAAATGTAAACAGAAGGTTTAAAATGTCAATAATTTCATTGTTAATTTCAATTAAAATTTAAATAAAACTGTTATTTATTTATGTATATATATATACTTACAAAGAAATATGTTTTTATGTATTTTAAATATTATTATTAATTTTAATAATTTGTATTTATAAACATAATAGATCTCATTATTGAGAATAGTTATTTTTGAAAATCACACGCAAGTGAATATCGCGGCTAGTTAACCTATTGAAAAATCTAAAAAAAAAATGTTTAAAGGAATATATTTAATTTTTTTTTTTTGGAAATAATTCGACGCGACGCCTTTAAGCGATCTAAAATATCTGACAATTTTTTTTTAAATTTTCTTTGTTCAGAATTCAACCAACAAACACTTCACCAACCAATATGTTTATTAGTTGTTTATTTTTATTCTTTTTGTTTTCATTCTTAATTTTTTTTTTTTTTATGACTCGTTCATTCTATATAATGGCACTCTAGTGCTATATTTTTGTATATAAAATTTATATCGAATATCAAAAAATTGTAGTACGCTATAAAAATGTTCACCTCTAAATGAAGAAAAAGGTTCGAACTGAAAAACAAAAGTTATACATAATAGGCTAAACCCAGATCTTTTGTGATTATAAAAACTCAAATAAATGCCTGGACATTTTATTAACATATTCTGATAGGGAGTTCTATGCAAGCGCAACCTCGTAAGATCTATTGTACTTATTAAAAAATATAAGGTTTACATTTTTTACGTCTCTCCTAATATTTTTATGATATTATGTCATATAGTATTTTTAAATTTTAACATTTATGACAAATTGTGATCAAATTTAGCTGAGCTCAATTTTGCGAATACTTGGCAATTACTAATTGCTAATACTGGGCGATCTCGAACCATGAAAAATATCGTTTTTAGTGGGTATATGAATATAGGTATTTAGTGTAAATATATATGACAAGGCATTCTGTCGATTATTCTCTATGTAAAGATCAAAAATTATTTTGATTCAACGAGAATTTATCCACTCTATAAATAAAAATTCCAATCAGCGAATTTATTCACTGAAGAAATATAGAAGAAAATTTTTAAAATTATTGAATACAGTCTAGGATCCTGTGGAAATAATCAATCATAACAGTTACTGTATTTTAACTGTTTTGCATAAATTCAAAAAAATTCCTATTTGAAAATATGAATGCAATCGAGAATTGTTGATTGCGCTCATTGTATCGCTGATAAAAATTAATTTTCATATTTAAGGAGGACAAATTTAAACCTGGACTGCTGTAATAATTATTTATATGCAAAAAAAAAAATAAGATAATTAAAAAATAAGAAAATTTCTTAATAAAAGTGTTTAAGAGAGAAAGTCGACTCAAATATAATTTCTTCTCTTTATTATTAACTTGACACTTTAACGCAAAACCTATACATTGATAACTATTAGTTTGGGTTCAATGTAAAAGAATGTTGTTCTTTTTGTTTTTTCAATTTTTATTTTTTTTTTTTTTTTTTTTGTTGAATTAAATATTCTAAAATGAGTTTATGTTATTGTTTACATTTCGTTGATGAAAACAAAAATTATTTTAAACTGCCAAAAAAAGCAATAAAAAAACATAAAAAGTCTTACTTTCAGGTCATATTGTAAATTTGTGCCTATTAGATTTTTGAATGTTTATTTGATTTTATTTTTCATAAAAGCTCACTTGATTGAACTTAAGACTTGTCCTACACGTTAAATTTTTTAATCAGTTTTTTATACAAACTCTTAACTTTATATTGTCCTCTCCTTTTCACGTCAACAAACGTTAAAAAAATGTAATCAAAAATTTAATGTTATGTTATGAAAATTTCTTTTTTTGACATTTTCATATTTAATTAAACTTTTTTGACGTTTTGTCATTTTGTATTCATATTTTAGAAGTTTTTATTATTTTTTGTATTTCTCAGAATATAAGTATGTACTGATTAAATTAGGTACTGATAAAGATTTAAAATACCCTATGCATTATAGTTCTGTTCAGTAGATTTAGAACAGAATTGGACAGTACAGTTTTGGACAATGACAGTTAATTGAACACCTTTTTTTATCTTTTTGAATTTTTTTGTTCTAATTTTTGTTTCTCTCAAATTTCTTTGTTTAACTGTCAAAATTTAAAGAAAAAAAAACAACAAAAAAAATTGTCCAAAACTCAAAAAAATTCAGAACAAAAAATCTCAATTCAGAACAGTAACATAGAACAGAACACTTTTGGACAAAAAAGTTAAATTAACGGAAACTAGTTAACACAAAAACGTGTTATTTTTTGCACTAGAACGTTTTAGAATGTTCTAGAACAGTTTACTGAACACAATATATGAGAACTCAGTGGATAAAAGCTATGTAAATATTATTAAATGTCAAAATTCGATATCTGTCAAAATTCTTGAAAGAAAAATTTTACAAAAAAATATTTAATGTTGAAAAATATTTATATTTTGGCGTTTTAAAACATAACAAAATTGAATTTAATGTAAAAGTGATCATGATGTGGAACGGGTTTATGAATATCGTTTTTTGTTGTGTGATTTTGGATTCTCAAATCAAAACATTTTAAAACTAACTAATTTTTGAATTTTAAAATATTCAGTATTTTGTAAATATTGAAATTCGAATATGATTACCATGTTATACTTAATAATTTTCTTTGGAAACTGAATTTGAAAAATAAACAAACAAATTAATAAATAAACAAAATACATATTAAGTAGCCTAGGCATGCCTTTTGTAAAATTTATTTTGATTATTGTATATACAAATGAAATTTGACATTGTGTCTAATACTGGAGACTATTTGTTTACATTTTTTTTATTTTGATTTATTTATAAACAACAATTATTTTTTCAAATTAATCACTTTGAAATGATTGGCTCATTTATTTCACTTTCATCACTTTTTTAGTTTTATTTTGTCCTTTTTCGGCTGTCTTCGCATATATCCGTTTTGATTATGAGCCTTACTTTTCGGTTCTTGAAATAAATAAATTTTTCATTTAATCTATACTGTTCTATGTATTCTACCTGTTATATGTAGTTCATTTCACTTATTTTATTATTTCAAAGGATTTACACACGTGGAAAAAATATCCTTGACATCAAATTGTCAAAAGTTTCATCATATAGTTTTTATTGTTCCTACGCTTAAAGAATAATACATAAAGCATAATGGCAAAACAGTGAGTTTTAATATTGTACGTTTAGTTTGAGCTCAGTTTCGTGATCAGTCGAAGCTTTTATGCCTTCATAAATAAAAATATATTTATTTTCAATTCATATTAAATTAATATCGTTTTGCTGTTGAACAGTCTAATAGCCCAAAAATTTACCTTAAAAGAATTAAAATACTACCTTGTAATAATTCAAAGATAGCCTACTACTATACCGGTACTACTAATAAAACTGTATTTTTGATATAAACTGAAACCAAAAATAAATTAAAACATTTCGGGACGAAGCTACAAAGTACAAATCTACAAAACGCTCATACTCCCGGTTCTACTTTATGGATCAAAATCATGGACACAGCCGAAGGCAAGTGAGCATGCACATGGTGTCATCAAGAAGAAAATCCTTTGTCGGCTTTATGGTCCTGAAAACGACGAGATGGGGTCTGAAGGAGAATATATAATGCCAAACTATATGAGCTGTATAGTGAGATGGACATAGTCACAAAAATTATATCAAGAGAATACAATGGCTCGGACACCTAGAGTAGATGAACGAAAATGTTACAGCCAAGAGAATCTTCGAATCCAGACCCGAATGCACTTGACGTCGGGGCGGAAACCTTCGTCTGCATGGTCTGTCTGGTCTTGAAAATTATATCAAGAGAATACAATGGCTCGGACACCTAGAGTAGATGAACGAAAATGTTACAGCCAAGAGAATCTTCGAATCCAGACCCGAATGTACTTGACGTCGGGGCGGAAATCTTCGTTGAAGAGACGAAGTGTCGGCATGGATTTCAACATGGTCTGTTGGCCACGTAAGTAAAATTAAGAGAAGTAGCTTCAAAATACTTTATACAAATATTTGAAATTTTCTTTTTCATGTTGTATTTTCTACAACATTTTTCAAGTTATCTGTTATAAGTATGACAAATAGAAAAATAATTGATTAAATACAAACAAGTTATATAACAGTATTGCAGAGAGGAAGCCCAGACAGAGATGAAGTTACATTTGAATAATTTTAAATATGAATCACATATACTAATTTTGAATTTTACCGGCAAACCAAGAGTTGTTTTAGTCATTGTTTTAGTCGAAATAAGTACAAGAGTTACTTTTAATCTATATCTACACGATATATATATATTTTCTCAATCATTTTATATATATATATATTTAAAAAAAATCCATATACATTTACAAATAATTAATAATTATTCTAATTAGTGTTTCAGTTTTTCGAATATAAGAATTCTTAGATTTGTCTTATTTTCGAAGTATGTATTAATCTTATAAAGTTGAACAACATTATAAGAAGTTCAAATTTAAGATTCCGTTAAAAACATCTTTTGGATTGAGAAATGAAAAATTAAATAAAAAAAACATTTTTTAACAATATTAACTCTTTTAGCTCCACATTGTATAACCTACAAAGCTTATTATATTTATAGAAATCAACTCTAAATAAACTTTTGATGAATAAAATTTACATATCAAATTTAATCGAAATATTTAACACCTGATTTTTAGAAAATAACATGTTTCTCATATTAAATTTATTATATCTAATTAATTATTTGTTTAAAAACCATTTTGAAAAATTAAATAACATTTTCATAACCGGCAAAAATTTGTGACGGAAATGTACGCACATTTAGCAATTAATCTTCTTTTAAATATAATATCAATAGTTTTATATACAATATGTAATATAGGTGAATAGATACAGAAATGAAATTATAACAAAGGTTTTTCAAACCTATTGAAACATATTTAAAAAAAAATTGTTGAAATATCAAAGATTTTATATTCTATTCAAATTCCAGCTGTGCTCAACTGTCACAATTTAAAATGAAATTAAGAAAAATGTATTAAGTTAAGACAAAAGACAAAATCACTTACCTAAAAATTGTCTATACAATATACCGTTATTAAACTTAAGTGAACTAAACACTTCATCGTTCATTGTAATTCAAATGCGGAAATTATCAAACCACAATACTAAAACGAAATTGCGGAAATGCATATAAGCTTTTACATGCACTTTCTGTAGACAGTAAAATTCACTGCCAATTTTTATATGCAATATTTTACGTTAATAACTGTATTTTTCAGTTGGGAATTTTAAAGATTTTGAAAATTCGAAAAATGCAAGCAAATAAAACAGGTTATTTTGTCACCTTCATTTACATTAATCCTAAAAATTCTATTTATTGGGTTTTATAGAAAATTTCATTAGTGAGAGTGTAATTTTTTTACACTTACCAAAACACTCGGAAAGGATTCAAAATTTTCAGGATGAGGAGGCTAGAGGAGGGAAATAGGATGATTAAGAAAAATTTATAGTGAAAGTGAAAACGAATCTGAATAGGTTTTTTTCTTTAAGTTGTAAATTGTAAAATGGAGCATTTCTATCGTATATAGAGGAACACATAAGATGTTCCACATTTTAATAGTTCTTACAAAAAATTAAATTCGAAAACCAATTTTGGACCACCTGGACATTTCAACGGTGTAAAAATAACACTTGAAGTTTCCTTATGTTTACGACAGCTTTATTTGAGGGGCGGAATGATTGATTTCAAGTTCAAGGACGAATGTCATTTCCAACCAGATATCTATAAAAGACAGATTTTCAACGTATATTCAAGTAGTAAGCGTAGAATCACCAATTCATATTCTAGGGCATGATTTTAGTTTTTTTAATGTAACCTTTTAGGATGTACCAACGATACATATTAATTATACTTAATATTTGGTTAGATTTGTAGATCAGATCTCTTGCAGAAAGTAGATTTTACATCGTGACCCAAACATTTGGTAGCGTTCTTAGCTATATCAAAAATACCATCATCGCATTGCATTTTTCGTTTAGTTGTATCCCTCAAAAATATTTAAGCTTTCGAACCGTTGTTGATGTTCTTCTCGAAATCGCGGTGATGGGATACATTGGTATCTTTTGTAAGAGATCGGACAAACTTGCGTTTTGAACATGAACTCAACTCTGTTTGCGTTATCTCAATCGGATATTTTTGCCAAAATCAGGGTTAAGTGAGCTAGTCATCATCGAAAACATTTTAGTTAGTAGAAGAAATTCAACGTTTTTACAATATATTATAAGCTTAGTTAAATTAAGTAAATTGACTTTTTAAGCTTTAATTGAAAATACTTTCTAATGTATTAGTGTTAGTAGCATATAAAAGAAAATTCACAGAAAATTGAATAAAGTTAATGGTGAATTTATTGCATTACGCATAAAACCGTCAAGATCTGTAGAATGAAGTAAATAATTAAGTAAGTAAGTATGTATTTTTCATGCTGCTAAATTCTTTTTAAGCCGAAGCTTAAATTTAAATTATGTCCAATTCAACAATAATTATTTTAATAATATACATTGTACATACTTGCATAAATCCTGTCAAAATATCAACAAATTCATAAAACCATCCTGTACATAAAAATTTTAATCGAATCATAATGTTTAGTTATGAATGAAAAAAAAATTGTACAAGCTATTGACTTTATTTCAAGTTATTTCAATAAATTTATTTATATTTTCTAACTTTTTAATTCTAGAGATCTACTTGAGATTTTAATTTTGAAAAATAAAATCTTCATCTTATATAATTTAACAATAAATTCTAAAATTAGAAATTAATAATTGAAAATTTGAAATGATATGTTTTTTGATTTTATTTTTTGCATTTTCTCAGAGTAAATTTTTTGATATATATAAAAGAAAAAAATTTAAAACACATAATGTTAAAATTAATCACCTGATTCAATTAATTTTATTTTCTTTACCTCATCCATCCAATAACCTAATATCGTACTTGAAAATTTAATTTCACAATTTATTTTTTATTTTTGTTTTTGAACTCTTTAACTCTCTATCTAAAAATTATTTCTAAATGAATTCCTTTTATAATGCATATTATACACAGATTTATTTATATATATATATTTAATTAATCAAATAAATTCATATAATTTTTCTATATTATTATGTTTATAAAATACTATATATACAAAATAATAATAAGTAAGAAAACACATCATAATGATAAAAATGTTCTATCATCAACCAGATTTCATAAGACTCACTGTATGTACATACATAATATGTATAGTTAGTTGAGTGCTTGTATTTGAACTCTAGCTGCAAGTTCAATGTCACGTTCTATAGATTGAAAAATAATAATTATATTATTATTATTATTATTATTTTAGAGGTGTAAATGAACTTTTCTAGATGATATTTTAAATGTTAAACATTTATACATATATACATACATTATTTTAATATGGGTTTTGTATAAGTAAATGTTCTCTTTATTATTATTTTATTTTATTTTTTGAGAATCTATTAATTTTTTTTTGTTTGTTTGTTTTTTTTTTAATACTAATTCACGCGTGTTATTCATATACGTTTAAGAATGAGTCTAGATTGTAAAGTGACCAATTGCTCGAAATTAAATAGAGAATAATAATAAATTATCTAGGAAAGTAAATTAAAACAAAAACGTGTGTCTAGAAAGAAGTCTAACTAAGCTCAGAAACATGTTTGGTTTGCTCTTCCACTCTACCCAAAGTTAATGTACATTTATTGAATAGTATTATGTACTATATATACTGAAAATCTATCAAATAACATAATAATTGTCATAACTCGTATATAAAACATTTACACACATTGAACTAGTTTTACACCATTTTGGTCATACCGATTTGAAATCAGTTACAGAAATTATATGGATGCTTTTTTCGATTTCATATGTCAAATTAGGTCAAATGAATTTCGTACAAAATCTGTAGTACTCCAAGTGGAATAGATGGGATTTTTCTAGAGTAGTGGTAGTGGAATAGATGGGATTTTTCTAGAGAGGTTTTTCGAGTGTATGTAATATAAGATCTTTATTTATACAAAACAGTATATTGTACCTTCAGTTTGAAATAATTGAAAAACACGATACAACCTCAAATTTTTGAAAACTTTTTGTCAAATATATAAAATCACATACACAAGCATATAAAGAAAATAATATTATACCCTTCAAAAAATAAAATCGTCTACGTGCTCCTGTACTTAGGAATGTACTCAAAATCATTGAATTTTTTACAATTAATATTACATCAAGACAATTAACCCCTTTAGAAACCCAACTCACAAGTGGAACTATAAAATAACAGAGTTGAAAAAAAAAATTGACATTTTAATTTTGGCATGTCAGTTGACATTACACAAACTTAGGATGTGACGACATTATTTCATGTACAAATTTGTCATTGAAATAAAGTTGACTAATTTGAAATTTCCCTGGTTTGTGTTTTTGAATTAGACAATTCGAAATATTTATAATCTTACTGATGACAGCTATTTGATTTTAAACTGAAAACATATTATATAATAATAGATAAAATTAATTTACATACATTTTTCAATAATTATATATATATATATATATATATATATATATATATATTAATTGATAATTTAAAATTTTGTATTGTTTGTTGCCAATTGAAATTGTCTAAAAATTATCAATTCGATGTCTAGGGAACTAGAATAACTAATATTATTAGTGTTTGATTAGGGCCACGCCCATAAAAAACTCGATTTGTCAATTTCAGGAAAATTGACTAAAAATAAAAAGCCACAATATATTTAGTCACACCATGTATTCATTTTTTAATTTCAAGTTTTAGGTTGTTATCAGTATTGAATGATTCACATTGTTTAGATTCAGTAATATAATAATTCTATTTTATATTTTATTTACTTAATTTATTATTAGTTTTTATTTTGAAATATTCACAATTCACATTGTTATAATTAGAAATAAACAATATTTAAAATAAACAAAATTATAAATTAAATTTCAATTGTAGGTTTAACACAGACAACACATTTAAATTCTATTCAATAAATTGCATGTCTAGGTTTTTGTCATTTCAATGTTCGATGATAATGACTTGTTGACTACTTAAACGAGTTTAGTTTTGAACAATAATAAAAAAAATATTTGAATTATTAATGATATTTTATTTTATTTTTTTAAATTACCAAGCCAAGTAGACTAAAAGTAAAAATACAAAAAGCCACAATAGAATTAGTCACACCATGTATACATATATTTATTTATTAATTTCAATTTAAAAATAATACTTTGACAAATTTTGGGTTAAAACCTTTACGCAGAATTTTGACATGGAAATAAAAGTATTATGTAATTTGAAATTTTGTTGTTTTATTTTTAGAATTACTGTGTCTTCATAATAGTATGGCCAAACTACTAAAAATAAGCATATTTTATTAACTGATGGTCATTTAACATCAAAATTTAAAACAGTGTACTGAAAGTTTGGTGTATCCACTGCACGTCTCTAAAGTAATGAAAAACATTATTAAAAAATGTAAGTCATAGTAATATTTTTATTATTAAAATTTTATATTGAACTAAAGGTTAAAACAAAATCTCTACTGCAGTGATCAGAAATTAATTATAAAGCCCAAGATATAATAAGATATTTAGATCTAGAAGATGACACTTGAAATCTCATAGAACGCAAAAAATTTTAAAATTGCAATATCGGAATACTCAGAAAAAAAAAGTTCAATAGAAAGACCTTCAAAGAGATACGAAAGAGTACTAAACATAAACAAAGGTTATAGCTAAATTTTAAAAATTAAACAGATTTTTAGACCTAACATAAGAAGCTATGATATTATACATTAAAAATTGGTTAAATTAGGCCTAAACGGAGAGGAATACATGTTATTGTCTATTAACATTTATTAAATATATTAATATTTTTCTCTGTTTAGGCCTAAATTAATTATTTCACTTTTTGATGTTTACATGTTCAGATCTTTTTAAAATTAAATAATTTCATTTTGTTGCACTATTGTTTAAAGAAACATGCCTGAAAATATCAAATACTTCGCTAGAAAATATTTTTATTTAACGAATAACAAATAGAATTCATTACCAAATCTTATATAACGTTCCTATTCAATTCTGATTTATTTTTTTTTTTGTTCGTCAGAGCTTTTAAATGGTACAGAAATTTTCTACAATTATCTTAATCATAAATTTAATTAAAATTTGTTTAAAAAAAAAATTAAATAAATTTATTAATATAAATTATCAACTCTAGCTAGAGTCAGACTTTAATCTCAAAATAAAAACTTTCTCAACAATATTTCTAAAGTGAAAATTGTAGATTTTATAGACTTATTTATGATTGTGAGGTACAGGTCAGGTTAGCTCTAGAGTCGGACTTCTCTATCTACACCATTCAATGAGTCACTGGAGTAGTGGTAATAATGAGCACAATCAATTTTATATTAACTTTTTGCAAGCCTTCTAGAATCTGCCCCTACTTATGTTATATTTTATGTAAATGAACATTTTTCATCTGGTAACCCTTTTAAAAATTAAGGCGCAATTATTGCAAGAATTTTGATTATATTGAATTTTGTTTTTTGTTTTTAAAAGCTACAAAAACACAAATAAAATTATGAACGTACAATACGAAAAATGAACTTTTAAAGAGAGCTTTTAGAAAATGTTATTTTAAGACGTTCACATCATAACAAGTTAGTAAATTTAAGAGAATATAAGAAACTTAAAACGTTATCTCATTGATGGTACAGTGATAAAAACTCACTCACGTTTAAGAAGAAAATTTATTAAATAATTTTCAATTAAATGTCGATAAGGTGGATAGAGTAAAACCCAAATTTAATTAGCAGAGAATAAAAATGCAAAAGTAGCAATTTCGAATTTATAAATAGACTCATAACAAACTAGATAAAAGATAAGAAGTAAATACACTAATATAAATGGAAAATGTTGACTTTGTGAATGAATGATAATGAATGTTTTACTTCTGATGCAGACCGAATTTTCGAAATTGATATGGTTAATGATCATATATTATTGATAATTAATGAGACGACGAAATATTTTACAGGATATTTATTTATTTCATGTTCAATTCAAGCAGTTACACTATGTTCTTAATCTAAATAAAAATTTATATATTTTGTATTTTGTACAAAGTTTTACATTGATTTTGTACATTGAAGACATAAATATTTAAATTTAGACATTGTGTTATTGGGAGTAATTTGAAAAATGTCATAGGATTTGAATTAATTATACCAGTTTATATTTTATTTATTTTTACTTACTTAAACTTAATTTTACGATTACATATTTTGAATAAATAAATGTTAAAAGCACACAAGTGAGTGCTGACATATTTTATTTGCAATTATTTGATCCGAAATAGAAGTCAATTTGTCATACATTCTCAACAAAATATACATTAGATCAGAAGTTATTTATTAGACCCATTTTGAGGTCATATAAAACTACCCGTTTACCGTTAATAAAATCATCCTGTAAAATTACTCGTTTTTAAAACCCAGTTTCAGATGACATATGAGATAAAAAAGTTAGCCAAAAACATCAAAATGTAATGGAAAACAAAAAACGGTTGATACAAGGTTATATTAGGTCATTACGAGTTCTCCTAAATCAGTAAATTCTTATAATTTTAACTGAAAGACAATACTTGAACATTAGAACTGAGCAAACATGATTATTGAAATCTATATTATGTAGTTATAGAATAAATTTGATTTTTAATTGGAGAAATTATATTCTTTGATTTTTTCAGGCTCAAAAGAGCCCACATTACGAAAGAGAATAGAAACTATAGTTAGTCGGTTCGCCGATAAAATAATTAAATATGAAAATCTAACTTGTTGCATAAATTGCAACCTCTTTTTATTTACCGTTAATTTTTGCAATTTTTACCTTGCAATTAAATTTATAATTTGTAAATTCCAGTTATTCTTCTTTAATTATCCAATTGTGCCAACACAATTCAAATTCAATAACAGGAACGTCTACGTCATTTCAGATTAGTTTTCATTTAATATTATACTAAATGTATACATAAGTGTGAAAAATTAAAACGATACCAAACTGCTTAGTTAAATTATTGGTTAAGAAATAATATATATGTATTATCTTAAATAAATTGTTAAAATTAATTTAATGAATTTAAAAAATTTAAATATTTCATATTTGATTTACAACTCGTTAAAGATAGTTAAAGCAGTTATTTAAAATTTTATCATTGAAACTATCATCTATCTTCTAGTGAAAGATTATGATCCATCTATCATAATTATATAAAGCTACAGAATGAAATATAATTATGGATTTTAAGATACAGAATGTTCCTAACGATGTGATCACGTACCAAACAAATTTTGTTCTAGCGTTCCAGAAGTTCTAATTATTTTGATTCAAACTTGATTTTAATTTAACTTGATTATCTTGATTCAAGCTTAACGCCCTATATAATATAATAAATATTATAAAAATAATATAATAAATATTATAACCTAAAGTTATAATATTTATTATTTAATAATTCAAATATACATTTTCCCGAACAACATATTGTCACAAAACAATAATTATAACTTAAATGTAACAAAGATCAGTTGTTATCCTATCTAACTTCAAACAAAAATTTTATATTAACATCCAGTGAAAAAACTGCTGAAATTAAAAAACAAATATTCCACCACCCTTAAGCGAAAAATAATAACATCGCGTAGAAAGGTGTTAATTTTTCGATAATATAAGTTCTTTCGCACTCAAGCTTACGAAACATGACCAGATGTGTATAAATGTATGTCTGTAAATAAAATAATATTTTGAATTTTGAAATTAAAAAACAAGTAAGTTTATTTAAAGTTTGTTAACAAATTTCAGTCAGACTTTAATCCTTGAGCTTTTTTTATTATCCGTTCTGATGTATACGTTTTATTCTATTTATTCGATTTAACTTAACTAAGAATCTGGCCTTAAAACTTTTTTTCTCATATTATTCGGTTAATGACATTTCATTAACATTTATTTTATTTTTTATTTTTTTTTTAATTTTATTTTAATTAACTAACCCATCAGATGGCGATTCTCCTTTAAATTGTTTTTACGTTTGATCATTTTGAATGTTGAACTGATGATCCACAATTTATTTTTTTATTATTTTTTTTTGTTTATAACTTTATTTACTTTTATTAATAATTTTTATTGTAGATAAGTGTACATTTTGTAAATTAATTATTAATATCTAATAATAGTTAATTTGTAATATATTTTTATTGTTATATGCAACACTGTTATAATATTGATATTATACCATTTTGTTTTTTGTATTTATTTTTAAAATATTTAAATTTTAATAAAAATATTTAAATTAAACATCATTTTTTTATTTAAATAAAACACAAAAAATTTTTAATTTAAATATAAATAACTATTCCACTATAGTAGACAACGATCACCGACTGTTCCACATCATTCCAGTTTACTTAATGACAATTTTTTGTCGACTGACTGATAAGACATTATTAATGGTAAGTAAGATGTGACTTATGATTTAACTAAAACAAAAACAAAAATAATAATTCGAAGAGCAATAAACACACAAAAAAAATATTCAAAAATTATGAAAATTAGTTTAAAAAAAAAGTGCACCTCGTACAAGGAATATTCACATGTACGTACTTGTAGTAACAGTAACAAATAACAAAATAAAGAAAAAATAAATCAAAAATGTACAGGTAGGAAATTGTATTAAAAAATTTTCAAATTGATGATTTTTTTTTGTTTTTATTTTGTTGTTTTTTTTTATTGCTTTTACTTTTTCCTTGACTAATGAAGTCTGTATTTAAATATGAATTTAACCTAACATAACCTATAATCAAGTAAACCTAGAAAAGAGCTAAATTAATATATGTATCATAATATTTTTAAATTATTAACTTGGTGCTTTCACGGGCCAATTTTGTTGGCATGTAGAGTAGTTTACATTTAAATTTAATTCTATATATTATTTTTTGGTGTTAAATAAATGATTTTTGAGAAACAGAACATGTAGTTTTGCAAGAATACTCGTAATATATTTAACCATTGTTGATAATTGGATTTGTGTTGAGTAATGTATTAAATGTTGTGTAAACGAATGTTGAATTTTTTTTAATTATTATACTTTCAATTATTTAAATACGGTCTCGATAAAACCTAATGTGGATCAGTGGGTGATAACCCCTTTATATTAATTTATAAATAAAAATTATTCAAATATCTCATAATAAAAATATTTTAAAAGCAATTGAATTAGTCGACAGTACTCATAAAGGAGGTATGATGATTCCGTAATTTATGTATTTGCATACAAAGTTGTTCGTAAAAAGATATAAAAGAACAGTCATAGTAAAATTACATGCAGAATTTCATAGGACAGTAAAAACACGTTAATCATATTACGCAATGATAAAGTATCAAATGTACACCAGAAGGTGATGCTAACATAATTTTTCTGCGTAAATCTAACCATTTCACATCTATTATATACTTCTGCGTTCGATTGTTTAAAATTACAGGCCTATACTCTTGAAGGACGCTTTTTCTTATATAACTCACAAATTACATCATCATTGTCCTGTAACCCCATCTATAAGACATAGAGAAGAAATAAAATCATTCCATAAACATAATGCTTGGCTTTCCATAAACATAATGCTTGGCGTCTTCATAAACATAATGCTTGGCTATAAACATATTATATTCATGCAAATTAATTTCCTAAGCTATAATTTTTAAGGTATCACATCTAAAATACAAAATTGTCAAAATTCTACAGTTACTGAATTGCAGATATTGGTAGTTATAGAGTAGATTGTATTAAATTACGACCAAAACAACCCCTTTCTGAACCATTTTTAAGTTCTTCACTGTTTCTTCAATTCGACAGTGTATTTATTCCCTTAAAAAAGTCGGTTATTTAAAATATTTGGGCACATTATTTAAAATATGTGTCTACATGTTAACAGTTTTTTCTAACAACATTTAAAAGCTTAATAGAAAACACAGATTTTGAATTATGTAGGTCGATGTCTATATCTTCATTTATGTTTTTTTTATCTTGATTTTATTCAGCTTTATGCAAGCGTTTAGAAGGTTTTCTTAAAATTTTCAATCAAAAAATAGTTAACTTTTGCCTATTATACTCTTGTAATTGCTCAGGGCACACGAACTAAAGATGATATACTGTTTCATTATCGATAAGTACCAGTTAAAAATATCCACAACTGTTTTACTTAAAAAAATTCAATTTAGTTATAGCCCTAAGAAATTGTTTTTTTCAACATCAAATTTTTACATTTTTCTACCTGAAACGTTATAATGAATACTTAAATACGCTAAATTCAAAAATTTCTGTTACTTAGGATACAAATAGAATTTTTAACAATGAAATGCAGTTTTATTTACAGACTGTAATATAAAATTTAATAACGCTTGAAATTTTTAAAAAATGAGGTTATATTAAAAGACATTGGTCTATTTTAGGTAATTGGTTTTTTCCCTCATTTAATGAATCCTTTTTCAATTACATTACAAAAATGTCACATTGAAAACTGGCATGTGCTAACATCATGTAATTTTTTTTAGTATGAGTGTTTCATAATTAGGAGGCGTACATTTTAATTACGTTTTACTAGAATTTTTTTTTCATCAATTTTTATCATTAAATGTAATCATAAGGGTAACAAATACGTAATCACACATATTTACATTTATATAAAATAATTGAAGGTATTTAGCAATATTAATCGTGAACTATGATAATATACCAATGTAACTTAAATATACATAATTTTCTCTATAATTCTTAGAAGAAAGGAAATTATTGCAATTTAAAGCAAAAAAGTAATAATTTTATTACTCTTAATATGTACATAGATCTATACATGCTGTAAAGAGGGGTTTCATTTTCGATTTCATAATTAAAAACATAACCAATATTCACACACACCAAATTCTATAATTTTCAATGATAGGTAATTTCGATTTAATATTGCATCCATTCACATCGATGTGATATGATTTCAAGATTTTCAAACCGGCACTGAAATTTTTTTATTAAAAAAAAAAAAAAAAAAGATGAAAAATCATGTGATGATTGTAGGAAAATTTTTCGCGCTACTCATTTTATGGTTGAAATTAAAAAAATTTTATTTGACCCAATTAAAATGCCGGTTGCAAATCATTATTTTTTTGTTTTTATTTTTTATTCTTGTTTTTCATTAATAGAAAAATTATGTTAAAATGTAAACATTAGAATGTATAGAAACATTATGTATATAATACGTAGCTAGAAGAAGCTTTGCAATAATATTGGATTGATAAATTGTTAATTAGTTAAGTAGGATTAAAAAAAAAAAAAAATTAATAGAAGACATTTTTAAAACTTTCAAAATAATTAAATCAAATAAGTTTTAGAAGGGATCTCGACCGATTTTTGAAAGGAATTTTTAGTTAAAAAAAAATAAATACATTTTTCGCAATAGAATTATCACCATTCAAAAAATTTCTTAATTTAATTTTTTTGAAATTTTTTTGGAATTTTAAAAACTTTTACTTTAAAAACTAGGTTATTAAGATACTACGTGAAGTCTGGATTTAAATAAAAACACAAAATTTGAATTAAAATTTTAACATGAGTATATTAATTTAGGACATAAAAAATTATAGTTAGCAAATAATTTTTCTTCTATCTGCATTTTATATTTATGTATCTATGTAAATATAATTAATATACAGATATGTATTGAAAAAATATTATTGATGTAATGTAAACTAGGTTATCATAGGAGGTGGGAAATTTAATTATTCATTAAATCAATTAACGAACAATTTTTCAAAATGCAATATTTTTTTGTGTTCATTTTTGGTTGTTAGACCTATGGTTGAAATATAAAAAAAAAAAAAAAAATTAAGTTAAGAAAACTGTTTCGAAATCCAGTTATCTTCTATTGCAAAATGGAAATTTATTTAAAAAAAAAATTAACATATTTTTAGTTTTAAAATAATAAAATTTTAGCTTTGTACATCATTCGATAGACATGTCAACATTTCACCGCAACATATTACTTCCATGATGATGTTGATGTTGTGATTTCTTATCAAATTTTTGAACAATAATAGTCGTAATTTTTCTATTGCACTGAAATTATTGTTCTCCCAATTTAGTTGTTGGTAGATCGACTCTGAACTACACATTAAGATTACAATGTTTTAATTATTTTAACATTAAACACATATGATAGGTGGAAAGTCCACAATAAACGATAAAGGATGGGAAATTGTGTTTAATTATAATTCTTTCATTGGTTAATTTAAATCCGATACATTATTCTTTTATTTTGTTAGAAATTTCATGTTTTAAACTTAATCTTCTAGTTCTTATTTTGTTTCTTTTTAGCATCTTATGATTGTGATATCCAACATTGTTTTCACCTTTTATGTGGTTGTTCTCGCAGTTGTCATCAACCACCTGGTTTGCTTTGATTTATTTTTATTTGCAAATAAATGTAACAAGCTCATTTCCGTTACTTTCTTAATCAACCGAAGCCGTTACACCTTAAAAGCTGTAGAGCTATGGGAAAGGCAGTTTTAATGGATATGATATCCACGCGGACTGCTTAACTACAGAATTCAATCTACTATGTTGGAAGCCAATCCACAAATAAAACTTCTTGTGTGATCTTTGACAGTTTTCCAAACATTTTGTCAAAATACAGTTCATTCAACTGATCTTTAATACTTGTTTGGTTTTTCAAGTATTCACTTTAGAATTTGCCGTAGTCATAATAATTATACAAGTTTATTGTGATACACTTTTTTCAGAAAAAATCAAAAATCGCGAAATCTTTTGGGTAGAAAATTTTACTATTAATAGGATTTTGAAAACGACGGCATTTTCTTGATAGACTATGGTGAGAATTCTTAAAATGGAGTATAATTAATTTTTATTTTATATATTTTAGAAAATTTGTTGTTTTTATTTTAAGAGAAAATTTTAATAATAAAAGACAATTGGAGAAAAATGTAAAATTGATTGAAAATAATATAAAAACTGAAAAAGGTCGAAGTCTTGATAATGTCTTAGAAGGACGAAACATGTTGGCTTGAATTTTATTTTGAATAATTTCTTAATCATTGAAAAAGGTACCTGAAATAAACCATTTTTTGTCACAACACCCCTAAAACTATCGAATTTCAGAATTAGTAACCAAAACTAGTAACTATCAGTATTAAGTATCATATCAACTATCTCAACTCAAATTAATAAATTAATTCGATAGTCCAAATCATTTGATACTGTCTATCACTATACATATGTCCACAGGCATCCAACTAAATTTTATTTTTTTTTTTATAGACGTTTTTTAAGTCGATTCTATTCAATATCAATAGACTTCCGCGATTGACCCCTATATAATAATTATTATTAGTCACAATTATGTAAACTAGCTGAAATAATAACGATTCCTAAACCAGATAAACCGACATCTGAAGGTAGGTACATCATAGACCGATCACTATTACCAATTCTGTCTAAATTATTCGAAAAACTTCTATTAAACAGAATAAGACTCACCATAGAAGAAAAACATCTGATACCGGATCATCAATTTGGATTTCGAAATCAGCATTCTACAATTGATCAAGTTCACAGAATTACCAATATTATAGAAAAAGTATTAGAAGAAAAAAAAGTTTGTTCAGCAATATTTTTTAGATGTTGCACAGGCTTTTGATAAAGCCTGGCATGAAGGTCTAAACTACAAACTAAACTTACTTCTTCCCGCTCAATTCTCAAAAATATTAAAATCATATCTATAAGAACGTTACTTCAGAATAAAATAAGAAGATACCTATTCTGAATTAAAGAAAATTCAAGCAGGAGTTCCACAAGGTAGTGTATTAGGATCAATACTTTATCTCCTATATACAAGTGACCTGCCTACATTCGAAAAAAACATAGTTGCCACATTTGTTGATGATACAGCAATTTTAACCATTGGCGATAGTAACATCGAGACAACACCACAATTACAAACAGCTATTAGAAAGGTTCAAGACTGACCTTCCGATGGCGTATTAAATTGAATGAAGCGAAATCAGTACATATTCACTTCACCAACAAACATCCCAAACTTGAACCTGTGTATATTAATGATCAAATTGTTAAATATATAAACAGCCAAATATCTAGGTATGACACTGGATGTAAAACTCAAATGGAAACCACATGTGAAGAAAAAACGATAAGAACTAAATCTAAAGTACAAAAAAATGTACTGGCTACTAACTGGATACTATGTCTCAGTTCTGAAACCCTGGGATTGTACCAGTCAAAGCAATAGAAATATAATACAAAATTTACAAAACAAAGTACTACGTGGTATAGTAAATTCCCCGTGGTACATACGCAATAATAATCTACATAAGGATTTGAGAGTAGAACTGATAGACAATGAATAGAACTGTTATCAAAAAAATCGCACAAAGTCACCAAAAAAGACTACAAAAACAAATCAATGCAGATTATCCAACTCTTGGACATTGATGATACAACACAAAGATTAAAACGAGTAAAACTGTTTGAATTGTGGCAAAACTAAAATTATAATATACAACAAAAAAAAAAAAGAAACTGTCATAGGACAAGATTTTGTATTCTAAAAACGTAACCAATTAAAATTTAAAGAAAAATAGTTTATTAGTATGTATTTTACTAGATTACTATCTAGGTTATCTTTACTTTAGGTTATTGTTAACAATTGGTTTTTCAGCTATCGGACAAAATATGAGCTGGGCAAACGGTACTTATGTTCATTTTGGGGAAATTCTTCTTGTTCTGCGCTTATTTTTGACTGTACGGTAATTGTTTAGACGATAAATTTCTTGAGCAACTCTCTATAATTTGTTGAAACAGCTTTATCACCATTTTCAATGTATTGTATAGTTAATTAATAATATATAGTAATGTAAAGCCATATTTTAATAAAATTTTTTAAGATAAGTAGCTAGCTGATATTTTTCACTTCATTGAACATCTTGATTTCCAAAACTAAATAAACTCGAAATGTATTTCTATGCAAATAGTAATGTTTTTAAAAAATTTTTCTTATCTACAAAATATAAGTTTATTACTTTAATACAATAGAATTTTTGATAAGAAAAAATCTTCAATTTAATTTTTAAATTATAGTCAACTGTAATGAATAGGACAAGATAGCCAAAAACTACAATAAATAAAAATTATCATACTTAAAACTTCTTTGTTTAAATTTTTTTTTTTGATAATTCAGGCTTCTAGTTACAATTGTCAATATTTAAAATAATTTTATAATTTCTATAATCATTAGTAAACAGTGTTGTATATTGCTTTATATTTTGTTGGCAGTGACCCTAACCTAGTTTTTTTTATTTTTAAAATTTATTTGTTGTAAACTGGACTACCGTAGTAAATTATAATGCTATTAGACTAGTTATAAGTACATCACATATGCAATCTATAAAATATTCAATGCTAAATTAATAATTCACAGCATCTTTAAAAATAAAGAAGTGACATAAAATAATGTAAAAGACATTAGGTCCCGGTACTTAAAAACATTTGGATATTACTTCATGTATTTAAAAAACTATAAATTAGGCATAGACAGTAATGGAGCGTGTCATGTGCTTGTATTTCATTTGCCTTTTGTATCTTTTCCCTGTATTTCTTGCAATTTGGCTGTATTTCATTTGACTTGATGTCCTGGGCTGGATGGATACTGAATATGATAAATGTAATGAACACATATGCAAGATTCTAAGTTAGGAGAGATTTAAGATGTGGACTCAAAATCAAAGTTCTACGCACTTTACAGAATATTATAATAAATTATTTTTATGCGTAACCACTGTTGGATACAAACAAAATTATTGAATTCGAAAACACTAAATGATCTGATGTTGGTATTTTGAGGTTTTGTATTCAGATTTGAGATTAAATTGTACATATATCTAGAATCTAAGAAAACGTTAAGTAATCTCAGGGTAAAACCAGCTGGCGTCAAATGGTAAATGGTTGTTGCAAAATTCGTTCGAATCAAATTTGGTAGATGTTGGTGTAAGTAAATATTTGACAAATACTCGTTTTATAAAAGGAGTTTAATAAAACTTGTACAAATACAAAAAACCAATTTAATTTCAATATTGCTCAATTCTGTTGCTGTTAAGAAGTCATTATTTCACAAGAATTTATCAAATAAAATTAATTAAAAAATTAGAACGAGAACCTATATCTTAAAGTGAATCGCTCATTTCGACGGAGCTACAAAAATAGGACACTATAGAGAGATTCGTAGGCTTTTCGCTTGAAATTGCATTATAAAACGTAAGTTTAAAAATTGAAGATCAAAATTTTTTCAAATTGATCATAGGGTAAAATGAAAAGCATGTATACATATTTTTATTACTTTTTATTTTTAATTTTAATTAATTTAGCTTAATTAATTTTGTTTCATTATGAATTGCAACCAACTTTAACTTAAGTATGTAATTTTATCTTAGACTCATTTTTACTTGTATACACTTTAAAAGACTCGCCGTCTTATGTGTGCACAACTAACAAAAACTAATATGAAAAAATAAATATAGTATAAATTTAAAAATGCACAGGAAATCTAACAGGCAGACAATAATTTTAAACTATACTAAGTATATTCTAAATTACATTATAATTACTAAGAATTATCTTTGAAACAAGCAACCGAAATTCTAAATTTTATATGGATGAAAGATGAAGGTTTTTTGCTTATTATATGTAATCGCATATGTAAAATTAAATTACTTCTAAGAATTGCACATGGAATATGGTAAAAATTTTGATGATTATATTTACCTGTTGTTTACAGTTAACCATTTAAAATATTAAAACTATTGTACATTTATAGGTGTAATTTAACAAAATCCAAAATTATGTTATCAACAAAAAAAATTCTTTGAAAAATTAATTTTACCTGAACACATGCTCAAACCAGTCACTGTATATATTTTGAAACTTGAACACAAACTAACAAGCAGTCATTTAATCAGGTAGTCCTAATCCAAATTTTAAAACAAAATAAGTTGACACAAATTGTATACTGGATAGTCAAATTGATACTGAGTGTGTACCTACAAAGTCTGAAGCGACTTAAACTAAAATCAGACACTTGTCAAGGAATATAAATTAAAAATATGAATTTTTTTTAATCAAATTAAAAACATAAGCCATTTCGTAATGATTCTTGGATATTTTTTTATTTAATTTAATTTTTATTAAACGGCCAGATAAATCCGGACCGCCAATATTACAGCCCGCTGCCTTAGGCATTTGGGCCATTCTTGAGAAATATAAATTTAATCAAAATTTGATAGTTTTTATCTATTATCGATCTTTTGTTAGTTTAGATTTAATTAAATTTTATTTTAGTTTTAAGCTGACTACATTTTTAGATTTGAACTGGTTCTATTTTGGAGCTGCTCTGTATTATTAATAATTATTTTTATTCTTTATTGAATATAATTTATACGTGATTTACAAGCACTAGTGACCAGGGCTATCGACTTAGGGCTTTTGCAATCTACAAGTTTTAAATTAAATTAAAAGTGAATTTGTGGTGAAATGGGTCAGAATTTGACAGCTTTGTATTTTTATATACAGAATAGAATCAATTTAATTTAAAGGCTTGAAATTGTATTGTATACTGAATCAAAAATAATATTATTTGGCAAAAACTAGTTTTGTAAAAACGTATTTGCCAAAAAGGGTAGAAGTGAAATTTTTACTTTGCAAAACATCCATTCGGCAAGTTTTAAAACAACATCAAATAACCTGAATAAAATATATACATGTATAAATAATCTGTAAAATGCCACCAAATTCGGAATCTGCAATATACATCAATATACGGATCCCAACTCTGGATAAAGGAGATATTTTTTTTTGTATCAAACAGCGATCACGCAAATAAAATATTTTTTCCCAACTCTGAATAAAGGACATATTTCCTTTTTTGCATCCAACAGCGGTTACCCATAAAAATGCCGCCTCAAAACTCCCGCTACTCATTTATTATTATATCTCATTAATCGTATTATTTCAATTTTTTACTCTTTGCCTGTTTTACATTTAATCAAAAACTATATGATACCGTATTTTAATTTTATTATTGTTTATAACACCAAAAATGAATTTTCAAGAGTATTAACTTACAAAGTCTTTGTTAAAGAAACGTTTTTTTTTTAAATTTTCGATAATTGAGTGTTTTTGAATTGCAATTTTGTTTAGTAAGAAATTTGCTAATTGAATTTTGGCATTGTGAGATTTTTTTGATAAGTAGGCGAAATAAATGTTTGTCATCTGAAATTTTACGCCTCAATTAACTGAAGAATCTGCTCTGTTGTAACAGAATGTATATAGGAGCAAGTATGTACTTTCTGACGAGTCATATTAAGCTACTAAGAATCAGATTAAAAATGTAAAGCTTATTTGATCTGTTTTTATTACCTTCATGTTAAATTTAATGTTGGTATGACACATTCTGACAAATTCTTTTTTTCAATTAAAATTTCTTGCGGCTCTACTTTATATTATATGAGTTTTGTTTAATTTATCTATGGATATGTGTAAGCATATTTGATCCGGTCTGTTCTGACAAATCGTCAATAAATTATTATATACATAGTATACATATAAAAATCTGTTCTATATTAATTCAAATCACATTCAATGTAATAACTATGTAAAGATGAGATTACTGCTAACTATGAGATTACTGCACTTATACCGAGCATGATATTACTGGAGTGAGGAATTTGACTAGACGTGACTAGTATGTTTTCGAACAGAACATTAACATAGTAGTAACAGAACATTAACATAATAGTAACAGAATAATATGAGAGGAACCCGAACTTTGCTAGAGTAAACCGCGAATATATTTTCGAATCGCTTCGTACGAGAGGCATTCCAGAAAAAATTATAGCCATAGTTAAAGAATCCTACAAAAAGGAAATGGCATTAGATCGGACATACTCTGAGGAAACCTGACAACAACATCGCGAAACAATGTTTCGAATGAAATCCTCAGGGTACACGTCGCGTCAGAAAGCCAAGAAAAACATCTATCTCAGCCGAAGCAAGTACCCAGCAAAGATTGTGACAACAATTGAAGAGGTTAGCCGCAGATAGGAGCTGATGGAAAGATTTTATTTCCGCCCTATGCCACACGGATGGTGTTACATGGCATTAATGATGAACAGAACATTAATATAACAGTAAAAGAACATTAGCATAACAGTAACAGAACTATAACATAATATTAAGAATAAATGTACTTAATTTACCATCTCATTTATTTCAATATAAAATATGTGCTTGTATGTATATTGCCTCCACCTTAGCTTTAATGTTTATAATTTTTGATAGAAGATGATTATAACCATTGTCATTCATCACCATCATCTTATAGCGCTACAGCTCTGGGTGAGCTTTGGCTTTCATCACTATGCTCCTCCAAAAAGGTCGATCTTGTGCCGCTTGTCTCCAATTTGGGATTTGTAGGGTTTGAGCATCGTTTTTCACGTTGTCTGTCCATCTGCTTTTTGGTCTTCCTCTACAACGGCTGCTATCGGTTCTTATAACTTTCGTATTTGGTAACTTTCGATTTTCTAAAGACGTTACACAAAGAAAGTATTGAGGGATAATAAACACATATTATAAACAATAAAAAACACTTTCAACAATTATACTTTAAAGGGTCCCCGGCGATGATCTATAGGGGATCTCCGATGATCATAAATGCCTATGAAAAATTTTGTTAACACTGTTCAATTGAATGTAAATGTTCTTCATCTTGTAAATTTGTTTAAACTATTAACAGCTTAAAAGAAAGTCCTTGAAATATATTTTAAACCAATACGTATTATTTGCGAGAGCGGTCTGTTCTTTTATGTTCTAGTTTTTCAGAACAATTACTTTACTATTTAATAACTGAATTACATTTTGTTTTTTTGTTTTTTTTTTTGAAATAACATTGAATATCCCAAAATAAAAACAATAAAAAACAAACAAAAAAAAAACTAATCCTTTGTAAATGATCAATCTCATACACACACACATACACAATTTTTGTTTTCATTTTTTGATAAAGTTCAACAACCACCTATTCAAAAAGCTTAAATATTTATAACCTCGTATCAGATTTTAGAAAATTAAATTAAGAAAATAAAGTTCTCGTGCTATCTTAAATTCAGCTCAAGGTATTGAACTATTTCAATCTGAATAAGTCTTTATTAAAAAAATAAATCAGGTGTGTAAACAATATTTACAAAATTTCTGTATAAATCCCATGCATATGAGGTATATTCTATATACATATACAAATTCCTGGTACCGAAGAAGTTTAAGTAAATTCTGGACTATGTTGTTTTTTTTTATTTTTTATAAGTTCATTCTGGCGCACGTTAACAAAGAAGTTAAATATAATTAAATAAACGACGATAAACAATGAATAAAACAACTACAATTAAAATAAAATATGTTTTTTTTTTCTTTTGTAAATTCAAAATTCGAAAATAAGTTTAAAAAATATATTTTGTTATTAATAACATTTTTGATAAACAGTTAAAAAAAAACAAATTGATGAAAATGAAAACTTAGTTGTTTTTTTAGTGCGCCACTAGTTTACGGATTCAATTAATGAGAATTCAATTTTAGTTCAGACTCCAGGTATGCCCCAAATTGATTTTTGTAACGGTTCTAAGAAAAATACAAAAAAAAACTAGGATATTGACTACATAAACAACTTTTTTTTTATAGCTTTATTTAAGTGGCCTTTGAACACAATATGGGTTTTTTCAGGCCAATTCTTTACAATATTAACAACTTTTTATTTTATTTTATTTCTTTCTTGTTATGTATAACAATATTTATATATTGTGCACCTATGTAGTCATACTGTAATATTGAACTTCCTTATGTATAATAGTAATTCTACAGGCATTCTTACGTTATATCGACTTCCATTATGTCAACAGACAAAATGTCGACTTTTTTTCTTCAAAAATTTCGTTTGTAATAAATGTCTACATGTTTATTTTATTTGTTTTTTATATTTTTTTTACTTAAATTTTGCAGTCAACGTTTACCTGCCGTAAAAAACGGTTTCAATAAAGGGGGGGGGGGGGGTGGTTGCTGGGGACAATTGAAAATAAAATTGTTTTTTATTTTTTTTTTTTTTCAAAACAAAATATTGAGTTAGAAATATTAAAATGATTTTTGTCTTGTAATCTACATTTTTGTGCCGTCGAAAAAAACAGGGTTTCTATGAAATAGGCATACGTATGGACAACATACTATAAGACATGAATATTGGTTTCAATCAGCAATTCTTGAAGAGGTTAGTCGAAGATAGGAGCCGTTGGAAAGAATTTACTTCCGCCCTATGCCCCACGGATGGGGTTGCAGGACAATAACGATTATGATGATTGGTTTTACATGATTGGTTGGTTATTGGTTGGTGATTCAAAATCCGGATTGCCTCTTTTTCAAGAATATTTATATATTATATATGACAAATTGTAAATAAGCTCTGGAGTTTATAGTAAGCAACAAAATCAGAGCTACAATCAATTATTTAGTCTAAAATTCTTTGCTTTTTGAATGTCCACATTTTGTACAAGTCGACATTTAATCCATCCAATCTACATTTCAAGAATTGAAACATTGTACTAGTCCACATTTTTGAAGTGAACATTTTGGAAGCAATTTTTTGTTTTGACATTACTTAGCAGTTGCAGTTCTAATTTTAACAAATTCAAATAACCACAGAATAGTCTTATATATATCAACCAAGTCAAATCCTTCAATATTTTTTCGAAATCGTTATATTGCAAACTCCGAAGCATCAAGACTCCTTCAAAAGAAAGGACTGAAAAATATAATTCTTCCTAGTATATACATTAGACAACAACTTGGATGTAACTTGCAATTTAAGACGGTTCATCCAACTTTACTCTCTAGTATCTGTACAAAATATACTATTACATAAATTAATTTCCATAGCTATACTAATTGGAGTAAGGAATTGGAATCAAAAATCGCTTTCACTTTCAGTATACGAAATCGTACACTGTGGGCAAAACAATATTGGAAAATTAATAATGAGCCATGTAAAATTCTAAATGAGTAAAACTATGCAACAGCTGACTAGTATATACATACATAAACTTTTTTGTAAAATATACAAAGAACCTCTTTAGAACTACAAATAAAATATAAATGTAACAAATTTATAAGTAAATTTAACATTAATCTTATATAAAAGAAATTTAACAATAAAAAATTGAAAATTATGGAAAACCAAAATATGATTCTACGAAAAAGGATACGATCAGCCCAATGAAATATCCGTACACTTTTCGTCAAGCAAAAAAACTAGAACAACTTAAATATAAGATTTTTCAACAAATAATTTAGACATTATAGAGCTCAGTGAGTTTAGATGGAATGGAAATGAAGAATGTTGCACGGCTAATGGAAACAGCTAATGGTATACAGTGGGAATATATCAATAGCAGTAGGTGGTGTAGCAATTGTAATCTCGAACAGAATGAAAACTCCATAGCTACATCGAAACCAATCACAAATAGATGATAATGGCAAGATTTAGGTGCAACATTCTACGCACCAATGTAATACAATGCTATACTATCAATTTAATTATATTTTTATAAGCAGAAAGCCTCTAGTGCTTATGATTGGCTATAATTTAAAATCTAATCAATTAATAATAATGGTAATAATATTTTTTTAGGATAAGCTCACTTTCTACTATCAATTAGTGGATTTTTTTTATGTCATGAACCTTTCCATAATTTTTGAATTAAATATTTTTATTTCGGCCAACGTTTTATTGAACTATTATTGAAAATTGTGGAACTATACACTTTATCCTATTTTACTTTTCTTTTTTATTTAGAATTATATAATACTTTCTTATCCTTTAGTTCTTCCGTAATAGGCGTGAGACTTATTACCATGGCAACTGAAATATCCACATTTTAATATAATTTTCGTTTGCTTTGAGATTAACGTTGTTCTTAGCGTTCATTCTTCAACTATAGTTTGTTTACACATTTATTTTTAGCCCTCTTAAAATGTAGTTCATTTAGCTTAAAGTTTAACTATAAAGAAAAATTATTGTTTTTTATACGCTTCAGTTCGAATTTTCGGACCTCCGCCAATATTTTTTTAAAGAATTATTTGATTATAACCTAAATACGATAACTCAATAAGTCCTAAATAAGCTAGTCTTCAGAAAAATTACATTTAAATAAGTAAACAAGGAACTTTAATCCTAATTTCTGTAACACCGTACTTACTGTTCATACTTTAAGGTCATTATGTTATGACTATGAACACAAATATTTTCAACACTCTTGTGGGATGACATTTGAATAAAGTTTATAAAAACAAAATTGATTCAACATAAAAGCAACCTTTGTATTTATTTATTATCTTTAATATTTTAATTTCTAATGAATGCAAGTTGATAAGCAAAGCATAACTTAATCATCGAATTAAGTAGGTAATATATACAATGCAAATTGGAATATTGTTATCAAGGTAAGTGCAATGACCAGTTTATATTCATATTTTGTTGTATACATATTTGTAAATTATTGTGGTTATATTTTTATCTTCACCTTACCTAACAAATTCAAATCAAGTACGTATACATAAATTTATTTTGAGTACTTACCTAACAAAATGAAAGACGAGACGTAATTAATACTTTTGTTTTTGTTTTTCTTTATTTAATCACAATCATTAATACCGTTAAAAACATGAACATTGTATGACTCGCGTTTTGTTTTTCATTTAATAAATGTTGAGGCAAAGTTTAATATTGTGAAGTAGCTTCAAGTGTGAGTCATAATTTTTAGTAGTATAATAGATTAGAACGGTGATACATTGAGGATTAGTATTTTAAAATTAAAATTATAATTCCAGTATTAATTCTTTGAAAACAAATAAACACATATTATTATTATTTATTTTTGTTTTAATAATATGAAAGAAAGATAATGTAGGTTATGATGTTGTTACGAAACATAATATACACGTGTTATCGTTCAAAGTTTAAAACCACGTTGAAATACGATTTAAATTTGAATTCGATCAATAATAATTTTTGTCAGTAACTAAGGAGAACACATTTTCTGAATATTAAATAATATGATACTGATAATTTATTTGTATATAGTTTTATAACTATATAATATACATTTTAAAAGATGTGAAATAACGTTTCTACGAATGTTTATGATTATGTATTCAATGAATTTGAATATCGAAAATAAATAAATAAGATATAATGACGAATTGATGAAAATGATGAATAATAGACCAGATAAAACCCTCCTTTTATATTCTATTTGAAATGCGACGTCATAGGTCTCAAAAGGCATAAATATTTGCAGGCATACACATCTATTCCAAATACATCTAATTCCCAATTCTAAAATGGACATTAAGGCAATAATAAGGTTCAACAAAGACATAGACCTGCAATTTTAAACAACACAAACAGGGATGTATTATAGATTTTAAAAGGTGGATTCTACACAGAATTCCTTACCGTTATTAAAAAAAATATGATGATAATGACAGAAAATATTATAATTAAAATAATATAAAAATCTGAAGTATACACACATGTAATGTATACGTATATCATTGAAGTTTTAATTATATTTAACCAATTTAACTTTTTAATTTATTAATCGGATTTGGTTTTTAGTGATTAGGTTTCCGAAATATCGATATTTGTAATGAAATATTAAAATAATTATTTTAGTGAACAAAAACTTGACAATTACTATGTTTACCTTTTTTGAAACTGATTTTAAAAATAAACGGTTGATAACTAAATACAGTGAAAATGGAAGAGATTTTTGGAGCATAAAAATTGAAAAATAAGATTTCCAAGGAGTACTGTAAAAGTTAAATCCCAGTAGAATACAGATATTAACCAATGTCAAAATATAGTCAAAATGTAATCAAATTGCTAACCAATGGAGTCAAAAATGTAGAATACAAATATTAACCAATGTGGTCAACCGAAAACCCGTTACCACACAAAATAAAAATAATATGATATATAAGATCATAATACATCTATACATCTACGATATACATCTCATACAACTAATGAGTCTATCAGAACCACGGACATGATATCTGTAGAATAATCTTAAAATCTTCGAAGAATATTTGGTTCCAAAAGATCATAAAATGAAAATTATATGAGAGGTGTAGTGAAATCTGTAGTGAAATCAATGATTTGATTAAAGATGAGGTTCGCCAAAGTACTAGTATTAAAGTGGACTGGGTCAATAGAAAAAGACTTGAAATCAATCAATTGGTCGGTCGATGAAAAACAGAGCAAAATCATGCTAGAGTTAGACTACAACTAAATGTACTGAAGGGATGCAGTTATAAATGTAAAAATTTTCACCTTAGCTACAAGATGATAATGAGAAGTTAAATATATTCCACAACACGCTGGGTGGCGCAGTAAATAGATCCACCGAAAGGTTCCAGGTTCGATTCCCGATGAAGCAACGAAAAATGCTTTAAAGGTTTTTCGACCTGGTGTAGTACCCTTTCTCATTGGGATATAATAAATGACAAAAAATAATTGAGAGTATATTCTGCTAACAACCAAGAGTTATTCTATTTAAGAAGGCTTATTTCCTGAAAATAGCAGTAGTTTTCCACATTTAATGAGTAGAGCCAGTAATTTGTTAAATAAATACTCGAAATATTGTAGTATAAAATTGCAGTACCGTACTTAATTAAGCACGAAAAGGTGATTCTACCTAAGTTACTGTTAAGAACGTAAAAAAAAACTCAATACTGTCAAAGACGGTATTCCAATTTTTCGCTGAAAATGAACTACGCAGATGCTATATTAATATCATATATATGACCCAAAAACGTAGTAAGAAACCACATTAATATTTATTGAAGAAATAGATTTTTAAATTAGACTTGAATGAAGTTTTGGATTCCCTACAATTATTATTTTAAAGAGTAAATTTCAGTATAATTCAAAACAAAGCAATCCAATAATTTAATATTCATTACCCTTTGTACCTAATTAGAGGAAACGTTTTTTTTTTCTTTTTTGAACTATAAAATGAACCGGTCTTATGCTTCTCTGTAAAAACTATAAATACGTAAAATAATCAAGGTTATCGTAAGTACAAAAACATTTTTTCTATGTACGAGTCTTGTAACAAATCTGTTTGGAAGCAGTCTTCCTAAATTCTGAATTCATCAAAACTTTCTATTAACATTACTATGATTTACTTACTTACTTTTAGACGCTACAGAACTTGAAGATCTTGAGCTTGGCGCAATACCGTTTGCCGGATCTCTTTCCAATCAATTCAAACGTATGTGACACTTCAATTGCATCTCTCAAAAATGTGTTTTTTTTCATGAGTAACGAAAACCTCACACCAACCTTAAATTTAGGGGATTTTGTCTTGTTGGTTTCGTTCTGCGGATATTATTGTATCATAATGGAATACCCTAAGTTCACACAGGTTTTTTTAATTGCTTAAATATTAAAATTTTATTTCGTACTGATAACTCAGAATCAGGCTCAAATATAGCCAGTAGAATATGTTTAATGCTTTGTGTACAAATTTCGATAATTAAATTAATTTTAATTTATAAATTACTGTTTTGCTAATTTTTTATTTTTTTACCACAATTTGACACACTTAATAATGTAATAACATTTTATCAACCTTATACGAAATTCATTGACAAAAGACTCGTATGTATAAAGGGAACCACTATTCACAAAATGTGTAATAAATAAAAGCACACGTATCTGAATAACATTTGCAGTCAATTCACATAGGTACGTCAAGTGAAAAATTTGTCAAGTAATGTATACGAAACACAATATATGAATTTCCAGTCTCGAAATGCTATCAGCAGTATTGAACAGAATATTAAAATCAAATTGGTCTTAGACCTAAATTACATTTTTTGTTTTCTACTTACTTTCAATTAAACTTTTTTTGTTTCGAATGAATAAATTTAATTTTTAAATTCTTTCTATCTGTCCATCGATCGTAAAATATGACACCCATGTGATTTTCAATCATAAAAATATTGTTTTGATAGCTTTCAGATCTATTCAAGTTTCTATACAAAGAAATTATAACACTTTGGTGAAATGTTTTACCATACATACTACTTCTAATAATATCATATACAATATAATAACCTAAGAATCAATAAAATCAGATATAATAACCTAATATCAATAAAAACAGTTTCCTAACTTAATTAACCGTTTTTCGAGATAATAGCCAACTTTGGAATAGCAAGACAGTAATAAATATTTTAAATTAAGGTAAAATTTTACAATACATATCATGGAATGTAGGTCAACTCAAATATTTTCTTAAATTGTACTATGCGAATTTTTTCTACAATTTCTAATACGTATATAGGAGCAGTGATGATATTTAACCGGTTGTAAACTTTGAAAAGCTTTCAATATCGGTTTTAATTACAACTTGTCAAAACCACATTTTAATGCAACAATAATTATTAGATTAGATTTTGTTACATGTAAATAAATAATTATGTATGTAAGTAATTATTTAATAAATATGTATAAACATTATGACGTAAAGTTTTTACAATCATTTTGTTTCTCGTAATGATCGTATGCCGTTAAATATTTGAATATCAGCTTAATAATGCTTAAAATTTGTGGCCACTAATCAATTTTAATTATGGAAAACTGCATCTAGCTTAAAATAATTTCGCATTTATCAATAGTGCCGTTCCATTTTATTTAGAGTGTATGCCTAATGAAAATGTATGCCTAATGAAAATGTATGACTAATGAAATGACTAATTCTAATTGTGACAGATAGCTATATTCATATATAAATTATAAATTTAGTTAAAATTGATAATTTTCAATTTCCCCTGGTGTGTGTCTTGCATATAGCCATCTCGAAATATTTCTAATGGATGGCAGTTCAATTTTAATTGAAAAACATATAAATCAAAAAGAAAATTTTTCAAAAAATTGTCGATTTGGTATCTAAGGAAATAAGGAATTACAATTAGAATTAGTCTTTCATATTAGGAACCATACACCATTAAAATCGAGAAAAAAACCGTTTTTTTACAACGTTGATTTAAGTCAGAACTACCGCTTGCGAATGGTACATCAATGGAGATAATGTTATAAAAGTTGAATCTTTAAGCTGTTTTAGTAATTAAATTAATACAAGGGGGGTGGAGCAGGAAAAAAAGTTGAAAAAAAAATATGAAAGGCTGCAAAAATATATAAATTTATCATTCTCTTAGTTCTTTTACGCTCGACAGCCTCTTTTTGATTCTAAACTCATGTAAAGGTACGGAATAGATTTCTTTAAATTTTTTTAAATAAATCTCTGATCGTTGATTTTCGATGGCCCAGCAAAAAAAAAATGGTAGGTTGGAATTGTCAAATTTCAAAGAAAATAGATCGATTAAATAAATTTATATTTTATTTTTCTTTTAATTTTTTTTTTGTTTTCCGTTGCACTTTGGGCCTGTTTGCAGGTAAGAGTATTCTTTAAACAGCTCTAAATACAATTCAAGTTTCTACAGGTACTCTGATTATTTACTAAATTATGTTACTTATCTATGTGTGTGTGTAAAAATTGCATAAACCAAAATGAAATTAATTTGTATTCATCAAAGTTCTCTGACCTTACTCAAAATTTATATGTGGTATTATCTATGTATGAATGTGTTTGAAGATCGATCGTTAAAATATGTTTTGTTGAATATTTTGGTTTTCATGAAATTAGAAAATCTTTCTACAAAATGTGGTTAAAATCAGAGGGTATGAAACGTATGCTAAAGCTGTCATTGTGAATACTCGTGGAAATGGGCCTTATTAGTTTTATTGATTAATTCTGAAAATATGAGATTTCCTTCAGACCCGCTCTTCTGCAATTTAAAATATTAACAAGAATAATTTCGAAATACAACAGAAATATTCTATATTCCATGTGGACGAAAAAAAAACACAATTGCTGTGTCGGTGGGTATTATTTGAGTTGTACAATTGTATACCACCCTATTTTTCTTTTATTTAGTACAAAATTACGGAAACACGTGAGCAAATTTTAAATTGCAAATTTTTTGTTCGTGTTTTCGTGTTAATTTGTTTTTATTAACCGACTTACTTACCTGTTTGTAACTCATAGAGCCTATATGTGTGGTACAATCTTTGGAATATTTTAAGTTTATCCTACTTTTATTTTTTGTTTTTATAAAAAATTCTGATATTTTGTTTTTGTTTCGCAAATGTTTATTTTTACGAAATGAAAAACATTACTAAAATTTGATAAAATTTTACAATTAAAGTATAAATTTTTTTTTTATTAGAGTTTGTAACTTAAAATAAATATCTTATTTAAAAATTAATTGAAAATTAAACAGTGGTTGGACATAGAAGACTTTCAATTACTATGAAAGTGTTCCTTCACATTTCGTTACATAACATGTTTATTGCTACAATTTTTACATTTAAACCGTTACACAGCACTATGAATATACCAGAACATTTTTATTTATGCTTTCAGAAAATCTTATTTATACTTCCAGCGATATTAATCGATAAGGTAATTACATTGGACTACCATTTATATAAAACGTAGATGCCAAAACAACTTCGGATTTGAAAATTTACTGAAAATTTGAACAGTAATTTAGAATAAGGGGTTAATGTAAATATATAAATATTTTACATCACATAACATAATGGCATCAGTGATTTCAACTAAATAAACATCAGCAGAAAATAGACTATCATCACTATAATAAGCTTTTTCGTTTTTTAGTTCAGAGCATAGCTCTGAGCGCGCTCTGACTCAAATGAGCAGGCTCTGAGCAGAGCATGAACAAAAAAGCTCCGAGCGCTCAGATTTAATAAAAAAACACGAATTGAGTAAATTGTCATTTTTATTTTATTGTTGTTTCAAATTGTCATTTGTCAATAATCGAATTTAAAATTTAAATTTTGAAATTTTCAAAAGTTAAGATTTACAAAATGTTTCAGTTTGTAACAGTAATTAGAGAAGCTTGTAATTTATCTGAAAGTAATGGTGATGAGCGAATAATAAAAAATCGGCATTATTCCGAAAATATTGTTCCAAGATTTTCCAACAGCACTTTTAAATCGCACTTTAGAGTGAATACAGAGGTTTTCGAAATTCTTTGTAACGAAATACATTGAATTTATCCACATAATGCGGTCGGACGAAATGCCATTGATATTCCAAAGCAATCGATGATTACGTTGTGGTATCTAGAAAACCAGGAATGTATGAGGTATATTTTTTATATATTGAATTCGCGCTAAGTAAGCAATTTGTATATTAGAAAAAATTTTATTTATATTCTAGAAAAAATTTTCTTAATCAAATCTATTAAGAGGAGCGTTTAGTTCTTACTTCTCCTCACTCAAACACTAAAATTTAATAATTTATATTTTACCAAAGTCTAAACTAAAAAACTATCTATTTTTGATTAAATATTAGTTATTTACCTTCACAGCTTATATAGTCGTCCATTTTCTTAAATTGTAAAAATCACTGTTGATATTTATTTTAAATTTTAATATGGTTTACTATGGTTTTTATTATTTTGTTTTAAAATAAAAACAGATTTATGGAGGGCTTTAACGTTAGACCTACTGGTTCAGTTAACAATCTGATCTAACATATTATTTATTGTATTTATATATAGTATTTGATATTAGGTACGAATGGTAGGTAGACGCGTGTTCACGATAGTTGTCATAATTCTAGCATGCAATGCGAGAGTTTCTATTATTGTATCGTAAAACTACTAAAACCGACTAAAATATTTATTTTAATAATTTCTGATTTTTAAGCAGAATTTAACCAACTTGAATTGACATAACTTCATCCCAAATTTTCACAAAAACTGACAGTACGTATTATATACTTACGTCAAAATTTAAAAAAATAGGTTTTGTCTGTATTTAATATCCAAAATAATGTCATTTACATTTTCTTGAGTGTCTATTAAAAGCAGAGTAGTGAACACAACTGAAGGGTGATCAAATTATTACTGTATATTTTTCAAACATCATAGCAGATTCCCTCTAAAATTGACATTTGCGTGTTCAGTATTGTTTAGTAAATCAGCATATAAGGATTGCTAAAATTTATTACAAAAATAATGAATCTATTCGGAGCACACTTCGATCATTTCACGAAATTTATCGTAAACATTATCGTTCTACGAAATTTCATATTCTGAATGAAATTGAAAAATTTGGGACAAATTGGGTATGGTTTGTGATATCAAAAATCTAAACTGTCAAAACGTGCGGCTGAAAAAATCGATGCTGTAATTCAAAGTGCGTATGAAAATCGAGAGCAATCAATTAGAAGTTGTTCTCATGAACTTAAACTTTCGTGTGACATCGTATGGAATATTCCTATAATAAAGATTTGCATTTAAAGGCGTATAAAATTCAGTTGACCCAAAAACTGAAAACAATAAAACATTTATTGCGTAGAAATTTTGCAGATCGGGCTTTCACGAGTAACTTGAAATAGATCCATTATTTCATAGATATATATTATTTTCTGCGATGAAGCTTATTTCTGGTTAAATATCTTAGTAAATCGGTAGAATTGTCGCATTTGGAGTGAAAAAAAAATCCAATATGCTATTCATGAAACATTTTTACATCCACAAAATTTAACACTTTGGTGTGGTTTATGGTTTGAAGGTATAATTGGATATATATTTTTTTGAAAATGAAAATGGCGTGCAGTTTATGTTATAGAGAAGACTACATAAACATGTGACTGATTTTTTTGTGGCCAGAATTAGCTGATTTAGATTTGGATGACATGTGGTTTTAGCAAGATTGTGCAACATACTACACATCTCGGGACACAATCAACTTATTGGGTGAAAAATTAAATAACCCTGTAATCTTCAGAAATTCTGATGTGAACTGGGCACCAAGATCATGCGATATAACTCAGTTGGACTTTTTTATTGGAATTATGTTAAATTATTTGTTTACTCCAAAAACACAATTAGCTTAAAACTCAATTAACATTACTAAGCTAGCAATAACAATTACTCGTGTTATTGGAGAAATAAATACAGATTTAGGTGGAAAAGTTGAAGTTCCAGAATTAAATTTTTAAAAATTTAAATAAGATCATTTAACATTTTTGTCTTTATTTCAAATTAAAAATATATACCCATTATTTGATCGCATTTTATATGCGTTGAGGCTTGAGGTTATTAAAATTATAGAAAACGTAAAATAATTAAGATAATTCCAAATCATTTAAATTAATTAACAAAAATAAAAAAAAACCAAAAAAAAAATTCTTTTAATCATTTTTCATAGTTTCAATTTATTTCTGGGAACGCCCAAAAAACTAAGAATTTTATTTAAACAAACAAACAGGTATGACATTTTCAAACAAATTTTTGTTTGACACAAACTATATGAAATTCTCTTTATGGCACATAATTGACATGTAAATTTATTTGAATACAAAAATAAAACACGTGCTTCCTTGTAAATGAAATATTATTCGTGTAAATGACGTAAATTCGGATACAAAATTTTACATGATTAGAATTTTAAAAATAAAGTTGTGCATATAAAAATAATGTAATCAGAATCGAATGATTAAAAAATAAAAAAAGACTGAACAAAGAAAAATCGGCAAATTTTTATGATAAATACGTGATCATCAGTTTATTTCACTCACCATATTTAATATTTATTAAAATGAGCACATATTACAATAATTGTTATTTATTTATATATTTATTATTATGTTTCTAATATTTTAAATATATATTTTGTTTTTTATTAAAAGCATTATGATTAAACTTTTTTTTTTATCAGGTAAATTCTCGTAATTGAATGGTGATGATGTGATCATATTAATAGACTTAATAATGTCCTTCATTCAATCAATGATGAGTTGAGTATTATGTTTGTACATATAGAAAGCCAATCATAATTTCCTGATTGATGTCCAGAAATGTAAATTAACCGTCCATTCAAATTTAATTATTTTTAAATTCCAATAAATAAGATTTAAACAATAGTTTTTTACCAGGGTCGAACACTGCAGGTTAAAATTAAATTTTTGATTTATTAGAAAATTTTATTTTGTTTATACCATCTTCAACAATGGCATACCAATAAATTTAAATTACCTTCAGTTTGATGGTAGTTATTAAATCCTTTTAAATCATTGTTAATTATTGTACATTTTAGTGGAATTTTGATGATTTACATTCCATAATATACAAATTGCTTTTGCAGAATATCATCCTTAATTTAGTTAAAACCTTGATGTAAAGTTATTAAAAAACTAAATTAAATTTATGAGCAATTATTAATGCTTTAAATTTAATTTTGTTATCCCATTAAGGACTTACATCAGATATTCTAATATAGTACTTGTTGTTATAATTAGAATTTTTGATTCAAGTCCTTACTTATGACCAACGTTCTCTCTAAGGTGCGCGCATGGATTTTTTTTGAATTGCGCATTAGAAATTTGCTTTTAAATATTTAAAAATAAAAATTTTTAATAAAAAATTCAAAAATTCAAATAAATACTCCTTTAGTAGTCTGTGCAAATTGTTATGGATTTAAATAGCATAGCCAAATTAATCAGCAATATATTGATATTTTCGTTCACAAAATGTTAATTATTTATATATAATATCGCTTTAATTTTAATTAGAAAACTGTTTTTGCTGGTATAATACAATTAAATGCATGTGACGGTAAATCAATTGTGGAGTACATAAAATGTTTTTATAAAACTATTAATCTGGATATGTAAAAAAAGGTAATGTTAACATCTTATGAAGCTGCAGTAATGCTGGGAGTCTATAATGGAGTTACAGCACTATTAACACAAGAAATTTGTCACTTAACAGCTCAGCATTGCATGATTTGCATGGCACATAAATTGCGAACAGAATATACCATATTTCATGGTTCATCTGTTAAAAAGCATAATTTTGAAGAAATGGCAATTCTAATGGATTGTGAAGTTTTGATGTTCCGGCCCTTTAATGAAAATCGCTGACTTTCTCGTAATCTTGCAATTATTCCGTTTATTTGGAATTATGATGTCTTAATAGAATATTGCTCAACAAAAGGTTGATAGTTTCAATTCAGTTGATCCAATCGCAAAATATTGCTTAACAGCTTCAGAAAATAATGTAAATCGTATAACATTGAATGCATTAAATGATGTTTTTACCGAATTAACAAAATTATCAAAATATTTACAAAAAACTGTCCCCTATGGAAGCACATCAATATTCTAAATCGATCATCACAAAAATAAGAAGTCAGCATCTTGGTGATATAATTTATTTAAATTCTTGAAGATGAAGGTAACAATAATTTGAAAATGTCATCTGGGATAATTTTATTTGTTGAAAAGTTCTGCTACCATTTGCATAAATGATTTCTTGATGCTGACATGGGCCTTTGGAATGCTTTTGATCAAAATGCTATTGTCAACATGATTTTAATTATTGTAATGAAAACTTAAAAAAATTAATTTTGAAATATGGAAAGCTCATTCCAAACAAGGATAATAAAATAATAATGGATGAGTTTGAGTATAAAGATTTAAAATATTTATTTACGGAAAAATTCAAAAACAATAGTCGTAGTTTCAATGATCTACTTCAATTGGTTCTTCGTAAAGATAGTTTTCAAAATATAAGAATTTTGTTTGATATTTGTGGAACCTTTCAAGTGTCAAGTGCTGACTGTGAGAGAGGATTTAGCCCGATGAATTTGATTAAAACAAAATTTAGAAATAGGTTGGAAGTAAGTCATTTGTTGGGTAACTTAATAAGAATAAAGTCACACTTAATGGCGGAAAATATTACAGACTATATTATTTACTGAAAGAAAAACAAAGACAGGAGAGAAAAAAAATTAAAATGTAATATGTAATTAATAAAAAAAAATCAAAAACAATAAAAAAACTTTTTTTTTTTAATAAAATATCTAATTTACCAAATTTTTGTTTAATTTTTTAAACATAGCACAATTTATTTTTCTTTTGCTCAGCTAAAAAGAATTAGAGGGAACAACGTTGCTTATGGATCGTCCCACATGTGCCTTTTGTCTTTCAATTTCTGAACATTTTAACTAAAATAGAAAAAATAATAAATACTAAAATAACAGGCCCACATTCCGAAAAGGAAATGGACTTGAAATTGCAGATTTATCTGTAGACCCAATGAATAAATAAATAAATAAAATGATTTGTAAAATGTAAATATAAAATGTTGAAAAGACAAATATATTAAATGAAGAAATGGCAACATCTCAATTAGAAAATGTCAAAAAATTTAAATTTATACTAATTCGGCATAAAATCGCTTTTGTAAAATTAAGTTGAACAATTTTTTAAGTTAATATTTGCAGCAATTGCTGTGCAACTTCTATATACTATAAATAACTTCTATATAAAGTAAAATCAGCGACCTGAGCCTAAAGTCTACATTTATTCAAAGTCCATGACATTCCCTTACAGAAACTGTATGCGTGAAAAACGAGACACAAATAAGATAATATTCGTTAGTAGATAACAATCCTTCCAAATAAATGAGAATGAAAAATGACATTTGTCTATATGCATTTGCCTAAGATTTTAAATTTTTTTCTTTTCAACCAATTTTAAGTGAAGTAATTTTATAAATTTGGCAGAAATTTGTATGTTTAAACAAAGTTTTAGAGCATTTAATATAAATAAAAAAATATAAATTTAATATCAAAATAAAGTTTAGAATTTGTACTTTAATTATATAGAAAAATATTATATAAAATATATTTTAAAATTTAAAAAAATTGTTGGTTAACGAAAAATTGTGAAAAAAAATTGTGCTGATTAGAAATAATTTGTTATGTGTTTTACTCTCCTTTAAAAGGCGTAAATATTTTTTTTTCAAATGGCAAGGTCTTTCTTAAATCAATTTTTCTATAATAAAACATTAAAATATATAATATGTTTTTTTTACTATTCAATCTAAAAAATACAAAATTTTAATTTCTTCTTAGAACAAAACTCGAAATAAATTATATTTTTTCAGTTATTTAGACTTTAAAAATGGTCCTAATTTTTCCTATCCTGACCTGTTTAAATAGTGACCAAAATGAGTAACCTCTCTGCAGTATGATATCTTGTAATATATGTAGACTTAACCTGAGCACATCAGGTAAGCATATAGTACGAAGTTTGCTCATAAACATTTCTAACTTAGCAGAAAAACTGCAAAATTATAGTTAATAGATCATGGCAAGCATTTGTGTTGTTGTTTTTGGTTATTACACAAAACTGCAAAAGTGAAAAACTCAAATTTTAATAACTTTGTTAAAAAAAAATTTTTTTCAGTTTTTTTCTATGTATTTATGAAAGGCTCTACTATATTACCTTTATATTCAAAAATTTTGATATTTACCATATTTTCCACTTTTAAACTAAATATTAAAAATATATAACAATTCTTATACAATTACAACTAAATGTGAAAAAATTTTCACTTTGATTTTGTTCTGTAATAGAAACTGAAATTAGAATCGAGTTAACTTTTAGACAACAGATTAAGCTACAATGCTTAGTCATTTCTACAATAAATTCATTACTCTACAGAAAATTCATATAAAATTTTGATTTAATTTTCATTACTAAGTATAAGTAATATTATACGGTAACATTAGAAAGGTTTTCATATCTTTAACATTTCAACATTGAAATTGAATTTTCCAGGAAATTAAAACTGATTTATACACAAAGACTGTTTTAATTTATGTATGAGGGTTCTTTGTTTAAAATTTAAAATTTCAAAATAAAAATTTTATTTCTAGTTACTCTGTAGGTAAATTTATATTTTAGAATTTCCGTAGAATATGTGTGCAGGTAATTAATTTTAAATTGACTTTTAAAAGAAAAATCGTTGAGGAAATAATTGAAATTTTCAAAGTGATATATTATCGAGTTCTATACGAACTCTCATCATTTTTGTTTAACCTTATATTATGTAAATATGATCAAAATTGACAACAAAATTTTAGTAAAAATACTGAAAGCAGCTTCGCAACTACCCTAAAAGTTCATGTAAGTTCAAAATTTCATCTTTTCAATGGCAACTATATATTTATTTATAATGTAAATAGAGAAATGTATCAACACATATAATTAAATTTTAGTTATAGCTTTTGAAAATTAAATCAACAAAACAAGAATATAGGCCTAATTAAAATATCAAACAATTTGAGATTATATTTTTAAAGTTAATTCAATTTTATTTTACGCTTAGGTAAATAATTTCATAACATTGAATAAAAAAGTATATGAGCAATTGGAAAAATAATTCAATGTTATTTATCTACGTTTTTGTTAGGTAGGGGTAGGGGTAGGAGTAGATAATCATATCCTAGTTAATAAAGTATAAAATATAATTATTTTAGAAACTTTTGAAATTTAAAAAAAAAATATTTAAAATCTAATTTTCATAAGAAAAATATTTTCACTCCCTGTCATGTAATTACTTTGCAATAGTGTACAATCTACAATACTACTACTGCGTTAGTTAGTACAAAATGGGTGGTGTGAATCAAAAAGTAGCAAATGTTAAAGCCGGTATTTTTACAGTCAATACCGTGTATTTAGTGAACAAAAATTAAGCAAAAATTAATGCTAAAAAGATATTTTTTTTGATTTTATTAAAAGCTAAATTTTCCGGCTAGGACTTAAAAAACTGAATAAAAAGTAGTGTAGACTGAAAATATTAAACAATTGCTTCTAATATTGAAGATACCTATGCATGATCACTTAAAATATACATTCGTTTGCTAACTGTCATAAAATATGGCTTATTTTGGAATATTCGAGCTAGAAAACGACTTCGAAGAAGATTAGGTTGTGTTTATTTTAAATTATATAAATTTAATGAAAATCTTGTGATATGGTTAGCAAACTGTTTTATTGGTTGGTTGCCTAAAAAACAAAATGGAAAGATTTCTTCGTTTAACAAGCGACCCCAGCTTTTAAATTGGTGTAGCAAAGGAAAAGTTGCATTAGAGTTTGTTTCGGGAAAAATAGAACACCGCAATCAGACTTTAAAAAATATTATTCCAACAAATTTATATATAAATTAGTTAATATAAACAGAATTAATAATTTTTTTATCAATCTGATTCGTAGGCATTTCGATAGATCAATGAGAAATACAGCAAATGGCTTAATATCACATATGTATATTATCATAATGATGAATACATAAAAAATAGCCTCCAGAAAGGTTTTATGTCCCCAGAGTTCTATATTTATCTAGATAAGAATGGTTATACAAAACCAAAACTATGTCCCAATATTATTTCATTACAATAGACGGGCTACATGTAAAATTATCGATTTTGATCTTCAAATTTTAATTCAGGATCAATTAAAATTTGATGCATACATCCCGGATAGGGACAAAAGATATAAAGTGGATTGCTGGTGGTTGGAGCAAGCTCCATTAAATAGATTAGGATAGTTTAACTATATAAAGTAATCTTAAGTTATGATAAGTTAAGTTTTATTTAGTTCATAAGATTTTTTTCTTTTTTTTTTTTAGAGGTAATTTGGATTTTAGTAAAATTTTACGAAAAATATATAGTTAGTAAAGATTAAAAATACATAAGTTAAGTTGTAACTTGGTATAGAGTAGATATAAGAAAAATATTAAAAATACAAATCAGAACGAAAATTAATAAAAAATGTAAAATGAAGTTAGTTAATTAAGGAAATAGCCACTATTTTTGTAAATAATTTTTTTTTTCGGTGCAATATTTGATGTTAGAAAATAAATAAAAAAAAAAAAAACAGAAAAACAAAGGAAAAGGAGTACATCGGACGATTTGTAAGATTTGATAATTTGTAAGATTTGGTATACAAAAATATTATCTAAAGCGCATATTTGAATTAAATTCCCTAATAGTGTCGAGGAAATAAAAGAAGTTCAAAATCAGTGATTTGAACGGTTTAGTTTTCCCTGTGCTATAGGAGCTATAGATTGCACACATATTTCAATAAGGAAATCGTTACATCATTGTGAAGATTATGTTAATCGTAAGGAATTTTGTAGTATAAATGTTCAAGCAGCATGTAATGCAAACCAAATGGAATGAAATCCTATCTTGCAATATAAAATGCGTTTTCAATTTGCCATCCCCTAACATGTAATTATTTTTTTCGTGGTACTTCATGTGAAAGTTGTACAAAATTATGTGAAAGATGAATTTATGTTAGAAAAAAACTATAATTTTCACAGCGATGACATTGACTACAATGATAAAAATGTCCATCACCATCCCATCTCATCGAAAATCACCATCGAATTCTGGGTAAACGAAGAAAAGATGAAAAGGAAGAATATTTTAAACTAATTAATTGAAAACAATTGTTGATACTAAAAAATAACTTGAAAATTTGAATTTCATTGATTTTTTATGTTTTATTTAATCCTTAGGTACCCGTGTACATTCATACATGAGTCGATTAAAATCAAAAGCAGCATTGTCCATAAAATGATTTTTTGCGAAAATCTTAAAAAACCATTACAAGTGATCCAAAAGAGATTTTCTTTGCAATTTTATTTGCATTTTCTTGAAAGTTACCATCGTAGTAAAATATCAAAATTCTAAAAGAAGAAATTCCAAAATATCCTAGTAAAATGTCATGTTAAAATGGACTATACTACTTTTGATGAAAATTTTATTGTTGTGTTACAGTAATCAGAAGAAATACATTTTTAAGTTTTAAACACGTACATCTTCATCTTCCATTGGGTAATCATTTTCACTATCTTCTACTTGAGCAAAATCAGTTGTACACAAAACATCTTTATAATACGCTAAATCATTTATAGTTGACCAGTCCGGTCCATAGTGTTTTTTTATTAATTTTGTAACGTCTTTTATCTTAGCAGGCTTGATCGTGACGCCTATTGGGAGAAGTAACGGCTGAATATTTTCAACTTTTTTACCGACTTGGCAAACAGATTTAAAATTGCTCACATCACTTTTATAGAATGCTTCACCTTTTACAGTAATATTTCCTTTATTCGATTTCCTTATTTCAATTCTTTTTGAGGTTAAAAATTTAAAATGCCAAGAAGATGTTGGCTTAAATACACTTGATACTGCTGATTTCCAATCAAAAATATCATAGGTAAAACCAGGTCTAAATACCGTTCCGTAATCAGAAAAAATTTCAAAATATTCTGTAGGATTAACTATTACTTGCTTGCTTCGAACGATTTTTTCTATTCCTCCGAAAACTCGTAAAATAAACAGTAAAATAATGAAATAGATTTGATATGAAATGTTGACTGCAAATTGGAACTGAATTTATTTTTTAGACCATCTTTCAATTTAATAATTTATAATAATTTATAATTTAAAATAATTTATATTAAAATTTTATATTTACCTATATGATGGGATAAAGTTTAAAATAAAAATTTTAAATATTCATTTTACAAATTCATCTCAAATCTAAGTTTCAAATTTACAACATTTTCAGATTTAAATTTAAGTTTTTATGATTTATTCAAATTAAATGCCGGTGTCAGGTTTTGTTATTATACTAATTAAATATTTAAAGCATATTATGCTGTCATATATTTTTTACTTACGATATTTAAACTGTCTTAATTGCGTCAATTCTAACATCATATTTTTTGTTTTTCGCTTTTTGTCAATTTCGAAAATTAAAACTTCCTTATTTAAACAAAGGGTTGAAGATTAAAAGTCAATTAAAATTTATTTATTTATTATTTGTTTTTGAAAGAAACCAATTTGTACCAATATTTATAATTCAAAGTTTATTTAATAAAATAAATTAAAAAATAAAAATAACTTATAATTAACATAAAAAGTCATTGATTCTGAAGGAATGATTCATGTGAAACTGTCTAAATACATATGAAAGTCAATAATTAATAAAACAATACACAAACCAACAAAAAAATTAAAGAATAATATTGAGATAAAAATATTACAGAACCTTAAATTATTTTTAAAATATTTAATAAATAATATGTATAAAAATAACCGTAATTAAAGACTGGACCTTTGTATAAAAAAAATAAAATTCTTTACCAATAACAAAGTTTACGAATTGAAAGTATTTTTGATGTTGTATGTACACAACCACACATATTAATTAACGTCAGTTTAAATAAATTTATTAATTTTTCTTGTTTAATTAATTTCTAAATTTGGATATTAATAAATTTTAGTCAAAGGTTAATGACTTACATAGGCGTACGTCAATATTGAAAAATTCAGATGGTGTTATAACTTATTTAAGAATAGTATTTTAAATTAATGGAGTTCTAATATTTTTATAGAGAACATACATCGTTTAGCTTCGATCATTCGATTATTTTACTTTAAAACTCATCAATTTTTTTTTATTGATGCCACTGTATTTCAATGTAAAGCTATATTTGATTAAAGGTTCAATTTACTCTTTTTATATATGTACTTAAATCATAATAATTAATTAACCATCTTGAGCTCAAATTACCTTCAGCACTAAATTCAAATTGATATACGTATTATACTAAGGTTCAAAACTGTTGGAACAACACCGAGGAACAAGAGAGACATCCTACATCCTACGAAGTGTCCATTCCTACTCAGTACAAATTCTTAGGTGGCTCAAAACTGGCTATGGAAATTTATTTGTAGTCAAATTTTATCGAATAAAGAAGCATATTCTAATGAACGTGTTACTCCAAATGCCTACATACAATCTACAAAAGTTCAAGAGTAATATTAACAAGTTTATTCAAAATGTCCATCCTGATTAAAGGGATATTTTTCTTTCTCCAATCCTCAATTAGTCCAAGCCTCAATTCGTGTATAAAGGCATCATTCGAAACCGCATAATTAGCTTCACTTAAAAATAAAACAAACCATAATCAAATAAATCAAAATATTCTGGAAAAAGAAGCAACCCTGACTTAATGGAATTTTGGAATGAAATGTAATTTTAATTTTGGGAAATATATTTTGAGAATTGAATTTTTCAGAATTTTCTTATTTTGGAATATTTTATTGAATTTGATATTTTTTACCAAAATTAAAGGATTCTATATCTGCTCTAAATCATGTTGGAATCAATAATCATTTTCTTTAAACAATTATTTGTAAATCAAAAGGCATTCTTATATTTATTTTTGTTTTTATTTTTTTTCTTATAATTTTTTATTTCTTTATTTAATTTCATTTTGACTTACAATATTAGTAAAAAAAAGCCCTAGAAAACTAATATTTATTCTACTGGCTTAATAACTAAATTTTTAAACTATGTTTTATTATTTTAGTATGTATATTTGTTTTTATTTTTTATTAACAATCTTATTTTTAAATATGACGCTAATAGGGGGTAAGACGCGAGCCCCTGTAATTTCAAATTATTCGGTTGAAAGATCCAATCGGAATAGTTTCAGAACCGTTGAGTTGTTCCAAATTCCCTTCCACCCTACTGAATATGGTATATTCGAGCCAATCACTAGAATGCTCCGTGAAGAAAATTCTAACTCTAGTTCTTTTGATCGACAACTAATTGTTTTAACTGTTAAAAACGATTACGTTTTAATGTACGTTCAACTGAGACTAACAACTGTTGTTATTTTTAGCTTTGATACTTTCGGCCTTAACTTTTGGAAGTATTTTACTAAATGTAACATATTTTACTAACCCTACTGGATGATGTCTTATTGCACAATTAAATGAAGCAAGCCTTCGTCTAGTAATAGATGTCTGATGGGCTTGCTCTCAGCATAAATCTGATAGTGCTCGTTTTGCACCAGTAGTGATTTCTAGTAATTTTATGTATCCTTTTCTGGGATGAACATTACATATTGAAATAAACTTATCTCAATATTGTATAAGGATTATATTCTTTGAACTTGCATGTGACCCTTCTATTATAATGATATTAGGGGGGAATGCTCGTTATTTTGTAATAACAATATAACCCTTGGAATTTGGGTAAATGAAATGTTCAGGTGCTATAAATCCTGTTTTTAAACTGTTTTTTATATAGTATTCATTATGGTATACATATATGGGATATTAAACCAGTTTCTAGAGTTTTCAGAAATCTTTCAAAATGATTATGAATTAATTTTATTAAAAAATTATTAAATCTGACAATATTTGTTACATGATACAAACATTTTATTAAAATAAAAATTTACATTCAAATTTTCTTATTTTCTCCATTAGACTTACACTAATGTTGAACCAGATGGATCCTGCATATGAGATTACAGGTCTAATATGAGTTTGGTATGCTTAAAAAATTTTACTCTGCCATTAATAATTTTATTATAGAAAATTTTTTGGACGCCATAAATGTTTTTGTGCCGTTTTCTAAATTTTTTCCAACATTATCAATGTAATTCAAATGTTGATTCAAAACAGCACCTAAGTGAAAATAGTCGAATATTTTCCTTTTAATTTTACTGATATGCTTACTACTTGCAGACTTCTTCAGTGTTTTGTACTCGAAATACGCGTATCTGTATGATAAGCATATCAGTAAAATTAAAAGGAAAATATTCGACTATTTTCACTGTTATACCAAAATTTTACTCTAACGCTGGACAATTTAACAAGTTTTCCTAAGTATTTGACTGATTTTTTCTTGTCAATTATGGTTTAGAGTTTAAAGCTTTTGTTTTGAAATTTTTCCAAAAACTGCTTATATTATACTGCTAGTTTTATCAACAGTGTTTCGGACTTCACATTTGTCTTTACATATTTTGAGTAACCACACCTTACAAAAAATAGTCGGTGTTAAGGTTGAACTGAGCATTATGAGCATTTGATGTTATTTGCTCGACTTGCCCACAGCATAAATAATCAAATCATCGGCTTAATATTCTTAAATGGAATTATGAAATTATCAAATTGCTAACAAACAGTGGGAGCATGTCATATAACTGTATTTGTATTTGTATATGTATATTTGTATTTCTAGACAATTTCAGACAAAAAAATTCCAAACAATAAATTCTAAAACACAAAATTACATAATACAAAATTTCATAATGCAGTTATGTTATAGTAACGAAACGATAAGTAAAATGTTTCGACTTAAGGAAGAAAATGGAAGAAGAATCCATGGAAGAAAATTGTTAAAAGGACAAAATCGTGAAATGTCTAGAACATCCAAATAATAATCAAATTTAATCACGTTATATAATTTCTCTTCTTCTTTACTTTACATTAATCGACAATACGAAATACCCTATTCACACCACTCTAATATTATTCAGCAGTATTCTTAAAAATATTCTCGAAAAGGCAAGTATATTTTTTCTCTTGTCCAACCAGAGGATTAAAATGTCTGGAATACTTTAATATTAAAAAGTGGCGACTGTTAAAACGAATTAAGTTAAAAATTCTTGAAAAAAGCAGATTTTTTCTATTTTGGACCCTTCCAGCGGCTTGAAAACCGACACGTAGGAGATTTTAAACTTAAAATTAACAAAAAAATGTGCATTTCTTCGGCATATTTTGTCGCTTCATTAAATAGGTTCTGTATTCCATTCCATTGTGGTTCTTAATTGAAATTAAACTGCATTCTATAAGGGTTCTTAATTCAAATGTCTCTTAATTCATTGATTGATCAATATCGAATCGATTTCGAATTAATTTTCATTTGTAACATTTAAATTCTTACACCTTGTTTTAATTTTGTAAGTTGAATTACAATAATATGCAGTGTAATAATAATTAATTAATACTACAACATTGACTGAACTATATTTGGGATATACGTGATACGTGATCCCCACAAATCACAATAAATGTAATTTTTGTTAGTTTGTTGTATCTGGTTTTTTTTTATTATATGAAATTTTAAATTGTACACATGTTTCACGATTTTATTATTATTATTGTCTCTTCTTTGAAACCGTGTCAAAATGCGAAATCCAAGTAAATAGCCAATGACAAATTTTAAATTTGAAAATAATCTTTTTGTTTTTTTATTTATAAATATTTTCTATAGTTTTTTATTTTTATTTTTTGTATGTGCTTACTTTAAGAATAAATAAAACAAACAAATAAATAATAATAAAAAATAGTAAGTAATTTAGGCGTACCTGTATAACTTAATTTTATATTTACAATAGTTTGACGAAAAACCTTACATAAAATTGTTAACAACAAACAATTAAATTTAACAAAAGTACCGAAATTAAATTTTTTAGAAATTCATTATTAATTTTGACAACTATAAGGTAGGTGAAAAAGTAAATTTCTCTTCCGCTGAATTTCCAGCTTTAAATGATAGTATCAATATGATTCTGTTATTGAAGTTTTATAAGTATTTCTATAATTTTTATTGCATGCATTAAATCACAGGGACATGAAATGGTTCACTGTAGTTGTAATGTAAAAATGTTGCACAACACTTTTACATCAACAGTTGTAAAATATAATTCTCCCATAGGTCGATATGTATACTAGTGGCGTTTTTGTTTTTTAGCTCAGAGCAGGCCCGTTCCTGGCGGGGGTGCAAAAGGTGCCCTTGCACGTGGGGGCCGAAGGCGAAGGGCGGCCGCCTACCAACTATTATTTAAGAAAATTAAAATTAAAAAAATTTGATTTTAATTTTGAGTACTAAACTGAAAAAAAAACTTTGTCGAGTTAAGTAGAAGTAAACAAAACATTATTTTGTTTTACCAGAAACACTGTGAAGATCCAAGTTCATAAAAATTTAATGATTTGAAATGTATTAAAAATTACTGATTTCTGTTCTTCTTCAGACTTTAGTATTCATATTCGTATTATTGATAGAATGAAAGCTATTATTAAATTTTTATCTAATCAGTGTTTAGCATTCCCCGGCACATCGTCAGAACTACACCATCGAAACAATGGAAACTTCATGAAAGCTGTGCAGCAGATGTAACAAAAAAAAATAACAACTATTATAAAAAGTTCAAAATATTTTTCTATTATACTTGATTGTACCACAGATTTAGGCCACGTTGAACAAATCACGTTTTTTGTTCGGTGTATCAATTTGACACAAAATAAAGCAATCATCGAAGAATATTTTCTTGGTTTTTCTCCAATAGTAGATACAACTGGTGAATGCTTATTTAACTTCATTACTGACGAATTGTTGCCTAAATTTAGCTTAGATGTGCAAAATATTCGTGGTCAAGGCTATGATAATGGGTCCAACATGAGAGGTAAGCATATAGGACTTCAAAAAAGAATTTTAAACATTAATCCCAGAGCAACATTTGTACCATGTGCTGACACAATCTAAATTTAGTACTTAATGATGCTGTTAATATTAATAATGAAACCGTTGGATTTTTCGATATTGTTCAGGAATTATTTAATTGTTTTTCGGTCTCTCCATATAGATGGAATATGTTAAAAATTAAAATTAAAAATTTAACTTTAAAACCTTTAAGTGGTACTGAATGGTCAAGTCATATTGACGCTATAAGAACCTTACAGCAAAATATTAAAGAAATTTCTGAAATTTTAATCAATTTAAGAGATGACCAAAGGAGAAAAATGATGACTAAAAAATCTTATACGCTCTACGGAGGCTCTACAGAGCCTCAGAGTAGAGCAAATTAGAGTATAGAGTAAAATAAGGGTACACAAAACATGCTCCGAACATTCAACACTCTACTCTGAACACTCTGAGTTAAAAAAGAACAACTTGGAACGTAATATGAGTACTGTCAAAACAGTGATTTTGAGGGAATGTTACTAGCTTTTCTGTTCATTCTTAAAATGCATAAAGTTTTGCATTTTAGATTCCAACTGTACATAGGTATTAATTTTATTCATTTCTTCGCTTATCGAATTTTTGAACTCCACTTTGAATTTTTCCATAGTTTTGTTTTATTAAGTTTATATACAAAATCGTTGCATTTTCTGTCCATTTCCGGTCTGAAATTACAAAAGCTAATTCGTTTTTTAAAAAAAATTTTAATTTACTAATTTCCAGATTTATTTACTTAATTTGTACCAGTACGTACATACCAGTCGATTTTGTAGCCATATTACTACAAATCTATTACAATAAATTACAACTATTGAGTCACCAAACCAGATTAGCGACCTGCACGCTCCATTTTTTTATATTAGGCAAAAATAATTGGATAAGCGCTCCCTAACTGCCATCGCATAATTTTAGCCATATAAAGATGAAGGGAAAAAAAAGAAGGGTAAAGAGTCAATTAAAAAAGAATTAGAAAAGAATAGAAGAGTTAGTATAAAAATGTACGGACAGGTTAAAAAATATTTATTTCATATACGTCTCTTGAAAACTTCTGAGTTATGTTTGTCGGAACACAAAAGATGTTAAGGTGTTCCATAGGTTAGAAGTTTGGTTGTGACAGAATTTCTATATTTCACAGTTCTGGTTCGAACAGGCTCTACTACAACAGGCTCTACAAATTGAATGAGCGAGAGCTTAATTAAGCATAGGTACGGTACTGCACATTTTATTACAATATGTGTTACTACAATATTTTTCATTTATCAAATTTCTGACATATCAACTCATTAAATGTAGGCTATTATTAATTGCCTATATACCGGGTGTTTCAGAGCGTATCAGCTTTTTAAGAGGGGAAGGAGCCGTTATTTTTAAATTTAAACAAAATTTTATTATGTAAATCGAGGGTGCTCTATCGATTGGTGATATTTTCAACTTCCGGAAAGAACCGGAAAAGGGGTTTTTAAGACCAAAAATCGCCGAAATTGACAGAAATCGAGATTTTCAACTGGGAAGGGGTACTTTTTTATGCAAATTTGGATTATACGACAAGAAATAAGAAACTTTTGTAAAGTAAATTTTTTTTTTGTTTTTAGTTTATTGTAAAAGATCTAATCAATTAACTTTTGTTCTTTTCAGGTAATGGACAAATTTCAAATTCGTGCTGCAATTCATCTTTTTCTGAAAGTTTATCAGCAACTGGTATCCAAAAGAACATGGATCTTCTTTACACTATACTTTAGGGATACTTTAGGAATCATCACCATCATATAAAAACATTTGCTTTTGGGTAGCTGAATTTAAACGCTATCCTTCTACAAGTGTAAATGATGAACAAAGAAGTGGAATTATATAAAAACTGCATGATGTAGTAATCAGCGTGATGTAGATCAGCGAGTAAAAGTTCGTTAGCTGTCAGACACAGACATCATATGATTAAAAATATCAAAAGATATCGTTGGGCGCATTTTACATGATATGATGAACTTTATATTATGGAAAATCTATCGGCAAGATGGTTCCCGCGTTTATTAATATTGGCACAAAAAATAATTCGTTGGATATGTTGTGAGGAGCTTTTGGCAATATTTCAGCGTAATCCAAATGAATTCTTAAGCCGATTTATAACTGTTGATGAGACTTGGGTCCATTACTATATACCAGAAACAAAAAATCAGTTCAAGAAATGGAATCTGGTAGAAGTGCGTCAAAGAAAGCAAAATCATAAAAATCAACAGTAAACATTATGGTAACTGATTTTTGGTGCACTAGGTATAATATTCATCGACTATCTTGAAAAAGGGAAATCAATAAATAATCAAGACAGCGCACCATCACACACCATCAGGTTTGACAACAGTAAAATTGAATGAATTACCAAATTTAGCCCCTAGTGAATAGTTTTTGTTTCCGAATTTAAAAAAATGGAAAAATGGAAATTAAAACATATTTCGAAGGTCGTGAAAGTTTTCAGACGGAATTAAAAATTTTGAAAAATATTTGATAAAGTGTTTTGAGTTGCAAGGAGACTATGAAAAATAAAAATACAAAATAAACAACGTTTTTGAATATTGATTCAAGAAACTTTTCGGATTGCCCTCGTAGTTCATCCAAATAAGTGCTACTCAGAATTTATATAAAATAACTATAAAAAAGATTGAGTGCTACCAACAGTACAACATTATCCACAAAAAAAGGCAGCTAAGTAACTAACATTTGTTTCAATTCACTTTCAACATATTTCCAAAGTAAATATGATTGATATTTTACGAATCTATTTACAATTGTTAAAAATAAACTAATTATTGTAAATTTAGAATTTTGGATATAAAAGATAAATAAAAAAAAATATCATATTAAAAATTACTTAAATACGAAATAAAATTTAGTCAATAGTGGAATAAACCCTATAACAAGCGCAATTACAAACGTATTAACAATATTGTTATTCATTACAAATTAAACAACATGTGCATCACAGACATTATATTAAGTAGGCCTATAAATTGAAAGTAATTGTAATACAATTGGAGAAAATCTTAAGTACTTTATGATGATCTTGAGATATAAAACGAAGATTCATATTTAATTTTACCCAATTTAAGTGGGCTAAACCTTGAAAAATAATCTTTATAAAATGTATGTAAAGTAAATAGTAAATAAAAAAAATTGTTAAATTTAAAAGAAAATTTCGTTATGCTACGTAATTTTAAAATACATAAACACCCCCACAAATCCTTGATGACAAACTTAATGGGTCAATTTTAATTATGGTAATTTGAGAAGTATATATGAGACTTATGATTTACCAATCGGTTTAAAATTTTGATAAATGATGAATAAAATACAATTTTTAATCCGCTTCTTTATAGCCGAATTGTGAGCTCACACTTTCGTTATTTATTTATTGATTTATTTCTTGTCTATAAATTAAAATAAACTATTTATTTTTTTTAGATCAAAAAGATTACAATTAATTATTAATCTAAAAATAAAATGAAAGTAATTAATATTTAACCTATAAAGTACATATTCTACAATTTATAAAAGAATAAAAGGAAATGGGAAAACTAAAACTACGTATAAACAAACAGTTATAAAATATATTATGATGATGTGGAATGTTTTTTTTTAACCATATTTCTTCTCTATTAACAATCGAACTAAAATATTTAATTCCTAGAAAATTGCACCAATACAGGTTGCTTAATTTCATTTCCACGTAACGAAAGATCTATGTAGCTTTTATATTTATTAGCTAACATAAACAACACCAATTGTTGGCATCATGGTACTAAGATACAAAAAAGCTCATGTAGCACATCCTGAATTAAAAGTAACTTTCCATTTACCTACAATTGATGGTGTTAAGAAAAATTCAAGATCTCCAATGTACAGAGATGCATTGGATGTGATAACAAAAGGTACAGTTCAAAAAATAAATACTTTCTGTTAAACTAATAAAAATGAATTATTCTCTAAGTGTAAAATTTTTTTAATAAAGATATACATTATAATTCTTTAAAATGCTTCAATTCTGCGATGGGTGTTCTCTCATTATTTTGGCCTCAAATTAAAAAAAATTATAATAATAATAATCTAATTATTTTGTTGTTAGTTTACAAATTTGTGTCTTTTAATCTATTCTATAATTAGTGATTAAGAAAATATTAGAAGTCCACAATAGAATTCCGATTGACGCCTTAGTACCCACTTAATTATTTTTAATAGGTCAACTAACTAAACTCGAGATCATAATATGAATATGTATATAAAAAAAAATATTAAGCTCATTATAAAACATAAATGCATAAAGCAAAAATAATATAAACTATAAGATTTCGCATGTAGAACAAAATAAGGCCGGTAAAATTTTTTGGAAATGGATCAACCACTGAGTCCCCAACATGTTTTTTAAACTAAAAATTTTGTTTCGGGGAACATGATGATGAAATGCTTACAACTTTTGTATACAAGTGTTAACACATTCATACGTTTATTATGTATTAGTATTCGTATAGTAATACATATAGTATTAGATGAATCAATTTATATAGTAAAACATTATATATAGTAATTTATATAATGTTTTACTTTTGAATTTATTTTATATTATAATTTCTGGCAAAACTGATAGTTTATAAGATAGTTTATATGAATTTTTTGTTTAATTTTTTGTTTCTTTCGACTGTTAAATATTGTCATTTGATTTATCTGATATTATTTATACTATAGGGATGTTACTATAAATCGAAGATCTTCGTAACATTGTTATTTTTTTTTTGTTCAGGTGCGACATCTTATTGTTTATATTATTTTTTTTATATAAGTTATAATGTTGTTTTACGAGTATAAACGATGTTGGTTATTCAATAACAGGACAAAAATTTCAATAACTCTTACTAATCCAATATTGTACAGTTCCTGTCGCAGATTTTTTTAATTAGTTTTATTATTCAAGTTTAATTTTTTCATCATCTTTTAGGGTAACAATTGAAATTGAATCAACTGGACATATTTATTTTCAATTTTAAAATGCGTATTTTTGTTACATTAATTAATTTTTACAATTGCGTAAACAATTTGCCGACAATTATTTCATTTTTAAAATTATAATTAATAATATGTCAATACTGAAGTAATTTGAGGAACCTTAAATTGACAATATTCTGATGTTAATGTAAAATTTGTATACAAGTGTGTATATTTTAAATACCAGACTCAATATATAGTTTAAATATAGTTAAGTAAAGTAATTTAATATTTAATTTTATGTCGTATGAGCAAAAACAAAATTACAAAACTTTTTTTTAAGCATATGTATGTACATATGTACTACCTATATCTAATTAGTTTATTCATTACAACATTTTTACAATATTTATTTTGTTTTGAGATGAATTTTAGCACGCAAAAGAATGTTGGCCTCAATTACAACATAACAAAATATGTCTATATATAAAAGCAAAAAACCAATAGAACTATTAAAATTTTTCAATAGCACATTTATCACACTTCTTTGATAATTGCTGCGGCTGTTATACAACTACAAAATTAATACCTATATAAGGTAGAAAAATATTTACTTAAATATACATATTCTAAAAAAAAATTTCAATTATTAGATTACTTAATAAAAAATAAATAAAAACCAAAAAAAAAAAGTAATATACGTGGATTAAGAATTAAACTTTGACACATTTAATAAAAAAAAAATTGTATTTTTTAGTAATTGAAAGTTAGTAAAAATAGTTGGAAAATCTTATTAGAGCATCACTTAATACTCGAAATGATTTTATTCATTATCACTATCCTGCAACGCCATTTGTAAGGTCTAGGGTGGGATTTTCGATTCTGTTAATTCGGTGTTATGACCCCCAACATGAAATATGGGACACCCTCAAATCCACTGTGTGGTTTATAACAGCTGTAGGAGTATTTACTATAATTCGATGGCGATTATCTCTTGGAGACATATACCGTTGTTTGTCATGTTTCATGAAATTCTATCATTTAGTTTGCATTTGCTGAAATATGTGTGACAAAACTATATGAACTCATATCTGAAAGACATGCTCGCCTGTGTCTATACAGATTTATTTTCCATTTTCTCCAACGAAGAGATCCTTAATTTCAATATGTGAAAGTAATTCAATTCTGGGCATAGATCCTCCGCCCTTGAGTGCTTAAGTTGGAACCTAAATTTATTTTTAAAAAAATAATGAACATAAAAATAATAATAATATTTTTTTCAATAGATCCCGTAACCAGAACCACGTAACCAGTTCTATAAACTGGATATAAGAACTAAAAACACATCGCAACCTCATTATACTATATCATAAAAATACAAAGTAGTAATATTTTCTATACATAAAATTAGTAACCCCGATGTTTAATTTCTAGATCGTTGACATATGCATAGCCGACCTTGCTTCAAATACCGCATAGAATCTTGCAGGTGAATTGGTCGCACACATCTAAAATTGAATCGCAACAGAAAGAAAGTTGCACCCAAAAAATAATATAAAAGCATGAGGCTATTATAATTGTTTTTAAGTTAGGCTTAGTTGCGCAGACCTTCTCTGTGTTATTCAGTGAAATTAGAAATACTTATGATAGAAATTAATTTAAATATAATTTTAATATTCTTTTAGTAATTTCATACCATTTAAAAGCCATAAAAAGTTGCCTCAATGTCACGTAAAATTTTTAGTTCACACCGAGAAAAAAAAGTATTAAAATTAAATGAAATCTATACATCAGTGTATCACAAATATTCAAATAAGGAGACATTCGCATTCATTGCATAATTTGATGATATGAAATAGTTTTGAAAATTATACTACATTTCTTTAATATTATGGACGATTCTAATAATCACGTTTTATTAGAATAAAATTACATATGCTAACAAATTTATTCAACAGAACTTGACTTCAAATCAGGTGAGTTTATCTTAAGCAAGAATTGTAGAATAGTTTAGATTTTTAAACAGCATAGTTTGTTACATAGACTGTTATTAGTCTCTAATCATCTCAATTTTACAACTACTTTCTGATTCGACATTACAATACCTTTTCTCAAACATTTTAAGAATTCTATTTTACAGTTAATGTGTTTTAGAAATAACTAATAGAAATTTTAGAATTCTGAAATTAAAGTAAACATAAAATTTGAGTTTGATAATAAAGTGATGTGATGTTTGAATCTTTAACGATGAATACATGTAGAGTTTGAAAAAATAAAAAAAAAATTAATTGAAACACTCGGTATAATTGATTTTCGAAAATGAGAAAGAAACAGTTAATTTTGTAATTTGTTATTTCAATTTCAATCATTCTTTCATAATTATTTAGATTCACTCAAAGCCATAAAAACAGAATTGTAAAAATCACTCTTAGAGTAAACGTGGACGTAGAATAAAGTAATTAGTTTTTCTATGTTTTGGAATTTATATTAATTTGTGAATATTAATTTAATGAATTTATAATTTTAATTTATCTTAAATAATTAAAATCAATTTCTTTAATAATTAATAAAAATATTTTGTATTTTTATTTAAGCATTCAAATTTAATTTTTACCAATCCCACATACATAATAGTTCGAAATGATTGAAAATTAATGAAATGTTTCAAACTTAATAAATTAGTATTTATACTCTACTATTTGGTCAAATTTATTATATTTAATACAAACAACATTGAACTTATAAACTTATATACTTTAAGTAGTCTTATAGAACTTATATACTTTAAAACTAATTTTATATGCATGTACAGTTAGCTTCTCTTCAATTTCCAAATAATGCCTTTTTTTCAATTTTATAGATATTTTGTACATATTTAAGATATTATTAAAACGACTATAATAACACTTAAAACAACTTAAAAATGTTGTAGAATTGTTAGAATACCTAGATCTATGGCGTATACACTATCATTAAAATATCTGATTAGACCTATAGATAAATTATAGACATTCATTTATAGCTTCTGAATTTAGCAGAGAACAATAATAGCTTATTAAAATTTTTCTCAAATTGATGCTCAAAACCGTAAGACCTGTACTGTAATATTGATTGATTATATGTATTCGATAAACAAATCAAATCAAATCAAATCAAATGTTCTTTTAATTTTAAAATATTCTTCTGTTCTGTATAACTTCATCTCCTAAAATTTAGGACCTACATCATACTAAATGTTCTAAAATTTTCGAATATATATTTAACATTAACTTTAATTTTATATTTTAATTAAATAATTAGGTATGTAAGACTTAATTCCAATTCAATTAACTCTGTTTGGGCTATAAACTTGAACCGATAGGATAATGAATGAGCACAAGAGTATGTTCTAAGTTACATTTTTGATTTTCCTTATTTTCTATATATATCTACTTCAGTTTTACTTCAAAACAAAGCACAAATCTTCGTTTAAAAAAAATTATTTTATTTACACTTAAAATACACCAGACTCATCGTCTGATAATCAGTTTTCATTGTTGAAGCAGAACATATGTAGATAATGAACACAATTAAATTTTGAATTGCACCTAATATTATTAATATTAAAATAATAAAATAACTGATCATCTCTATCATTCGATGAGATCTATTTGTTTCATGCTTAAGTACTCGTTCTTATTTCAAGCATAGCTACTAACTACTAGTCCAGTTCGTTTTAAGCCTGATTAATTGCTAAATAAACCAATTAGGACTGTTAATTTAAGACCTAGCAATCAATTTAAGCCTAATTAATTGTAATATATTATAGACAGTACCACACAATTTAATAATGTTATAGACTAGAGGTTTCAATATTTGACCGATAAACAAAACAATTTATTATTTTGTCAATAGAAAAAAGGTGAAATTACTTCTTCCCGAATGACGAAAATAAATCTAATAACACTTTCTTACATTATAGACAAAACTTAGGTTATGAACTTTTAAGTATTTGCGTTGACTATTTGAAAAAAAGGAATAGTTAAAGGAAAGGAAAGTAAATGAAAGAAGAAAAGTTTTGTGGGGAAGAACGAGCAATTTTGTTAATATTTGCCTTAAATCTCTGTAAACCATAAATAAAAAATGCTTCGATTTGGACGCGATTACAAATTTCAGATGTTAAAACTATAAAACATAAAGGCATAAATAAATTAAAATAACTTTCTAAATTATGACAAAATATAGAAAATGGAGTGAAATTATAGCAGAAAGCTGTGGTTAGATTAGAAAGCGAATAATAATAATATTAACAGTAGGACCAGTAGTAGGACATATAGTTGTTAATATAGCTATCAATATTGTAATATTTTCAATTTTTTTTTAATTTCAATGCAAGGTGCAGAATTTAGAAGAAAATCTTAAATATCTCATAAAACCACAAACAGTCTTAATTTTATACTACAATGGACCTTACTAGTCTAAGTGTGTCGGTATGTTGTCGGTAGTCACTACTGACTGGTAGTACCATTTAGTACTGCCTATTTAGTACTCCGCTTAGATCAAATCTATTTAAATAGTAAATTAAATATACTTTATATGAGTGTATATACTAAATTAAATAGATTCGACATGAGCGGATTTGACATTTTAAATGTTAACATTTTAAACATAAAATACAAAAATATCGCAATTGAATTTAATTTTTAGGATTGCCCATAATATTAAATAAGACAAATATAGAACATAATTAGTTTTTGATTGATGCACATTTTTGGAATACAAACTTTGGAATACAATTTAATGACTGTGCGATAATCTAAGATTGGGCTTATTTAACCTGCAACTGGATCATTTTACCATTCTTGATGGAACATCTCTCAAGTGAATTTAGTTATTTTTGTTATTTTATTTTTATAATGTAATTTATTTATTGGAAAATAAAGCCATAATTTATGGATAGAATTCTTTATGCCATCACAGTTTACATAATTGACAATTACTTAATCATAGCAAAAAAAAAAAAAATACAAAGTCATAAAATCAAATTTGATTAATTGCTATTATGTAAAAATATGCTTGACTATCGTACAAAATAATGTTATTTTTTTTTTTTTTTTAGAACAACTTGATTGATTTAATGATTGTATACCTAAAAAAACGTATATGGTAATAAAAAATAATTTCAGATTTGATGTTAGTTGTTTAAAATGAATTTATTTTGAATGCAGTTTTTTTTTTTCAAAATTCTAAATAGAAAGAAAAATTAGAACAAATTAAATTATGTAATTAAATTATTTTCTATAATTTATACATTTTTTTTTTAATAAATTGTGTTTTTTAGACCAGCATTAAAAATCGGAATGACCTGTGACAAAACGATTTCTAACAGTGTACTAACAATAATTATGGGCTATTGAAAAATTTATTCTTCAGCCTTTAGAGTAAAATTTGTATGATTGTTGAGTCGAGTATTTTGTTTATGCATTTACTTACTTACTTTACTTAGGTGGCCAACAGACCATGTAGGTCCTGGGCCTGACTCATCAACATCCTCCATTTTTGCCGGTCACGGGCGGATTCTCTCCAGTTGAAGATTCGAAATTGCTTTAAATCCGCCGATATTTCGTCTCTCCAACGAAGGTTTGGTCTGCCCCGACGTCTTGTACCTTCGGGTCTGGAATCGAAGATTCTCTTGGCTGGAGCATTTTCGTCCATCCGCTCTAGGTGTCCGAGCCACTGTAGTCTCTTGACTTTAATTTTTGTGACTACGTCCACCTCATTGTACAGCTCATAGATTTCGGCATTATATCTTCTCCTCCAGACCCCATCGACGTTTTCAGGACCATATATCCGACGAAGAATTTTCTTCTCGAAGACACCAAGTGCATGCTCACTTGCCTTAGGCAGTGTCCATGATTCTGATCCATAAAGCAAAACCGGGAGTATGAGCGTTTTGTAGATTTGTACTTTGGTGTTTCGAGAGAGGAGCTTTGACCCGAGATGTTTTGACAAACCGAAGCAGCAACGGTTTGCAAGGGTTATTCTTCGCCGTACCTCCACATTGATGTCGTTTGTGGGATTAACACTGGTTCCAAGGTAGGTAAACTCCTGAACTACCTCGAAATTATATGTGCCGACAGTGATGTTTTGACCAATATGATGTTGAGAGGTCTTTTTATTTGTCGACAACATATATTTTGTCTTATCCTCATTTACTTTGAGACCCATTCGTTTCGCTTTTTCTTCAATCTGGGTAAAGGCCTCGACGACCGCCCGTTGTGATCTGGCGATGATGTCAATGTCGTCGGCATACCCTAGTAGTTGAACAGATCTGAAAAATATAGTACCGGCCGTGTTTACTTCCGCTAGTCGCACTATACGTTCCAGTACTAGATTGAAGAAGTCGCATGATAGTGCATCTCCTTGTCGAAATCCGGTACACGTCTGGAAATAGTCAGAAGTGTTATTTCCAATCACCACAGCACATCTTGTGTTTTCCAGTGTCATTTTTGACAATCGGATGAGCTTGGCTGGTACACCGAATTCCGACATAGCAGCATATAGCTCGCTGCGGTATATGCAATCGTACGCAGACTTGAAATCGATGAATAGGTGGTGTGTATCGATTTGAAACTCATGGGTCTTCTCCAGGATTTGTCTAAGTACGAACATCTGGTCGCTTGTTGATTTTCCGGGGCGAAAGCCGCATTGATAACTGCCAATAACAGCGTCACAATAGGGCTTCAGACATTCGCACAAAATGTTGGACAGGATCTTATATGCAATATTTAAGAGGGATATTCCTCTATAGTTTTTACAGGACATGGCGTCGCCCTTTTTGAAAATGGGACATATAGAGCTGGTACTCCAGTCATTTGGCATGCTTTCTTCCTTCCAGATGTTGCCAATGATTTGGTGCATGCAGTTAACCAAAACATCGCCTCCAGCTTTAAATAATTCAGCTGGGAGTCCATCAGGTCCAGAAGCTTTGTTGTTTTTCAGCTTGCTGATGGCTTGGCCAACAACCTCTACAGTGGGTGGTGGGGGGTTGCTGGTAATGACTGGTGCTGGTGTTGCTAGCTCTTGTTGTTGTTGTTGCTCTCCATTTAGCAGCTGCTGAAAGTGCTGCTTCCATGTCTCCAATATCCCTTGCGTTTCGGTAACCAAATTTCCCATATTATCTCTTAGCGCGTGTGTAGCGGGTTTATAGCCAGCTGCCAGTTGCTTGGCTTTTTTGTAGAAGTTCCGCACTTCGCCTCTATTTTTATGAGATTCGATATTTATGAGCAGAGATTTTTCGAAGTCCCGTTTTTTCCGCCTGATGAGTTTCTTCTCATCTCTTCTTTTAGCCTTATATTCTTCCTTCGCTGCTCTTGTTTTCCGTTGCAGCGCTTTTTTATACGCCTCGTTCTTCTTCAACGTTTTTGATGCACATTCCTCGTCATACCATGGATTTCTGGTATTTCGTGGTTTGAAGCCAATTGTGTTTGCGGCTACCTCTTTGATGATACTGGCACAGTTTTTCCATTGATCATCAATCGAAGAATGGTTTGAAGGAGGTGTGGCTGTTAAATTTAGGCTAATTTGCTCTTTGAAGCTTCTGGCTATCTCGGGCGACTGCAGGCTACTAATGTTAAATTTGGGATTATGATGTGACTGCACTGTTTTAACATTAGATATTCTGGCTCTGAAAAGTGCTATAACCAAAAAATGATCAGAGTCGATGTTAGCCCCTCTGTATGACCGTACGTCCAGCACGCACGATGAGTGGCGTGCGTCAATCATAAGGTGATCAATTTGATTGGTTGTACGGCCATCTGGAGATAGCCAGGAGGCTTTATGAATATCTTTATGGGGAAATTTGGTGCTGCTTATAACCGTATTATGCGCCGCTGCAAAACTGATCAATCGGTAACCATTATCGGTGGTGTGTTGATGGAGACTATGTTTACCGATTGTTCTGCCGAAAATTAGCTCTCTACCGAGTTTAGCGTTGAAATCCCCTAGCACAACTTTTGCATCATGTTGCGGGCAAGCTTCGTATGCTCTTTCTAACGCGTCATAGAAGTCTTCTTTCTCTGTTTCTTCTTTTTCATCAGTAGGAGCATGCACACATATTAGGCTGATGTTGTAGAAGGTGCCTTTAATGCGGATTATGGCCAGACGTTCGTTAATTGGTTTGAAATCAATAACATTTCGTCTTAGCCTGTCTCCGATTGCAAAACCGCATCCAAATATGTGGTGTTTTTCGTGGCAGCTACAGTATATATCGCATTTTTGTTTCCTTATTATTCCGGTTCCTGTCCAACGCAATTCCTGTAACGCAGTGATGTCAGCTTTATACTGCGTGAGGACATTTTCCAATATGTTAGATGCACCTGGGCTGTATAGTGTTCGAACGTTCCAGGTGCAAATTCTAAAATCAAAATCCTTACGAGTTCCGGGTCTGTTTCCAATTAATCCATCCATATCCGAGGCTTGTTTTAAGTCTTTCATAACTATGTTTTTTTTTTATGGGTTAGGTAGTTAACCTAACGCCAACCTTCAATCTGAAGGGTTGTTTTTGCGCACTTACAATTTTGGCCTATCGTATAAGCGGATGCTGTATAGGATAGTTTCCGGAGGTCACCACGTGGAGGTAATGTAAGCACTTGCTCAGGAACTTGACAGTTGCGCATCTGGGTCAGCGACCGGTCAGATGTTACCCTGTCAATCCCAAGCCGGACCACCGTTTATGCATTTATGTATATCAAAAATAAGCGTATGTCAAAAATACGCGTATTTCATCAACTACTTGCAGACTTTTTCAGTGTTTTGTAAACGAGCAAAGAAATCTAAAATCATGTTTTTTTTATTTGCTCGTTGCTCATTTCGGCAACAGGTTGGTTTACTTCCAATGAGTTCGCACAGTTAATAGAGTTTTTGAGTAATAGAGTAATTGTATTATTATATTGTAATTTTTTAAAACAAATTCTGTGCAGGCAGTTTTTGGGTGTATATACATACCATTATTGTGACCTAATATCAAAAGAATACGCTTTTCTATAAATTTAAACAATGAAGAATGTCCTGGTCTTTATGCAAGAGTGAATCATTCTTGGCTTTATATATTTCAGCTGAGTCTTTCTCGAATCCCTAATGTGATTTACTCGAATCTCTAATGTTATTTACTATTGTTTGAAAATATTATGATGACTCTCTTTGATGATGTGTGTTCTACTACTTTGGATCTGAATTCCGCTAATTTATTTTTTATAGCTATTTCTGCTTCTTTCAGATGTACTTTGAATTGTGTTTCTATGTGTCTCATAATTTGTCTTACTAGACTTATTAGACAACGTTAAAAATGATATTTTTTAATAATAACAATATAATAAATCAAATTTCTACCAGGGGCTAACAAATTTTAAAGTACACCAATCCGCTGCAAAAGAGCTATCTGATGTGTCCAGTAAAATGCGTTCAGTTTAAAATGTGTCACACTAACGTACGAGACATTTCGCTGAGCGGACCACCTTCTGGTAGATGTTTCTGGTATTTTGTTATTAATTTGCTCGTTCCGCGTATTTCGCGCAGTGCGAATTGAATGTGGTATATCGGCTCGAGACAAATTTCTTATGGTGTCATGTTGATGGTATCTAGTCCAGTAAAAATTAAAAAATAAATTTATAAAACATATTGTATAGAACTTGTTAGTAAAACTAAAAGTGGATGTTTAGATTTAATATGATGAGTCGATAATAAAAACTGAATATAAAAACGAATTGGTAAGTATATTGGTAGTATCTAGTCCAGTAAAAATAAATAATACGATTTTCGACATTTCTTTCTTTATTGGATTACAAAACACTGAAGAAGTTTACAAGTAATAGACGAAATACGCGTATCTATCTGTGTATGTATGACATATTTAGTAAAATTAAAACGAAAATATTAATTTCAACAAACTAAATTTTGTGTTAACAAATTGAGCAATCTTCTGCCGGGGATTATGTTTTTCAAAAAACAAAAATCAAATAACGGTAAATTTCAAGAATGTCGTTTGTCGAAAATGTGTCGCAAATTCGTCAAGAATGTGTTCCTAAATAAGAGAATAACTACTATACATTTTTTAGAAGGTTTCACTTTTTTCAATTTTTATATAAATATTTATATATATATATTATATATATATATACGTATGCCGCCAAGTATTCAAACAATTAAATTTCAATTTCAATATAAATTTAATTGATTCACTCAATTTGTGATGATAAATATAAAAAAAAAATTCAAAATCGGATCAAGTATTTAAGAACTCTAAGAACTCATTAAATTTTCTATTGAATAACTCTGACAACCTTATTATCAAAATCAATAAAACACATAATTTATTTACTTTTTTTTTATTTAATCAGTTTTAAAATTATATTTTAGTATTTAATTTCAATTTTTTTAATAAAATTAAAGATTAGATTAGTCATTATGAAGTGTTTCGTCTGATATACTAGTAAAAAAAACAAAAAGACAATGAAAATAATTGTAAGGTAAACACAGAAAATAATAATAACAATTAAGTCAGCCAATTTTATTTAAAAACAAATACAAAATTTATGATCTTGACAATGCATAAAGTCTAAATTTTTTGTTTTTCCTTAAATTAAAAAAGAAAAGAAAACCAAATAAAAAAATTTAAAAAAAATCAAATGAAAAATCACTTTTATTTCACGGTTCTGAACTCAATGCATGATTAATCAAAGTTTTTTGACCTAACACGCAGTCTTAAATTGCAACTTTTGCTATATTTTTTCAAGTTCAATTCCATAACATTTAAAACTCTTGATTTTCTTTTTCCAAAAATTAAATTAAATTCTTAGAAATTTTATTAAACAAATAAAAACAAAAAATTACAATTGCTCAACTCTAGAGTAAGCACAAGGAAGTAAAATTATTAAATGTATATTAAATGATTTTAAGCTTCCATTATTTAGATTAGATTAAGAAATAATTAAAAAGTGTGGAAAACATTTTGAAAACTATGGAAAATTATAAAAGTTTAATTTTTATTTATTTTGGCCTTTGAACACATTATAGGTTCTTTCACCCCAAGTCTTTACATTGTTTATATTTATTTAATATAAAAATAATAAGAAAAAATTCACCATTCAGAATTATGATGACAAATATTTCTTACATTATATATTATATACTCAATGCTTATGATATTAATCTGAACTTTTCTATATATAAATATAATTTTTAAATGGAAAATGGCAAGCAAAACCGTTTTAACCAATTTATTTTTGTATTAAAAATTTAGAAAAACTAATAAATAAAAACTTAACTTACAATCGCTCTTATTAGCAGATTTTCTGAATTAAGACAGCCCTCTCTAGTAGAAGGGCAATTGATATAATACATATACTTAATTTTCTATTTATTGGAAACAGACAAACAGTACTAATTTTTGCTTTGGTATGCAAAAATCTGTTGGTGAAAAAATTAAAGGGCTTGACCGTTTGTTTAACCAAAGGATTTTGAAAATAAGCTTAGAAGCTAAACTAGAAAATTGCATTAAAATTTAAATAAAAATCAACACAACAATGAAGTACAAGATTTTACAAATTAAATTAAATTAAGGTCAATTAAATTTAATTTAAGTTACGCTTGAGATTTTCACAAATTTTGTAACAAATCAGAATAAAATATTTAAAGAATAAAATTTTTAAGGAAATAAAATTTTCTATTCAAATGAAGGCCATCATAAAATCAACTTTTAATCAAAATATTATAAAAATGTCGTTAATTCCGATTATTAATTAGTTATTGTTATTAATTATTAAATTGTAAATCAAAAGTTGATAAGAAAAATTTTCTTGAAATTTTAAATTTATTTTACACCTATAAGTATGCAATACCATTTTGTTCAGCAAAAAAAAAATTTTTCAATTTGAAATTTCTTTTTTTTCCTTAAATAGAAGAATAGCTATGTTCAGTTACTAAGTAAATATAAAAATTAATCAATTAAGTTTTGCTTGATTTAATTTTTTACATCTTCATATTTTTTCTGCAAAATTTTAAATTGAAAATTCAGCTTTATAGAAAATATTTCAATTTTATTTTAATATAAATGTTCATACGGGTAGAAAAGTGGTAGATATCTACCAAAGCTTGTTGGAAAAGGGTGATTTCGGTTAGGGGTTAAAATTTAAAATTTCTGGTGGATTTTTGAATTTTTCTTTTTTGAGAATATATGTTAGTGTCAAAGTGCAAGAAAATTTTTGTTGACAACGCAATTTTTAGAATATTAATAAAATAAAAAAAATATAAATTATACAAATAATATTGTTGGATTGACATAAGAATAATAATAAAAATTTATTTCTTTGCCAGTAATTACATTTTCGGCCATCTTGATATATCAATAACCGGACAATGGCAGAAATTTTTTAAGTATGAACATGAAAGTAGATTTCTGCGGTAGATCTGCGGAAGATTTCTTCCTCGTATAAACATGGGTATACAAAATTAAATAAAACATTTTTAGTGTGAACAGTTTATTATTGACATATTTCAATTTCATTTTGAAACAAAACTGGAATATGAAAACTCTATATGAACACAATTGTAATATTTATTCGGTGAAAAAAACATGATCATCAACATCTCTTCAATCATTTACTATAAAAAATTTTGGATGAGAAATGACAAATTATGAATATAGGATAATATTTCTATATGGTGATACTTAGTAATTTTCGTATTTTTGTCATTTTAACTTTTTACCTTTTTTTATTCATAATAGAAACCCGGCATTATCCATAATGGATGGTGAATTCGTTTCTAAAAAAAATTTTGACCGCATTCTGCATTTTTTTAATTCTTGCGTTAGTTTTTTGCATTTTTGACATGAAAAATCGAACAACATAATAAAAAAAATTAAAACAAATAGACAAGTGACAAATAAAACCTAAATAAAAATATAAAACAATGCAGTAATAATTTCTGTAATAAATTTCATTAAATCGCGGCTTTTGGATACTTCTTCTGCTTTATCTGAAGAAGAAATTTTTTAATAAAAACAAAATTAAATAGAAAAGCAGTGTGGAAACATAAAAATAAATGTAGAATTTTTTTATTTGCTTGTTAAATGAAAAGAGTGAAGAATTCTGTGTTTTGAAAACAGAACAGCAAAAAGGTTACATTTTTTCATAATTTTAGAATATGAAATAGGTAAATAATTTAATTGTTATATTTCGGTTCATTAATAATTTTTAATATTTGATAGCAATAATCGATATTTCGAAAGCAACATACTTCCCTCATCCTTCATAACTTATTGTATACAGTGGTTAGTCACAAGCACTGATCAAAAAAGTATATTGCTTCTGAAATATCAATTACTTCGATCAAATATTAAAAATTAGTAACGAACGGAAACATAACAATTAAATTATTTACCTATTTCCTATTCTAAAATTATGAAAATCAACAACAATTTACACATAAATATCATATATAAAGTTATCAGAATTTCAACGGAGAATTGAAACTGAAACCACTGAAACAATAAATAAGAATGCTCAACTCTTATTATAAATATTTATTCCAACGGGGCTCTTTTGATTGTCGTATATATACTTTTTCAATGTCAAATAAAATGTCAAATATCACATGATAGAAATATGGAATATTCTGGTTTACCGTTTGCCTATTTTTAACTACAATTTGACATTTGTTTTTTGAAATAAAACTTCATAAAAGCCGAGCAAAACGTAGTAGGAAGAAGAAAATTCACAGTTCAGTCTAAAGAGAAAATTGAAAAAAGTCGACAAAGAAAGTGTTAATAAAGAAAGTTTTTTTTAACTAAAAATAATATATTTAAATTTGAAATAAAAGGAAATTAAATAAAAATGGTACGACGAGGACGTTCCGCTAGCCCACCACCAGCTCAAAGGAGGTAAAGTTTAAAGAATTTCAAATCAAAAAAAATTATTACATTTATTATAGATTTAAACGTGTAAAAATTATTTAACCTAGGTTATAAAATTTAATAATTATTACGTAATAAATCAATTTATTATCATACAATCGGGAAGTAATTATTAAAAAAAAAATATTAGTTGTAAATAATAATTTAAAAATGAATTCTGTAAAATGTAGTTATTTTAGAATGCAAAAATGCATTTCATAAGTATAATGTGAACAGTGAATTAAAGGATGTTCAATTTTATAATCCAATTTGTCATATTTTTTAAATAAAAAATGTATTTCACAATTTAAAATAACAATTTCGTCGTATATCTTATATATGAAGCAATATTTCTTCAAATCATGACGTAAAATCAAATCACACCAGAATCGAGATATGTATAACCTTTGAACAAGTACATATTGTGATACAGATATGATTATATATGCAGATACGTATATTTGTATTATATATAATAGCTATCAAAAATTTCAGACATAGCTGACCTGGAGCAAAAAGAAAGAGTTTACATGAATCTAATCAATTCTTTATTCAATATTTGAAATAACATTAAAACGTTTTACGAATTAACTAGAAATACGAAGAATTGGACAAAAATGTATTGTTATTGAATTTCGTAAAAATAAAATAATTATCAGTACGCTAATTAATGATGACAAAGTCAAATTTTTTACGATTTTTCAAAACAATAAAATTATATAAAACTGGAAATGATTTTAATTAAACTTTTTTTGTTTTCAATTTAATGTGATGCGCTTTTCAGAATAAAATTTATTATATATTGTCTTTGAAAAGAACAAACTCTCCGGATTATGTTTTCAATTCAATATCTATTTTTCTCACTAAAGTTCAATGTTTTCAAATTAATTGAACTTGAAAGAAATTTTAACACTACCTATAACGTTTTACAAATTTGTTTATCGTTTACCAAAATATATGGAAAATTATTTGATTCAATGCAACGAATTAGAATACAATTCGTTGATTCAAATTAATTTATGTGTTATGCAATATAGATTTCCATCGTAATATTTTTTATTTGAAGAAATAAATAAAGTTTTTATTGAAATAATGCATTTTTACAGAAAATATACATTCAAATCAAGTAAAAATAATATGAAATTTTATACCATAATAATTTGAATTTAATTCACATTGATCAACTATTTATTTATGATTTTAGAATGGCTCCTGCAGCACCTAGGCCAGCTCCAGTTGCAGCTGCCGCTCCTGTTGCTCCTCCATCTTCACTTCCAGCACATGCTCCACCATCTGCTCCAATGGCAATGGGTGCAGCTCCTCAACAACCATCATTATTCAAACAAATGGCTGCTACTGCTGGAGGTGTAGCCATCGGTTCCGCAGTTGTAAGTTTTAAAAAACAAATTTAAATTTAAGTTATTTCAAATAAATTTTTTGTAGGGTCATACGCTCGGTGCAGGTGTAACTAGTTTAATGAGTGGTGGGGGATCAAGTGAAGCTGCAGCACCTGCTGCTGCTGCTCCACAACAACAACAACAACAATATGGTCAACAATCAGATCAAAAAGGGCCGTGCTCATGGGAAATTCAACAATTTTTACAATGTGCCCAAGGACAATCTGATTTAACTTTGTGCGATGGATTTAATGAAGCTTTAAGGCAATGCAAGGTGCAGCATAACATGCATTAAAATTATAACAAAATATAGCAATTATGTAGGCTGTTAATAATAAAATATAAAAATTAAAAATAATTTAACTAAGCGTTTGTCGAATACAATAATTATCATTTTCTAATTTATTATTTTCGTCATTTTCTCGGTTGTGCTTTTCAAAAATAAATAATTGATCCTATTATGTAATTTATTTATTTTTTAAGAATAATCGAGATTTATGGATTTTTTCAATGAATATTTTAAATTTTATTTTTAGATTTTTTTTTTAAATATTTAAACTACAAATATTTAATTGCGAAAATAAAAATTTTAGTTTGTATAGTTGACGTTGATAAACTTAATCCATTTGATTCATATTTGAATTGTTCGTAAAAAAAATTAAAATTAAATTGTTAATCAAATTCAAATGAAGCATTCTTTAATGTATTTCACAATAATTGTAAAATTAAAAAAACACAATGCAATTTAAGGTGAAATAAAATTTTTTTAGAATGCTGTAAATGTTCGTTTTAATTTTTTTTTTGTTTGTATGAGATGAGCTCTAATTGGAGAAGTGAAGATCAATGATGAGTTGTTGAGCTCCTTTTTTTATTTGAATTTAAAAAAAAAATTAAAATGGTATAATATTTTATTTGTGCTATTTTCGTAATTGTATTTTATTTTTTCAACTGACCGAGTTTTTAGTGCAAAAGGAAAATAGTTCCTATTTAATTTTTTACCAAAAAGTTATTGAATACATACGGAAATAACTTTTTTGCGTTTCAGTTTGTTTTTAATTTACTTTTAGGAAATATTCGGTTTTTGAATTAATAATATTTGAGTTTGTATGTCTCACAAAATTTGCACTAGGTCCATATGTCAAAATTTGTTAAATATTGAATTCATTGTTATTTTACTCAATTTTGAAAAATAGCAGTTTTTTTTTCTGAATAATATTTAATTACATTCTCTATAGATCTATTAACAAACCATAATTAGAAAATTCAAATTGAATTGAAATTCATTGTAACAATTTCATTTGACTAGCTACTGAAAATGAAATGAATTCCAGAAATTAAAATTACTGCCTTAGTCTAAAATATTTGCCCAAGTACATTTACCTTAAACCAACCCGTTCAGAAGTGTAAATTGATAAGAATGTTAATACAACTAAATAAGAAAACCATAAAATATTTTTATATTTAAATTTTTATTTATTTTTTATTATAAAATTTTACTTAAAATTGTAAATGTGATAAAATATTTTTATGTAAATTTAAAACATAGCTAAAATTTATCAATTTAAAATAGTAGATGAGTTATGCATCAAATAATATCGCTTGGAAAAATTTATTCAAAAATATAAATTTCTTTTTTAATTGCAATTAACAATTTCAAAATAATTATAAATACAATAAATTTTTTTAAATATAACATTTTTTGTGCTTTTCTTGATTGATTTTATAATTTAAATTAAACTTGATTAAATTCATGCAACTTTTTATTTGGTTGTGAAGTGTAAATTTTCAAATTTAGAATAATTATTACAGAGTTAATTTTACGTTAATGTAATAATTTTTTTTGCAAAATATAACAGTTTTAATATTTTTTTTTTCATTTACATTTGGAATGTAATAAATGGAATTACATATTAGATTGTTCCTATAAATTTTATTATGTACTTAATAATGGTGTTAAAAATTGTCTTTTAAAATCTGAGCATTTAATTTATTTGGTTTTTTTGTTAGTTTTTTTTACTTTTGTTTTTCCTTCAACCTTTTGTTGTCTTTCTATTAGTATTTTGTATAATTTATAGCCAAATATTGCTGATAATCCAATAAAAATTACTGCAGCTGGAACAAAAACAATATTTGGAAATCCATGTTGATATGGTCCACTACTTAATTCAACCATTTTTATATTTCAATGATATTAAACTAAATTATTATTAACAGTGTTTTTTATTTTTTTGCAAATTGTTATCAAAATTTTAAAACATTAAAACAATATTTAATGTATACGTTGTCGCCTCCACGTTGGCAATCTTTTATCAATTATTTATTATCTTCCAAAGCTTATTTTAGTCTATATCGGTTGACTGCCAATTTAATACAAATATAACTAGTATGCTATAATTTAATAATTTTCAAAAATATTTTTAATTTTTTTTATTTTTGCAATTTTTTTACCTTTAAAAGTAGGGAGGATAAGTACAGTACAACAATACAGGTACTTAATAAACCACGTAGTATAAAAAATAATAAAGAACTTTCTTTTAGTTTCACAGACTCTTAACTTAATCCTCAGCAGATTAGATAGTAATTTTATTTTTGTTTTGAAAACATATGATGTAAAATTGACAGAGCATGGAAATGAAAAGAGCTTTTATGTAGGAATTGAACTTGAAAATTAGAAAAGAAAAATCTCATGTCTCAAAGGAAAAGCTTGTTGTCGTTTTTGTATTGTAATATCTATACAGTTTGTTCCTCTTGACTTTTTTCTAAAGGTGCTTTTCCAGATCACATTCGAACGTTTGACAAAACTAGTTCTACATGTACAAGTACAATGAAGGTACTCTCTATAAAATATGTACACAAGGTCACAAATAAATAAAAACATTTAATAAAATTTTATGAGACATTTCACAAGCATCAATAAATTATTAAATAGCTTAATCCAGTTTATAGTCCAAAAATTTGTAATTTCTTGAATAGTTGAATTAAATTCAAAATATTAATTAAGCATGATGATGAATGATTAATTGTTAATCTCTTGCTCTTTTGTATTAACTGTAAATTTTTTAAAAACAACCTTGAATTGACAGTAATGGATTTTTGTTTGACTGGAAATTAATTTTTTTTTTTAATCGACGTGACAAAATGTTTTGTGGTGGTTTATTAATATATTCTGTAACTGTTGTAGTTGTAATTCAGATTTGGTATAATCAGTAATCCCTTTAAAAAAAGCGACATAATTTAATTTAATTGGTTATTTAAAAAAGATCATTTCAACAAGAACAATAAATGTAAACAAACGCAAATAGCATAACCGCGTACATTAGTACAGTTGACAGTAACGCAATTTAAATAGATCTGGTGGTGAAAAATAGCACACTAATGGGTATATAAATAACTCATTTAATTCTTCTATTTAAATCTTAAATTAAATTCTTCTTAAATATTCAGTTTTATTAATTAAAAATGGGATTTTAATTATTAAATTGATATATTATTGATATTAAAATGCAGATGAAAGGAACAAAAGTAATTGTTTACCTAAATGTTTGAGTTTAGATCAGTAAGTATAGAAATAAAATTTTAAAATTCAATGTGTAAAAAAATAAATAAAGTGGCTGAACACTGTTGATTGTCAAATATTTAATTGTCAAAACAACGTGTTTCTTTTGAGTTTTTACCTACTTGGTATGTTGTGTTAATTTTATGCAGAATTGAATAAAATTTTAAAACGCAACGAAAACCAACTTGGTACTTTTAAAAAATTTAATATTTTAATTAAAAATGCCGAAAGTTCGTAGTACCCCCGGAAAACCTCGTAAAGAGGGGTTTTCTTCGGGTTCTCACCACTCTATGAACCCGGAGAGACCAACTAGCTCTTTAAAAGGCGTAGCTAATCCTAGAAGTAAATCTACAATCAAGCGACTTCAAATGTACAGAAATTTTAAGGCTAAACGAGATAGTAAAGGAAAAATTATATGTCCAGCTCCATTTCAAGTAAGTTAATAAAAAAAAAAAAAAATAAAAAGTACATAAAACTTTAGTAAACAATCAAATTATTTTAAGGGTCGTTTAAAACCGGGTACTCAAGCTAGAGTAGAACCGACACCAAAATGGTTTAGTAATTCGAGAGTTATTTCACAAAATGCCTTACAAAAGTTTCAAGATGAAATAGGAAAAGCAATTAAAGATCCATATCAAGTTATTATGAAGCCAACTAATTTACCAATTACACTTTTACAAGAATCAGCTAAATATAAAAGAGTACATTTATTAGATACTGAAAGTTATGATAGCGTTTTCGGCAAAAAGAAACAACGAAAGAGAGTTAATTTAAAAGTACGTGACCTAGAAGATTTTAAAAAAACCGTTGATGAAGCTGTAGAAAGTTATGATGTTACAAAAGATTCAAATATAGTTAGAGATAATGGGGGTGTTAGAAGTGCTCCACGTGATTGGGTTTTCGGTGCAGGACAAAGTAAACGTATATGGAATGAATTACATAAAGTTGTGGATTCAGCTGATGTTTTGCTTCAAGTACTAGATGCTAGAGATCCAATGGGAACAAGATCATCATTTTTAGAAAAATTCCTTAAAAAAGAAAAACCCCACAAGCACTTATTTTTTATTTTAAATAAAGTTGATTTGGTGCCAACATGGGTAACTCAAAGATGGGTAGCAATTTTAAGCTCAGAATATCCAACTATAGCATTTCATGCATCACTAACTCATCCTTTTGGAAAAGGTGCCTTAATAAATTTATTAAGACAAATTGGAAAATTACATATGGATAAAAAACAAATAAGTATTGGATTTATTGGTTACCCAAATACAGGCAAATCTTCAATAATAAATGCGTTAAGAAGCAAAAAAGTTTGTAAGACAGCTCCTATTGCTGGAGAAACCAAAGTTTGGCAATACATTACTTTAATGAAAAGGATATTTTTAATTGATTGTCCAGGAGTTGTGTATCCTTCAGATGAAACTGACACAGAGAAAGTTTTAAAAGGTAAATTAAATAAAAATAGGAATTTTCCAAATTAATTGCTCTGAAATTAATTTTTTTTTTGTAGGGGTTGTAAGAGTAGAATTGGTTACAAATCCTGAAGATTATGTAGAAACAGTTTTGGAAAGAGTTCGAAAGGAATATATAAGAAAAACGTATAAAATAAATGATTGGGAAAATTATATTGACTTTCTAGAAAAATTAGCTCAAAAATACGGTAAGCTTTTGAAAGGAGGTGATCCAGATATAACAGCAGTTTCAAAAATCGTTTTAAATGATTGGCAAAGAGGAAAATTACCATTTTATGTAGCACCAGAGGGTTTTGAAATACCCCTTTCTAAAAAAGATGAAATTATTGATTCTTCTAAAGAAAAGTCAATTACAGACGATTCACAAAAATTTACTGACGCTGTTCAAAGAGCTAAAGAATTAAAACAATTACAAGATTTCAGGAAAATTAAAGTTACTTTAGACTTTGAATCTGATGATATTAAAGAATTAGAAAAAATAGATTTTGATTCAATAAAAGAAGAAAAAGAAAATATGAGAAAAAGGAAAGCGGCTAAAAAAGCTAAAAAAGAGGAAGAAGATTCTGGAGATGGAGCTAGTGATTACTATTCCGAAGATGAATATGATGAGGAAAATGATAAGGTTGTACACAAGAAATCAAAAATTAGCACAGAAAAAGCTGCGAGTGGTGATTTTGTTGTTGAAGAATTGAAAGCAAATAAGAAAAAATTAACTTCAAAGGAACGAAGAGCAGTTGAACGAACACAGAAAAGAAAGAAAATTGGAAGTAATTTCTATGAAGTTACGAATGTTAAAAATCGAAATAGAAATAAAAAAGATACGGATGATTGAAAAAAATCAAACAATTATAATTCGTCATGAAAATAAAAATATTTTTAAATTTATTTTTACAAAATGATTTTTGCTATTATGAAAATTACATATTATAAAATAATAATTGTTGGCATTAAATTATTTTTTAGTTAAAGTTCGTCATATCATTTGAAAATCTAATACTTTAATTTTACAAAAACAAAATATGTATAGGTATTTAAGGCTAGAAAAACATTACAATTTATTAATTATGCTTCTTTCTTATGTCCATTCGCAATTCAACTTTTTTAATAACGGATAATGCTTTAGTAATAACATCCTCAACTTCATTGGTGCTACTCGTACATGTTTCATTTTGAAGTTTTTTATTTTTAGGTGGTGAATAATTTTTATGATTCATAACGAAATTTCGTCCAAAGTTTGTTGATAATTTAATTTTTTTTGATTCAATATCATAGAGTGACATATCTAACTCTTTCGAAATTTTACGACTCGATTTTAAATAATTACGAAATTTTTCTATATTCTCAGTAGTTCTATTTACAAGTTGATTTCCTTTATTTAAAATTGTTTCTAAATCTTCATGATTATCGTTATTGTCATCAATAATTTCAAAATTATTATTTGGTAAATTAGAATTCAATTTCAATTTGACTTCAATTTTAGAATTTATTTTTAATTCTTGCAATTTTAATTCCCCTAACCACCATGGTAAATTTAAGTATTCTGCATATTTTTTCTTTTTGTATATAACTTCATTCGGAATTAAATTTTGATCAGTTTTCCAAACTTGTGATAGTAACTCTAATGTTATTGGTCTAATAATTTCCAACCATGAAATTTTTTCCAGTCTTACTGTTATTGGAATATCTATGAATTCAGAATTATTTAATTTCTCCAGTAAAACTTTAATAGCACTATAACCACCGACTTGTATAGACTGCTTAGAATTTGAAATGGAATTGTCACAATAATTTAAAATTGCCATTTCTAATTCCTTTATATTTGTAGGCCATTTACGTTCAATATCTTTTAAACGAAGTTTTTGAAGGAACTTGATAATTTTACTATATCTTTGTTCATTTTTCCAATCATTTGGAAAATATTCAATTTCTTTCGGTACATCTTCAAATAAGCTAGGAACAAATTTAACTAATTCACTTGGAAATTGTACGTGTTTACTGAAGTCTTCTTTAAATAAATCAATTAATTTACTTATGGCTGAATTATACAGGCGAATTACATTTTCTGGTTTTGTGCAATAAAATTGAAATGATGGATTGATTAACCATGAATCGTAAAAACGTTTCCATATTTCCCCAGCTATTGTTGCTTGTAAAAACGAAACAAAAGTTTGCATTTCTAAATCATTGTCATAACTAAAATGTTTTCCCAAAAAACTTATAGCATCAGTTAGACCATTGTAGAGAATATGTTCGTTTATTTCAAAAATTTCAAATGTCGATATTTTTCCAAGACGTTGTAATTCATCTAAGGCAAGAATGTCTTCTATTTGATAGCCACAATTATCATAACTGGTTTTGTAAAGTAATAATGATAATGGTATGCTTTTGTGAATTTTTGAATTATTCAATAAATGAAACAGTCTTCTTTTTGTACTCGATAAATCTACTAAAGTGAAGAAAAATATCAAACCATTTAAATGATAACATTTTGAGATTGTTTTAAGATTCGGTTCTCCGCAAATTTTTTGTATACACACCGCAAAATTAGAATCATTTTCACACATAAATTCTGAAATAGATGTATTATTATAAAATAATATTTTTATTTAATAGAAAATATTATAATTACCTGCATCTTGATCTCGAGAAGTTTGCCTTTCTATAGATTCATCGAGAAAATTATTCAAATAAGAATTAAAGTTTTTAATTTCATTATTGCTATCCGGCAGTGATATTACAAATTTTAAATATTTTTTTGATTTCATTCTTCCATAAATTTTGAATTGTGTGTTACTATCATTTAGTTCCTTTGATAAAATAGAAAACACATTTATCTTTTCTACAGTATTTTCCGATGGAACATCAAATGTTTTTGGAATTCCAAGACGATATCGATGTATCATTTCAAGATTTAAACTTTGTTTGGGATGAGCCATTTGTTTTGCAATTACATCTATACTTTCAGGTATTGCCCAATTTTGCGCCTTTTGAATTAAATGTTTACGTTCTTCTGATTTAATAGTAGAAGCTCGCCATTTTTCAAAATATTTTTTTAGTATATTTTGATTCTTAAAAAATCTGTTCAATTCGAATTGTACAATTTCTCGTAAATTTTCCGAAACAAGTTCATTGCAAAGATTTTGTAATATATTTTTGGCATTCAAATCTATAGTTTGATTTCTTTTTATGGTTAACAGTGTCTCATTAACAATTGTTTTAATTATATTACTTTGTACTTCTTCACATATTTCAGAAACAATTTGCTGTGATTTTTTTTCAATAAGTGCCATCCTTATAACTTTAATTTTATTTTGTTGTTCCTTCATTAAATTTTCATTTTCTAAAACTTTCTGATTTTTTTCTAAATCCTTTAAATTTTTATCTTCCAATACATTTCTTTCATTGAATTTCTCTTCTTTCGAATTAAATTGTTGTGTATAACTCTGGATTTCTTTATTTTCATATGGGCTATGTGGAAAAATATCAATTTCATCAGAAACAGATTTACGTTTTGAATTATTTTGTTTATTTATAAAACTTGAATCAGATTTACTTTCATCCAGTCCTTGAAATATTGATTTATTATTATTTACGTTATTAGAAAATTTTGTGTCAGTTAAATCAACTGAAGGGAGCTTAAATAAATTATCTGCATATGGTGGTTGTTTGGTTGATTCAATATTGAAGGATTTATTATTCTGTTCCGAATCACTAAACAAATTTGACTTTTGATTGTACGAAGATGATATTTTTAAGTCGGAAGAAGCTACTCCAAATGAAAATGTATTTATTGGATCATCATTATAAAAAGCTGAGTTGGATTCTGTTTTCGGTGTATCGAATATTGAAAAATGTGGTTGCTTTCCGAAAACAGAATTATTTTCTATTGTTTCAGTACCACTAAAAATTGAAGTTGTAGGCTTGGTCGATTTTGAGAATATTGAATCAGATGACGAAATGGGAAATTGTCCTGTTTGATTATTTTCTTCATCACGTAAAATCCAATCTTCTGACTGCTGTTGCTTAAATATATTTGCTGATTGTGTTTTTGAATTACTAAATACTGATGATGGCACTGTATCTTTTTCAAGGTGTGTTACCTTTGCCGAACCAAATATTGACGATGGCACAGAAGTCGGAGACAATTTATTAGATGCGAAAATCGATTTTGCAGTCTTAGAAATATTTTCGTTATCAATTTCATCCAAAAAAGATCCCGCGTTTGTTTTTTGTGACGCTAATCCAAATAACGATTTAATTTGCTGTTGTTGTTGTTGTTTTGAAGATATTGGTGGTGAATTTTGTGGAATTTTGAATACATTATCAGGAGTTGGTCTTATACTTTTTGTGTTATTTAATGATCCATCACCATTTTGATCCTCAGCTCTCCAAGCATTTAGCTTCAAATAACCATTTTTATCAAAGCTATTATGGGGTTGATGATTTTCAAAAATCGATTCTGATATTAATGGTTTACCGCACACTGATTCTCCAACGGAAACGGAACGTTTTCTTTCAATAACCTATAATTTATAAATTGATTAAAAATTTACAAAAAATTTAATTGTATATTTAAGTATACTTTAAGGTATCTATCCAATTGTAATGGAACATCTGGAATAAAGTTCCAATTTTTCTCTAATATAACTCGCCCATATTCGGATTCAATTCCATAATGTTCGAAAAAGGTAACAGCATCATTTGTTGATTCAAAGGCAAGAATTTCAGCTAGATAATTTAATGGCATTTGTATGGTATTTTGTCTGGAACTAGTATATGCTTTTATAATTATTCGCACAGCAGAACTGCGAACTTGATTGAAGTATCTCATTAATATACACGAATTCATATAAGTTGTTTTGCGAATCAATTTGAAAAATTTAATAAAATTATTATTTTCCACAGCTAAAAAAAACTCTATAGCTTCTTTTATTTGTTTAGATTTTACAATCTCTTCAGGTAGCTGTTTGATTTCCCATAAAAAATTGGCATCATTCAAATTCAAAAGAACAATATATGCTCTAAATTCTGATTCATTCGCGCATTTAATGTTTTTAATTCTTAAATCATGGTACATATATTTTAAACTCTGCAAACATTTAGTAAGATTTTCTGTATTAATTTTTTGATCGAAAACTGAGGGCTCTTCAGCTACCAAACGAGCTGCACAATGAATATGAAAACGAGCACATTGTTCAACTAATTCAACAACAACAACACTACAGAGCTCTTGTTGAGTAATATCTTTTCTTATACTTCGCGTCCTATCCCAAACAAAATGAAACCATTCACCGACATTAAGGTCTTCATCATCACACAAATCCATAACACGATGTAATAAATATGTCATAGTCATTTTTAAAACTGGTTCTGGACGCAATTCATGTGCTAGAGGTGCTTCTTGATCAGCACTACTTCGAGAGTACTCTTTAACCGCCATTTTATGATTCATTGTATTACCGTCTCCATTTAATTCGAAACATGCTACTTGATCTCTTATTTCGCGTAATAATCGTTCTTTTTCAGGGCACATATCAGGACATGTACCTTTTGTGCTAACCACTTTTTTAATATCAGTTGTTTTTGTTCTGATTAATCGTAAATATTTATCACGAGCATCTAAAATATTGCATTTTTCTGTAATGGTTGTGGCTGGTTTTTTCATTAAATTTTCCAATTCATTTTTTAAGGTATTTTGCGATCTTATTTCATTGTTTTTTGTTTCCTGTTGTATATTTGTAGGTTCTGCAGGTGCCATTTGTTGAATTGAATTTACTGGTTTACTTTTCAAAAGTGGCTTTGGTGCACGATACATTGGCTGTTGTGGTTTTGTATGATATACAGGGGCATAATATGAGTTACGATATTGTTTTTGTGAAACATTTCCCATAGCATCAAGTTCAGATTGAATATCTGGATCAACCCATTCCTCTGTATTACGAACTTGTGGTACTTCATTTTCAGTATATTTGATAATAAATTCATATCCATTAAATATAGTTCCATTCAAAAGTGCCGCTTTTGCATCATCCTCTTGCTCAAAGTCAATTGTACATTGTAAACGACTTGGTCGTAAAATAAATTTACTAATTTTTCCAAATTTACTAAAGTGATTTCTTGCAACCATTTTATCCAAAAACAGTTCTGGTATATTTTCACAACTAAAATATATATGCAAAATATATTATTTTATAATATTTCCTTTAAAGTTTTAGAAAACAATATTAAAAAACTTAATTTACCCTTTACCTTATTGATTTATAATTTATTTTATTTTCATCTTTAAAATTCGACGCCATTATCTAATTTTAAAATATTTTTTCAATAATGTTATTATAAATTTAAAAAAATTGTTATTTAAATAATTTCCTATTTGTACTTTTTTTATTATTTCTAAATCCTAATATTCTAATTTATAAAATTTCAAACAAACTTTACTTTTACTACTTCGGTAATATTTTTAAGGTTAAGTAGGTTTTATTTTATTTTGAATTCTGTAGAATATTTTTGACAGGCAGCTGTATCCAAATATTTCTGTTTGACAGTTTTGGCGGTTATTATAAATATGATTCAAATTTAATAAGTAAATTAAATAGCAGGAGTCGAGAAAAACCACTAACGAATTCTTTCAGAAGGATGCAGATAATGGCAATTTGATGAACTTGAATCTTTGGAGGTAAGAAATAAATTGAAAGAGATTTAATAAATAAAAAAAACCACACTTACAAAGAACCACTTGACTTGAGTGATAAGCTAATTTTATTTATAAATAAAATAATAATTAATTAATAAATAATAATAAATAAAAATACCAAATTTAATATTTTGAAATCCCAATTTAAATTTCTGAAATACATTATGTATGTAAATACACCTAGTATAAAAATTATAATATTGAATTATATACATATGTACATACATAAATTTATTAATGCAATAATAGAAATATAAAGGAAATAAAACAAAATCAAATTAAATTAAACATACGCAAAGTAAAACTGGACATTCTTCTTAACATGCATATATCAAGTGTAAATCATAGATTTTCCTCTTCACAATGTAATTAAAATAATAAAATATGTACCTTTGTGTTAAATCATTAAATGCGATACTTCATAGACATCGAAAGTGTTTTCAATAACATAAAAACAGCCTTTATAAAAAAGTAGCCTTTAGAAATAACGGTATTGGAAATTTTATCATAAGCTGGATAAAATTTATGCTAAACGACGGAGTAATACAAACAAGTTTTGAAATTGAAAAAATGCAAGTTATAGGTAGCAAAAGTACTTCTCGATGAGGAATACTATAACTTCTACTTTGGCTTGTAGCAATAGATACTTTTCGAGACTTATAAACGTACTATAGTTTTTATACTGGAGTATGGTCAGGACATCTGCCTGCTACTGATGGGACATGTTGCAAGACGAGAGCTTGTAAAATTAACTTCTGTACGAAGGATACAGAGAAGTAGAAACAGTTTTTCATGTACTTTGTACAAAGAACAAGAAAGGCAAAGATCTTGAGTGTTATACAGAAAATTTACTAGCCCAAAGCATAAATGTTTTTAAGATACATTTTTTTTTTAAATTAATAAAAATCATTAGAAAGTATAGGAAATGCATTTATTTTTGTAATTTAAATAATTGTATATATATATATATATATATATTTGTGTTTACAATAATTCTGATCTGAAAATTATAATAATTTAATTTTTATTTAATACCGGTAGTTAGGCGGAAAACGCCCAGGGATCGATTTCATTTTGTAGGAAATGTTTAATAAAAGTTTCTTCATCGAAATTCATATCATCCTCAACATCTTCTAAAAGTTCTTCTAAAAGTTTTTCACTTATTCTGTAAAGAGTAGAAAATTTAAAAATATTTTTATTTTTTTTTTATACAGATAACTTACCCAGAGATGAGTTTACTTGGTTCATTTCCATATAATGGATTTTTAGACATAATTTTTAATAACTCAATACGATTTTGCATAAGACTATTTAAATCTGGTAATTGTTTACAATTAGATTCGGCTTTTTGATTTTCTGTTGAATTTTTGGTTTGGTCTAAAACACTCGTTTGTGTATGATTTGTTTCACAAGGAATCTGTTCCTTTGAATTTAATTTATTAATATTTTCAGATTCTTTAGATACTAAATCTGGATTAAATATTGAATTAGTTTTCGTTACGTTAAAATTCTGTTGATATTCAGTAACTGGATCATCATCAATGTCTTTGATTATTGTATATTGGATATTGGCTTCGTATAGAAGTTGATGCCTACATATAAAATTATTAAATAAGTTAATTAGTAGTAAATTTATTTGAAAGAAATATGTACATTTTTATTTATATTAGATATTAAAATGTTACAAAGTATATATGTATGTAAATGTAAAGTGTATGTAAAAATTAAAACCAAATTAGACATTCTTAATCTTTAACTTAGTAGGCAAATTTTATATTATAATTCTGGACGGGATAGTAGATTTCACATCATTCTTTTTATTCAATAATACCGAACAATAAGAGTACATACATACATACATACATACAACCAAATATATATATTTAATGTCTTTGGTACAACCTAATCAGATGGTACTGAGTAGAATATCCAGCTTTTGACAGAAAAATAATAGAGAGTGTAAAATTTACCACCACGTCCTAACTTAAAGGTTAATACGATGATTCTATGGACTCTGGTATTTTGGTTTTAGATTTTCGAGTCCAACTCTAGACTATTAAGTCAATAAAGAACCGAAATATTTCTTTAAAAAATTAATTACCCCTTAAACAATTTATACTAATCGCTTTGCTGATTAGAAAATGGTTTTGGCGGTTTTTGTTATAAGAGGATCATGTATTAGATTTTGTAAAGTTGCGTTTAAAGGTAAAGAAAAACTTAGAGTGTACTCGTTTCGGGTACAGCTAGCTATTTCTTGCATATATGTGTCATTCGACGGAACACGCATTTACAAATTGCAATTTGATTTGGTCTGTTTTTTTTAACATAAAATAAATTTATTTCGGTACCCAGAGTGAAGAACATTAAATATTGAAAATAATTAAAATTAAACTCTTCCGAAAAAGTATCGATGTGTATTGTTTTTTTATATTTACGATTTGATTTGTTTTTGTTTTTCTATCGAAACTGAATTACTAAAATGGTTTTCGTTTAGAGTTCTGCTGCCTCATTGTCATATATTATTCATTTAATCTTCTATTATATAACACGCATAACTAATAAATATTAAAAGATTTAAGAACTGATATAAATAAGACAAAAAAAGAAATAAATTGATAAAAACAAATTTGTAAAATCAAACACTTTCAGACATTTAGATTCTGGCAATGTCATACAAACACATGACAAAAAACAAATTCCCAAATACCAATATTAATGAGATCTCGATTGTTTTTTTCAAACTTTGACACTGAACTTACACAGCTAGGGAATGTTAACTCGATTAACTTGATTCTTAATTCTACGATAAATTTTCAATGATGACAAATAAGATGTCGCTAAAATGATCGAGTAAATGACTCTTAGGGAATAGAAAATTTTGCACCTTACTACAAATATTCTGTTTAAATATGGTAATTAAAAGCGTTCTAATCAAAAAAATAAAGGTATATGATGAATTCGTAAGTAAATACGTATTTTTCTTAAATTTGAAATGAAAACTCTAATGAAGGGAAGAAAAAGCTAGAATTTATTTTGCTTCCGTAATTTATGACGGGTTACAAAGGTAGTTTTAAATAAAGGTACTTTTCTAAAACGTCAACAATTTGACGATCACTGTTGATGATTTTCGCATTTGATTTTAGCGTCAATGATCTTTGCAATTATTTGCATTTGTCATTGACGTTTATGAAAAGTAAATTGACGATTCGTTTTTCGGATTTTTTTTTGTAAAATTGGGAAAAAAACATTAAAAAAAAAATTAGTGACAAATTAAATATTTTAAATAACTATTATTTTAAAATGGATAAAATTATTAAAAACATTTTAATAAAGCAAATTGCTGAAGAGGCTAGTGGTAGTACGTATAGTGAACATTTATACAAAGAAAAAAAAAGAATATATTCCTATATTAAATTGTGGCAGAATTTAAAAGATACAAGAAAGATTAAAAAAGTTAAAAAAGTATGCAATTATATAAAAGTTGTTGAATCGTACTCGGACAGTACATTTAAATCACACTTTCGAATGGAACGGAAAACATTTCACGTAAATTTTCTAAAAATTACAAATAAAACTATAAATTACAAGTATACTGTTTCTAGAATTTAATGCAAGTATTGAAGCCATATTGGAAAAAAAAATGGACAGGGCGTGGAAAAATTAAATTGGAAGTGGCCTTATATTTAACATTGTGGCGATTGGCAAATCAAACTCAAACCTATCGCGAATTGGTTTACCGTTTCGGAGTTTCCGTATGGGTACTGCTCACAAGGCATTCAAACAAATTACACAACTTCTTTCACATTTAATAAAAAAGTTTGTGAAATGGCCTAGATCCGCAGAAGAATATCAAAAAGTAATGACTGATTTTCAAAATTTACGGTTTAATAAACCCTTTCCAAATGTGATTGAATGTGTGGATGGTTCGCACATTCAAATACCGGCTCCGAAAGAAGATGGAAATAGTTATTACAACAGAAAAGGAACACATAGTATAATTCTTCAGGTAATTGTTATAACCTAGCTCTTGACATAAAACTATTTTGAGTTATTTTATGCAGGGAGTATGTGACGCAAAATTGCGATTTATTGATGTGTTTTTCGGTTGGCCAGGAAGATCTCATGATGCCTGGGTGTGGAGGAATAGTCCATTGGGGAAAAAATTAGAATCAACTGATTTAATGATACCTCCAGAATCTCATTTGTTGGGAGACACTGCATATCCGCTTCTGGAATATTTATTAGTGCCGTTCAGAGATAATTGGAATCTATCTGAAGCTGAAATCAAATTTAATATTTTTCTCAGCTCCACACGGACTACTATCGAGCAAGCTTTTGGGCTTCTGAAAGGTAAATTCAGAATATTAAAGTATATTCCAATATACAAATTAAATGCGGCAAAAAATATTGTACTTTCTTGTGTCGTGTTACATAATTTTATTATAAATAATGAAGGTGTGGACCTCGATGATATAATAGAAGAAGATTTAGAAGAACAACAAATAAATGAAATTATTAACTTGCAACAAAATTCCACATCAGGGAAACAAAAAAGAGCAGTTCTAAGTACTTTATTTATGGCATAAAAAACTAAGAATTTGTTTTTCTATAAACATAAATAATTTATTTTAAAACATAATATTTCAGGAAAAAATAAAACATAAAAATGGCTGCTTGCCTTATATTTATAATAACATCACATATTTTTGTAAAAACTTAATTTTAAAATACTTGTACTTAACATTTCAGTCTCCATTTCCTCTAACCATAGTTTGCAATATATCACGAAGACTTTTTAAAATTTCTATACGTTCTTTCTCTACCTCTAACGCTTCTTTGTGTCTTATCTCTGCCTCCTTAGCTTCTTTTTGTAAGAACTCCAATATTTCATCTTTTTTTTTTCTTTGGTGTATGTTCGTTTTCTTCAGCTAAACTTTCAGAAACGCTAGCAGGACTATCTTCTAAACTACTACCTATGTTTTGTTGTGGTGGCTGTACAAAATGGGAACTACTATATATTTCGTCAAAATATTCAAAAAATGGCCACAAAGACGCACTATTCCCAGTTGATGAATTCCTTTTTTTAATTCGTTTGTATGTCGTCATTAGGTTTGTAAATTTTGTTTTGCACGCTTCAATTTCAAACCTAAATGTTTTATCAACATTTTTTATTTCTATTAATACAATTCTCCACATAACTATTTTTTTCCTTCTTCCGTTGGAAAATTCATTTTCAAATTTCAATCTGGATTGTATTAACAGTTTAAGCTGGGCATTACTCCACCCTTGAACATCAGTACTGAAAAAAAAACAAGATTGTAAGTTTTTAACAAACAATTATATACAAATATTTACCTTAACTCAATTTCAGCCATTTTAAATAACACCAAACAATACACTAAAAATAAAAACAAAAAAATTTTCGTTCCTTGCAGTAGCAATAAAACGAATGCGTTGTTGCGTTGATTTTTGCAAAAAATTGACGATCAAACAGTTTTAGAATTTGTGATTGATCGTCAAAAACGTTTATGAATTTTTGATTTTGATCATCGTCATGTTTTTGACGTTTTCGAAAAGTACCAAAGTTTTACATTTCAAATAATTGGTTTTCTAACAAAAACAACTTTGAATTTACCTATACTAAACACTATACAAACAATTATCTATTATAGGCACAAAATACCATAAAAAAAACCTTCAATTAAAAACATCACAATTAACCTACAATCTAAAAGTGTGAAAAAGCTCAGAAGCTTACCAACACCCGCCTTTTGAAATTAACAAGAAAAATTGAGGTAATTTAATTTACCTTTTAATTTGAACTTATTTAGTTAGTAAGTTCGTTTAAAATTTAAATTAAGTTTTCAATTGAATCTTCAGTCATTGATCTTTCAACAAGCTGTACTCGCGAATCAGAAATTAAGTAGCAATCTAGCCTTATATACAAGTTTCATATTGTATCATATTGATATTACCTAGTATTAAATCAACAGTTATTTTTCTATATTGTGCCTAATTTTGACATAATCGGAAACGACGGAAACATAACATTTCATTACCAATTTTTAACGATAATTATCGCTTTTCATTCAAGAACGGTTATTTAATTATAATTTTTGTAAATTCTATTTTTCAGTTAATTTAATTATCTTAAATCATTGAGCCATTTTAATCATAAGAAAATCGTAGTTCTTAATATTGATTCATGAACGCACTTTGAAAATTCTATGAATTTCCCTATTCACAATTTTTTTTTAACGAATTTATAATAAATCATAAGACCCCGGTGGCTCTTATAATTTTTGTTCGTAATGCAAGTGATTAAATTGAACAAAAATAGTTTTTTTTTTTTGGCTATTGTCAAATTAAATATGTACATAACTAATTTTAAAATAATCTTATCAAATATTTTCAATAATTCAAATAAAAATTCTTGAACCGCCATAAATGTTTTTCATAATCAGTTAAAATTGATTTTGTTATGCGATGTATGTACGTGACATTAACTTTTATGATGTGTGTGTAAAATTTAATATTTTATTCTTTCAATGATTTTCTTATCGAGCAAGAGGTAGACCAAGGTAGACCTATATGAATATGGCTTTTTCAAAGAATTGAAATTAACTGATAGAGGAAAGTTGTCCAATACAAATCAGAATATAGGAAAATTGTAAAGTTAGAACTAATCCCGAGCTGATGCATAACTAAATTATGATGATAGTGATTTTCTTCTATCTAAGAACAATAAATTACAAATTTCTACAATTATTTGGTCTTCTTGTTTTAAATTTGTCCACATTTCTTTTTCCCATCTAATAACTGATGTCATCGAAAATATACTAGAAGAAAAATGTATTTGCTCTTCAGTGTTGCATTCAGAAGTTTTTAAGAAAGTAGGGCACGAGGGACTTATTTACAAGCTGCAATTTATTCTACTCAAAGTCTATTTCATAGAAGTAATTGCATCTTACTTATCGAAAAGAATATTCCATATTAATAAAGGGCAAGATTACTATACACGAAACAATATACATGCAGGAGTATGTCCCCCAAGGGAGTATTTTGGGTCTCATCCTATACTCTAAAACAGTGATATATTAGAGTTAGAAAATGTAACGATGGCAACTTTTACAGATGATACAGCGGTTGGTAATAATATAAACGCAGTGACAAATAAACTGCACCAACAAACAACAAAATTTCTTTAGGGTGCAAAAGGCGGGGAATTGAACTAAACGAGTCAAATACATGTATATTATGTTAATACACACATACATGTTAATTTTACAAATAAAAAAATAGCGTCATTCTAGTCATAATAAGCAATTTAGTTAATACCATATCAAAATTAGGCTAAATATCTTGGTATGGCACTTAATGCAAATCTCCGATGGAAAGAAAATGTTAAGAAAAACAAACAAGTGTTAGAATTGAAATACAATTAGCTGTATTGGCTAATATTGGGCGGACATTTACGCTTTCAACATATAATAAAGTTTTGATCTACAATCAAATTTTAAATCCAGTCTGGGCATACGTTATTCAAATATAGGGTTGTGCTAAACAACTTTATATTCAAACTATCAAAATGTTCTAAAACAAAGTGTTGCAAAACATTGTCAATGCTCTCTGGTATGTTCGCAATGCTGATATTCATAGAGAACTCAAGATCCCTATCATAAAAGACGAAATAAAAAAACTGGCAGTGCGCCAAAAAAATTTTCTTTCTCAACATATTAATACTGAAGTTTAACGCTCTTAAAAGACTCGAAACCGTTCGAACTGTGTTAGAATAAAATATTTTATTTCTCAATAATTCCTAATGGAATTTTGTTTGATAAAGATATCTAAAATAATAGATTCAAAATTATTTTGGTGGTTGGTCTAAAAGACTAGTTTTAATTTTAACAAAAGGATAGGAGTTTTTAGTGCATCCAAGTCAACATAATCCTTCACTTTATTCTCTCATCAGGATAAGTGAAGTCCCTTTTGATGATTTCTACTATCTGGCAAAAAAAAAATTCTGTTCCCCGACATATTTTCATCTTTGATATCGGACTAATGTAAAGTAGTATAATTCTTCAGCTGCATATCAACTACTGGATGTCTGCGATCACATTGCTGAAGGTAAAATTAGTAACTGTAGTAAAATTATTTTGCACCGCGTGCATTAGTTCACCCACCGTTTGAAGGCCCATCCATTGCCTGATGTTTCTTAACCATGTCATTTGTTTTCTGCCCATATTGTACAAAACTGCTAATAGGCATTAGAGCATATTTTATTCAACATAAGGTAGTAAAATTTAATGTTATTCCTAATAATTATTCACAATATACTAGCGAATAACAGTAAAAGATTTTAGATATACTATTTCTAAAAGATTTCCTATATAGTAATTAGGTAGTATTTAAATACAAATTACTTGTAATTTGTTAACTCATATTTTAGATACCTTATAGTAATCCCATCAAATTGTTCTCGCTGTTAGTTTTAAAATTTCGTAACTATAAAATATAGTTTTTTTTTCTAAGTTTTATTAAAAAATAAACTTAAATTAGAAACAAAAGCAATTTCTAACGCTTTTGCTCTTTAAATACAATCAGTAAAATTTTTTTCGATTCTTATCTAAAGATACTCGTAGAAGTAAGGTAAGGTAATTATCGATCAAACAAAAAACAACTAACAAAACATTTATTTTATTTCTGTAAGACATGATGTCATTTTGTACATGGCTTAATATGAATTGCCTGATAATTTCACCATTCAATGTCAAATTATATTATAATTTATAATATTAAATCATTAATGAGAAGGGATGTAGAAGTTTATCTTGTTTTGAAAACAATTTTATAAATTTTAAAAATTATCCAAATTGATGACATTGAATTCTATTTCTCTATGTCAGAGTTGTTCAAATTTCATGTGAAAATGTGTACAATATGAAATACCTAACTGACCTATATTTTTTTTATCTATAGTCAGATTAACGCTTAGAGCAAGCATTAGACGAAAATTTGCTAAATTTCATTGTGCAATATATCATTTTTCAGTAGGGTTAGTGAAACACCTCCACCTTTGATTAATAAAACTTATTATGGAAATTAAACTAATTTTTAAAACTTGAAAAATATTAAAATAAACCAAACCAGATATATGCTGTTATTAGAATAGTAAAATACGGAGCATTCTATTGATTGGCTCCAATTTACCATATTCAGTGAATGTGGAATAAATCAACGGTTCTGAGATTATTCCGATTTAGTCTTTCAAACAAATATTTTGAAATTTCAGGGGCTAATGTCTTACCCGAAATGAACTGGTGAATAAAAAAAGATGTCTGTAATTACCCGACGATGTCTGTAAATACCCCATTAACTGTAAGTCAATGAGTTTAAGACGGTGGGAATAAGGTGAAAGTCGGAATGGATCATTCCACAAAAAATTACTCAAATTGAAACGTAAAAACTTTCGCTGAAGCGATTCAATTCGATTAATGAAAGTCAAGTAATGTGGGAACTATACTTGACTACCATATTCAAGGGTAGGCCATATGCAGGATAAAGATGTTTTCTGAGGGATGGATCAGAAAATTCTTAAGACCATCATTTAATGAAACCTAAATAAGAGTTTGCTTTACTCACTATCTTATCATAATGTAGTCTGAAGCTCAGTTTAGGGTCAAGTGTTAACTTGGAGTCTATAGTGGAATTTGAAAGCAAACAGCCATTTAGTTGGTAATTGAACCAAATTTTCCGTGCAGAATTTCCCCTGGAAAAGGCAATAGCCTGGCATTTAAAAGTATTCAATTCAATTTTCAATGAGTATATTACAAATTAGGAATAGATCAGCTCAAAATGTATATACAAGTCTTTAGTTGAAACTCACAAGGGCACAAGGAAGCCAAGTCTTTACATAGAGAATGGGATTGAGTTAAAACATTTCGTTAATGTCATGTGGTACAGAAGGCAGAAGGAAATATATAAATTAACTTAAAAAATTACATTATCTGTCCATATAAGATTAAGGACACGTTTTTCTACACCTAAATACAGTGAAAATAGTCGAATATTTTCCTTTTAATTTTACTGATATGCTTATCATACAGACACGCGTCTAAATACAGTTTTTAAAGCGCCCTCACATAAAGGTGAATTATGATACATATTCAATTTTGGGTGATATTTATAGGATTTTTAAAGACTTAAATAGCCTTTGAATAGCTTATTACAACTTAAAAGGCTTATAACTTAATTAGCTTATAACAAGAATATTATTTTTTCAGAGTATTGCAAATTTTTTTTTAAAACAACTAAACTCGACTCTGATTATATGCTTTATCCCGATCCAAATTTTTGACTACGTCATTGTTTAATAATTGGTTTCCTTGGCTTTAACTGAGGTGTGAAATTAGTTGATGTTAAAAATTATGAAATATAAATATAGAATATTTAGGGAACAATCTGCCAATTAATGATTGAACGGTTTAGAACAAACCAAAAATTGAGATTTAAAGATTATATAGTTAGTTACATTAAAAGTGGACTGTATAACTATTACCTATTCTCCGAGCAGATCCGTAGCTGTAATAAGAATTTGAATATTCTGTAAAGAAACCTTTGAATTTTCTGTCAGAGTGTCAAGCATACATCCTGCCTGCCTGAACCTAGTTTTCGCCAGATTTGGACAGCCACAGAGAGTGTGATTGTCTTCTGGTGACCATATCAATATGGGGCAGAAAATTTCTTGCAAAAGTATATGAATAGTTTCATCCTCTGAGCTGCGGTATATAAAGACAACAAAACTCACTTTTAAGCATTATTCGTCGTACATAATAGATTATTTGGGAAATACATATGATATGTTCAAAAATAAAAATCATTTATTTTTTCTTACTAACATTTTAAATTGAATCCACTTCTAAGGGTATTAACAATATTCACCTAAAGTTTTTATTAAATAATTACTTATTCAATGCTAAAAATCATGTCTGGAGTTTGATTCATAGCATTTAGGTATAGGTAATAGGTAGGTAGTATAGTGGCTGCCGACAATACACCGACACATTTAGACGAGTAAGGTCCATTGTTATATCCCGGGAACTTTCCTCGAATAAGACTCTACTCGTTGAACCAATTCGAGCTTTTTACAAAGCGGTGGAGATCTTTTATTTTAATGCCTTCATAGTCATCCAGCGAATCCAGAAGAAAGGCTTCCAGATTGGATTAATTTTTTTGATAAAGACTACAACAGGTACAGAGCAGGTGTTGGACAGTTTATACCATTTAATTTACCAAACATAATTTTTCATTTTCTTCTCTAAATTTTGATCGTTGTGTTATTGGTTGCTCTATTCTTCATTTATCAATTTTAAATAAAATATTTTTCATAAATTAAGTTTAACTTAGTGTCAACTTCACAAATGAACATTTATTATGAATATGTATGTATTTTAAATGTAACGAAAAAAAAAATATATTCCGTCGTTAATTATTTTATACACAATTATAGATAAAAGATAACGGATCAATTGTAATGAATGAATTTAAATTGTTTTCAGGCTACATATTTTTTTATTTTCATTAAAATTGATGACCTAAGGCAATTTATGGGTTTGGATAATTAGTATAGTATAAATGCAGAAATGCCGCCATCACCATTAGTTAATTAAGTTCAAATAATTTTACCGTTATCTTTATGAGTAATAGATGATAGATGATACAATTTTCTAGGTGATAATATTTCGCAGGTCACCATAGATGATACCTGTACAATTTTTCTGGATTTTCCAGATATTTTTATAAAGAAATAAGGTGTACCTATTTATTATCGGATATAGTCATATAAATAAAAATTATCATTTAAAAAACTTTTTGATTCAACCGAAAAAACTAAAAATAAACATAAACATAAAAATTCAATTTAAAAAAAATAAAAAAGCAGATCTAGTTATGATGATAATGTATTTTTTTTTCATTTACAAATCGCCATTTTTATCTGACATTTTTCTTGAACAGATTTAGTTTTATTTTCTGATGCTGCTGGTTGTTGGGTATTATCGAATGACTTCTGAAACATTTGATTAAATCTTAAACGAAATATAAAAAAAGTTGGCAAATAGTTATTCTAGTAACTTATTTGGATTTGCATGTATAATTACAGCTGAAAAACTACTATACTCTTTGCTGAAGCATTCCATAACGGTTTCTGCTTAAAAATTTTACTTATAAAAATTTCATTCTTTATTTTGGCATAGTTTTTTTCTAATCTCGTGAATGGCTGAAATCCTATTAAGGCTGGGGTGCTGATTTCATTATTTTGTCGTCAATTACAGAAAAAAAAATGTATTTATCTATATGTATCGCTATCATCGGTTCGGTATCGGTAGTTGTTCTCTATAGTCTTGGAAGCTTCAACAACCTTTTATTTCTCAGTCTTGCAGGTTTCAATATTAAACAACAGTGTAGATTCTGATCGGTTTATTGAATTGTAAGTAATGCTCTACCTTCAGGTTAAACTTTTAAGTGGGAATGAGAAATCAGTCCAACTGGTAAACGTTAGTTGATTTCAGACTTTTGTTGATTTCGAACTTTACCGTCAAAAGAACTCATTTAATAGAAAAATTAAAATAAAATAACGGGAGAGATTTATTGAAACGACCTTGAAAAACCGAAGAATAAATAAAACCGTTATAAATAAATTAAAAAAAGGTAAGTTGAAAAAAATTAAAATGTTACAGGCACCCGAAAATGAATAATATCAGCTATCAAAATAATAAAAATAAAAGGAAAGGAAAATTGGTAAATACAGAAATAATGCACATATCTTTGATAATTAAAGATAATAAGAAAATAAAGGAAATTAATTAAGTTACATATTACAAATTATTAGTAACTAATTGTTTCCAAATTATTTTTTGATTTTATATATAATAAGAATAATAATAATAGGTAATAATAATTTCTTTATTTCATTTTTAAAAACTTGTACAATTTTAAAAACTATTACAATTTAAATTACTTTATTTTAAACAAAAAAAAAGATGAATAATTAAAGAACAAAATGTTACATTCATTAACTATGTTATAGGTTTTATTATATTTTCAATTTCATTTAAATCATACGAATCATTGCTTAATTTGTTTCAAAAACAATGATTTACTTTACACTCACTTTTCTAGAATCCGATGGTAATAAATTATACAACCGAGGAGCAGTAAAGATATAAAATTGCCTAATTTTTGTCTTATTAAATTTAAGAACCGTTATCAAAAAGTTATTATTTGCCCGTAGAATATTATAGTTGTCATAGGTTCTGGGAGTTAAGTGTCCAGACCTCTCAATGAACAATTTCAGAACTTTATAAAAATATAAATAAAAAAAAATAAAAAAAGGCAAAATATTAAAATTTCTAAAGTAGTCAAAACCGGGTATTCTTCTGTTAATTTTGCATATTATTCTAATGGTGTGCTTTTGCTTAATTAGTAAAGGAATATGCATATCTACAACTATAATTGACAAGCATTTAAGGACCTGCGCAGTAGACACCTTTTCATTTTAACTCTCTTCTCCATAATGAACTCTTAATATATAATAAGTAAGTTGTAAATAAAACAATAATGCGCACACAGTTGAAAATTTTTTAATCATATGGTTTTATTATTCGCCAAATACGAATAGAAACGAAACAGAAAATGAGAAGTAAGGTATTTATATTTTTTAACGAAAACATACTAATTCCAAAGCTATTCATTAAAACATGAGTGTTTTCTGCTTTGTAATGAGAAGTCTATGTCAGTACATAAATTACTGTTTTTTTTAAAACTTTAAATTTGACTTCAACTTGAAATATAATTACTCAACAAGGGCCCCTAGTTTTATATATAATACACAAAATGAACGACTTGGTGAGTAAGAAAGCAAGAATAATTGAATAGTAAATTACACCACAAAAATATTAAAATTTTAACAAGTTCTTGGTGCTGAATACTTAAAACATTTCAAATATTTACACCAAAAAGGTACGGTTATTTCCAAGTTGAGCGCCATCTATACTCTAAAAGAAATTTTAATTACGGCAATTTTCAAAAAGGCTTCATAAAAATTCTGTCATTTTAAATAGACTTATAGAAAAAAGTACAAAAACACAAACAAGAATTGAAAACAAAACAGAAAAACAAAATCAGATCAGACCTAGGGTGTGAATTCATAAATGCTGCAAACGGACAACAAGTTTGCCACCAGTTGGCGTACTTCGCAATAATGAATACAAATTCTACCTATATTCTACATTTACTTGACAATTCTGCAAAGTTTCTGTTCATTAATACTGACATTTTGAAAATAAAATTTTTTTTTAAATAAAACAAAAACTAAAATACTCAAAACAACAAAGAAAACTACTTCAAAAAATTTTATGCATACTAAAAATTTATTCTGCCAAGTTGACGCCCAGTAGACTTTGAGTCTGCATTTATGAACAGCATTCCGAAAATCTGACAAGTGTGTTCATAAATTCAGACTATGCAGATTGACTGCAGGTTTGCATTTATAAAAACAAGGCTACTCTTCAAAAATTATATAAAATGTTAGTTCATTTGCTTCTGCTATTATTAAAAAAATATATACAGTAAAGCACGGCTATAGTCATTCGCAAAATTTCAGTAATATATTTGTCTTTAACCGTTTTGTGACTGTAGACGTAGTCAAAAAAAAATTGCATCTTTATAAACAAAATCAAATTCAATAAAATATCTTTCGTATAACAATTTTAAAATTTATTTTATTCATAAATAGCAATTCTGTTATGTAATCACAAAATATACATATTTGTAATAAAGAGCAGAAAAAGACAATATATAAATCAGTTTTTTAATAAAATAATTCACTTTTGACTTATTTTTTGTTTTATTGAAAAAATTGAGGTTATATTTTAATGTGACTATAAGCGACGTCGATTTTAAAAACCTGTGAAGTTTATTACTTTCTTTCAAACAAATTATTGACTATTGCTATATAACAGAATTGTGACAACAAACGTTTTTGACTATAAACGAATTAAAATACATCGATCTACTACGTTGAGAGTAATGGGCTTTTATTGTGTTAAGATATTGAAATAAATATTAATTTCGTCATAAAGTATTAGGTGAAAAGATTACTTTAATTTCATTATATACATATATTCAAGAATCAAGCAATTCAGAAAACAACTACAATTATACCAAAACAAATATTTCTTTTTATATAAAATCGTACCAGGGGATTCACTAGTATATTTAGAACAGTATAGTATGATGAATTCTTCTCCTCAGGAAATTTGCTCAAATAATCATTGCACTTTTTTATACAAGCATTATAAATTGATTATCAACCATTGTGCTACATATCTCAGTTGATTAGAATTTCTGGTAAGATAATTGTGGACTTGATAATTTGTAACTAAATTCAAATTGGATTTGACGTTGTTTTTATTTATGTTGTGTATGTGTAAAATTTGTTTATTTCTAATCTACTAGTTTTAAAATATTATTTGGTTTGGTAGGTTTGCGATGAGGACGTTTGATTTTGATGTCTTTGTTCTGTATTCTTTGTAATATTATCAATTTATTAATGTATGTACCCAAATATTTATCGAATAAAAAATCACACTATGGAAAAGATTATAAAAGACTTGGGTTTTCATATTCGTTTTGGTACTCTATATACAATTTTATTTTAAAACACCATCTATTCTGCATGTCCCTTTAATCAAGTCTGATATTTTTGCAGATTCCAATTAAGTTCATTATTAATAATTATACACAGGTATTTATAGTTACATACTTACTTTTTCAATCGGAATATTATTGTATTTTATTGAGATGTTTTTGTTTTTGTCTTTTATAATCATATGTACATGGTTTTCTTAGTGTTGACAGTTAATCTATGCATGCTCATCCAATTATGAATCGCTATCGCATATCTTCCTAAATTTTTTACATAAATATACCCGTTTCCATATATAGTTTTAATTTGGAAAAACTACATACAAAACATACGAGAACAACAATGGGCCTAGCGAGCTACCCTGATGACTGACACCAGCATAAATACTCTCAATACTGTTTGAGGTTTTCAAAGTTATTTTTGGAACCATATAAATTCTTTACCTTCTACACCACTTTTAAGTAGAATTTTTAGCCAGATATTCCTATATCCACACTATCAAAAGCTTTAGTTACATCGAAAAAGGCAAACTTTTTTTCTTTTGGAATAGTCCTGATTTTATTCTTGAAACAACATCAAATAATGCCGTATAGTTGTATTCGATTTTTGAATAGCGCATTGTGATTCGGATATTAGCATATTATTTGTTAGATATGCAGAGAGTTCACTGTTAACACATAATCTGTCTTTGGAAAATCATTTTTGGGAAATCACATAGTGAAAATTTATATAAAAATAAAATTTTCATTACATATGATGTGTACATATACATTAACATTATTTAAAATCTAAAAATTCTGAAATTTTATTTTGCTCACTTGCTGGGAAAATAGAATAAAATTAAAAATATGTAAATAGGAAATTGACCTTATGATGAGTTTTTCAAAGAAAATTCTTGACATTTAAAATAACAAAAAAAAAACATAAATTAAAATTCATCAAAAAAATTATCGTTTTAACAGTTTTACTTTTTTTTTGTCTTTTTGTTTTGCTGATGATGTTGGTGTTTTGTTAATGTCTCGTATGAATTGAATGATATATTCTAATAACCCATTCTCACACTCATACATGTATGTTATACCAGAACATACTCTAGAACTCAATATCATTATGGACTTCCATGTGTATTTCAGCAGGTCTGAAAGATGTATTTTGTATCTAGTCGGTTCATTCAAAGGTAATTCTGTATTAGTCAAGTTCATCTATTCGTCACGTGTCCATGTCCATCTAATCGTCGTTCTTATATCGATTTGATATTTTATTGAATTTTATCATATACTATTCAATAAAAAATTTAAAAAGTGGTGCCATCATACTAAATTTATTATTATTGTTTTTCTTTTAAATTTTTGAACCAAAGGTAGTCCTAATTCTCTGTAACTAATTAATTAATTAAAACAACACACAAAAACTCATTAAACCATTTTCATTCAATAAATTAAAGAAATGTGTACATATAAGTATGCAATTACAGACACTAATTAATTAATCATTTTTTATGATATTCAAAATGAATAAAGAAAGTTCAAAGATCCTATGATGATGATTTAAAAAAAACAAAAAATAAGAACAAAAAAAAACTCGAAATTTCATATATCATGGGCGATGGAATGATGTCATGAATTTTTATTTTTATTTTTGTAGGTACCTATATTCAAATAATTACTTCATAATTTCAGTGATCTTTCACCAAAAATAAAATAAACAAAAAACAACTCAAAATTTCATTCAAAATGTCATACATGGACCTGCAATTTTTTTAATATTGTAAATTTTTTGGTTAATTCAAGTGTTTTTATGATTAATTTTGTACTAAAAATGGAAATTATAAACACCTACAATTGTCCGCAGTATCGTGTAGCACGAGTCAATTTTTAAAAATTGCCTGTAGCTTAATGAGGTTTTTTTTTTATTCATTTTTGGTTTATTTCAGTTGAACATTTTTTTTTTTATCGATGATTTGTGTTAAGTACATACAAAAATATACCAATAAAAAATTATTTAAATTTTGACAGTTAAGTAAAAATATAAGAACAAAATTCGATATAGTCTTATGGCGGGGTATACTAAAAAATTTGAATTAAATAAAAAATATTAAAAATATAAATACAAGAGAATATTATATGTAGTTATATATTTACGTATTTATTTTATTAATTTTTCAATAAAATACTTTGCAGACTACTTTCATTTAACATACATTAGTATGTACATAAGACCAAAAAACGAAGTTATATAATTAACGATTAACTAAACTAATTACAATTGTTAAAAGGCGCATAATTAACTAAATCATTTTTTATTAAATATCTTGATATACTGCGATTGGGATACGCCTGTAAAGTATTGTACTCTAAATAGATACTTTTTATTGCTGACTCATTTTCACTACTTTCGGATCAGAAGATCAATATTATTGAAATTCTACTAAATTTCACTATTATAAAATTCTACGTTACGTTTAGGTAAAAATAAGTCCAAAAGAACTGGACAAATAATTTTTTTCATTAGAACATAATATGTTAAAAAAAATAATTTAATACAACCACATTCCGAAACCGAAAAGGACTTGAAATTGACTTGCAGATTTATCCAATTGACCCATTGAATAAATAAATAAAAATAATTTACAAAAAACCTATTAACTTACACATAAAGTATAATATAGCACATTGATAGAAAATCGATTTTATCAAAGACTAACGTGTTAAATATCCATCCTTGTTCAAACTATAGGTTATTGTCATTATTACTCTTGATGCTGTTATGCCTCAAGTTCACATAGGCCATATTAGATTATTGCATAAAGATACAAAACATGTCTTACATCTGTATCAGCTTTTCAAGAGGAGAAGGAGTCGTTATTTTAAAATAAAAAATAAAAATATTAACTAAATCGAGGGTACTTTAACGATGGGTGATATTTTCAACTTCCAGGAAGGACCAAAATAGGACTTTTCTCAGTACTTTTCTTTAAAATTAATAAAAATAAAACAAAAATTTTCCATATTTTCCTTTGGTAAACTAAAATTAATAATAATCATTTTTATGACTAAATTTGTTTTTTCATTATCATAGTTTTTTTTATCTCAGTTTTGGGTACCTACAAAATTTAAACTAAAAAAAAAAATTACTTTACAAAAGTGCTTTATTTTTTTAAGTAAAATTCGAATTTGATTGTGAATAAATTAAAAATCATGCAGAAAGCGAAGACTTATTTCGATTTTGGGCTTTAAAAATCAGTTTTAAAATTTAACCAAAATAATTATGGGACTTAAGAGCTAATTTGAATCCCCTTCCCAAGTATTTCAAGTATTTTGTTTCTTTGATCGACGGTAATATGGTTTTAATATTATTTTCCTGTTACACTTCCCCAAAGCAGGAAAAAATATATGGCTTCCTCAAAGCTTTTTCATCTGACTCTTTTCTGCGCCAGGTGTGTAATTTCACTCCATGTTCTATTGTTATTTTCTATATATTTATGAACTAATTTGCACCATGTTTCCTTCAGTCTATATCTCTTCCTCATTTACCCTGCGGATTCCAACCCAATGCCTGCCTTGCTATATTGTTCATAGGTTTTCTAAAGGTGTGGCATATCCACCTTCATTTTATGTACTTTATTTATGTTATTATTGGTTCTTCTTTGTCCATTTCCCAGAGTTCATTGTTTTTAATTATTCTGGGCCAGAATATTTTGCATATTAATTTGCAAGTATTTGTTATTGAAATGCAGGTTTTTCATTGTACAATTTTGTTTTATAAGCCATGTCTCGCTACCATACAATAGGGTTGATTTCACACAGGCACCATATATTCTAAGTTTCGTGCCCCTGACGATCCCTCATTTTCTATGTCTTCCGTAGTGTCTCCACTTGTACTAATTATACTATCGAGACACACCACACAGACTCCGGTGACATCTTCTATTATTTCGTTGTTGATTGTACTAAAGGGGGGACGCGGTTTTATTAAATTCAGCTATAAAAAAAATTTAATATTCGGGAATTTGTTTTAACAAAATGTAATTTTTACCCATTTTATTCAAATGTAATATTTTTTCTAGCTTCGATTATTTTAATTTTGTTTCCCCACACTTTGAGCGTAAAAATACTTTTTTCTAGTTCAAAAACTATAGAATTTATAGTATAAAAATTGTTTTGGTCATTTCTTGGGACCAAGTTAGTTTAAGAGAAGTAAGAAGTTAGAAGTAAGAAGTATTCTAATTCTATTAAGCTCAAATCCTGTTACAGCAAATAATAGCAAAAAAGATTATTTGAATGATACTGGCGTTTCTAACATATTATGTGGGTGTTTTAAGTCAAAAATTCTAATTAATTTACATTTTTTGCTACCCCCAACCCGGGAAATTACGAAAATATTTAATTTTCAATAATTAATTATGAATTTTAATTTAATATTTAAAAATTTTTTGTTAAAATTACAAATTTTTCTTAGAAATTTACAAATTTATGTTGTATGTGCATAAATTAAAATTAAATTTTGAAAAATTTCTTTATAATTATTTTTTTATAATTATTAGATAATAAATATGTCATTTTAATATATTTTAAAAATTTAATTCTTGCATTCAATGCATAATATATGTATAAGTAATACAAAATGTGTTCGTAATTGTAAAATAATCCAAAATTTATTGTTGTAGCACTAAATATTCAAAATAAAAGAATATCAGGGTAGGTGTAAAATAAATTTTGTATTGATATATACAATTAGAAAGAGATATTCGAATATAAAACTGGAAAATAAAAAATTTGCTTTTCTAAAGGCTAATTTACACAATCTGATAATTGTATTTCTCCTATATGATTTCCACTATTTCCTATGATTTTGCATTTGATTTATCAAAAATTAAGTCATATCATAGAACATCTATTTGACATTCTGTCTAAATTATAAAATAAAATAATAATATTAATTGTTGACATAATAAACTAAAATTATTTTATTTGACACTCAACTTACTTAAAAAAAATTCAAACCTTTCTTCGACGACTTCTCTAAACAAAATAGAAACATGTAGTTAAATTTTTTGACTCTCAATACTTAAATTTTTCAAAAATGACTCTCAAATGATAAATAATAGATTTGTTCAGTAAATTGTTCTATAACGATCTAGAGTAAAAAAGAACACTTTTTTGTGTTAAGTTTTTAAATGTTAATTGAACTTTTTTGTCCAAAAGTGTTGTGATTGGTGTTCATTAGATTGTATGTCAACAATTCTAAATTAAACTATTTTGTTCTGACATTTTTGTAGAACAGTTTTGGACAACTTTGTTTGTTTAAATTTTGATAGTTAAACAAAAAAATTTGAGAATAAACAAAAATTACAACAAAAATTGGTTCTAAAGTGTTTGAAAGTTAATAGTCGTTGCCAAAACTGTTCAGTCCGATTCTATTTTAGATCTACTAAACAAACTTCAAAAGGGCACATACAGGAATTTGGATAAATTTGGGCAAATTTATATAAATTTCTGAGTTAACCTTTAGTGATTGATATTTAGCTACGTTCACATCATATGAGTTATTATTTTTGAGAAATCATAGAAGACATTATGATTTATCTTAGATAGATAGTGTGAAGTAAACTTAAAATAGATTTTAGAATAAAATACCAAGTTACATAGGATACTAGTAATAACAAATTGATTGAATTCTAGTTGTAGTCGTAATTGTGTCATAAAAAAACATCTTCTTAAAATTTTATTTGCCTGTGTTCGTCCAAACAACGTTTAAATGTAAACAAAATGTTATCTAGATACCATTCTACTTAGAATTTTTCACGCCACCTACCGTCTGTCTAATGGGCCCAATATACGACTAAATCTGGTTAAAAATTTGTTACATAACGAATTGTAGAAATTGCAATTGTAATTTTAAAAATTAAAAAAAAAACAAAAAGAAAGAGGGTAAAATATTGGTTACAAAATTATGTATGGGCGCCCTAAGAGATTACATTTTTGTTAAGTTTGATGCCGATGAGAAAAAAATCGTTGTATTATGTATTTGTATATATAATTATTCTATATGCCAGAGAATGTCCCTAATCCAAATTACATGTCAGTGTTCATTATAATTTCTAAGATAAAATAACTCTTAATTTTGTAGCAGTGTTCTTAATAAATTTCCTAATGTAATGTATAAATTATTGGGGGTTTCATGAAGCCTTAAGACATAAAAATATGATGGTTTAAACGTGAACTATTTATACACATCTATAAAAAGTGGCTATAACTCGTTTTTCCAAAATTTACAAAAAATTATTATTAATTTACGTCCATCAAAATTTTTTAACTTTATTTCCATTAAAGTAGTGCATATTAATGGTTTTATGACTCAAAATTTTTAAATAACAATCGAACCTTATGTACTATTATGATCATAATATTATGTCTAAGGAGGACTTTTTGACACCCCAACGCATAATAATTCATTACATATTTATTTCATTCAACCCTATACCTCACTGAATGGATAACAGGACATTGGTGACGACGATTTAATTTATATTTATTTATTATTATTGTTTTAAAAGCATCATCATCAAAACATAAACTAGGAACACAATTTAAGCTTTTCTTGCTACAAAATATTATACCGGTAAAAATAAAACATATACATATATATATATATATATATACAAAAAATATACATATACATATACAAAAAATAAAAAAAAATATAAAAAAGAAACATAAATAAAATACTCACATTTCATATTGTGAAAGCTTTGATGTGTTTTCTTGATTTTCTATTACATTACGACAACTTTTATTCCCATCATCATTTTTAAAATCCCCTCGATCATTTAATTTTCTCAAATGTTTGTGTTGGTGGTGATTTTCATTATCGTCGTCAACTATTATCTCTTTAATTAAATTTTCATCCTTTGAACTCTTATTATTGTTATCATCAGTATTAACATTGCTTGCATGTACAATAGTTTTTCTTTTACTGTTACTGCCATCACCAATTATTATATTACTGTCTTGAATTTTTCTTTCTTCTTGATGCATATTATTATTTTCTTCATCAATATTATTACTATCATCATCATCAATATTATTACTATCATCATCATCAATATTATTTTTATTTTGATTTTTTATTTTGTTATTTTCAGTATGAACTTGGGTAACAGTAGTTAATTTTTCAATTAAATTATTATTACTGTTACTACAATTGAATTTTATAATTTTTTCATTTTCATCAGTAGATTTTTTTTGTAATTTTACTGTTATGTAACTGTTATTATTAACAGTAATTGTTATGCTATCGTTTTTATTCATTTCAATAGAAAACATTGAAATGACGTCATTAAGCTCTTTTTCTATCGAAATTTCATCAACAGCTGGTTGTTGTACTTTTGTATCTTTAGATTTTTGTTGTTGTTGATTTTCTTGCTTTTTTGGTTGTTTTATATCGATAATAATATTATTACTGTTATAGTGATTGTTGTTATTGGATATTGCTGCTGCTGTTGTAGGTAAACGTAAACGACTAATGAAAGCTTCATCATTTTCATTTTGAATTTGTAAATTTTCTTTAGTTATTTTCAGATCTTCAAGCTGAATACGTGAAATCGGATTATGCATTTTTTCATATTTTAATTTACCTGTTTGTGATTTTTTTTTTTGGTTTTGTTAATTTGTATTTTTTTAAATTTTTTTTTTTTAAATTTATTAATTTAAATAATTTTTATTAAATATTTATTAAATCAATAATTATTTAATTAATTAAAAATTACCTTTTGATTTTTCATTCATTAGGGATATTTCATCGTTCTTATTCAAATCAAGATTGTTGTTTATTAGTGATTTAAATTTTTTAAGTGTTTCTTCAACATTTTGCGAAGACTAAAAAGAAAAATAATAATAAAAAAAAAAGAAATTAAATATCGGAATAAATTTGAAAAAAAAAAAACAAAAAATAGAAAATAAAAAGTAAAAGCAAACCCGATAAAAATACAGCAGTGTTTAAAATATAACAATTTATATACATACTTAGGTGCATATATATGTATGTATAGAGGAAAAAAAGAGTTTGAATAGAGTACCTAACAGAAAAGTAAAAAAAAAACGTATAGAAAAAGAACAAACAACAGAATTTGAAATAAAAAAAGAAATAAAGAAAAAAGTTTCGTGTGAGAAATAAAAAGTACTGTAGACCGGTTATATTAAAAGGAACACAAAAATCAAAAAGAAAACAAAAAAATCTTAAAACTAAAGGAATAATATACATATAGTTATATATATACATATAAAAAAAAATCTGTCAAACTAATTTCAACGATGGTAAGTTAAGAATTTCTTTTTACTATTAAAACATTTCTATTTTTAGCAGTAGATATGAACTTTATAACATTTTTCAACTTTTCCATCACACTGAGCTGAGTCTAGTAAAATTATATAGTACATAACTACCTACTTATTTAAAAGTTCACAATTCTTAATCTGTTTTTGTTTTTAACTTGTAATTGTTACAGATGGGTCAGTATATTATTCATAATAATATTGTATGGTCTATATTCAAGAGTACCTAAGTTGTTTTTGTGTAGGTGTTAAAATAAAACCCCTAAAAAGTGAGGACAAATTTTAATATATTGCTTTCAACAATTATAATAAAATACTAAAAAAATGTGCAATTTCAAATTTCCGTTAAAAAATGTAGATATATTATAAAATTCGATATACATTTGAAAATAATTTCAACTTTTTCAGTTATTTTGATTTTCAATTAAAATATTGTTCCATCAAATGAGTTTGATTTACAGATTATTAGCATTGTTGTAGTTTATACCATTTTCAGGATGCCAAAGATTCAATTAGAAGTCATAGAAAAAGGTTTTGACTGTTAACTTTTATGAAGCGGTTGTTGGTTACTCTTAAAATATTTTTTTTTTCAGCAAATGCTATTGTTAGTAACTTGTGTAGAATGATTAAAGACTGTACCATACACTAAAGTACAGTACCGGCAATTTTACTATAGATGAACTGCTTATGAATACATGTAATATTTTTCGATAATTTATTTTTAAATATTTTAGTGGAAAACTGCAAGGTCTGCAAGTGTAAGGAAATTGGTGTCTTTAAATAGCATAGTTAAATCTTATTTACGTTATTGCCAAATTATAATCTCAACAATGTTAATAAAATGTTCATTGTTTTAGAAATAGTGAAAGAAGGAAAAACTTTAATTCAATGCGACAGCAGTAGATTTGTAAAAAAAATAGAATCAAATTTTGCTATATTACTGCTGTCGCAATGTGCACAAACATTCTTGACAACGTTGCATTTCATTTTCCCGGCTAATAAAGCATTCAGTGTATGAATTTTTGGTACATTTTTGTAAATGATTGTCCTGGTTTCAACTCCTATTTCCGAAATCCATGTATGTACTATGGTTTTATATAACTATTTTGTTTTAGTTTTGACACCTAATATCCATTTCTCCATACTATGCCACTATATAGGTAATCTAGTATTCGGGCACCTTTTATAATCTTCTCTCTTACTTATTTCTCCGTATTGCAATCGCTAATTATTTAGATTTTATAATATTTAAACTGTATTACTTGCTCTTCATTGTTAATTAGCCCTTAGTAGGGTAAATCGAAGTAGAAACAGAAGATTTATTAATTAATTTTCAATTCTATTTCAAGTTTGAGCCTCTTTCAAAATAACTAATGACTTCGTGTTCACAATTAACACTTCTCCGGTTATACTTTTTCGCAATAGCCGCAAAATTGTCCAAAGTCACGATGACCACGAAATCTTTACAGATAAACTAATCAATACCTTATATATAAAGAGATGGAATAGAATCGTAAAATAGAAGTAAAACGAAAAAAAATCACTCCATTTTTATATCTATTATTTTTAATCCGTTAATTAAGTGAGTACTTTTTATTTTTAATCAATTTTATATTATTTACGCTTTAATTTTTATATGACCATCAAATAAAGATTGAAAAATCTGATTCCACTTATTTTTCTCAAAATTATTGTTTTATGTTTTTCGTTTATGTTATATATTTATGCCATTCGATATTTGGTTTTTTTCAACGAAACTTTAGTGTACCAAAACAGTCTTTTACCTTTAGGTTTGGACACAACTGTTTAATATGCAACAATAGTATATACATATACCCAATATGTTTTGAGAATATCGACTAAGAATTTTTTTTATCAGTAGATTTGGTATTTGGTATTTTGGTAGATTTGGTAGAATTGCATTGACCTTGCGTTAAGTTCTTCGTTGAAATATCATTGGGCTGGATATTTAATTTTGATGAAATAAATCTTGCTGATGGTCATTTATGAATATTAGATTGGACATTGGCGACTAAAATAGTTATGTAATACAACGCCCAGACAATAAAATCAATGTTTTTCAAAGTCAATTTAATATTTGTATGAACGTGTAAATATTAAATTGTAGTTATTAAGACAATTCCGTTTTTAGAGTTGCCAACCTATTATTAATGAAACTGTAATAAAAATTTAGGTATTCACTCAATTGCAAAGCATGAGAGAATCTGATCTATCTCTTCTAATGTTGCAGTATGCACATTTTATATGTTTTGGCAATCAAATTCAAACATCATATGGTTTACTCTGTGATGTTTTTAGAACTTATAAATTTTCATTGAATGTATTTGTTCCTAATTGATTGAATTTGTATCTTTCTCATTAGATAAAAAAATATTTTTTTGATATAACTATTCTTGTCTAGTAAAAATTATCGTTTAAACTTTATTTTGTAAAATATTAGAAAAATCATAATTATTTGTTTATAAACTTGTAGTAATTTTTTGCCATTTTGAAATTTTAAATTTAAGTCTGGACATATAGAATACACGATTTATGTTCTAAATAAAACAACCAAAGTAAAACGACATTTATCTACCGTTGAGACCAAAAAAAAACAATTAATTTCGATTGACTGAAATTTAATACGTAACTGGTGCACTTTTAATACGTAACTGGTGCACTTGGATCGATACCTTTAAATCGAAATATCAATTATTACGCAGTTTAGAAGTATTTCATAACATATAACAATCGCTTAAGGTGATTGTATAAGGTGATTGACTTAGGTGGATTGTAATATGTCTACATATAAAACACGTTACCGTCCTTCAAACACGTTATATTTTTATTAGAAAAATCCATCAGTGTTCTGAAGTTTATATAATTTTTTAACCACCGATCTATTACTGACTGACAGACAGCTAGTGCAATCGATGAACTGATATAAATATTTTTATTCCTTTTTTTTTAAATTTATTTTCCAATAGTAAATATATTTGAAACGATTTGACAAGAATGCTAATTTTTACAATAATACAATTCGTTAAATGTTCGTTAAATATAGAATAATATGTCAAGTAATAAAAATAAATTATTTAAGATAAAATTAATATAGTTAAAAAAAATAATACACTAATTTAAATAATATTAAACTTCGTTAAATTTTCGTTAAAAATAGAATAATTTGCTAAGTTCCATCCAAATCGAATTCGACCTGTGCAATTTTGCTTGTTGTTGGTTTTTTAAGATTTCAAAGTAAAAAAGAATATTTTCAAGCTATTTTAATATGCAAAATAACCAAAAACCCATACTAATACAGTAAAATTTTTATTTATTATTTTGTTATATCTCTTAAAAAGTTAATTTTAATTTTATTTTCTAATTAGCAAACAATATTTCCTATACTACTATGTCATTATGGGTCGACCGATATATGCTTTAATAAATATCTACTGTGACAGCTTCGTTATGAAATTTACATATGCAGTTCATAAGCATATAAGCATTATAGTAGCGCATAAGGGTTAAATTCTATTTATTTATTTATTATTTTTTTAATTTCTAATTTTTTCTAGTTTTTTTAAAATTTGTTTCGCAAACTATAAGTACACTCATATTTGTTTACAATTATTTCAATTATTTTTGTTTTTATTACCTAAATTTAATAAATTTCAAATAATTATTACACTTCTCATTTGGTTGGCTAAATTTTTTGTGATAATTTATAAAACAAAAAAATTAAATTCGTGGAATATTTCGCGATTTATACTGATGATAAATTATAAACAATAAATTGTACATATATATATATATAAATAAAATAATATATTATATACATATATATTAAGCTTATGTACACAAGATATATATGTATGTACACATTATTGCCGGTATATTTCAGATTGAAGCACACTCCACTGCTTACTATTCTAGTTTAAATGTATTGTAGACGTTGTGAAGGAATATAAGAGAGAGAGAGATAGAAAAAAAAGTAATAAACTAAACAAGAATATCGACATAGAAGATGAATCATCTAAGATTTGTATATTTGATTCTGATATCATCATTTTAACTAGGGGTATATTCGAACGAAAAGAATTAAATAAAAAAAAAAAATTAAGTTAAATGAGAAGGCAATTAAAAGCAAAAAAAAAAAATTGAATGTTCGTTGAAGGAAAAAAAAATAATAAAAGTATACAGTAGTGCCATGACAAACCGATAAGTATTTTTTTTTTTTTGTATGGAATGTAGAATTTTTTTGATTTAGCTAGTCATCATATTAAAATCCGTGAAATTAAAGTAAAATAATATAGGTACCTACTGTCAATTTTATTTTCTTAGTTCCATTTTAAATTGACTTGACACCATAACGTTGTCATACAATGAAAACTAATTATGGAATTAATTTTTTTTGGTAAAAAAAGTTGAACAAATAAAGTTTGGATACTTCCTGAATAGAATGGAAGGTGTTGTAAATGATCATGATCCAAAAAGTGATCATGATTAGAATTTACCAGCTCTCTCCAATTTATTTGGAAGTAAAACTAGTTTTAAATAAACTATGCTTAACAATATAGACATAGGGTTAACATCCGCCCTATGTCCTATGCCGGGTGGGGTTACTGGACAATGATGATAATGATGAACAATATGGAATATTGAAACATTTGAAACAAGCTTTATATTTTAAGTGCGTGAATAATTAGTTCGGAACGATTATGTTTTTGATATCGCGAAAGCAGTAGGCAAAGGTTTGGGATATGAAAATATCGAAGTCAGCTTCATATCCGAAGTCTTTGACTTTTGGAAATTCTTAATATCTATATAAATCAGTTATAAGTCCATATAGGTGGAATATAATACAACAAAATTGTAATTCCATCTTAATAAGTTCGCAAAAAATTTATCACAACAACCAATATTGTTGCAAAAACAAAAAATGATTACAACAGTCAACGTATCTGTTACAAAAAAAAATCGATCCACTAAATTTAACATTATCATACGAAAATGTTTTTTTTTTCTTACTTAGATTAATGAATTCTGAATCATTTCAAAAATACAAACTAAATTAGCTTAGCTTAGTTCAAATTAGCTAACCCTAAGCTATTAAAAAAAAAAATTATAATAGGAATTATGAAGTCCTATTTTTATAAAATTTTTCACAAAAAACACAATTATCGAAGGTAAAATTAACTTTTTGTTGGGATCACAGTAAACGTATTATTACCGCATTTAGGGGTAAAAATACTTTTTTAAAATTTTATTTATTAAACCAACTATATCTTAAGCAACTTATGATAAAGTCAACGAAATAAGATGTGTGTGTATCTTTTGTGTGTAAAGTTTTCCATTTTTCATTGGTACAGGGTGATTAAAAAAATAAGAGTTTTTCGTTTAACTTTGAATTTATTGAAAATTTTCAATATAACGGTATATTGATCAAAATATCTTCTGAAAATCAGTTAGTCGGTTTTATTAGTAAATTAGTACAATAATATGGTGATGTAGTAACATACATTAATTACTGCCATAACAATAAGCCACAACAAAGAAAATACAATTTTAGATAGGTAAGCGAATAGATTTCTTCAGTCATTGAATATTTAATAATAATATAATTTATAGATATAATTTATAGAAAATGCTGTAGGTTCTAGGTGAAACATTATTCAAATTAAATAAATATTAAGACTTTCGGTATGTTTTAGAATTTTAATTAAATATCTTAATCGATTTCGGTTATTACACCATCATCAGAAGATTGATAAAGTAATTACACATGTGTTAGCATTTATAGTATTTTTGTAATTTTACATAACACCTTTAATATTATTTATTTATTACAGTTACAAAGGTTAAATAAATTTTAAAAGATTTGATTTTTTTAAGTCTACCTGGGCGTTCATCAGATTTTACCTAATAACATATTATAATCTTAATCTATAGATAATAATAAAAATTGCAAATATTGATATTTCCAACCACACTTCCTTCTTCAGTGCTTGTGTGACTTACTAATTATCTTAATTCTATTTTTTCCATTTTATATCGTAATCCCTCCCCTACCTGTTCCATTTATTTGTCCAGCAACAACACAATAGTACAACAAAAATATAGCAACAAATTTTGTAGCCCGTACTATGAGCACCCACCCATTTGGTTATTTTTATAATGTTTATGGAAAAATTTAATAATTTATGCCATTTATGTGATCATAGCTATATTATACTATCTCAATCTAGATCTAACTAGTGTATCAAAACCCTCAAGTCTCCTTTCAAGTTTTTTTTTATACATATTAAGTATAAAATTTTACATTAAAATTTAATTATTTCTATTAATGAATAAATTTCCAATTATCGTGACACTACTGTGCATAGAAAATATTGGTAATAGTATAATTAACCTTTTAAATTAAAGGAGATTCTTAAGAGGTTATTTTAAGAGATTAAAATTTTGAAATTAAATGTTTTGTTTTCTTTGTATAATTTCATCACTCATCATCAGTCATTTTTATTGATTTTATTAAGCCGTTATTTAAGGTTTTAGACGAATAAAAACAAATGAGTTACAAAAAAATTTAAATTAACTAGTTTTTTTGAATAACGGTAATTGCGTGGGGTAACATTAGAAAAATTTATTAAATTTATTTTTTTATTGATATTTTTTCACTTAAACCAGTTTTAAATCCCCTACTTTTGCGTTTTTTTTTTGTTTTTTAATTTATTGAATATTTTTTTTACTAGTTTTATAATATTAATATTTAATATATATATATATATATATATATATATATATATATATATATATATATATATATATATATATATATTCATATTTCACATTATAATGTTCACATACAAAAATGTACGTACCTACATATATATTAAGTATAAATTTGTAAACATATAATTTTAAGATACTAATGAGGTTATTGTTTCCATTTGTTTTTTGTTGTTGTTGCTGTTGTATTTAATGACAATTTTATACATGATTTTGTTCCCTTTTAAATCATTTAGTTTCAGGTTAATTAGAAATAAAATTTTAATCTTTAATTTATAAATTAGATTTTAAATTTGAAAAAAAACTTTTATTTTATTTCATCAAAAAAAATTTAATGGTAAATTGATAAATAAATAGAAATGTAACGATAATTGAATGAATTAATTTTTTTTAATTTCATATTTTTTATAATTTTATTTTGAATTTCTTTAATTTACATTTAATAATTAAAAGAATATTATTGATATTTTTGCTGAACTATATTTTGGAGTAAGTAATATATCAACAGACAATTTTTGTAGGTCTTCTTTTAGTACATACATTTTTCATTTTATTTTATCAGCGCATAATTTTCTAGCATGTGATTTTTACAATGACACATTTCTCATCAGTCATTTGTGTGACATAAAATTGTTTAGGTGTTCTTCTTTTTAGAGTTGATAAAAGGAGGTTTCCGCACCACAGTATGTATTTATTATTTTACTCATCGTGACAGGCGAAGTTAGAACAACGATTTTGAATTAATTATGTTAATTTAAATTTTCTACAAATTTTTAAGACTACATATTTATCACAAATTAACTTTTTATTTTCTGAACATGATTATAGGAAAAATAAAAAAATAATTCAACTCTATAGAAAGGGATATTCAATAGGACTTAAATCTTTGTTTACTAAGTACGCTATGCGAATGAGATTTATCAGAGACTGATAACTGTAAAATTTACAAGGATTTTAACATTTAGGAAGAAATCAAGCAGATTTCCTTCTATACCTTCCTCCTTTCGTAACTTTCGTTTCCCACCCTAGTCAAACGTACAAATCGGTATAAAAGATCCCCACCTAGTTTTGATAACCAAAAATGTATAAAAAGAAAAATTCTCCACCCAACTGTGACAATTTCCCATCATCGAAACTAGGCTCAATAGTACCGTATTATTTAATCTAACAATCTTAACATATATATGCATAAAATATTGTTGATAATGTAATGGTAAAAATCTGACATTTTGAACACTGAATAAAAAAATTATATCAGACAAACATCAAATTATCGGTGAATTAAAATCTTATGTAATAGAATACCGCTTTGTCCTACATCATCATCATCATTTATTCTTTACTGATTGGAGTCTAAATCCTCAAAAACAAAAGCCTTAAATAAAAAATCCCAAAAAAAATTCCCAATCACAAAATCCCCCAAAAAAAATCCCCAACTGGCAAGACTTTAGTAATAATTAAAAAAAAATTATTTTATTTTTAAAGTCAAACCCCTGTTACTCATTTATTGAAACCCTGTTTTTGCCGACGCAGGTAAACGCATATGGCACAGTTTTAGTAAAAAATATAAAAAAAAAATGTAAAAAGTATTTATATTTTTAAGGTAAACTTCCGCTCCATGTTATTAAAACTTTGATTTTCCGGACGGCAGGAAGATGTAGATAACAAGACGAAAAAAAATTTAAATACAATACAATTTTTCACATTCCCTCGATTTACGTTATATTTTTGTAGTTTTGCGGATATAAATTAAAACATTTTTTTTGGAGATTTTGTGTTTGGGGAATTTTTTGTTGGGATTTTGTGTTTGGGACTTTTTAAAAGTCTGGAGATTTTGTGTCTTGGAGATTTAGAGTGACTCCTATTCTTTCCACTTCCATTGGTAAAGTGTAAAACTTCGACATAGCTCAAATTTATTGTGGAGTTTCGAGACTGTGTCTCAGTTTCTTGTAATTATCACGCTTCAACACGCTGGGTGGCGCAGTAGGTAGAGCGCCTGGCTTTCAACCGAAAGGTCCCAGGTTCGATTCCCGATGAAGCAAAACAAAAAAAAGATGCTTTACGGATTTTTCGACCTGGTCCAGTACCCTTTGTCATTGGGATATAATAAATGGCAAAAAATAATTGAGAGTATAATCTGGTAACAAATTAAATAAAAATGAAACTATTCTATTTAAGAAGGCTTAGTTCCTACAATAGCAGTAGTTTTCCACATTTAATCAATAAGCCAGTAATTTGTAAAATAAATACTCGAAATATTGTAGATTGTAGTGTAAAATTGCAGTACCGTACTTAATTAAGCACGCAAAGGGGATTCTACCTAAGTTACTGCAGAGTGTAAAAAAAAAACAAAAAATTATAATTTTGTTTTCACAAACTAGTTAATTAGTCTATTGTTGCTATTTTACGCTTGCACCACCTATCATTCAGTAGAAGAGATAAATATTATCTACCTGTAATTTGAATTCGTTTCGGACACATCGTCAGATTCTATTTTTCTGCTTTATTACTAATAAGACTATATACAGACATTACACTATACATATGGTATCCATATACGTGTCATTTAACTGGAAAATGTCTCAGTTTTATTCGTACTGTCCCTATAAATTCAATTTATCAAATAATTTATAAAACTTAAGCTTAATAAATTAATTTGTATATGCGTAATATCAAAATATACAATCATATTACTTAATCTTTAGCTAACATTTATTTCGATTTGCCAACAGAAGTCAATCGGGAAATAATCGATGCAAATGACTTGTAACCAAAAGTGGATGCAAGTATTTAAGAAAATTTACCACTCTGAACAAAAGAGTGAATTAATTAAACTGTGTCCATACTTATTTGTTTTATAATACCTGCACACAATGCTTACATAAAATTATAGTGGTGTTCTTTTTATCCAGTGCAAAGTCTAGGTCAGTGTTGCAGTCCAATCCAGTAGGCAGTCTAGGTTTAGGCATGTGAAAAAAACAATAAAAAAGTATTTGGTTTCTAAGTTGATGTTATTTTCATATGTTAAAAACTTACTTAGACCTTTAACTGGATGAAAAGAACAAAACTAAATATTTAGTTCCTAATATTTTTTTTTTTTTTGATACATTAAATAATTTTATTTATGTAATATTTTTTTTTTTGTTTTTTTTGATAAAATGATTCTATATTGCCAAATGAAATTCTGGCGGCAAGAAAACGTTTTTTTTTATGTCCCACTCGACTCCATTGGAAATCTGAACATCCTACCTATACCGAATGATAAAATAATTATAAAACTAACGAGTAATGTAATACGACAGACTAATCGTTAGAAAATCAACGAAGGTAACGTGAGGAAAGTGAGTTTATAACTTTTAAAAAAGAAGGGTAATTTTGAAGAAGACCGGTAAATTTGTAGATATCCAAGATTGGAATAATTTTGAGGAAAGTTAAATTAACCACACAGAATGACATTAAGTCGAAAGGGTTCTTGTCCTTGTTACATAAGCAGTTACAGAAATTATGTATTTAGTTAATCACCAAAGTTTAATGACTAGGTAATGTACGGAGAGAAATTGAAATATGATTTCAAATAAAAGCTTTGTATATATTTTATTCTTGTTAATATTTTATTCTTTTTTCATGCTACATAAAAATTCATATGTAAAGAAAAGCATGTTTAATAAACCAATTTTATTTTAGTTCATTTCGGTCTCTTTGAATATTGTTTACTTACATTTTATTGAATCATTTCTAAATAAAAATTTTTAATTATTTATTAGAAAAAAAATAATATCAAATCTTAACCATTTCGTTCAATTAATATCAAAATTTAAAATTAATTTTATAAACAATAAAATTTAACATACATTTTTTTTTTTACAATTTTTGAAGAATTTTTGAAAATTTTCTGAAAATTTTCTATATTTTCAGTTTTTATTTTTTTTTTAAAAGTGAAAATGTTTATAAACATTTTCAGTTTTATTAACACAAATTAATATTTCTATTTAAAAGTTTTAGTATACCATGCATGGTCTAATTATAATTTCTCATTCTTAAATATTGTGAATCGGATCTAAGGGGTACCAGTATTAAGATTAATTTTGAAAAATTATATAATTACAACAAAAATCAATCAAATTCTATAAAAAAATTGATTGATTTATATAGAATTTTATTCTATTTATTGATTTATGAACCTACCCATCTTAATATTTATAGATTCCTTGACTAAAACTTCAAAATAAAGAAATGACCTTGAAATTAATATATCTAAAAAAAGATAAATTGTTTGTATTTTCTTTGAGCTTTTATTAGAAAAAACATTATTTAATACTTGAAAATAGAATTCAATAAAATTAATTTTGTAAATTTCATTTTCAATAATTTGAAATTTTAGAAAGTTAAACTTTTTTTTTATATTTGTTTATTAATATACTCTTGATATTAATCAGATGCAATATAATTATGATTTTATATTTAAATTATGAAATTTGTCTAAGTTGATAAACAAAATTAAGTAAAATTAATAACGAGAATTAAAGCTAGCATATAAGTTAATATAAATAGGTATAGTAATAGTTATCTAAAATATACATATAACAATTAAAAATAGCAGTATATACTTAAAATAACAACTACAGTTCGTCGAGAGACGAATAACCAAATTTTTATCTTCTCCAGTTATTTACATCACATATCTTTTGGATATCAACTATGACAATATCGAACCACCCTACTCTATAATAATTAAAACATTGCTATATGGAAAATCGATTAAACGAATCTTTAAAGAACCTTCATTAAGAGTTCCAACAGGGATCTGGGTTTGAGACTGACTCAAACTAACGAACGCTAACGAGGCATCATTTAAAACAAAATATGGTAACTACAGAAATGCAAACTGTAAGACAATAACAAATATCTTGCATTACGTTAAGCCTTAAGAAAGGTAAGAATGGTATCAAAGACGCATGCGTCATACAAGATGATGTTTTTTTTCTATAATTTTTAGAAAAAATTGTTTTAATACTGGAGGTAAACTCGACGCCGTAGAAAATTGTAAGGCGTAGATCGGTGAAAGTAGCAAAAACCAGGCAAACTGAACGCGTCAAATGACATTTAAAAATCATAAATCCATATTTTATATTATGTCAAATGTCAATTGTATTTTTTTTAGTTGTGTTCAGTAAACTGTTCAAGGACGTTCTAAAACGCTCTAGAGTAAGAAAGAATACGTTTTTGTGTTCTTTAGTTTCCGTTACTTGTTTTTTTTTTGTCCGAAAGTGTTCTGTTCTGTGTTCATTATATTGTGCGAAACTGTTCTAAATTGATCTTTTTTGTTTTGAATTGTTTTGAGAACAGTTTTGGACAACTTTTTTTTGTTGTTGCTTTTTCCTTAAGTTTTGACAGTTAAACAAAGAAATTTGAGAGTAAATAAAAATTAGAACAAAAAAGTTCAAAAAAGATCAAAAAAGGTGTTCAGTAGATTTTTCTGTTCAAGTGGTTCTAAAGTGTTTGATAGTTAGCTGTCATTGCCCAAAACTGTTCTGTCCGATTCTGTTCTAAATCTACTCAACACAACTGTTGTGAACATTTTCTGTACGTTTCCTAAAATTAATAATGTATTTTGTGTTTTCAAAATTTTGATTTTTTTTTAAATAAATTGCTGTTTTTAAATTTTGATAAACATTTAAAATTAAATATTTTAGATTTTTAGAAAAACAACATTTTTTTTAAAACTTTAATATTTTTGTGTGCTAATGCTAATATGAAATATTTCTACGAGTTTTTTTCTACTAATTTTCAAAACATTTACTAAAATTTGCATTGACAATAACAAAATGTCACAATCACAATCGGTCTACGCCGAAAAATTTAAGCTTGATTCAATTTTTACTTTTTTCGCCGAACGAACACAGTAGAACGTCATCGATTTGTTTACTTATACTATTTTCATAGGATTTAACTTGTTTTTAGCAGTTCGCAGATCATACGCCGTACAGACGCCGTCGAGATTGCATCGAGCTTTAGCGTTACAATTTTCAATAAAGATATTGTTCGTTGGAGTCAAAATAGGAAGAAGAAACTTGATAAATCATGTATATAAATAGAATGGAAACAAATCGACTGACAAAGGTAGGAATGAATGGCCAATATCTCTCAACTCCCAACGGCCACCTAACATATGACAGAAAGTGTTTCGTCATCTCTAAATGCCTAATTCAATAATAAGAAGAAAATTTGATAGTGAACTAAGATCTCATTCATCTCACTATGAACATTTTTCGTGTGTTCATAGTTGGAGAAAACAATGCGTCAGCGTCGTGCATATATTTTTATCTGTCAACTATGAACAAAAAACTTGGGCAGGCGAGTACGAATTTTTTCGCCAGTAATTTGTGTTCATGCCCCCCCCCAGCTGAAGTTATAAGAAAATGATGACGATAAATTTTTGTTCATAAAGGCAGTACATGCAAAATTTGTTTTATCAGTTTTTATTAAGTTTGACAGTTTGAAGAAAAAAAATTTGATAATTAATTTCAAGGATAAAAGACAAAAATGAATTATGGTTTGCCACCAGCTATCTATATTCATTTCTCTGAAATATAAATTTTATTTACTTTTTTATTTCAATTTAATTTAATTTAAACTAATACTTTAATTTTTTTACTTGTTGTCTAAAGCCATTTTCTATTTCTATTTCGAAACAAGCGTACTATAATAACTATTAACGCAGGCGCAATAAAATACATGCTTAATTTGAACGACGCTGATGCAACACCGACAGCTATGAACACTAGGGTCTGGGTTAAATGGGTTTAATATTTACAAAAAAAGGGAGAGCAAAGGTTTAAATTCATTTAGTAAAAGCTATCAAAAACTTTGGATATTAATGTTAAAGAAATGGAACAAAGAAATGGAACAGTATGATTTTGACAGATTATAGTAATAAGTTCAAAAAAATTAATTAAAAACAACTGACTAAATTAGCTCCAGTTTCTATTCAATCATTTTACAAATTGTTTCCTTTCTTTATTGACATTCGTTAAACATGGGAATTGGAACGATATCAGATTGTTTAAATAAGTTTGTTTTTTAATTTAACTGAAAGATAAATAAATATTAATCTGAATATAAATTCCGTGTATTGTAATATAATTGAACTGATTTCAATTTTCAAAGGTCAGAAGAACGTTAAGAATATATATATATATATATATATATATATATATATATATATATATATATATATATAAAATTTTCAAATGCGATATCGATCAAACATATTCGCAAAATTCTATTATACTACCTTTTATAACAAACTTTTTTATTTATCATTATAACTTCTATAGTATGTGCCTCGTATGTTATTTTAAAGAAATTTCTGAATATCTCTAATTTGGAAAACCTTAGAATATTGAATAACCTCCAAAATGAAAAAAAAAACAAACAAACCAGTGCAAATCCAAGGAAATACTTTTTCCAAATAAATACTAAGAATTGTGTTGTTTTTCCTGTTGTTTGGTTTTTCCTTTCGAATATCGTTTTCAAAGGTTTGCTTCAAAATAGATAGCACACGCACAGGTTGTTAATTTGAATACAAAAACAAAAATATAAAATAACATAAATAGGAAGGAAACTTTTATGGAAATGATATCATTCTTAGCTTAACTGGCTCAATGGTTATCATTTATTTATTAAGTTTATGATAATTTCAATGTCAATTTTATATCAATAAATTAAAATAATACAAAACTGAAAACAAACTGAAACTAAAAATAAAAAAATCAAATTTTCAAAAATAAATATTAACATTTTGTTGTTTAAACATTCGCACACACCACTACACAACTATTTTCAGAGTTTAGGGTTTGTCATTTTTATGACATAATACAGATAGTTGTAAAAAGAAATTGTTATTTTAAAACAATCAAAAGTTTAAAATTTGGTTTGTTGTTGTTGTTTTAATAAAAAGAGATAATAATTATAAAATTTATAGAATTTAATTGAATCGAAAATGGCTTAAGAAATTAGTTTGATAAAATTCAACTGATTGCGGATTCAGATTTAACTTGATTTCCACCATTTACACGATAGGTGGCGCAATACGTATACCGCCAGCCTTTTAACCGAAAGGTCCCAGGTTCGATTCCCGACGAAGGTAAAAAATGCTTTTTGGATTTTTTGACCTGGTCCAGGCAGTACCCTTTGTCATTGGGATAAAATAAAAAATAATGTGTTTGCGTAAAAGAAAAAAACTATGCAAAAGTGTATACCAAATCTCTGTGTAAAAGTGTGTGTGTGAGGGTGTACCCTTAAACTTGAAATTAAAAAAAAAAAATCAACTCTGATAAATCGACGAATTCTGAATTATACTTTTAAACATTATACACTTTAAATATCACACACATCCACTCGTGAACGGTTTTTGATTAGCACTCAACAAACGCGGCACTCATCTTAGAGATAGCTTTTTGATACACAAAGTGTTAGTAAAAATTTTTGCACACTGTCAAGAAAGATTTTTACCATGTTAGCAATATCACATACTTTTGTACGACGATAATTCACAACAATTTTATGAACTTTAGTTAACAAGCCAAGCCAATTAGAAAAGAAAAATTAAGTTTTACCTTAATTTAAGTTGGCTATAGTTAACCTTGTGTGGCTTTAAGTATTCACGTAAGTTGAACGAAATTTCTTATGTCAAATTCGGTTTGGATGGAATTTAACATAAGAACCATGTTTAACGAAAAATTAACGAATTGTCAAATTCAACTTAATTGTCGCATATGTCGATTGCGAGCATTTACATATATTTTTCTTATACGGAATGTCACATATATCATGACATATTTACAGCTCTGTGTCATTGTAGTTAGCGCATTATTTTTCATTTCAGTTTTGAAGGTTCAAACTCAACCCACGTAACATTTTATTATTATCAAAACAAAATTAGTGCTATAATATTCCTATATGGCTATCAATAAGCACTAAAGGTATTATAATGTTGTTTTTATGGAAATAATGTGATTGATAAAGAGAGGATATTAAATATCTCGGTATACATTTGGACAAAAAATTTCTTTTCAAAACACATATAACTAAAACCGTTAGTAAAATCGATTTATACATAAAAATGTTATACCCAATTATTAATAAAAAATCCAGCTTGACGGTAGAAAACAAACTATTAATATTTAAAGCAATCTTTCGCAGCATTCTTTTGTACGGTTTTCCCGTATGGAAAAATGCTGCTAAAACAAACTTAAATCTGCTACAAAGAAAGCAAATGCGATTTTAAAATTAATCTTGGGTAAACCTTTTTACTTTTCTACCAACAGATTGCATAACTTAGCAAATGTTAACACTGTTTTCGAACAAATAGATAAGATATTCCCTGCCTTTCTAGAAAGTTGTCTAAATTCAGAAAATCCGCTAGTAAGAGCGATTGTAAATTAAGCTTTTAGTAATAAATTTTTATGTTTAAGTTAGTTTTTAAGTTTTAGGTTAAAAAAAAAAATTGATCAAAAAGGTTTTGCTTGCCATTTTCCCTTAAAAAAAATATATTATAAATAGAATAGTTCATAATTATTGTCATAGGTGTAAATACATTAGTATAAGCTCTTAATAAGGTAATTGAATAATTCAACTGTATAATCTAATTAAGGCATAATAAAGAAATAATAATAAAATAATAATGTGATTGATATTGCTATAAGAATGTCCTTATGCTATAAGAATATTCTTATAGCAATTTCGGGTGTTTTTATAATGGGATTTTCAACAAGTGCTACAGCAATGTTCTTATAAGTCTAAAAGTCCTATATCAAGAGTAAAAGTGTTGTTATAAGAATAGAATTGCTAGAATAGCAGTAGTAGTATTATCATTTTACTGTATTCTTATATAATGTTACTGTTAAACTAACTGTAGCTTTTGAATAAATATTTAGAATAAATATTTTGCAACGGACATTATTTTCTACAAATATGGTAACAAACATTTTTTTTTTTGAAAAAACCAAAACTGATGCTTTATTTTGCATTATTTATCAAGTATAAGTATCATTTTTACTTAATAGAATAATTATTTAAATATCAAATTTGTTGTTATGCACTAATTAGCATACATTATTTAACATTTTAAAGATACAATTTAAAAATATATTTTCTTTTATTTATTTAAAAAATTGGTTATATTTGAAGGGCAATGTATTTTTCGAAGTATTGTTATTATAAATGTGAATGAAATTTCTTTCCCAGCCAAATTTTGCATTTCGGTCACAATCATAATTATAAATATTAATACAATTATTCTTAACCAGAAATATTATTTATTAGTAAGATATATTTTATATTACAAATAATTTACATAAATTATAAAAAATTGTAATTAATAACTATCTCCCTTACTCATGAAATAAATACAAATTGCGTAAAATTATTATTTTAAAATAAACAATAATACCTTTCTCACTCTCGCATAACATAAATTATTTCAAATGAATTATATTTCAAAATAAAAATATATACACTAATACATATGTATACTAATCTTTTAACAATATTACAGCAAATGCTCCAGTGCCTTATAGAATTCTCCATTTTAGTGCTATAACGTATTTATAACGTTTTTATAAAAACTTGTTTTCTAGCGTTAGAATAAAATGTTTGTATATTAGTGAAAATAGTCGAATATTTTATTTTACACATGTAATCGACGTCGAATAGAAAGCACTGAAGAAATCTGGAAGTAGTAAACGAAGGTATGTATGCTAAGGGTATCAGTAAAATTAAAAGGAGATAATATTCGACTATTTTGACTATTGTATTTATAACGTTGCGCGACAATTGCGGTGCATTCAAATTAACACTAATACTGCTATAAAAGTGTTTATAAAAGTGTTATAAGAGTGCGCAAGAGTCTTAAAGCAATAAAATTGTTACGTGGGAAGGTATAGTCATAATATAGATTGCATTAATAAATAATGACATATTTATATCATTTATAGAAAGATATGATTCTATCTGGAAACCCCGTGATTTGTGGAAATTCACCACAACATAACTGTATTCAGTGTGTCCTTTAGTGTATATAGTAGAACTTTTAATTGTTATAGGTTTAAATTTTATAATTACATTTCACATGATGCATTTTATTTTAACTGTCCAATTATTTGCTGATATAAAATAATTTATCTTATATAATTGCTTGCACTATACTGCTTTAACTTGTGTTATCCCCTAAGGGATTATCACAGACTATCTACTCTTATGAATTTAACAACTGAAAGCTTATGCTTTTAACAAAATTTAACTTCTGAATTTTTGGGTAAACTTTTATATAAAAATTAGGCATCAGTTCGTTCATTATTATTTGTTGTAAAACAGTTGAGATGAGCTTGTGTGAATGCTTATTGGAAACAAGTAATATGCTGTTCCTATTGTTTGAATAAAAAATTCCCAAATATTTCGTATAACAAAATATTTTCATGATGTTTTTTTATTTCGCAACAGCTTTGTTCATATATGTTTGCAAAGATAATCCATTAACGAAGTAATCTTTGCTTCTGAATATACGATTTTACAACTGAATAGAACAAAGATCACACTATGTTAAAAAAGTGATTTCAAAACAAAATATGTTTAATATTTTATATTGTCATTACACAGCAATGCTGTAATATAAATCATTGTCTAAAAATTCAACAATTTAAATAAAAAATTTTGAATATACAAAAAATTTTAAAATTACTAGTCTCATTCAAAAAAAAAACAATTTTTTTTAATCATTTTGAAATTCTCAGACATTTTCGTAATTTCATTTCAAATCCTAAATTTTAGTTTGTGTTAGTTAATATCCTTGAAAAATAAATTTGTTACTTTACTTTTAAAAAAAAAAATTATTCTGACATGACTTTGGAATTTTTATTTCATAGAATTTGAATTTCATGTAAAATGACTCACAAGAATTTATGAGTCTTCCAGACCAAAACATTCAATTGGATTTTTGTATACAGCGAAGTTAATGTAATTTTTAAATTATTTACTTGCTATTACTATATGCCGCCATAATACAATATAAATCTTATTTGAGTCTAAGAATTACGTAATTTTTACCCAAACCCCATTTACGATATATGGAGACTGTATAATTCAACTACATCTCCAAAAATTTATACAGAAAATCATATCATTTTAACTGAATTTGCCATTTAAAGATTGTTAGAAGCAAAGAGCAGAGCGACTTCAATAAAAATTTTTATCCCTAAAGTTTCTTTTTTGTTGTAAAAATTTCAATATTTCAGTATGAGAGGATAACTTTTATTTCTACGGTTGAAATATTGAGATACGTCCAGACATCTAAAACTATACTCTTTGAATGCAATGTGTAATAATAACTCTCATTCTTGATATTATTTAAAATTTAATTTATTTTGTCTATACTCTCTTAAATTTAATTTAAACTTGATTTTATTATACTTCCCTTACACATATAAATATGTTGGCAAAAACTGTTGTTCTTCTCCTGATGGTAAAAATGCGGACCAGTACTTTTTTAAATGTTTATAAAGTTAGTTCAATAAAATTGAGATAACTGAAATGGATTAGATATACGGAAGTAGTCAGATAAGACTTATGAATGGTTACTTGCTCGGCTTTATATTCTCAACTTAATTACTTTGTTGCACAATTTGTATATTCAAAAATTTCTTTAATAGATATACCCTCAATTACTCCTAATAAAAATATTTATATGAGAAAAATTGTTCTGAAGATTTTATTAAATTTATCAATATTGTGGTTTGGGTTTGGAATCAAATTTGAACTAAAATTTTCTAAACTACCTCTCCAACAAACAGTGGATCAATTCAGTTCAAAAAAGGATTAAAAAAAGCAACATGATACCAAATATTTTTCAAGAAGCATATACTAAAATAGTAACTTTTACGTACCTCTAAATACTTACAGCTACAAAATATGATTCCACTCAATATCTCATGTTATATTCTACTCAACTGCAAACCGAAATGAATGAAAGTCTGACATTTGAGATTTACTGAACTATTGCCAAGATAATATTTGGTCTTTTTTTGTAAGATCATAGATCTAAGGTGATTTCAGAATTTAATATTTTTCATAATGTAGGTTTTCCATTTGCTTTGAACTACTTTTTCTTCGTCATTACTACAGTGTCGAATACTGAAATCTCAGGAGGTCAAGCGCGTAATATTACTTTTGTAAGCTGAAATTCGTATTACGAACAAATTACATCGTTTTTTTAATTACCTATTTTTAAATTTATTTATTTGAAATCTTTTATAGGACGGAAATCAAATCTTTCCATTGGCTCCTATCTGCAACTAATTTCTTCACTTGTGGCTACGTTCTTTGCTGGATACTTGCTTCGGTTGAGAAAGTTGTTTTCCATGTTTTTCTCGGCCTTCCGACGCTACGTGTACCCTGAGGATTCCATTCGATGTTTCGCGATGTTATTGTCAGGTTTTCTCAGAGTATGCCTGATCCAACGCCATTTTTTCTGTCGGATTTTCACATCTATTTGTTTCTGGCTAATTTTTTGCTACAGCGTTCATTTGGAAATAGTTAGTGCCCAACGAGTGTTTAGGATACGCCGGAGGCATCTACTGATATACGCTTGGACTTTTTTATTTTTCTGCGCAGAGATATGTTGTTTACCTGCCATATTTTTGATAGCATCCCGAAAGCAGTACGAGCTTTGCTGATACGGGCTCCAATATCCAAATCGACACCTCCATCTAATGACACGATGCCGATCAGGTATATTAAACGTACTCACATCATTGATCAGCGTTTCTTCATGAAGGATCGGATGTTGTGGTGTGCTAGTTGTATTGACTTTTGACTCGCACTTTTTCCAGTGTAATACAGCTTTAAACCTTTATTCGTATGAGACATAAAACACACATCGTCGGCGTAATCTAAGTGACTGATAAGTACGAAAGGACACCACTGAATACCGTTGTTCTCGTTTACACCCACAGTAATAACTATTATGTCATCCATTACTACTAAAAACAGTATGAGTGATAAAATACAGCCCTACCTAATTATTAAATTATTTTAACAATGAATTTCATCTAACGAAATTAGGATTACACGGTCAACCCCAGAATTCAAAGTATACTTAATTTTTTTGTTATTTAAAAAACTTAATTTAAACGAAATTCAATTTAAAACAAAATTAATCAAATGATTACTGTAACAAATTTTTCAGCATTTTCATTATTTTCAAAAATTAAAAAAAAAAAAAAAATTAAGTAAGAATAAATGTAATTGGGTCATTAATAAAAATATATTATGAATACAAAAAAAAAATTTAAATTCTCTCTAGTGCGTCATTTTATATCAAGAATAATTAATTAAATGTATTAAATTAACAAAATACCACAAAAATTCATTTAATAATAATTTAACACTTAATATAAACAAATTATACAAAACCCACATTCGAAATTCCTGAATTCGCACACAATAAAAAAAAAATTAAAATATAGAAAAAAAAAACAAAATAAAAAAAAGCAAAGTCCTAATTAATTTTTCAAAATTTAATTTTCTTTATTTTTATTTCAATTCTTTTCATTATCTAAATAGAGTGATGATTTCACTATTTTTTTTTGTTTTGTTTTTTTTTTTAGGCCAAGAACGTGAAATTTATGATTAGCCATATGTAAATATTAAATTCAATATATACGTTTTAAATATCAATAAGTTAATGAATTTAAATGACAGATTATTGCGGTGGGGTACAGTAAATTACCAATTTGACAAAACAAAATTTGAATTTCTGTTTTTTATGTTTTTGACAATAACTTAGGTAGAATATAATTCGTCCTTATTTTTTTTTTAAGTACAGTACTTCATGTTTTGGCCAAAAATTTTACTACAATGTTTTTCAAGTATCTATAATTTCTGGCTTATCAACTCATTAGAAAACTACTACTATTGTTTGGAACTAAGGCTTCTTAAATAGCGTAGTTCCATTTTATTTAAGTTGTTACCAAATACTTTAAACTTTTTTTGTTATTTTATTTTATCCCAATCATAAAGTGTACTGGACCAGGTTGAAAACCTAATAAAGCATTTTTTGCTTCATCGGAAATCAAACCTGAGACCGTTCTTTTGACTTAGAATATTGTATTTTCAATAAAAGTAAGAAAGTAAAATAAGAAGAAAAAAAATAGTAGAAGAAAAGTAGTTAAGTAAACAAAAAAGTAGCTAAATTTAACTGATAAGGCCATACAGCTTATGCAAAGACCTATGTACTTCATATTTCACCTAGCTATAATTGGTTTAATAGACTTGCGTTCATAACGTCAATATTTATTTTATTATATATTTGTACATTGCAAATAAGGTAACAATGTTAACTTATAAGGTAAATGAATATGAGATTAATAAAAAAAATATATATAGGGTTCTTGGAAAGTTGGAGCAGCAATCACTATGAAAATCATCACATTCTATACGATACTGTCATTATACCAAATTTTATTAAATTAAGCTAAGAAAAAAATGCGATTAATTATCATGAATGTCATTTATATTGTACATCACATTCTATCGATCTAATCATCGCCATCACTCTATTCATATTGTCAGAACTATTAAACAAAAAAATAGAACTTCAAGAGCTAATTCTAACTATAAAAATAGGATATAAATAATTAAATTAATTTTTAATCACGAATCACATAATCCATCATTTTAGTAGAAGTAAATTGGCAATATGTGAACTCACTCACTGTTTCTTTGGATTTATGACAAAGTAATGCGCGCGCATAAATTTTGTGTAAAAATTTGATATTCTGTAATCTTACCTCTATAAAGAAAAGTTGAGTTAACTTCAACTTTTGTGTCGAGCATTTTTTTTTATTTGTCAAATTTCAAAAAATGAATTTTTGTAAATAATGGACCTTGTTGTGGGAAGCAAATCACTTTTTCGCTACGTATCTAAACAGCATCTTCACAATGCAATCATATTACATCATAATTTTGTATATTCTGTCATACAATTTTTGTTGTTATTCAGTCAACTGATATTTCTTTTTATGATTATGGAAAATGTGGATGTGAAAAACCAAAATTTCAACTTCAAAAAACAAAAAAAGGTAGGTTATCTATAACGTTGATAACTTTTTATTTTATTAATTTACAATCATGAGCTTTGATTTGTTATTCCCTTCTAATAAAACCTTCTAATTGTTCTATTTGTTTAGTACCCCGAATGACTTTTATTCTTTGATAGTAACTAGTCCAGTAGTGGCTAGTTCACATTACTAAAATTTTAATTTTACAATAGCCACCATGGCAATACCTGACACGCTACATTGTTTTGTTAATTAAATAAAATCTAGAATATCTTATATAGTTATAGAATGGTTAGGAAATGTTTTGTGACTTCTCAGGTTTGACTAAAGTTGAAATGCTCTATTTGTTATGGTCTTGAAAAAAAAAATGTATAGAATGATAAAATTCACACATCAACACAGTGATATAATTGAAATTAAAAAAAAATTAAATTATTTATTAGTTAACTGACATACAATTAGCTGTTATATACATTTTAAATACGTTATGTCATTGGTATTAACGAATACCACCATATTTAAAATTAATTGATTAACTAAGTGCTTCAAATACAACGATTTCCAACTCGAACCATCAGAGTTGACCTTACAATTGTTATAATCCGTTAAAGCGAAAACTTAACATAATATATGAAAACAAAAATTTGAATTGAATTAATATAACCACCATATCTAATATTGTGGTGACAATTTTAATATCACATACTATGCATATTTAAAAGTTCTCATCAACCATAATTTAAAATTATTGTTTTTTTTTTTTGTTTTTAAATTAAATCAAATAACAATAGGTAATTTTGATTGCAAAACTATAATAATTAAAAATATTTTTTAATAAAATATTTAATTTTGAAATAATTAAAACAATAGAATTACTTATTTTATATCTGGTAATAATGATCTCGTTAAAAACGCGGTAAGCAATTTTCTCCTCTATAATCGTTTATAAATATGAAAATATTTTTGAATTTTTGTTTTTATTATTTTTTTTTTTTTAGATACAAACAGTGTTTTACACAAAAATATTAAATATTAAGAAATAATAAAAAAATATTAGATTTTAGTTCTTAATTATTTTTTATAAGTAACTGTTATAAATCAAGATAGATAAAATTGTAATTTTTTTTTCTGCTTCACTGCTATACTTTATAGGGCTTCCACAAAGCTCTTCACTCTGACTCTGTTCTGGACTGGATTTATAATTTCACTCCATATTCTATTGTTATTCACTATTTTTTTAAGGACTGATCTGACCTATGTTTTCCGCGGTTTACCTCTTCCTCTTTTACCTTGCGGATTTAAATCTGCCTTTTGTGTGCTAATTGGTTCTTGTTTGGCCATTTTCCAGAGTTCGTTGTTTCTAATTGTTCTGGTCCAGAATGTTTTGAATATTATGCCAAAGAATATGTTATTGAAGACCTGCATTTTTCTTATATAATTCTGGTTTATTAGCCATGTTTCGCTACAACACAATAGGGTTGATTTCACGCAAGCATCATATATTCTAAGTTTCGTGCCCCTGACGATTCGAGGTTGTCTCCACCAGCCCACGGTCTTCCGCAACTCATTCTAACTAATTTTAATCGATTTTTAATGTCTTCTATTGTGCCCCCACCTGTAGCAATTATACTATCGAGGTAACAGAATTCGGTGACACCTTCTATCACTTCGTTGTGGATTGTACTAACGAGGGCACTATTTCTTGCGTTAATTATTAGGCATTTTATTTTGTTGGTGTTGATTTTGAAACCAACTTCTAACACATTTTTTGCCAAGCTTCCTATTTTCTCCTGCATGTCATTGTGTGTATACGAGAGAAGGGTAATGTCATCTGCGTATTCTAAGTCTTCTAGTCTACTTGTGGGAGTGCATTTTTTTCCTCTGGCTAAAATTGTAATTGCGATATTTTAGGAGGAATTTTGCAAGGCGCATACAACTGTTTAATTGAACATTTATGTTCCATTAGTGTATGTGATAGTGCACGCACACATAAAAGCAGTTGCAGGTGTGCGCGCTTTCATATAAACTGATGGAACACAAATATGCAATCAAACAGTTGTAAAATTAAAAATTTCAATGATTGTAGAGCAATATTCGAAGTGTAGTTTGATCATTGTGTTGAAGATATTTTATAAAAAAAAAAGTGTAATTTCTTTGAAATTGTCTTACAAATATAGTTTTCAATTAACTTCCTATCAATAATAAGGTGAATTTTATTTCATCGACCAGTCCTATTTTGAAATTATCAATCAAAATATCTGTATTCACTCTTCCGTTGATTATCATTTGACTTTACATTTATCAATATTATACTCTTAAACCATAAATCAAGTTCATCTAAGTCAGAATTAAATTTACTAATTATACTGTTTCAAAATATTAAGAAACTATTTTCGGTATATTTATTCACTATTAATGTTAATATCTTGTTATCACTAGATATTTAAAGGCGAGTAAGAACAAAATGAATTTGTACATTTTTTAATATGTTTTACGACAGTACTCTAAGAGTTTCAGAAGCTTATTATATTTATATTACCCACATTCATACTTTTTGTCATATCTATCTGTCTATCGTAGTGTAACTTTTGTAAAGTACTGTAATATAAGATTATACACGTCAATATACAATACATATTATTTATAAGTATTTATTATTTGTATATAAACAACATTTTTAATATAAATAATGTATTGTTTAATAATTTTAGAGTTTCTGAATTATATCATGTGTGGTCGTTCGTAAAACGTTACACAATTCGATGCAATTTCCAATTTGAAAAGTTTCTGTTTTTCAATAAAATACTTCTCAATACGAGTATAATTTTATTGAAATCTTATAAAGATAGTTTGTTTATATTAGGAAGTTGAACGTAAATAATTTCAACTATGAATTTATTAATTTACTTGAGAATATGTGTTTTATTTTTTTGTTTTGTTTTTTTTGTTTTGATTAGTGGAACCCTCATCATCACGCTATTTAAGAAATTATTGTTTTTGTTGTTTAGTAGCTTGAAAATTGGATGAAAAGATTTTAATGAGGGTATAATTTTCTGATTAAATATTATATATATATATATATATATATTATGTATATATACAATAATGAAGATTAACTTCTCTTTAAATTGTTTTATTGTTTTGAAAAATTATAAATAATTATATGATGCATTTAATTTTTAATTAATTTGTTGTCATTTTAATTTAAAAGTTATGATAATTTCAATAAGTGATTATTAAGTGAAAATTGAGGTTAAATTTTATTTTTATTAACAAAAAAAATTTATTAGTGAAGCAAAAATGTATAGAAATCAAAGTTAATTAGTTAAAATATAATAATTTTTAAATATATGGTAGCATTCAGGCAAGATTAAGTTTGATATTGCTGTTAAAAACTTTGTTAGGATATTTTCGGTCGATATCGATATCATATTGAACAATTAAAGCGAACAATTTATCTCTGCAATATCAATTTTTTTGTGACAACAAAATCAAAAACCGATATATAAAACATTTATCGATTTACCGTCACGGTCGATTTTGACAGCTAAGTAACCAATCAGAATCAACAGTCGCACTGAAGAGGAACTTTATTTTTTTCGTAACGATGGTAACACATACCAAGAAATTTAACATTATGACAGGCGATGCATTGAATGACAGCAATATCATTTTGTATGGTATTGTAAATATTATTATGATGTGAATATAATTAATTTAAAAATATAAATAATTTATTATTCAAATTTGTTTTATAATTAATTATAAATTAAAATAAAAGAAAAAAATTATAATATTTTTTTTTTTACATATTTAATAGAATATTTAAAATATTATAAGAATTGTTTTTATTTTTAATAAACGTATTTGTAATTTGTCAACTATTAAAATGTATGCGTATTTATTTAAACAGTTATTATGGGGGGAAAATCGTTCTGGAAAAACTGTCACAGAAAAAAGCAACTGGGACGGTAAATCGGCACATAAGGAAATCCTCCTTTGTTCTTGTACAAATTTTTGACTTTTTTAGGTTAATTTGAGGTACTTGTTTTTCTTAAATTTAATTACTCTGACTTCATTGTAATACATTATCATCCATATTTACATTTCTAATCTATATTTACATTTAAAAATTCAAAAAATAAAATAAGAAAACCAGAGTGGGAAAATCTATCAAAATTAAAAATTTTAAGGATTAAAAGTAAACTTTTTCAATTATTTTAGCTGTGTATTATTATTACAAAAGAGATCTAGATGGTTAATTGGGCCTGTTTCCATGAATGTTGATGATGACAACTTTAGCATACGTTTCATACCCTCTTGGAAAGAAACACATTTTATAGGGGGCATTTCTGTATTTGTTTGTTGATGAAATGCTATAAAACAAATGCTAAAGCTGTCATCATGAATATAGTCGTTAATACAGGCCCATTATCTAGTATAGTATAGAAGTATAGAATGATAATAATTTATGAAATTTTTTTAAAGTTGGTTATAAATTTGCAATTTGAATAGTATTGTAACGAAAATTATATTTTATGTAATAAAGTAATTGGTGATTGCGTGCAATCAAGTATAACATTTTCTTGTTAACAATAATAAATTTTGTTGTGTATGATTGGAAATTGTCAAAAAAGTGTTGCAGTTGTGTAAACAGCTTTTCTTTAGACTTTAAAAAATTTTTTAAAAATTTAGATCATGAAATTTTAAAAGTATGCAATTATGTCGCTTGAAATAAATAAAGGAAATCACGAAAGTACAAGATTAGGCGTGTTAAATTTTTTACTGCCCAACCACAATCTAGTGTGAGATTGGTTGTTTAGTTCTTTATGGTTACACATTTTTTTTCCATTGATGATGGCTTTATTCTATAAAAAAAAAATATGATTTTAAAAATCAATTTTTGCTTTATAATAAAAAAAATAAAAATGAAAATTTTAATTTTATCATGTTTTGTTTATAAAAGATAAATAAACAAATTAATTTCACATCAATATGACATTGACAATAATTTTTTTGCTGGGATTGTTAAAAAAATAACGCTAAAATATCGAAATAATTTTTAAAGGTTAATCCTTTAATTTTTTCCGGCAAACATGTTATCTTGACAGCTTCATTTACATGCAAAATTTCTAGTTATAAAATGTTGCATAACTAGTTAATCGCTGATAACATGTTATAGTGTATTATTATGAATAGGATATTAGTCATCAACAATAAATTATATCAGCTGAATTCAAAAAATTATTAATATAAGAATATCTGAAACAAAAAACAAATCAAAATAAAATCTATCGAAATTTAAACCACAAAACAAAACTTTAATTTCCTTATTTGACCATTTTTGATTTTAAAAAGATTTTAATTTTATATATTTAATCATTTAAACATTTCTTCATTATCTTTCAATTTTTAAAGTCTAGATTCAGTATATAGGTATCTATATTTATGTATGTAGTATGTACATGCTATATTATGCTAGCAATGTTATCATAACTATATATAATAATTTATTAATCCAACGACTGTATATAATAGATATACATATGTATATATTATATATAAATAAACCAAAATTTATAATTATATTATATTAACTTGACAACCTATGTACTTGAATTCAATTTAAAACTAAAATACATATTTACGATAACATATCACTTGATTAGATATTTTCATATCAATTCTCAACACCTCAACATAATCTTTGTCGTTCAATAATCACTTAAACAAATTTATTATAAAAAAATTAATAGAAAAAAAATTGTTTTCATTCTAACATAAGCTATTTACTAATACATATTCAGTTTTCTTAAAGATTACATAATATAATAGAAAAAAAAATATCCTTCCTAAAAGTCAAGGACAAATTTATTCTAAGCTCTCTCAACAAAAACAAAAAAAATTGCTTTTCTTTCTTCTTTTCAAAATAGCAAAACTTTTATCTACAATTTGTTTTTTGTTGACTAAAAATTATTTTTTTGTTTATCCTTTTCGGATATGTTTCATCAACATTTAACAGAATTAAAAATTCAATATTTAGAATATTTTATTATTTTTTCAAAATACGAATATTTCTTTTTCTTTCATAACTCTATTTTTTTTTTTTATTTATTTTTTTTTTTTTTTAAATGTGTACATTTAAAAAACACCAATGATGTAATACCTCTGCTGTTCTAATACAACTTGACAGTCTTGACACTCATATTATTATATTCATTTCGCAACTATTTCTCAACCCATTCAAAATTTTCGTTTTTCATAGTGTCGCCATCGTCTTTTATTTTTATCAAAACATAAAAATGTCCTCGAACAAAATGAGTGAAAGTGACATTAAGTCACAAAGGAAAAAAAAAATATAAATTCAAAAATTAAATTCCATCAGGCCTTTGAGTATATACATAAAATTGAATTATGTATGTCCCATAACGTTTGAAATTGTAGTAAAAATGTAATTTTATTTAAAGGAATGATTTGAGTTGGTTAAATAAAATACAAGATAGGGATGTGTACAACGAAATATTTAGAGTCAATAGATTTTTGAATAATTATTTCAATATCCCTCATATATTAGATTTTAGGGTATGTGTGAAATTATATACAAACTAGGGGCCCCTCTTGAATAATTATAATTCAAAATGAAGCAAAATTTAAAGTTTTTAAAAGAACGTAAATTTATAATTTATAATTAAAATATATATAATATTAATTTTAATATATATATTTATATATTAATAATTTTTTATTTTATATGAATTTGTTGCTTTGTTATTATTTGTCATATGTACATAAGTTCATTGCAAGTAATAATAATAACTGATTTGTTTGTTTTTGTTTTTTATTTGAATAAAAAGTCACATATGCATAATGTATTTGGTGAATAATATAAAGCCATATGATGGAGAAGTGTAATAAAATGAGAAGGTGTCTACTGCGTAGGGCCTTAAATGCTTATATATTATAATTATAGATTATAATTCAATTTGGGTTGATTGAAATGAATGTTCGAACAAACACAATGTGATAAGAGAACATACAGTAAAATTTGATTCATGAATCATGACAGGAAACATAATATTCACATTCTAATATTTGTGTATAATGTTAGTAATTGGCAATAATATATTTGTTATTGTAATAATATTGATGCGGTATAAATTTTATAAGATAAAAATTAATATTAAAATATTAAAGTAAATAAACTGTCAATTACAAATTAAATCTTGTTTTACCTAGTATTTGCAAAACTACAACCGAATGATATTTTTCAATAGAACAATTTGAAATAATCAAAATTGTAATTATCCTACTACATACCACACTATTAAACCACGAGTCATTAGGCCTAACTAGCCGTACTAATGTAAGTTATCTTATAAGTAAATGTCCAAACTCATGTACGCTCTTATGAGGTTGCATGCAGTGGGGTAACTTAAGTTGGCTGGTTAACCTTAAGTAGCTTTAAGTTTGGATGTAAGTTTAACGAAAAGTATTAAGTTTGGCTGGTTAAGTCTCTTGGACGATTTTTTTTCTGGAAAATAATATTAATTCTGAGGTTGCAGTTATGATGAAAATGGATACCTTAAAAATGTTAGACACAAAATTTTAATATAAATTCATAAGAATGATAACAATTTTATTTTATTTTTTAATGGAAACAGCAAAAATGTAACAGTAAAATAGAATTTGAAAATAGATATTGAACGTAAATTGTTAAAATTTTGAACAGAAATTGTTTTTTTTATTGTGTCCTACCGTTGCACTAAAATTGAAAATAAAAATTTGTACATATTCACTTAACACATCTGCTTAAACTAATAACTTATAGAAATTTTGCCTTGCAGAAATTTTTTATCATTAAATCATAATTTTAATATTGGTACTCTCAAGCAGTTTTAAGTTTGAGGGTAAGTTTAAAAAAATATTACTATTGAAATACAAATTTTTAAATTAGTTCAATTTTCAACTTAGACGAAGAGTGATGAATGATAGAGAGAAATGATATACAAATTTCTATGCTTTTGGATCATTAAGCATTCCATGTGATTTTCTCTCTTTGTGCCGAAGTATTTCTTATATAGCTAATCATTTATACCCAATTACTTGTAAGAATTGAATGTAAAAATTGAATGTTATATTTGTAAAGAAAATTTAAATTATAAGAAATAGATAACTTACTCAGAAAATATACCTTAAAATTTACAGAAACTACTGGACATTACACCAAAAATTAATTTAAAAAGACATGCAGATTGTGTCGCCACATCCATATATTATGTATAAATATTATAAAGCTTTCACATGCAAATATCAAATATTAATAAAACTAGAATAATTTAATAAATATATGTATGTTTGAGATAGAAACATATGCATATACGAGTGTACATACATACATATATATATAATTAAAATTAAATTGAGCTTCTCCCAATCTCAAAGGAATAATTTTTCTTTTATTTTTGTTTGCTATTATATTATTTTTTTTTTAATTTCTGTGTTTATTATAATAAATATGAATGTCAAAGTCACAATTTTTAAAACGCAAAAAATAGAAAAGAAAAAACTAAAATACAGTTGATAATGAATGCGCAATTCCAGACATATTTCATGATGATTTTTTAGACGGCAAATTGTCTACTCTCGTAAAAATTACATTAAGTAAAACGAGTAGAATTACCGGGCTTAAAATATAGGTATGTATGTATGTAGATATATAAACAAAACAAAAAATTTTAATTAATTTTTAATTCACTTAATATATTATACTTAAAATTATTGCCCAAATGTCTTTTCAGCTATTTTCATTATTGTTTTGTTTACTTGAAACGATTAATATAAGGAAATTATAATTTGTGTGGAAAATCAATTTTAGTTTGGTTAAAATTTTGATCAGATGGCGTGTTAAATTATTTTTGTTAAGTTTTTTTTTCTTGTAATTATCTAATTGGAAATAATTATGTAATCAACATGTGATATTATATACATATAATAATATATACATTCATATATTATATACATATATTTCCTAATATTATGATAGGGCAAAAAAATTTTATGAAAAAATAATACATTGTCATTGATAGTAGAACAAATTTTGTTGTCAAAAACAGAATAACAAGGATAAAGATTTTAGGATCTCTCAGTTATATAAAAGTTTGTATACAAAATTTGATTACTTGTTGAACATGAAAGTTAACATAACATTTCAAAACAACAATTGAATGATAACGTCACAAAAGTTAGTTTATATGATAATCATCATTATAAATTTGATAATCGCAATTTTAGAATCACTGACATTTTCGAATACAAAAATTTACTAGTAATTAAAATGAATTAACAAAACCGAAATGTAGAAAGACTAAATCAAAAGAAATATTCCGAAGGGAGGACGAGTATATTATATTTGCAAAGTTCGATTGAAAGTGAAGCCTAATCAAAAACTGCTTCTATAATAATTCTAATTTCCTAGACACCAAATGTAAAATTTTATGACAATTTAAATTTATAATAAAATAAACAATATGCAATTTTAAATTATTAATTAGAAGTATATAAATTAATTTAAATATATATATATAAATTAATTTTATCGCCGATTTATTTTTGTTTTCAATTAAAGTTGACCTGTCATTAATTTAGAAACATTGCGAATTCACTAATTCAAAGACACAAACCAGGGAAATTGCAAATTATTCAATTCTAATTCAATGACTAGGTTGTAAAATATGTCACAAAATTAGAATTAATTAACTCATTAGGTACACACCCTAAGAATTCGATTAAGTATTTATGCTATTTGCATCTACTTGAATTGAAATTTATTAAAAAAAATAATTGAACGAATCAACTTTGGCTTAATTATGTTCTTCGAATCGTTATTTTAATCTAATCTGTCCATATTTATATTTTTAAAATAAAAAAAATGTAGGTTTGCTTTACTAAATTTATTCAAATATTGATTTCCGTTGTTACACCTCATCATCAGAAAAGTAATTTTATTATTTTAAAATGTTTGTGTTGTGCGCAACATTCGATCAAATGCATATATTTTCTATTGATTTTTAGTTGTTGCTACTCTTTGACACGGTATACTGACTAGACATTCAATTTCATATTCTTTGTAAATATTTAGGAATTTTTCAACGTTAAATACATTATAATAATTGTTCAGGATTTTTGTCCTCAAAATACTGTGGACATTTCATACTAGTGCACTTATTTCCATTGTAGTTAGCCTATTTTCTCTTATATAAAATACTGTTATTTCAAGACACACACATTGAAATTTACAAGTTGGATTATTTTCGAAATTGGTATTATGTGTATTTAAATAATTGCGTTGACTTTAATGTTGGTCTCCCTTCATTATAATCGTAACATCATCGGTTTTACATATTTACCTCAATGTTAGACCATGGACTGGTACCAGACGTTCAATTTTGCATTACATTTTTCATTAAATTTTCTGACACTTAAATTGTCATTTCATTTTCACATTTAAGACAAAAATTAAACTAATCAAAAACGTCAAAAAAAATAAATAATAAATTTAACGTCAAAAAATTGTCTTTTCATGTCATTTCTGACATTTTACATTTTAAAATTTTTTGTTATTCGTTATGTTTCTGGGGATGTAAGTATTTAATTAAAATACTCATTAAAATTTAAAATAACCTACATTATGAAGACTAAAATGTCAAAAGAAGTTCTGCAAATGTCAAATTTTTGATATAAAAATAAAACTCTGGCGTTTCAAAAAATCAAAAAACTTTAATGCAAAATTAAACTTCTGGCAGAGAAAGTAATATTAATAATTTTTAAATTTTAATTATACTTTAATCAGATGCTTACATCAAAATGTGCTGTGTTTTAGTGTTGTTGTAATTTATTATTCAGGAATTGAGCTTCGATGATTCGGAAATTATTTCCTACAGTCAAATGTATACTGAATGAGCCAGTTTTGATTCGGGATAAATCATAAAGGCAAGCATATGTGTACTGAATTATATGAATTAACAAAATTTATATTAGTCTTGATATATACACTAGATAATGATTTTTAAGCCAAATAGAACTAGACATACTCATATTAGACTGTCGAGGCATCTAATATGTATATCAAAGTTCATTAAATGTAGGGTATAATTAGAGAATTTTTCCTTTCAATTTATTAAGTAATTTTGAAAGAAAAAACCTTAAGAATGAAACATTTCAATTTGGATTTTTCAAAAAGTTGAGTAGTAACTGCATTCCGGAATGGACTTGTTAATAATGATAAATATCGAATATATGACGAGGGTGTTGACACTAAGGAGAACATCAGACACATTCTATGCGATTTCCCAAGCTTTCACCAACTAGGCTCAGGTTGTTGGGAGGGTATACATTTGACATCCTAACAGAAATCTAAGCAGATATCAGGATATCCACAGACTTGTCACAGTTACTTGGAAAATAGGTAATAACCCAATTTGTGTTGTGATGTGAGGAAGGTGATCGCTATGAGTCCATATATGCCCTAGTGGTAGCGACGGACTCTCTAACTGCCATACCATTTTAAACTAATCGACTGCTACGCATATTTAACCCTTTCAAAGCTAAGAAAACAAATTATTTTCAATTGGTTTTACATAATCAAATATTCATACGTAACCACTTAATATTTTTTTTACATAACTAAACAAGAACTTAGACTACGCTTTTGGATTTTAAATCAAATTATCAGTTATTAGGAACTGTTGAAGCATTTCATCACATCGCTTAAGGTGGGTCTGACAGGGTTAAAATTCAATTTAAAAAATAAATTACAATTTGTTTCACATATTAACTACTACCAGTTGACACTATTATTTACTTAAAATATAATATGAACTTAACAAAGTATATATACATATATATCTGATATATAACGTATATGTATGAATTTTGATCAGATTTCCCAATAAAAACCACATTTTAATGGTTATTGTTACTGAAAATATTTCTGAAGTATATTAATTTACTATATAAAATCTCATCAATATAATTCTCGAAATGATGCTTAAAATAAAAATGATTTGATCGTACTTTCTTATATCATAGCAGTCTCTGTAGGTACATTACATGAGTATACAAGTGTTTATATAAATATATATATATATATATATATATATGAATGAAAATGCGTTAATTTAATAACTATTAAAATATTGAATAATATTATATGACCTCAACAAAGTTGATATGCAAAATAGTTTTTAATATTTGCATAAAAATAGAATATTTGAAATATTAAAAAAAAAAAACAATTTTTTATTTCTAAACTAAACAAACTGCTATGAAATATTTAATTTAAATTTTTCGATTATTATTATGTACATATGTGAAGAGGTGGAACAAAAGGGTTATAATATAACATTATTTTTATTTGTTATTGATTTGTTTTTTTTTTTTTTTGAATTTTCAAGGTTGCCATTTGGAACTTTTCCTTTCTTTAAAATAATAAAAAAATTATGATCAAATAAAAAACAACATACACCAATATTTTAATTATTAAAAAAATAAACAGAATAAATTTTGGGCACGACTAATACTACTTTAACTTTTGTTTTTATTTTGTTAAAATATCAAACATTTATGATTGTTTCTTCCGGTGTGTTTACATTGTTTTATTTTAACACAATATAAATATTTAAATTTTAACACGTTAAACTTAAAAAGAAATTTGATAGAAAACTAATTTTGATTGTAGGTCAGAGAGAAATAAAAAAAACTACACACCGTGATACAAACAAAGCCTGTTTAATTATTAATACGTTTTTAATAACATCTTAATTAATTTGATTTGATTACTTACTTAAATGAGACCGTTGCACCGTTGGGCAGATTATTTTTTTCCTCAATTAAAAATCTCGACATTTTTTACCCTGTATTTTTGTACTTTGTACTCTTATCTTTACTCTATTCCATTTTACCAATTACATAAAGGTTTTTGACAATTTGATTTTACCAAATCTTGAAAAATTAATTTTGATTTGAATATAAATTTTTCAAATCTTTCAAATAAATTAGATTTGTGAATGAGGATTGACCTCTGATAATAATGTTAACAGCCTTTAAGCCTATTAATATCCCTCCCTCTACAGTCCTGATTTGTGCTTAATGAATTTGAAGACATTTTTTGCTGATACCAGTTATTATGTGTCTTTTTCATAAAACTATTAGTGTAAAAGTGGTTAGACACTACCAAAGAAATAAATAATACTGAGTTAACCCAGTAATTTTTTAAATAAATCGAAATAAGCTCGAAATATTGTAGATATTGTAATGTGAAATTGCAGTACAGTACTTACTTAAACACGAAAAGGTTTATCTACCTAAGCTACTGCCAAGAGTGTAAAAAAAAATAAGCATAATCATCAGTTTTAGGACAGAAATGAATATTTTCCGATTTTGCATTTTTTCTTTGGTGCAATTGCACGAACAAACTTAGATTGTAACAAGTTTTCGTATTATTTATTCGACGTGTCCAAAGGGATAATAAATTTACTAATACTTTATTTAATTAATAAAAATAGGAGACTGGTTGAATCGGTTCAATACGAAATAGTTTTTTTTTTGCTAATGTCTCACTAATAAAATCTATAAAGTTTTTTGTTTTTTTTTTAAACAATGATTCTAGGAACATTCTGAAGTTTGATCTGAAAGTATTTCAACACTTGTTACCAAACATTAAGGCTGAAGTAACTCATATTATTTATTATAATTAATGAAAAACATTATCATAATTATTATAAGCCTCTTGCGAATTTAGTGATAAGATAAGAACAAACTATAAAAAAAAAATATTAAAATCATCGCAAATATTTTACTATTTAAAAACAAAGAAATTGCTACGTAATCACCAATCAATAGTTTAGTTAGATATTATGTAGTAATTTCTACTTGTATATTGTTCCTTGAGCTTTCATATGTGACATCTGAAATTGGTCGTAGAACCTGCCTTATAAACTATTGTGATGATGTTTTGTGATGATTTTTATATTCTTTTTTTGCTATGACCGTTATTTTTCTTTTCATTGCTCATGCTTAATTGTTTTTCCAAATCACGTCTGTCAAACCTCCAGCAATGTATGAAGCTACCGTTAATCGTTTTGTTTTTGATGGCATGATAATAGCATGATGCTGCATGATGAGTCAAGATATGTAGATGAACTCTCACAATTCGTGAACTTTTTTCTGTTAAGCCGCTAGTTGAGTACTTTCCAATTTAAATATCAGTATTTGCAGGATATCTTCTTGCTCTGCTATGGGGACTCTGTCATCGGTGCAACAAACTATTTTCATTGCGGAGTTTGTTAATCAACTTCCTGAGCTCATTATTTCTCTAATAATTTAACTTACTATATTGTTAAAAGGAACCGGAATTATAACTGTTGGCCGCAGTGTTTCAATTGTAATTGAAACTGGTCGGTGTATGATTTATAGTTGAAATTTGTTTTTAACTTTTTTCTTATTTATATTTTCTTCAAAAACAAATATATCTGCAAACCTTTCAGTGCAGCATAGAAATATTATCAATTAAAAATAGACTGCTCATTGTCTGTAACAGCTTATTTTACAGCCGTTTCAAAGAGTAAAATTTATTAATTATTTATTGTAAATTATTATAAAACTTAAAACATTAAAAAAATTGTTAATCAAAATAAATCTAAGATCTCTACAGATTTAAAATTATTTTCTTTTCTTATTTTTAATGAATTATTAATGAAAAGAAAACTAAATGAAAGTGTATAAAAAAATTCGATATTTAATATAAAAAAATATATATATATATATAATATAAATTTTTAAATATCTTTCAGGCATTAAGATTACCAAAAAAACCAATTTTTAAAATTGTTCATCAGGTAAAATTTTTCAATCGAAACAAAAACAATAAAACTAATTCACTACAATTAATAAAAAAAAAATAGAACTTTCAGCTTTTTAAAAATCTATACGGTTATAAAAAGCAAAAAAAAATATCATAGCGACTAATTAAAGTTATAAATAAATAAAATCTTAAATAAAAAACTAAAAAAAAAATCTAATTTTTTACATAATAAATAGTTATAGAATAAAATTTTGGGTACAAAAGTTAATTTTATTATAATTAGTTAACACCATTTAATAATCCATTTAATACTTCTATTAAAAAAATTTAATAATAATTTACTGATAAAATTATAATTTTAATCAATAAATATTTCAAAATTTTTATATCAAAATAATCAATAATAATAATTTTAATTTAATCAAAAAAATACCTCACTCTAAACCTCTAACCAAAATAGTTAACTTATAGAATTTTTAAATAAAATTTATTTTGTATATTTATAAATTATTTACCTTTAATTATTATTTATTTAAGTTATCAGTATATAATTTAATGAAGATTTTTTTAATACGCTGATAGGCCTATGAAAATTCCATTAAAACTAAAGAGTCTCACACATGAAACGAATTGTCGTACATAGCAAGTTGTACAACAGATTGTATGAAAATATGAATAGTATGAATAGTATGAATTTAAAATGTTTATATACTTGTAAATTGTGTATGTTTTATATTTATTCATATCACATGAATCATATCACCGAATGATTTTACATCCCAATAGTACTGATTGTATTATCGATATACATAATTCAATAAACTCAATATAAAATGCACTACGAATTAAACAAAACTATTTGAAATTTGTATTTTTTAATTTTTTTTGTTTACAAATATTTCATTTTCAGTAGCACAGTTTGTACTACAATTTTGTGAAAGCTAGAATGTTAGATTTTGTAGTTCAACAGTTCATAAAACAAACGTCATACCACGTCAAACAATTTTTCTTCAAACACCACCAGGCAATACATACAGATTGCTGTACGACAGATTGTTGTACAACAAATCGTTTTGTATGTGAGTTTAAGAATTTAAACTCAATAAATTAATTAATAAATTTATTTTATTTTATTAATCATTCAATTATTATTTTTATCTTTAAAGGCGCTAAAATTAATCTTTATAAAAATTTTTTTTTAGAAAATCATTCACTTACGTAATATATGTAGATATAGATAAAATAAATTATAATATGAGAAAGGAAATGACATAAAAATAGAAAAATGTATCATAAGAAAATTAAAAATTAAATTTTTGACATTTTTTATAAATTTTATCTTTAAAAATAAAAAGTCTAATAAAATTGTGCCGAATTTCAAAAATTTGCCACTCATAACACCCATAACATTGTAAATTATTTATAATAATATATTAATATGTATATTATTTATATGAAAATTAATACTTGGTTGTAGTGCTTTGTATTCACTTTTCAATTTCTGACCCAGGTATTGATATTAATTTGTTCTATAAAAAAATAACGATGTAAAGGGGATTTATTAAAAAAAAAAACCATTCTTACCTAATTATTCATACATATATATGAGTTATATCAGTTTCGGTAATAACCCGCAAGAACTTCATGATTAATAATCTCATAGTAGCTTCAGGATAGATTGAAATATTGTAATAAATAAAAAAATGTAAAAGAGTAGGGTTCTATTCTCAAACAGTATGAAGTGCAGAATCTTAAACACTTTTTAAGTTTTAAATGAGTTTATTTAATTTTATGATGTCTTATAAAGTCTAAATCATATACGTTTTCAATTTTTGTGAAGCTTATTAAATTTCTAGAATTGTAACATCATTTGACATATTTTGTTTTAAAACTGTTTGTTTTCGAAAGATGTTATGTAATTCACTTTTTGTGAAATGTAATGATAAAAATTGAAATTCGATATTCTGAAATCAGAATAATATAAAAAATTTAAATATACTCGTATATGAATTGAAATTACAAAAAGTAATGGATGTTCTAATATGCATTATCATTCCAAATTGAGTGAAATTTACTCAGAAATAATTTAAATATCAATTTAATCTATATTACTTTGTTGAATACTTGTATTTTACTTGTTAAATTTCATTTATTTGATGTTTGTATAAAATATCAACAACAACTGATATTTATCATATATAAAGGGTATTCACGATTGTGTAGAAGTGTAGTGTAGAACGATTTCGTGAACGCACCATTGTACTTTTGATGTTGTACTCGATGTAGAATCGTGACAGCCAATTAATGAAATTCCCACTCACTTTCAAATACAATTCATACGTATTTGAGAGCATCGCCTAATATTTATTAATATTTTCTCCGACTAGTTACAAGACAAAATGTTTACATTGAAATCAACTAATTTTTTTTCGAATCATGCTAAAATAACAATTGAGATTCTATAATTTGAAAATTATATATTTTTGTCAATACAATGACATTTATGTAAATATTTTTATTATCATGTCATAAGATGCCGAATTTGGTGATATACCATTAATATTCTGGTTGAGGAGTTTACTTAACAGTGTCATGTAATCAAAATAATTTTTTACATTACCAGTATATTGTATATTATTTAATTCAAATAAATTAATTTAACTTAAGAAAAATTGAATTAAATTAAGAATAAAATTATTATAATATGGAGTTTGGAAAATGTGTTTATAAACTTAAAAGTAGAGTTGTTCAACATACTCGTTACAGTAGCTGGAGTACAATGACAACTCTACGTATAAAACCTCCCAACTATCCTGATTTCAAAATAAATTGGATATATCACTTTTTTTTTTAATTATCATTTATTATTAAATCTCATTCTCATTTTGATAGTGGTTGAAAGTCGTTAACAAAAAACAAAATTTTTTTTAATTGCTTATTACTCTAATTTCATTCTACCATCATTTTTTTTTTTTAATATATTAATAATAATAATTTATTAAATATAATTTAAATATTATTAATTGTTTTTAAAAAATATTTTTACAGTCTGGCGATAATAAATGTTATAAATGTAATGAAGTCATTACAAAACGTATTATAACAGCAATGGGAAAATCCTGGCATCCAGAACATTTTACATGTAGAGAATGTAAGGAACCAATAACGGATTTAACATTTAATGAAAAATTTGGTGAACCAGTTTGTTCTGAATGTTTTCTTGCTAAATATTCAGATGTTTGTTCGGCTTGTAAACAACCTATTAGAGAGGTAAGCGTATATTTTATTTTATTTAATTTTTTATACAATGTTTCTGAATTCAAACATTATTGATTACATTCTGTTAATGCCATTCTGTAAAAAATAGTACGCAAATTTAGGAAAGTTAATTAATAAAAAAAATAATAACGTCAAATAAAATTTCATTTGATTTCAATTTAATTTTTAATTTAAAATCTAGATACATACATACTATATTACTATATATGGTATCTTATTTTATTTTTTTTTATTTTTATTGATTCACAAAAACACAAAAAAATATTAATTTTTATGAAATAAACTTTTTCTAAACGTATTATTAATAATATTTTTGGACAGGTCATTTTAAATATTGGTTAACAGGGTTGTTTTGCACAGTGGTGTTTTACACAAGGTTGTAAATATTAGCTACCTCGAAGCTAGTTCATATTTTGAACTTGTGTGTTTACGTCAATTGTGAACTAGCTCAAAATTTCATAGTTAGTTGACTTGGCATTTGAGTCAGGTATTTTACAACCCTGATTTTGCAATAACTTCATATCTTGCATATTTGCAATGAACTGCACATGAACATTTCAGTTTTCAATTTTTGTTGTATCATTACGTATTTTCCCATTTGATTCTCACATTCTATTAATTTACATCCAAATATTATTTATTATTCATCACCTGATATTTTTAATCCAACTTTATTCTACAAGTATAAACATTTTGATTTTGAATAAAAATCAAAAAAGAAAAAATGCTGACGTTTTTTTTTTTTGCTTTTATATAACTTGACATTAATTGTTGTGGCTGTAATTATGAAATTTAATTCAGTAATTAAAAACTCTGATTGTTGACGATTGTTGTTGTTTTTTTTCTATCAGATTTCAAAAGAGAATAATATGAACGTTTGCAAATATTTTTGGATGCAAATTTTAAATATTTGCAAATGCAAAATTTTTGTAAAAGCTTCAACCCGCAAAAGAACACAGCATATTAAACAATATGGTGTACAAAACTTCTATTCAATACAAATTGAATATACACAAAGCACAAATTCAAATTATCCCAAAAAGAATGACTTGGTTTTGGAGGTAATAATAACAATTTCTTCGTGTTAAATTCGATGAAAATCGAACACAAGAACTTTTCGGAACTATTTTCAAATAATTTTTAATTTATTTAGAGATGATTTAAATATTTAACACAGTGGGTGACGCAGTAGGTCCTATTTCTCAAGTGAAAGGTTCCAAATTCAACTCTTGATGAAAGAAAATTCTTTGTGGGGTTTTCCTCCTTGTCCAGTACCCTTGTCAGTGGGATAAAATAAATTAAAAAAAGCAAGATGATTGAGATGGCATGTAACAACTTAAAATAATAGAACTACACGTTATTTAAAAGGGCTTAATTCCTGACAATAGTTGTAGTTTTTCACAGTTTTCCACATTTGATGAGTTAATAAGCCAGAAATTTGATAAATATATACTCGAAATATTGTAGATATTGTAGAATAAAACTTGAAGTACCGTAATTAATAAGCATAAAAAGGTAAATTCTACCTAAGTTACTGTCAAGAACATAAAAAACACCACAAACCTAACAGAAGAGGAACAGAAGAAGAGGACATAAAAACTATGACGTAGATATAAATAAGCCTATTTGATTCTGAAGCTACATAACACTAGTAACTTACAAAATTGGTAACTCTCCTGTTGCATCTCGACAATTCAATATAGTCATAACATATTTTTATTATCTACGATTCTGTCATTGACAAAATAAGCTCTTACATTTGAATATTGTGGCACACAATACAACATAGTACATAGAGCTTCACAAAATATACTAAATACAATAAAAATATTTTACATAAAAATATCTATGATAAATAAAACCAAAACCATGAGGATAAATAACACCAATACGAACACCATCACAATAGAAGATCAAACAGTCGAACATGTGGAAAGCTTCTCCTATACCTAAATAACATTCTAACAACAAACGGTGGTACAGAAGTAGATGTCAACAACTCCCAAAGTAGCAAAAGGCGAAAAAACCCAACAACACCTGGCAGCGAACTACGACTACGAACTAACTACGAGAGAATAACAGGAAAAAAAAATAAACATAAAATATAATTAATTATTATCGAACACTATGCATAATTTCAGGAAAGTCAGTTTCTTTAATTAGGAAATGTTCAAAAAGGAAATTATTAGTCCACTGTTCTGTTAAGTATCGTTCGGAATACCTATTATACAATATAAGAAACGAATTTTAAATAACATCGGATTTGAACCCTCAAATTACTTGATTGCTTTCTTTTATTACATTCCAACCGAATAATTAGAGAAACTGTGTCCAACAAGTTCATTAAATTTAGATCAATAGTCAATTTTTATTTTGACACTTATGAAAACAAAATTAAATCAAATAAAATAAATTTTTTAAAAATAAACAAATTAGAAGATCAAAAGCTATAGGATTAACATTTCAGTTAAATTATCATCACGTTGTTATTATTTCCCACAAAAGAGGCAGTTTGGGTTAAGTTTAGCAAAAAAAAATTTATGAGGTTAAAGTTTAGACCTATTTATTTCACTGTTTGTGACTATAGTGAGGCTAATTCTTTGAAATTTTTTTTTATTTTTTTTTTTAAATCTATTTCGCTTTATATTCAACAAAAACATTATACAAGTTATTACATGAATTTGATTTTTGAACTTTTTTAACTATAAAAAACAAATAAAAAGATAAAAAAATACAAATCAAAATTATTCAGCGATTAAAAAATAAATTAACAGACTTTTTTTTTTATTGAAAATTTCACAAGAATTTAAATTTTCTTATACATACTAGGTATATACCTATAATAATACAAGTCACATATTTTAATCAAAATGACAATTAGACAGAATTGTGCCACACATGTGTGTACTATCTATCGAATGGAAAAAATTTAAAACCAAGTATTACGAGTATGTAGAGGAATTTCTAAAATATAATTTCACTTTCATTATACGTTCACACATTACTGTATAGTGTAGTGAATAACATCTCGGTGCACAGCTGTTTCAATATTGTAGAGGTGTTATTTTAAAAAGTGTCATAGCGTATCTGTTTCAAACAACATAAATACAACCCAAACATATACTTGACCTTAACAACAATGGCATTTTGTTGAACGTTAAAAATTAATTAAATTCAAGTAAAATATTGATTCTTGTTTAAAATAAATAAAAAAAAATATTAAGTCAAAATTTATGCAAATTTAAAACATTTTTTTTTTTTTGATTTATTTAATTTTATAAAAATATATTGTAAATTATTAAGTAATAAAATGGCAATGAAATTTTCAATTTAAAAAATAAAATAGAAATTAATTTGAATAATTTGACAATGTTATCTACTAAATTTGATTTGATTTCAATTACTTATACTTCTGAGTGTTTCATTAAAAGGTTTTATTAAGAGCTTTACAGTTTTTGATTAACAAAAATATTATTATAATAACAATATTAAACTTTGCTCATTTTACACTAAACTTGGGCTAAGATTTTTTTAATCTTCTTTTATAATAATTTTCTGTGTCCAAGTCCGAACTATACATTTTTGTACAAAGATTTTCGAACTAAAGCTTATGGGAAACTAAAGCTTATTATCGTATGGTATAGTTGACAAGGACTATTTTAGTCTAAAATCTATTTCCTAGCATGCACAACGCATCTGCTTCAAAAATTGACATTACTGCAATAGTAGCGTTCGTCAAGGACAACCAATCTAACGGGAAAAAAATAATATAGATCTGAAAATGTCGCGCCTACATATAACACGACACCGTCAACCAAAATAAAAAAATTATATCATTATTTATTCTTTGCACTTCCTTTTGGAGTATAGAACTCTGTCATAGCATTAGATCCATTGTGGTCACGTCTTGTTTCAGTTTCTTATTACAATGAATTTTGTAACAAATTTCGTAATTAAGGGTTTCTAGGGATTAATAACCTACAATCCCTAAAAACCCTTAATTTCAATTCCCACAAGATTCGAACCCATGTTTATGTGGCCAAATTGTACCGCATTTTCTTTTATACCGATTAGGCTATAAAGTTTTAGTTTTACTTTAATGATTTTTCAATCGTTTTCACCAAAACCTACTTCTACTTTTAACAACTCTGATTTATTTTCGGTCTGAAGAAAATTTGGTACAACTTTCTTAACTTATTAGCGTTCTAATAACATATTTTAAATCAGTTCATAGAGATAGTTATTATTTTTAATCTCAAAAACCAGATGATTGGATATAATTGATAAATTTTAATATCATATTTTATAGCAATTAGTCGGTTAAAATATGTCTGTTGAGCTTTTTTCCGATAGATCAAGTTTTGAGTTTTTGAGCAAAGTTAATTTGACTTTTACTCTTAGATTAGTACCTGGTTTTGAATTACCTTAATGTACTTGATTTACATTGTTCTTTACTAACTATTATTTCCGATTCCAGTTAGGGTGTTTATTGTATTATTTAGTCAATTGTAAACCACTATATCGCACAAGAAACCTACAGCTCTTTAATGAATGTCAATCGTATAGTCTGAAAGGAGGGGAAAACTTTAGAGTTACACGCTTCAACCGAACAGCAAACCAATTACTGTACAAAGGATTGCAGTTGCTTAACTCACTGCCATTTTTATTTGTATTTTTTAAAAAATATTTTGTGTTGATTTTGGAAGTGTTATTTTGTTGTTTTGAATTTACTTAAATTAGTAGTGAACTATTAATAATCTTAATTATATAAAGTTTTATACAAAACTAATAAAAAAAAAATTAATGTTTGAGCTATCCCGAAACCTTATACTTCCAAGAGAAAAGGGATAAAAAATATCAACTAATTAAATTTAGAAAATCACTACCACTCTACTACTCTACACTTACAATAAATTAAAGTATTTTTTTTTTACCATAATAAAGATTTGCTACCATAGACAAGTTAAAAATTTTCAATTCCCAGCTGCACAACACGAGGACGTAAAACAATTCAAAGAACTTTTTCTATCTTGGATTATTGTACTATTAATTGTACTATTTATTTATTTATTTACCTTCAACTAGTAAGTGAAATAGTAATCAAGATAGTATACTTGAACCGTTTCGTTTTATGCTGTAAATGGACATACAAAGTTTAAAACTAGATACTGAAATTATTCTATTTGCTGATGATGTCTGCTTAATTTTCAGTGCAAATACTTATGATCAATTACAAAACAAAATTAATAGTGAATTGAAAAAACTTAATAACTGGATGGTAGTCCAAAAATTAACGACTAATAATTCAAAAACAAAGTATCTAATAATTGATAAAAATCCGGAAACAATAAATATTAAAATCTCTGAAGAAATATTGGAGCAGGTTAATGAAATCAAATATATCGGTATTTGGATTAATAATGGATTAAAAAAGAACAAATATACAAATTATTTATAAAATAAACTCTTGGCAATTGCAGATGTGTTCAAAAGGATATCAGAAGTTTTACCTGATTCTATTAAAATTTCATCATCATCAATGTTCTATGCTCTATTTCCTAACCATATTAGTTATGGTATAAAGCTGTGGAGTACCACTATTAAGCAGGTTACAACTAATACAAGGAGTTACAAATAATACAAAATAAAGCAATAAAAAATGTATATGTATTAAACTGGAGGGATATATTATTGCTGAAAGACTTTATTGATGTCAAGTTAATATTTGACATACACAACATAATATAAGCTATGAACAAATTCATACCAACACATCTCTAATAAAACGGAAAGATATTCAGAATATAAACAGAAATAATATAAGTAGAAACAAGAATTTACTACCCTTAATTAGAACAAAAAAGAACATCGAAATTTGGGTCTGCAAAAACCATATATAGAGCTGTCAAATTGTATAATAGCTTAGACATTCAGCTGAAATCTGTAAATGCAGTGCAATTAAAAGAACAAATAATAAAAAATTTAATTCAAAACTTTTTCATAAACGCAGTATAACGTGACAATTGCATTATATATGACTGATAGTTATTAGTTTATGACGATCACATCACCAAACACTAAAATAATTTATTGACATTTATGAACACGCGTTTTAAAATTTAGTTTCCATTAGTTTTAGTTTTGTTTACAATTTCAAATTAATTTTGCTGCAAATTCACAATAAATAAATAATACCTACAATAAAAGTGGGCAATTTATTTTGATAACACATTGTCCTTCACCATCAACCATTTAAAAAATTTAAACAAATCTATATCTCTAAAAACAAAACTGACAAAAGAAAAATGTTTGTGCAGTATGAAATTTCATAATGCGTAGCTGACTTTGTTTTGCTAATGAATTTTGTGTCATATGATTGTTGCAATGTAGTTTATGAACTGTAAACAAATGTATAAATCATTTATGAACATAATTATGACGAAATTAATGTATTGTATTATGCGTTTGTGAAAAGGCCTTATAGTTAATCATGATTTTTTTTACTGGCGTTCTTTTCCTATTATTAAAATTTATCTTACTTTATTTTTTTATTATATGCTATAATTTGATTATTACAAAATGGATTATATTATATTACTATGGATTGTATTTTTTGATTTTCACCACTTGTCACTTATTATTGTCTTAAAAAAAAAAATTATAAATTTTATTATATTTTATTATATAAGATATAGCCACAAAACGAAATATAACTCTCTACTGGCAAAAAAAGTTAAAAATAAATAGAATGTGAACTCTAACTATTGTACTTTAGAAACATTTAAGAATTGATTGTCTTGTGTTCATTAATTTTATTTTTCAATAAGTTGTTAATGATATAGACATGGCAGTTGTCATTCTAAGTCTTAATGTAAACAATAGCATTAATATAATAAACACACTCATTAGAGAATACCCCTTTAGTTTTAATTTCAATCAGTTTTAATTAAAATTTTTCTTATTGATTGTTGAGTAAGGTATTAAGGTATTAAAAAAATTTATTATAATTTAATCGATTTTCATTTAAAAAAATTATATTTACAACTTGTTTACTTTTTTTTCTCTTCAATTAAATGACTTAATCCACCACCTTCCATTCTATAAATTTACAAATAAATCGTATAGGTGTTAAAAATCATCATTTATAGCCGTTTTGGTTTTCAGTTTTTTTTAATTAAAAAAAAAACATCTCTAAAAAAGATTTATTGAAAATTTCCTGTAGTTGTAAATCACAATCAGCTATGATTTTATCTAATAAACAACAATTCAACCAACGCACTGAAATATTTATCTAAAATTAAAAAAAAAAAAAAAATACAAACTCTAATGTTCTCATCTTATTAGAGCTTGTCTTATTTTGTTCCATTTACAGTCAATTTATAGTAAGTTTTTGCTTTTTCTGAAAACATTTTTTTTTTATAAATGAAAAAACATTTTCCCATAAATACGAACAGAGTAAATTTGAAGAAAAAAAAAACAAAAATAATTAGAAATCAATATGTATACACTGATACTATCATAATAAAATTGAACTAACATACAAAATCATTAATACTGCTAAAATGAAGCAACTCAGATGATTAATTCAAAGTAAATAACAAAAAAAAAAAAAAACAAACATAAAATAAATAAATAAATATTGATTTTAAAGAGCTTCCAATTTCACCCACTCTAAAAACATTTGTTCAAATCATTAGACAAAAATGTTTTTTAGAAAAACCACAGAACACCAAATCTCCTAAACTCAGTGATGTCACTACTCACTATATAATATATTGAATAAGAAAAATATTTAATGAGCTCGTGTTTATATTTTATCAGTGGAAATCTATTTCCCCACACTTTCCTTCTTATATAGCATACTCATACTTCTTCATAGCATACTCAATTTCTTTTTCAAAATGAAAGTACAGAAAGATCATTCATCTGAAGATGGTGTAATAAACGAAATCGATCAAGATATTAATTAAAATTAAAATTAATAAAACATACCTAGAGTTATTGATTTTTATTAATAAATAAATTGCTAAAAGTTTTATTTAATCTTCCATCCCTTATAAGAAGCGTTGGTAGTAAACACAATCATCATCATCATTTTCTTCGCAAAATAATCTTGTAGAAGTAGTAGCAGAACTAAAAAAAAAATGTATCTTCTATTAGCCAAACAAACTAAATTTTAACATCGCAGCTATTCTAATTCTCGATCACATCTTAGAAATCGAAGCCATCCAGTTAGAAAACTAGAATGTTGGTATCACAAAAAATTTGGTTCAAATGCTCCTAGCTGTATATGTAAACATTAAATAGCTACTATCACATGATCGAATAAAATATAAAAATCACCAGATGGCAGTAAGAAGTTCTAAAAATTCTCTAATCGTCATATTGAATTTTAAAATCTGATGCGATTCGGATTGTTTTCTGTTTTTTCCATCAGATATCAGACTGCGTTTACATTTATGACTTTCATCAAATTCAGATTTAATCGTAGATTTTGTCTGATGTGTCTTAAGAAATTCTATTTAAAATTAATTTTATTATGATTCTACTGACATTACATTTGAGCAAAAAATCTGATAATATTTCACTAAAATTGTTAAACTAACCTTTATGCTATAAAAATTACTATAAACATAAAATGATTGATAAGATCAATAATATCAATTTAATATCGTTTATTTAGAAGTCGATTTGAAAAAATATTCAATCATTTTAAAATGAAAAAACATCACTAGAATCAGAAATATTTTCAATACCAGAACCTAAAACGCATGTCAATTAAAAACATCAAATAACAAAAAAAAATATAAACATTTTTTTTTCAAAAAACTATCTTAAAGATACATTTTAAAAAAAAAAACTTTATATTATGCTATTAAGCAACAACTTTAAAAATAGATTTTTAAATAATTCTAATGGAAAGTTAATTGTTTTGTGCTTTCGAAAATTAAATTTTATCGACAAGTCTACGAAATACGTCTGTCTATGTAGAACAAAATATGTTTAGCGGGTATGTTTTTCGTGTTTTATATTTTGTTTTTGTTAGTGTTTTTTTTTTCTCTATAGAATAGAATTCCAAAATGAGACAAAATAAAGGAAAACCAAACGACACGATGACACAACAGTTATGAGTAATTTTTCTTTAATTTTTTTTTTATTTTTTCTGTTTTCTCGATATGGTCACACATTGTAGATGTCGTTTCATAATTTGATATTTCAGATGTCACTAAAAATAAAGTGAGTTTAATGTGCGATCATCGTAGATAATTTAAAAGTAACAAAACAAAAAAATCACTAATGTAATTACATCAGCGGTAATAATATTTTTCCATGTTAAAGAAAGTGCGATTAACTTGAACTTCTATTGTCATTGTTAATGATTCTAGTTTAAGGTCAATTAAATTTGTATTAAGAAGATCATCATAATAATTTTTATTAAATTATAGAAAAAAAGCTTTTTAATTTATTATTAGTTCAAAGTTAATTATTTTATTATTAAAATTTAAATTTTGCAGATATTTTTTGCAAGCTAAATTTTTATTAAAATTTTGTAGTGTAATATTTTTTTTTTATATTAGGCCAAAATAATGGGATAAGCACCCTAACTACCTTCGCAGAACTTAAACCATTTAAAGATGAAGGAAAAAAAGAAGGATAGTAAAATATAATCAACAAAATTAGAAAAGAATATAAAATAATTACAATAGAATAGAATAGAAGAGTTAGTATAAAAATTTACGGACATTTACTTATATTCCTAAGTTTGAGGAAACACAAAAGATAGTAAGGTGTTCCATAGTTTAGTAGAAGTTGGGTTGATGAAAGAATTTTTATATTTCTCCAGAACTTTGAATAGGAAATACTACTAGAAATTTGTAAGCGAGAGCTGTCCTGCAAGTATTACGCTGGAATGATTGTATTTTGGGCATAATATTTTTTTATTTTGTCAGAATAATTACCCAACAGATATTTATAAGACAGAGTGGATGCTCCTACATTACGGCGATGACTTAATGAAGTTAGTTGTTGTGTAACATCTTCATCATTGATCATTTTGATGGCTCGCTTTTATACCTTATCTTGGCGACAGAAAAAATGTGATTGTACCACGAAAGTTTGCTGTTTATTTCCATTCCAAGAATTCTTAGAGTTCCAAGTTTTTGATATATTTCCGAACAGAATATTTGGTATTGATGGGTTTTGATTTGTTGATATGAAGCAACTAAAGTTTTTGAATCCTTAAATTTTATTTATAGGAATCGTTTCGTTCATCATAACACTACTAGAACTCATCAGTATAGGTATTTATAGTGTAAGACTACCTATACAACTCCTATTTTCATTTTGATTTATTTTATAACTTATTAGAAGATGTCAATAATACATCTGTGAGCTATAAATTACATAAATTTATTTTATAAAAATAACATTTTACAATGAAATTTTGGTCGATTTTAAATCAAACTTGTTCTTTTTATTAAAAGTAAAATGACATGGAAATTTTAATATTTCACACATAAAAAAATTTGTAATTACATAAATTTATTTTATTAAATTTTATCCTATTTACACTATGTTATTTTGTTACCTGTGAACTGAAGTCTGTGTCACTTCAACAGCTTTTTCAAAGAAATACAAGGAATCAAAGGTATCATCAGCAAAACTATAAATCTGGTTTGAAATTGTGGATATGAGATCATTTATAAATATTACAAATAATGTTGGAGAACAAACTGAGTCTTGAGGGATGATATTGAATTTTTGAGATATAACACCATCCAATACAACTTGTATTGAACTGTTTGAAAAGAAATTTCCACGTATTGAAAATGTTTCCCAGGTCAATTGCTTCTAATTTTTGCAGTAATGAAACTGCCAGATGCGATAAAAAGCAAACGAACGAGATATATGTTAAGCAACTACATTTTGAAAATAACTAATTTTTTACAATTTATGAATGTTAATATTTTAAATGTATAGAAAATATTAATCAGAAAAATTTTTGTCAATTGGGTAGAACTGAAATATTGAAATTAATATTGAAAACTACTCTTTTAAAGTGACGGTCAATAGCACACATACAGCAGATGGTCAATTAATTTTAGAGCTAAATAAAAACAAATTAAATGAATTAATAGGGTTTAGAAGCAATATTTTAAAATTACATGTGCAGAATACAATAAATAATAGAACAGATTCGAATTCTCAGATCATAATTATTGATGTGAATATACATTTGCATTCGTATATAAATTTAATACAAATAATTTCCGAATGTAGTTCATTTAAGCGATTATAATTCATTACAGCAACTGATAAGTACAATTATTTAGTTTTTTTTTTATATCTGTTCTCTGATTTATGATTTGCACAATCAACCGTATAAAATTTCTGATTTAATTTAGTTTATTTTTCAAATTTGGAACTAAAGCTTATTTTTAGTTAGACTATATCAAATTTTAGTTTTACATTTTTTCTTCTACATCTACACCTAGCTTCTTCATTATCTAGCATTACCGAGTACTTCTGCATTATCGAGTCACGTTTATTCTCATTTTCTTTACTTGACGCTTTTCCCTGATCCCTGGTTGGTCATTAAAGCAATTCCATGCCGAATTAGTATGTACACAAAATTTATATCTTACCAATTTCAATAAATAAAAATTTTGCACAGAGACCTTTCCATATCCTCTCTGAAAACATATCCCAGCTACCTGAAACCTAGAACTTTTATATGTAATATTTTAATAATTGTACCACCGTACAACAGTCTGTATTCTTCGAACTTTTAGATTTACATATTTTAAAATAATACTTTATACAGAAACATCATTAAAGTGCAGAAGAGAATTATGTCGTCTTTTATATTGGTCCTGATGCAAAAGTAAAATATGATAACAATAAATAATAATAAAAAAAAAACAAAAAATAAACATTTAATCAAAAACTTTAACAAATTATCAAAATTTGGGAATGTCAAGTAGGATATAATTTATATCGATTAATCCAAAATCAAAAGAATTTTCCTTGAAATATTAGTTTAAATAGTGGGCATTAAAATATTACTAGATATATTTTATTACCTCTTCATATTTTTTTACTCCATTACAATAAATTAATTAATTTTGATTGATATAAAATATTTAATATTTATAGTACATAATTTTCTACATACCAAACAAAAGGACAGACTTGAATATTAAGCAAAAAAATTGTTTTAAAAAAAATCATTATTTGCAGTTTTTAATAACGCACACACTTACAAATTTTAGAATATGTCAAATTTTTGATGTTATTAATGTATTCGATTATTATCGAATAATATTTTAAAATATAAACTAAAATCCTTATTTGGTTAGGATTTGATCAGGTAAAAAGTTAAATAACAATTCCCACATAATTAATATTAAGATGAAAATGATAGCTCTGGTAGTTGGTAGCTAGTTATTATTACATTATTTATAATTTAAATTGTCATTAATTAAGATTAATAATAAAATAAAATAAAAAAAATAACAATAATAATTTTTTATGCGGAAAACATTTTAACATATATAAAAAAGTAAATAAAAATTGAAATAAAACATTCTGTCTGGGACGAATTTAATTCCAAGAAGAGCTTTAACAAAAAAAATGAAACTTATGAAAATCAACCAAGCGTAGTATTTTCAGTGAAATTTTTTTCAATTGCAGAATACCCAAATGAATGAAGTTCAAATATACAAGTGCTTCACTCGTTATTATTATATGGAATATCGAAATATGAACATTGTCGGAAAAACATTAAACAACAAGGAGGACATCGAAAATACAGTATTAGAGTTTTGATTATAATATTGTATATTCCATAACGAACTACACATAATGTAAATAGTTTCAAAATGCTTGCATATCGCTTTTAATGCGCAGAAAGAAAAAGAATGTGTATAAACATTTTAGAATTAATTATGTTGTATATAGTATTTACGTTATGGAACATACTACATTGCATTTTCAATGTTACATTAGTATGAAAAAATGGAAATTGTATAATTCTTCTAGTAAATTGGGGACTTGTTTACAAAATTTTATATTACTTGTTAAAATCTATATAAAAGCACGTTTTTGTTATAAGATTTGAGGTGTCGTGAAATAAAACTAAATCGGCTTTTTTACCAATAAGTTTTAAAATGTCGAATTAAAAAAATTCTTAAAACTCAATCTCAATTTCAAAAAAAAATTTACCTTATTTCCAAATAAAAATAATGCCGAATGAAAATAAAGTCGATGAATTTTATTACCAAAACAATTTAGAAATAAAACAGAATTAAAAATACAATTTCTGCAAAAAGCGATTTACTTCGATTTTATAAACAAACTCTAATTACGGTTGGTAAAGATTTACAAAAGAAATTTGAAATTTTTAATTTCTGGGAAAAGCAGATATACTTCTCAACATCCGTGGGAGCTGAGATTCCATGTTCTGTCACTTTGCTTTTACCATAACTGTTGCCAGAGTCATAACTCCCAGAAAGATTGATGTTGTCTCTATATCTATTAACCAACATAAAAATTCTGGTAATGGGTTTGAACTTACCACAAATTATACGATGATGAGAAACATTGAATATGTTTCCAGGACGAAAACGTTACGATAATAATTGATTTTATCTGATAACCAGAATTAATCATTAAAATAAATACGACGTCAGTAACTATTCTTCTGGATCAAAGAGTGTTTCAATTTAAAAGCTTTTGTAAGGGGGTAAACGTATAGGATTAGACCAAGAAAGGTTTCGAAAAGTAAATCTAATGAACTTTTTCTGAATAGCTTCAATTATATTGACATAGTCGGCCATGACCTAGGTGACCATATGTATAATACGCTAATACATATGTTTATATGAACGAACTAAAGAATAATATGTTCGATCAACTATATAGGTAAAATTGAATTAAATTTATGAATGTTTGTACAGAAAATTAAGGTTAGCAACCTTCTTAGCAATTACACATTAAGATTATCACATTATGTGGTAGCGTATCAAACGCTTTATTCATTTCACTGTATATTACATCAGTTTGATAACCAGCTTCCATTGTATTGAGACAAGAGCAACGTTCTACTAAATTAATAACTGTTGACCTATTTTTCATGAAAGCATGATGACAAGATGATAAAAAGTTTTAATAGGTTTCATTAACTTATATTTTCAAAAACTTTCGGGATAGAAGATAATTTAACAATAAGTCTGTGGTTAGTAACCATGTTTCTAGAATCTTTTTTGTTCACTGGTCTGATAAACGATTTTTTCAACTAGTTTCAGAATATATCAGTAAAAGAACGAGTGAAAAGAATTGACAATTGCATCATAGCAAGCGGTCCAGAACAATTTTTGAACACGATTTCAGACACATTCATTATCTGGCCCGAGAAAATAATCATTATTTAATCGATCTTCTTAATCCTAGTTAAACTTTATTTTATTTTATTTTTTATGTTCTTGAGAGTAACACTAGGTAGAATTATCTTTGTGCTTAATTAAGTACGGTACTTCAAATTTGTACTGCATATACGTCTGATATTTTTGGATTAGTTATTTTTTTATCAAATTACTGGCTTATCAACATTAAATGTGAAACATTGTGGAAAAATATTGCCTTTAATAATATCTCCATTTTATTCTGTTATAGCTGTTACCAGATTATCTTCTAAATTATTTTTTGCCATTTATTTTATCCCAATGACAAAGTAGTACTGGACCAAGTCGAAATATCAATAAAGAATTTTTTGTTTCATCCGAAACTGAACCTGGGACCTTTCGGTTGAAAACCAGGTGCTCTACCTACTGTATCATCCAGTCAGTGTATATTCCATCTTTTTGAATTATATATGTATTCAAGTCTTACTGACTTATAATTTAATTCATAATTTAGTTTAATTAGACTCATTTTGTAAATAAATAATTTTTGTACAATTTTTTTTCTTTTATTTAAATTCTGGGTTATTTCCAATTTAAAACTATATATTCATGATTGAAATTTCAAACAAAAAATATAAATACAAAATTAACAAAAATAATTCACTCAGTAAAATTCAATAAATCAAAATTTCACTAGAGTCAAGTTTAATTATTAATTAGCTTCTTTTGTTTTATAACTTTTTTTTTTGCCAGATTTGTCAAATAATTATTTATACCTACTTTATTTTATGTAATATATACTTTAAGTATATTTAATATATAACATATATTATATGATATATATATGTATCAAAATCCGTTTCAAAATAGAGTCATAAATTTAAAATTTTACACACTCAATCCATTAATTTAATTTGTAGTATGGATCAGTCAAAATAAATATGAAATTTATTTTCAAATGTTAACGTTTTTTTTCGTTTTTGATTTTCTATCAATTTTTAACGAATTCTGTCAAAAAAAATAACAATAAATTATAGTAAGTATTACACTATTTCTACACCTTATTTATTATAAAAAAAAAAAAAATAATACATAACAGAAAACAAAGAATAAAAAAACAAAAAAAAAATACCTTTAAAATATAATAATCATATTTATTTCGTATAAAATTAATATCTAATATTAAAGTTGATTTTAATTTATATTTTATAGTCAAAAATTAACATAAATTTTCAGGTATAAAAAAATTAACTAAATGGTAAACAAATCTGTCATCTTTCCATATTAACTGAATGAAACACTTTCTATCTTATTTTCTATACTAATTTTTATACTATACTACACCATCACTTCCCCTCCTTTATTGAAATATGAGATTCTGTGTTAACGTGTCTTTTTTTAATAATAAAGAGATTGAGATTATTGAAATTGACAAAAAATCATAAAATCTAGATAATAGTTTAAAATAACTTTATTAGTAACAAGTTGCCTTAACTGTCACTAATCCTAGATTCAATAAGTAGTACAAAATAAAATTATTATAGAATCTATTTAGACAGCAGACTGAAATTTTTGTGATTTACTGGCAGTTCGATTTTGACACTTTCAGCGATTTTAATTTTTTTTTTTTATTTTTTTTTTCATTATTATTATTTTTGTTGTCTTGACTGGATTTTTTGAAACTTTATTAAATTTAATGAGGTTGTTGTTTCCGAATTAGGTTGTTGCTTTTTTGCTTTTGTTGTCATTTAGTGGAGATTTTTGAAACCCACATACATATTTAAACACGAACAAAAAAACGGAAAACATTATTGAAATGGTATCAACATATTGATTTTACGTTTGTAATTTCAAAATTAAAAAAAATAAATGGATTCATTAAATTTGATAAATCAAAATACAGAGGTGTTTGGATGGGTATATTTTTGACTATAAAATATAAATTAAAATCAACTTTAATATTATATATTAATTTCATAACGAAGTTTGAAATTTGAAATTTTAATATTAGATAAATTCAATTAATTTCTATTAACATATTTATATGTAAAAACATTAATTAAATTTATATTAAGGTGCCTATTATGTATTTTGTTCGAAATTAATCGAATCATTCATCGTTATCGTTAGAGTTATTCGATTGTAATCGTTAGTGTCATTATGTATTTCGATGAAAGTTTGATCGAAAGGGTTTAAAAATGCTGCTACTGTAAAATTCAAATCTACGATGAAAATGACATATGTTTACAACTGTCAAATTCAAATTATTATACGAAAAAAAACAAAATAATAGTGTTATATTTGAAATTTTTAAGTTGAAAATAAGTTGAAAGTGTTTAAATAAAATATAATTACAAAATTATAAGTTTTTATAAATAAAATGATTTTAGCAGAGTTAAATTTTTCAATTTCTGATAGTACTGAAAAACGCTATCAAATTGCAGAATTAAAAAACAAGCGAACATATATTCGGGATTATTCTAATCCACTAGATTTGGAAGATTATACGTATATAATTATACATGAAATTGATGACTTATTATCTACATTGTTAAAACTATTAAAATAAGGCAAAAATTAAAATAGACAATAAGTAATACATCGATTCCAAATATAATTAAATTGGTTAGTGTATTAAGATCCTGTGCAATTTGTACCAAGCAAATGATTTTCAACGTAGGAAATGATTTTCATGTCGGACTTACCGCTAATTTTTTTTTTGTTCTTAAAGAAGTTTTATATGTATTTGCAGTTTACATTATGTGCAAAATAGATCAAATTCCATTACGCACTAGTAGAAAAAAGTCAGGCAAACATTATTTTTATGATTAAAGCAGAATTACTGAAATAATTGGAACAGTAAATGAAAAGGTTATTCAAATTAAATCACCGAAGCAAAACGTACAACATTTATGTTATATAGTAGAAAGGGATTTTTTAGCATTAATGCAATTCATAAAGTAAAATAAGTTTATACTTTATTGTAATTAGTTTACATTAGTATAACAGTTTTTGTTTTTAGATATGTGATCATAATCAGGTAATTAGTTTTGTGAGAGCAAGATATCCTGGTACCTCTTTGGAAAATTTATAATGGTGTCTCATTATTTACACTAACTTTTCATATTGCATTTTATTTGTAACATGTCTTTCATTCCTATTAAAATTTATTTCAATAAAAAATTATTATGAAGAATAAAGTAAAATACCTACTTTCATTTCAACTTTTAAATTTATTTTTATTTCAAAAAATATCATAAATATAAAACAAAACACCAAGTGTTCAAGCGCACTCTTTTATTTTATCCTTTCAATTCAAAATTGAAATAATTTGTACAAAATCTCTCTTTCGATGTCTCTTTCGTGGTAAAATTTTACATCGATAAACTTTATCGATTTCGTCGACAATTTCTGAACGATATCGAAATACATAATGGCAATTTTGCATTTTCACATTTCATTCGATCAAATCGTAATCGTTATCGAAATACATAATAGGCACATAAAACTTGTAATTTCATCCGAGTTCATAGTGACATTAACCGGTCATAATAAAAAGTACACAAAAATGGGTAAATTATTTAAATAACAGAAGTTAGAGAATATAAACAACTATAGTAAGTTGCAGACCAATTATTTGCTAAAGATTGAATTAGAAATTTTTTTCTTAAATGAACCAGATAAGAAAATTATATTTTGATGCATTTAAAATTTCTTTCGGTCCAAATTTTAAAAATCTTATTTACATTTCGAATTGATGTGACTTTAAGTATTTCTTGCTAAAATAAAACGAAATTTCTTGAGCCTTTCAACTGTTTTGTTTTCTTATTTAAAATTATATTTCAATCTAGACGTTTTCGTTTTTTAGTTTAAAGCAGAGCACGAACTGTCAAAAAGGAGCTTGATTTCCGTATTTTTTTCTGCGTTCAGAGCGTGCTCAGAGCGTACTCTATGTGTTTAAATTGACAGAGTAACGTATAGCGTTTGAATATTTAATGTAAAAAAGTGATTTTTATTTTAAAGCAAAATAGATGACGCTACTGTGCGATAATAAAATTAAAAATAAATATTTTTGAAAGTAAACCATTTTTTTACTTTGAAAGTAAAAATAAATATAAACAAAGTGATTTTTAGAATTTAAGAAATAGTGGACGACGATATAAGCTGTGATGGTAAATAATTAAAATTAAATTAAAAATAAATATTTTTTTAGTGTAAACTTTCTTAAAATAAATATTTTTTGATTAATAAATTTGAGTGTTTAAGTGGAGTAAGAACTCAATGCCAAAAACGAAAACGCCTTCTGTTATTATTAACTCTCTTCGTACTTTAATCTATTGGAGTTATATTAGAAAAATTACGGTTCAACGATATGACAAGCAATAATTCAAATTCAGTGCAAGACAAAATTACTTAATTACTTAATTGATAAACAGACCATGTAGGTCCTGGGCGCAAGATAAAATTAGTTTCTTTCAATAGAAGAAGATGACATGTGTTGCGAACTATTTCAGATACAATATAGAGTAGGAATAACAACATTACACTAATAACTGTATACTACATACTTTGTGATAAACTTGGCTCCTATTGATAACCCGTAATTTGATTTGAGTTTCACAGTCTTGGAATGCCAACGTATCTTAGCTTATTTCTTTTAAATCAAATTATTAAATCCGAGGTTTTTCAAATATTAACAAAAATGAAAGCTTTCACCATACAACTCAGATAGAGTACAAAATCATCATCATATGGCGATACAGCTCGAGCTGAATTTTGGCCATCTTCACAATGTTCATACATGGGAGTCTATCTTTGGCAACTGTTTTCAATTTTCAATTTTCAACTTGTAACTTTCGCGCATCATTTTCCGCTTTATCGGCCCATCTTGCTCTCGGTCTACCTCTACCTCGAATAAGATCATGTCGATAACTAAATACTTTCATTTGTGCTCTTTCATCTTCTGTTCTCAGGACGCTGCCAATCCATCTTAGTCTTTGCGATTTTATAAAACGAACAATATAATATCTTCACCTTCACCACAGTTTTGATTGCATTAGTTTCCTATTTGCAAAATAACACTTGTTACAAATTTGAATTTTATTTTGTATGCATAGTGCATACTATTGTCATTTTGAATAAGTGTACGAGATATTTGAAGCTTGATAGTCTCTCAAAATTATGTTCTGCATTTGTTATATTCCGCAGTTGTTTTCTTCCGGCTTCTCTGGAAATTTGTAGGTACTTAGTCTTATGTGCCTTAATTTTTAGTTCCATTTTATATGTTTCACGTTAAAGCATAACGAAACTTTCTCAAATTTTGTGCAACTATCACGATGTCGTCTACATAGAGTAATAGTTGCGATTATTTATTACCTATACGAAATTATTATAAAACTATAAATTCACCATTTATGAATGGTAAAATGCAACAAGAAAGCCAATCAGTGCATAAATTGTATACTGTATTAGAATAAAAATGTTTTGAATCGGAAATTAAGAAAGTCAAGCACCTGCTCTTAAATTGTTATATTTACTACTTAAAGCTTGAATCAAAAACATTACATTACCTCCTCCGAAACATTAAACTGTATAAAAAGAAGTACAGAATATAGAAGGACATTCTTTGGAAGTTCTATATAGAAAATATTTTCATAAAATTTGGAACTTATTATGAACTGCAATAGCCAGGTTTTTGGTATCTTATGTATGTGTCAATTATTTGGGACAGTAAAAAATATTATCTGTGTAATAAATAAATATAGTTTTTGCATTTTAAAGAAGCTATTAACATAATGATATAAAAAATATTTTCAGAATTTCATATAAAATAAAAAACAAAATTATATTTACTCAGTCCGGTTAATTTCCATTCAATCAGAGTAAAGGGAGAAATTCATGATTGAATGAATTCCATTTGATCATAAAAACACAACAAAATCATTTAATTTACAAATTTAATAGGTTCTAATAGCCTAAGAGTGTACAGGCAGAGTCACATTTCGTTTATTTTACAGTGAGCATCAGGTCATTTTACAAATTATTTTTTTGTTTAGGCGTACGATTTTTTTCATTTTTCTTTTTATTTTAAATATTCTATTGTTTTCATTAAGACTTTTTAACTCTACATATTTTTCTTTTCGGTTTTCGGTTTTCGTTTTCGTTTTATTTTTGGCTTTGACACGTTTCTTGAAAAGATTAAAAAAATAAATATTTGGTTACAGAATGTTAGATTGTCTAACGATTCATTCATTTTTTCGTTTTAAAATTATTTTTTTAGTTACAAATTTAATTAATTGAAGTTAAAAGCCTCTAATGCCAGTTCTTATAATTGGCTATAATTTATTATATTATTTTTAACACTTTATGACCTAATTATGAATTTTATATATTAACTCTTTAAGTTGAATTTTTGATTAAACTATCTGCAGAATTAAATACGAAGCTGTAAAAATTTAAATCAAATACAAATTTTCTCCTTCAGTTCCTCAGAATAGACTCGATGTGTATTTTTTTTTTAAATTGTGCATAATAAAATTAAAATTTGACAGTTTTTCTCTTCTATGTAATTTAGTGTTGTTTAAGTTTGTTTTCGTTTATTTAATATCTTACTTAATGATTTTTTTAATAACAAATTATTTTTCAGTATAATTTACTTTTCATTTTTAAATTTTGTGCAATCTTATAATTTGTTTAGTTTACTCAATTTCATACAATTTTTCAGTTTAACTTTTTTTTCTGCGTTAAAAAATTACGGAAAATTTAAAAATAAATCTGTCTATTACATCAACTGTCAAATTTTGATTGTTTAATTTTGTGACAGCTTCATATTTAATTCTGTAGAGTTTTAAATTAAAAATTCAGCTTAATTCACTGAAGTAACTCAATAACTAAAAAATAAGAAATTCAGTTTAAAATTTGACGAAATTCTGATTTCTGATTTTTCCTGAAAATTTTATTATTTATTACTTTTAAAAATATTATTAAAATTTAACATTTAGGTAATTCATATGACGGTTAAAAACGTTTTCTTTTTTAATTTTTTTAATTCAATGAAATATTAAAAGAATACTCTCTCCTACTCCACCAAAATCAAATCTAATTGACTCAAATTGTTCTTCGTTGAGAATCGTTGTTTCATTTTTTGTTTTCGCAAAATATAATTTATTCAATTAATTTTGCTTTTAAAGAATAAGTAATACACAGATATTTTAATGAATTGTTACCATAATATTTTTTTTTTATTATTGAACAGATTTTTTTTTTTTATTTTTTAAATTAAAAATTTATGTTGATTTTTATTATAATGTACTACAGTATGATTTTTGGGTGTTCGTTTCGTTGTATAAAAAAAAAATACTTACTTATTTTTTGAACTCATATTAGAAAAATATTAATTTTAACTAATATAGAAAAAGTATTAATAAATATTTATTTATTACCTCAAATGCTTTTAAAAAGCTCATTAAAAACAAAATTTTTATTGTATTGTTTTTTTTTTTATTTTTGAAAATTTCAATTCAGGTGAACTGATGTGATAAGAAAATTATAATGGAAACTATTTTTTTTTTTTTTTTTTTTTTTGTAATTAGATTAAAATATGAAACACTAATTTTCCTAGAAAATGATGTCATTTTAAAATTTAAAAAATCATTTCATTTTTATAACAACACACAAACTAATTCGTTATAATATAAAAATATGTACCTACATATATATGCGTTCATTTTAGTGTAAAAACATAAATTTTCAAAAACAAAAATTAAAATAAAAATTGAAGATAAGCACTTTTAGATTCTTTACTTCGAACGTTGTGTTTTTCATTTGTTTTTGAAAATTTTGGAACAGGAAATTGTTTTATACTCATTGTGATATAAAAATTTAATGTTTAGACATTAATATACTCGGTTCTTTTTTTTGAATTAGTTGTACATATATGTACATATATGTATAAATTATCTAAATTTGAATAGAATAATATCAAAAAGACTCTGGCAGTATCATTTTAGATTATTGTAACTCACACTCAGACAGACTTTCAGATTGTTTGTTTTGTCTTTTTATATATTTCAAATATGATATTCCTTTTCTTTAACAAGAGATACGTGTAAATCTACCTTTACTTAAAGCTTAAACTGCATAAATACATTATTTTTATATCTATTTTTTAACTACTCTATTGATAATAAATATGTATTCAGTCATACTGGTGAATTCGATCGATTAAAACTCGAGTACTCGTTCGTATGTTTGCAAAATAAATAACAAATAACCACCATTCTTCAAAAATTATTTTTTTATTTTTTAAATTTGAACACCTGATCTATTTATTTGATACCAGACGGTATTGCATTTCGTTACATGTTTTAAAGTGAGTACAATTTCGATCAAGTTCGTCTTTAAGAAATTCTTCTCGGATTGAATCGAATAGAATATTGAGGAATTTTATATCGAATTGATTGAGTTCCCTGATTCAGTGTTAATTGTTAATTGAATTTGTGAGAAAATAGATACACACACACATATTCTTAAAATATTGACATTAAGAAAGAAATTAATAAATATGGTTGACTAAATAATTCAATCTACTATATAAGTAAACATAGGGCCTTATTAGACGATGTCAACAGTCATCATCAACACAGGTCAATACTATATCATCTTGCTATTACACCGTTGAATGTTAACAGTCAATACTTATCTATGCATTAGTGAATATTTCTCATTTCTATTTTATTTTTAGCTTGTCTTGCTAATCGGAACTTTACTTTTAAGATTAAATTTGTGTACATATAAAAAAAAAACTTCTAAAGCTGATAAAAATTTGTATTGCTCTTGTATATGTATTTATTGTCTGCAAATTCTCTCTCGGCCTCAACACAAATATCCCCACCGCAAATTTAGTTTGTTGGCAAGAGAATGAGGGACAAAGAAAAGAAAATACATCAGTTGAGATCGTCTAATAAGATCCATAAAACGTGACTGGGAGAAGTAATAAGGAGAAAACTAATACATGAACGCATCAGAGAATAAGGTGCAAATTTATTAATATTAATCCTTACTCAACGCTATTTACTAAACACTATATTTAGCCAATCTCAGCGTAGCGTAGGTGGATTTGAAAGCATATACATTTCAGATTAGATAAACACTCATGTGTTAACAGTTTTAGAAAAATAGCAAGCGCGTAACGAAAAACTTGCAAAATACAAGATGTCGTACGCTGGACGGAATGGATGGACCATATTTATACCAGAATGAGCCAAGTCCATACATATTTATACCAGAATGAGCCTAGTCGATAAATAACCAAAAATAGGCAAATATAATGATCAATCCGTCTGTCATGAGCAAGGGAAGAATCTAAAAAAGAAGGCACAGGAACCCCCCAAAAAAACTGTTATTTTTTAAATTTTTGCCAAAAAAATAATTTGGAGGAATTACAAGAATTTAAAAAAAAAGTACCTACATTTATGTTTAATAGATAGATCGGAGATCGAAAGCATCGGATACGTCTTTCATACAGCCAAGTCCGTTCTGTGGGATTCCCTTGATTCCCTGACATTCCTGAAAATCGTCGAGAAAAATTCATGCCGAAACGCTCGCTCAAGAAAACTAAAACTCTTCTAAGTTTCAATAGGTCTGGTGCGTATTGGCAGGAATAATAACAGGCCACTTCTTAATTAAGAAGCATCTTTCTAAAATAGACCAAACCAAAAACAGCTTATGTAGAATATGTGAAATAGATTAAGAATCTACCTACTAATCACACCTACTAATTGAAAAGTATCGTCAGTATTCTGAGATGATCACAAAATCAGGTATCCTGAAGGACTAAGATGACTGACTAACCCTAACGAATACGGCATAGTACCATTTTCAACATTTTCTAATCAATCTAATTTTTATGTTGGAGATCTAATAACAATTATTTTAGTAATTTTGACCCCAAAAGATAGAACACACTATTAAAACCTTTTGGTCTTTCAAGTAAAAATTTTGGAGTTGTTAAAGTCTTCAGGTTGAAGTTTTTAAGCAAAAAAAGAGATACTATAGCTGTCAAATTGAATTAACTACGATTGCGTTCATTTTTAATAAGGTCATTGATTTCAAAAAGCAAAAATGTTATTGAAATCTCTTATTAAACTGTACAATTATTTTTTATTTTCATTTAATTTTTAATATAACCTCAATTTTGATTAAATTGAATGAAATTTGCGAATCTATTAGTCATTTTACTTCTATTAAACGAAACATTCATTATCTTATTTTTTTTTATTATTAAACTATATAATTAACACATAAAAATTTAAATTTATTTATTTAAAATTTCATTTATTGTTAAATAGCAATAAAATTTGAAATAATGTTTATTACTATTTGATTACTCATCATCATCCTATTAAATTATTAAATTATTAAAATGTTTTAGGTTAAAATAGCAGCGATTGCTAGATATTCTGTATCAAAAACAAAAACGAGAAAAAATTCTATAAATTGAAATATAATTTTTGGTATTTGGATGAACTAATGTTGAAAAATTTCATAAATTTCTAATTTTCAAGATTCCTGCTCAATAATAAATTTCCAAATTAATTGAAAAAAATCAAATCTGTGGTGATAATGAATAATTGTTTAAGTCAAAAAAGCTGGATTTTAAAGTTCAAAATAGATTTTGAATTTTTTGTTTTTCTTATTTAAAACTGAGCATTGTACTGAAAAATTTCTAGCTTTTTTTTTATAAGTACGAGAAAAGGGAAGTTTGGGGAAAAAGAAAGGTAAAGAAGGAGAATTACAAACTAAGAGTCATCATAAGTATAGAATAGTTAATGCTTTGAAAACATGCTGGTTGTAAACGAGTTTCCATAACTTGCCTTTTGCTATTTAGGAATTTCAACGGTATAGGAATGAGCACATGCTACCCTCGTGTTTCACGAAAGAACTGTTTCAGTGGATTAAGTAGAGGTAACAAAGTTTTAATTTTCACCAAGCATAAATTCATTCCTACGAGATATCTAGATATCTATAAAATAGGAAGAGAATAGGAACAGTCGTCTCAAAAATGATTTGTGCATAGAACAATTTCATACTTAACACAAACAAAGTTAGCTGTAACTCTCTAAATAATAAAAATAATTAACGCATTTTTTGGAATTTGTTAAGTTTGAATAAAACTAAAAATTTTACAAAAAAAAAAAAAATTATTCGGTGACTCCCAAAAAAAGGCAAAAATATAATCTCATAAATTAATTTGATATACAATCTTCCGATCCAGGTCTGAAGATCGATGGTCAGATATCATATTTTTATATTCATCATTATCCTGTAACCTCATTCGTGGGGCATAGGGCGGAATTTATATATTAACTATGATGTAAATTCCCTAAACATATTTCTTGGGTAAATATTTAGCAATAGTGGCCTCGGTAGCCGAGTGGTAAAGCACTCGAGTGTAGTAATGTAACGACCGAAGGAGCACGGGTTCAAACCCCGTGAGAACCGAAAAATTTTTCAAATGGTGAAAATTACTGAAAAATGTAATTTTCTATACAACCACATCGGTTCAAATATAATTTAATAATTAATAAAGATATAATATAACTAATAAAAAAAAATAATATAAATATATAATATACAAAATATATACCAAATAATTAATATAGTTTAATTAAAAAGGCCCACATTTCGAAAGGGAAAAGGACCTATAAAGTTGACCTACAGATTTATTTGTAGGATCAACTGTTAAAATAAATAAATAAATAAATAAATATTTAGCAATATACACTGTTGTTTAAAATTAAAAATTTTTATTTAATATTGTATTACTATAAAGCACACTATATCATTTTGTCTTAGTCAGTATTTACATGTACATACTCCCAATAGTCTCTAATAATTTCATTTTGATTTACATATAAATTTATTAAAATTGTTCATTACTTTTATTTTCTATTTTTAGAAAGTTATTAAAGCTCTTGGGCAAACATGGCATGAAGATCATTTTGTTTGCAATGGCATATGTAAAAAACCATTATCTGGTTCAACATTTTATGAGCGTGATGGACATGCATATTGTAAAGAAGATTTTGAACAGATGTTTGCTGATAAATGTATTGGATGTACTAAACCAATAACTGATAAAGCTGTTATTGCATTGGATGCTAAATGGCACAAGGATTGTTTCAAATGCAAAGTAAGTTAAAAAAAAAACAAATTTTGTATTGTATAGTTCAAACCAAAAAGCTTAATGAGTTCATTGATTAAGTTTAATAAAATGAATTAAGAAAATTGTTACAAGTAAAAACGTATTTGACTTAATTTTACTAAACGAGTCCGTGCGGCACTCCTTTTCTTTAGAACTTAATCAATAGCAATCTACAAAAGCAATCTGTATATTTTAAATTATACAATAATCGAATATAAATTGTTAGAATTGATGTTGGCAGGATGAACGTATGAAATTAACCTCCAGTGAGTTTAATTTCTTTGTACAGCCTAGTATGTGTTATGCCTCTTGTCATCAGTGTACTTTCCATTATATTTGTCTGTCTCAATATTTCCTAATAATCCCAAAAGTTGGATTTCATATGTCCAAATAGGCTTAAGTATGGCTTTATAAATTAATATTTTGTTATTAAGATCCATCTGGGATTTCCTGCCAATCAGCCAGTACATTTTCCTGAACAGCATGTTTAAACGTATTCTTTGTGTAAATATGTGTTTTTGTCAGGTTAGGCGTCCATCCAGGTGCACACCAAGATATTTAACATCATTGAACAAAGATAACTAATTTTACTTCCAGCAAAAGCAAATAAAGCCAATCTACCATTAGCCAGAGTCCGTAGTCTGGCTAATGGTAATGCGTACAAATATCTGAACCATTTTAAAAATTTTATTAAATGACTATTTAAAAGAAGACGTGGCAAATTCAAATATTTTTTGAAATTATTTTAATTTTCAATTAGAAATTTCATCAAATTATAACTTATAAAACTTTTAATTTATCAAATTGCCTGCAACAACAACCCCGATATAAATTTATTTTCCAAATAAATTGTTACTATTTTTGATAAATCAATAAAAAACATAGTGTCCACGATAAATTAAAATGATGGAAAACAATTAAAATATTGAGTACGATTTTTTACCAAACTTCATCGAATTTCGTAGTTATTCTTTATTTCATACTAGCAGACCCGGTGCGCTTTGCTACACCCAGTTGATAAAAATGTCCGTATTACACACAAAACAGTGATACCTTCATTTAGGAAGTGGATTAAAGTAAATTTTATTTGTTAATACAAAAATCGTACAAATTAATTCTAATTCTTTATTAAAACACATAAAAATAGTTTATATTTTGAATTGTAAATGATTACAAAGTTTGAAATCTTAAAATATGTTATTTATCTTTGGTAAATAATATTTTTTGTTTTTCCTTCGTGTGCAAATATAAATTATGCTGAAGGTTTACCAACACGTGAATATCCTACGTAAAATTGGCCATGTGAGAAACAGTCATTTTAAAGATTTAACCTACATACTTGTAGCGATTAACCTTGCGATTTTTTTATTGTCATTGCAAATGTTAAACGAACTGGAAATTTAATACGTATAAATTATATCACATCTGACGGATTGGTTGATGGTATTCTTGGAATTAATACAATTTCTCCTTTGTATTTGCCAATATAGTTGCTGAGATAATATTTTTCATTAATTTTTTCACTGATAATCTTGTGCCATTATTATAACAGTGGTTGATTTAAATTGTGTAACATAATTATGGGCATGCCAATTTTTAATTGCAGAATATGTGGTGGAGTTCGTGGCAAATCAAGTGCATTTAAAAATCCAATTAGGTAGTTCACAGCTTCATCATTATCCATAACACAATCGGTGGATTTATATGTAATTTTTACACTTATTTTGTTTTAAGTGTCTATATTTATTTCATTCACATCTTTATTATTGCTGCTCTTTTTTGCGATCACTCAACCATGGATAATTTGTATAATTACGTACAATATTCGAATATACACTTTATATTTAGTCTTATTCCTATTGTCAAGCCATGTTATTAAATTTGTTGTATTGTTGATTGTTATATTGGCATTTCCAATATCTAATAACTGACAAATAAGTGGGCAGCTGCATCACTTTGTAGTTGTATACGCATGTTTACATAGAGTTATCATTTTTCAACAAATTTCCCCAAATGTGGTGATTTTATAAATGCGTTTGACCTGCAGGTGTTGAACAGGAGATAGGAGGTAAAGTTTCTCTGAAATCCCCTGCTAATAATATAAGAGCTCCTCCAAAAGGCTATTGGTTGTGTCGTAAATCTTGAACTGTACGATCTAATGCCTCTAATGTTTTTATGTGCCATTGGGCATTCATCCCAAATAATAATCTCACGTTGCTGAAATACCTTCGTCTTTCCAGATGATCTACAAATATTGCATATTTGAGTTTCCGTTATTTGCCTAGATGTACAAAGATAATTTTGATGGCGGATGTGTCGTTCTTCCACCATCTAATTCCGCTGCAATTCCAGAGTAGGCTATTGCCAATGCTTTATTGCTGTCACCGTATTTTTGCCAAAATTAAGGAAATCAAGTATGTATTTTCAGTACATCCTGATGCACCAGATTTCACCAGTCTTAGAATTATAACTTGAATAATAGTGTCGTACACTTGTTTTCTCTATTCACTCATATTTGGAATATTTTGTTGAACAAATGTATTCAACACAGCAGTATCGTATTTTTTTTTATTGTATTTCACGATTTGATGCGTCTACAATGGTTATATGCAATAGCATCCCCAATTGATATAATACCTTATTTACCATCATTAAACAATTATCTTCCATGTAAATCAATGCTTGATTATACATACGGAGTATATTGTAAATCTAAATTTGCATGTATATTACGTGCTCGATATAAAATGTCATCGGTCATAGCATCTTTATATTTTTCCCATAACTGTGGTGAATGTGATGAGAAAAATGTTGATATTATTACATTGCAAATGATGTACGAATTTGATATGCAGAAACAGCGAGTGATGGATCGGTAAGTGCGTTATCCCAATGTTCAATGTTTTCAAGTAAATTTAAACGTTAGCAGGCGTCACAATATGTTTCACACAATACGTTATTAAGTTATTAACGGTTTTTAGGTTTTGAAATGATGTTTGGACCACGCACATTAATCAGTAACAAACACAGATAATAGCATTCAGTATTATTTGGATGCCCTTTATATAGGCGACCTAAGGCATCATTTGAAAATAAAATTGATTGGGCGCTTATTATCAAATCTGTCAAAAAAATTTAAACAAAAACAAATAATATTCAGGTATTCAATTTATTTTATTTTTGAACTCAAATACCAGATGGCTTAAACGAAATAAAGCAAAACAAATGAACAATATTAGAATTTAATACCTATCTATTTCTACAACATTGATAATATTTCAAATGATTTTGTTAAAAACTTATATTTCATGCATTTGGACAAAACGTTTTTTAATTACTGAAAAATATCATTATGGAATTTCATTTGAGTAAACTGAATTTAGCGTAAATTAACTAAGTTTATAATAAATTAATATTGAATAACAAAATAAATATTGGTTTAATGTTAGTTATCCAATTAGAATAACTGTTTACTCTACCTTTTCAGATTCTTAAATTAATTTTCTGAATAAATTGTTTCGCCTAAACTTATGCAACATTTAACAAACATTCTCATGTATGGTATTAATAATGACGTAATATTCTTCTTACATAAAATTACGCATATAAATTGAACTCTGGTTCTAGGGTCATTTGTGGGTCCAAACTCGACATAAACCATTCTCATAAGCCATAAAGCTTATATATATATATTTTTGTCAAAATTGGTGCAGTAGTTCTTCCGGAAAATGGTTAAAAACATACAGCTTTCTAAGATACAGCTAAGATAAGATAAGATTATGTATGTAATCCACCCTTTTAAAGATGTATAAAAAAAGCATGTATGAAATATTTCTGCATACTAATGACTCCAAAATTTCGATTTTATTTTATAGAAAATAATTTAATGTTTTTAAGAAATTAAATTTAAAATTAAATATTTTTAAATAAATTTAAATAATTTTTTTTTTATTTTTTATTTTTTAGAAATGCGATAAGCCTATTACTTCAAATACGTTTGCAGTAGAGGACAACAAACCACTTTGTACTATTTGTGCTGCTTAAACAATATACTATAGTGCCCATTTCCATGAGATGACCACATTCAAAAATTGGTTTTGTTTTTTAGCTTTTTACATTTAATTTGTAACTAAAAAAAAATTTACTTATAACTAAACTACTACTATAACTACTATTATATTAAATAAATAAAAATAAAAAATAAAATTAAAATGAATATACAAAAAAAAATGTTTAAGGAGTCCAAAGAAGTATAATAGATTTTGAAGCACATTCCAGGAGATTAATAACAATCCTTTTTTTTTAATTATATATTTAAAATCAAGAAAAACTCTTACACAAACACATTTTAACAAAATTGTACGCTAGTTAAAACGAAGTAAATTATTATATTGTATTATGAACTATTATTATGATTATTATTGTTAAAAATTAAAAAATTAAAATAAATATTAATCAAATGTATTTGTTATTGTATACCTATAAATATAGAACTAAGTTTTTTTTTTAATTAAAATATATTAACATACGGGTGAATATTCGATAAACTGAGTTAAACGAAGTCTATATAATATAAATTTAATATAAAATAGTATACCCATCTCTATCAAATACAAAATTAACCCTTGTCATGAATACCAGATACGAATCGTATCATGTGATAGTGATACTATAATATGTTATAACTGTGATAGCTTGAACAAATTGACAGCATTTGCATTTTTACACACATTAGTACTCTTGGTGCTTCTTGGCAAAAATATTTAACAATATTTAACGAACTGCATTTTACTTTAATTTTATTCAATTAAATGTCCATAGGGAAAAATGTTTTCATAGTCAAATACATAAAAATTGAAATCTTATTTTAAATATGATTATTAAAAGCGAAATTTACAAAAACGAGATAAACACTCGTCTATATTGGATGATACCAAGTCATAGTGATATTCTACGAAACTGTAAAGCATATGAATTTGTTAGATATGGTTTGACGTTGGAGATATTTTAGAGAGAAGGAATAATCTAGGTACAGGTACATCTCTATCTATTGATTTGCAAAGAGGGATGTAGTATTTCGGATGGTATGGACCTGGAATGTGAACAAAAATATCTGGTTCAAATTGAACGGAAAACATCCTTATATATATAGTATCAATCCTACTGTATATACATAGTAAAATAGATTAGATATCAGCACGACTGCCATATTTGCAAACATATCAGAACGTAAAGGTTCTCTTCAAATGAATTTTGCAAGGTCTGTTGAAATATTGAATAGAATGAAACTATCGTACACAGGCCAGTCTACTTCCTGAATTTGATAAAGAAAACCAGCATTTAACAACAATTAATAGCTACATGACTTTATTGAAAGCTCGAATTGATTTAGATGTAATTATGAGAAAATTTTGATTACATGATATCGCAATATAGAGTTCTACTATTAAACTGAGCCGGAATATATTATTATAGTTACTTGAAAAATCGGGAATAATGAACCAGTCAAAATCATAAAATGTTACATTCACGTTAAAAAAAATACCCAAACTCTGGTAGTTTCGTGGAATAATATAGCTAAATTAGAACATATGAAATACCTGGGTATCCATCTTAATAGGAAACTAAATAGTTGGGAAAAGATTAAGAATAACCGTACAAACAACTTGAATTAAATGATAACATGTATTAGCTCTATATGTATAATTATCAGTCAAAAACGAAAGATACTCTTAACTTAATAAGAGCTTATATATATAGTATAACTTAATTATTACAATTAATTTTTATTTTTCATTTATTTCATCTATACAAATACAGGAATAGTTATACTACATAACATCAGGCCGCTAATAATAACTCAGTGTATAAAGTCAACATGAAATTCAATTGGGGAGTACAATAACTTAAACAAATATGTATTTTGATTCTCCAAAGGTTTTAGAACGATGGCATTATGAATGTATCATGGCTTATGCCTTAAAACCATATTATGAGCTATGTGACTATATTAATAAAAAGTTATAATTCTCTAGTTCAACGGGAATTTGCATTTCTAAAAACTGAATATAAAAGCGATTTTTTTTATTAATAAAATCTTTTTATATATCAATATAAACTTTTGAATCAAGAACAACTTAAATTATCATCCGAAAATGATTCATTCTGAAATAATTTTTATATAGATTAAATATTTAAACCTTTATTATGTGAACATATTATAATATAAAGAGCCGTTTTGAATATAAAAAATATAATTTTTTTAGGAGAATATTAATTTTACAAAAATTCTACAACAACCTATGCAACTAGACTACCTTATACTCAAGCAAGTACTCATTTTAAAACAACTAGCTACCTAAAAATTTTTTATTTTTTAAATTTAACATTTTATAATTATTACAAGTACAACCATATAATTAAAATTCTGTGGTTTTACAACGAAAGATGATAACTACATTTTTGGCATTTCTTGTAAATCGCAATTGAATAAAATTTAGTATAGAATTTGCTATACTTTTCTTTTTCTTCTTAAAAAATCTTTTTAAAATCTTTAAAAATATATGATCTTTGAAATCATTTCAATAATTTTTTAATTTTCGTAAGATTTTTACCTTTTTTTTAATTTTTAAATAACTTATTCATTTTTGTTACATAAAAGTTATTGCTGAAGAACGATAACTTCAGTTATTCAGTTTATACAAAAAAAAAAAACATGTATAATTTGCAGTAAAATTTTTCAAAATACATGGAAATATCTTAACATAACATATATTTTTGTTTTGTACTTTTCGGTAAATTTCCATAAGTGAAGTTATATGCTTATGTTAGAAATATTTTCAACGGCAGTTGTTAGTTATTCAGTTTTGAATTCATAAATTACTTAATATTATTATTAATTTTTTTTTTTTTTTTTTTGAAAGAGCTTAAAATTTTATATAAAATAAAATGGCATTCATAACTAAAATTCGACAAAATTGCAGTTATCATCTTTCGTTATAAAACCACAGAATTAATGTTTATTAACTAGTTACTTTATCGCCTCGGAATAAATAAAAATAAAATAATAATTCAAATTTATCCAATTTAAAAATACAATCTAAAAAAGAATTTGCTCACGGTGTCAAGTCAAGTTAATCTCCTAAGTCTATTGGTTTTAAAACATACACTCTTCGCAACCTTAATCTTACATGAATGAATTACTACATAAACAATTACACACTGACCAGAATATGGTATAAATAAATTTATCATTTGAAATATTTTATTTGGGCCGATCCTAGCTGTACTGCAATACTAGGCCAACCCGTGACAGAGGTGGAGCAAGCCCCTAGCACTCAGTCTAATTACAAAAATCAGGTTAACATTTGTGACTTCTTTGAAGTCTATCAGATGTTAAGCTGATAAGAACAGATACTACACTTTGATCTTAGCCATAAGGCCGAGAAGCGATATTGAACTAAACCAAAACAAAATATTATATAATAAGTATTACAAAAATGTTCTGTGACTTTTAAAATTTAAACAAAATCAAGAATATGAGAAAGTTAAAATATGTAATTGTAAATATAATCCTTAATTCTTTTTACATTATTTGTAATATAATTATAAATAGATGCTCGATTTTTTTTTACATTATTTGTATTTTATTAACTGTATTGAGCAAATTCAATTACAGTTATAGGCACAGAATTTAGCTTAGGTTATTTCAAAACTGTGCTTTGAATTATTCAAATGAATATATAATTAAAATTAAGTTCTTCAACTAAAGGCTTTAAAATTTTAATTTTTTGGCCGATTTTATGTATTTTTTTGCATGTGATTAATGGATATTCTAAAAGTTAGCAACAAAATTCTAATTATTATTGTTCATCTTTTTTGTTCTAATGATAGTGATTGATAGATATAATGCAAAGATAGTTTTTTATTCAATTTTAGAATAAAAAATATATAATATATAAAATATAAATTGCATACATACTTATAATCATTTTACTTAACAACTGATGATGTTATTCTAGGGTAAAAGATTAATGAATAATCCAACTTCAAATTTTTTTTAAATTGTTTTGTAACAACATTAGTCTTATTAACTAACATGTCAATAACTTCAATTTAAAGATATTACGAACATAATAATTTATAACAATATTAAGTGGGAAATACATGTGCAAAATTCTCATGCATCGCTGCATGCAGTAATGCATGCATAACTGCGTACCAGACACATGTGCATATGTTATTTGAAATAATGTAGATAATTGCCGCCAATTAGATATACACATACAATTTGTTTGTGTAGTAATAATATACAAAATAAAATATTTTTTGAAAAATTTCAAAGTTAAAAGTTATTAAAAGCGTTTAATAAAAGTTTTCATTTAATAGTTTTTGAAAAAAATTTAATCACATATTTTGTTATCTGCCACTATTATTATACACAAACAAAACCCACGACAAGCAATCTAACTGACAATAACCCATATTCGAATGCAACAAAACGTTGTTTTCATTTATTTGAAATTTTTAATAGTTTTTATTTTATAAAGCTACTCCGAATTCGTCTTATCATACAAAAATGCGATCATCGAAGAAAAATATCCACAACTTTACGTTGTTAATATAATTCATACCTCACGCTCTAGATAAGACGATATATCTCTTCATCATAGTTTTATATGTTACCTCGTATATTATACAAGTAGCGAAGACTTACTACAGAAATGATCCTGTGAAGTATAGTCTTAATAATTTCTTCAAAAAAATTTCATTATAACCTTCTTATTATAATATTTCTCTGTGAGGTATAAAAATAAACTAAAAACTAACAATATTTTTAATGTAAACATTGTTCATCATAGCAGATAGGTAGGTACATACTGAAAAAAAAAAAAATAAAAGTTTACAAATAGAACAACAACAATAACATAAGGTTCGTGTCGTGTGATGATATTTTTTTCAATTTGCGATTTTGCGAATGTATAAAAATGAAAAAAAATTAAATTAGAATATTTTAAGACGAGTAGAAAAAATTAATGTATGAAATAGTTTGCTTTCAAAGCATTTTTTTTTAGACAAGGAGTCATGTGTAAATAGTGGTACATAATATAAATTAAAATTTTCAGATGTGTGTATTTGGAACATTAATTAAAAATAAAGAATAATTTTCATTATAATATTTATGTACATATTTCGTCTCACCTGGTTACGTAATAAAATAAATAAATGTAAAAAAATTTTTTTTTTTTTTTTATTTTTATTTTCTTGTTTCAGTTTGTATACAATTAGAAAAAAAGTTTTATAGAACTAATATTTCTTAATTTACTTAGAACTAAAACCTTAACAGTTATTTAATTTGTTTAGTATTTCTAAAATATTATTACACACTATTGATATACCTATTTATTATTTTTAATATCAAAAATATTTATTATAATTTTTTATTATTTTGGAAAATTTTCATAAAAACCAAAAAAATTTATAGACTTTTTTTTATTAAATAAAACTTATACGAAACTAAAACTATACCTAAAACTAACTAACTTAATCTAAACCTATTTTATTCACGTTATTCATGAACTATTCAACCACCAATAGTTTGTTGATAATTGTTTATTCTTTTCAGGAATAAACGTGTTATATTTTAGTAGATTAGTTTCAATATTCTGAGGGTTATATTCTATACACTTACATGTAGCCCTTCTATTATAGTGATATAATAGAGGGACATGCTTGTGGTTTTGAATATACCCTTTAGAGTCAAGATAAATAAAATGTTCGGGCACAATGAAGCCTGTTTTAACGTATTTTAGTGTATTATTATTTCAAATTCAAAACAAGAAAACGTTAAATCGAAATGACAACAAATTTTACGGAAGCATCTTTTCCGGTCGCTATAACCATCTCGCCGTAAAAATAAAATATTTTCCACTGTTTCATTTTTACGTATTCATTTTACTGATCGCTATAACTCCTGTCCACCCTTAAGCGGTAAACACAATTGCGACCACCTACCACCGACTACCAACGAAATTCGCTTCGCTCAACTATTTTTTGTCAAATGAAACACAATTGCAGCGAAACGAAAAATAAAAATAAACAAACAAAACAGAAAAGCAAATGGCGGAATTTCAAAATAAAATATTTTATTAAAATATTTTTAAAATTTTTTTAAATAATTTATTAATTTATTTGTAGCATCATGATCATCAGATCCAAATACATCGCTAATAAATCTAAATTTATATATGTATCTAAATAAAAAAATAAATAATTATAAATTAAGATTTGTTATTTTTTGATTATTAAAAAGGTTGTCAGAAATGTCAAATCCGACTACCAGCGAAAAAAATAGAAATAAGCCTTATAGACAACGAAAATTTGGTTGAGCGATTGTATTTGGAATTGTGAGCATATACATAAGAGCGTAGCCGTATATATTTTAATTTTTTCGTCGAGTTACAAATTAAACATAATTTCAATAAAATAAAATACAAATGAATTAATGAAACCGTGAAAAAATGAAATGTACTTCATTGAAATAATTTTGTTTTGTTCAGAAAAAAAATACGTAGCCGTAAAATGATAATACCTTTTTTATTAAAATTTTAACTTAAAATGTTAACAGAATGAATTTCTGTGGTTTTTTTTTAAAACTGGATAACTCAATTTTTGTCATTTTTTTCTAGAGCGATTTGAATGTATTTTTATGTATATTTTTGTTCTATTAAAAATAATTATTATTAATAACTATGCAGAAAAGTTCAAAATAAAAAGGTATTCAAGTTCTAAAAGTCAAATTTCATATTTTTTATTAATAAACTATATTATTTTATATGAATTACATAAATTATCTTTTTACGTTTGTTCAATTTTTATTCGAAAAAACTAGATAAGTGCAGTTATCAAGTTATCTTAAAACAAAATATACGTATTCGTCTTAGTTCATTTTTCAACTAAAGTGGTTATCTGCACTTAACTACTTATGTAAATATTAGAAAAAAATTAAAACAAAGAAAAATTGTAATATATGTAATCAAAAGCCTGTAAGTGGTAAAGAATAAATTCCGGAAATGAATAAAAAAAGTCAACTGTTTTAAATTTATATAGCTACTGAATTCAGTTTTTTTATTTTGTTTAAATTAAAATTACAGTTCGGTATGAAGAAAAAAAAAAGAAAAGAAAAATATAACATATAATTAAAAAAAATTAAATAAATACAACAAAAACATAAATATTTAAATTAAAAATTTGTTAATTTTCATCGTCAGAAGCATCATAGAAAAAGTCCGGTGTTGAAACATCTGTGCATAGCTTAGAATAAAATTCGTGAAATATTTGTGGTATCAAATGAAACATACTTAGAATATCCTTCTTCTTTTCTTGTGAAATAGTATTAGGTGTGTTTCTCAAGAGTTTTACCTGATCTGTGTTACAACGCGACCTTCCTTTCATCATGTTTGCAGAAATATATTCGGACTCGTAATGTGTTTTATATTCCATTTCACCAAAATTTTGTTTTGTATATTTTATGTTTCTTATGTTTTTCCATTCTACTTTTTGATTTAAAATATTTTTGTTATTTTTTTTGAAAATTGTTTTCGAAATAGTTTTGAAGTCGAAAATGTCATTATTTGTAATTTCAAACACAGTAAATGGATTTTTTCTACGACATGTTCGAACAAGTTGTTGCCAGTCATATGGGTGCCATATACATCCATTATAATATTTTTTTGCTCTTTCTATTACGGCATGGTCACTGTCACATTCAAGGTGAGTATGCCCAGGTTCTAAAAACTTATGTTCTAGAATTTCAAAATTATTATTTTTTTCCATCAATAAATTGAACATGGTCCATATGATGAAATTCCTGTTTTGACCTGGACAAGTGTCGGAATATAATATAATATGTTTTTTAAAATTGCTTTTGTTTATTTCTAAAAATTTCCAAAGGCACGAAGCTATCTCATTTGGTCCCCGACCACTCACGCTCTCATCCCACATAAAACAAGATGTTTCGCCTGTGGAGCAATTTCTAATTGTTAAGTTAAATGTCCACAATGACCTTTTATAGAACGCAATCGACGACTTTAACAATGGTGTGGGTAAACATTGCTGCAAATCAAAACACAAAACCGTTTTAGTTGAATCTATTTTGTCTAATCTTTTGTTAGCATAGGCAATCTCAGCTAAATCTTGATGTAATTTTTTTTCTTCTTCAAGTTTATCTTTTTTCAAAGAATCTGTTTCAGCTTTAATTTTTAGGAGAAACATATCGCATTTGGAACATGTATCAATAGCCGGGGATTTGAATTTTAAATTGTGGGTTTTAAAAATATTTCTATACGTTGTGTATGAAACATTATGTCCATGTTTTTCTATATAGAGATTGTACATTATTTGCAACGTTAGTCCTGGATTTAAATATTTCTTATTAGTATGGGCACGACCATAATGAGAAACATAAGCTGGAAATGATTTGATGTGATTGTTTATATCGTACTTGATATTTTCATTTAGTTTGGATTTTCCTTTCGCACATTTTCCTCTGCGGTCTATCATCACAGTTTGATTTTGCATTTTTTTTATCAGTTCATTAATAAATCCTTTGCTTTCATCGAAAATAGATAAGAAACATGATTTACATATTTTTACTCGTTTATGGTCAATATTGACATAATATTCTGCGGTAACTTATCTATTTTTGCAGGGATTTCTTACATTTGTTGCACATTTTTTATGTGTAATTATTATTAGTTTCTGTAAATATCCTTGGCGTAATGGATATGATCCCAAACTCCAATAATCCTGAAAAAGTTGTTTTTGATTTTCAACTGCAACTTTTTCGTTACACTTATTTCGGCAGTTCTTCAATATTTTAAATAATCTGGCTGGTATGATTTTTTTGCTGTGTGAAGATATATACGTTTGTCCAGAATTTTTTTTATGTTTTGCCTCATTTCTGAGTAATGTTTTAGATTTTTTTTTTAAAGCGGATTTATTCACTGCATCAATTTCAGTATTATTTGTTTCTGATGTACTACTAGATATATTTGATAAGTTGAAGCCGCTAAAATTTTCATTTTCTTTGTTGTTTGTGTTACTCAAAATGGAACAAGTGTCGTTATCAGAAAAAAGAGATGGAGATCCTCCACGTAAATTTTTTTCTTTAGAAATAACTAAGAATATTATATTCAGTATTGAATGATTATCAAATTTTAAGATATTTGATTTTTCTTGCTTACCTATATTTGAAAGTTTTTTTTCTTGTTTTAAACACATTGAATTTACACTCTTTGGAAAAAAATGTGAGGATGAAACGATTTCTTTTTAATTTTTATCGGTAAAATAAAGTAAGTTATTTTTATTTTGCGGTTTGTAAATGTTTTTTTTTTTTTTTTTTTTTTTTTTTTTTTTGCGTGGATTGGTGGGAATCTTCATAGACACAATGAGCCCCGTAGCTTCCATTGTGTGCCAGATTTTTACTGACTAAACCACACCCCTCCCATTAATACTAGTCCAACGGACTAACCATTAATTTATTGCTATTTTGATTTTCTTAAAGAAAAATTTTACGAAATTCTATCGTATTAAATCTAGTGGCTTAGTTCTTTTAAGCCTTCTGACATCATTTTGATTATCTAGCAATTGAGTGGCCTCAACGTTAACATGTCCCTCCAGACGAGCTATATGCTTTGTTGCATATCTTTTTATTTCATTTTCTATGCAAGGAATTTCTAGATCTCTGTGCAAATCACTGTTGCGAACATACCAGGGGGCATTTACCATGTTGCGCAAGACTTTATTTTGGAATTTTTGTATACAAAGTACATGTGTTTGTTTGGCACATCCCCATATTTGTATGCCGTACAACCATATTGGTTTGAGTATCTGATTATATAACAAAATCTTGTTATGTATAGGTAATTTAGAATTACGACCTAAGAGCCAGTACATTTCTCTATACTTATTTTCAAGCTCAAATTTTTTCTTTTTAACGTGCTCTTTCCATCTAAGTTTGACATCTAATGTCATTCCTAGGTATTTAGCATTGTTTTCTTGGGGTATATTGACCCCATTCAGATTTACCAATGGTGGTTGATTTTCTAATTTTTTATTTGTAAAATTTACATGTACTGATTTTAACTCATTGAGTTTAATTTTCCATTTCTTTGTCCAGAGGTATAGCTTGTCGCTTGCTCTTTGCAATTTAATTGTAGCCTCGTCAATATTTGATCCTACTGCCATCAACGCAGTATCGTCAGCGAATGTAGCTACAGTTATATTTTCCATTTCTGGTAAATCATTGGTGTAGAGCAAATACAGTATGGGACCCAGAATACTACCTTGAGGCACACCCGTTTTAATATCTCTAATAGTAGAATACTCTTCGTCTTGTTTTATTCTGAATAGTCTGTTTTCTAGATATGATGAGAGTATATCTACGTATTGTTTAGGTAACATATTGTTTAGTTTATTTATTAAGCCTCGATGCCATACTTTATCAAAAGCTTGGGCTACATCTAGAAATATGGTAGAGCATACTTTCTTTTCCTCTAAAGCTTTTTCTATTATGTCTGTTATTCTATGAATTTGATCGATTGTCGAGTGCTTAGATCTAAAGCCAAATTGATAATTTGGAATCAGATTACTATTTTCTATGATCGGTCTCATTCGAATCAATAATAGTTTTTCAAATAATTTTGATACTATTGGTAGTAATGATATTGGTCTGTAGGATTTGACCTCATTTATGGGCTTACCTGGCTTTGGTATCATAATTATCTCTGCTATTTTCCACATATTCGGCACATACCTTATTCTTATAGCAGCGTTTATAATGCGTGTTAGCATTGTTATAGCTTTTTTCGGAAGTTCTTTCAGGACTTCCGATGTAATTAGATCAAAACCTGGAGCTTTTTTATCTCTGAGTTTTTTAATTTGTTCCACTATTTCACTCTCTGAAAATGGTGATATAACATTTTCTTGCCAATTATTATTTTCTTCAGTGAGATCATCCGACTCTGTCTCGTCTGGACAAAAAATTTCTTCAAGATGATCTGCGAATGTTTCAGCTTTATTTTTATTATCTCTCGCCCATTCACCGCTTTTCATTCTGATTGGCGGGATTTGAGAGATCGAGGTTTTTGTACTCTTTGTTGCTTTCCACAACGAGTAGTTATTTTCTCTTTTAGCTGATAAATTTTTTATATATTTTTCAAAATTTTCATTTTTAAGATCTTTAATTTTTCTTTTAAGATTCTGAGTTAATCTATTTAGCACAGTTTTGTCTGCCGGATCACGCGATTGTTGCCATCTGCGTCTAGCTCTTCTTTTTATTTTTATCATATTTAATATTTCTCTAGGGTAGTTGAATCCTACCGATTTATATTCACAATTTTTTGTATTATTCCATCCAGCATTTTGAATAATTTTAATAAAATTTTCTACTTCAGAATCTATATCACATTTGGATCTTAGTTTTGTTTTTATGTTTATTTTGTTTTCTATTTCTTGTTTAAAGCTAGCCCAGTCAGTTGTCTTGTTCGTTAGCAGAGGTTTCGACTGTTTCTTAATAACCTTTTCATATAGATTTAGTATGACTGCAGAGTGATCTGAGTCCAAATCATGGTTATCTTCTAGCTTAATATAATTGGGTGAAATTTTTTTTGTTATATAAAAATCAAGCAGATCAGGAGTTTTATTTCTATCAGTTGGCCAATAGGTTGGCTTACCGGTAGATTGGTAAATGCAGCCTTTTTCTTTTATAGCTTTTCTTAGCTCTCTTCCTCTCGTAGAGGTTACTCTAGACCCCCAATCTATGTGCTTGGCGTTGTAGTCACCTCCCAGGATAAATCTATCGCCAAGTAGTTTAAGAATTTCTTCAAACATGTTATTCTTTATGTTGTATTTGGGTGGACAGTATAATGCACCGACACAAAGGCTTTGTTTAACAGACATAATTCGTAGCACGATTAGTTGGAATTCATCTATTTCTAGACTAAGTTCCTCGTGGTGCTTAATATCTTTCTTTATTAAAATTGAGCTACCACCTCTGGGTGTATTACTCGGATGGTTTGCGCTGTAGCATGTATAGTCATTTATTTTAAGCGATGACTTATCTGTCATATGTGTTTCTGTCAAGAGACATACATCAATATTTTGTGTTGTCAATAGAATTTCCAAATTATTTTTCTTGTTCAGAATACCATTGGCATTCCACGTGACTATACGAAGTGCGTTCTTAACCATGCCTTGCGGATTTATTTTTTGGTGTATACATATATATTTCATTATGTTTGTTTTCTAATGTGCATAGTCTTGTTGAGATTTCATTCATTGTTTTTATCATATTTTGCATCATCTGCATAATGGTATTTTCAGTCAACTTTTGTGTAGAAACTTTATTTTGTTCTTTCGGGTTTCTTTTTTGACTTAGGTTATTTTGTGTTACCTGTGAATATGATAAGCCTTCTACGACTTTTTTCGACGTAAAAGTTTTAGGTTTCTCTGAAGTTTCAATGCAATTCTGTTTCTGTGCACTAGGTTGCCTAGGTTTTGTCTTTTGTTTTTCTTGTCTATGTTGCATTTGTTTTGGGGCATTTTTTTGTAGCTTCTTTCTTTTTTGCAACTCTCTAGCCACCTGGCAACCACGATAACTCGCTGGGTGTGCCTCAAGGCAATTAGCACATTTAGGCTTAATATTTTTTTTTTCTTTGCAAGAAATTGTTAAGTGGGGACCAGCACATTTAACACACTGAGCTAGACGCTGGCAGAACTTTTGTGTATGGCCAAATCTTTGGCATCTCTTACATTGAGGAATGGTAGTCGTTTTACGAATAGCCTCCATTTTAACCCTCATGTGCTGGATAAATTCAATTTTGAATATTTTGTTTATATCTTCGGAGTTTTCGAATGTTAGCATAAAGAGAGGAAGACGTACCGTAGATTCTTTGTTATTTTCCTTTTTCTTTATTATTTTATTTGTGACTTCTAAAATTTTGAAGCCTCTATCTTTCAATTCATTTTTTATATCTTCAGGTTGGCATGACGGATGTAAATACCTAACCATTACTTTAATAGGCCTGGTGCTCTTATTTTCATAAGTGTGCCATTCAATATTGGCTTCATTTATTGCCTTAGTCAACTCTCTATATTCTTTTTCTTCTTCAACATTAATTTTTAGTTGTTTATTGTTAAGCATATTAACTTTATATTTAATATTGCTTTCTTTTAATTTTTTGTTTATTTGAGGGTATTCCACTACATTACTAAGTATAACTGGAGGAGGTTTACCTTTTCTTTTACTTTTACATTTCGCAACTTCATTTATTTGCACATTTTTCTCTACTTTGTCCGCATTTTCTGGGCTTAAAGTAGGTGATTTTTCTGCTTTTCTTTTTTTACAGATTCTTTTTGTTTTAAAGATCCAGTCGGTTTCTCGAGCTAGTTCTTCATCATCTGTATGAAATTCTTCAGCAGTTTTTAGTACTACTTTTTTAGTAGACATGTTTTGTGAATTTTTTAGTTTCACATTTTCTTCTTTAATTATGCAGAGTTCATTTTTCAATTCCCTGCATAAGATTTCTAATTCTGTAACTCTGGCATTAAGTTGATTATTTTTTGCCTCAAGTGCCTTTTCGTTATTATTACCCTCGTCGGGGTTTCTATATCTGTCTTTTTGGGACATGTTTTCGTAGATATTTTGAGACCCTGCTGGAGGTGTTCTCTGGACCCCAGATTTTCTTCTGAATGGGTCAATTAAAGCAGCTCTGCTTTCGTGGTTTTGCAATAAGTGGTCTCCCCCAGAATCCGTGAGACCTGCCTCGAAAGAGGGTGGATTTTCCAGAAGATCTGGATTACCACCTGGGGTATACAATCTTTGAGTTTTATTCATTGCATACTTTTTTTTTTTTTGTTTTAATTCGGAGTTCCATCTCCTAGCCTAAGGATAATATTTCCCTTGTACAAGGCGGTACCTTTTATTCCTGCCGTCCCTCTGGGATCAGTCGCAGACCAGAAAGCCGCCCATTCTGGGTCAGTCGCTTCTGGATTTTTCTAGGCTTTTAGTGGACTTTTACCACAAGCATGCCTTACTGCGGATATTTCGTACCCCAACCCGCCGGGGACTTGTAATGTGAAACACTTACTTGTTTGTAAATGTGAAACACTTACCTGTGTTGGATATATCTATAATTTCAACTGGTGCATTTTCAATTATTTCACAAAATTGCGATTCTTCTTGACCAAACAATTCAATATAAAGTTCTTCCATTATAATAATTAAAATTTAAAACAACAAAACTTAACAAGTTGCAGTCTTAACAAAATCACTTTTTATATTAAATTAACAAAGCCAACTACGAAATATCTTAAAATCTTTTTTAACATAACTGAATAACTGTATTTATTTCTTGTTTAAACAAGATAACTCAAACACTAATACAAAAATATGTATAACAAAAAGGGATAAGTAAAGTTGTTTCATTTTTATATTGTTTCAAAATTTCGAAATCGGAACAAAACTTTTTGCTCAAAAGTAGCTAACTTGACATATCTACATTTGATGTTTTGTTTTGTTACATTTTGAAGAAATTATGATATTTAAAAGTGGATAAGTCTAGTTGTACAGTTTTATTGAAAATATTTCAAAAATTGTTACATAGTTATCATGTTTATACGCAAATTTTTTCGAAAATTAAGTATTATTATTAAATTTTTATTTTTTGATTAGGAAGAGTGTAAAATTTTAAGTAATATTGCATTCATAATTAAATTTTGGTAAAAATTGAGTTATCCAGTTTTAAAAAAAAACCACAGATTTGTTTGTGAAAAACATTATTTAGCATTCCTAATAACTTTTTACTAAAATTTTGTGTCTACGGCGGTTGTAAAATCGGAAACAAAAATTTTACGAATTCATTTTACTGATCGCTATAACTGCAGTCTTATTATAAAACACGTTATTATAATTATTACAGTACAAACCCAATAAGCAATCTAACTGTATTCGAATGCCACCAACAAAGAACACACTTTTTGTTTTACTTTCATTTATTTAAAAATTTTGATAGTTTTTATTTTATAAAGCTACTCCGAATTCGTCTTATCATACAAAAATGCGATCATCGAAGAAAAATATCCACAACTTTACGTTGTTAATATAATTCATACCTCACGCTCTAGATAAGACGATATATCTCTTCATCATAGTTTTATATGTTACCTCGTATATTATACAAGTGGCGAAGACTTACTACAGAAATGATCCTGTGAAGTATAGTCTTAATTATTTTTTCAAAAAAATTTCATTATAACCTTCTTATTATAATATTTCTCAGTGAGGTATAAAAATAAACTAAAAACTAACAATATTTTTAATGTAAACATTTTTCATAGGTTCATACTGAAAAAAAGAAAAGTTTACAAATAGAACAACAACACAATAACACAGTGTTCGTATCGTGTGGTGTGATGATATTTTTTTCAATTTGCGATAAAAATGAAAAAAAAATTAAATTAGAATATTTTAAGACGAGTAGAAAAAATTAATGTATGAAATAGTTTACAAAGCCTTTGTTTTTTAGACAAGGAGCCATGTGTAAATAATGGAACATAATATAAATTAAAAATTTGAGATGTGTGTATTTGGAACATTAATTAAAAATAAAGAATAATTTTCATTATATTATTTATGTACATATTTCGTTCAATGTTCGAGCACAATGAACCCTGTTTTTAACCTATTTTTAATGTACTTTTCATTATGGTAATATATATTGGATATTAAACCATTTTCTAATGTATTAAGAGATCTCTCAAAGTGATTGTGAATAGTTTTTATTAAAAAATTATCGTATCGTATAATATTTGCTTTTCGGTACAAGCTTTTATTGGAGTAAAAATTATAATAAAAGTTGTAGTTGGTTTCTGGTTTTCTATGTAGATTTACGCAGGCTCTTATGCATTTCCCTTCAAATTTCCTGATTTTTTCGATTTAGCTTGCACTAATATAGAACCAAATTGGTCCAACATATGACATAGTTGGTCTAATAAGGCCCTGATAAGCTAAGATTTTCACTCTACTATTTATTGTTTTATTGTAAAATAATTTTTTACAAGCCATGAAGGATTTTGTGCCTATTTCCCCTGCTTTGTCTTTAATTTCCTACTCTTTCAAATCATCTCTTTTTTAAATTCACTCCACTTTTGGCATTAAATGCCAACTCAAGCTCATGTATGAAAATGTAAGAAAATTTTTGTGATTGACTTGACTGAAGCGTATAAATGATGTTGAAACTTTGTTGAAGCTTACTTGAAGCTATCATGTATACGAAATAAGTAGTGTTGTAATTTTTGAGGACAAAATTAATTTCCTTTCCATTTTACTGTGTAAATACTAAATTTTTATATAAAGTTATATGAATTGTTAAAAATATTCTAATGAGCAAATTCAGCTCCAAAACTTAACATTTTCATTAAACTAAAATACTTCATTATTAGGAAAATTTGCTTCATAATGAAGTTCATTATAATGAAGTAAAATCTACTTCACGTAACATTAAATTAAGAAAAAAACCATCTGTTGGAAATTTTAAAACTAAATTTTCATTGAAAATCTAAATGTTTGAAAATGACAATTCGAATTGACGTTTTAATATTTTGTTTGAATGATAATTCGAATTATCATTGTCATATATTGTTTTGGTTAAGAATCAAGGTGATTATAGTCTTATTTATAAAAAATATGAAAAATAAGAGAAAATAATTGAAAGCAAACTTTCATAATAATATAATATACATAATAAAATGCCTAAGGGTCATCCGGGCATATATCTAATTTCCAAAAGGATAATGTTCTATCCTAAAAAAACATCATTACATTATTTTGAGTTATGAACCTAATAGAAAATAATTTTATCAGGGCTTAATGATTCATTAGAGAGGCCTTAGTGTTTAGAAAGTTAATTTCAATGACCACGTATTAAACCAACCAACCAACGTATAGAGTATTTCAAATTTTTTTTACTTTTTTCAAATTTATTCTTTTTTGCAACAAAATAATTCTTAATAAATGATAGATCTGTTTTCTCTTAAGTTTAATTGTATTTTGTTTTTATATCGTTGAAATAATCTTAAATAATTTAACAAGCTAAAATCACTAAATATAGAAAATGTACATGAAAAATTGGTTATTTATACTGTAGAGACATTCTTTTGTATTTTTAAAACTTTTTTCGCATAGTGTTGATAAAAATTAAATTAAATATCAAAAAAAGTTGTTTGATGCCAACAACACGCGGTGTTCCCAAGCGGTCCCCCATCTAAGTACTAACCGCGCCCGACGTTGCTTGACTTCGGTGATCAGACGAGAACCGGTGTATTCAACGTGGTATGGCCGTTGGCAAAGTTTTATCTTAAAAAGAGGTACGAAAATCGTGTCATTTTTATTATCTTCTATAAATAGAATTAATTTATGTTTAAATATTCTCAGAACAAGTATTACGTGGCACACAAATATTATATTATATTATATAGCAATGTTTCTACTACATTATTGTAATACCGGTAAATTACAAAATAATATAATTTGAACTTATTTTCATTAAAATGACAGCAGATTGTACATGAAAATTGAATATTGAATATTGGTATGAATATATTGGACTTTATATGCATAGGTAAGTAATGTTATTGACAATTATAATTTAAAGGTAAGCATATTTTTATCTGTGATTCATCCATACAGAGAAATGTTGATAGGTTTAGCTTACTTTCAATTAAATAAAAATTAGCAATAAAAAAATAATGTTGCTTAACTCAATTCATTGATTTTTTTTTCATTTTTTTTTAGAATGAATGAAATTGTTATGTATTAAAAAAAAATTATTTATTTTTGTTTATAAACATTGAATCAACAAAACTTTTATTAAAGATTTCTTTAATTTAAGATTTAATTAGCAGATTTACTAGCAATCAATTAAATTTTCTTATTAGGAGAGTGTAACAATTACCTATATGTATTTGATTAAATATTTTCAAAAAAAGTCCATCGTATAAAAATAATAGTAAATGTATTGCAAGGTATTGACAGTTCATTTAGTTGGTATAAAATCACTAAATATAGAAAATGTACGTGAAAAATTGATTATTTATACTGTAGAAGACATTCTTTTGTATTTTTAAAACTTTTTTCGCATAGTGTTGATAAAAATTAAATTAAATATCAAAAAAAGTTGTTGATGCCTAACAACACGCGGTGTTCCCAAGCGGTCCTCCATCTAAGTACTAACCGCGCCCGACGTTGCTTGACTTCGGTGATCAGACGAGAACCGGTGTATTCAACGTGGTATGGCCGTTGGCAAAGTTTTATCTTAAAAAGAGGTACGAAAACCGTGTCATTTTTATTATCTTCTATAAATAGAATTAATTTATGTTTAAATATTCTCAGAACAAGTATAACGTGGCACACAAATATTATATTATATAGCAATGTTTCTACTAAATTATTGTAATACCGGTAAATTACAAAATAATATAATTTGAACTTATTTTCATTAAAATGACAGCAGATTGTACATGAAAATTGAATATTGAATATTGGTATGAATATATTGGACTTTATATGCATAGGTAAGTAATGTTATTGACAATTATAATTTAAAGTTAAGCATATTTTTATCTGTGATTCATCCATACAGAGAAATGTTGATAGGTTTAGCTTACTTTCAATTAAATAAAAATTAGCAATAAAAAAATAATGTTGCTTAACTCAATTCATTGATTTTTTTTTCATTTTTTTTTAGAATGAATGAAATTGTTATGTATTAAAAAAAATTATTTATTTTTGTTTATAAACATTGAATCAACAAAACTTTTATTAAAGATTTCTTTAATTTAAGATTTGATTAAATATTTTCAAAAAAAGTCCATCGTATAAAAATAATAGTAAATGTATTGCAAGGTATTGACAGTTCATTTAGTTGGTATAAAATCACTAAATATAGAAAATGTACGTGAAAAATTGATTATTTATACTGTAGAAGACATTCTTTGTATTTTTAAAACTTTTTTCGCATAGTGTTGATAAAAATTAAATTAAATATCAAAAAAAGTTGTTTGATGCCAACAACACGCGGTGTTCCCAAGCGGTCCCCCATCTAAGTACTAACCGCGCCCGACGTTGCTTGACTTCGGTGATCAGACGAGAACCGGTGTATTCAACGTGGTATGGCCGTTGGCAAAGTTTTATCTTAAAAAGAGGTACGAAAACCGTGTCATTTTTATTATCTTCTATAAATAGAATTAATTTATGTTTAAATATTCTCAGAACAAGTATAACGTGGCACACAAATATTATATTATATAGCAATGTTTCTACTAAATTATTGTAATACCGGTAAATTACAAAATAATATAATTTGAACTTATTTTCATTAAAATGACAGCAGATTGTACATGAAAATTGAATATTGAATATTGGTATGAATATATTGGACTTTATATGCATAGGTAAGTAATGTTATTGACAATTATAATTTAAAGTTAAGCATATTTTTATCTGTGATTCATCCATACAGAGAAATGTTGATAGGTTTAGCTTACTTTCAATTAAATAAAAATTAGCAATAAAAAAATAATGTTGCTCAACTCAATTCATTGATTTTTTTTTCATTTTTTTTTAGAATGAATGAAATTGTTATGTATTAAAAAAAATTATTTATTTTTGTTTATAAACATTGAATCAACAAAACTTTTATTAAAGATTTCTTTAATTTAAGATTTGATTAAATATTTTCAAAAAAAGTCCATCGTATAAAAATAATAGTAAATGTATTGCAAGGTATTGACAGTTCATTTAGTTGGTATAAAATCACTAAATATAGAAAATGTACGTGAAAAATTGATTATTTATACTGTAGAAGACATTCTTTTGTATTTTTAAAACTTTTTTCGCATAGTGTTGATAAAAATTAAATTAAATATCAAAAAAAGTTGTTGATGCCAACAACACGCGGTGTTCCCAAGCGGTCCCCCATCTAAGTACTAACCGCGCCCGACGTTGCTTGACTTCGGTGATCAGACGAGAACCGGTGTATTCAACGTGGTATGGCCGTTGGCAAAGTTTTATCTTAAAAAGAGGTACGAAAACCGTGTCATTTTTATTATCTTCTAAAAATAGAATTAATTTATGTTTAAATATTCTCAGAACAAGTATAACGTGGCACACAAATATTATATTATATAGCAATGTTTCTACTAAATTATTGTAATACCGGTAAATTACAAAATAATATAATTTGAACTTATTTTCATTAAAATGACAGCAGATTGTACATGAAAATTGAATATTGAATATTGGTATGAATATATTGGACTTTATATGCATAGGTAAGTAATGTTATTGACAATTATAATTTAAAGTTAAGCATATTTTTATCTGTGATTCATCCATACAGAGAAATGTTGATAGGTTTAGCTTACTTTCAATTAAATAAAAATTAGCAATAAAAAAATAATGTTGCTCAACTCAATTCATTGATTTTTTTTTCATTTTTTTTTAGAATGAATGAAATTGTTATGTATTAAAAAAAATTATTTATTTTTGTTTATAAACATTGAATCAACAAAACTTTTATTAAAGATTTCTTTAATTTAAGATTTAATTAGCAGATTTACTAGCAATCAATTAAATTTTCTTATTAGGAGAGTGTAACAATTACCTATATGTATTTGATTAAATATTTTCAAAAAAAGTCCATCGTATAAAAATAATAGTAAATGTATTGCAAGGTATTGACAGTTCATTTAGTTGGTATAAAATCACTAAATATAGAAAATGTACGTGAAAAATTGATTATTTATACTGTAGAAGACATTCTTTTGTATTTTTAAAACTTTTTTTGCATAGTGTTGATAAAAATTAAATTAAATATCAAAAAAAGTTGTTTGATGCCAACAACACGCGGTGTTCCCAAGCGGTCCCCCATCTAAGTACTAACCGCGCCCGACGTTGCTTGACTTCGGTGATCAGACGAGAACCGGTGTATTCAACGTGGTATGGCCGTTGGCAAAGTTTTATCTTAAAAAGAGGTACGAAAACCGTGTCATTTTTATTATCTTCTATAAATAGAATTAATTTATGTTTAAATATTCTCAGAACAAGTATTACGTGGCACACAAATATTATATTATATTATATAGCAATGTTTCTACTACATTATTGTAATACCGGTAAATTACAAAATAATATAATTTGAACTTATTTTCATTAAAATGATAGCAGATTGTACATGAAAATTGAATATTGAATATTAGTATGAATATATTGGACTTTATATGCATAGGTAAGTAATGTTATTGACAATTATAATTTAAAGTTAAGCATATTTTTATCTCTGATTCATCCATACAGAGAAATGTTGATAGGTTTAGCTTACTTTCAATTAAATAAAAATTAGCAATAAAAAAATAATGTTGCTCAACTCAATTCATTGATTTTTTTTTCATTTTTTTTTAGAATGAATGAAATTGTTATGTATTAAAAAAAATTATTTATTTTTGTTTATAAACATTGAATCAACAAAACTTTTATTAAAGATTTCTTTAATTTAAGATTTGATTAAATATTTTCAAAAAAAGTCCATCGTATAAAAATAATAGTAAATGTATTGCAAGGTATTGACAGTTCATTTAGTTGGTATAAAATCACTAAATATAGAAAATGTACGTGAAAAATTGATTATTTATACTGTAGAAGACATTCTTTTGTATTTTTAAAACTTTTTTCGCATAGTGTTGATAAAAATTAAATTAAATATCAAAAAAAGTTGTTTGATGCCAACAACACGCGGTGTTCCCAAGCGGTCCCCCATCTAAGTACTAACCGCGCCCGACGTTGCTTGACTTCGGTGATCAGACGAGAACCGGTGTATTCAACGTGGTATGGCCGTTGGCAAAGTTTTATCTTAAAAAGAGGTACGAAAACCGTGTCATTTTTATTATCTTCTATAAATAGAATTAATTTATGTTTAAATATTCTCAGAACAAGTATTACGTGGCACACAAATATTATATTATATTATATAGCAATGTTTCTACTACATTATTGTAATACCGGTAAATTACAAAATAATATAATTTGAACTTATTTTCATTAAAATGATAGCAGATTGTACATGAAAATTGAATATTGAATATTAGTATGAATATATTGGACTTTATATGCATAGGTAAGTAATGTTATTGACAATTATAATTTAAAGTTAAGCATATTTTTATCTCTGATTCATCCATACAGAGAAATGTTGATAGGTTTAGCTTACTTTCAATTAAATAAAAATTAGCAATAAAAAAATAATGTTGCTCAACTCAATTCATTGATTTTTTTTTCATTTTTTTTTAGAATGAATGAAATTGTTATGTATTAAAAAAAATTATTTATTTTTGTTTATAAACATTGAATCAACAAAACTTTTATTAAAGATTTCTTTAATTTAAGATTTGATTAAATATTTTCAAAAAAAGTCCATCGTATAAAAATAATAGTAAATGTATTGCAAGGTATTGACAGTTCATTTAGTTGGTATAAAATCACTAAATATAGAAAATGTACGTGAAAAATTGATTATTTATACTGTAGAAGACATTCTTTTGTATTTTTAAAACTTTTTTCGCATAGTGTTGATAAAAATTAAATTAAATATCAAAAAAAGTTGTTGATGCCAACAACACGCGGTGTTCCCAAGCGGTCCCCCATCTAAGTACTAACCGCGCCCGACGTTGCTTGACTTCGGTGATCAGACGAGAACCGGTGTATTCAACGTGGTATGGCCGTTGGCAAAGTTTTATCTTAAAAAGAGGTACGAAAACCGTGTCATTTTTATTATCTTCTAAAAATAGAATTAATTTATGTTTAAATATTCTCAGAACAAGTATAACGTGGCACACAAATATTATATTATATAGCAATGTTTCTACTAAATTATTGTAATACCGGTAAATTACAAAATAATATAATTTGAACTTATTTTCATTAAAATGACAGCAGATTGTACATGAAAATTGAATATTGAATATTGGTATGAATATATTGGACTTTATATGCATAGGTAAGTAATGTTATTGACAATTATAATTTAAAGTTAAGCATATTTTTATCTGTGATTCATCCATACAGAGAAATGTTGATAGGTTTAGCTTACTTTCAATTAAATAAAAATTAGCAATAAAAAAATAATGTTGCTCAACTCAATTCATTGATTTTTTTTTCATTTTTTTTTAGAATGAATGAAATTGTTATGTATTAAAAAAAATTATTTATTTTTGTTTATAAACATTGAATCAACAAAACTTTTATTAAAGATTTCTTTAATTTAAGATTTAATTAGCAGATTTACTAGCAATCAATTAAATTTTCTTATTAGGAGAGTGTAACAATTACCTATATGTATTTGATTAAATATTTTCAAAAAAAGTCCATCGTATAAAAATAATAGTAAATGTATTGCAAGGTATTGACAGTTCATTTAGTTGGTATAAAATCACTAAATATAGAAAATGTACGTGAAAAATTGATTATTTATACTGTAGAAGACATTCTTTTGTATTTTTAAAACTTTTTTCGCATAGTGTTGATAAAAATTAAATTAAATATCAAAAAAAGTTGTTTGATGCCACACGCGGTGTTCCCAAGCGGTCCCCCATCTAAGTACTAACCGCGCCCGACGTTGCTTGACTTCGGTGATCAGACGAGAACCGGTGTATTCAACGTGGTATGGCCGTTGGCAAAGTTTTATCTTAAAAAGAGGTACGAAAACCGTGTCATTTTTATTATCTTCTATAAATAGAATTAATTTATGTTTAAATATTCTCAGAACAAGTATTACGTGGCACACAAATATTATATTATATTATATAGCAATGTTTCTACTACATTATTGTAATACCGGTAAATTACAAAATAATATAATTTGAACTTATTTTCATTAAAATGATAGCAGATTGTACATGAAAATTGAATATTGAATATTAGTATGAATATATTGGACTTTATATGCATAGGTAAGTAATGTTATTGACAATTATAATTTAAAGTTAAGCATATTTTTATCTCTGATTCATCCATACAGAGAAATGTTGATAGGTTTAGCTTACTTTCAATTAAATAAAAATTAGCAATAAAAAAATAATGTTGCTCAACTCAATTCATTGATTTTTTTTTCATTTTTTTTTAGAATGAATGAAATTGTTATGTATTAAAAAAAATTATTTATTTTTGTTTATAAACATTGAATCAACAAAACTTTTATTAAAGATTTCTTTAATTTAAGATTTAATTAGCAGATTTACTAGCAATCAATTAAATTTTCTTATTAGGAGAGTGTAACAATTACCTATATGTATTTGATTAAATATTTTCAAAAAAAGTCCATCGTATAAAAATAATAGTAAATGTATTGCAAGGTATTGACAGTTCATTTAGTTGGTATAAAATCACTAAATATAGAAAATGTACGTGAAAAATTGATTATTTATACTGTAGAAGACATTCTTTTGTATTTTTAAAACTTTTTTCGCATAGTGTTGATAAAAATTAAATTAAATATCAAAAAAAGTTGTTGATGCCAACAACACGCGGTGTTCCCAAGCGGTCCCCCATCTAAGTACTAACCGCGCCCGACGTTGCTTGACTTCGGTGATCAGACGAGAACCGGTGTATTCAACGTGGTATGGCCGTTGGCAAAGTTTTATCTTAAAAAGAGGTACGAAAACCGTGTCATTTTTATTATCTTCTATAAATAGAATTAATTTATGTTTAAATATTCTCAGAACAAGTATAACGTGGCACACAAATATTATATTATATAGCAATGTTTCTATTAAATTATTGTAATACCGGTAAATTACAAAATAATATAATTTGAACTTATTTTCATTAAAATGACAGCAGATTGTACATGAAAATTGAATATTGAATATTGGTATGAATATATTGGACTTTATATGCATAGGTAAGTAATGTTATTGACAATTATAATTTAAAGTTAAGCATATTTTTATCTGTGATTCATCCATACAGAGAAATGTTGATAGGTTTAGCTTACTTTCAATTAAATAAAAATTAGCAATAAAAAAATAATGTTGCTCAACTCAATTCATTGATTTTTTTTTCATTTTTTTTTAGAATGAATGAAATTGTTATGTATTAAAAAAAATTATTTATTTTTGTTTATAAACATTGAATCAACAAAACTTTTATTAAAGATTTCTTTAATTTAAGATTTAATTAGCAGATTTACTAGCAATTTACTAGCAATCAATTAAATTTTCTTATTAGGAGAGTGTAACAATTACCTATATGTATTTGATTAAATATTTTCAAAAAAAGTCCATCGTATAAAAATAATAGTAAATGTATTGCAAGGTATTGACAGTTCATTTAGTTGGTATAAAATCACTAAATATAGAAAATGTACGTGAAAAATTGATTATTTATACTGTAGAAGACATTCTTTTGTATTTTTAAAACTTTTTTCGCATAGTGTTGATAAAAATTAAATTAAATATCAAAAAAAGTTGTTGATGCCAACAACACGCGGTGTTCCCAAGCGGTCCCCCATCTAAGTACTAACCGCGCCCGACGTTGCTTGACTTCGGTGATCAGACGAGAACCGGTGTATTCAACGTGGTATGGCCGTTGGCAAAGTTTTATCTTAAAAAGAGGTACGAAAACCGTGTCATTTTTATTATCTTCTATAAATAGAATTAATTTATGTTTAAATATTCTCAGAACAAGTATAACGTGGCACACAAATATTATATTATATAGCAATGTTTCTACTAAATTATTGTAATACCGGTAAATTACAAAATAATATAATTTGAACTTATTTTCATTAAAATGACAGCAGATTGTACATGAAAATTGAATATTGAATATTGGTATGAATATATTGGACTTTATATGCATAGGTAAGTAATGTTATTGACAATTATAATTTAAAGTTAAGCATATTTTTATCTGTGATTCATCCATACAGAGAAATGTTGATAGGTTTAGCTTACTTTCAATTAAATAAAAATTAGCAATAAAAAAATAATGTTGCTTAACTCAATTCATTGATTTTTTTTTCATTTTTTTTTAGAATGAATGAAATTGTTATGTGTTAAAAAAAATTATTTATTTTTGTTTATAAGCATTGAATCAACAAAACTTTTATTAAAGATTTCTTTAATTTAAGATTTAATTAGCAGATTTACTAGCAATCAATTAAATTTTCTTATTAGGAGAGTGTAACAATTACCTATATGTATTTGATTAAATATTTTCAAAAAAAGTCCATCGTATAAAAATAATAGTAAATGTATTGCAAGGTATTGACAGTTCATTTAGTTGGTATAAAATCACTAAATATAGAAAATGTACGTGAAAAATTGATTATTTATACTGTAGAAGACATTCTTTTGTATTTTTAAAACTTTTTTCGCATAGTGTTGATAAAAATTAAATTAAATATCAAAAAAAGTTGTTTGATGCCAACAACACGCGGTGTTCCCAAGCGGTCCCCCATCTAAGTACTAACCGCGCCCGACGTTGCTTGACTTCGGTGATCAGACGAGAACCGGTGTATTCAACGTGGTATGGCCGTTGGCAAAGTTTTATCTTAAAAAGAGGTACGAAAACCGTGTCATTTTTATTATCTTCTATAAATAGAATTAATTTATGTTTAAATATTCTCAGAACAAGTATAACGTGGCACACAAATATTATATTATATAGCAATGTTTCTATTAAATTATTGTAATACCGGTAAATTACAAAATAATATAATTTGAACTTATTTTCATTAAAATGACAGCAGATTGTACATGAAAATTGAATATTGAATATTGGTATGAATATATTGGACTTTATATGCATAGGTAAGTAATGTTATTGACAATTATAATTTAAAGTTAAGCATATTTTTATCTGTGATTCATCCATACAGAGAAATGTTGATAGGTTTAGCTTACTTTCAATTAAATAAAAATTAGCAATAAAAAAATAATGTTGCTCAACTCAATTCATTGATTTTTTTTTCATTTTTTTTTAGAATGAATGAAATTGTTATGTATTAAAAAAAATTATTTATTTTTGTTTATAAACATTGAATCAACAAAACTTTTATTAAAGATTTCTTTAATTTAAGATTTAATTAGCAGATTTACTAGCAATTTACTAGCAATCAATTAAATTTTCTTATTAGGAGAGTGTAACAATTACCTATATGTATTTGATTAAATATTTTCAAAAAAAGTCCATCGTATAAAAATAATAGTAAATGTATTGCAAGGTATTGACAGTTCATTTAGTTGGTATAAAATCACTAAATATAGAAAATGTACGTGAAAAATTGATTATTTATACTGTAGAAGACATTCTTTTGTATTTTTAAAACTTTTTTCGCATAGTGTTGATAAAAATTAAATTAAATATCAAAAAAAGTTGTTGATGCCAACAACACGCGGTGTTCCCAAGCGGTCCCCCATCTAAGTACTAACCGCGCCCGACGTTGCTTGACTTCGGTGATCAGACGAGAACCGGTGTATTCAACGTGGTATGGCCGTTGGCAAAGTTTTATCTTAAAAAGAGGTACGAAAACCGTGTCATTTTTATTATCTTCTATAAATAGAATTAATTTATGTTTAAATATTCTCAGAACAAGTATAACGTGGCACACAAATATTATATTATATAGCAATGTTTCTACTAAATTATTGTAATACCGGTAAATTACAAAATAATATAATTTGAACTTATTTTCATTAAAATGACAGCAGATTGTACATGAAAATTGAATATTGAATATTGGTATGAATATATTGGACTTTATATGCATAGGTAAGTAATGTTATTGACAATTATAATTTAAAGTTAAGCATATTTTTATCTGTGATTCATCCATACAGAGAAATGTTGATAGGTTTAGCTTACTTTCAATTAAATAAAAATTAGCAATAAAAAAATAATGTTGCTTAACTCAATTCATTGATTTTTTTTTCATTTTTTTTTAGAATGAATGAAATTGTTATGTGTTAAAAAAAATTATTTATTTTTGTTTATAAGCATTGAATCAACAAAACTTTTATTAAAGATTTCTTTAATTTAAGATTTAATTAGCAGATTTACTAGCAATCAATTAAATTTTCTTATTAGGAGAGTGTAACAATTACCTATATGTATTTGATTAAATATTTTCAAAAAAAGTCCATCGTATAAAAATAATAGTAAATGTATTGCAAGGTATTGACAGTTCATTTAGTTGGTATAAAATCACTAAATATAGAAAATGTACGTGAAAAATTGATTATTTATACTGTAGAAGACATTCTTTTGTATTTTTAAAACTTTTTTCGCATAGTGTTGATAAAAATTAAATTAAATATCAAAAAAAGTTGTTTGATGCCAACAACACGCGGTGTTCCCAAGCGGTCCCCCATCTAAGTACTAACCGCGCCCGACGTTGCTTGACTTCGGTGATCAGACGAGAACCGGTGTATTCAACGTGGTATGGCCGTTGGCAAAGTTTTATCTTAAAAAGAGGTACGAAAACCGTGTCATTTTTATTATCTTCTATAAATAGAATTAATTTATGTTTAAATATTCTCAGAACAAGTATAACGTGGCACACAAATATTATATTATATAGCAATGTTTCTATTAAATTATTGTAATACCGGTAAATTACAAAATAATATAATTTGAACTTATTTTCATTAAAATGACAGCAGATTGTACATGAAAATTGAATATTGAATATTGGTATGAATATATTGGACTTTATATGCATAGGTAAGTAATGTTATTGACAATTATAATTTAAAGTTAAGCATATTTTTATCTGTGATTCATCCATACAGAGAAATGTTGATAGGTTTAGCTTACTTTCAATTAAATAAAAATTAGCAATAAAAAAATAATGTTGCTTAACTCAATTCATTGATTTTTTTTTCATTTTTTTTTAGAATGAATGAAATTGTTATGTATTAAAAAAAATTATTTATTTTTGTTTATAAACATTGAATCAACAAAACTTTTATTAAAGATTTCTTTAATTTAAGATTTGATTAAATATTTTCAAAAAAAGTCCATCGTATAAAAATAATAGTAAATGTATTGCAAGGTATTGACAGTTCATTTAGTTGGTATAAAATCACTAAAGATAGAAAATGTACGTGAAAAATTGATTATTTATACTGTAGAAGACATTTTTTGTATTTTTAAAACTTTTTTCGCATAGTGTTGATAAAAATTAAATTAAATATCAAAAAAAGTTGTTTGATGCCAACAACACGCGGTGTTCCCAAGCGGTCCCCCATCTAAGTACTAACCGCGCCCGACGTTGCTTGACTTCGGTGATCAGACGAGAACCGGTGTATTCAACGTGGTATGGCCGTTGGCAAAGTTTTATCTTAAAAAGAGGTACGAAAACCGTGTCATTTTTATTATCTTCTATAAATAGAATTAATTTATGTTTAAATATTCTCAGAACAAGTATTACGTGGCACACAAATATTATATTATATTATATAGCAATGTTTCTACTACATTATTGTAATACCGGTAAATTACAAAATAATATAATTTGAACTTATTTTCATTAAAATGATAGCAGATTGTACATGAAAATTGAATATTGAATATTAGTATGAATATATTGGACTTTATATGCATAGGTAAGTAATGTTATTGACAATTATAATTTAAAGTTAAGCATATTTTTATCTCTGATTCATCCATACAGAGAAATGTTGATAGGTTTAGCTTACTTTCAATTAAATAAAAATTAGCAATAAAAAAATAATGTTGCTTAACTCAATTCATTGATTTTTTTTTCATTTTTTTTTAGAATGAATGAAATTGTTATGTATTAAAAAAAATTATTTATTTTTGTTTATAAACATTGAATCAACAAAACTTTTATTAAAGATTTCTTTAATTTAAGATTTAATTAGCAGATTTACTAGCAATCAATTAAATTTTCTTATTAGGAGAGTGTAACAATTACCTATATGTATTTGATTAAATATTTTCAAAAAAAGTCCATCGTATAAAAATAATAGTAAATGTATTGCAAGGTATTGACAGTTCATTTAGTTGGTATAAAATCACTAAATATAGAAAATGTACGTGAAAAATTGATTATTTATACTGTAGAAGACATTCTTTTGTATTTTTAAAACTTTTTTCGCATAGTGTTGATAAAAATTAAATTAAATATCAAAAAAAGTTGTTTGATGCCAACAACACGCGGTGTTCCCAAGCGGTCCCCCATCTAAGTACTAACCGCGCCCGACGTTGCTTGACTTCGGTGATCAGACGAGAACCGGTGTATTCAACGTGGTATGGCCGTTGGCAAAGTTTTATCTTAAAAAGAGGTACGAAAACCGTGTCATTTTTATTATCTTCTATAAATAGAATTAATTTATGTTTAAATATTCTCAGAACAAGTATAACGTGGCACACAAATATTATATTATATAGCAATGTTTCTACTAAATTATTGTAATACCGGTAAATTACAAAATAATATAATTTGAACTTATTTTCATTAAAATGACAGCAGATTGTACATGAAAATTGAATATTGAATATTGGTATGAATATATTGGACTTTATATGCATAGGTAAGTAATGTTATTGACAATTATAATTTAAAGTTAAGCATATTTTTATCTGTGATTCATCCATACAGAGAAATGTTGATAGGTTTAGCTTACTTTCAATTAAATAAAAATTAGCAATAAAAAAATAATGTTGCTCAACTCAATTCATTGATTTTTTTTTCATTTTTTTTTAGAATGAATGAAATTGTTATGTATTAAAAAAAATTATTTATTTTTGTTTATAAACATTGAATCAACAAAACTTTTATTAAAGATTTCTTTAATTTAAGATTTAATTAGCAGATTTACTAGCAATTTACTAGCAATCAATTAAATTTTCTTATTAGGAGAGTGTAACAATTACCTATATGTATTTGATTAAATATTTTCAAAAAAAGTCCATCGTATAAAAATAATAGTAAATGTATTGCAAGGTATTGACAGTTCATTTAGTTGGTATAAAATCACTAAATATAGAAAATGTACGTGAAAAATTGATTATTTATACTGTAGAAGACATTCTTTTGTATTTTTAAAACTTTTTTCGCATAGTGTTGATAAAAATTAAATTAAATATCAAAAAAAGTTGTTGATGCCAACAACACGCGGTGTTCCCAAGCGGTCCCCCATCTAAGTACTAACCGCGCCCGACGTTGCTTGACTTCGGTGATCAGACGAGAACCGGTGTATTCAACGTGGTATGGCCGTTGGCAAAGTTTTATCTTAAAAAGAGGTACGAAAACCGTGTCATTTTTATTATCTTCTATAAATAGAATTAATTTATGTTTAAATATTCTCAGAACAAGTATAACGTGGCACACAAATATTATATTATATAGCAATGTTTCTATTAAATTATTGTAATACCGGTAAATTACAAAATAATATAATTTGAACTTATTTTCATTAAAATGACAGCAGATTGTACATGAAAATTGAATATTGAATATTGGTATGAATATATTGGACTTTATATGCATAGGTAAGTAATGTTATTGACAATTATAATTTAAAGTTAAGCATATTTTTATCTGTGATTCATCCATACAGAGAAATGTTGATAGGTTTAGCTTACTTTCAATTAAATAAAAATTAGCAATAAAAAAATAATGTTGCTTAACTCAATTCATTGATTTTTTTTTCATTTTTTTTTAGAATGAATGAAATTGTTATGTATTAAAAAAAATTATTTATTTTTGTTTATAAACATTGAATCAACAAAACTTTTATTAAAGATTTCTTTAATTTAAGATTTGATTAAATATTTTCAAAAAAAGTCCATCGTATAAAAATAATAGTAAATGTATTGCAAGGTATTGACAGTTCATTTAGTTGGTATAAAATCACTAAATATAGAAAATGTACGTGAAAAATTGATTATTTATACTGTAGAAGACATTCTTTTGTATTTTTAAAACTTTTTTCGCATAGTGTTGATAAAAATTAAATTAAATATCAAAAAAAGTTGTTGATGCCACACGCGGTGTTCCCAAGCGGTCCCCCATCTAAGTACTAACCGCGCCCGACGTTGCTTGACTTCGGTGATCAAACGAGAACCGGTGTATTCAACGTGGTATGGCCGTTGGCAAAGTTTTATCTTAAAAAGAGGTACGAAAACCGTGTCATTTTTATTATCTTCTATAAATAGAATTAATTTATGTTTAAATATTCTCAGAACAAGTATTACGTGGCACACAAATATTATATTATATTATATAGCAATGTTTCTACTACATTATTGTAATACCGGTAAATTACAAAATAATATAATTTGAACTTATTTTCATTAAAATGATAGCAGATTGTACATGAAAATTGAATATTGAATATTAGTATGAATATATTGGACTTTATATGCATAGGTAAGTAATGTTATTGACAATTATAATTTAAAGTTAAGCATATTTTTATCTCTGATTCATCCATACAGAGAAATGTTGATAGGTTTAGCTTACTTTCAATTAAATAAAAATTAGCAATAAAAAAATAATGTTGCTTAACTCAATTCATTGATTTTTTTTTCATTTTTTTTTAGAATGAATGAAATTGTTATGTATTAAAAAAAATTATTTATTTTTGTTTATAAACATTGAATCAACAAAACTTTTATTAAAGATTTCTTTAATTTAAGATTTAATTAGCAGATTTACTAGCAATCAATTAAATTTTCTTATTAGGAGAGTGTAACAATTACCTATATGTATTTGATTAAATATTTTCAAAAAAAGTCCATCGTATAAAAATAATAGTAAATGTATTGCAAGGTATTGACAGTTCATTTAGTTGGTATAAAATCACTAAATATAGAAAATGTACGTGAAAAATTGATTATTTATACTGTAGAAGACATTCTTTTGTATTTTTAAAACTTTTTTCGCATAGTGTTGATAAAAATTAAATTAAATATCAAAAAAAGTTGTTTGATGCCAACAACACGCGGTGTTCCCAAGCGGTCCCCCATCTAAGTACTAACCGCGCCCGACGTTGCTTGACTTCGGTGATCAGACGAGAACCGGTGTATTCAACGTGGTATGGCCGTTGGCAAAGTTTTATCTTAAAAAGAGGTACGAAAACCGTGTCATTTTTATTATCTTCTATAAATAGAATTAATTTATGTTTAAATATTCTCAGAACAAGTATAACGTGGCACACAAATATTATATTATATAGCAATGTTTCTACTAAATTATTGTAATACCGGTAAATTACAAAATAATATAATTTGAACTTATTTTCATTAAAATGACAGCAGATTGTACATGAAAATTGAATATTGAATATTGGTATGAATATATTGGACTTTATATGCATAGGTAAGTAATGTTATTGACAATTATAATTTAAAGTTAAGCATATTTTTATCTGTGATTCATCCATACAGAGAAATGTTGATAGGTTTAGCTTACTTTCAATTAAATAAAAATTAGCAATAAAAAAATAATGTTGCTTAACTCAATTCATTGATTTTTTTTTCATTTTTTTTTAGAATGAATGAAATTGTTATGTATTAAAAAAAAATTATTTATTTTTGTTTATAAACATTGAATCAACAAAACTTTTATTAAAGATTTCTTTAATTTAAGATTTAATTAGCAGATTTACTAGCAATCAATTAAATTGTCTTATTAGGAGAGTGTAACAATTACCTATATGTATTTGATTAAATATTTTCAAAAAAAGTCCATCGTATAAAAATAATAGTAAATGTATTGCAAGGTATTGACAGTTCATTCAGTTGGTATAAAATCACTAAATATAGAAAATGTACGTGAAAAATTGATTATTTATACTGTAGAAGACATTCTTTTGTATTTTTAAAACTTTTTTCGCATAGTGTTGATAAAAATTAAATTAAATATAAAAAAAAAGTTGTTTGATGCCAACAACACGCGGTGTTCCCAAGCGGTCCCCCATCTAAGTACTAACCGCGCCCGACGTTGCTTGACTTCGGTGATCAGACGAGAACCGGTGTATTCAACGTGGTATGGCCGTTGGCAAAGTTTTATCTTAAAAAGAGGTACGAAAACCGTGTCATTTTTATTATCTTCTATAAATAGAATTAATTTATGTTTAAATATTCTCAGAACAAGTATAACGTGGCACACAAATATTATATTGTATAGCAATGTTTCTACTAAATTATTGTAATACCGGTAAATTACAAAATAATATAATTTGAACTTATTTTCATTAAAATGACAGCAGATTGTACATGAAAATTGAATATTGATAATTGGTATGAATATATTGGACTTTATATGCATAGGTAAGTAATGTTATTGACAATTATAATTTAAAGTTAAGCATATTTTTATCTGTGATTCATCCATACAGAGAAATGTTGATAGGTTTAGCTTACTTTCAATTAAATAAAAATTAGCAATAAAAAAATAATGTTGCTTAACTCAATTCATTGATTTTTTTTTCATTTTTTTTTAGAATGAATGAAATTGTTATGTATTAAAAAAAATTATTTATTTTTGTTTATAAACATTGAATCAACAAAACTTTTATTAAAGATTTCTTTAATTTAAGATTTGATTAAATATTTTCAAAAAAAGTCCATCGTATAAAAATAATAGTAAATGTATTGCAAGGTATTGACAGTTCATTTAGTTGGTATAAAATCACTAAATATAGAAAATGTACGTGAAAAATTGATTATTTATACTGTAGAAGACATTCTTTTGTATTTTTAAAACTTTTTTCGCATAGTGTTGATAAAAATTAAATTAAATATCAAAAAAAGTTGTTGATGCCAACAACACGCGGTGTTCCCAAGCGGTCCCCCATCTAAGTACTAACCGCGCCCGACGTTGCTTGACTTCGGTGATCAGACGAGAACCGGTGTATTCAACGTGGTATGGCCGTTGGCAAAGTTTTATCTTAAAAAGAGGTACGAAAACCGTGTCATTTTTATTATCTTCTATAAATAGAATTAATTTATGTTTAAATATTCTCAGAACAAGTATAACGTGGCACACAAATATTATATTATATAGCAATGTTTCTACTAAATTATTGTAATACCGGTAAATTACAAAATAATATAATTTGAACTTATTTTCATTAAAATGACAGCAGATTGTACATGAAAATTGAATATTGAATATTGGTATGAATATATTGGACTTTATATGCATAGGTAAGTAATGTTATTGACAATTATAATTTAAAGTTAAGCATATTTTTATCTGTGATTCATCCATACAGAGAAATGTTGATAGGTTTAGCTTACTTTCAATTAAATAAAAATTAGCAATAAAAAAATAATGTTGCTCAACTCAATTCATTGATTTTTTTTTCATTTTTTTTTAGAATGAATGAAATTGTTATGTATTAAAAAAAATTATTTATTTTTGTTTATAAACATTGAATCAACAAAACTTTTATTAAAGATTTCTTTAATTTAAGATTTGATTAAATATTTTCAAAAAAAGTCCATCGTATAAAAATAATAGTAAATGTATTGCAAGGTATTGACAGTTCATTTAGTTGGTATAAAATCACTAAATATAGAAAATGTACGTGAAAAATTGATTATTTATACTGTAGAAGACATTCTTTTGTATTTTTAAAACTTTTTTCGCATAGTGTTGATAAAAATTAAATTAAATATCAAAAAAAGTTGTTGATGCCAACAACACGCGGTGTTCCCAAGCGGTCCCCCATCTAAGTACTAACCGCGCCCGACGTTGCTTGACTTCGGTGATCAGACGAGAACCGGTGTATTCAACGTGGTATGGCCGTTGGCAAAGTTTTATCTTAAAAAGAGGTACGAAAACCGTGTCATTTTTATTATCTTCTATAAATAGAATTAATTTATGTTTAAATATTCTCAGAACAAGTATAACGTGGCACACAAATATTATATTATATAGCAATGTTTCTACTAAATTATTGTAATACCGGTAAATTACAAAATAATATAATTTGAACTTATTTTCATTAAAATGACAGCAGATTGTACATGAAAATTGAATATTGAATATTGGTATGAATATATTGGACTTTATATGCATAGGTAAGTAATGTTATTGACAATTATAATTTAAAGTTAAGCATATTTTTATCTGTGATTCATCCATACAGAGAAATGTTGATAGGTTTAGCTTACTTTCAATTAAATAAAAATTAGCAATAAAAAAATAATGTTGCTCAACTCAATTCATTGATTTTTTTTTCATTTTTTTTTAGAATGAATGAAATTGTTATGTATTAAAAAAAATTATTTATTTTTGTTTATAAACATTGAATCAACAAAACTTTTATTAAAGATTTCTTTAATTTAAGATTTAATTAGCAGATTTACTAGCAATCAATTAAATTTTCTTATTAGGAGAGTGTAACAATTACCTATATGTATTTGATGAAATATTTTCAAAAAAAGTCCATCGTATAAAAATAATAGTAAATGTATTGCAAGGTATTGACAGTTCATTCAGTTGGTATAAAATCACTAAATATAGAAAATGTACGTGAAAAATTGATTATTTATACTGTAGAAGACATTCTTTTGTATTTTTAAAACTTTTTTCGCATAGTGTTGATAAAAATTAAATTAAATATCAAAAAAAGTTGTTTGATGCTGTTACACGCGGTGTTCCCAAGCGGTCCCCCATCTAAGTACTAACCGCGCCCGACGTTGCTTGACTTCGGTGATCAGACGAGAACCGGTGTATTCAACGTGGTATGGCCGTTGGCAAAGTTTTATCTTAAAAAGAGGTACGAAAACCGTGTCATTTTTATTATCTTCTATAAATAGAATTAATTTATGTTTAAATATTCTCAGAACAAGTATTACGTGGCACACAAATATTATATTATATTATATAGCAATGTTTCTACTACATTATTGTAATACCGGTAAATTACAAAATAATATAATTTGAACTTATTTTCATTAAAATGATAGCAGATTGTACATGAAAATTGAATATTGAATATTAGTATGAATATATTGGACTTTATATGCATAGGTAAGTAATGTTATTGACAATTATAATTTAAAGTTAAGCATATTTTTATCTCTGATTCATCCATACAGAGAAATGTTGATAGGTTTAGCTTACTTTCAATTAAATAAAAATTAGCAATAAAAAAATAATGTTGCTCAACTCAATTCATTGATTTTTTTTTCATTTTTTTTTAGAATGAATGAAATTGTTATGTATTAAAAAAAATTATTTATTTTTGTTTATAAACATTGAATCAACAAAACTTTTATTAAAGATTTCTTTAATTTAAGATTTAATTAGCAGATTTACTAGCAATCAATTAAATTTTCTTATTAGGAGAGTGTAACAATTACCTATATGTATTTGATGAAATATTTTCAAAAAAAGTCCATCGTATAAAAATAATAGTAAATGTATTGCAAGGTATTGACAGTTCATTTAGTTGGTATAAAATCACTAAATATAGAAAATGTACGTGAAAAATTGATTATTTATACTGTAGAAGACATTCTTTTGTATTTTTAAAACTTTTTTCGCATAGTGTTGATAAAAATTAAATTAAATATCAAAAAAAGTTGTTTGATGCCAACAAACACGCGGTGTTCCCAAGCGGTCCCCCATCTAAGTACTAACCGCGCCCGACGTTGCTTGACTTCGGTGATCAGACGAGAACCGGTGTATTCAACGTGGTATGGCCGTTGGCAAAGTTTTATCTTAAAAAGAGGTACGAAAACCGTGTCATTTTTATTATCTTCTATAAATAGAATTAATTTATGTTTAAATATTCTCAGAACAAGTATAACGTGGCACACAAATATTATATTATATAGCAATGTTTCTACTAAATTATTGTAATACCGGTAAATTACAAAATAATATAATTTGAACTTATTTTCATTAAAATGACAGCAGATTGTACATGAAAATTGAATATTGAATATTGGTATGAATATATTGGACTTTATATGCATAGGTAAGTAATGTTATTGACAATTATAATTTAAAGTTAAGCATATTTTTATCTGTGATTCATCCATACAGAGAAATGTTGATAGGTTTAGCTTACTTTCAATTAAATAAAAATTAGCAATAAAAAAATAATGTTGCTTAACTCAATTCATTGATTTTTTTTTCATTTTTTTTTAGAATGAATGAAATTGTTATGTATTAAAAAAAAATTATTTATTTTTGTTTATAAACATTGAATCAACAAAACTTTTATTAAAGATTTCTTTAATTTAAGATTTAATTAGCAGATTTACTAGCAATCAATTAAATTTTCTTATTAGGAGAGTGTAACAATTACCTATATGTATTTGATTAAATATTTTCAAAAAAAGTCCATCGTATAAAAATAATAGTAAATGTATTGCAAGGTATTGACAGTTCATTCAGTTGGTATAAAATCATTAAATATAGAAAATGTACGTGAAAAATTGATTATTTATACTGTAGAAGACATTCTTTTGTATTTTTAAAACTTTTTTCGCATAGTGTTGATAAAAATTAAATTAAATATCAAAAAAAGTTGTTTGATGCTGTTACACGCGGTGTTCCCAAGCGGTCCCCCATCTAAGTACTAACCGCGCCCGACGTTGCTTGACTTCGGTGATCAGACGAGAACCGGTGTATTCAACGTGGTATGGCCGTTGGCAAAGTTTTATCTTAAAAAGAGGTACGAAAACCGTGTCATTTTTATTATCTTCTATAAATAGAATTAATTTATGTTTAAATATTCTCAGAACAAGTATTACGTGGCACACAAATATTATATTATATTATATAGCAATGTTTCTACTACATTATTGTAATACCGGTAAATTACAAAATAATATAATTTGAACTTATTTTCATTAAAATGATAGCAGATTGTACATGAAAATTGAATATTGAATATTAGTATGAATATATTGGACTTTATATGCATAGGTAAGTAACGTTATTGACAATTATAATTTAAAGTTAAGCATATTTTTATCTCTGATTCATCCATACAGAGAAATGTTGATAGGTTTAGCTTACTTTCAATTAAATAAAAATTAGCAATAAAAAAATAATGTTGCTTAACTCAATTCATTGATTTTTTTTTCATTTTTTTTTAGAATGAATGAAATTGTTATGTATTAAAAAAAATTATTTATTTTTGTTTATAAACATTGAATCAACAAAACTTTTATTAAAGATTTCTTTAATTTAAGATTTGATTAAATATTTTCAAAAAAAGTCCATCGTATAAAAATAATAGTAAATGTATTGCAAGGTATTGACAGTTCATTTAGTTGGTATAAAATCACTAAATATAGAAAATGTACGTGAAAAATTGATTATTTATACTGTAGAAGACATTCTTTTGTATTTTTAAAACTTTTTTCGCATAGTGTTGATAAAAATTAAATTAAATATCAAAAAAAGTTGTTGATGCCAACAACACGCGGTGTTCCCAAGCGGTCCCCCATCTAAGTACTAACCGCGCCCGACGTTGCTTGACTTCGGTGATCAGACGAGAACCGGTGTATTCAACGTGGTATGGCCGTTGGCAAAGTTTTATCTTAAAAAGAGGTACGAAAACCGTGTCATTTTTATTATCTTCTATAAATAGAATTAATTTATGTTTAAATATTCTCAGAACAAGTATAACGTGGCACACAAATATTATATTATATAGCAATGTTTCTACTAAATTATTGTAATACCGGTAAATTACAAAATAATATAATTTGAACTTATTTTCATTAAAAAAAATTGATTATTTATACTGTAGAAGACATTCTTTTGTATTTTTAAAACTTTTTTCGCATAGTGTTGATAAAAATTAAATTAAATATCAAAAAAAGTTGTTTGATGCCAACAACACGCGGTGTTCCCAAGCGGTCCCCCATCTAAGTACTAACCGCGCCCGACGTTGCTTGACTTCGGTGATCAGACGAGAACCGGTGTATTCAACGTGGTATGGCCGTTGGCAAAGTTTTATCTTAAAAAGAGGTACGAAAACCGTGTCATTTTTATTATCTTCTATAAATAGAATTAATTTATGTTTAAATATTCTCAGAACAAGTATAACGTGGCACACAAATATTATATTATATAGCAATGTTTCTACTAAATTATTGTAATACCGGTAAATTACAAAATAATATAATTTGAACTTATTTTCATTAAAATGACAGCAGATTGTACATGAAAATTGAATATTGAATATTGGTATGAATATATTGGACTTTATATGCATAGGTAAGTAATGTTATTGACAATTATAATTTAAAGTTAAGCATATTTTTATCTGTGATTCATCCATACAGAGAAATGTTGATAGGTTTAGCTTACTTTCAATTAAATAAAAATTAGCAATAAAAAAATAATGTTGCTCAACTCAATTCATTGATTTTTTTTTCATTTTTTTTTAGAATGAATGAAATTGTTATGTATTAAAAAAAATTATTTATTTTTGTTTATAAACATTGAATCAACAAAACTTTTATTAAAGATTTCTTTAATTTAAGATTTAATTAGCAGATTTACTAGCAATCAATTAAATTTTCTTATTAGGAGAGTGTAACAATTACCTATATGTATTTGATGAAATATTTTCAAAAAAAGTCCATCGTATAAAAATAATAGTAAATGTATTGCAAGGTATTGACAGTTCATTTAGTTGGTATAAAATCACTAAATATAGAAAATGTACGTGAAAAATTGATTATTTATACTGTAGAAGACATTCTTTTGTATTTTTAAAACTTTTTTCGCATAGTGTTGATAAAAATTAAATTAAATATCAAAAAAAGTTGTTTGATGCCAACAAACACGCGGTGTTCCCAAGCGGTCCCCCATCTAAGTACTAACCGCGCCCGACGTTGCTTGACTTCGGTGATCAGACGAGAACCGGTGTATTCAACGTGGTATGGCCGTTGGCAAAGTTTTATCTTAAAAAGAGGTACGAAAACCGTGTCATTTTTATTATCTTCTATAAATAGAATTAATTTATGTTTAAATATTCTCAGAACAAGTATAACGTGGCACACAAATATTATATTATATAGCAATGTTTCTACTAAATTATTGTAATACCGGTAAATTACAAAATAATATAATTTGAACTTATTTTCATTAAAATGACAGCAGATTGTACATGAAAATTGAATATTGAATATTGGTATGAATATATTGGACTTTATATGCATAGGTAAGTAATGTTATTGACAATTATAATTTAAAGTTAAGCATATTTTTATCTGTGATTCATCCATACAGAGAAATGTTGATAGGTTTAGCTTACTTTCAATTAAATAAAAATTAGCAATAAAAAAATAATGTTGCTTAACTCAATTCATTGATTTTTTTTTCATTTTTTTTTAGAATGAATGAAATTGTTATGTATTAAAAAAAAATTATTTATTTTTGTTTATAAACATTGAATCAACAAAACTTTTATTAAAGATTTCTTTAATTTAAGATTTAATTAGCAGATTTACTAGCAATCAATTAAATTTTCTTATTAGGAGAGTGTAACAATTACCTATATGTATTTGATTAAATATTTTCAAAAAAAGTCCATCGTATAAAAATAATAGTAAATGTATTGCAAGGTATTGACAGTTCATTCAGTTGGTATAAAATCACTAAATATAGAAAATGTACGTGAAAAATTGATTATTTATACTGTAGAAGACATTCTTTTGTATTTTTAAAACTTTTTTCGCATAGTGTTGATAAAAATTAAATTAAATATCAAAAAAAGTTGTTTGATGCTGTTACACGCGGTGTTCCCAAGCGGTCCCCCATCTAAGTACTAACCGCGCCCGACGTTGCTTGACTTCGGTGATCAGACGAGAACCGGTGTATTCAACGTGGTATGGCCGTTGGCAAAGTTTTATCTTAAAAAGAGGTACGAAAACCGTGTCATTTTTATTATCTTCTATAAATAGAATTAATTTATGTTTAAATATTCTCAGAACAAGTATTACGTGGCACACAAATATTATATTATATTATATAGCAATGTTTCTACTACATTATTGTAATACCGGTAAATTACAAAATAATATAATTTGAACTTATTTTCATTAAAATGATAGCAGATTGTACATGAAAATTGAATATTGAATATTAGTATGAATATATTGGACTTTATATGCATAGGTAAGTAATGTTATTGACAATTATAATTTAAAGTTAAGCATATTTTTATCTCTGATTCATCCATACAGAGAAATGTTGATAGGTTTAGCTTACTTTCAATTAAATAAAAATTAGCAATAAAAAAATAATGTTGCTTAACTCAATTCATTGATTTTTTTTTCATTTTTTTTTAGAATGAATGAAATTGTTATGTATTAAAAAAAATTATTTATTTTTGTTTATAAACATTGAATCAACAAAACTTTTATTAAAGATTTCTTTAATTTAAGATTTGATTAAATATTTTCAAAAAAAGTCCATCGTATAAAAATAATAGTAAATGTATTGCAAGGTATTGACAGTTCATTTAGTTGGTATAAAATCACTAAATATAGAAAATGTACGTGAAAAATTGATTATTTATACTGTAGAAGACATTCTTTTGTATTTTTAAAACTTTTTTCGCATAGTGTTGATAAAAATTAAATTAAATATCAAAAAAAGTTGTTTGATGCCAACAACACGCGGTGTTCCCAAGCGGTCCCCCATCTAAGTACTAACCGCGCCCGACGTTGCTTGACTTCGGTGATCAGACGAGAACCGGTGTATTCAACGTGGTATGGCCGTTGGCAAAGTTTTATCTTAAAAAGAGGTACGAAAACCGTGTCATTTTTATTATCTTCTATAAATAGAATTAATTTATGTTTAAATATTCTCAGAACAAGTATAACGTGGCACACAAATATTATATTATATAGCAATGTTTCTACTAAATTATTGTAATACCGGTAAATTACAAAATAATATAATTTGAACTTATTTTCATTAAAATGACAGCAGATTGTACATGAAAATTGAATATTGAATATTGGTATGAATATATTGGACTTTATATGCATAGGTAAGTAATGTTATTGACAACTCAATTCATTGATTTTTTTTTCATTTTTTTTTAGAATGAATGAAATTGTTATGTATTAAAAAAAATTATTTATTTTTGTTTATAAACATTGAATCAACAAAACTTTTATTAAAGATTTCTTTAATTTAAGATTTAATTAGCAGATTTACTAGCAATCAATTAAATTTTCTTATTAGGAGAGTGTAACAATTACCTATATGTATTTGATTAAATATTTTCAAAAAAAGTCCATCGTATAAAAATAATAGTAAATGTATTGCAAGGTATTGACAGTTCATTTAGTTGGTATAAAATCACTAAATATAGAAAATGTACGTGAAAAATTGATTATTTATACTGTAGAAGACATTCTTTTGTATTTTTAAAACTTTTTTCGCATAGTGTTGATAAAAATTAAATTAAATATCAAAAAAAGTTGTTTGATGCCAACAACACGCGGTGTTCCCAAGCGGTCCCCCATCTAAGTACTAACCGCGCCCGACGTTGCTTGACTTCGGTGATCAGACGAGAACCGGTGTATTCAACGTGGTATGGCCGTTGGCAAAGTTTTATCTTAAAAAGAGGTACGAAAACCGTGTCATTTTTATTTTCTTCTATAAATAGAATTAATTTATGTTTAAATATTCTCAGAACAAGTATAACGTGGCACACAAATATTATATTATATAGCAATGTTTCTACTAAATTATTGTAATACCGGTAAATTACAAAATAATATAATTTGAACTTATTTTCATTAAAATGACAGCAGATTGTACATGAAAATTGAATATTGAATATTGGTATGAATATATTGGACTTTATATGCATAGGTAAGTAATGTTATTGACAATTATAATTTAAAGTTAAGCATATTTTTATCTGTGATTCATCCATACAGAGAAATGTTGATAGGTTTAGCTTACTTTCAATTAAATAAAAATTAGCAATAAAAAAATAATGTTGCTTAACTCAATTCATTGATTTTTTTTTCATTTTTTTTTAGAATGAATGAAATTGTTATGTATTAAAAAAAAATTATTTATTTTTGTTTATAAACATTGAATCAACAAAACTTTTATTAAAGATTTCTTTAATTTAAGATTTAATTAGCAGATTTACTAGCAATCAATTAAATTTTCTTATTAGGAGAGTGTAACAATTACCTATATGTATTTGATTAAATATTTTCAAAAAAAGTCCATCGTATAAAAATAATAGTAAATGTATTGCAAGGTATTGACAGTTCATTCAGTTGGTATAAAATCACTAAATATAGAAAATGTACGTGAAAAATTGATTATTTATACTGTAGAAGACATTCTTTTGTATTTTTAAAACTTTTTTCGCATAGTGTTGATAAAAATTAAATTAAATATCAAAAAAAGTTGTTTGATGCTGTTACACGCGGTGTTCCCAAGCGGTCCCCCATCTAAGTACTAACCGCGCCCGACGTTGCTTGACTTCGGTGATCAGACGAGAACCGGTGTATTCAACGTGGTATGGCCGTTGGCAAAGTTTTATCTTAAAAAGAGGTACGAAAACCGTGTCATTTTTATTATCTTCTATAAATAGAATTAATTTATGTTTAAATATTCTCAGAACAAGTATTACGTGGCACACAAATATTATATTATATTATATAGCAATGTTTCTACTACATTATTGTAATACCGGTAAATTACAAAATAATATAATTTGAACTTATTTTCATTAAAATGATAGCAGATTGTACATGAAAATTGAATATTGAATATTAGTATGAATTTATTGGACTTTATATGCATAGGTAAGTAATGTTATTGACAATTATAATTTAAAGTTAAGCATATTTTTATCTCTGATTCATCCATACAGAGAAATGTTGATAGGTTTAGCTTACTTTCAATTAAATAAAAATTAGCAATAAAAAAATAATGTTGCTTAACTCAATTCATTGATTTTTTTTTCATTTTTTTTTAGAATGAATGAAATTGTTATGTATTAAAAAAAATTATTTATTTTTGTTTATAAACATTGAATCAACAAAACTTTTATTAAAGATTTCTTTAATTTAAGATTTAATTAGCAGATTTACTAGCAATCAATTAAATTTTCTTATTAGGAGAGTGTAACAATTACCTATATGTATTTGATTAAATATTTTCAAAAAAAGTCCATCGTATAAAAATAATAGTAAATGTATTGCAAGGTATTGACAGTTCATTTAGTTGGTATAAAATCACTAAATATAGAAAATGTACGTGAAAAATTGATTATTTATACTGTAGAAGACATTCTTTTGTATTTTTAAAACTTTTTTCGCATAGTGTTGATAAAAATTAAATTAAATATCAAAAAAAGTTGTTTGATGCCAACAACACGCGGTGTTCCCAAGCGGTCCCCCATCTAAGTACTAACTGCGCCCGACGTTGCTTGACTTCGGTGATCAGACGAGAACCGGTGTATTCAACGTGGTATGGCCGTTGGCAAAGTTTTATCTTAAAAAGAGGTACGAAAACCGTGTCATTTTTATTATCTTCTATAAATAGAATTAATTTATGTTTAAATATTCTCAGAACAAGTATAACGTGGCACACAAATATTATATTATATAGCAATGTTTCTACTAAATTATTGTAATACCGGTAAATTACAAAATAATATAATTTGAACTTATTTTCATTAAAATGATAGCAGATTGTACATGAAAATTGAATATTGAATATTGGTATGAATATATTGGACTTTATATGCATAGGTAAGTAATGTTATTGACAATTATAATTTAAAGTTAAGCATATTTTTATCTGTGATTCATCCATACAGAGAAATGTTGATAGGTTTAGCTTACTTTCAATTAAATAAAAATTAGCAATAAAAAAATAATGTTGCTTAACTCAATTCATTGATTTTTTTTTCATTTTTTTTTAGAATGAATGAAATTGTTATGTATTAAAAAAAATTATTTATTTTTGTTTATAAACATTGAATCAACAAAACTTTTATTAAAGATTTCTTTAATTTAAGATTTAATTAGCAGATTTACTAGCAATCAATTAAATTTTCTTATTAGGAGAGTGTAACAATTACCTATATGTATTTGATTAAATATTTTCAAAAAAAGTCCATCGTATAAAAATAATAGTAAATGTATTGCAAGGTATTGACAGTTCATTTAGTTGGTATAAAATCACTAAATATAGAAAATGTACGTGAAAAATTGATTATTTATACTGTAGAAGACATTCTTTTGTATTTTTAAAACTTTTTTCGCATAGTGTTGATAAAAATTAAATTAAATATCAAAAAAAGTTGTTTGATTGATGCCAACAACACGCGGTGTTCCCAAGCGGTCCCCCATCTAAGTACTAACCGCGCCCGACGTTGCTTGACTTCGGTGATCAGACGAGAACCGGTGTATTCAACGTGGTATGGCCGTTGGCAAAGTTTTATCTTAAAAAGAGGTACGAAAACCGTGTCATTTTTATTATCTTCTATAAATAGAATTAATTTATGTTTAAATATTCTCAGAACAAGTATAACGTGGCACACAAATATTATATTATATAGCAATGTTTCTACTAAATTATTGTAATACCGGTAAATTACAAAATAATATAATTTGAACTTATTTTCATTAAAATGATAGCAGATTGTACATGAAAATTGAATATTGAATATTGGTATGAATATATTGGACTTTATATGCATAGGTAAGTAATGTTATTGACAATTATAATTTAAAGTTAAGCATATTTTTATCTGTGATTCATCCATACAGAGAAATGTTGATAGGTTTAGCTTACTTTCAATTAAATAAAAATTAGCAATAAAAAAATAATGTTGCTTAACTCAATTCATTGATTTTTTTTTCATTTTTTTTTAGAATGAATGAAATTGTTATGTATTAAAAAAAATTATTTATTTTTGTTTATAAACATTGAATCAACAAAACTTTTATTAAAGATTTCTTTAATTTAAGATTTAATTAGCAGATTTACTAGCAATCAATTAAATTTTCTTATTAGGAGAGTGTAACAATTACCTATATGTATTTGATTAAATATTTTCAAAAAAAGTCCATCGTATAAAAATAATAGTAAATGTATTGCAAGGTATTGACAGTTCATTCAGTTGGTATAAAATCACTAAATATAGAAAATGTACGTGAAAAATTGATTATTTATACTGTAGAAGACATTCTTTTGTATTTTTAAAACTTTTTTCGCATAGTGTTGATAAAAATTAAATTAAATATCAAAAAAAGTTGTTTGATGCCAACAACACGCGGTGTTCCCAAGCGGTCCCCCATCTAAGTACTAACCGCGCCCGACGTTGCTTGACTTCGGTGATCAGACGAGAACCGGTGTATTCAACGTGGTATGGCCGTTGGCAAAGTTTTATCTTAAAAAGAGGTACGAAAACCGTGTCATTTTTATTATCTTCTATAAATAGAATTAATTTATGTTTAAATATTCTCAGAACAAGTATAACGTGGCACACAAATATTATATTATATAGCAATGTTTCTACTAAATTATTGTAATACCGGTAAATTACAAAATAATATAATTTGAACTTATTTTCATTAAAATGATAGCAGATTGTACATGAAAATTGAATATTGAATATTGGTATGAATATATTGGACTTTATATGCATAGGTAAGTAATGTTATTGACAATTATAATTTAAAGTTAAGCATATTTTTATCTGTGATTCATCCATACAGAGAAATGTTGATAGGTTTAGCTTACTTTCAATTAAATAAAAATTAGCAATAAAAAAATAATGTTGCTTAACTCAATTCATTGATTTTTTTTTCATTTTTTTTTAGAATGAATGAAATTGTTATGTATTAAAAAAAATTATTTATTTTTGTTTATAAACATTGAATCAACAAAACTTTTATTAAAGATTTCTTTAATTTAAGATTTAATTAGCAGATTTACTAGCAATCAATTAAATTTTCTTATTAGGAGAGTGTAACAATTACCTATATGTATTTGATTAAATATTTTCAAAAAAAGTCCATCGTATAAAAATAATAGTAAATGTATTGCAAGGTATTGACAGTTCATTCAGTTGGTATAAAATCACTAAATATAGAAAATGTACGTGAAAAATTGATTATTTATACTGTAGAAGACATTCTTTTGTATTTTTAAAACTTTTTTCGCATAGTGTTGATAAAAATTAAATTAAATATCAAAAAAACTTGTTTGATGCCACACGCGGTGTTCCCAAGCGGTCCCCCATCTAAGTACTAACCGCGCCCGACGTTGCTTGACTTCGGTGATCAGACGAGAACCGGTGTATTCAACGTGGTATGGCCGTTGGCAAAGTTTTATCTTAAAAAGAGGTACGAAAACCGTGTCATTTTTATTATCTTCTATAAATAGAATTAATTTATGTTTAAATATTCTCAGAACAAGTATAACGTGGCACACAAATATTATATTATATAGCAATGTTTCTACTAAATTATTGTAATACCGGTAAATTACAAAATAATATAATTTGAACTTATTTTCATTAAAATGACAGCAGATTGTACATGAAAATTGAATATTGAATATTGGTATGAATATATTGGACTTTATATGCATAGGTAAGTAATGTTATTGACAATTATAATTTAAAGTTAAGCATATTTTTATCTGTGATTCATCCATACAGAGAAATGTTGATAGGTTTAGCTTACTTTCAATTAAATAAAAATTAGCAATAAAAAAATAATGTTGCTTAACTCAATTCATTGATTTTTTTTTCATTTTTTTTTAGAATGAATGAAATTGTTATGTATTAAAAAAAATTATTTATTTTTGTTTATAAACATTGAATCAACAAAACTTTTATTAAAGATTTCTTTAATTTAAGATTTAATTAGCAGATTTACTAGCAATCAATTAAATTTTCTTATTAGGAGAGTGTAACAATTACCTATATGTATTTGATTAAATATTTTCAAAAAAAGTCCATCGTATAAAAATAATAGTAAATGTATTGCAAGGTATTGACAGTTCATTCAGTTGGTATAAAATCACTAAATATAGAAAATGTACGTGAAAAATTGATTATTTATACTGTAGAAGACATTCTTTTGTATTTTTAAAACTTTTTTCGCATAGTGTTGATAAAAATTAAATTAAATATCAAAAAAAGTTGTTTGATGCTGTTACACGCGGTGTTCCCAAGCGGTCCCCCATCTAAGTACTAACCGCGCCCGACGTTGCTTGACTTCGGTGATCAGACGAGAACCGGTGTATTCAACGTGGTATGGCCGTTGGCAAAGTTTTATCTTAAAAAGAGGTACGAAAACCGTGTCATTTTTATTATCTTCTATAAATAGAATTAATTTATGTTTAAATATTCTCAGAACAAGTATTACGTGGCACACAAATATTATATTATATTATATAGCAATGTTTCTACTACATTATTGTAATACCGGTAAATTACAAAATAATATAATTTGAACTTATTTTCATTAAAATGATAGCAGATTGTACATGAAAATTGAATATTGAATATTAGTATGAATTTATTGGACTTTATATGCATAGGTAAGTAATGTTATTGACAATTATAATTTAAAGTTAAGCATATTTTTATCTCTGATTCATCCATACAGAGAAATGTTGATAGGTTTAGCTTACTTTCAATTAAATAAAAATTAGCAATAAAAAAATAATGTTGCTTAACTCAATTCATTGATTTTTTTTTCATTTTTTTTTAGAATGAATGAAATTGTTATGTATTAAAAAAAATTATTTATTTTTGTTTATAAACATTGAATCAACAAAACTTTTATTAAAGATTTCTTTAATTTAAGATTTAATTAGCAGATTTACTAGCAATCAATTAAATTTTCTTATTAGGAGAGTGTAACAATTACCTATATGTATTTGATTAAATATTTTCAAAAAAAGTCCATCGTATAAAAATAATAGTAAATGTATTGCAAGGTATTGACAGTTCATTTAGTTGGTATAAAATCACTAAATATAGAAAATGTACGTGAAAAATTGATTATTTATACTGTAGAAGACATTCTTTTGTATTTTTAAAACTTTTTTCGCATAGTGTTGATAAAAATTAAATTAAATATCAAAAAAAGTTGTTTGATGCCAACAACACGCGGTGTTCCCAAGCGGTCCCCCATCTAAGTACTAACTGCGCCCGACGTTGCTTGACTTCGGTGATCAGACGAGAACCGGTGTATTCAACGTGGTATGGCCGTTGGCAAAGTTTTATCTTAAAAAGAGGTACGAAAACCGTGTCATTTTTATTATCTTCTATAAATAGAATTAATTTATGTTTAAATATTCTCAGAACAAGTATAACGTGGCACACAAATATTATATTATATAGCAATGTTTCTACTAAATTATTGTAATACCGGTAAATTACAAAATAATATAATTTGAACTTATTTTCATTAAAATGATAGCAGATTGTACATGAAAATTGAATATTGAATATTGGTATGAATATATTGGACTTTATATGCATAGGTAAGTAATGTTATTGACAATTATAATTTAAAGTTAAGCATATTTTTATCTGTGATTCATCCATACAGAGAAATGTTGATAGGTTTAGCTTACTTTCAATTAAATAAAAATTAGCAATAAAAAAATAATGTTGCTTAACTCAATTCATTGATTTTTTTTTCATTTTTTTTTAGAATGAATGAAATTGTTATGTATTAAAAAAAATTATTTATTTTTGTTTATAAACATTGAATCAACAAAACTTTTATTAAAGATTTCTTTAATTTAAGATTTAATTAGCAGATTTACTAGCAATCAATTAAATTTTCTTATTAGGAGAGTGTAACAATTACCTATATGTATTTGATTAAATATTTTCAAAAAAAGTCCATCGTATAAAAATAATAGTAAATGTATTGCAAGGTATTGACAGTTCATTCAGTTGGTATAAAATCACTAAATATAGAAAATGTACGTGAAAAATTGATTATTTATACTGTAGAAGACATTCTTTTGTATTTTTAAAACTTTTTTCGCATAGTGTTGATAAAAATTAAATTAAATATCAAAAAAAGTTGTTTGATGCCAACAACACGCGGTGTTCCCAAGCGGTCCCCCATCTAAGTACTAACCGCGCCCGACGTTGCTTGACTTCGGTGATCAGACGAGAACCGGTGTATTCAACGTGGTATGGCCGTTGGCAAAGTTTTATCTTAAAAAGAGGTACGAAAACCGTGTCATTTTTATTATCTTCTATAAATAGAATTAATTTATGTTTAAATATTCTCAGAACAAGTATAACGTGGCACACAAATATTATATTATATAGCAATGTTTCTACTAAATTATTGTAATACCGGTAAATTACAAAATAATATAATTTGAACTTATTTTCATTAAAATGATAGCAGATTGTACATGAAAATTGAATATTGAATATTGGTATGAATATATTGGACTTTATATGCATAGGTAAGTAATGTTATTGACAATTATAATTTAAAGTTAAGCATATTTTTATCTGTGATTCATCCATACAGAGAAATGTTGATAGGTTTAGCTTACTTTCAATTAAATAAAAATTAGCAATAAAAAAATAATGTTGCTTAACTCAATTCATTGATTTTTTTTTCATTTTTTTTTAGAATGAATGAAATTGTTATGTATTAAAAAAAATTATTTATTTTTGTTTATAAACATTGAATCAACAAAACTTTTATTAAAGATTTCTTTAATTTAAGATTTAATTAGCAGATTTACTAGCAATCAATTAAATTTTCTTATTAGGAGAGTGTAACAATTACCTATATGTATTTGATTAAATATTTTCAAAAAAAGTCCATCGTATAAAAATAATAGTAAATGTATTGCAAGGTATTGACAGTTCATTTAGTTGGTATAAAATCACTAAATATAGAAAATGTACGTGAAAAATTGATTATTTATACTGTAGAAGACATTCTTTTGTATTTTTAAAACTTTTTTCGCATAGTGTTGATAAAAATTAAATTAAATATCAAAAAAAGTTGTTTGATTGATGCCAACAACACGCGGTGTTCCCAAGCGGTCCCCCATCTAAGTACTAACCGCGCCCGACGTTGCTTGACTTCGGTGATCAGACGAGAACCGGTGTATTCAACGTGGTATGGCCGTTGGCAAAGTTTTATCTTAAAAAGAGGTACGAAAACCGTGTCATTTTTATTATCTTCTATAAATAGAATTAATTTATGTTTAAATATTCTCAGAACAAGTATAACGTGGCACACAAATATTATATTATATAGCAATGTTTCTACTAAATTATTGTAATACCGGTAAATTACAAAATAATATAATTTGAACTTATTTTCATTAAAATGATAGCAGATTGTACATGAAAATTGAATATTGAATATTGGTATGAATATATTGGACTTTATATGCATAGGTAAGTAATGTTATTGACAATTATAATTTAAAGTTAAGCATATTTTTATCTGTGATTCATCCATACAGAGAAATGTTGATAGGTTTAGCTTACTTTCAATTAAATAAAAATTAGCAATAAAAAAATAATGTTGCTTAACTCAATTCATTGATTTTTTTTTCATTTTTTTTTAGAATGAATGAAATTGTTATGTATTAAAAAAAATTATTTATTTTTGTTTATAAACATTGAATCAACAAAACTTTTATTAAAGATTTCTTTAATTTAAGATTTAATTAGCAGATTTACTAGCAATCAATTAAATTTTCTTATTAGGAGAGTGTAACAATTACCTATATGTATTTGATTAAATATTTTCAAAAAAAGTCCATCGTATAAAAATAATAGTAAATGTATTGCAAGGTATTGACAGTTCATTCAGTTGGTATAAAATCACTAAATATAGAAAATGTACGTGAAAAATTGATTATTTATACTGTAGAAGACATTCTTTTGTATTTTTAAAACTTTTTTCGCATAGTGTTGATAAAAATTAAATTAAATATCAAAAAAAGTTGTTTGATGCCAACAACACGCGGTGTTCCCAAGCGGTCCCCCATCTAAGTACTAACCGCGCCCGACGTTGCTTGACTTCGGTGATCAGACGAGAACCGGTGTATTCAACGTGGTATGGCCGTTGGCAAAGTTTTATCTTAAAAAGAGGTACGAAAACCGTGTCATTTTTATTATCTTCTATAAATAGAATTAATTTATGTTTAAATATTCTCAGAACAAGTATAACGTGGCACACAAATATTATATTATATAGCAATGTTTCTACTAAATTATTGTAATACCGGTAAATTACAAAATAATATAATTTGAACTTATTTTCATTAAAATGATAGCAGATTGTACATGAAAATTGAATATTGAATATTGGTATGAATATATTGGACTTTATATGCATAGGTAAGTAATGTTATTGACAATTATAATTTAAAGTTAAGCATATTTTTATCTGTGATTCATCCATACAGAGAAATGTTGATAGGTTTAGCTTACTTTCAATTAAATAAAAATTAGCAATAAAAAAATAATGTTGCTTAACTCAATTCATTGATTTTTTTTTCATTTTTTTTTAGAATGAATGAAATTGTTATGTATTAAAAAAAATTATTTATTTTTGTTTATAAACATTGAATCAACAAAACTTTTATTAAAGATTTCTTTAATTTAAGATTTAATTAGCAGATTTACTAGCAATCAATTAAATTTTCTTATTAGGAGAGTGTAACAATTACCTATATGTATTTGATTAAATATTTTCAAAAAAAGTCCATCGTATAAAAATAATAGTAAATGTATTGCAAGGTATTGACAGTTCATTCAGTTGGTATAAAATCACTAAATATAGAAAATGTACGTGAAAAATTGATTATTTATACTGTAGAAGACATTCTTTTGTATTTTTAAAACTTTTTTCGCATAGTGTTGATAAAAATTAAATTAAATATCAAAAAAACTTGTTTGATGCCAACAACACGCGGTGTTCCCAAGCGGTCCCCCATCTAAGTACTAACCGCGCCCGACGTTGCTTGACTTCGGTGATCAGACGAGAACCGGTGTATTCAACGTGGTATGGCCGTTGGCAAAGTTTTATCTTAAAAAGAGGTACGAAAACCGTGTCATTTTTATTATCTTCTATAAATAGAATTAATTTATGTTTAAATATTCTCAGAACAAGTATAACGTGGCACACAAATATTATATTATATAGCAATGTTTCTACTAAATTATTGTAATACCGGTAAATTACAAAATAATATAATTTGAACTTATTTTCATTAAAATGATAGCAGATTGTACATGAAAATTGAATATTGAATATTGGTATGAATATATTGGACTTTATATGCATAGGTAAGTAATGTTATTGACAATTATAATTTAAAGTTAAGCATATTTTTATCTGTGATTCATCCATACAGAGAAATGTTGATAGGTTTAGCTTACTTTCAATTAAATAAAAATTAGCAATAAAAAAATAATGTTGCTTAACTCAATTCATTGATTTTTTTTTCATTTTTTTTTAGAATGAATGAAATTGTTATGTATTAAAAAAAATTATTTATTTTTGTTTATAAACATTGAATCAACAAAACTTTTATTAAAGATTTCTTTAATTTAAGATTTAATTAGCAGATTTACTAGCAATCAATTAAATTTTCTTATTAGGAGAGTGTAACAATTACCTATATGTATTTGATTAAATATTTTCAAAAAAAGTCCATCGTATAAAAATAATAGTAAATGTATTGCAAGGTATTGACAGTTCATTTAGTTGGTATAAAATCACTAAATATAGAAAATGTACGTGAAAAATTGATTATTTATACTGTAGAAGACATTCTTTTGTATTTTTAAAACTTTTTTCGCATAGTGTTGATAAAAATTAAATTAAATATCAAAAAAAGTTGTTTGATTGATGCCAACAACACGCGGTGTTCCCAAGCGGTCCCCCATCTAAGTACTAACCGCGCCCGACGTTGCTTGACTTCGGTGATCAGACGAGAACCGGTGTATTCAACGTGGTATGGCCGTTGGCAAAGTTTTATCTTAAAAAGAGGTACGAAAACCGTGTCATTTTTATTATCTTCTATAAATAGAATTAATTTATGTTTAAATATTCTCAGAACAAGTATAACGTGGCACACAAATATTATATTATATAGCAATGTTTCTACTAAATTATTGTAATACCGGTAAATTACAAAATAATATAATTTGAACTTATTTTCATTAAAATGACAGCGATTGTACATGAAAATTGAATATTGAATATTGGTATGAATATATTGGACTTTATATGCATAGGTAAGTAATGTTATTGACAATTATAATTTAAAGTTAAGCATATTTTTATCTGTGATTCATCCATACAGAGAAATGTTGATAGGTTTAGCTTACTTTCAATTAAATAAAAATTAGCAATAAAAAAATAATGTTGCTTAACTCAATTCATTGATTTTTTTTTCATTTTTTTTTAGAATGAATGAAATTGTTATGTATTAAAAAAAATTATTTATTTTTGTTTATAAACATTGAATCAACAAAACTTTTATTAAAGATTTCTTTAATTTAAGATTTAATTAGCAGATTTACTAGCAATCAATTAAATTTTCTTATTAGGAGAGTGTAACAATTACCTATATGTATTTGATTAAATATTTTCAAAAAAAGTCCATCGTATAAAAATAATAGTAAATGTATTGCAAGGTATTGACAGTTCATTTAGTTGGTATAAAATCACTAAATATAGAAAATGTACGTGAAAAATTGATTATTTATACTGTAGAAGACATTCTTTTGTATTTTTAAAACTTTTTTCGCATAGTGTTGATAAAAATTAAATTAAATATCAAAAAAAGTTGTTGATGCCAACAACACGCGGTGTTCCCAAGCGGTCCCCCATCTAAGTACTAACCGCGCCCGACGTTGCTTGACTTCGGTGATCAGACGAGAACCGGTGTATTCAACGTGGTATGGCCGTTGGCAAAGTTTTATCTTAAAAAGAGGTACGAAAACCGTGTCATTTTTATTATCTTCTATAAATAGAATTAATTTATGTTTAAATATTCTCAGAACAAGTATAACGTGGCACACAAATATTATATTATATAGCAATGTTTCTACTAAATTATTGTAATACCGGTAAATTACAAAATAATATAATTTGAACTTATTTTCATTAAAATGACAGCAGATTGTACATGAAAATTGAATATTGAATATTGGTATGAATATATTGGACTTTATATGCATAGGTAAGTAATGTTATTGACAATTATAATTTAAAGTTAAGCATATTTTTATCTGTGATTCATCCATACAGAGAAATGTTGATAGGTTTAGCTTACTTTCAATTAAATAAAAATTAGCAATAAAAAAATAATGTTGCTTAACTCAATTCATTGATTTTTTTTTCATTTTTTTTTAGAATGAATGAAATTGTTATGTATTAAAAAAAATTATTTATTTTTGTTTATAAACATTGAATCAACAAAACTTTTATTAAAGATTTCTTTAATTTAAGATTTGATTAAATATTTTCAAAAAAAGTCCATCGTATAAAAATAATAGTAAATGTATTGCAAGGTATTGACAGTTCATTTAGTTGGTATAAAATCACTAAATATAGAAAATGTACGTGAAAAATTGATTATTTATACTGTAGAAGACATTATTTTGTATTTTTAAAACTTTTTTCGCATAGTGTTGATAAAAATTAAATTAAATATCAAAAAAAGTTGTTGATGCCAACAACACGCGGTGTTCCCAAGCGGTCCCCCATCTAAGTACTAACCGCGCCCGACGTTGCTTGACTTCGGTGATCAGACGAGAACCGGTGTATTCAACGTGGTATGGCCGTTGGCAAAGTTTTATCTTAAAAAGAGGTACGAAAACCGTGTCATTTTTATTATCTTCTATAAATAGAATTAATTTATGTTTAAATATTCTCAGAACAAGTATAACGTGGCACACAAATATTATATTATATAGCAATGTTTCTACTAAATTATTGTAATACCGGTAAATTACAAAATAATATAATTTGAACTTATTTTCATTAAAATGACAGCAGATTGTACATGAAAATTGAATATTGAATATTGGTATGAATATATTGGACTTTATATGCATAGGTAAGTAATGTTATTGACAATTATAATTTAAAGTTAAGCATATTTTTATCTGTGATTCATCCATACAGAGAAATGTTGATAGGTTTAGCTTACTTTCAATTAAATAAAAATTAGCAATAAAAAAATAATGTTGCTTAACTCAATTCATTGATTTTTTTTTCATTTTTTTTTAGAATGAATGAAATTGTTATGTATTAAAAAAAATTATTTATTTTTGTTTATAAACATTGAATCAACAAAACTTTTATTAAAGATTTCTTTAATTTAAGATTTGATTAAATATTTTCAAAAAAAGTCCATCGTATAAAAATAATAGTAAATGTATTGCAAGGTATTGACAGTTCATTTAGTTGGTATAAAATCACTAAATATAGAAAATGTACGTGAAAAATTGATTATTTATACTGTAGAAGACATTATTTTGTATTTTTAAAACTTTTTTCGCATAGTGTTGATAAAAATTAAATTAAATATCAAAAAAAGTTGTTGATGCCAACAACACGCGGTGTTCCCAAGCGGTCCCCCATCTAAGTACTAACCGCGCCCGACGTTGCTTGACTTCGGTGATCAGACGAGAACCGGTGTATTCAACGTGGTATGGCCGTTGGCAAAGTTTTATCTTAAAAAGAGGTACGAAAACCGTGTCATTTTTATTATCTTCTATAAATAGAATTAATTTATGTTTAAATATTCTCAGAACAAGTATAACGTGGCACACAAATATTATATTATATAGCAATGTTTCTACTAAATTATTGTAATACCGGTAAATTACAAAATAATATAATTTGAACTTATTTTCATTAAAATGACAGCAGATTGTACATGAAAATTGAATATTGAATATTGGTATGAATATATTGGACTTTATATGCATAGGTAAGTAATGTTATTGACAATTATAATTTAAAGTTAAGCATATTTTTATCTGTGATTCATCCATACAGAGAAATGTTGATAGGTTTAGCTTACTTTCAATTAAATAAAAATTAGCAATAAAAAAATAATGTTGCTTAACTCAATTCATTGATTTTTTTTTCATTTTTTTTTAGAATGAATGAAATTGTTATGTATTAAAAAAAATTATTTATTTTTGTTTATAAACATTGAATCAACAAAACTTTTATTAAAGATTTCTTTAATTTAAGATTTAGTTAGCAGATTTACTAGCAATCAATTAAATTTTCTTATTAGGAGAGTGTAACAATTACCTATATGTATTTGATTAAATATTTTCAAAAAAGTCCATCGTATAAAAATAATAGTAAATGTATTGCAAGGTATTGACAGTTCATTTAGTTGGTATAAAATCACTAAATATAGAAAATGTACGTGAAAAATTGATTATTTATACTGTAGAAGACATTCTTTTGTATTTTTAAAACTTTTTTCGCATAGTGTTGATAAAAATTAAATTAAATATCAAAAAAAGTTGTTGATGCCAACAACACGCGGTGTTCCCAAGCGGTCCCCCATCTAAGTACTAACCGCGCCCGACGTTGCTTGACTTCGGTGATCAGACGAGAACCGGTGTATTCAACGTGGTATGGCCGTTGGCAAAGTTTTATCTTAAAAAGAGGTACGAAAACCGTGACATTTTTATTATCTTCTATAAATAGAATTAATTTATGTTTAAATATTCTCAGAACAAGTATTACGTGGCACACAAATATTATATTATATTATATAGCAATGTTTCTACTACATTATTGTAATACCGGTAAATTACAAAATAATATAATTTGAACTTATTTTCATTAAAATGATAGCAGATTGTACATGAAAATTGAATATTGAATATTAGTATGAATATATTGGACTTTATATGCATAGGTAAGTAATGTTATTGACAATTATAATTTAAAGTTAAGCATATTTTTATCTGTGATTCATCCATACAGAGAAATGTTGATAGGTTTAGCTTACTTTCAATTAAATAAAAATTAGCAATAAAAAAATAATGTTGCTTAACTCAATTCATTGATTTTTTTTTCATTTTTTTTTAGAATGAATGAAATTGTTATGTATTAAAAAAAATTATTTATTTTTGTTTATAAACATTGAATCAACAAAACTTTTATTAAAGATTTCTTTAATTTAAGATTTAATTAGCAGATTTACTAGCAATCAATTAAATTTTCTTATTAGGAGAGTGTAACAATTACCTATATGTATTTGATTAAATATTTTCAAAAAAAGTCCATCGTATAAAAATAATAGTAAATGTATTGCAAGGTATTGACAGTTCATTTAGTTGGTATAAAATCACTAAATATAGAAAATGTACGTGAAAAATTGATTATTTATACTGTAGAAGACATTCTTTTGTATTTTTAAAACTTTTTTCGCATAGTGTTGATAAAAATTAAATTAAATATCAAAAAAAGTTGTTGATGCCAACAACACGCGGTGTTCCCAAGCGGTCCCCCATCTAAGTACTAACCGCGCCCGACGTTGCTTGACTTCGGTGATCAGACGAGAACCGGTGTATTCAACGTGGTATGGCCGTTGGCAAAGTTTTATCTTAAAAAGAGGTACGAAAACCGTGTCATTTTTATTATCTTCTATAAATAGAATTAATTTATGTTTAAATATTCTCAGAACAAGTATAACGTGGCACACAAATATTATATTATATAGCAATGTTTCTACTAAATTATTGTAATACCGGTAAATTACAAAATAATATAATTTGAACTTATTTTCATTAAAATGACAGCAGATTGTACATGAAAATTGAATATTGAATATTGGTATGAATATATTGGACTTTATATGCATAGGTAAGTAATGTTATTGACAATTATAATTTAAAGTTAAGCATATTTTTATCTGTGATTCATCCATACAGAGAAATGTTGATAGGTTTAGCTTACTTTCAATTAAATAAAAATTAGCAATAAAAAAATAATGTTGCTTAACTCAATTCATTGATTTTTTTTTCATTTTTTTTTAGAATGAATGAAATTGTTATGTATTAAAAAAAATTATTTATTTTTGTTTATAAACATTGAATCAACAAAACTTTTATTAAAGATTTCTTTAATTTAAGATTTGATTAAATATTTTCAAAAAAAGTCCATCGTATAAAAATAATAGTAAATGTATTGCAAGGTATTGACAGTTCATTTAGTTGGTATAAAATCACTAAATATAGAAAATGTACGTGAAAAATTGATTATTTATACTGTAGAAGACATTATTTTGTATTTTTAAAACTTTTTTCGCATAGTGTTGATAAAAATTAAATTAAATATCAAAAAAAGTTGTTGATGCCAACAACACGCGGTGTTCCCAAGCGGTCCCCCATCTAAGTACTAACCGCGCCCGACGTTGCTTGACTTCGGTGATCAGACGAGAACCGGTGTATTCAACGTGGTATGGCCGTTGGCAAAGTTTTATCTTAAAAAGAGGTACGAAAACCGTGTCATTTTTATTATCTTCTATAAATAGAATTAATTTATGTTTAAATATTCTCAGAACAAGTATAACGTGGCACACAAATATTATATTATATAGCAATGTTTCTACTAAATTATTGTAATACCGGTAAATTACAAAATAATATAATTTGAACTTATTTTCATTAAAATGACAGCAGATTGTACATGAAAATTGAATATTGAATATTGGTATGAATATATTGGACTTTATATGCATAGGTAAGTAATGTTATTGACAATTATAATTTAAAGTTAAGCATATTTTTATCTGTGATTCATCCATACAGAGAAATGTTGATAGGTTTAGCTTACTTTCAATTAAATAAAAATTAGCAATAAAAAAATAATGTTGCTTAACTCAATTCATTGATTTTTTTTTCATTTTTTTTTAGAATGAATGAAATTGTTATGTATTAAAAAAAATTATTTATTTTTGTTTATAAACATTGAATCAACAAAACTTTTATTAAAGATTTCTTTAATTTAAGATTTGATTAAATATTTTCAAAAAAAGTCCATCGTATAAAAATAATAGTAAATGTATTGCAAGGTATTGACAGTTCATTTAGTTGGTATAAAATCACTAAATATAGAAAATGTACGTGAAAAATTGATTATTTATACTGTAGAAGACATTATTTTGTATTTTTAAAACTTTTTTCGCATAGTGTTGATAAAAATTAAATTAAATATCAAAAAAAGTTGTTGATGCCAACAACACGCGGTGTTCCCAAGCGGTCCCCCATCTAAGTACTAACCGCGCCCGACGTTGCTTGACTTCGGTGATCAGACGAGAACCGGTGTATTCAACGTGGTATGGCCGTTGGCAAAGTTTTATCTTAAAAAGAGGTACGAAAACCGTGTCATTTTTATTATCTTCTATAAATAGAATTAATTTATGTTTAAATATTCTCAGAACAAGTATAACGTGGCACACAAATATTATATTATATAGCAATGTTTCTACTAAATTATTGTAATACCGGTAAATTACAAAATAATATAATTTGAACTTATTTTCATTAAAATGACAGCAGATTGTACATGAAAATTGAATATTGAATATTGGTATGAATATATTGGACTTTATATGCATAGGTAAGTAATGTTATTGACAATTATAATTTAAAGTTAAGCATATTTTTATCTGTGATTCATCCATACAGAGAAATGTTGATAGGTTTAGCTTACTTTCAATTAAATAAAAATTAGCAATAAAAAAATAATGTTGCTTAACTCAATTCATTGATTTTTTTTTCATTTTTTTTTAGAATGAATGAAATTGTTATGTATTAAAAAAAATTATTTATTTTTGTTTATAAACATTGAATCAACAAAACTTTTATTAAAGATTTCTTTAATTTAAGATTTAGTTAGCAGATTTACTAGCAATCAATTAAATTTTCTTATTAGGAGAGTGTAACAATTACCTATATGTATTTGATTAAATATTTTCAAAAAAGTCCATCGTATAAAAATAATAGTAAATGTATTGCAAGGTATTGACAGTTCATTTAGTTGGTATAAAATCACTAAATATAGAAAATGTACGTGAAAAATTGATTATTTATACTGTAGAAGACATTCTTTTGTATTTTTAAAACTTTTTTCGCATAGTGTTGATAAAAATTAAATTAAATATCAAAAAAAGTTGTTGATGCCAACAACACGCGGTGTTCCCAAGCGGTCCCCCATCTAAGTACTAACCGCGCCCGACGTTGCTTGACTTCGGTGATCAGACGAGAACCGGTGTATTCAACGTGGTATGGCCGTTGGCAAAGTTTTATCTTAAAAAGAGGTACGAAAACCGTGACATTTTTATTATCTTCTATAAATAGAATTAATTTATGTTTAAATATTCTCAGAACAAGTATTACGTGGCACACAAATATTATATTATATTATATAGCAATGTTTCTACTACATTATTGTAATACCGGTAAATTACAAAATAATATAATTTGAACTTATTTTCATTAAAATGATAGCAGATTGTACATGAAAATTGAATATTGAATATTAGTATGAATATATTGGACTTTATATGCATAGGTAAGTAATGTTATTGACAATTATAATTTAAAGTTAAGCATATTTTTATCTGTGATTCATCCATACAGAGAAATGTTGATAGGTTTAGCTTACTTTCAATTAAATAAAAATTAGCAATAAAAAAATAATGTTGCTTAACTCAATTCATTGATTTTTTTTTCATTTTTTTTTAGAATGAATGAAATTGTTATGTATTAAAAAAAATTATTTATTTTTGTTTATAAACATTGAATCAACAAAACTTTTATTAAAGATTTCTTTAATTTAAGATTTAATTAGCAGATTTACTAGCAATCAATTAAATTTTCTTATTAGGAGAGTGTAACAATTACCTATATGTATTTGATTAAATATTTTCAAAAAAAGTCCATCGTATAAAAATAATAGTAAATGTATTGCAAGGTATTGACAGTTCATTTAGTTGGTATAAAATCACTAAATATAGAAAATGTACGTGAAAAATTGATTATTTATACTGTAGAAGACATTCTTTTGTATTTTTAAAACTTTTTTCGCATAGTGTTGATAAAAATTAAATTAAATATCAAAAAAAGTTGTTGATGCCAACAACACGCGGTGTTCCCAAGCGGTCCCCCATCTAAGTACTAACCGCGCCCGACGTTGCTTGACTTCGGTGATCAGACGAGAACCGGTGTATTCAACGTGGTATGGCCGTTGGCAAAGTTTTATCTTAAAAAGAGGTACGAAAACCGTGTCATTTTTATTATCTTCTATAAATAGAATTAATTTATGTTTAAATATTCTCAGAACAAGTATAACGTGGCACACAAATATTATATTATATAGCAATGTTTCTACTAAATTATTGTAATACCGGTAAATTACAAAATAATATAATTTGAACTTATTTTCATTAAAATGACAGCAGATTGTACATGAAAATTGAATATTGAATATTGGTATGAATATATTGGACTTTATATGCATAGGTAAGTAATGTTATTGACAATTATAATTTAAAGTTAAGCATATTTTTATCTGTGATTCATCCATACAGAGAAATGTTGATAGGTTTAGCTTACTTTCAATTAAATAAAAATTAGCAATAAAAAAATAATGTTGCTTAACTCAATTCATTGATTTTTTTTTCATTTTTTTTTAGAATGAATGAAATTGTTATGTATTAAAAAAAATTATTTATTTTTGTTTATAAACATTGAATCAACAAAACTTTTATTAAAGATTTCTTTAATTTAAGATTTGATTAAATATTTTCAAAAAAAGTCCATCGTATAAAAATAATAGTAAATGTATTGCAAGGTATTGACAGTTCATTTAGTTGGTATAAAATCACTAAATATAGAAAATGTACGTGAAAAATTGATTATTTATACTGTAGAAGACATTATTTTGTATTTTTAAAACTTTTTTCGCATAGTGTTGATAAAAATTAAATTAAATATCAAAAAAAGTTGTTGATGCCAACAACACGCGGTGTTCCCAAGCGGTCCCCCATCTAAGTACTAACCGCGCCCGACGTTGCTTGACTTCGGTGATCAGACGAGAACCGGTGTATTCAACGTGGTATGGCCGTTGGCAAAGTTTTATCTTAAAAAGAGGTACGAAAACCGTGTCATTTTTATTATCTTCTATAAATAGAATTAATTTATGTTTAAATATTCTCAGAACAAGTATAACGTGGCACACAAATATTATATTATATAGCAATGTTTCTAATAAATTATTGTAATACCGGTAAATTACAAAATAATATAATTTGAACTTATTTTCATTAAAATGACAGCAGATTGTACATGAAAATTGAATATTGAATATTAGTATGAATATATTGGACTTTATATGCATAGGTAAGTAATGTTATTGACAATTATAATTTAAAGTTAAGCATATTTTTATCTGTGATTCATCCATACAGAGAAATGTTGATAGGTTTAGCTTACTTTCAATTAAATAAAAATTAGCAATAAAAAAATAATGTTGCTTAACTCAATTCATTGATTTTTTTTTCAATTTTTTTTAGAATGAATGAAATTGTTATGTATTAAAAAAAATTATTTATTTTTGTTTATAAACATTGAATCAACAAAACTTTTATTAAAGATTTCTTTAATTTAAGATTTAATTAGCAGATTTACTAGCAATCAATTAAATTTTCTTATTAGGAGAGTGTAACAATTACCTATATGTATTTGATTAAATATTTTCAAAAAAAGTCCATCGTATAAAAATAATAGTAAATGTATTGCAAGGTATTGACAGTTCATTCAGTTGGTATAAAATCACTAAATATAGAAAATGTACGTGAAAAATTGATTATTTATACTGTAGAAGACATTCTTTTGTATTTTTAAAACTTTTTTCGCATAGTGTTGATAAAAATTAAATTAAATATCAAAAAAAGTTGTTTGATGCCAACAACACGCGGTGTTCCCAAGCGGTCCCCCATCTAAGTACTAACCGCGCCCGACGTTGCTTGACTTCGGTGATCAGACGAGAACCGGTGTATTCAACGTGGTATGGCCGTTGGCAAAGTTTTATCTTAAAAAGAGGTACGAAAACCGTGACATTTTTATTATCTTCTATAAATAGAATTAATTTATGTTTAAATATTCTCAGAACAAGTATTACGTGGCACACAAATATTATATTATATTATATAGCAATGTTTCTACTACATTATTGTAATACCGGTAAATTACAAAATAATATAATTTGAACTTATTTTCATTAAAATGATAGCAGATTGTACATGAAAATTGAATATTGAATATTAGTATGAATATATTGGACTTTATATGCATAGGTAAGTAATGTTATTGACAATTATAATTTAAAGTTAAGCATATTTTTATCTGTGATTCATCCATACAGAGAAATGTTGATAGGTTTAGCTTACTTTCAATTAAATAAAAATTAGCAATAAAAAAATAATGTTGCTTAACTCAATTCATTGATTTTTTTTTCATTTTTTTTTAGAATGAATGAAATTGTTATGTATTAAAAAAAATTATTTATTTTTGTTTATAAACATTGAATCAACAAAACTTTTATTAAAGATTTCTTTAATTTAAGATTTAATTAGCAGATTTACTAGCAATCAATTAAATTTTCTTATTAGGAGAGTGTAACAATTACCTATATGTATTTGATTAAATATTTTCAAAAAAAGTCCATCGTATAAAAATAATAGTAAATGTATTGCAAGGTATTGACAGTTCATTTAGTTGGTATAAAATCACTAAATATAGAAAATGTACGTGAAAAATTGATTATTTATACTGTAGAAGACATTCTTTTGTATTTTTAAAACTTTTTTCGCATAGTGTTGATAAAAATTAAATTAAATATCAAAAAAAGTTGTTGATGCCAACAACACGCGGTGTTCCCAAGCGGTCCCCCATCTAAGTACTAACCGCGCCCGACGTTGCTTGACTTCGGTGATCAGACGAGAACCGGTGTATTCAACGTGGTATGGCCGTTGGCAAAGTTTTATCTTAAAAAGAGGTACGAAAACCGTGTCATTTTTATTATCTTCTATAAATAGAATTAATTTATGTTTCAATATTCTCAGAACAAGTATAACGTGGCACACAAATATTATATTATATAGCAATGTTTCTACTAAATTATTGTAATACCGGTAAATTACAAAATAATATAATTTGAACTTATTTTCATTAAAATGACAGCAGATTGTACATGAAAATTGAATATTGAATATTGGTATGAATATATTGGACTTTATATGCATAGGTAAGTAATGTTATTGACAATTATAATTTAAAGTTAAGCATATTTTTATCTGTGATTCATCCATACAGAGAAATGTTGATAGGTTTAGCTTACTTTCAATTAAATAAAAATTAGCAATAAAAAAATAATGTTGCTTAACTCAATTCATTGATTTTTTTTTCATTTTTTTTTAGAATGAATGAAATTGTTATGTATTAAAAAAAATTATTTATTTTTGTTTATAAACATTGAATCAACAAAACTTTTATTAAAGATTTCTTTAATTTAAGATTTGATTAAATATTTTCAAAAAAAGTCCATCGTATAAAAATAATAGTAAATGTATTGCAAGGTATTGACAGTTCATTCAGTTGGTATAAAATCACTAAATATAGAAAATGTACGTGAAAAATTGATTATTTATACTGTAGAAGACATTCTTTTGTATTTTTAAAACTTTTTTCGCATAGTGTTGATAAAAATTAAATTAAATATCAAAAAAAGTTGTTTGATGCCAACAACACGCGGTGTTCCCAAGCGGTCCCCCATCTAAGTACTAACCGCGCCCGACGTTGCTTGACTTCGGTGATCAGACGAGAACCGGTGTATTCAACGTGGTATGGCCGTTGGCAAAGTTTTATCTTAAAAAGAGGTACGAAAACCGTGACATTTTTATTATCTTCTATAAATAGAATTAATTTATGTTTAAATATTCTCAGAACAAGTATTACGTGGCACACAAATATTATATTATATTATATAGCAATGTTTCTACTACATTATTGTAATACCGGTAAATTACAAAATAATATAATTTGAACTTATTTTCATTAAAATGATAGCAGATTGTACATGAAAATTGAATATTGAATATTAGTATGAATATATTGGACTTTATATGCATAGGTAAGTAATGTTATTGACAATTATAATTTAAAGTTAAGCATATTTTTATCTGTGATTCATCCATACAGAGAAATGTTGATAGGTTTAGCTTACTTTCAATTAAATAAAAATTAGCAATAAAAAAATAATGTTGCTTAACTCAATTCATTGATTTTTTTTTCATTTTTTTTTAGAATGAATGAAATTGTTATGTATTAAAAAAAATTATTTATTTTTGTTTATAAACATTGAATCAACAAAACTTTTATTAAAGATTTCTTTAATTTAAGATTTGATTAAATATTTTCAAAAAAAGTCCATCGTATAAAAATAATAGTAAATGTATTGCAAGGTATTGACAGTTCATTTAGTTGGTATAAAATCACTAAATATAGAAAATGTACGTGAAAAATTGATTATTTATACTGTAGAAGACATTCTTTTGTATTTTTAAAACTTTTTTCGCATAGTGTTGATAAAAATTAAATTAAATATCAAAAAAAGTTGTTTGATGCCAACAACACGCGGTGTTCCCAAGCGGTCCCCCATCTAAGTACTAACCGCGCCCGACGTTGCTTGACTTCGGTGATCAGACGAGAACCGGTGTATTCAACGTGGTATGGCCGTTGGCAAAGTTTTATCTTAAAAAGAGGTACGAAAACCGTGACATTTTTATTATCTTCTATAAATAGAATTAATTTATGTTTAAATATTCTCAGAACAAGTATTACGTGGCACACAAATATTATATTATATTATATAGCAATGTTTCTACTAAATTATTGTAATACCGGTAAATTACAAAATAATATAATTTGAACTTATTTTCATTAAAATGATAGCAGATTGTACATGAAAATTGAATATTGAATATTAGTATGAATATATTGGACTTTATATGCATAGGTAAGTAATGTTATAGACAATTATAATTTAAAGTTAAGCATATTTTTATCTGTGATTCATCCATACAGAGAAATGTTGATAGGTTTAGCTTACTTTCAATTAAATAAAAATTAGCAATAAAAAAATAATGTTGCTTAACTCAATTCATTGATTTTTTTTTCATTTTTTTTTAGAATGAATGAAATTGTTATGTATTAAAAAAAATTATTTATTTTTGTTTATAAACATTGAATCAAGAAAACTTTTATTAAAGATTTCTTTAATTTAAGATTTAATTAGCAGATTTACTAGCAATCAATTAAATTTTCTTATTAGGAGAGTGTAACAATTACCTATATGTATTTGATTAAATATTTTCAAAAAAAGTCCATCGTATAAAAATAATAGTAAATGTATTGCAAGGTATTGACAGTTCATTCAGTTGGTATAAAATCACTAAATATAGAAAATGTACGTGAAAAATTGATTATTTATACTGTAGAAGACATTCTTTTGTATTTTTAAAACTTTTTTCGCATAGTGTTGATAAAAATTAAATTAAATATCAAAAAAAGTTGTTTGATGCCAACAACACGCGGTGTTCCCAAGCGGTCCCCCATCTAAGTACTAACCGCGCCCGACGTTGCTTGACTTCGGTGATCAGACGAGAACCGGTGTATTCAACGTGGTATGGCCGTTGGCAAAGTTTTATCTTAAAAAGAGGTACGAAAACCGTGTCATTTTTATTATCTTCTATAAATAGAATTAATTTATGTTTAAATATTCTCAGAACAAGTATAACGTGGCACACAAATATTATATTATATAGCAATGTTTCTAATAAATTATTGTAATACCGGTAAATTACAAAATAATATAATTTGAACTTATTTTCATTAAAATGACAGCAGATTGTACATGAAAATTGAATATTGAATATTAGTATGAATATATTGGACTTTATATGCATAGGTAAGTAATGTTATTGACAATTATAATTTAAAGTTAAGCATATTTTTATCTGTGATTCATCCATACAGAGAAATGTTGATAGGTTTAGCTTACTTTCAATTAAATAAAAATTAGCAATAAAAAAATAATGTTGCTTAACTCAATTCATTGATTTTTTTTTCATTTTTTTTTAGAATGAATGAAATTGTTATGTATTAAAAAAAATTATTTATTTTTGTTTATAAACATTGAATCAACAAAACTTTTATTAAAGATTTCTTTAATTTAAGATTTAATTAGCAGATTTACTAGCAATCAATTAAATTTTCTTATTAGGAGAGTGTAACAATTACCTATATGTATTTGATTAAATATTTTCAAAAAAAGTCCATCGTATAAAAATAATAGTAAATGTATTGCAAGGTATTGACAGTTCATTTAGTTGGTATAAAATCACTAAATATAGAAAATGTACGTGAAAAATTGATTATTTATACTGTAGAAGACATTCTTTTGTATTTTTAAAACTTTTTTCGCATAGTGTTGATAAAAATTAAATTAAATATCAAAAAAAGTTGTTGATGCCAACAACACGCGGTGTTCCCAAGCGGTCCCCCATCTAAGTACTAACCGCGCCCGACGTTGCTTGACTTCGGTGATCAGACGAGAACCGGTGTATTCAACGTGGTATGGCCGTTGGCAAAGTTTTATCTTAAAAAGAGGTACGAAAACCGTGTCATTTTTATTATCTTCTATAAATAGAATTAATTTATGTTTAAATATTCTCAGAACAAGTATAACGTGGCACACAAATATTATATTATATAGCAATGTTTCTACTAAATTATTGTAATACCGGTAAATTACAAAATAATATAATTTGAACTTATTTTCATTAAAATGACAGCAGATTGTACATGAAAATTGAATATTGAATATTGGTATGAATATATTGGACTTTATATGCATAGGTAAGTAATGTTATTGACAATTATAATTTAAAGTTAAGCATATTTTTATCTGTGATTCATCCATACAGAGAAATGTTGATAGGTTTAGCTTACTTTCAATTAAATAAAAATTAGCAATAAAAAAATAATGTTGCTTAACTCAATTCATTGATTTTTTTTTCATTTTTTTTTAGAATGAATGAAATTGTTATGTATTAAAAAAAATTATTTATTTTTGTTTATAAACATTGAATCAACAAAACTTTTATTAAAGATTTCTTTAATTTAAGATTTGATTAAATATTTTCAAAAAAAGTCCATCGTATAAAAATAATAGTAAATGTATTGCAAGGTATTGACAGTTCATTTAGTTGGTATAAAATCACTAAATATAGAAAATGTACGTGAAAAATTGATTATTTATACTGTAGAAGACATTATTTTGTATTTTTAAAACTTTTTTCGCATAGTGTTGATAAAAATTAAATTAAATATCAAAAAAAGTTGTTGATGCCAACATCAAAAAAAGTTGTTGATGCCAACAACACGCGGTGTTCCCAAGCGGTCCCCCATCTAAGTACTAACCGCGCCCGACGTTGCTTGACTTCGGTGATCAGACGAGAACCGGTGTATTCAACGTGGTATGGCCGTTGGCAAAGTTTTATCTTAAAAAGAGGTACGAAAACCGTGTCATTTTTATTATCTTCTATAAATAGAATTAATTTATGTTTAAATATTCTCAGAACAAGTATAACGTGGCACACAAATATTATATTATATAGCAATGTTTCTACTAAATTATTGTAATACCGGTAAATTACAAAATAATATAATTTGAACTTATTTTCATTAAAATGACAGCAGATTGTACATGAAAATTGAATATTGAATATTGGTATGAATATATTGGACTTTATATGCATAGGTAAGTAATGTTATTGACAATTATAATTTAAAGTTAAGCATATTTTTATCTGTGATTCATCCATACAGAGAAATGTTGATAGGTTTAGCTTACTTTCAATTAAATAAAAATTAGCAATAAAAAAATAATGTTGCTTAACTCAATTCATTGATTTTTTTTTCAATTTTTTTTAGAATGAATGAAATTGTTATGTATTAAAAAAAATTATTTATTTTTGTTTATAAACATTGAATTAACAAAACTTTTATTAAAGATTTCTTTAATTTAAGATTTAATTAGCAGATTTACTAGCAATCAATTAAATTTTCTTATTAGGAGAGTGTAACAATTACCTATATGTATTTGATTAAATATTTTCAAAAAAAGTCCATCGTATAAAAATAATAGTAAATGTATTGCAAGGTATTGACAGTTCATTTAGTTGGTATAAAATCACTAAATATAGAAAATGTACGTGAAAAATTGATTATTTATACTGTAGAAGACATTATTTTGTATTTTTAAAACTTTTTTCGCATAGTGTTGATAAAAATTAAATTAAATATCAAAAAAAGTTGTTGATGCCAACATCAAAAAAAGTTGTTGATGCCAACAACACGCGGTGTTCCCAAGCGGTCCCCCATCTAAGTACTAACCGCGCCCGACGTTGCTTGACTTCGGTGATCAGACGAGAACCGGTGTATTCAACGTGGTATGGCCGTTGGCAAAGTTTTATCTTAAAAAGAGGTACGAAAACCGTGTCATTTTTATTATCTTCTATAAATAGAATTAATTTATGTTTAAATATTCTCAGAACAAGTATTACGTGGCACACAAATATTATATTATATTATATAGCAATGTTTCTACTAAATTATTGTAATACCGGTAAATTACAAAATAATATAATTTGAACTTATTTTCATTAAAATGATAGCAGATTGTACATGAAAATTGAATATTGAATATTAGTATGAATATATTGGACTTTATATGCATAGGTAAGTAATGTTATAGACAATTATAATTTAAAGTTAAGCATATTTTTATCTGTGATTCATCCATACAGAGAAATGTTGATAGGTTTAGCTTACTTTCAATTAAATAAAAATTAGCAATAAAAAAATAATGTTGCTTAACTCAATTCATTGATTTTTTTTTCATTTTTTTTTAGAATGAATGAAATTGTTATGTATTAAAAAAAATTATTTATTTTTGTTTATAAACATTGAATCAACAAAACTTTTATTAAAGATTTCTTTAATTTAAGATTTAATTAGCAGATTTACTAGCAATCAATTAAATTTTCTTATTAGGAGAGTGTAACAATTACCTATATGTATTTGATTAAATATTTTCAAAAAAAGTCCATCGTATAAAAATAATAGTAAATGTATTGCAAGGTATTGACAGTTCATTCAGTTGGTATAAAATCACTAAATATAGAAAATGTACGTGAAAAATTGATTATTTATACTGTAGAAGACATTCTTTTGTATTTTTAAAACTTTTTTCGCATAGTGTTGATAAAAATTAAATTAAATATCAAAAAAAGTTGTTTGATGCCAACAACGCGGTGTTCCCAAGCGGTCCCCCATCTAAGTACTAACCGCGCCCGACGTTGCTTGACTTCGGTGATCAGACGAGAACCGGTGTATTCAACGTGGTATGGCCGTTGGCAAAGTTTTATCTTAAAAAGAGGTACGAAAACCGTGTCATTTTTATTATCTTCTATAAATAGAATTAATTTATGTTTAAATATTCTCAGAACAAGTATAACGTGGCACACAAATATTATATTATATAGCAATGTTTCTACTAAATTATTGTAATACCGGTAAATTACAAAATAATATAATTTGAACTTATTTTCATTAAAATGACAGCAGATTGTACATGAAAATTGAATATTGAATTTTAGTATGAATATATTGGACTTTATATGCATAGGTAAGTAATGTTATTGACAATTATAATTTAAAGTTAAGCATATTTTTATCTGTGATTCATCCATACAGAGAAATGTTGATAGGTTTAGCTTACTTTCAATTAAATAAAAATTAGCAATAAAAAAATAATGTTGCTTAACTCAATTCATTGATTTTTTTTTCATTTTTTTTTAGAATGAATGAAATTGTTATGTATTAAAAAAAATTATTTATTTTTGTTTATAAACATTGAATCAACAAAACTTTTATTAAAGATTTCTTTAATTTAAGATTTAATTAGCAGATTTACTAGCAATCAATTAAATTTTCTTATTAGGAGAGTGTAACAATTACCTATATGTATTTGATTAAATATTTTCAAAAAAAGTCCATCGTATAAAAATAATAGTAAATGTATTGCAAGGTATTGACAGTTCATTTAGTTGGTATAAAATCACTAAATATAGAAAATGTACGTGAAAAATTGATTATTTATACTGTAGAAGACATTCTTTTGTATTTTTAAAACTTTTTTCGCATAGTGTTGATAAAAATTAAATTAAATATCAAAAAAAGTTGTTGATGCCAACAACACGCGGTGTTCCCAAGCGGTCCCCCATCTAAGTACTAACCGCGCCCGACGTTGCTTGACTTCGGTGATCAGACGAGAACCGGTGTATTCAACGTGGTATGGCCGTTGGCAAAGTTTTATCTTAAAAAGAGGTACGAAAACCGTGTCATTTTTATTATCTTCTATAAATAGAATTAATTTATGTTTAAATATTCTCAGAACAAGTATAACGTGGCACACAAATATTATATTATATAGCAATGTTTCTACTAAATTATTGTAATACCGGTAAATTACAAAATAATATAATTTGAACTTATTTTCATTAAAATGACAGCAGATTGTATATGAAAATTGAATATTGAATATTGGTATGAATATATTGGACTTTATATGCATAGGTAAGTAATGTTATTGACAATTATAATTTAAAGTTAAGCATATTTTTATCTGTGATTCATCCATACAGAGAAATGTTGATAGGTTTAGCTTACTTTCAATTAAATAAAAATTAGCAATAAAAAAATAATGTTGCTTAACTCAATTCATTGATTTTTTTTTCATTTTTTTTTAGAATGAATGAAATTGTTATGTATTAAAAAAAATTATTTATTTTTGTTTATAAACATTGAATCAACAAAACTTTTATTAAAGATTTCTTTAATTTAAGATTTGATTAAATATTTTCAAAAAAAGTCCATCGTATAAAAATAATAGTAAATGTATTGCAAGGTATTGACAGTTCATTTAGTTGGTATAAAATCACTAAATATAGAAAATGTACGTGAAAAATTGATTATTTATACTGTAGAAGACATTATTTTGTATTTTTAAAACTTTTTTCGCATAGTGTTGATAAAAATTAAATTAAATATCAAAAAAAGTTGTTGATGCCAACATCAAAAAAAGTTGTTTGATGCCAACAACACGCGGTGTTCCCAAGCGGTCCCCCATCTAAGTACTAACCGCGCCCGACGTTGCTTGACTTCGGTGATCAGACGAGAACCGGTGTATTCAACGTGGTATGGCCGTTGGCAAAGTTTTATCTTAAAAAGAGGTACGAAAACCGTGTCATTTTTATTATCTTCTATAAATAGAATTAATTTATGTTTAAATATTCTCAGAACAAGTATTACGTGGCACACAAATATTATATTATATTATATAGCAATGTTTCTACTAAATTATTGTAATACCGGTAAATTACAAAATAATATAATTTGAACTTATTTTCATTAAAATGATAGCAGATTGTACATGAAAATTGAATATTGAATATTAGTATGAATATATTGGACTTTATATGCATAGGTAAGTAATGTTATTGACAATTATAATTTAAAGTTAAGCATATTTTTATCTGTGATTCATCCATACAGAGAAATGTTGATAGGTTTAGCTTACTTTCAATTAAATAAAAATTAGCAATAAAAAAATAATGTTGCTTAACTCAATTCATTGATTTTTTTTTCATTTTTTTTTAGAATGAATGAAATTGTTATGTATTAAAAAAAATTATTTATTTTTGTTTATAAACATTGAATCAACAAAACTTTTATTAAAGATTTCTTTAATTTAAGATTTAGTTAGCAGATTTACTAGCAATCAATTAAATTTTCTTATTAGGAGAGTGTAACAATTACCTATATGTATTTGATTAAATATTTTCAAAAAAGTCCATCGTATAAAAATAATAGTAAATGTATTGCAAGGTATTGACAGTTCATTTAGTTGGTATAAAATCACTAAATATAGAAAATGTACGTGAAAAATTGATTATTTATACTGTAGAAGACATTCTTTTGTATTTTTAAAACTTTTTTCGCATAGTGTTGATAAAAATTAAATTAAATATCAAAAAAAGTTGTTTGATGCCAACAACACGCGGTGTTCCCAAGCGGTCCCCCATCTAAGTACTAACCGCGCCCGACGTTGCTTGACTTCGGTGATCAGACGAGAACCGGTGTATTCAACGTGGTATGGCCGTTGGCAAAGTTTTATCTTAAAAAGAGGTACGAAAACCGTGACATTTTTATTATCTTCTATAAATAGAATTAATTTATGTTTAAATATTCTCAGAACAAGTATTACGTGGCACACAAATATTATATTATATTATATAGCAATGTTTCTACTACATTATTGTAATACCGGTAAATTACAAAATAATATAATTTGAACTTATTTTCATTAAAATGATAGCAGATTGTACATGAAAATTGAATATTGAATATTAGTATGAATATATTGGACTTTATATGCATAGGTAAGTAATGTTATTGACAATTATAATTTAAAGTTAAGCATATTTTTATCTGTGATTCATCCATACAGAGAAATGTTGATAGGTTTAGCTTACTTTCAATTAAATAAAAATTAGCAATAAAAAAATAATGTTGCTTAACTCAATTCATTGATTTTTTTTTCATTTTTTTTTAGAATGAATGAAATTGTTATGTATTAAAAAAAATTATTTATTTTTGTTTATAAACATTGAATCAACAAAACTTTTATTAAAGATTTCTTTAATTTAAGATTTAATTAGCAGATTTACTAGCAATCAATTAAATTTTCTTATTAGGAGAGTGTAACAATTACCTATATGTATTTGATTAAATATTTTCAAAAAAAGTCCATCGTATAAAAATAATAGTAAATGTACTGCAAGGTATTGACAGTTCATTTAGTTGGTATAAAATCACTAAATATAGAAAATGTACGTGAAAAATTGATTATTTATACTGTAGAAGACATTCTTTTGTATTTTTAAAACTTTTTTCGCATAGTGTTGATAAAAATTAAATTAAATATCAAAAAAAGTTGTTTGATGCCAACAACACGCGGTGTTCCCAAGCGGTCCCCCATCTAAGTACTAACCGCGCCCGACGTTGCTTGACTTCGGTGATCAGACGAGAACCGGTGTATTCAACGTGGTATGGCCGTTGGCAAAGTTTTATCTTAAAAAGAGGTACGAAAACCGTGTCATTTTTATTATCTTCTATAAATAGAATTAATTTATGTTTAAATATTCTCAGAACAAGTATTACGTGGCACACAAATATTATATTATATTATATAGCAATGTTTCTACTAAATTATTGTAATACCGGTAAATTACAAAATAATATAATTTGAACTTATTTTCATTAAAATGATAGCAGATTGTACATGAAAATTGAATATTGAATATTAGTATGAATATATTGGACTTTATATGCATAGGTAAGTAATGTTATTGACAATTATAATTTAAAGTTAAGCATATTTTTATCTGTGATTCATCCATACAGAGAAATGTTGATAGGTTTAGCTTACTTTCAATTAAATAAAAATTAGCAATAAAAAAATAATGTTGCTTAACTCAATTCATTGATTTTTTTTTCATTTTTTTTTAGAATGAATGAAATTGTTATGTATTAAAAAAAATTATTTATTTTTGTTTATAAACATTGAATCAACAAAACTTTTATTAAAGATTTCTTTAATTTAAGATTTAGTTAGCAGATTTACTAGCAATCAATTAAATTTTCTTATTAGGAGAGTGTAACAATTACCTATATGTATTTGATTAAATATTTTCAAAAAAGTCCATCGTATAAAAATAATAGTAAATGTATTGCAAGGTATTGACAGTTCATTTAGTTGGTATAAAATCACTAAATATAGAAAATGTACGTGAAAAATTGATTATTTATACTGTAGAAGACATTCTTTTGTATTTTTAAAACTTTTTTCGCATAGTGTTGATAAAAATTAAATTAAATATCAAAAAAAGTTGTTTGATGCCAACAACACGCGGTGTTCCCAAGCGGTCCCCCATCTAAGTACTAACCGCGCCCGACGTTGCTTGACTTCGGTGATCAGACGAGAACCGGTGTATTCAACGTGGTATGGCCGTTGGCAAAGTTTTATCTTAAAAAGAGGTACGAAAACCGTGACATTTTTATTATCTTCTATAAATAGAATTAATTTATGTTTAAATATTCTCAGAACAAGTATTACGTGGCACACAAATATTATATTATATTATATAGCAATGTTTCTACTACATTATTGTAATACCGGTAAATTACAAAATAATATAATTTGAACTTATTTTCATTAAAATGATAGCAGATTGTACATGAAAATTGAATATTGAATATTAGTATGAATATATTGGACTTTATATGCATAGGTAAGTAATGTTATTGACAATTATAATTTAAAGTTAAGCATATTTTTATCTGTGATTCATCCATACAGAGAAATGTTGATAGGTTTAGCTTACTTTCAATTAAATAAAAATTAGCAATAAAAAAATAATGTTGCTTAACTCAATTCATTGATTTTTTTTTCATTTTTTTTTAGAATGAATGAAATTGTTATGTATTAAAAAAAATTATTTATTTTTGTTTATAAACATTGAATCAACAAAACTTTTATTAAAGATTTCTTTAATTTAAGATTTAATTAGCAGATTTACTAGCAATCAATTAAATTTTCTTATTAGGAGAGTGTAACAATTACCTATATGTATTTGATTAAATATTTTCAAAAAAAGTCCATCGTATAAAAATAATAGTAAATGTATTGCAAGGTATTGACAGTTCATTTAGTTGGTATAAAATCACTAAATATAGAAAATGTACGTGAAAAATTGATTATTTATACTGTAGAAGACATTCTTTTGTATTTTTAAAACTTTTTTCGCATAGTGTTGATAAAAATTAAATTAAATATCAAAAAAAGTTGTTTGATGCCAACAACACGCGGTGTTCCCAAGCGGTCCCCCCCATCTAAGTACTAACCGCGCCCGACGTTGCTTGACTTCGGTGATCAGACGAGAACCGGTGTATTCAACGTGGTATGGCCGTTGGCAAAGTTTTATCTTAAAAAGAGGTACGAAAACCGTGTCATTTTTATTATCTTCTATAAATAGAATTAATTTATGTTTAAATATTCTCAGAACAAGTATTACGTGGCACACAAATATTATATTATATTATATAGCAATGTTTCTACTAAATTATTGTAATACCGGTAAATTACAAAATAATATAATTTGAACTTATTTTCATTAAAATGATAGCAGATTGTACATGAAAATTGAATATTGAATATTAGTATGAATATATTGGACTTTATATGCATAGGTAAGTAATGTTATTGACAATTATAATTTAAAGTTAAGCATATTTTTATCTGTGATTCATCCATACAGAGAAATGTTGATAGGTTTAGCTTACTTTCAATTAAATAAAAATTAGCAATAAAAAAATAATGTTGCTTAACTCAATTCATTGATTTTTTTTTCATTTTTTTTTAGAATGAATGAAATTGTTATGTATTAAAAAAAATTATTTATTTTTGTTTATAAACATTGAATCAACAAAACTTTTATTAAAGATTTCTTTAATTTAAGATTTAATTAGCAGATTTACTAGCAATCAATTAAATTTTCTTATTAGGAGAGTGTAACAATTACCTATATGTATTTGATTAAATATTTTCAAAAAAAGTCCATCGTATAAAAATAATAGTAAATGTATTGCAAGGTATTGACAGTTCATTCAGTTGGTATAAAATCACTAAATATAGAAAATGTACGTGAAAAATTGATTATTTATACTGTAGAAGACATTCTTTTGTATTTTTAAAACTTTTTTCGCATAGTGTTGATAAAAATTAAATTAAATATCAAAAAAAGTTGTTTGATGCCAACAACACGCGGTGTTCCCAAGCGGTCCCCCATCTAAGTACTAACCGCGCCCGACGTTGCTTGACTTCGGTGATCAGACGAGAACCGGTGTATTCAACGTGGTATGGCCGTTGGCAAAGTTTTATCTTAAAAAGAGGTACGAAAACCGTGTCATTTTTATTATCTTCTATAAATAGAATTAATTTATGTTTAAATATTCTCAGAACAAGTATAACGTGGCACACAAATATTATATTATATAGCAATGTTTCTACTAAATTATTGTAATACCGGTAAATTACAAAATAATATAATTTGAACTTATTTTCATTAAAATGACAGCAGATTGTACATGAAAATTGAATATTGAATTTTAGTATGAATATATTGGACTTTATATGCATAGGTAAGTAATGTTATTGACAATTATAATTTAAAGTTAAGCATATTTTTATCTGTGATTCATCCATACAGAGAAATGTTGATAGGTTTAGCTTACTTTCAATTAAATAAAAATTAGCAATAAAAAAATAATGTTGCTTAACTCAATTCATTGATTTTTTTTTCATTTTTTTTTAGAATGAATGAAATTGTTATGTATTAAAAAAAATTATTTATTTTTGTTTATAAACATTGAATCAACAAAACTTTTATTAAAGATTTCTTTAATTTAAGATTTAATTAGCAGATTTACTAGCAATCAATTAAATTTTCTTATTAGGAGAGTGTAACAATTACCTATATGTATTTGATTAAATATTTTCAAAAAAAGTCCATCGTATAAAAATAATAGTAAATGTACTGCAAGGTATTGACAGTTCATTTAGTTGGTATAAAATCACTAAATATAGAAAATGTACGTGAAAAATTGATTATTTATACTGTAGAAGACATTCTTTTGTATTTTTAAAACTTTTTTCGCATAGTGTTGATAAAAATTAAATTAAATATCAAAAAAAGTTGTTTGATGCCAACAACACGCGGTGTTCCCAAGCGGTCCCCCCCATCTAAGTACTAACCGCGCCCGACGTTGCTTGACTTCGGTGATCAGACGAGAACCGGTGTATTCAACGTGGTATGGCCGTTGGCAAAGTTTTATCTTAAAAAGAGGTACGAAAACCGTGACATTTTTATTATCTTCTATAAATAGAATTAATTTATGTTTAAATATTCTCAGAACAAGTATTACGTGGCACACAAATATTATATTATATTATATAGCAATGTTTCTACTACATTATTGTAATACCGGTAAATTACAAAATAATATAATTTGAACTTATTTTCATTAAAATGATAGCAGATTGTACATGAAAATTGAATATTGAATATTAGTATGAATATATTGGACTTTATATGCATAGGTAAGTAATGTTATTGACAATTATAATTTAAAGTTAAGCATATTTTTATCTGTGATTCATCCATACAGAGAAATGTTGATAGGTTTAGCTTACTTTCAATTAAATAAAAATTAGCAATAAAAAAATAATGTTGCTTAACTCAATTCATTGATTTTTTTTTCATTTTTTTTTAGAATGAATGAAATTGTTATGTATTAAAAAAAATTATTTATTTTTGTTTATAAACATTGAATCAACAAAACTTTTATTAAAGATTTCTTTAATTTAAGATTTAATTAGCAGATTTACTAGCAATCAATTAAATTTTCTTATTAGGAGAGTGTAACAATTACCTATATGTATTTGATTAAATATTTTCAAAAAAAGTCCATCGTATAAAAATAATAGTAAATGTATTGCAAGGTATTGACAGTTCATTTAGTTGGTATAAAATCACTAAATATAGAAAATGTACGTGAAAAATTGATTATTTATACTGTAGAAGACATTCTTTTGTATTTTTAAAACTTTTTTCGCATAGTGTTGATAAAAATTAAATTAAATATCAAAAAAAGTTGTTTGATGCCAACAACACGCGGTGTTCCCAAGCGGTCCCCCATCTAAGTACTAACCGCGCCCGACGTTGCTTGACTTCGGTGATCAGACGAGAACCGGTGTATTCAACGTGGTATGGCCGTTGGCAAAGTTTTATCTTAAAAAGAGGTACGAAAACCGTGTTATTTTTATTATCTTCTATAAATAGAATTAATTTATGTTTAAATATTCTCAGAACAAGTATTACGTGGCACACAAATATTATATTATATTATATAGCAATGTTTCTACTAAATTATTGTAATACCGGTAAATTACAAAATAATATAATTTGAACTTATTTTCATTAAAATGATAGCAGATTGTACATGAAAATTGAATATTGAATATTAGTATGAATATATTGGACTTTATATGCATAGGTAAGTAATGTTATTGACAATTATAATTTAAAGTTAAGCATATTTTTATCTGTGATTCATCCATACAGAGAAATGTTGATAGGTTTAGCTTACTTTCAATTAAATAAAAATTAGCAATAAAAAAATAATGTTGCTTAACTCAATTCATTGATTTTTTTTTCATTTTTTTTTAGAATGAATGAAATTGTTATGTATTAAAAAAAATTATTTATTTTTGTTTATAAACATTGAATCAACAAAACTTTTATTAAAGATTTCTTTAATTTAAGATTTAATTAGCAGATTTACTAGCAATCAATTAAATTTTCTTATTAGGAGAGTGTAACAATTACCTATATGTATTTGATTAAATATTTTCAAAAAAAGTCCATCGTATAAAAATAATAGTAAATGTATTGCAAGGTATTGACAGTTCATTCAGTTGGTATAAAATCACTAAATATAGAAAATGTACGTGAAAAATTGATTATTTATACTGTAGAAGACATTCTTTTGTATTTTTAAAACTTTTTTCGCATAGTGTTGATAAAAATTAAATTAAATATCAAAAAAAGTTGTTTGATGCCAACAACACGCGGTGTTCCCAAGCGGTCCCCCATCTAAGTACTAACCGCGCCCGACGTTGCTTGACTTCGGTGATCAGACGAGAACCGGTGTATTCAACGTGGTATGGCCGTTGGCAAAGTTTTATCTTAAAAAGAGGTACGAAAACCGTGACATTTTTATTATCTTCTATAAATAGAATTAATTTATGTTTAAATATTCTCAGAACAAGTATTACGTGGCACACAAATATTATATTATATTATATAGCAATGTTTCTACTACATTATTGTAATACCGGTAAATTACAAAATAATATAATTTGAACTTATTTTCATTAAAATGATAGCAGATTGTACATGAAAATTGAATATTGAATATTAGTATGAATATATTGGACTTTATATGCATAGGTAAGTAATGTTATTGACAATTATAATTTAAAGTTAAGCATATTTTTATCTGTGATTCATCCATACAGAGAAATGTTGATAGGTTTAGCTTACTTTCAATTAAATAAAAATTAGCAATAAAAAAATAATGTTGCTTAACTCAATTCATTGATTTTTTTTTCATTTTTTTTTAGAATGAATGAAATTGTTATGTATTAAAAAAAATTATTTATTTTTGTTTATAAACATTGAATCAACAAAACTTTTATTAAAGATTTCTTTAATTTAAGATTTAGTTAGCAGATTTACTAGCAATCAATTAAATTTTCTTATTAGGAGAGTGTAACAATTACCTATATGTATTTGATTAAATATTTTCAAAAAAGTCCATCGTATAAAAATAATAGTAAATGTATTGCAAGGTATTGACAGTTCATTTAGTTGGTATAAAATCACTAAATATAGAAAATGTACGTGAAAAATTGATTATTTATACTGTAGAAGACATTCTTTTGTATTTTTAAAACTTTTTTCGCATAGTGTTGATAAAAATTAAATTAAATATCAAAAAAAGTTGTTTGATGCCAACAACACGCGGTGTTCCCAAGCGGTCCCCCATCTAAGTACTAACCGCGCCCGACGTTGCTTGACTTCGGTGATCAGACGAGAACCGGTGTATTCAACGTGGTATGGCCGTTGGCAAAGTTTTATCTTAAAAAGAGGTACGAAAACCGTGACATTTTTATTATCTTCTATAAATAGAATTAATTTATGTTTAAATATTCTCAGAACAAGTATTACGTGGCACACAAATATTATATTATATTATATAGCAATGTTTCTACTACATTATTGTAATACCGGTAAATTACAAAATAATATAATTTGAACTTATTTTCATTAAAATGATAGCAGATTGTACATGAAAATTGAATATTGAATATTAGTATGAATATATTGGACTTTATATGCATAGGTAAGTAATGTTATTGACAATTATAATTTAAAGTTAAGCATATTTTTATCTGTGATTCATCCATACAGAGAAATGTTGATAGGTTTAGCTTACTTTCAATTAAATAAAAATTAGCAATAAAAAAATAATGTTGCTTAACTCAATTCATTGATTTTTTTTTCATTTTTTTTTAGAATGAATGAAATTGTTATGTATTAAAAAAAATTATTTATTTTTGTTTATAAACATTGAATCAACAAAACTTTTATTAAAGATTTCTTTAATTTAAGATTTAATTAGCAGATTTACTAGCAATCAATTAAATTTTCTTATTAGGAGAGTGTAACAATTACCTATATGTATTTGATTAAATATTTTCAAAAAAAGTCCATCGTATAAAAATAATAGTAAATGTATTGCAAGGTATTGACAGTTCATTTAGTTGGTATAAAATCACTAAATATAGAAAATGTACGTGAAAAATTGATTATTTATACTGTAGAAGACATTCTTTTGTATTTTTAAAACTTTTTTCGCATAGTGTTGATAAAAATTAAATTAAATATCAAAAAAAGTTGTTTGATGCCAACAACACGCGGTGTTCCCAAGCGGTCCCCCATCTAAGTACTAACCGCGCCCGACGTTGCTTGACTTCGGTGATCAGACGAGAACCGGTGTATTCAACGTGGTATGGCCGTTGGCAAAGTTTTATCTTAAAAAGAGGTACGAAAACCGTGTTATTTTTATTATCTTCTATAAATAGAATTAATTTATGTTTAAATATTCTCAGAACAAGTATTACGTGGCACACAAATATTATATTATATTATATAGCAATGTTTCTACTAAATTATTGTAATACCGGTAAATTACAAAATAATATAATTTGAACTTATTTTCATTAAAATGATAGCAGATTGTACATGAAAATTGAATATTGAATATTAGTATGAATATATTGGACTTTATATGCATAGGTAAGTAATGTTATTGACAATTATAATTTAAAGTTAAGCATATTTTTATCTGTGATTCATCCATACAGAGAAATGTTGATAGGTTTAGCTTACTTTCAATTAAATAAAAATTAGCAATAAAAAAATAATGTTGCTTAACTCAATTCATTGATTTTTTTTTCATTTTTTTTTAGAATGAATGAAATTGTTATGTATTAAAAAAAATTATTTATTTTTGTTTATAAACATTGAATCAACAAAACTTTTATTAAAGATTTCTTTAATTTAAGATTTAATTAGCAGATTTACTAGCAATCAATTAAATTTTCTTATTAGGAGAGTGTAACAATTACCTATATGTATTTGATTAAATATTTTCAAAAAAAGTCCATCGTATAAAAATAATAGTAAATGTATTGCAAGGTATTGACAGTTCATTCAGTTGGTATAAAATCACTAAATATAGAAAATGTACGTGAAAAATTGATTATTTATACTGTAGAAGACATTCTTTTGTATTTTTAAAACTTTTTTCGCATAGTGTTGATAAAAATTAAATTAAATATCAAAAAAAGTTGTTTGATGCCAACAACACGCGGTGTTCCCAAGCGGTCCCCCATCTAAGTACTAACCGCGCCCGACGTTGCTTGACTTCGGTGATCAGACGAGAACCGGTGTATTCAACGTGGTATGGCCGTTGGCAAAGTTTTATCTTAAAAAGAGGTACGAAAACCGTGTCATTTTTATTATCTTCTATAAATAGAATTAATTTATGTTTAAATATTCTCAGAACAAGTATAACGTGGCACACAAATATTATATTATATAGCAATGTTTCTACTAAATTATTGTAATACCGGTAAATTACAAAATAATATAATTTGAACTTATTTTCATTAAAATGACAGCAGATTGTACATGAAAATTGAATATTGAATTTTAGTATGAATATATTGGACTTTATATGCATAGGTAAGTAATGTTATTGACAATTATAATTTAAAGTTAAGCATATTTTTATCTGTGATTCATCCATACAGAGAAATGTTGATAGGTTTAGCTTACTTTCAATTAAATAAAAATTAGCAATAAAAAAATAATGTTGCTTAACTCAATTCATTGATTTTTTTTTTCATTTTTTTTTAGAATGAATGAAATTGTTATGTATTAAAAAAAATTATTTATTTTTGTTTATAAACATTGAATCAACAAAACTTTTATTAAAGATTTCTTTAATTTAAGATTTAATTAGATGATTTACTAGCAATCAATTAAGTTTTCTTATTATGACAGTGTAACAATTACCTATATGTATTTGATTAAATATTTTCAAAAAAAGTCCATCGTATAAAAATAATAGTAAATGTATTGCAAGGTATTGACAGTTCATTTAGTTGGTAAAAAATCACTAAATATAGAAAATGTACATGAAAAATTGGTTATTTATACTGTAGAGACATTCTTTTGTATTTTTAAAACTTTTTTCACATAGTGTTGATGAAAATTAAATTAAATATCAAAAAAAGTTGTTTGATGCCAACAACACGCGGTGTTCCCAAGCGGTCCCCCATCTAAGTACTAACCACCGCGCCCGACGTTGCTTGACTTCGGTGATCAGACGAGAACCGGTGTATTCAACGTGGTATGGCCGTTGGCAAAGTTTTATCTTAAAAAGAGGTACGAAAATCGTGTCATTTTTATTATCTTCTAGTTTTATTATCTATTAGTTTAATATGTTCTGTCGTATATTATACAAGTAGTGAAGTCTTAACTTACTATAAAAATGATCCTGTGAAGTAAAGTCTTAAATATTTCTTCAATTTTTTTTCTTTATAACTTTATTACCATTAAAATCGTGTGTGAACTGTGAGATATAAAAATTAAATTAAGTTTAACCATCAAAAATTTTGAATCTGAAGACGCAGTGACGTAGGTATGAATATTGAATATTTTATCATCATTAAAATTGTATATACATATGTAATTATTGCGCTGAGTAAACAGATGGATACATATGTATGTGTTCGTGTTGTGGCCAACATTTTTATTATTTTGGTTGTGTGTACCTAATCTACCTTAGTGATAACCTAACAAAACAACCGTGATAAAAAAGAAGCACATTTTCGTTGTCGATTCTGCACTGAAAAATGCGCTGAAAATCGCACATGAGTTTATTTGAATTTATACAGAGCGTCGGAAAAATTTTCAGCACAATTTTCCTTCATTATTATACAAATACTAATACATTCTCACATAAATTTTCAGCAGTAGGCGCATCTTTAAGCGCATTTTTCAGCACACAAATCAGCACGTATTTCTGTATTCATTCAAAAATATTTTCAGCACACATTTATGCTTCTTTGGGAGTAGATTTTTCAGCAAATGTAAAAATATAAAATTTGTAATTTGAGATATGGGATTTTTAAATTTAAAATTCATACTATAAATTGTAAACTAAAATTTCTCTAGTTAACCTTTATAGAATTTTAAATATTAACTAAAAAGAACGAATTTTAGTTTAGTTTAGGAAACACAGAAAAAGGCGTTGAAAACTTTCAGCAGTTCAAAAATTCCACATTTACTAATTTAATCGCAAAATTTTACTGTGTAAAACAATTTTTTCTTTTGATAACGTTTGTGAAAGTAGGAGAAGTGCTGAAATTTTTTTATCAGGGAACTTAGGGAAAATATTGATTAGATTCATTCATACAGAGAAATGTTGATAAGATTTGCTTTGCTTTGCATTCAATTTACGGTTTCATTCATTTTTTTAGAATGAATGAAATCGTAAATTGAAAAAACAATATTTTTATTTCATTTAATCATCATCAAAAATTTTATAAAGAGATTACTTTAATTTAAAATTTAATTTAAAAAAATAGAAAATTAATAATAAAGATTTGTTCTTTAATATTTGTTTGTGTTAGGAGTCTATAGCGATCAGATAACGAATGCGTAAAAATTTTGTTTTCAATTTTACAATCGTTGTAGACACAAAAATTTTAATAAAAAGTTATAGGAATGCTACAGAATGTTTTAAAAAACGAATTCTGTTCAAAATTTTTACTTTTAAAGTAAGCATTTAATAAAAAAAAACTATTTTATCATTTTACTGATGCAAATTCAAATGATCGATATAAACCGACGCCTTATTGAGGGAATGGTGTGTTGTCGACTAACATTGAGATTTATCAGAATAAGTTTATATTTTTTTTGATTATAGCTATAGAAAAATTACATAAGTATGTATAAGGAATTTTATAGAAATGTGTCGCTTCATATAAAAAAAAATTGTATCAACAAAGCCACGAGCTTAGTTAAGAGCTCTTGAAAAAAACATGTGAGCCTTGGAAAGATTACGTGTAATGTAGGTTGTTTTTTTTGAAAATGATAGAATATTTAAACTTACCTCATTATTTATTGATAAATTCTCAGTTGAAGATCCAATTTTATTATTGTGTTTGCTTTTTCTAGATTTATTTATTTCTAATTTTTCCTTTTTAAGATTCATAATAGATTTATTAGATTTGCTGTTTTTCAATACCAGAATTTCATTTCGTTGAATTTTTTCAGCTGATTTATTATTTTTATTTAATTGCTTTTGTTGTTCTAATCCTCTAAAATGTTTTGATAATCTTGGACAAATAACATTAGGAAGATCTAATTTTTCAAATTTATTTGTTGAATTTATGTTAAAAATGTTGTCATTACTAATATTTTCACATAGTACATTTGTTTTATGTAGGAACCTAGATGTTTTATTTACGACTTTTTTATTTTTCTTATTATACATTGAAAATTTTTTATCATCAACACTTAGAAACAATTTCTATAAATAAAATATAAATTTTAAAGTATATTTCATTTTCTTCAAAACTAATTACTTACAGGACTTTTATGCAATTTTCTTGAACTTTTATCAATTTGTGTTTGATTATATTCTTTTAATAAAATTAAATTGGCTTTCATTATTTCACATTTAGAAAGTAGTTCCTATAAATTATGAATTTTCAATATTACTATTTTGTTAGTTTAAAATAAAAAATACAGCATTTCAAAATAAATAATATTTTATAGATTGGCTATATCTAATATTTTTGTAATTTTTGAATTATGAGCTTATTGCAATAAGCACTAAATCATATAATATTATTAATACTTTACATAAATAAAAAAATAAAAGTTCACACTAAATTTAAATTCTTGATTTAAAATTAAGAACTTCTTTGAAAAATAAAAAAATAAATAAATAACAGATTCAAATAAGAATTAAAATTAGTATTCAAGTTCGAATTGCTTTACAACTATAATCCTTATTAATTAATTGTTGAGGGGGTTTGCAGTAACACTGTGAATTCTAAATCTTGTTCTACACATATGAAGTAAATAACGGTATCGTCTATATCCTGTTCGTTATTTGTATTTGTAATTTTTTATTTATTTTAATTAGAATGTTCTATATATTCCCACACAGGATGAAACTGGTGATTGGTTGCTAAACGATTGGAAATGGTTTAACGTTGGTTGGAATTTAGAACTCCGTCTATATTAAATCCATTCAGCGTGACAGTCTAAATTTTCATTCATTATTCTTTTAGCAAAACACAAGAAGGACTCCTAGAGCGCACAATTTTCTAACCGATGCTGCTGTGCTGAACCGAATATCATTATTTGCAGCAATTAAATTTAATTTTTTTTATCAATTTTTGTTTATTTTTACAATAAAATAAAAATAGGGAAAATCTTTATTTTTTATAGAAGTTCAATTTTCATAGAATTTAATGAAATTTATAAAATTTTAAACAATACAACATTTTTACAGCTAATTTAGTTTGATATAGTTTGGAAGATACTAAATATTATTCAGTATAACTTTTAGTTAGAATTAATAGAAATTAGTGTAACTCGATTACATGCAGACTCTGTAAAATATTTAAATAGCTAAAACTTAAAACTTCTTTTACGAAGATACCTTTTTGTCTTGTAATTTTATAATTTACATTTTTTATTATAATATATACATACACTCATACATACTTTAATTATTTCATCCTTTTCAGAAAAAAGTTTCTGTTGAACGCAAATTTTTGTAACTTTTGAAATAAATTCAATTAATGAATCCAATTTTTTTGGTTCCTGGTCACAAATGAAATATTTTATTTGTTTGTGATATGTACTTAGTGCCTGTTGTAGTAATCCATATAAACCACAAATTTTTATATAATGATCTTCATTGTAATTTTCATCGTTTTTTGTTGTTGTATTGAAAATACGAATCTCTTCAGTCTATATGAAAAGAAAAATCCCAATTAATTTTGAAGTACAAAAACAAAGGATTTTTTTAAGCTAAGTATATAGATAAATGCAAGGAATTTTTTTTATATCTAATTACAAATACATAGATAAGTATATAAGTTTTTTAATCTAAAAATAAAATACAATTTTAATTGGCAATTTTGTTCTGTATTTCTGATGAGAAAATAGAAGAAAAAATGTAGATCATAAGTTACGTTTATTCAAAAAAGTCAATAATACTCAAATAAAATTTTCTAAGTGTGATAAAATACAACGTAGAACTATGCTGTTTAACGGGTTACTATCGCATACCTACATTTTATTTGTGTATGTCATTTGCCGATATTTATATATACAATTTTCGGATTGGTCATTGGCCATTCCTAAATACGAAATACCAAATATATACAAAACCCAAAGTACTAAACTAAGTAATTCAAAATTCCAAAATGCGACTTTAATTCATTTAGTGTTCTCGAATTCAATAATTTTGTTTGTATCCAACATTGCGCATTAAAATGATTTAGGTAAATATTTTGGAAAAAAGAGTTATCCTCTGTTTTGTATCCAACAGCGACTACGCATAAAAATAATTTGCATATATATATTCTGTAAAAGTCGTAGAACTTTGATTTTGAATCCATCTCTAAAATCTCTCCTAAGTTAGAATTAGAATTTTCTTATATATTTATTACACATATATAATATATATATATGTAAATATACTATTTATTATGATATAGTATTCAGTATCCAGTATCCAGCATCCAGCATATCCAGTCAAATGAAATATAAATCTAAGCAAATGAATAACAGACAAATGAAAATACAAATGAAATAGAGGTATATGACACGCTCTCCTATTTTAGAAGTATTAAAAAAAATTAGTATATAAAAACAATTTTCTTTATAAGTATATAATAAAAATGAAAAATGTTAGGGGGTGATAAATACAAAATTAAACTTAATTTAATTAAAATTTCCCTTCAAGTCCCTAGCTCAAAAAGATACATATGTAGATACATGTGTTTACACAAATTTCAGTTTAAAAAAATAAGTTTTATATTATAATACACGACTGATAAAATATAACTAAACAAAATTGAGATACTTTAATTAAATTAATTTTATATTATTAATATTGAATAATAAACTTACCATTTTCTCTATTATATAAAGATAATTTCTAGAAAATCTTATAGAAAACTCATTAGCATTAATTTGACTTTTTTTCTTATCAGCATCACTATTTGGTAGAGGTAAGGTGCTTAGTAAAGTTCTACATTAAAAAAAATAACACTTAATTTATATAACTAAATAGAAAAAAAGTATGTTTAATTATGTATAAATGTGTACATTGTCATTCTTAATTGAAATTAAAATTTATTTTAGTCAAAATGAATCGATTTAATTAAATTAGATTAAAATAGATAGAATTATTTTTAAATTTTTTTCGCTACCGAACTAAGACGTATAGAAATATTTTCAAATAAATTGCGACTCAGAGAATAAAATTGCATGCTCTCAGAGAATAAAATTGCATGATAATCTCTTTCTGTTGAATTTTGGATTTAGATTTAAAATTTTAACACAAAGAATTAAGATTTTAAATAAGGAAAGACCTTCTAGTATACCGAAAAGTGAAAATTTTTACCGGTATGATATATAGTGTCATATTATAGAGCACAGTGTTGCAGAAGAGTGAAACAAAATTTACATATTTTTTTTACTAATATTTTTAACATAAATTGATGATCCAATATTTATATAACAAAATACAAAAATATATAAAACGAAAATTAGTCGAATGTATTGTTAGTATATTGAACCACAGAGAACTTATTGTTTTTATATTATTTTTTTCTGTGATTGAACAAAATCTTGAACCAAAAAATTGGTATACAAAACAATAATAAAGTAATAAAACCAAATCCTCCTACATTCTGTGGTCTAAAAGTGTAAATATAAACTTAAATATATTTAACTAAATTAACTAACAATCCAATCGTTACAAGTTCTCATCCTGAAACTCAACAATAGTTTTATCGTTAGTTTTCAAGAGTATAATTTTGTTATATCTTAAATAAAATGTAATTACACTATTAAGAACTATTAATTACTGATAAAAGTTGTAATTTTACACATTTAATCAGTTAATGTTCCAGAAAATTAATAAACACAATTTCTTACTTGATTTTTTCAATTTCCTCTATAATTTTCTGTTGAAATTCAGTTACTTTAGAAAATATTACAGCTAGTAACTGTTTAAAAATAGTTGAATCTTCTTTAATGATCACTTCACGAGATGATTTTATAGCAGATTTACTCATTTTTCTGTTATTTTGATTAACATGTTTCCTCATCTGATTCGGTTCTGAAGAATTTGAATTTAGTTTTTTAATTTGATTATTTTTCAGGAAATCCGAAAATTTATTTGAATTTTCATCATCAAAGGATTCCATAATACTACTATTCGTTTCCATTAATAATTTATTAGTTGACTTAATTGATTGATTATGTCGTTGAAAATTAGTACCAGTGATATTGTTTTTATTTGTCTGCGACATATTTTTTGCTTGATTATCTTGTGAAGTTTTGGTTGAATGTTCTGGCAAAATTAAAGAAATCTGTGTTTTTTTTTATAAAGAATAATTAAAAAAAAAAATAAATATTTATAAAATTAAAATTTCCATTAGAAAAAGTAATATTTATTTATAAAATTCTACAACAATATTGTGAATGCAATTATAATTATTGTAGCATATTTTAAAAACGTTTAATTGCACTATACAATTCTATACCAACAATATATTGATGATTTGAATTGAATTTGAATCAAAAGCATGCATGAAGCAATCCATAAGAACTTAAAACGCTTAAAAAGAGCGAACTTTAAAACAGGATATATATTAAAAGATTCGGTTAAAGGATAGCATAAATAGAAGAGATATAACACAATTAAAAATATAGGGTATACTGGATTTCGAATGGAAACTAATCAATGACAGCATAATAAATTCAGCAAGCTTAATGTGTTTTTTAAGTCATACATTCTAATAATGTCAAATTGACTTGAAATCATTTCATTATAGCTAGAGTACCCGAGTGACAAATATGTAAATTTTAAAAATAGTTTTAATTTTGAATATGGAAGGAAATTCTGCATTGTGTTTCAGACACAAAATGCTAAAGTTCTGTACAAAATGTTATAAAAGAAAATATTAAAGATAGTTGTTGTTTAAAAATAGTTAAATCTTCTTTAACAAATATTTTAAATTTTCACAATACATATTATTGAAGTAAGTTAGCACCGATCCATTAATAACTTACATAACTATTATTAAAAATATTAATCTTAAAACTTACATTTCGTTTGGATTTCGTTTTTGATGATTCCAGTGTATCTTCATTAAAATTTGAAAAGTCTGATTCATAATTAGAAAAACTTTCAAAATCTTTATTATTAATTTCGATATCCAGAGATTCTGTATCATCATCAGTCGATATTTTATAATTAGGATTTTCATGTAGAATTTTCGTTTTGTTGTCATATACCTGTAATATTAATATGTTTTATAATTGATTTTTACATTTTTTTCGAAAGTTTTCGAGCCATCATAGTAATATATAAACTAAATTATCTTGTGACAAAAAAATAAATTGCAACAAAGAATAAAATACAATATGTATAGTTTTAAAAAAAAAAATCTATTTTTTTAACACCCAATTGCTAGCAATAGTATATTGAAAAGGAAAACTAGTGAGATTCTGGAAATCATCGGAACAAATTTGTGACTTATGATTAAAATAATTTAATTTTACACAATTTGATAGGACTACGAAATGTTGAAAAGTTTTATAATAAAACTTACCTTCATTTTCAGTTCATTTTTCAAATCAGTTAAATTATCTACGGTATTATCATCATCTCCTTCGTTTTCTAAAATAGTAGTTTCCAACTCAATATTTTCACTGTAGTATTCTTGTAAAACAAATTCGTCATTTAACTCATTATCATTAGTTAAATTAATATTTTCAATTTTTTGTTGTAAATTTTTAGTTACGACATCATCATTAATATTATTGTGGTTACCGCTACTTTGTGCGATTAATTTGGCGGCATTTAATTTCTCACAGTTTTTTTTTAATCCAACTTTGATTTTATCAAAATTTCTTAAACATTTCATAATTTCTTGTTTTTTCTTCAATTCTTCATTAATTTTTAATTGTTTTGTAAAATTTTTTATGAATGTAATTTTTTCTTCAATTTTCTCATCACAATTTGAAGTAACTTCAAAATTCTTTTCGATTTGCGAATCGGTTTTACACTTTTTAGTACGAGAAATAATTATTTTTCTTCTTTCGGACGACTTAACTGAGCTTTCTAAATTTACATTTTCATCATATTTCCCATCACTGTTTTGAATTAGGTTTTTGTTTTATTAGAATTTTATAGGAGTTTTAATTAAAATTAAGTCAAATTTGATTGCTTACTTTTACACCTTTTACAATTTATACAATTCGGAAATTTTATCTACATAATTATAAACATTTTATTGTATTTTAAATCTCACGTTATACTTGTTGTTGTTATACTAATTGAAAGTCATAGTTTATACAGTTATTTTATGAAAATTTTTTAATTATTAACCTATATCTAATTTAGCCCATAACACAAAATGCGCATACCTGTCTATATAGTTCACACAAAAATTCAAGAAATATCGAACGTTGAAATTATACTGAACTACCGCCAACATTTTTTTAAATAAATTTTTTGAAATACAATTGGAAAAGGTAAAGGTATAGCAATAATTATTTTAGAATGAAAATTATTTATATCTAAATTTTCGATAGAGTTAATTAAATATTTTAATGCTATCTCAAACCTTTCCGGGTCTAAATAACTATCCTTATATAAATAATCTTTAAAATTATATAAATTGTTCTCTTCTAAATTGGGGTATTTTAATTGCATAGAACTTTTATTTACTTCCTTATTATCTTCGTAATGTGTAGAATTTTTTGACACTTCAATTGGAGTGTATTTTTCTAAAAGAGAAAAAAAAAATTAGACTTTTTGAAAACAGATAAAAGTTAACAATTAAATGTATATTATATCGACTACAAAACCGAGTACATCTACAAACATTGTTTGTGAACAATACTTAATCTAACCATAAATAACCTTTAAAATTGTTCTATATATTTTGATTTTTGAAGGTTTTACATTTTTCCAGGTCAACAGTTTGAATTCAAAAAAGAAAACGTTATTAAGTTAGTAAATTAGTCTCAACTGCTGATCAAAAATACATTTTGTAAGAAATCTCGAATGTTTATTGTATTTGACGAAAATAAAATATATTATAACAAATGCTATAAATGAAACCTTATAATAATTTTGGGTACAAAATACTTATACACTGCACTGCTTATACAAATAAAAAATTTTATTACCTAATATCAAGGTATCATCATAAATTTGTTTGGCACCATTTTCAATAACTTTTTGTATATTATTATCACTAAGTACGCTAATATTAGAAGTTGAGGGAACTGAAATATGACTTCTTGCAGATGTGTATCCATCCCTTGTTAGCTTTATATTATCAAAATATTTTATAGTTGAAGTTTTTGTTTTAAAAGTTCTAGGACTAACATGACAATATATATCTTCTGGTATTTCATTCAAAATTTCTCGATTTTCTTTAACTGACATTTCTTTTTAATTCAATTTGTTCCTGTCTACACTTTTTATATATTCCTAAAAATAAAAAGTAAAAAAATCTTTTAAAAATTTTAATTTTGTTTGAATTTTTGAAGTTATAGTACTTTTAAACTAAAATTTATAATAAGATTTGTTATTATTTCGGAACTCTTCAATGAATTCATATTTTATCGAGTTTTATTTAGGATAAAAAAAATTAGTATTATTGTACCTACATATTAATTATTATTTCTAGTTTTTTTTTTAATGATATTAAATTCTTTAAAATCAACCTTTAGTATAATAATAAAATTTATAAAACCATTGTTTCTTTTAATTTGCTTTACAGTAGGGTATGTAATTAGTATGTATTTTGAATTTTTAATTTTAAGAATTATTGTATTATTATTATTAATTTATTATAAATATTAAAATATTTTGTTTTAATTGCACAATACAAGTTTATAATAATTTATTTTTATATCCTTTCTAAATACTCAATAATATTCCCGTTATAAAAATTGTAAAGAAAATATAAACACACCAAACTCAAGACTAAACTCAATAAAAGACTTGTAGAAAATGTCAAATGTTTTTTAATAAAAAAAAAAGTAATTTCATATTTTGAATTTACAACACCACAACGACAACAACTACAAAGTAGGCTATATGGTATGCTATGCCGCTATGGATGGTGTGGTGATTTTGAATTATGAATTGTTCATTGTTCAAGGAAAATCTCAAAGGTTTCGTTTCGTCCCGTTCCATAATTTCATAGTTTTATAGTATGTAATGTATGTGTTTTGTGTTTGGGTACTATATCAACTGTGTGTGTACATACTATGTATGATCATGATTCATGATGGTTTCAAATTCCAATTTCCATTCCTTTATTGTATTTGGTTATTATTATGTATCATAGCAACAATAATAAATTGTCGATATAAAAATGTTTCATTCACGTCTTGCAAACACTGTACACAGTGTAGAGTACATACAAATTTTTTTAAGACAGGTGGACTGGTGGACTGGTTTGTTTTGGTATTGGATTGGCATGGTATTATGTTTTATGACGTATTAATTAAAATAGGGGGTGAATTTTTAGAGTCAAAAATAAAATGAATTATTTGAGTGAATGTGGAAAAAAAATTTGAGAATAACGAAACAATTAGAAATTTCCATTAAAATTTTTGTTATGTTACTCAAGTGTAATAAAATAATTTACTTTTAAATTTATTAATGGTGGGTAAGTAATGTTGGATAACTGGTATAAATGTTGGTTTGATATTTCATTAAAACAATAATATTTTTATAAACTATAAACAATTCTTGAAAACTTAAATTTCAATTTAAAAAAAATCTAAAATAAGTATGTATAACGAGAATCCTAGAATTTTGAAATAAAGTTAGCTTAATTATTATTTGTATACACATAACAACCATCTCAAGTAATTCTTTTATTTTTGTATTTAAATGCTATGAAAACCAACGAATTAGAATTCTAATTCGTTGATGAAAACAATAATTAGTGTGATATTACAGGGGCGACATCTATTGGTTCAAAATGACACCACAAAATTAAAAATTGTAGAACAAAGCCTTAATAAATATTTTTTAATTGTCATAACTGTTATAATCATTTTTGCAATATAAGTATGATTCCATATATTTTATATATACATTATACCAGATTATACCATAGATTAAATAACTATTTCCTATTTAATCTATGATTATACCAAAAATAATTTAAGCTGTAATAACAATAGTTTTTAAAATTTTGTAATTTGGAAATTTGTGTTGTTTTTAGGGTATCAAAATATATACTTCTACGAATTTACCTACATTATACAGGAAGATCTACAATTAGGTCTAAATGTAAATCTACATAGTACATATATTAAAGAGACACAAGAGAGTAGGAAATTTATTTCAGACCTTTATTTCTATATGTATCATAGGTCATAAAATAAGGATCTGATTTTTTAAGTCCAAATAACTGATAAAATATAATATATTTCGAGTTTTATCGTAAAACATAGTACTCAGCTCTAAAAAAATGCTAAAGGGATTTTTTTCCATATAAAACTGTATATTAGAAATGTCAAATTTTGATGAAGAAATGAAAAAGAAAAATTTTTTCTTTTCATTTCCTAAACCAGTACTCAGCTCGAAAGAAATGGTAAAAAAAAATTTCATTTAACTATCTTCTGACAGATGGCGTTAAATTCAAATTTATTTGCGATTTAATTGTTGAGTTAATTAAATGCAAGAGAAATAATGACATTTATCAAAAATTAAAAAAAAAAACAGTAGCAGTTGTATATTTAAATTTTGTATTCTTTTAAATTATAAAATATTTTTTTGACTATTGTCAAAATTCCTTTAGCATTTATTAAACCTAAAATTACATTAGCATTTTTTTAAAGCTGAATACTATGCGTAAGAAGAAATTAAAATTTTGTATTTTTGATATCGAAAAGCAAACAAAAATATTATGTATTTTTTTATTATAGAAAAATTTATTTGAAAAATACCTTACCGTTTGAAAAATAAATATTTGCGAGCCTCAAACAATAATTTGCTCAAACAACACAGAAAAAGGATAGGAACAATAAATAATCTTCGGAACATTTCATACAAATTAAATTGTTTCGACGAATGTTCTTAGGTACGAGGAAATTGAAAAATAATGTATTTTATGAATTATAAATTATTTTATTAGATTTAATTATTAAATTTAAAAATTTTCATACATATATAAATTTAGAGGTTATGCAATATACTTACTTCTTTTTTTATTTGTGGGGTATACTGATAAATCCTATTTTAATAAATATTTTTTGTGCGAAACAAAGAAATAAATTTTATTTGCTTATGTAATTTCATTCCTGTACATCAACCACAACAACTATCAATTTCGTGGTTAGAGTATTAGCATACTGTATAGTACGATAGTACGTATATTGTATATATGCAATATATATAGAAATCCAATCCAAAGTAAAAAATTTTGTAATGAAAGCAAAAATTATGGGTTTTCTTAAATACCGAGTCGACATCTATTGATAGAAAATGACCACGAAATTAAAAAGTGTTATAACAAAAACGTTTATATTTAAAATAAAATGTTATAGTTCTTATAACTGTTATAAGCACTGTTGCTTTACCATATGATTCCGTATTTCCGTATATTGTATCAGCTAATCAATAAACTGCAAACATCATATCTGAAAAAGTTTGGGGAACATTCGCTCTAATTCAATATGTATCTGTTATTCTAGAAAAAAAATATGTTATAGAGGTTTTATTTGCAGTTTATTTCATTTATTGTTTTCGAAGAAAATTAATAACTTCTATAAGTTTATATTCTATACATACATTCAGAAACAAGTTGCTTTTGATTTCCTAAATACACAAATCAAGTCCATATGTCGACCCTGTAAATGTAAAAGTTTTCTTCGACTTTTTTAATAGTCTTGTCTGTTTCAGTAACTTGCTGATCGTGTTGGTGAACTGGGCGGTTAATGAGGATAACAAGAATTGAAGGCCTCTTCTCAGAGATTCTTATGATTGTGGAAACATGATTTTTAATGAATTTTTACTCCAAGATGCATCTAAATATTGTTTATTTCTATCACATATGTACATTAAAATAAAACAAGGAGCAGTCAGTATAAGTTTAAATAAAAAATGAAAAGCTCAATTTTTGTGATTAACTATGAAAAACAAAATTCTATACATTTTCATTGTTAAACTATGGTTAAAGGTTTTGTAGTGTTAAGAAGATATTAAACTAGCTTACATAATGGCTTTTAATTTTTATTTTTTTTATATCATGTAAATTTAGTCGACGTGGAAAATCTATTACATAAAATGAAATTCATGCATAACAAACTAATACAAATAACTGAAAAAGCGTTATCTAAATTAAAAATATAAATTAACATTCAAATATCTAGGACAATAAAGCTCAGAATATAATGACAATGATTTCTAAAATCACATCACATGGTAATGAAAGTTAGCTAAGATACAAAACAGTCTCAAGTAGAAGTTGCAAGTCTTCAATAAAAAATATCTTTGAATAATTATATGTTGAATACTTTGACTAATAATAAATTTGGCATATAATAGAGAATATGGATGGCTTACTGGCAAAGAACCAATATCAAAGCATATCAGAATCAGAAATTGCAGATAAAAGTTAATAATTATTTTGGACTTTTTAAATTGGAAAAACAATAGTTTAAAAGATCAGCACTGCTTTAGTTGAAAACAAAGGAAAAATGTTTTTTAGATTTTGTGCAATGGTTATGGCGTACTCTACGATAAGCTGGAGAAGATAGTAATAATATGTACATATATCTAAAGTATCTTGTTTCTTCTGACATTGATATAGAGTAAAGAACTCTCTTTCTTTTCTTGGCATTCGGAGTGCATTTGGATATTTGCTACACGGCTAATGTATGAAATTTTCTGCATTTATTTGTTTAACCACATTTTCAATGCTTCTAGTTAATTTGGCAGAATAACATTTAATGTCCAGAAAGTTAGCTAATACCAAGAAAATTTCTGTTATTATTTATAAATCTACTTACTAGCCTTGACAATAACAAACTCAACACGCCCTAAGACACCTTACAAACAAATGGGTTAGTTTTTTCACGACCAGATATGTGTTGTCAAAAAACAACAATGAAACAAATTTAAAAAACCTTTTTTTTTTTTTTAAATTATTTAACATTATTATTCTATAATATATTATAATATAACTACATACTATATATAAGTAAATTTTAAATAATATATTTAAAGTCTTAACCGAAAATATTTGAATAAAGACTGTTTAAGCTGTTGCTGATTGATGTAAAAATGCCAGGTTCACTGCCAATTTGTGGTTGATACTGTGGTCTATAATGTGGTGGTACTATTGGACGATATAAAGCTGCTCCACCATCAGTACGCTGATATGTTACAAAATAGAAAATAAAATTATATTATTTTAATTGATTAAAATAATTTTAATTACATAATATATTGAAATTAACTTATTAGTGTTCTAACTTAATTTCATTAATTGCAACTTTTAAGTATTATTAGTATATATAATTATGTAAATTAATTTAATATTTTAAAGAATTTATCAAAAAAATTATAAACATAAATAAAAATAATGTGAGTATGAATTAGTGCTTTTTTATTTAATAAATTAGTACTAACAAACCCCATGAATCATCGCAGAAGTAGAAAAAAGAAGACTTTGAAATAGCAAATTGATAATATGAGAATAAATTGAAAATTTTCGAGTAGCAAATATTTTGGTTATTATTTGAATGCGTTACAATTACGTTAATTAATAGTTTAAATAAGGCAGCTAAAATTTATATTTGTAGTAGGTTAATGTTGTATTATACAGTAGGAATAAGAAAATTAAAAATCAAATTACGCATAAAGAGTAACAAACCCCAAGTCACACTATATACTGAGCAAATGTGAATAAATAAAAATTTTAACCGATGAAAATTTCGATTTTCCGAAGAACCTAAAAGCTAAGAAGAAGAAAAATTCATATGATACAAAGAGTATTTATTAGAGAAATAATAAAAGTCATAAAAGGAAAATATTCGACTATTTTTGACAATTATATAATGAATAAGTTTTCTAAAAATTCATGTAACATCAATTTGAATTCCCCATCTGTTGCTGAAACCTGATTCAATACTATATAGAGAATTAATTAAAAGAAATGAAACACACAGATTATGAAGCCAAATAGAATAACAAGCTAAATCGCGGTTAATTGCAAGTTTGAAAAGTATTTAAAATTGAAAATCGAAAAATTTTAATGTATATAATAAGATTGGGGCTAAGACATTTCTGATGAGTGATGACTAATGCATGAGGAACTGTTTAATGAACCGACTAGAAGTACTCCAATATATTTGTGTTATTGCAAAATATTGATCAGTGAATATTTTTTGAGGCCTATCTACGCTTTAGCAATTAAAATTCATACTCTTGAATTATAATGCCAAAAAGGAAAATTTGTATAACCCTGCGACCCATGCAAGATATACGTTTAGCGGCAACTGAGTAAATTGAACATACTGAGATAATTTTATGTAAAATTTGAATAAAATCACATCCTGGCTTCATATAGCAAGCTAGCAACTATTGCTATCAAGACAACAATTTAAAAAACTTAAACTTTCCAATAAAAATATTTATAGATATTTTAAAATGTGTAATTAAAATAAAAGAAAAAACAAAATAACTAAAATAAAAATTTTGATATTTTGTTAGTTTTGGTCCACATGGTAAATGGCACCGAATCTTTGAAATCCATAAATTATGTAATTATATTATATATAAAGACCAAATGTATATTGTGTCCAAATGTATTAGGTATATAAAATAGAAAATAATGTTGTATTTTTCTTTTGTAAAATTGTGTTGTCAGTTATCACGATTCACCAACCTATTTCTATGTTATAACAAGTTTTCGTATTATTTCTTTGGCCGTGTCAAAAGACTGCTTTAAGTTTCAAAAATAATTTGCTTTATATTTGTTATAATGTATTTGTTATTAACTGTTTTTTTTGTTTAATCAAAAATAACTTTTTACAATTTTGCTTATGCCTGATATGTTTTTTCGTTGAGTACAAAAATATCTAAACTAGCGTGTGCAGCTATTTTATTCTTTTTTTTTATCTACACTATTTTAAAAATTTTATTTGAATATTCCTCACTTTTAATTTTCTACAAACATGGTAAGCTTTCGTATAGCTCCAAAAACTCTTTCCAGCTTTTTTTACTCAAAACATTTGTTGGAATGTGAAATTACATACACTACGCAACGCATGCATGCATGCATGTACAAACAAAATAAAATCAAATGTTTTAAAAATCACGCAGTTGGGATTTACATTGTACAACCGACAATCAACACCATATACTATCAGTTTGCATGTACATGGTCTTCTATAATATACTGTACATGCATGCATGTGTAGTATATAGGTGCCTTTAAATTGAACCTGAATCGTTTTTTTTTGGTTGGATAGTTTTAGAGAAAAATATTTTTAGATCATATTTTAATTTTACTCATATGCATCAAATTAGCAAAATTCAATGTTGTTGTACAGGTGAAAAAACTTTTGATGCATTTCGAAAATTCAGTTAATATTTCAAATTTATTATGATTAGTTTTCTTTAGCAAGAAAAAAAGTACTGTCAAATCAAGATTTTAACACCCGTTACGATGCGGATGCATTATCCCTGTATGTATCCGGGTATGTACTTTTTGTTGACAACAATCACAATCATAACACTAGACTTCAGTAGAATTTTGGTTTACTAACATTCATAATATAATATCTATGTTTTCTTTGGAGTTCTTTGCATACAATAATTGAAGATATTTTATTTTTTAGCGTAATTTCGATTTCATTATTATCATATTTACAATATTATTTTAGGCTTAGCAAATTAAATTTCCAACTAATTTCATAGAATGGCGAAATTTTTCAAGAATGAAATGAAATAATCAGCTATTAGTGATTAGGTGCAATCAGCATTTAGCATGCAGGATTATGCGACTTATTAAATGAATTTATAAAGCTCTTTTGTTAAGTTATTATTGGGTCTTATTGGTCCGATGATAAAATGTTTTTTTTTTGTTTTTAGAAAGAATAAATACAAAGAAGCGAACACTCTTTTTTAATATACATACATACATAAGTATATTATATTATAGTTTTAATATTATTATAATGTACTTACTAAAATTAGAAGAGTGCAGCATGTTTGTTTTGTTGTTGAAAAATTTATTAAAATAATTAAGTGTTATTTGATAAAAAATTAATTTGTTTTTTAATTTTGTTAATTATTTTTACATAAGTGTTTAAATTTGTTTTAGTGTATATACACAATCAACCCAATATCAATCAAAGCAACAGGATAAACCTGATTGCAATCAATTTTTTGTAATGCACTTTTTTCTTTTGAAAATTTTTAAGATTCAATTATATATATATTTTTTTAATTTAATTTATTAATTTATTTTTCAATTCTAAAATATCACCTAAAAAATTAAACTAAATTTTATATTAAAATACTGGTGTTTTTTTTTTTTAATTTAAATTATTATGTCTTTAATTTTCTATTCTAATGTTTTATTTTTTAAAAATAATAATTTCTTTTGATTAGAGATTGATTATTTTTGATAATGTTTTTTTAATCATCAGGAAATATTATTCTACCATTTGATTTTGGTTGTTTTGAAGATTGAAGCTGAAATCAATACCAATAAATATATAATTTAATAATAAATAATATTTATATCCAAAACCATTATAAAAACTGTTAAATAAATATTTACAATATATAAATTGAAAGAAAAAAAAAAAATTGTGAGGTTAGAGTATCCTGTCACATATAAACATATTATATAATGTTTGTAAATATATAATTAATTTATACATTATTAATAGAAATTTAATAGTTTATGTATTTTTAAAGAAGATTCTTGCCTTTGCAGGTTGTAATGTAACATTTAATAATGTTGGATGCTGTTCTACAACCATAAATTCAATTTCTTTTGGTGCATATCCATCTGCAAAAACCTAAAAAATAGATTAAAAATTATTTTATTTATAATTACTATGTATTATATTTTTAATGAATTTTAAATTAAATGGCAGAAGACGTGTTGACAGAAAATAAATGTCATGGCTTAGAAACATAAGGCAATGGACGGGCCTGCAATGTGATCGGAGACATCCAGTAGCGGATGTGCAGAAGAAGATAAATATAATGATCGTATGCGATATAGTACATATATAGTACATAATAGACACAGGGGTCATATGAGCGAGACTTCCAATACAAATACGAGTGCAAAATTGGAAAATTGGTTCTCTCTCGGCATTGTTAGTCTTTTCGTATTAGGGCTTGTTGAAATCATGAAAGAAATTTGTGCTTTTCTGAAATATATTGTCTAGAATATAACGAAACGACTTAAATACTCAATAAACTATGCCGACGATATTTAGATAAGTTCAGTTTAAAATATGCCATTATGAAACATTGGTAATAGATAACTTATATTAATAACGAAAAGATAAAAACTAAAAAATGAATTTACAAAAACACAAAAGATTATGGTGTTGGATAGATTAAGGAAATAGAACTGGATAGATCATACCATCAAGATACGAAGGCACGATGTCCAAAATTTTCTTTCATTATTATTTTTGATAATCACATTTGTTTTTAGTGATATATTTAATTTATAAATTAAAAGTCGAATTTCCTTTATCTAATAATTTATTTTTATTGTGCAAATATTGATATTTCGGAAGCAATTGCGACGTCTTTCATTGTCCCAAAAAAGCATAATATATGAAGAGACATGTTGAAAGAGAGCACTTGAAAATTGTAAAAAGGTAGTCCCAGGTAAAAGCCATTACTAGAAATAGAGTTCGATTTAGAAATCTTATTGAATAGTCGTCAAATGGAGAGGAACAAGCAAAACCAAAGTTCAAATATAGCTTAACCAAAATTATTGTTTTAGGATAAAAGTGAACAGATAGGATTTTAATTAATCAAATTGAAAAAAAAAAATTCTGAAAAGTTATTTTAAAAGAGCAGCAGCATTGACAATGTAACATCTCAATTTAGAAGAAAATTGAATTGAAGAAAATAATATAGCTGTAAAAAGTTATAAATAAAAAACAAAAGGGTATACGAATTTACGAATTATTTATATTGCTGCAAGTTAAAAATTACTTACTTCTAATTTATATAAACCTGGCAGTAATATTCTCCAAAATTCACCAAATTTTGTTGTTTGAAAACCAACATCACGTCCTTTAACTTTCAATGATGCACGTTCAATTGGTGCACCACTAGCATCCAAAACAAAACCTTGTACACCTCTATGCACTTCAGCTAAAAATTTAATTAATGACTAAAAATAAAAAAAATATATAATATTAAAAAAATAGTAATAATATAAGTTAGAGCAAAAAAAAAAATATTTACCAATTGATTATCCTCCCAATATTTTCGTAATTCATGTGCTGGTGGAAATTTACAACATGATATTTCCAATGTTACTTCCATACAACCATACCAAACATAATTATAATCTTGCATACCACCAGTCAATGGATACCATGCAGCACCATTTGTTATACCTTGTTCAAATGCTGGTGTAGCTGATTTACATGCAACACCACGTGACATTTTTGCATGATTATTTGCATAGGTTAATGATAAATGCTTGAAAACATCATCGTCTGGTGTCAATGATGGTGCTGAAGCATAACTTTGGAACACTGCACCAAGGGGACATGTTGAAAAAATAGGTAAAAATATTGGTAAGATAAATTGTGTAATCATTGAATCGCACAGTAATTGAAATAATATTTCATTGAAGAAACGATGAAAAATATACCGTTTTGGAGAGTACTCACTCGCACATAGTGCCGATGATCTGCATATTCCTTTCAGCAGCCATATTGGTGGGAGGAAATGGGATGTTAATTTTATTTTTTTTTATTCTTTTTTGTTTTGTTTTTTTTTGTTTGATAAAAACTCAAAAGCAAAAAATTTTTAAATCGTGTCTCAATTTAATAATCAAATTAAATTTGAAGAAAAATGTTTTGTCGAAATTGAATTAAAAATAAAAAAAAAAAATTTTATATTTTAAAAAGAGTGTTGTCGAAACCAAAGAAAATTTTATTCGTAGTTTATACAAATAATTAAAAAATTCAGTTCCCTGGCAGAAATCACAGTTATTTTCTTTTAAATTTCTTTAATCGTTTTAGATAAGAAACACAAAAAATTATTTCACTAAGCAGGATTTGACGAAGAGCCAATTTTTAAATCAATTAGCGGTTCAATTTTTACAAAAAAAAAAAAAAATCAAAATTGAAGCGTACTCATGAATAGATATAAAAAGAATAAGTTATATTATAAATAAAGAGAAATGTGAATACATGACAATGTTTATGTGGTTATGAGTCGTTAGGATAAAGTTTTCTGCAAAGTTATTGAAAGAGAAGTGAACATCATGTTAACGAATGGAAAGCATATTCTTAAAGACAAATAGAACAACAATTTTAAATAATATTAGGAGGACATATAACTGAAAGCGTTATCAAAATATTCACTGTATCAAATGTAACACGGCGGTATCAAATAATAAAACTGGCAAATATTTGCAAAACTTCAGAAATTAACATAGTATAGAAAAAAATCATGACCTTGAACTGTAATCTTTAAAATGCAAATACCACCGTTTAACTTTAAAATGACAGAGTACAGTTATTTTTACGGTTAGGTACTTAATTTAATCTGGAATACTATTTTCTGTTCTTTATTTTATAAATTGAATATTCCTATGGGTAAACATCCTTCACTTATGTTGGTAAACTGTAATTTTCTTTTTTCAAAAAAACCGGAAATCAATTGAAATCAGCCAATAAAAATAAACAATTTCATTATATTTACACAATTCATACTATTTCATAATTATTATGAATACAGAAACAATAACAAAAGAAAATAAAAAAAAGAAAATCTTTAAATTGCGTTTACATCGTTCAACACGTTGAACTATTTAAATAATAAAGATGAAAAGAGCTTCGTCATGCTTACAAAAAGAAATTATGTTGATGAGACCAAATACAATTAATTTTGTAATCATTGCCAATTCAATAGACAAACGACACAATCAACATTGGAATCTCATTGTAAGTTAGTGTAAAAGTATGTAATTTAATTATTTGCAGCAACATAATAACTTTATTTTTTCTATTATGTACATTATTGTTGTTATTTTTAGTTGTTTTATTGTTTTTCTTCAACATAATTCAATATCAATTACAAAATTTTATATACAGAGTGATTCAGTTATATATAGTACATATAATTTTTTTCATGAGGTGGTTTTATAGGATGATATCGAATTGCATTAAAATTACAGTGGAAACAGTACAGTGGATTTTATAGTTAGATTCATAATCAAGCTTTAATTTTATGTACGGATATACGAGATTTTGATTTTTATTTGAGTAAACTTTAATACCTTTTCAAGAAGGTAAAGTATAATCCAATTTAGAAATGGAATTAAAGTTCATAGTCTTAAATTTCTTGGACTTTATCCCACGAACTAATTTATGAAATTTCTTTTTTGATTTTGAATTTAACTATACTAGATTTTTGTCACAATTATTATCAAATTGAATTCAAATTTTATTTATAAATTCTTTACTTTTTTTTTAACAATTCAACAAAAGAATAACAAAAAAAAGCTTAAACACAAAAATTTCATAATTATTTGCACTCGTGTTTATTTCAATATTATTTACTCTTTGCTTTAAAAAGTTGAAAAAGTCGAAAATCTGTAGAAAAAAAAGTATTAGTGTAGTCTCATAATCTATTCAGATAGATATTTTATTTTTATCACAGTAAAAATGCCACAAAGAAAAGAATTAACATTGGAAATACGTTTAGCAATCATTGCTGATTATAAAAGTGGTATCTCCGCTTCTGTGCTTTCAAAAAAATACCACAAGCGTAGTTTTTATTATCAACTTTCTACAGAATATCATAAAAAAAGCCTTCTAAATGTATCTGTAAGAGGCAAGAACAGGGTAAAGGATGAATTGTATTGTATTAATTGTATTGTTGAATATGTAAAGAGAAACCCGACCGAAAGTTTGAGAAGTTTGACATTCAAAAAAATGTTAACCGCGACAAGAAAAAAAAAAATAAACAAAACCACAGTTTGAAGGCTCAAAGAAAAGGAAAATTAAAATGTTTGTATCTCGAAAATAGCCTTACATTTCTACAAAAAATCAAAGACTCCAGCTCGAATTTGTTTTGCAACATAAATATCAATCAAAAGAATTTTAGAGACGCATATTGTGGACGGACAAAATTGCTGTTTCATTAGGTGGAATCTATAGGGTAAACACTTGTGAAAGGAAAAAAAGAGCTGTAAATATTTCTATACGTAATTCAAATGTAGAAAAAAACCATTATGTAGATATGTTTCTCATATCGCATGCTCGGAAAAAATGAACGCAGCCAAGTATTTCCATATTTTGAATGATGTTGTACTTGTTGCAGATACCACATGGATTGACCAAGATTTTATTTTGCAACACGACAAATGCATAAAACCCTACATTTATCTGATGTTAAACCATATTTTAAAATGGCCTACACAGAACCCTGATGTTAACATTATAGAAAATGTTTCGCATAAAATGAAGTCTATAAATCTTCAAAATATTGTAAAATCAAAAGAAGAGATGATGTGCCTCTGCTGATGATTTGAAGGCTTGAAATGAAATTGATTCTTAAATGTTAAGAAATTTAGTAGACTCTATAGCGAAACGTCTTCAAAAGAGGTAATTGCTACAAAGAGGGTAACTACCAAATATTAGGTAATTCTTATTTTCACTGACTGAATAATATTACGGCTACTAACATTTTTGCTTTTACAGAGTTATTTTGACTTTTTCAACTTTTTAAAGTGAAGTGTAAAAAATATTGAAACTGACTATACCTTAATTCGGCTTCAAGAAAACATACAAAGTTTTCGAAATTAAAATGATTGCGAGTTAGGCCGAAGTATATTGCTAAAAAAGAGAGTAGAAAAAAAAATGGATCACACTACATATAATTATTAATGCAAACTTAAATTACCCGAAAATGCATAGAGTTCCTACATTGATACACTTAGTTAGATATACGTATACGTTAGTTATAAGTTTTTAATGTAATAAAAATTAATTTTATTTTCATAGTGTTTTTGGAAAATATCAATGTTCATATTAAGAAATTTAAAAGAAAATTTGAATAATCGGTCTTACCCTTATTAAACTAAACACACAAATTATTTCACATAATCGGGAAATTTTTAAAAGGTTGGTCCTACATTAAATATATAAATTTAAATTTTTTTAGTTTTTTTTTTTTTATTTAATTCAATTTACCTACAATATTGTAAACAATTAAAAATATTGTATAAATATAAAAGAAACACCCTGTAAATAATATGAAATCATTTTTTTTATATTGAGAATGAATAAATCAATAAAATGAATTCGAATGTAGAAAACATGGTAAACTCGAATTAAAATTGAGTTCCAATCATTATTTTTGTAAATATTGATGAATTACCATTTTAGTGTAGATGAGTATGAAATTGTTTTGGTTTTTTTTTTATTTATATATTAATGTCTATATTTGTCAGTACTTGTCGAGAATCCACAAATATAATGTATTGTATTACCATTTATGTATAACATTCAATGTTTTAAAAATGGAACATAACTATCAGATTGTAATTACTGTAGATATCTACAAGTTAACTTTCAATTAACATTTTTAATTTTTAATTAACTTTGATAACCAATAAAAGTTTAATGACCTTTGATTATATAAAAATAAAAAATTTCATATGCATGTGTAGATTATTTTTAAAATTTGATAAAAATCAAAACAATGAAACAGAAATTATTATAATTTGAATTTGGTTTGAAAATCATTGTCAGCGTCAGCGAATGATTATTAAAGTCGGTTTATTGCAGAATATATTAATTAATAATTTTAGTTTTGTTCTTAAATTATTTATGTTTACTTTCAACATATTTTTAATTTTAAAATTTATCACTTCCACGTGTCTAATATTCATATTAATGTATTTGTAGTGCGATACTGTCATTTGATTTCTCCTTAGAATTATATATGTATATGTTAAGTTTTCCGGATCACGACGAATGCTTTTGATTTTTTTTTTATACAACCAAACCAAGGAAAGGTTTCCTTTGTACAAAATTATTGTAGGTGTATTGGGTAAGGAGAGAAAGGATTTGAAATTGATGGGGTAGGTAAGTTGAAGACGAATCTGAAGAGGCTTTTTTTAAAAAGTTGCAAATTGTATAATGGAGCGTTTGTTTCAAAGGGGAACATGTGAGATGGAAACATATTCCACACAAAACCAATTTTGGACCACCTGGGTATTTCCACGGTGTAGAAATGAGCACTTGGAGCCACCCTATTATTGAGCTGGAAACCCTGGATTGTTTGAAGGGATAGGCATTATTGATTTTATTTAAATAGAACAAGTGTCATTTCCATTAAGATACCTATAAAAGAGGGAGAGAGATCCAATCCATGATTTCTACATGTGTTAAGAGGAGTAAGGGTTACCTGGACAGTGGATTCACCAATTAGGTGTAGAGCGTGATTTTGGATTTGTCAAGGTGCCCTAGCGAAGTTTGGGGCGCTTCAACCCATATGTGAGAATTGTACTTCATCTTTGGTCGGATGTATTATAGATGTTGGATAGATCTCTTGGAGAAAAATAGGCTTTACATCGGGAAAGAAAACCCAAACATTTGGCAACATTCTTAGCTTTATGAAAATATGCTCATTCGGATTTTTTGGTTTACCTGCATGCCTAAAATAGTAAAACTTTCGGACCATTGTAGGTTTTCTCTTTAAAATCGCAGGGTTGGGATCGGTTGATTTTTTTTACAAAAGATCAAACAGGTTTTAGTTTTGGACAACTGTGTTTGCATTACCCCAATTTGCTATTTTTAGTAGATCATGGTTAAGTGAGCTACTCATCATGTTTCGAATGCGAATGAAATAAGATTGACAGTATCACTAAGGTGCTGTCGTCAGGAAAACTATGGATTGGATTGAGGGTTGAAGAGAGTAAGTCATTGATCAAAATCAAAAAAAGAGAAAGTGATAATGCGGAGCCTTGTGAAACGCCAGCATTTATTACATAGTTGTCGGACATAAAACTATCGACAACGACACGTATTTTACGATTCGAAAGAAAGTCCTCAATCCATGTTCCGAATGGTCTACTTTTTTACATAATATTAAAATAAGAAATTTTCAGTTGAATCATGATCTTTGTACTAGCGCACAATAATTCAATTAATCAAATTCATTTTTATATGTTCTACTTTCTGCAACTGCAACTAATTGCTTAAGACGGTAAAGAGGTCTAATTTAATATTTAATACGAAATCAGATTGGAGAAAATTCAATTTAAGAATGCTGTACATACTAGTATAATATTTATAACATTCTATGAAATAAAATACCATCATGTACAAGATATCTGGGTTTTATTGTACTTGTTTTCTAATATTCGCTATTCTGCGTCTTTATGTATGTATACAAAAAAAAACTGGAATATGAATCGTGTCGTGAGAATAAAAACTTAATATTGTTTGTTGAAAATCAAAATACTTGTGCGTTTCTGTATTTTAAATATGAGCAAAAACTACATATATTCATTTAAATAAGATACTTACTAGAATTTGGTGTATTGTCATATGGATAACTTGCTACTAAGGCGCCACCATGTAATGAGCCACTTAATACAAATTGAATTTTTGATATCCATTCTTTGACAGCATCAGTTTCTGGTTGTCCTCGTTTATTATTTTGTTTAAAGTAATCTGGAAAATTTCTATTTAAATCGAATCCACGAGCATTATATCTAAAAATGATTGGGAAAACGGAAAATTTATTAATAATTTATTTTGCTTTTACGTAATGTAAGTAATAAATGAGAGTCACAAAATTGTAGTGGTATTATTTCAATTGAAGTTTATAATTTCGAAAAAATAAGCTGGAGAAACTTTAGATGTAGTGGTGGGTAAAACTAATAAAGTGTCTCTACATTTGAAAAAAAAAATTTGATATTAAATGCTTTTTGATGTGTTATTTACGATTACATACGATACAAATAATCATTATGAACCTTGAAATATATTTTCTGGAAATAAAAAAATTTTGTAAACATTTATCCACTCTGTCGTAAAAATATCCACAACTAAAATTTAATTTGTGGGCAAATAGGCCTTATTAGACGATATCAGCAGCCATCGTCAGCACAGGTCAATACAACATCAGCTTGCTATTAGACCGTTGAATGTCAACAGTCAATACTTATCTCTTTTATGCATTAGTGAATATTTCTCATTCCTATTTTAATTTTAGCTTGTTTTGCTTATCTCGATTTCAACACAAATATCCCCACCACAAATTTAGTTTGTTAACAAGAGGGTTAGAGACAAATGGTTAGAGACAAATCAATGATTGTCTGAATGGTATTCTTATGATGCACTTTTCAAGTCTAGCGTGTACACGTCATCCGCCTAAGTTTTATTTATTTTGTTTTTGAATAGATTTAAAATTAATTTGAATCAAAAGCCAAATAAAATATTTATTTTTTGTGTAATATTTACATATTTTTCGTCTTTCTTATGAGTCACATCAAATTGTCTTATCAAATGTCTTATTATTAAAATCATTAAAACAAAATTTACAATTGTAATTAGAAACGCAGCAAAATGTGTTAAGAAGACAATGCTAAAAGCATTAAAATTGAGCATATTGAGCATGTATCAAATTTCAAATATTTTCTTTGCTTCTTATAGATGAAAGATGGGATTCTGATTTAGCAGCTTATTGAAATAGTATCAGGCAGAGAATTAAAAAATGATTCATAATTAAGGTATATAAAATCTTGAAACGGTAATGTACATGGGAAGGCTACTGATAGTATACACAATTAATTAAAAAATCATCATCATCAATATATATAATATTAAAATATATATATATGTATATATATATAAATGATTTTAATATATTTTACCTTCCTTGTCCACCTTCACAAGCACCTTCTTTTGATGCAGCATAACCATCTGGATTCATTGCTGGCAAAATATGAATTCTTGTATTATCTAATAACCATTTAATGTATGGATCGGTGTTATAACTTGTTACAAAATATTGTATTAAGTGTAATAAGAGTTCTCGACCAACTGGCTCATTGCCATGTATATTACCAACATATTTGATATCTGGTTTACCTATCATATGTTCATATGGTGATGATGATACAACCATTACCCATAAATCACGCCCTTGAACTGATTTACCAATTGAATATAATGCAGTTAAATTTGGATATCTAGCACTTGTTGATCTTAAAAATCTTGTCATATCATCATGATTATGATATACAAAATCTAAATATTGTGAATCTGGTACATATGCTCTTGGTTCTTGTTGAAATTGCAACTGTTGTGGTAATGGTTGATCTTGTTGTTCATGTTGCTGTTGTTGTTGTTGCTGTTGATTTATATCTAATTCATTTGCACTTTGACCAAAACAATTCCACACAAATAATACTAAAACAGGTAATATTGTTTTCCTAATAATCATATTTAAACTGAAAAATATAAATTAAAAAAATAAATTTTTGTATTAATTATCACGAAATATTTGATTGAATTTAAATGATATTTTGGTAATAATACATTAAACATTCTAATGTTATCTTGGAAACGATTGAAATATATGAATTCATTGCTCATGAATGATTAATAGTTCAATAGTTGTTTATCGATGACAGCCACTGCCAAGCATTATTCAAAGAGTGGCTGGCTATGATTAAATAAAGTTTAAAATATGTAAATACAAAATCGGAGATTTAAATAGTGGAAAAGGAAATATCAATTGCAAATGATTCAGTATGGGAAAAATATGGAAGTCTATATATAAAAAATTAAATTATAGATTTCGGTACACAAGGTACAAAGATACAAAGGTACAAAGATTTTTACTGGTAAATAAAAAATATATTTGCAATAACATTTTTGATTTAAACCTTTTAATATATTCAAATTTATTGTTAGGGGTTTTGTAATTCACCACCATTCTTCCTTAATTAAAAGAATAAATGTGTGCATGAGTGTATGTAAAATAAAATACATATAAAATGCATAATGTAGTTGATAATAAAATATAAGCTTTAACTTAAGTATCAAATTAATATTTTATTCCAAAGATAGTTATCGGTATAAAAAACTCGTCGAAATCATCGATTATTTTTAAATGAAAGTAAAAAACAAAATTATTTTAATTTGTTTCAATGTTTATACTTGTTATAATAAAAAAAATTTTTAATTTGTTTTGGTGTTATATACTATTGCTTAACAAATTAATTGATCATTTTGGGTTAAATTTTGAGTCATTTCAAATAAAATTGTCAAGTAAAAATTTTCGTTTAGTAACGATTGGATTCAACATTTTCCTACCAACTGTTTTGAAAATTTTTCGTTTAATAGCAGTTGGACTAATCATTGGAAAATTTGACAAAAAATAATCCTATTTACTCAATTGAAACAATATGAACCACCTTAATTCCAAACAATGTTCAATCTTTCTAAGAAAAATTTTACCTTTAACGAGTTCAGAATTTGAAATTGAAATACATATACCGGATTGGAAGAGCAAATATTGGAAATGTGTCTTTCAATCGTCAATGGAATAAAATGATCTTCACGATTTTATTTGAAAACATCCATCGATCCATTGATCATTGATTAAAACATTACATATGTAAAACATGCAATTTTCGACCACTTTAATAAATTAAAGTTCTAAAAACGTTTAGTAATAAATTAATTGCATTGAAAATATATATTGCACTGCATCAATAAACCGTATTGGCGTAAATATTGTTCGTTATTTAAAGGTATACTTTACTTAGTTATGCAATGTATCATAATTTATGTAATATGTATATAGTTTATTAGAAACTCTTATTTTCATTGGATTTCCGGTTTAGTTTACAAAATTTTTTGTTCCAACACATTTCCCTCATATTATAATAAATTATTCAATTAAATTAATTACTAATAAACATTAGTTTAGTAGAGTAAATCATATTATAGTAGAAACTATTATTACAATATTAAATAATAAATTTTCTGTAAATAGAAAAAAAATATACGATAAAAGATGTAGTCATAGGTAAGCTCAAATAACATTTATGAACGCAATTTCCGGAGTAGAAAAACCTGTAATTATTATAAAATGAAGAAGCTCTGGAATGTCAGATCTCAATGAAATAAAAAAAAATTTCACTTTTCACTGTATGAGTTGAATTCATGAATCTCTCAGTGATAAATGATGATGAGCATCGTAATAAAAGTACGAAGTATGTACCTGATGCCTACATTAATAAAAAAAAAATGTTTTTGTCCAGATAATTATTTAAATATAGTCATTAGTTTAAATTTGGTTTTGTTTTTGAATAGTGATGTATAAATAGAAGAGATATAAATGAAAGCAAAAAAATAAAATATTTTAAGTGAAAATAATGTTACCACTCAGATAAAACGAATTTTTTGTTGATTGACTGTAAAAATATTATTAAAAATTTAATACCCATGTAGAAAATATAATAGAAAACCCTGGATGATGGAAAACATAAAAAAGTATACCTATATGTACATTATACAACATAATCCCTTAAAATATATTGTTTAGATTTACGTTGCAATGTAATTTATGAATGACCAATTAAAATATCTGGCTTGAAATCGTAGTTGTATTGTTTTGTAAACAACATTGTTTTTTTTTGGCATTGGGTTGCTGACTTTGTTGACATTAGGTTTAAAATAAAATTTAATGTTTGTAGTTTATATTTGGGGTAGGTTAAGTTATGTAAAACTCAATTTTAATAACATAACATGTTAGACGATTTTGGCATTGAACTGTGTGTGAATCTAATACCGGATAATTAATGAAGTACATTATCTTTCTATACATTACATTTTATACATTTGATGAGACAAATATAATTTAAGCTAACCTGTACTAACTTAGTATAACAAATTCTATGCTGAAACTCTGCGAAGCAATTAGGTGACGGAAGCGCCAATATTAAAGTCGATAATATAATTCTGCAAGGACACCTATTCCATATATATGAGAATTAAACTCAGTCCTCAAAATCTTGACGATTTAAAATATATTTATGAAGTTATAGGACAAGAAAAAAAATTTTTAGTATCTTTAATATTTATTTTTTATACCTGAAACCAAAATCAGGTCTACAGAACAACAAAAATCTTTAATTGTTTAAATAAGAGTTTTATTTATAATAAAAGATTCATCGGCCTTTAGGCTAAGGTTAAAATTTATCAAATATATATTCGTTCAGTTATGACATACGCAACAGAAGCTAAAACTGCTAACGGTAAAATGAAAAGCATTCTTCATATTACAGAAATGAACATGCTAAAAAATATATTGAAACATATCGGCAGAGTAAAACAACCAAATCCGTAAAAACAATTGCAATACTTTAGATTTTGTTATGTGAATTATACATTTAAGATGAGCCTGTAACAATACTGTGTACCGAATTAATTATCAAAGACTATATGGATAAGATGGCAGATCACAAAATAAACGACAACAAGGTTGGTAGGTCATCAAAACGTTGGAGAGACAGTCAGGGCTTTAGAAATTTTTACAAAATCATGAAGCAAAATCATTTAATTTATATAGCAAACATAGCTTATATTTTATTGAAAATTACATAATGGTATCATAGTGTCGCAATTCTAAAAATTATTTAATTAAAAATTACTTTTTAATCGCCATGGTTGGAAATGGATATATTAACCATTTATGTAATAACATATAACATATATTAGTTCATTACATACCATTATGTATCGATGCATGTATTCAAAATTTTCCTTAAATGTTTTAAATATCACATTATTTAATTTATGAATTAAAATTAAAATTTCCTTTCACTTATCATTTATTTTTATTGTGAAAATACATATCGATATTTGGGAAGCAACTGCTTCCTTCATCAGTGATTGTGACCTCAAACTATTTTTATGATTTTCAATATTGGTTTAATCTAAATTGAAATTTTTTGAACATTCAATTATCGAGATTCTCTTGTAACTTATTTGTTAACCAGCGTCATCAGTATTAAAATGAATACCGCAACTAGAATCAGAATACAGGTTTTTAAATATTTAATTGAAAGTGATGTAACATACCTATTGATATAAAGATAAAAACAAATAATAAAATAACTCATATTCAGAATAATGCAGACTCACATGCCACAAAAAAAAATACACTTTCAAACCATATTAAAACTATGATTTTCCAAACTTCTAAATTTCTATAAAAGTTTTATGTTATAAATTGTTTCTTCATCCGTAACGTTAGTTCTCGATGTTAGTTTAAACAAAAAAAGAAAAATACATGAAACATGGTCTATGATGTAAACATTTTATAGAAAAAAATATCAGAAATAATTTTTAGTATTAAATTATAAAAAAAAATGTTCGTTCATGTATATGAAGCTCTAAAGCTTGCTAATTTCCGACGCATAAAATATTTAAAAGTTAAAATTGGATGTAGTATTTAGCCGATATTAAAATATAATGTCATCTACTTACTACTAAAAGCTATTGTAAAGTCTTCAAATCTCTAAAAGTGAGATAACCAAAATCTTTTAGATCTTGTTTTTGGCATGCAGGATTTCTATCGTTGCTCTATTGAAAATGGTTGAAAGAGATTGATGATGAATATCACAATTTACGTTTTTGTGTTGGGATTTGGATTTTATGAACATTTAAAGTAAAATATATTGTTATTTCATTTAAAATTCGGCAAAAGTCCAAATCGTTAACTTAAAATAACCTTATATCTAGAAATTTATTATCGTCCCTAGAGGAAAAACATTTTTTCCATCGCTAAAAGTAGTCCAATATTTTTTATTATACTGATACGTTTTTTTCGTCTACTACTTAACTAAAGAAAGAAATAGGTAATATTTCGACCTTTTTTGCAGCTCGTTCACAAAGAGAACGAATTTCAAATGGTTCGGTTGCCATAACTTTTTTCATTAAGAGTTGCAGCAGCCTCTTTATTTGCGTTGCCATAACGATTAGTTGCTTATCACAATCGAACAATTGTTAAATCAACAAACTAACTCGCTTGATGTAACTTTATATCGGTCACCATGACCGAATCAAAGTAGTTGTTGTAGCTAAAGCGAAGTTGTCATAAACGAGTTTGTTTGAAATTGTTAACTGATGTTTATTATGCATAGTTTTTTGTATATTGATCCGATTATTTGAAACATATTGAGATATTTTAATGATCTGATGCTTTGCCTAAAACGCGTATAGCTTATGGCAACGATTGGATCAATTTTTTAAAATTACTTAATTTTAATTATTATTTTATAAACTAATTATTCTTTTTCACTCATAATATTTTATAATTTTTTTATTTATTTCTCTCCGTTTTACAAATACCAAACGTTTACTTCAGTGCTCAAGTACGCCAAGCAAACTAAACAATTTTAATTGAAAAGTAGAAATGAATTATATTTATTCAAGTTACGAAGACCGAATCATTGAAGCCAAAGATCACATTTCTGTAACAACAAACGGATGAATTGTTGCATTAACTGATTATTAAAATAATTTGGCAAATCTCACCTTTCTGTTATAAGAATCAAATGGTAACTCAAATTCGGTTTCTTCAACTGAATAGGACGTTTAAGATAATTGGCAATAGGGTTGTACTAACAGTACGATTCAATCGGCATAACTAATACAAAAATTTTAGCTGTTATAACAAACCATTTGTTTAATACCAAAACCCAGTGTTATAACCGAATTAAATTTGCGAGGACGCCAATTATTCGGTTTTAGCAATAACTATGTATATAGAAATAATTATTTGACCGAAATAAAATTTTCACACGTAGTTACTGGAACCGTAAAAGTATTTGTTACTACCGTACTGCATTTGCACCAACAACAATTCTATTGCGTCAATCGAAAGTTGGTAATGAGAATCAAGATATAGTAACTGCAACTGAATATTATTTCCGGAAACCTTATCCCAAATAATTATTTTCATGAGTGTTGGTTGCTTACTGCATTTGCGAAGATTAGAACATTTAGAGGATTACATTATTACTATTTTGTTATTATTTAAAGCATAATATTTAAATGTTAGAGTGATAGATAGGGTTGGTTTTATTGGTTATATTACACTTTTCTCTAAATTTAAACAATGAAAAATATCAACTGTTTTGAGATTTCAGTTGAGTCTATTTTCATCAAATCTCCTACATGTAAATTACTATTACTATGTTTTTGAAATACTGCGACTTTTTTTCTTGGATGATATGCTTTGCTACTTTGGATCTGACTTCGAATTTAATCTTCTTCCTAGCTAGATCTGCTTCTTTCAATTTTTCTTGAGTCGCATTTCCATGTTGCTCTTCGTTTGTCCTATCTAAACTTTGTTACAATGACTGTGCGTGATTTTGTGTATTCGCAATTTTTCTATTTGATCAATTGAATCCTTGAATGATCTCAGAATAGTTTTGAATTGATTGGCCTTGTTGCTATATACTATGTCTAACCAGTGTTTTTTAATTGCACTATGAGTCGGAGAGAAATCTCACTAAATCCTAAATCTACTCTTCTTTTGAGTTGTTGATCAGTGAGTAGGTTGGTGAAGTACTTCCCCTTCTTTTTGAGTAAGTTAGGAATAAGTAACATTATGCTTATATGCAATAAAATTAAAATGGTTTTACTAGTGTCAAATCCAAATCATATTATTTTTACTTCAAAAGCTCTTAAAACTCTTATTATTAATCGTTTTATAGAGAAACTTCTAGTAACATAACGAAACTCAATATAATTTGATAGTAGGTAGATATAGGTAGGTAGGTAGTACCTAGGACCAGTATAGTCCATTGTGATACCACAAAAACTTTCCTAAGACTCTACATAAGACTATACAGATTGCACAAGACTCTACTGGTTGAACCATTTAGAACTTTTTACAAAGAGAGTTCTTTGATTTTATTAACTTCAAGGTCACCCAACGAGTACCAGAAAGAAAGCTCCAAAATCGGTTTTCATTTTATGATAAAGACCAGAATAGGTACAAAGGAGGTGTTGGACAATTTTACCTTCTTCCTCCTCTCTACACGTTCTCCAAAAGTCGCTTGAGAGAAGTCCACGTCTTCTGGCATGTTTACCAATAAGAAAATGACCCATAATGACCCCTGCCATATAGTGCTGTTGTCACGTCTTTTCAAAGATAATAGACTAAGAAAGCATTTCTTGTTCAGTATAGGCCTGATTTGCTTGGTGATGTTGCAGTTTGGTCTTTCTGGACATCTGAAGTTTGAAGTTTTTATTTCATTTTTGTGAAGCAATATATTACTCGTAGCTAGAGGTGCACCCAAATTGCTCCTTTCTGGTTGAAGTTATAAGATGTTACCCTCTCTAGCAAGTTTATCTGCATTGCAGTTATTACTTATATAATTTGATATTACTCACATAAACTCTTAAGCCATATATCATAAAAAAATCGTGGTATACATACATACATATTCCAATCATTGTGGCTGCGATCAGCGGCATTGATCCATGAATTGAACACTGGTAAATGTCACGGTAAATGCAAATAGATATCAAAAATTCTGGGTACGTTTTATGGATTTGAATTTTTTTGCGTAGACAAAAAATTATGTGCCGGGTATGTGTTTCACAAATACACAGACAACAGCAATAAACATTTTCGTTGGCTTCAAACAATTTTTTTTTTTTGATACTAAAATTGTAATGAGAAATATTTACTAATACATAGATAAATGTTGACTGTTGACATCCAACTGTGTAATAGCAAGCTAATGTATTGATCAGTGTTGACGATGACTGATGCTGACATCGCTCCAGCTTCATATGCAATGGTTCATGGTTCATATATGTACAGCTATGTATATGCCTGTTTGTGATGTCAACTTATTAAATATCGCTCATATTATTACTTATACCAAATTATTATAAAAATATATATTTGTATTGTACAGTTATGTGGTAAACTTGGTCCATATTTTAAACATAAAATATGTTTAATTGGAGATCCTTTCTAAATGTGTCCGCTAGTTACTTAGCGTTTTATTCAAAATTTCCGCTCATTCATTCACTTTAGTATAATAAAGTAAAATTTAATAAGTGACATGAGTCTTTGAACTTTGTTTTTCATATTAACAGAAACTTGAAAAATTTGTAAGCGTTTTTAATATACTTATAATTTGTTCAAAAAAAAAGCATAAATTTTAATATAATAATTTTAAATCGTTAAATTTTGTTTGATGAAAAATTAAATTAAAACAAAAAACAGTTAATTTTGAACATGTAATTTTTTAATGAATATCAAAAATATTTCGTAATTGTAACTATCTTAATATACTTAATTAATTACAGTTATTATTTTGTTTATTTTAATAGCATTTTTTTTAAATAGTCATTTAGATACTTTTTCGCTCAATTACCTTGACAAAATTGTTGTAAATCGTGCAACTATTTTTTTTACATTCTAGTAAATTTAATAAAGTGAAAAAATTTATAATTATGAAAAGTACATTAACTTTTATTTTCATTTAAAAAAACAAAATGTATATAATAGTAAAAAATAATAACAAAATTACAATGTAGGTATGTGTATTAAAATTAAAATTTGACAAAAATAAATTTAATTTTTAAGCAATGGTAATTGATTGAACGAAAATTTATATAGCAATATATTACAGTAGTATCAAAATGTATTGGCACATAGAAAGGCATTCTACTTAAACAGTATAAAATAAACCTCTGCACTATAACAAATATTGGAACATGTATCATATTATTCTATTTTTCAAAATAAAGTACTAAGATGTTTAAGACACTCTAGCTCATCACACACTCTATGAATGGAGACTTGCAAATAAAATTTATTAATGAAGGAATCCAGAGTTTTACAGTACATAACAAATTAAAAGACTAAAACGCAATGTGATTGTCGATATAAAAAAGTTCTTGGAAAACGCAAATAAAATCAGACTCATCATCATCATCATGTTGCAGAACAATGGCAACCCCATCAGTGGAAAATCAGACTACTTAAGAATAAAATCTGTTCGTATATAGCGAAAATGTCTACATTGCAAATGTGTATACAAAGGAAAAGTAGCAAAAAGTGTAATATTTTAACATTTTTAAGGAAAATAACCAAATTTAGAAGTTGCAATCACCATTTTTTTATCGATACTACAACACTCTTAACAATTGCTTAAAGTGTTTTTTATTTTTATTGTGTTTATATATTTTGTAATGAAACACTTGCAGATCAAATCAAGTGATATTATTTGAGGTTATTTGTCGTAATCAACAAATTTATCAATATTCCATTAAATCAACTTCTTAAAACAAAAATTCAACCAAATTTGCATTAAATTCAGTTAAAAAAACTGCAAAATATTTTGATTATAAATTTCAATTAAAAATTTAGAAGAAAAAACAATTTTTGCGTTTATTGAAATCAATTTTTATTTAAAATCAAAAAATATTTTTTGTTTTTCATTCAATTAAATTAAATTGGTTGTCACCGTCGTCACAATCACGTTCTGTAGAACTTATTTTATGCACACTCACAAATCGCATCGTACTACACTATTTTTTAATTAAATTTTTATTTAAACTAGTTATTGCTTGTTTGCAATTTAATCAAAATTGAATTATTGATTTTATATTCCACAATTTGCGAAAAATTATTAAATTTTTATTTATTTATTTATTTATGCTTAATACACAAAAATTTTACTTTTATGAACATTTTTAATATTTTTTACTTAATATGAACAATTAATACCATTATAAGGAGATGTCAGCATCAGTCATCGTAAACACTGATCAATACATTAGCTTGATATTACACAGTTGGATATTACGATACAAAAGAAAACGAACAAAATATAATTTTAAACTTAATCTTATTCTAGATCTTAATATTAAAATTGACAATTGTACAACTTTGTAATTTATTACCAAAGAATGTTAGAAAATTATAAATTTATACTAACTCTAAGACATATGCAAGTGTAGCCTTTTTTTTAGTTAGGCTGTTTTTAATGTAAAATCAATGTGGTGTTTTTGTTTATTTATTAACATGAACATTGTTTATTTATTAACATGTAGGAAGATGGTGGGCATACTTACTGGTCATAACCACATGAATAAACACATGTGTAGACTAGCACTAAGTGACGACCCAACCTGTAGACACTGTCTGGAAGAGGAAGAAACCTCCACACACGTTGTAGGAGAGTGCTTAGGTTTTTCAAGGCTGAGACTCAGGCTGCTGGAAACGCACTACATAACCTCAGAAAACTTCTGCAGGATAAATCCCCCAAACCTATTTGCCTTTATCAAAAGGGTCGACTAAGCTGAGGGGTGGAGGACGGCATAAAGGGCTAAAAAGCCTTCATGTCGGCTCTGACATACTAGGACCACCTCCGTAAAAAAAAAAAAAAAAAAAAAAACATGAACATTATATTAACAGGTTCATATTTACCATAATTGGTAAGATGAAATATTGGATAAAAATATTTTCCGATCTAAAGCGGCTTCTGTTGTTAATATGTAAGTGGATCATATCTCTAACATAAGGAGAATCAATTTCATTATTTCAAACTTTAATAACAAATATAATATTAGCAACCTCCCTTCTGTATTCTAATGATCCCAATAACTTTAACCGGTTCCTATAAAGTGGCAGAATAATTGGATTTGACCAGTGTAATTACGCGTAGCGCGAGTCTCAAAAAATTTTTTTGTGTAGCTTCAATTTTTTGGATATGATTAAGGTAATAAGGCGACCACACTTGATTGGCATATTCAAGATATGTTCGAAGAAGAGACGTAAAAAGTGATTTAAGCACGTATGGATCGTTGAATTCTAGCAGCCTAGCATGGAGTTAGATTTATTTATTATGGCATTTAAATGTTGTTTGAAACACAATTTATTGTCAAAGAGAACACCAAGGTCTTTTGAAGTGCTAGACTCGTTCAATAGATTTATTTTCAAAAATATAATCATCCATTACTGATTCAGAACAGCGAGAAAAAGTTTTTAAAGCACATTTATTAATATTTAAGATTTTTTTTTGTTTATTTAACTTTTATCATGTGTCTTTGATATAAAAACTATCTTAGCCTATACAATGTTGAAGAAAAACGGCTTTAATGGAACTAGCTACTATTAACATTTAATATTTAGGTTCAGATTGTTAATTTTACACCAATTTAAAAACGGGTTTCAGTCTTGTTGCAGAGAGGATGTGTCGCTTGTTGATGTAATTTTTTTATAAATTTTCATGTCATCTCCATAAGTAGTAATTTTCTATGCTTAATGACTGAAGTTACATCATTAATGGAAATAATAAAGAGAAGCGGACCTAAATTGTTACCTTGTGGAACGCCAGAATTAGCTTTCAAATGTTCAGAAGTACAAGATCTAAATAATACGTTGTAGTTCCTATTAATTAAGCAGGAATTAATTTAATTGATAAAAGAAGGAGAAAATCCCATTTTTTTAAATTTTAGAATAATAATGGAATGAGGAAGAAGATCAAAGTAAATTTTACTTAAATCTTACTTAAATCCAGCTTCCATACAGTCTATGAATTTAGAGTAGCATTGGATGTGGATCAACAACAGGTTACTGTGGATCTTTTCTTCATAAAACCATTATGATTAGGGGACAGTAAGTTTGAACAATGATCATAAATAGAGTCAAATACCATTAATTCAAATGTTTTAGGAACACTTGAAAGCTTTGCAATTAGGCGATAGTTTTTTATATCAATCTTAGAATCTTTTTTATGAACTGTTCTAATAAACGATTTTTTCCAAAAATCAGGAAAGATTTCTTCAGATAGTGAAAGTTTAAATAAAATTGATATGGGAGTGCAGAGCGATGCAGAACACGTTTTTAAAATAATTTCTGGTACATTATCTGGGTTATTATAAAGATAATTATAATTTGCATGGTTTGTCCAGTTTCATCTTTTTTAGAATGTTATAAACAATTTTACAGTAACTTAAAAGATTCTCGAACTAAGGAGGCTGTTTTATAGAATAACAACCCTGTGGAGACGAACAATTAAAATAATTGAAACAAATAAAAGTTATGTAAATATTGTTATTTTTTCAATAAACTCCATTATATTATTTTAAGATTAAAAAAACAAAATTTACGATATTTAATAAAAAAATAAGTTACAACAGGTAATTGAAATTGAAAGGTCAATCAATGTGCACCTAACTAATTTCACTAATTTATAACACAAAGATACTCTTGAGAAAATACAAAACATTACACTCGTGAGTCGTATATGTTTTTTAATTATACCAGTTTTACATTCCGTAAATAATAAGTAATTAAAATAACAAACACCTTTGTAATTTACTATTTTTAATATTAAGATCTTAATGAATATTTTCAAAATGCAAAATTGAAAAAGAGTTCACTTTCACTTAAAAGTATACCTAGTTATATTTTTTTTTTTTTTATTTTTTTTTATTGTAGTTAGTAAAGCAAAACCAATTGAGCAACTTATAATTTATATTTTAAAAAATATTAAATTTCAATTAATGTGAATGGAATATTTTTAAAAATTTAATAAAAAATTAATTTTGTAGAAAAGTGTGGAAGCCACTAATTTTTAAAAATTAATATGAATTTTTATCATTACTGAAAACAAGATAACGTGAATAATTGCTTGTAAAATAATTTAGAAACATCAAAATAAACGCAATATCAGGATTGCTAAGCAAATGGAAAATTAGAGCAAATGAAGAAAAATCTCAGCACATAACGTACACCTTTCTTAACAACAAGGTCACGTCATACCACAGTCCGATGTCATATACCTTGGTATGCACCTGGATTGCATATTTTCACTAAAAAATTAAATCTAAATATGCAGTTCAGAAAATGATATTGGCTAATTGGCAAGAAATCCCAGATGGATCTGGAAAACAAATTCTTATATATAAAGCCATACTTAAACCTGTTTGGATTTAAAGCATCATTCCACAACTTTGAGAACAGCGAAAAAGTCAAATATTGAAATTATTCAATGCTTTCAAAATAAAGCAGTACGAACAATAATAGATGTTTCATGGTTTGTGACAAATAACTTATGGTGAATTTGTTTCTCAAAAAAATGTTGACCGTATTCTGCATTTTTTTTTTAATTTTTGCGATCAGTTTTATACAATTTTTTTGTACTTTTTTATTGAACTGAAATTGTTTTGGTTTAAAGTTGTGACTGCAGTGTTAAATATTATCACTTTTTTGTTTTATTTTGATATCTACTCAATTTAATTCATCAAATACATGGGCCTGCTTTTTATTTTATAAAATCAAAAAGTGAAGTGCATTAATGCAAAAATCTAATAGAACACCAACAACATTCATATTTTGAAAATTCAACTAATATAATTGACAAAAACCATATGGTTCATATTAAACGTAGCCGTTCGATAAGCCGGTGGAAAAAACGCCACGGTAAATAAAGTTCATAGGTGTTGTTTTTTTTGATAACTAAATTAAAAAAATTATTTTCTGAAAACTTTTTTTTCTGATAAGAAACTGGAATTTCTAATTAGAAAATAAATTGAATAATTTAATTATTAATTCGAAGAAACTGACAATTTATTATAAGTAACTGATAAATATTATTATAATAAGTTTAATATAATAAACGAAAATTATTCGAATTTGATTAGTTGATGTACAATTAGGTTATAAGGTTATAATAAATTAATCTAAATTTGAATCTTAAAACCCATTGATAATATTATTAAAAATAAAAATCAATACCAAAAGTTGAACAGTGCCGGTGCCAGAATTCTCGTGACTCAGGGCGAAAACTGGTCCACCATTTCGTTTTTTATGAAAAAAAAACTGAATTTTTAAAATATCAGTTTTCGCTTTCATAAATTTAATAAATTAGAAAATGTTGTTGAAAATAGTTGAATATTTTCCTTTTATATTTATTAAATATGCTTATCATACAGATAGAACGTTTTTGGGAGATTGTAAGAGTTAACATTCGATGAATCATGTGGTTGAAAGACCATCTTATGTTGATAGGAGTGCTTCGAGGTATTCGGGATTACCCTGTCAGCATCGTAGGCTGCCTGTAGATATCTAGTTCTATGGACGTTCTTGTTTTGATTTACAATAAATCTAAGATCGGTAGTTGACCTTCTCTATCTCTCTTGACAGTAAACTGTATATTCCTGTGAAGTCTGTTAAGAGTAATTAGTGTTGATTCTAAGTTCATTTCCCTTATTACAACAAAAATATCATCCACGTATTTTTTCCAAAATCTTGGTAACAAAACATTGAAGAAGATTGGCAGTAGTAGACGAAATTGTTGGTTTAATTAATCTAATATAAGTGAATTATAACGTATTTTAAATATGGGGTAAAATTGAGATATTAACAAACTGTACCCGAAATATTGACGTTCTTAAAAAAGTTTCATGATAGACATAATAAGGATATGTATGAAAGTCACGAATTCAGATGTTTGAAAAATAATAAGCCTTTAATTAACTATGTCTTTTTGATGCACCGACTCGAATGCCCTTTTCCATTTTTTTTAATTTGAGGCTAAAATAATGGGATAAGCATCCTACAATGTCATAGCAGAATTTAAGCCATAGATTAAAGGAAGAAAAGTTAGGGATAATAAAGAAAAGTAAGCTAAACTACAAAACAATATGGAAGAATGAAATAGAATAGAACAATTAGTATATAAAATTTACCGACGGATTAATAGATTTTGTTCATCCGTCTCTTAAAAACTTCTAAGTTATATGTTGAATAATACTTTTTATTTCATCAAAGCAATTACCTAACAGATATTTATAAAACATGGGGGCTGCTCCTAGATTACGGCGATGACTTAATGATAGTAGGTGTTGAGTAGCATCACCATCATTGATAATTTTAGTGACTCACTTTTTTACCTTATAGGTAGAGTAGTACTGGATGCACCGCCCCAAATGTGCGATTTGTATTTAAGTCGTGGCCGTACTATACTTATATACATATATAAGCATATATATACATATGCTTTGTATATTAATAGGTGGTTGGAAAATGTAAAGTATTTCCTACTTCTGCTTAAGAATACTAAAAATCTCGCAGCATCTTTCGGGACAGGAAAAATGTAATCTTGCCACGAAGGTTTGTAAGTTGTGACCTATTTGTTGTTATAAGCTACTTTAGAGATTAATCATTCGAAGACAATACTAGAACAAATCTGCGCAGTTGAGGGAGTCAATTAAATCACTCATTTTGTTTACTGCGATAAACCTGTGAAATTTGTGATTATGTTGCTTGGAAATGTGTATAAAGCATTGAGTCTGATTGAACTTTAGCTAAGACTTTGTTCAACCTTGCACAAGCATTATACCATACCCAATTTACGCAATTTCAGGAGTCAATTAGATAATAACTTTTATTTCCTATGATAAATTGTATGTTGTTAAAGAGACTTCTAAAAGTCCGGTTATCTAGAGTTCGGAGTCTACCTGGAACTAAGGATGGGCATGTGCAAAGGATGTTTTCAAAGTCTTCATCTTGGGATGTGAAAGGAATTTCTAGCTTGAGCCTCTTATCGAACTCGTATTAATTAAATAAACATTACCACCTTTCATATATCAATACGGAATATAGTTAGAAGTTAGTTAGTATTGTTGATGTTATATGAGGGCCATGTTTTTCTAAAAGCTACGCAGATAGTTAGTTAACGCCACCTTGCTTTTGATTTGATAATATGAATGATTGCTTTCCTTGTTGGCTTGGAAAAGTAAATTATTCAGACTGATATTTGACTAACTGATATATTTATATAAGCATACCAGTTAGCCGAATGAAAGAAAACCCATGTAGCTTATAAATATACAAACAAGTACTAATGCATACGAGACACAGGTAAAAATAAAAATGTATGTTTAATTAAAAATATCATCGGGCTTGCTTCATTATTGTCTTGTATTCCCATTTGTGGGGCATAGGAGGACGGAATATGAATTTGCTTACATATGTTATTTAAATATATAAAGTTTAGATACTTTGAGTAGTCACAGTTACTAAATTAAATTTATAAAATAATTATAGATTTCAAAATGAGTGTGGGATACCCCAACTACTGTATTGCCCTGCATATTTTTCTAAATAAATCTTCTTCAGAGAGAAATAGATTAATATAGGCACAATAGAACAACAAATTACATAATGTAGTTTCATTTAACGTTCATTTCAAAAATTTATTTGTTAACTTTGAAAGTATTTAAATCAGAAAATTTTATTTTTGCTAGTAATAATTTAAGCTCACCCACCATAAAAAAAATTTAATTAATTAATTCGAAAAAATTTTTTTTATTACGATTAAGTAATCTGATAATTTACTAATGCAAAAATTTAATTGAATATTTAATGGCAAGATTAATATCTCTTAATTTTGATAAAATTACTTTTAAATTCTTTAAAATAAACTTTCTCTACATCTTAATTTGAATGCTTATTATGCCGCACCAGTACACTACCTATATAAGAACCAATATATAAGCTTAAGAATTTTATCTGATGCTGATAATTTTATTTCAACCAATCTTCTTTATATATACAGTTATCGTTCCATTAATTAAAACTGTTTTCCTTTGTTGCAATATACATATATAGCAAAAGTACAGTTAAGATCAGTTTATTTCAATAAACACTCTATAATTAATGGAAAATTCAATATTAAAGTTAATATACAAAAGAAAATAAAAAATAAAACAAAACCTACGTTTGTGTAAGTTAATAATAATGAACCCAAAAAAGAAAGATCTCAAATATTTTAATTAAATTGAGTGTTGAATTTAAAACCCACCGGTTTCAACAACAACAACCGATAATCAAATTTAATTGAATTCTGGTAAAGTGTATTAAACCTTTTTAATGAGTACACAGATAAACTCGTATTCTCTTCCATATGATTTGACAAAATGAAGCATGGGGTTTTGCGAAAGTTATTTTATAATTTTCGGCTAATTAACATTTTCAGCCCATTGTATATACTATATGTGCATATTGGTAAGTATTCATTTTGACTCACCCATTTACATAAATTTAAATTTTTATTTTTTATTTTCTTTCTTTTTATTTTGGTTTTTTCTTGTATTATATTTTGATTCAACTGTACGATATAGGAATTAGAATAAAAATGTACGCATCACATTTCATATGGGTGGATGGGATTGGTAGATGAAACAAAGACAAAAAATCCAAAAAAAGAAAGTCGTGTGCTGGTTGACATTTTATTGTTGTTAAATAAAAAAAAAAAATAAAAATTAATGAAAATAAAAAAACCAAAATGAATAACAATTTACGATCCCTTTTTATACAGTATAATATGCATGTATTTATACATATATATACATACATATAATAAATACAATTTAAATGTGCGTCACAATTCACAAATTATAGTAATGAAAGCTTGAATAATTTCTATTGAGAATTTAATTTAAGAATTCAATTTGAGATTAAGTAAAGTCAGTAGCAAACCAGCAGCATCAATCAACAATCAACAGTAAGCAACGACAGCAGCAATTATTCATGCGCTTTCCTTTAAATTTTTCTCTTCTCTTTTATAATTTTTTTTTTTGTTTATTCTATAGAGAAAATGTTTATATACCCATTATTGTTGCTAACAAAATTGTAAACATTCTACTTTAGGTAGGTAATATTAGTAATTCTAATAACAGTAAAAAAAAACATATGAATTAACATCAAAGTGAAATTTAAAAAATCTATGAGTAATTTTGAACCGTTAAATTTTTTATCAATGGAATATTAAAAAACATAGATTTTACAGGAATTTCACAAAAAGAGATTTTTCAGAATATAATGAACTTATGCGGGTTCTGATAAGAGAATTTGGCTTTCTGAATCTTGAATAAATATACCTACTATTACTGTCTTCAGCTGCTATTTGAGTATGTTTGACTACCGGTGGAATTAGTTGATTAACAAAATTAGGTGAGTTACCTGACGTAGACGGAATTTTGGAATTGAGTGATGTTCCGACAGCGAATGTTTCTCCTTGTATGAAGTTTGAATACTTATTGAAAGGGGGTAAAAAAGTAGTAATATGAACTTCTTTCGCTTGTTTAATTTTTATGTTTGCAATGTTAGTAGGTTGATTAGTATTTAGTTGAGTTATTAAAGGCATTATAATCATATGGATTAAGATTGTTATTGTACTTGGTATTAGTATTTCTCAAAGTATGATTAGTGTTGATAAGCAGGTATAGTATTAATATGGTTTAAATTATTATAACTATTCACAACATTCATAATTTTAATATGAATAACTGTATTTGAATAACTTTGATATTTTAATTTGCAGATGATGCAAATGCATACAAAGTTTATTCGATTGCAGAAAATCTTGTAAGCTATACAACACAAATTCTTCATAGAATCTCTATATTGATATTGTTCTTAGATCTTTAACTATACATTCGGTTTTTTAATTATTAAAACGAGTATTGGAGTTCTAGGATAAAATCAAATACCCAACCCATAATTAGCATGGCAACAAGGTGGACATAGTTTAATTAAAATTAATATACATCAGTGTCTCAGACATGTAGAGTGAATTTATTTCGTTTCATTTTTATAATTACAAAATAAACTCGGTACCCCAGTGTTTTTGAGTTTTATCATCAAATAATATGTTTTTTTTCTTGAATTTTTGATTATTATTTAATTTAAAGTTGGAGGATACATCTACTGTATAGTAATTTCATCTTAATAGTAGTATAGCTACATTGTATTTAAGATATTATCGAATTATATTCTCAACTAATTTAAAAGAATAATAAAAAACATTTTTCAGCTGGAGAATCTGTGAAATCGGACGTGGAGATTCAATGGAGCATTTTAGAGATAAAACATTTGCAGATATGAAAAGTTATAATTTTCGACTTTATAGTGAGCCTAATATCAATAGAAATGGAAGGCAATGCTAAATAAAGCTCTAAACATACATACATGGGTTATAGCATCCATCATTTAAGTAATTTTAGGAGATAATCCCCGTAGGATATCAGGAGCTACAGCCGCGTTTTCCAGCGTATGAATCAAGCCCACAAAAGCCCATCTATCTTTTGTCGATTATCAGTAATCTACGTTAGATCGACTAATACCTTTGTTTTCGTAAATGTTTCGATCGCGTGTTTAGTAAATTATTATAGTAATAGTTTCCGTGTAGAATCACTATCAACATAATAATTTTCGTGTAAGAACCTTAACACTGTGATATTTCCCGTGCGAGAAATAGCCATAGCAATAGTTTCTACGTGGGAAGATTATTTTTACCTTTAAGTAAGTGATATTATAATCTTATTTATTCTATTTAACATATTTTTGTTATTTTTGCAAATAAACAAATTTTTCAATTTAATACAAACAAATTTCTTTAATCAACTGAAATTATTGATTCAATATTTGACAAAATTTCTTTCAAACAAAGAGCATAAAACTAACTATATTTTATGGAACAGCAACAGATTCTATATAATATATATTTTCAACCTAGTTATATAAAACCAAAGTTCAGTACGTTAAAAAAAATTGAGAAAATTAGAAACACTGATTAAAGGTATATAAAATTAATATATTATTTTTCATAATTATTATTATTATTTATTATTATTATTTTATTTATTGCCTTAATGTATTTGTACAATATGTTATTTTAATATATTTTAATTCTATATTTCAAGAGCTTATATTGCTAGAATATTTACACCTTTGATTTGAAATTATATGGCAAACATATGGACATATATGGCAAGTAAAAACCTTTAACTAATTATTGAACGCTAACTTTTTTATAATAATTAACAAATTCTAAAAACAAAAAAAAAGGAAAAAAAGGGTAGACCTTACTTTTAAAATTATTTACTCAAAAATATTGTATTTATGTAAAAAGAACATAACTATTTTTCTTTCAAATACTTTATTTATTTATTTTTCAAAAATTACATACTAAAATTCAATTTACATGACAATAAACATCTGTAATATAGCTTCCAAAGCTTCTAATTTAATATACAAATACAAATTTGGATACTAATTTTAAACTTTCATTTTTTTAAAGAATTTAAAAAAAACCGTTACAATCGTTTAACATTACTGATACTTTAAACAAAACTTAAAAAGTTAACATTTTATTATAAAAATTGAAAATTGCAATAACTTAAAATTGCTAATGTGCAACAACTAAAAATAATATAATTAACATAACAGAAAAAATGTAATGTTTAAATATTTCAATGCTAAAAATAGTGAAAATTTCAGTTCAGTTAGTTTTTTTTGTTTTTTTTTGTTTTATTTATTTACATTGGGGAAATAATCATGGAGGGGTTGCACTTAACCTTAACCTTGACCTAATGTTCAGTCATAACATACAATTTTATATTGTGTACACCGTACGTGTTACTGATATAAATGTGTTAGTGTAGAGAAAAATATATATATATATATATATGTATATATATTTATATATTGTAATGAAAGTATAGTTATGTAGATTTTTGTCTTTTCCTGTTTCACAACAACAACACTTTCTCTCTATTTACAGTTTTAGTTTTTTTTTATATTTCATACATATAGATATATTGATAAATAAATATCCATACAAATTTTAGCACTACATAAAAATCAAGTTCATTTAATTTTTTCAATACCGTTATGTATTTACAAAATTTTAGAAATTTCGTTTTTTCTATTCCTGGAAACTTTTTATGTAGGTATAACAATTGAGGAAATTAAATTTTCCTATTCCTTGTTTTGGTACACATACAATTCATACATAATATATGTGTATAAATATGACGTCCATACAAGCATAAAAAAAATTTATATTTACATGAGTGAAAAATAGAAAAGGAAAATTGTGTAAACATAAAATGTTTGCTTAGGGATATTTATATGTACATTATATATATCTAGATAGAAAGCTGTTCTATAGATATAGAAGTTTTATGTTATACGAGTACATATATTGGATACATGTACAAAAAAAATAATATATAAATATATATATATATATATATATATATATGAATTTGAAATTGAATGTTGAAGGAAAAATTTTAATTTTCACCTGAACTTGAAATGACGTCAAAAGTGAAGGTTATTTTATGGTAGTTAGTATGTACATAAATTATTTTAAATAGATTTTTTAAAGGATGATGAAAATTTAATTCAAATTAATCTAAAATAGATTTTATTAAAAAAAAGAACTTTGGAAAAATTAGTGGAATATCAAATTATTCAAAATAGAGATTTTCTTTCAAAATTATCATTGAATTTTTTTTTCATTATTTCATTTAGCATCTTCATTCTAATTAATTTAAAATGCTAGTTAGTTATCTTAAAAACAACAATTGAAGGAAAAAAAAACATAACAATATCTATATATATATATATATAAGTATATATAAAAACAAGTATAAATACTATAACGGTTGTATCACCTGGAAAAAACCAATAATAATAAGAATTATAATAAATACGTGAATTTATTTATAGAAGTACTTAAAGAACGGTATATTTATAATAAGCTTAAAGTATTTTTTTTTTAAATAAAAATAAAATAAAAAAATTATTTATAAGGAACACACCTTTTATAATTTATATTAAAATGACGTTTTAAAGTGTTGCGGCGAGCTCAATTGAAGAGATTCTGTTACGTTTTCTTCGATTTTCGTTTATTCTTTATGTAATTGCAACAAAGGAAAATATTCTTTTACCACTTATCACTTTTTAGCTATATAAAATATTATGTACATATATATATATATATATAATATGCATACAGCATAGGTATATATTTTTGGATTATTTTTTCATTTTTTTGAATATGTAATTTTTTTTTATAGAGGTCACGATAAATTAAAAAAAATTCTTATTATTTGTCGATTTGAAATTTAAATTTAAAAGAAATAAAATAAAATATAAAACACAAATTAAAATTATTATTACTTATATATTATTGTAAAAAAAATAAAATCAAAAAAAAAAATTATTTTTTTTTTGAAAACATGCAATATAGAAGAAAAATAAATTTCACTTTAAGAATTTGTGTGTTTTTCAGCACACTTTAAATTAAAAGCTTTTTTTATATCTCTTTCTCTTTTTTTCTCTGTTTAGTTAGTTTAATTATTTTATTATATTTTATTTTATTTTACAATGTTTAACCCGTAACGTTCAACCGATAGATGTTGACTGAAAATTTTCAATCTCAATACTCTTACTATTAATATACTTTTGGTTGTACACAATACACATCAGTATATTATGTTGTTCTTGTTGATTGTGGTGATTGATAATAGTGCTGGTAGGGCAACAGCAACAAAATAAAACAAAATAACAACAAATCAAAACAGAAAGAAAAATGAGCAACAAAAATATGTTTGGATTTTCTGTTTGAAAATGAGTTTGTTTCGAAAATCAGATGAAGAAGTTGCAAAACACTGTATAGATAGGCAACAATAATAAAAAACAAAAAAAAAACACGTTAACTTTGAGTCGAATTTAACTGACTAACAGTATAATGTTAAATTTATTTTATAGATGCTTGGTTATTTATTTATTATTTTTTTGAATTGTTATTATTGATTGAACACACACAACATAACATGGTTCATCTTGGCTTAAATATACTTTGAAGTTGCTTCGATATTGTGGCAGTTAATATGTACACAACAGTCGACAACTGTTAGAGAGTATCCACATATCTTGTCATTTATTGTACAATCAATATTTTCAATTCAAGTTCATGGCTTATTTTTATGTTTTGATTTGTTTGGTTTTTATACAGGATTATGATACTCTATTTTTGTGTACAGAGATTAATATAAGAGCAGCAAATTTACTTTTCTGATATTTTATTTCTGGTATTTGATTTTTTTTAATACCAGAAGAGTTTGTTTTAATTTACCTATAGCAGAAAACTGAATATGGATATAAATAAAGAAGCTTGTATAGTGTGGGGAGTATTTTTTTTTTTTTTTTAAATATGTTGTTATACAATTTAGTATTGACTGATAATTAAAATCAGAAGTTGATTCCTTGTTTAAAAGTATGTAAATATATACAAGCAAGAAATAATAAGAAATTTAATACAAAGAGTGGGGTAAACGAATTCGACAATTTGGTATTGTTGAGTTCGATATCACAAATACTTTATGGAAATTGTCAGATTGCTTTGAGATGTAGGTCCTAGTTTTAAATTTTATTCTATTATCTTAGCTTTAATAAAAATAATGTATTTCCTTTAGAAATGACTAACATTTGTTGTTTATTATAAAAGCGGGGTCCGAAAATTTTATAATTGAACATTTAACCAATCTGATGGCGCCGAAAAGAACACATTGCATCAAAGCTAACAATACAATTAGCGAAAAGCGAATACTACAACGTGGACTTCTGCAAGGATCACTACTTGGACCGTTATTATATCTATTATACAAAACTGATATTTCAAAAAAATAAATTGATTTCAAGATATAACATTTGAACAAACTGAAACAGTGATGAATAAAATACTAAAATCATTATTTAAACTTAGCAACTGGACCACAACTGCGGAAATATCCAAAACAGTTAACCAAATGGATATAAATCAATTGATTTATTTTAAGTGTAAATAGATTTATACAAAATGAAAAAAAACAATAATCTTAAGTCAAACCTAATAAGCCAGAATAAAATACATAATTTATGTTCTAATATATCTGAAATTACATAATTGGATTTCAAATTATTAAACCATTTAAGCATATTTAAGTTAGTCATTGTAATATTACCAAAACATCAATTCTAAATTGTTATCCTTCCCATTAGAAACTGCTTTGACAATATTAACATTTAGAAAAATTTCAATAATTTAAAATTTTTATTTATAGTTTTATTTCGAAATTAATTTATAATTTTTTTTTTTTTTTTAAATACTTAAAATATAAAAAAACTATTTTCAGTGAAACCATTTCAGGAAAAGTCGTACACAGTAATAGACTTGTTTCGAGAGGGTGAAATTATAAGTTGAAGTTATATGTGATTGCAATGGTTTAAATTAAACATTTTGAAACTAGTATATCAGGATCAAATCATAATGAAAAAAAAAACAAAAACAAAAAAATATGTTCGAAAATAAAAATCGAAGAGTTTTCAAAAAAACTAGTTGTAATTGTGTTGTTGTTTTTTATTATAGAAAATTACAATATTATAACAAATTATATTTAAATACATGATACAATTCACTTTTTAAATCTGAACTTATATAAATAATGTTATACACATAATATAGGAGTTATATTTATATGATAAATAAAATTAATTAGACATTTTATTTAAACAAATTTAATTGAATGTTAAAGAAAATTATTATAAGTTCAAATGTGCACAAACTTGTCTATCTATTGTTTTTCATAGTAAATTATTTTAAAGTATAAATCTTGTTGATATAGGATACTCTTTAAAATCACTTTCATTTCTTCAATAAGTGATACTTATTTAACTATGAATTTTGTGACTAAAGAACTATAGTAGATAAGGTCCTGGATACTTCGTGATGTCATATGTAAAAATAAATATAGGAGAACTAATCAAATTTATAAAGCGTGACTTAGACTAATTCTAATATATGATGTAGGGTTTAGAAAACAGATACCTAAAAACTACTGAATTTGGACATCTAAGAGCGGAATTTTAAATGTCTGCTTTATCCAATACATAACTATCATATTGCAGCAATGAGGGAAATATCTCGTATCACAATAATGGGCCACATATAGGCTTGCAAAAACAACATAGAAGAGCAAACCCAGATATCTATCGATTGCCAGCTGGACTGGACGGATATCTATCGAAATACAGCTGGACCTCAAGAAAACTACAAATCAGGCATTTTTCATAAACAAAACATATCAATTTGAATACGGTAGAATCTCGCATTAAACCTCCAACCAAAATACCAATGTTAATGTATCATTCAACACTGATGGTTGAAATGATGATACACATCGATGAAGATATTGAGAATAACATATACAACATAATAAATTTAAATTGAACTGTCAGCATTTTTCAGTAACATAACATAACAACCATACAAAATGAATTAAGATTTTTAAAACGTTTGTAATGCAATAATATTATCCAAAGAGAAATTTCAATAACATAACACAAAACTTTTTTTTAAATTTTATAACAATTTTACTGGTATTATACATTAATCATACTCGTAGTATCAGAATGATTTGATGAAAGATGAATTTATAGGCGTTCAATTATAGTTGCTTAAGGCGAATAATTGAGGAAGGAAGTAAAGATGATTTGAATCGGAAGAAAAAATCTCTATATATATACATACTTGTATTTTTAAATTGTGGGTAAAATATTTATAAAATAATCGTAATTCTCTAAAATTGGTTTGAATCGATGTAATATTAATGGAAAAAGGAACTAAATTATTATTACACAGTTTTCTAAAAATATTTTTTAATTTGAATTAAAACGGAAACAGTAGATTTTTATTTAAAAAGAAATGCAAAATTATTTTAAGGTTATTTAGTACATATTTATTTCGAACTATTATTATTAGTATTGGAGTTGTATACTATTCGGTATAGGGTTGGGGTTAAATCATCTGAGTATTCTCTAAGTATTCTACATAGTCAAAATCTGATTTCATTAACATTTTTTTTTATTGTTCCTTGAAAAACAATTGTTAAGTGTTGGTACAATATTAATAAGGACATCATTCCGTTATTTTCCAATTATTATTCATTATGTTTATGTTATCAGCTGTAGAGTTTTATAGCCCTATGAAACATACGAAGTTGATATTGATGCTTTTAATCAAACATTTACAGTTATGTACATAACGTTTTGTTTCATTTTATATGGAGATCGTCTAACAAAAATATTAACTAAAAACAATATTACTAAAAAAATGCTTTGCTGTATTGAACGTTATGAAAAATAGTAAATCGTTTGAATCAAATTCTTGTATGTTATTAATATATATTTTTTATACGCCAAAAATATGTAGACCTTTTTGTTTTACATTTGATCAAAAAAGTCTTATTTAGGGTAATGTAATGAATGGTATTTTTATAGTCATACTTTTGGAATTTAGAACATTTTGCATGATTCGTGCACAAAAGTCGTTACGTCAATTTGGAGCAAACTTTTCTCTAATGGTTAAATTTGAGCTTAAGCACTTTAAAGTCATTTCTATCTTCAAAAATATTCCCAATTTGATCCTAACCAACATTCATTTCTCAATTTGCGCAGAAGTTTAAAAATTTATATAAAATATAAATATTGTTTTCGGCTCTTTACCTTTACGCTAATATAGTAGTGTGCAATAAAATCCGAATTTCTAAAATTTGCTTACATAAATGATTTTAAAGACTGATTTCTTTTGCAAAATATTTTTAATAATAATAAATTATACACTTTTATATTATTTTTTGCAATATGTATTTATCTGGAATATTAGTTTATCCATTATTTACTCTTCAATTAGTCGAATTTTCCGTAATAGAAAAATTAAGAAAAATTGTATTATTTTTGTTTTAAGCAAATTATTTTTAATAACTACCAAAAAAAAATTTGTAACAAAATTTTATAAATATTTTCAGTTACTTCACTATAATCTCAGCCTCATATTTAGTATTTTTAGTATGACAGCCATTTGCCTTTATTACCGCTTCCCGCCTATTGTTCATGGAGTTAATCAAATTTTCGTCATCTGCAATGTTCTGCCAAGATATCTGATTTTGCTCTCTTAGAGCTTTTATTGTCTCTGGATTGTACTTTTTTCTTTATTATATACTCAAAATATTTTCAATAGTATTAAGATCTGGACTATACTGGGGCCATTTCATAGTCTGCAGTTATCACTTAAGAAATCTTTCACCTACAAGTGGAAATAAAACTGGACTTTAACTATAAAATTCGATAACATTTTTACCCTGAATTTTAATCACGCTGGGTGGTGCAGTAATTAGAGAGGCTGCCTTTTAACCAGAAGGTTCCAGGTTCGATTCCCGATGAAGTAAAAAATGTTTTATAGGTTTTTTGACCTGGTCCAGTACCCTTTGTCATTGGGATAAAATGAATGACAAAAAATAATTGAGAGTATAACTGGGTAACAAATTAAATAAAGTTGCACAAAACATCTAAATATCGGTGAGGAAGTTAAAAATACTACCTTTAATATAAGAATTTTAAATTTATTTCGTTTAAATGTGAACCAATTTATTAACAATATTTAAATTAATCATTAATTTAAGAAATAAATAAATAATACAGTAGAAGTTAACGAATTGAATCATTTCTGAATTTAAATAATTTTCCTAAAAATACCGTTATTAATACAGAAGCTTTAAATATACAAAATACATAAGCTTTAATCAAAAATATTTTATGCGCAAGTTAATGTTTGGCTCCCAAATATTTACGTTACCAATAGAAACACCGTTTTTTATTAACTTTAAAAAATTTTCTCCACTTAGTATTCGGTCCCCCATCCAAATGTAAACAAAAAATATGAATTTTATGAAATATTTAAAGATTTTGTTTTTTAATAATATCTTGTAAAAAGTTATGAAAAAAACTAAAATTAATTAAAATATAAAAATGAAACGTCGTTGTTATATTAAAATAATTCTTGAATTACATGCAGTAAGTTTAATTTAAATAATTAAATTTTTCTCTATAGTTTATCAATATAACTTTAATAATTTCTAAAAACATTTTAAATATTTCATTATAATTTTATTTGAAAGGTGACATGTCCTGGAGTTTGGCTATGTACATCTGGTTATTTGGAGTTAACCATAAAAACACTTGGTTATTTTTTTAAAAGTGGTCCAATGGAACCCAGATTTCCAATGTTGTGTCATGATATTTTCATTATAGAAGGATATTTTCCATCAGTTCGTAATTTCAATGAATTGGATAAAGTTCTGGCAACTGAAAATATTGAAGTATCATTATGGCAGAATGGTTGTAGATTAGCTTATTTTATTGGGCATTTAAAACAAGTCGTATATAATTCTTATGTGGAAAATTCGAATATACAAGTCTTAATGAATCCCAGCCATAATTTTCCAGTAAATTTATTTTTTGTTATTTAAAAAATTCGAATAAAAGTAATAAATACATTTTTAGGGTATAATTGCGCCAAAGCTTGAATTAGTTTCACATGTTTATTATGAAAATCGTAGTCAGCTTGATGAAATTCAACATACCTGTCATAAATTTGTTCAAATGCAACACAATTCAAATGGTTCAATACCTAATAAAACAATTCAAACACAACCAGATGAAAGATCACCTGAATCAAGGATTCAAAGACCTGTTTGCCATACAAAATGTATAGGGTAAGTGTCAAATTAATTTAAATAATTAAAGTTGATGATAATTGAATTTTTTTTTTTTACATGTGCATATATAGAAGATACAAGGAAAAGAATAAAATGGATTGGAGAATACCACAATCTTGTAGAAAATGTGCTAATTCAAATTCAACAAATTCAAACGATGAAAGAAGATCGAGTAAAGAAACAATTCCATCATTAAAATTTTCTGAAAGTTCACGTAATACTTCAAACGAAACTGGAAATAGCTCACCACATTCATGGTGAGTATTTTTTTTACTTACTTATTTAATTTGAATCTTTTAATCGCTATTGGGATTTAGCACAGACTTGTACATTGTTACTTTTTATGTTAACAGATGTTTTTCGTTGTGATTCCATCTCGGCTGTGATGTTGTTGCGTTATTGTTTTTTCTATATTTTTATATATAAGGCATTGCAATGACGATAATTATTTAATTCATTTAATTTGATAGTGCAATAAATGATTCTCTGAATAAATGATTCTCTGCAAGATGAATTTACTTAGATTTACTAAAACCTAATCATGGCTTTGATAAGCAACATTATTAGTTATTTTTTTTTAACTAATTAGGTTTACATTATTAAAACAAAATCGTTGATCTTAACAAAATCCCCATATATATTAATTGCTTTGTGAAAGTTCGGGATACAGGAATTAAACAAAACTATTGTCTTTAGATTTGTATTTAAAAATAGGTGTATAGAATTGTGATGAAAATAGTAAAATTAAGTTTAAAATATAAAATAACACGAAGTTAAATTAAAATATTCTGACACAGAACAATTAGAAACAGTTAACTCTGGGAAATAACCAAACAAGAACCACTAAGCGCACAAATAAAGCAGAGAAAATGAAGGTTGATACGCCACACCCTCAACAATCCAACGAACAATATAGCAAGGCAGGCATTGGATTGTTGGAATCCTCTGGGTAATAGATAAAGAGGTAGGCAGTGGGAAATATGTCGGAGACCAGTCAATAAATAAATACAGAATAACAATAGAATGTGGAATTAAATTAAACACCTAGCGTAGAACAGAGTCAGATGAAAGAGCTTTGTGAAGACCCTACTAAAGGGCGCAGGAAAAAAAGTTAAAATTAGATTAGAAAAAGCAAATTAAAACGGACTTTAGGTATATGTAACGTAATGTAAACGACAAGAATGAAAAAAAATATAATAATAAATAAAAAATATGATTTTGAATATCAATATCCTAATTTAAATTGTTATTGTTTTATACTTTATGATGAGTTATTATGTCATATTTGGAATCTTCCTCACCATGTCTCTGTTTAAAATTATAGTCCCATTAAGTAATTTGAATTTGACTTTGGAAGGTGATTTCCACATCAACAATCTTATTTGATGTAGAGGCAAGTTTAAACATTTTGTTGTACTATTCTGTTTAACAAATCTAAGTCCACACCTCTTTTGTATTTCAAATCATTTTCGGTTGGTACTAGTGTAATTATTTCAAATCTTTTGTTTTCTTATTTTACCATAATTTTCCATGGTCATTACCAATAGAACATTTTTTATTGTGATAAATTTAAAGATGGATAACATTTTGACAATAGACTTGTATTTGAATAATTTATTACTAAGACTTGGTTTTGAAGATTTTAGAATAAATTTGATTTTTTGTTAGAATTATTTTTATTTTTTTCCATATCTGGAGTTATTCCTATATGTATTTATATAGTCTCGAAAATCTTTTATTTTTTTTTTTTTATTTTCAGTAATTCATCAGACACTCAACACAGTGATAAAAGTGTGTCTCAACATTCAGAAAATTGTGATGTTTGTCGTACATATAATAGAACATTTAGAGTTTCAGAATAATTAATCAGAGTTTTCAAATTACCAGTAGTTTTTTACAAATAATTTTTATTAATTAATTTTGTATTGCAATATTTAATTTTAATTACCACGTAATTAGCTTAATTTGTAATAAATTTGTTACCTAAACATTCAAAACATATCTGTTTATTATATTTAAATACAAGTTAAGAGAATATTGTAGACAACTTAGGCGTGAATTACTGTTAGCAAAATAGAAATTTTTAATGAATCATTAACCTAATTTGCTATACATTTATGTACTTTAGTACTAATTTAGAAACATAAAAATGATATTTAAGTTTAAATGTCAAAAAAATAAAATGTGTATTTAAAAAAAAAAAATCATTAATTTACAAATTTTAGATAAATAAAAATATAATTATAATTCGAGTAAGCATAAAATAAAAAAAACGTACCTACATAAAATGTGAATCGTTGTAATGCAAACTTCGTTTGGTAAATGTAGATTGAAGGTGTAGTCTTTTACTAGTTGTAGAAGTGTACTGCCTAGTTTTAGTTGATTTTTTAATTGATTTTAATTAATTTTAATTCTAAATTTGAAATTTCATAAATTATGATTTAATGTAATTTTAAATTTAGATACATTACCAGAATGTATGTCATGCCGTTAGTGTCATATTAAATTTTTTCTACCAATTTATTTCTTTTTTTTGTCTTATAATATTATTTATTAAATCTTATAATATGTTATTAACTAATACGCATAAATAAAATATTGAACAAATAATATTTGAAAATGAGCCACAACTTTAAAGGGAAACAACAGGTACTGAAATATATTTCTTTTATGTTAAAAAAAAACAGACCAAAGCAATTTGTATATATATATTGGAATGTGTAGAGCGTTCCGTCAAACATCCAGATAAATTTAGTAAATTATATCGGTTTTTTTTTATTTTCTCAGTATTTTTCTTTAAAGTTAATAAAAATAAAACAAACATCTTCCATCTTTTCCTTTAGTAAACTAAAATTAATAATAACCGTTTTTATAAATAAATTTGTTAAAAAATTATCATTTTTTATCTCAGTTTTGGTAAGTACATAGTTTAAAAAAAAAATAATAAAAAATTCTTTTACAAAAGTTTCTTATCTTTTTACGTAGAATCCGAATTTACGTAAAAAAGTACCTCTTCCCATTTGAAAATCTCAATTTCGGCCTATTTCGGCGAATTTTGGGCTTCAAAAACCCATTTACCTTCCTTCCGGGGAGTTGAAAAAATAACCAATCGGTAGAGCCAATTCGATTTAGTGAAAAAAATGTTTATTTAATTTTAATATAACGGCTCCTGCCCCTCTTAAAAAAACTGATAGGCATGCTCTGGAACACCCGGTATATATAATAACCAATATTTTATTCATACTTTGTTTCATTATTTTGTTTTATCTTCTAGTGCTATACATTATCCAAAAATAGGATAATTATTTTAAACAACTTTTTTAAAATTAAATAGGCATTCGACACTTGTCCTTTGGGCAACTAAATGTTTGTATTTTTTCATATCGATTCTGTATTTCTCAATTTTTTGTGTTCAATCGATTAATTGTAATTATTAAATTATGTACAATTATAGTCTAAAACTAAGATGAATTTTTTAAATAAACTTCTATATCAAATAAAGATTATTATAATTACAGAAGAATTAATAAGTCATTATATCTCCAATGTAAGATATACCATTTACATATGCTACATAGATATAATGTTTTTCATATTCACTTATATGACTTATTTAAAAGCTAGTGCAAAATGAAGAAGAAGTTGTACTTTTGGATTTCCAACTTTTAGGAGTTATCTGAGTTATCTATACGAAAAAAATATGCTGTACCACAATACCACAATTTATAGCAAATGCTCTATAATAAGGATCTCGTATAATATCTGGGAACTTACACTAACTAAATAATATTTCTTCTTTTTTTGCTTACAGCTAGAGCTCAAATCGAGCTATTTTCAACTACATAACATTTTTCTTTTTTTTTTGCTTAATAAAATATTTATAAATATCGACGTGACCTTAAATTATGTAATAATATATAAATCTTTTTTTCCTTTATAATTTTTTCATTTATTCAATTCTATTGCAAATACTTTTTTGCCAACTTTCAAATAATTAAAATTTCTTTAAAATTATAAATTATTTAGAAATCAATTCAAAATATAAAAACGAAAAAAAAAATTAAAAAAAAACTTTCAAGATCAAAATCAGTTACATATAACATATTATATGTATGTATGTATTTAAATAAATCGCCGTATAGAAGTAGAAATACAAAAAAAAATTCTCTCAAATATCCTTAAAAATTTATTAAATTTTTGCGTCATCAACATAAATACACAAAATTAAATAACCTTTTTGTTAATGTTAATATCATGGTAAAATTTTGACATTGAAATTACAATAAAACAAAAAAAAATATCTATTTGCATTCTGAAATGACACTGAGACGCTCCTGAAATATTCTGGGAAACCTTCAACTTAAACCTAAAGGAAAATAAATAAATTGAATACATAATTACAAAAAAATATTATGTGCACCGATTATGCATGCATTTTTACTCACACATCCAACGAAAGTTGAAAAAAATTTCAAGTTCACTAATATTATATATATATACTATATATATATATATATAGTACATAATATGTACATACATATATATAATAATAAATGTTATGATACATTTTTAATTTTATTTATATAATATTTACAGCATCCTCATAACATCCTTGACTCTTAAAATGCATGTGCAGAAATAACAGAATTTTGCATTACATTACACAAATATTATAAAAATTTTAAATGTTAAATATTAACCGTTATTTTGTTAGCTACCGAAATTTATTAGTTTCAAAGTTTTTAACTGTATATTGAAAAAATTTGATATTTCGCTTCAAAAGCTTTTTTTGCAGCGAATAACAAAAGCTTACAATGAAGTTTATTAAAGCGCAATATTACTAAAAAATCATTACACCTACTAACATTTTATTTGGAATGAAAGTTTAAATTAATTGCGCCAGCAAAAATGATATACAAAAATATTAAAGTTATCACAAAAGTTCAAATAAAAAAAAGTTTTTTAAATGATAGCCCTAATAGTTTTCTAGTGGTGCTTTTTATTTATTAGTTATTTGAATAAGATAATCAAAAATAAAATAAAAAATTGTTTGGTAACTTAAAAAAATTAATCTAAAAGTTAAATATAAAGGATTGGTAACTAAATTATACTACTATAAGTTATGTGAGAATTATTTGTCTTTTATTTAATTTAACTGATAAAAGAGGCATATTATGAAATATTGATAAAAATATTTGTGCCGAATCATATAATCGAATATGAATCGTGCATTATTGGGGATCCTTTAGGGAGTTAATGATTTTTTCAATATCGAAATACCTTGGTTTAATTTTTTCTCATTAAATCTCAACCAGATAAGATAAGATAAAAAATATAGGAAAGAAATAATCCAAACCAAATGCTTTTGTTAATAAATATTAACAAATGGCTCATTAATTTTTTAATTAAAAATATTATTGATGTTGATTTTTTTCAATTATGATTTTACAATTCTATATTCATTTTTAATTAAGGTGACTAAATAAGAGCTATAAATTTCTATTTGGATATGAAGACAAAACGTTATAAGATATCAATATATTTTTGGAATAAACTTTGAATGAACCAAATGAAACGCAATTTTACATAACGGTACCTGATGACGTCACAAGTATTTCATAGAATACCATTTTTGGTGAGAAGATAATTTAAAGATCAAATTTGAAATTTGATAAAGGATCCACAAAACCGTTTGATAATTTTTCTAAAATTTTGTAGTGTTTTATTTAAAGTTTTATATATTTCCTCTACAACAATAAAGATAAGCTTTTTTACAACAACATTGTAAAAATTTCTCTATCCTTGAATATGATTCAAAATAATTAATTTTATAAAAATTCCGGGAAAAGAAAATGTCCTTCTTTTGTATACAAGAACGGTTACGAATAAAAATAATTCAGGTAAGTATTCTGGAATTAAAACCATATATTGAAAAACGAGATTTTGAAAAAGCGATTTAAGGGCTATATTTTACTTTATAAAGAGTACACTATTTCATATAAATCTGCATTTATTTCACCAATAACATGAATAAAGATGGTTTTGATGTCATTGAGTGTTGGAGTAAGCCAATCAGTTAACAAAGTTCAATGGAATTATATTGCATGATCTTAATGGTCAGTTCACATTTGCATTTCTGGAGATTACACGGTCATTCAACTTTTCTTTTAATAAATTTAATACGTCACGAGATGTATGGTAAAATTGATTCGAAAACATTATGACAGAGCACAAAAAACTCCAGAAAATGGTTTAATATCGCATATATTCTACCACAACGAGGAGTACATTAAAAAGACTATGTTCACAGGCTTTATAGCCCCTGAGCATTTTATCTTTTTGGATAAAAATGGTTATATTCACTATCATATCACTATAGTTGTTGGGCTACATGTAAAACTATTGAGTACAACCCGGGCAACATTAATTGAGATATGACATGTCTATACCGATAAATTTATAAAAAGAGGCTATTGGTGGTTGGAAAACACGTATAATTAGCACTAAGTACTACAAATACATATTTTTTTTATCGTTTTAAGTAGGTTTAAGCAGTTTTAGTTAGGTTTAGTTAGGTTAAGTTTTATCTTAAATAATACGAGAATATATTGGTTTTTACATCCCAGGTTTTTTCCAATAGATTTATATAAGAACTCAAGTAAATTAAAACTAAATAATAACAATAAAATAAGAATAATTATTAACATGAATTAATATAAAAAGCAAACTATTACTTTACATGTTAATAATAATATCACAAAAGCTATTTTTTGTAAACCTTATTTAGGCTAAGTAATTATAAGACTGTACAATGGGTAAAATAAAGTTTAAAAAAAAAAAAAAATCTAATCCGTTATGTGTGACATGTTTTTTGTTATGAGTTTATATCAATCAAAAGTTGAAGAAATATCTTGATAGTAGAGATGTTATTCATGATAGTCAATTCGGCTTTGTCATGACATGCCCATGCGAAAACCTCATCTACTGAAGCTGCTGTTGTAGCTCTGGATATATCTAAGTCTTTTGATCGAGTCTGGCACTCTGCTCTTATAACAAAATACAACACTATAGGCCTTGGTTCAAAATGGATTGAAAGTTTTCTTTTAAATCGATCTATCATAGTTTCAGTTGACGGTTCTTTTACTGACCAATTTCAAATCAATGCTGGTGTTCCACAAGGCTCTGTCTTTTCATCAACCCTATTTCTCATTTTCATTAATGACCTTCTAAAGTTAATTTTAAATCCAATCTATAATTATTAGTTTAGCACTCTAATATAGCATCAAATGATTTTCTAAAATAAACTAATGCTACAGCTTCCGTAGTCTACTCCGAAAGGACAATAATGACCGTAATTTCAGTAATTTTCACCATTTGATAATTCGTTTCGGTTCTCACGGGGTTTGAAGCCGTGCTCCTTCGGTCGTTACATTACTACACTCGAGTGCTTTACCAATCGGCTACCGAGGCCACTTGTAACTGAAATGAAGCTAGTTCAAGGCAATAAGTATTTACCATAATTAAAATTATTGGGAGTGGAATCTAGAATATTAGCATAATTCTCATATTATATAATTATCATATTTTACCATTAGCTGATTGATCATTACGATACGCGGAAACCAAAATAAATATTTCTTTATTTTTTCTTGAATTTTTGCTAAATTCTGAATCACGCTTTTTCAGAGGTGTTATTGATTAGATAAAGAATAATGTAAAAAAAGTACATGAAAGTGTGCCACAGTTTTTTTTGTGTGTATTTTTAGTAACCGTTAGTAAATTAACATTAGTAAACTAATCTAAAAATATATGGTGGGAGAAAAATTAAAACTAATCTAAGAATATGGTATAGTATAAAAATATAAATATAATAAAAAAAATACTTATTATTATTAAATAAACTAATTTAAATCAATAGATACTTACTTCTACAAAACCATGTAGGTCTTGGGCCTGACTCATCAGCAACTCCATTTTTGTCGGTCACGATCAAGTTAAAAAAATTGTTGTTTGACTTAGTCATAGGTATATCTACATTACTAGCAGTGTAAAGGTGTAATCGGAAATGTCAAATTAAGATCAAATGCAAGAACATTTGACGACCAAGCAACAAAAGTTTAACAATGTTGATGAAAATGATTTTGTTTCAATTGTATTGCAAGTAATCGTTGTATTTTGCTTTTTAATCGTTTGAGCAATCGTTTAGCAAAAAACAACTTAAGAAATTTAATTTAATAAAATGAAAACGTTCAAGAAATTTTTACAAATAAATGGACAAAAAATATATAAAAAAACAAATAGAAATAAAATAATAAAATTCAAATTGTATATGGAATCTATAAATATAAAAATATATTTTGAATAAAAACTTCATTAAAATTGTTACAGTATCAAAAATCGTCTGATAAAATAGTTTGTTTCATTAATTTTGTATTCTAATACACAACTGGACTTCACGCATTTAAAAATTTTTTTTTGACTAAATTGCAAGTTCACCAGACGCAAATAACATTTTCGATTAGATGATTTGTGTCTCAATAAATAATCGATTACACTGTTAAAGTAGTTATCCAAGATTGACATCAAAAATTACATGACTTAAATCAAACTGCTTAATCGATTAGACTGCAAATGCATTTGATCTTAGATTGACATTTCCGATTACAGCTTAATTTTGACAGTTACAACATTCAATTAAGAGTAAAAAATTGAATTTGAATTAACTATATTAACTAGCATTCAATGGCTTTGTAAAATTACGATTTAATAATTTTGTGTGGAATAACGGTAGCGATTAAAATATGTTATATTTATTTATTACATAAAGTGTTCAATTTATAAACTGAAATATAAATTTAATAAAAAATATATGACATCTAATTTTTACCACTTTTATTCAACACAAAAGTCAACAATTTCATAAAATATTTCTACACGTCATGCACTCTACTTTACTCGTATGTTGTATATTGTATGAATACAAATTGAGTAATTTTTTGAGTGTAAAATAGAAAATTTTTCAACTTGAATCTAGAAAAATATATCTGATAAGTATTTCTATGAGTATTTTTTTTTTTATTTATATTGAAAAGCTTTTCTTGTTTGGAATTTTTTTTCTATCTAAACCGTAAAGAAGAAGGAGGTGAAGGTTGAGTTAAATTGACGGAATGGACTATTTGTTTGTTGTTTTATTTGTTGTTAGATTGTTAAGAACTTGATAGAGAAGCTCTCTAAATTGCAATAACGTTAGTTAACTTTCAGACTTGCATGGAATTAAACGTGTTCGTTTTCAAGTAAATCGTTTCGTAGAAAATATCTTAGAAGTAGAAAATATCTATATGTGTTAAAACGGTTGCATATAATCGAATAATTCAAATATTTTTTTTATTTGTTTTTTTTTTGTTTTCTCAAATTTTTCACATATTTTAGATGCATACAATAATATAGAAAAGCATTTAAATAATAAGAAAAAATAAATATTTTTATCTAAAAAAAAATGTTTGTGATAAGATAAGAAAAAAAAATTTGTATGTTGTGTTTTTGTAAATCTTAAGCGTTTTGTGCTACTGCAGTAAATTTAAATTGAAAAATTTTTTTTTAATTATATAAATAAATCTAAGTGAAGAATTAAATTGTTAAAAAAATTTTGTTTTGTTTGACTAATAAAATTTTAAAATGCGTTCGACGGAACTTTGTCGAAAAGGTATATAAAAAAAAAATTTTGCTTCATTTTCAGAGCCTCTAAAATTTAGGGTTTCATCTTTATTATTTTTCTGGTTTTTGGTATACACGCCTTACTTAATTTTTAGATCACCTAATAAATATTTATTTGTACATATATTTTATTTTTTATATTTAAATTCTATATTTATAAATTTTGATCAATGAGAGTGAATCAAACATATTGAATAATTTAACTGGAAAAATTCGTTTTGTACTTATATTATGTCATGTCCATAAAAAAAAATAAAAAGGAAGTAATCGAAGCTTTTTTAACTATTAAATTAAGACATAATAGTAAATAGTATAATAAAAAAACTATATATATATGTATATCCAACAAGATTTATAAACATACTTATTGTATATATATTTATTTTTTTTGGTTACATACAATAATAATACTTAACAACTTTTGTTACTTAATTAAAAATCAGTTGACGTTCAAAATTTTTTTTCGTTATTTTTTTCTAATTATATTTAATCAAAGAATGTTTATTTGTTATTGTCATCTTTAAATTGGTCGATGACAGGAATTGTACAAAATTAGAATTTAGGTTGAAATTAAAAAAAAAAAATGGTTATTGGTTATTTTAACTTAGTAAAAATGCATATAATACTTGCATTTCATATTTAGTATAAATATGTACGTAAGTGCTAGATGAAAATGTAATTAATTTAAGCTTGCAAATAAAGAAGTATTACCAGACTATGAAATATTTTGAATGCAATAACTGAAATCAAATTGCATAGAATATTTTACATTGTAATCAATTACATTTTTAACTTTTATTTTCAAAACACAAGTCTTTTTTTTGTTCATGTAATTTAATTAGGTACTCAGTAAGTAATTTATTCATATAAATCAATGCATTGAATTCATTGAAAATTGAGGTAGCATTATTACATTTACACAATGCTGAATAAATTAATTAACATTAGTATTACTTGTAATGTAATGCTCCTTCGAAATTAACAGTATTAAAATAATGCATTATTTATTGAATTACTTTTGAATTACTAACGTATTCCTCAGCATTACTTTGCAATACTTGGCATTACTTTGAGTCATTTTAATATTGTAGTAGATATTGATCTAACAATTTAGGGAATGTAAAATAATGCTAAATAATTCAAAGTAATGAAAAATAATGTTAACAAACACTTCAGTAATTGTAATTAAAAGTAATTCAATAAATAATGCATTATTTTACACTGTTAATTTCGAAGTAGCATTACATTACAAGTAATTTAAATGGTAACACTTCATTGTGCAGTATACTGTAACATAGGGTAATAATATTTATGTTGTATTATTGGTAAAATTATAATGATTCTAATAATGCATTATGAAAGTAATTTGTAACTCATTATGAAAACTAAACCCTATAAGTTCAATAGTTCAATGATACATGTCAGCTCAAAATATGAGTTAACTTGAGATTAAGGTGGCTCAGAGGTTACAGAATTTGAGCTTACTATGACGTATATCAAAACTTTAAGTTCGGTTTGAGTTTGAATTCAAGCTTTTTACTATCTTATCTGAAACCCTAGTTACCTACAACACAAATAATAAACTTGTACAACCAGCCAATTTTCAAAGATAAGTTATTAAAGTGCATATAGTTAAAATCAAAAAAGTATGAAATTATGCAATTTAAAAGTATTATGCTGAATAAATTTTGTTTATCCGTATTTACTATAAAACCCCATTGAACTTCTATGCAGAACAAGATAAAGAAGATGAATAAAAAAAATTAAAAATTATAAATCCAGTTTGAATCCAGATTTTTAAATATGCTTGCCAAAAAAAAAAACAGAAAAATGCTATAACTGCAATAAAACTTTAATTTAGCAACACTAAAGTAAAGTGGTACCAGAAATACTTTATTTTGTTGTTATGTTATTATCCTGTCATACACATTCCAGTACTGTTTCAAAAAGCTTTTAGAAACTGCATCTGGGTAAATTTATATTGGGGTAGAGAAAATTAATGCAAATATATATATGATACACATATACACAAACCTGAATACATACATTATATACCTAACTACGTATATTTGTTTTTAATATAAATGCAATTAAAAGTATTTTTAAATATTTAAATTTTAATTGAATAGATTTATAATAAAAATTAGTCAATTATAGGTAATTTAAATAAATTTATAAAAAAGATTATTTTTTGTTAAATATTGAAATTGATTATAAATTGTTCTGAGAATTGTTGGTTGGCATCAATCAGAAATTGCATAAAAATATTTAGTTTTATTTTTCATTATTGTGAAATACATTTTGTAACTAACTGTCTCAAGTCTAAGTCTAAGTAAACAACTGTCTTTATTTTTCATTATTGTGAAATACATTTTGTAACTAACTGTCTCTAAACTATTGTATTGGTTCAATTAAAGTTCAATCAAATTGAAAAATACATTTTTTGTTTTATCGTTTTATTTACCAAAAGTTTTTATTTTTTTAAGTAGGTTTAATGAAAATTTAACATCTCATTTCAGTATATTAGAATTAATTAAATTTATTAAATTTTTTTTTATTTTGAAGCATTTTGATAGAATAAATAAATAAAAGATGAGCAGGTCCATTTTCAATGTGTAAACATTTTTTTGTTCTTTTATTTGAATACTGAAATTTTAATAAACAAAAGCCAAAACCAAGACAATAAAATTAAGCAAGGTGGATTTACTTAATATTAATGAGAAATACAAATTTAAAAAATTAATGGGAACTATAAACGAAAAATTTAATCAAATCAAAATAAAATAAAGTTTGAAATTATATAAAATGTTGATGCATTTTTGTTTATACAAAATTTATTTGTTTATAACTTGCTTCCTTTTGTTTATACAAAAAGTATTGAATTTTGCAATTAAAGGTCAGCAAAATTTTGTGTGCATTAATAAAATAATTCATACCGTAAATTTTTACAAATTCAAGCATATTAAAATATTCTTTGAATTTTGGATTAATATATTCGAAATTATACTCGTATCCATATTCACAGTATTGGATTTTAAGATGCATTTCACAAAATATTTGAATATAGCATCACTTCATCACAGTATCCTGTAACACCATCTCTGGGACATAGAGTGGAATTTGTATATATAACAACAATAATTTTAAATTTCTTTTATAGCACTTTCAAACAACTTAGTAGAAAAATTATGAGTGCACAAATAATTTTTGACATACTTAATATGACATGTTCTGATTAATGATTATAACAAAATATATTTTTTTAAATATACTAACAATTCGAAATAACTCAGATAGCTCAAATTTCCTAATATCAAACACTGATCAAATATCAGATAATGTTAAAATGCACACAGTTATTTTAATTTTAATTAATTTAAAACAAAATTCTTTAAATAAATAAAAAGCTCAAAATATAAAAAAGTTGATTGTAAATATGTCTTTTAAATTAGGTAGCTTTGAATTGTTAAAAAATATACAATAAAACGCAAATTAACACAATAATAGATTCGTAAAAGTTGAAGACTATCAAAAAAATCATCAAAATTTCATTACTCTTATATCATGATGATATCATGTATTTAATTTAACCTTTAGAAATGTGTATTTTTTTTATTTGAATAATTTATTTTGAGAAATTTCTCATGTTCTAAAACATATTTTTATATAAAAAGCTAACCTACTAACTTTACTAGTAAATTTAAAATATTTTAAATTGAAAAAGTATTCCCAACTAGAGTCATAACAAATACAAAAGCCAATGATCGGTATAAATTGATTATTAAAGCTTTTTTCTGAACCTTTCATACTCTTATTTTACTTTATTTTAAAACTTCGAATAATGTTTCGTTTAATGTCGTCCTGACAGTAGTACAAGCTGCGGAATTGATATTATTTTTTTTTTTTTCATTATTTAAGTGGCCTTTGAATACATTATATAGGGGATATCATAGGATATTATTATTAAATCAATTCCAAGATTAAGATACTCTGACGTTACCATCTGTAGTTATAGTAGTCAAACAGAAAATTAAGACACTAAAATTGTTTTATACCAAGCCTTTCTTTGTAGGAAATGCAAGATGCCATTTGAGTATCTCAATACAATATATACAGAGTAGAACTGTTGGTATAAAAACTTTTGAATTCTGGACATTATAATGGACATACATTTAATATATAGTTAGTGGTTACATCTCAACTCCAATACCAGCCTTTTTTAAGAGGTCCATTGGTAGCGGACGGTCCCTTAATAAAGATTGGTATTGGGGTTGAGATGTAACCATCTATAAACCATAAAAGAGGTTTATAGCAATATTAACTCAGTCATCAGAAGACAATGGCATCTCTGGCTGGTATAAGATTAAGTACTGTCAAACTTTTTATGGTTGGACATTATTTGTAAAGAGAAAACTAGAGCATTGTTTCAACTTGATAGAAGGAAGATTAGGGTGGTAATGTCAAAATCTAGGTTCTTGATCTCAACAAAGATTTTAAATTAACTCCTTATCAGAATATCCAAAAATTCGCCAAACTTACAAGTCTGTTGCGGAAGATAAGTTCCTAATGATCCTATTTAGATTTTTGTGTTAATTGAAAAGAAGCTCTCTATAGACCAATATGTGGCCTACTGTTGTGATGGGATGGATTTATGTGATTGTCAGGTTGTCACCCATTTTTAAACTTGCTAATGTTGTTGAAACTTGATGAATAAACAATTGCATTTGAACGCTAAATTTTCTAATTTCATACTAAATTCCAATTAAATTGAACTTCAAAATATTTTTCTTTCATTGTTATGGTACGGAAACGAATTTGTCATGATAATTTAAATTATCAAAATAATAAATTGAAAGCTCAAAACCTTTTATAAATTCAATTAGTGAGCATGTATTTATTAATTTTTTAATTTTGAAATGTTAAATTTTTAAAAGTCCAAATTAAATTTTAGTGTGAATTTTGTAATTTTGTAGTTTATAAGTGTAATGTATACGGTCTTAATTCTAAAAATTTTAATATATTAGTCAGTTAAACTAGTATATTCAAAAGAAAATTGTTAGTTAGTTTTAGTCATACCTACGCTGTTATACAATCTACTTTGAAATGTTTTTTTTAAATAGATTATATTTGAACAATAATAATGATTGAAATATTGAATGTTATTTTAAATATGTAATTATATGAAATCGTACAAGAAAGCAAATTAAATCAATTTTATAATTTCCATATAGAAAAGCTCAAAAATATTTAAATTTGCAGATACTAATTACTACGGTATGTACATATAGGCACTACAAGTAATTATCCAGTCTTTTTCTATATTTTTCCCGCTATAAGTTCATTGTACAATTGTAATCACTATAAGCTCATTACGAATGTAATTGTAATATTTTTAATTTTTAATCTTTGAATTACAAATTTTAATGATTTGAAGGAATTCAGAATTCACTGATTTGACGGTAAAAAAATTCGATAATCTTATTAAAATACAAAATCGTTTATTAGCGGTAAAATACAAAAAAAAAAAATTAACCGCTTATTATCGGTAAAATAAGAAAATAAAAAAATAACCGCTTGTTAGCGGTGAAATAAAAAAAAAGATCTTACATTTAACTTTCTGTGATTTTCAGATTTTGAAATAAAATTTACAAAAAAATATATTTTATCGAATATGCAGGAGGCTTTACATGAAATAATGGTATGTCTGTCCGTATATATGTCTCTTTATCTGAATGGATCAAGACATTTATTATACATAGCTACAGTTCTTATACAAAAAAAAGCACAAATAATAATCTAAATATGATGAGTTTAATTTTGAATACATGTACGAGTACAAATAGTCTATATAATTATTTTGTATCATTAAAAAATAAAAAAAATCACGGAAATAATAAGTTAAAAGCTTCTACAAAAATATGTAATGATGGCACTTATTAAAAATAAAATCGCATCATACGTTATTTTTATGTATAAACTAAGTTTATGCAATTTTAAAACTGTTAAATATTCTCATTATCAAGGTAGATTCTCATTTTTATAATTCAGATTTGTGCATAATCGAATTTAATGAGTTTCATACAATAACTTCCTTATTTTTCGAAAAATTGAAAATTATGTAAACATATTTGAAAAAAATTTAATGTAATCAGCCACACACTGTACATGTAACATACTTCATTGACTTGTAGGAGGCTTTGCATAGGCAGCTTTGGGAAGCAATACGCTTGGTGTTGAAGAAAATGTATAATATGACATCGAACGGTACCAAATCAAACAATTAAAAACAACTTGGAGTGAACTAAAAATGTTGGCGCAAAATTGAGATCGGTTGAAAACGTTAGATGTTTGATGGCATCCTATCCACCAAACTAAGGTAGAAACAACAGAAGAATTTATGTCGATGATGATAATTTATGAAGCTTCAATCAAATTATTTGATTTGGCATGTTTTTATTTTTTTATTAAATAGTGCAAACTTGAACTGTATTACGGATCTATTATTTGTTTTATTTGTTATTTTCAAATATGTACCAATATATAATACACATATTTACATTACATACATTCTGAAAGTACTATATACATATTTTTTCTTAAAAATTACCTCAGGCCACATAATTGATCAAACTAACCCTGTTTAAAATTATATGCTTGGCACTTTATATGCAATAATTAATTTAGTTGGCTGTGATTTATTTAAATTACATCTGTGACAGTTTATTCTACTAATGATTATATCAATTAACTTTTTCAACAAAGTTAGTTTTTATTGAAATGATATTTTTTTTTTTTTTTAATTCTCTCTTTTAGACGAATATTTAAACAAATTTATTAAGATTTCTTAATAAATTCATAAAACCTATAGTACAATCACATATACATTAATGAATTGACTATTTAAGAGATAAATGATGCTATGATCAACCGTATTTCATATTTTACATAACCTATGTACATGTACAGACAATCAGACAATAATTAATAAATTAATTTGTTTTATGACAATGAAGTAAAAATAAAACGAATACTTTTTAAAAATAAGTTTTAAAAATTCTTTGGAAAACATAATTGGACAAACATTTTTTTTTATTTACAATGAGATAATTTAAAACTACAAAATAAATTGTCATCGGGTCATTGAGATATAAGAGAGAATAAAAAATTAGATGAAAATTAAAAAAAAATTTTTTTTAGTAAAGTAAAAGAATTTGATTCAGTAGAGTCGTGGTTAAATGAACAAGAAACGTATAATATTTTCTTTAAATTAGCTGAGACAAACAAAGTAAGGTTGGCTTACTCTTCATGTCTGAAGGTCTTGACAACATTTTTTTGAAGTTTGTCTAAATAATTATAAAATCATCATCCATCGCAGATTTTGTTTTGGAATTATTCACCCATGATCTTTCTTCCAATTCATTTTTCTCCAAACTTCGAACTTGCATATTTCTTGTTTGCAATTAGGTATTCACAAACAGGTAAATCCGCTTTTTTCTAATGAAAATTTAAATTTTTTTTTATGCTTCTGATTCATTATGGAAAATTAAATGTTTATTATTTTAAGTTTTTTTATTCATTACCAAATTTGATTTATTAAAAACGAATTTATAAAAACCAAAAAAAAAAATACACCAACATTGTATCACGTTAAGTCAGAATATTTTATTAACTACTAGCAACGTTATTTTAAAATTATAAAAGTTTCTTATCTTACCTAGATAAATTATTCTTATAAATTATCTTAACTAGGTAGATACGGGTGGCTGCCAAAAACAGCACAGATAGATTTAAGAGATTCATTGTCATAACTGATAACACATCTTGTTTCTTTACGATAAGCGTACTTTTAACTAGAGCTTTTTACAAAACGATGAAGGTACTTAATTTTGGTACCTTTAGAATCACCCCAATTATTATAGAAAGTTGGCTCCTAGAAGTGGTTGCAGTGGATTCAGGTTGTAGTATAAACTAATTCGATTGCGAATGAGATTGTACTGTTGCAAAACTTTCACATCGTAGCTCATTTAAATATTCTGTGTTTTGATTTAGTATCCGAAATATCGTGAGTTAATCTAAGTTTGTAAAAATGTAAAAATGCTCAAGATGATTTATTTTCGAAAGAGTTTTTTATACAATAAAAGTTTACATTAAAAAATGATTTTTACTCCACCAACATTTTCATGTTTAGCCTATTAATATTTACTTGTTTGAATTGTTTAAACTTTTTAGTTTTTGGGATAATTATATGCCTACTTGTTGTTGTATAACATTATTATGTAAAGCTTACTTAGGTATAATTATGTTATCTATGATAACATCACTGTACAAGAAGATATAAATGGATAAAAATGCAGTGATAATAAATTATTTTTATTTTCTACTTCCATATTTCAATCTTGTATATATAACATACTTGTATATATAACATACTTGTATATACGCATTATATAAAAATATATGATTTTTTTTTAATTGCTTTTCTTTAGGTTGCATTGTTATTTATTTTATTGGGCGATGTAAGGGTCAAAATAAATTTTTATTTTATATTTATATTTTGGAGAAAAAATTTCAAGCGGTTGTTAGCTCAGTTGGTTAAGGCGTCATGTTGAAATGACAAGGTTTCTGAGTTCGATTCCCCTTTGAGTCAAATTATTATTTTTTAAAAAAAAATTTTTTTCGTTATTATATTATAAAGTTTATAATATAATATAATAACAAAAAAAAAAATATTTTTTAACAAAAATTATTAATTGGTAATTTTTAATAATTATTCTCTTCTTAATTATTTTAAAACACACGAAAACTTTAGTTTAGAATAAATCTTAGCAACTCTTCTAAGCATACAAAGTGTGTATATTGTATACTTATTACTTATACATGTATTGACAGTTGACAAGGCAGTTGACATTATATTATAACACTAGCTTTGTAACCCGTCATAAATGACGGAAGCAAAATAAATCCTAGTTTATTTTTTTCTTTCATTACATTCTTTATTCCGAAATTACAGTACTTATGTTTATATCACTTTTTATTTATTTTTATTTATGTTTATATTGGCCTAACACTAATCTTTTTTTTTTTATATAACAGAAAAAGAAGTACCATACCAACTCACTTCCATTTAGTTATAATTCGTTAGTTGGGTTCCATTTAGTATAAATTATACCGTATTAGCGTTATTGAGTCCTCCGGGAGAGCAAATTTAAAAATGGGATCTTATTTTCATATAAATTTTGTCTTTTGTATAATGTATAGGGATCTTATTTTGCTATATGAATAAACTGTTATTATGGTATTGTGTTATTTTTAAAAAATATTCATAATTTATATATTCAAAATTTTGTATCTAAATTGGTAAAATTTACAAAAAATACAAAAACATTTTCATCAATAATTTTCAATTTAAAAAAAACAATGTTTTATTATCCGGCGCAGAAGTAGAGTTTATTATCCTACTCTACTTCTATCAAGTTCTATTGATTGAACAGTGAACCTGAACAGTGAAGTGAAATGTGAACACTTAACGCTGAAAATAAAATAATATTTTTGGAATGGAGCATATAGAACATACAGAATACAGATACAGCAAATAATAAAAAAAACAAAACAAACAAAAAAAAAACCAAAATAATTTTTGTTGAGTGAAGTGAATTACGCACACAATAATGCCAAAAATAAAAGGTAGAAGCAATAAAGTAGTGTAATGTATAATATTATACAATACAAATATGCTGATACACATGGGTATTATTATGTATAATTTTAAGTAATAAGAATAACCTTTGAGTGAATTATGTTTTTTTTTTGTGTTAAATGCTGTTTGCCTTTTGGTTATTATACCATATTAAACTATTGATTAAATTTCTATTAGTCCTTATTATTATAAATCAAAAAAATTGTTTGTTTTATTTATATTATTATTATTATTTATTATTTTTCCTTATTATTTGCGAAGAAGACTAATATTAAATTAATATAGAAATAATATAGTTCATGCAATCAATTTTTCCTGCAAATGTTCAGCATGGTAGACAGGGGTTAAAAAAAAGCACCAAAGCAATTTGTATATATATGCATTTGTATACATATGCAATTTGTATATGTGTTGGAGCATTCCGTCGAACTTACAAACATCCAGATAAATGCAGAATAATATATATATATAATTGATGTATCATGTAAATGTATGTATATTATCGTCGTGCTTTATAAAATGTTTGATGATATTAAATTAATACAAGAGATTTTGTGTTAATTCGATTCGATTCTCTTTTGAGTCAAATTTTTTTTGTATTATTTATGGATTATTGCATTTGATTATTTTTTGGACTCTTAGTACGAAAAAAAAAGAATTAGTACGATAACAGTAATATAGGTTTTTAAAGAAAATTTATTAAAGATAAGTATTTCCTTTTGAGATACACGGATTTTATAGGAATTTATACAATTTTACAGATTAACACATTTTAAAGACACATCAACACCAATGCAACAAAGAGATAAGTGAAATGATGTGATATTTTATTGTGTGTATCGATTAAAATTTTATTGTTAAAATTTATTTTACAGATTTTATAATAGTTAATTTTAATAAAAAAGGGAGATTTTTTAACTTATGAAAAGTAAATAATAAAAAAAAAAACTTTTAAAAACCTTGCTTTTTCGAAGAGTAACACAATTGTGGTAGCAACATTAAATGCACTAAAAAGGAGAAAATAAATTAAATAGCTCAAGGTCTATTAAAAAACGCTATGCGATGTAATTCTAACATTTGACTTCAGCCAGATAAAATGTTTGTACGAAAAGCAAATATATGAACTTGCCATCTCAAATGAGAAAATGAGATGGTAACATAACCGTCAGAAGATTGAATGATAAATTGTACGTTAGAGAATAGTGTAAAATTCAAATTAAAATGTTTTTAACAAAGAATTGTGAATAAAACCACCGCTGTGCAATTGCACAGGGGCTCACTAGTATATATATAATATTTAAAAACTGATAAAAATTTCAATTAGAAAATTCATCATATAACATAACTTGTTTAATATTTCTTAAAATCATATATAAATAATTTTTTTTTTAATTCTTCTTCATTTTTGTTATGGAAATATATTTATCAAGTCTGGTACTAATTATTAGTATCTAGAGTTTTGTCAAAATATCATCAGGGATTGAAAATAAGACATCATCTTGCATACACCATACACAATACAATTCGCTTTTACTATGTTCCAATATTTGTCACACTTTTATCATCTTTCCAGGTCTCAAAACCGTTAAGAAAGCTGTGCATCTCTAGTGCATCTGAAATTTACAATATCAATTTATCAATAATAAATATTTCACATTTGATCAATATTGTTATGATTTGTTATAATATCAAAATATTCCAACTTGTTGCATTGTGAAATTTGCTATAAAAATAAATTTTTATTAAATCTAAAAAAAAATATTTTGAAATAGAAAAGAGAAAATTTAAACATCAAATATATTTACGTATAGAACAAAATTTTATTTCCTGCTATAAATATATTCATAATTTTTGGGATTATAAATATTGGTATAATAATATTAATTTATGATATAGTTCCAAATCACTCAACCAAAGCCATTGTCATTTAATTGCATTAAAAAATTTGTCATCCCAACTTAACCTACAATTAGTTGTCATAACATAATTTATGTGACACATTATATTTTTGAAAAATTAATCCTATTATGTAAATAATAAGGTACCTATAGTGAGTGAGGAAATAAGAAAACAAAAAATCAAACTAAATTATAGATAGATCCAGATAGATAGATATAGATACCTATAGTATCTCTTATTTATTTTCTGTTGTAAATATTTTTTTTTTTAAAACAGAAGTTTATAGCATATACTCGTATTACTACATACACACATTTATTTAAATATTTTGCGTCTGCCATACTAATTTAATATTTCCGACAACATTTATCTATTTGTAGATATGTGTTTTGAAAGCACTTGTATGAGCAGATAAATTTTTTTTTGTGTAATAATATCCGAACTGAATCTAAAATAAATTTAGTAAAAAAGGAAAAAAAAATAATAATATAAATTATTACATAATTTACATATACATATATTTTATAACATATCTATTTTAGATGAGCCGTGGTCTAGTGATCTATTCCTAGACCATATTATCTTGTGGGCTTTAGATAACAGTTGTTCTCACGATTGTTATCTATTGCGTTTTTGTTGCGTGTATAACCCTCTCTGTTCTATTTTCTGCTTTTTATAGATCGGCCCATATTGAATCAAAATCTTATAAAATTAAGCATTGTTATATACCAAAATATTTTGAATATTCGTTACGAGCATCTATTTTTTGTGTTGAGAGTAATTAATTTTATCTTTTCGCATTTATCTTAAAACCAGCCTGATCAGCAACTTCTATTATAAGTTGTATCTTGTATTCTGATTATCTTTATTTCACCTATAAGACCAATAAAAGGTGTTTTTGAAGGGTTAATGATCTTTTTCTAACTTTTTTTATAGCTTATTTAGATCGTCTTTATAGCACTTTCTATGTCTTATCTACCATAATTGCAGTAACAAATTTTTACTACTATAACGGTTCCTATATGGGGGAATATGTATTGTATAATTTACGTATACGAAATTGTACTTGTAGTATACTGCCTTACGATACACCAGCTTTAATATCTCTTATAGGAACTAGTACTCCTCTCTTTATTTTAACCTCCGACAGAGTATTAAACTCTTTCTGATAGATATAATCCAATCATAAATTTAACATATCTTCTGTGTAGAACTTCATGGCTTTGCACACTTTCTTGAAAGCTTGCGCGATATTTAGAAACACTGATAAATATATATTTTAATAGTGCTTGCTGAGTCATATTGGTTATGCGGTTAACTTACTCTATTACAGTTGAATAGTTTTTTTCTGAATCCGAATTGGTGATTTCGTATTGTTATTCTACTTTCTGTAATAGGTTCGATTCCTTTCAGTGGACATTTTTCAAATAATTTTTATATTGGCAGTAAGTAAATTGAACTAGTCTACGATTCGCTTCGTTATATAGGATCGCATTTGAACCGAAATTTAATTTCCATTAAATCACATTAAATTTTGATTCTCTCAAATTTAATTGGTATTCATTATTTTCTTGATTTGAGATCCTGATTTAATTTATTTTTATGCAATTAAACATTTTTAAGTTTTCAAAATTTCTTTTAACATTGTAGAGAGTATATGACTGATGATGAAAGCAATAAATTATTGATTTGTAGGTTACTCGTTTAATAGACTGTATCATTTCTTTCGAATCGATAACAAAGTATCGTTTTACTTATAGTAATATTCATTTGTGCATATCCATATACACATATTATGTGTAACAATACCAACATGGAACTTTTTGAATATTTATATGTTTTTTCTTGTCTTCCGGAGTTTATTCCAAAATGAAAAAAAATAATTCCTGTACAACTATTCTCGAATTGCCTACTATAATCATATTTGATTTGATATCAAATGAAATGCAGAAATAAAATAAATTGTTTTATATTTATAGATTTATATAAATTAGGTATATATATATATATATATATATATATAATATATATATATGTATCAGTAGTGTGCATGTGTATATTCCACTTGATTTAAATCTATTCCGACAGGTTTATTGTTTTTTAATACATACGAAAGAAAAACAAAAAGTAAAAATCAAGTAAAATATCGAGATTTTCATTCTTTTATTATAGTTTTCTGTATAAGTATATGAGTTTTTGTTCAGCATCTCAATTTATTATAAATTGTAAAAGAAATGCCTTAATAGTTTTCTTTTAATCATTGCCATTATTTATTCTACACAATTCTATGAATGATCTTGAAGACATTATTACTGTATGCTATTATTATATGGAATATTAGAAAGAAATGCGTTCAAATTGAAATCATTGATACAGATCAAAAATCATGTCAAAAGTTATATGGGCTAAAATAAAATAAAATAAAAACAACTATTTCCATACAAATATATCCAATGTTATGTGCCTGTATAAATGTGTATCTATATTGCAATAGAAATTTTACAAAATATCTGATGGTTTTTTATTGTTCATCTTAACATGAATTTTATTGTAATTTGTGAAAAATATTTCTCTCAATATTTTAAAAATGTTTTAAAAGACTTTCAAGTCAGACTGATAGTTTTGATCATATTTGTGAAATCTAACTGTTAGAATATAATATGACCTTAAATAAGAGTCTGCAAATAATATTTTTTGATATTCACTGCTTTACTTTACTCTTAGAAAAACAAAGTCATAGTTAAATTTGAAGCAACGAAACTGTTCAACAAATTAATAAATAAAATGTTCTTCAAAAGGGTAAATACACCTGAATGCATTTCAAGCTGAAACCTATGCCATCGAGATACCAGTAGTAAAATGAATTAAAAGGGGGCATAACGGTGCTAACATATTTTTTAAATTCCAACTTACTAACCTGTTACAAAAGTTTAATAAAGGTAGCAGAAGGAACAGAATAAATATTAAGTGGATCCCTGGACAGGAGAAATACAAGGTAATAAAAAAAAATAGAAGGTAGTTCACTATCATCATTTAGTCATTAAAATTAACTTGGATAATAGTTTTTTATCGAAATTGTATACTTTCCTCTCAACTCTGACAATTTCACATATTCTGGCTTTTATGATATTTATCGCAACATATAACTTAGGATGAATGAGGATAATTCAATTTTGATTTTTGGCGATTTTAACCATCCATCGATATCATTTATTGTTGAGATACTGAAAACTTGTTACTGACTTTGACCTTATATGCGAATTCTACGGAAATAATCCGCAACAAATTATAAATTTCGAATGCATACGATAAATTAGAGGTTAAACTCGCCGTTGATGTAGTCAATCTATTTTCTAACCCCTTTCACCGTAACACAATTACGTTTGAGTTTCAATCAGCCATGTCAGGCTTTTCTAAATCGTGTAATGATATGTGAGTGTATACGACTTTTTTAATGCCGATTATCAAAACATAAATAATGCCTTAGCTACTATTGATTGGGACGTACTGTTAAATTAACAGGACATTAATCTAACAATCTCCACCTTTTATTACCGACATTTGATATAATCAATGCCTTTGTGCCAAAAATCCGAAAAAAAAACCAAAAAAAACAGAACCTTGGCTGGAACAATGCTTCTTCAACGGATCTTCGAATAAATTGTACAAAACAATAAAATCTTCTAAGAACACTAGTGATGACCTGTTAATCAAATATGAAACTCTTGCATTGAAATCCATAACCAAACCTGGCGTATGACAATTATGTCATCGATATTGGTAATAAATTAATTGCAGACCCTAAAAATCTTTTCGACTTTTTAAATACAAAATGCAAACTCCAAGTGTGTTCAAATTCGATGTCAATTCTCTTTCCTCCAGCTCTAAAGAGATCTGCAATTTATTTGCGGAATGTTTCGAAAAGTTCGTCGCATAACATTCAGTCATTACTTATTTATATCTTTCGAAAAATAATGTACAGAAAGCAATACTTGATATCGACATTAAAAAGGGCACGACGATGCCTGAGTTAATTTCACCAAGTTTTCTATATAACTGAGCATATTTGTTGTCTTAACCCGCTTCAACTAATTTTTAATAAATCCCTATCAATAGGAGCATTCCCTCAAGCATGGAAAATCTCATATCTTATACCCATTCATAAGATACGTAATAAAACTGATGTGGAGAACTGTCGTGGTATTGCCATTCTTTGAACTATTCCCAAACTATAAAATTCAAAAGAAGTTTGATATAAATATATCACCAATGGTGAGTCAGATGTTATTAGTCAGATGTTTTTTTAACTCTTATAGAAAGCTCAAAGTAGAATGAATGATAATAAGTTTTCCGAGAAGTAAAGGATTTCAAGATTAACAGGGCTTAGAGAATGAAGAAAGCGATTGCACTAAGTAATATTAAAATAATATTATTTTATTTAAAAGGTAAGACGTAGAAAATAAGTCTGATAAGCGGATGATATAAACGTTTACGTTTACAATGAAAATCACCTAAACTATACCTAATATTTAGAAAACGCAAACGTGAGCTCTAAAATGTAAATTTATAAATTATCTACGCCATTTTAATTAACGGTGTAATTTTCAACGCCTGATATTAAAAATTTATTTTAAAAGAAAACCTTTAACTATTAAGTAATTGTAACCAATAATTAAATAACACTTTATATTCATATAGTTGATTATCTGTATATGTATATATATACATTTTATATTTTATATAATGTATACAGGAAAATTAAAAAGTGTTGTAAAAAGTTTGAAAGAAAATTTTTTTTTTAATGCAAAAACTACATTAGGATATTTATTTGACCACGTATCGTCGTTTTGAGAATCAACGGGATCTTGCTTACTCTAGAGTAATCCTATGGATAAAAAGAAATGTTTTATGCTAAAATTTGGTAAATAAAAATTTAAAAAAAAAAATTCTAGAAAAATTTGATGGAAAGATGAAAATAATTGAAAGATTTTGGGCTACCACCGTAGATATGTCAATAAGAGACCTGGTCAAAAATTGATTAATTTTGTTGATATTATACGATGGCCATATTTTAATAGAGACTACATAAGTATAATTAGTCAATAGCATTTTGCATTCATTCAGAGCTGTGAAGATTAGAACTTTCCATAGCTAGTTTTTCAACAACAATGTAGATAAGAGAAAGAACATAGTAGAGAAAGCGATAACAGTTATTCTTTGTTTTCAAATTATTCTACCAGCTTTTGTTTTGGATATTTGAATATATATTCGAACATCTAAAGAGCATCACTGATTGCCAGCAATGTGGAAGATACTGGCATACTTTGCAAGATAATATGACTTTGATATATTAAGATGCTCGCATCAGTTTCTAATTCATTAATAATATATTAGTATATTATGCTCTTTAGTTTTATTCTTCAACGAACCGCTCTCCCAATTTACTCTAGCAGGAACACCTACTGCAGCCTTTTTATTAAAGTTCAGTTTAAAAATAATATAATCGGTCGTAATATATATGTCGTGGTCATATTTTTTGCAAATTCCAGACACCGACTTCCGTGAGTTTGATTCAGGTGTGCGCTGGTACGCAGATTTACCAATTGAAAAGAAGTTCAACTTTCTTCAAAACTAAAAACTTATTATATAATTAAAATTCGCAATAGAAAACGCTTTGGATTATAATTTGCAGAAAGGGACGTTTTTCCGTTATTTGTTACCAATGTAAAAATATGAAGTTTTAAGATTTTTGCTTTTTTACTGTAAACTTAAAATGATCAACTGCAAACAATCGTAATGAGTATAATTTTTTAATTCTATATATGTAAGTGTATAAAACTATAGTAATTTACGTGATGTAATTGTTTTGTTGTCCAGCTTTTGACTCTTCTAAGTTATTAATTTCTGTATTACAACCAATGAAGAGGTGGGCCTAAAAAATGTACATTACTTTCCATCTTTGTACATTATTAGCAATTTTATTATCTTATTCAAACGTCAAACTCCAACATCTTTAGAAAATTTATATTTTATCATAAAAAAAAACAAAACATTTAAAACAATTTTTATTGGCCACCCTGCAGTTTTCAAATTAAGCACTGTTTTAAAGACAATTCAAATAACGTTGTAATTTTGTCATATTTTTTTATTTGTTTTTTTTTATATATATATATATGTATATTACATACATCAATGTGTAAAGTTATATGTAATTTGGTTAACTAATAGTATAAGATAATTCGACATATTAATATGTAAACAAAAGCTAAATTCTTTAATAATTTTTTTTTAACATTATTGTTCCCTTGTACATACATAAATTTTATTATGTGGGGGTTTTTTATGACAATTTATATTTGGTTTGATGAACATAATGGTCACTATGTATGTAGGTTATTTGAACATATATAAACATACACGTAGATTGAAGTATACTATATATTATGTATGTTATATCTATAGATATTTTATGAAAATGCATTTTTATACCAGCATATTTGCTGGATTCTTTAAGGTTACAAAAAAAATGTCATTTGGATTAGATTAGATTTAAATTAAAAACAATAATAACAATAATATAAAATAATATTTAAAAAAAAAATAAAAATTAAAAAATAACACAAATGAAGAAAGCAAAATGCAAGGAAAAAAATGTTGAAAACTTTCTAAAGAATAACCAATTGAGGATATTAGAGTGAAGAAAAAATGCCACCGTATAACAAATTGTCAACAATGACATGGTGAACTATAATTTTTATTCATACAATGTTTGTAAACATATTATTATACAATTCAAGTTTGATCTAATCTACTAGACTAGACGACAGGTATCTCGAACGACACTATAGGAAGAAAATTAAAATTGATTCAAGGAAATCCTATACTCTCAAGAGAAATACGGACAACAACCAAAAATTATTTATCAATAAATATTTTGTATATGCAATGAACTAACTAAATATTAATGAGGACAAAAATAACATGTAATGCCTTTCCTTTAGTCAGATATGCAGAATTAAAAACTTTTTATTCCAGTTATTAAAATTTTGAATTCTTCGTTGGGAATGAAAAGTTCGATAGTTCAGACATGAATAGAAATGATAAATTTGATTTATTAAATATATATAATATAATTTATAGAATATACTGTTGGCTCTAGGTCAAACATTATTAAAATTCGATAACGTATATTTTTTCTTATTCTCATTTACTTTAAGACCCATTCGTTCCACCTTTTCTTCAATCCGGACAAACGTCTTGATTATCGCCCGTTGTGATCTGGCGATGATGTCACTGTCTTGGGCATACTTTAGTAGTTTAACATATCAACAAAATATAGTGCCGACCATGTTTACTTCCGCTCGTCGCACTATATGTTCCAGTACCAGATTGAAGAAATTCCATTGCACTTATTCATCAGCTGACCATCAATTTCAATTTAAGTAAAAATAAGTAAAGTAAATCTATTTTTTCTTATTTTCAGGAATTGTTTCGTTCATCATAACACTACTAGAACTCATCAGTAGGTATCTATATACAACTAGTAGCACTCATCATAGTGTTAGACTATCTATATAAAACTTGCTGATTTTCATTTGATTGACTTTATAACTTATTAAAAGATGTCAATAAGACCTCTGTGAGTTATAAAAATCGACCAAAATTTCTATTTTTTTTTTTTTGTTTAAATTGTGTTAAGTTGAGAGTTTTGAAAACCTCATTATATTATAAACAAATATTTAATACAACTCAAAAAAAAGTTGAAAAAAAAAAATAGAAAAGAAAACTAATTATAGTAAAAAAAAAACAGTTTTCACTTAAAATGAAATAAGAGCTATTTTCGGAAATTTTGAACGAAACGAAATTTTTCGACAAATAATTATGAAAACTGCAAATAAGTATAGACGATTTACAATTTTTTATAAATTAATAAAACTAATGAAACAAATACAACGTAATATAATTTATTTGAAACGATTTTTTTTTTTTTTTTTTAAAATAATTAAATTGCAGAAATTTTTAAATGAATAGACAAATTTAAAGTGATTTAATTATTTAAACTATTTTTAAAATTGTCAGAATAGTAATTTTACCCATTTCATGCTCTGAAAATTTTTCATTGATAATTCTATCTTAATACTAATAAGATAATCGAATTATAATATGTATAGAGCTAATTCTTAAACATGCAAATAAAAATGACATTTCAATTATTATTGGTATACTATATGTAATTTGAAACTCGATTAATTTAATTAAGTAATGAAGTAGGTCATGCAATCGTTACCTAACACAAGACATTATTCATATTTGTTGATTTACATCAAATCAGCACATACAGACAGAAGTCACGATTTCAATAGGATTTGTTTATTTATTTGATTTGTGCAAAATTGTTTTCTGTTTTGAATTTTTAGTATCCAAAAAAAATGTTTTGTTCTCTAATTTCTTTAATTTAATTCAAAACAAACTTCCTATATTTAATTTTTTGTTAGTTTTAAATTTTTTTTTTATTTCACTGACTGTTCCAGTCGGTTTTGACAAAATTTGTAGGATCTTTAACCCACATACTTATATATCTTTATTATACACAATATACATATGTATGTATCCGTAGATCGATTATAAGATTTTTTGAAAAAGAAAAATAAACCCTGATTCTTGCTAGCATAAAAAACTTATGTTAACCCTTAAATTCAAAGATTTGTTTTCTCTCGCAGCATTTTAATTACTTCATAATTTTTATTATTGAAACTTCCATGTCATCAACTTATTGTGGTATATTTGGTAACGTTTGTATTTGTTTATAAAAAAAAATTTATAATAAAGTGTCATTCTCTTCATCGTTTATATTTCAATATTTGGAAAATATATTTCGAAAATAATTTCAACATTTTATTAAGTTTATAAGACTTCTATTTTCACATATCTGTGGTTAATATAATGTAATGTAATGTATATAATATAATATTATGTAAATATATATATAATATTATGTAAATATATATATAATATTATGTAACTTGTGAGGTTTTTAAATTTTGAATAGTTTATATTTTTTAATATATATGTACCTATTTCTCATTTTATGATGTAACTATGATTTTATTGTATTTATTTTTATATTTTGCTGTATTTCTCTACAATTTTTTATTTTTCTTACAAATTGTCAATTTTAAGCTCAAAATCTAAGTTAAAATATTTGTACCAAAAGTTTGATGTATTCAGATGATGTAATTTGTCAAAATTGAACTTCAAATTATTCTATAATTTTTTTGTTTTGTAACCTGTTATGAAATTGAAAAAAAAAGTTTTTTTTTCCGTTAATTATCTATATTATTAATTAATGAAGAGTATACTAGCTGTTAGTGCTAAGTTGAATATTTATTGGAAAGGTTATTGTCAGAGTTTTAAATGGGTGGTTGGGTAGGAATTTATTAAAACAAATTAAATTTTGGATATTTCTTTTTTATAAAGTTACTTTATTTTAATATTTTTGTTTTTCTATTACATTACAGTTCTGAATTTTTATTTACAGTTAAAATTAATTTGTTTTCATTAATGGTAATTTTTTTGTTAAATTTATATTTTGATTCTTTGTTTCAAATTATTTTTCTAAGTTTTGGAATTTCATTTTCGGAATCATCATTGGTATTTTAAATGATACATTTTTTAATATAATTTTAAATTTATTTCTTTAATCCTCTACATTTTTAACTATATATATATATACTTTTTTCCTTTTTAATAGGACATTTTTTTTAGTTTATATTTAAAATATTTATGCCGTATAGTAAGGAGTCCATGTGTGAGAAGATTGATTCAAAAAGTTAAAATTTATCTACTTTGAAATCTGTTAAATATACAACTAGTAGCAATAGATATTCGGGCTTAAAAAGAAAAGCCAGTTATATCTGCATTCACAATATTTTATGGGTATATTTAATGTAATGTTAACTACCTTTTCCGTAATTTTTTATTTAAATTTTTATCGATTTATTATTAAAGGATCTATAGATAGCATCTAATGATTGTAAAAAATTTCAAAATATTTAAGAAAATATCTGAAATAAAAAAACTTATCAATGGCGTTATATCGTAACAAATTAAGAGCCTCTAATTTGACATAAATAAAATGTTTAATATATAAAATAAAATGTTTATCAATACATAAGTGACGAAATTGTAAGTATGTAATATTAATTTTGATATTCCATGATTTAAAAAAAATGTAAGTCTAATTACCAGTTTTATATAAGGAGTGATAAATAAACCATCAGTACTTTAGATAACACATCATAACTTTAAGACAAAATGATTGAATTATTTTACCTATCATAACGCAAAAAAATGTACGCCGGAAATTGTTAAAAAATATAATTTAAGCTAAAAATCGTTGTATCTTCACAAAAAAAATCCAAACTTTTAACCAGACAAACAAAGCTTTCAATGTAAAAAAAGCATCAAATGACAACAATTGCTTTCTTCTCCTATCTTATATCTTTCTTCATTGGATTATCTTATCCAGTCCTATCCCAACCAAGCGATACGTAAGTGCTAAAGGTAATATCTCAACGCTTTGGCTGAATACAATAAAAAAAATTTAAATTAATAATATATGTGAAACTCTTGAGTAATCGAAAACAAAAAAAATAGCACCATATAAATGTTGAAGAGACATTTGCAACTCAATAAAAAAGATTGATGATCTATTATTAGTCTAGTTCAAAAGATTTTATTCAATAATTAAAAAATATATTAAATATTTTACTATTGCCAGAAATTATAATATACATAATAATATAGTTACTTTATGCTATTGGTTAAATTCCTAATACATAAATCTAAACAAAAAATGTTATTGTCCAAAGGCTTTAAAATGAATAATTTATTGGAAGAAATAGTAATTAGTGAATATATGTATTATAATATATAAGACTTATGTAATTCGTTTCTTTATGTCGTACAACATCTTCAATTTTTCAAAAATGTAGTTAAGATTGAATGAAAAAAGAATTCAACATAAATTATTTAACATAATAGTATGTCTTATAAGACCTAAGCATATAAGCTTATAAGACCAATATACTCGTACATATATCACTGAATTTACACATATTTTTGAATAAATGATGAAAGTAATTCGATTGCACAATCAAATTTTATATTTTGATTCGTTTTAGTTAATAATATATGCCTTCTGATAAGTATTATTAATTATTACTTTATTTTAATTAAACTATATCTTAAGCTGAATAAATGTTAATAATTAAAATTTAAAATAAATTTATATAAATGTAAAAATTATAATGTACTAAAATTATTTTATAATTTTAATAAAATATTAAGAATTAATTAAATCTAAAATTATTTATTGATGCAATATAAATTTCCATGAAAAATTGATTCATCTAGAATAATAATTCATATTGAAAAAAATAGATGATAGAGTATATGCATGGTGAAATTTAAAAACATTGCTGTTGAAGATTAAAAAACATTGCTGTGCAACTATCTATGACAAATGCATTTATGTAAAATTCTTTAATATTTAATTGCATAAATATAATTTATCATTGTAAATTAGTTGGAATCAGTGGTTGAAGAAGAAAGTTGCTTCCAAAATATCGATATTTGTTAAATTAATTTATTAGTGATAGGAAATTCGACTTTTAATTGCTAAAAACAAATATGGTAATCAAAAATAATCATTTCATATCTTTTCAATTCAGATCCAAATTTACTGGTGGGAGCACTTGCATTAAAATATGTTTAATTTATTGTCAAATCGATAATTGCGTCGTCCGAAAAACAGGTTAAAATGAAATTTTTATAGTTGGTAATTTTTTAGTAGCACTCTCTCAAATAATATTTCAATACGATTTATTCTGGATAATTAAAAATTGTGGAAATTGAAGCGTAATTAGCCTTAAATTGCATATATTTAGATTGTCTTATATTTTTAATCAAAAGGAAAATTGAAAAGAAAAATCATTTTTCGGTTGTTTATTTTGTTTTTTCTAAAACTGGAAATTAAAAAGCTTAAGAGAATAGAATAAAGCAGTTAAAAAAGATAACCAACCCGATATAAATAGAAAAATCACGACTTAAACATTTTGGCGTTGATTAGTAATTGTAAACTATTCGCCGAATTAAGCATTTTTCATCGAATAGTATTCCATACTGGTCTTCAATTTCGTTTGCCTATATTTATAATTTTATCAGTTTTTTTTTATTTATTTATTAATTATTTTTTTTTTTTACCAATTCACCCTTCTCATTACTTGTTATTATTATTACATTACACAATATAACAAACCCCACTTGATATTTACTCGTGCCCTTATTATGAACTTATACTGGAAATTTCAATTTCATTAATTTCATATAATGCCATATCGCATATTCCGCTCTTAAATGCATATGAATACCTATATGACGTACATCAAATAGCGATATATGTAATTATGTATGTGCAACTATCTAGCATTAAATAAAATAATAAATATTTCATATCCCCCTTTGGTGTCTCGTGTATTTTGTTTTCTTGTTTTTTTCTATTTATTTACTCTATCTAAACATGAGTACACTTCTGCTGCTAAGAATGAATAAATTTCACCCTTTCTAAAAAAAATTTCTAATGCAATAATAAAAAAAACAACAACAAAAATGATAGTTAATATTTTTGTTTGTTTTACTGTTAGAAAAATCGATAAACAGTTATTCCAAATGTCATTTAAATGCCAAATAATTACAAATCTGGAAATTCAATTTTCCATTAGAAACAATAGTAAGAAAAGTACTGTCAAAAGATTTGAAAAAACAAAAAAAAAAAATGGTTTCAATGCGCATGGCTACAAATTACAATTACAAACTATTTTTTCTTTTTCAATTTCCAATTTTGGAAGGAATACAATCCAACCTCAATGTTAATATCGTTTATCTACATCAAATAAAATTTTATTTATATGTACTAATACTATTTACATAGTACATAATATAATACTATTCATATTAAAATAAGTTGTATATAGATATGTATATTATTATACATAAATAAATTAAGGATATTAAAATAAGGAATTGCTGATTACATTTTTATAATTTAACAACCACATAAAAAAATTATCAAAAATACGGTAAATATAGTTACAGGATATTTTTATAAGGAAAAACCGTTATATACACTTACTTTTTCCAATAATTTTTGTGGACGTTATTTTAAATGCTATTTAAATTATTAAAGTTATGCTAACATTTTAATTGACGTTTATGGAATGATATATAAATAAAAATTAAATTAATAAATTCTAAAATATAATTGTAGTAGTAAATTCTGTCAATATATAAATTGACAAATACCCGAGTGAACTTAAATGTTTCCTTGTTAATTAAGTTAATTATAAATTTGGTTTATTTATTTAATATTTTTTATACGAGTTTAATATTTATAATTTCAATTGCTGCTTCCTCTTTTGCTGAAATGGTGGACTTAAAAATAAGACCTGAATAGTAGAAGTTAGCGGTGAACTTCATAGTTGAAAAATAATTTCTAAAAAAAACTAAATTATTTTGACATAATATAGGGAAAAGATAGAAAAGGCATGGTAATTAAGATGTATTTTGTTTTTTCAAATCATACCAAACCATAGCTTCTTATTAAAACATGACTGATGTTTACTGGTTGATAGTGAAAAGTCAATATCAGTCTATTTAAATCCCTAATCTGTTAAAAACGTTAAATTTGGCTTTAACTTGAATTATAATTAATAAATAGGGCTCTCTAGTATTTTTTATATTATATAATAATTAATTAAAATAGAACGATAAAACTTTATTATTTTAATACACAATCAACATTTTTTAGATCTATTATTTTTTGCTGTATTTTCTCGAAATGTATCCGATATTATTTGAAAATAAGACGATAGTCAAAGTAGCTAGAGCTTACAAATAAATTTATTGTAATTTTAATTGTAATCAATGTAATTATAAATAAATAAAATAAATAAAATTATTTAAAAAGGTTTAAGCTAAAGCGGAGCTTACTAAAGCTAAATGTACATATATGTACAAAAAGCTTACCTACTTTTGCCAAATATATGTTTTGTACTAATTAATATAAGGACAAATAATTATTACCACAAAAATTCCTATTTTAATTCCGCCTGTGTTCGATTTAATTTATTACATATACTCGATATTTTTGCATCTTAGTCCACTATTTCTTTCCGATTAGATCTCTAATTTTTAATCTCAAATTTCTAGATTTTTGTTTTTAAAGAAATGTATATATATTATCCACGGTTAAATCAGATTTAAATATACTTACATTATAATATTCATAGAAGTACGATAGTAAGTGGGTAATTATGAATTTGATTTGAATGTTTCAAATAACACAACCCAGATTAATTGAAAATTATAAATTTTTCAACATATTTAATAACAAAGCTTCTTCCCCTTGTATTATACTTAACCATTTTACTACCTACGTCCATTATAAAGAACGCAATATTTTTGTGCTATTGCTTTACGATAGGTAGTGAAAGGGTTGAGTCTGTTCATATTTAAACATTTTCTAGTATATAGGCTCAACTGTCCAACCAGGTTGACGTGCTTTTTTTATTTTGACTTTAGTCTCTTTGTTCTTATTGTTTTAATTAACCTTTTCAGACATTTGGCTATTCTTGCCACCTTTATGATCTGATCTTGGTTTTCGTGTTCGGTCAAGATTTTCAAATATCTTACCTATGCACAAGGTATATATGTAATAAATATTCTTTGTTTTACACTTTTACTATCTTGTCATTAACAGGTATTTACATAATTTGTTACAATTTCAAGTAAAACATTGTTTTTATGTGTTCTGTTTGCGAAGTACTTTATTTGAAGTCATTTTAAACGAAAAAAGGAACACGACACGACTTCACCACGAATTTCATTTGAATTACAAAATTTATAAAGAGCGAAGATTATAATAAGAGAGAAATATTTATTTTTTTATAGCAAATTATTCTCATTTTATGTTTTTATTACTTTTTTCAATTTCCAGTCTACTAGAAATTTTTCGTCTTCCAAATGAATATCAAATTGGAAAGCATAAAAACAATTTTTCAGTTTCTAATGAAAATTTACGTATTCGTGAAGTGGTGAAGAAAATTATTGTTAGAAATAAAAATAAAAAATATATTCATATAATAATCTAAACAATTATCTAAATATAAATAAAAAAATTAAATAATGCATTAACAATAAATTAGAAAATAAATTCAAGTCAAATAGAAAATTGATAAAAAAAAAACTAAAGAATATTGCAAAAAAAAAAGGATATTTTCTTAACCTTAAAATTATAATCAAAACAAAAACAAAACAAGAAAAAGCAAAAAATCCACCGTAATGTCTGGTAAGAAAATTTATTTTTCACTGTTATACTTTGTACAACTATGTACATAAATATGAGTGTAATTAGAAATTATATATTATATTAAAAATATATTATAAAATGTTCCAATAAATGTCCAATTTATTTACAGTTTTTAGTTCAGATTTTTAATTAGTTTCGTTGAATATTCCTTCATATAACAATCATAAATCATCAATAAAAATTATTTTTTATAATATGTGTATTTTTAAGGCGGGACCATTTTATAAGATGCAGGGATATTTTTTTATTAACATCAAAATTTTGAACATTTTTATATGAAAACATGCAGAATTACTATATTAACATTTTAAAAAAAATTGTTATTAATTAATTCTATAAAAATAAAATATGTTTTTTATTTTTTAAATTTAGTGAATTACATTATGATTATACATTAATATTATGAGTATATTGTAAGTATGTGTTAGTTTGACCTAAATAAGGTACAAAACTTACATGAATGTGTAAAAATGAAGTTTACAATTCACGTATAATAAATTTAAAAGAAATTTAGGGTAAATGTTTATAAGAAAATGTTTTGAGAAAGAAAAATCTCTCCTCTACATGAGTACATCATTTTGGCTTAAATTTTACAAGGATGTACAATATAAAAATAAATGAATATACTTATATGTAATTGAAAAATTTATTTAAAATAATATTTTAATTGGTAAAAACTTGTGAATTTAATTGTATACATATTGTTTTCTTAGCAGTGATTTAATTTACTTTGTTCTGATTCAAATGTGAGTCATCTAACAATTGAAATTAATAACTAGGATTACAATGATATAATTCGAATTCTAGTTTCAAAAAATGTATTGGTCATGTCAGTATAGAATAGTTAAAAGTACCTGTTAGTTTTTTCATTATTGAATTTATTTAAAAAAAACTGAAGAGGATTTCCATTATATATTTACACCGATTGTATTAAGAAAAAAATTTATATCAAGTAATATCAAGTATAAAACCACAATTTCAATTTGATTAATATTACAAAAATTAATAAGGATTATATTATCATAAATATAAAATGCATACCTACAAAAAAATAAAAAAATCTTTGGTTTATTGTAAATTTAAACAAATTTTAAAATTAACAACAAAAAAAACTAAAAAACTAATTAAAAAATTTTTGAAATAATTAGAATGTAAATCAATGGTTAACAGTTGAAAGAAATGCATCTGCAAAATATAAACCATAAAATACTCTACTTATATTTGAAAATTAGTATTTATGGGTTAAAGTTAGTATTTTAAGATAAAAATAGCAACTATAAGAATATTGAAGATAGAAAGATGAGATCAGAACTAACTAAAAGGAATATAAAAACTTCTTTAGGGTGTCTTTGAAGAGAGAGAGAGAGATCAATACGGTTCTTATATTTGTCACTCATATTCATCATTCTATGGATAGATTTGTACATTCCATAGCTGGTTCAATGAAATGTAAGAATAAATAGATTATCAGAGCGGAAGAGATTAATTGTGTTAATCTGGACTATGTTTGAAATATAAGAGCATTTAATATTTCGTTTAACAACTTCAGTAATGAAGATGACATCGGTAATTTCGTGTCTTTTCTTTAGAGTAACAAGATAGATTAAGTTTGATTTTTGTTCATATGGTGGCAAAATTAAGGTGTCAGACCACGGAAGGTGACGTAGTGCGAATCTTAAGATTTTTTTTGGGTTGCCTCAATTTACATTTTATTTTGTTTTATTACATTCAAATTAAGTTATAATTCATAATAATTTTCTAATTCTAATCAAACTAGAATATTCATATTAATTATGAGTTAGAATTTAAATTTATTTTTTATCTTATTATACTATTATGAGAAAAAATGTATTTGTTTTTGCAAATATTATAATTTTCTAAAAACCTTCCATTCAAATATTCTCATTCTTAATTTTTGCATTGTTCAACATTTTCTTTCATAAACCTACGTCACAACAAATTTTGTAATTTTTATAGTTTTCTTAATATAGTATCCTTGATTTTAACATTTTGACATTGAAATAATTGCATCTTCAACAACCTTTTTTTTATATTGTGACTTGAATATAAGTGATTCTAATTATCAAATTTATAATGTAATACTACATATATATATTTATACTTTATATAAATTGATAAATTATTTCATATGCAAATGGTAATGATTCTTAAAGCATGAGTGCTTATTTATTCACAATTTTCACTGATTCACTCACCTAATTTATATAAAAGATTATTTAAGTGACATGAGCCTTTTGATAATCGGATTTGTTTTTAGTGATATATTTAATTTAGTAATTAAAAGTCGAATTTCATATCACTAATAAATTATTATTTATTTTGTACATACATATCGATATATCCAAATCAAATTACTTCCTTTATCAAACAAACGCAGCAGTGAATATAATAAAAGAACAAAGTCATTCGAATCTCTATCCTTATCAAATATAGATTGGGGAAAGAATGTTCGAAAAACCCTAAAAACCTCATAGGGCTTTGAAATAAGATACAACTTAACTGGATACCTGGTCATAGTAGCCTGTCCGGAAATAAGAAAGCTGACGAACTAGCCAGTTCATCGGCGGGCAACATTTATGGACCGGAATGGGCAGTTGGTAATATCTATTGGTAATATTAAACTGTCAATAGAAAACAAACTAAAGAGGGAAACAAACATTCTATGGGAGCGTACTGAAGACCACAAAGTCTGCAAAATATGTACACCAAGAATAAAAATAAAAATAACCAACTCATTCGCGCGATGTTAACTAACTTACTACTTTATTAAAATAATGATGATTGAAACCCAAAAGCTTCAATCTTAAAATCACAATCAATATCTGAATTGTGCCGAAGCCCTTTTCTGCTAAGTGAAGTGAAAAAAATCTAGAAATAGGTAAAAATATTTTAATTTTCTATGAAAATAAATTTACGATGAATACTAAATTCCTTATATTAGGTCAGCGATTACGTCAGTGATTTTCAAAATGTATCTAAAATATGGGTAAATGAGGGATATTGATTTTGGAAAATATATAATTTTAAAATGGAAATAATGAGCGTGAACATTATGACATCCTACCTTCTCATAGAAAATAAATTTTTAATTGGAATTTATTCTACTTTTTCTATGTTCAATGGGCAATAAGTTCATCAAAATTAAAGATAATTTTATTTTCCACTATACAATGCGAATCAAACCCACTTTAATTTTGATGATTTTAATGAGTTAATGATGTGTGGACTTATTGCCTCTTGTCATTTACTGTACAACTATTTTAGGTACTATTGTATTATTGTACTTACTTGATTTTCGATTTTTACGGAATTTAAGATTTCATATTATGGTTTGGCCTAAGTTTAATTTAATTTGAAATGTAATAAAATGCAGAATAAATTCCAGGATAAGAAAATTGATTTGTAGATAAAATTGGAGAAATTTAAAACATTTTTCGAATTAAAAAAAGAAAGAATAAAACAAATATATTAACCAAAATGTCGTATGTACAGAGTGCTGCGGGGCAGAGTGCTGCACATTAATTTTTAAAATCTTATCATTTAACGATGAAATATATCGCATGTTATATCCGAAATTTTTTTTATTTTATATAACATATTTATATTCATATATTAACGTATTTATACATATTATATTTATAACATTGTTATATTAGAATTTTTTAAAAATTCTACAGGTTTTCTAAATTCTTAAGTACGTTCTCATTTGATAATAATTGACTCATTACACTTACTAACTTAAGATTAAATGTAGTTTTAACATAAAATAAATGAAAACTTTGAATTATTTAAAATAATTGAAAGCTTTTAAATTAACTATACATTTAAGGGATAAACATAACCTATATATATTTGTTTAAACAATAAATATATTATGTTATACTACATTATACTATATATACTTCACAATTTGCTTGCAATAGATTACATAGAATAAAGTGTAAGAATTTTTGTTTTGTTTTTTTATACAGGGTGTTTCATATCATCATCGTAAATCAGTTTGCTAATGCTATATATGCCATTATTAAAAATTTCGATATAAATTTTATATGAACTTTAAAATGGTTAATCCTTTAATTATATTTTATAAATTGGATAACAGCCCAAAAAGGGTTAAAACTTAGTTCAAACCACAATTTTGAAGAACCGACTAAATTTTTTATTTTATTTTGTTTACCCATTTACTTGTCTCATAATTTATTCATGAACTCAATTATTGCACGAACAGAATTTATTTATTTTATATAATATATGCTCTAGCTAGAAGTTCAAATTTTTTCTTTATACTGTAAACATGTAAATTTTATACAGTTGTTTTTAATACTACTTAAAATTAAAAAGCTAAAATCATAATAATATATGTATGTATTTAGAATTAGAGTCCTGACAATGCCCAATTTCCTATCTGTTTACGTTAGGAGTTTAATTTGAACATTTTTCAATTTGTTATGGTTTCGTTTTTGAATAACGGTATTTTTAACCGAATGATTGAAATATTCTTTCTAAAGGTCAATCCATAATGGCATTAAGCTGGCTTAAGAATAAGCTAATGTCAAAAATAAACGAAAAGCCAACTAAAGTTTTGTAATTTGCTTAAGGTACCCATAATAGACTTTAACTAACTTAAGAATTTCAGATTTATGAATTGTAAATATAAGTAAAAATACGTAAATAAACAAAAGTTTTGTTAAATATAAATTACTAGCTGTACCCGGTTCGCGTTGCTGGCCAAAAGTCCCTATACGGAAAAAGCAAATTAGCCGAAATTTTTACCAAATCTCTTAATGAAATCATACCAAAACTTCATAGAATTTCGGCTAATTTGTTTTTTCCGTAATAATCATCACTTGCTTTGAAAACGTTATATCAAACTATAAGAATTTAAATAATCATTGGAAAAAATATTATTTGGGGGGCAGATGTTTAATTAGAGTGTTACATTCATTTATATTTTGTTACATTAATATTACAATTTAGGTATGAATATGTAACTCACATGCCGATTGTCTTTAAGCTAACGTAAATACATCTACCTGTTCGAACTTTGCAAACGGATTCTACAAAACAATATTTGAATAATAAAAAAAGCGACTTCTATTTCACCAAATCTAGGTATATATAATAATTTCTTGAAAAAACAACAAATTTTGTTTAAACGAATTTAAATAATAATACGGTGAAAGATATGTTTGCTCATTATATTTGTAATTTTGTACACTCAAAATTTTGAAAAACGATAATAGACGTATTTATTTCTTTTAGGTAGTACCTTAGTACAAATTTTCAGCTCTGTAACACTTTTGATTCTTATAATATTTGTGATAGGTGCTGGGAGTTTTATGGTAGCTGCTCGAACCCGTCGGAATTTAAAAAATCGGGTAGACCTATAATTTTCTTATCTATTCCAGTAATATACTGAGAAAATTTAATTGAAATCGATTTAGTAGTTTTCGAGTCTATAAATAACATATAGGCTATAAAATTTCATTTTTATATATATATATATAGATACTTTGTTTGTTATTTTAATTTTGTTATCTATAAGTATATTTTAATTTTTATTATTAATCGAATTTTGTTTTTTGTGTTATTTTAGCTATATTTTAATTCATGTTTTTTTTTTGATTTTTTCTCCTTTTATTATTATTAGGTATAATTGATTAGTTATGAAATATGTAAATAATAATTAGATTATCTTATTATAGCTATATCCATTTTAAATTGTTAATAAGTAATAATAGCTTCTAAATAAAAATATCAAATTTCCGTACAGAATGTGCAAATGTAATTGCACTTTCCTCAAGCCAGCTAAAGTTAACGAAAACTTAACGAAATTCTCTGATATTCCCATCATGGGTGCACAATGCAATTTGCATGTAATCGTACATTTCCTTCGGTTGGCTTAAGCTAGCTAAAGTTCATTATTGTTGGACCTTAAAAAACTTTAGTTGTCTTTTCGTTTAGTTTAGCTTTTCGATAAGTTTAAGCCATGCTTAATGCATTATGGTTAGGCCTGATAACATCTTATATATATTACACAAGGAAGGTCATGTAGGGAATATTTTATATATAATACACAAGATGAACAAGGTGAGTAAAAAAGCAAGAATAATTGAAGAGTAAATTATTTACACCACAAAAATATTAAAATTTTACAAATTCTTGGTGCTGAATACTTAAAGTATTTCAAATAGTTGCATCAAATAAATGACGGTTATTTCCAAGTTGGGCAAAATCTACACTCTAAAATAAATTTCAATCAAGAACAATTTTGAAAATCAAAATTCTGTTATTTTAAATAAACACACAAACTTATAGAAAAAAGTACAAAAACAAAAACACAAACAAAAATTGAAAACAAAACAGAAAAACAAAAATCAGATCAGATCATAACTCCTCAAAAATAATATAATAAATGTTAGTTCCTTTGCTTCTGCTATTATTAAAAAAATATATACAGTAAAACAGTAAAAATGACTATAACCGTTCATTCGCAAAATTTTAGTAATATTTCTGACTATAACCGTTTTGTGACTGTAGACGTAGTCAAAAAAAAATTGCATCTTTATAAACAAAATCAAATTGAATAAAATATCTTTCGTATAACAATTTTAAAATTTATTTTATTCATAAATAGCAATTCTGTTATGTAATCACAAAATATACATATTTGTAATAAAGAACAGAAAAAAACTATATATAAATCAGTTTTTTAATAAAATAATTCAATTTTGACTGTTTTATTGAAAAATTGCGGTTATATTTTAATGTGATTATAAAACGACATCGATTGTATGAACTTATATGAAGTTTATTACTTTCTTTCAAACAAATTGTTGCTATAATAGAATTGTGACTACAAACGTTTTTGACTATAAATGAATTAAAATACATCGATCTACTACGTTGAGAGTAATGGGCTTTTATTGTGTTAAGTTATATTGAAATTAGTGTTAATTTCGTCATAAAGTATCAGGTATTCGTATTATACTTTAATTTCGTTACATATATATATATTCAATAATCAAGCGATTCAGAAAACAACTACAATTATACCAAAACAAATATTTCTATATATATAAAATTGTGTTTGAAAAAACTACTTCTCTGCAATTGCACAGGGGATTCACTAGTATTATTAGAAAAAATACCGTTATTCCAAAATAATTAGAAAATTTAAAAATTATTTAGTTTAAAGTTCTATGACTGAAGAAACTAAGAATTGTTTGCTTAATTTATCTTTAGCACCTGTTTCAGCATAATCCTAAATTGAAATTTTACATACTAGTGACGGCCTAAACAATGATATAAAATAGTGTGTATACTATAGTAAACACTCTGTTTAAATTCATAAGTGAAATATGTGTTGAAATTAGCATAATATGCCTTACTTCATTAATTTATTTTATTCCTCCTTAATAAACAATTCAAAATATTAAAATCCTTTTCATCCTCTTATTTCAATTAACATTATGCATATATGTACAATAAATATTTTTTACAAAGAAATATTTAGATCCCTCAATGTCCTTTTAAAGTAAGAAACAAAGGAGAAGAAAAAAAATGTTTTCTTGTCAACTATAGGACATTTTTTTTTTCACTTTGATGATAATAAAATATATCATCAGGGTATGATTCAATATGATAAAATAAAAATCCCAAAAATCACAATCCCAACCTCAAAATCCCAAAGAAAAAAAAATCTTAAAAACAAAATTGAAATTTACCAAAATCCAAAGTCTTATTTTTAGTAGGATAAAATAATTTTTAATGGTCTTATTTTTTTTTTGGTTGTCTGTTAAATTGAAATATGTGATGTTTTCTGGGAATAATTATATCATGGGAATAAATACTTATTCGGCAAATATATAAATAGTCGGCGAAAACAGGATTCCAATAAATTAGAAACAGGGATTTGGTTGCGTTAGGTCTCAGCTTTATAGCTATGTAAGCGTAACATCTTAAGATCTATTGTACTTCCCCTCTTATTTCAGAAATGTCCTTGATAAACGCTATTATTGCTTTCATGTCAATTTCAGAATCAGGCAATATTCCTGGAAATATTTATATCTTTTGATATCGAGTATCATATCGAGGTATTGCATCTGACTGCCAGCTATAGTATCTGCATAATATTCATCATGTCTGTGCTCGAACTACAAATCTTGAACGGATGCTGTTAAATGGGTCATAACCATGTGATAAATCAGGTCAGCATTCTGATATTGGATTTAGTTTCCCTGATTATCTGATTTAGTCTTTGGATACTTAGTTTGAGAAAGACTTTAGACTGCGTAAGTCTTTGACAACTATTCCATATGTTTTGGATTTCTGTAGTTTCCCATTTGGAAACAAACAATTTTTTGTAATTAGGCGTTTGAACGAGCAATATTTAGCTCTGATCCTAAGAATTGAATCTTCGCACCTGTTTTTGCATTCATTCTTCAATGCATTCATTCTTAGTCCTCCATACATTTGGACTAATCAGTTTTATTTAATTAGATAGATTTTTATCTATCTATAAGCAAATATTTAAAACTTAACAACAGCTTAATAATACTTTTTGGTTTGTTTATTTTTTTAAATATGTATTATAATTATAAGTTCAAGTGTATTATTCAAGTGAATTTTTTGTCATTCAATTTCAATATTACATCACGTTCGAATGCTAGAATTTCATCATAATGTGCATATGCATGCATACAGCACACACATGCATTACATAGAGACGTTATATTCTTTAATATAACGCCATAATATTAATAACCACATAACATAATATAAAGGTGTTGACATATGGTAAAAATGTTTTCAGTAATGAACTTCTTAAATTGTTTTTCGTCCGTAACCCTTGTTGAATTCATTTCTTTCTTGTTTTTGTTTTGTGTCTTCAGTTTACCACCTTTTTGACGATGAAGCTTTGATATTATGTACATATATACTTTGATATAGCAACAAATTTTGTAGCTTATAAAATATTATACCATTAGAATATAATGACTAGAATTTTCAATTGAATGAATGAAAAATTTAAAGAATGTGCAAAAAGGGTGGTTGGTTTTAAGCCTGGAGTCTTCATTGAATATACATTCTAAGTGTTTCAAGTGCTTCAACCAACGGAAGTTTTTCAATTATCATGTCTCGCTGTTCTTTTTTATTTTTTTTAACACTGTTGTTTACTTCTCTCTTATTTTCACCACATAAAAGTACATTCTTTTCAATTTAAACATCCTTTATTTAAATTTTAATTCTTTGTTCTATAAACTTGTATTTTTAATTTATTGAAATTATTTATTTAATTTCTTTTGTCTTCATGTTTTTTTTTTTTTGTATATGATAGAAATGAGGAAACTTAAGTCAAGTGCGTCAAGTATAACAATTTATTGTTTTTCGTATACTTTAGAAATTTTAAAATATATAGATATGAAATAAAAATCAGTTAATCTGGAATTCTATACGGATTATGTTAACTTATTTTGTTCTAAAAATCTCTTTTGTACAGACATTTAATGAAATATTATTCTACGTTCCAAAGGAATCCATTCTTTTGATATAATTGTTTATTATAAAATTAAAGGTAACATTTAATATACATATTTAAAAAAAATTTGTATCATAGAGTTTAAATCACCCATAGATTAGCAATTTAATGTTGAAATCATTGAAATAAGTTGTATAATGAGCTGCTGTATAAGTATATAATTTCGTTGAAATAGAATCGAATCAAGATATGATTAAATCTTTAGAATCAGCTTGTTTTGCTTCAAGCATCACAACAGCATAAAGAAATTAAAGTTCAGTTTATGATTCTTTTAATAAACACTGCATATAGATACAGAACTGATGCATGTGATATGATAATTAAAAAACACTGTAAATGAGCTAACTCAACTAAATTGCAGAATCACTATTTTAAGTGGAGCAAACAAAAGGCAATAAAAATTTACAAAAAAAGTATAGTCTTGCTACTAAAACTGTTCAATTTAAATTTCAAAGGGAGAACAGTTTTTGAACAATGCAATGCCAGCTATTTAAATTGGAAAATTACTACCATCGTGAAAACATACTGTGTAACCATACTATTTTCACTTTATAAAAAGAAAAAGGAACTTTTCTATTTTGAAATAAATTTAAAAATATTAATTTTAAATTCAGTTTCGATTTTTTCATTTTAAGTTAGAAAGTTTAAGAAATATAATAAATTCCTAAACTTGCAACAATTGTTTTTTTGATATAAAATAATGAAAATTGACTAAATCAGTTTTACTTTAAACAAAAACCTGTATAGGTAAAATGAAAATTATAGACGAGAAATAGGCCTACATAAGGAAACTTATACTTTTTAATGTGAAAGGGAAAGAATTGATGTGAAGAGAAATTATTATAAGAGTATTTATAAAAAATCATAAATTAAACGAAATATAGACTCATTTAAACTTATTCTTCTATGCATTTAAGTATTTAAAGCAGAATATAGTTCCTTACCGACTAATTTTGTGCCGAGTTTAGGTCAATATCTACGTGTAATAAATAAGTAAAAATGTTTTTTTTTAAAATTTTATTCTTGAAACTCAATTTATATAGTATTACTTATACTAGCTATATTAAGTCGATAAAATTATTTCCTACTATACTTATATATAAATCCATTCAGATTCTAAGGAATTGGTTCTAAGGTTATTGGTCGTGATATTTAAAAACAATAATTTGATTTTCTTGATTCTTACCAAAGAATATATTATAATAAAAACAAGTCTCATCTCATACTAATTTTAAAATATTCTTTTTATATGGTGGGTCGCAACATTACAACCCGCTCTTTAATTTTATCCTCAAACCAATTTGCTCTAAAACAATAATTTTGCTCTTCAAATCTTGTGCTTACGATTACGAATCTGATATGAATATACATACATACATAGCTATATTTCTAAATAATAAAAAAAACATATGAGTATTGATGTAGGTACTATGGATGGATTGAAATAAGTATGTAGTTAAACATACAAGAATAGAGTCAATAGTTTGCCGCTTGAAAAAATCACGAATATTAAAAGAACATCACAAAGCGTTTCCAAATTCCCATTAACAATATTCCAGCAAGATTCATTATATACTTTTGTGTTTTATCTTATAGTAGTTCTAGATGCTCAACATCCACCAATAGTTTTATTTTCTACTTTTTAGGGGGCTAGTGTGGTTTCGATAAAATATATTTTAAAATTTTTTAGCTTTACATTATTATTTTATTTTCGTTTTATTTTTTTCGTTTTATTGCCCGTACGCAACTAAGTTAATAAATTGAAAAATATCCAAATGAGACTTCTTGCTATTATGTATATAAATGTTTCTTCGGCTTTACTTATTTATTCCTTAAATTAAAATATACGTATACATTATACATATACTTTTATAATAATACATTTCTTTCTTAAATATTATTGCAGTTGCTAAAACTCCATCTATTGATCGAGAAAGAGATTATATTGGTTTCGCCACATTACCAGAACAAGTACACAGAAAATCTGTAAAACGAGGTTTCGAATTCACATTAATGGTAGTTGGTGAATCCGGTTTAGGAAAATCAACTCTTATAAATAGTTTATTTTTGGGTGATTTATATAAAAATCGAATTATACCAAATGTTGAAGAACGTCTTGAAAAAACAACTCGTGTCGAAAAGAAAACAATGGATATTGAAGAAAAAGGTGTTCGATTAAGATTAACAGTTGTTGATACACCTGGTTTTGGTGATGGAATCAATTGTGAAGATAGTTGGAGAGTTTGTACTTCTTATATTGAAGAACAGGTAATAATAAATAAAATTAAAAAAAAAATTTTTTTGAAAATAAATAAAAATTTTTTTTTTCATAGTTTCGCCAATATTTTACTGATGAAAGTGGACTCAATAGAAGAAACATACAAGACAATCGGGTTCATTGTTGTTTATATTTTATTCCTCCATATGGGCATAGGTACACTATAATTATTAGATAGAATTTTTGCATTTAAAAAAATATTTTTATATTTTTATGTTACAGTTTACGACAAATGGATTTGGAATTAATACGACGGTTACATCGTAAAGTCAATATAGTTTTAGTAATTGGTAAAGCTGATTGTCTTACAAAGAATGAAGTTAAAAAACTAAAGGAAAATGTTTTAAAAGATCTTGAAGACAATAATATGCAATTGTATCAATTTCCTGAATGTGATTCCGATGAAGATGAAGATTTCAAACAACAAGATCGTGAATTAAAAGCATCAATACCATTTGCTGTTGTTGGTAGTAATACAATATTAGAAGTAGCTGGTAAAAAAGTACGGGGTAGACAGTATCCATGGGGTGTTGTTGATGTTGAAAATCCAGAGCATAGCGATTTTGTTAAATTGCGTAATATGTTAATATCAACACATATGCAAGATTTAAAAGATACCACTCAAGATGTTCATTATGAGAATTTTCGTGCTCAATGTATATCACAAATATCCCAGCATGCATTACGTGAACGTGGTAAATTAAAACGTGATTCAGTAAGCAGTACTAATGGTAATGGTTATGATTCATCTATATCCGAAACAGATCGTTTATTATTACAAAAAGATGAAGAAATACGTCGTATGCAAGATATGTTAACACAAATGCAAGAAAAATTAAAAGCAACTCATTTAATGGAAATGAAAAAAAATGATAGTGTCATTGATGTATAAATTATATTTATGTATATTATTAAATATCGTATATTAAAATAAAATTGGTAACCTAATTAGTTTTAAATAATTAAAAATAATTAATTTACATTTTTAATACTTTTTAAAATAATTTAACTAGTTGTACTTTAAATAAAAATATATATTATAATTAAATGTATAAAAATTTATTTAATATTGATTAAGTTATACAAAATTAAAATTAATTATTGAAATACATTTAAATTAAAATTTATCTAATGTATTTATTATTATTAGAATAGGCATTCATTATTCAACGAATGAATAAAAATAAATAAAAATACGCTAATAGTATTGTTTAAATTAATTCGATGACATTAATTATGTCCAGTAAAAATAAAATATAAAACATAATTTTTCAAAAAAAAAAAAATATAAAAATGTAAGTAATACTGGTATACAGCGTTATAATTTAATATACGACTCTATTATATTATTATTATTATTATGTATATGTATATATATACAATGTATCTTAAGATCTATTAGAAAAATTTTAATTTACTTTATAAAAAAAAAATATTATGTTAGTCGCACAAAATAAATAAAACAAAAACAATTAATAAATACCTACATATATTTCGTAATTACATATTTATAGAAATTTAATTTCTTCAAATATCTTTCAAAATATTGCTTTTAATAATAATTAATTCAATGAAAAAATTTGCCAAAAAATGTTAAGAAAAATACCTGTTACCCTTCTCTAAATACCTGGAAGCTTTAGGACTACCTAAAATAACTTCAATTTAATAAATTTTATTGAATGAGAGCTGTTCAATTTTGCAAAGCACCTTTAATTATTTACTTCACATTTAATTTAATAATACAATTTGGGTAGTTATAAGTGATTTGTGAACTCAACTAACAAGGCCACTTTGAGTTTTCTGGGAGTAGTTAGGATACTCCAGGAGCAGCTATAGCTTTTGCAGTTCTTTTTCTGCTCCTTTGTTAATTGAGGTAACTTGGAATAGAAATTAGATTATTCAAATTACAACGAGATATTACATATTACTTTAAAAAAAATACAATTAATGTAAGTAAAGTAAGTTATATGACGGTTATATCATGGTTATATACCTGGAACCATGGAACTTAGGGGTTTTCCTTGTCAAATAGTAGATCTATTCCAATTCCTATAAAAGAAATGACCAAATTGACAAATTCTTTGATATTAGCCGAATAGCATAAATAAAAACGAAAAAAAAATTTAAAAAAATAAGTTTCAATGCAAAAATCGACGCTCTAGGAACAATATTAAGCGAGTTATAAGCGGTTAAAGTTTTTATAAAAAAGAAAAAAATCCCAAAAAGCAAATTTTAATTCAAAAATCGACTCTCTAGGAGCAATATTAACCAAATCACAGCCGTTTAAAGTTTTTATAAAAAAGAAAAAAAAATTCCAAAAAGCAAAAATCGACCCTCTAGGAGCAATATTAACAAAATTATGAGCGTTTAAAGTTTTTAGAAAAAAAAAAATCTGAAAATGTAAATTTTGATGCAAAATTTGACCCTCTGGGAGCAATATTAACGAAGTACGAGCGTTTAAAGTTTTTATAGAAAAAAAAAAAAATCTGAAAATTTAAATTTGGATGCAAAATTCGACCCTCTAGGAGCAATATTAACGAAGTTATGAGCGTTTAAAGTTTTTATAGAAAAAAAAAAAAAATCTGAAAATTTAAATTTGGATGCAAAATTTGACCCTCTAGGAGCAATATTAACAAAGTTATGAGCGTTTAAAGTTTTTATAAAAAAAAAGAAAATCTGAAAGTGTAAATTTTGATGCAAAATTCAACCCTCTAGGAGCAATATTAACGAAGTTATGAGCATTTAAAGTTTTTATAAAAAAAATCTGAAAATGGAAACTTTGATGCAAACTTCGTCCCTCTAGGAGCAATATTAACAAAGTTATGAGCGTTTAAAGTTTTTATAAAAAAAAAAAAATCTGAAAATTTAAATTTGGATGCAAAATTTGACCCTCTAGGAGCAATATTAACGAAGTACGAGCGTTTAAAGTTTTTATAAAAAAAAATCTGAAAATGGAAATTTTGATGCAAAATTCAACCCTCTAGGAGCAATATTAACGAAGTTATGAGCATTTAAAGTTTTTATAAAAAAAATCTGAAAATGGAAACTTTGATGCAAACTTCGTCCCTCTAGGAGCAATATTAACAAAGTTATGAGCGTTTAAAGTTTTTATAAAAAAAAAAATCTGAAAATGTAAATTTTGATGCAAAATTCGACCCTCTAGGAGCAATATTAACAAAGTTATGAGCGTTTAAAGTTTTTATAGAAAAAAAAAAAATCTGAAAATTTAAATTTGGATGCAAAATTCGACCCTCTAGGAGCAATATTAACGAAGTTATGAGCGTTTAAAGTTTTTATAGAAAAAAAAAAAAAATCTGAAAATTTAAATTTGGATGCAAAATTTGACCCTCTAGGAGCAATATTAACGAAGTACGAGCGTTTAAAGTTTTTATAAAAAAAAATCTGAAAATGGAAATTTTGATGCAAAATTCAACCCTCTAGGAGCAATATTAACGAAGTTATGAGCATTTAAAGTTTTTATAAAAAAAATCTGAAAATGGAAACTTTGATGCAAACTTCGTCCCTCTAGGAGCAATATTAACAAAGTTATGAGCGTTTAAAGTTTTTATAAAAAAAAAAAAATCTGAAAATTTAAATTTTGCGCGTTAAATTCTTATTATCGTCTATTTCTTACAATTTTAGCAAAGTTGGATATGGATTTTTATGCAAACAAATGAATACATACATGAGTGTATAGGCATACTGCATATTCTAATTGTGATGGATATTCTTTGATGATAAGAGATTCTATGATAAGAGAACAACTTCAAATATTGTTTTTTGTTTTGTTGTTTGTATTTAGATGAGAAAAGAAAATTGTTTTTTGTTTTATTTTATTCTGATCATTTTTTTTTTTTTACTTATTATTCTTATTATTCTCTACTACGTGTATTGTCTGTATGTAGCATGTAGGGATCTAAAAAACAAATAACATTAGTGACTCATAATTTAACGTGACGCAATCGAGAAAGTCTTATAAGTAAGTTTCACTTACAAAAAAATATAGAATATTGCTTAGTCTTCTTTTAAATATCTATCATTTTAAAAAAATAATAATGAACTTCGGTTGTTAGATGGTTTAGATTTGAACCGTACTTTTTCAATCTATAAATTAAACATACTTAAATTATGTATTTTCAAATGACTATGACCAATGACATTAAAGAAATTATCAAACGTATGACTATTCATATTCATATAGAACTATCTGGAACAGGTTGTTGAATAAACCTAATATTTTACTATTTTTCATGTATGTACTTTAAATTTTAGTTTGATTATTGGCCGTCAGCACGAAAAATCACGAAAAGTGTGTCTTCAAAATCGTGCTCTTGTGTATTATAATATGGATAAAATAAAAATTGATTTTGATCGCCACAGCCTGCATCATCGCCGATTGATTGAATGAAAAAAACAAACGAATCACACGAAAAACCACGAAAAGTGTGCCTCCACTAATCGTGCTCTTGTGTATTATACATATATACATATATACATATATACATATACACATATACACATGTACACATATACATTTATACATATGTACCCATATACTCATATACATATATACATATATACATATATACATATATATACATATATACATATATACATATATACATATATACATATATATATATATATATATATATATATATATACATATATACATATATAAATATATACATATATACATATATACATATATACATATATATATGTATATATACATATATATATGTATATATACATATTTATACATCATTATAGTACTGGCAAGTTAATATAAAAGTATGTATAAGTACATTGTACATAGACATTATATATAAATTAAAGTGGCATGTTTTCAAATCAGAAACCAGGGAAATTTTAAATTAGTCAATTCTAATTCAAGTTCTAATTTGTCACAATTCGGAATCGGATTCACAAATGTTTTGACAAAGGATAATGTACAAAAAAATGTTAGAATATAAAAACGTCAAAAATTTAACGACAAAAGATCGCATGAAATATTTTATTGCCAGTTGATTTATAGCTGACATATGCATATAAATTTGCTTACATTTTTATATATTTTTAATGGTTTATTTTTTTTTCAAACTGAGAAAAAATAAATACTTAACAGTGCAAAACCTTAATAAATGAAAGCTAAACATTCATTGTTTATATTTCCAATTTCTTAAATCTCTTTTGATTTTTTTTTGTTATTAACTGAATTAAGACGTACTGGTACAATACAATGTAAACATTTTTTTGTACGATTAGCTGGTATTTTATTATCCACTTCACTTCCTTTCCATTTTATAAAATTTACCGGTTGGTGTATGCAACTTCGAGTGAACGATAAAAGATTTGGAATAAACGTCATTGTCAATTGTTTTGTCATTCCGCTGCCAATCCAAAAACCAAACTAGTGGTAAAACAGACTTTTTTTTTTCATTTTCACGAAAAGTAGAGTAGTTAATTTTGATAAGACAAGTAACTTTTATTAATTAAAAAATATTAAAATGACTGAAGTTGCAGAACGCTTAAAGATTGGACCTAAGGATGGCGTAACTTATCCATTAATAGTACAATATTGTGGAAATTGTTCAATGGCGATTGAGGTGAAACCAAATGATTATTTAAAAAATTTTTTTTAATTAAAATCTAATCAATATACATATTTTAAAAATTAAATCATTTTCTGTTTTAGTATTGCGAATATTACCCCGATTATGAAAAATGTAAACAATGGTTAGAAAAAAATCTTCCTAGTGAATTTGAAAAGGTTAAAATCGAAGATGGTGGTGACGGTGCAGGTGGCGAGGAGGATAAAAAACGACAGAAACGAGGTGGTAAAGGTATGATGAAGGCAAAAAAGAAGGATGAAGGACCAAAGAAAATTTGTTTGTCTAGAGCTCCCAGAGGGAAAAAGAAATCTGTTACAGTTGTTACCGGTTTGAGCACTTTTGGTAAAATTAAAATTTTACAATTTAAATGAAATAGTGAAATATTTTTAATTCTATTTTCTTAGGCATTGATTTAAAAATTGCAGCAAAATTTTTTGGTACTAAATTCGCATGTGGTTCTTCTGTTACTGGAGAAGACGAAATCGTAATTCAAGGTGATGTCAAAGATGACCTTTTCGATGTTATACCAGAAAAATGGGCAGAAATTGATGAAGATTTTATCGAAGACTTGGGTGATCAAAAACGTACATAAAGAATATCAAAACCAATTACTTATTTAATATAAAAAAAATATTTAATATTTGTTAGTATTAAAAAATTATAATTTTATATAATTTATTTTATTCACTTGGTGGAATTAAATGTTTTGCAACTATTTCTAAAACTTGATTAACTTGGTCCTCCGTTAACCGCTCTTCGCTATCCTCAATCAACTGAAATTTAAGCATTGTATACAACTTTATTTTCATCAAGTAAACTTGCTTACCAATTGAATGTGCAAGGGACTAGTAGGGGGATCATTAATTAACATTAAGCATTCACTCTTTGTGAATTTAAATTCTTTGACTTCTTCAAGAAAGGCTTCAATACCCTCTTTCTTTTGATTCTTACATGGAGATTCTTCCAAAAATAGTAGAGTCTAAAATATGTAGTTTACTCTGGTACATTTGGTCAATTTAATATTAAAATTTTGAAATATGTATAAACCTCATATGTTATAGTTGCTAAATTCCTTAATCCGTGTTTTTTTTTTGTATCCTTGGTATTTTTTAAAATTTGTAATACTTCAAAGTTTGTCATAAGAGAATATTGAGGATTTACGCTGTAAGAGAATAAAAAAAACTACTTTTAATTTTATTGAATAATTTATTAATTTAAAATAAAAATTTTGAAATGTAAATATTTCGAACATAATATATTCGTGTAGTATATTCGAACATACTGTAATCAATTCGAATGTTTTTTCATTTCTTCTTCTACATCACTCAAAGTAATATCTGTAATATTCTGCAATACATCAAACATTTGAAATGCTTGCTTAAGTGGATCACATTTGGATGGTATGGCATCATAATTCCAATATATTAATGATTCAAAACTGCCGATTGTTTTCATTACTTTAGCTGAAGTTTCATCCGACATGTTTACACCTTCTCTAGCACAAATTCCTAGCATTCTATTATCAAGAGTAAGTTTTTCTCCCTTTATTGGGTAACCACGCAAAGAGTTTGAAAATAAATTATTTTCTTCAACGGTATATGGTTCAAAATGTGTTATTAAATTAGCTTTGCCACACCCATGCATTGAAACCGGTAAGAATTGTATCTTCAACTGATTATCTTCAATAGCTTTTTTGTTAATATTTAATTTCACATACATTTTTACATATTCAATATTGTAATGCAATTTGTACTTTAATTTTTTTTTAAAGACTATTTTTTTGTTAAATATATCAATTTGACGACTTTACTTACATTTCCATTATAAAAATTTGAGTACAAAATATTTGTTCGGAATTCAGTTCCAGATTTTTTCCACCGACAAAAATAAAAAATTGATTTTGTTTTTAGTTCACACAAAAAAGATGTGTTGTGTTTTTACATTTATACTAGCCTTAGCCTACCCATCAAATCAAATGCTTTTACCCATAGATATATATTTTTACCGCAATAAATTTAAAAATATGTCAAATTTGAAGTCATCTGATGACGATATGTTCAGTCATGGTTGTAGCATGCTTATTGCTTCACGCTAGACATTTACGGCATTCAGATTCAGATGAAACATCATGAAACATGATCATCATGCATGCATGATTTGATTTTTTTACGCTTTTTTTTCTTAAATGAGAAACTGAAATAGCAATATAAATGTTAGAAAATTGAACAAAAAATTAGGTTGAAAACATACCTACTATGCATACAACATATAAAAAATTCAGTGGCGATCAACATAAAAAAAATGGACAAAAAAAATAATTTTTGTTTACAAAATTAAGATTGTGGTTATGTTCTTGTATTTTTAATTAGTAACTTTTTTTTGCAAGATAATTAAAATTTATTTGAAAAGTACAGGAAATTTATTTATTTATTTTAACAGTTGATCCTACAGATAAATCTGTAGGGCAACTTTATAGGTCCTTTTCCCTTTCGAATTGTGGGCCTTTTTTTTATTAAATTATATTAATTATTTGGAATATATTTTTGTATATTGCATATTTATTATTATTTCTTTTATTAGTTATATTATATCGATATTAATTATTAAATTATATTTGAACCAATGTGGTTGTATTGAAAATTACATTGTGCTCCTTCGGTCGTTACATTACTACACTCGAGTGCTTTATCACTCGGCCACCGGGGCCACTAGTACAGGAAATTTTATTAAAGTTTCTTTAAAAGTGAATTTTTCTAAGTAGTAGAATTTCGTCATTTGTACAAGTTTAATATATTTCTCGTTTTCGTGCTATTAGAGGATCCCTATATCTCTATAGTTTGTTGGAAATATTCAGGGTGTTTTCGGTTGTTTTCGTTTATTCATTCGGAATATTCGGAATATGTCAAAAAGATTTTTTTTATTCATTCGGAATATTCCAAATATTCTGTTCTGTATTTTTTTATTTATTCCGTATATTCCGAACGTATTCTTTTTGCTCCATCTGAGAGTTTGAATAAACAGAATAAAATTACGGAATGACAGTTCACTTCTATCATTCTTTATCTATACAGTAATAACAATTTGACTACCTATATTTTATTTTAATTTAAAAAATGGCAAATATTGGTTAAGTAAAACAATGTTTTTAAAAAAAAATATAATATTATGAATAGTTGTATAAATATTAATGTTTATATAAAATTAGTAGTTGTATTTATTATTCAGAAAATAAATTTTTTTAAAAGTATTCTTGTTTTTTTTTTCAAGGAATGAGTCTATATAATGGTTATAATAACTATTATGACTTATATTAACTAATTTACACAAATTAAAAAATAGTAAAAACTTTTATTCACAAAAATTTAATAAATAAATGAAAAAAACAAACAATGACAGTTTCTGATGTTTATTCTAGAAGTCTATTCTGTTCCCTTATTCTATTTGTTCGGAATATTCTATCGAGTCGTCATCAAGTATTCTACTCTTTCCATTCCTTCTTTAGAATGAATAAACAAAACACCCTCAATCTACTCTAATGTACTCTACTTGCGTGAGTATTGTGACCCATGTTATATATAAAATATTATCACAGCACAGCCTACAATATCAATCATCATTTTACATATTTATGCTACAATCACATTTTATATAAAATGGGTTCGTTCAGTAGCATTAACCGGTAGATCTGGAATCCATTTTGGATCCATGTAACATATATTGGCCACTGAACGCAATTCACCACAAATTTTTACCGCAATACTAGCGCCATCACCGGAAAATATAATGAGTACTTTTAAAAATAAATTAAATTTGAATGGAATAATATTTATTATCATACATATAATTTATTTTTTATAACTTTTAATTTAAGTTTTATGTACATAAATCTTCCTTAAGAATTTAAATTTCACACTAATTCAAAAAATAATGGCGATTTAAAATTAACAACTTTCATAAAAAATATAAACATTTAATTTTTCTTACGGTAGATGTCACAACACTCAACACAAAAATTGTTGTTGTTGTTTTTACATATAAAATCTCTAGATCATCTAGAATTTTTTCAGATCCATTTTCAAACCGCGATACATTAACCGGTACATGTACCACACCGTTCAGTGAACAGATTCATGGATCTGTGGATTTCAGATCCAAAGGTTAATTTCACTGAACTGTGACCATTGTGACATTAAAATCAGCTGGTTCTTCAGTTTTTATTTAGTAACAAGTTATTTTGAAACACGTCTGTGTCTGTCGTTTAGGTCTGTCTACATTTTAATAAAAAGAAATTTATGACTTATTTTACAATTTGTTTTAAATTTTATTTAAATTTTTGAAGCACAATATATAGTTATTTGTTTTTTTTTGGTTTTTTTATCAAATTTTTCTAAATAATGTCAAAAAAACGGAAAATTCGTAGTTTAAATACCAACAGTTATGCTTCTTCAACCAAAAGAAAATGCTTAAAAAAACTAAAATTTGGAATATTAGTTATTTCAAGTCTTGGTATCATAATTATTTCATTTCTAATTGCAATTCCTATAAATTTTAAGGACTTTTATATTAATTATATGGAACAATATAACTTACTTGTGAATGGCAAACCTAATTATTGCTCACCAAATAATTTAAAAGCCCGACAGATTTTTACTGATATAAAATCTGAAATTATAAATCAGGAAGTAGCATTAAAAAAAATAGAAGATATATTTTATAGTAAAAGTAAATTCTTATCATTGGCTGTTATTGGATCATCAGGTATATTTGAAGATAATTCCATTAAATTAGTAATTTAAATTTATATTAATTTTTAGGAATTGGGAAAACTAAGTTTTCCCAATTATTACGAGATAATTTTTGGTGGCAAGAAAATGTACAACACTATATATGGGCAAGTTTTGAGACAAAAACTAATAATGAGCAAAATATAAAACAATTAATTAAAAACTTTAAACATTGTGGTGAAAATCTTTTAATAATTGATGATTTATTAATTGATCATTACGATTTTATTAATCAATTTAATGAAAAAGCTAGTAAATTTATTTTAAATTCGAAAAATCTTTCTTTGACAATATTATATATTTTTAATTTATCTAGATATAATCCAATCGACGACGAAAATTTTGAAAGTAATTTAAAAAAGTTCAAAAATAATATTGATAATTCTATTAATGTAGTAAAATTTAGAACATTTAATGAGACTGACATGATTAAATGCATTAACAAAAACTCGAATATGCTTAATATTAGTTTAAGTAGTGAAAAAATTGATGAAATTAAAAAAATTATGAATGTAAAACGTTCAGGATGTAAAAATATTTATGCCAAAGTTTTATTGTACAAATATATTGTATAAGCTGTAATTATAATTAATGTATTTTTATATAAATAAACTTATCACATAAATGTGGATCCTTTACTTTTCCAGATGTGGGCAATTCTTTTATTTTTTATAAATTGCTACCTTGTCAAATTGTTGAATCTTTCTTACTATATCTATAAAATAATGTAAGATTTTTAAAAAAAATTTCATTAAGACAATAATATGTAGTAATAATTTTTGAAACAACTTTATTGTTGATAAAATATTCATTACATTTTATTATTTTGAAAGGCTTATATTTTAATTCTTAAAATAAACTACCTTTTGTCATATGATTTCTATTAAAATCTAATATTTTTTTGTTTGAATCATTTCAAACGATGCAGCTAAGTAGAACGAGCTGATAATTTTCAAAGAATAATTTTATTTTGCAATAGTGAAATATGGAATGTTTAAAAAGAACTTTTTTATTTAAATGGTCACTTCAACTTTGAAAATACAATCCCAAAAAAAAATACAATTGTTTTTAAAGGCACGAAGTAATCGTTCTTCTTTAATTCGTTATACATAACTTCTTTATTTTTTATTTAAAATATTGACAATTTTAAGTACTTAAAAACATTCAACCACCATCAGCAGATGCTCCTCGACTATTAAATTTCCTGATTAAAAAAGGAATTAAACTAGATATATGGTAGTAAAGATTTATCGATAATAAAACTTCTTACCACAAATCTTAATGTTTTATTTTTAATAATAATCCTACTCAAAATTATTAATTCAATTCTTATAATATAATTTTTCCTATCCAAAACAAGGAAATAGAAGTCATTTTAATTTTTTTAAAGATCCCATATTTCAGTCATATACCAGAAATCGTACAAAATTATCTTAGTCATTAATCATTACACTATACTAGAATATAAAGTAGAATAAACGTTACAACAGAACGAGCGAATTACTACTAAATAAACAATTTAAGCAGTAAAACTTGGAAAATTAGTATTAAACAATGCATTGCATGCAATTGCTGCAGCGTTTTTACGTGCAATTTTTTTTGATTTTCCCGTTCCAATAAAATGTTGCTCATCAACTGTAACACCAGTTTTTTGTGTTTGATTTGGTGCAATACCTTCAGCACCTAAATCAACATATGTTAAACCAGGTCTCATCATACATAACAATGTAGCTGGATGCATAGTTTCCCAACCAGGTGGAAGCTCAATGCGTACTGCTGGTTGTTTTTTTGGTTTTTCTTGTTTATCAGTTACAGTTGGATCGATTGGACTTCCATTTGGATGAGTTGGTCGAAATTCTGGTATTTCATAACCTTCAGATTCCCATTCAGAAAACAACTTAAATAAAGCAAATGAAGCTAAATTTAGAATTGGAAAATCATCACTTTCATTATCAGCTTCACTTAAATCCTTCATTTCCACATCTACAAAAAAAATATGTAGACATTTATTAAATATTTTATTTCATTAAAAATAATTTTTGAATTTGTTTTTAGTTCGTTAAATTACCATTTGAAATATTTTCCATTGAAGTGCTGCGAGATGGTTTAGTTGCCATTTTAGCAATAACCAAATCTCTTAATGCTTTTTCACAAACATTACTTTTAGCAGCATTTTTTGAATTTCCAATACCTTCATATTGCACATTATTAACAGTTACAATTGCTTGAAAACCACCATTCAGTTTGCTTGTAATATGAAAATCATCAATTTTTATATTTTTAACTTCATGCAAAGCCATCAATGCATTCTTTGGAATCAATACTCTCCGAATAAGACGACTTTGACGAATTTTTTTTTCTTTTGCACGAACTATTTAAAATAAAATTTTGAAAAAATTAACATAATTAATATAAAATAATATTATTTTTAGAAAAAATAGTTAATTGATGAAAAATTACCTGAAGGCTTCTTGCGATTCCTAAACATTTTTCTAAAGAATCCTTTTGTTCCAGGATGATCAGAAGCATCATCGCTATCATTTGCAATTGATTCTGCTTTAGATTCTATTTGATTTGAAAAAACCAATGAGGCGGCAGATTCATCTTTTAGTTGTTTCGGGGGAACTGAAGCAGATAAAGTAGGTGGCATAATATTTGCAATTTGTGGAGTAGAAGCTAATGTTTCAGCTGGTTTTGACGTTGGTGTAGCTGGTTTTGATGTTGGTATAGCTGGTTTTGATGTTGGTGTAGCTGGTTGGTTATTTTGTTGTGGCTGTTATAGAAAATTTAAAATTTTAAAATTTAAATTAAATAATAAAACAAAAACTACATTTTTTTTTTTGATTTAAATAAGTACCCATAGTTAAAAATAATTAAAGTAAAAATATTCATTATAATTTTGTACAAACCAAAAATATATTTTTATTCCATCACTTCTATTTTTAGGTGAAAACAGCCACATTATATTGTTATATACCATATCAATTTTGAATTAAGGGGTTGCAATAACCAATGAAACAATGTCTATTGTTCAAACTGCATACCCACCGTGAATTTGTCAGTCAGTTTTGTTTTAATTTCATCATAAGTTTAGGAATAGCTATGAACATTCCTGTAAAGCCATGCCCAAACGAACGAATTCTCGTCAAATGTATCATTTAAAATTACAATCAATTTTCTATTTTTTTTTAACATAGATTAGATATGTGTTTTCCAACGAATAGAAAATATAATTGTAATTTGAAATATAATAATATATAATTGCTATGTATTTATTTACCTGTTAAAAATATTTCTTAGAAGGACGTTTTTTTAGATATATTTTTATTTAGATACAATAAACCAATTGTATTGTTATATTAAAGTAATCATGTTTTCCATTTAAACATTTAAGAAAACCTAATGTACATAATATCATATATTTAGTTTTCTTATATGAGTTTTTGAAGTACATGATTCACAATTTCTCATTCAATTTTTGGAGCTAATATTGTGTGAATTTTTTGAATCTAAATAAGATAATCTTTAAATTATTATTCATATATTTTAATAGGTAAATAATTGCTTCGAATTATATATACGGTCAATCATTTTTCAATTAAGGCCATATCTACTACAATTTAATAAAGGATTTTTAGTAAATGTTTTTATATATTTTGTATATTGACATTAATCAGAATTTCTTTATTGAAGTTAAGAAATGGAAGTATAAAAATGTTTAAATAAAAATTGGTATTTAAAACTTTATTTTCATTCCTCTTTTAATTTCAAAAAAAAAAACTTAAAAATTATTAATTAAAAAAAAGGTGACGAAATTCGATATAAATTAATTGAAAATAAAGCCAGTGAAACATTTCTTTTTTATGTTGAGAAATTGAGAACTATTAAGCACATTAGCTAGAATTTTTTTTGAACTTCTACTCAAGGCACTGCAGCCTTAAAACGATTCTTGCAGTAATTTTGTTCAAACAATTTTGTTAATATTTTCTGATTAATTCAAGATTTTTTTTAATATTAAAAAACCTTTATTATATCGTATTAGGTATTTACCTTTCGATGATTTTCTTTTCTTTTTAAGAATAAAGAAAAAAAAAAAGAAAATTTCGTTTGAGATTTGCAAGTAAATGCACATAACTATATTACAAAAACTATAAATTCGTTTATCAAATATCTGGACCCGTGCAAGATATTTGCTAGAAAATTTGATATTTTATTAATTAAAAAAAAAATTAAATAGATATAAAAAATAAATTAGTTTAATTATTAAATAATTAAATTAATTTCTTGCAAATTCATTTCATGAAATGTAAAAGTTAAATACAAACTTTTTTGTTTTAAATTTCAAATATTAAGAAAAACTATTTTTAAACCATTTTTTTTGAATTGATTTTGCAAGTTTAGTTCAATATATACATATTAAAATCTGTATAAGTTTAATTTTTTTAAATTGAAAATCTACTCCAATTTTGTAAATGCTTCCAAAAGAAAAAAAACACTGAAAAGTTATTCGAAAAGATTAAAAGAAACAATTAAATTTCTAAATTTCTATTTATTTGAATTTAAATCTAATAAGTTAATTAATTAAGTCTTAAATGTATAAAAATTAGTTAAAATATTTATAATATTTTTTAAAAATTTTTTTTTGCAAATTATTAAAAAAAATTCATTCAATAAATTTTTTTCAAATCTAAGAATTGCTTATTTCATCATATTGACAAGATTCATCATATTCCGAAAATGAATCTTCTGTAACATCTCCAGTAATTTCTTCAATAACTTCATTGAAATGATCTTCTTCTGAATTACTTCGTTCTTTATTACGTTGTGCTACTTCTTGATCTAGTTCTAATTCCCAATCAGTTGTACTATAAACATTAAGATTTTGATCTTCATCATTTATTAATTGTACATTATTAGAAATATCAATAGTTTCTTTTTTATTGTCATTTGAATTAATTATTTTAATTGTTTCTGTTTTATAAATTTCTTCTAGTGGTGAAGGAATTATATCAACAGGAGTATCTTCAGTTATTAAATTTTTCAAATCATCTTTGTCAATATCATCGTCAACATCATTCTCCATAATAACATCGTTATTTTTAGCAATAGTTGCCATACTTTGGTTAATAACTGAACCTATAACAAAAACATTTCCTTGATTTCCGATTGAGTTTTGGGATTCATTTGGGGTTATTGTTTTCGTTATTGTATTTGATGTTATTGGAGCTGTGGTTGTTGTAACAGATTGAATTGTAAACTTTGGTAAATGTTGAGTTTTTCCGATTATTTCAATATTATCTGTTTCGGGTTGTTTTTGGTTCAATGTAGTTTTAGGTAATATTATCATATTAGTTTTACCAATTTTTATAGGTTTTGATTGAATTTCTGAAACAGCTCCTAAAGATGTTACTTTTTTTAATGCAATACATTGATTTGGTTTAATGACTGTTGTTAATGGTCTTATATTAGTAATTCGATTTGTACCACCTTGGTTGGCCGGTTGAATGAAAATTTTACCATTTGGAGCAGTAATTAATTTTACAGCTTTACGATTTTGTATATCTTTTAATTGTATTGTGTTTGATGGTATTTTAACATTTTCAATTACAAATGGATTTATTATTTTTTGTACAGCTACTGTGCTTTGATTTGAATTAAACTTTGGGTGATTTGATATATTTTCAATTGTTGATACGGTTATTGATTTCACTTCAGTAGGCTCTTTAATTATTTCTGTTCTTAAAATTTTAGTTTTAGATATATCTGGTATTTCAGTTAATTTTTCAGATGATTTACGTTTGATATTTAAAATATTTCCAACTAAATTAACATTTGCAATAGAAGTTTTAGCAAGTTCGTTGTTGACTACAATAAATTTTCCTTTTTCTAAAATTGGTGTACTAGATGAATTTGGATATTGATTAATGTTAGTTTTATTATCACTTTGCTTTACTTCACAATGAGATTCAGTTTTTTCAATTTTTTGATACTCTAATTTTGTTTCATTAGTTGGAATCGAATTTGTAATTGTAACATTTATTTTGTCTGGATTTATGTTATCTGTTTTAGATAATGCATATAGACTTTTTAGAGCTTCCATACTTTTGTTGCCTTGAATCTCACGATATAAACTAGTAGTGCTCTTATTTGTTTCTTGTTTTGAAACATTTTCATATTGTTTTTCTTGATTTAACTTCTTTTCGTCCGATTTTTTATTATATTCTTGTGATATTTTATTCAATGAATATTTAGCTGCTGAATTGGCAATATTTGTAAGACTGGAAAGTGGAGGTTTTCTATTTAGTAATGGAAAAAGTCTTTTTCCTTCTTTCAACCATTGTAATTCAGAATTAGGTCCAGAAACCATATTTGCTATTGTTGCTAAGTATTCATCATTTGCTGCACGTCTTGCTTCAGCACGGTGACGTTCGTCAGTGATGAAGAGTAGCTTTCGCATTTCTTCAAGAATTTTATATTTTTCATTATTAAGACAGCCTTGAGCACGGAACACACTCATCAAATTTGAGTAAGTTTCCAATTCCAATCGTCTTAGTGCTCCGTCGCATTCTTCTTTTGATAAATTAAGAGAAGGAAATATCATTTTAATTATATCTAATAAACTTGTTGTACTTAGCAACGATATGTAGGTATACTTAATATCAAAATCCAATATACTTTAATATTTTCAAAGTTTTAGTTTATCAGCAAATGTAATATTACTTCCAAGCAGTGCTCACGCAAAGTTTTCCTGAATATGAATATTGGTATAATATTAATAACAATTACTGAATGAAGTTTTCGGATTTAAACATTATCAAAAGAAGAATATGTTTTTTAGTTTCACTATTTATTAGAAATCCCTCTAATTTTTATACATAAAATATTGACAACTTAACTATGAATATACACATACATACTTATTAAATTTTCATTTTTTGAGAAAATTTTCAATAAAATAATCGATATAATACTACATATTGCATAACGACTAGGATTAATTCCTTAATACCTGAGTACTGACATGGCTATACATATTTATACATTGTCATATAGTCATATACATATTTCAAAATAACTTCTTTGCGTACATATTTGATGAATTTTAATATAAATTTTTAATGTTTCTATTAAAATTGGTATATTAACTAAATAATACTATAATTTTTAAAATGAATTGTAATTTCGAATAAATTAATTGGAATATCAATTATCAATGAATACTAATTTTTTGCTACCAACAAATAAAATAAGTGACATGAGAATTTTAGAAAAGTTTGAGAAATCTAAAAATTTTACACCGCCATCTTGAACTCTTGAAAGCATTTACAAAATTATTAAATTTTTTCCTTTTTATAAAACTTACATAAATTGTTCCCCCAGAGACAAACGGTTTAGGTTGTGCTCTTTGATGTCTGGTATTCATTTTAATTTCAACAAATTTAATGAAACTTCTAAATTTAAATACACAATTACTTTAATACAAAATTGTAAAAAATTGCACAAGTGTAATGACTAGTGCTCCGCTCTTCTACTTTGCCTTTGCTAATTGTTTTGGTGCTATTGCTGCTCTGCTAATGCTATGCTTTTCTATCAATAGTATCAACCAACCATATTGATTAAGACTTCAGCTAGCTACTTTGATTTTATTTTCTTTTTTCTTGTCTGTTTGTTAAAATATAAAATCTGCTTCTGCTGCTCACTCAGGACACGACTTTTACATCTTGTACCAACGAATTAGAATTAAATGGAAATGACTATCCATACAAAAAAAACCTTCATGAATTTATGACATTAAATGTCAGCTCAAGTTCTCAAGCTTTCAAGCTGCGTATTCTATTGAAATTCTTAAGTCAAGTGTAAATTTTTGTGATTGATTTGATTGAAGCTGATTTCAAGAAACATGATGTTGTTGCTTTCTTGAAGCTTACTTGAAGGTATCATGTATACGGGGTATATTATAGTAGCTATGACTTATTCCTAGTTTTGTTTTTGTATACATTCTTGATAGTAACTTAGGTAGAATCACCTTTTCGTGCTTGATTAAGTACGATACTGCAATTTTACACTACATCTAATATCTCGAATATCGAATATTTATTTAACAAATTACTGGCTTATCTACTCATTAAATGTGGAAAACTTCTGCTATTCTCAGGAACTAAGCCTTCTTAAATATAAAAGTTTTATTTTATTTAATTTGTTACCAGATTATATATACTCTTAAATATTTTTTTTCATTTATTATATACCAATGACAAAGGGTACTAACTAGACCAGGTCGAAAAATCAATAAAGAATTTTTTTGCTTAATCGGGAATCGAACGTGGGTCCTGGGACCTTTCGGTTGAAAGGCAGGTGCTCTAATTACTAAGTTACCCAGCGTGTAAATATATAAATTAATAACACACCCCTGCCTAATATCCTTTTTGGGCTTCGTTGAATTTTTCCATTTAAGATAGTTTGGAAATATCACCAAATATGCCAAATATACTTTCGAATTCCACATTTAATTTGTTTTGATTTTATCTATGTCCATAATTAAGTACATAGTAATAATTTTTCTTTTTTTAGTCCATAACACCTGCGATATCAGCGACAAAATAGTAAAATAGTTCCTTAGTTCCTTTTAACACAACCTGGTGATGAAAAATTGAAGTTGTTAAGAAAGAATAAAAATCAAAATATGAAACGCACGTGCGATTAGAAATATGGCATGACAAATGACAAATGGACAAATATATGACAACATATGTATATACAGTATACACAAATGTTGTTTTGTTTTTGTTGGTTTTATTCGTTGTCGCTCCTTAATACATTATTCTAAAAAACGAATTGTTCAATACTGAAACTGAATTTAATAGTCAAATTGAGATTTGGAATTAACAATTAAGTAGTTAGTTCCTAATCAAAAATTATCTTACAATCAAAACAAAAAAAAAATATTGTAAGACATATGATCTATAATTTACCAAAATGATAGGTTCCCAAGAAATATTTCATAATTTGACTCGTGGAGTATATTTCAAAAAAAGAAAGCTTGAAAAGGTTATTTGTTTTAAAACAAGATTATAATTTCCTATAAGTCAACAATTTTATTTTATAGATTTTTTATGATAACTTAGAAGCTAAAAAAATAAAAGAAGAACCAGATTATGATAATAAAGATTCAAATTCGAAATTAGAAGATGCATTAAAGGAAAATGAAGGAAATATTGAAGATAGCGGCAGTGAAAATGATTTTGAGTTTATAAAGTTAAATGATATTTCTTCAGTTAAAAATGAAATAATTAAAAAAAAGAAACTTTCATCATCTCAAAAACTTATGTTGAAAAAAATAGAGGAGGTATGATTCTGTAACTTTTAATTGATCTCAATCTAATAATTTTAAATAAAGTTGAATCATTTTAGAAAAATTCACAAAATTAGTGTAACCGGCAAAAATATTCCAAATCCAATACAAAGCTTTGACATCCTACTTGATAGTTTATATAATGTTCCCTTGCAGATTATAAATAATTTAAGAGATATTGGCTTTATTGCACCTACACCAGTACAAATGCAAGCTATACCAATTATGTTAAAGGTTTGATAATATTTTATTTAACATTTTTTATTTAAATTAAAATCATTTTCTAATTAGGGTATACCAATAATGGCTTGCGCTCCAACTGGATCTGGAAAAACTGTAGCTTTTTTAACTCCAATTATTCGTGATTTAAAATATCATAAGAAAATAGGTTTTCGTGCAATTATTTTATGTCCAACCAGAGAATTAGCAAAACAAACCTATAGGGAAAGTTTAAGATTAACTGAAAAAACTGGCTTAAAAATTCATGTAATAAGTAAAATTAAAAAAATTGAAGAACAGTATGAATCTGCAATAACAACAAAATATGATATTTTAATATCAACGCCGAATCGTGTAAGGTTTTTGCTTCAACATGATCCACCTTTAATGGATCTAAATAAGTAAGAAATTTATATGATACATTGCCAGAACTAAAATTATTTTATAAAATTTTAATTGTAGTATCGAATGGTTTATTATTGATGAGGCGGATAAACTTTTGGAAGATGGAAAAAATAACTTTAGAGAGCAATTTGATGATATTTGGAATGCATGTCCAAATGTAAAAAAAAAATTGGGTTTATTTAGTGCTACCTATACAAGTCAAGTTGCAAAATGGGCTTTAAAAAATGTAAAACCTTTAATTAGAATTACTGTCGGAGAAAGAAATTCAGCTACGAGCTTAGTAGAACAAGAACTATTATTTGTTGGAAATGAATCTGGCAAATTATTAGCAATTAGAGATATGGTTAGGAATGGTCTACACCCTCCAGTTTTAATATTTGTTCAAAGCAAGGTAAAACATATTTAAATTAAATATTTAAAAATATTAAAATATAACAATTTATTTTAGGTAAGAGCTAAACAATTATTTACTGAATTATTGTATGATGGCATAAATATTGATGTAATTCATGCTGATCGATCACAGCAACAACGTGATAATTGTGTTAAATCATTTCGTGAAGGAAAAATTTGGGTTCTTATTTGTACAGAATTAATGGGACGTGGTATTGATTTCAAAGGAGTTAATTTAGTTATTAACTATGATTTTCCTCCAACAGCAATTGCTTATATACATCGTATTGGAAGAACTGGCCGTGCTGGTCGAAAAGGTAAAGCTGTAACCTTTTTTACACAAGATGATCAGCCAAATTTAAGAAGGTAATTGAATTAAAAAATTGTAATAAATTAATATAGGAGAAATTTTACTTTATTTTTAGTATTGCTCATATCATCCAAAAATCTGGTGGTAAAGTACCAGAATTTATGTTAACATTAAAGAAACCAAAAAAATCTGAAAAAAAAAAATTAGCTAATCATGCACCACAAAGGGAAGATATCATAACTACTCCTAAATTTGTTTTAGAGAAAAGGAAAGAAATGAAAGAAAATTTATTGAAAACTAAACAGGATTCTGAAATATCAAATAACAAGAAAAAAAACAGTTTTAAAGATAGTTTCATTTTATGTAAACCTAGGAGAAAAAATTATGTTCTTTTAAATAACAATAAAAAATAATTTCAATAAGAATAAATTTATTTGTTCATTTTTTTGATAATCACACTTATACATTTTTTATCAATTGTACAATATATAATTGTATATAAACAAAGTTTTCTTTTGCAATAAAAAGTTTAAAACATTAATATAATTTTTCTTTTCTTAATATAATGTTAACATTTAAGGCACATTTATATGTAAATTGCACATATATTTTACAATATTACAACATATTTGTATTTAATTATGTTATCTTAATAAAATCATCACATCAAACATTTTTTTTTGTATATAAATTAAATAAAATTAAATTATTTCTATGCATAAATGTATATAAATTCATTTTTTTTAAATCGTCGTTTTAAAGTCTTTCTTGTTTTATCTGATATGTTATTTAAAAGTTTTGTTTTGAAATACATATTTCCTTTTCAATGAAATTCCATATAAATTTAAAAAAAAAAAAAAATCGATTTATGATTCACACAACCAATCACAAGGCAATTTTGGCATTTTACTTGCAGGCCATGGTAAATATCCTGATGTCTTAAATTTCCAATAATCATATGATACTTTTAATATTAATGCAAGTAAAAGAAAAACTTCAGATGCTATTAAATAATAAATATAATCAGTCCAGTCATGGGAAGATTGACACAATTCTTTATCTGTTAATTCAATAACTTTTTGTGGCATATTATTACATAAAATTTGATTATAATCTGGTATATTATTGTGTCGTTCCAAGAGCCATAACTGAAACAAAAAAATTAAGAAAATTGTTTTTTCTTTTATATTGAACAGAAAAAAAATCTTACTTTTAATATATTTGCTGAATTACAATCACATTTTAATCTATTTCCACCCAAATATAATACCCTTCCTTTAGGATTATGATCTAAAGCATTTGATAGTAGATAATCTGGTATCTAAAATTAAAAAAACATTGTTTTAAAATATTGATTTAAAGCATTGTATAAAAGCATAAATAAGAACTAACTTTATCAATGCTATTCCATCTTAAAAAGAATTTCTGAAATGTTTCAATAAACGGTGTTCCTTCCAATTCATACATTGATGATATTTGATTATTATCTGCATCAAATCTTAACAAATTTTCATAATCTAATGAATGAAATTTGTTTTCAAGACTTGTAATCTAATATCATAAATAAATTACTTATATTAATTTAAATCAATATATTAATTAAAAAATTATTACATTATTATTTGAAACATTTAAAAAAATTGTATTCGGTGGTAATTTTTCTGGTAGTTTTGTTAATCCTAAATTTGAACAATCAACTCTTGCATTGAAAATTAAATGTTGTTCCGGATTTATTCCTTCCTAAAATAATAAAAAAATTAAATAAAAATTCAAAAGTGAATATTTATCAATTGTTAGGAAATATTTGAAAATTACAACTTTTCTGTTTGTATTTACCCCCTCAAAAAACATTTGTTCAGGAGCACATTTACATTTTCGATTTTCGGGTTTAGGACATTCATCATTTAATATTTTTGCCCTTTCTAACTGGCCGATAGGCATAGTTTCAGTTGAATTGAACCAATTATATGTCGTATTTAATAAACAATGGGTTGTTTCTGGTTCAGCAAATGTAATGCTACCTCTATCAATTGATTCTAATAAAGAATGGCACAATATTGGTTTATTTCCTCTGTATAAAAAAAAAATTAAAACAATTTTATTAAATTAAAAAAAACTAAAATTTACCTTATATCTACCATTAAATTTCTGTGTTGACTTAAATTTGGTATTTTTGATAAGTTATTAAATGATATATCCAATACTTGAAAATTATTTAAATTTACTAATGCTCTTTGATCGATTTGCGTAAGATTATTATTTGAAACATTAAGGCACTTTAATTTTGCGTGTCTATAAAATTCACTACTTAAATATTTTATATTACCATCTGTAATGGCTAATGAAGTGGCTGGTTTTAAAATTGATAATGATATGTTAAATGTTCTCATTGTAACATTTCTCAAATGAATATTAGTCCAATTTCCTTTATAACATGAAGTTACTTGTAAAATATCAGTAATATTACAGCATACAAATGTATTTGTTTTATTTGGATAACTTCGGCATTTACAATACGATTGATAATCTTTTTCATTTTGATCATATAATGTTAAATTAGTACAAAATTCAGCATCAGCATAAAAACATGGACTACTTGGTATTGGTGTTACAGTTGTTGATGAAATTTCAATTGGTGTTTCAGTTGAAGAAACTCCAGATTCAATTGTTTCAATATGCTGTGTATTAATAGCATCTTCTGTTGCTAATATTGATAGCATAAAGTAAAATAGTACAAAAAAATGAAAAATCCAATTGTGTTTTCTGATTGACATACTCCATATCTGAAATATAAATTTAAATTAGTTATTTCAATTGAATCAGGTTTTACGTATATTCCTCAAAAGTATTGTTTATTCCTCTAACAGCTTATATTTTTCCGTCTTAAGTCAAATATGTAAAATTAATTAAGGTAGTACCGACTTTATATTTAATTTATTTTAAGTTACCGCATTCTCAAATACATGTTGAAAAAAAAACAAAAAAAAAAAAACAAAACAGTTTAAAATAAATTTGTATATGTACTTTTTAAATCAAATGTGATAATTTATATCAATTATAGAGTGTCAAAATAAAATAAACAACCTATTAACACAAACTTCATGATTAAATGATAATTAAATAATAAAATGGTACACAGTAATATTTTTTTTTATTTATTTTTAATAAGGCTAAATCGCGTAAAATAATTAAATTCAAAATATTTATTTATATATAAGAAAGAAGATAGATAATAAAGTTTAATGAGATTCAAATTATACTAATAAATTAGATCTGAGATTTATTTTTTCTCATCTACTTAAAGAATTTCAAATCTATTAATCATAAAGATCTATAAATAAAGATTATTTTCAAATATTTTTATTTTAGAATGTGTCTTAAGTTTTATAATTTTGATTATAATTATTAATTTAAATTCGAAATTTAATATATGTATAAAAAGTTAAAACTAACCAACTTTTCTAAATTGTTCAATTTAATCTTCAAAATAAAATTCTTCTGAAAAAACTAGAAATAAATATACATGTAACTTTATACATATAATAAGGTAATGGACAAACTATATCAATAGTTTTACAATAAAAAATAAATATTAATTAACTAGGTGTGGTATATTTACTCCACATAAATAAAATAAGAAATTTAAGGATACAAAATGATAATGTAAATTTCAGACTATCGTTGTGGACAAATTTTATTTATTTCTCTTTAATTATAATAATAAAATAATTAATTACCTATTTTGTAAGTTTATAATCATTTAAATTCTTATCAAAACAAAACTAGTATTAAAAATTTTAATCTCCTTCTAATTATATTTGTTTTGAAAAATAATGTACATTATACGTACATATTATGTACATATCATTTACTTACTTTTGAAAAAAAATTCATTTCGTATTATAAATTTTATAGGCACTTTTGTTAAATTTATAAATATTATATTCACTAACTCATAATCATATTTATTAAATAACAAATAAAATGATATAATATTTTCGTACAATTAGCATTGTTTTTAATTAACATTAAAAAATAAACAAAAAAAAGTAATTATTTTTCTTTAAAGTTAAACAAACCAAAAATCAACAAACAAAAATATTTTCTTTCCCGAAAGAAATGTCAACTTTGCAGTTGAATGAAGGTTGAAAACTTGTTGCTTGTTGCATTACAGTAAAGTACATACAATACACAATACATATACAACGACTGCCATATCAATCCCACTACCATTTTCTGTAGATTACATTTCAATTCTCAATAAATATTGAAATTGAAATTGAAATGGAATGGAATGGGAAAGGTAAATAAATATATAAATTTGAATAGAGACATCTAGTGTTGAATAAATGTAACTATGAACATGAATTTAAAAATATTAATTTAAATTTTTTTTGTAATTCCTAAAGAATTAAATAACATCAACAGAAATATTATATATTTTTCAATATTATATTTTTCTATTCAGTGGTGGTCTCACCAAAAATTTTTCGCTTGGATGGCTCTTTTAGAGTTTCTTCATACATTCAGTATAGCTAAAGGTTTTCATTTTTATGTGTCCTTCTTTCAAGAACTTATTTTCACAGTATCCTTGTTTGCTAAACTTTTTTTCGACATACGTCCGTAGTTTGCAAAACGTTCTTATTTTGATGAAATAGCGTAATTGAAATATGTCTTTCAGTAAATTGCCATAAGCCCAAACGAAGCTCTTTTAACGACACTGAAAAATATTTCATTTTATTTTTTTTATTTATGTTATTTAAATTTTTTTAATTTTTATTATCTACATCCTACATGTATAACCAACCGTAAATATGTGTACACAAAAATCTATCATCAGTTACTCATATCCTCCTCGTTGTTGTTATCTCTTGTTTTCATTAGGTTCTGAAGAAAACAAAAAAAGAAAATTGTTTTTTTTTACCCATATTTATTCACAATATTTAACATATTATTACTTACCTACATTTTCATATTTTAATTATATAAAAGCTAACTAAGGGTAATAACACTCAGTGAATCAGTTGGTAAAAGTCAAACGTAAAAAGGAAAAAACGAAAAAAAAAATGTATCTGCAGGGCATTTTTAACAAAATCTGCATTTTTTGATACTTTGAATTCTTAGATTTGAATGTGCTTGACACTTTTCATATTTAAAGGTGATGAAAATATTCTACACAGGCCTACATTAATATGCATACTTATACTGCTTATACTATATTGTACAAATAAATTTTTAAATATTATGTACATTTATATATATATTTATCTGTGGTTATGCATGTGTAAGTCATTAAACATAACTTTTTGTTATAGAAGAAAAGTTTAATTTTTTTTGTCTTCTTCTTCAGATTTATATTTAAGTTGCAGATTATAGAGTTCTAGATTTAAATGATTGCAACAACATTGGATCGAAAGCTTTTATATAAATTATATGACTTTAGAATGTTGAACAGCACAACAATAAAAATAAAAATAATAATAAAAGTTCAAAGAAAGAAAGCAAAATAAAAAGCCATTTTTATTAATTTTTTTAAAGGATATAAAAATGGAAATTATGTAGTTGCCTACCTGTTGATATAAATATAATCTAGATTCTAGATTACAAAATATGAAAACAATACAATTTTAGTATTGTTTTAGGAGTTGTTGGTTAAAATATAATAAGCTAATGATTAACCTTTATGGATTTTTAAAGATGTAATCGAAGAACGTTTTTGAAAAATTTTATTTTATAAACTTGATTTGTTAAAATATGTCCTAGATCCTAGATTGTTTGAATGTAAACTCTCCAATGTTATGTTGATATGAATCTTTTTAAATAAAATTAATTAATTGTAGTACTGTAGCTATTTGGATTACTATTTTATTTTGTTTTGTTTTTATACCTCTACGGGTCGTGGTTACATTTTTTTCTGAACTTATATCGGCTAGGTTATTTAAGGTACTCGTGACAGAGTTCGCCACTTGGGAGCAGCGTTCCTCGAACAATGGGAGCTATATTGAAAAATATCCTGCGTGTGATAACAAATTCAGGTACCTTTAAGGACTCAGAGGATTGACTCATAAATAACTAAAAATGTAAAAATGTATTATATACTTGTAAATTGTAAATATTATGAAATAAATTTTAATTAATAAAACCATTAGAGTTAATCTGAAATCAATACATACTTGCATTCTTCAACTGCAACAACAACAAACAAAAATATTGCTTTGTATATACTACTAATTTACATTATGCTGATATAAGTGATTTTTTTATATTTATTATAATTAATTGGTAACAATTTAAATTATGGCCAGTTATTAGTATATATGTACTATGGTATCAGAGGCTTTGAATTTAATGGCAAGATCGAGAAACATCCTTTTAGCCAGTTCAGTTGATTAGATTTAAATTTTAGTTGCATATTTTTGTTTAAAATCCCAGTTTCAGTGTATATCATATATACACTTATAGCTTACAGTATATCAATTCTTGTTTATTAAATTTAATTAGAGGGCAAGCTATATAGCTTACATGGGGAAGTTTTTTCTTCTTCTTAAATTGCAGATAAAAATATTAAATATGAAGAACACTTTCTTACTTTATAAAATTACGATTAATATGTACTTTTATTAACTCTACCAGCCAACCTCTATTGGGTTATTCAGATTCTTGTTTAGATATCTGGTTATTTTTCTGTTTAAAACAAAAACAAATCCAATGTTTATAAGTGTTGCTAGAAACATAAAAACGAGCAACCAATTAAAAAATGTAAATATCTCAATCAAATCAAAGAATATTTATAATAAATAATTATAATAAAAGATCGGAATCATGAACGTTAAAAGAACCGTGCTAGACTTTTGAGGTTCATGATTTTTTAAGCCTTAAGTATTCCAAATTTCCATCAACAATATTCCAGCAAGTTTAATTTATCTTATAATTTATAGAATCTCAGGATTGACCACCATCCCTTTTATTTTCTACTTTTTAAGGGGCTAATTTTGTTTCGATAAAAGTAAATATTAAAAATTTTATTTTTACGAATTATTTTTTTTTTTATTTTTCACAGATAAAATTTTTTTTTTTTATAACTTCTAAATTCAAACAAAAATATAAAATTTCAAATTGTTCAAAACTACTTCACAATCACATAATACGAATACGATACGAGTAGAATACGACATTTATCATAAAAATGAATATAATCCGATATACATATATGTAAATACAAGTTATGTATTTGGGATTATCTTATGAAAAAATATCGTTAAAAATTGGTGTACAGACGGTCGGGCGAATAACGAATAACAAAATTTGTGATTATGTTCTCTGCTGTGCAACAATTGTCAACATATTTATTTAACGGTAATTTTAATTTATATGTACATGTATGTCTAATATATATATATATATATATATATATATATATATATATATATATAAATAGAATTCCACAATATGTACCATATATGGTTCACTATAAATATTTACTTGAAAAAGTCTTTTAAATTTTTTTAAAAGAATAAAAAAGGATTTATCTAAATAATAGAATTTATAATGTACGTATGTAACTATGTATATATATGTATGTACTATATATGTACTTCAAAACTAGTAATATGTTCCAACAATTTAAAAAGAAAAATAATAAAAATAAAAAAAAAATTGAGTGAAATTTTTTTTAGTAATACATGAACGTAATATTGTATGAGCTTCTTTTATTATACCATTTAATGTAATCTTTATCAGGAGGTCTTTGAAAAAGGATTCTTTACATAAAAAAAAAAAATAAAAATGAAAAAAAAATGAGAGACAAAAAATTGAATAAAAATTTACTCCTTTACGATTTGTTGCACCCTAAAATAATAATATGTAATCTAGAATCTAAACCTACATTCTAAGTTTTGTAAAACATTTTTAATTTTTAAAGAAAAATTTATTTGACAAAGAACTTGTAAATAAAAATTAATACCAATTTTAATGAAAATTTTCCGTTTCAAGTTTCTTGGTCTTAAAAAATGATATTCATGTACAAGTTTGTTTACATAGGTAGGAGGTATGTTGTCAAAATGTATAGTCTTTATTCCTTTCGTGTATCCTGAAATATTAAATATACCTTATTTTATTTTGTTTTGATAATTTTTATTTGGTTTTATTTTTTATTGGCACTCTTTATCCCTAACAATGTTTAAGTTATATGTTTTCAAATGAATTGGTTATTATTATTTAGGTTAAGTAGTGGTGTATTTCTAGTACTACACGTATTAGAAATACTTCAAGTAGGAATGTTTGGCAAACTCTACAAGCTCTACAAGTCTATATGAAGACCTATAATATCATACGCGAAAGTTGTATGGTGGTCAAAAATAAAACAGACGAAAGCATGTGTCAAGTTTACTAAAATACAAAAAATAGTGTGTCTTGGAGCTACTGAAGCATTCAAAACATGTCCTACACCAGCCCTAGAAAAAATTCTGGAACTCTCACCGATTCATCTATACCTGAGGAAGACGGCAGGAATGACAGCAACAAGGCTGCCTTTAACAAATAACCTAAAACACAAAAGCCCTGGACACAGTATGATCCTGCAGAAAATTAAACTAAGAATCGAAGAAATTACAATATCAGACTATATGATAAAAGCAATTGATTGCCGCAGGAGCTTCACTGTACTAATACCTGTACTAATAAAGGGGAAGAAATTGAAGGTGTAATAAGAGCCTTACTTCGAGTAGCTTCAGTATGGTATACTGATGGTTCAAAAATCGAGGAGAAACCGGTGCTGGCGTATTTCGACCAAGGCTCAAATTAACCGTGGCACTTGGCACATATCATACTGTTTTTCAAGCTGAAACTTATGCCATCAGAGAAGAGGGTAGAGAAGAGGGCACTAAGAGGTGCCAATATATACATATTTTCAGATAACTAAGCTATCTTAAAAGCTTTGGCTTCCCTGATTTTTAAAAGAAAGCTTATCTATAGCTAGCGGAAGGAAACAGAGTTACTTTTATGTGGACTCTTGGGCATGAAGGAATACGAGATAATGAAGAAGCAGATGTTCTTGCAAAAACAGATGCGAAGAGTCAAGTCTCACGATCAGATCCAAATATTGCTCGTTCAAATGCCTACCTATAAAGAATTGTTTCTAAGTGGGAAACTGTAGAAACCCAAAACATTGCCAAGGAATTTAGACTGCGTAATTTTCAAATTAAGTATCCAACAACTAAATCAGGTAATCAGGAAGACTAGCTAGATCCAATATTAGAATGCTGACATTTAACAAGCATATGTTCAAGGTTGGTAGATCGAACACAGATCGAAACTCTAGTACAATTTGTTAAAATATTATATGACTTTATTCTGTTTCATTAATTTAATTTCAAATTGGAAAATGGAGGTAAAAAAGTAGTGATTCATTACATTACATTCAAACTTAAAACGGTAACTGCCCACCGAACGAAAGCTTAACAAATAAAACGTATTTCAAATACCCGGTTCACCATATCATCTTAATATACGAGACTAACATGTAAAATAAAATTAAAGAAGACTGAAATAAATTTCAAATTGAAGAAAGGAGGAGGGGGAACGAATTACTTATTAAATTCGAAATTTAATTTAATAATTGTATAATATATTGAGTTAAATTTTATATTAAAATTTCTATGGGAATTCAGATTTTTAAACTTTAAGTTAACAAGCCCCGCCATGGTTTTTCAAGAAACAATGATATGAACTTATCAGGTGGTGGTTTCCGTAAAAGGGTATAAAAAAAATCGATGTTTAAATATCATGAAAAATTAAAATATTACATTAGCAAATAAACTAACAAACGAACGAGAAAATATAATACATTTGAAATTTTGTAATATTTTCAATTTGGAAAATAGGAGTTAATACATTTTTTTTTATTTTATTTCCCTTGTGAACTGTACAATCTGTCTCTGATGGAGATATTCAGTAGGTTGTGAGATATTTGTATATGTAAGTAACATATAATGACTTGTGGACGAAAACCCCAATAGTAAGATATCAATGATATCTGTTAGTATCTGTTGGGTAGTTGCAGAATGTGTGACGCTTAAGTCAACTAGCACCATTTGAGACGAACAAGTTGTTTGCTAAGCTATTTGGATGAGAATTTAATCTTGTTTGGTATTTGCAATTTGCTCTTCTGATTTCCTCCTTTAAAATTTTCATATGTAGGTTTTGTTGTAAAATATCGTTACATGGCGTTACATGGCATTAGTTTTAATACCTTTGATTATAATCGTTGTAATATATCCATATTAGAATAGCTGGATATTTCCCACAGTTGGATTCCGTAAGTCCATAAAATAACTTTATACATCAGAAGCTTATTTTGAAGTGACATTAGTAAGTTGGGACTAATGATTCAATACATTTTATTAAATTTCAACCCCACCTCTTTTCTTTTGCTTTGGATATGGATTTTCCATGTAAATCTTTTATCCAAATGCATGCCCAGGTACTTTAGTATTTCTTTTTGTGGAACTACTTCGTTATTTAGCACCACCGTCGGTGGTAAAATAAAGTATTTATTTATTTTACAGATAAATCTGCAGGCCATCTTTATAGGTCCTTTTCCCTTTCGGAATGTTGGCGATAATTTATATTAATTATTTGGTATATATTTTTGTATATTATAATTATTATATTATTTTTATTAGTTATATTATATCTTTATTAATTATTAAATTATATTTGAACCGATGTGGTTGTATTGAAAATTACATTTTTCAGTAATTTTCATCATTTGAAAAAAACTTTCAGTTCTCTCGGGGTTTGAACCCTTGCTCCTTGGTCGTTACATTACTACACTCGAATGCTTTATATCCACTCGGCTGCCAAGGCCATTAAAATAAAGTAAAAAAATAAAGATTGTTTATAATATTCAATGAAACATCTGTACACAATGAATCCGAAGAAACTCAGTTTATATTTAATTACGGTTCAATACCTGATTGTAAATGCATTTGGTTTTCCAACCAAAATAAAGGGAAGGTTGATTTTTGTGTTTAAGAATTCTACATAGTGTCTAAATGCGGTTCACGTCTTGCAGAAGATCCATTTACATATCTTTGAATTTATAAATTAATATATAATTATCGATATACCTATACTCTACATCATTTTGGGTAAACACAGACCTTCATAGTTTAATTCCTCAAAGTTCCTCGCATTTGCTTTAATTCAATGTAATATAATCTAATTTTATTTCAATTTCTATGAATCTAGGATGATACGTTCAATAATTGTTATGACTTCTTTTTCTCTGTGGTAGTTTAGAATAAATAACGGGTATCGACCATCCATGATATGTATAATTATATCTTAATATCTGTTAGGGTACATGGTTGTTGAATTTATGAGGTATAAAATAGATTATAAAATATTATTTGTAGTGAGTAGGTTTTCCGTATGTAGATAAAGATGCATGATATCATTAATGATTAACTACCCTGCGCCTGATAATTATGTTAATATTTTGGACTGAAATCATTGTAATACTATGATATTAGAATTGCTGGTCACTTCTCACAGCTCGATTCTTTAAATTCATATATATCCATACTAGTATTACTAATTTATTATTCAAAACTAATCTAGTAAAGTTTGGGTGCAATTTAAAAATATGCACATTACAACTCAAAACACCAACAACAATGTAAAAAGTAAATATATATTATGCATTATGATGGAATATTTTCTCACTACATTTTACTTCTACCTATACCTACTTATACGTTTTAAAAAAAATATTCATTTTCTCAATTCTCATTCTTTCATTCGTAATGAACTGAACAAAAACCCAATTAGTATATATAAGATATGTTTTGATATAGCTTTTTGAATTATTAATTTATTGTATGACACAGTAAAAATGTAAGCAATCAGCCAATGTAATGCATAGTCAATTTTAAGCCCAGTGTTGTTTTTTTCTTTTTACATGAACATTGTTTTTCTATATGAATGTAATCACAAATTTTATAGTATCACAATGGTCCATCGGTCCTATCGGCTCGGTGTACAGGCGTAATGTCGCAGCCACTACTATATATCATGGCAAATTTACTTAGTAATATAATATAGAAATACTTAATTATTAATTTAAACGTAACCACCTGACAAGTTTCCTTCTGGTAAATGTAATATGTGTTGAATTTGTACTAATTACACAGATTTTTCAATTCTGATGTAGCCATTTTTGAATTTTATTTATGTACCTACAGATAATATATAAATAAGCAGTCAAATATTTCGGTCTTTTTCTCTTAGATTGTGTATCAGTTAATTTTATTTTACTGATTACCAAATTAATTATAATTTTGGAACTAATCGAACTAGTATATGCTGCTCTGGTAGGAATACCTGTTCTAATTTAATTGAACGAAGAATATTTATATTTTATTTTATTTTAGCCAGCCAACTTGATGTGTTTACGATAATTATTTGGGATGAAAACTTTCAATAGTATATTCATTTAAATAGTACCATGATTGTTTGTTTTTGTTTTTTAGTTTGATGAACATAGAAAGATGAAAGTATCTGAGATAAATTCCATATTAAATTCAATAATAAATTCTCAACACAATAATGGTGAGTGTATGTGTACTATATTTACCCGTAAATAATGACTAATTTTGTACTACTTTTAGATTATAACCAAAGTTTTAATTTAAATCAAAATATTAAATTTAAATCTTAAATTTGCTTTTGGTAAGTTATATAAGGTTATATATATAAAACAAAGTTGTTAATAAATATATGTGTATAATATTTAAAATTGAATTTTAATTATTTGTTTCCATTTAGTTTTTCACAATGAATTTTCATTTTGAGTTCATATTCATGTGTTATTATTGAATTTTTATGTTGCAAAATTTTATAATTTTCAAATGAAACTGTTTTTCTTTTGAAATAAATTTCGTGAAATTTTTATTTATATTTTTTTTTTTACATTTTGTTTGCTTGAAGCAAATTAATACAATGCAAGCATATGAAAGAAAATTGATAAGTAAATGTGTATGTATATTTGTGTTATAAAATGACAATTAAAAATTAATTTATTTTTTTTTTATTATTTCTCAATCTCAAAATTAAATTATATACAGTTAAAAATTAAGCTTTGTTGAAAAATATATTCGCTAAAAATTTTTAATTAAACTGAAACGTGTTTTAAGAGCTTTCACTCCTTAAATTGTTAAAAACGATAAGTTTTGGTTATTTACGTTGATTTATAACCTTCAAAAACTAATTGACATTGAAATTTTAATAAAATATTAGAAAGGTTTACAAACCAAATACTGAGTTATGAAAATTTATTTATTTATTTAGCAGTGGACCTACAGATAAATCTGCAAGCCAATTAAAAGCCAGTTATGGAAATTTATTAAATATAATAGAAGAATTTTTTTTTTGATAGGACAACAACATGATTAAGCAAAACAAAAACGAAATTAGGACATCATCACATTAGAAATAAGTATTGTGTTGCAAATTGTTTACAAATTGAAATGAAGAACAAAATATATAAAAAATGGCGATAAGTTTTTACAATTATTGTTTACTAGCAAAATTATGGAATCCCGACTTTGCTCGGGTCGAAAACAAAATGTATAGAATTTAATTCAATAAAGTTTGATTTATGACCGATTTAAAAAAAATTTTTCACTACGATAACAAAATCAACAATACTACAACAATTAAACTACAATATTTAGGTTTTTTTCTAATGGAGTATAAACAAACACGTTTCTTGTTGTTTTATACCCATGAGAGAAACAATCTTCTTTCAGTTGCAACATTTGCAAAATTTAATCTCACCGGAATTTTTAAGCGTTTAAGCTCAAACGGTACTTTTAATGATATTAACGGTATTCTAGAAATAAAGGTGTTCGGATTTTTAAAAATCAGTTCGAAAAGTTCTTATTATTAATCTACTATACCATAGTTTTGACTGTGTTAAATTTCATAGAAGGATTATATTGCTATTTTGCAACTGCAACTTTTAATTCCAATTGGTGAGGAGGAAACCTTGTCAAATCTAATGAATTAACAAACTCCCTTGGGTAGTTCATTTTCATTTGTAACTTTATCTATCGATTTGTAAAATACATGGACCCCCCTGGAATACTCTTCAGTAGTTTCTAATTAATAAAACGAGCTGTTTCAGAGCTAATTCACAAAACCAATTCACATAGCCATGTAAAACTTTTATACTGGTCCCTAAAATTTGGAAATACTTTTTCAGTCAAATCTTTAATACTTTGAATGGTTTTACTGAAAGTTCCTATTTCAGTTTTAACATTTAAGTCTTATGACATTTTCCTTTCACTAAGCTGTATTAAATTCATTAGTTCCTTGCTAATATTCTTTTCTAAATCGGTAACAGTCGTATTTTTGTATTATTGAAAAAGTACTTTTTCATGTCCATTACACAATTGTTTTTAAAAAAATTCGTGATAGGTACTATGAGTTGTATGGCACGTACCGACCCGAATCAATAAAAATTTTTGAAATCGATAACAGTCTTTTTCTTTATCTTTGAAAGAGTATTCTGAGTTTAAGTTTTCATATATGGAACATAAAAGGGTTTTTCCTGACTTGTGCTGGGAGTTGTAGCTACCCGTATGCTTTCACTAAATTTATTTTTTATATTCTTAGATTTGAGGTCGACTCTTAAATTTCTTGTACCGTAATCCATAAGAAAGATGTTCTATTTTTGGTTTATATGCAATAAAATTTATTATATTTTTATGCGCATATGTATTTATATATTAATCTTCACAGTGGCGATACTTTTCTTTATGCGGTTTCTTTATAACATATCTCATTTAATATTTTAAGTCTTGATCTCAAATATTTTTTATATTTTTCTTGACGAAGTAATTCAAGCAAATAGTAAAATTATTTTGTTTCTGTTTAACAAAATGTGGCTTTAACAAAATGTACTGCGATTTCCTGACAAAAAAATAAAAAAATAAAGAATTTATATTTTTGCGATAGCTACACCCGATTCTGTTATCTCGATGTTCCGCTCGACACCACCACATGAACTATGCCCAAACCCGATGTGCGGCTAACTACAACCGAGACTGAAGGACGATTCATCGTGATCTGATTGTGATTACTTCGTGGCGACCTTCGTTTGTTGTCATGTTTTATGAAATGTTATAAATTGGTTGAACCTTTGTTATTTTCTGAGATGTGGGAAATAAGATCACAAGGTCAAACCTGGCAGGCACGTCCGCCCGTTGGATGGTCAAATTCATCGTCTTATAGTTCGCTCATTGTGAATACAGACGCCTTCTGCAGCTGTTCCAACGAAGAAATGCAAATACTGAATATAGGGTTACAGAAAAGACCCTTAAATTCAAAATGTGAAAATGGCTCAGTTCCGGGCATAGATTATCCGCCTTTGGTTGCTACCTTCGCCGTTGTCTGATACACTTCATATGCTTCCCTTCTCTTCTGTTCCCTACCCATCATACTACACCGGATTTGGAATTCGGTCGTTCCTTATGGGGTTGCTCGAGTTAACAGGGGTCACCACATGAAGATGAGAGTAGGAAGATAAGATGGAAGAGGCTAAGTTGCGTAAGCTGGATACAACGATCATAAAACGGATCACCACTCCATTAGACTTCCACGGATAGTGATCCTGAGATTACAAATATTTTGATTTGAATAAATTATTTTTTTGAAAAGTAGAAAAAAAAAAACAATTTTAATAAAAATTTATTACAACTAACAAAAACACTAACTCTTATTACCAAACGGAGTTAATTTTGTATTTTTTATACTTGAATATTAATTAGTTCATTTTTATATTGAAAATAGTTAATAAAACAATTTTTAACGTTGTCTCATTTTTTGCCATAAAAAATAATCATCACTATATTCTCTTGCATATACAATAATTATGATAAATTGAAAAGTTTTCCTATGAGAGAATTATAAAAAGAAAAGTTTAACTTTTCATTTCTGATAACAGATGAGATAAGCTTAAAAATCCAAAGAAATTAATATTAAAAAAGTAGTTAAAATTAAAATGTAAGTTAAACTTGGTTCTATTTTGTATCAAATATAGATAGAGGAAAAAATACAATAGAATCAGGAAATACAGAAAACAAAATAATTCTAGGAAGCATCAACAATATACAATATGTACACTTATTTATGTTGAGATTTTGTTATTGGGTTATTTAAATATTGTCCAAGTAAGCTTTCACTACTATCGTTAATTATTACCTTTAGAATAAAAGAAAAAAAATTAAACAAAAAAGTATGTAATGGTTTTAATTTAAGGAAAAACTAGATATTATGAATTTCAAAAATAATAGTTGATAATTATTAGAAAGTGTGATTTGAAGAACCGGCTTTATATAAAATTAAGATATTAAATAGTACTCATAATTAAAATTTTCCCAGAATAGAATCTATTATTCATATTTGCACTTGTTTCAAATTTAATTTCAAATTAGGTACTTTTGATGCACTTTTAATTCACTTTAGTTTTCTTGCAGTTCAATTTAAGCTTATTTTCAATAATTTACTTTAAATTTACTTTATTTCTTTTATTGTTTAACTATATTTCATTTTGGTCTTTAAAGTTAACTTTATTTAAATTTAATTTTAATTTGCATACTTTAAACTTATTTTCAATCCATTGCTCTTCAATTTACTTTAAATTTTTTTTTATATACATATCCAAAACATTAGATGGAAACCTTTTATACCGGTTGATATGTCTGGCTAAGAAGGGAAAGGAAAGTTAAGAAAACAGGTGGTTAAAAATGCAGTTTACTATATTCATTATTTTTAATTTAACTTCATTTTATTTTCAATCCAGCAATTTTCTGTTCTTAAAGAAATAATTCGTGAAATTTGTAACTTAACGTCTGTTGGTATGTTTGATTTTATAAATATTGTCAAATGTTTCATTATAACTGGACACTGCTGATCAATTTCTTTCTATAATATTGTTGATCACTTTTGTAACGCTTATCTACTTTCTTTCGCGGTTGCCATTATTCGTATTATCTGGTAAAAGCAAAAGTAAGGTAGAATCGTCTAAGTATTATGTGCATGGCACTTGATCTTTTACATTTTTCCAAGATAAGTCTTGTACTGGTGCACAGTCTTAACTTAAGCTGAGCTCTGGAGCTCAGGCAAATGTAAAGAATAATTCCAATAAGGTTTCCCAAATACCGGAATAAATGTCTCAGAGAGCAATATTATTATAAATTCACTTCCTCAATAGCTCAGTAATAATTATATTTCCAAAAACAATTGGCATAGAAAACACTTATTTTCGTTCTTTATGGTTTAGGAATAAAAAATCATAGAAACTAATTACTGTCATTTAAAAATTTGTTTTTAAAAAATGCCTTAAAAAAGAAGACATGCTAATGTTAATATATATATGAGAATTAAATGTGTTGATGTGTACATTAGATGAGATGTTTTCTTTTCAGATTGGTTCCTAATTTTTTCTATTGATATTCTATATAGTTAGAACCATCAACTATAATAATATATCTTTCTAATTTCAATACTTTCTTATTTCAGTGAAATACTGATGGTACGCTGTGTACGTGATGTCTAGGCATCTTATGAAAAGAAAGAAATTTATTTTTCAATAAAAACGACTTTTAGCCTATTTAGTAAATATTTCTTTTTGTTTTTTTCTTCATTTTCAAAATAAATTGCTTTAGGCTTCTTTATTTCAAAAAAAAAAGAAAAAAATAATAACAAGAAGAATACAAAAAGGGAAAAATATAATAGAGAACTGGAAAAAGAATAACAAAACAAATAAATAAAAAAAAGTTGTCTTTTAATTTTATTTGAAAAAAAAAACAAAAACAAACACAATGAAAAAAAAAAACAATTTCAATAGCGAGAAAATCCTTCTTCGAAAGATTATCGAAGATTACTTTCAATAATGATTTTCTATTTTCTTCAAATGTTTATTCAAAAAAAAAAAAAAAAAAAAAAATTAAATTGTTTTGAAATTATAAAGTATTTTAAATCCAAATAAATTTCCGAGGCAAAATATAATAATTGAAATTATGTTTTTTTTTTGTTGCTGATAGAAAAACTGACATAGTTACGTATTATGCCTAGACCACATCATTAAAAATTTACCATGATGTTCTTATATTATCATAATCTATTTGATTATATCGCTTCTATAAATGTCACATTATGAAATTGAAATGTTATTTAAGGATTTTTCAAATTGTTAATAATTAAAATTAAATTATAGATATTGATTGTTCCCATAACAAAACAATTGGATTTTTTAATATTATATTATGTTATCACGAAACCAAATCCCCTAAATGCAAACGCAACTTTAGAGATTTTTGCGGATGACCCAACTATTTGGGCATCTCACAACAATGAGAATGCTGCGTCGAATTCAATACAGAACCAGTTAGATGAAATATCGGGATGGCTACATCAATACATGGAAAATCAGAGCAAATGAAGCAAAGTTCGAACATATAACGTTCAACTTGAGACGAGGGACTTTTCCTCCTATTTTTCTAAATAACAACATCATACGACAATCCAATGATGTTCTTGGTATGCACCTGGATCGATGCATAACCTGGCAAAAACACTTATTTACAAAAATAATACATTTAAACATGCTGTTCAGGAAAATGTACTGGCTGATTGGCAGGAAAAATCAGATCTAGATAACAAAATATTAATTTATAAGGCCATACTTAAGCCTGTTTGGACATATGGAATCCAACTTTGGGGAACAGCGAAAAAGTCCAATATTGAAATCATCCAGCGATTCTAGAATAAAGCAGTAAGATCAACAGTTGATGCGCTATAGTATGTGACAAATAATTTAATTCATAGAAATTTAAAAATTGAGATGGTTCAAGAAGTAATTCAGCACTATATTGGGAATTATCGAGACAGACTGGATAATCACCCAAATATAATGACAAGTACACTGATGACAAGAGGCATAACATATACTAGGCTGCAGCGTATAAAGCCAGCCAACCTATGACAAAGAAATTACACTCGCTTGAGGTTGTGAGTGAAAAATAAAAATTAGAATATTTTAATTATGAAATGAGATAAATTAAATTAGAGCGAGACAAAATACTGTATTTTCAAGCAGATAAAGTTTATTAAGAGACACTGATCAATTTTTCCAATCAGGATTCAACAATTAAACTACATAATTAATTTGGTGATAAAAACCAGAATTATTGAAAACAAATTTTAAATTAAATTAGTCTTTCAAAAATTAGTTTCCTAAAATTTAGCTTCATTTACGTTTTAGGTATTTCACTACAGAAATTAGATAAACTTGAAAACAATATTTTGGCTTAAAATTTATCTGGATAATCAAATTTTTTGATTAGAATTTTGTAATAAAAAGACTTTTAAATATTTTCGAAACAGCTGTAGCGGTTCAAAACAATATTTCAGTCTTATACAAACATTTTACTTATCAATTAAATTGTAAATATTCAGAAATCAAAGAAATATCTGCTGGAGTTCCACAACAGGGAAGTGTTCTTGGTCCTATATTTTACCTGCTATATACAAGAAATATCCCCCAAATTGATATTTCGGGAATATCACTAGTGTATAATAAATATAGTATGGGTCCCAGTATGCTACCTGTTACTCCTGCGTTAATATTTTATAGAGCAGAGTAATCTTCTCCTTGGTTAATTTGAAATAATCGTTTTGATAGATATGACGAGATCAGTTCGACATATGTTTCAGGAAGCAAGTGACGTAGCTTGTAGATAAGCCCTTCATGCCATACTTTGTCAAAGGCTTGCGTAACATCAAGAACACTAAAGAGTAGATGCATTTTCCTTTCAATGGTTTTTCGATGACGTCAGTTATTCTATGGACTTGTTCGACAGTTGAATGCTGTTTTCTAAATCCAAATTGATGATTTGGTATAATGTTTCTATTTTCAATCAGAAATTTCAAACATTAAAATAGGTCTGTAGGACTTTGGTTCGTTTTGAGGTTTTTCTGGCTTATGAATCATGATAACTTCAGCAATTTTCCATATACTTGGGACAAATTTTCGCGCCCTGATATATAAGCAGATATTAAAACCTGTGTAGGCGTACGGTATTCAATTATAGAGCTGTGCAAAGAAAAACAAAATCGAAATGTTGCAAAAAATACAAAATAAAGTGGTATAGTAAATGCACCACACCATGGTACATACGTAACAAAGGTCTCCACCGTGACGTGCACATTAAAACAGTCGCGGATGAAATCAAGAAAGATGATGAAGTAAAATATGAGTAGATACTGCAAAATCATGGGAAGTCTTCGACTGGTAGCAGCAGCCGTCTCCGAATCGCAGCAGCTATTGAAATCGCGAGGAGTGTCCGCCGACTCAATAGAACGAAACCCCACGATTTCCTTTACGGAAATTATTATATCAATCATTTTCCATTGCGAAAAAATTAATGTATTTAAATAATCCTTCCACCCGGAAACTATCTATGTGGCTATACCCTTCACGGGAAATATCATAGTGATAAAGTTCCTAAACGGTAATTATTAGGATGATAGCGATCCCCCACGGAAACTATTACTATAATAATTTCCCAAACTTGCGTTCGGGAAAATTTACAAAAAAAAAGTTATTAGTCGATTTAACGTAGATTGGTTATAGCGGAAAAAAGATAGATGGGTTTTAGTGGGTTCGATTTCCACTTTATTAAGAAGCACATGTAGCTGGAGCTCTTGATGTCCTTCGGGGATTACCTCCTATATTTTGAAAAAAAAACAACGAAATAAATGAAATTAATACAAAATAATAAATATATGACGTCATTAGTCTATATATATTTTTTTGATGTAAAACCTTTATTGAAAGTATACTTGCATTATTTTACACTAGTTATGCTGAAAATTTAAAATTTTAATAAAAAACAAAAAAATATTCTAATATTTTCAATGTGGAGATTGGAGAACGTTGAAAATTGTTCTTAATAGCTTTAAACATTAGCGGCTCATATTTGCATATAAATTTTGTTTTTTTTAAAAATGATGTTGCAAAAAGATGGACGATTTAAGAAATCATTTTTAGTTTTTACTGCTGATGACAATCAAAAAAAAAAAAAAATTTAAAATAATAGAGATTATTGTGAATTGAAAATTTGACAATAAATTTCTGGTGTAGATTTTTCACTTCATCGTGGTTATTAAATTTAAGGAAACTACTACTATAATACATGTTAAGGATGAGATGTGTGCAACTATAATATTATATATATATATACTATAATATTTCTCTAAATTTAGGTTTGAACAGGACCGATGTTTTTTATAATTCATATCATTTTAATTTATAAAGATAAACATTTTGTTTATTTGTAACTGTCGGATCAATTCGGTTTTTAGTAAATTAAAGTATATTTAATATTTGAAAATTGGAAATAATTTCATACATTTTATTTACATTACAGTAGGTAGAGCGCCTGTATTTCAACCGAAAGTTGCTAGGTTCGATTTTCGATGAAGAGAAAAACTGCTTTATGAATTTTTCGGACCTGGTCCCAGTGCTTTTTGTCATTAGGATAAAATAAATGACAAAAAAAAAAAAATTGAGAGTATATTCTAGTAACAACCTAAATATAATACAGTTATTCTATTTAAGAAGGCTTAGTTCCTGACAATAAAAGTAGTTTTCCACATTTAATGAGCTGATAAGCCAGTCATTTGATAAATAAATGCTCGAAATATTGTAGATATTGTAGTGTAAACTTGTAGTACCGTGTTTAATTAAGCACAAAAAGGTGATTATACCTAAGTAACTGTCAAGAGTATAAAAAACAAATATTTTAAAGATCCAGATGTGAAAAAAAAATTAATAACGTAAACAGTGTTAGGTACATAGGGGGTTCAATTTGATTATTTACTGAAATTCAAACATCACATAGAAAATTAAATAGAATAGAAAATAGCTAACAATAAAATAATAGCTGGCCTACATGTCTTTACAGAAAACGTTTTTTTATTAAAAATATTTAAGGTTTTATGGATTTTGAATTTATGGATTTTTTTTGTGAATCCTTTTTTGTGGATTTCGGTTTGTGGATTTGCTCACTAACTCTTTTCTAACTCAAAAATTTTATCACAATTTACATTATTAAAATTTTGACTAATAAAACAAAAAATGTTTTTTTTTTGTGTAAGTAATTACAAAATCCGTTTTCTATATAGAATTATCCAATAATAATATCCTTTTAGAATATTTTAAAGTTGGTAGTACCTGTTTTAATTTATCTTTAAATTCATTTTATTTTATAAAATTTGTAAAAATCGTTATTTCATTTTTTTTCTATTTTTCTTTTGATTTTGAAACGTTTTTTTTTTTGCTCATTTAAGTAATTTAATTGTATCGATTAAATTTCCATTTCCTTAAACAGTTTTTATTATTATTATTTTATTTATAGCTAGTAGAATGTACATATGTATATGTATAGGTTCGTACCTATACCTTTTCTTATACCAATAAATTCGTTTTGTAAGTTTTTCTTTTTGTCGTTTTAAATATTCCAGTGTTGTTTCGCTAGTGTTATATAGACGTATTTGTAAGTATTTCAAGAATTGTTAAATAAAACATAAATATCCTTAACTTCAAAGTAAATAGTTTGAACTTTTATATATATACAGTATAAATATTCTTAAATACACGAGTACATAATGCATGTATGTAAGAACAGTAAAATATAAGAACATTTTCTTGCACTTTTAAATTACTATATATATTATATTACAATAATAAAAATAACAAAAGAGAAAGCAATAACAATAAGAAAAAAAATAACAACAAAAAAAGGAAAGAAGAAGAAAAATCTTACATATCGTTATTTGTAATGAATATACAATAATATCAAAAGGAAATGGGCACTATTAAAACAGAAGATCTTTACGTTTTATTAATCTCTTTTTTGGCAATATGTTTTCTCAAACTAAATCTATGTCTTATCAAATTATTTTTTAAATCTACACATCAACTCATTACTTCATGATGCAACCGTAAAATTTATCAATTCTATGTTTGAGTAGTGTTGAACTACCTAGACAGCTCTATTGAAAATGATTCACTATAATTTATTGATCGGTTCAATTCTGTGATCCGATACACATCCGAATACCATTATGTAACGTAATTCTGGGTTCTAAGTCAATAATAACGTGGATTAAACCGGTCGCATTAGTGGTCGACATAAAACACCGGAATATTTCAAATTATGTTTTCAGTCATCTGAAATTTATTAGTTTTCCGTTTTAATAGGTCCAAGGTAAGACATTTCTGAATGGTTTGATCATGTAAATTTTTGCTGGTACATCTATATTCTAGTACAGGTCTGAAAATATAAAATATCGATGTATAAATAACACAAAATTAATTGCAGAAATGTAACATTGGCAGACTTGAAATTCAAATTTCGAATTTCTAGACTCTATGAACATATATCAGACTTGTTTCATTACCTTTTTTGAATGGAGAAAATTAATAAATTACAAGAGCTAAATGCTTCGTAATTTATTAATTGAAAGCTTCTTCTACCTAGGTAACATTCTAACAGCAAATGGAGCTACAGAAACTGATGACAGCAATAAACTTCGTAAGGCCAATAAAACCTTTGGATAACTAAATCAAAGATTAGAATATTCAAAGCCAAAGAAGAATATGCAGAATATTCTGGCCCAACACCATCAGCAATAAGGACTTATGGCAGCTAACAGGCGAAGAACCGGTAGCGAATCAAATTAAGGGTAGAAAATGGAGACGAATAGGCCACACTCTAAGAAAACAATCAAATAATATAACCAGAATGGCCCTAGAATGGAACCTCCAGCTTAATTTTGGCTGTAAAAGATTTATAATATAATTTGGTACTCAACGAGTCACAGTTCAAAGATCAAGAGTGTTTAGTTAAAAATATTTGGTCAGAAAAGGGATTAGGTTTTTAAATACATAAAGTTATATTAGAAGTCTGAATGACTTAAGTTTCTCAAAATAGGTTTTATTAACATTTTGTATTTCCACCGTGACTTCGTCGTATATAAACCAGTCCTCCTCAAAATTTCTTTTTTATTAACTTTATATTTTGTTTAAAATTTATAATGTTTTAACTTAAATAATTTTTATAAAAATTACCAAACTTTACTTTCTACATAATTAGAGTAAAAATTGGCCTGATCTTTGTTTGTTATTTTTAATCTTAAATCAATTTGAAAAATTATTCCTTTTAATTGACATTTTATGTAAAAAAAGTTTTTGGAAAAATATTATTAAAAAACCCAAATTAATTATTATTATTTGAAATACAGAACTTACTCTAATTCAGGATAACGTACAGTCTACAAAACTATTTACTATACTTTGTCTTTCGATAGCAAAGTGAGGTTTCTATAGCTGTTATATAAGCCCCAAAACTCTATTTTTTTTTCAAGGTGTCTTAAGAAGGAATGCACATGTCGTATTTCATCGAGTCTCTGTCAATATTGTCAAGATTACAATTCTATTGTTTTGTTCGTAGCCCTTTTATTATAATAAAATAATATTGGGACGAATTTTTTGGCTTTGGATATAGCCTTGAAAGTCTAGGTAAATAAAATAAAATGTTCGGATGCTATAAAACCTGTTTTAATGCTACTTTCTATCCTCAAAATTCCTATTTTGTAATAACCCTTTTCTTATGTGTAAAAAGTTAAAGTTAAATAATTGAAAAAAAAAACTTGCAATTCAATCAATATTTATCGTTTTTGCAAGACATTGAGACTAGCTTTAAGAATTTTTAATTTAATTTCAACCTTAAAAAAAAAAAACAAAACAAAACTTTTCCATTAAAAAGTATCCAATAGTTAGTGTTGACATCTTAATAAATCTCCATTAGTCTTTTGTTTATTTATACTTTTTTTATGTTGTTTCAAAGAAATAGACCTACAAAATTTTCAAAAAAAAAATAAAAAATAAGAAAATGAAATTAAATAAATAATAAATTAAAAAAAAAAATAATAATAATAAACAAAAAACTTGAAAATTGTGTGTTAGTTTTTGTAATATTCACCAACTCAAGAAATTATTTAGTTCTACTGACTCTATCACTATTTAGTATGCGTACTAAGACTTCAAATATATTATTCCGCATAAAAGCTTATATCTACACACGTATGTACATATAGACACATTATGTGTGTTTGGTATTAAATATACAAAAAAAAAAAAAAAAGATCTAAGAGTCTGGGGTCCTTCATAATTTTCTTTTCTTTACATTTTCAATGTAAAGCTCCTATTAAATTCCATAAAGTTGTTTCTATTAAAAACTGCCATCACATATATAATAATATATATGTATGTATGTACATATATGATAAAATTTACTACATATAAAATGAAAGAAGAATAGAAAATTAATAGAAAAAGAAAGAGAAAGAAGAATTAGAGAAACATATTTTCTTAAAGTTATGTGAAAAGTTTTTGGTTCGATGAAATCTCTATAAATATAAAAACAAAAAATAAATAAAAAAAGAATATATTTTTTTTAAAAGTAAAATTATAAGGAAATATCCTTTTTGCTCAGAAATACACCAAATCTATATTTTGATAAGAATTTGCCTTTTTGAATTGAACGCAAATTCAAAAATCGATTGGTATAGAACAGTATACATTTAAATTTTTATTTAATTATTGATTTCGGTTGTAAACTGTACTAATTTTCACGAATAAAAATAAAATTTGATTTTTTTTTTCAACAAATACCGAAAATGATTTTGCAGTATCAAACTTAATAACTTAAAATCTAGGTGTTGTTATGTTATTAAATAGTGTTTGTGGTCAAATACAATCATTGTTTATCATCTTTCTTATGTCAACTTTAAAACCAAAAGTATCCAGCTTGTAAGTTTTCAATAGACTAAAAATATATGAGTACCGCCCTTGGTGAAGATACAATGGACGATAGAGTTATGATAGACGATGATGACAATATATGTGGGCAAATTCAGATTTTTCTTTCACAAGTGTAAGTACCAAATTAATAATTAGGAATAATCGTAAACACTATGGATCCATTGTGCTTATACCACCACAGGCAATGCTTATACCTTCACTATTATTTCATTAACAATCAATAATAAAAATAGTATTATTTAAACTATTAAGTAAATAAATAAGTACTAGTATTCGCCCGATCCTCTAAATTTGTGGATTTTTGATAAAAAATCGTAGTCAATTTCATTATGAATTGTTTTCTATCATTTCAATTTATCCTTGGCACAATATAATTTGTAATGACAACAACTGAATATGTAATCATTAATTTAAAAACAAAATTAGTTTGAAAAGTTAACTCTGACGAGGAAAAAAAAGAAATTCTGTACATGGGCATGATTAATTAAAATGTTTGTACATAAATGTTAAAATGATGTATACATTTATATATAGGGCAAAATTTTGAATTAAATTTTTTTTAAATATCTTTATTTTCGCTAAGACCCCATTTAAATATATATTGTGCAAAAGTATAATAGTAAAAACCGTTTGTGAAAAGGTTCAAATATTTGTACCGTATCTGTTTTTCAATTTACATATTAAGTATATAATATATAAAAACCGGCTAGAGGAGAGTGTATTCAACAGCTCATCTCTTATATAAAGTAAGTTAGTATTAGGTTCTTTAGCAATATACTGCAATCTTGTTGCATGTTTATATAACAAAATAATTTTTGCTTTGAATCCAACTAGAATATTCTTGAGTTCACTTATTTCTAAAAAATTGTATCAAATTTGCTTTTATATTAAATAAAATGTATTCATCTATGTACTATCTGTACTATCTCTGTATACTCTATACTATTATATTTTGCCCTCTTGTTTGAAAAATAACTCTCAAACATATTGTAAAGAAGGTATGTTTCAATTATTGATTTGTCTTAAAACTCTTTCTACATCAATTGACCATTAAAATTTTTTTTTACTAAAATTTCAAAATTATGTCGGAAAATTTTCTATAGCCTAAAAAATTTTTATTAAAGCTTTTTATTGTAAATAAAGAAATAATAATAATAATAATAATAATAATAAAAATAAAAAAAAATATATCAAACAAAAAAGGAATGAGACAAGCCGGACAAAGAAACGAATCACAAAAAAAGAAAAAGAAAACACAAAATACAAAAAACAAACAAAGAATAAAAGACTGTGAAAAATCGCTGAAGAGTTATTAGGGTTAAAACATTATAAATTATAATTCCCAAAAGAGTACATGAACTATTCTATGCGCACATATATCTACATAGTAGCCTTTTACTGAAAAGTCATTATTATTATAGTATAGATTATAATACACATATATATATATATACATGTGTTTGTGCGTATAAATAAATATTAAAAATGTGTAGAAAGATAAATGTACATATATATGTATAGTAAGTATATATTATATTATATGAAGACATTAAAAGTTAAAATACCATGTAAAAACTATGATCCTAAACAATTTTCATATCCGAGTGTAATACTCTGATATCAAAATAGTTTTAAATAAAAATAAAAAAAAAAAAACAATAATAATAACAATAATAATAATAAGAAAAATTCCTTGTAGATAAGGTTAAATAAAAATTTTCCAACATCATCTTTGTGCATAATAAGAAGGAACTATAAAATTGTAACTTATATCCTTTTTGGATTTTTTTGTGTTATTTTCTTGTTGTTTTTGTTTTTGTTTTTTTTTGTATTAAAATTGTTTCTTTAGTCTAAATATTCATGAAAATTCTCTTAGTCGTTTTTTTTTTTGTTCGGTTCAGATTGTGTGTATGAGGTCCATAATTTCTGTTTTTGGACATTTATTTAAATTGTACTCTTCTAATATATAAATATATATATGTGTATATACAAAAAATATACATCTGAATATAATACATTGTGTATAGATGGCTATTTTATGTTATCTTTTTATAAAAATATAAACGACTTTATAGAATAAAATGTCCTTTATGTGTGTACATAAGTAAAGATCGTTACGATTAAAAACTGAAAGATTCACATTAGATAAAAATTTCCACAAAATATATACTACTGACATTTATAATAATGTGTGTGCGAATTGTATATGAAAAAAAAAATAATATAATATATAAGAGCAAATGAAAAAATTATTATCGTTATTAGAATTGTTAATAATGTAATTTACTAAATATTTAGTTACATTGTAGAGTTAAGACTAAGAGTAAAAAAGTTAATTTATTCATTTTGTATTTTTAACTTTTAATTATACTGCATATGGATGAGTCAGTATAGATAGCTATTGATACAATGCAAATTAATTTTTGAATCTCATATATACGTTTATGTCAGTTTTTTACATTAAAACTAACAGCAATAATGAAACCAATGAAACTAATATAAGTAGCTATTGGCATCAAAATAATTATCTAAAAATACTAGTATCTACGTATGATAAGCATATTTAGTAAGATTCAAAGGAAAATATTCAATTGGAAAAGCGTTTTGTTTTTTTTAAATATTAAAATATATTGCAATGGTTATATTCCTATCTTCATTTATTGCATGTGTTGAGGATTATGGAATATTGCAACAAAAATACTTTTTTCGAGATATTGGAAACCAAAATAACTAATTTCTTCTTTTATATCTAGAATTGCCAAACGTCATGGTATAGTAGCTGTGTCACTCGACTTGTAACACGAAAGCTGCGGGTTCGAATTCCGCAATTATATCATGGACGTTGTCAAAAGTTTTTTTTTCATTATTCCTCAACACTGGGTTATGCTATATAAAATCAGGCTAATGAAAAATAAGATTTAAATGGTTCCATTTTCCCTACAAAACATTTACAAAATAATATAAATAAAACTCACATAGTTGTTAGGGTGTTTCCCATATTAATGTATAGGTATAAAGCATTGTTCAGAACTTCATTATTAAATAAATTTGTCTGATGGAACTTCGATTCTTATTCGAAAAGTGTCAAATGTATGAGGAATCAAATAAAATTGTTGGCTTTTTTTAAATTTATGATAAATTGGATCATAGTTTTGATCCAAGAAATTGTAGGTTATTATATAATTACCTAAAATTGACGCGGTTTCCAACTGGGAAATATCTAAGCTCTACGGGGAGTAAATTCATTTTGATGTACATTGTTTATTTTATGGACATTTTATATTATAAAACATCTCTTTAACTGGAAATCAACTATAATAAATTCAAATTAAAAATTACACAAGATATTTTGTCAGCCTAACTGTAAAATTTCCATTTAATTACAAACTTTATTTAGCTTATTTCATTCTTAATTACATTTTCAAATTTCAATAATTAATTTTTCCTTCTTTTTAACTTTATGTCGAATTTAAATATAAGATTTAACTTAAAATTTGTAAATGATTATTAAATAGTTTTTAATACTAATTAAATGAATATATAAAAAAAAATTAGCAACTTTAAGACCGAAAATAAGTACCACTCAAGGTGTGAATGCTGTAACTGCTGTAAGCAAGGCTGTAGTTTACTTGAACTTTAATGTAGCACAATCACTTTTTGTTTAAACTACTCCCATAATATAAAAAAAGTAAAATTTACAAAATAGGTTAGTTAGGGGACTGATGAAGTATTTTACTTACAAAATATCAATTAGTCAACAGAAGTTAAAGTGGAATTTAAATAAAAATAACTGAGTCATAAGAACTAAAAATTAATTCGCTTAAAACGAGTTAACAAACATCCCCTTTTATGATCACTAAAATGAAATTTTTAAAAATTTTAGCTTAAATTTGGTTAGTGTTAGTATATTTCTTAAAGTAGATTTTATAATGTTAAGTCAATGAATAATTAGATAGACGGACATTGTTAAATTATTTTAGTAAATTACAATATTGATCAAGGTTACACCTATATATACAAATGTGTTAACAGCTCAGCGGTGACTTGTTTTGGGTATTGTAATTTTTTTTTTTTTTTAAGTTTCAAAACTCGATTATCATCTTTCGAGTATTATAAAGTTCAATAGCCCTTGTGTGTTTAAATGATGGCATTGAATTTTTATTTGAAAAGAAAGTTAAAAAAATAATTATTTTAGAATTATTGATTTGATATGTGATTGTGGCTCAAAAAATTTGTTTTTACTCAAACATCTATTGCATTGTCTTAAATATATGTATTTGGTAGACAGCTTGCAGACATTAAATTTATTTTAAATAAAATGAATTTGTGATTACAAGTTAAAGGTTCATGAACACTAACTTAAAATTAATGTTTACAAATCATTTTAAAATTGTAACTCTAATTTTTAACAGTAAGAATAAAATACAAGTCATAATTTGCTATTAATAATCTAGCATTTTAAATGTTTGTAATAAATTATGTTGAAGATTTTTATGACTAGAAGTAGGATTAAAAGTAATTCTTAGTTAATCAAGTTAGATTTCTTTTTATTTTTTGCAGAGTAGGTAAATGACTTGTGATCTTAACATCAGATATAATATTATGTTATAAAAAAATGAAAGATTTGTTAATCATAGGTACACGATTTTAGTATACTTATTATAAGAAATTTTGGTTAGTTTAGGTAACGGTTTAGTTGTTTGTGAACTAAAATAGAACAATAAAAATAATTTTTGTTATTACAATAAATATATTTTTAGTAATTTAAAAATGTAAATATCCTCAAAAAGAATTAATTTTTTTTTTATTATTTTAGTGAAAAAAAAATTAATGATATTTAGGCAGTGTTTACTCGTTAGACAAAATTGACGATTAAGTCTGAAATTTATGAAAGTGTACATACTCAGACCAATTCACACGTAGTGCTGCGGACGGTAGAAAACTCTGGAGGATATATAAAAATATAATGTATAATGTTGATTCAACTACACTTAATTATGATATTTTACATTTCCACAAAAGTTGTTATAAAACAAATCTGAGCAGAAAGTTACTGAAATGGTTAATGATTATTTTATTTATTCCACAGAGAGCTTTTAAATTTAAGTTGAACCAGTAGGATTTCAAAATCTGAGCCAATCTTAGGACCAGACCTCTTCAAAATATATCTAGACGGTATATTCAAACTTAATACAAAAGAGTCTATCCAATGGTACGCAGACGATGCATCATTAAAATATGCTGAAAACTCGGAGTTGGACTTAAGAAGCACAATTGTATGTGACTCTCAAATTCTGCAAGAATTGCTAAGAAAAGCACAACCTTTCCTTAAATGTAAAAAAATCAAAACTGTTATTCTTTGATAATAATTCATTTCTATCTAATACAAGCTTTGTTATAAATGGGGCTCCAATTAAGGTAGTGAAAAATTTTAATTACCTAGGTTTACTCATTGATAGCATAGCAAACTAATAAAAAGACTTCGAAACTATCTAAATAAAAATGCCTTATTTGCCATATACTCTTCATTTATTTTATCTAATTTACGATAGCTTAACCGCATTTGGAGTCGGACTTGCATTATTAAACTTGAAATTATTCACAAGAAATCAATTAAACACATTAATTTCTATCAAAGATTACATCCAACAAGCTTGCTCTACTTTGGAAGTCTATCGAACATTAGTAAACAAGAACTATACATGATGGCCTTTAAAATTATCAACAAATTGATTGAGCACAATTTCATTTTGAATAGAAAAATCTATATCCACAGCCACAATACGAGAAACAGGTCTAACTTCTAATTAAGCTTAAAGCAAAAACAATAATGACCTGTATAATTGCTTAAAGATTTATAATGAATTACCAACGGAAATAAAAGAGATTAATAATATGTATTTAAAAGTAAAACAAAAGAAATGTTGATTCAATAGCAATAATCTAGTTAAATTCTCATATTTTAAATAGTTACAAAAAAACAAAAATATTTGGATTAAGATTATTTGGAAGGAATTAAGTAATTTTATATTGAGAATAAAATTATTCAAATGAAAGTTAGTAAATTATATAGAAGCAAAAAAAAAAAAACAAAATATATATGTATAAAGATTATTTGGTAATGAATCAATTAATAAAATTTAATAATTTAGGAAAATATAAAAAATAGAGACATGTCTAATAGTCAAAAATTTAGATAAGACCAGACAGCTTAAAATTAATATTTAGATTTAGAATGTAAACATTTTTTATTAAGTATTATTATAAATTTAAAGTACAAAATTACATAATAAATGAATTGTATGTGAAATATCACATTAAAATGTAAACGCAGTCTGACATCAGACTTTATCTGATGGAAAAAATAGAAAAAGTGTTTGGGCCTAATAATAGTTCTAAGTGTGACAGATATTCATATATCAATTGGAATTTACTAATTTGAAATTTTCCTATCTTGCGTCTTCAAATTAACCATCTCGAAATTGTTTCTAATTGATGACAGATTCTATTCTAATTGATTAAAACATATAAATCAAATTTTACATTTACCTGTCAATTTAAATTGTCAAACAATTATTTACAATTTTCAATTTGGTGTATAGAGAATTAGAATTAGACTTTCAGTAAGCACATACAATTATATTTAAATTGCAAAGAAAGAGACCGGCATGTAGTCTTTTAGTCCTTTATCCAGCCCCGCCCCCCAACTTAATTGACTCTTTTGACAATAGGTTTGAGGGTTTAATCCTGCAGAAGTTTTCTTAGGTTATGTAGTGTGTTTCCAATTGCCTATTTCCAATTCAATTTCGAAAGAGTTAGGCACTCTCCTATAACATGTGTGGAGGTTTCTTCCTCTTCCAGATAGTGTCTACAGGTTGGATCATCACTAAGTGCTAGTCTACACATGTGCTTATTCATGTAGTTATAATCAGTAAGTATATCCACTATCTTTCTGCAGTCTGGTCAATTGAGAGTTAACAGGAAGTTGGTTATTTTGGTGTTTATTCTTGGTGCATATATTTTGGAGACTCTGATGTGGCCTTTGATACGCTCCCATAGAATGTTTGTTTTCCTCTTCACGGTGTTTTCTATCGATAGTTTAATCAATTAATTTCAAATGTTTACTAAAGTTGAAATTTTGTGGATCGAATTAGCAAAATAAATTTTTGGTTTATGCGAATAAAATTTTACAAGGAAAGTTATAAAATTCACTTCAAATTCAAGTTCCGGAATAATATTTTATATCCGGAAAATTGTTTTCATGTACCATAAAATCCATAAATAAGCAAACAAACACTTATAGAACTTCACACGTGTTCAACTTGAAGTATGTTACTTATATTGGAAAATGTATTTCCACCTAACTTAATATATGATTAAAATAAAATCTACGAACTCAATTTTAGATAGACACTCAACAATTAGGTAAAAGTTGGAAAACTTTTCTAAATCTAAGCAAAGTTCAAGGATCATTCTTATATTTTAAATTATATAAAGAAAATCTCGAGTAAAAGTGTTTGGTATTTTAATACCATTTATGTTCTATTTATTCTTTTTTCTTTACTCATTTTCATCTGTTCTATTTCTGATGTAGCTACAACTATTTTTTAAAGTATATAATTTAGGTTAATTTTTTTTTTCAATTTCGTTAATAGAAAACATTCCTTGATGCCAATTACAAACAGATAGTTTGTATTTTTGCACTCAACAGTATAACTTTATTTTGAAGTAGAGAATCAAAAATAAATTATCCTGTTAACTATTTAAGTGTTTCTTAAAATAACCACAAAATAATAGTAAAAAGAGATGATTTCCTGTAATTTCATTAATTACAACATTTTAATTCTATTTTCTTGCGAATATTCAACAGGCTTTAATTATAATTGTTATAACAAATTTTTACTCTACAAACAACAAATCTAATTAAATATCAGACGACCCTTAAGGATATTTTTCCAGACAGAAAGCAAAAAAAAAAAAAAAATGGACGATGATATGATCACGTTACATTTTTACGCATCATCTGAACTGAAATTTAATAATCATTTGGCTGGTTTTTTGTTTTGGTATGTAATTTATAATTTTCAACGAAGAGTTCAAAAATGATTTGTGATAGTATCAAAAAGGAATTTACTAATTAAAATTGAAAAAAAAAAAAAAATTATACTAGCAAATTAAAAAGTTATATTTAATGAATGATGTCTTAAAAACTAACAATAATTTTACAAAAAAAAAAAATATATATATTTTTATTCCGGAATTTTTTGATCAAAGTTAAGAAAACAGATCAGAAAAGACTTTCTTAACTTCTTGCCTTTAGACAGAGCATAAAAATGAAATTTAGTGCATCAATTATCTGAATAAGTTATATATATATATATTGTCCAGTGATGTGACTTCATTACCAGTGTTTACTTTTGGTATATACTATTAGCATTAGCAATAACTAAAAAATTGATTTTACTGCATTTGCATTTACGATTATTTAAGGGAGTAAGTCTTCACGGGGTATCTGATATGCCAAATATATTAAGTGATGCCAATTTCATACTGCGATGACAAATTAGGTTAGGTTATGTATGACATCATGAATTGGGTTATTTAAGAGCTATTAACTTAATTTTCACAGCTTATGTTATTTATTGTAATTAGCTTTGCAATCATTATGCCGGTTTTTCCTATCTTTAAATTAATTTTAATTTTTTTAGAATCCTTTAAATTTATCAATAGTTAAACCAAATATGTTTTTACAATCATTCACTATTTTGTAACGCAAAAATAACCAGAAGGAATAGAAACAAAATAAATTTTTAACACACTAACATGTATAGTGGTTTAGTTTGAAGTGAGCTTAGTTTAAAAAAAGGTGACAGCTATAACAATTTTTCGCTTTTAAATCTCGACATGTTAATCCTCGGTAATCCCATATGCAATATAGATTTTTAACTTTATTATTATTAAATCCATATGCTGTGAAGCAAATCTACTGTTATATGAAATATTTCTAAGATATTTTTTTACTTATCGTGTATGTATATAGCTTTCTCATAAACTAAATCTAGTTTTCGTTCAGTTAGAAAAGGTATAGAGAATATGGTTGACACCATTTCCGTGTTCATCAGAACTATTACGGGTTAGCAAACAGTGAAATCTCAATATTGTATATTCTTTACTTCACTGCCTTTTCCTATTAATTATTGCTCGTTCAAACGCCTACCAGCAAAGAATTGTTTTCAAGTGGGAAACTACAGAAATCTAAAACATATGGGATAGTTTCCAAGGACTTACGCAGTCTAAAACCATTTTCAAACTCATGGCCTATTCAGTCAGCATCTGCTTAAAATTTGTAGATCGACTACAGACAGGTTCAGATTCTGCTTAGAAGAAGAGGAATACTCTTCTCATATTCTTTTGTTTGCGACGCCATAACTCGCAAAATATATAAATATTTCCAGAAATACATATCGCCTAGTTCTCAAATTGACATCAAAGCAATAATAACGTTCATCAAGGACCTACAATTCTAATATAATAAACGGGGAAGTACAAAAGGTTTGAAGAGGTTAAGCGCTAACATAGAACTCCCCATTAGTAAAAAAAATATCTCTGGCTTAGATCATCTTATCTTATTCCAGTTGATCTTCTACTGCCACCAAAAATTTCTTTTGTAGTGATCGTGATTTAGGTAATCTTAATATTTCAATGGCGCGTAAATAAACCCTGCATTTTATGAATTTATTTAATATTGAAATTTATAATATTTAATTTATAGATATTTTAATTTTCATTGTTAGCATCTTACTTACATACTTAGTTGGCCAAAAGACCATGTAGGTCCTGCGTCTGACTCATCAACGTCCTGCATTTTTGCCTGTCACGGGCGGATCCTCTCCAGTTGAAGATGCGAAATTGTTTTAAATCTGCCGATACTTCATCTCTCCAACTAAGGTTTGGTCTGCCCCGACGTCTTGTACCTTCGGGTCCAGATTTGAAGATTCTCTTGGCTGTAGCATTTTTGTTCATCCGCTCTAGGTGTCCGAGCCACTGTAGTCTCTTGATTTTAATTTCCGTAACTACGTCAAACTCATTGTACAGCTCATAGAGTTCGGCATTATATCTTCTCCTCCAACTCCATCGTCGTTTTCAAGATCATATATCTGACCAAGAATTTTCTTCTGGAAGACACCAAGTGCATGCGCCTTTGGCAGTGTTCATGATTCTGATAAAGCAAAACCAGGGGTATGAGCGTTTTGTAGATTTGTACTTTGGTGTTTCGGGAAAGGAGCTTTGACCCGGGATTTGTTGACAAACCGAAGCAGCAACCGTTTGCAAGGGCTATTCCTCGCTGTACCCTTACATTGATGCCGTTTGTGGGATTGTGTTTGCATCTTATTTTGTTATAAGTATATTTAAAATTAGTTAAGACACTAAAAATGTACGTTATTTGATTTATCCAAATACACGAGTACAGAAAAAGATGTCACAGTTTTCATTAATGACAATATTCTATAAAATACGGAATGTAATGTACATTATATTATATGTTATCTATATTATTTTATCCATAAAAATAATATGTTTAGAAATATTATGTTCACATAAAGATAAACTTAAAAAGAAACAAGTATACCATAATATGTGTGTGTATTTCACAATTCTATATAGTGGTGGTCATAGTAAGAAAATGTTATTTTCTATAAATTTCTACTCTGTTTTATTTTAAATGCATTACACGAATTGTATATTCCAGACAACAACGTTTTTTTCTCATTCATATTATTTTTTAAATATTTTCTAATTATACATACATACATATATATATTATAAGGATACACATATACTCGTATATAATGAAATTCTATTGTCTAAAATAATCACTATTTCAAAATGAAAGATTAATGTTAAAAAAAAACAAAATGGAAAAACTTTAACATTTTGTATTCCAACAAAATAGAAAAGAACACCTTAAGGATAAATTCAATCATGCCTCAATTTACATTATTACACATTCTTTGTATAATATGTTGATTATACATACGCATACACATACGAAAGAAAAAAAATAAAAAATCTTCAAATTTTTGAAGAAAAATAAAACAAAACAAAATAAAAAAAAAAAAAATAATAATAAAGTAAGAAAGAAAGGGATAAATTTACGAAATGAAAGCAATAAAAATTACTGTGAAATATAAATTCACATTGCGTAATGTGAAATAAGTTGAAAATGAGATTCCAGTAAATGAAACTCAAACTCTAGTAATCAAAAAGGCAAAACAAAAAATAAAACACGCAATTTTCAAAATCTAAATGAAAAAAAAAAGAAAATGCAATAACAAAAGTGTAAAAGTGAAGAAAATATTACTTTCGTACTTGTCAATACAGGTTAGCATCAAAATTTCAAAATTAAGATTTCAAATTACAAAATCTCAAAAAAAAAAAACAACAAAAATCCTATTTACAGAAAAAAAGCAAAAACAGATACTAATGCAATACCTTAAATAAAACACGTTGAATAAAAAGATATCGTGAACTGGGTAACTTGAGATCTATTATCTTGATTTGCACAGCATAAACTATTTATTCAAGTAGGTAGGTAGAAATGACTGCCGAACACCGAAACACTTAGATCAGTGAGATCCATTGTGGTACCACGGTAAAAAAATAAACAACATAATGAAACAAGTTTCTATAATCAATCGTGAACCTAACAAGAAAATATTTTCAATCCACACAAATAGTTTTGAAGCTTGGAATCGTCGTCTCAACTGCTTGCGGGAAACACAATACTGGATTACGCAAAATTTGTCCTCATTTATGAATAGAACGAATAGTATCGAATTAAAAAATTTAATAAGATAGGGCTGAACATTGTTTTTCCTAAAAAGAGGTTGAACATTATGCGACAAAAAATAAACAACAGCTAAAAGCGCAAATTTAAAATTAAAACTTCAATATTTAAAAAATATTGTTCACAGAGTATTCATCTGACTTTTTTTCATATAATTTTTTTATAAAATAAATTAATTAGGGGCCCCTGTTGAATAATTATAATTCAAGATGCAGCCAAATCTAAAGTTTTAAAAAAAACAGTAGTTAACGTACTGACATAGACTTCTCACGATAAAGCACATACCACTCATGTTTAATAAAAAGCTTTGAGGTTAGTAAGTTTTATTTTGGAAATACACCTCCTTCATATACTGATTCGTTTTCGATATCTTCCCAATAGGCAGTGGCATTTAATGGATAAAATTACTAAAAATAAAATATTTTTGTAATTAAAGAGGTATATACACACATATTTTTAACCAAAACTATATGATTACTACAAATGACCAAAATATAGGAAACAATAATTTGAGACAGTTACTTAAAAAAATTAATAGAATAAAATTCCTTCAATTATGTATACAAATAATAAGATGTTGAATGACACAAAATGGATATATCTTATTTAAAAGTTTTAATATTATAAAACAAAATAGAAGTTTTTGTAACCCGTATGCGCATTTCTGTTGTACAACTTATTTATATATTAAGAATTCATTAAGGATAAGCGAGATAAAGTGAGAAGGTGCTTACTGTGCAGGTTCTTAAATGCTTGTCTATTATAAATATAGTTTTTTAACAGCCTTTAAGAGTTTTTTAATTTGGAGCTTTTAAAATTTTATCTTTTTTTTTTTCAAATTATAGAATGCATTTTATTGTCCGAAATCTCATACGCTCTTGTCAATACAAGAATTGAATGAAATTAAGGACAAGGTTAATATGAATATACTCAATTTCCATAGGTTAAGCTTCATAAAGAACATTCTTTTATTCAGTGTTAAATTTGCGTAAAAAGTACTATACTGGTCATAAAATTAATGGGTATAATGGGTATAATGGTCATAATGGTCATAAATTAATGGAAAAATAACTGATTAACAAAAAAAAAAAACTGGCTTCTTCTACATTTCGATGATCGCTTAATGTTATTCGCAGTTTTTATTATGATCAATGATTCTGACATACCACACTTGTTTAATTACAGAAGGACACTGCCGAACACTACCCAGAATATGTATATGTTACGTTTTAGTTATATATGGATGTATTCCATTATTTATTGTTATATAGAAGGTCTAAAATAGTAATGATACCTTATGATTATAGCTTAATCAATAGTGGTTCAGAAACGAAACAATTTCACTATGTTGCACCTAGGTAGGTAGTTAGGTAGGTAGGTAGGTGGAAGCTGTTGTTGGAAGCTGTTGCCTAAGTCGGCACAATTAGATTAAAAAGGCTCTTTGTGATACCGAATAATCTTAATTATCGAGTCCTACCTGTTAGAATGCATCTAAATCTTTTACAAAACAATGGGGGCACCTAATTTTAGTACCTTCAAAAACATCCAGTGACAATAGAAAATAGGCTCCTGCATAGGATTTTATTTTGTGAGCAATACCAGGGCAGTTGCAGATAAGGTGTAAGATTTTCTCATTCTTCTCTTTTCAGGGTGTGCAGAAATGACTTAAGCGGAGTCTAAGTTTTTTGGCATGTTTGCCTATAATGCAGTTTCATGTGATAGTCCCAACAGTACTGATATTTTATAAAATTTTTAAAATTCGTTTTTCTAAACACTAGACCTTACCCAATGTTCAAACATTCGTTTACAAGCATATTATATAGTTTTCATATACGAGTATACACCAAATCATGCTTCTCTTAACATAAAATAATGAAAAAACGAAAAAATCAATGATGTTATTAGGCGAATGTGATGTTAAGAGTGATTTCATATACTAAAACAAATCCAAATTTATCTAAGAATCACTAAAATTGAATAACAAAGAAAATAAAATAGAACAGAAAAAGAAAAAATATAAGTATAGAAAAAGGAAAACAGCCTTTTATTTGTTGTTTTTCTTGTTATTATTTTCATTTCTTTAACAATAAATTTAGACTAAGTAAATAAATTTCCATTGAATTCTATCAGATATTTTACTTACTAAAATATAAAATAAGAAAAATAGCAAACACAAGAACAATAAAAACGAATAAACAACAAAAATCTCAGCAATATTACTTGATTTAGTAGCTAACATTATGCCATTCTGGTAAGTTTACAAAACCATCAAAATATCCTTGTATGAGTTTCAATCCACCTGTTTTTATGAAGTCACGAACATCTTTTACTGCAAATTTCTCAATAACTGTTATTATTATTATTGTTATTATTATTTTTGTTGTTTTTATTCTTCTTCTTCTTCTTCCACTTTCTGTTTACTATATATTATAATACTGCTCTCTACTCTTTCACTCTGTTGTTTTTATTTCTATTGTTGTCAATATTTTGTTTTGTTTTGCGTATTTTTGTGTGTTTTTTCTGTGCGTGGATGTGTGTGTGGTTCTTTTGATTTCAAATTGGACTGAAATTTTATTTTGCTCCATACGACATTATTTGACTTTACAACCTTATGACTTTGTATTACTTCCGTTTTAAATCTTTAATTATGTTTTTTTTCCAAGTCTATTTCCTGGGGTATTTTTATTTATTAATTCATATCTCAAATAGATGTCGGTAACTTTACAATAGCTTGTATTATATTTTATTTTTTTATTTTTTATTTTCAAAAGTATATGATGAACACTTAAACAGTTTTGTTACAGGTATTTTTGATATAAAAAACAATTAACACAATTGTTTTTTCAATTACTGGTATATTAACTATCTTAAATGTGTAAAACTACACCTAAATAGGTACAATAATCTCATCGGTATAGTATCATTTTTATTTAATTATTATCATCATGTGTTATCAACTTCGTGTTTGTTGTCCCAAGAATTTTGGTTTACTAATCTTCTAAACTGTTATTGGTCGTCAGATAATAGCTTGCTTTTTGGTGTTTTATATACGTCTGTAATAACTTTGTACGTTAAAACCAACAACACTTTTTGTTAACAGATAAATTATTGTCCCGGTAACATATTCCAATATATAATTTTAGGCTTCAGAGTTGCTGATGATTTGCTAAAATATGCAACATTTTTTTCATAATATAGTTTGCATGGAAAATACTTTTTTGTAGTTTCCGAATTGAGGAATATTAATGTGTATATAAATAATGTGGCATCTTTGTGTAGCTTAATATGTAGGATGGGCGAAAAATGCAATCAAACGATGTGGTAAGTACAGGTTCTTTCCCTTGGGATAAAATTCGTCTTATTTACTAGACAAAAGTAAGCGTAAGGTAAGCGACATTAAGTAGACTAATTAATTCCTTTTTGAAAATAATGTGATGATTGAACACAGTTGCAGGATAATGCTTGAGCTATGATGTAGTACTTATTTGGGTCAATTAGACGAATAACGCGATTTTGAATGCGGTCAAGGCAGCATAAGACTGTAAGAGAAGCACCACCCCAAAGGTGTGAATTATATTTTATCTTGGCACGTAAAGTAACACTGTGGAATGAAAAATTAGGTTTAAATCCTAGAATTTTGCGTGAAATAAGACAGTTTTGTGTTATTCAGTCAGAAATTTTAGTTTAGTCTAATTATGTTAACCATTATTTGTCGTCTATTGAAAATTTTGATAGAAAGCAGTTAGGGTTTTCATCCTAAAATAGCTTTCCATAACTCTATTGCAGCTTAAAAGCAGTTAGAGTGTTTTATTCTTGAAATTATAAAAAAGGAAAAATTTACTGAAAAAGTTTAAGATTATAGAAAATGTTTATAACTATTGAGTCTAAGTTAAAGTAAATGTCATTGGTAGTTATTAAACCAACCAGAACCATAAGTAGCGCAAATGGAATGTCTCTGGCTAAATTTTCTTCATTTTATAATTTTTAATATTTTTGATTTACTTTAAATGTAAATCAATGGCGCATGAAAGAAAACAGGACTGAACGCCAAACAAGGAAAATTCTCTTAAATTTAAATTCTAGGTACAATAGAAATAAAAATGAATAAAATTCATTTTATGTTATTACACAGCACCTATTTGTACATATACATAATACATATATATATTATACTGTTGCAGGTGTAACTAAATACCTTATTGATTATATTCAAAAATGAGTTGCACAAAGACAAAAATAACAAAAGAAAACAACAACAAAAAAAATGTGTTGTTCAACGAATAATACGTTTTGGAAAAGCAGAAAAATTCCACAAGTTAAAGGATTGTTACAATATTTTACTTTTACCCATACTTATTTATGTATATTTATTAGTCTTTTGTATAATTGAAGAAGGACGAGACGAAGGAGGTTGAGGAGGTTGAGAAAGATTGTGATCTAGATGTGAATTAAAAGTTTTGAACGATAATAAGAATCGTTTATTCTATCTCAATCAAATTGGACTTAAAGTCATAATAATCATTAAGGATCAATTATCGCTAAAAAACATTTTAGAGAAATGTGATTTTAATTGTAATGTTATTAAAATTTAATTGGACGGAAAAAGTCATTGCAAGAACAAAATTTTAAATTAGTAAAGTGACATCGTTAGATGTTCGATCATACAGAATGTATATCAAAAGTTTTTGACTTTGTACGCTATTTCGAAATGTTTAAAATGCGTAATGGAAACGTAAAATAAAAGAGTGTGTACGGAAAAAATGTAGACTACATTTTTTATACATATCATAGATAAAGTTCGAAGAATTAATTCAATTATAAGTTAGCATATATTTTCGTGGAAATAAGTTTATTGCCCAATTGTAGCAAAATATATTAATATAATATAGTTTTCCACTGATGCGGTGACCTATGAAAATCTTTACAATATTAATTTTCATATAAGGAAATATAAGCCAAAAGTAAATTTATTAGAAATAAACAAAACATATATTATTTGTACCGATTTTATAATACAAAAATACAAAATTATAATTTAACGTTAAAATGTACTCGTATGTGTGCATCTATATATTGTCAAAATGGTAAAGCAAAAGCTTTTTTTATATAATTAACAATGAAGTGGTTATGAAAGCTTTAAATGGTAGTAAAACTATATTTAAAATGTATTAACATTTTTGATACTGCATTTTGGAAGTCACCCAATAATGTTGATATTCTAACTAAGGGAGTGAAAATTCATATTTATTTATGTTTTCAACATGTTCATCCTTCATTCAGGGGGAAATAAATGAAATGTGTTCATTTAAAATATTCATCATAAATTTAATCAAAACTAGGAAATTCAACTACTATACAAGTTCTATATAGTTCTATATCAACTGGCACTATTTTTCTTTTCGTAATCCTCAACTAGTCCAAGCTGTGTATCCATGGATTCGTGTATTGTTGAAAACCTAATGTTACACTAAACTTAAAAAGCAAAAAAAAAACAAATAATGATGTAAAATCTAATTTCGTTCTGGATGATTTGGTACTGTAAACAAATAACAGAAAACAAAGTGATCGTGTCTGATCTGAAGCATTTTTTTAGTAATTTTTTATCTTGATATATGATAAATTTATATAGGATTTGAAACGTTATTATGTAGCTGAGAATTGACTGTTGGACCATTCGATTACCGCAACCATCACTGTACTAAATTATAAGAAAACTGTATATAAAAAACATTTATTTGGCTTCATCCAAATTGTTAATTTATGCAAAAATCTATTTTGTAATCATTTGTACACCTATTCACCGATTTATATGGGAGATCGGCTGCTGAGATAACCGTGTAAATCGAAATTGTAGTTTTTAATATGAAATCGAAAAGGTCCCCTAAAATGTGTACTTATAATTTAGAAATTTATTTGAATGTAAACAAAACTTGCATTTAAGCTGTTATTATAAAAAACGAATACGTAAAATTTGTCCTTTCCATTTTACTATGTTTACTAAATTTTTATATAAAGTTATAGTAATTGTAAAAAAATTGTAAAATATATTCTAATAAATAAATTCAGTTCCAAAATTTAACCTTTAAAGTTTAATATTTCAAATAAAATCAATTTAGTCATTCTGAGCAAAAAAATAAAAATAAAAATGAAACAGCAACAGCCACATTCTTAATGAAAATAGAAAATTTCCTATTCCAAAATCTTTTTATAGCTTTTTGTTTAGTTTTAATTCCAGTTTTAAAAAAAACATTAGTTGTATCTGTGTACATATACTCTAGATTTACAATTAAAAATTTATAATATTTTTAGGAATTTCCATTTTTTATTTGTAATTAGTGTACATAAATGTATACTTTTTCACAATTTTTTTTAAAAATTTTGCTTTTTTAAAACCGCGTAGGTATAGGTAGTTAGAAGTGTCCATTCCAATTGCTTCTAAAAAACCAATTAGCCATTAATTGTGCTTTTTCGATATCACGATTCGAATGACCTATTCGGTTGTTGTTGGCTGTTGCACTCTCTTATTATCACTCTCCCAAGAAACTCAGTACTAGAGCCACCATGTGCAATTGAGATGATTGATCAGATCGCCAATTTTGCTTTCACCAATAACACCTATATTGTTAAGCTCGAACTGCAAAGAAAAAGTTCAAGAGGTTCTATCTAATTTTCATATTTGCAGTTGCGACATTTCTTAAAATCGCGTGTAAAAGCGAAATCATGTAAAATCGTGTAAACAAGATAAAACGGGTGGATTGATGTGTATGTATTCAGTTACTTCCACGGACTGAATATGATCAGACGACTTACCCATATTCAAAAATATTTTTTTTATTGTTTTAATTTTTATTTATATTATATTATTCAAACAATATTCTATTCATCTAATCACAGTTCGGTTTCAATTCATTATGACGACTTCATACAGAACCTTATTACATTACAGTAACCATCAGAGTATCGGGAATACATATTATTAAATTTAAATTTATTATTATATATTATTACACTCTTATAATAAGTTGCATAATTAGTTGAATGTATTTATTTTGTTGAGCAAATTATTTTTACTTTATTAAAAAAACAAAAGAAAACATTTTATAAGTATTCGAATAAAGAAAATTAATTTATACTTTTTTTATTGTTCTCATCTTCATTTTAATGAATATAAAATTTGTATTTTTTTATTCTCTTTAATATTTTCTCTAATTTATTCCTTTTTTATTTAATATTTCATTATTGGAGTGTACGGAATTCATTATGTTGTTTGTTTTTGTATTGTTTTTGGATAAGCAAAACAATTTCATAATGTATGTGCAATATATTATTTAAATATTATATACAGTTTCATTAAAATTTATCCGACGTATATTGTGTGAATGTTTGTGTGTACATTTCAATGGAAGTGAATATCAATTTTTTATTTTATTGCTGTGCGTTTTATTTGCAAAAAAAAAAAAAAAAAAAAAAATTAAAAAAATATTTTTAAGCTTAAAGCATTTTATCTGATTTATTGAATCTTAGTACATTGTTCTTCTACAAATTTGCACATTATTTGAATAATATGTGCTCTTATATGTGTATGTTTAAATATGTATGTATGAATATATGGAAATAACAATTGTGCTTATGATATTAGCCACGATTCGCAAAGGAACACTTACTATAAAGTCATTTGGCAAAATATAATTTCTATAGCAAAATGTCATTTTAAAAATAATCAATTGGCAAAAAGCTTTTTGAAAGGATATTTCAGAAAAAGACTTTTAATAAAATAATATTTGACATCGGATTAACAAAATTAATTTATGTTTCTGATAGAATTATAATTTCTTTTTTGGTGTTATGCTCAATTAATTATACCATATTTGACTAAGACTCTTCTGTTCTAAGACGGTTGGAAAATGAAGATGGGATATTACAAAAAAAAAAAAATTGTTAATTAAAAATTAAAATTTGTTGCTAAATATTTTGAAATTCAGTTTTTTTTAAGTATTAAATTAGTATAAATAGAACTTTGGTATGTACATTTTTTTTAAAGGAATGTTTGTCAAATATAATTTTATGCAAAAAGGTTTTAAACCAATAATCTGTTTGGAAAATAAATTGTGCCAGCTGGTCTGCCCCCATTTAAATTAAGTAGTAAAATTGTTGGTTATTGCGTATCGAATAAAAACAAGAAAAACGAAATCATTTATGGTTGGGTATGGCTATTTTATGATCAGATTCCTTGTTAAATTCCTGCGTGTATTTAAAATTTGAAATTAATTCAAATATAGTGTATATTATTCCACCTAATGTGTATTTGTTCAATAGACCATATTCTGATTTTTAACAAATTTGGTCTTGTTGATCATAAGTTATTAAATAGAATAAAAGAGCATATTTTTAATAATGTGTTATTATTGCAGGTAGCAAATTAATGTAATTACAAATTGAAAAAAAGAAAGAAAAATGTCAAAACTAATAAAATCTAAGGAGTAAGTTGTTAATTTCTTTTACTATAAACGTTGCTAGTAAAACTGGACAAAATTGGCATTAACGTTGCTATCTGGTGAAAAACGTAAATCTGGGCAAAATTTTACTATTCCATGGCTAAGTCACAAAGTCTTTCATTACTAATTCTGTTTCTGAAATATGTTTTTAACCGTTTTAGTGTAGAGTAACTTCTTTTCACGGATGCTACACTTATTGGTAATTTAAGCTACATACTAAGTATTATATAAAAAATCGTTTCTAATTGTACTAAATACATTGTTTGAATTTTCTAAAAAAGTTTTAGTTCAAGGATTTCAAAATAAAGTTTGTACTCTAGAATATCCTTACTTATATCCTAAAGTTTCTCAAATCTTTGAGAAATGTTGAAAATATTATTTTTGATTTCAGATGTATTTGTGGTAACAATATTTTTAGAAATTAAAAAAATTATATCAAGAAAGTCTATAAATATTTTAGAAAACGGATAATTTAAATCAGTTAATGATCATGCGACCAAAATGTCTTACATTTTTTCTTTTTATTAAACAAACGATAACGTAATATATAGGCAAAGATATTTTCATTAAAATGGCATTATGGGTCTTTTAAAAGAGTAAAGAAGGGCAAAACATAAAATCATAAAGAAATTTCCATTTCATGTTGGGATCTCATCCGTTAGTTATGAGATCCCAACGACCATTCTCACGTATTGAAACATTTGTAGAACGGATTAATCATAGATTGTTTCTGATCTCTTATGAATTGTTTTATGCTAGTTAATTCTTTTGAATGTAACTGATTAGACTTTTTTGACAACCAAATTAGTGTCTTTGCTATTCCAGTGACGGTTCACTAATTTTATATTGCAAAAACGATTTTTTTATCACTGTATGCAAATCTTATATATACCACATATACTCTGTATGCTTTGTAATACTTTGGCTTGCATATTTTGAAAATGATTTTAATTTGATACCTAGTTTCACAATTTGTTTGTTTGAGAAATGTAAGGATAGAAAAAAATTAAAAGTAAAAATTTCGCGAAATTTATAATTTAAACCTACGGTTTTTTGATCTTCCCAGTTACCTAAGTAGTTATTCAAAGTTCTCCAAATTGTACAGTTTAATTAGGTTTATTGTTCAATTTCAGGTTAACTAGATTTTTATCGAGGGAATGGTCTTTTAGTCGAAATGTTACGGTGGTTGTAAGGTATATTATGTCAACTGGATAAGACCAAAGTTGTAAAATTTTCATGTGATAATGCATGTTCCTGATATATGTCAACGATATGTCAAACCTAATCGAAGAAGACCAAGCTCAAATGGAAATTCGTTGTTTTAATATTTTAATCCTCAGAAAAGAAATACAAACAGATGCAACATAACCATTCCAATATTCTTGCTAAATATTTGTTGGATATATGTAGACCAAGTCCAACGAAGATTAAAGAATGTTTATAGATATAATATTAGTATAGTTCATTAGTACCTTTTCTGTTGTTAAATTTTTCATTTGGTATGAATCATTGATGGATATTTCCCTGCATATTATGTAAATTATAGTATTTTTCCAAAAGCAAAAAATCAAAAATAAAGCAAAAAAAATAGTTATTTAACAAACTGTTTAATTGGTTTATAGAACCGAAACATGTTGAGGTAGACAACATGCAATTATATGTACATAATAATTTTATGTATTTTGTAGGTGTGCATTTGGAGGTTGAAGTATAAATATATAATATGTTGAGACGGAAATGGTAATGAAACTGTAACGACAATAACTGTAAGACCAAAAAAAAAAACAATTTGAAAAATAAAGTTAAAATCAAAAATTCTTATATTCAAAGTATTTTGAAAAGAAAACATATGCTACCCTTAAATTTATTCCAGGTCTTGCGGTAAAACAGCTCAAATTGTGCAATAAATACAGTATTGGACAAAATTAAAATATATACGTATATTATATTAAAAAGATTTAATTCAAAGTATTCAAACACGAAAATTGGGTGTACATAAAAATAGTTTTGAAATAGTTTTTGCTTTTAGACATATATTTTAATCTAACATGACTAGTGGTATAGGGACTGATTTTATTTCATTAAGATTTATTAAGAAACAAAATAAGAAAAAATATGTAAACAAAATCTATATTTAAAATATTTAAAGGAGGTGTGTTAATAAAATAGTGAATACTGAATAATCAAAAATAATTAATTCAAATAAAGAATGACGGTGGTCCAGCTGTTGCAATTAGTTATTAATTAAAACGAAGATTTGATTTAATTTTAATGAAAACAATCGAAGACAGTTTGTTTTCCTTTGGGCTTAATAGAATTGAATTGAATTGAAATAGAATGGTTACCTATTTTTAACCGGGGTAAGAAAACTATCATTCATACTACCAAACTGGGTATTAATATTGTCAATATAATTTTGACAGCTACAAAAAATTAGGGTATTTATTTTTGTATACCTACTCAGTGCCATTTATGTCGACTGAATTTTCTTCAAAATCTATTTTCATTTAATTTAATCTATTTCAATTTTAAAGGAACCCATTTTGTAAATAAAACGTTTAACTGTTTCAAATTACTAAATTAAATTGTTAATGTTAAATTTTTTTGGTAATTTCTGACATTTCAAATGGTAACTGCAGCTGTTATTTAAAGGGGTGTAAAAATGAGGTATTTTTAATCGAAAAATAAATATTAATTATATGAAAAAGGTTTATTTTAAGGCAAAATAATGAAATCAAACAAGGTTATCTAGCTACACAGTATTTTATGAGGTATGTTTTGACAGCAATTTATATGTGAAGTGAATTAGGTAGTCATGATTACAAGAAGGTAACCGACAAATAAGTGGTAACCATACGTAGTATAAATATGGTATAAGGTTCTTATTATCAGTGAAAAAGTGGAGTAAAAAATATTTCTTTACATTAAATTACAAAGAATATCAAAAATAGTTGGAACCAAAATATTTTATCATAAAGAAAATATTTTTCTTTATTTTTCGCCAGTGCTGTACTTAATTATATCTATATGTATATATTATACAGAATATATAGTATGTATTTTATTTTTTGTTTCAATTTATAGAAAATTTTATTTCAATTTCTATTGTATACATATGTATATTATGTACATATGTATGTATATCTTAAAAGCTGTACATATTTTAATTTTTTTTTCTATTTTTAATTTTATTTTTTTTTTATTTTATTGCGCTTTATTTTGCCATTGCATATTGAAATTCTTTAATTAATTTGTTTCGGTTTGGTTTGGCACGTTGCAGATAAACTTGAAATTTCTTTAATAAAAAAGAATAATGTATTGAGGTAATTCAAAAAAAGCATATACGAGTATTTAATTTTTTTTTATTAAATTTAATAAGTCTCATATGCAGTAGGCAAATTAAAAAATTTAAATCATTTTTAATCTAAAAAAATTTAAAATTTTCAAAATTTTAATAATAAAAGTTGTAATATATATATACATAAATACATACATATGTGTATGTATACGGATATCAATATTGAAATTCGGTTATTGCTGCAATATTGATAAGAATTTAGAAGATTTTGCTTAAAAAATTTGTGTTAGTGATATCTAAAAATAATGTAAAAATAATCTAAAAATTTTAAAATCAGGTCTCGTTCTGTTGACTCAAATGGATCAGAGCTAGCTAGGTCTGTTTTCCCAATACTTGGAAAAATGGTCAACAAAGTAGAGTATATCTAGGTATTTTGCTTTAGTTTGTTTAAACTATAAAATAAACACTGACCTGAGACTTATAATATTATTAGGAATCATGAAATTAATCATATTAGATACATACATATGTATGTACATAGATCTCGTAGGTTGATAAAGTAATTTTTTTTGTTATTTAATTTAGATGTAGAAAACCAAACAATTACAGATTGTCCAACTTTAAATTTGTATTACATGAAAATAAATTAATTAAATATACATATTCATGTATATACATTATACATATGTACATGAACGAGTAATTTGAGTTTATTCATACTTAAATCTAAAAAACTAATTGACTAGAGTCAAAATATTCAAAATAACTTATAATCATGTAGCTTGCGGTAAGGCTTTTGGAAATGTCTAGTTCTTTCTTGCTAAGTTACTGAAGTTTTTTTTTATATTCGAATGGTTCTATACACATATTAATTTGGAATATTATTGGGCATTCCTATTCCTATAAGGAGTGAAAAAGTAATTTTTTTATATATCGTCATAGCTTCAGTACTAGTTTGTTTTATATAAATCGACTTTGTGGAAAACTACAGAACAGAAGATGCAAAACATTATGGGATAGTTGCCAAGGACTTGTAGTATAAAGCCCTTTTTAAACTTTGTATCCAATGATTGAATCGGGTAATCAGTTAGACTAGATCCAACGTCAGAGTTCTGACATAATTCTGGCATGTTTCTGACAGATTATGGTTCATTTAATAACCCTCTGTTCAAGATTGGTAGATCGAAAGCAGACAGGTGCAAATTCTGCTCAGAAAAAGAATACACTTATTATAATTGTAATTGTTTGCGACGCTATAGCTCAATATTTCCGGGAATACACTTCGCCTGCTTCTGTAATTGACATAAAAAATATAATAGCGTTCATCAAGGACATAGAATTACAATTCTAAGATAATAAACGGGGAATAGTACAATATCTTAAGAAGTCGCGCTTACGTAGAACTCATCATAAAAACAAAATCGAATTTGACTAGTTCAGAGTTTTAATCTCTACTCATTTTAAACTCATTTACTTATATTTTTTTGTTCTAAGTTCTAAAAAAAAATAACGACAATTCAATGAATTAAATAATTCATTTTATATTAAATTCATATTAAATTTTATATCAATTTAGATGTTTCATTTCGTTTAATAGACACAATATTTAATTAACTTATAAGACCTCGAAATGAATGAAGGTTACGAAAAACATTGATAATTTGTTTCAATAAGTATAAATTTGCATCCTTGTAATTTCATTGGAAAAATTATTTTCCAAAAATTCAATGATGATAATGTACATAATCTTTGTACTATTAATCTTCATACTTCAAGTAGGATTGTAAATATTCAGATTATTTTATGCATATTTTGTAAAATTAACCGTCTGATTTTGAAAGTTTTTCATCCATTATTGTGCAACCATGTGAAATATAATAAATTTATTGAATATAATTTGTTATTTGGGAATCAGTTTTTTTCTGGATGTTGTTGATATACATCCTTGTGTATATTATAAGTATTGAATTTATATGTGACGCTATAAATAAACTTGTTAAACAGATAAAAATGATTTTAAACTTGTTATTAAGTATGATATCCATATACTAATCTAGGTGAGACAATGAAGATAAATCGATGTTTTTGATTTTCTGACACGATTCCCCATATAGAAGTCCTTTGGAAGATATACTTATTTTCGATTGTGGCAACCTATAGAAACTGCAATGTTCATAATCATTTCTATAACATTATATTGACAATAATTCTAATGTGATGTTATGTTGTTATATTATCAGACGACATCGTAGACACCGTTTATTTTTCTAGTTATATCATAATAATATTCCGATAGTATTACAATTTTCTATAGATAATATCATTAACTGTATCAAGACAAAACAGATTTCAGAAAAACATATTTAAAACATTTATTTTTGTATTCAATATTTTCTTGTTTATAAATTTCAGAAATTTTCAATACCTATATACAATGTTGTTGAACATGAAAATCTTCTTTTTAATTAAAATACCAAGTTGGGTTGACGATAATGAGAATAACGATATAGAATGTAATTATGTACATCTTTAAATTAACTCTCTTTCTACTTAATTTGGTTTTAGTGAATTAATAAACTGTATATATGTAGATGGATAATGAAAGAAATTACTTCATAATTATTAGAATTTAGGCTTGAATTGATATCCTCTTGCAACAATAAGTTTTATGGAAATACTACAACATGTTTTTACATCATGTAAAAATTTATAGATTTATTTAATAAATTTTCAATTCAATGGTTTTAGATTAAAATATAATAGTATAAATTGTTACAACATTCTATATTGTTAGATATACATACACTAATATCAATAAATTGGAATAAAGTAAAAAAAAATGGGAGTGCAAATTGGTATAAATATACATATAAATACGTCATCGTAATTAGTCATACCTATATATAAGAAATGGAATCAGTTTGAAACAGGATGGTAATTAAAAATAATACAATAATACATACCTATACAAAAGGTACATTTGACGAACTTGAAATATTAATTCAGTAAAAGTAATTTCTTAATTACAATAAAATAATATTTAATTAATTTGTATATATACTCGTATATATAAATAATCTATACTATATATATAATTGAATGTATGTTAGTTTATTCCCAGAAAGTATTTCCCACTTCCAGTGGACCTGGAGATTTGAAATTTTCTGCAATGGTAGAACCAACTACTATTAGTAGTTCAATTTTCTGCAATGGTCCAAGTACTAATAGTAGTTCCAATAAGTTTATCAAAGGAGGAAGTAATCTTAGATTTTTTTTTTCATGACATCACTATGTGTATATGATGCGTTTATGTGTTGTAAATTTAACAAAAATACTGAACATTTTTTTATCATCTTTTTTTTGTACCTCACTTTGGTTTGTCACAAAATATTTATTCAAATATAAATTAAATTTTATACTACTATTTTTTATTTCTTTTTAAATTTATAATTTAATAACGAAAGTCCTAAAATATATTTTTTCTCACATAATTAAAGAAAATTAATATCTTTAAAAAAAAAAATTATCGAAAGGCTGGACGGTGATGAGTGCTTCACAAGTTTGGCTGAACGGTTTTATCGGAAAGTCTAAATGGTTTTATCAACATAACTACGTTTTATTTGCACTAAATTTTTTTATTTTTATTTTTTTTAATACACGAATTTTTATTTTACTCTTATTTTATACACACACGCACATATTATACATTATGTGTATTGTTTTTTTATATTTACAATCAGATTTTTGTTTTTTTCTGCAAGTGCAAAATCGAAATTAAATTTTTTTCTACGTGTTAGAAGAGCGAAACAAACAAAATTTTCAAAGTATGTATCTAATTTGGTAATAATTTTTATTAACAAACTAGCAAAATTACCCGGCATTGCCCGAGAAAGTTTGAAGGTTTCTTATTTTTGAAGTTGAAAGAAAAATATAATTTAATAACATTTTTCGACTGTAGAAGCAAGTTCCGCGATAAGAATTTGGCGTCGCAAGCTAATTGATTACATCGAATCTATTACACTCAAATCAAATACAAAATTCTTATTTTTATCGTAGCATAAAATTTATACTAGATGTAAGTAGTTAACTAGATGTAAGTAGTTACCTGGTGTATTTTGATGTACTCTTGCCTTCGATGTATTAAAATGAATAGAAAAAAATTCCAGATATTTTGATAGCATTTGCAATTGCAAAATATAAAAATTTCATTCTCTTTTCTTTAATCCTGCCTGATGGTTTTAATTTTGTGGATAATAGTGTATATGTAGTGATTTTCTGTCATTAGCCAATCCTAATACATACATATATGTACACTTTTGTTCATATGAGATTTTCATATTAGAAAATTTCTTATAAATAAATTTTCCTCCACTTGAAAATTTCCGTTTGATGGAATTTTGCAAAACAACATTGACAAATTTAAATAATTTTGTAAGATACATTCATTGAAATCAAGATGTAAACAACAGATAGGTTCAAGTTCTCAAGATTATTTTTCAAAATTAATAATATTCTGAATAAAGTAATTAATGATTTCTTGAACAGAAATACTTTTATGGTCTAGGTATTTTCAATAAAAAATATTTGAATTGCGAACGAAATTAATAAAAATAGCAATAAAACAAATTTAAAACGAACTATGAGATATAAAAATTTAAATCAAATGACTTGTTGCGAAAAAACAAAAATAAAAAACTAACAACAGTTTGAGAAGAGTGAAACTGGTCCTTTAAAATATATTGGTTTTGTGTTGACTATCACCCATCAGATTTAAGTTTGAATCAAATAATGACAAACGAGCTCCTGAATTTGATAAAATATAAAAATAAAGTTGGATTAAATTGCAAAAGAGAACCTTACAATCTAAGTATGAGACAGCATTTCAAAAATCTTTGTAAAATCGTTAAACAAAAAATTACTAACCTCAGAAGTAACTACTATTCTGAAAAATTAAATAAACACAGCGGTAACTCTAAAAAGGAATGGGAAGTGATCAAAAATATTTTGAATGTGAAAGTTTCGAATACTGTTATAAACAAAATTGAAATTAATGGACTAAAAATTTCTGACAAAACCCAAATTACAAATGAATTTAAGGAATATTTCGCTAATTCTGCTACAAACTTGCTACAAGCACACAATGTCAGTGTTAAAAATGATAAACTTGTGTTAAAATCTTTTGGATTTTTGGATATTTCACCAAATGAAGTAATGTCAGCTATTTTGTCACTAAATAACAAAAAATCATGTACGTCTGACAATATAAATAGTTTAATATTAAAAAGAACTGCACCCTATATATCAGAAGTATTAAGTCACATTTTCAATTTATCAATTTATAGTGGAAAATTTCCAAACGCTCTGAAAAGTGCTGAAATGATTCCTCTATTTAAAAAGGGTCCTAAGCTATTGTTATGTAATTACAGGCCTATTTCAATTTTGCCTTCTTTAGAAAAGTTATTTGAAAAATTAATTAAAATAAGAATATTAAAATTTCTATTTGAATCTAATTTTTTTGATCAAAAACAATTTGGTTTTCTACCTGGTAAATGCACTGAAGATGCAATTTTAAAATTATGTTCTGAGTTATACTCGAGTATAAACAATAAAAAATGTACTTCAGCTCTGTTTATTGACATTACCAAAGCTTTTGATATGACAAATCAGGAAGATTAGAACGATTAGAACTCAAAAAGTTAAGCTAAATAATATAGTAAGTCAACTCAAAACTACTAACATTGGAGTACCTCAAGGTTCAGTGTTAGGTCCACTGTTATTCTTAATTTATATTAATTCTATTTTTCTACAATCTTTTAAAGGTAAGATAACAGGTTTTGCAGATGACTGTTCTATATCATATAGTGAACATAGTCTTAATTCACTTAAACAAAGTATGGAGTTTGATGTAGATTTGCTCAGAAAATGGTTCGTAGTTCATAAACTTATAATAAGTGATAAAACTAAAATAATTGTTTTTAATTTAAGAAATTCTTCTAACATTGATCTAGAAATTAAATTTCATTCTACTGGTTGTGTTCGTTTAAATTATGCTTTTCATTACAATTGTCATGTTGGCTCATGTTTAAATAGTTTGTGCTCAGTAGGTTGTTTTAAAATTGAATCTGTTGAAAGGTACAAGTACTTGCGAATAATTATTGATAAAAATTTAAATTGGAAACCTCATCTAGATAACTTATATAAATATATGTTGTTATGTGTTAGAAAATTTTATATATTGAGACGATACTGTTCAAAAAAGCTTTTATTAAATATTTATTATGCTCTGGTTCACTTTAAAATAAAGTATGGTATAACTAGTTGGGGTGGCTCATATTTCAATACAATTGAACCATTACTAAAAGCTCAAAAATGTATTCTCCGTGTCATGTACCTTAAAAATAGAATCTTCAGTTGTTGGCCTCTATTCCAAGAACTAAATATACTGCCTGTCAGACACCTCTTTGCTCATTACTCATTAATTAAATTTTACAAGGACAAACATCATTTGAGACTTCGCAATTCAAACTGGTATAACTTAAGAATGAATTATAGAACGATAGTCAACATACCTTTCTGTAACAAGACACACTATGAAAAATTTTACTTTACTATGGCATCAAAATACTTTAATAATCTTCCAATGAATATAAAAAAATCAAATTGTTTAAATAAATTTGTTAAACTTTGTAAAACATGGCTTTTAAATATAAATTATTACGAGATTGAACTACTGAGGTAAATTACGTCAATCAGATTATTTATTCTAGTTTCAAACTGCACTGGAACTATTAGAAGTCGCTTTTCATCTAAATTTTGTGAAATTTTAATAAACGGTTTATTAGTAATAATATATCTGACCTGAAGTACCTTGCTTAGAAATTCTCTTCTTCTGCTCTTCTTTAATACACGCTAGATCTTACTTAGATTGCGATTACAATTATATAGATGTTATGATAAAATTATGTTCAAAGAAATTTTAAATTACTTATGGCTCTACTTATCCACTTATGTTCTAGCAATAAACAAATTTTATTATTAAAAAAAAAAAAATAACTCACATAATTTCTATTGTATTTCATTAGATTAAAAATTATTATTAAATTATAGTATTAATCTTTGTTGGAACCTCACAATTAAATTTTTGGAAAAGTAAATTAAGTTAAATTAAGAATGACTTAAATGACTATACATCACTAGTGTGAATTCACTACTGTATAGTTTAAATTTTATTTGTATATATATATATATTACATTAAAGTACTAGGCTAAGAAATTTTAATTAATTTGTTATACTATTTTGTGAATTTAGCATCTAAGTTAGCTGTAGTTGTTAATGAAATAAAGAACTGTATTATTAAAAAAAAAAAAAATAAAAAAAATAAGTTTCTTTCTATCGTATAATCCTAAGCTACGAATTATGACTCACAATGAAGTATTGATGATGGATAGAAAAAATAAAAAAAAATATTCTCTTCTAAAAAGATGGATTTACTTTTTCACTTGGATCCGTAATTGTATTTTGTTCTACCTTCACGTGTATATAGTAATTCAGAATTGCAGATTGAAAATTTGAACAAAGTAATAGTCAGCTGACAAACCCTATCTATTAGTTTGCAGTAATTGGATTTGAAATCTTATAACAATAGTTCGATATTGATAACAAATCGTATATAAAGGTGTGAAAGAAACTTTCTCATGTCAAATTGTTTGCTCATATACGGAGTATTATCTAGATGTAAATTATTATTAACACTTAAATTTAAAGAAAATCAGACGCGTGGGTAATATAGAATTTATTTCGAAAAATCTTATCTTTATTTATTTCGCTTTTCCAGTACTACTATAGTATTTATACTGTTTGTTTTTGTGTTAAAAATATATAATTCTGATATCACGAACCTTTTAACTGCTTCTGCCAAATCAAATTACATAAAGTCAAAATTTATAAATGGCTGATATACTTGACGAAAACGTCAAAAATATAAGCCTGAAACTTAAAATTCAATTAGGGTATCTACATATGTGATATGTACTAATAGCTCGCAGTGCCGCATGATGTAGTCTGTGAGTCTCTAGCCTTCTAATTATCGTAAAAATTATTACCATAGTAATTTTTATATTATCATACTGCTAGTACTGAATTACAAAACATATTAGAACTGCAGTTAATTCATCAAGCATATTTCCTCACTAACTGACTTACTTACAATAAAAATCCTCGGTTGGGTGTTGGGTGTTAGTCTTCTATTGTCTTCCCTCATTAGAAGATTCTTTTAGGACTTTCTCATAGCGGAGATATGCATTTTTTTTACTAAATTTCTTACTTCCAACGAAGGGGATTGAACCAGAAATTGTGCAGCAATTGAGAGAAAGAGAGGTAGAGTACAAAATTTTATATTATCTGATATTTTTTTTTATTATAGTACAGCTGACGCAAAAGTTCCAAAAACTTTAATATAAACAATTATGACTTAGTTTATGATGATTTTATTCAAAGAACTAACAGGAAATTTTTTTAAAACATCAACACATACTTAAAACCAATCAAATTATAATATGACTTCAAACCATTAAAGACCATTGGCAGTCCTTTGAGCACAATTTGTATTCACCACTATACTCATCTGTACCTATTTTCTGTTCGTTAAGAAGCACTAATGGTTCTTTTGTAAACAGTTGGAGGATTTTTTCTATTACGACAAAATTACAAAATTATAAAATTAAAATGGATATTATACGAGTATATCTTCCCTACATACATACCTATATTATAATGTATCTGTTTGTGTATATACATGCATATTGTACATGTATCTCGTCATTATTTTTGTTCTATTGTTAAAAATGTTGAATATTTTCTTTAGAATGACATTGATTACAGAAGAAAATTATTTTCTTACGGTATGTTTATAGCGAAATCAGTTTTCCGTTTCTATGTTGTTGTTGTTTTATTATTTTAATTTTAGATTTGTCCTTTTTTTCATAAATTTGTTCTGATCCTCAATTTTGTTATAAGGATATTTTTAATCAGTAGAGGAGTAAACGATGATATAAATTCGTGACACAGGAAAGAAAAATTTGAATGAAAAATACCAGGGGCATTGTATTGAGGAAATGATTGAAAAATTATCACCATGTTAGAATGATGGAATAAAAAATAAAATAAAAAAAAAAAAAACAAGAGGGAAAATTAGTGTGAAATGGAAAAAGATAAAAAGGAAAATAGCAAAGTAGGAAAATCGTAGAGAATGCAAAGAAGGTATAGCTTAGGTGTACTAACCAGCAGGAGGACAGTGAAAGATTGAGATGGTGGATACGACAGTAATTTTTGTAATGATTTTTTCTTATTGCTGTTGTTTTTCGTAATTTAGACTTTTTTTAGTGTATTATGTGGTTTCACTAATGATTCGCTTTGCTTAAAAGTATATTGCGTGGAAATTTTTTTCTTCTATAAGTTTGTTTGTGTCTTCCGTTTTTTTTTTGTTTAAAATTTTATTTTTGTTTATATTAATTTTTTTGAATTTTTTTTTTATGGAATGGGAAGCATAATAGTTTGATATTATTTTGGAGGTAAATAAATAAATTTACGCGCGTACATACATACATAATATATAAAATATAATTATATTCAATCTAATGCTTGGATCAAATTAGATAATAGGACGAAGATAAGAAAATCACAAAATTATTTGGTGCAGGAATTTATATTGAGGTTGGTATAAATTAATTTGATATGATTTTAAATTTGGAATGGGTATACTTATGATGTTAGATTCTTTTTTCCGAATGATGATCATAAAATTTCGCTTTTGAGTAGTAGATTCTAAGAATAATATGCAAATATTAGATTATTCTACATAGCAACATCAACAATCCAAACTTACAAATATTATGCATCAAAATCCTGGAATAAAACAAACAAATGAGAAAATGACAATGAGACAACATTATAAAAAAATGTATAAAAATATGAAGAAGCGGGAAGTACTTTCAGAAATATAGTTGGAATTTGAAGTGAGAGAATCCAAATTATTTGCGGTCTTTCCCTGTTGAAAATAATATGAAACAAAAAAAATTAAGTCAAAAATTGTTTGGAGAAGACAAAGTTTAATTTTTTTATTCGTTGCTTCTAAAGAACTGAATGTCAATAAGTCGTTCATTCCCTTACATACATTATAAGCTTTTAATTTGGAATTCTAATTGCCCATGAACTAATGATAGAGTCTATACTTAAGGAAACTACTCAACAACTATCCACTTTGGTTGTAAATTTTTGTAGAAAAAGAAAATGTTTCAGTAATAAATCTTTCATCTTTGCAATGTTTTCCAAGATATTAAAAATTGAACTTAAATGTATTAAAATTAGCTTTGTACAATACCTCAGAAATTAGCAAACTTTATAATGACAATGCACGGATCAAAATCAAAAGTTATAAAAAATAAAACAAGATCAAATAACCCGTTAATTTACAATAGAAAGGGGAGTACAACAAGGAGATACACTATTCGCATTATTATTCAACCATAGAAAAATTAGAAAAGAAGGACAGTATCTTCAACATGACAACTCAAATAGTAGCATATGCGAATGATATAGTAATAAAGGCAAAAAACTTCAGATGTATGGCAGAAGTATTTGTGCAATTAGAAATCGAAACAAAAAAAGTAGAATTAAAAATCAACGTAAAACATATTTTAGGCCGGAAATATATATTTCTAACGGTATATTTGGCAAGTTCCTTAAAAGTTATTTTAGGAAGTAGATCAACATTTTTTTTATTATTTGTATTTTCCGAATTTTCAAACAATTCAAAATGCTAACCTAAAAAGTGCAATTTTTAGCTTAAAAGCACCAGAATGGTTAGTTTGTAATGTTAAATGAAATATAATTTAATTTAGTTTTAACTTTTAAATTCCTAAAAAAAAAATAAGTTATAAAAAATAAAAAGCTCTACACTTTAGACTTAAAATTAATTATGAAGTATTGATGTGATAGAATATTGTAATTCGTTCTTATTTTCATTTGTAATACAATTTTCCCGTACAAACCCATTGACATAGAATGCAGAAAAAATAATTTTTGATTCCGTAAATTTTTTGTTTATAATTAAAAAATTTAGCTCTATTCGTTTTGTATATTGGTTCTATTCGAAGACAATATAGCCTATTATCGCCAAACATGGAAAGTTAATCCATTTTCATCCGATAATAATAATAGGCTCCACATCTCGTATCAAATATGTAAAAGTACGTTCGAGTCCATAAGTAGCTTTGGCTTATGAATTTATGTTATTGTGGTTTTTTTTATTAATTGACTGTCTACTTCTGTTTACATTGGATTTAAACATTGTTTCTATGGGGTCTAAAAAGTTGGAAACCGTTAATTTAATAACCATGCTACTGTAAATTTGCATCTGAGATAAAAATAGGAATAACAATAAATTAGAATTCAATAAATCACCTTCAAATAGAAATGCATTGCGAAATAAAATAGAGCTATGGTATTACGAAGGCGAAGTTAATTTACAATAGATGGATTCTTTTCACATTTAAATTAGTAACTAAAATTGAAAGTCTTTTTCAAATTTAGTATTCACCGCTTAAATAAGATAATCAAGAAGACTAGATCCAATGTCAGAATATTAACATGGCTTATCCCAGATCATGATCCTGTTTACAAATATCTGTTCAAGATTGGTAAGTCCAACATATATATACGCAGATTTTGCTTAGCATCCTTCTATATTTGCTTGCGATGTCTTAATTCTTAAAAGACATAAATATTTCCAAAAATACATTTCGCCTAATTCAGAAATTGACATCAATAAAGCAATAATACCGTTTATCAAGGACATAGAATTGCAATTTTGTGATAACAAACTGGAAAAAACAATGCATGTGAAAAGGTTGCGTCTACATAGAACTCCTCATCGAAGAAAAAAAAAACTCAATTCTACAATATGAACCATAATTGAAATAAATTAAAATCAGTTAAATTTTTAATGATTGCAATTTGATAATAAGAAAAAATGGATTAAAATGCTCTTATTTGGTTTTGAAATTTTCAATTTATAGTTTTAAACTTTTGTAAATTATCCATTTAAAATGAATGTGACATCAATTTGTATACATATTTTTAAACGTCAAGAAATTAATATAAAGAGAATCTATTAAATATATTTTTTTTTTATATTATGTAAACTTCATTTCAAATTAATGTGGTCATTTTTTAGTACCATTTTTTGCACAATTTTGTTTTGTGTTTGTTTCTAAATTTAAACTATAGAGAATTACATTTTCAGTTTTGTTGCTTCACATCAAACAGTCAAACCTAAGTGACCTGATTTTTGACATACATACATGTTTAATATTTATATTATTCATATATGTACATATATATGAGTTAAATAAAAAGGTTTATAAAATGGTCTCTGTTTGATTTTCTGATGTTTGATTTAGCTAACATCCTCATTTATATATTTTTCAGGCTAATAAATTCTTGTTAGCTTTAATTAAAGAGAATGAAAAAATTATTATTATGATTTTTTTTTTGTTTTTTTTTTCCTATATTTTAAATATGACTTTAAGATGAAGCAAATATTTGACTTTAATTGGGTAGGTATATTGATTTGACCATGTCTCCTAATGATTGATTGTAATATTAAAAAACTGTTTATTTAAGATGAACTAAAATTGACTTGTTGCAACGAGGTCTAAAAACTTTAGATTGTATCTAAATATTCTAAATTGAATAGTGATTCAGAAAGTTTATAAAACTATAGGAATATATAAGCTGTTAATTATTTATAAAGGAGGTACTAAACTTTCGTTTTCAATTCAACTTGCTTTGCAAGATCATCAGAATTAAACTTTTAATTAAAAATAACCGAGTTTAATTCAAAACTTTTGAAAAAACAATATGAATAAAAATTAATAAACTAATATAGACTATCATTGAATTTTAAATAATCTGAATATGAAGTGCAGCTAAGAAAAATTAATGACAAATATAACACAAGATATAGGTTCATCTGGTAATGGCATTTAAAAAGTCTGACATTATAGAAAAAAATTTAGTGTTACAACGCTCTGAATAAAGTAAATGGAAGAAGAAGAAGATCATGCAATTAGAGAAGTGACGTAATGTAAGAGCTGACGAACTGGCCAAAGAAAGGTTTCAATCTTTATTGATTTTATAAAGAGGTCGCTTACTATACTATGAGAGCTGTGAAAGACATTAACTTATTCTTATTATCTAAACTTATTCTTATTATCTAACTACAGCAAACTCAAGTTGGCATTAACTAACAAACTGGCACTACTATAACATCAACAAAAAACTAATTAACTTCTGACCAGGTCCCCTATTAATGAAGGATGGTAGCAATTAATACGAATAATTGATCGATAAGAGGCTATGCATTAACTTCCATGGTGCGGATTCGGCATATAATCTTGACTTTAACAAATTTTTCAATCAAATTAAGTTGATTTTCGTAAAGAGGTATACAAATTTAATCTTCTCAAAAAATTACACCTCATAATGTAAATTTAAAAAAAACTTTTGTAAATTGAATCAATTTTTTTTTCCAAATGTCATTTTTATCTATAGTAAAATCTAACAAACACCAATCGTTATTCATTTTCTATTATATCTTTTTAATTCAAATAATAAGGCACTATGTTACAAATAAGATGAAAAAATATTTAATCGGACACTAATGGGCAAACAATGCAATTCCAAATGAATTGATATTGTATTCAGTAGGATTGTTTTTATATTATCGTTCTCTTTCTGAATTCATTTACATAACAAAAATTATATTTTTTTTTATATCTACACCCACCTATATAAATATACATTATCATATACATAAAATAAATTTATCTGATTTTTAATAGATAGACACATAAAATATAGATATAATTTTATATAATTTATTGAAACTTACCTATATATACAATTAAATGAATCAAAATAAGGTCTTTCAGTTAACATTCAAAATTTTGTAAAAAAAAAAAAAATAAACGAAAAATGAAAAAAACATAGGTATAACTCTTTTTCAATATTATCAGTTGAATAATGTTCAGATAAAATTGAATGTTCGGTAAATATTTGAATTTCAAAAGAGAAATTAAAAACAAAAAAAAATTAAACAATACCGGAAAATGTACAAACACTCATTTGAAATTAACAATAAGGAACAATAATAAAAAAAACGCTTCAAAAGGACTCTTGTTCTATGATAAATTATTACAATGCATCCTTATGCAATTCTTTTAACAATTGAACCTACTCGATTGACCACAAACATACATATTGTAGGATTTAGTCGTATATATTTTTATGTATATATATATTAGTAAGTAAATGAGTGCTATCCTATCTCTTGTCTCTTCAAATAATAAAATTTGAATTTATAGTACATCAGTATACAGTTGTTATCCTCTTTATAATGTCACCATCATTAACCTTTTTAGAATTGAGGCAAAAAAACAAAAAAAAATTAATACTTCTCATATGGAAATATATGTGTGCGGTTTTTTATATCCTTTTATATCTTTTCATTCTTTAGTTCAAGCTTTCGCTCTCTTTCTTTCACCCTCTTTGCACATTTCTTTTAAGTGTACTTTGAAGTGTGTGTATGAATAAAACGAAATATGACCATAATGAAAACAAAGTAATCTACTTACAAAAACAACAGCACAAATAAAAAAAAAAATATAACAGTCTTAAATTTTTCAATATTGTTTTACGAACGTGGTTAATGATGTCCTTGGAAAGGTTTTCTATTAGAATATTTAAAAAAAAATTAAAAAAACACTTATATTAAAGTAACTTGGATCGAAATATTTCTTTAAAACTAATTGTGGTACTTTGAAATATAATTCAAAATTATTTTCGAAGCTGCACCAATTCGAATTTAAAAAACATACAAATAAAATAAATATTTTAAACGAATTATAGATCGATATATAACCTTACACCACATAATGCTGAAAGAAGAATATATGAATAAAAATGAGTTCGGAGTTATACAGAGAAGTTTGCTTGCGCCTACATTACTCTCCCTATATATGTAAGTGATCTGCTTAACCATATACATATGTACGTGGATGACCTGACTGTAGTGTATGCTGAAACCACCAATATAAAACAAGAGGAAATGATAAATGAAGATTTTGTATTAATACAGAAGTGGATGAATCATCACAAATTTAGTTTAAGCACTAATAAAACAAAGTACATAATCTTCAAAAGGAAAGTAAAAAATATACTACATTCAAAAGTTTGGCTATTGTAATTTGGAAATGATGAGTTATAACAAGTACTTGGGTGTAATAATCTTATTTGGGAGCATTAATATATTGTTCCCAAGTAAGATTTTCATTTAGCAACTTTGACTTATGAAAGTTAGGAAATTAGTGGGTATATTTTATGAAAATTTAAAAATAATATCAACAACTTTGGTGTTAATTTAGTTTCTCCATCATTCGTAAAACAATATAATTCAAATACAGTAATTTGAATCGGAAAAATTTTAAGTGTCTCGAAACAAAATTTTATATTTTTGAATTCATTGTCAAAAGAAAAAGATTATGGCGCATTTCATCATTATCATCTTAATATAATGGTTCTACAGCTCAGCGTGAGCTTCTTGTCCAACTGTCCTTCATTCGTTAACTTCAATTTTTCGGCAGTTGTCCTATAGCTCATAGCTCCTCGTTTCATATTATTTGGTACCATCTTCATTTATTTTCAGACCAAACATTTGTTTCAGTACTCTTCTTTCGAATAATTTATTAATTTATTTTCGTCCCCAATTGTCATTGTCTTAGCAGTTATAGGTTAAAACCCGTTGTATTATGGTCTTGTACAATATTGATTCAATTGTGTTGCTTAAAATCGTAGATTTGAAATGGCTTTTGTATGAATTTTTCTCATTTAATAGAGAACAACTTTTAATTCGTATCTGACAATTTGGAATATAATCAATTTCTAAAGTCGCAAAACTTTTATTAAAACATTATTCTTAAAAATAAGTTAACTTTAACAATATTCGGTTGATTCTAAAATAACTTCAATTCTTACTATAGTTGCTCGAATATATTGTATAAGAATATATAAATAAATAGACTAATATACAAGCAACAACGGGTTCATAACAAAATTACGATTTTTATATTCAGATGGTTCAAAATTCAGACAAATTTAATTCAGACAATTTAAATTTCTGAAAATTAAATTTCAGAGTATCAGAAGTCTTATTTTTAGGCATTTTATTAAAATAAAATAGTGTTTTGATTATTTAGCTACTAATCGAGAATTTGAAGTCTATGGCTCTCTCATTTGAAGTATGTATGAATTTAAATTAATTAGTCTGGATTGTAGCATATTGTTTGACAACAATGTCTTTTTCCTGTCGTTAGCAAAATCAGGGTTTCAATAATATGGGGGTATTAAAACAAAAAAATGGATTAATATTTAAAATTTGCAACTTAATAACTATATTTGAAAAAAAGCTGAATTTTAATTTTCGTATCATAACAAACCAAAAATTAATTATTCCGGATTTTAATACATTGTTTAATTTATTAATTTATTAGTTAGTTTCAAATTAACTACATAATAGTTGCGTTCTCTTTAGCTTGTAGACTTGCACACAACTACTTATGAGTTAACTACTATTAATAATTTAGTTAAATCTGCAAACAAGTCCGCAGCTTGTATGAATATGTAGATGAAATTGCGGAATTACGAAAAAATGTACGGTAGAAATTTTAAAAATTAAATTAGAAAAATTTAAACAAAAATTCGGATTTTAATTTTTCGCGAAAAATTTAAATTTGAATTTTTTCTGAATTTTTGTTTGACTATTGAATATCTGAATTTTGAATGGTCTGAATTTTTAGTTGTCTAAATTTTGAATTGTCTGAATTTTAAATTATCTAAATTTTGATTGTCCGAAATATGATTATCTGAATTTTGATTTTCTGAATATTGTAGTAAACCCAGCAATAACAAAAAATTTCGACTCAATTTTGAGATTCACTTATACTTTGAAATGTCCTTTAGCTCATTCAAGATTTCAGTAGAGTCATTTATTTATGTAATTTATTATTTGCTCGAATGAGCTTACATGACCTTACATGAGCTTACTACCTTATTATGAGATATATAAATAATAAGGTAGTGATGAATAGATTTGACATAATATTAGTCCGCTCACTTATCGCATTGAATTTCGTTTATAATTAAATCTGGAAGCCATTCTATAGCAACTATTGGTATATTTTGGGGATGAATAGAATAATTAAAAGAATTATTTTGTTATTCTAAAATACCGTTATTTATGAAGCAAGTACCGTTATTTATAAAAAAAAGACAGAAGAAACGTGATTTAAGAACACCTTAAAAGCTGAATTTTATTTTATTATCTTAAAAATTTTCAAATGGCATATTAACCTCTCAGCATTCAAAGCATTACATTTTTTTATCGTTATATTTATTGTGTTAAATTATCAAGAAAATCGGACACAAAAATCTTACAGGATTTTTGCCAAATTTTACTGTAAATGTTGCTTCTTTTTATCAAAATAGTTTTTGTGTTTTAAATCAAATGCAATGAGTATCAAATTCCTCTTCTTCTATTAATTCCAAATCTTAATCTATTTTTTTTTGCGTAGGCAACTGCAGTCACAACATAAACATGTTCAATACTACGTTCAATCAAATGACTGTTGATTGGAGTTTTGATTACATTACAGACAACGGACAAGACATTTGTTAATTTTATGTTAATTGAGTTGACATCTTTTTTTATTATACCTACTACAAAAGAATGTGAAATATAATTTGTGTTTAACATTTCCGATTATCTTATTCTTGATTTTAAAACTTTTAATGAGTTCATATGCCAATCACAATTAATCTATTTCCAATTATTTTCATTTTATAAATAACTTTCTTATACATAATATGTCGATATAATATTATCTTTAAAATAGGACATCTGATAGATTTCGAAATTCATGTTGTTTTGTTTGTCTCTGTTTAAGTTTTCAATATTAAGTTATCAAAATTATGAAATTGAAAAATTTCAATCAAATTTTCTGTTCTACTTATTTTCTATAACAGACTTATATTACAAGAAATTAATTTTTGTTTTTTGGATTAAATTACAAAGAATCTAAAAATCAAATTACAAAAGGACCATATTTAAAAAAAAAAAAACAATAATATCAGAAGAAAGAATGATGCAATTTCTGCATTGCAACTCTGTTATATATCTTTAAAATAACCAACAACCATTACACAAAACTTCCTTTGGTGGTTTACTATAAGTAGAACACAAACATAAATCGTCACATATACAAATATACTTTGAACTTATGAATAAAAGTAGATATATTGCACTAGTAGATGTAATAGTTGCAGAATTTTCATTTTAAAGTAATTTTTTCTGTTTTTTTTTTTAATGTTAAAAAAGATTTTCTTATTAAAAATTATAATAAAAACAAAAAAAAAATTCAGAGCGAAAAATATTTAAAATTTTCATTTAGTAGATTAACCTAATTAAAATAAAATTCATTTTAGAGTATGGTCAATTTAGTATATTTTGGACAATGACTTTTTGGTTACTGAGCTCTATTAAATTAATTTGTTTTGAAAAATATGTCATTTAAAATCAGTTTAAAGCCATTTTTTTAGAAATATTTTAAGAATTTGGATTAAGGAAGAGAGTAATATATTTATTTAATGTTAAGAATAAATAGTAGGCTCGAAAGAGAAGATTTAATAAATTTAAATAACTAGCTTTAAATTCACTCATCTGCACAATGAATTAAGTGTAAATTGACTGTAATAGTAACATTTGGGCCATCAGCAATATTTAAAGAACAAATGAAAAAAATAATATTGAAAAGTTCTATAAAGTATAGTAATAAAATTTGAACCATACAAGATATTTATTCTATTGATATTGATATAAAGCCAACTTTTAATAATATACACCATCACCGCATTTATTTCAATTTCTGTGAAGTTAGAATAATTAAGTTTAATAAATATAAGTTTTTTTTTTGTTTTAAAGATCTTTACATTTCATTTGAGTTTTGTTACATTTATACCGAGTTCAAATTTACTTACATACATACTCGAAATATTTAGTTATTGGTCAAGTTTCATTTTTATTTGGTTGTGCATTTTATTTATTAATTTATAAGGAAACTTTTCAAGAACCTTATATATATATGTATATATATATATATATTTTTTTTTTTATACGCAGGCTGATGGGAATCTTCAAAAGATGAGCACCGTAGCTTGACATTGTGTGGGATTCTTATCCACTAAACCACACCCTTCCTATATTGCGATCTAATCCTACAGGACTAATGAGCAATTTTTTTCTTGGCTTTATTTTATTTTTTAATGTAGACTACAACCAGCGATGTCTATCTAACTTTTCCTTTGACGTATTCATCCATACCCTTGAGGACCCATCGCATCAGCGACAAAAACCAACAAGCTCTCCAAACAAATTTGTAATCATGGAAGACTTGTGAAAAACATCGTTTCGTTGGCAGCCAACATAACGAAATTCTTCACAAATCCCGTAAAGAAAAATCTATCTAAGTGTGGGAGCGAGTCAACCTTATATATAATAAGTATTATGTTTATTAAAATTTATAAATATTCGAGAATATTTATGTTCAGCTTACACAAATTGCATTTTTCACCAAATTATAATCATTTTACTTAGTTGAACAACTATCCTTAAATTACTTGGTGTAATATTGATATTAATAAAAGTTAAAAATCCTCTGGACCGAACGGCATTCCGGAAATTATGCTTAATATGTATCTTAGCAGTTGAACTTTCATTAATTTTCAATTCTTGTTTAAACACAGGAGTTTTTCCATCTATTTGGAAACATTCATTTATTAGATCAATTCATACGAAGAACGCCAAAAATGAAATCAACTAATTATAGACCAATCGCGAAGCTTCACTATTCATAAACTATTTCAGCTATTATTGTTTGATCTAAATTTTTTTTAGTCCACAACCATGGATGGATATATGGATGAAAAATCAACAGTTACTTGTGAATCATTTTCAACTTTTACAAAAAATATGTAAGCGAGTTTTTATAAAAACTTGTTTTCCAGCGTTAGAGTAAAATTTTGGTATAACAGTGAAAATAGTCGAATATTTTCACTGTTATATGTAAGCGAGTTTTCAAACCGATGTTATCTTTACTGATATAGTAAAGCTTTTGATTTTTGACCGCATTCAGTAATACTTCTAAAATTAGAGATATTTGGTTTCCAAATTTTTTTTCTGAAATGAGGGCAATCATTAGGGCAATATTTTTTTTAAATTTCGGTTAATGACGTCTCTTCAGTTATTCAGTTATATTCCAAAAATCTAAAATTCTAAAAGACTTTAAAAAATTTATTTCGGTTTTTTCGGCCTATAAAAATATAAGAAGATTTAGATAACTTCTTTGGACGATGCACAGATAATAATCTTCTTTTAAATGTGAATAAATGATCTTTTATGCATTACACACGCCGTCCGGTTTGTTTTAATTATTTCTTGAATGGTATAAGTTTTTTTAAAATAAGTTCAAGGAAAGATTTAGTGGTTTACTTTGATGTCAAGCTTAGCTTTAAATCACATTTTTGTAATATTATCAATAAAGCCAATTCTGCTCGTTTTGATAAATCATTGGTCAAAAAAATTCAACGATTTATATGTTTACAAATCTTTGTATTCGGTTTTCTCGTTAAACTTAATTTGGAGTATGCTAGTCAAATTTTGTCATTTTTCTATGAAGCTCATATCAATAGAATTGAAGCAGTGCAGAATTTTTTATCAAATCAAATCAAATACATTGATTTTACTTTCATATGAATAGAGGATGAATTTGATTCAGTTGAGAAGTTTGAAATTAAGACGACAGTGACTGATGTTACTTTTCTTTACTGAATTTATTAAAAGAAACATTACCTTTCTGCAGATTTTTATTTAAATTAAGTTTCCAAAGGACTAATTATGGTAATTATGAACGAATTCATAGAATGTTGCAAATGGGTAATAAACATAGAAATTATATTTACTTCTCACTTTCTAAGTAGACTTAGAAACTTAAATTGTATAATCGGTAGTTTTTAAACAATTTTTACTAATAAATTTATTTAATATATTTAAATTAGTTTTAATTTAAAGTAAATTTAATTTGTAGAATGTATTTTTTTATTTAAAAAACAAAAAAAAATAACGAGAAAAAGATGTATTGACGTTAGAGCTAATCAATAAATAAATGAATAATTAGTATCTAGCCTAGCGTAACTATTTACCAACCTAGTTAACTAAGGTAGATACTTAGCCTAAATTTGCCATATTAGCAAAACAAGCTAAAGAATAAAAATAAATTATTGGCATAAGCGAATTATCAGAAAGTGAACATTTTGCATCAAAAGATTCTGTTTTTCTTACATGAAATGAAAGTTAAATGCTAATAGCGAACGAAATAATGAGAAAAATGTAATTCTCGTTTTAAGAAAACTTGTTTTTTAGCATTTTAGAGTAAAATTTGTATGATTGTTGAAAATAGTCGAATATTTTCCTTTAAATTTAAATAAACACTAGTGGGCCCTGTGCAATTGCACAGTAGTAACTTTATTTAAATAATCTTGGATAACAAAATCATTTATATTTCATTCATCATTCATCATTATTGGTTCATATCAATTTATATGAATCTTATTTATTTTTTTTTCTGTAGGTTGGGTGAGAATCATCGAAGGACACCACGTGGTTTCAGGGACGCACGCGCAAAACCAACAATGGTAGTGAGGGCATAATACCCACTAAAACCACCTCCGTTGGTCTATCATAAGAAATGCATGATAGATCGAATAATGAATTCTTACTCTTGTAAGATATAAGATATCATGGTATGGCTTTACAATAAAAATCGGTTTAGGTCACTACTGGTTATAGGCCCAATTCGCTTTTGGTCAACAGTTTTACTGTAATCATCTTTTTTAATATTTTTGTATGTATTTTAATTAATTTTTGTATGTATTTTAATTCGTCATTTTTTTTTTGAAAGAAAGTAATAAACTCTATAAGTTCATACAATCGATGTCGTTTATTAGTCACATTAAAATATAACGCCAATTTTTTCAATAAAACAAAAAAATAAGTCAAAAGTGAATTATTTTGCTAAAAAACTGATTTATATTATAGCTTTTTTCTCTTCTTTATTACAAATATGTATATTTTGTGATTACATAACAGAATTGCTATTTATGAATAAAATAAATTTTAAAATTGTTATACGAAAGATATATTATTGAATTTGATTTTATTTATAAAGATGCAATTTTTTTTTGACTACGTTTACAGTCACAAAACGGTTATAGCCCCAAATATTACTAAAATTTTGCGAATGACTATAACCGTGTTTTACTGTATATATTTTTTTTAATAATAGCAGAAGCAAATGAACTAACATTTATTATCATTTTTGAAGAGCATGATCGGATCTGATTTTTGGTTTGTTTTAAATATTTTTTTTGTGTTTTTGTCTTTGTATTTTTTTTCTATAAGTTTGGATGTTTTTTTAAAATGAAAGAATTTTTACGAAGCCTTTTTAAAAATTGTCCTAGATTGAAATTTCTGTAAGAGTATAGATTTAGAAATAACCATCATTTATTTGGTGTAAATATTTGAAATGTTTTAAGTATTCAGCATTAAGAGCTTGCTAAAATTTTAATATTTTTGTGGTGTTATTTACTATTCAGCTATCCTTGCTTTTTTACTTTCCACGTACTTCAATTGTTCATCTTGTATATTATATATAAGATGTTCATATCAATAGATCGTATTTAGTCAGTAGATCATATCAGAGATCCAGAGCTAATTAGACTCAGCGAAAAGCATCAGAATATCTAAAAGCAGGAATGACTCACTTCTGAACAAAAAGCAAGCCAATGAATATTTTTAATTGTTTAAATTTATAGAAAAAGATAATTTACATACACGCTGGGTGGCGCAGTAGGTAGAGCGCCTGCATTTCAACCGAAAGGTCCCAGGTTCGATTCCCGATGAACCAAAAAAAAACAAAAAAAATTGCTTCATTGGTGTTTCGAGCTGGTCCAGTACCCTTTGTCATTGGGATATAATAAATGATCAATTATCTTTTGTCAGTTAATCTGGTAACAAATTAAATAAAATGAAACTATTCTATTTAAGAAAGCTTAGTTCCTGACAATAGTAGTAGTTTTCCACATTTAATGAGTAGATAAGCCAGTAATTTGTTAAAATAAATGATCGAATTATTGTAGATATTGAATTGTAAAATTGCAGTACCATACTTAATTAAGCACGGAAAAGGTAATTCTACCTAAGTTACTGTCAAGATCATAAAAAAAAAAAAAAAAAAAACCAAACCCCTAACTGTTATTCTAACGATAAAAATCATTTTTTAATTTATTTAGTGATAATTTAAATTAAATTTAATTGTTGTTAGGTTTCCGCTCACTAATAAAACCGATATTTCGAAAGCAACATCAGTGCTTGTGACTAGCTTGTGAAGAAACATGACAATTATGAAATTATTATAGTTAAAAATTATGTTTGAAATAATAATAATAATACAATAAATAAATAATAATATTACGAATAATAATAATATAATTAATTAGCCCTCTACCTGCTGACCTATGAGCTATTTGATTTGAAAGTTAACTAATCAGTTGCGTAAAATGTCAAACTGGTAGCGCTACCTATCCAGTAAAAATAAATAAGTCTATTTTAGATTTTTTCCGCCGTCGAGAGCAAAACATTAAAGAAATCTGCAAAAAGTGGACGAAGCACGTTTATTTGTATAATTGAAGCATATTTAGTAAGATTTAAAAGAAAATATTCAACTATTTTCAAAAATATCTCTTTTTAAAAATAATTTTCAATAATATGAACTGACTTAATAAAATTTAAGTTGAAATAATAACAACAATGTTGCTATAAAATGTGACCAGAAAATGGATTTTGCTGATTCATATTTGTTTATTGATGCAGAATTACCATTATTTCAATTATTATTATATAAAATTGTAATAATATAAAACAAAATATTAAATTTAATATTAAATGTCGCATTCATTTATAGAATACAATATTAAAACAGTTTCCTACATACTTATATGAGAGTATAATATTATATGAATTTGTCAATAAAGGGAAGAGATAATGGATGAGAAATGAAAGAAAATGAAAAGTGAATAGAAAATAAATGAAACTAAATATTTTTTTCATTTACCTGACTTTGAAATATCTTAAATTTTCTTTTATTTTTGATTATTTTAATTTTTTTTTTATAGAAATTCTGAGGTAAATATTACCTTTATTTATTGGTTTATATAAGAATAAAATTTATTTATTCGATATATAGTAAGTCGAATTGTCTTTTATAAATTTTTGTAAAAAAATGTTGAAAAAATTTAGAAATTTATTACAAGAAATTAATATCGTACAAGTTTGTTTGGAAAGAAATTAGAAAATGTTTTTTTTAACTTAAAAATATTAAATTTATAATTATTCAACAATTTAAAATTGTAAAATTATGTTGTTGTCATAATTAGGTAAATATATTGGATTTAATATCGAAATATGTATTAAAATTAACGCATGGAAGATAATTGCCGAAGACACATCGAAATATTTATCAAGGTCAAGGCTCTTTTACTTACTTACATAAAACAATTCTTATTTTCAGGAATTGTTTCGTTCATCATAACACTACTAGAACTCATCAGTAGGTATTTATAGTGTTAGACTACCTATACAACTCCTGATTGTCATTTTAATTGATTTATAACTTATTAAAAGATGTTAATAAGACGATTAAGATGATAAGTTATAAAAATCGACCAATTATTAATTTAGTGTTAGTATATAAAAACTTTAAATAAAAAATATAAAAACTATCAAAATTTATAATTATATAAATTTATTTTATAAAAAAATTAATAAAAACTAGTCGAGTCTTAAATTTAATTCAAAAAAAGTGTTTAACACAGAGTTGTCTTTTAAGATACCAAGAGCTAAGATAGTTACAATATTTTGTGATGGGGTTGATGTATATTAATGTTATATTTGTAGAAGTTATCAAATTTAGGAAAACGAAAGAACGTACTACAATGCAAATTAACTAAAATAAATCTGTTTCATTAATAATAAACAGACTAAGAGCTTTTAAATTTTCATCAAAATTATTTTCTATTTTTAAAAATTTTCTCTACAAACAAACAAAAAAAAAAAGAAAAGAGAAATCAAATTAGTGAAGTGAGTATAAAATTGCCAAAAAAATAATATCCATTGACCTTATACCTAATGTGTTGTTGTGTCATATGCATAAACTGGCTATAGAAAGCCAGAAAAACCTATTTGTAAAAAAACAAACCTAAAAAGAAAAATGTCTTTAGTAACCAAGAGTAAAAAAATAAAAGTAAAATAAAAAGAAAAAAGTCATTGTGATACCCATTATGGTTTTATTATACACTTTTTGGACTCTAAAATTTCATATGTAGGCAAGAAGGATATAATATTTTTTTTTTATTCAATATAAAATACAAAAGGATTTGCAATGTCATATTTTAGGTATCCCATTTCAAATGATATAGTAAATGTACAAGTCCATATCTTTATATATATTTTTTTTTTTTTACTTTTTTTTTCTATCATGAATTTACTGGAAATAAAATACTTATAATGGTTTTAAAGTATTTAATTTTGAAAATTAAGTTTTATTATTGTTGTGTTGTTTGTTTTTTGGTTAGGGATCTCATAAATGCTTTTGGGGCCTCAAATACGTTTATATACATGTATGTAATATATTTATAGCTTTTCGTACATAGCTTTTCGTTTCACCTTTTTCTGTTGTATGGGGAGGTTTTTATTATTTGAAAATATTTTAGAATATTTAAATAGAAATTTTGAAAATATAAAGCAAAAGGAGAATGACATTTTGTTTAAGATTTGAATTCCAGTTGACACTTTTGTTTTTTTGCTTTCTTTTTTTTTTTAATATGATAGGTATTACTAGCAAAAGGGATATTTTAAATTGTAATTAAAATAAATATGGATAAATATGTATATGCTATTTTAATTATCCATATATTTACTTTAATAAATTTAAATTTTTTAATGTACCACTTTCTGAGCATTTACAGAGAAGTTTTATTTCGAAATTTCTGGTAACAATATATTGTTTTTTATATGAACAAATTCTAAAAAAAAGATATGCAGATTTATGCGAAATTTCCGGCTCAACAAAGAAGGTGTAAAATACATCTTTAATAAAATCGAAGACAGCCTAGCACAAACATGTCGCTCAACAGTAATTCCTTCAATATATAAAATTAGCTATGTGTTTAAGATTTTTTGCTGAAGGAAAATTATCAAGTTATTATTACCACAACTCTATATTGCAATTCACCAATTCAAAAGCATTATCAGGGTGTTTACTTATATTACAATCCAAGTTATGTAATGAATGGATTAAGATGCAGATGACGGAAAACGAAGAGTATTCGAAAAAAGAATTCTTTTTTAATAAAAGAGGAATTCCAGGAATTGGAGGCTGTGTAAATGGAACTCATATTAAAATTACGGAACCACCAGCAAATAGAAGACATCTTTATAGGTAGTAAGTAAAATATCTGTGGTAGCAAGTAATATACTTGTTTCGTATTATTATGAAACTTGTTTCTCTAAACTGAAATTGTATTTAGGTATGTGATCATAACTGGATTATACTATATGCCTATGGAAGACATCCTGGTGCAAATCACTATTCTTAAAACAAAATATGATGAAGGAATGCGAAATACTTGTTTACTAGGTATTATTTTCTAATTAACTAGTAAATATGTACGAAATTTTAAAAGGTAATATTTTTTAAGGTGATTCCTGTTATCCATTACTGTACCAAATCTGATAACACCATTTAGAAGTGCAGATGAGGGAACTTCAAAAGAAAATTTTAATAAGAAGCATTCGAAAGGAAGAAACTGATGTGTAGAACGTAGCATAGTTGTACTAAAAAATCGGTTTCGTTGTTTGATTAGTGAAAGAGGCTTATATTACAAAACAAAAAAGTATACGAAATAATTAATGTATGTTGTGCTCTATATAACACATGCAGATTTTATAAATTAGACGATTCCGAATTTGGGTCAAATTTGAATGAAACAAAACCATCCTTCTTGAGGTATTGTATACTAATAAAATAAATAAAATTAAAATTAGAATCCTCTTTGGATATAAAAAAGAAAAAAGAATCTGAAAAGTAAATTTATATGGCAAAAACGATCCTTTAGGAGCAATATTAAGAAAGTTAGGAGTTTAAAGTTTTTATAAAAAAGAAAAAAGAATATAAAAAAATAAATTTATATGCAAAAATGGATGCTCTTATTGGAATTTTTGTTTCTTAAAATTATGAAAATTTCACTGTGGCCCACTACTGATGAGCTTTTGTTTTTTATAATTGTAAACTGAATCACTATTATTAAATCTCACCCTAGATGAAAAAACTCTTATATCATATGCAATTCTAGTATTATGGTTGTGTAAGTTTTTATTGGTTTATTATGTTTTGGTTCAATATTTGTGTTCACATTATTAATGTGCATTCTATGAGCATATATTGTCAACTTATTTTTTATATAGAGACAAAAAGTATTTCCCCAAATTTGGATGTTATATATAACGACCGAATGGAATACATATATTGTAATATATTACTGTTTTCACTTTATGTGGCACTCTTTTCCCAATCAACTTGCAAAAATTTGCTACTTTTCTCGCCTTTTTTGTTTGTGCTAATATTTGACTTTGCTAAATCAATTTTTCATCTAGTAGTACTCCTAAGTATTTATATTATATAGTTGACACTTGTTGTATTTAATATCAAGATAATCTACTGGTTTGTTTTTTAATATTTTAAATTTAGTTTTACTTGTATTTATACTTAGTTTATGTCGATTGATCCAGTTATTTATCTGTTCCATAATGTTGTTGAATTATATTTTCTAAATCCAATATTGTAGTTTGTTCATATACAATTACCAAATTATTACATAAATTTGTTTTTTTTTATGTAGTTGTATACTTAGGTGCCTAATTACGGCACTGCAAGTTTTTACTGTATATTTTACTCCAATGTTTTTCGAATGATTTATTTACTAAATTTTTGACTCATTAAATGTGGAATACTACTGCTGTTGTCAGAAACTGAGCCTTCTTAAATACCGTAGTTCCATTTAATTTAATTTGTTACCAGATTATACTCTGAATTATTTTTTGTCATTTGTTTTATACCAATCAATGACAAAGGATACTGGACTAGGTCGAAAAACCTATAAACATTTTTTTTTGGATTGTCGGGAATCGAACTAAGGATCTTGGAACTTGGGATCGGTTGAAAGGCAGACGTTATATCTACTGCGCTACCCTGTGTATATATGAATTCGATTTTTAAGGATTTTTAGAGAAGGCAGTTACATTTTTCAAAAATTTAGATTTCTTCAATTGATTTGAACAAATCAGTTTTATTTTGACAAAATTTCCACTTTTGTCAAGTGCGAAATTGCTCATTTGTTGAATGGTTTTTGATGAAAGTTACTTTCCAATATATTACCTATTTTTTTATGTTCCCTGATTGTGTCAGTTAACCATATTAATTTTTTTTGTCTTGCTTTTATTGTAAGTCTTAATGCTTAAAATTCAGCATATTTTGATGAATTTAAATCAAGTTCATCTTATTTTACTTTCAAAAATGTATTGTATATTCTTGGTTAATTTCTTTATGTTTTTTTAATATTATCCGAAACTAGGTACAAATAATTTTTTCAATATATTAGAGTTTTTTCTCCCTTATACCAGAAGGTAGTTAATATTTTTAAATACAATCTGAAGCTCAATATTATTTCTGCGGAATATTTACTTATTTAATCTTTGAATTTGTATTGAAAATTCGAATAATCTATATATATTAAATCTAACCATATTTTTATATTAAAATAATATTGTTACTTAATATTTTTTTTCTTTTTAATATTTATTCATTTTATTTATCCAAATTATTGATCTCATAAAATTCAGAATTCAATATTAAAGCTTTTTTATAACTATAGAGATCCTATCAACAAATCGAAAATAATCTAAAAATCGACAACAATTTACAAAAGGATTAAAGGATATTCTTTAGACCATTTATGATATTCTCACCTACATAATAATAATAATAATAACATATAAAATTAAAATCTATACTTTAATACAAATTTAGCATTAATAATGAACGTATTCCGAATAGTACAGAGAGTTGCCAGTTTATATTTAAAAAAAACTTTCACATAAAAATTCATTTTTGCAAACATTATGCAAATATTAGAGAATTTTTTTCTAAAAATTGAGACACAAGTCAGAGAAAGTAATTGAGATGGAAATTAGCTTTAGGAAGAATGGTGGGACTATTATGGCGAACAGGAGGGCATACAATAGTACACAGTGTACCTTTAGTTATTTATATTTTTAGATATAATGGGCCAACAGAATAATATTTATTTAGCACAAAAATTTTTATATTATATTATAAGTTTTAAAGGTTTTATTTCAAAAATACAAAATAACTAAATTTGTTATATATCCCTAAGAAGTATTTTCACGAAAACTGAAGTAAGCCATAATAAAGTTGGTACACATTTTGAGAATGGAATTTGTTGAATAAATTAGTGTTAATCGATATTGAGCTTAGTTTTACGAATTTGTTTTACAATGTCGAAGTTGGTTTTTTACTGAAGTTGTTTAATATTAACCATAATTTTTACATATTAAATATATCTGAAATCTACAAAATATATATTTTGCGAAACAAATTCTTCATATAATGTTTTCATTACTACTAATTTTATATTAATAATATATTCATAGAATTTCGGCTTATAAAAGATTTTTCACGTGGTGTGGTAATTATCCTTGCTAATATTATATTTTATAATATTAAGTTAATCCATAAAAATCTTTCACAGGTTTTCTAGGTTCTTGAAGGGGAAAATTAACAAAAAAAAAAAAACAAAACACTAACAATGTAACACCAAAAAAAACAAAAAAAAAATTAACTGTTGATGACCTTCTTGCGATGTGGAACATAAAATTATACATATATGTACATGTATTATATACATAGTATATACTATGTAGTATAATATAACATAGAAAATACAAAATAATGGAAAACATGTACAGTCCAAATCACTTGAAATCAAAACATTTAAAATAAATAAATTATACTGTTTATTTTACGGATAACATTAATATTTTATTTTTCTGAATAGAATTGAAACATAATAGATAGCACCGTTCATAATTAAATTCTATTGATTATTATAAAATAGTACTATAGCTCGAGTAAGAATAATTTTTATAAATCTGTGTCCTTCAACTTAGTAATAAAAAAAAAATGAAAGATGCAGACGAGCTGGTAAAACTAGGCCTCCAACAAAATTATGAAAAACGGAAAATTTTGGTGAGTACATAATGTATAAGAAAATGTTGTGTACTATTTTTTATAGAAGCTACTTTACCATTAATATTGTCAAATTTAGTTAGAAAGTTAAATAATTCTTTAATTTGGAATGATAACCGGCCCCCATAATTATATAACCGTGTGCACCTTTGCATCTCTAAAAATTCTGTATGCTTCTGTTCTACGCACAAATCTGAAAAGCTGAGATGAAGAATAGGCAAATTTAATTGAAATATTTTTCTATTTTATTAATAGTTAATTATTAACTGTAATTGTTCATTAGCTCTTTTATAAACTTAATCTAGGAACGAATTATTGAAAATATAACCAAATATCTATAGATGTCATTATAAACGAAAATTAAAAATTTATTTCAATTTGAATTTTAATGATCCTTTTTATGTATTATGAAGTGTATTAATTTAAATAAGAAAGCCATATGTAAGTATCTACATTATTATTATTATTATATTAGATCTATTTATATTACCGTCTGATTCATACAAGTTAAATAACCTAATTTTATTGCTCGATAACGTACTTAAATCATATTAACAATCGTTAAATATTATATAGCATCAAAACAGGATATTTTAGCACAGTCTACTGCTTCTAATGTTCTACTGTATGGGCGTCATTGCGTACTCTAAAAAATAACAGTTATCCCAGTAATAATATTTACACATAAATAACAGACAAAATATTAATATAAATAGTGCTTTGAGTTTAACTATGATGGTAAATCTCATATTCTAAGATGTTGTCTTTTTTAAATTGAAAATAAAAATTATCTATATTTTGCCATTGTTAAAGTTTTTATCACACAATTACCTTATGTGATTTAAAAATCTATATTAGCTGATCTAATTTTGAATTAATCGATTTGGATCTAGAGATATACTGGTATATTTAAAATGTTCTTTGAATTAAAATAATACTGATAAATATCATATTGTGTTACCCTGGGTATAACGTTATAGTAGACGAATGAATTGAAGAATGCAAAATTAATAATAAAAGTACCTACTACTGCATTTAGATTTTTAAAAATGTATAATAAGAGTTATGTAAAACAAGTTCGAGAGGAAGTACACTATTGCGGTAATACGAATACTTTTCATTAAACCAAACTAATTACCATTTCGATGCTCATATAAGAATGATTTAATTGAAAAAACTTGTGAAAGCGTTTTAATAAGAAGCGTGAAAAGATAATCCACATTGTATTATAACTGTGTCTTGTTCGCATCACATCTAATTTCAATTGATCGGACATTAAAAAATTAAATTGCACTAACATTTAACCAAACTAATGTAAGCTCATTTTTATGCTTGACAATTAATAAAAATATTTCAAGATTCATCTATTCTATTCTAATAACTTTGTTTGAAATAACTTAGTCTTAAATAATTAATAATTATTTAACATTAGTAAAATAATACTCAACATTTAAATTAATTCCTTTTATTTGAAATAATTATACAACTTTGAAAGACAATAATTATTTTAAATGATTGCCCGAAAGTTGCAATTTTTATAGGATACTTAACATACTATTAGGCACTGAAAGATTTTCACCAGAAAAGTAAACAAAAAAGTGAAAGAATGGAACATAGAAAAAAAAGAGATAGCAGAAAAAAAAAAATAAATAAATAAAAAAATATAATAAAATAACAAAAACGAAATTATCCAGGCGGATTGATTTTAACAATTATATTTTTTTTTTCGTTCTGTGTAAATAGAAAAATTGCAAAAAAAGGATTTTCTCTCATTATGTCTCACACAATATTCGAATGTGTTAAAAGTTTGAGTCCCACAAATAAGAATTAAGTATTTATTTTTGTGGTTATTTCATGATCGTTTCTCATATGGTATTAAAATTAAGTTAAGTGTATTTTTACATTAAATACATAATTAATTAAATGGCGGTTTCAGAGACTCAACATTATTTAATTACATTTATTTAATCTTTGAATGCTTTAAAGGACAATGTAACCAATACAATATTCTACACATATAATATTTATTTCAAATGTTGTAGTCGATTAGGATTACTGCTAATAAATTGAAACAAATGATAATGGTATAGTAAAATTATTTCAAAGAATTCTAACCTTGGAAAAAAGAAATGTCCTGTTATGATTTGAACATTGAGTATTGAGAACATTCGATGCATCTGAAATACATTTCAAAAAATTTGTTTCGTTTAATCAAGTTGGTTAATCACTGAATTTCAGTGGGTGTGCTTAAATCTAGATTATAGAACCGATGTAAATTATCTACGAAAAAATAAATAAACGCTAACATATACGAGCCCAATTGCAAACAATTTGGCCCGGCAAAAAAATGTTTAGAAATATTATTTCAATAAGTAATCATTAAATATATATGAACAAAAAACTTAAAATTAATAACAAAAATAATTCTTTATTTATTGCAATTTATGGAATAATAAAACTAAAAATTTTAATGAACAGTTACTTGACTTGACTTACAAAGGCAATAAAAAAAAATTGTTGTAAAAAAAATGGCCAATTTAATTTACGTACGTTGCAAATAGTTCGACTACACTGAAAAAATATATTTTAGCGTTTATTAAATACTAACATACTCAAGATCTTAAGTTTTCTTTGAATTTTGGCTTCAATAGCATAAGAATGGAATACTTTTATATTTCTACTTTATTATCAATTTGGGATTGTATAGCTGTGACTGATTGTAACTTTGTAAAAACATAACTGGATCTCCTACTTTTGGTTATAACTAATGAAGAAGAAATGTCAAAAACCTTATCAAATTCAACAAGTTTAGAAAATCCGTTGACTAGCTAACATTTTCAATTTCTTTGGATTGTGTTCGTCGCTATTTCAATTTTACTATTTAAGTTCAGAAATTCTTTATTTTTCATAAAGTACCTAATAGCAAATTTTCAGGTTTACAACACTTTTAGTTTTTCTAATAGGTGCTAATAGTTGTATTGCATTGAAACTAAGCGCCTTTGGGTTTTAAAATATTTTTAATGGTTTCTGGGAATTGTATGGTGGGTACCCTAATCAGTACACATTGTGAAATACTATAGGATATGTGTTTGTTTACTTTTGAGAAGGTACATAATTAAAAATTGTTAGGTATGTAGAATTTTTAGTTTTTGAAACATTATTGCGGGTGTTTGGAGTTGTATGTCAGCTACCCATACCAGGCAGAATTCCGAAAAACGATAAGACAATTAATTGTTTATTTTTCAGAAAGTACCTGAGTTTCAAGCCTTTAACAACTTTTGCTTTCAAAAATATTCGCCACATGTTTTAGGAGTTGTATGGCACTTAGTAGAATCAAATAAAACTTGGGAAAATGGTTAAATAAATTTTTGTTTATTTTTCGATAGATTACCTATGTAAAAATGTCTGTACCACAATTGTTTTTTGGAACAACGTTCCTGATGTATGCTTGCTATGGCAGCGATTTTCGAAACCGGTAGCTAATGATATGATCTAAGCTACATAATTGTTTTCTATTTTGACCATAGCCTTTCTGCATATCCAATTGTAGAATAAATAAAACTGTCAGGATCCTTTTAGTCCATTCCAACTCCTTAAGTCCATTAAAAAATAGTTCAGAATTAATTTAATTAACATAATATGAAAGTATGTAGAGTATGTATGTAGTTATATAGAGGATGAAAAATATTAAATAAACGCAAATAGTGTAAAATATTCTTAACACGTTTTTTTTATGAGTCTTTAAGGGCTTATTTTACACCCTTTTTTTTTCACAATTCACGAAGAAATACAATTATAGCTAGTTTTACTTTAAGTTTTTTTTTTATCAAAATCACGACCTTTTCTTTTAGATTCGCATGTAGTTTAACATAACATGTAAATTGCCTGAATAATTATAATATTAGATGTGCCAGGGTGAACCAGGGTGGTTGATAAGCCCACAATAAAAAGCTTATAATATTAACTTAAATTTTAACTCTAAAACTTCAGCCAAAACGGAAAAGAAATTTGTTGCTGGCTGGTTCACAGACCACTTGGTCTGAAATGTATCAATATGGAGGTGATTCGTCAATTAAACAAACAAATAAAAAATAATTTATATTTTTATTTTGTAAGATGTTTTTAGATGGCAGAAGATAGAAGCTCTCGATGCTTGGTTTACGGCTTTATTTTATAGACTTTAGTTTTCATGACGATAAATAGCAAAAAAATCTGTCATCTATCTAATTGGTTCTAGTGCATGGAGTTAACAAGCTTCTTCAACCGGAATTGATTTTGAATCAGCATCTTGAGGTTGGGGAAATTGACTATTCCAGTTGCTTTTAAAACCTCACGCCTCAAGATGCATGTTAGAAAAACTATGTCTGGTATTGTAGGAAATATTTTTGTTCCATTTGTAATAGACATGAGAAATTGCCGTTTGAGTTTCACTCGATCCTACTACTTCTTTCATGTCAATTAAATTATTTTTCAAATTATAATTTTGTGATCTAATTGCAGACTTTTAGAGTTGTTAGAGTTCAATTAAGACTGACTGTTGTTTACAGTCATTCTATTATTTGTATACAATCAACATTAATTATAATCTTCCAAGTTATCATAAACAAAAAAAAAATGAAAACTGAATTAAATTAAATCTGACAAGGTGCAGTATGCATTCCACCAGTTAAACTCTTTTAAAGTTATAGAAATAAATAAATGTTTCCTTTCATTATTAACTCACTTGTGTTCGCGTACGAATCATTTTCTTTGTAAAATAAATTAATTGGTCTCTTATTTTTGTTGTTTTTATATGCGGCGGAAATATTTTTTAGACTATTAAATAATCACTTTCAGGAAACTCATAAATTTAATTACCTTAAAATCATTCTTTTGTATTCTCAACAACAAAAGTATTGTGTCCATTGTTTAGTAATCTTTTATTAAATTAAAAATGTTTTTTTTTTTGCTTTTAAAGAGAAAATGGTGACTTGCAATTAGACTTATGAAATCCAAAATAAAAAAAAAATTAAAGGACTGAACTTCAGCTGAATTGTAAATTTCACACATTTCATTCAACGTTTTGTAAACAACGACATACTTGAGATACGTAAAACGGCAGTTTTCAATTTGTTGTATACATTTTGTTTTTTGCCATGAAAATTTATTTTGAACTTAATATGAAGGCTGTGATTGAAACAATAGAAGAATATTTAAACACTACATATTTAAATTTTTTTCTATTTTTTTATTTTAAATAATTACAGAATTTAGTAATTTAAAATTTCAAAGTCACTCTTTAATAATTATGCAAATGTGAATGTAGCTTAACAGTTGTTTTTTACCTTTGATTGACTTTGAATGAATCCTTGAAAATTAAAAATGTCTTGTTTAGGTTTCATAACAAAACCTTATTATATTGTATTTGTTGCATTTGAGTGCTTCATTAGACTAATTGTAGACTTTTGACAGTTAGTTCAGAAAAAGTTTAATAATTAAGTACAAAGTGTTTCAATAGAATATAAATTTATATGCATTTGGCTGAGATGAAGTTTTCCTTGCGTCTGAGGTATATACAAAGTGTTTTTACATCGGTGGACTGATATATTGTTGTTTGTTGACTGACTGACCGTTGTTTGAGTTTTTGTTAGTAGAAGTAAAAGTTTTCTATGGAATTTGAGTTCTCATACTCGAACAATTCCTATGTTATCGGATTTCAGATAACTTAGATCAGATAAGTGAATCATAACTTCATTCCAAGAAATGGTAGAAAAATAAAATTGTTAAACCTTTTTTTTTCACAAAAGCTTCAGTAAATAAAGTTGCCAAGTGTTACAATAAATAAATTGTTTTACTTTTAGTTAAAGTTGTATTTTGTAAGGTGACATAATCACATAAAAATGAGTCATAAATTTTTTTTCACACTTTGTAAGTATAAATTGTCTCTATGATAGTGATTATTTTTTGTTGATATTGCTATTGATTATTAATTTGCAAGATTGTTGTTTTTATGTTAATATAAAATAAAATTTTAAATATTCACATTAAAATAATATAAATATGATAATAAAATAAAATATTAATTCTTTTTTTCATCTTAATTCTTTAATAATTTTACGCATTTGGTATTTACACATTTGTATTTAATTTTTTATTGTATTGTTGATGATAACAAATTAGTATTCACTTTAAATTGAATAAATAATTATCATAACAGAGACAATCTAATTACAAAGTAATGAAAAAAAAATGAATGACTATTTTTTAGTGATTGCCGACTTATAAAATGACACTCACTCTGTCTATTAAACATTCAGTTTATTAGCCTTAAATCAATCTTTTTATGACGCTTAAACATAAAATCCAATTATTATAAATATTTCAGTGTTATCGGAAATTTTTTTTGCAATATTAGAATAAAGTTAAAAGGAGGATATTAATGCGAATTGTTTTTCAGTAAACAGCCTTTTTCTCCTTCTTGTTTCTTATTATGTTAATCCAAGCAACCTGTTTGAACGATTGAACAATATACTTTGTAGTAAGATTGATAGGACACAATTTTTTTTATTTTTTATTTCCCAATGAAACATTACAATCTGTCTTTGAAGGAGACATTCAGTAGTTTGTATGACATTTTTATGCTGGTAAATTGCACTGACTAGCGGATAAGATAACCCAGTGGTCAACCATCCATGATGCCAAAATTATACTCTATTGTATTTCTTGATCCCCATTTGATTGTTCCTATTGTCTATTGGGTAGCTGCAGGATGCTAGGACGCTTCAGGCGACTTACATCACTTCCAGCTAACAAGCTGCTTGCCAGTCTGTTTGGATGTGCAGCTAATCTGGTACTTTCCGCTTTTGCTCCTAATCTCCTCCTTAATGGTTCGCACCTGCAAATCACGATGTATGACATCATTATTGACATATCAATAGCGCGTCAACCATCAATTTTAATACTTTTGACTGGAAATGCTCTAATATTGCAATATTTGGATTTCTGGCTATCCCGTACAGTTAGATTCCGTAGGTCCATATCGGTTTCATACGGAGGTGTTCTTGAATAGCTTAATTTTTAGCATTGTTGAGTAGTTTTTTTAATTGTTTTATGACTCGGTTAAGTTTTCTTCTATCACTGGTCAACCTAGTTGTTTGCCACATTTGTCGTAGACGCCTCTTTTCAATCATTTTGGTTTTGATAAAAGCTGGACATATTTCAAGTTTTTCCATATTTTTTGTTGGTTCAGCTTCCCAAGCCGCATTCTGTATGGATTTATTGAACTTTTCAACTGCCTCATCTATTTCTACAATAATTTTCAGAGAAATGTGCTGCTCAATATCATTTTCCAGTTGTAACCCAAATAACAACCAGTCCGTTTTGTTATTGTTTAATGTTGGACGCCTCATATTGATGAATATTTATATTTACAGCATACAGCACAGGTTACAAATGGACCTGTCCAATCTTCTACTGACACACTAGCTGCTTGTAGGTAATCTTTGTTGTGTTTATTTATTTTATGATGCTTAAGTGATGATTTTATTATAATGGCTGTTCCCCCATGTGCAGTACCATCAGGATGTCTGGTATTATAAATGTCATACTTTGGTATCTTTAGATAGATTTTGTTGGTGAAATGAGTTTCAGAAATAAGCATTATATCTATGTGATGATTTGCAAAAAAAGTTTTTACTTCCTGGGAATGCTGTATTAAGCCAATGGCTTTCCAGACCGCTATTTTTAATATTTGTGATATTATATTAATTTAACAATGACGCGTATTAGAGGACACAAAAAAATGAGAGAATTAAATGTACCCGCCTATGAAAGACAAATGTGTCCACCAGGTTTATGCCACAGTGCAAGTCAGTTAACGTTTCTTAAAAAATATGACTCTATATTTTTTCAAGCCATACTTATGATACGGGGGCTGAAAATTTCAAGCAATTTTAAGAAAAATTGAAGATAATGGATTCAGAAAATGTACTCTATATACTCTATAGGGGTTATAAAATTCACAGCATAAATGAAGAAAATTAGTAATTTTTATTATAAATATCCAAAATATTACTGCCCCTAACTCTTCTTGAAAATTTGAATTTTCTCATTATTTGAAATAACATAATTGGGTAAATCGCTAGATTACGAAAATACAGTTGATAGATATTAATTTTTTTCAGCTATCTGAATGTCTGAATTTCCCAATTAAGACGGTATTAAAATGTTGAATAGTAATATTTTCTTAATTATTTCACTCTTTTAATCTTTCTTCATAGTTTAAAAACAGTATTATTTAATGTGGTATAATATTTAGTTTAAGTGACTTTAGAATCTACTTTTTCGTCATCGCTTTAGAATCTTATCTCCAATTATAACTTGAGATTTTTGTCTGTCTGATTAGTTGTCACTTATAGTTACAACTCTATATTAAATTCTAATTTCAACAGTGTGATGTTGCTCATTATCTTATTTTAATTGAAATTTCTAAATTGTCCTACCAGCTCTACTCTAAATTAGTTTTTCAACTTGTGTAAAAACTAATTTAAAGTACTTGTGAAAAGTGTAAAATGTAAATAGTTAAGTAATTTTAGGAAAAAATATTCTGAACTGTATTCTGAATATAACTGAATTCATACAAATCATCCCGACTTTACTTCATTCAATTTTAGGATTTTTATTAATGTATGTATAATATAATGTATAGTTTATTATATTTAGCAGGAGTAATTCGGCCACTGTTATTACATTTTAAAAGAAATTTTTGACCGTCAAGTGAAAATTATTATTTTAATGCGTCAATTTGATTTTATTCCATCTAATAATCAATTTAACTTCGTATAAAAAAACCATTAACAAATGAGTGATTACGTCCTTGTATCTAGTATTATCTATCAATCCATGAATCTTCTATATCTAGCTATAATAAAGTATATTCAATTGCTCTAAATTTTCAAAAGATTCTATAAATTAATAAAATTGTGGATAAATTTAATATCTATATATTATGATTTAATAATTTCTAATTGTATATCTTTCTAAACTATGACATATTAATAATGAGCTTTTTGATTCTTATAATCAAATTATCTTCCCAATAACATGAACCATTTTTGGTGAATCCTAATAAAATTTTTTTATGCCATTCATTTTGTTAATTAGCAATTTTTGTTATAATTTTGTGTGTCAATAAAATGTTTAGTGATTCTTGACTGTATTCTGACGTTGTTTTTTTTTTATATTTTTCTTATTAAAGTTTTTTTTTTAATTGCATTTGGGTGTTGCTGAATAATTTGAATGCATTTAAAAATTGGATTTTCAAAAAAAAATGGGTTTTTCATTGAGCAAGAAAAAACATGAGAAAGACATGATAGAAAGAAAAATGAAAATTATTTTTTTTTTATAAAATAAAAATTGTTTTTTTTTTTTCTAATTACGAGATTAAGAACAATTTTTGATTACGGATGCAGGCAAAAGACTTTTTTTTTGTGCAACATGAGATTTAGGGAAAAGTAAGACCATAAAAAAAAAACAAAATATTAGACAACAAGTGTACTTAACAGAAAATGATTGGATAAAAACTTTTGATGTTGGTTTGTTTATAATTGTAGAATTCTTATTCTTTGCATGCTACTTAATAGTTAGGACTCTCTGTACACAATGGGTTTATTAACAAGATGTAAAGAAACATTAAGTTGCCTGTTGCCTTTTTGTTGTTTTAGTTAATTATTTGGTTTTGAATTTACTAAAATGAAAAAGTTTTTTATTTTTTTACTTTAATTAACGGAAATTAAACTGAGATTGAAAAAAAAAGAAGAAAATTGGAATTTTGAATAGTAAAAAAGATTGCTAGAATTTAATTTACAGCATGTATAGAAAAAATGGTCCAATATTTAAAATGAATGTATATATGCATTCTAATTAAAGTTTTGAATAAGATTCTGAAATAATTTTAAAACTTTCAAATTAATTTTTTTTTTAATAGAAAAGTTAATAAATCTGATGAGTTACGCATTTTTTTCTTTTATTTACTTCTAATTTCGTTTACAATTTTTAATGTCTTAACTTAAAAATTTTTTCAATTAAAATAATTTGGCTTACTTTATACATCATTTTTTTTTATTAAATTTATTAGCCTAAATACTATTTACAGCATCACAGGAAATGAAAAATAATAAAAGAAAAAATCAAAATTGTCTAATTTTAGTCTAACCTCGCAAAATCTGCCAATTATTATTGATATTATGTTTCACGCTTCAGAATGCATAAAACTAAATTTGTTTAACTCCAACTGTTCTTCATTAATAAACCAATCTATAATTATAATTGACAAACATTTAAGAACCTGCGCAGTAGATTTTTTATCTTTTTAAGTAACTGTTTCTAAATTTAGGTTATTTTTAGTAATAATATAGTTTTTATTAAAATTACGTATTATGTAGGTATATACCTCTTTAAATACAAAATTTTTTATTTTTAGTTATTTTATCAACTAAATGCCACTTACTATAGGGAATATATCGGAAACAAAACAGTATATTAGGGGTGTATATTTATATGTCCTACATTAAACTTACTAACCACAAAACTTTTTATTAAATACGAGTGGTTTCTGCTATATCGTGCGAACTCTATGTCAGTACGTAAATTACAGTTTTTTTAAAAACTTTGAATTTGACTTCAACTTGAATTATAATTACTCAACAGGGGCCCCTAGTATTCTTATATTTGTATAGAAGTGACTGTAGTACGAACTGTTTCAAAATTGAAACTGTTAATAAAATCAAGTATTTAGGAGTTATAATTGATAATAATTTGAGTTGGACTGAACATACTTCGTCTTTAAAGCTGTGTCTACATTCCATTTTACAATGTTTATTATTCAAGTAAAATATGTTCGCATATCACAAACAACTTTAAAGACATTTTCTTACTTTACATTTCAGTTCGAATTGTAATATGGAGTAAGCTGTAGGAGCGGTACCTACCGTAATAAATTGAATCGTCTACTGGTCTTCCAGAAACATTTTTCTTAATAACATTAAGTAATGGCTTCTAAATATTGGTCACAGCAGAATTGAAGTTTCGTATTTGAAGTTGGATACTGAAGTTTAGCTTAGATTTTTATTTTTGTTGTTCTTCTTTCGGATTTTGTTTCTTTATTTTACATACATAATGTTGATATTTCGGCGCTACGAAATAAGTTCGATTGAAATAACTGAATAATCGATATCAAAAGTGAAATAATTTCGATAAAAAATTCTCAACATTTTGTCGACATAATAAATCTAAATTATCGAACTTATTTCATTTTTAATTTTAATAAATTTATCGAAGTTATTTCATATTGAAATAAGCTTATTTCATTTTTAATTTTAATAAATTTATCGAAGTTATTTCATAATGAAATACGTTCGATAAATTTATTAAAATTAAAAATGAAATAAGTTCGACAAAATTAAAATTATGTATTAATAAAGTGATAATATTAAATTATAAGCTTTAGAAAAATTGTAACAGAAAATATACCACCTGATCAACGGAAATATTTGATAGATGGAACCTATTTTGCATCATCATATAATATTATTTTTCACATTAAATAATATAAATATTAAATTCAAATTTTTTTCATATTAATGAATAAAAAATCTCAAAAAGCGTATACCATTTTATTCACATATATAAATGAGAATATTTTTAAAATGAAACCGATTACCGATTATAAAACTGCAATGCGTAATGCATTGGGAGTAGTTTTCCCAATGACCAAATTCCATAGATTCTATTTAAGTGTTCACTTAAATAAGAAAATAAAAATATAACTCCGTCCTTAAATATGTATTTTTTTTTCGACATGCAAAATTTTCAATTTTGTTCAAAATTCATTTTTAATTTATCGAACTTATTTTATTATGACAAAAGTTTGAAAATTTTTATTTATCCAATTTATTTCATTTTCAATTTACCGAATTTATTTCATTATGAAATAAGTTCGATAAATAAAAAGTGAAATAACTTCGACAAAATGTTGTGAATTTCATCGAAGTTATTTCACTTTTAAATTATCGAAGTTATTTCAATCGAACTTATTTCGTAGCGCCGATATTTCTGAAATATTCTAATGGACTCGTAAACTACTTATATGCTATTTTTTTACTATATTTTGATTTTTACTATCTTCTAGTTTCTTGTTTTTAAATCTTTTATTCTTATCCTTCCGAGTTTTGCACTTCCTATGGACAACATTTTTTTTTATTTTTTTTTATTTATAATTTTTTTTTAGTTTTTCACTCTAATATTTCTGCTTAATTGTTAGAATTTATTTAAATATTTTATTGTAATTTCTTCTGTTTAAATATAATTATTTTGAATTTTGAATATTTTAATTATAATAATTTATTATTAATTTAAATTTTTATTTTTAAACTTTTTTAAATATTTTTTTCTTTTTGCATAAATATATTATATTCTCCTAGATTTTAAATTGTTAAGTTTTTGAATATTATATTAAATTATTAATAAGTTAAACCAAATTTTAAATTTATATAAAATAATTTTTGTTTTCAAATGTTGCATTCGACACTAAATTTTTTTAATTTACTGAATATGTATCACCTATATTTTTTTTATCTATAAGATATGTTTGAAAGCTATAACGAAAAAAATGTATTCACATATTGTATTGTGTTCAAATCGCACCTTTAAGAAAAATAAAGAAAAAAATAAATATATAAATAAATAAATAATTAACTAAAATTCAATATAAATTATAAACTTATTAAACTATTTAATAAAACAAAAAAATTAAACAGACCTTTGTGGAATAAGTTAATTTGGGTGTTGTATAAGCCGAATAAGCTGTAAGAAGCTGAATAAATATATCATTCACATAATTTAAAAGTCTCGATAAATGATCAGGAAACATATTATGTTTCATCTTATATATGAAAATCAATGAATTAAACTTTGAACATTGCCTAATAGACATCCATTTCAATTTTCCCAGCATTAAATTTATTTTTAACGTTCTTGAACATTTCAAAATAATAATTCTCATAGCACGATCTGGAAGTATTTGTATGCAATCTTTTTTTGCTTCATTACATAAGAATAATAATGATGCACAATAGTTCAAGTGTGGTGAAATTGTAATTGTATTATACATAGTTATCACCCATTTATTAGTAAGTTTGTTTCTTATTCTATCTAAATACTCAATATTTTTTGGCAATCTAATTACTAACATAATCTGAATAATTATATTTTGACGTAGAATCCGAATTTGCATAAAAAAGTAACCTTTCCCATTTAAAAAAGTAAACTTTACCATTGTTTCGTAGGAGTAATACACAAAACAATTTATTTTGTAAAGGTATTCAATTATTTAAACACTTACCAGTGGAAGTCAGAAACGCAGAAAATTTAGATTTTTTCAAAAAAAATGTTGATATAGTATAACGAATTATGAAATTTGTATGTTGCCTATTGAATATTCATAAATTTTTATCTTATTATATTTTGATTTTGTATTTTGAATTTTCTAATTATTTTAAATTTTTTAGTTTAAATTTTTTATGAATTATTTTGGTAAATTATTGTTTATAAATTGTTTAATATTGTGTAATAACCATGTTGAACTAATTTTATTTTATTAAATAGTATTAATTACTAATAAATGAATTAAAAAAAAATAAAAAAAAAAAAATCTCGATTTTGGACCAATTTCGGAAAATTTTGAGCTTAAAAACCCTTTTACGGTCCTTCCCGGAAGTTTTAAATATCACCAATCGATAGAGCATCTTCGATTTAGATAATATTTTTTTTTTTAAATTTTAAAATAACGGCTTCTTTTCCTCTTAAAAAATTGATACGCATGTTCTGGAACATGCGGCATAATTAATATAAAAATTGGTCTGTTCCTTGTTTGTTAGTTGTTAATCGTAAATCAATTTCAAAAAATGTGTTCGTTTTAAAATTTATGTATTTAAAAGTATAAAAATCATTCTAGAATTTAACTTAGCACTTTACATGGAACGCATTTTATACATTAATTTTAAAAACACTTTCATTATTATATTCGAAATATAAAACTTAATGTACCTTAGTCCAACTTAATCTGAAAAGTTATTTATTATGTTATGTTTTTCGACAATAAAGTTATTTCATATTAGGTTCTAGCTGTTATCTAACTCTTGTTGTTTTAATGTACCTTTAATATAAAAATTCACATATCATTTTTTATCGAGTCTCTGTCAATATTGTCTGGAGTAATTTATATGATTTTGTTCGTAGTATGTCCATTATAATTTTGGCTTTGGATATAGTTACTATCCAAGTAAATAAAATGGTTGAGTGCTATAAAGCAAGTTGTTAATGCCGTTTCTTCTCATTATAAACACTTGTGATATTAAAACATTTTCTGTTTTGTAATTGATTTATATGGGTAAGTACTTGTAAGATCATCAATGAGTCTAGGATATTTCCTAAAAGTTAATAGATGATGATGATATAAATGATAATAATAATAACAGTATTAAATGGAAATTATTATGAAAAATATAGAAAAAATGGATTTTTATTTTGAAGATTTTCTTCTAAAGCGCAGCTGGACAATTTTTCTCTGGAAATCCATAGATGGTAAAAGACAAGCTATGGAAATTCATATCTAAGCAGAACATCCTGAATTTGAAAAAAAAATCCTTTTTATGTGTTTCCCAAACATGATCAATTCCATTTTTATGACCTATATAAATTCAAGACGAACATTAACACCAGCGTTCGTAATTGTCCTCTTTTACTAACTTTCCTTTCCCTCTCTAGCCAAGCATACCAACCGGTATAAAATGTCCGACACCTAGGCTATTTTAACTATGTATAAAAAAACGGAGGAAAATTACAAAAGGTACTTTTGCAGATTATTTTTACTTTACAGGAATTATTTCTTGTTAGGAAAATTACAACAATTTTTTATTATATAAAAAATTAATATGTGCAACTATTATTATTATCTGTACAGCATGTAATTACCTCTAAACTAACCAGTAGTTACCAGATACAGTGAAAAATAATTTCATTTCGTTTATTAGTGCTAAATATCGGTGTATAATAATTATTCAAATATACTTATCAGACCTTTGTTTGGTTATATAAAAATTATTTTTCGTTTCTATGATAAAAAGAAAGACGGTTGACTAGAAAATTCAGTATTAGAGTTTTAACTGCAATATCGTATGTCTCATAACATACTATGTTTTTTCTGATTTAAAAATACTTAATATAATGAACTTAATATTTATGTCTTACCGTTTTTAACTAGTTTTTAAAAGTATTATTTTTCTTTCTATATTGATATAATTTAAATTTTTGTACTGATATATATTTTTTGTATATTTCTTAAATTATTTATAATGTATAAACTACACGAGCTTTTTAGTTCTTCTTGAGATAAATTGAAATAAATAAATAAAATAAATATACAACATAATTAATTCTAAAATGTTTTTATTATGTTTCGTTCTGTGTAGTTGAAGCAGTATGCAAGATTTTGGAATTTATTCACATAATTCGTTATGGAACATACTGAATTGTACTTAAAAACTCATATACTGCATTTTCAATGTCACCAAAAATAGTTGTATCAATTTTTCTGAAATAAAAATTATTGAAATGATAATTTTCGTGAAGGAAACCGTTATTGTATAATTTTCCATTTTAGGTAGTCACCAGTTCGTGGATTCTCTTGAATAGACGGACATTTTTGTTGAAATAATGTTTTTTGTGTTCTATTGTAATGATTTTGCAATAAAATTTTCGATCCTATTTATTTTAGATTCATCATCACTATTTGAATATTAATAAATATATCTTGTTTCAGGCTTACGTGAATGAATTGTGAAAACTCTAATACATTTTTTTCTAAAATGGCGTAGTTCTTCTATTATGCCGCAAATAATATTGAACCAGATTGGGACGGCGTATGTCAGAGTTGAAACTTGCAAGTGGTATTACAAGTCCAACTAACAATGGCCAAAGAAGAAGATTAAGTATTTTCTTAGAGAATTTTAAAGTTTATTTAATTTTCACGAATTAATAAAATCATTTCACATTTATATTTAAGTTAAGTTTTTTAAAGCATCTAGAATTATTATTTCTCAGATATTTTAAATAAAAATAAATTACATTGGAAAAATAAAAAAAAATAAAAACTTTATGATTACTTTGATTCCATCATTGTTTTCAATAAAATATTTATTCAATTCACATGATTTCATTCTATTAATGATAATCTTGAATCTCACTATATGTATATATATATCTGTATATATTTGAGTATAACATTGAATTTTTGAAATTCTGTTGAAAATAACAAAATTACCTAATAAATCAGTAGATATCGTCCCAAAAGGTCAAAATACATCGTAAAAAACCTTCATAGAATTAAAGCAGCAATAATTTTTATATTTTATTAGCGAGCAAATCACTTTTTTCTCTTTTTTTTTTAGATTTTTGTTAGCTTATAGGAGGTCTAGTAATAAAAATTGCTCGTAACATGAGTTAAATTTGGTAATTGACTTTTACCTTAAGAATTTATTAAAAAAAACTAATTTTTATATAAAAAAAAAGTATAAGTAAAATTAAAAAAAAAAATATTCATTATAAATTAAACTTAATCACTACCATTAAAGTATACAAAAAAAAAAAAAAAACAAAATAAGAACAAAAATAACGAAAATTTTACCATTCATCTAAGGTATTATATATATACTTTTAAACACCTTATTGTACCGTTACCATTTTTACTCGAAATAAATCCATTTTTCTCTGTACATATTTTAATAAAATAAATGAAATTATTAGAAAAACTCAAAAGAAAAAAACGATCTCACAATAAAAAAAAAAACAAACAAGAACAAAAAAACGACAAATAAAATAAAATAGAAATTATCCATATAATAGCGAAACATATTATATTATGTTTTCACTCCATATCCTCGTATCATGTATATACATATCAGGATTTATTATTAGCCGTTTTTTTATTTTATTTATTATTCTTCTTCTAAGTAAAGGAAAACCACACAAAAAAACAAAAAAATAAAAAAACATTGACTAAGAAAAAATATTTGAAGAACATTTTTACTAAATAAGAGAATTTTTAAAGCTATCATCACCATTAAAACCATTAGCCGGATCTAAATATATATAGTAGATATATATAAATTATGTATTTTTGTATTGTATAATCAGTGTTGCCAAGCACAACAAAAAATTTATTCTCAAATAAAAGTAACGTGATTTAATAGAAAAATGTAGTATAAGAAAATACTCACGGCCAACCGGTGGGATTTAAAAACCATTCTACATCGTTGAATATCTGTACCATCACTATACAATAAAATTTATTTATTTATATATCAGTTTATGTGGATATTAATATGACATTCTCTCACAGGGTAGTGGATCAGGTCGAAAAATATATAAAGCTTTCATCAGGAATCGAAACGGAGAACTTTTGCTTGAAAGGTAGGCTACTTCTACTACCTAATACGTCAGTCAGCGTATAGACAGTAAAATGTATTTGTATAATTTTCAAACGCAAATTTAACTTGACAAATCAATTAAAGACTCGACTTTCCGCAAAAAAAAAAAAAAAACAAAAATTAAACATTTATTTTGTCTGTAAGAGGCTCAAGTCCACTCAAAGTCCCTCAAATCCACATTCTAATTTATTGAAATTCCATTTTTGCTGGAAATCGTAAACGGTAACGCATTAAAAGACTATATAATTTGAATATACGTTGCTTTTGTCGGGTGACTTTCGTATTCACATTTGACAGGTACGTAAATGGCGCTGCCACCCCCGAGCACTATTTCCCATTTATTCGAAAATGTATGCAGCAAAACTTTTTCTGGATTTTGTCTTATTTGAATTATATGGATTTTGTCTTTTTGTCGATTTTAAAGCAAAATCTAGATTTTGTCTTGCCCGGATATTAGAACCCTGAATTTTTTGCCTGCTAACTACAATAAATTTATTATTTCTATTACTCTACTTTTTTTAATTTTATGTTTTTTTTTTTTTTTTGTATTATGAATGAGGTTTTCACCTTTGTTGAGCTTTTTGTAATAAATTTAAACTTGAAATATCCTAGAAATCAAAACTGAGATACGAATTTGTTTCTTTTTTGTTATTTTATTTTTTATTTTGTATTTTTTTCAGTAAAGATCAATCTTTAGTCAATGCATTTACCATAAAAACATTAATTATTTTTATTACTTATGCCGTCCCGTAAATGCTTGTGGTGTATTTATTTACAGGAAACACTCCATTTGAATGGAATAAGGATAATGATATATTTAAATATTGCTTAAGGAAATAATACAAATAAAGAGAGAGAAATGTATAAAATCTGAAGAATTATCAGAGGATAAGATAATGGTATCAATTAAAAAAATAGGCATAAATTGAAATTCGTAAAATTATCGGAAATTAACACATGCACAATTTAAATTAAGAGGCAGACTTTAGTAGATGTTGATAAGAGTTCATATCGTTCAAAGTCATATACATAATATTCAATTATGTTTGGCTTAAAAAGTTCGTTAAAATAAGCTTTATCAATATTTTGATGGTTTGAATTTTCTTAATAATTTTTTTGATTTTTAAAACTTAATTTTTGAACGAAAAAATTGCCTTTCATCGCAATTTATGAATATAAAAAAACGTATTCAATACTTGACAAAATACCTGCTGTACCTGCTGTACACTTGTGATTTTTCTGCACTACAAAATAATATTATTGTAATGGTTGCAGATGATACAGCGGTTCTGGTTGTTGGTGAAAATAGTAAAGAATCCATAGAAAAGCTGCAGAGAGCTATAACAAAAATCCAAGATTATACAAAAAAATGGAGGCTAAAATTAAATGAAGTTAAGTCAGTACATGTGGATTTAACAAATAAAAAAATTTACCATTAACCAGTATATATAAATGGTCAAGAAATACCCCATTCAAATACTGCCAAATATTTTGGTATGACGTTAGATGTGAAACTTTGCTAGAAAGCTGGAGAGGTTTCAGAATAAGCTCCTAAGAAACATTGTGAACGCGCCCTGGCTCATAAGAAACTATGACCTACATAGAGATTTGCAAATAGAATCTGTCGGTAAGGAAATACAGAAATTTGCAAGAAGTCACGAAAAAAGGCTTCAGCACCATGTAAATGTGGAGGTAGTCGAGCTCCTGGATAATAGAAATATAGCCAGACGACAAAAGGTTTTACTCTTTTGAGTTAGTGCAGCAATAATCACCCACATTCTTGAGGACTCGTCGCGCTGGTGATCGGAGTTTGACCCGCTCCCTCGTTTAGATAGATTTGTTTTTACGGGATTGGTGAAGAATTTCGTTATGTTGACTGCCAACGAAACGAGGTTTTTCACAAGTCTTCCATAATTTTAAATTCGTTCGGAGAGCTGGTTGGCTTTCCGTCGCTGATGCGATGGGTCTTCAAGGTTATGGATGAATACGCTAAAGAAAAAGTTAGATACACATCGCTGTATGTAGTCTACATTGAAAAATAAAATAAAGCCAAGAAAAAATTGCTCATTAGTCCTGTAGGACTAGCTCGCAATATAGAAAGGGTGTGGTTTAGTGGGTAAGAATCCCACAAACAATGTCAACCTACGGGGCTCATTGTGTCTTTTGAAGATTCCCACCAGCCTGCGTATAAAAAAAAAAAAAATACTTGACAAAATGGAAAAATTTAACGAAATTAATGAAATCTTCGGTGAACTCGAATTAATGAACTGAAATTATTAGATAAGATTTATTGGTCTGTAGTTACATTGTAAAATCTGCAAGATTATAGAAAGTATCGATTTTGATAAATTAGAGAGCGATTGGAATTCTTTTTAATATCAAAAACTAAATATAGGATATTATAACAATTGATTTTGGTTACCCAATTATTCTATAGTCTCAAATGATTTATCAGAAATTCATGAAAATATTTATACTCGAATCGACAAATTTTTTACCATTTAGAATTTGTCTGAGAAGATTGTTTCAATAAAAATAACATATCACGAGAAGTATAATGCCTATTTTGTTTTAGAGTAATAGTTGACAACAGTTAACGAATGGTGTGTGTGTGAATGTTTTATGTATTAAAATGGCGATATTGTTAAATATACAACTCTTATCTTTTATTAATTTAAGGCATCTGTTTCGAACTAACTTGTCTTATACTTTTATATATAAACTGATTTTATTTTTTTCATAATGTTGCCAAGTTTGCTTAGGTAGAATTAGCTTGTTGAATACTCATTATCTTAGCATAATTTATTACAAGTTAAATTTTACCATAACCAATATTTATTTATCAATCTTCCAGCACATGAACTAATCAAATGTAGTAAACTACAACGAATATAAGGAACTGGGCTTTCTTAAGTAACTAGACTTTTTTGAAGGTACTACCAAATAATTAACACAAAAATGTTTATTTAATTTAATTTATAAAAGAATAATAAAGCAATAACGAAGGTCAGTTTGACATTCATCACCTAAATGATATTTGAATACGGGTCATTCTCATTAGTAATTAGATAATATAACCACTATATTATGTCGGTCGGCTCTATCAATGATGTGTTGTTTTAGTCAAAAAAGGGATCTGTCTTTATAATTAAGTTCCTTGATATAGTTGAGAAAAGTTGTAATTTAAAAGTTGTTTTTTCTTTGATGGCACTTATGGCTTGCAATGATTTGTTGGAATTCTGTCGTTGGAATTAATTACCGTATTGGTATTTAAAACATATATATATAAATTTTGGATCTTCTTTAAGTAAATATATAACTGTTGAAATAACGTACATTATTCCTTAAATTTTAATGGTTCTAATTAAGTTTATAGTTAAAGAAATAAATTTGTCATTTTTTATGTACCTGAATTATGTATGTTCAAATATTATTATATACAGATTCTATTATTATTTTTCTTCCATAAAAAAGAGCACAAAAAGATTTATATATATATATATATTTTTTTTTTTTAGTTTTCTTTTTTCCTATTCCATAAAGGACGCTAATGGCAAAATTTATCGTTGTCAAAATTATATAGAAAAATCGTTATGTGACTTGATGTAATGGATGTATTCATACCTTTTTCTAGTCATTAATTGGTTACCTACCAACTACATACAATCAAAAACAGGTGTAATATATTATAATAAAAATATATAAAATTGAATAGAAAATGTATATTGAATCACTTCCTCTCCAGTATCTTCTCGCAGTACAATACAATATAATGTAAGTAAGTATGCGAAAAAAAAAAACAAAAGTATTTTTTTTATGTAATATAGAAAATGATGAGAAATAGAGTAAAATGAGTTGTAATAGATCTAGAAATTAAGATTGATATATTGTACTGTTTTTCTTCAGTATAACTGGTAGGTATATATATATAAACTGACATATGTTTTCTTTTTTTATTCTTATTATTGTTAAAAATATATTTCCTCTTATTATGTTAAAAATTATTACTTTAAGGATTATACACATGAGTACATGTATGTATACATAACTGTAAATGGATCTCAAATATTTATATACATATATACATTATGATACTGTAAAAATTTAGATATTCAACAAAAGTTGATCAATTCATTTTTCATATTCATAACTACCTAAATAATGTACATAATCTTTATACGTATGTATAGGCTATGAACATATATAATGTAAGAATAATGTCATCTGTCAAATAGTCACAATAAGTTTTGTTTCTTTTCAGATTTAAAATTAAAGTTTAATTTTTTGTTAAATTGTTAGGAAATTCATAATATTTTAAATTTAATTTTAAAATTATAATAATATTATTAAGAATATTACATTTAAATATACATATATAGGTAATGAAAATTTAATTACACAATATCAACTATAAAGTTTATGAAATAAATTATAATATATATAGAACTTAATTTTTTTATATTCCAGTACTTTACCCACCTGTACATTTTTTTGCATTGCCGAGGTTCTTAAAATTTTAAAAATCTAAGATCAAAAATCACCTTAATTTCATGTTCTGACCGATATCAAAGATTTTTTTTTACATTTTTTGGTTGTTTTTATGATGAAATTAGGCTTGCAAGTCGAAAAACTAGGTTAGAAAAGTTAACAAAAAAGAAATAAAGCTTATTATTTTGAAATGAAATTATTAACAAATTTGTCTAAATTAATTATTAAAGTAATTTATTTTATAATTTATTTAAACAAAGTATATAAAAATAATTTTATTCAAATTAAATTTTGTTAAATAAAAATACTATAAAGCAATAATTATTATTTTAATAAATTTATAAAAAAAATAATGAAAAATATAATACCATCCTATATACACACAAAATATATACATACATATGTGTAAAAAAATAAATTCATAGTTATCTACAAAATTACCCAAAATTATTATATTTTGTTAGAGTAGTTAAGCTATGTATATAATTATTATACCTATCTATCATATTATTTACATTTTGTAGAATATTATCAATTTTAAATAATAATTACCTATTAAAATGCATAACACATTAAGCATTAAAATCCTCATTATCAAGTAATTTGTAAATTTGTGTGAGATTAACCTTAACGCATACGTCACTATATACATAATATGCTTTACATTTTTATATATATTTACTACATTTTTAATATGTATTCAGATGTAAATCCTCTGTTGTATCACCCAGAGTGTATAGAATTTTATAATAACCAGTAAACGTAGTGTAGCTATGTTGATTTTAATTTGAAATACAAGTGAAAATTAATTTATACCTATGTATATACTGTATATGTTTTGTAGAATATTGTATACATATTATATATGTATAATATTAACCAAAATATAATTACAATATTATCGTATATTATAATAATATACATTAGCATAATCATAATTATGTATTGTCTAGTATAGTTAAATAAAGTGTTAAAAGTGTATTAAATAAAACAAAATCTGACACCTGGAACAAAAAAAAAAAAAAAAAAATCGTTAATTTAAAAAAAACTGTTCTTTTTTCATATGATACAGTTTTATTTTTCATTAATATCTTTCAGTGTCATTTTCACTTTAAATTTATATTTATATAATAATAATAATAATATTATTATTATTATTATTATTATTTCTGTTAAATTAATATAATTTTCTTTCAAAAAAAAAATTATTATAATTAATTTCTGTTCTGCTTGAAAAAAATTTAATATGTTGCATAGTAAATTCATTGATGTGCGAATTTTCGTTTTATACCAATTTTATTTTATTGTTTTTTGTTTTGTTTTTTTTTTTGTAATCCTTAATAGTATATTGCTACTTTCACAAAACATTTTAATACAAAATATAAAATCAAACTTGGATATACACTCAGTGTCTCTTAAATAATTTTAGATAATGGAGATTTTCTATTTGATTTTATTTAAATCTAAATTGGTCGAAACAATGAATGTCATATTAAAGTAAACGATATGAAGTAGGTTCTGATCAAGTCTCAGAATAAAGCGGGATTATGAAGATAATTATTCTTATAAAAATAGTTATCAATTTAGTTATCAATAGATTAAGGGATGTGATGTATGACGTAGAGAAATCTTAGATCGTTATTTAAGTCCGTTAAGGTCATTTTAGACCAAATGAGTGATCAAATTCGAAATGAAAAATGAAAATGCCAAAATTGTATTATTAACAATAACTTTGTCAAATAAATAAAAATTGAAAAATATTAAGTGAAAAAAATGTTAAAAAACTCAAATGGAGAAATACTATAGAATTATCAAAACACATAAACACATATCTGTATAAAGCGTGTATGTTGATAACGATGACGTTTCAGTTATAATAGAATAATCCTTTTACGAATTAAATTTAAAAAACAAATTGACAAACCAAAATAAATTTTAAATTCTCTATTTAATTTAGTGATAATTGGTTTTATGTTACAATTTTTGAATTGATTTTTAAAGCTCAGATGTTGTTTACAGTATCTTAATATAAGTCATAGAATGCTATAGAGTTCTTAATTAATGGTTCTAACTATTTTTGAATAATCAAAATTTTTTCACTGTTATGTTTTTATTTTTGCGTCGGTTTTGAGTCAATCAAACCAAAACTGAAATGTAAATCCGTATAGTCTGAAAGAGTACTTATGTCTTTCATCAATATGTAACTAAGGTTTACTTTGCACTTTGTTTATACATATTTTGTTTTATTATTGTTTATGTTTGAAATTTTTCAAGGACAGTTAGATTTTTGTTTTTGACATTTTCCCGTTCGTTTCGATTTTTACACTTTCGAAGCGAAAATTTTTTCAATGGTGATTATGAAATATATTTTACAATTGTTATATTTGTTACCATTATTTAATAACTGTTGTGTAGATAACGGAAATATTCATTAAATTAAGTTTAACTTTAATATGACGTTAATAAAAAGAGGCTAAGATGCTAAGATACTAATAAAAAGAGTAGGTATACCAATAGAATCCGTACAACGAAACCAAACGGTGATGTATAATTTTGTCAAATTCTTCCTTTCTAACACATCTGAGCACAAGAGCAATTTATTGATCTACAAAGTTGTTGAAAATTTTTTATGTTAAACGGAACTCTGATATCGTGTATTGACAATGATAGACAAAAAAAAAAACACAAAAAGACTGTTATTCATAGAAATATAATACAAAGACAGTTAGGATTTTATTTAGCCCTATAGTAATGTTTTTTTTACAATTCCCCAAGTCTTGGAGCCCCCTCTGAGCCCCCAACTGCTTTGATACCGTCTCGGTATTCTAAATATCACATATAATAAATTTTCCTTTTGATTTGTTGTTTTGCTTATCGACTAATTTGAATTCGAATATGAAAAGTTAAAAGAACTAATTAGAAAAAACATTTTTTATAACATTCATATACTGATCAGCTGGATTTGAACTTGGAAGGTTCTGATTAGCACTCAGATGACATAATGACTACAACATATGGGTCAACTTATACAATTATTTTGGTAGAGTTATACAACTAGCTATTCAATATACATATACAAACTACGAAAAATATTTTGAAATGTGCAATATATCATTTTAAGTGTCAGTTGGTGTATATTTATATTTATATTAAATGTAGGCTATAATTTATTTATGTATAAATAGCTGAGATCGATTAAACAAAATAACCAAGACTGACAAATTTTGTCCTTCGTGGTTTTGACATTTATCTTTGTAGATGGCGTAGTGTGATTTGTTTATTACGTTTTCTTAATTAATGAGTTAAAATATATTTTGAACGTTCGTATTATTTTATACATATATTATGTAAATGAAATTTTATAAATATTTAAATAAATTTGCATTAAAATTTTAAATTAATATGAAAATCGATAACATTTTGTGTACATAAAATTGAGAAATTTTGATAAAACTAGAGTGTGAAAGTATGGAGAATTTAAAATTTATTTTCATTCATAAGTAAAGTTACTTAAAGTTATTATCATTGATTTTTTGTTTTTGTCGTTGCTTTTGTTTTTAAATAATATAACAATATTCACAAATTATAATTAAAAAAAGATAACATTTAAGGATGTGGTAAGTATGGTGATATAAATAAAATAAAAAATTATGAGAAATTTTTTAAAATAAATTAATCAAAAAATGTCGTCGGAATTATTGTAATAAAATGAAAAAATAAAAAAAAATTTTGCAAATGAATTATTGTAAAAATAATTGGTATTTCAAAAATTTGTTTCAATTATAAACACATGAAGTTATATAATACATAGTAAAGTATTATATAGTAAATATCAATGATTAAATTATAATTTTGCATATTAAATTTGCTTGTAGTAGGTTAGTCAAGTATATACGGGCTCAAGAAATTGAAGGGTTGATATTATTGTAGTTCTAAATGTAGAGAAATAGTTTGCAATACCGCAAAAAAAAAAAACGTAATCAAATAATTGCTAGAAAGAGATAAAATATCGGTTGGCATGAAACAATTTCTGATTCTGAACTCGGTAGAAATCAGGTCTCCAATCAATTTTTAATCCTATCCATAATTTTGTAAATGTTAGCACTCTGGTAGTATCCTTCGATTTTATGCGAAAATCAAATGTTACAACACCAGTACTAAATGTAACATGATGGTCAGCACGCTCAACCGTGACTTAACCATTATTTTCGACTGTGGAAAAAGTAATATAGCTTAGTTTAGCACCTCCAATAATCAAAGCTGTTTAGTTTCGGGCAGAACCACTCCATTTAGCATCACCCTATTATTCGAAGCTGTACTTTTTCAGCGAACCGAACACTTGAATATCACGTCAACAAGAAAATCTTATGGAATGACCATATTTTTGACATTGATAAAAATGCTGCGAGGTGTTTGGGTTTTTTGAGTCGCTGCAAAGCGTATGTTTTTCCCCCCAGGACATACTAAATATCTATAAATCATACATATGACGTAAGTTGAAATACAACACAGTTCACATATATGCCACTTCTTAAACATTTCCACCCAGGAACCAGAGAAGCATCAAGTGCCCACCATTACACGGTGCAAATTTCTAGGTAGCTCAAAACTGGCTATTGGAATTCATTTTGTAGTACAATTTTGAAATGTGGAATCATATTCCAAAAAACGTGTTTCCACAATTCAAAAATATACCTATACGTACAATCTACAATAGTTCAAGAGTAATATTAAAAAATTTATTCAAAATGTCCCTACTAATCAAAGGGACAGTTTTCTTTCTCCAATCTGTAATTAGTACTTTAGAAAAATTAGGTTGAAATCTAGATAACTTAAAAAATGGTACTAATATAGTTTTTTGATTAATTAGACTGATAATTTATTATTTATAAGTTTATAAGTCTACAACAGAATTATGTATAAGACTCAGAGGCAAGACTAGCTTTTTGGTGCTTAGCTGGATGAATATGTTTTGTGACTTCCCTGGTTTTTAAATATTTAATTCGAACTACATTAACTAATAAAAATATAATTTAATGAATTAATGTTTTTCTTTGATTATTATAAAGACGCTCTCCTATATGATAAAATGTCCATCTTAAACCCAAGTTAGACATTTCATGGAGTCTTTGATTATATCTTCATCTCAACGAATTATTTACTGATTCGTCTAATGGATAACTTATATTTTCCTTTGGCGACTTCATATTGGCATTATATACTTCCCTTCTTTCCGAATTCGAACATGATGAGCGAATGACATTATTTCTTTTATAGTGCTCGTTTTTATTCTGTTGGGAAAATAATCATATGTTTCATCTTGTCTATTAACTTATTATTGAGCTGTCACAGCTCAATTAAATGCTATTTGACTTAATGTGGGTTCGACTGAAGTGTTTTTGAAGTCAGTTCTTTCGATACAAATAATTAAATGGATATACCTTTTTATATTGATTTGGGCTAAAAACAAATTGTCTTAAAGAGCTTGGTTAAAATTACAACTGAAAATATTTAAAAGTGGAAAACATCATTAAAAGTGGAACTATCGTTTTTGTTGCAAGTTCTTCAATTCGATTTAAGTTTAATTTTATTATAATTGCACCAAAAAGAACGGTTAAATATTTTCTAATGCAAATCTTTTTAGTTTTGATGTAATTCATTTCAAGTTAAAAATAAATTTGGATAATATTGGCGAAAAAATATTTAATTTGGTAAAAAAAAAGTGTAATGCAAAAAATATCAACGTTTTTATGTTTCTGACACATGTTTCTAATACGTAGAATACAATTAGTTTAGAAATAACGCAAAAAATTTATTCAACTAATTGCAATTAAAAAAAACGTTTTTAAATAAAATGTAAAATATAAAATTTTTATTTCAATTTGAACATAGAATATGTGTTTAACAGAGGACATTAAAAGTAAGTATTAAACTGAAAATTACTTTGAAATGTCGACTTAAATGATTTAAAAATTTTCTAATTAAAATCTTAACAAAATTTTTACAACCTTATAAAAAAATTGCGTTTTACTTACATTTCTGATCTTATAATTATGTAAACTTTTAATAGTCGAATTGAAATAAAAAAAATTTATATTTTTTACCCGAAAATATTTAAAAATTAATTTTAAAACATTAGTAGAAATTGGATGGTTTTCTTTATTACTCTCGTTGAATTGCAATTCAAATACATACACCATATGCAGATATTTTCAAGTATACTAATATAAAGTACATCAGTCATTAATTTCTATATGATATAAAATCATTAAAAAGTGACAAGATTTAAAGCTTAACACTTTTTTACTATCAGATAAAATAAATGAAAATTGATTTGGTCTGTACAACCTTAGGATAAAAATTAATATAATAACACGTCATTAATTTTATTTAAAACATTTTTTTCTCAAAAAAAAAGATGACGTATTTACTATTTGATTTTCCTTAAAATAAAAGAATTGATTGTGTACATATATAATTTTTACGGGCACAAAATCGTTGAATTTCTGATTAAATTAAAAAAAAATTATTAAATTTATTATATAAGCAAGTTTATGAATTTTTGAAAAAAATTTATTAATAATATTAATTAACAAAACATAAATAAAAAAATAACACCAGAGGATTGCAAAAAGTTGTATGCAAATCCTTACAAAAAAGAATGGAAAGTTTTGCTAAAAGTAAAGTAGCATTGATAAAGTTCGTTCATCTTTGTGACACGCCGGTTGATTCTGACTGGTGTTAGGTAGCTTTTCAACAATCGTTCGTGATCATGTGGAAACCCTCTTTCAATGACATGGGACTCTGCCGCAATTGTTAGACCTGTAGCATTACAAGCCCTTTAAAAAACATTTGTCATTAATTTTTCGAAGCTTCTTCAACCCGTGGAAAAAAAATATTTCAGCAGAGCATCACGGAAAATCTAGAAATCTTAAAAAGAAGTTAAATTTTAATTTATAAATTATTTGTAAAACATAATGTAGAAAATAATATTTTGCTAAAATTATTAAAAAAAAAATTGAAAACAAAAAAAAATATTTTGTGTGTCTGTGTTATACTTTATTTTCTATCACTAATAAGCATTATCATTAAAATTATCCCAGGTGACAATTTTTCAATTCAATTCTATGCCGTATTTCCCAAGAAATGGTCTTTTAAAGATTCTACACTCAACAATAATTATTATTAGATTGTTTCAGTCAAAAATAACTTGCAGAAGATTGCTTTATTATGAAAAAAATAGTTTACTGGTAGAAGTTCAATAGACCAACTAATCTTACACCTAGGCTAGGAATTATTTATAATTATAAATAAACACATTTCAATCTCAGTAATTATTTAAAAGATAAAGATAAGCTATTGAAACATTTCTCACCTGCTCAGGTTTACTTACTTAACACTATAAGTACATTGCAGAGGATAATTAGAGACTATAATTTATTCCTGCAGCGTTCTGTAATACTTCCGGAGAATCATTCGCATTGGGGTTAGTTAGAATATAAATAAAAAAAAAGATAGTTTCCCAGCTAGTTTCTACGTAATAAGAAGAAGCTGAAAACAGTAATATTTGCTCAATAAGTATGCAAAGAGTTTCAGACTTGTGGATATTGATAATTGTCAGATGTAAGGGGGTTTACAATCTATATACACAACAAAATATAAAGCATATTATTTGTAATTGTGCAGATCGGAAGAGATCTTATTTGTTTTGTAGTATATGTTTGATAAGATAGAATCTAGCTCACACATAATCAATTTAGTCATTTATTAGGCAACTAATTGCTTCTTCAACCGTGCATGATAGCGTTTTAAATGATTCCAAGCCCATACCTCAAACCGTACGTTTTGGGGTTTTAAATGATATCAAACCCAGGAATATCTAAAGAATATCAAGCTAAGAGCAACATTTTGGTGTAGTTTAATCAAACCATGCTAATCCTAATTTGGTCAAAACATTTATGTAAGCCCATAAAATTCAATGAATTAATAACAATCAAAAATCATGTTCGCTGGTAGAAGTATTGCAATAATTTCTTCTTCATTTAGCATTTCAGTTTGGGGCTAGTTAAAACCTTCATGGTAAAATGTATTCAAGTAAATTGATCATATGCTAATATGGTTGTCAATTTCGCGAGCTCATTCATTCTCGATGTTCTTTCCACATCTTATTTTTGGTCTGCCTCATGACTCTATTTAACCATTAATATACCAAAGACAATGCAATAAGTTCTTTCAATTACAAATTAATAATGATATTCAGTATACCCGTTAGAATTATTTAACTTTTAAATAATAATAATGTCGAGCAAAAAATTAAAGAGAATATATTTTTTAATGGGTGGTAAATATGGCTGGGTAATTTTTGTTTAAGACGAATTTACGATAATTAAAAGGAAATCATAATTTTTATAACTCAAAATTTTCTCATATCATCAACTTACTCTTCAATTAAAGCCTTGAAGTTTGCTTTTTTTTTTAAAGTAAATTCAGAAGTCACATCGTTAATTACGTATGTACATATGTATATTCTGTATATTAACTTATATATGCATCTACATTTTTTTGTTATTTTATATTTGTTGTGTCTGATAAAATAAAATGGCGGAAAATAACATACGCTTCCTATGAGATATTTTTTATTTAAATTTAAATTTTAATTAGAATTTTTTTCCTCCCCGTTAACTGTTTAAAAATGATTTCCTTAAAAAAAAAATAAGTAAAGAAAGAAAAAAAAAGTTTTTAATGAACTTTTAAAGTAACTCCAGGGAATATATTATGAATATTAAAAATAAGATGTAAATCTCGTCTAAAAAAAGTGAAAAAAAGAAACGAAATTATTAAAGTATGCCAATATCATTCGAGGTAGAGTTTTTTTTCATAATAAAAAGGGAGAAAATAATTTTTAAAAAGCAATTGCCTATGTTTTTGAATCGGGAAATTTTTCAACTGAATCATGATGAGTTTTTAGAGGGTATTAATTTTTTTTTTTAAATTAAATTATTATCTTTTGAAAATTAAGTGATGCACTTTGAAATTGTATTAAGAATTACATGTAATAAAAATTATATTTTTTTCCTCTTCGGTAATTATCCGCATTATAATTAGTCGTAAGATTAATAAAGGAAGTGAGTTGTTTCCGAAATATCGATTAATTTTTAAAAATTAATTTATTGGTGAAATAAAATTTGACTTTTATTTGCTATCAATAAAAAAAAAAATCTTATTATCAATAACATTGCTATTATCAGCATTTGTATAAGGCGGCAATATTTTGTCACAAAATCAATTCGAAAACATTATAATAAAGCACAAAACACTCCTGCAAGTGGTTTAATATCTCATGCATGCTATCACAATGAGGACTAGATTGAAAATATGTTACTCACGGGTTTTATAGCTGCTGAGCATTTTGTCGTTTTAGACAAAAACGTTTAGATTCAAAATCGTAATCATGTCCTTCTCAGTGTTGTTCCTTTACGTGTAATATTTAATTCTCTTTGAAGTAGACTTTAGTTAGGGTAAGCAAGTAATTTACTGTATACCATGTAAAACATACTGTATACAATAAAAACAATGTCAACAATTATTATTTAGATTCGATTCATTTCAAAAACTTTATTAAAAAATTTGGGCCAGAATATTTAGATAAAGTTCCTTATATGAAAATACTTTCAGCACCTTGGCTTAATACAGCATTTAAAAATGTCTTACATCAACTAAGGCTATTATAAGCTTAGAATCAATTTTATTAATTGATATTGAAGGGTTAAATAAAAAATTAGCGGATCAATTGGCATCTGTTTTAAAAGAATTTAATTAAGTTGATTTAAAAAAAATGTTTTTTGATAAAGCTGGAATTAGGCTTAAATTATCATGTGATACTGGAATAGTTTGATGCTGAGTTCATATGGAATATGTTAAAGAAAATATAAAGCTTTTTGATCCAATATGTGAATTGATTAACACTTGTAAATCGTTGAAGTGTTTAGCTGTCGATACTGTAAATATTTGGCTATATAAATTTGAAAAAAAACTACCATCATGCATTGATATGCCTTTAACGGTTTTTTACTTACATCATATATAATAGTAAACTGAATAATGGCGAAAATTAATGAATTTTTATTTAATCTAAACTTGATAAATGAAATAGGAGAATGGGATAGTTTTGAAAGAAAAATTTCCTTTTTTAAAATTTTCTTTTCATTTTATTAAAAATTTTAAAATTCGTTTTTTACGAAAAAGGTCCATTCGTTTTTTGGAACATAGCAGCAATGCTTGGTTCAAATCTTTCGGAATCAGCAGTTAAACTATTAAAAAATAAGCTTAAATGGAATTAGTCTTTTCAAGCTGGTCTTATGTTCATTTTTCTGTTTTATTTAACTTTAAGGTAATTCATTATTCTTTAATTATATAAATTATCTACGCAATGAATTTGACATAATGATATTGTTTACAAAGTATTGTCGACGTGTAGAAAATAACGTAATCTACATAATGTAGTTTACGTCTCACAACACTACCCTCTCTTATGTTATTATAATAGACGGGCTATATATAAAACTATTCTATATAACCTGGCCAATATATAAACGTTTATAATTTAAAATTCGAGATTTCTATACCAGATCAAAACAAATTCATTGAATTATACTATTGGTGGAAAAATCTATTTAGAATTAGCACCAAAATTAACACATTATTTTGTTTTTAATTAAGCATTTTTAAAATAGATAAAGTTAGTTTTCAACAAAAGTTATTGGTTTTTACTCCTTACTTTCTCAATATTATAATTCAGAAACAAAAAATAATTTTAAAATCTGTATTAAAAATGATTAAACATAGTGCATTAAAATTAACATGAAAAGTAAAAATTTGTTTAAAAAAATAATATCAGAGCTGTTTTTGTAAATATTCCTGTAAATCTGCAGGAGATGTGACCTAATGACAATATCTCGAGGATAGTTGGAATCGCTAGCTTTCCAAAAATATATGCCCTTAGGACGCATCTTATCCTTTAAGGACGAAAAGGACATTTAAAAATATTCTTATTGTTTTGATGTTTTTATAAAAAAACCGTTATATCTGTTGATCTATTTGATATATATATATATATATATATATATAATATATATATTCAGTTATACAGTCTAGAAAGAAAACGGTGTGGAGCAAACTTTAACATTTACTTGATGATGATTGGTGCTGTCGTTATGGAGATATTGTAGTTCATAATAGAAAGTTTTAGAAAAAAATCAATCTTTATTTTCTTTCTTGAAAAACCAAATACCTCAAAATTTTACTATAAAACCCCCCCCAATATTTACATATTTTATATCTACGCCGAATAGTTTAGAAGATATAATTATTTAGGGGTAAACATAAGGAAAGGGTAAACATTTCTATATAAAACTAGGAATGTGCCTTTTACGAAGTAACAATCTTCTGAAGTAAATGGAAAATCCCTGGGGTCATTAAGTCCTACGCCGCCTAGAGAGCCAGCTATACTATTTTGAGAATGTAAAAATAATGGGAAAAATAAAAATTTATATAACAAAAAAAAACATTGCTGTTATTCAGTTCATCAATCTCACCCAAAACAGACTGCCATAAGTCCAGATGGGCTTAATTTATTATACTGTTTGAAGTTTAGAGTATAGACTTAGTTTCGACTGTCTTCCTATTAACCAATTTAATATATTTCTTGTTGATTTGTAGTGCTTTTTACGTAATGCTTCCTGTTAAGGTGCAAATCAAGGTGTAATCCAAGATATTTCACATTTCTGCTTTCGGAAGTTCTATTTTTTTTTTTGTATATATATATATTATGTACATAGTACTCAAATATTTGCTAATTTATTTTTGCAACGGTTGTGAGATCTTTTTAGATCTATTGTACTTTCCCGCTTGATTGCCTAAAACTGTAGGTCTATGTCCTTGGTAAATGCTATTATTGAGTTACTGATTAGAATTCCAGAATTTGGTCTTGTGTGTTCCTCAATGTATGTATTTTGCGAACTATGGCATCACATGCAAATATAATGTGAAAATAGGACTCCGCTTCTCCATAAGCAAATTCTGCATCTGTGTGTGTTGCACTTACCAAACTTGAACATAATGTTTGTTGAAGTAATAATTGTGTTCTGTAATAAACCATGCCAGCCTTTTTACATTTTAATCTATATTTTCTTTGATTTTCTGATTTAATCGATTATTGTTAGGTTTAGAAAAAGGCTTTACACTTCAGACAAAAGTTTTTACCAACTTGCTTTAATGAGAATTTAACATTAAATGTTGTCCACTTTAGGCTAGGCGCAGACACGCGCCTTTGAGTTTTGTCCCTCTTTGATTGCACATTTGTGTTACATTAGTTTATATGAAAGCGCTGATTTTATATGTGCGTGGTGAGAAATGGAAATGCAATAATTGATGTGAGTAGAAATGCAGATAAGAATTCAGAACATATAAAAACGACAATTCACTTCTTCTGGACAATATTCAGTTATTGACAAAATATTTTCAAATGATTTTTTTAAGTTTCTTCAATTCCTTAGAAATTTTTTTAAAAGTCGGAAGTTTTTAAAATTTGATGAAATATCCAACATAGATAAAATAGGATAGAATTTGTAGGACACCGTAAAAGAGAAGGTTAAAATTTATCCTCCTTTCCTTTTACCGGGTTTCTTTCTAAACTCTCCTTTCTCACCCTAGGCAAACGTACTAATCGGTAAAAAATGGCCTCACCTACTGTGTTGGTTATGTATAAAAAAAGTATTGACAATTGAACATTTTCCCAAAAAAAAGACTATTTTGTTTTTTTGTATTTTATAAAGAATCAATTTAGAAATGCTAATTAATCGTAGGTCTAAGAGGATTTACAAAAAAAATTTTTCATTTCAAATTTAGGGATTTGTTTTTTTATTTTTTTATTACTAAGAATATTTTTCATTATTCCCAATTCCAATTAGTTGTGGCACTTGTGGTGTTGTATTTAAATTGTCTAATAAGTCCAACACTAACAATCTTATCGGTATTTAATTTTTCTGCGAAGAATTGAAGATAATTAAAGTTTAAAAATAAGAAAATGAAAATAAAATAAAAAAAAAAAAAATTAAGGCAAAATTTGCACAATACAATCCCGCCTAAAAAAACTTTTTTTTCCGTTTTTTTTCCATTTTTTTTGTTTGTTTTTTGTTTGTTTTTGATTTCATATTCAAATCGAAAAAAAATAGACTTTTGATAATCGAGACAAATAATAATTGTCGCTATGGGACAATCGTCTATTTTGTGGGACTTGTTTTATTGTTATTTGAATAATTTGTAATTTTTGAAAATCGTTAGAATTAATGAGTCATAGAAAAACTTTTTACTTTAAAATTAGAAAATTAGTTGGTGTCTGGCCCACAAAGAACAAAAATAAATACAAGACAAAAAAGGTACGCTGGGGTAAGAAAACAAGTTTTCAAAGAAATGTTTTTTATTTTTTTCTTTTACTTTTTGTTGCTAGCAAATAAATCGTTAATTTATGAAATCGAATTTGGTATTCAATTTGAAAATTTTGTTAATATGACAAAGTTAAACATTAATGGTTTCTTAATTTTTAAAGTTATTAAGGTCTAATACAGATTATTTCAGTTTTATCAGTTTTATAAAGTATTGAAAAAATTAATTTAAGAAAACTTAAATGTTTAAACTTAAATTCAGTTTTATTTTTTTGAAGTAATAATAAATTATTGTTTTTGGATGAACATTGGAATTTTTAGTTCAATGGTAATTTAATCTTAAAGAAAGTAGATATTTTTTTTAAAGTTTTAGCAAAAGTACACTCATAATCTTTTGTGGTTTTTAAATCGTCGGTTTTATATCCTTAAGCTAGGTATTAGAATTTCTTTCCATAGGTTTTGTATAATTTTTGTTCAAGTTTGTTCAACACGAAAAAATATATAAAATCTCGTACTGAATGTTTTTTTTTTTTTTTATTTTATGTTACCATAAAATGTATAGGTAGAACTACCTTTTCATGATAAAAACGATACTGCAAGTTTTTACATCACATTTGCGTGTAAATACACTACAATGTGCTTTTCAAATATTTATTTATCAATTTTCTACCTTATCAACTCATCTTAAATATAGAATAGCTCCATTTTATTTAAGTTGTTATTAGATTATATTCATTTTTTTTTGTCATTTATTTTATCCCAATGACAAAGGATATTGGGCCAGGTCGAAAAACCCATAAAACATTTTTTTTGCTTATCTTCGTTGGAAATTGAACCTTGGACCTTTCGGTTGAAAAGCTCTATCTACTGCGCTACCTAGCATTCAAAAATCTTAAAACTACTAGCGTCTTATTGAAATACGAAAACTTTATTATAACTGAATCATTGGCAAAAAAAAAATACCTCTTATTGAATTTGTCAATGCTATTGCAAGGTGAACAATAATATCAGAACAGACTGCAATCTATAATTTTATTTTAGCTACATATTTCAATCGTTTACAGTTTATATATTTTCTGATTGTTATTTAATTTTCTAATCTCTACATTGCGTTTCTTGTCTAGCTTATTTTATATTGATATTAAAACTATATTTGATATCTACACGCAAGGTTTTTCTGCACAATCTTATTGCTTTTGGAAAGCCAGTGTGTTAAGTCGAACTTAATAGCGTTTGTTCTAGCGTTTAAATTAGGTTAACTATATTTTATGGTGGGACTAACTCAATATAAATTTTGATTGTGTTTTTTAAATTACAATTTATTCATCAAATCAATGTATTCAAAAAAATTCAGCTCACCATACAAACTATTGAATCTAGATCATAAACTCTAGAATAAGCGTTTTTCGGTATAATTTTTTTTTTATTTAGTATGAAATACTATTAGGACATTTTAATTAAAATAAATTTCAATAAATTCAAAAATAAAAAAAAATGCAATATAAAATCCTCTATTAATTTAAGTATTTAAATTTAAAACATTTAATCATAAAATAAAAATACATTAATTTTTTAGATATTCAATTACAATTTTTTTAAATTTATTCAAAGTTGTTTCATTTTTAATATTATTTGGTAGATTGTTAAACCTTTGTGAATTATTATACGTTGCTGTAGTTTTTTTTTGCATTTTCTTTTCTGAAGAAATTTAGTTTAAAATTGAAATTATTTATAAGATGGTGGTGCTGGATACCCTGTACCTGTAAAAGTACACAATTTTTCAATTTGGAGACAAATACCAATACATTCAATTTCAAATTTTATTTACATTCAACCATTTATGGGTTGAAAATTATGAAACCATTTAAATGTTAAAAATTTCATCACCTGAACTACCTATATCTATTAAATTTTAGAATTATTCTCATGCCTCAATTCTGCAAGTTTTGAAGTCTATCTAAACAATCATTAATTGTAAAAGCAATAATCGTAGAACAATATTCAAAATGATGTTTAATGATGATGTTATAAATATTTACTGCACTCTTCGTTAAAATTTTATTAAAATTTTTTTTACAAAGTTTAATTTTTTGCCACTTTTTTACATAATATAATCAATATTACTTTGGAAATTAAGTTTGTTATCATTTATGCCACCTAAGTATTCAACCTCATCTATTAACATCAATCAACTTTCTATATCTGCGAAAAATAATACATGTTCTACTGCTGTATTATTTCTGCATGTTCTGCATTTATATGTCTAATGTATTGAAATTAAACTGAAAATTGTAAATTCACCACGAACCACAAGCAGCTGTAAATATCAAAATAATATAAATTTTAATTTCAGTCACTTGACAGATAAAAGTGAACTCGTCCGAAATTATTTAAAGAATGACAATTAATATGGAGAAATACAATGATTATAATAACAAGTCATCTTCAGTCTCCATTAAATTGCAGATATTGATTGAGGTTATTTGCTTTGTGAGGAGCTACAAAAATTAGTAATAGGTAATAGTTTGATTTATCAGTTCACCAAAATAATATAGAGTATTAGTTTTATTTCAAATTTGAAGTAAGTTTTCCATTAATTATGTTCTAATACATTCATGTTACAAAAATGTTTGCTTTCACCTAGATAATATTATTTAACAAAAAAAAAAAAAACAAAAAAACTTTAAAATTCATAAACTGATTTTACATAGGTATAGTTTGTACGAAATGTTTAAATAATAATTTGAACAAAACAAAAACAAAAACACCAACACAATAATGTCCTTATTTTTATTCATGTTTTTGTATTTAATATGGGAATATAATTTCGAACTTGACCTATCATTCTGCCTCTTTTGCTGATTCACATTTTATTGGAACATTTTTATTTGTTAAAAATAAAATAAATAAAATTATCCAAATGTAAAAATTTTTATAGCTTACAAGGAATATTTACAAAACTATTGAGGCATTCTTCCGTATATTTATTAAAATTCAAAATTATAGAATATGTAAGAACATTTCCTAAAACTATAAGGTTACTATTATTTATGTTTTATATACTTTTGTCATACCAGTATTATGTAAAAAATTTTGATTAGTAACCATTATTCCTAAAAACATATTCATAATTGAATTTTCAATATAGCATATTCCCAAAAACAAAAAGTGGTTGTTTTTTAAGGACTTAGAGTCCTATACACAATATTGAATTCCTTGGAACATAAAATTATTTGTCTTTCGATGATTTGTATATAACTTCTCCACCAGAAAGAAAGAGAAAATAATGTCTATAATTTTAATTACACCATTTTTGTGTGGGAACTTCTTTATATGAGTCTTCTCTTCGTTATATTTTAAAATCTTAAAATGGGCATTGTTATAGTATGTATATGCAATTTTGATATGTTTGCAGTGACTTCGAAATAAATTGAATATGATTTGTATACCTGATTACATCAAATTTTAATTCACACGGAAATTCTAAGTTTAATTTTGTAAGTTTTAAGTTCTCCATTTTAAGTTCAATAATATATCACTTACTCACTAACAGACGTCACTTGGTTATATCAATACAAAAAATTTAATTTGTTTGTAGAAATTTTAAAGACTGATTCAAATTTAAACGAAAAATATATTTTTGATTGAGTATATTTTTGTTTTATCAATTTTGTTGCCAAAAAAATTCTCGGAGGTCTAAAATAAATTTTAAGATTTTTCAATTTTAAACAAAGAAAATTCTCATAAAAATTCAAAATATTAAAATTTTAAGTTGACACTCGCTATTCTTAAAAAAATTGTTGTTTTTTAGAGTAATTCAGAGTAAACTAAATTTTTATGAAAATTAAGTAGAAAAATATTTTACTGAAAATGATGAGTAATGTCGAAATATGGTTACCGGGTTATTTCCGGTTTATTTGCAAGTTTTTAAATTTTTCTTCCTAATTTATAATATTGTGATTGAATATTTTAATGAAAATCAATTTTTTTTAAAAATGTAATTAAATTCGATGTTCTCTTCACTATTAACAACTTTTATTAGGTTGCAAAAATTGATATTTCGCAAGCATATTAACTACTTCTTTTTTGACTGTCTCCAACTAACATCAAGTTAGTAAAATTTCCATACTGATCAATTGTTGGCCAATATTATTGTTACACTAGTAGAAATTGCCCAGAAATCAAAAGAAAATATTTCAACAAAGTATTTTGAGATTTCAAAACAAGCTAAAAACCTGATCCCTTATTTTTATTTCGTTATAGTTTTCCACATTTTTAACAAGTAATTTCTTTACTTGATGAGGCATGAAATTTTCTATGTTCAACTATTGAACACCACACAAAATGTAAATTGAAAATTTTAACAGGAAATGAAACATAAAAGGAGAAACAAAGAAATATAAAATAAATTTGAATTTTAATTTATTGGTAACACAAAAAAAAAAAAAACAAAAAAAAAGGAATAAGAGGAAAACAATTTTCCAACTTGTTTCAAAAAAAAAAAAGAACAACATTTGTATTGACCTTATATTTTGTATTATGAAACAATTTGGAAAATTTGTTATTTAAATATAATAAAAAGTAAAACAAAACATAAAAAAAAAAAACAAATAAATGAAAATAATACAAAAAAGCATATATATATATATATATAAATGTAGGTAAGTAGTTTAAAAAGGTTTCTCATGTAGAAATAGTTGTAACAGCAGCAGCAATAGTTGTAGAAGGAGTAATAGTAACATAACAATAAAAGAAATTCAAAAATAAACAAAATTAATATAATATTATGTACACATACATATACAAATATATATAGATATCATTCATTTTCTAATAAAAGAAAATAAAAAACAAAAAAAAAAAAGCAAATAAGAAACCTTGAAAAAGGTTCAAAACTTTTAGGTTAAGAAAATTGCTTAATATTGTCCATTGGGAACAATAAAGTTTATCCTTCTTCATATTTCTAATGTTATTTCCTTTCCAGGATCAATAAAAAGAAATATTATTTTTATTTTATTTTTTGTTTTTTTTTTTATTTTTTTTTTTTTATAAATGTAAATATTAAATAAAATACCAAGGTATAATAAAAATTTTCTAAAAAGATTAAAAATTTTGGTATGAGCAATCATACCAAAAAGATCAAATCTTGTAAAAACTTTAACGAATTGGTTATGAGTAGATAGTACTGGTATAGTATTTATAGTTATAATATATATGTATATGTGTAAGTAAGGACTGTAGGAAATGATTTCATATGATTATTAAATATAATTTAATATATTTAGGTTTAGAGTTATGTTGGGGTTGTTAAATTAAGAGTTATGGCACTACTAAAACATTGTACTAGTATATACTTGGCGATCAGAAGACCTAATGCGAAATGGATATAAAATATGTGTTTATATTTCCTTCTCGTAGGTTTAAGCACTTGTTCAGACGAAATAAAAACCTTAATGTCACCCCTTAAACATTTATGACGATTAACAAGCAATGTCATCAACTGCCCACCCCTACATAGGGCTAATTCGTTAGTGGCTTCAAACTATGAAAATAGACAGATTTTCCGAATGTGGAACCACATTTTAACAAACATGTTAGGTCGATGCAAAAATATATCAACAAACAATCTTTAAAAGCTCAAAATAAGTATAAGAAATTTATTCAAAACAATCTAATGGAACTTTTTTCCCACGATCTGCATCTAGTCAAAACTGTGCGTTCGTGTATAACAGTATTGTTTAAAACCTAATGTTTGGCTTAATTTAAAATAATTTGATATAAAAAACAATAAAAAGAATATAATATTAAATGTTTATAATTTATTGAATAGCTTTTATTGCAGGTGCATTTTTTTAACTTAAAATTTGTGGGCGAAGGAAGAGAGAGTGGGGAATAATAACGTCAAATTCATAAATGTGAACAGTCTACTTGGCATTATTAAGACTGAGTTTTAGGATAGAAAAAATTAGAAAGTAGTTGCAGGTAGAGTTAATTTATTAATACTGGTTGGTTGTTGAGAAGATGGTATGAATGAAGATGGTATGACGGTAGAAAATAACTATACATTTTGTAGGCAATAATGAAATAAATGAATTTTCAGTGTATGCTCACCTGTCACTGCAGTTTTTTGGCTGTGATAATCGACTCCCAATTATACAACAAATACTACCTAAATAGTAAAAAATGTATATGCGAGTTTATAATTTCAAAAAAAGTGATTTACGACGAAAATTCAAATCGAATAGACTCATGGATGTAACTTGTAACAGTCCTCATATCAGGTAGACTTGTTATGTTCGGAAGGGCTTAATTTTATTTTTGAACACCCTTTGTTTATTAAAGATCATGAACTTTATTATGTTCTGTTAATTCTTTTGTATTTTGATGTTACATCCAGGAGCTCAAATGCATACCATTCAGTAGATTTTTATATAATTTTTCTAATATATTCTAAAAAGTTGCAACACTAATTTTGTTTTTGTTATGGCAACAAGTTCATTTCAGAACATGAATCATATAACCATTTAATTTGTATTTTTATTCATTTATAACCAATATTTAAAATATTTTAACCTCATAAAAAGACCCAACTGGACCATTTTAAAGTTGGTTTTTGCTATTTTGGGAAACTTTTTTAATATAAATAAGAATAAAACAAATTTTTAAGTTGTATATTGAAATGCCACAAAATTTATGAGAATAATGGTTTGAATTTTTTTAAATTTTGTTTTTTTTTTTGTTTTTTGGGTTTTAAAAGTGAACTTAAAAGAAAATAGAATAAAACTCTTCCGATGTAACTAAACAATATACATATTATAATAATATTTTTAAATAAGTATGCCAATAAAGTTTACACGAGTATGTAGAATTTATTTCAATTTAAAAGATACAAAAAATATAAAACAACGATTTTGTAGATACTTGAGCTTAGTAGTACGCTAAATAAAATAATAGTATAATAGAAAACGTGAAAAAAATTTGTTTTTCTGAAATTGTGAAAATTGAAAGGTAAGAATGCAGATGCTATTTTTAAAATTTATTTTTATTTGTAGTTTGCTTAAAATCTAAATATTAAAAAAAAAAATTTTGCAAAAGTTTTTTTTACATTTTTTTTTTAGCTTAACTTGAGGTTATTTAAAGCTGTAATTAAAATTTTTTAAATCTATTTGTTTACTCAAATGTATACCAAAATTTTATATACAAGTAAGTTTGATTTTACAGATATCAGATTCTCTACTAATTAATCTATACAAATGAAATATACACCTATATAATAATAACAATGCTGGTTATTTTCAAACCAAAGCATAGAAAGAGTAACTTTGATATTTCCTCCAATTTGTATGGAAAACGTAAAATCTTCCGTTCTCTAATCGTTTAGTCTATTTTAATTAAATATATAATATTTGTTTTTACAAAAAACAATTTTGAGATTTATCTTTCAAAATCAAGAAGAATATTTTTTAAAATAATAATATTTTCATATATAAATTTTTGGTTAAATTAGATGTTATAATTTTTCAAAATGAAAGCGGCGTGCCGAAGTAAATCCATTCTCATAAGCATATTAAATCATACTGAAGAGGAACTCGAAGATTGATAAGCCTTAACTATAATAGCCATATGATATCATATGATACTTCGTTGAATGTCCAATATGATTCGATATGATTTAACACAATCATAATCAATCATAACCTTAAATAGAATGGTCATTACTAATCATATCAAAACGTCAAAACCAAAAGAAATGAAATAAAAATATTAATTCCATTAAAAGATGTTTTTGTTTTTTTATTTTGAGTTTTGAATAAAGTTCTTACTTAAAAGAAAAAAAAACCCAATTTTCCATTTAGCTTACAATATTTATTATTTTATTTACAGTACTGTCAAAATTGCTTATGATTGCTTATGATTTGTACGCTTCTTCTCGTATGCTTATGAATTGACGATTGATTTTGAAGAGACAACGAATGATGGTTATGACTGTTATAGTTGATTAAATGGAATGTCATGTTGGCGTACAATATCATATGACATCCTATGACGCCTTATGAGTATCCAGTTAGGGCCAGGGGTGTAGTGTCAACACTCGTTCGTAGAAATCACGTACAAAACTTATAAAACAAGAATGTAGTTGAAAGAAAATAATGAAAAAAAAACCATACCAACAAAATTTGTATGTGTTCGAAAAATGAAAGTTAGAAAAGAGAGTTGAATAAAACTGAGCATATTTGCTTAATTTACGAAGATTTCTTAATGCTTCGGCTTTTAACCAGCAGTGATAATAAAATAAAAAAATAAGCATTGTCATATTTGGCGATAAATACAACATTTTTGTATCAATGTAGACCTTTTTTTCGAATAATTTCGCCTAGGCAAAAATGTAGTACGAACATTTTTACATTACATGAGAAAATTATCTTTTTTTCAATCGTGTTCAATTATTAGGCGACTCAACAAATACCGAATAGAGAAACTGACATTTAGTCTGAAGCTGATTTATTTTAACAATAAGTATACTGTCGGTTCAATTTGTTGATCGTATTTTATGAGTTTATTTTATGTTACTAATTTCAAACTCAAGTGAAACGATTGTATTCATATGAATCGCACAGTTTTTCCACCGAGTTTAAAAATTTCTATTGTCTAATTTTGCCGCCGCTGCCGCTCCTTATATATATATGATAATTTTTTTTACTTTATTTTTTTAAATGAATTTTCTAATGAATCTAATTATTATTGTTTCAGATATTGTTTTAAAATTTATTGAGGTACACTCTTTATTCGGGTATTCTAAGAGCGACTAAGCACCTGATCATAAACTTTCTAGTTTTTAATTCAATTTTATCAGTAATAAGATCGATTTTTGTTTTGTAAATGGAGTTTCTTACTGCAATAATAAAAAGATGAACATAAAATTTATTTAATAATTTTGTTTGTTGTATCTGCAATTTGTTTTTATTTGGGTTACAGCAATGTTATGAAACAAAGGACACGTATAGAGTAATGTTGGTTGAAAAATGCATGTCATCATTATTAGTTTATTGGCTTTAGATACTGATCGAAGATATTTTCTATTTATAAATACAATATTTTATTTATTTTATTTATTTTGTCTATCACTTTACTGATATGTTCGCTTAAATAATATCAACCTTTAATTCTAATAGATTCCCACATATTTTACTGAATCAACCCATAATATATCAGTATTATACAGTTTTATTTTTGTAGTAGGTAGAAGCATGACTTTTATTGTATGTGAAAAATATAGCCTTTTTTGACATTTATGTGATAACATACGTACCTATAAAAAACTATATCAATGACATTTGATCTAGTCTTCCTGTTTACATGATTCAATCGTTGGCTACTTAGTTTGAAAAAGGTTTTAAACTGCGTAAGTTCTTGGCAACTATACCATATGTTTTGTGTTTCTGTGGCTTCCCACTTGGAAATTATTCTTTGTAGGTAGTTGTCTGGTCCCAAAACTTGACTCTACACACACGACATATGTTATTCTTCATTACCTTGCCTTCATTGCTTTATTAAGCTTTTGTAATAAGCTTTAAAATGGGGGGAATCAGAGTTTTTAAGGCAGCTAATGAAATTATGTATATATTGGCAACTTTGTGGCCTCTTCTACTGCGTTGTAATACCGATACCTCGATGACATAGGCCATCTTAAAAAACAGTCTGATATGTGCCTAATGGCGCGATTAACTTGAATCTTGATCCAAATATATTAACGCCTGCTTTGTCATCGATTTTTGAGCCATTTGTATACCATATCGAATCTCCTGGAGGTAAGACTCATATTAATTTAGTCTAAATGCTGTTATTTTGTCATCTTGATCATGTGTAAACGAATAGGTGGGAGTTCCGGAATTTTCCAAGATTTCTATTTAAAAACTTGTCTTCCTATAGTTTTAAATTTAAATGTTTTTATAGTATTGGATTTCTTATCAGTTACCTTCTTATGATCATCAATTGCAAATATTTTTTATTATTTGAAGACTTCATAATAAAGCTCTGCAGTCTAATAAATTAATTTTTTTTTTGTATGTACATAATTGAAATATTAAATTGCAGAAATTTGTTTTCATCGAATGTGATTTATGAAGAAATGGAAAATTTTTTGAAAAAAATAAAAATGAAAAAATTGAAAAAATTTAATAAAAGTAGAAAATAGAATTTGGGGCAATCCTAATGAAATCATTTTAATTCTTTGTCATCGAAATATTTTTTTGTTAATGTTTGATAAATATTTTTAAATTTATTTAACTGTATGAGTGCTCTCTCACATGATATTGATGAATTTTAATATTCGAACATTCTCGAAATCATAACCTAGTAATTTCTAAGAATTAAAGTTTCCAATTAAATTAAAAAAATTGAATGGAAAAAGAAGAAATCAGAATGTCTATCACAATATAATTTATAAATTATCACAATATAAAAATCTGAGATGCTGTTATGCAGTCAAGAATAGAAATACATGCCTTCATTAAATAACTGTATGCTGAGGGCATAGCTTTATCATTTTTAGATACATTCAGAAATGGTTTAAAGAGCTCATCACTTCGCGCATCATCGCCTTTAAAATGGTACAGAAAAATCTTAAAGTAGACGAGAAAAATTAAGTTCGGTTTTTTTAAACTATTGCCAGTAATAGGTAGATTGAGTAATGAATATTTATTATAAGTTAATAATTACAACATCCGGAGCTTGCGAGTAATTGATTGAGAATTTACGAACCTAAGATGATTTGATTAAATTAATTTTCATTTTCAGTTACATAAAATTTTATTTCAGGCTTTCATTAGTACAGTAATTCAATTTTTACTACATTAATTGGAAAGAGTGTGTTTTGAGTATTTATTTATTAGCTTTATGGCATATAAACTAATTAAATATGGGAAACTACTAACTATCGTCAGCAACTGAGCTTGCTGAAGTAGCGTTGTTGCATTTTACTTAAGTTATTAACAAATTATACTCACTACCATATTTATAAAATTTCAACGTTAAAAAAATAAAAATGAACGTTAACATCTATATGCCGAGTGGGATTACAACCCGGGATGTTTTGATTAGTAGTCAGATGGCGTAATTATTACTGTAGGGTGGCTACCCTGTGTATGTCGATACAGTTATCCTATGTATTATTGTCCTATACATTGTCCATATTACAATGTTTTCAATACCAGAAAGCTCCATTCGCGACATCTATCTCGAATTCGAATTCTATCTCGAATTTTGGGATTTGAATCAGTGCTTTGATTTGATTTCGTTAATATCACATTATTGGAATGTATTGTTATTTATAAAAAATTATTTCTAAAAAATAGTTTGATGAATGATAGATAAATGTCAAATCGACCTATCATTTTTCATGAATTCTTTAAGATTTTAGCTATAGATTTAATATCACAGTTATCTTAGCAACCTTTAACAATTAAGCTACTTCAATAAATTTGATAATTGATATTATTTTTATAAAAAATTTATCAAGTTGTGTTAATTCCACACACAATTCGATGATAAATAAATATCTGGAAAAATTAGTGAACCGAATAATAAATTGGTAGTATGATATTATTTCGAGTAGCCCTGAAATGGTGTTATTAGAACAAAAATTAACAATTTAAATGAGTATGAACCGTTTAAAGGGAATATTTTTATAAACCAGGCTAAAAATAAATACAACTGGTTATAGAAAAACTATTTTAAGAAAAATTTACTGTAAATTATTTTAAGCTGAACTTACTTTCATACTTTTACATAAAGATTGACCAATATTATAAATGATGGTTGTAATGTTGTAAAAACAAACTAAATACGCCACAACTATTTAAGTATTAGAAGCGCTCTATTGCTCAACAATATTTTTCTATAACATAAAAATAACAATCATACATACAAAATGACATTGGAATAGAATTTTTATTCTGTTCAAGTAGGTCAGATAAGATATATAGGTAACCAATATGATATGTATTTTGCAATATTGAAGAAAAAAAGTGGAAGAATTTATGTTGAAAAATATTTTTTTTTTATTTTTCTAACGTTCTTCTTTTAGTTTTCTTTAAGTCTACATAAGAGAAAATAAATGTGGGTTTACTTTGATATGATGTATACTCAAGGTAAACAATTTTATTTTTATATTTGGCCACCTACATCTAGACATATATCGAATATGCATTATTGTAGTACACAAATGACAGATAAAATTATTGTATTACACGTAATTGTAAAGCGTTATACAAAGTATGTTGTTTACTTACCTTAGAATTTTGGCTGCAATCACTATTCTTGTTGACTCAACATGCTAAAAAAAAGTTTTGGAAGGTTAAATCAATTTCACTCTCAATTTAAAATGAATTTTCAATGAAAACATTATAATGCATTATTATATTGTAATTTTCTTTTATCTTTTTTAATAGCTATATATAAGCTTTGTTTTATTAATGTGGGAAACCAGAGCTTTTAAGGCTGGTTAGCTATCTGAAATTATGTATATGTTGGCATCTTTATGGCCTCTTTTGCTGCGTTGTAATACCCATACCTCGATGTCATAGGTCAGCTAGAAAAACAGTGGGATATATGCCAAGTGGTGCGATTAACTTGAATCTTGATCCAAATATACCTACGCCTGTTTTGTCATCGTTTTTTGAGCCATTTGCATACCACACATAATCTCCTGGAGGTAAGGCTCATACTACTGTAGTAATTATTTACATATTATATTATATTATTTTAAAAATTTATTTTAAAGCATGAAATTCGATGTTATTAGCTGAAAATAGAGATAAAAGAACAACGAAATCATTGAAGTTGTGCGGGTCTGTACTAAAAATGCTGTTGCTTCCAGAAGTAAACGGTATGAAATGTTCTTTAACGAAAAGAACAACAAAAATATTCAGATAAAATGAAAGTGCTTAATGCATCTCTTGTAACAGTAAACAAGGAACTCCAAATTTGCTTAAAAGACAAGTAACGGTAAATAACATAACTTGTAGCGAAAATTTTGCGACAGAAATATGTCGAAGAAAGCCTGATTTCAATTCTTTTAAAATTCAGTGTTGTTTAATTACAGAAAATTTTACACGATTCAAGCATATCAGGAAATTTAGAGGTGAAAACATGGAATAACTGAAAGAGCGAAATATTGGCTGAATGCAAATAAAACACAAACTGGGTGTTACATTTATTACTTATCAACATTTTGTTCATTTTGAATACTTCTGTTGACCTAAACTAGGAGCTGGAAATACCTATCTATATTATTTAAAACTAGTTTTGGAAATTTGCGTCAACAGAAAGTTCGTAGTAACGCCACGAAAGCTGGTCTCGTGAAATTCTATTCTACCAAAATCCGGTTTGTTTTTTATTTTTCTTTTTTATTAACTTAGTTAAATTTAACTGATAAGGCCATACAGCTTATGCTAAGGCCTATATAATTCATATTTTCACCTAATTAGTTTCATATACTTGTGTTAATGAGGTCAACATTTATTTTTTATAAATTACATTGTAAATAAAGTATTATTGTTAAGTTTTAAGGTAAATAAACATGAATTCAATAAAGAAAAAAAAACAATGCCCATATTCACTGTTAGTTTTATTAGAGAGCAAATTTTAGTTTCATAAACTTATGTGATTAACGTCGGCCAACTTCAGCTATGCTCAGTAAGCCTTCTGCGAACAACACAAATTCAAAAATATTGAAAAAAATTATTGTGAAAAAAAACATTTATACTTTTATTTTAATTTTCTTTTAACAAGGACGAAATTTTAAAAACAGGATTTCAAAAATCCAGATTTTGGTAAAACAAAATTACGATAATCCGGCTTTCGTCACGCTCCAAGTCAGAACGCATAAATTGTAAAAAAAACTTATAGTATTGTACAACGACAACTTGTCTTTGCATCCGTCTTCTTTTTTCTATTTTTGCTAGAAGTATCCCTATTTCTTTTCCAAACGAATAATATGAAAGTTTTAAAGGTATATAGATTTTTGATCTAAATCTTGGATAAAAGATTTTCTAAAACAACAGTGAAATTAATCACTGTTTCTGGTGAATAGCAGTGAGCCATAGTGTGTAAAGGATCAAATGGTAGTAGTGTAGAAGTCACATGATAAATGTAAATGAAACAAATCTATTTGTTGGTGAAATAAATATGAATGATAAAAATATTGCAGATGCTTACATATTTGACAATAAAAATTAATTTGACGCAAGGATATTTTTTTCTCTCTTCCGTTAATGTAAATTATTATCCTTTAATAACCTTGATAATTTTATTTAAGGAATTTTTTATAACACAAAAATTTTCTAGCTAGTCGAAATTAATGATTTCATTGATATTAATATACATTTAATATAATAAATTACAAAAAGTTTTGGAAAATCTTGATAAAATAAAAAAATGTTTTCTTTCTTTTCATTTTGAGTGTAAATAGGTCAAGGTTGTTAATAAACAGCAACAACATATTCGTAAATTATTTATTTAATCACACATCAATCTTATGGACATCTGCATCCTTGTTGTTTTCGTTTTTTTGTTTTCTTTTTTATATGTAATTATTATGAATTTGTAATGATTTAATACATTACCGTTAAACTATATTGCTTGTAACTGTAATACAGTAATAAAACATAAATAAATCTAATTAAAATATCTAAGGAATTAGTTGTTAATCTCCGTATCCGATCGTAAGTAATAATATATAATATTTCTATAGATTGTGAAGGGATGAAGACACAAGGATGAAAGCATAAGATTTAATACAGTAAATTTAAAAAAATTAATTCAAAATGAATTTATTAATTAATGAGTTTTTATTATATAATTTATTAGAGAAATTAATTTATTAATTAGAAAAAAAAACTTTGTAATAAGTAATGTAGTAAAGGTGATATTGTTATACAGGAATTTATAACAAATACGATTAATAACCAGGTTTTTTTGAATTTGAAAAATTGAGAGTTCTTATTACAAAAATCGAGAGGGGTAAATTATATTTTAAATAAGAATATTCTTGATTGTATAATTGAGAGGATTAAACTATACTTGAATGTACACGATATATCGCGAGTTACAAAATTTAAAAAAAAAAGCATGAATGAGAAAATAGAACATAATTTGTAAGATAATCGCTAACATCTTTGATTTGATTTCCCAGTCAGTATATTATGTCTAGTATCTAATATATTAATACGCTAATAATGTCCGTAATTGAATACAAAATCTCATTTATAAAGGCTGTAACATTTGTTTTGTTTAATCAAAGGTTTAATGTTGACACTAATTTTATTTCATTTATAAATTTTATTACAAATACATCAAATTTTGTTTCAAAAGTTTTAATTACATCATGTCGAAAGTGTAAGTAATTAAGTGAAAATGAACGGGAGTAACATTACCTCTACAATGCTTTCCAAAATCAGGACCCAGTTGCACAACTATACGATGACATAAATTTAGCTACAATAGATCCGGAAAGTATTAAGTACAGAGCAATATTAACAGTAACCAATGAAATGACGACTCATTATTGGATATAAATAATAAAGTATTGCAACGTTTAGATGGCACAGAAATAGTTTTTAATAAATGTCGAAACAGTGGTCAGTAATGATAGGAAAGATCAACTAGCATATTCAAAAGAATTTTTGTATAGCTTTACTCTAATTAGAATGGCTCCACATATATTGAAATTAAAAATAGGAGGTGTCATTATGCTTCTTAGAAACCTTATGCCATTAAGAAGGCTATGGCACAAGACTAATCATTACAAGTATTAAAAATACAACTATATCGAAGCCAAGATTGTAAATAGTAATAACTCAGATACAGTTTTTATTCCACATATTCCTCTAATTCCGTCCGATATAAATCTTTCCTTTATTTTCAAACGGAAACAATTTCCAATTCGACTAGCATATTCAATAAGTCACAAGGCCAAACTTTTGACAAAATATGTCATTCTCTTCCTAAGCCGGTGTTTACTCATGGACAAATATATGTTGTTTTGTCTGGGGTAAGATCTTTTAACAGTCTTACTGTCGTCTCAAAAAAGAGAGAAATAGAAAATTGTATTACACTAATTTTAAATATACTTTTTAAAAGTTTAATTCATTATATTTTTCACACTTCATGGTTTTGCGCTTCATGCACATCTTGATATATTTTTTATATTTTATTTTTTCTGTAAGAAGTTTAAAAATATTATCATTTTTAATTACATACACGTTTCAGAAAAATTATTATTTCCCAAAAAATTAAAATTTATTTTTATTTTGTAAATTATATAAAAATTTTCTATATTTTCTATATTTTAAACTAATTTTGAGAAAATTATTTGGGGGTACAGACGTACAGTAAAGTAATTATCAGATAATACTGGAAATTTCAACAATTTTTATTAAATTAATTAAATGAAGAAAATTAATTTGGTTTAATAAATTGGAATAGAAAAATGAGAACCATTCGAACAAAAATATTAGACAAACTAAAAAGAAAAAGTTAAAATTAAAGGGTTGGGCTAGCACATTGTCGTCTAATAGTTTAATAAAAAATTCAAAATTAAAACAGACACAAAAAAAAATTTAATTCAATTAAATATTTCAGTTGAAGTGGAATGAAATTTAAATGTTAGTCGAAACAATTGGAATAGAATCATCACTGAACGGTATAAAAACAATCCTGCTTAGTATCTTGTAATTGTTGTAAGTGTTCTAATTTGGAGAGAATTTTTTTTAAATTTAAATCCAAAGTTTTTTTCTACCAAGGCTTTGTTAATCCAACTGGGAGAGTAGCAACTGTACTACACTATACTGTATACTATGTAAAGATATATTTTTTAGGTAAAATATCTTAAAAAAAAAAATCCCCCCACTAACGTGTAATCCGTCCTCTGCTCCATAAGAACACAAAGCATCTGAGAATTCTTGGTGCTAAAAACTATTGAATCGGTTTTAAGGGTATCAATTTTTTTTAAGCGATTGTGAGAACTAGGTTCAAGTAGTTTTGTTCCATAACATTATGTAAAATACATTAAAACTACTTATTTTGGATATTACAATGCATTGGATACTACAAGCTTGTCTCAACTATGGAATTATTTAAGGAATAGCTATTTGCCCAGTTTACATTGTAAGTAATCGCTATCAGTCCAGTCATGGTCTGGTGTTGTGGCAGCGATGGCATACTGATTACCATCAACTTTTAAATTGACTAACTAATTAATAGAGTCTCATTAAGTATGAGATTTTTACTCACTGAAGACATCTAAGACTTAGGTTCTTCTATTTAAACTGACAAGCCATTAATTTTCCTCCAACTGCGTTATTTTAATGCGGTACGTAAAGAGTCTTTTTGAAATAAGACACATTAAAACTAAAATTGAAGCCAAATTTCATTTTTATTTCATTTCAGTAAGCATTGATAAATTGATCATGAAAAGATTCACGCCACAACAACATTTACGTGCTAAAATTTATTTTCAAAATCAGTGTTCTATTCGCGAAACTTATAGAGCACTTCATGGAATTCATGATTTATATATACGTCCATCAGAGTCGAGATTATTCGTCGAACAATCAATAAATTTCGTACATCAGTTTCTCTACTCGATGCAACAATAACAACAACAAGACAAAGAAATGTACATACAAAAAGAAAATATCGGTGCTGTAAGAGCTTGTGTTTATGAAGATGCAAATTTGTCTATTCGTCGACGTTTACAATAAGTTGAACCACAAGTTGTGCGTACAACCACCAAATGGAAAATTTTGCGTAAAGATCATCATCTAGACCCATTCAAGATTCAACTGGTTCAAGAACTAAAGCCATTTGACCAAAATAAGCGTCATTTTTTGCTGATTGGGTCTTAGAGTAGATTGAAGTTGATCAACTTTTTATTGAAAAATTGTGTTTAGAGATGAGCCTCATCTTTGGTTGAAGGGCAAGTAAGATATAGAGCGTATATATAGTGAAAATAGTCCTCAATTCAGCAGATTTCATTGCGTCTTGAAAAATATGCCGTATGGTGTATATAAATGATTTGAAATTCTATCTTATTATCCGAAATAGAGACTTAGGGCCAGTTTTCAGGTGAGTACTTAAGTTACACTTAAGTTTAAGTATCATCCGACACTTAAGCTCCATTTCAAAAAAATTTAGTTTTCTAGTTAAAACTTAAGTGTTGTTTTTCAGCTGTCATTTTCGGTTATTTGCAATGGCAGCACTTGTTAAAATGCAATACAAGTGACAAATAAAGTGTACATGTAAGAAAGATGTGTAAGAAAGATTATCAAAATATTTAAATTTTAAGTTTAGCTTAAGCGGTCATTTTACTAATCTTGACACATGTTGAAATAATGAACATGTTGTTTATCAGCAGTGATTTGATGAAAAGGTTTTGACATCGACATTGTATTATTAAAGAGTACTTATTTGAATATGACACCAAATAATTTTTAATATTATTAACCTAGATATAAAAACTTAAATTTTGGTACAAACATTTTTACATAAAGTCTGTTCTCAGTTAATCTCAACAAATTTATTCATCGTACATTGCCTATTTAATCGCATTCACAGTCTATTATTTTTATTGTTTACTCGTAACAGAATGTTACTGAACTCAAAAGTTTATTCTCAAGTGAAATTTCAATTAATTTCTTTAAAACAAAAAAAAATATGACGCTCTGGGATAACCTGCAAAATCTAAATAGAGAAAGCATTCCTTTGTAAAATATATCTTTTTGTTTTTTGTTAGCTTAATTCCTTTTGTAAAACACAGAAAAGGATTACGAAAAGTATTTCTGGATAATTTCTGGATAACATAAAAATATAAGGAATACTTGTTTTATGTTTTTATTTTATTCAAAGAACAAAATAATTTTTTTTTTTATAAATTATTTCTGGACTATTCATTTAATTATTATATTATGTACACAAAACATTAAAAAAATCCAAATAGGATAAACTATAAAACCATAAAAATATAAAGATTCATATTTCCAATATAAAATTGGAAATTAGTGAACCTGATGCAATTCATATGGAGAGCGATTTATTTTCCTTTTGTTTTTAAAAACGATTCAAAATTTTTGTATTACCTCTTATGTATTACAATTTAAAAACTACTTAGTCTGTACTCTTCATGTGTACGTACTGTTAATTGAATTACCGTTATAAATAAAATTAAAAATTAAAAACAAAAGTTGTGAAAACAAGTTAACTAAATTTTACACTCGTTTGTATAAAAATATATTTCAGATATTTAAGATAATTGTTTTGAGAATTATAGGATATTTGAATGAGACTTTTAGAGATTGATGTAAATAGAAATGTTTATTAAATTTGTTTAATAGGATCTATTTACATTCACTATCATTAACATTACAGGTCTTTTTCAGTTAGAAATTTTAAATTAACGAATATTATTAGGTCACATTATCTCTAAAAACAAAGACAAAGTGTGCTGTTAGTAAACTCATAAGCTTGATCCGCTCAACTTAACTTAATTTGGTTTCTTTTTAACTGTGTTCAGCTTGCGATTTTATCCGTTTGCGTTTCGAACTTATTTAATTTTATATTGTAGACTATTAGTCTTTAGAGTACCAGCAAATTTCTGAAAATACTTTTATAATATCAGGGACTTGAGATAAATAAAGATGATTAAATTTTTAATAATTTTTTGGTGAAAAGGACTCCAGAATATAGCCAGTATATATGTTACTATGTATTTATTAATTTGCAGTTAGGTTTTGCGAATGACAAAATTAAAAATGACTGATAACTCAGTCCAACTATCTAAATTAATAACGAATAATATAAATAAATTTGTTTATGGTACTTGGCAAAAAAAACCCCACTAAAATGTAATAAAGACTCTCAAAAGCACATAAAGCATCTTATTGTTGGTACTGAAACAAATTGAAGTTGGCTACAAATCTAAATATTTAACTATCCGAATTTTAATTGTTCGGTTTTTTGCCTTAGTTAGGCCTTACATTTTCCATTGCTTTTTACTTCCACACTTAATTTTTTCTAATTTTTTTTCATCATTTTGTTTACGCAGGAACAATATTCTAAGCTTCGTAAATTGAAAATACCCGTTGTAGCTGATATATATAATTCAAATTTATTTATAATTAAAAAAAATATCCAGTCGAACGAAACTGATTTATTCTATTTGTCATGAAAATACTAAAATCGTTACCATGATTTTTCTCCATTAATTGTGTCCAATTTGCTTGTTTCTGTTGTCTCATCGTTCTTTAAAAAACAATATAAAAAATCCTGAATGAGAACTTTGGTACTATAAGATATAAAACTAATCGAATTGCATATTGTAATTATGTGAAATAATTTGAAAGGTATAAATAACGGTAATAGAAGTTCATGTCGATTTTTCAAATTCGAAATTTAAAGAAAAACAAAAATTTTTCTGATTTTATAATTTTAACCCTACAGTGGTTGAAAAAAACAGCAATTTGGTAAACGTTGTATATTTATTTATTTATTTACTGTATTCGATATACAATGAGACGATTAGACAGTAAAATTTGTATAATCTAAGAAAGAGTATAAATAAGAGTAGAATTCAAAAACTAAGAAAATTTCAGGTATAAAAGCAATACAAATTGAATTTATAAAAGTTATAATAAAACTACAACTAAAATAAAATGCTTAATACTTAACTAAAAATGAGGATAAAATTTAATATATCTACTAAGTAGTCTGTACGTTTGAGCACGCTTTACAGCAATATGAATCGTATTTCACTAGGATATTATCATAAAAAGTGACAGATGTTTTAATCTACATAAATAAATTTTTTGGCTTCATTTAGAAAATTTGACGATCTGAAATTTGAAAATAAATTATCTGAGGTTAAAATAAAGATTGGTGTAAAATATAATAAATTAAATGAAGACTTTATAATTTTCTACAAACCCATATTTTATGAATTATACGAAACCCTTATGTAACTATATCGATATTCACAGTTATTTCTAATTGTTTGATCGGCATTATTTCATCTTCTAAAAAGTATTTTCATCTCAGATTTGATTTCCGAAATTGTAATAAATAAATGTATTGCAATCCCGCTGTAATTCAATTGGCATACTTAATAATATAAGATGTAAAATACATAACATACATACATGTATGCATAACACTACTGAGGAGCAGATTTCTGTTGAAGAAGTTGGTAAATATTATTCATCATAAACTAAAAAGTAGTATAACATAAACTCTGTATAATTTAACTTGACCAAATAAAAGCGTAGCATTTAATGCCATAGAAAATTGTTTCTTCACAAAAACCATAAAGCTGGAACACATAAATATGAAAACACGAACAATTTTAGCTTTTAAAATCTACATAATAATACTCTAGAATCACCGGACATAACTTTCAGACAGATATTTTGCAGATATCAACAATTTGTTCAATTAAATATCTTGTTTCTCATATCTTGCAGTACTGCAAAGCATTATTAAAGTAATTATTATTAAATGTATATAAAAAAACAAGCCTACTGGTATCCAAATATTTCTTGGCTCTCTTAAGGGGTTAATACTTGTTTCTTTCAACTTTTTTTTTTCTATTTTCTGACCAGGTATTAGTTTTGTTCATATAATTTCAAGACAAAAAAGCAAAAAATAAAAAAATAAAAAAGAAACAAAATGGATGAACTGGAAAAAATATGAATTGAAATCAATTAACCTCTCAAGTGTTGATCAACTTTTGTTCTAACCAATCGATTCAAAAACGTTCGCAATATTATTTTAACTTTAAATAGTAAGGAATAATTATTTTTCAAATTTTTTTATTAAATCAAAACATTTTTTTTTACTACAAACTTTTTCTTTTTTATCAAAAAAAAAAAAACTAATTTTTCTATAAAAAACTGATTTGAAATGAAAAATTTAATCGTCCGATAATTTACTCACTTTTATAATATACTCACTCACTCACTCTAAAATACTATTGAACATTAAAAAAAAAACTTTATTGTTTAGGGTAAAGCAGAGAAAGGAAGTGTAAATTGGAAAGAGACAGAGAAAGGGAATAAGAGTTATGTTATTAAAGTGTAAGTATATGTTTGGGTGATTAACGAGAATCATTTGAGCATAACGAAAAACTTTTTCTTCAAAATTGTACTTACATTATATACATAAGGGTTGGTAAATATAATCCATTCATATGTATATCCAAATTAATGATTATATTATGGTATCATGACATTTGTTCAATGGTATTTTATTTGAATGATATTATCTCGTTATTTATACTCTCTTTAAAGCGTTTTAATATCTTAAAACAATTTTGCATTAGAATAAACACGATAAGTTAAATGAAATTACGGGAACCAATTATAATTAAAAACAATAACAAATTATGAAATCAAAAGTGAGATCAAGAAAAAGAATGATCAAGAACAAGGAAGAGATGAAGTACAACAGTGAGATGAAGAGTGAGATGATGAACGAGATAGTATGTCGGGAGAGAAAATAAGAAAATGTTAATTTCTTCACTCAACTTTACAACTTCGATAATCTTAAATTGATGATAAAAAATATCAAAGGTCTTGAAATGTGTGCAAGATATGTGTAATATAAGTTTTAGTGTTACCATTTTGTTTAGTGTTTATAAATTTGACAAAGTTCAACGAAGTCTAGAAAAATAATTAAAAGTGAAAAATTTAAGAACTTCCCTTCATATTAAAACTCACGATTCATTCAAAGGTAGTTCGAAAGTACGAATTAACTAATTTAAAAATTCAAGCTCAGTACTAAAAATAATTGGAGAAGAAATTTGATTGGACTTAGGACTGGGAATTGGGCTATGTATTTGCACTGCTGCCACAATCAAATCAGTTTTTTGTAAAACGAACCATATTCGTTCACTTTCGTTCGATCGAGTTTTTCATATACTTTTCATGTAGATCACTATAAAAATTTTATGATGATAAAAATTTGTAAGTAATCCATAGTTCGAATTTGTCATAAATTACTAATTCTATTCGCACTACAAAGAGCTATACAACTAGCATGCATAATGTCAAGGTGTAGTTGCAGATTAAAAGTTGAAAATAGGCCGAATCAAGCTAAAGCAATTCTTTTCAAGGTTAATTGCTTTTATTCCAGATTTGGAAGAATAATGGAAAAACAGTTTTTGAGAATTGTCATGTCACAAACTGAATATTTGGTCGTAATTTTCAAGGCACAATTGTTAAAAATTAATAATGTTTAATACCCCTTTAATAGGAAAAACGAAGTGAAGGACTTTAACGCACTAAAAACTCCTATTCTTTTGTTAAAATTAAAACTAGTCTTTTAGACTAACCAATTTTAATAAAATTTTGGCTTTATTAGCCCAGACGTATTTGATCAAACAAAATTCCGTTAGGAATTATTGATAAACGATTTTATCCAAACACAGTTCGAACGGTTTTGTCCGTTTAAGTCTTCTAACATAGTTTTGACCATCAGCTAAATGTAAAACTTCAATATGTATTAACATGTTGAGTAAGACGTATTTTGTGGTGTACTGCCATGTTTTTTTTATGTTGTTCTTTATGATAGATATCTTGAAATCTCTATCAATATCAGCATTGCAAACATATCAAGGAGCATTATTTCCTAACACTTTATTTTGCGATGTTTGAACGTTGGACAGTTTGAATATGAAGTTGTTTAGCACAATCCCATATTTGAATACCATAAGCTCAGAATGGTCTTAATATTTGATTGTATGCCAAAATTTTGTTATACGTCGAAAACGTAGATGCCCGTCAAATTAGCTAATACATGTATTTAAGTTGCTCTTTCCATCTGAGCTTTGCATCAGCTGAGCTTTGTACCAAGGTATTTTGCAGAATATGGATATGGTATAACGACATTGTTTATAGTGACTGGAATGGGCGACTCTATTTTTTTATTTGTAAAACTAACATCTGTTGATTTTGACTCGTTTAGTTTAATTTTCCAACATTTGCACCAAAGAGGGACTTTGTCGCAGTATCATTTGCAAAGTTGCTATCGTCGCATCTTCTATACCCATTCAGATTTTACTATTAATTTCCCAACACGTAATTTTGGGTATATACGGCATACCACTACACTCGGTCGACGAAATGTCCTTAGAGGAAATAATTTTTGATAATTTGTTAAGGAAATAAACTCAACTTCAAGACACAAACAACGATACGATCAAAAATTATTATCTTTTAAAATCTAACAGAATCTTGTACCTTATAAAGCTGATTTTAGTAGATTAAGTTATCTTATTTGTGTTTAATATTGTGAACTACTTTCCCATCCCTTTTTTACCAAAATATGCTTAAGATATTAGACTTTAAAGTCTCTGACTTTTACAACTTGAACTAAAAAAAACAAAAAAACAACAAAAACATTAAAAACATACACAAACATAATGTAAAAAAAATATACTCGTAAAAGTTAAAATATTTAACAAAAAACTTTACCGACTAACAAAGAACCAGAATCTCTAAATTAAATTAGAGGAATGAGCTGGACTCGAAAGAAAAATTATGTTTTAAAAGAATTTTAAAAATTAATAGACATTCACTTTTCAAGCGGAACATAACGGTTGAGATGAAAAACTTAGAAGAAAATCTGGGATGTATGGTATATAGTAAATTATGAAAATCGATATATATATATATACAAATATATATATAAAACATATGAGTTTTCTCCACTTTTCGTGTATGCTGGAAGAATTAAGAATGAATAAAAGAGTAGAATATGGGAGTTGAGTTGAGAAATAAATTTGAAAAGAGATGAATAGTGTACGGTAAAGTTTCTATATTTTTATTAGATTAAGTGAAAAACTAATTACAGATCAAAGAATTATGATCGAATGGTGTTTTATGATGCGAATTTTTTACCCCTAACTTTAAAAGTAAATTTCTTTTAAATAAAAAAATTATTTGAGTTCTTTTTTTGTTCTGAATTTTTTTTTTCATTCCGTTATAAAATCCTTCAAATAACTTTAATTCACTTTCTTGGGAATATGTTTTGAGCAAATTCGAATATTTTATTAAAATACATTTAAATTTTTAAATAAAAATAATAATTTTGCTCATTTTAAAAGAAGTAAACTGAACAAAAAAGCTTTAATAATACTCATTCAAACTTATTTTACTGTAATCAAATAAAATTTTATATTTTTTTTTATTTTTGAAGTACAATTTACTGTTAATAGTTGCTTATAATTCCGCTCAATTAATTTTTATGTAATTATCGTAATTGATACTATGGTAGGTAGGTAGAAGTGATCATTGCAGTTGCTTCTGGAAAATCAATTATCACTTAGCTTTTTGATATCACAACTCGAGTGACCTATTTGTTGTTGTTGATTGTTTTAGAGGATCATTCTCCCGTTATCACTCTTCCTAGGAACCCAGTACTAGAATACTTCTGCGATTGAAAAGGTTGATCAGATCACCTGATGCGGTACTTGAAATCAAAAAATAAAGGGTAATGTGATATAAGCCTTAATGAAATTAACAAAAGAAGTGCATTTTAATGATGTAGTAAATACATTTTCTTTTTAGTATAACTCTAACCACTATTAATTTGTACAGTCATATATTTTTAGACAATCGTGAAATTCCGATTAAGAAATGATCCATAACCAAAAATCTGTGCTTTAAAACAAAAAATCAAAGTAGATGGGATTTCATTAATCCGGCTGAATGTCAAAAGCTAATAATAACCATGTCTGATAGAATACAGGCAGTGAATAAGACGAAGAGTGATGTACCTCAATGTTAATTACCAATTAAAAACATATTATTGATTTACTCCACCGTTAATTTATTTTACTTTTTAAAAATTTTTCGTTCCAGGTTTTTGGGGCTAACATAATAAGCTTGTAGAAAAAGATTAATAGTATGTTTTTACTATTCGATTCAAAAATTTGTTTACGAAAAATCCATGACTCTGTGCCAATTAATAGTGGTTAAAAGTTGTATATATTGGAAAATTATATTTCTAGTATTAAATTAAGCACAAAAAGAAGAAATTATGTAGTCGATATTCGATCTTTTAATGCCGCTACAATTGTAATTCGACACATTCATAACGTCGTATAACATACAAGTGACGGAGTAGGTCATCAAGATGGCTCGTAGCTTATTATATTAAACAGAAATTGTCTGAAAATCTTTTTCTCCATTTATTAATCTTCTACCTTTTAAATCACTTCATATATAATAACACGAAACCCGATCTCCGAAAGCAAATCTTAATCTTAAAATCAAAAAGAGTTTTATTAGATCAATACGTTACCTCAAGAACTAAATCAGAAACTCTACCTAGTAACAGATGCTGTTTTGAATTCAGTAAGCAATAGAAAAGTGAAGCTCGATGTATCTATGGGATAAATAATTTTATTGAACAAGAACTATTTTCAAGTAGAAAAAATTGTGGCAGCTTAATTAAAAGATTACAAGAAACACTGAAGTAGGTACAGCTTAAAACCCGCAATAAATTTAAGTAATGTCGAAAGGTTTTGTTCCCAGAAGGAGTGCAGAAGTAGATAGTATAAACGGATTGTGCGAAATCTTATTTTTCAAAATCTTATTTTTTGAAAATTTTATTTGTTCCTGTAAAATTTTTTTCTCGTTAATGGAATCTTTTTTTGTTGTGAAATTTAATTTATACACAAAATGGATTTGGTACAACAGCCCTTAAATGTGATGAAGACAATAGGTCCGAGGTCCCAGGATTTGGGGTCGAAACTTAATATCAATGCTTTCATGCGTTTCGTATGCGTTTACTTGCCGCCGCCAAAAACAGTGTTCCAATAAATGAGTAGCGGGGGCTTTGGGGGCGGCAGCCCCCGACTTTAAGAATAAAATAATTTTTTTAAACACATTTTTTTACTAAGCCTGTGCCGTATGCGTTATTATGTGCTCCTATTTAGAAAAACAACAAAAAATACAAAATAAGATTTTGACCAAATAAGATTTTAAAAAATAAGATTTTAAAAAAAATAAAATTTTCAGAAATAATATTTTCAGAAAATAAGACTTTCAAAAATTAGATTTCGAATCCAACCCAGTATTAATTATTAGACATAATTAAACTGCTCTATATCTTTTCAATTTTACAGTTAATGAAGCAAACTTCACTCATTTAGAAACCTTTCCAAACATACCACTGGAATCAATATGCTTTACACGAAGCAATGTTCAGATTTGATATCTGCAGAAGTGGAAGCAGCCATCCGAAAATTAAAGAACAACAAAGCTGCTGGACAAGATAACCTGCCAGCTGAACTTTTTAAGGCAGGAGGTGAAGTGGTGATTGAATTCATGCACCAAATCATCAAACAAATGTGGATCGAGGAGAGCATGCCTGATGACTGAAGTTTAAGTTCAATATCTCCAATATTCAAAAAGGGCGATTAAATGTCCTGCGCCAACTATAGAGGAATATCCCTATTAAACGTTTCGTATAAGATCCTTCCCAATATTCTGTGCGAACGATTGAAGCCCCATTGTAACGCTGTGATAGGAAACTATCAGTGCGGCTTCCGTCCTGGTAAATCAACCACCGACCAGGTGTTCGCATTAAGGCAGATCCTGGAGAAGGCCCTCGAATTTCAAATCGATACACACCATCTTTTTATCGATTTTAAATCAGCTTATGACAGCATACATCGATCAGTGCTTTACGAATCAATGTCGGAATTTGGTTTCCCAGCCAAGCTTATCCGTTTGTCAAAAATGACCTTGGAAAACACCCGGTGTTCTGTGGTGATTGGGAGGCACATTTCTGATTCATTTCGAACGTGCTCCGGATTTCGACAAAGCGATGCGCTGTCATGTAATTTCTTTAATCTGGTGTTGGAGCATATAGTGCGACGTTCCGGTGTAAAAACACAGGGCACTATATTTTACAAATCGGTGCAGCTCCTGGGTTTCGCTGATGACGTCGATATTATCGGAACATCCCGACGAGCAGTCATCGAAGCCTTTACACAGATTGAAGAGGAAGCAGGTAAAGCGGGTCCTCTCATAAATGAGAATAAAACAAAATATATGCTGTCGACAAATAAAATGTCCTCACAACATCATATAGGACACAACATCACTGTCGGCTCATATAATTTTGAGGTAGTTCAGGAGTTTATCTACCTTGGAACCAACATCAACTCCACAGACAGTCTGCCTGAAATCATATTAAAAAACTGTGCAGATTCATTATCTTCCCCTATTTTTTTCTATTCAATAAATCTTTAACTTCTGGTGTATTCCCCTATTTCTGGAAAAAAAACCTTCATAAGACCAGTTCACAAAAAGGATTTAAAGATTAATGTTTCAAAATTATAGACCTATTGCCAAACTATCGAATTTACCTAAAGTATTTGAACTTATAGTATTTGATACGATTTATAATTACTGTTCTCATTTGCAAACAAATGACCAACATGGCTTTGTAAAAAAGAGGTCAACTGTAACAAATCTTATAGAATCAGCTTCAACTTTTTTGAAAACTATGGAAGTCGGTAACCAAACAGATGTGGTTTACACTGACCTTAGTAAGGCTTTTGATCTCTTACCACTTAGTGTGATCTCTCTTTTGTGTTAATCTTAAAGACGTAATTTGTCTATATTCCACATAGCTGCTTTTGGAGATATTCATTTTAAGTTTAAATTTATTCATGTCATCGCGGAAGCATTACGATTATCTCTGAACGATTATAGAAACGTTCTTTATTGAACAAGTACTCATAAAAAAAACATTACACCTTCAACTTTATTTAACAGAATTATTTATAGCAAACGAAAACTTTTTATTAATGATTTCACCTATGTATTATAGACAACCATATGTAATTATATACAAATAAGTAAAATTAAATTCATTACATGTATTTCTACTAAATGCTTCCGCTGTGAGATGAATAAACTATATTCTGCAAAATAAAAATTTAATTGTGGTATCAGGTATACTTTAATCAAATGACATAATTACAGTGTCGTCGCAAATGTTGCTATTGTAATAGTTTCCAATTGTGGAATATCGAAAGGCTTATGTCAACGAAAAAACTTGGACTGTAATTCAGTCAAAAAAGAATGTGGCATTTTTTCCAACTGAATGTACCAAAAACATGTAAATTGTAAGCACAATTCAAACTACTAAAAATTAACTATTATTCTAATATTAATAATAAAATTGAGATACGATAGGGAAGTTGACTAATACAATATAATACAATTTCGAATGACTTAACTTTATAATTTTGTAATAATTCGTTCATAATTAATTAACAAATTTATTTGCCTCCACAATAACATGTTGGTGGAGGAGTTTAATATATATTTTTTTAAAATTTTTCAAATATTGTATTGTCCAGACAAAAAACGGATTAATTCTAAAATTTATATTTTTATCACTAATACATACATATATAAATACATACATAATTAATTCAAGCCATTAATAAATATAATAAACAAAAATTTTATTAAAAGATTGTGTCCCAATTTTTACCACTAAATACAATATCTAATTTTTATTTAATTTCGTGGGAAAATCAACCAGTGTAATAATAATTCTTAATGTGATTCTTCTATTTTCTGGTGGGCGTAGTATAAAAATTTTCAAGAAAATAATTTTATTATTTAAAAAAAAAAAAAAAAAAACAAAAAAATAATATGGGATAAAAAAGGAAATACCAACAGAAAGAAAATATCACCTACATAATTCAGTATTTCTTCTAATTTTATAAGGAATGTATATTTATGTATATTTTACGTTCATAACTTTGTGTAATATATATACATTACATATACATAAATCCTTAAAGGATAGTTACAAACCATAAAACTTCTGTATTTTTTATTTTATTTTTTTTTTTTGTTTAAGAAAAAGAAAGAGAAATTTTTACAGACTTTGTGGTTTCTTCAAGTTAAAATAGGATTATTTTCACCGATAATTGTTACAAAAAGGCATAATAATAATTTTTAATGGAATATAAAATAACCTAAAAATATTACGTCTCGTGGTTTTTTAGAAAAACCTTCTATATATAGGATAAGAAATTGCAACCATATTTTCCATTATTGTGGTAAAAAACAACAACTATCTAGAGTATTTCTTATATATATGTATATACGTAATATATATATATATAGGTATGATATACATATAAAAGCTATAAAAAAAAAGTCTATCCTGTTTATGGGTGTTTCATTTTAATATAAAATAAAACCAGAATCAATTTTACATGATGATAGTAGTGGTAAATTTTCTTGTTCTTCTATTGTTACAACAATACCTACATTTCAAGGTAATAATGTAATCTAGGTAGATAAGTAGGTAATGTTTTTTACGGGATTTGTTTTGTTTTTTTAGTTTTTTTTTTCAAATAGGGAAAATTTTATTAGAATTATAATTTTAAATTTTAAATTCTTTTATAACAGTATTTTATATATGTACCTACTATGTTAAATTGAGATTTATTATTGAAATAAAATATTATAATACCTAATGTATTAGATAAAAATGAGATTTGTTTTTGTTTTTTTTACGTTGAAAGAATGTTTTGATAGTATGTGTGGGTGTATACTAAAAACTTCTAATTTCATTGAAAATTAAATTTTTTTTCCAAAACTGTCTAAAAATTCGGAAATTTATAAAAATCTAAAATGTTTTCTCTTTTTATGTCTAAAAATTTTCAAATCAAGCCGAATTTTGTCCGAATAAGTTTTCTCCTATCGACGACTTCAAACCAGATTTACAGCTTTGCTGATGATAGTATCCTTGATTCCTTTTATTTCTTTGAAAAAGACTGTTGTCTTGTCTGGTCACCCAAATTTCAGTTCATAGGGAACGAAATAATACATTAGTGCCCGTCGCGCAATTTCGTAAATTTATGATTCGTATTATTTTGGTTCTTTTATATCGCTACTTTGCTACATTGTATGTTAGTATGAACAACCAAAAAAGTTTGCTTCACTTTCATATACTAAGGTTTATAAACGAACGGATGATAAAATACGAAATCGTAAATTTGCGAAAGAAAAATAAGAAGCCTCTGTTAAGCTATTTAATTTTCTTTCATAACTTAGTATTGTTAACAGTTATTGTCAAATATCAACAATAAACAAAAATAAAATCAACAAAGTATTAATCAAATTCATTTTTTATTAACAAACTTAAACATTCAAAATTGGTGAGTAAAAATAAATTCAAATGTGTAAGTGAAATTTTTATAAAAAATAAAACTAAAAATTTGCATTTGCTTTTGAGATGTTTTCTAGAAGCATGACTTTTTCCGAAAAGGACCATTAATAAAAAATTTACATGATAGGATGTTCACGCAAAATTGACATTCGTAAATTTACGAAATACAAAGATACGAAATGCGTGACGAGCGCTAATATTTTGTTCTCTAAACAGCCACCTTCAAAAAATACATAACTTGGGACGTGTAAATGAGTAAAGTTCAATGCTTCAAAACCGCAGACTTGCCTTATATCAACAAAGCCAAGTCCATCGATACCAAATGTTCTATTCGAAAATTTAAATAACAAAAACTTTAAAATTCTGAGAATTTTTTGAATGGAAAAAAACAGCAAACTTTCGTGACACGACCACATTTTTAATGTCGTGAAGGATACTGCGAAATTTTTAGGAGTTTTAAGCAGAAGTAAGAAATACTTTACATTTTGCAACCTCCTATTAATATAGATGGCAGACATTTGGCCACGACCGGAATCGCATATTTGGGGCGGTGTACCCAGAACCAGCCTATGGTACTTAAATGAGATGAAAGTGAGCCATCAAAATTATCAATGATGCAGAATTGTTACACGACTCCTACCATCATTAATTTATCAACGTAATGTAAGAGCAGCCACTCTGTTCTATAATTATTGGTAGTTGCTCTAACGAAATAAAAAGTATTATACCCAAATACAACTATGCCACTATCATACTCGCAGGGCAGCCCTTAAACACAAATTTATAGTAACCTCTTCGAACAAGAATTGTGAAATATACAAATTCTTTAATCAATCGAACCGCTAAACTATGGAACAGTTTACCATCTTACGTGCTTCTACAAACATATAATTTAGAAGTTTTCAAGATTTTGTGAAAATTTTGTTTCTAAAGAAATCTCTATCCTTATATTTGTAATTCATTAAATTAGTTAAATTCTGCGAAGGTAGTTACGGTGCATATCCCAAAAAACAAAATTACTCTAAATTTACAGTCATCACACCCATTTTAACAGATATACATAATATATTTATGAAGCTCAGCCTCAATGCTCAATGTTAATGAAATGGAACTATTTGAGTGAAAAACTCTTGTTAGTAAATTTTCAGTGGGATGATCATAAACAAACTCATAAACCAGAATCTGTGACCGTGATACATTAGGAAATATACCGATATTAAAACAGAGGTTACATAGTAACCTTAACAATCCTGCTATAAGTTTCGGTGGATATTATAGCAAAGATTAAAAAAGCTTTTCTTTAAACAGTCTTTATTTATGTCATCTAAAGGGTTATATATACTTTGCAACTAGGCATTTGATCAGTGGACATTTTGCAAAACAGACACTTAACAAAAAGATATTCAGGAAAATTGACAGTTAGCAAAAGAATATTTAACAACTCTTAGACATTTGATAACTTTCATTTATGTAGACGCCTACAATGCGAAAGGAATGTCCTTTTACAAAGACATGCTACGTGAATTGAAAATAATAACAATTATTTCTACAATTTTTTTCAAAAATGAAATGGACTTCTGGAAAACAAAGCATATTTCAAATTTTTAAAAATTAAATCGTTTAGCACCAAAAATAAATGATATCATCTCAAGATTCATAGTAATTGCTTCTAATAATAATTCTATGAGATTAAAACCCTATTTTCTAAAAATGTTTTTATTCTCTAATATTTTTTTCGTACTTCTTTCTCTAACTTGTGAACTTTCCAGTTTTAAAAGTTGTTAAGTGTCCAAGTGTTTAGTTGTCCATCTCGCTGTCCATTTGCTGTTCAAATGTCTTTTTGTTAAGTGTCTTTTTTGCTAAATGTCTTTTGTAACTGTCCAGTTGCCAAATGAAAGTTGCTAACTAGCCGAATCCCGATCTAAAGTTCCTTGGATTTTGAAGGATGCCATTTCAAGGCAGATACTTGAAGCAGGAACTGATAACATTGGATGGTTAAGCGGTATTCTTTGGACCAAATCGACTCAAACCAGTTTAAAATTGAAATCATAATATCAAAAATTGAAAGTACGATGTTAGAATACAAGAAAAAAGGTGTTTATCTCATAATCCATGAAATAAAGAAAAGAACAATTATACTCAATTAACAATTATACCAGAATGGTGTGACTAATATCATAATTATAACATTCAATAAATGTATGTGTTTATTGTAAGACCATTTATTAAGTTCTAAACCCTATATACGAAAGGGCTACAACCCCACCATTAATAGGGTAGGGTAGAGAAGTGGAAATACATTCTTCTTTAAAACTACACATGTTTCGGCCAATTTGACACAATATGAAATACAGTTATAATCTTATATATAATCTTATATATAATACACAAGATGAACGACATGGTCCGTAACAAAGCAAGAATTGCTGTATAGTAAATTACACCACAAAAATATTAAAATTTTAGCAAGTTCTTGGTGTTGAATACTTTGAACATTTCAAATATTTACACCAAATAAATGACGTTTACTTCCAAGTTGAGCGACATCTATACTCTAAAAGAAATTTCAATCACGGACAGTTTTTGAAAAGGCTTCATAAAAATTCTGTCGTTTTAAATAGACACACAAACTTATAGAAAAATTACAAAAACAATATCACCAACAAAAATTGAAAACAAAACAGAAAAACAAAAATCAGATCAGATCATAACTCCTCAAAAATAATATAATAAATGTTAGTTCATTTGCTTCTGCTATCATTAAAAAAAACATAAACAGTAAAACACGGTTATAGTCATTCGCTAAATTTCAGAAATATGTCTGACTATAACCGTTTTGTGATGTGGTTAAAAAAAAATTGTATCTTTATAAACAAAATTAAATTCAATGAAATATATTTCGTACCTATAATAGTTTTAAACTTTATTTTATTCATAAATAGCAATTCTGTTATGTAATCACAAAATATACATATTTGTAATATATTTGTGTAAATCAGTTTTTAATAAAACAATTCACTTTTGCCTAAATGAAAAAATGGGCGTTATATTTTAATCTGACTATAAACTACATCGATTGTATTAGCTTATGAAGCTTATTACTCTTAAAAAAATTGTTGACTATAATATAATTGTGACTACAAACGTTTTTGACTATAAACGAATTAAAATACATCGATCTACTACGTTGAGAGTAATGGGATTTTATTGTGTTAAGTTATATTGAAATTAGTATTAATTTCGTCATAAAATATTAGGTATTATACTTTAATTTCATTATATAAAAAACATTATGTAGAAAACAACTACAATCATACGAGAACAAATATTTCTTTTTATTTAAAATCGTACCTGAAAGAACTGTTTCTGTGCAATTGCACAGGGGATTCACTAGTAAGATTGTGTTACTAAAACCTCAAAGGTGTCAATAAATGAAAGAAAAAAAATGTTTGATTTTTCTTATCGAATATAATTTTTAAAGAAACGTAAATAAAAACATAATATTAAAAGATCTTTGACTTCAACTATCGAATTAAATAATTAAATCAAGTTCAAAATAAATAAAAAATTAAAAGTTTCTATCTTATACACTTATACATACACAGATGTTATGTAGTAGATATCAGATTTTATGAAAAAGTTTATTGTTCTTTAGAATTGCAGCAGTTTCACGTAAATCAGATACTATAGCAAATATGTATCTGATATAAATGAGTTCAAGTATTAATTAAACACCTAAACTAAAAAAAGAATAACTTTTTGGTAGTGTTCAGTTGAAGAAAATCTTAGAAAATAAGAGGAAAAATTGAAAAAAAAAAAATAAAATAACTTTTAGCTCTCTTTTAATTAAACAAAGAGTTCTCGTGTATTTTTATTTCGATCTAATTCCATTACAGATTGTTTTTGTGTAATGGGGTATTTTTTTTTTGTATAAATTAATCAGGGCAATATTCTTAGAAAAAAATAAATAAATACGATTTAATAATTCTGGATATTTGCGTAAAAACAATCAAAACCATATCCATCAGTAGGTTATTACATCGGGAGTATACTTATAAATAAGCAGTTTCAGTTTAATGTCACATATGCGGTTGAAGACCAATTCAATAACCTACACCATTTAAGGTTACAATGCCAAACTACGTTTATGACTGGTCCAACCTCTAGACCACTGCGATTATAGATAAGATTTAAAAATGTTTGTACCTGAGCTTACCTGAGCTTACAAAACCTGAGTTTATTAATTTTAAAATCCACCTTGTATGAAATTATTATCTTAATTACTTGATTGAATATTCACTGCGGATATTAACTGGGACACTACTCACTAGAACCTGCAAACTATCTGGTTTCTGAATTGCACTAATCATAAACTTATATTTGCAACCTGATTACACAAATTGCCGCAGTATGTTTGAGATATGTGAACGAGAAATAAACTTTTGTTCATACGTTTTTTACAGATATCAGAGATAAGCTTCAGTTGAAATGGGGCATACAATTTTTTTCTCGAAGTATGGTTTTTATATTTGGCTCTGTTTGACTCTGATTCTGTTCTGCTGTTCTAACTAGTGAAAATAATTTATTTCTGTTTAGGTTGTTTCGATTAGCCAGCATAATTTCTTTGTTAGTGTTATCAACATCTTCGTTTATCATTCAATACAGGTACACAAACATTTTCACTAGTTGGAGTGCAAATGGGAGTATTTTTATATCCACAATGTTCTTGTGCGAACTTGTATTTGAAATTTTGAGTAGAACAGTAGAACCTATAATTTAAATATAATCAAAAACCAAATACTCGTGTTAAATTCTTCTGTAATGCAAGGAGTAGTGTAATTAGTGGAGCTACAAAATGTTAAAAAGTTTTTAATATTATTTGTAAGAATGGATGTGCGGTATAATTTATTTTCGATCTTGTTATATTTCTCCATATATGCTTGGTTTCTTAATCATATCCTTGAATTAAGACTACTATTTCTACATTTTTTTTCAAATGGATTTCGTTGTTTTTGAAAACTAGAGACTTTTGTGATTGTTTTTTTTTTCAAATTTAAACAAAAAAAAGATTAGTACGAAAGATAAGTTGCCTGCAGACCTTCAATTTATATGCCACATTCAGAATTTGAATTCAAAGAAAATTTCACGTTCTAATAATACTTAATCGATATGGAAATGGTATATGTCTTATCAGAAATTAGTTATAAGAAAAAAGAAAATGAAAATAAGAATAGCGAAAATGTAAGAGGAAACACGTGTGTTTTTTGAAAATTTTAAAAGAAATTTTTTCTACCGATCATTTTATAAAAAATTAACAATTATTTTACAAAAAATAGGGTTGAGGAGAGTTTTAAGTTTGGAGGTAACAATTCATTACTTCCTAATTATTAGTAGTTATAATACTCTTGACAGAACTGACGAAGCAAATTTGAAATAAGTAGAGCCATTCCAGTTTTCCAGTTTTAAAATTTTAAACATCGAAACAATTGTTTTGGGACTCACTTGAAATATGTATTATTTAATCAACCTAAAATTAGTAACTATTTGTGGATCGGTAAGTATTTCTAGAATTGAATGTTAATTTTGTTGACAATTGGTTGTTATTGGACGAGAACGTGTGAAGTCTTAGAGAAAAATTAATCAAATAAAAACAGAATAAATATACTTTCTATTCAGGGTGAATTGGTATGAAACTAATAAAACAATTTATATGGGTGTGCGATGCTACAATAGAATAAGAGTATCAAGTGGTGAATAAAATCAATAAAGAATTCAATGAAAAAAGATAGTTCGACGTAACACAAGCGACGTAATACAAGCGTTCAACATGTTTTGTCTTGAACCAGGATTGAAACACACAAAAAAAACTTTATTATCTATTTCTTCTTGATTCTAAATGTGTACCTAGCGACAGGAACTATATGGGTAAATTAAATATAAACACTAAATTGAGTGAGCAGTTTGATTAATTCAATGCTATTTTTAGTATGCAGTACTGATATCCCTACGAGGGAAGATACGATATTAGAAACATTTATAGACGATACTGTCATACTACCATCAAATAAAGTTCCAAAAATGGCGCTGAAATCAAGCGAGATCAGACTTAATTCAACAATGAATAAACATTTGAATCGTACCTCACCACAGGCTATCGTGGCAAAAACACATTCACAAGAAACATAATCAGCTGAGCATCGAGATCAGGAATTAGGACGATTGTCACGAATACCATTAGACTATACAAGGTCGTATGCTATTTAAATAAATCCTATTGTCTATTCCATATGGAATCGACTTGGGGGGTAATCAATAAATGTTTAAATCACGAAAATTTTTTAGGATAAAGTTTTTAGCAAAATACTTTTAGTTAATATTTTTGGTATGTATAATGTATAAAATACTTTGCTGATAATAATATAAATGAAGCAACGAATAAAATGCAGCAAGCTAGTAACAAAGTCTACAGATGGTATAAAATGTGGAGAATTAAACTAAATGAGTCAAAGTCCACACAAAACAAATTCATAAACAAAAAAATAGAGTCGCCCATTTCGGTCACAATAAACAATGTCATCATAATAATTAATCAAATAATAAAGCCAATCTAGGCATACGGTATTCAAATATGAAATTTTTCTAAACAACTTCATATTCAAACTATCCTAACGTTCCAAAACAAAGTGTAGCAAAACATTGTCAATGCTTTTTGGTATGTTCGTCGTGCTGATATTCATAGAGATCTCAGTACTCTAAAAGACTGGACCTTGTTCTAAAAACAAAATAAAAAAAGTGATAGTACGCCACAAAAGTCTTCTGCTAAACTTCGTGATGCTTACAATTACGTTTAGCTTACAATCAAAATTTTTTTAGCCGACTTAAAGGACCGAAACCGTTCAAACTGTGCCAGGCTAAAATCTTTTATTTCTCAATAACTTCTAATGGGATTTTGATTTAGCAAAGCTATCTGAAGTTAACGAGCCAAATTTATATTACCGGTTAGTGTTTCAATTTTAACAAGTTTCAATTTTAACAAAATTATGTTTTTAGTGCTTTAAAGTCGGCCCAGTTCTTCACTTCGCTCTCCCCAGAAAATGGAACGATAGGCAGAAGCTATTGTGATTATTTTCGTTTATTTGAGGAAAAAAAATCTTTGGTACGTCAGCAATTCTAAAAGTCAGTAAACGTCAACAAAAGTACGTCAAAAAATCTCCAAAAAAAGAATATAATGCCAAAAACCAGCAAAAAATACCACAAAATTTTAGCAGACATTTTTATACCAAAAGAGCAGTTATTTTTTGATATCTAAAAATAACATTGAATATCGATGAAATTTTTCAATTTATTTGACATATGATGAATTCGAGATTTTAATAGAACTCTATTTGTCTTAATATATTCATTGATATTAAGTTACTAGGTTATAACATATGATGACGTCCATAATCACTATAAAAACAACAAAAAAATACTATTTTTATTTTTGGAAATGCTTTCAGTAAACCATAACTGAATACTGGATTATAAAAAAATACTGAAAATAAAAAAAGGCATACCCATACAAACACAAACACAAAAACCGAAATAAAATGAAAGAAATTTAAAGGAAAACTTTGTAATCTAAGATGGAAGTAGAAATTTATCTGGAATTGTATCCTAAGTAATGCTTGTGGTCGTCACATCATTGTAACTACCGTGTTTTAAATTTACGTTTGTGGTATATAAACAATGTTATACGGTACATAAATACATGTTCGACCTTGTCCTACTCTTTTCAGATTTATAGGAATTCAACTGGATGATATAAGAAGAAAAATAGCTTAAAGCATTGTAAATCCTTTTAGGTTTTTTATTTTTGGTTTGTCTATTTTTTATCTATTTTTTCTTTTCCATATTTTCTTTGTTCTACATTCACATTGGTTTGTTTGTCTAATGATCAGATCACATGGATTGAATAAAACTAAGGATGCGATTATAGATAGTAATATGTAGTTTCTGAAGAATGTAAACATTTGCAATTTTAGTTCTTATTTTCCTTTTTGTTTTTCTCAGACATTCGATTGCTAACTTTATTTTTTTTTTTGGAAATTGTGTAGGTAGATTAAAAACAAAGTGGTATCAATGAAATACGAAAATCATATTTAGAGTACAAGTTCATAATTTGAGAATACCTAAACAAAATAAATTTAATTTAAAAAAACTGAAAAGTTGTAGCTTCAAATCCATTTCCTGGGGACAATGTTTTCATTTAAATAACTGTTAAAAACTGAAGCAAACTCATAGGTAGTCTGAAGCTTTGAGATATCAAAATAAACTTATTTAAATTTAATTTACTAGATCAGAAAACAAAAAAAAAACTCTGAACTATCAAAAGTTGGACGTTATTTTCGATTTCAAACTCAGTAACCCCGGAATTATTTTTGACTCAAAATTTAGCATTAATATCAATCTTTTACTATGTATAGCCTACTTTTGTCCAAGATATCTGTTTAATTATCTATAAAGCTTATATTCGTCCAGAGAGGGAGTTTAATTCTCACATATGGAATTGGAGAATTGTGAGAATTAAACTCCATCTCATATGGAATTGTGAAAGTTAAACTCCACTCCCAAACTTCACTAGATTAGGGTTCAGGCAACTTTTACTGCTCTTAACATACGTCAAATCGTTGTAGTTCTCTTTCTTTCTCTTTTATAGATATCTTGTTGGAAATGACACTTGTTCTATTAAACTAAACCAATGATCTCTCTCTTCAAACTGTTCCAGTGTAACATAAGCGAGGCTTCGAGTGTTCATTTCTACACCTTTTAAATGCAAGTTTTTAAGCTTTTATAACAACTTCATTGTAAAATATATAATAAAACTTTTACTACATTTTATAATACTTTTTTTATAATATAAAGCATAAACACATACATTTGGACGTTTAAATTGTGTTTTTGTAATATAAATTGGTAATAATGAGTTTTTGTTTATCCTTCGTTATACCACAATTAATAATGTCAGATCTTCATAGGTCAGCACATATTTTCGGCGGAAAAATATATTTTATTAATATATTTTGCTACAACTTGGCATTAAAATTATTATTCCGCCGAGAATTAATAAACTCCTATAATTTAATTAATTCTGGTAACTGTATCTATGACAGGTATACAAAATGTAGTGTACAGTTTTTTGTTACACGCTCTGCTCTTATTTTACGTTTCCACTACGTATCTTAAACATTTTGGAATAGGGTACAAGGTCAAGAACTTTTGATATACATTTTGGAAAGATGTTATACTGTAAGTTTCACGGTCTCACTATATCTTAGAATTTCCGTCGATCATTTGTATCATAAATTCATAACGTTTGTTCTGGATATTAAAAAGAAAAATGCCACACTTATGAGAAAAAACAAAAATTCAAAATTGTGCTGAATTCCTGTTATTCTTGCATCGCATTATTATTATTTGTTCATCTCTTTCTTCAGCACACCTCATAGTATAATTCCATTGTTAGAAGCGCATAATACTGAGAGTGTTACTCCTATTGCAATGTCTTTCCATTTATTCCAATACCTACTTTAATCAATTCATTTTCTTCTTTGCTATACTTTGAGACAATTTGTACAAAGTGGTCTATGGTTTCCTTAATCTATGCAATAATTTATTTAATTAGTTTGATCAATAAGTAAAACCGTTTATGAAATTTGGAATAAATAAAGGTAGAATAAAAGGCTTTATTCGACAATTGAAGAGAAGCCAGAGGTAAAGATAAATTAATTTATTAGATAATGAACATGCATGATTTTGTGGTACACATGTTGAGAGTCTTAGGGTGGACATATTCTATTTATTAGTGTGTCAAATCAGTTTTTAACCCGTTTTTGGCCATTAATAATGCCATAGATCGATTAACAAGAGTTTAATATATTTTTCTTGCATTTTCGTACCGTTGTTAAAGCTTATTGGAACAATATTATAACCTTGTAAATGTTCGATTTCTTCGGTACAGACAATTTTTTATTAATAAAGATGAAATTATGTGTTATTGCAGTCCATACTAATTTGAAATTAAATTTAATAGCATTTTCGAAGTGAATCTTGTTGTGTTGGTAAAATAATGAAACTGTTAGTTTTTATTCTTCTGATTCAACTTTTAATTAAATTGTGTGAAAAAAAAAACTATATTATCCTTGGTGCTATTCTACTTAAGGGCTAACTTTTTATTTTTTACTCTATAATTTTTATTTTCTCAATTTTCTTAGTATGTACAAGGACTCTAAACTAAACTTTTTCAATTCGATATTGTTTGTGTTTTGTAATAGTTTTTATGTGCGTCTTTTTTTTTTTAATTTTTCTTGATAATTATTGACTCTAAGGAACTCGGAAATAATTGATTATATTGAAAGAAAGCGAATAAAAATGATTTTTACTATAAAATAAAAATACATCATAAAATTGTTATTTTTTTGTTTTGTTAGTTTTTAATTCAATAACTTTTGACTTAAGTTTTCAATTTTATTAAAATAGAAAGGAAATATTTTGATTATTTTTGATTATGTTTTTAAATTTTCATGGACATCAAGTTTTCAAAATGAACTTTTGGATTAAGAAAACTTTAAATTAAATTTATTGAGAATTTTTAAAATTTTTATTTAAAAGTTTTGATTTTTAAGAGAAATGAACTGAAATTTAAAACAGTGCTTTTAGTTAAAATTAAGATATTAAGATTAGTGGGTGAGTAGTGGGTCATGGCAGACAGAACGATATAAAAAAAAAACGTATGGCTTACATGATGTTAATTAATTAAATTAAATTTGATGGTTATTAAAAATGGCTAACTTTATCACATTATTTTCATATTTGGGTAGTGGGTATCAAAAGATTTGGTGGGAGCAGAATTGATATTTTTTTTAGCATTTAAGTATTTCATTTATTGCATTTAGGAATTTACTATAATTTGTCATTTTGTTTTAAGTGAAATATTCAGGAGTCATATTGAAGAAAGGATAGAGGAAGAAAGACTTAAGCCGAGAATTTGGATGCGATACGTCGAAGATATCATTGCAGTAGTAGTAAAGGATAAAATAAACATCATATTAGACCAACTGAACAAAATACATGGAAACATAGCATTCACTATGGAGAGGGGGAAAAAACAACGATGTACGATAAATACATAAAAATGAAAACACAAAATTTGATATCTACTGAAAAGACAATAATGTAATCACGATTTAAATATAGCACGAAATGAAGCTGCAGATTATCTACAAAGAAAACCATTGGACACGCCTTTCATAGGGTAAAGCGCGTTTTGTCATGCGTAGTGACCCAAGGAATCATCCTGATTGAGTCAAATCACCAACATGGACAAAAATTGATAGCACACCAGGCGATGATAAACCGATTTGTAACTATACCATTATCAAAAGCTAACTTTGAAAAAAAAGACGCTAGATTAAAGACAGAGCAAGAAAAATGGATATAATGAATAAATCATAGTATCGAACTGAATAACATAACTAGCTTGTTCAAACAAAACAAATATGTAGAAAAACCTTGAAGGGTTTGCGTAACGCTCTTAACATTTACTGAAAAGTTTCATAAATGTTCAAAAAACATAATTTGGATTTAATAACAACTAGCAGAAGTCAAAAAATTATCAGCACAAATTAAAAATGAACATGGAAGAAGTTAACGGCATAAAGTAACAAGCCAAAATTATTCAAAATCAAAAATTATAAATAGGGGATTCAAATAGCAGAAGGGAACCCGAATTAGTAAAAGTAAGAGGTACTATTGGTCTTAGGTCGGCAATTGGTAGATATATAATTGACGAACATCATAAAATTGATAAAACGAAATTATCATCAATAAACGAGGTAAAAAAAATAAGCAAATTCGACACAAAAGAAAGTTTAACAATTTCGAGGGATCAGGTAGATAACACCACAAAGATATAGGGATTGGGCAAATTAATATAAACTAAGTTATATATATATATAAATTTGCAAGAGTACAGATAAGATATTTAACTGTTAGGAATTAGGATATAAAAAGGAAAAAATATAATAAAGAAAATTATTTAATCACAAGCACTGATGAAAAAATTATATAACTGCTTTCGAAATATCAAATCTTAACAATTATTAGTGAACGGAAGCCTGACAACAATTAATTTATTTAATTTAAAAATAATATACGTTTATTCAAATGTTACAAAACCCATTTTGTGGGATTCGCTTAAGCTCAGCCAAAATATAGTTAAAAATTTGGCTAGGGATTAAAGAGTTTTAGGCTAACACTCCTGGAAATCGTCAAACTAAAACAGTTGTGCCAAAACTCTGGCTCAGGAAAATTGAAGTTCTTCTAAGTTAACAGGAACGCACCATGACAGGGATAATAACAGACGACTACCTAGTAAAGAAGCATTTTTATATAATCGGCCTAACCGAAAAAAACTTGTCCAGAAATTGTGTAATGCTAATGACTATTTGAGATTTACAATGAATATTTAAAAAAAATCAGACATGAAATAACAACCATAGAAAGCATAACCAATTATTATCCTTTCGGTTTGTTATGAGCTATCAAAAATTTTTATCCCAATTTATTGCAAATTATTTTCAATTTCAAAAAATATAAATTCAAATCGAGATTTTCAGATTTTGGTAGAAGATCGAAAATTTAACTTTATGGATCAATATTAGAATCAGCTTAAAAATTGCAGTTTTACTCAATAATTCAGTTTTCAGTCGTAATTTAACATATTAAAATTGTCAATATTTATTTGTAAATTCCACATTTGAATACATAGGTACTTCATTTTTTATTCTAATACGAAAAATTTCGTTAATTTTATGTGAAATTTTTACCCAGTATTGACATAAAATTTTATTATACAAAATAAAAAAAAAATTAATCTGTCCTAAGAAATCAATACCAAATTTTAGAGTTGTATCAAGTAACATACCTACAGGCTACAACAATAATATTCAAAAATAAATTTAATTAAACAATTCCCTAATCTATAATTTTCATATTTTACTTTACTTAAGACTACTATTCTAATTCTATTATTATGATTTTTAAAGTATTTGAATAAATTATATTTAAATATCATGCTGTGTTTTTAAGGTACTTACTTTAATTGTAAATGAATAAAACGTTATAATAAGATTCAATCAATGAAATTTGTAAATTATTCCCTGACTAACATTAAAATTTAATTATTATGATTGAGAGTTAATATTTAATCCGGTAGACTTTTAATAATGAATGCAAATATCATATTCTCATATGAATATCTAATAATAATTTCTCAATATATATACCTATGAGTACACCATATACGAATGATAAAGCTTGTTATTTTCTTTGCGTCTGTTACAGGTGAGGTCTACATTGTAGTAATTGGCAGATGTTTTTTTTTTAAGTAAATTTTAGAAATATACGAGTACGAGCTATTTAATTATGGTTTTCAGGTAATAAAAACAAATTAAAAAACTAATTTTTAAATGAATTAGTCGAAATGTTGCATAAAAGATGATTAAATAGAAATATAAATGGATTATTAATAATTTAATTGATTTAATTTCGATTTGGCTTTTTCTTTTCAAACGAGTTTCTATTCAAAACACATTGACTACGTTCATGATAACTATTAAAGTAGTAAAAAAAAAAATCTGCAACACAAATTAATGCAAATGAAAATTATAGTTATTGTGAACAAATTCTGTTTCTGTTATAGTTAAAAAATAACACATTTTGAATTTTTTACAACTTCAAGTTGCGTTGTTCTTGTGTCAACCAGATATATAAAAATTAATGAAGTTACAGAAAATACGCTTCTTTCGAAATGGTTTGGTTTTATACATTTTTTGTTAAATATCCACGTAATGAATCGATTTATTACACGTCCCCAATTTCGTTTATTTTCAATTTCACCAACTTTACGATACTAATAACGGCTGTATTGAGATAAATTTAAAAAAAAACTTCGTTTGCAAAATGTAGTTTTTAAAATTAAGGAAATTTCGGTGTTAAATTTAAGTCTTTATTTTTTACTTTCTGAAGGTGGGGTTCTGCATAAAAGAGACTTTTTCTAGTAGAAAATGAAGGAAAATGTCTTCATTTACGGACCATTTCAACAGTTATCGTCAACACTTTATCTGTTTGCTATTATACGGTTGGATGTCAACTGTCAACACTTATCTATTTATCAATGAATATTTCTCATTTCGATTTTAATTTTAGCTTGTTTTGATGTCAGAATTTTACTGTGACGATTATTTATGTGTATCACAAAAACAAATTTTAAAGATAATAAAAATTTGTATTGGTCTTGTCTATGGGTTTGTGAAATACATCCCGTAAAATTCTTAAAATTGCAAATTCTCTCTGGGTGTCAACACAAATATTCTCAACATAAATATTGTTTATCGGCAAGAAGGTGGAACAAAGGGTGGAGGCAAAAGAAAAGAAAATACATTAGTTGACAGCGGCCTTAATAAGGTCACATAATATTAAAAAATAGAATAATTTTAGAATTGATATTCATGTCGGATTCGAATGCTATTTACTGACAGACTTCTAATGCTATTATAATATTGCGGATATCGTGATATTCCTATATGTGTGTCACCTTTATATTATCGTAGTATTGATATTATCAAACAAAGGCATAATATTACGAATCAACGCGGCAATGATGCACATTAGCGTAGTCTATCGTCAAATAAATAATTAAAGTAGTACTAAAATAGTTGATGTGGCACATTTTAAAAATTAAACAAAATTTTTCATTGTCAAGTCAAAATGCAAAATGAATAAAAATAAAAAATGGAGGCAAATTAAAATTTAATTTAAAGGAAAAGGCAAATTTTAAATACAATTTAAAAAAAATAATAATTTAAAAAAATAAATATATTATAGTATTGATTACATGTCTGTCGAAGGCATAATTTTCAGTTTAAAATTATAATTTTTTAGTTTAAGTAGGCCATTACTATACATTATCAATTATTGTATTTTTAAAAATATTGCATAATTCAAATTTCTAGTTATATTTTGCATATTTAGTTTTTAGTTGGCCTAGTTGGCTGTTAAGAAATAATCATTAGTTTTTTATAATTGTCGAAAATAGTCCAATATTTTCTATTTAATTTTACTAATATGCTTATCATACAAATAAGCGTACATATATCGTATACTACTTGCAGACTTCTTCAGTTTTCGCGTTTTCCGCAGTTGGGTGGTTGTTTATTATTTAATGAAATAGTACAGGTGGAGGGTTGAGTAATAATATTTTTATTATTCATAATATTATTACTTCTTGTTTTATTGTTGGTATTTGAAATATAATTTATTTTATATACCTGATTTTTCTTATTGATCGATTGGGTCTTTAATTGAATCTAGAACAGTCTTGATTTGTTGATTGGTTCTGCTGCTATATACGATATCTAACCAGTGTTTTTTTAATTCGCTTTGAGTGGGGCAGAAATCTGGCTAAATTCCAATGCTACTCTTCTTTTGGGTTGTTGATCAGTAAGTAGGTTAGTGAGAGAATTCCGTTGTAAACTTCTTCTCCGTTTACTAAGGAAGTCAGTGATGGTTTTTTTTGAATATCCGTTTATTCTCGCACTTTCAAATATGTGTTTAGTCTGTAAAAGATATTTTTGGGAGTTGGGTTAACATTAGATGGATCATGTGTTTGAAATAGGCCATCTTATATTAACAGGAATGGTTGGATGTATTTGGGATGATCCTGTCAGTACCCGTAGGCTTTCTGTAGATGTCTAGTTCTAGGGTGGTGAACAGTAAATCTAAAAAAAAATTATATGTATATATATATTATTACTCAACCCTCCACCTGTGCTATTTCATTGAATAATAAACAACCATGAAGCTGCGAAAAACGTCGAATTGCTACCTGTGCAATACAAATAAACAAGACTCAGTCAAGTACAAAATACTGAAGAAGTCAGCAAGAGGTAGACGAAATGTGCGTAATTATATGTTAAGCATATTTGATAAAATTAAATGAAAAAATTCGACAATTATACAAAAATTTTATTCTAACGCTGCGAAACAAGTTTTTATAATAAGAAATTAGTTTTTTTTTTTAAATATTGGTGTGTGAATTCAAAATAATATTTTATTAAAATAAAAGACTAAGTTAAGATAAAACTGCAAGATACATTTATATATTTTCCTTGCATTCATTTAAAATAATCAAAAATAAATCGGTTTAAATTTATTTGAGAAAAAAGTGTGGAAAGTTAGGTAAGTAAATCAAATAATATGAAAGAGTTAAGTGGTTTTATTGAATTTAATTTAATTTAATGTTATTTTATTATTATAATATTGATATACTATTATGTATTTATATTTTTATTATTTTATTTAAGTTTATTATATATAAAGTCAATATTTGGGGTCCTCTTTCTGGTTTTTATGGGCCATTTAGTGAATCGAAAACATATGATTTGTTTATTTGACTTTATAAAATACTTTTTTCTCTTACAATAATTAATTTAATTCCTTATTTATTATTTTGTGATATTAACATTGTATTATATTGTGTATTTGAACCTACAAATTTAAGAGAAAAAATAGAAAACTAAATCTATTAAGATAACTTAAGAATACATGTTTTAAAACATAATCTTAGCTACAAACAAATTTATTAAATTACAACATGCTGAGCATTTCCAGAGCTATATTGTGATGTTACATTAGAGAGTCAAATTAGTATGAGCTTGTAGTTATGTCTATTTAATATTCAAGACTCACTAATCTGATCATCTAATCTGATCTAATCTAATCATGTGTAATATTTTTCGATAATCTTGTGCAATATTTATCGATAATTTAATTTAATTCAATATATATAACATTTTTTTTGTTATACTTATGATGACATTGGAATTCTGTACCTATTTACTGGATAATATAAAAAAAACCAAATCGTGTTATTCCGTATATTAAATTAATATTGCAATGAGGAGGCTGCGGTTTATAGCCCAACAAAACCGAGGAAAAACTTTTAGAAGATATTGAAAGGATCGCTTATAGCGTATATTTATTAATGGAAATTTTTTAACATATTGTATTTTTAAATTGGTCAATATGAACAATTTTAAACTGTTAAATTAATTAATTTTGATCGATTTATTATTGATTGTAGTATTAATTGATTTAAATCGCTAACAAGTGAATTTAATAATTTATTTTTATTATTTTTTAATATTGCACCTAAGATTTTCCGATGATTTTAATAATTAAATTATTAATATCAGGATGGATATAGTTATGCATGAATGTATCATAATTTTAGTAATGAATATCTGAGTAATTTGCATTATTGTAAATTTTTTAAGTATAATCTTTTTCTTCAAGATCCAATTTTTAGTAGAATTCATTTTAGTACTAGTCAACTCATTTTGTTGGGGTTGTTACTGTAACTTATGATCTATTTTTTATATTGTTTTGAGTGTTGTAACATCACAATTTTTTTTAAAATTATATTCGTTACAATAATACATTATTATTTTTATATATAGGGTTTCAATACATCAAGACATAACATAATTCTTCATATTTAAATTACACTGGAATCTATATTTATGTAATTTAAAAATAGACCTAAATATCTTTACTGATATTTTACTTTTGTGTTGTTATGAATAGCTTTTTCTTCATTACTTTAAGCCACCTTTCTTTGTGCACTGTATTGTTAGCTATTCTAATATTTTTGTTTGGGTGTACAGGATTATATCCTTGTTATCCTTCTAGATCACAATAGTTGCATTATAACATGTTAGTTGTTTTGAAAATGAAAATTTATATCATATATGGATACTACATATAGTATAATATCTACATGAAATTATTTTTGAAACTGCATCAACACGACATTTCAATTGAAGCGTTGAAAATTAATTGGTAGAATATTTACTTTGTTCTGATTTTTGTTCTTGTTTAGGGAAATAAATAATGAGAATTTTAGATTGTGTTTTGTTTACATTTACTGTATAATCCTCTCGCAGTATCTTTTGTTTCAGAATATGTTAAAAATGATTTGGATATTCTTCTGAATTGAGTAAATCATCTACAATCAGTTTTTTTTTTTTTTTTTTAATTAAGTTACTATACATGTTACACATTTTCAAAGAAAAATAAATATCTATTAAACTGGATCGTATTGAAGATATTGGATTAGATCATGCTGGATTATTTTAATTAATTGAAATAATAGAAGTTATGATGTCTAGTTTGAATATCGATATTAAAGCAACAGTTAAATTTTTGTTATGAAAATTAAAGAAATGCTTTTATGTGGTAAATAATTTGATGGAGAAAGAATGTGATTAAAATGATAAGTTATATCTGATTTAAATGTTCAGGTAATTTTACGATTAAATCAGTTGGTTCAATGTAATAAAAATATGGCTGCAATTAATTTCATCCCATTAAGAAAATTAAGAGTTTATTATTAATCCATTATTATGCTTTTTACATAACTGGAAAACCTAAAGTGGTAGAAATTGGTTTGATCCCTCATCCGCTAAAGGAGCAATTATAAATTTCGATAATTAATTTTAAAAAATCTAATCTTGGGACGACGTTATGACTTAATTTAATAAAAACGAAAAAATTGCCTTAAAGGGTTTTATATTGAAAATGAGTATTGACTTATGTGCAACCCAATGATATCTAAACTGTGGACTATAGGAGTTTAATTGCACTGACATAAAAAACTTCAAAACTTATTATGCTTACGATATTTCGAAGTATTTACGGTCTTAAAATCGATTTCCCTTTTCTAAAGTTTACTTTATTTGTAACTTCTTAAACTTTCACTTTAGGCCTCAAAATTGGTTTATAAATATCAAAATCAATTACTGCATTTATTTTAAAATGTGTAGCGCAAAAACTTTGAGCTTTCGAAAAAAATATATTTACTCCAAAAAACTAATTTTAAATGATTTTTTCTGTATGGAAACTTTATTCATAATGTTTAGATATATAAAATTGACGGAGATAGAACTCTCGATAAAATAGGGTAAAATATGGTGATTAGAAAATTAAAACATGTGTCCTTATCATCTGTTGCCTCTATAGCTATGGATGAGCTTTAAATTTATTAACAACCCTCTTCTATTCAACTCTATCCTTTGTATCTGTCTTCCATCCGTTACATCCGATCTTTCGACAGTGCTGTCCTCAATTTAATCAAAACCTTGTTGTATAACTCTCGTGATCTACTTCTTATTTTAGTATTGTACTGCACTGTGTCTAATAATCTTTTTGGCATCCTTATTGCTCATTCCTCTTCCCTATATATCCTGCCAAACATGTGTCAATCAAATCCAAATGTGAATAGAAATAGTTTTATACAATTATATAGCCAAATCATTCTATATTAAGAGATATAGTAAGAATAATAATGAACTCAGGAGCCTACAGAACTATTGATTAAAATGTTTTAGAAGGACTTGGAAATGTAACGATGGAGTTTTTGAATTAAAAATTTTTGAAAACAGCTTTACAGAATTTAAAAACATAGTTTTTTAATTTTTATCCAATCTTTGTCTAAAAAAGTTTGTTAAATACTACCTTTCTTTCATGAAACCTTCAGGGATAAATAATTTTTATGTGAACTACATATTCAAATTTTTATTAAAAACCATTGAACTATCAGTATTCACATGTGTTTTAAAATATTTTTAACATTAAGTAAAAGTTGTTTCATTGGAAGGGAATCATCAGTGCCATTAGAACGAGATGGGTGAAAGGGGATCGATGCCAAATATCTTCATTAAGATTTTAATTAAGTTGTAGGATACTTTTCTTCTGCGGTTTCTAACTTCAATATTGTAGACTTCTGTATAGAAACCAATGAATGATAGCCAATGATGAATATAGTCAACGCCATTATGATGTCAGTTTTCCAAAATGAATCATTTCAATACTGTTTAAAACAAAAAGGATAATTTCAAAGATTTATATTTTTTCGTAAATATTTTCGAAATCTTGCCTAGTTCGGATTAATTTTTCTTGAACGCAACTGCATGTATTTATATATAAAATTTTTGTTTCTGTAAAAAATTACATTGGCCTTTACACAGATAACATGAGACATTATTTCATGTTTAAATTAAATAGTTATGCGTTCTTGGTTTGAAGTATGTTTTTTCATTTACTGAACAAAATATTCTATCTAATTTTGCATGGTACCGCAGATAGAGCACCTGTATTTCAGTCGAAATGGTTTTATTCTATTGTTCGAGACCATTTTGAGAAAACTAACAAAAATATTGTAGAGAGTATTTGGGATTGATAAAAAGATAGAAGATTGTAGGGCATGTTGTAAAATGAACTGCTCAATGAAGCTGCTTTCAAATTGTATTCGATTAATTTTTTTAGGAAGAATCAACAAATAATGATTAATCTATCAATACAAGATTCCCAATTGGAATATCATTTTTTTTTTTCTTTACAAAAAATTTTAATATCAGATCAACCCTAGAGTAATTTCAAAAAAATGAATAAACAAAACATATTTTACAAAGTAAAAAAAAACAATTAAATATATAGCTTTCTCTTTCACATATATTTGTGTACCTTAACTTATTAAAACCTATTTAAAATTAATGGCAAGGCAAATCGATATGTGAGTAAATAGTTCATATCCCAAAAGGTCTGCTTAATTAACATTGAATAATGTTCATGTTATAAAACTATTAGCAATATTGTATGTAGAAATTATGGAAACTATTTATTAATGAACTGAAAATCCTAGGCAAATAATTAATATGTGAAACGGTTTGAATTTATTATTACAATAATGTTTTTTATGAGAAATTCTAATTTAAGAATATCTAATAGATTTTAATTGAAAGCTAAAATTATAATTTTTTTTTGCTGGGATTATTTTTGTGAATTGAAATGAAATAAATTAATTTTGCAATTTTTCTTTCAATTGTTTGGAATTTAGTTCATTTAACAAATTAAATGTGATTACTTAAAAAATGTGTATAAAATAACTGGTTATTACGGAAATTTATTTTGTTTTTTTTTTCTATAGAAGGGAGCACCTTCAACAATTTATTAAACCAGTTCAAGGTAATTCAATGAACTATTCGGTATGAGATTTGATATTTTAGAATAATTTGTTAAATTTTTTTTCGGAATCAAACTTGACAGATTTGGTAATAAAAATTAGTAAATGGAAATTTTATTTCAGGGTGGAGGTTTACTTGGAAGGGATTTTGTTATAACAGCAATTATAATAGCTTCAATAATTAAATTTTGATTTTTGTTTTAAATGTAAGTATGTGTGTTCTATTTCTTGCGGAATACTATTATTGATGAATTTTAATTGGCGTACATCATACTTAGACTTTTAATGACAAAAAATTCATTTACAACTCGCTGCAAAAATGTATTGCATAATCACTTTACCTGACAATAATTTTACTGAGTTATAATTTTACTTGTTTCCTTCTTATTAGTCTTAGTTAGAATTGCATACTATAATTGTACTGAATTTTACACATATTTAATTTTGATTGTAAAACACTCTATACGAGCTTTAGAATTATATTTATGCTCCACTCATAGAGAGGAGGCAAGAGGAAAGAAAAAATAAAAAACATAATATAATTTGTTTAATTTTTTATTCTTTATTTTTTATTATTACAAGTAGAAACCGAAATAACTTGTCCGTTTGCGATCTCGAAATAGAATGCCTTATTCTCCTAATTCATTAATGTTTCCTTTTTATTAGTCACGTTGCAAAGCAACGTGCTGAGAAAATTTTATATTAATTTTACTTTGGAATGTACAGTTATCGTAATTGCACATTCCAAAGTTGTATGCAAATATTTATCATTTGTTCATAAAATGGTTACAATAATTATTAAAATTGTTTTATGCTGATCCGCGCAAACATACGTTTGCGTGTGACAGGTTTCTGTTTTAATTAAGAAGGTTGTTTTGTTACAGGGTGACATAGGTAAGTAGGTAGGTAGTAGTGGTTGCCGAAAATTTCGACACACTTAGACCGGTGAGGTCCATTGTGATACCACGGGAACTTTCCTCGCGTAATACCCTACTCGTTGAAGCAATTTGAGCTTTTACAGGGTGACATAACTCTTTAGCTCTCTTGAATTAAAAAAAATTAATAATTAAATAAAATAAATAACGGTGATCACAATCTTGTTTTAATTTGCAAACTACCAACATCTATATTCCATCAAAAATCCACAAGATATATTGTAAAAATACCATATGAAAATTAGACACCCTGTCTGTATAATGAATCACAATAAGTTAAAATAAGATTTTATTTTTTCTTTTCTAATCCCAGTCTTAACAAATCACGTAAATTTATCAAATAAAATATTTTTCAGATTTATGTTTGAATTTTTATGATTTTAAAATTTCTATTTAATTTAATTTTTTTTTTTTAAATTACATAAAATTTAATTCCAGATGCTCTTCAAATATTCCTTTTTGCGAAAGCATGTCTTTTCTAAAAATTTATTACTAATCCTGTTTTTTATACTAAACATATGTGTGTTGTTCATCTGTATTAACATTTAGATTTTTTTTCTTGATACAATCTGAAACTATTTTAGAATTTAGAATGAAATTTATTTATTCAGAATTTACTGTTTTTAGAAAAAGCTTAAATTTGTAGTTTTTTTCTTTTTTGAAAAGTAACCAAAAAGAAAAAATTCCAATTTCATTTCTTTTACAATTACCTCATGTACAGTATGTGATGTAATTCTTACACCTGATGCAATTTTTATTTTACAACACTAAAATATCAATATCACAACACCATGCAAAAATACAAAACATACCAAATAAAAAAAAACAAAAAAACGCGTGTCACTTTTTAAATTATTTTCATTTTCTTCATTGTGTCTCTATAAACAACACTTTAATTTTTTTGAAAGTGGGTCTTTTTTTGTTCTCTCAAAACAAAAGTTTTCTCTCAGCAGAAAATTTGAACTATTTTTTTTTTGTATTTGTAGGAGAACATTTTATAGGTTCTGGGAAATTTTATCAATAATTTTTAACATCCAAAATTGAAATTTTATGGTTTTTATTTAATTTTTAGAACCACAAAATCTTTAAAATTCTGTCTAAAAATTTTCTCTAAATTGCTAACATTATTTTAATTTAAAATATTTTTACTGTTCTTAGTGGTTAAAAAAGAGTAGTTAAACAAGATTATGTTGGAAATCCTTGGGTAACATAATAGTGTAATGGAAAGTTTAGTTTCCCTGGAATATTTTAGCTTTGTTTGTTGGTTATTACGATTTTGACGGTTTTGATGCCACTGAAAGATATTGTATTAGGTACTAGGTCGCGCATTAGGTAGAGATCCTACCTTTCAACCAAAAGGTCCCAGGCTCCATTCCCGACGAAGCAAAAATGCTTTCTGGATTTAAGACTTGGTCCAATGACGAAGGACATTGGGATAAAATAAATGATAAAAATTTAGTTGAGAGTTAAGGTTATCACTAAAAATAAAAATATATAACTATGCTATTTGCTGTAATTGTGTATTCTAATCTCTGTGTAAAAGCAGTTAGGGTGTTCATCCCATATACTTGGAATTATGTAACAAAAAAATACCGGAGGGGTATTTGGTCCTTTTATCACCGCAGCCATATTGAGATTGTCCATGTTAATGTAATTAAGCATCTGAGTCCTCAAGGATGTCTGATTTAATGATCACACTCAGCATATTCTTCTTTGGTATGCTGGGTAGCTTTCATTATTCGGGAAAGATTGTTCCCAGATATTGAAGTCTGCTATGAGTGAGTCCTTCGCATTCCATATCATTGGAGATTCTTCCTCTGCTTCACATATTCTCCGTAAGTGGTTTTCAGTAAGGCCGATTATATCAAACTGTTACGTTACTAGGCAGTGGGCAGTTATTATTCCGGCCAAGTTGCGCATCTGTTTCCTACTGAAACGTAGAAGAATTTTAGTTTTGTTGAACAAGCGTTTTGGCGTGAGCATTTTACCTTGATGTTTATTAATGGCATGAGACCAGAAATCGTTAGATTTTTGTTCTGGTTAAATTTCCATCTGCATTTTGGCTTTGCTTAAGGAAATACGACAAAACGCGATTGACTCTTTGAAAGACGTAACCAATGTCTTTTTCGCTAGATATACTGAAAAATATTAATCGTTCTATTTACCAACTGAGCACAGATGGCTTAAGAATTATGAGTTTGATAATTTGGAAGTTATCTTTGAGATACTTTTATAACGGGTATCTATAATTTTGTCTATAATCTATAATAAAGATATATCTTAGTTCTCGTCAAGACTGTAATAACGCAAAATTAAGATTAAAATTATAATGATAATAAGCCAGTAATGAAAATTAAACAAATAAGAAAATTATTACTTAGTTATCTATTCTCATACAGTAACTCTACTCAGTTGCGGTGAATTAGGAGTTTGTTGTTAGGAGTTAGCCCTTAAGTAACATTTTTAATTTAACTTGTATTTCAGAAAAAAAAGTTTTTTACTTACAACATTCTTGATTTCAATTTAATTAATTAAATGGAATATTATCTCTAAAGCTTGTTATCTAATGTTATGTAAAAGTTAATTATGTAAATATATCAATATAGCGGCAATATTAGGTTACCAATGGGTAAAAATTAGGCTAATGAATTACCCAGTAATCCAAAGTAATACGAATAGGCCAAAAGAAAAATGAGATGAGTTAACCATGTTGTCAGAATGAATAAACAAAAAAATATATTTTGTAGCTATTCATATTTGACTTGAGCAGGAGCCCAAAAACTATGTAGATAACAGTGAAAGTTAGTGACTATCGAAGTTAGGGAATTAATATTACTATAAAGGTAGATTTGAATGTAGAAACATAGCCAAAATTCACGCGAGTATTATTATATCGACACTATATTTTAATAAATTAATTAATAAAAAAATATTTTAAGCTATTTGACCTCTATAATTGACCCGTCTTTTTTTTTTGAAATATGATAAGGAGCATGTTTACCGAAGGCTTGAAAAATTCAAATTTCGAGTTTTCTTTTTAATTCTTTGTCAAATAAAAAAAAAATAAATAAATTTTTTTGAATTAGTCATAATCACGATATGAAACCATTCTAAGAACCTTTGTAGCTATACGGTGATTTTTTAAAACAGTTTATCGAAAACGAAACATCAGTCTTAACCGATATCTAAAAATTTTGTGATATAGATAAATTTTAATGTTAGATCCTTCATCGTTCGCTAAATCCTTCATCGCATCGTTCTTTATTTTTCGTTTTGCAAGCTATAACGTTGCAAATATTTACTTTTTTATTAAGCCCACGCATTCAATATCTGCAACTGAATACTTGGAAATCAAATAATAACCTATGTTAAATCGGCGTCAATAGTTCGATTAGAAGCCAAGAATTTAATACCATTGGTTTTGAATTCTTGGAAATATAATAGCAAACTATTCTAAAATCGGCCTGAGTAAATTTGTATAAATACCACAACCGAAATAATGAACGAAACCAAGATATATATAGCGTAGCCTCATCCAGGGCTACTGATGTCAATTAAAAAAAAAAAAAATAGAACATTTTATGAACAACAAATTTTGTTGTGTTATATTTCGTCCTTATTTATTTCATTTTACCTATTTTAGTTAATACTCGTATATATCCCAATAGTACCACATGTGGACTAAATTTTTATTTCTAATTTAGTTTTTATGTCCTCCCATTCACTTTTACATGAGAATTTTTTTTTGTAAATTTAAGACGAAAAAAATCTTTAAAAATAAAATAAAAATCTTGAAACTTTTTTTTTGTTTGTTTGATTTTACTTTGAGAGGTAGATAGGTAAGATATGAGTGAAGTGAGGGTGGTTTGTTTAACAGTAAAAATAAATAAATTTATTCCATTTTAAAAGTGAAAAGAAAAACATAAAAGTTTTCTCAAGCTTTTCACAAAGATTATTGTAGATGGATAAAAGTTTGAAAGAGTTGTTGATTGACATGTCATTTGAAATTTTATTGTAAACTGCCATCAATTTAAGTTAAATTCTTAACCTTTGAGGATAATAAAATATATGTACATACCTATATATACAAATTTATAAGTTTTTTTTTATGTTAAAATTTGTGTGAGTAATTTTTTAAAATAAAATTTGCGAGTGAGTTTTTATTTTCATTTCGAATTCAAATTGATTAACGTAACATGAGTTGTCCGAATTTTGATTTTCTATTCGTTTTGTTTTTTTTTGAAAAATTAGAAATTTACTATGATTGAAAATTGTTGGTCAACTTAATAAATGAACCGAAATCATCTTATGCAGACTATATGAAATAGAATCATTAATGCAAAAGGTTTCACTCAAAGTAGAATTCGCCATCTAGAAACAGCTTTCTCCAAACTGTTATCCAGCATATCATTGAAGAATATCCTGTGTGTGATCACAAAATCAGGTATCCTTAAGGACTCAGATGATTAATAGCACCAACTAACACGGGTAATAACAATGATAACATTTGCGACTGCGGTGGTATAGGACTTAATAACACTCTCGGATTTAAAAGCTCAATAAGAAAAGCTTTGAAAAGTTGATTTCAATTTTTCTATATAACTTTTTACAAAATTAATTTAGAAAAATAACAAAGCCATTTACTGCTTACGAAGATATGTTTTTAATATGAGGCAATATGATCGTAAAAATATCTAATTTTAACTCTGATTTCATATTATGTTTGGAACCATTATAATACACAATAATTTGTTTACATTTCCATATAAAAATATAGTATTTTTATTTATAAATATTAATAATAATTTATATATTTATATCTTAATCATAGTTAATATGTTTGTACATACATAACTTAGATGAACCGATCGAAAACTTTTTTGTTTCAATTTCCTTGTCAATGTAATAATTGTCCGATTTTTGTATATGTAATCTATAACCTTTTCTTTAAAGATTGAAATCGAGCACAGTACAAAATACTGAAGAACTTTGCAAGTAGACAAAATTCGCGTATTTTTAGGATAAGAATATTTGGTAAAATTCAAAGCTAAATATTCAACTATTTCCAATATGTAAACAAGTTTTTACTCTAACAGTAAAAAATACGCTTTTCTTAATTGTCAATATAATGTAATAAAAGCCAGTATTGTTTATTTAGGAAAATTTTAAATGCCTTTACATCAGTATTTATTTGTTGTTATTTATTCCCGTTTCTTACAATGTTTGTGCCGAAACTTTAATCCTATTTGTAACCTGTCTTCTAGTAGTGTCCTATTCTATATCTATTTATATTATGAATTTGTCTGCAAAATGCAAATTCCCATATTATGTCAAATATCTGCAATTGTTTCATACATTTTTTAGAAATATATTATTGCTTATTCTAGTATAGGCAATCACTGGGACATATTTTCAGAGCGGACAGTCAAAGGTCTGTGTTTAAATTTGTAATATATTCTAACGGTTAGTGATAATCATGAAGTGAGAACTTTAAGAGGAAAGTGGGTCAATTGTGTTAGAATTTTTATCCAGGAGCTGAACGTAAGTAACTGCGGAAGGTTTGGTGAAAATCTGACAGATTTTTGAAGAAATCCAAGTTTCTTGTCCAGCTATAGCGTGATGAAAAAGAGAAAATAGTAAGTCTTTAATCTTCAAAAATAAAGCAAACCCATTTATCATCAAATCGAGTATCTTTTTATATTTTTCCAAATTTTTTATATTATACGTCTATTTGTGAAAAACTTCCGGAAAAAGGGGACACATTGACTTTGGTGCAAATTTAAAAAAAAAACAAGCAGTGGCTTTATGAAATTTTTCTCTTGAAATTCTTTACTCAACCGAAGTAACATAAAATGTTGATGTAAGAACTGTAAACAAAATGTCCTATTTCTATAAAAAAAAATCCCTTAAGTAGGTTGTCACTACAATACTAGAAGTTTTAATGTCGAATTACTTTCAAAATTACCTTTTGGGATAGGAAATAAACTAGTCTTTAAACGAAGAAGAAGGTCCTGCTTCGAGATGGTTATGCAAAAAATCATTTTTTTTTCTTAAACTATGTACAATTAAAAATTCTGCTAAAGATTGACATACCTTGTCCCATTTTTTTTTCCCTATAAAGAACAAGTTAAGATTTTCTGTACTTCTACCATAGAGTAACCATATAAGTAGAGTATTCATGTAGAACAATATTTGCCTCTATACTTCTAGCCTATTCACAGAATAATTTTTCCGGAATTTTATCGAATTACGATTTCATTATAAGTTTTTTTTTAGTTTTGTGTATAAAGTTTTGCTCTCCCAGTGACTTGGCTAGGAGTATAGAGATATTGTTTGATAATTTGAAAAGTATACGTATACACATACGTATGCACTTTTGATTTATATGTAGAGTGTATCGTATATGTGTTCACCATATATTTACGTATCTAATTCAATACTAAAAATTTATATAGAAAAATGTAAACAAAAAAAACACAATTAATCGCAAAGATAATGAATGAAGTTGTATACATACAATAATAGGTCAATGATAGAATCACATAATCCAAAATTTTTTTTTAAAAATAATGGTAATAAAAGAATAAAATCTATTAGTTATGCATTACAAATCGTGAACTTTGTACGGAATACCGTTTTGTTTTCTTTTCTCAGAACTTGGTTAAAAATCGTATTTCTATTTCAGATGAAATAATTTTTGAAACAGCCAACAATCCGTATAAAGAATAAAATGTCCAGTTTTACTTTTTTAACTTACTTTTTTAAATTTTGATAGCTTGTTTGTTTGTTTGTATTCATAATTATATTATGTATTCATATATATACTATTCATATTATTATCTACGGTAAGAAACAGACAAAATTAACAAAATCAAAATTGCTGAAAATACATGTAGGTACCTACTTTTCAGTATACTTTTCAATAGAAATGAATTTGAATTATTTTTAATATTACAAAACCAAGATTAATTTTTTTGTCCCTTTCCTCTACAAAGTTTGAAATCACAAATTTCATAAATCACATTGACCAAGTCCAAATAAAAATATTAATTCTTCAAATTTTAAAAATTAAAGCAAAATAACAACAAATATAGCAATAATCTTGAATTTTTTTAATTTCTAAAAAAAAAAATTCAATATTTTGATTTGTAATATTATTTGTGGTCTATTGAAAGGACTTTAAATGCATGTGTAGTTTTTTATACACACATTGTGTAATTTTTAATTTTTATTCCATAAGTAAAGTAGAAATGCGAACAGCGAAATCAAGAAGTATGTATATACTCTAGCATGCACATTCACGTATTTACATTTTGAGTACCTATACATACAACTTTTATATCGTTGACACTGTTGGCAGTAGAAGTAAAATAAATATGTTCATAGGTAGTGGGTACACAAAGTTTTTTTATTTATGAGTACAAAATCCATTGTGCTCAACTTATATGCATTTAAAAATTGAGTAATATTATTTTGAGTGAACACAGAATTTTGATATTTGAAAAAGTGACTAGCAAATTTTGTTCTACGTGAATACTCTACTTATATGATTACTCTATGCTTCTACCCAAATATCTAGGGGATTTTTTTTTAAATATATTTTATCCCAAAGACAATGGGTACTAGGTTGGTTGAAAATTTTTTTTTTTGTATTCATCGAGCATCGAATCTCTAAACCTTCTGGTTGAAGATTGCGCATTCTATCCACTGGCTGCCCAGTGTGTAAAGAATTAACTAAGCCGTATGGATTTATTTTAAATAACATAAAAGCATTTACCTTTAAGAATTTAGTTAGTTTGTTGTTTTCTAAAATTGATTACGTATTTCGTTAGACTATTAATTTAGTAGTCTGATAGAATAATTCTGATCTAATGTTGCAAATAGAGCGATTTTCAATGGTTGGAACGATTTTAAACGTTGCCTTATGCCTTTTTATATTTTCATTTAACACACAATATAAGTTACTATTATGTATCTTTTGGAAACATGTAGTAATTGTTGGGACGGCCCCATATAATATGAGTAAGAAAATATTTTTAGACATTTTGGTTTTTCTTTTTAATTTTTTAAAAATTTGTTTTTAGCTCTAAATACCTAGTAAAAACCAAAAATAAGCAAGCGAACAATAAAAGTTTTCAATTTCGATTTTTTGTTTGTTTTTTATTGGTTAATGCAACTAAACAAAATAAAAAACACACACACACACACAAAAAATATCTTAAAATAAAAAATGTAAACTTTATTTTGATGGTTTTGAAATTCAAAAATAAGAAAGAAAAAAATTTAAAAGTAAAGAAAATTATTTTCTAATATCCATAGGTATGATAGACGGAAGTAGGAAGAGAAATTATAGTATGTTATTTTATATTTTGAAAAAGGTGACATACATATATGGGCATCATCAACCCCTGTAATGAAGAAATGAGAAGTTTTCAGTTTTTTTTTTTGTTGTCAATGGAAAAACAATTGCAAACATTATCAAGGAGAAAAGTTTTTTCGAACCAAGTTTTTCTTCTTTCGATTTTAATTTTTTATAAAATAATCAGAAAAAAAAAAAATAAAAAAAAAAAAATAAATAAAAAAATAATTTTTTCACTTTAATAGGGTGATGAATTTTAAAATACCGAATTCCTAGTTGTCTTTCTTCTTTTTCTCTCTCACGTTATTCCACATTTTTTTTTAAAGAAACATTAATCATTTTCGACCTGAATTGAATATTTTTAAATATGATGGAACCAAAGTGGAACGTTTGAAAAATTCATAGGAAAAAAAAAACACAATTCAATCGCACTTTAAAAATTTTGTAAAGAACTCTAAAAATTTTGTTTCCTTCCTGTTTGTTTTATATACAGAGCGTGTTGAAATTTAATGTATAAAATATTGGACTTTACAAAACTTTGAAATTTTCATTATTATTCTTTTAAATGACAGATGTTTAAATTTCACCATGAACAAGTCATTTTAACATACTAATAATTTAATTTATCAAATTCACCCATTTTACCCAGAATTAAATTAAATTTTGATTTTTCTTTTCGATAAATTATTACTACATATGCGGTTGTTGTCTAAGATAAATCAATAAAAAAAATATGTAAATTGAATAAATTGAACTAATGGTAAACAATTTATAATGAAGTTTTTATAAAAACTTGTTTTCTAGCGTTAGAGTAAAAACTTAGTAGTAGATGAAATAACGTGTATCTGTATGATAAGTATACTTAGCAAAATTAAAAAGGAAATATTTGACTAATTTCGACAATTTATAAAGAAATTGAGTAATATTTTTTATGAAACATCGTCGAATTTTGATTAACAGACGAATATTAGTCCTTTTTTATTTTATAAACTAGCTAAGAACGGTGATTATTATTGAGTTTCATATTATTCACATAATATTTATTTATTTTAACAGTTGATCCTAAAGATAAATCTGCTTGCCAATTCTTTTATAGGTCCTTTTCGCTTTCGAAATGTGCGCCTTGTTATTAAATTGGACTTATTAAATTCATCCAAAACAAAGACAATGGTTTTTTATTTGCGTAGCATTTTAACAACGAATCTTCTAATGATTAAATTCAATAATTCAGTTGTACAGTATATAAATTCTGCAAAAAATCTGAGTGTTGTTCTTAATAAAACTTTTAAATGGAACGATCACATAAATGCAATTTCGAAAAATGTTTTTTTTAAGCTTCGTAAGCTTTGAAAGTTCTCTTATTAGATGAACGAGTTGGTTAAAAAGAGATTAGTCATTTTATGTACTGTGATGTAGTCTATGGTGGTATGAGTGTATATACTATCTAGATTGAAAGTAATCTTTAATGCTTGTACCTGTTTGTTAACTAATCGTCGTAGGTTTGACAGGATTAGTGATTATTCTAAGTTAGTGCTTGGCTGTACATTTGAAAATTACTTGCATTTTAAATATATCTGTTTCATAAAAATAATTTTATGTAAAAATACACCTTTGTACTTGTATAGTAAACTAGCTTTCGGAAGATCTGCGCGAAATGTAAACTTAATTATTCCGCGTCATTCTGGGAAACTAAGACACTTGTCATTCTTTGTTAGAGTTGTTACTTTGTGGAATTCTTTGGCGAGTGTTATCAGATGTGAACTTTATCTTTCTAAATTCTTGGAGCTCTGTTGGAGGTACTTTCAAAAAAAGATTAGCCACATTAAATGAATATAGTTGAATGGAAGAGAGAAATTGGTTGAATTAATTGATTGAACACTGAATTTATTAATATTATTGAAATTTTTGAATTATTGTAACTTTTTTTTTTTTTTTTTACTTACTTTTAATAAGAATCTACATTTTATAAAATTCTTGTTTTTTTTTTCTATCGTTTTTCTTTAAATTTAAATGTCAGTAACTTTTCATATTCTTTGTATACAATTGTAGAGATTTATCATCTAATGTATATGCACAAATTGATTAATAAATAAATAAATATAAAATAAAATAATAAATAAATTATATTAATTTTGGTTTATATTTTTATATATTATAATTATTATATTATTTTTATGAGTTATATTATATCTTTATTAATTATTAAATTGTATTTGAACCGATGTGGTTGTATTGAAAATTATATTTTCAGTAATTTTACCATTCAAAAAATTATTCGGTTCTCGCAGGGAACCGTGCTACATTAATACACTCGGGTGCTTTACCACTCGACTACCGAGGGCACTATATAATTTTAGTTATAACGAAATTTCTTAACAGTTCCATACTATATTTTATAACATTTTTTTTAATGATTTATCTTCGAGAATTTATATTTAACAATAATTTATTAAACAAAAAAAAGTAAATTTAAATTTAATTCTGGCGAGAAAAAACGAATATAGAGTAGATTGTAGATACTTTGGTGAATGTATTTGGTGAATTTAGGGATTGTATATGTATGGTTGTACATTAAGTTAAATTTCAAATAAAATTTTATATTTTCTAATTTCTTTATCAAATTTTTATTTTAATGGGTAATTTAAATTAATCAAATATTCAAACATACAATCAGATATTTAAATAAGTATTAGTGAATGGAAGACTGATAAAATTTGTAATTGATCCTGAAAAAATGAACACCTGATAAAATTTTTGAAAAATATTTAATTTCGCTACGTCTTCTTTTAAATATCTATCATTTAAAAGAATTTAAAAAAAAATTAATTGTTCAGATAGTTGTGTTATACTTTTTTCAACACAGATTAAATGATGATGATCCAACTGTCCAACTGATCCAACTGTCGAAATTCCTTTAAGAAATAAGTATTCGATATTAGATTTATGAAAGAAATTTAAATTTGCTAAGATTTCGATATCACTACTGCTATCTATTCTAAAATAAAATATTACCTCATTTTACTTATGAACTAAGCACACCTTTTATAACAGAAAGTTAATATTAAAAAAAAAAACAATTTTTTATGTGAACGCCGGCCTTATTTGAATTTCATAGTCGGTTTCATTATGAATTGTTTTGATACCATATAATTATTTTTTATTAATTTATCTTAGACAACAACCTCTCTCATACGTAATAATTTATTAAAAAAAAAAATTAAATTTATATTTAATTCTGGCGTATTATATTTAAAACTGGAAAAAAGTGGTGAGTTGCAGCAATTTGAGACATTAAAAGTTTTGCATGTAAGATACTTAACTTATATATGGGGTAAAATTTTAAATTGAAAATTTTAGTACAAAATAAAAAAATTCATAAAAAGGTTTTTAGTTTCGCTACGTCTCCTTTAAAATATCTATCATTTAAAAGACTAATAATGAAAACTGGTTGTGAAATGGTTTAAATATTTTTACCGTAGTTTTTTCAATATACAAATTTAATAAAATGATGTTTATACAAATTAGAGTTTAAATTTGATAATAAAGTTAGATCCAACTACTTATTCTGTTAACAGTAACATATACGAGTCCATGTAAATTATCTTATGTATTTGTAATATTATTTATTAACTTTTCCTACTCACTGCATTCGATTAAATATCTATGTGGTTACTGATGCTAGTGCTGATGTTGCTACTGTTGTTATTTTTATTGTTTTATAAGAGATTTTTCAATTTTCCTATTCTTCTTCAACAATTCTATAGAAATGACAAATTATTTTATAAAAAAAAAAACGAACATTTTTATGTTTTTATTTAAATAGGCTGACATTAAAAATTTCTTTTGAAAGTTTTTAATTTATTCGATGAGAATTTAAACTCTATACAGACAGAATTTTATTTTCCAGAGAACCATAATAACTTTTTTATTTTGTTAGTTTTTTGTTTTAAAGTTCGCAAAAATATTGTGGAAATGTTGTAATAATGTTGTAAGAATTTGATGTCAAATTATTTAAAATTTTTATTTCTTTTTTTTATTGTAAATGCATTTTTTATAGTAATTTGAAATGCTATAGGGTAAAAAATAATAATGTTTTTAAAATAAAATTTAAACAAATTATCAAAATAAAAATAGTTTTTATAATTTTATTTTAATTGGAGAATTTATTTTAAATGATTGGTAATTTTTTATAAAATAAATTTTCATACTTGAATAAATTTTCGATTTTATAGTGAAAAATTAGTCAATTATTCGGAATTTGATGAACTAAAAAAAAACAAAACAAAACACTCTTATATGAATACTATTTATGAAAATGACATCTTCAGATAAAACAAATATTTAAATCCTCATAAATTATGTTTTCCGTTAAAAGAAAAAAAGTAAAGTTTTCAGTTTTTTTTTTACTTGTATGTAATGAAATAAATCAAGAAATTGACAATTTTGGATTGCGTTTATCAATTCTGGACACAATCGATAATTTTGGATTCTGATTTTCATCAAAATCGCAAAAAAAAAATCGCTGTCTGCTAGAGGCAACACGAAGCAACTGGCAATTTGGGATTGCAATTAACAATTCTGTATTGACAATTCTGGATTAAGATTATCATCAAAATGCAAAAAATCGTAACGTCTTTTGCTGGTTGCTAGACGCTATATGAGTCAATTGTAATCTACAATCGGCAGTTTTGGATTGCGATTGAGTTTTGTGGACAGTTCTGGATTGAAATTGACACAGTTTTGGATTACGACTGTCATCAAAGTCACAGAGCTAGTCGCTGACCACTAGACGAAACTAGAATCAATTGATAATTTGAGATTGCGATTCATAACTCTGGAATATGCTTGTCATCGAAATCGCAATACTCAGCGTTGGCCATTAGACGCAACACAACCTAATTAACAATTTGGAATTGCCTTTAACAATTCTGCATTACGACTATAATCAAAATCACAAAGCTAGTCGCCGTACACTATACATAAGTCGAGTTTATTGGTAATTTGAGATTGGAATTTACAATTCTGGATTACGATCGCATTTCTAGTAGCTAGACGCAACGTGAATCAATTGTAATCCACAATTGACAATATATTATTTTATTTTATTTATTACCAAAATCTTAGAATATTGAATGATATTTCATTTTCATCTTTGTTGTCAGACTAATCCATAGATCTCGTATAATAATCGATACCTAATCCCCAATAATATTATTCCATTTAAATACAAGAATATTATGTACCTATAATTTATACAAATGGATATTATAAGTACATATTATATACATATATATATATATATATATATATATATATATCAGTAGATATGTACTGATAAACAAAAGAAAAAGAAAAGAAAATTAATTCATAAATATTTATTAAATACAATGCAAACAAAAATATATGATTTTCAATACGGATTCATCGCACCCAATAAAATAACAAAGCCAATAGGCGATTTCTTAAATAGAATTAAACTGATGGTGACATATAAAGCTTAATTTTCTTCAATTCATTTTCATCTTTTATGTTTAAAAATATACCTAAAATCGAAAACTGAATTATTTAATAATATTAAATTTGATATAAGGCTATAGGATAAATATCGTAGATGTACACTATACTAAGATATGTATTTAATTTTGATTTAATTGAATGTTTCATAATATGTTTAAGCTTTTTACTGTAAGAAATTTGAATTTTTTAAAATTGATATGTTTTAGAGTGACATTTTTTTTACCGTACTACAAATTTCAGTACATGAAAGCAATGCTGAAAAGTAATTTCGAAAATTACCAGACGCTTAAGTTGAATAAAATTGATTATTGTTATCAAACTAATACAATTATCAAATTTGATGCTGCGTGATGGTGACGGATTTTCGCATTTAATTTAACCTATATTAAAAATTTGCAAAATTTTGAATTACTAACACAGTTAAAGAGAGTTGAAAGTAATACTTAAAAAGAGAGTTGAAAGTAATCTGTTATTCGATAAAATTTACTTCATTTAGCATTTATCATTATACTCATCAAATTATGGGAAGTTATCTCAAGAATTATAAAAATGTCCTTCATAAACTCCCTGCAAGAATAGCATGTACAAAGTATATGACAAAAACAAATAAAAGTAATTATTAAGTTCTGTGATATCAATCAGTTCAAAATATTGTTTATCGATTCTCAGGCATAAATGATTTATTTATCGGTCTCAAAATCATAAATTGTTTTTCGGGAATATTCATTATGATAATTTATTGTTTCTTAGATGCTAATTTATAATGCAGTATTCTATGTTTCTATATCGAAATTCTTAAATTGAACTATTTAAAAATTTCTATATTGTATATCCACATCAGAATTGCTTTCGGGAGATTTTTTATTGTTGCTAATTCTTTCGAAAATACTCATATATAGTTAAGCTGGTTTCAGAATTCGTTTGTATTGTTTTTGCAATTTCTTCACTCAAAATTTACTACATTGAACACAATCATGCGCAACATCTCAATTAAATTATATTCTCGTCGTAATTAAAACTAACTAAAGAATATAAAACTGAGTACATATTTATAATTTACGAAGGCTCTAAACTAAGATCGAATCCAACAAAACAAAGTTCGAAAAATAAAAAAATAAATTAATTCAAAAATATACCAATATTTTCTTTTTAGAAATATTTTATTCGGATTCAATTTATATTACTTTTTTTTAGCTCTTTTTTTTGTCTCACATTTAATCAATTAAAATTTTTAATTCTATATACATTATAAATGTAAAAAGAATTTCAGAATACTTCCAAAACAATTGAAATTATTTTTTCCATTTTGGTTATTTGCAAAATTGATTCAATCATAACAAATCCTTAATGAATTAGCCATCAATTTTTTAGTCTAATAATGTGTCAGTCAAAAATTCCTTACTTGACGCAATAAGCAGGTGCTTTAGTTTTTATTCTATAATGACTTCTGGGATATCTCATAGAAAATTTTATGTTTATACATTTATATGTATATTGTGAATTTTAGCATTTATGTACATAATATATTATTGATATTGATAGGTTTTCTTCTTTGAAGGATTTAAATTATTTTGTTGAATTTAATCGAATATCATTGAAAAATCGATTCAAATGATATTATCTAAATTCTACATATTATCTTCAAAATCTTCTGATATAGATATATTTTAATTCAGTTCATGAAATCTCTTGAGAATTGAAATGTAAATCAAAGTTTTGAATGCTGGTGTTAAATAGAAGTAGTACACGCATAATGGCAATATTCAATTAGGGTATATTAACCTAAATGCATTTAATAATGCTTATGTTATTCCATAATAGTGTATGTAAAGGAATTTTCGGTATTAAAAAGGTAGGAAATTATAAAATAATTCTTAAAGATGATACGATGTGATACTTAAAAATGAATTTGGTTATGTATTTACTACAAATACAATTTAATTGTTAGTGTGATGACTTTATAGAGAATTAAAAAAAAAAATCGTAACTAAAAATTACACAAATTAATATAATTTTTGTTTGATAAAACAAATTTAATCTTGTACGAATAGACTTTACATTTGTTTTTTTTTATGGCATGAAAATGTAGATGTCAAGACATTAAAAATTATAAACTAAATTTAAAAAAATATGTTACTACCTTTAAATCGCCCCTTATTGTAACCAAAATTTTTATTTGCCTCTATATATCTTTGCTTATAAGTCCGCATATATTTCAATAAATAAAATATATTTAAAAAATGTGTGTACTTCAAATTAAATTAATAACTTCACAAGTTCGCATAATTTCCGTAAGTTAGGGTACACCTTGTTTTATTAAGTATTATTTAAGATCTTAAGTATTATTGAAGATCACCCGTAGATTTTTAGCCGTCTCAACATATTAAAAAACAGCATGATTCATTTTGATTTTAGGTAAATTTGATGTATCCCAGGAATATATAATCATTGCTTGTTATTTCGATGGATTTAATTTTAGACAATTATTTGCAGACCAAAATAAAATTGTATGAAGACCATCATTAACAATGGATCCACTAATTAATACACATTTGGACATCAGTATATAGTCTGCACTTGGCATTCGATAAACAAAGTGGTCAATCATTAATGTAGAGGCTAAAAGAAGAGGCCTCAATAAGGATCTTTATAGCACTCCATCATTTGGTAATTAAATTATCCAATATAACTTCGTTAATGTATACAAATTGCCTTCTATCAATCAGATAATCATTTAGGAGAAGAGTAGCAGATGCATCAAAACTGAATTGGGCAAAGCAGTTCATGGTTAACACAATCAAGCGATTTGAGAAGTCTAGAAAAATTGATTGCCTGTTTTTTATCAATTTATGTATATAATCAATCAATCAATCAATTTCAATATATATGTTGTCAGTGATTTCAAGTAATGCAAATGAAGATATTTGTTGCTTTCGGAACTCTGACTGAGATTTATTTAGTAACCTATTTACATTTACATAATTGATTATTTGATTATGTAGGATGAATTCGAATGCTTTGGATAAACTTGGTAATTTACTGATGGGTCTAAAACCATTTTTGGTTGTGTTATCTTATTAGCGATTGATACAAATAGATTTCAGCCACTATACAAATAGATAAAAAAAATTTAGGACCTATGTGTTCTTGAAGATTTATATTAGTTGGTTTCGTTTTATGTCGATTATAGAATTGTAATATGGTACAAATAAGCGTGCAACTTTAGAGCAGTGTTGTAAAGCTGTTGAGCCAGAAAAAATATAAGCAATCAAAAGGTGTATGTTAAAGTAGTGACTTTTTAAATAAAAGAGTCATAATTGATATTTTATTGATAGAAAATAATGGTATTTGTATTTAGATCTTCTTAAATTTATTTATGTTTTGGTGAAAAGAGGTAATAAAGTTATTAAATAAATTTAAAATTCAATTTGAATAAATGCCAAAAAATTAGTAGTATTTAGGTACCTGTACATTTTATTAAAATTTTACCAATTCAGTATGTCAGATTAATATTTTTAACAAAATAATTTTTGCTGTGAGTTTTATTGCATTTTGGTTGGTAATAAAATAATTATTGAGGATGGAAATGGCTAAACCAAAAATAGTTTATATTGTTTAATTTTAAGAAGATCGTTTTATTTTTCGTTTACACCTGTTTTGTAAAGCGAATGAAATATAATAAGTCATGCAGATCAGTTTTGGGAAACAAAGTGGAAAGTGGCACTGAAAGTATGAAATCGAGGTAAATGAGTTAAAATTAATACTATTAATCTATAATACCTATTTAATAAAATTATGCTTTGAAGAAGTGTTTACGATCTCTTTCTAGTTTAAGCTTACACTCATGTGGATTACAATCATAAAATTAGTTTAAATACAGTTAAATAACTGCACTTAATATAGTTAAGTTAGTGTCTGCAATTTATTTAGGCAGAAGTTTAGATGAGTCTACAGACAAATTAAACGGGTAGTATACGTATTAATTTTTTGCAGTTATTTTGAATTATAAAAAAATTAGAATTTAATAATCCGAACTAAAATCCATATACGATTCTAGTCCACTATGTTTGTATTTGTTTAATTTTACATACCATTAAGATTTGGTTGAAATACAAAATTTGTATTTCTAGTAAAATTTTCGTGTGTTTAAAAATAATGTGCAAAATTGTAGCAATAAACTTTTATAACTTGTAACAAGTGAATAAATTTAAAATATGTGCTTCTCGAACAGTTCAATTTGTACCAATGCAACCTTCATACCTGTAAGTTCTATTTTATAAATACCCCTTCTATTTATTCTAGGTAAAAATTTAATTAAGCGAAATTAAATGTACACCATCTGCCCAGTTTACTCAATAATTTAAAATATTTTGAAATTTATTGAGGTAGCTATTTTGAAAGAATAAAAATTTCTAGTTATATAATAAGGATATTTCGTTCAGGTAAAAATCAAAATAATTCAAAAATTAAGTATATAAGACATAAACACCTTACCAATTATAATCAGTTGCAGTCCAACTACCAGTCCAATTTTGAACGTAATATCTTATTGAATTCTCGTAAAAATGAATTTTAAATATTTACTGTTAATAACAATATTAGTAAAATCCAATTTTGGATATAAAAGAATGACAAATATTGCAATTAAAACCAATGAAGTAACATTAGATGGTGTTAATCAACTGCATGGAGAACAACAACAACTAACAAAAGAAAAATCTTATAAAGGATGTGGTGATAATAAATTTTGTGTTCCATTCTATTTATGTCACAACAATACAGGAAATATTAATAATGATGGTTCGAATTTAATTGATGTGAGATATGATGAAGATAGACCATGCTTAGAATATTTAGAACAATGTTGTTCTGTTGAAGATAAAATTGCAGAATCATTAAATCTACCAAAATTAATTTCATTTACTAATGGATGTGGTTATAGAAATGCTGAAGGTATATTATTTAAAATAACTGGAAATAAAAATGGTGAAACTGAATATGGTGAATTTCCATGGATGATAGCAGTTTTAAAACAAGAGCAAATTGGTAACGATATATTCAATATATATCAATGTGGTGGATCTTTAATACATCCATCAGTTATATTAACAGCAGCACATTGTGTTGTTAAAAATCAACCGCATGAATTAATGGTACGTGCTGGTGAATGGGATACACAAACAAAAGATGAATTATTTGAAGAACAAGATCGTGAAATTATTGAAATTATAATACATGAACATTTTTCCAGAGGTGGTTTACACAATGACATTGCATTATTATTCACTTCTGATCCATTTTTATTGGGACCACATGTAAATACAATATGTTTACCACCACCACATATGAATTCAGATTTTAATCGTTGTTTTGCTACCGGATGGGGTAAAGATGCCTTTGGACAAGATGGCAGATATCAAGTTATATTAAAGAAAATCGAATTACCAATTGTACCATTTAAAAAATGTCAACGTAAATTAAGAAAAACACGTCTTGGTATTTTCTTTCGACTACATGACTCTTTTATTTGTGCTGGTGGTAATTTTGGTAAAGATACGTGTAGAGGTGATGGTGGTGGTCCATTAAGTTGTCCAATACCAGATTCAAAAGATCGTTTTTATCAGAGTGGTGTTGTTGCATGGGGTATTGGATGTGGTGATTCTAATCCAGGAGTTTATGCTAATATTGCATTTTTACGTTCATGGATCGATAATATTTTCAATTTAAAAGATTTAGAACAATCTTACTATATTCCAACTTAAAATTAAAATTATAATCAAGTGTAATAAGCGTAAAAAATTAATTAAAAATGAAATAAAAAATTATTAAACTAAAATGAAATTTGTTTTAATTTTTGTTTTTTTCATAAATCATAAGATTTTCATAATTATCACTGATTATGTCCCACTTTATAGCAAATAGAGTGTTAAAATTTTTTTGCTTTTATTTGCAAAAATTAAAAAAAAAAGAAAAATTGGATAAACTTAATTTTTTGAAGATTATTTTCTATTTAAATGCTATAAACTAAACCTGTCATATTTTTTTATTTTAAATTGAAAAAAAATTGTGAATCAACAGTAAAAGGTCATGATTAAATCGCATTAAATCAAGAATGATTTGATATCCTTTTGTAATAATTTTTTCTTATATAAAATATTAGTATGAATATAATATACATATTATTCTATAAGTAAAGCCTATATCCTTTTTATTATTTTTTTATTCAAATTACTTTCAGTTGATTACTTTTCTCTTAAAAAACAATATAAACCTTAATGTCATTAAAATGACTCTTAAAAATAATAAATGTAAAAAAAAAAATATTCAGCCTTCAGTTATTTTTTAATAAAAATATAACCTAAAGATATTTATGAATAAAAATTAAAAATCACAAAAACAAAACAACAAAAACAATTTTCTTCTATCTTTTCGTATTTGCAACTCTTTCCTTTTTGGTCATTTCAAAATTTTTGCGTATTGTGTTGTTCGTCCGTTTCACTAATTTCTTCTAAATTCTTCCATTATCTAATTTCATTCATAACGATCCACAGTAATATTTTATATCATTTAATTGAACAGTGGTTATTAAACTTTTAACAATATTTTAGAAACATTTGTAACATTGGTTGGATGAAAATTTTATCTTTTGTTTGGTAATGATTAGAAAAGATTAGAAGAAGCTGTAATTGGAAATGTCGTACTAGGATCAAATCTAGAAACAATTGATGATCTACAATATGTAGTTTGAAAATGTTGACAGAATTTTTTTTTTTTTTAATTGCATTTTAAGAGATTGTTACAATTATTTGTATTTATGTATTTCACATTATTAACGCAATATTTTCAACCAGATAACTAATTTTCCAATTTTAACGTAAAACTGTATTTGTATCTGCATACATTTTTTTTTCTTCAATTTTTACGATATTTAATTTATTTTATGATTCGATGATTTTTATCTTACTAAATAACCTATTATACTTTAAAATTAATGATCTAAAATTGATTATTTTTGTTTTCCTGTTACTCCTCGTGGAAGAACCAACTTGCCTCCTCCATTATTCTCTATTGTATAGAGTGACCTTTATTTCCTCTCAAGTTTATCCATATTTCGGTAGTTCAGTATTCGTAGTCCGATACCAAGTGTTGTTGGGTCTTCCTCGCCTACTGGTACCTTGGAGGTTCTATTCTAGGGTCATTCTGGTTATACTGTTTGGTTGTTTGCTTAGAGTGTGGTCAATCCATCTCTAGTTTCTACGCTTAATTTGATTCATTATTGGTTTTTCACCTGTTAGCTGCCATAAGACCATAAGACGATGTTTCACGAATTAAATCAAATTGTTAATCCATTAGACTGCAAATGAATTTGATCTTAGTTTTACATTTTCTATATTAATTGTGACATTACGTTTTGTTTGATATTATGAGGAATTTGATCTTCTTAAATAATATGGTTCCATTTTACTTAAGTTATTATCAAATTATACTCCCTCCAAATTATATATGAAAAAAAAATAATTTAAACATAAATGCTCTGAGCGGGATTTGAACCCGGGACATACAATTAATGTTCGGCCGGAAATTAATGTTCATATTTAACAAGATTATTTAACAGTAAGCATTTTAAGACGAATGAAATATTTTTGTAATAGGCAAATTGTATGCAGAATAATAAAAAAAAGGGAGAACGCCTAACTAAAGTTAGACTAGTTTGATTTATTATTTGTGCAAACGAAAATGTCAGATTCATGGTTAAGAAAACTGTTCTCATTCCTACATAAATTTTTATTCTTACTTGGCCTAATTGCTCAATTATACGTGATTAACTAAATTTATAAGTAAATAACTTTGAAGATGTAATTAACGCCGTTATAAAATTAAAAAACGAAAATTTAATTAGTAACGCAATAATGAAACAATATAGATGGTTAATAAGACACCTAAATAAGTGAATGAGTTGAACCTTGCTTCAGAACTTGTGTATTGTGAACTTTGGTATTATTTTTTTGACTTGTTCTTCAGAATTTATCCGGATTATTGCTATGGAAACCACCCTAGATTACTTGAGATAGTATTGACTGCTGTTTTTTTTTAGTTTTGTCTAATTGTCATTTTACGCTTTTGCACTAGTTTCGGAGATTCAGAACAGCGCATCTGCTTATCTTGTTAAACTGTCTAACTTCTACTATTTATAGAAATTAAGCTCAAAGCCGAAGCAGTTAAAATGATCAAATTTCACTGTGGAAAACACTTAGTTTTTTATTTAGTGTAATAATTAGTTCACTTAGTTTCAGTTATTGGTCTTGAATTTAGTTTGCTGATCAAGAAAAGGGAAAATATGACTGGAGCGACTGATTATGTTGAAAAAATGAGACCAAACATGCTTGAAAAAATAGAGTCTAAGAACAAAACAATTAGGAAGTGATTCTTTTCGTTTTTAAGTTCCCCTTACCTTCCCACTTTAAATCTCTATTTTGGATTAAACATATTTTTGCATTAAACATTTGCAAACTGTTTTGTTGTTAACAATTGGTATTATTGTGCAAATGGCAAAATCTTGCTTACATATTATTTTAAAACCAATTATATTTTCTTAGCTTAATTTCAAATTTCTTGCAAATTTATTTTGTTAAAAATTTTTGGAAATTCACTGTTACAAAATTAATTTTTGTTTTGTATTATGTTTTTGTATGTAATGCAGTTAATTCTTAAACCAAAAAATTTGGTATGATTTTAAAACTAAAAGACAATTTTTTTTTCTACTTAATGAGTTTTCAAGGTTCCATCTCTACCATATTTATTTAATATTATTATTTTGCATCATCATTATTATGTACTTTAATAAACATAGACACGTAATGTAGGCTTATTTACTTTTATATAGATTTTCATTAATATTTCATTGTATGCAGTGGCGACTGAAACAATTTGAAGATTTTATTTAATTTAATTTTCAATTGAAATGACGTGTGTTTAATTGCATTCCACTGATGTATTTCAATCGTACATCATTAAAAAATCATCTATAAATATGTTAGTATCAGCGAATATCGAGGAAGAAGAACTGGATAAATAAATATGATTATACAGTAAGAAAAGTAAATATCTTTTTTTAAAATAAAAATCACACGCTGGGTGCCTCAATATGTAGAGGGCCTGCTTTTCAACTGACAGGTTTTAAAGGCCCAAGTTAGATTCCCAATGAAGCAAAATAATATTTTATTGGGTTTTTGACCAGGTCCAGTACCCTCTGTCATTGAGATAAAATAAATGAGAATGTAATTGAGAGTATAATCTGGTAACAACTTAAATAAAATGGAACTACGATATTTAAGAAGGCTTAGTTCCTAACAATAGTAGTAGTTTTTCACATTTAAGGAGTTGATAAGACAGAAATTTGATAAATAAATACGAGAAAAACTTTGTAGTAAAATATGTAGCAAACTTGCAGTACCATACTTAATTTAAGCACAATGAGGTAGTTCTACATCTACTATCAAGAACATTAAAAAAAAAACTATTAAATGGGTATTTAGAAGATATATTATATATTATACAGTATAGTTAATATAAAATATACTAATAGGGTGTTTGTATAAAAAAATTACACTAATTTTTAATTAGATTTTTTTTTAAGATTCTTCAAGATAATTTGTTTTTACATATTTAAAAAAAAAATTCTAGTCATTCATGAACGAATTAAGTTCATAGACGATACGCCCTTGATTTTATGTAAGAAAATATAATATTGAATTAATATTTGTATGCTATGTCTATATTAGGAAAACAATTTTGTGAAACTGTTGACGTATAAATTTTTTTAAAATTTATCTCAGGGTTGGATTTTAGGGAAGCAATAATAACTTCTAACAAAACAGATTGAAGAACATCTACGCCATTTCAAATTATCATATAAAAAGAACAATTCAAATGTCAAAACATCTTATATGATTTATGCTCCATTATAAGAACATTGTTCAATTTATTAACACACTTGTCAGATTATCTGAATGCTGTTCATAAATGCAGACTCAAAGTCTATTGGGCGTCAACTTGGCAGAATAAATTTTTAGCATGCATAAAATTTGTTGAAGTAAATAGTTTTCTTTGTTGTTTTAAGTATTTTAGTTTTTGTTTTGTTATTTTCAAAATGTTAGTAAAATGAACAGAAACTTTGCAGAATTGTCAAGTAAATGTAGAATATAGGTAGAATTTGTGTTCATTATTGCAAAGCAGTACAGTAGGTCAACTGGTGTCAAACTTGTTGTCAGTTTGCAGCATTTATAAATACACCCAGAGCCATAGCCAAGGTAATTTCGTATATTTGTTATTAATATTATAATAATATTAAAAATTAATTGAACTAATTTATACACATGATAACTAAAATTAGTATTTTTAATTACAAACTAATATATATTATCGAGAAAACTTTGAATGCAATAAAAGTTGATGATCCATGTTATATTGCGCTTCTCTACGCTAATTTTGATGCCTTTTTAGATTTTTACTATAGAGACCAAGAAATGCAAGATAAATAGGTAGTAGTGGCTGCGGCAATATACCGACATACTTAGACCAGTGAGGTTCATTGTGATAATGCTAAAAAAGTTTTAACCTACGCAAGGGTGTCAACTTTTTTTCACATCGTGTGCAGAATAAACCAAATTTAAAATTTTTTTTTAGCTTACACATTTTGTATCAACAAATTTTGACTTTGATTTAAACCGATTTTCATTTAAAAGGAATAGTTCCATTTTTACTGTTTAGGCATTGCTGACAAATTTAATTTTTTTACTTGCAGAGGTATTCGGCACCAATTTGGTGATTGAGTATAAATTGAAATTTATTAAGTTAGAGTTTCGCAATTAATAAAAATTATCATTTAATTTCACTAGGCCTTGTACCTATAGAAGTATTTTATTTTTACTGTTTTATTACAGAAGTGCTTAAACTTTTGTCTATCTGAGGAGTAATTACCGCATTTAACTAGGAGTTAATGTCCTTTCTAACTAGAGTGTGGGAGCCGAAAAAGGTAATAATATTATTCTTACCATATTAAAATATTTAATTAAAAAGTTTGCGCAAACGTAGCTGTACATATTTCACATTTTTATTCTATCTTGGGAACCGAATTACGATTTCTTCACTGAAAATTTGATGTTCTATAAGAAGTGAACGATATTTTATAAAAGCGACATTTTTTAAATTTATACTGATATTTTATTATCTGCCATATAATTCAGCCTGCTGGTGATATTCATATCTAAATTCAAATTCATTTTATGACGAAATCTTAAGATAAAGAAAAGAAAAATATCAAAAAAAAAAGTAAGGTTGTGTTTGCCATATTTCTACATAATGCTTCTTAAAATATAGTCAAAACCGAAATATAACGAGAATGACCTATATGCGATGTACTTTTTCCCTTTAAAGAATAATAAATATTGCGTATCGAAAAATATGCTTCCCATTATATGAATTCTGATATAACAAACGTATTCGCAAAAATAAAAAAGCAACATCTGAGAAACGCAACGCATGAAGGAGACTATTAGATGCCTATGTCAACATATATAAAGAAAAACAATGACGAAATTTATCATATTTTATTCTTTATTAAAATTATATTATCTGCAGCAACCGCATTCATTTTTCGCAAGTTAATTGATTGATTTCATCAACCATTTTTCCAAAATCTAATTCGGAACAGTAATGCCAATTTGGAAAAACTAACAGCTCACACTTACACAATGCTTAACATCTTCAATTCATATGTTAAGGGGACTCTTCTCCATGGTAGCGATATCTGCTTAGTTTCAAAAGAAATTTCACAAACATTGTAGAAACATATCTTAAAATAATTTGTAGAATATTCCAACTGTAAAGAGTCACTGACGTAAAACTGCAGAGATTAGCGATCAGGATCCAATCATGGTCAGAATCCAATCATACCATTAGAAGGCCTAACGACACTATATGGCGTTAGATTGAAGTTCACAGACACTGGAAACGTGAATGTCCAAAGTAAACATAAATATATAGTGTTGAAAGACCCAGCATTGTCTTAAGAATCGGAATAAGTTGGTTCAACCCGAGTTAAAGCCATTTCAATTAAAAAACTTCAGTTCAAGAAGTTTATTGACAGTCAATGCTCTACTGAAGAGTGTAACCAGCGGGGGGAAGGTAAGTTGATATAATATAAATTTCCCCTATATTACCTGTATATAATAGACCACAACCAACCACATGTTGAAATGTACTCACACTTCAGTGTTGGAATAGATTTTGTTCGCTCTCATCAAGCTTTTAGAAGCTTATAAAACTTAAAATAATGTATTGTAAAGTGATTCGTAAAACTTATTACTTATTTTATTCACAGGTACCTACATTATTAAAAACTAAAATAAAACCCAAAAATAAAAAATATTAAAATATAATTTTAGAAGTCCTTCCTATATCAGTTTATAATAAAATATTTTATTTTAAATCACTTACATAGTTACAAGTAGAAGTTAAATACCCTAATATTAAATCCTTGAAAGAAATGAATAACAAAAAATATGATTTTTTAATTTTTTAACAGAAAAGTTAATACAAAAAAAAATAATTTACAAACATAAAAAAATTCCGGGTATTTTTAGAAATCTAAAAATTTTTGCAAAGCAAAACTTTTTTTTTTTGTTTTTGTGAAATCCTGTTCTGTCTCAAAAATATTTTCCAATGTCCAAACTGATGGCGAATATCATCAGCATAAAAATTCATTGGGTATTATACATATATATTTTTATTAATGTACATATATATATATAGCTATATAAAATTTTATTCGTTTTTCTTATTCATGTTTGGAGGTCCTTAATGTAAATACTTCTTCGTTTTTGTTTCTTTGTTTTTTTTTTTTGTTGTGTTGCCTAAAAAATTGAAATGCCTACACAATCTTAAGAAAAGTAGAAAAAAAGGATGTCCTCTTGTGTTTTTCTTCTTCTTTTTGGTTTCGTTCTTCTTTTACTGTTCTTTGAATGTGTACCAATATAGATTTTCAGAATATAAAATTATTAAATAAAGAAATAGAATATAATACGAGTAAGTACAATAAATATTTATTAATCTTAGATAAATTTAATATTGAAACGGACCAGAGTTTTCTAGAATAGACATTGCTAACAATCAAAAAGATAGAACTAGAAATTAAAAAATGGGATTAATAATGCAAGCAAATGTTTAATAAAGTTAAAAGGTTACAAGAATGCTGTCAAAATAGCCTGATGACATTGAATGCTGTTTTGTCAAAGGATTAAATTTGTGGGATCTTGATGATTGTGTGCTTTATTTTATAATATAAAAATATCTTGTTGATATGATTCAAAAAATTAAAACACAATTAAAAATAAATAAAGCGGCTTTTTTAAAAGCCTATGAGAGTAGACAAGACAAAAACAAATTTGACTGGTAATAAATGACTACAGATCATATAGACATAAAAACTTTATATCAAAAAATAGCAATTCAGCCTTTCAATTCTACCCAATCCAGCTCGACAAAAAACGTATTCTTTGTATATATATAATATGTATTTATAAAATTGAAAAACATCAGAACAACAGATGGATATGCTGAAATGATTGGAATGAGAAAAATAAAAACAAAATAGTAATAACAACAACAACAACAACAACAATAATAACAACTAAAATGTTTAAATAATTTTCTTTTGGGCTTTGTGGACATTTACATCACCGATTTGTTCTTCTTTTATACAACATATATTAATTTTCTATTTTTATCTTTACTATTATAATACTTATAAAATTTTGTGAGAGGCAAATCAGTAGGTTATACATGCAAAATTCAAGCAAGAAAAATATGTAAAAAAAAAAACAAAAAAAAAAGAAAATTATGAAATTTATTATTATTTTTTTTTTTTTTGATTCGAGGATTATCTTAATAAATTCAGTAATCCTCTATGATGAAATTTGAAATATGCAAGACAAACTAGTTGAAATGAAAAGCTGATTTCACTATTTTGGCATAAATAAAATAATAACAAAAACAAAAAATGTTATTAAAACCAAAATAATCTTATTTGAATTTTATTATAAAAATATTTGTAATTTCCCAAAAAGAAAAAAAATACATAAAAAAAACATAAAAAAAATTAATAAAAAATAGAGACAAAAACATAAGGAAAATTTGAAAGAAAATAATCTGCACCAGCAGAACAAAAAGGATAATGAATTTTGTTTTAGAGTGTTTTTTTTTTTGTAACAGTCAGCTTGCGTGCTTCTTGTGCTCAGAGAAGGCAATTAAAGAAATTAGTCGCCTAAAAATTATATGTAATTAAATTTCTAAAAATAAATTTTCTTTTCTTTTAAATTATTTTATTTGATTTGTCATGAAAATTGTTATTCTGATAAACATTAATATAATTTTTTCAGTTGCAGGTCAGGTTTGATAATTTGTGTACTTTAGTATTCAACGTTTTTTTTATGCTCATGTACTCCTGAATGATAAACACTATTTGATAAATTTTTATTTTGTCGTTTTATTGAGTTGTTCAGTATTCTGCCCAGCATATTGGTGTTTTGTTGTTTGTGATTAATTCTTCGTCATTGGTGTATTTTTCAATCTGTTTGAAAAATTCATAAACTGAATAATTTTTATAACATATGAAGGTCTTTTTGATGGCTACAAACCTTCGCATGACTAGATATGTATAAGCATGACTACATATGTATAAGCAAAATGACTATATATGTATATATGCAAGTTGGTAGGGATTACAACGACTAATTTGTTTTGTTTTTGTATATAGCCGCGTGCTAAGAAATACATTTTATATAAGCGGACAAAATAAATGTTGGCGCAAACTGATTAGATAGTTTAAATACGTTATATGCATAATGTATTTTGAAAGCTTTTATCAAAATAGGCCTTCTGAGAATTTTACAATGGCAAAATGATATGTTGTGACCAAGGGAAAATGTTGATTCCGTTTATTTTAAAAATCCGGTGTAATGGCTACATATGACTGTTTATTTATTTATTTAATTAAATGTACAGAGAAGGCCTGGCCTAGTTAAGTTGTACAAAATATTGAAAAATTACTTAAATCTATTAGTATGAACAATTAATTCAATATTACAAAAATCTAAAATTTATACAAACATAAATATAGGGAAGAAAATAAAATAATAAGATTCTATCAACTCCGTCGTCCATTTCTTTTACATTTCTGAACATCATCACCAAATATGTGAACAAGGGAGTGATTTAAAGATGCGGTATATTGAAATATATCAGTTAAATTTGAATAAATAAGATTACAAGCCGAGTTAGAAAAGATGAACTGGGTCTTAAGCTTGCAGCATAAGATTTATAGAATTAAAAGCTTTACTAAAATCAAGTAACAACAATACTTCTTTCTTCTTATTAGAGATTCTCTTCTTATCAATGTTTTGCCTTATTTTCTCTGTGACTGCTGACATTGCAGTTGTTGTGCTGTGGCTAGTTCTAAAGCTAGATTGGTTACAAAATAAATTTACTCGGGTGTAATTTTTTATAAAGTCTACGATTTGGTTCTTTATGACAACTTCACAAAGTTAGCAAGGTAAAATACTAATTGGATGGAAGTCTGTAAGTTTTATCGGATTGTTGACTTTTGCAAGAGGTATAATCCATCCTAGATGAAAAGCAGAAGTAGTGAGAACCGAATTTATAACATGTAGAATGTAATCTCCAAAAGCAGGGAAAAGTTCCTTGCTCAATTCCTATATCACAGTTTCTAAAATAGAAGGCATTCATTTTCTCAGGAGTTTTTTCAAGAGGAAAATTCAGTGTTATTACGACCAAGACAACCAGTGAAGTAATTATTTAATTCATTCAGATTATCGAATTTGAAAGAAAAATTGTTTTCTAAAGCATCAAACTTCTTTGCCTTAGACCAGAATTCTTTGGAAGTAAAAATCTAGCTAAAAGTATTTTCAATATATGCACGTCTAGCATTGCCATTTAGTTCAGTTATTTTATTTCTAAGTCTTTTATAAGTTCCCCAATTTTCATCCGTTGAATTTTTCCTATAAGCAGTAAAGGCAGAGTCCCTTAACAACTTATTTCTTTTAATTTCCTCATTTATTCAATGGCATCTATGAAGGATTGTTTTGATGTACGATTCTGTTTTCGCCTCCATATAAAAAGAAAAACTTTATGTTGACTCACAGTCAAAAAAATTATTGCAAAAAGAAACTGCATGTAGTTGAACTTATCTTCTAATTACAAAAAGAGAATAAACGAAATACAACAGCAATACTTTCAAACTGTATGTAATAGAACTTCCCTTCTTATTACAACAAAAAAAATACTTCAGCAATACTTACAACAATTTAAGGTTATTTAAAAATGAAATTGTAATTTATTTAGATAAATTTTTGAAAGGAAAATTTAAAATTAATCAATTAAATCTTCATATGTGACGAAACCCCTTACCGAAGCTTTCAATGTTTAAATCTGTTTTTACTGAATCCGTTAATTTAATGTGACAAATTTAAAAATTTTATTGAAATCGCAAAGCTTAGAAGATTAATGCAATGAATTGAATATTATACAATGACATTATCAACATAATAATAATTGTAATTTTATTTAAAAAATTCTTAATGGTTTATTTTAAACAAAAGATAACAAATTTATATAATATTATGTGCAAGTATTAAAGAACTATGTCTAGACTTGATGATTTGTGGTACTATTAAATAATAGAATTTTTCTTTTAATTATTTTTAATTCTGCTAATGAATTATTTTATGGCTAATGTTGTATATTTAGGAAGATTTTTTGTTTTATTGATTATTGTTAAGAAGAAATTGCGAAAATTTTAACAGAATTTAAATCGTTTTTATTATGCAGGTTTTGAAATTTAACAGCACATATAAGTCCAAAGTGGTATATATGAGTACCATTTAATGGAAATGAAATCCTGTATTTATAATATAATTATTAATACAAAAAAAACATATGTGAATTTATTTCTGTGAGCATAACATGCTGAGTATCCTATATCTAATATCTTAATTTTAATTGGACAATTTTAAAGACGTTTACTTGCTTTGTAACAAGATATGGATATTAACAACATTAAAAAACTTAATGTCATTAGAAAAATTTTTGAGTCAGAAACATGATTAGGAATTATTACGATTTTTAATAATTAATTTTAAAGTGAGATTTACCATTATCATAAGAAATGCTTGGTAATTTCAATTTTCATCAGTGTAGTTATTATAGAAATAAATAAATGATAAATAAATATTGTAGTGTTTAAACATCTATACAACCAAATTTAAAAAAATTATTTTTGGAAAATATTCTAAGTGTCCCGTAAAAGACTATTCAAAAACTGTGTTGGGTTTGAATTTGTGCTTCAATAACATAAGGTGTAATAATTTTTATATTTGTACTTTATTATTAATCTTGCGTTGTAAATTTTTCGCTGACTGCAATTTTCGTTCTGATTTCTGAACTTTGTTATAACTTATATCTAGACCATAAAATACCATCTGTGAGCTATAAAAATCAATCAAAATAATATAAATAAATGTTGTCTGGTATTTACAGATTGAATAAAAATTGTTAGGATTTCAAATACATATCAAAAGTTAAATGTCTGAATTCAAAACAGAAGTCATTGCACTTTTTGTTAATACCAAATCAAGGGTGTTCAAAGTAATGGTAGATGTTTAATTCGATTAGCTTTGATTGTTAATATAACTCTCATAGTTATTCATATTTTGGGCGAGTCTACTTCAATGCAAATAAAACTAAATATTTTATGATATTTGCTTAATAATAAAGCGTAATTTTTTTGTAATTTTGTAATAAGTTTTTCAAAGCCAAGTAAGAAAAATTTTTAAAAATTTGGATAAATATCTCTAATAAAAATAAATGTATACAAACTAGTGCAGTATTTCTTATATCTTGTGTCTAATTTAATGATTAAATTTAGTAGAAAATGTAAATATATGTATGAATATTAATTCATCTTTACTTGCAAAATTGAAGGCTTAGTTGTTCACTTGCTATACACGCCCACAGTTCAAAAAATATATTATGAAATTTTGCACTGATTCATGATTGCAAAAGAAACAGGACACGGTACTTTATAAAACTATCAGATGACAGGTTTGGATAGCTGGTCATACAATTCCAAGCACTAATCAGAAATATTTCAAATCAAATTTGTTACCCATCTCAAAATCAACACTTATGTACTCTTTCAAATATAATGAAATTTGACTTTTATCGTTTTCCAAAATTTGGTCTGCTTCGTCTAGCTACTACATAACTTCTATCACCCATCCAAGGATATTTCAAAAACTAAAAGTGTTATAGGCATGACAATTTATAGATAAGTAATCTATCAAAAATAAATAAATAAACTAAATCAATATGTATTTCCCATTTTTTCTAAATTTTGGCTCAATTGAGTAGCTCCTATTTTTAGTAACTTTTAGTATTTTTCGAAATTTTGAATGGCTTACACGAATTTGTAGTGATTGTAGCTGTAATATAATATAATTTGCCCGGAACTTATTTTAGCTCCGTGAAAGAAGAATTTCTGAAGACTTTAAATGGTAAAATTGGAAAAAATATGAAATGGTATAGGAAATAGTAAAATATGAAAGAGAAAAAAATGAATAAAAATGAAATGGAAAATGGTAAGATAGGAATTGGTATACAGATATAGTACCCGAATTTAGTTAGTTCGTTATCTTACGAAATTTTTAAATTTGTTGGATTTGGCAAGCTTTTTGAGATTTATTTCTCACCAACCAGAACCAAATGTACGAGCCGTAGTTATGCTTTTACTAAATTCCAGTCAACGAAAACTATACAATATCGGATTAATAATAAAATACAGATAGAAAAAGTATTGCATATGTTATTTAAGCACAAATTCAAACTCAATACAGATTTTGAATTGGACTTATTTTAAATATCTGATACGGAACTCTAAGAATATTTTCTAAAAATCACTTTTTTTAAATTTGATTCATAAATAAAACTTTATTGAAGTAAATTATACGTTTTGTGTTGGTCCGGAAAATGCCGGGTCACTTTGACTTCTTAAGTCTTGAAGAAGCTCATTTTAAGTCCTTAATACTAAATTTACTCGACGGGACCCTCACTAATGTTCATTATATTTTCAACCATTTCTTTGTAAACTAGTATTAATAAAATCGGATTCATTAGTTTTTCGGTTTAGGTTGAAATTTGAGTTTCTTCAATTTGATGTTTTTTTTTTCTTCTTGGTAGCATAGGTATTCCACTTGACATTTCCATCGCACTCGATTACTAGCTGTTAATTTCACTTGTATTTCCGAGGCAATGTCTAATTTCATTTTTAATCTGTTTGTACTGTCTAAGTAGGGGATTTGCCTACTGTAGAAGACCACTTTGATAACTTTATCTGCGCCTACGTGGTAAGACGACTACATATTTTTCTGCAATTTGTCATTGTTAAGATGCCTGACGTTACTATGTTTACTGGGTACGTCATGTCACATACTTTTGTCAGTTGTTGACAATTGTGTAATTATTATTAATGTTTATCCAATATTATTTATTGTGTTGTATGATACATACTGAGTTTTGAGATAGATGTTGATATAGGTAATATTTTTAGTTAAATAAAGTATTAATTATATTAATTATTTTTATTGATTATTAATTTTATATACAATATTTTGCTATTTTTTTTTAGTTATATTTAATATCCCCCACTGGAATCGAACCCATGATTACCACATCGTAATTCAAACACAATTCTGTGCTCTAACCGATTAGGCCACGGAAGAGATGTTGAAGAAATTTGATGTAAACGAGCGATATTTCTGAATTGTAAACTCAACCTAATCAATTATTTCCCAACAACTTTCTGGGGACAATTAATTTTGAATAATCATTACAATTTAACTATGTACCTACCTATGTACATATATGTCTGTATAAAACAATTTTACGCATTTTTAGTTTTAAATTTTAAACAAAAAGTATACATTAACGTGTAGCTATATACATTCTACTATTAAATTAAATTTATTTATTAAATTTTAATTTGAATAAAAACTAAAACAGAGTTCAGAATCCTTTTTATGCTAAAAATAAAGTAAAAATAAAAATAACACTGTTTACATTCTGTAATATTCTGTCTAGTATACATAAAATTAAAAATAAAACTTTTCGCATCTTAGATATTCTGCCTGTCAAAATATCAAATCCTTAAATAAATATTTATTGAAAATAAAATCTCCATGATGTTACAACAGGTCTATTAATAGTTACTATGACATGATATTGTATCAGAACGAAAGAATTGAAATTGAATTATATTATTATTCTATTGTTGTATGCTTTTATGGTCAATATAGTATGATGATGGTGAATCGCATCGCTTGTATTTTAGCTAAAAATAAATTATTTTCATTTTTTGTACTATATATATACAATATTTTTATACACTATAATATATATATACTACACCATACAATTTAATTCCTATTAGAATTTATTTGGATGGAAGTGACGTTTGATGAAATCGATTTTCTCAATATTGTTTTATAATTAAGTGAATCTTGCTGCTAATGGTGAAAATAATTCTCTTTATAAATTTAATATAAAACGAACGAATGATGTTTAGAGTATAAAACGAGTTGATCACTAATTGATTTTATTCACAGATATTGCGTTTTTGTAACTGGAAAACTAATGCCATAAATCTAAAATAGAAGGTAAAAATTTTCTCATCTTTGATATTCCATTTATTTGTTCAACAAACACCTGAAAATAGGATTAGAAATTTTTGTATTTTAAGCATGTGAAAACCAAAAACATAAATAAAAAAATATGAAAAATGGCTCTAAAAATTTTTAAAGGTGAGTATGTCTACGGCTTAAGTAGCCTTCATTTTATAGAATTGACATGACAAGGTTAAATATTTTATCTTAGTATTAATAGCATAATACAGTTAATTGGGATGATTAGTTTTATACTTAGGACACCAACTGAAAAGTTTTCATAAAAAATAAAATTTTTCAAGGTAGAAAAAATTTTTATTGTTCTTTTTATACAATGCTATTGAATTGAATTCAAGGTTAGTACCTTGATTGTTTAGTTTTACAGTATCGTATGCACAGAAAGTTATATAAAATTATTTTTTTTTTTATTAATTTATGTAATTTCAAGTGATATTCAATAAGCTTGAAATTTTTAATTGTATGCGGAAAGTTTTGAAAACAATGATTTTCTATAATAATAATAATTTTTTTTTACATTTACATTGTTGTGTACAGAAGGGCTGGAAATTAGTTAAACTTAATACCTATGTGTTATAATGATTATTATCTTATTTGTAGTTTGATAAAGTATCTATGAATATACCTATTAGGATTATTTACTCGTTGAATTTTAATTGAAAATTAATTTTTTTTTTTATTGTCACATTATTGCAGTATTTAAAATGGATAAGTATTTTATACCGCTTTTTTATTCTCCTTGTAAGACCTCTTTCTTTGACTTTTAATTTTGCGATATTTTTTTACGAACATTTAAAATTTATAAGTCAATAATTGTTAGTTAGATTTTCATTTTAACTTTCAAGTTTTGCTTTTGAAGGTGTCATAAGAGTTATTAGTGTTTGAGTTTGATCATTTTTGACGATGATTTCCCTTTTTAGTATCTATGTATATGATTCAATTGGCACTCAAAAATAAGAATTATCATTTAGACTAAGCTTTCATGAATTTAAAATTAAACAATAATTACCATTACTTACGATCCTTATATTCATTCAAATAAGCTCATAAGATATTACTCAAGTTTAGTTTTCAAAATTTATCTTTTTCTACTATGGATAACTGCAGTAACTACTAATATAAATTGGTTGGTGTATTCGGAACACACACAACAAAAAAGCTAATATTTCTTGATAGATTTTTTTGCTGGTTTTACGAAATATTAATTTTGGGGATGTTTAAGGTTAGATAGCTATCAAAAACTATAGGTAAACCTCTTGACTTAATTAAAATACTATACAATTATAAAACGTTTTAGAAATGAACTAAATTAGATCATAACTTCATAACTTGTAAGATGAATACCAATTTTATTATTTAATCTAAACAGTGACAGATTTTTAGAATTTTTTGGGCTTTCTCAAGCAAGTAAAGATTGCTTCATGTTATGGTGGATATCAAAATAAAATTTTAATAGTATTCGCCCGTTGTTTTTAAGTTTGATAAAAAATCTTACTTAATATTTTCATAAGAATTGTTTTCCTTAATTTCAATTTAGTGTGGACACAATTTTTTATTGATTTATCTTAAACAACAACCTCACATGCAATAATTTAAAAATAAAAAATAAGTTTAAATCGGCGGTGTTATTGCGGCAATTTCATAAATTAAAGTTTTTGTATGTTAAAATGATTTATACATGGAGTGCAATTTTAAATTGAAAATATTAATTGAACATTAAAAAAATTTTTAAAAAATATTTGAATTCGCCACGTCTCATTTTAAAAATCAATAATTTAAAAGAATCGAGTTTGAAAGGATTTAGATATTTCTACCGTACTTTTTATAATTTCCAAATTAAATATTTTATGATTCTCATATATTTGATGAATATTGAAAAATTATAATTTTAGATCAGCAAAATTATATCTCAGATCAAACAAAATAATTAGGTATCAAAAATAACAACGAAAATTTTTTAAATATTAGTTAAATATTAGAGTTATTTTAATATATTTTTTCGAACCATGGTTTTGATGAAGTTTTAACTTCACCTTCTAATTCATGCAAAAACTAAAGCATTTTACAAATCTAATATATTTCTGATACAAAAATTTAAAATACTACTCAGTTATTGTCGGTGACAGATGAGTGGTAATTTTTTTTTTTAAACATATTGTAGTTTTGAATAAATTGCAGTCAGTTAAAGTTCCAACCATTGTATTTCGTAATTTATATGGAAAAGTTTTATGTTTTTTTTTTTAAATTTATTATGTATTTTACATATTCTACATATGTACATACCTTTTTTAAGAAAAAATATAAAATTTGAATTAGCTAATAAATAGAAATAAATAAAAACGAATAACTGAAATCTGAAATAGACAAACGCAAAGAGCAATATTCATCCGTTGCAATCCATCAAAAATATGTTGAACATGAATATACACCAATATTCTCTTAGACGCATCACGATTTAAAATCGATAAAAAATCAATCTAGCTGAATATGTATTTTCGAAGAACGCTCTATGACGCTTATTTTTGTCATCATGTCAGCTTAAAATTGTCTCGTCTAAGAGATAAAAAAATATCATTTCCGTGATCACCCGATACGTCTAAGAAAATATGGGTGTATCTTATTTTAAGTGCTTCTTGATGTTAAGGTTTTACCAAAACATGGCATGCAGAACTTTTTTACATGCTACACAAGTTACCACATATTACCTAAATAAAAATTTACTGCGTAACACTATACAATATACATATAAGAGTACCCCAAAAGAGTAATCTGTGTCCCAGAATATATTTTTACTTTATATTTATGTTTTCAAAGAGAGAATATGCAATAGTAGTTCGATATGTGAAAAGATAATAAAAATATAACTGCAAATAAATTTCAAACAAATTTCAGAAAGCTAACTAAAACCAAAGATGGATAATTAAATTAAATAAAGTGTAAGCTACACTTGCTAATTTTATTAGAAAAAAATAGAGTAACCAATTCCATTTAGAGAAAAAAGTTGAGGATTAAATTAAGTGAAGCGCCATATTAGAAACCACTGGAACCACACCTGCTAATTTCCCTAGTGAACAAAAAACAAAGTTACCCATCCCAATCACAATAAAAATTATTTATCTTACAATTTTAAAATTATAGCCTTCAGTTTTTAATTCTTTTTTCGCAACATAAATCTATACAATACATAAAAAATGTTGGAATAAAGCAAAAAAAAAAAGACACGAATTGGATTGAATTTTCTTAATTAATTTAAAATAAAATAATTTTTATTTGATTAATATACAATTGAATAATGTGTACACAAACACATATAAATTTTATTATGCGACAAACTAATTGATTAAGTAAAAAGTTTATTTAATTTTTAATCAGGATATTAGGCATAAAAATAAAATTTTATTTAACAAGAGCAAAAAAATTGCAAAGAAAAGGAGAAACAGAGAAAGAAAGAAAAATAACAAAAAAAAAAACAAAATTAGAAGCTTCCTTTCATTCTACTAGGATATTTTTACTGTTTATTGTCAAAACATCAAACTGTAAAAATAATATTTTAATGAACAGAGGCAACAGCGGCCAGCACACAACTGCACAATGAACAAACATTTTTCTGTTATTTTTTTTTTTTTGTTGTTGCATTAAATTGTGTGTGAGTCGGAATCATCTCCTAACAACCGTTGCCACCATAATTTTTTTTATAAAAGTATAAAGAAAAAAAGTTTGAATTGAACTAAGAAAAATTTTCAGATTTGAAGTGAAAGTTTTTTATTTTCTTAAAAAAAAAAATGAAACAAAACAGAAAAAGAATAAAACAATCAAATGAATAAACTTTAACCATAAAGTTTTTTCTTCAGTGTGGCTGGTTGTTTTAGGTTTTCATTCATTTTTTAAATCAGATTTTATACAAATTTTCTCTTCTTTTTAATACAAAAACGAAATGTAGCGAATTGTATTCATTTTATTTTTCGTTCATAATATCTAAATACAATTTAATTTAAATTTTGTTGTGAGTGTTAGTAATTAAAATAAGTGATTGTACCGGGTGTCTCTTCTCAAATCATGCATATGAGTTTTTTAAGAAGGGAAGGAGCCGTTATTTTAAAATTTAACAAATATATTATTAAGAAAATCGGTTGGTGTTATTTTCAACTCCTGGAAACAACACCATTAATAATAACATAAAAATTTAAAATGACGGCTTGTTCCTTCTTAAAAATTGATACGCATGCTCTGGAACCCCCGGAACACATATTCATAGCATACTTATTCACGCTGAGTAACGAATTTGAAATACGTGGAAATGCCTCACCTATTTAAATTTAATAAAAAAGGTGTATTATATATATATTATTCTGCATTTATCTGGATGTTTGTAAGTTCGACGGAATACTCCAACACATATACAAGTTGCAATATGTATACAAAGTGCTTTGGTGCTCTTTTTTAACCCCTGTCTACCATGCTGCACATTTGCAGGAAAACATACCATTGCATGAAATATATTTTTTTAATTTAATGTTAGTCTTCTTCGCAAATAATAAGGAAAAATAAAAAATAATAATAATAATATAAATAAAACAAACAATTTTTTTGATTTATAATAAGAAGGACTAATAGAAATTTTATCAATAGTTTAATATGGTATAATAACCAAAAGGCAAACAGCATTTAACACAAAAAAAAACATAATGCACTTAAAGGTTATTCTTATTACTTAAAATTATACACAATATGCATATGTGCCTACATATTTTTTGTTGTTGTTATGATAATGATCATGGCATCGTAGTTTTGCTACCGTATGCATTGACTGTATAGTACTATAGGTATATATATATACTCTAGCCTGAAATGTGACGCGATGATGAGTTAAAATTGTTATTTTTTTGTTGTTATGATAATGATCATAGCATCATAGTTTTGCCATACCGTATGCATAGCCTGTATAGCACTATAAGTATATTTATACTCCAGCCAGAAATGTGATGCGATGATGAGTTAAAATTGTTATGTATTTTTATTTTTTTTGTTTATTGTTTTTTTTTAATATATATATATATATCTATATGATATATAAATTTATGATCGTATATAATATTTAGTATGTATTATGGGTTTAGGTTTTGGTTCTGCTGATTTACACATAAAAACAATAACAACCTATACATTTTTAAAGAAATTAAATGAAATTTTGTACTATTATTCTTTATTGCTTAACTTTGTAAAATTATAATTTTTAGGTATATGTATTGGTTTTCTTCAAGTGTGGAGAAATGTATGTTTTAGAGAGTGATGTTTTTTTTTTAATATGGTAGGCAGGTATTTATATAGGTATCGGTTAAAACATATTGATTGTTGTTCTTCCTTTTAATGTATGTAATAAATAATATATGTATAAATTTTAACATGAACAGTTCGATAATGAATTTTTTGAAATGAAATTTTAAATAACCGATCAACCGATCAATGGTTCATAAGTTCTGAACAGTTTTGCAAATACCTATTTATTTGCAGTAAATTTTTTTATTTTAATTTTTTCTCCAACACGAGTTTTATTTTATTCATCAAAATAAATATTATGTGTTATGTGTACCTACAATATTATTGTTTTTTTTTATATTTACAATTTTATTTATTTTTGTTTTTAAAATTGTTTTCGTTCAAAGTTGTGACTCATTATAAAATATTATTTGTTCGCTATAAACTTTGACGCTAAGCTTACCCTGCGAATGTTATTGAATGTTAGCAGGATTAACTTAATTCTGAATTATACGATAAATTTTCAATGTTGGCAAAAAGGATGTCGCTAAAATGATCGAGTAAATGACCCTTAGGGAATAGAAAATTTTGCACCTTCCTACAAATATTCTGTTTATATGGTAATTAAAAGCGTAAAATAATACAAAAATAAAGGTATGATAAAATAGGAAGCAAATACGTATTTTTCTTAAACTTGAAATGAAAACTCTAATGAAGGAAAGAAATGCTAGAATTTATTTTACTTCCGTCATTTATGGCGGGTTACCAAGCTAGTATATATATATTCTACTATTCTCTTTCTGTCAGATCATTAAAATTAAAGAATTAATGAGTACCACATACCATTTTTATATTGTGTACTGCAAAGGTTTTAAACCGAATTTTAATAAAAATAACGGTTTTTATATTAAAAACTTTTTTTTATTCTTTCCCAACGTGACTGGCAAAAAAAATTAAAATTTTGAATCTTCAAAGTCATTAGTTACTAGTCAGTCCAAAATCTACACTAAGACCAGATCCTGAATATTATTTTTATGGATTTTATATTGGGCGAATTATTTTTTGGGAATTTTGTTCTTAGCACTTTGTCTTTGGGAACTTGTCTTACTTGGAATTTTTTCCCTGGGAATTTTGTCCGGATTTCACTCATTTGTTGAGTTTTAGCTACCTTCTGGGGTGTATGACCTCAAAAACTTTATCGATTTGGGGTTTAAAGCTCTATCAAATAAGATTTATGAATAAATGAAATATAAAATAACTTAATTTATCGAATTGTGTTGATTTTAACTTTCTATAGGCAATGTGAAGCTTCTTTGTATTGAATTGTGTAACTTTTTTGTCGTGCACTGTACAGTTGTTTGTGTGGCTTTCTGTATAAGCTAATATAGTATAAATAAATAATAAAAGGTATCATGCATTTGCATTAGAGGAAAAAAGGCGATTTTGGTTGTTCGGGATATTAATTGTTAACATTTGAAGAAACAGAATGTAAAAGCCTTATAAAAAGAAAAGTGGAATTAGGAACAAAACAGGCAAGAACTTTTATCTATTGAAAATTGTCACAAAATACACTATGAATATATAGTGTATTAAAACACTTTTATTTGGGCTCAAATATTATAAATTATTAAAATTTTAAGAAAGAAACAATATTAATAATTATTATCAATAAAACGATTACTCAATTGAGGTATCCTCAAATTCAAAATGTTATACTAATTATACCAACAATATTATGTATAATAATTATGCCAAATAGTATATTATATTGATCGGATGTCCTTGCAAAAACATGTGAAAAGTCAATTCTTAGGACTAGAGCAGAGTATTGTTCGTTCAAACGCCTATCTAAAAACCATTGTTTTCAATTGGGAAAATACAAAATCCCAAAACATATGGGATAGTTGTCAAGGACTTACGAAGTCTAAAATCTTTTTTAAACTTTTTTAAATAAATTAAAGGTAATAAGAAGACTAGATCCAAAGTCAGAACATTGTTATAGTTTATCACATGTCCATTTGACAAACATATGTTTTAGATCGACCGATGCAGATTCAGCTTAGTAGAAGAGGAATCCTATTCTCATATTCTATTTGTTTGTTACGCTATAACTTGCAAAAGACCTAAATATTTATCGGAATTTACGTTGCCTATATCAGTAAAGACATAGACCTGCAATTCTAAAATAATAAACGTGAAAATAATATAGATCTTATGAGTTCGCACTTACTAAGAACTCTTCATACAAACAAAAATTATACTATAATTTTCTAAAAATCTATTTATTCAACGAAACGTTGATCTTGTGAGTCTTATTTTACGGATTACGGCAATTATGGAAAGTTTTCGTTCTAATTTACCCATATCCTAAAACAAACCATCTCCCAGAAACTGTTTTAGTTAAATTAAACCATGACAATCAAAGTGTACCAAGTTGTAAGCCCAGTTAATTTATCGCATTTGAAATTAAATAATCCATTTTCTATAGAGGTATTCTTTGTGTTTCCGCTAGAATCTATTTGGTGTTTTCTAGTAAATGGTATGCGACTATTAAAGGTTTATTAAGTTTTGGCTATTTATTAAATATAATATAATGAATCTATATTAAATCAGTAAATCAGTATTTTAATATAAAAAAATTTTAATTTATCAAATTGTCGGAACCAATTTAAATTTAATTTTTTTTATTTTATTTTTATTTTATTTATTTAATTTAGTGAATTTTAAAAATAAGTTATTACCAATGAGGTTCCTGTTTAAGATAAACCAATAGTAAACAATTATTTAGGGTACAAGATAAGTTGAAATGATGAAAAATAATTCATAATGAATTTTTTACCAAACTTTCTCGAATTTTGAGGAGCGGGCTAATACTAGTATATATTTAATTTAATTTTAATTTTCAAAAATATGAACTTACATTAGAATTCATCTTAGAATTGACAAGATACATTTTATCTTTCATCACTTTTTGCTATAAGTTTCTTTAATTTTATTATATTTTACTTTTTTTTTTTGTTTTTCATTTTCTGCTTTTACTTTTTGGCGGAAGTAATGAGGAAAACTTGGTGTTGAAAAATCTACATATATGTATGTAAATATAAATAAATAAATAAATAAATAAGTAATAGCTAAGTCTACCAATGATGTTACAATGATGTTCTTATAATAACAAAAAAAAAATACAAAAAATCAAAGATACTAAAGAAAATAAGAGTATAAAAGAAAACAGAGAGAGAGAGAGAGAAAGAGAGACACAATGAATGTATTCATCTCACAATAAAATACTATGATTTACCATATAACGTACATGAATATACGTTCCGGCTTATTTCACAGTGAGAAAATAAAATGAGTATAATAGATTTTCTTAATTTTCGTTATATTGTTGAAAGCTCATACTAGCGCTCCTGGAAAATTCTTATGTTCTGAGTGAATGAAGTTCTAAGAAAATTCACAGTATTTTTTTTTTGTTATTTTATTTTCGGTTTTTGTTTTCAGTTGATTCGAAAGTAATCAAGCAATAATTTTTCTTTTTTATGTTGTCTTAATTTGATAAAAATTAAGTATGTAAATTATTTGTATAATTAATTAAATTGACGAAGTTTTTTTTCTGTTCTACACACATACATATAAACATATATATTTATTTTTATTGTTAATTCTACGGAATATATTAAAAGTTAAAAATACAAAAAATAAAAAAAAATAAAATAATAAAAAGGTTTTTCTTTTTGTTTTTTGTTTTTTTTTTTAAGAAAAACTTAAATGAATTTTTATCTTAAGATACTAATGCTGCTGGTGCTTCTTCTGCCATGGATTAAAGTTTAAGATATAATGAAAGAATAAAAGAAAATTAAATTAAATGACTTATTTAGAAGATTAAATAAGAAATCTACACATATTATATGTATTTGAGAGGTAGTGAGTGTGTGTGTGTGTGTCAGTAGATTCGCTATAAATAATTATGCTGAAATGGCGTAAAGTTGTTATTAAATATAGGAGTAGAAAATTTAAATAAAATAAAAACAAAATATATATATATTTGTAATAACATCATTAGAATATTTTAATGTAAAGAAATATTTTTAATTGTACACTCAGTATTTAAAAAAAAAAAAAAACAAAAGTCATATGCTATACTGTAAAATAATAATAATTATTGTTGTCAAGAACTTATTAGGGATGTGTTCCGGAAATAAATAGATTTGTTGAAAAACTGAAGAAATTTTTTTTTTTGCTAAAAACTAAGTCAAGTTTTCATTGCACAAAAAAAAAATATAAAAACAAAATTTTTGTTCAAGAAACTTTAGAAAAAGGGATCGACCCCGACTTTTACTAAATTTTGTTTTTGGTGTTTTTTTTGCATTTTAGTGAATGTTGAAGTAGATGTAGAATAATTTTTCATAATTTCAATTTTCTTTTGAATTTAGAAAATTTATGCATTTTCTGTTTAAAAAAAAAAGAAAAAAAAAATTTTGTAACTGTATAATGAAAATTCAACGTTCTTCATTAAAAAAATTATTACAAGGTCTGTTTTTTTATATTTATTTTAATTAGTTCAAAATAATTAAAAACATTGGAGTTGTTTACTCTGAATTTACATTTTGGAATTGCAGTGAAATTTTCATTTAAAAAATTATTGAAATATGGTAAAGTGATTATGTCTTTTGACTGCTAATCTGGTGGTCTTATGTTTTAGTGCCGCTTAGGATATTTTTCCATAGTTCTTTTAAATTATTTAGGATAATAAGACTTGATTATCACTAAAACAAAAATTGAACTAGGCTTTTATAACGTCAAAGTTACTCTTTAATGGATGAAGTTTTTCACAATTTAGATTAAAAAAATTTATCTTATGTGACTGCTAGTATATCAAGTCTCTGTCTATGAGCATCAGTTAGTTAGTAAATCCCATTATCTTCGAATTATAAAATAAAAATTATGGAAAGATTTATTCGAGACAATTAGAAGGGAGTACCGAAGGATTCGTAATATACCAGGTGTACCAAAGCATGCGTATCAGCTTTTTAAGAAGGGAAGGGGCCGTTATTTTAAAATTTAAAAAAAAGTTTATAAACTAAATCTAGGATGCTCTATCGATTGGTGATATTATCAACTTCCGGAATGGACCGCAAATCGGTTTTTTAAGATCAAAAATCACCGAAACTGGCCTAAATTGAAATTTTCAAATGGAAAGGGGTACTTTTTAATGCTAATTCAGATTCTACGAAAAAAATAAAATTATTTTCCTTTGGTAAACTAAAATTAATAATAACCATTTTTATAAATAAATTTGTTTTTCATATTATAATATTTTTTATTTCACTTTAAGGTTATTTTTTAAAAATACCACCAATCGATAGAGCACCCTGAATTTAGCTAACAAACTTTTTTTTAAATTTTAAAATAACAACTCCTTCCCCTCTTAAAAAGCTGATACGCATGCTCTGGAACACTCAGTATATTTTCACTTATCTTTTATAACCTTTCAAAGGTATCAATCTTGAACAAATGTTTGCTAAATTGATAAATCATGTCAGTGCTCTGACATTGGATCTATATTTTGTGTTAGCTTGTAAGCTTGTTTTAGTTAGAGGAGATAATAGGAAGACAATACCGAACGAAGATGTCAATTTTTGCAAATATACCACGATGTTTTTCAAGATGAGAAAAATATGTAGTTGTGTTTGAATAATCGTATTTAAACTTTATCTAAATGTTTAAACAAATCACGGGAGGTATCAGATTAATTTATAGATTTTAAGAGGCCACATGAGGAAATAAAGGATTTATAGTTATTGAGCGTTTTACAACATTTTTGACGATTTTTAATATTTTTTTTTATTTCCTTACTCTTCTTGTGAGCATAGGGCTTCTATTTGGCATTTCCATCGTACTCGATTTCTAGCTGCTAATTTCGCTTGTTCCCACATTACGTTTGTTTTTTCAAGCTCTTGTTTTATGGTCCTTTTTGTGCCTTGTGGGTTCCATTCTAAGCGTACCCGCGCGATATTTGTTGGATGGCTTTCTGAGAGTGTGGCTTATCCATCTTCATTTCCTTCTTCTAATTTGTTTCGCTATGGGCGCTTCGCCGTTTAGTATTCAGAGGTCCTTGTTGCTTATTGTGTTTGGCCAGAATATTCGGCATATTATCCTTAGACATTTATTAATGAAGACTTGTAACTTCTGGTTGGCAATTTTTGATGTTAATCAAGTTTCACTGCCGTTTGTCAGGATTGATTTTACACAAGACCGGAATATTCTAAGTTTAGTTGCTTTGGATATTTGGCTGTTCCTCCATATCGGTTCCAATCTTCGCAATGCTGCTCTTACTTTCTTTAATCTATTTTCTACATCTTCTTGAGCCCCACGACTAGTTGTTATTATACTTCCCAAGTAGCAGAAATTGTTCACAAATTCTATTTGTTCTTCTTTCAACCTTAGGTGTTCCGTGGTGGTGTTATTTATTCTCATAGTTTTAGTTTTTTCCAGGTTAATTTCTAGTCCAACATGTTTGGCAAGTTGTTCCAGGTGTTCTAATTTGCTCTGCATGTCGCTCAATTTGTGCGAGAGAAGACATATATCATCTGCATAGTCGAGGTCTTCAAGTTGTTTAGTGAGACTCCAATTATTCCTCTTTTTATTGAGCAGGTTTTTTCTAGTACTTTATCTAGGACGATTGTGAAGAGGAGTGGTGAGAGAGGACATCCTTGTTTGACTCCTGATGTGGTGGTGAAGGAAGCACTTGTTAATATATCATCATTCAAGCTGATTTGTCAATTTATGGATTGATAATGCTATTTTCAGCCTGTCTAATTTATCTTCCTGCTACCAAAGCTATCTTCCTGAAAAATAGAAAAAATGTCTAGAAATAATACAATTATGGTTTTTGAAGTATTGGATTTAAATTGTTTTTTGATATTTGCTATTAATTTCTATCAAATAATGATTCAGGGAACTGATACAGGTGTATTTCTTTTGATGCTATCAGCTAAAAAAACAAGGTTACTTTTTGAAATTTTCAATATTTTATTATACTAAAGTTCTGGGTATCAAAAAAAATGTCGGAAACGAAGAGATTTCAGAAGTTTGAAATGAGTTTTCATTATACATCGATTTCAAGTTATTCCAAATTACGATGAATCGATTCCAGGTAAAAATTTAACGTTGACCGGGATGGAATTCTGTATCTTTAGGTTGTTACGATGGTGGTGACCCCTGAATCTATTGTTCACATTTTAGTCCTGCAGAAATACTTTTTTGTTGTAGTCTATAACATGTATATTATTGTTTTTGATAATCAGATTTGTTTTTAGTGATATATTTAAATTATCGAATAAAAGTCGAGTTTCCTTTCACTAATCATTTATATTAACTAGTCGCAACCACTGATACAGGAAGTAAGTTGCTTCCCAAATATTGTTTTTTGCAAAATAAATCTAAATTATTAGTGAGAGGAAACTCGACTTTTATTCCATAATGTGTAGTATATTGTGGCATAACATAATCTCAGATTTTTTGTCATAAATCAGCAATATAGACAGTCAAGTTTGATTTTCTAAAGGCCTGTTTCTGGAATATAAAAAATTTTTAATTTTCTTTTTTCTTTTTTTGTACATAAAGTCCTTTAACAATTGGAAAAGCCGAATCTGACTTCAGTAAAATTTATCAAACTTCAATTATTAATTAAATTTGTTGTATTTATGTTAAATGCATATATGTAAATTGTTATTATGTATAACTAAATAAAATAAATATGTAGTTATTAATAAATGAATCCTTTTTCTGGCCTGGAATATTTGTTCAGTTGCCAATTATTGTCATAGACTTCTAATCACATATCACAAACGAATTTTAAAATATAAAAATCAATAGAAAGGAAAGCTTACAACTTACAATTAAGTCAGATAGCTAGCTACTATTAAAGATAAACAAGTGGGAGTAGAATGAAGAATTGTATTTATATTTATTATGTTTTTGAAGAAGTGTTTGTTAAATTTTAAGGTATTTTTTAAAATATTCTGATATCAATTTCTACTACCTACGTAATGATTGTAAGGCATCTCTTTATGTGATAAATGAAGCATTGCAAGTATAAATATTAATATAGCTAGCTATATATAAATATATTGAAATACAAATAATTATACACAATTATCAATAAAATAAATTTTTCTTAAAACTTAATAATCAAATATGTCTATCTGAGAAAGATCTAAGGACATTCTTATTAATTTTCTATTCTTAGACATAATTTCTAGATACATTAGAAGTAATTTCAATAAAGTATACAAACTACTGTAATAATATTATGTATTATTTATATATTAATGTATACATATACATGTTATATATTTTTACACATATACGTTTTCACCTTTAATTTTATCTATTTGGAAAATAATTGCCAAAAATTTAGAATTTATTACCAAGCATTCCAATTTTGTCGATCTAAATTGGAATGCAATTTCAATTTTATATGTACATATCTATATGTATATATTTGCTTGTATAGTGTGTATGTGTTTATTAAATATGTTTGATTTATTAAAACTTTATGCTAATAATATTACGTTATTATTATTATTATGCTTCTGTATATTCTATCGATTTAAATTTTATCACCAATATGAATACATCAATATATAATATTACATACATATACCCATATTATATTCTTAGTACATAGTTAGTAATGTAGTAGTTTGTCCTTGTAGCAACTTTTTTCCGATAGTAATAAGAATTTATTACCAATTATTTTGTTTAGTTTTGTTTTTTCTTTTCTTGTGTATGATGCCGTAGATCAGTGATCTTCAAAGTGGTGTATAACTGCTAATTTGTTTTAGTTTTTCTACTTAATGTTAAGGCAAACAAAAATGAAACAGTTATGAAAAATTAGAAAGTGCTTTAAAATAAAAAAAAATTTTTAGTCAGCTGTTAAGGACGTACATGTACTTATATTATTTTAAGTTATATGCTATTCATACTACGAGTGTATAACATGTTATCGAGCTCGAATAACTAGTTTTCATTTGACGTTTAAATCTATACATATTTATTTATAAAATGTATATAAATAAATTATTTCACATCAGTGTCATAGAAAATATTTTTTCGGCTGGAGTTTGTTTTCAAAGGCAACCCTTTAACTTTCGGTATTTTCCCGGAAAACATGTTATACTTTACAGATTCATTTTACATACAAAATTTCTAGTTATAACACCTTGTCTAACTAGTTAATCGCTGATAATGTGTTATATAGAGCTTATCTTGATCAGGATATTTGGATTTAGGTATTTGCAATACAAAATTATATATAGAATCAGATTTCAAAGTTGAAAAATACCTTTCTTGGTGAACTGTAGTTAACGCATTAATTAAATGATTTTGAGGGTTTCGTCTTCAAACATTAGTTTTTGTTTCCTAATTCAATATGGTTCTCTCTATTTCATTCTATAGGTTTCTATTTTATGCAATATGCATGTCGATTTCTTCTTTACTATAGTTAGTTACTTATAGTATTCTAACTTTGTTGGAGATTCTTCAATACTTCTTCTACCCGTTCTTGGTCTCTTGATTGTTTTTTATGGGTTTAGTGGTATTTTAATTGAATTAACAGTTTTTGTATTGGTTAGAAATACTGGTAAAATGTAGAGATGCTAGAATTACAGCTAACTGTATTGTTTTTGTTTTTATAACAATACAATACCTATCAACTGAAGTTTTGATACCGTGAAAGACCCAAATTACATTTGAGCTAATGCTGATAATGCAGCTATTTCATGTCACGCTGATAAAATACTGTCTTGGTACCGTAATATGTTTAATATTTAATATGCATTGAGTTTAATTTTACAGAATAAGTTATATTTTTTTTGGGTACTACATATTTTATATTAAAAATATTTAAAAATGTTAGATCTTTTTATATACTTTTATATTAACTTGCAAGTGTCTGTTTATATATATGTATATATATATATGTATATATGTATATATGTATATATGTATATATGTATATATGTATATATGTATATATGTATATATGTATATATGTATATGTGTATATATGTATATATGTATATATGTATATATGTATATATGTATATATGTATATATGTATATATGTATATATGTATATATGTATATATGTATATATGTATATATGTATATATGTATATATGTATATATGTATATATGTATATATGTATATATGTATATATGTATATATGTATATATGTATATATGTATATATGTATATATGTATATATGTATATATGTATATATGTATATATGTATATATGTATATATGTATATATGTATATATGTATATATGTATATATTTATATATGTATATATGTATATATATATATATGTATATATGTATATATATATATATGTATATATATATATATATATATATATGTATATATGTATATATATATGTTTGGTAGGTAGGTTGGAATTTTTTGGTTAATATTCAAACGAAATTCAAAAAGAAAAAAAAATTATTTTGCTTAACAAATTTAAAGATAGAGCTCTGAAATTTTGCACAGTTACTCACGATGAAAAAAGCAACCGGACACGGTACTTTACAAAGCTTTCAAATGACAGGTTTGGGTTGCTGCCGAACAACTCCTAGCAAGTCTCAGGCATATTTCGAAAACCAATTGTATTACAGGCATAAAAATTTACACTTAGATACTTTTTCACAAATAAAGAAATACGGCTGCTACCGATTTCGAAAATGTGGACTGGTTCGGGTTGCTGCCGAACAACTTTTAGCACGTCTCAGGCATATTTGAAAACCAATTGTATTACAGGCATAAAAATTTACACTTAGATACTTTTTCACAAATAAAGAAATACGGCTGCTACCGATTTCGAAAATGTGGACTGGTTCGGGTTGCTGCCGAACAACTCTTAGCACGTCTCAGGCATATTTCAAAAACCAATTGTGTTATAGACAGAAGAGTTTACACTTATATACTCTTTCTGAAATTAAAATACCTATAGGTTTCACTTAAAACTAAAAAGTATAAAATAAAATAATAATGTAAAAATACAAATTACAAATTACAAATCTTGCTGGAATATGGTTATTGAATTTAATATTTGCCGCTTGAAACAAATCACGAATATTAAAAGAACATCACAAAGCGTTTCCAAATTCCCATTAACAATATTCCAGCAAGAGTCATTATATACTTTTGTGTTTTATCTTATAGTAGTTCTAGATTATCAACATCCACCACTAGTTTTATTTTCTACTTTTTACGGGGCTAGCTAGTTTGGTTTCGATAAAAGTATATTTTAAAAATTTGTATTTTTACATTATTATTTTATTTATTTTTTTAATATTCATTGTATTGCTCATGCAATGCGTTTTGTATATCAAACTATTTTAATGTTATAATATTTTACATTAAATTATAGTTTTAGGTTCCTAAAAGTTTCTTAGTCTCATTCAAAAGTCTTAGTTAAGTTAAGAATTTCAATTGACTTAAACAAAACCAGAAAGTTATTTTGGATCACTTTTGTGTAACTTTGTGAAATTCGTGAAAGTTCAGTTGAGCATACTCTTGAAAAACACTTAAATGACACTGGATCCATTCGATTGTTGTAATAATAAATATCTTCGTTTGACAACTTCAATTTCACCAACAGCATTGATGTTGTCCGTTGGAATCGAAATACAAGAATAAACTGGAGTGGCCATGTAAATAGAATGGCAGAAAGTTGACTGACGAAGGTCGTAATGAATAGTCAAATCAATATCAAACGACTAGCAGGAAATCCTCCGAAAAGATGGTATGAGTGCTGGACGTTATCACCAAAAAATTTAGAATAAGAAATAATGAAAAAAAGCAGGCACTAGATTTGTAATTAAAGAAATAGAATAAGACCATCAGCTTAAATTGTTTAAATGCTTTATTAAACATATTTTCTTCATAAAATAAATTTATGTAATTATAAATTTTTTTAAGTGTGGAATATTAAAATTTCCATGCCATTTTACTTTTAATAAAAAGAACAAATTCGATTTATTAATTAATATTCAATCTTGATACATAGATAGATTTTGGTCGATTTTTATAACTCATATATAGATGTACTATTGACGTCTTCTAGTAAGTAATAAAACAAATCAAAATGAAAATAGGAGTTGTATAGGTAGTCCAACACTATAAATACCTACTGATGAGTTCTAGTAGTATTATGATGAACCAAGCAATTCCTATAAATATTTTATTCTTTGGGATTTCTCATAAGTCACAGTCCACAGATGTCGCATAAAATTCACATGATTTGAAATTTGCTGTACTATTCGAATTCACTGCTAAAAACTTGTTTTCTTACTTTAACTTGTTGGTTATATCAGTGCATCACCGATGAACAACAAAAATTTCTTCTTCCAAACCCCAATGAGTCACCGATTATACACATTACTTTGTCCTCAATAGCCCGACACTATATACTTGTATCATTTAGAGTTGTTGTACCGCAACAATAGTTACATATACCTTTCGTATATTGAGTCGATTTTTTTTTAGATGTTAATAACTGCATGTTCACCCGTGATATTTTGCTTATAATTTTTGGCATATTCTAATATTTGTTTTGTTTGTGTATCTCCATTGATAAATAAACGAGAATGCTCAAAACCATATTTTGGTTAAAACGATAATCGAATTGAACCAGTTCGATTAAATTTATGTTATAAAGATTTATCAAGTCAATCTGTGTCTAGTGTAGGTCGTAAAAGGTAAAAAAATTTGTCAATAGATACGTATTGTGGGTTATGCGATCCAAAAATATTTCTTTGCTCGAAAGTTTTTCAATCAATACATTGAAATACTGTAATAAATATTGAACTACGTAATTAATTTTTTTAATAATTTGTATGTTATTTGACTTTGAAATTTAGGTTCTAAATGTTACACCGGTGACCGGGATGGAAAAAATTATTTTTACTGGTGGTTGGCTGTGAAGAAAAAAAAATTTACATGAATCACCGATAACTCATTGGTAACCAACGTGTTAATTCCATCTTAGTGTGTAATGCGATTAAGAAAATTAAAAAAATTTGGAGACCACTGATATAAAATACAAATAAATAATTGGAAAACTTTTCAATTATAATATTTTATATTATAACTTTAAAAATATTAATTTTAAAATTTAAAATTAAATTTTCAATAGAAATAAAAGATTTAGTTTAAAGTTTTCTTTAAAAAAAAAGAAAAAATTAATATAACAATAATTAGAAAAATTGTGTCAGAGTTTCTGAAAATTTTATGATTTTAAATTTAATAAATTAATTTTGTTTTATGTTTTGTTTTATTTTTATTTAAGTTTGTTTTTTATGATTTTAATTTCATGCTTGTAAAATAATTATAATGAGCATAGAAAAGTTTTAAGTATCAATAGAGAAACTTCAATTCAATATTGATTGGAAATATCGTTGTTCCACTAAATTTTCAATCACATAATTATCATAATAGGTATATTTTTTTTTTTTATTCTGTTCCAGAAAAGCGTAGATTGCTTATTTTTTTTTGAAGAGTTATTCAGAATTGGGGTTTGTTTCTGCACTCAAAAGTGGTGAAAGTTTTCAAAATCGCTGATTTTGTAATGTTTTTTTTTTTTAGTTTAGAGAATTGAAAAAGTATTAGTTGGAAAATCTATTTAGAATGAATGTGACAAAATCAAATAACAATAAATATGACCAAAACTAAATATTATATATATTGAAGAATTAACATAGAGTATAATGACAAACTCATACAAAATTATTATATTACTAATGTCATAATATAAAATTACTTAATTGCTTACTTATTTACTTTCTGGATGTTACTGATATTGAAGGTGATGGGCCACATGCAATATTGTCCTCTACTATCTGTGAACCGAGAGTAATGTTATGCCTTATATGAAGTTGTGAAGCCTTTTTATTTAAATTAAATAATATAATTATTGTCATGTCTCCGTTCACTAATAATTTTTAATATTTGTTCGAATATATCGATATTTCGGAAGCAACATAATTCCTTAATAAATGCTTGTGATTTACTTAGCTGTTTATTAGTCGAGAGCATATACTTCGTGTTTTCCTTGTTTATAAGACGATATACCCGCCTTTTCCTCAATCTGTGCAAAGGCTCCAATGACTGCTTGTCGTGTGAAGTTCTAATGATATTGAAGTTTACGCAAAACTTAAAAACTGCATACATTTATAAAATATTGTGCGTTGCGTGCTTATTCTAGATGGCTGCTCTATATGAGATTAAAGAAATCACAAGACAGCACATCGTCTTGTCGACATCAGAGCACGTTTCGAAATGATTCCAAGATACCACACCACACCGCACCGTGTGCTTTCTAATGCTATTTTTGACAAATGGATGAGCTTGGCTGGTACGACAAATTCCGACACTGCTTCGTAGAGTATGGTACGATATATGCTGTCATATTAATTTGAAATCAGAGGTCCTTCTTCATGATCTACCTGATACGTAGTTTATTTATCAGGTCAGAAGCCGCACTGGTATTTTTCTATCACAATGGTAATTCCTTCACACAGAGATTCCGAATTAATATATGTATATTACATTAAGTAAATACACTTAATTAAAATAAATATGAGAGCTTCAATGTACAGAAATAAAGCAGTTAAAAATTTACATGGGCTAGCATCTCAAACTGTTAAAAACAATATTTACGATTGTGTCAGCATCCCAACAATTAAACAACAACTAATAATTCTTCAATGCCAACACATATTATTATATCTCTTCGGAAAATATTTTATAGGTTTCAAGTCTATTTCATAGCACATCAACAAATAATTATAATAATCGAACAGTAACAGATTTTAGGACTAGAACATAATATGGTAAAAAAACTTCACAGCATTCAAAGAATTTAATAAAGTACTAATTTCACGTAGAGCAACTGATGTAAATTTATTTAAAAAAAAAAAAATTAAATTTTTTTTTCCAATTGAAAAATATAAAAAAAATTGTATTATACCTATAACTGTAAACAATCTATCTTAATAATAATACTACTCTTGTATTTCTCTTTAAATATTATATACATAGTATCAATATTATTATTGTATTTACAATTTTATATTTAATTTGATTTCATTTCCTGTTAACTCATATGAAACAAAAAATAATAAAAAATAATTTAAAAAAAAAAAAACAAAATTTTGATATCTATATTAAATAAAATATTTACAATTATTGTACATTATATCACTTTGTACTATTGAGTTATTTTGAGATATTTTGTATAAAATTTTCATAATTCTTGCCTTACGATATTCCCTTGAAACTGCTTAAAATTTTCTTATTTTAAAATTTTTACTTTATAAATGTAGTTTAAAAGTAGATACTTAGATTAGTATATAGTACAGAGATAAGTACATACAAGTAGTTTTATTTTAAGCTTCCACTTTGTCAAGTGAGAACGTGTCATGTGCCTGAATTTCATTTGACTGCATTTCATTTGACTGGATATGCTGCGTACTGATTATAATAAATATCCATAATAAAAATTTCAAGTAGCAAGTTTTTATCAATCAACGGGTATCAGAACTACATTTTCTATGTGGTAACTGGTGGAAAATGCCAAGTTCAAGAGATTTAGCAGCGTCCAGCAAAAAGAGGTCTGAGTTTCGTTTCACAAAGCCCTCGAAAAAAATTTTTTTTTGTTCTTTCTTTCTTATTTTTTCTTCTTTAACTTGTCTGTAGTAAAATGGATTTTAAGCACGATGCAAACCAGAGATCCAGCACCCCAAAAGTCGGGACCGAAAACCTTGCGCTTTGTTTGAGATCAGTACAATGGCCTTTAATAAATGTGATGAAGACAATAGGTCTAAGGACCAGCAATTGGACCCGATATCACGTATTTGGATTGTATTGTTCTGAAAAAAGGTTACTAATCTAATAATATTTATATAAATTGCTTTCAAAAAGCCTGCATGTATTGGTATACAAAACACACAATAATAATATTAGAGTAGAAAACGCATTCTCTGATTCTATGTGTTTGTATTGTACATATACCATTTGGGTATAGATACTCATTTTATTTTATTGCATTTTGTGTGGATCAAAATAAATTTTTATTTTATGTTTGCATTTTGATGAAATAAATTTAATCGGTTATTAGCTCAGTTGGTTAAAGCGTAATTTTAATATCGCCAATTTTGTGTACGTTCAATTCTCTGTTGAGTAAAATTTTTTTTTCTTTATTAAAAAAATATTTTTTTTTATTTTATTAAAACGATATTTTTATTTATTATTCTCTACTCAATTATACAACAAAACACGAAATCGTTTAGAATAAATCCAAGCATACAAATTATGTATAGATGTATATATATTATCTACCAATACCATACCAACACATTCATTCAATATCATATATTTACTTGGTGATCGAGGATTTGAGGACGATGGCTCTCTCATTTTAAGTATGTATGAAATAAAACTAGTTAGTCCGGATTTTACAAAAAAGTTTAACAACAATTTTTTTTTCCTGTCGTCAGCTAAAATCAGGATTTCAATAATATGAAACGAGGGTTTGGGAGCGGTAGCCCACAACAAAAATAAAAAAATGAATTAATATTTAAATTTTGCAACTTAATAACAATAAAACTAAAATGTGTCACTGTCTAATCATTGTACGCAATGTTTAAAAATGAATCAAATTTTTAGCAACATATGCACCACTAAGCAACATTAGAAAATTTCAAGCAAAAATTCAAAAAAAATTCAGATATTAGAATATCAGATACTAGAGCGTTCTAGAACAGTTTATTGAACAAACATAATAATTAAAAGTATTAATGTAGCAAAAATACATACATATGTATTAATGTATATGTATAATGCACATACATTTTTGTTAAATTAAAAAAAAGTTTTTGAAATCATAAATTCTTGTTATACTAAACAATAATTTTTAAATGGGAATGTCGTACATATTTTGTTTGAATTCTTACAAGAGTTCTGACTGTAGAATTTTAAATTAACGGCAATGATTTTTGTCCTGAATACGTTGCAGGCATCGAAATTTTGATCCTCCTAAATTATTTTTTAAAAACTTTTGTAAGAAAATCAAATAGGTCTGAAAACATTTTTAAAAATCTTGTGGATAAGTCCGACGGTCCGAAAGTCGAGTAGAAAGACCTTGAACAAAAAAAAAACATAAAAAAAAAATGTTTTTTATACTTAACTTGATACGTAATAATATTTTAATATAGATTATAAAAATGATTTGAGTAAATATTCTGTAAAAGGCGTAAAACTTTGATTTTGAATTCAACTTTAAAATATTTTCATTACACACACATATATATATATATATATATATATATATATATATATGTGTGTGTTTATGTATATTATTTATCATATCCAGTATCAAGCATATCCAGTTAAATTAAAGGCAGGCAAATGAAATGCAGGCAAATGAAATGCAGACAAATGAACATACACGCATTTGACACGTTCCCACTAGAAGCATGGCTTGATCAGAGAAAGTGGAAAGAAAAGGAAAATTCACAAATAGAATATTCAGGTTTAGAAGAAGCATCTGCTTTCCAGTTTCATTAAATAATAATAATATTCTTTAAAAAGTTACGTCAATTACTTAGAGCTGCATTTAGCTAAACGCTTGAACTGGCAAAGTCGCACAGTTGGACAACAAAAGAACACAGCTTCCTAAAGTGTAAAACTATACGTATTAACTCATAGAAAATCGTAATTCTCCTTAGAAAATAAAATAATGTTGTATAATTCTATACTAAAATCATTTTGGACTTGTGGAATCCAATTATGAGGAGTTACAGCCAATAACAACGTACAAACCGACCAACAATTTAGGAATAAATTAAAATCTGTACTAAATCATGCATTGTTCGCGCCAAATCAAGTAATCATGAAAATGATATATATTCATTGCCTCTGTTCACAATTAATTAAAAAAAAAATATACTTACAACTTACTTACCACCACCCATATATTATAGCCCACAAGCTGTTAAACACGCCTACTACTAGGATACCGAAAAAAGTTTACCAGAAGATCTTTAAGGCTTAATTAATTAAAAATGTAGTTGAATCAGTAGTCCTACTTCAATTTTAACTCTACGTAAATATTTTCGTATTGTATACAGATTGTAAGTTAGAAAAAAAAAACCTAATATGTTGGCTTATGTTGAAGTGATTTTATTATTATTTACTTAATTTCCAACTTATATATTATTACATTCGACCAATAATTCAAAAGTTTATCAAAATAAATATGAAAAAAAAAATTTTAATAACTTTATTACGATGAGGGTCTATGTAATCTATAACAATTTTTGTTTTTTTAAATTTTCAAATGTAGTTATAGAAAATTAAAAAAAAACTTCTTCAAAATAAAACTTCTCTAATTGACACAGAAAATAATCGACATTTAAAGTTTTTCATATTTTTTATTAGTTAAAATTTGTTATTCATTTGAACTTCCCTTACGAAATTATTACTATTCGAAACGATAAGAGATTTAATTTTTCGTTTATTCCTTAGTTATAATGGTAAATAGCTAACTACAATATGTAGCGATAGAAAACTAGTTTTTATAAAAATTAACAACAATATAGATTTAACTGTCATGAGATCTTGATGATGTAATTTTGACTTGCAACTACAACGATATGCGTTTCATTGTTTTCGTAGTCGGCACAAAAGGAACATGTGTGGGTGGATTAATTTTGAATTAAATTTTGAAATGATAAGATTTGAAAAACAAAACAATTGTTTCTATTAATAAGAAGATGCACTAGAAAAAATTAAATAAGGAGAAAAATAAATCAATTAAATTTCTGTAAGTTATATAAATAGTGTTTGGACATACATTATTATAATATTTATAAGTATTAAAGAAGAGATTTAATTATTATCATGACACTATACTTGAGCTCATCAGTAGGTATTTGTAGTGTTTGACTATCTACCTATAAAACTCTTGGTTTTTACTTTGATTGCCTTTATAGCTTATTAGAAGATGTTATAAATATATCTGTGAGTTATAAGTTGTTAAAAAAAAATGTACACGGCAACTCTATTGTAACTAGATTTTGCTTTGAATGCTTTTAAAACATATTGCAAATTGTTATAAATATATCTGTGAGTTATAAAATATCAACCAAAAGTTGAAACGTAAAATCAATAACACCTATAGATAAAATAAAGATATTAACAAAATAAATTAAGCAAATTTTTTATTTAATTGCAAAAATATATGTCTTGGAAGCAACATTATTCAAAACATTTTAAATTATTTATTACAGTAATCTTAAAATAACAATCTATAATTGTAAAACTGTGAAAAGAATTGGATATGAATTGTAAAATGAATAGCAAATATTAATAACATAACAAATTTTAACAATTTATATTGTAACAACTCAACACCAAAACAATAATTTTGTGATTATACTTACAATATTGTTTGTGAAATCCACAATTTTAGCTATTAAAGAAATAATTAATATTATTATGTATTTGTTAAATTGATAATTTCTACGATTACATTAACAATTATTATAGCAATGCGGGTTATTATAGAAGGCACGAAATGTACGAAAAGCTTGACGTCAATTTCATCAGTACTAATCGTTTTTCTCTATTTTTAATAATTTATAAACGATGATTGTATAATTTATTGTAAAGAAATGTATTGTTTTTTTTTGGCTGTATCTGCATCAGCAGTTGAACGAGTGGAAACTATGTTTCACTTTTATGATGAATGTTTTTTTAAAACTTTAATTTTTAAATGAAAGTATAAAATAATGTTATATTAGTTTTTTTAAATTGTAAAATAAAATAATAAGTTTTTTAAATCGTTTAATTTTTTTTAACTGGAACTACGACAAAACTAGTGAAAAACACAGATTTTCCATACAAAATTAGTCAAATAGAAGTCAATTTTTGAATAAAATTTAGGGTTTCTCTCTTGGGGTACCAGCTTTCTATTACCCACAGGGTTCATAAGGCCTGACTAACCATATTTATAAGTTAACTGAATACTTTTCGTTAAACTTTATTTACATATATACTTCAGAACTAATCAATCATACCTAATAATAATAAAAGCAAAAAAAAAAAATAAAAAAATATTAATTAAAATATAATTCAAATATACACTAAAACCAAAATTCGTTTAATAATAAAAATACTTATAAATAACAAAATTAAAATTAAAAATAAAATAACAAATAATATATAATTTATATTTAACCTTCACTTGGGCAGGATTAACGTATGTTAATATTTACTTTTTTACTTTTGCATAAAAATTTCATTATTAGGCCCATCTTAATGAAATCAGAGATCAGTGCCTAATTTTTTGAGTAGATATTGAATATATAAAAAAAAGTTCAGAAAAACGTGTCTATGACCAATTTTTCGGCATTTAAATTTTTTTCTTCTTGTTGGGCAAGATTAACATATGTTAATATTTTTTTTATTCATACAAAATGTATGGTATTCTATAAAAGTTTTGTAAATATTTCGATAAAAGTTGAAAAATAAGATAAAAGTTTCTGAAATATTTTAAATTGAAATAGAAATATACTAAAATTAATATATTTTTAAACATAAAGTAAATAAAGCACCAAACGTTTTTCGAAAAAAAAGTTTGTTTTGAATTTTATTTTTGGTATGTTACAAAAAAGAAAAATTCTGTTACGAAGTTAAATTAAAAATTGATGTCAACCATTGATGTATTGAAAATTGCGGCGAATGTTTCACAATCAGTTAAACTTTATGTTAATGGATAGCGGACCTATCGATTTTTCTCGGAAAATATTTTGTTGTCCGACCCTTTGATATGTTGATGGAATTTTATTCCACTTTGTGCCATCCTTTGCAATAAAATATTGATTTGAATCAACAATGTGATTATTTTCTTCTTGTAGGTACTTTTGATTCATCATCTAGTGACTCAGCCTCAGAATCATGACCATCACTTAAGTCTCCCATCACGAAATACGATAATCTTCATTTTCATCTTTGTCATCATTATCATCACTTGCGACTCTTGAGGGACCAGCAACTGGTTCCAATACTATTTCTTTCGGTGGTCCTACATCAGCATGTTCATCATCTAGCACATGCTTCATCAATCTAGAGAAATATGCTTGTTCTTCCTCAAACGATAACCTGTAAAAATAAGTTTTTTGTATCTTTTTTGTGCATTTTTTTTTTTTTAATTTTATTTTTTTTTTTGATTTTTTGTGTTTCTCATAGTAAAACTCAATAAAAAAAGTGTTATATACCTGTAACGGCATGTTTTTTAAATTTCATATATTTTTAATAGTTTTGCTTGATTTCGAAGAAATTTATTAATATTTAGACCAAAATATAGGAAATTTAAAAAATGGGTTTTTTGAAGAAAAACACTAATTTTTTGTGTTTTTTGCACTTTTACTAAAAATTAAAAAATTTACTTACCTGTCTACCTGAACGCCACATAAAATTTTAAACTCCTCCATATTATTGCAAATAATGAAAATTCAATAAATAATCTTTCCAAAATATATATATTTTATTTAATTTTTTTTTATTTCACTGAAATAGATACACTGTTGTTGTTGCAACTACTAACTCTGTTACAAATACCTTGTAACAAACGGAAGTCCCCAGTAGCACTTCCTTTTTCTAAAATACCGGTATTTCCAAAAAAATATCTTAGAGGATAGATATTCCCAGGTACTAAAAGCAAACATAAAAGTAATAGTAATGCACATACAAAAACAATCATAAAAACATAAAAATCAGTTATTTTTATCAAAAAATTCTCCATACAAAATATATGGAAAAACCAAAAATATTAACATAATATGTTAATCTTGCCCGCTTACGTATATTTTATTTGCGCCCAAACGAAGGTTAACAACACTTTTGTTTATTTATGTATTTTTATTTAAAATTACAATTCATAAATGTCAAATTCACTTAAGTTAGTTAAAGTCTAGTATGGATAACTTCAGCAAATTACAAAACTTTAGTTCATTTCTCATTTTGTTGTGACACTAGCTTAAGCCAGATTAATGCCATTATGATTAGGCCTTTAATTTCAACGGAAAGAAAATATTTTAATGAAACTGAAGTTTAAGTTAACTTAAGTACGTCTAGTTGATTATATGCAAACCCATAAGAGCGTACATTAGTTTGACATTTACTTAAGTTAACTTAAGTACTATTGTCACTATTATACTCTCTTATATTATTCTTTCTCTCTCCATTTGCATTCTCTCTAAATTGTTGTTATATTCAGATTGTTACTAATTCAAAAAATGATTTGTTATTGTACATATTTTAATAATATTAATTTTATTAATTTAATCAATTTATTAATTGAGCAGTACCTAAACATTTTTTCATAATATTTTTAAATTAAACAGAATTATGTTTGAATTAAAAATCATCAATACAAATATTATGATACTAGGTACAATTGCAGACTATTGTTGCATTTACTTACTGTTTGATTTGTATTCATAGGTACTCTACTTAATATCACTTTTTTATTTCCTCGGAAATAAATTCAAATAATAAATTTTTATAATATCTATATTATCTTCATGAGCAATCGAGCTTCAGATGAAATCATTTTAGTAGGTCGATTAGTTAAGATGGAATATATAGAGATGAACTTTGTGAAAGTTGTGTGTCTTGGTGCATTATATCCTTCCAATAATTGTATTAACATGTTTGATTTAGTAATTTTTTCATTGCAGCTTCTATCGTTAGTATTCATTACGTTAGGAATAGAATGCAGATTGAATGCAAGATTCCATTTAATGAAGAGTATCCTAGAGATGTCTAATTTTTATTTTCCATTCAATTTTATTATTTTATTTTCATTCTCAGATTAGATTTGGTTTATTCTGAAGTATTTTCTGGTCTGTTGAACAAATAAGTGTTCGAAATAAATAAAAATATTTTTTTCCCCTCTTAATAAGTAAAGAATTTTTAAGTAGAAATTAATAGTAATAAGAAAATAGTTTTAAAACTCGGGGTATGTTTCACTAATTTTATTTAATATTTTGATCGATTTCGGTTATTACAACATCATCAGAGGATTGATGTCAGTTTTTAATTTTTATTTTTAAAAATGTTTCCCTTAGAACCTACAGCATATTCTACAAAATATTATTTATTGGGCTCGCGCATTTTGAGCTAGCTCTTAATATTCTTAATCTTCGGTATATGATATGCTAGTTGTTCGGTATTGTCTTAATGGTATTGTACCGGTATTGTCTTAATAGTATTGACCCGATACTACCGATATTGTATTATGTAGTCAAAGACTAATGAGGCTATATCTGCTTTACATTTTTGTTTTCTTTAGCTCTCTATATGCAATAATTTCGATATTGAGGTATCTCTTGCTTATTAATTGGTTGATGATTTGGATCTTCTAAAATTAACTACCTCTGTCGTCACTGCTAAGCATACAACAATATTTTGGAGTTTCCTTTTTCATATTCTGTATATTATAAATATTTGTATGTTGGGATTTAAATAAGGTTTTTAATTTTTTTTTTAAATTCTAAAATACATATAATTAAAGTAACGTAAAAACTTTTTTAACACAAATTACGAGTATAACAATTTAAAATAGTAAATCAAATGTAAAAGAGAAAGTTTATTTCAATTTTATAGTTTGATTTTTATTTGAAAAAAATAGTGTTAAATGCTATTTCAAATTAGTTAATAAAATTCAAAACAAAATATTAATTTTCCTGTAACAGGACTGTTGTTATTAATTGTATTTTCGATAAGCTGAGAGGGTATTTTTTTTTTAATTTTGTTAAAACTTAGGTATTTGAAAAGTATTTTTAAAAATTCACGGAATAAAAATGTTTATAGACTTGGAGTGCAAAAACTTTCACAGAGTAAAAGTGCTTTATTCTGAGAATTCGCAAAAATAACATAACAAATTATTAGCTTAAGTCTTCTTACAGTAACACATACGTGTAACCTTATGATATTCATCTTAGTTACAACTTAAAGGTGACGCCGTACCCATGTTGCACTGGTAAATTATCATATTGTTGCAGCACTTGTTCCATTTTACAAATATCTCGTAGGAAGAACATAAAACGTTAATGACCCCACTCAAATAGTTTGAGAAAGGCTTCAACTGCTCATTCCTTTACAATTAAAATTTTTTCAGTGGCTTAAAACCGGCTATGGAATTTCTATTATAGTAAAATTTTCCAAATATGGAACCATTTTCAAACAAGTCTGTTCCAAAAATCAAAGAATAATCAACTCACATACCTATAACATTCAGAAATATATAAACTTCCCAAGGTCCAAGGATCCGTAATCATATTTTCTTTCTTTCGATGCTCCGATACTCCAAGCTATGTATTTATGTCGGGTTTACAACCAAATGTTTGGCAACATAAAAAAAAAAATTATTTCAGAAATTTTAAAGAGCAGTAGTTTTAAAAAATATTCTACTTACCATCATCATTATATTTGAAAGCCTATACTAGATATGACCTTATATAGAAAATTGATCTAGAATTATCATATTCCACACCCATATGCTTTCATATGACCGGAAAGGGGGGTGTAATTCTCACATGTGAGATAGCGCTGCTGGTAATACTTTAAAACAAATGGGTAAAGTGTAAGAACGGGCTATTTGTCTTGTCAATTACATAAATGTCATTGTTCCTCTTATAATATTTATGAGTAAGTCTTAAAATGTATAAGAGTAAGCTAATTTTGTTAATAACAATTTTATTTTAACAAAAAACAAAAATTAAAAAGAAGTAATCATTTTATAATACATTACAAATTCATATCAAAACTCATGCGACAAAAAATAAATAAAAAGAAAATATAGCTAAATTTAAAAGGAAATTCTTATAATGCATTATTAGCGCTGAATTTTATATAATTAAATTTGTTAAATTTTCTGTAGTAGCAGCATCGGTTTACTAATATATTTTTTTTCTTCCTTATTTTCGAATTGATCATACTTAATGTTTTTTCTTAGGATTCAAAGTTATTACAGCACACATTTTGATTTATTTTTGTATTTATTCTAATTTTTATGAAAGCATTCGGAGTTGATTGAGAAAATAAGTTAAGTTTAGCCATGTCATTTAAAAAAGTCGTAATCGCAATTAATGGGAAATAGCAGTACCTAATTATTTTTATACATTTCAGTTAGTTTTTAAAAAAAGTTTTTAGCTCTAAATATTATTCTGAACAAATGTAGCTCAATCTAGCCTAAAATTAAGAAGTAGCCATTTTAAGAAATTTGGTAGCTAAATCGAGAAAAATGTATCCCAATCCTGGCTATAAACAGAAAAAATTACAGAACAAATATCTGAAACATTTCACAACCGATTTTCGCTACTATGATAGATATTTAAAAGGAGACGTAGCGAATTCAAATATGTTTCCAAGCTTTATTAATTTTGAATTAGAAATTTCAATTTAAAATTTCACCTCATGTATACGTAGACATACCATCTTAACATACAAAAATTTTAATTTATCAAAAAACTCACCCATGTACAGAATTTCTGTTTTTTCTTGCCTGAATTAAATTTAAATTTGATTTTTATTTTTAAATAAAATATAACATAATTGTTGTCTAAGATAAATCAATGAAAAAAAAATATAGTACCATCAAGAATAAATTGAAATTATTAGTGAAATTATAATATTATTAATTAATTCATAATGAAATTGGGTACCATTTTTTATCGAATAGTAGTTTTATATTAATTTTTAATTGTATATTTCCAAGCATGTCACTTTATTCTCACTTTACATAATAAACTTTATTGTACCAATAATGTTGAAATTCGAAGTTTTTAAATACACAAAAATACTCTGTATAGTCTCTGTGGTTTTTATAAAAGTAAAATTTTGTTGCTTTAAAAACTACTGTAAAAGTCTATTTTAAAATTTTTAAAAGGCTTTTAAAGGAAGACTAACAAAGGGAAAATTTTTTTTTTATGATGCACACAAAAGTAAAATGTGTTTGATGAAATTTAGATCAGGTATCATCAAATGAATCATTATGACGAATGAATTATTATGTTTATTTAACTTTTTAAAATATAATAAAATTTCTACAAAAAAACACCATCACAAAACATTTTTGTTTGCTTTTAACCTGAATTAATAAAAAAACGTGAGATTCATTTTGAATATTTAGACTTTAAATCCAACAAAAAACAACACAATACCCCAATGCAAATACAAAAATATAAAGTCAACAATAATATGTATAAAAATAAAATAAGGGAATAAAAAATGTATTTAAATCAATGATAATAACTGAAAGCACATACAACAAGAAAAAAACCGCATCACAAGACTATGAGAATTGAAATTGTCAATATTTCTATCAAAAATAAATTATTTTATAGATTAGAAAAACATCAGCAACGGTTTTCTATTTAATTTAACGGAAAATTATTACACACGATTTCATATTGTTCCAATTGATAGGATTTATTTAAATATTTTCTTTTGGTGTGGTTAATCATTGTAATTTTGTAAATGACTTCAAATACCTAATTTTTTGACAGGAAAATTCCTATGTGTGTGATATAATGTGTAGTGTAGGTTATCAATTACATCTCATATACAATTAATTATAAATAAATAAATAAATTAATGATTAAATACATTTAATATTGTTTATAATGGGTTTTGATGCCTTTTGTCTTTGAACGTCAAAATATTTTAAAAGACCATAGAAGGCGTGCTGATTTTTACTTAATAAATAAAAACAAGTACAATAATAATAATTAATTTTGAAATACATATAGTCCTAGCATAATTTTATTGTAAGACAAAATACCACAGTTTTTAGGTATAATTAAAACTTAAAACCAAAAAATTTATTTAATCTAATATTATAAACCGTTTGAATTGAATGGTGAATAAAGAAATTAAATATTAAATAATTAAAGATAATTAAAATAAAATGTAAATATGTGCAGAGAAATTTGAATGTACATGACGTGTCTTGCGATATTATTTTTCATATTCTTGACAGTAATTTAAGTAGAAAAAACCTTCTCGTGTAGTACTGCAATTTTTACTACATCTAATGTCTAATGTTTATAACGATTACTTATCAAATTTCTAGCATATATTTATGCTCTTGACGGTTACTTTGTTAGAATCACCTTTTTGTGCTTAATTAAGTAGTATAAGTAAGTAGCTTAATTCGACTATTTTTTTTTATCAAATTACTGGTTTATTAACTCATTAAATGTAGAAAGCTATTACTATTATCAGGAAGTAATACTTCTTAAATCTTTAAGTTGCTGCCAAATCATCTTCTATCTACTCAGCCCAGACTTACCCAACGCAGCCCATCTTTAATATTTTTGTAATAAAACAGAACAAAGAGTACTATTTTGAAAATGTAAGATCAATATTTCAATGTTTATTGTCTTGAATTAAAATACTTTCATTACTGTTTGCACTGTGATGACTATTTTGAGCTTAATTGAATTATAATTAATTGAAATTTTACCAAAATTATACATACCTATCCTGAAAAGGAAACTTTAACATTCTTCTTCTTATGTTGCTAATCCACTACAAAAAATTAAGCGATCACTCTACTCATCACTGTAAGCTTGCTATTATGTTGGCATACTCTCCTCTACATCTTGTGCTGTGAACCAGTTCTCTTACAGATGGCTGTCCAATTTGTAATGTTACTAAGCAATGAGATTGGTTTTTTACCGATATTCCTCTTGCCTTCAATCTTCTCTTGTATGATCAATTGAGGTAGAGTTCGTACTTTTTACCTCGTATCACGTAACCAAAGTAGCTCATTTTTCTATGTTTGACATTTAGAAGTAGTTTTCTGTTAATTTTCAATCTAAGAACTTCCAAGGTCATGAGTCTGTCGGTTTATGAAATTTTCAGCATTCACCGATAACACCTTATTCTGAAAGCTTCTAATTTGTTTGGAACTGCTACTTTTAATGTTCATATTTCTACTCCGTATAAGAGTACATACCAGATGTAACATTTTGAGTACCGTAATCTAAGTTTGATGTTTATTTCTCGTTTACATTTTTATATTTTACAAAGGAGCCTTTTGCCATTTCGATTCTACATTTTACTTCCTTAGCTGGAAGTCTAATTTTCAACGAGATAACAAACCAGATATTTAAAGCTAGAAACGGATCCGATAGTTGATTAGGATGACACCATTATTGTTCGCGTTGTTTCGTTTACTGACTATGTCATAATCTTTGTTTTTTTAGATATTCATATAAAGACCGGAATAATTGCTATGTTCATTGACTTAAAATTTTGTGTTCTGCGTTTAATGGTTCTATTTCCTTGTTTGGTCTTATTTGGTATTTATTATTGTAGTTTTGCAGGACAGAATATTTTTCTTAGTATTCTTCTTACCACTTTTAATTTATTTTCGTCACTAATATTATTGGCATTGAGCTAGATTTGCAGCTTTACTTTAATTGTCCTATTTAAAATTTATTATTAGACTTACTATTGTCAAAAGGTAAATTTTGTTTTTAACTTTATGAAAAAAATCAAAGCCAAATATTATGAAATTGGTCTTGAGGGGTTCGTCTTGATAGGTATATAACTAAACATAATATGTATTTAGAAAACTGATCAACTGAAAAACAAAAAACTATAATTATTGGTATTTGGTAGACTGACAATTAGTTTTGTTCTAATATGCCACTGTTCAGAATGTGGTAGGCATATAATATTTTAACTATTGATCATAAAATGGAGGTTTATATGTCTCAAGGATTAATTTGCTTCAATATTCTGATGAAAAACTAGTAACTGATGATTAGGTGGTATTAATGTGCCAATAAAGAAATTTTTCATCCTTTACCGCATATTTTTACCAGTGGTTAGTGGTAGAAAATATTCTCAACAATATTTCCTCTTTCAGTTCGAAGCACATGCTTATTCGATTATGCTGTCTAGTTCATTATACAGAAATGTGATATTTGTAAGAAATATAAAATTGTTGTGGGTCAGAAGTTTTATTCTAGTCAATTTTATTTTTTTCTAGTCAATTTGCAATCAAAAAATTCAAAATTTTATTTAAAATTCTTTTTGCGGATTTATCAAATTTAACGTATTTTGATACGTTTTTATTAATTCGGCTATTTTGTATGTTTTATTTGTTTGTTTATTCGCTACAAATTTTGCAATCAATTTTAAACTAACTTCCCCATTATTATCATGTGACTTGCAATTTTGGATTCGATGACAACTTTTTGTTGTATATAGTGAAAATATATATGTAGTACATTATAGATAGTAATAGATGACATTTAGAAGTGTGGGAATTAGCTGTCTTTGAAAAAACCCATCATATTATGTGAACTATTCGTGCATGAATTATCTATGTTTTTTTCATAAACAGCCAAGCGTTGGGATGTAACCTTTAGTACTTACGTACCGCTTGGATGGGATAGAACGTGACAGGAAGAAAGAAGAAAGTTATTGGAGAAAATTTTAAATCTTATAAGTCCATAGCTACTTATTAAAAATTCAAAATCACAAATTTTCAGGACAATCTATATAGGGTTATCAATCTGTATGGCGCTAAGAGAAATTATCTTATATTTTGTATCCATTTTAAAACATATTTTATTGAAAAAAAAAACAAATTTTTATTAAAATATTATTTAATTAATATAATAGAGTTTTACAGTATTCGGATTAATTATTTTAGATTCCATCACAATTGCACAAAATTCTAAAAAAAAGTATCAAAAATATTTTTTTTCTAAACAATTTTTATTCTAAACAATTTTTAAATTCTATAAATTCCATATTAGTGTTTTATACATACTTAGAAATACCTATCTGAATAATTAATTTATAAAAATTATACAAATGAAAAATAATTTATTAATTTCAAAAAAATTTTCAATTATAAGTTATTTAATTGAATTAAAATAAACTTTAAAAAAGAAATTTTTTATTATATCATATAGTATTATAATTATTATAACACATATTAACAATAACAACTAAATTCTTTTATTGTAAAAATCCTTAGAACACTAAACTTAAGCAATGCATCTCAATAAATATTATTGTAATAATATAATTTGAAAAAATAATAATTAAAATCAAAAATATAATCCAATATAAAAAATCCTAATTTTAATGTTATAAAACAAAAAAAAAGTAATAATTTTTACTTATGTAATTTTTAAAAACATTCATGGATGCTTGTATAAATTGGTACGAATGTATACTTGCAATTGCATTACAATATACATTATGTATATCAAAAATGTATTTATAAATATATTCATGTAGAATCCTGTAAAGTAATACAAATATCATATAACATATAAACTTCATGTATTTTTGAAAATTTAAATAATTTTAATAAAAATAGTTAATTTAATCTAAATATTTAATTTGACATAAATAACTATTATAAAGATTTACTCTATTGTTTATAGTGATTTCTAATAGTACTGGGACAATAAGGGCAAATAATTTTCTATTTTCAATATTTATTTTAGAAAAATATTCAATTTGAATTACATGGTCTATATTTTGAAGGTACTATAATAATTTTTTAAAGTCCTTTGAATTGAATGTAAATCTATACAGTTTTGCAAAGCAATCTCAGGAAGAACAATGTGAATATTCTGACAGTATAGATTCATTGGCAATAGTAGTTCTGAAAATGTTGAAAATGTTTGGAAATCTACAGTGACAGTAGACATGCAAACATTTTTTGTGATAGTTTAGAGATCTTTTGTGGTATGTTAAATAGGTCATATTTTGTTCGTATTTTGTTGAACTTTACTAATTTGCAGCAAATAATGCCAACTGACGCGTACATCGATATACAGATGTATTAATATTATATATGTATAACTAAAAAAAAAATAGAAATTAGTTTAAGTCGTTGTTTTGCACAGTTTTTTAATTTTCAGCTACTATTGCTAGAAAAATTGAAGTTTAGCAATAGAAGTTGACAAATAAAATAACCAGTAAATCACCGGCATTAAAAATTTCGTTTATAAAAATAACATTTTACATTGAAATTTTGGTCGATTTTTATAACTCACAGATGTACTATTGACGTCTTCTAATAAGTTATAAAATCATTCAAAATGAAAATAGGAATTGTATAGGTAGCCTAACATTATAAATACCTACTGATGAGTTCCAATAGTGTTATGATGAACGAAACAATTTCCTATAAATAATTTTGTTTGTTCACCCAAATAGTAATAATATTTATAGATACAATGGTGACATAAAATGTCTAAGTATCAATATTAATTAATAAATTGAACTTGTTCTTTTTATTAAAAGTAAAATGACATGGAAATTTTTCATTTTCCACTCTTAAAAAAATTTATAGCTACATAAATTTATTTTAAAAAATTTCGGTTAAGATATAGTTACTTTATCAATTTAATCTCTCAGACTTCTAATTTCTTGCTTACTTTTTTCTTTCAATTTATATTTCATTAATTTGTTTGTTAAATTTAATTTTAGAATCTGTAAAATTTTTGTTTCTTTATAACAACAAAAAAAAAAAAAAAAAACTTAATTAAAGTTAAGTATTTTTATATATATATATTTTTTTTTTTTTTGCTATTGTCGTGAAACTTGAATATAATTATGTTTAAATTTTTTTAAAGATCATTGGAACTGTATATAAGGTCATTTAACTCTTGCTTATTTGTAGCAACTGAATGATCTCAACTTATTTCTAATACATACTTTACATTCTTGTTTCTTATATTTAATAAAAATAAGAATTTTGGTTGAGTGTAATTATATAAAACGTTTAAATAATTAATTTATCAGTATGCATATTTCGAATGATTTCTTGGAATCTAATAATTTGTTAATTTATTAATTATAAGTACTACATTATGTAAATAATATTTGAAATAAATGGTTTATTTTAATAATAAATAATAATAATAATAATATCATTTTATCTATTCGAAATCGGAATATTTTGCCGGTGAGTTTTCAAAAGTAGAAAAAGTGCCATGTCAAAGATTTTCATTAGTTTTTTCAAGTTTAGAGGTTTGTTTAGTACTACTTAACACTACCAGAAAATCAGTATCACTAATCACTATAAATAAATTGTAATTTAAAGATAAGTCAATCAAATTAATCATAGTCTACTTTAGGCATCAAAACATATTATATCGAATCAATCATCAACAACAGCCTAAGTCACTTATGCTCAATTTTACAAGAATCAATAAAAATTTAATCAAATCTACACTTTAAGCTCTTCTACGATTTACTTTTCCAATATATATTTTTTTTAAATATTATTTTAACACAAAAATATGTTTAAAAAATAGCTAAAAAATACCCAATTCAATTTTTAAAATATTTGTAACAAATTTTTCAAATTATTAACACAATTCTGCATAAATAGTTATTCTGTCGTCCTCGTTCTTATTCACTATTCCAAATAAATTTTCCGAAGACAGTATTTTGTTCTCCAAAACTTTTTAAATACAATTTTTAGGAATAATCTGTGATTTTGGGGTACATGATTATGTGGTACAAGTTAGCGGTAAAAATTAATTTTTAAAATTTATTATGATTAGCAATTTTGAATCTTTATACATTCTTCATGTATAATAAAAATAGTTGCAATACTTCATCCCCACGTCATCAATTTCTATTTACTCTGCACTCGATGATATATACTTATCATATTTTTCACATTTTATTAAATTTCTCACTGGACAATGCTTGAATACTTTTTATACTTCTAAATATTTCTAACTAATCACAGTAGAAGGATATTTTATTATTACTACGATCTTAATTCTATTTACAAATTTTACGAGTATATTAAAAACAATCAAAAGTGATTGATTCGAGCAAATTTTAACATTTTTGTTGGTACTTTTCTACGTCTTAATATTCGTATACTACTAAAACTACTCACTTTACTATAATATGCTATGAAATTTTTAGTCAAATTTAAAAATATGATTTGAAGTGAAATTTTTCGAACACAGTATGTAATATTCTGGAAAAATGTTTATTATGTGTTTATTACGGTATATATATATATATATATGCATGTACATTGTTCAATCCAAAAATAAATAAACTAAATATATTGTATTCTATATCTAATATGGTTATATATAACTATTCATAATTTCGGATTCCCACTAGACCATTTTAAAATTCAATCTAACAAAGAATTTTTAATTGAATATGTTATGAACATTGTTGAGCTTTATTGTATATCTTTTAATGATCATAATATGAATTATTGTGAAAGCTATGGTAATAAAATCCCAATTGGTTTATAAGATGCAATTTACGTAGTAAAACTGAGATACTTTACTCTGTTGTAGTAGGTGTAGTCATGTTAGTTTATATAGGCATTGAATTTAATATTTGTGAAATACAATTCATGTTAAAAAAAATAAACTGGATTTTAAAAATTAGAAGTGAGATTAGATCTAAAAGATAATAATAGTACACTTGAGTATTATATTGAATTAATTACATATTCTATACATGGATAGGTGTTTTAAGAAGTTTGTTTTAATTTAGGTTAAATCAATATACAGTAATTCAGTAATTCATAGCTTAGAAATTGCAAATGATTTATTAATAATTTGTATCAGGCGAGTAAATGAAAACGTCACCACACACTTGTTTTAAACTACTATACTAAAAACTGATTTTGATTGTTTATTATTTTTGTATAAATATATTTTATTTAACTGTAAGTTAAATATTTTAGAAATTTTATTTAATTTAGTATATACTATGTACGAACTTATGGGCTCTTCATGTGATAAATAAAAGTGAATAGAAAAAAATATACTTATATAATTTTGTTTTGCTGATTATCTTTATATCCGCAATACTTTAGAAAATTATCAACGACATATCTTAGCTTAATTAATTTGAAAGTAGATTACAATGAAACGGTAGAAAACAAAAAAAAAAACATTAATTTTTATGTTACATTATTAAAAGTGCGTTTTGTTGATCTAAAACTACTTGAACTCATCAGTAAGTATTGTATGGTATTAAAAATTAGAACTACCTAAGTCGGTCATGATTTTGAGTTTTGATCGATCCAATATCTTATATAGTGTTGGTAGAAAACCAGTTACATAATTCAATCAAAATTCAAATTTAGAAGTTGTCTAGGTAATTCCAACTTCTAACACATTTGGAGTATTTAGATGATGTACAGGTGAACAAAATACTCCATCTAAATACTCCAAAATGGGTATTAATGTTTTGTATTTATTAAAAACTGGTAAAGTTTTAAAGAAATTTATTTTAATTTAATTTATTCATTCTGTTTATTTAGTAGAATGTAAATGTACCTTTGTATTACTTTAATAATTTTTAAATTAGCTGGAAAAAAAACTAGAAAAACTGAAATATAAATATTACAGTCAATTTTTTGGCAACATTAATTTAATTTTTGATTCCTTCTTGGTTGAAGTTATAAAAATTGAAATTAAAATGAAGATAAACTCATAGATATAGCTATAAAGTATAAAAATTTTAGCGTGAGAGCTTGTTTAAATAACACAGATGTGCTTAAATGATAAAAAGCTACTTAGTCCTACATGAAAATACTTTAAGAGGAGATTTCTTGGAGCTGTGGATTTATTTAACAATTACAATTAAAAGTTTATATATAAAAAATAATTATTTTAAATTTATAAATAAATTTATTGATTTGTAATGACTTAGGATAACAATTGATTGCTACACCTTCGTTAAAATCAAATCTACTAATTCGATATATTGTAACCATGTGGCATACTTTTATGTTCGTTTTAAATTTTTGTATAACAGGATTTTCACATTAGGTTTTACGTTGATACTACCCTATCATCAATTATTTAATACCAACACATCAAAATCAACGTACCGGTTGTGTTACTACAGAGCATTTGAGAATAAACATAGTTCTAGACAAGAGTATCTATTTTTAAATTTATTTTGGGCAATATGGAAGAAAATCATATTTGAAAAATAATATCGCATAAGTCTAAAGCAATGAGTAATGTGTCCTTCAAAATTGTATTTAGAACTGATGTACCTAACTAACAGTTGGTTATTGAACTGAAACAAAGGTTATGTATTTCATTATTATTTTATGGTTTTATGACAAAATAAATGGATTTATTTAAATTTGATATGCTAGGGTACTCATCTTATACGGAACTTTATTATAAACATGTTAACAAATAAATGTATTTAAGATTCTATTTCCATTGCCATTTTTTCCCTTCATCATGAATTATGAAGAAAACAATCGTAAAAAATAACAGAGAATAAAATAAATATAAAAAAAAATTCAAGGATTTCCACTACAATTTTTCACACTAATAACAGGAATAACACCAAATTTTTTTTCTGTTTGTATATATGTATTTCGAGAATATAATATTATGTATACGTATACATATTTTTAAGGGTTATTTCAATTTATATAAATGAAAAAACATCACCTGTTGTTCTCAATTTCTATTTCAATCGAATGAAATTTTTTTTTGGAAAATTGCTTTTGAAACTTGTATAAAAAATTGTGGTACCACAGTAGACCTCGGTGATCTAGATTGACTGGTTTTCAAGCATCTATTATCTACGCAATTATTTCCAAATCATAATCTATAAAATTTGTTGTTTTTATTTAAATATCAACTAAACTATCTTAAACTAAAACTATCGAACTTCAGAATCAGTAATTCAACTAGTTGTTATCTGTATCAGATGAACTAGAATCTCAAATTAGTATATATATATTATTATTATTATTTATATACTATTATATAATATATACTATTTTTAGTTACTAAATTCGTTCGATAGTAAAAATTATTCATATTTCAATTCATATAATATATACATACAAAATGCGAATGATAAATATCTTAAAATATAAGGAATAAAGTTTGAGTCTTTTAAGCCTTTTTCAAAGGACAGAATTTCCTATCTCTTTTTAATTTTTTTATGCGACAACACACAACTAAAAACTATAGAACTTCAAAATCAGTATAGCTAAACTTGTAACTATCAGTATTTAGTATCATATCAACTCTAAGCTTAATTACTAAATTGATTGGTTTTAAAAATCATTCAGTTACTAACTATCGATGGTCAAAATATCATGTGTTAATATAGCATCTCTATAGTATCCACAATTCAACTAAAATTTACGATAAATGGACGAAGGCTAGTAGTTGTTGTATTTTAAAAATATTCTAAACTGAAAAATTTGTATTTTTGATAGCAAATATTTTGAACTACATGAAGCAACATTTTTGACAAGTCTATTAGTTTCAATAGACTTCCACGATACCTAAAAATTTTTTGATAGACTTTTATAAGATCGATCTATTAAATTTCAATAGCAACTTCCACGATTGATCCCAAAATCAAGTTTAGTTTATTATCTTTAAAACTTAAGGTTGTGTTGTATATTGGAAAATTTCTTCTTTCAATTCTCTGCTTTTATTTAAAGACAAGAAATAGTGTTAATCTGCTAAGAATAAAATTTGTATGATTTCTGTTGCCGAATAAACTTAAACTCATCTTATATTGGAATTTTAAAAATTTATGTGTAAGTATGTCTATGTTAAACAGGTACCAACCAATTTTACCATGTAATTATTTTGGCTTGTTTTGAAAAATTGTAAAATTTTTATTTTTTTACATATCCGAAGTGTACGTTGTGCTACTTTAGATGTATTTTTACGAAACTTTAAATTTTACGTACACACTCGATCCCAGAAACATTTTGCGGTGCTACCATTCAATTTTCGGTTGAAAAATAAAAATGATTAAAATATTTTTCATGCAAAGTCTGAATTCTCAGAATTCTCAGATAAGTCTCATCAGAAGGAAATCAGATTGTCCATGAAACCACATATTGTGAAATTATTTTTATTTTATTTAGACATTTTACTATTACATATTACAAGAATTTTGTAGTTGTAAAACAATTGGTGTTTTTCCTTTTCTTATAAATTTGTTGTAATCCATACTGTACAATACATAAAGTCTATCAAAATCCAAATAAAATATTATGATGTACTCTCTGCAGTGATTTGTTTTATTATTATTTACATATACATGTACATTTTTTTGTACAATTTGTTCTTAAATTAAACATTTTTTATTTAAAAATAAATTTGGGTAATGTTACACAGTATCAGTGTAGTAAGTCTTCTTTTAATTTTTTAAATAAGTAGAATTTAATAGAAACTACTAAATTAGTATAATTTTTAATACAAAAACACAAATTTTTTTTTTACTAATTAAAAAATTACGACAATGGCAAAGGCAGCATTTTATTGCCGAAATATTGGTTTAACAAATACCAATATTTCAGAAATGGAATGTTGGCGATCAAATTAAAGATTTAATAAAATAAATATAGAATTTTTTTTTCTTTTTTTATTATAGATATGTTGAAGGTATATTGGTTATCGATCAAAGTAAGTTTTGTTTTTAATAATTAATTAAATTTAATAATTTCATAATATTTTGTGCTTGTACTATTTCAATTTGTGTTTCTACTGACATATATTTTTAACGCAATTGGATACTTTGGAATTTTTTGTTGACACTGTGCGATTGGTGTTTGATAACTTAGGAGTTACGAGATTTTAAATAATGCGATTAAAACATTGTTCGGACCGACAAAGTTAAAATTAATTAGTAATACCCAAACAATCCAGCCTGTCTTTTGCACAGTGGACAATTGCTTTTCAAACTTTTTACTTTGTCTATAAAATATGTATTTCTCACTCTGTAAGTCACAAGGCAATATTGTATTACAAGGAAACTACCACTCATTTTGAAATTTTTCATAATGCTATTTCCATTCAACCCCGAACTCTTGTTCTATTATATAATTCATTTTTATTCTATTCTTTATTCCGTTTCTGATTTCTGATATATTAATTGTTTTTTGATAAGCAACTAACATTTTTTACACCAACTCAAATCAACAAAATTATATTTCAATATCTTCTAAAACAGTTATTTTGATAAATGCTGTTCTGTTAAATTTAACTTTTAATTTTCGATTTCTAGGAGTTATATGTGGTTGTGTTTGTTTTTTTTGCTCCCTAAGTATACTTTCAATTCTTACCTTCTCAACACGATAGACTGCTATCACACAGTTGCGATTTGAATTGCATTGTAACAGAATTGTTCTGAAATTTTCCGAAGAGATGTATCTGTATAACTTATATAAAAATAAATGTATCTATGTTTGTCATTCATGAATTTTCATCCGGTCGGTGAGAATTTGTTGAGTACACTTCTGCGAAGTTTTATGGCACATATACATTTTTTTTTAATATCGGAAGGGGTCGGGTCGCTGCCATATAACTCCTATATTAACGCCTTTATTTTTGAATTATTCAGCAAAGCAAAGCAAAGTTACCAAACCCGATACATAAAGATAAAAATTAAAACGAATAGAGCATTTATCTTCTTTTGATAACATATACTTTATTGTGCTATGACTGTTTGAAGTAATCTCAGATAAGCTTTTTGAAATAATAAAACAATTGATTTTTTTATTTTAACGCTTTTTTATTTATTTGAAATTCTCTGGTTTAATCGATCTTGTCTAAATCTACCAAATTATATAAACATAGGGTTATTATTCAATAAAATATTTACTGAATCTATTTTTTATGGTTACTATGAATATATCTTATATTGAAAACGGCCGTTTCAATATGGCCTTGTTTAACAACAGTAATACTAGAAGTAGCGACAATATTTTACATCGGTACTTAACGGATTTTAACTTATATTTTGCGGTTCATAATTTAGATAATTAAAAAAAAATAATTTTGGTAATTTTCAAATAACGTGATCGTATCTTGGCTAATTTATGTAATTAATATATTTTTTTTATTTAAAAAATGAAACGTTGTCTGCGTGATTCGAATTTCAACTTTCTAAGCCAGTGAACTGTCCACTGAAATTCCATCGAATTCAGTGTTGTCTAGTAGCATTAAGGTAATGACAAAAATACAGTTTCTTAAAACGCGGTTTTTTGGTTTCGCCGAGAATTTTTGAAATTGATTGTGATTTAAAAATCTATAAATTATGAAATTAGTAGCATTAAGAACTGCTAACTCATTACGACTTAGACCTTTTACTGTTAATTTTATTGGCTTAAGTGCATTGTTTAGATTCTTAAGCAATTCAAAATTCAAATTATTTAATAACTCGGTTGAATTAAATTCGAGAAGAGGTTCTTTAATATAAATTTGTACTTTCAGAAAATTATCAATCATATCTGCAATAGAGTTCCATCAAGTCCAATTTCACTTTTAATTCATTTCTTAATCCAGTCTTAATTTTTGTATGCAAAAAATCATTTTTTGCTGCAGAATATTTAAAAACCTTTACTATTTGGCGAACCTTTTTTAATATTCTCATTAATATTTAGGAGATTTTTCGAATTCAACAGCATCAGTATCAATTGTATTTACTACATCAAAGAAGTTATTTTCATCAGAGAAGTTATCTTCATCTAAATTAGAATCAGTCTCAACAAAAAATTCATATACATTGTATTCCGCAGCATGATCATGTACAATTTGCTTTATGTAAAGCGTGTCGCAAACACCAAATTGCAGATTCAGATTAAACTGACATTTTACAGGGCATTCCCGCCCATACCATCATTTTACAACCATCATCGGTTGATGAAACTATATGAGTTTTAAAGTTTATTTCAAAACTTTTTAGATGATCTGTAACCAAAAAAAAACCAAGTTATATGCTGAACATGATCCAAACACTCTAACTAGACCAAGATTAAATTGTCCTTTCTTGTCATCATCGTGTAAATTGATGTTTATGTACCTCTTCATACGATCCTTAGAATATGTATAAGATGTACCTCTTCATAAGAATGCTGGTTCATTCGTGCCATGTGGTAGTGAATAGTGTATTTTGTTTTAATTTATCTTGAAGCAGGATCATCATTAATTTTTTTACTTTTAAAATTAATTTGGACATGCTTGATGACACCGGATTCGTTCATAGGTAAATAATTATTAAGCATTTAATATATAACTAGCTATTCCCGGCGTAACATTCGCCGGTCTAGCATTAGCATTATAAATGAAAAAATTTATTTTATTTATTTACTTTCTTTATTTTTTTAAAAAAAATCAATGTTTTACATATTTTTTTTATTACATAATAAATAAGTTAAATTGAAAAACTTAAAACTATAATTGTAAAACATGATTTTTTTAAGAAAATAAAGAAAATCAATAAATAAAATAAATTGTTTCATTTATAATGCTAATGCTAGACCGGCGAATGTTACGCTGGGAATAGCAAGTAATTTACAATATTGTTTGATCTATCTATAACTATTTTTTTCTAAATTTTTATTTAGGTATTTATTTATTTATTATAAATTAATTTTGACCGTTAATAGTTTTGAAGAAAACTTTTATATAAGGCTGCGTTTATACGTTTTCGAATTTTGTTTATAACGTAAAAATGATGTTCATTAAAGTTTAACATCCGAATTTGTTATAGAATATCATTATTTTTTTTTTTTAAAATAATAGTTCTTGACACGCATTTTTGTATTGTTGAAAAAGTGAATTTTGCGAGAAAAGGTATTTATAAACTCCTAATTGTGTTATGCCAATATATTGAAAGACATACATTAAAAATTACAAAAAATGTGTATTAAATATTATTATTAGTCATCAATACAAATAATACTTAAAATAATTGATTTACTATTTAAATATTTATATTTCTCAAATCTTCTGAAATTACACAGTATATTTATATTTGTTTATAAGTATTTATTATTAGTACTCGTAACGCATATTCGTATCTTTGTATTTTGGAAGCGTAGAAAGTGGATTTTGCATGAAGAAATATAGTTTACTTTGCAACTAATTTTGTTTATCTTTGAGATATGTAATTAAAACTTTTGAAATAAAATTTGATGTAATTGCAATAAAATTTGCAAATGTAATAAGTAAAACAAAACCTTCATGAAACTAAATTTGATGTATAAACGCTCCCTAACAAATACTATTAATAGAGACGCACATTTGAACAAAATGTGGCGAACAGATGTCGCTGGTAGTATAGATATGAAATTAAATGCATTTAAAAAAAAAAATACCACACCTACATTAAAAATACATTAAAATAGCCATGGATACGTTTTTTGTGTTTTTGTTTATTATCATAATAGCCCTAACTATTTCAAAACTCAAAATAAAAAAACAAAACATTTATTTATAGAATTTATATTTTTATTTCACTTCTTTTAAATTTTGGTATGATTATGTATGACCATTATAGTGAAGGTTATGATATTGTTATGGCTTTGTTAAATCATATCGAATCTATAGGCCATTTGTTATATATTTAGGGGTAAAGCCAATAATTATGCTTTTTTTCTTATTGTTCAGTTTTTATTGAAGCCTTATGACTATTATAGTTAGGGGTAAAGCCAATAATTATGCTTTTTCTCTTATTCTTCAGTTTTTACTGTTATATTGTTATCCCGATAGGGTCTCTGATGTAGGTAAGGGCAGTCTGTGATTTTTCTTTTTAAAGTTTTTTTAATTTTTATGTGTACTAAATTTGCCGTGTATTGAATTGGAAATTGAAACTTGATAATAATGTCATAACATATTTTGTTTTTCTTGTTCTTAGCAGATCGTAAATTTCGGTTTATGATTCTCCATGCACAATATAATATTTACTCAATGCTACTGCGCATTTGAATTTATACTTTTGAATTATTTGTTAATAAAATAAATAAATTTCAATTATTGGAATTTCTGAACATAAGGTAAAAAATATATATTTTAAATTTACTATTTGTTTTACCGGTAAGTTTTTTTGCTGCAATATCGTAATATCGTAATATTTTAACAAAGCTACTATGATTTTATCAATATATGTAATAATAATATTCTCATAATTCGGTTTTTGTCTTTGCTACTTTGTTTTTTTGTTTTTAAATTAATTCATATAATCAGATATAATCAATGCTATTGCTCAATAGGTGAATTGTTTTTATGTTAATTTTAATTTGTTTTTGGTTTTATTTGGTTTTATTGTTTTGTGGTTTATGTCTTTAAATTAAATTTTGCACACTATCGTAATTCGTATAGTTTGGTTCTAATAAAGTTGTCTAATCTAGTTGAAAAAAGCTTTGTGTTGTAAAAGCTTTGTGAAAAGTTTAACAGACGTTTAAACGTATTAATATATAAGATTACTAGGCATTTAAGAATTGATTCCCGAATAAATTTGGTTCTAGTGATTACTCTAACTGCTATCCCATCAGAAGCTGCTAGTACAGACACGATATCTTCTAACGACCTCTTTATTGTTGTAGTGTAATCTAAAATTGATGTTTTTGGTTTTTTATTTCAACTTTATCTGCAGTTTCTTCATTTATTATCGTAATTCCATGTTTAACTTTTAAATGTTTAACCATTAATGATGTAGAATGATCCATGTATAACAAAATACTGCTGATTTAGTACATTTCACTTTTGCTTGTTTTGAATTGCTAGTTGTTGATTCCGGGCAAAATAATTCCAAGCTTTAGATTTGTTAGTTGCTATACCTAAGGTCAAAAATTTAATTTAAAATGTATCATATTTAAATTACAAAATATTTAAATTAATTATTTATACTTACATACGCAACTTTTTTTCAACCGAATTTTCAAATTTATACTGGAATTTTTATTTTACATATATTTTAAATAGTTTAACAATTAAAGTGATTCCGAACCCCAGGAGAAAGATTCGCTGCATCCGATTCCGAGTTATTCTGTATGAGAAACTCTAGACAAAAACCTAAGGTGTGTAAAAACCTTATAATGTGTATCTAATTTTAATTTCAATCCTTAAAAATAATTTCCGTTAAAAGTCATTGTTTATTTTAATTCTTAAATAGAATCTCTTTTAATTCTTTGAATATTACTTTCAAATTGGTGTTTCCTTACCAAATAATCGGTGTAAACGAATATTATTTTTTAATTTATGCTTAAATTCACTTCAAAAATCATTGATAGTATCAGTAAAATGTCGAAAATTGTGTAAAAACAAATTTTAAAATTAGGAAAATTAAAATAATAAATTACATAAATTAGATAGATCTAAATAAATATCAAGTTAAAAAAATTGAAATAGAAAATGGTTCAAATTATTTTTAATTCCTAAAATCTAATTTTAATTTTTATTAAAACAAATTCACCTATAATTAATGATAACAAAACAATAATAATTATTAAAGAACATTTTAAAATCGTTAAGGATAATTTTAATTTCCTTTTTACTTATCTATCTATCTCTTTTACACTTTTGCAATTCTAATTTCCTGCCTATTATTTAAAATAGCAATTTTCAGGTTATATTTTTCTTATCATAGTTTCATTATCGCGTTCATTTTTGACACTAACTTACATTGTATATTATTCGACTATATTCTAGATACAGAAATAATGTAGGTATGTATTTGTTTGTATGTATATTGATAATTAGGGAGGTAATTTATAGGAATATTAACGGTAGCTTGATTCGATTTTATTTCCTAATCGAAAATATAAATGTTGAAAATATAAAAATTAGAAAAGAAAAGCAAGAAAATTGTTCACACCATCGTTTAGTCCTAATAATTTCGTTATTAGAATGATTAATTAATCGTTACTATGCTAACCCAGTGTCAAGCTAAAATTACCATTTAAAATTAATTGAAAGCATAAAAAAAAATTATTTTCCCACGAGGGCTAATGAAAATAAAGCTATAATATTTTTTTTTCTTTTACATTTACGCTTCTATAATTCGTACAAATTGAGGAGAAAGAACATTTTTGCTATCGAAAGAGTTTATCAATACTATTGTGTATTATATGTCATTATGAATAAATGTTAAATTATCAACGTTATTCTGCCTTAAATATAATAAAACTTTAATAAGCTGTAGATTCTCAAAGATGATCATTCGAGCTAACACCTGTCAAAACGATTGTAAGCTTTGAGTAATAGAAAGATCCACAACATTAAATTTTGACTGTCACAATTCTTGCGTACTGAAGTACCTCCCCGCCTTTATTTGACAGCTAAAGTAGTCAAAAATTTGTTAAAAAATTTAATTTAAGTTTAGTCTAAATGCTCACGTTTTAATAAAATATAATTTTTTTAAGAATTGAAAAACCCTAACTGATGCTTTCTATGCAAATCAACAATTACGTACAATAGGTTTATCTTTTGAAATTTTGGTATTTCTACTAATTTGGAATGTGAAAAACTACACCTACTTTAGAGTAACATGACTTGCAATATATATTTTGGTTAATATTAAAAAGCTACATTTTATTTTAGTGATAATCAAACACAGCCGAACTGATAGTAGACATACAAAACTGTAAACAGACAAAGAGATAAAAGCATGGGATCAAACCAACTCCTTTAGACGATTACATACAACAGACGCCAACACAAAAACAATACTAGCGACAAGACAACAAGGTGTGGAGCTCACCAATGTCTGGTGGGTTGCACAAAAGCAAACAACCGATACTTACTGGGCAGAACACCTAGACCGTGTAACTATGTATATATTGCAATGAAAACGGAGAGGGAAAAGCTTAAATCCTAAAAATAGGGAAAATCTTAAATAAAAACTAAATATATGCAAATTATTTATATATAATTCGATTTATGTTAGATTCATCTTAGATTAGAGTTAGATTTAAATCGTTTGGTTTTAATTTTTATTTCTACGATTAAATAGATACATATAAGATTTGTAATAGGAGAGATGGCACATATCCTACTCGAAAAAGGGTTATAAATTTTACCTGTACATTACAAAATTGTGTCGTTGAAATAATAAAATTAAATTAAGTGACAATCAAGTTGTGTTTTCAATTGATTTGAAAGAAAAATTTAAAAATATATTTACAATATCCATGCCATGAGTCTAATATCTGAGTTACTAATTTTTTTTATTATAGTAATCAGATAAATTAACCACTGCATCATATCGCTCATGACCTACTTAGTGGTCATTTAGATATCTGCCAGTTATAAGCGATCTTTCACATCTGTTTCGATGATCTTATTCAATCTAAACAATACAACTAAAAATACAATCCTGTAATTCGATAGGAAGAGATTAATACATCCCACATATAGTTTCTGTTAAAAAAAAACAACAAAATATTACCGCAAAAATTTAACCGGAATACAATAATGTTTAGATAGATTCGCTAACAATCAAACCACATTATACACTAAAAAAATGTATATAAAAAGGTAACAAATATCTCAATATTCTGTAAATTGCTCTCATCCATCTTAAAATGGTATCCACCCTTTTAGCAAACTCCACTTAGCAAATGGACATTTCGAAAAATCCACTTAAAAAAATAATGATTTGGCAAAAAAACCTTTCGCAACTAAACATTTAACAAATAGGCACCGGCCAGTTCTATAATTTCTGTATCTATTTATAATTGTTCTATTATATGTACCAACTATAGATGAAATTTTGTAATTGGAATCAAAATGGTATTCCCTTTTTCCGTTTTTACATTATCGAATGAGCCGCGAAATATTGAAATTTAAGATTTTAAGGCAAAAGTGCACTTCTCTAAATGTGTGGTGTTTGTGTGTGTTGTCTCTCTAATGTACTATACTTAAATTTTTTGTTGTTTAGCTGTCTGGTGGAAGATTTGGCGCTTAAAAATTCTGGGCAAATCATCCGGTGTAAGTTTCGAAATTTCATATATGTCAGAAACCAACTTAATAACAATATTGGCAAAAAAAATATTTGATGGTTCGGCGTAGCAGAATTTGGGAACAAAGCCTCGAATATTCCGTGTTTGAAGATTTTAAATTGCCAGATTTTGATTTTTGTTTTACGATCGTTTTTTGCCAACTTTTAGTTACACACACAGTGTAGGTATGAAACTATATAAAAAAACATTTTCACAGATTTCTTAAAAATTTAGCTTTTTAATTTTTGTTTTATAAGCGCAAAGCATTTAAGTGCTTATAAAAGATAAATAGTTATTCTCGACAATCATCAGGAGTTTCAACAGTTCAATTATTTCTTGATATAGTCGAAGAGTCGAACACACTAAACCCGATTCACTATAATCTCTGCCATTTAAACAAAATCATCGAATCAAAAAAGTTGAAGAGCTCAAAATGAACTCTGTAGAATGACAAACTCATAAAAGACAAAATTAGATTGAAATAATAATCACAAATTTTCTTTGACTTCGATAACTCTAAAATTTGTTAAATTTTTTTTTATATGATTAATTTTATGACTACATATGAACTAAAAAATATATTTCTTTCTCAACATAAAGAATAAAAATAACTACATATCTATTAATATCTTTGTGTATTAGCTCTGGGATTCACAGGTTATAAATCAACTATAATATAACATCATAGATTCTTTAATTGTGAAATTTTTGCTTCCATAAATTATCTTAATGTGTTGTACACGGGTGGTTTCATTGTAGGTATATTATATAGATATATTTATTTTATATAAAAACAAAAAATACCTGTATCTAACATGATTTTTTGGCTTCCTGATGTTGATCCGCAGCACAGTTACTCTTGTTATATAACAAACAAAACAAAAAAATATAATTCTTATTTTAATAAGATACAGATTCATATCTATATATAGGTACTTGGTTGATTGGTACTTTGATTTTATTTAGGTTTTCTGTATATACATATATGATAAAGGTCTATATATATATTTACGTACATATATAAATATCTTCAAATGATATTATGCATCGCATCACTTAAGGATTTGTACCTCGTATTATTTTTTTTGAGAGCCTCTCAATTAGCAATAATTAATGACATCAATTTAAAGACATGACTGGAGCAGATGTGATGGATTATGGCGGAAGTAATTACTGAAATAACACACATACACATATGAAACAAAACTATTAAGAAAATAATACTTTTCTAGTTGTATATATAATAATATGTATTAGGTATATAATAATATCTATGGATATATGAATGCAAATTGAAGGTGAATTATATTGAATGAACACAAATTGAAATGAATTTAAATTGTCTTAAAAGGTAGATGGTTGGTATGTGGATATGTTGTGATAGGTTATTGTGATTATTAGAATCTCTGGAGGATGCTATCAACATAAATAAAATGTTGTATTAAAACAATTTTATTTTTTCTTTCTTTTTGTTTGTTTTTTCAATTATATTTTTATATGGTGGTAAATGGGGTTATATTCATATAGTCAATTTAGGGCAAGTCACTGTATTGCATTTAAGAATTAAATAAATTATCATATCTATATGTTCTTTTTTTGCCATTTTGAATTTTCAGAACAGGCAGATAATTTAAAACAAAAAAAAAAACAACAGGTTAAAATTATAAAAATAAATTAAAAGTAATTTTTGAAATGTGAATTGAATTTCGAAAACTAATCGAAGTAATTTAGATTTCTAATCAGAGTAATAAATTTGAAGATGAACGATGAAAATTGAATTGTAATTTTAAAAAGGAAATTATAACCTTCATGATTTCCCAAGACAAAAAACAAAAATTCAAATTATAAAGAGTTAATGGTTCAATGATTAACAGTAATCATTTGTGGAAGTTGTATTTTGGGTTGGAGCATTTCTTTTTTCTATGTAAACAATTTAAGTACCAAAAATGTTTAATTTCCTTTTCCTTTTTAAAAACAAATTAATGTTAAAAAATTATATTATAATTTAGTTTGCTTTGATACCACCTCCATCTGATGCAAAACTTTAAGACGTACTAAATTGCGAGGAAATTATAAAGAGTGGCATAATACACGCAATCAATAGGTTAATCGTAACCTGTACTACTAAACCTAAGACAATGCGCATTCTAAAATGCTACAAATTTTTTTGCCTTATTCTTATCTTTGCGATTTCGGCATATGTCAATTTTACAAAAAAATTATGAATTGTAACTGTACACAAATTCGATAAGTTTTAATTTTGTTTTAAGAAATTCAATTCAAGGCTCATTTGTGTAATATTTATATACATATGTCCGTACTGACTAAGAATCTGTATGAGACGAAAACACCGACACTGCTGAATATCAAGTATTCACTAAATATGTTCAATGGTGAAGGTCAATATTCAATATTGAAATATATTTGTAGGAGAAGAAGCAAAAAAAGTACTTTGGATAATCATAAATGAAGTGTTTAAGACTTAAATATTTCAACCTAACTCAATATATATTTTCAAACTGAATTTTTATTATATAGTTTTGTGAAATTATTTACTTATTTATAAATACGAGTAACACATTACAAATGTCAGTAGCATCTTATCTGTTCTGTAAATAATGAAATTCTCTTTGTACATTGTCGAAATAAGTACCCACCTACATATTTTGAAAAACAGACTCGAAATCACACTTACTGGAGTTCAAGGATTGGTTATTGGTTGTATTTCTTTATATGTGAAGGAGTATCTAAGTGTAAACTTTCACACCTGTAACACAATTGGCTTTCGAAATATTTCTGAGACCTGCTAGAAGAGTTGTACGACAGCAACCCTAACCAGTCCAAATTTTCGAATTTGGAAACATTCGTATTTCTTTATTTGTGAAAGAGTACCTAAGTGTAAATTTTCATGCCTGTATTTTTGAAATATTCCTGAGACTTGCTAGGAGTTGTACGGCAGCAACCCGAACCAGTCCAAAATTTTTGAAATCGGTAACAGTCGTATTTCTTTATTTGTGAAAGAGCATCTAAGTGTAAAGTTTCGTGCCTGTATTTTTGAAATATTCCTGAGACTTGCTAGGAGTTGTACGGCAGCAACCCGAACCAGTCCAAATTTTCGAATTTGGTAACAGTCGTTGGTTGTCGAAATATTTCTGAGACCTGCTAGGAGAGTTGTACGGCAGCAACCCGAGCCAGTCCAAATATTCGAATTTGGTAGCAGTCGTATTTCTTTATTTGTGAAAGAGTATCTTAGTGAAAATTTTCATGCCTGTAACACAATTGGTTATCGAAATATTTCTGAGACCTGCTAGGAGAGTTGTACGGCAGCAACCAGAACCAGTCCAAATTTTCGAATTTGGAAACATTCGTATTTCTTTATTTGTGAAAGAGTACCTAAGTGTAAATTTTCATGCCTGTATTTTTGAAATATTCCTGAGACTTGCTAGGAGTTGTACGGCAGCAACCCGAACCAGTCCAAAATTTTTGAAATCGGTAACAGTCGTATTTCTTTATTTGTGAAAGAGCATCTAAGTGTAAAGTTTCGTGCCTGTATTTTTGAAATATTTCTGAGACCTGCTAGGAGTTGTACGCAGAAACCTGAACCAGTCCAAATTTTCGAATTTGGTAACAGTCGTTGGTTGTCGAAATATTCCTGAGACTTGTTAAGAGAGTTGTACGGCAGCAAACCGAACCAGTCAAAATTTTTGAATTTGGTAACAGACGTATTTCTTCAATTGTAAAAGAGTATCTTAGTGTAAATTTTCATGCCTGTAACACAATTGGTTATCGAAATATTTCTGAGACCTGCTAGGAGAGTTGTACGGCAGCAACCCGAACCAGTCGAAATTTTTGAACTTGGTAACAGTCGTATTTCTTCAATTGTAAAAGAGTATCTTAGTGTAAATTTTCATGCCTGTAACACAATTGGTTGTCGAAATATTTCTGAGACCTGCTAGGAGAGTTGTACGGCAGCAACCAGAACCAGTCCAAATTTTCGAATTTGGTAACAGTCGTATTCTTCATTTGTGAAAGAGTATCTTAGTGTAAATTTTCATGTCTGTAACACAATTGGTTGTCGAAATATTTCTGAGACTTGCTAGGAGAGTTGTACGGCAGCAACCTGAACCAGTCCAAATTTTCAAAATCGGTAGCAGTCGTATTTCTTTATTTGTGAAAGAGCATCTAAGTGTAAAGTTTCATGCCTGTAACACAATTGGTTGTCGAAATATTTCTGAGACCTGCTAGGAGAGTTGTACGGCAGCAACCCGAACCAGTCCAAATTTTCGAATTTGGTAACAGTCGTGTTTCTTTATTTATGAAAGAGTATCTTAGTGTAAATTTTCATGCCTGTAACACAATTGGTTTTCGAAATATTTCTGAGACCTGCTAGGAGAGTTGTACGGCAGCAACCCGAACCAGTCCAAATTTTCGAATTTGGTAACAGTCGTAGTACTTTATTTGTGAAAGAGTACCTAAGTATAAATTTGCATGCCTGTAACACAATTGGTTTTCGAAATATTTTTGAGACTTTCTAGGAGAGTTGTACGGCAGCAACCCGAACCAGTCCAAATTTTCGAAATCGGTAACAGTCGTATTTCTTTATTTGTGAAAGAGTATCTAAGTGTAAATTTTCATGCCTGTAACACAATTGGTTTTCGAAATATTTCTGAGACCTGCTAGGAGTTGTACGGCAGCAACCCGAACCAGTCCAAATTTTCGAATTTGGTAACAGTCGTGTTTCTTTATTTATGAAAGAGTATCTTAGTGTAAATTTTCATGCCTGTAACACAATTGGTTTTCGAAATATTTCTGAGACCTGCTAGGAGTTGTACGCAGTAACCTGAACCAGACCAAGTTTTCGAATTTGGTAACAGTTTTATTTCTTTATTTGTGAAAGAGTACCTAAATATAAATTTGCATGTCTGTACCACAATTGGTTTTCGAAATATTTCTGAGCCCTGCTAGGAGAGTTGTACGGCAGCAAACCGAACCAGTCCGAATTTTCGAAATCGGTAACAGTCGTATTTCTTTATTTGTGAAAGAGTATCTAAGTGTAAATTTTCATGTCTGTAATACAATTGGTTGTCGAAATATTTCTGAGACCTGCTAGAACAGTTGTACGGCAGCAACCCGAACCAGTCCAAATTTTCGAATTTGGTAACAGTCGTGTTTCTTTATTTATGAAAGAGTATCTTAGTGTAAATTTTCATGCCTGTAACACAATTGGTTTTCGAAATATTTCTGAGACCTGCTAGGAGTTGTACGCAGTAACCTGAACCAGACCAAATTTTCGAATTTGGTAACAGTTTTATTTCTTTATTTGTGAAAGAGTACCTAAATATAAATTTGCATGTCTGTAACACAATTGGTTTTCGAAATATTTCTGAGACCTGCTAGGAGAGTTGTACGGCAGCAAACCGAACCAGTCCGAATTTTCGAAATCGGTAACAGTCGTATTTCTTTATTTGTGAAAGAATCCCTAAGTGTAAATTTTTATGCCTCTATTTTTGAAACATTCCTGGAACCTGCTAGGAGTTATGCGGAAGTAGCCCGATCCTGCCATTTGACGGCTTTGTAATGTACCGCGTCCGGTTCCTTTTTTGATCATTAATAACTGTGCAAAAATAAGAACTCTATCTTTAAAACTGTGGGCATGTATAGCGAACAAACAAACAAACAAACAAACTTTCCACGATACGATTTCGCTTACCTGTTAATGCAAATATCGATTTTTACGAAAATAATTACTCCAAACAATATATTTTAGCGAATGATGTCAAAAGAACAAATAACAAGTTTTTAAAATAATATTGTGAAATTATTAGGATTGTGAAATTATTGAAAATAGTATTGTGAAATTATTAGGATTGTGAAATTATTGAAAGAAATATTGTGAAATTTTGAAAATCATAATTTCTTGGAAGTAGCTAGTATATTTTTGTTTTTTGTTTTATTTAGAGTGCTTACAAAATAATATTTTATATTATTTGGTAATTTGTAATTTTTAAAATTAGTTTGGTGTAATTTGGAATGATTCAACAGAATACTTGGAAACTTATTTACAACATTATAAAATTTTTATAACTTTCAAATTTACGAATTAAAATGAATACAACTAATTTTAATATTATTAAGTAAAAATTAAAATGTTTCTATTTACAGTTTTTTATTTTATATATTCCAAAAAATTATTCTGTATTTCATTTATGTAGTGTCATTTAAATAATTATTATGCAATCAATTTAAAACACATTTAAAACTCTGTTACAAAAAAAATATTTGCTGTGATTAGTACAAAAGTACATTTTGTTTTCCATCGCAAAAATATAAATACCAATACGTTATGTGATTTTAAAATATACCATAGCAGCAAACAATAAAAAAAAGAAATTTATTACTTCTCCATTTTACGGAAATTTTCCAAATTACAATCTCATTTTTTATTCTACAGGAGCACGATAACTATAAAGTTCTATTTTTAAAATCATTTTTAGAAAACAAAATAACAACAAAAATAAAAAAAGACAATATAAAGTGTTTTTATATATAGAAAGTAAATTTCTATAATTTAATATTTACCTTGTTTAATTTTTTTTTTATTTTATAAAAACAAACTTAATTTTAAACTGACCAAAAAAACAAGAACAGAACCAATTCACTAAAATTTTGATACTTTTTCAATCATAAAATCTTATTTTATTTCACTATGTAATTTTATACATTCAATTGTCCGTGACTTTACTTTTAATACCAGAGAAAGAAAAAAATAGAAAAACAAAAATCGTATCAGATCGAATAAGGAATTGGCAATTGAATTTTGGTATCAATAATAAAAATAAAATGAGAAACTTGAAAAATAAAAATCCTTTTTTTTTTTGCTAAAATCTTAAATGAAAAATATTCTTAAATTTTTTTTTAATATGATGGTCACTTCAAAAAACAAAAGCAAAAAAATTTAGATAGAGAACATGTACTTGTAGAATAGAAAAAGGGAAAAATTAAAGCCAAACAAGATTATAGTTGGCCTTACAATAATAAGGTGAACAGAAAAACCTATATAACTGTAAGTGGGCTGGCTTGCATACCTATTGTGCTAGGTTGATGAATTTTTTTTTCTTTAAGGGTTAATGTAAACAACGAAATTACAATAGAAATTCTTGCCAAACTGCCTAAAAAGAAAACCAAATGAAATTTCTTTTTCTTATTAATTAATGGTAAGTCCTATGAGTGCAACCTCTTAAGATCTATTGTACAAATGGGAGAAGTCGCTTGCTCCCTTTGGAGCAATTTGAATTATATGAACTAAATAAACAAGTCGATAGATTTCGTTTGGTGGTGTTAATTATTCTGACTAATAGGAGGTAAGAAAAATTGTAACTAAAAGGTTTAATAAAATTCATCAAAAATCGCTTTAATACAATGCCGGTCCTGCTATAGATTTTTTTTTATTTATTTTTTATTTCGTTATTCCGCTATACATTTAAATCCATAAAAAAAATATCCCTAATGTATATATAACTAAATTTTAATCATTTAATTTTTTAATTATTTAGTTTTGACTCTCTTCTTATCACACATTTCAGTATTTTAAACATTACTGTTAAGTTTGATTTAATATATTTTGGAAAATTTGGTAAAAATCTGTCTTTAAATTATTATCAGTTTGTCATTATACAAAACAAAATATCTAACGGAAATAAAGTTTACAGGACTTGGTTGACATAATCAGTTTCTGTAAAAAGGAAATGTATAATTTTTGCCTAATTCTGGATGTTAAGATTAGACCAATGTTATCTAAATTTTTAAAATAAAACCCATTAAAATAGCTTACCTTATAGATAAGAAGAAAATGGCCAACAGAATATTAATTTTTAGTTAAAGCAATTTTTGTTAAGCTGCACAGGCGCCTAATTGGATAGAGGGGGCCCAACATTTATATCGAGCTTAATTATACATTATATAGCTTATTAAAAATATATCAAATTTCTAATGGAAAAAAGTTTGAATGGATTTTGTTATTTTGAATTTTAAATACTTATGAGAAGGTATAAAATCTTGTTCTGTTAGGATTTGAACTTAGATCTGAGCTAACAAATAAGACAAAAGTATTATTTTATTAAAAATTTTCTATTCCTAGAAAAGTGACCCTCGATTGGTATATTTTAGAACCTGTTTACTTTGACCAATACTGTATATACTGTATAATACAGTATAACTGTTTTGTCTTTTTTTTATCGGGAGTCAATTTTATTGTACTTATAGAGAAAATGAGAAATAAAATTATATTTGGTGATAGATGATATTATAATGTACTACAGGGCACATTAAGGTTGCATTAATTTGATAAAGTTTAACTCTTATAGGGAACGTGTCATATATTTGTATTTAATTTGTTTGTTGTATAATTTTCATGTATTTCTTGCAATTTTGTGACCAAACGATAAATTGTAAAATGAAAAACAGGCAAATGAAAAAACATGTTATCACATAGAAAACTGTAGATAGTCACTTAAGTTTGACTTAAGATATTATAATGCGGGAAATCATTATTTTGTTATTGTGATGCATGTTTGAATATGTTTGTTTGAATATATATATCTTTGTGTTTATTCTATTTTGTTATCAAATATTAGGCGAAATTTTGATCCAAAAACCAGGCAGAAATAATGATTAAAACATTATGAAGCATTACATTTTTTAAGTGCATATTCATCAAATTTATCAATCGATAACCGTTGCATCTTTCAGCGTTAACTTTTTTGCAAAGCAATAAATGTGGTTGATGCTTTGTCTTTGATTAAATATACATTATTTAATAATATTATAAACGTGAAGACTAATGCAGAAACCATATAACTGAAACTAAAATAACAAAGAAAAAAAAATTTAGCTTAAAATATTCTTTACTAAAATAATATCCTTAGGGAATAACAATATAATTCATGTAGTAGAAATCTAAGTGGAGAATAAAAAATGAAAGAATATTTTTGCTGTCATATTAAAAAATTTGTTACCTAGATCGAATTCCTTATCTCGTACAAGGAAAACAAGTTTTTTTTTTTTTCAATATTTCCGAAAATTTATTATACACGTGTATACTGTTTATAAGAACGAGAATGATTTTAACCCCTTCCATCTACCAAACTCATACCATTTTATTTTTTTTTTCTTTGATACACAATTATTTTGTGATACAAAATTTCAAAAACCCTATTTGAAGCAGATTTTATTGAGAAAGGGTGAGATATGAGGTTGTTTACAAAATTTTTCATCAAGGTTTTTCTCAATTTATCAAATTTTCAATGCCAAAGAAATTAAGATGATAATTATTTTCAAATTTGATTTATAGTCATGTACTTTGACTCCATAAATTGGGTGTAACAAGCCTCATATTTTAACGATAACATCTTAATCAAAAAAATAGGAAATAATGTCATCATCATCATTATACTATTTACTACTTTATATGTTATAGTAAAGAGTTGTTGGAATTTTTGGTTTTCATGTTAATAATATAAATTATTTTATAGGTACATATACTTGTATATGTATACAATAGGTTATTCCTCCTCCTGACATCTTGTGATTGTGTTATTATTGTATATTATATAAAAAAATTAAAATTTCTTGTGTGTGTTAATAATTTTTAATTTTGGGAAAATATGTTGGAATTGTGTATTTTTATTTGAGTTTGATTTTATTTGTAAATTCAAATTTATGATTCTGTATTTTCGTTATTACCTTTCGTATTCATTTCTATCCTTCATGCTAGGCTTTGAAAGTCTAAGACTATGGCTTGTTCGTATAACTTTAGATCTACAAAAATTGTATTACGTATTAGGACAAATTACTTTTGGAGGTATGGTAGGCTTTGCATTGGAAATAATCAAATATCTTATGCTGTCTCATACGTCCAGTTTGACGTTATCAATAACGGGAATTTTTAAAGAAATATGTCAACTAATACTGGCAGTCAAATTTAACTGTGACAACCTATTTTATTAGTGTAATCGGCTTAGTACCTATTGTGTTAAGAGGAACTTGTTGCCACATATAATTCACAAATATTCTTAGTTACTTTCCAATTAAAATACAATTCGAACTCGCAAAAATAAAATTAATCAAGTTAAGCAGAACATTCCTCTATTAACAGGTGATTACTTAAATTATTTCGATTCAAATGAGTTTATAAATGATAATCAACTGTTCCGAAGTTTTTTTTTGGTATACTAAATTGGAGAGACTCAAAGAAGTTAATGACCAATAGCATACACAATACATACATTTATTCATTTAAATTTAAAGTTTTGATCAATTGTACAAAGCATTTCAGTTGCTTCATTAACTCCTAATTCTGCCGATGTAATTTTAGTCCTTAATTTAATCAAAAAGGATTATTCTCAAATGAAAAAATAGCAATAGCTCTAATATAATAAAAAAAAAATAGTCGCCCATTAGTTAAAATCGAGATATTATTAAAAATAAAGTGATTTTGTTGAAGAATTGTAAATTTTCATAAATATACTCAGTGCAACGAAATTTAATTAATTTAGTCAACTTCTGGGTCAATGTTCCTGGGAATCTTCAAGCAAAAATGTTCATGACAAAATGTGCGCCCAAAAAAACTAAAACTCTCCTAAGTTTGAAAACAAATGGCGCAGAATATGTGAAATGGATTCAGCATACAAATGAAGAATATCCTAAGCGTGATCACTAAATCAGGTATTCCAATTAAGTTCAAATGATTATCGCATTAACACGGATAATCACAATAAGCCCATTTGCAACTGTGGTGATATAGGGGCCAGAATTCCCCCAAAATTACCTAATCTAATCTAACCAAAGCTAATCTGGGTCAAAGGACACGCTGGGTGGTGCAGTAGGTAGAGCGCCTGCTCTTCAACCGAAAGGTCCCGGGTTCGATTCCCGATGAAGCAAAAAAAAAAATGCTTCATTGGTTTTTCGAGCTGGTCTAGTACCCTTTGTCATTAGAATATAATAAATATACGAAATTTCATTGGAATATACGAAAAGGTGATTCTACCTAAGTTACTGTCAAGATCATAAAAAAAAAAAAAAAAAAAAAATCAAAATACAACGATTGGTAATTAAAAAACTGTAGTTTATCACGATCTAACAACGAGTATAAATAAGGCGAAATGTTCTCATCTTATCGCAAAATTAAAAGCCATATTCGTTTTCTTAGTTTTATTAGAATCCAATTATGCCATAATCTTGCATCCATTGCACCATTGAATATTGATATAATCATATTGATATATCCACTTATTTAATATTGATGTAATGTTGTTTTTGTCGATTAGTGTCCATAATAATCTACGGTATCTGAAAACCGGTCTTACAATTAAAGTAACATGATCGTTCCAGATAAATTTTTTTTAAGCTTAATTATGTTTAATTCAAAGATTTCTGAAATCATCAAACATTGAGTATTGATAAGACCATGAGGAGAATAATTTAAGTTACATATTATGGTTCATACTCATGTATTTAGATTTAAACTGGGATTAAAACTTGATTTTTTTTGTGATCGGCCAGTTTTCAATGGCTTCCACCTTCATGTTGGGGTGGTTAATCAGATTTTCAATTAATCCTAAAAATTCCAGGTAGGTTTTACTGCTAGGGCTGATTGAAAGTGTGGTTTGTAGAAAATGGAAAATGATATCAAAATTTTCTCAGAAGATCTAAAAATATCAATTTCTTATAATCTCTCTAAATATACTAGTATCTTTCAAGCAGATCTATTTGTAATTAGAGAACCCTTATTCATATTCATGCAACCACAACAAAAGTCACCATTTTCACGGATAATAAATCCGCTATACTTGAAACAGTTTTTTGCAGGTATTTGGCTTACTATGTCAAATGAGTAAATACATAATATTTAGAAATGAATTCAGTTCTTATTGTCCATTACTTTATTATATGTCAAAAGTATTAATTTTAAACATGTTTTCAGGAAATGATAGGAATTAACCAGTACGTTGATATGGAGTACAGAAATCGTGTTAAAGATCACTCCTTGATTAAGATTGCCCTTAAATACTGCATAAATAATATTTATTTTTGTATGTAGTTACCTACCTATTATTAGTATTTCAACGCAAATCTATTTAAATAAAAACAATACAAATAAAATTTTGCGAAAGTTTGTAAGGTGAATATATTAGTTAGGTTGATGTGGAGGTGGGATGATGTAATACAACACTGGAAACAACAAAATAAATGTTGACACCAATGTACTGTAAAATCTCTTATAATATTGATGGTTTATTAAAATTTAGCTATCAAATTTAGGCTATAAAACACTCCTTCTTAACTTATTTGTTTATATTGAACTGACTTTATATAAATGATGGCATCATACATACACTTTTTTCTATTATTATTTTTTTTTCGTTTTTTTTTTGTGTGTGACAGTGTGATTGTATATGTAGTATGAAAATTGCTAAAATATATTTGCCATGTAGAATATTAACTAAAAATGATTTTTAAGGACTTATGTAAAGCATTCCTAATGATCGATGAATAATTTTCGGGTGACATATGTGTATATTTATATTATATGTATTATATCATTGTTTTTTTTTTTTTTAAATATTCTATGCATTAAATATTTGGATTGAATACATTTCTACTAAATCAATTTTATAGAAATCTCATTAAAAGTTTACGATTTAGACAAGCTTCCAATTTAATTGACGTAGGTATGTATGTATGTAAGAATACTTTTTAATCTCTGTAGTTGAACAGTTATCAAAATATTGTAACAAAGTCTACTAAAAACATAAGATTTAACAAAAGAATGGCTTCCGAGACCTGTCATATGAAAAATATTACTTTAATCTCGTGACCTTCTACTATCTTCTCTCGTATTCTTCTTTTAGTCAAAACTTCTGTGTATGATGCTCTGAAGTGACTTGAAGTGAAGTGCTACTGATGGTGAAAACAATAGAATATTTTACTTTTAATTTAAATAAAATGTGCTTATCATACAGAAACGCGTTTTTCTACTAATTGCAATTTAATACTATATTGTGATTTTACTCATTTGAGCAGTTATTTTTGTACATCAAAACAGCTTGTGTTTCATACTTATTACCCCGTTAGCAAAAAGGTTGATTACAAATTGGGCGTGCTTATTTTTTTTGTTAAATATTTTGGTTCTTCCGACTCTATATCAACACTCGTAACACTCTTTAAGCTATTTTTGCATGTTTTCAATTTGTATATAAGGGATTCGAACCATTAATATTAGTGAATATACCATTATTATTTTTTCATGGCATGAGGCAAAAAAACTAAAATTTATCCCTTATCATCATCACTGAATTGTTACCCAATCAGTGGGCATAATAGGGAGATTAAGCAATTCAACTGAAAGGTACAAGACTTTGTACAACAGTTTCAATAAAAGCATTTTATTTTACAAGACACGAAAACACTGATATGTCCAAAAAGAATATAATTATAATAGAATAAGCAATTAAAAATAATAAGATTTAAGTTAGACAGAAGTTAATCGGTATTGACCGCTCATAGTTTAAGGTATAAAAAGACAATTTTAAATGTAACCTGGCCAAGAGTGCAAAAAATTGTTAAAACTAGATCGGAAGTTTTAAAAAACCTAATGATTTTCTAGAAATTACATTTTTTTGTTAATTGAAATTCGATTCGATGAACATATTAAAAAAATGTGTAATTTCCATTATTATTTGGTTTCATTGCTAGCTTCATTATTATAATCATTCGAAATTAGTCTATTTATATACTCGCACATATTTATGTATAGATTATGTATATATATGTTGTATACGTGACATAAATTAATGAATTTTTTTTTATTATTATTATATCGTATAATAATGTTAAAATGAAATTTCTCAAACCTGAGTCATGTATATATTATTATCGATAAATGATAAATTTCTATTGGTGGAGAGTTCCAATTTTATATTACAAGATTTTTTCATCTCTCTGGAAATTATCATTTTCATTAGATATGCAATGAATTTCAAATAATATTAAAGTGATCTTAAATGAATCATAGAATATTATTTAAATTGATTAAAAAAAAAAACATTTACAATCCTATTATAAAAATTTGGTCTTTAAAAGATTTCTGATTAACCGATTTTAAGAGAGGTAAGCTATAAGCAATTGGTTTTTATAATAGGAAAAATAAGAAGAAAAACTATATACATGTAAATTGGAATGTTTAAAACAGAAACACGATAAATTAAATTAGGTGGTATAAGTAAGCTAGTAAGTTAGAAGATGTTTGCAAAAGAAAGAGAGAATTTTGTGTAGAAGACGGAAACCAGAGATGGTTTAACAAAATTTCATATACATGTCATGTTCGCACTCAAAGTTTTGATCAATTCAACGTACACGAAAAAGGTATAAGTTATCGTTTTTGCATAAATTTATAAATTTCGTTTTGGAAATGAGAAAGTTAAGGTGGAATTTCATTGAGCAATACTTAAAATCTTAAAAATTTTATTGGCTCTAAAAAACGAGACAGCTTATTGAATTTTTATGTAAGAAAAAAATAGGCCGTTGCAATGAATTCTCTAAATTTCTATTTGGGAAATTTATTTTATGCACAAAAAAAATAACAATTGAATCGTCAAAACCATCTGTTGAAAAAAATAATTTTTTTATATATACATTTACTCAAAAAATTGTTAAAAAAGTCTTGCCGGTATAAACTATTTGCGATATTTTAAAAATATACTTTATCAAAATATGCCTAATTTTTGTGAAAATATTCTCGGTAATTGATATTTTCTGTTCTTGTCGTACGCATTTAGCTCTCATATAAAATAATGTCATTTCATGTTATCTCCCTTTTGAGAGCCGATAAAATTTGTAAGATTTTAAAAATTGGCCAATGAAAATCCAGCTTTAATCAGTTTACTTTCAACAACGCACTCCATTTTATTTTGTATAACATTTGGATATTCTCTGGTGTTATTTAAACCAAATTTGCGCCAGCCTTTGCTTCAATTCGTATTTGTCTATCAATTCAATTATCTGTATTCCTATATACAGTCTTCAATTCTGTTGAATAAGGCCTGTAAGTTGATACGATTTTTACTTTCCAAATCTTTTACTAAAATGAATCATTTTAAACTTCTATCGAAAACTGAAGCATTGAATATTTTTGGCACATTTCTTCCAAGTAATACACGTGGGATCCTGGCTATTTTTGTTATTTATGAATGATTGCGATTTATGTATTGATACCTCGATCTTGTCAATTGTGAATGATACGAAATTGTTTGCTATCATTAAAACATTTGATGACTTGAAAATAGGCTTCAAGTTGATCTTGAGAAATTTTATATATGGTGTCTTATAAATGGGTTCATCTTAAATATTGATAAATGTAAGGTTATGAGATTTTATAAAACCAATAAATAAATTTTTGAATTTAACCATTTAAATTGAATAATTCTTATATTGATCTTGTTAAACAAATGAAGGATTTGGAAGTCATTTTAGACAACAAATTGAGTTTTAATCCGCATCTTGATTTTATTTTAGCTAAATCATATCGTATACTTGAATTTATTAAGAGCAATTCTCTTCAATTTAGTAAGCCGAACACGTTTACGAACTTATATATTGCATTAGTCCATCTAAACACATCAAAATAATTGAGTCAATTCAGAAAAATGCGGTTAAATTTTGCCTATGTTATAAATTTTATAAAATTTTTGAAAATTGTTAATCTTTTTATTATAATTTACAAATTTTAAATATTGTAATTGCTTCATTGTTTTTCTTTCTTTTTTTATTTCTTTTTATTAATATTATGTTAAAATTAAATTTTTACACAACACTTGTAGTAAACATCTTATGTGTTTCCATTCAGCTAATCTTCTAAATAACTTTAACCTGGAGTTTATAATCAACTCACAATTAAAATCTATCACCAAGTGTAAAAGAATTAAAATTTATTGTTGAAAAATACTTAATTTTACATTCTTGTATTTTACTTTTTTGTTTTTTTATACATTTTGCCAACGCTCGCGAAGTTGTATTAAATTTTGTGTTTTTTTTTGGAATTACTGCATTTTTTTGGAATTTATTTTTTAATGGAATTACTGCATTTCTATTATTTTGGAAATAGTTTTGAATATTTTTGAATTAATGTTGCATTGCATTTCATTGTTCTCCACTGTAAATATATAAATTTAATATAAAGTTGTAAATATCTATTTAACTGATATACTCTACACGACAGCTTTGGGAAAACAAATATATAAAATATTGTAACTAAACCCTTTATTTTAACTCTTTATGGCCAATGCAGAAACATAAAACCCCAAAAAAGTTCAAAAATTTCATTGCAGTTTTTACCCTATTTGAACCTCAAAAATTGCAAAACATTGGAAAGTCCATCTTTTCAAATGTGAAAACAAATTTTGCACTAATTACAATACGAAAATATTTGATGTCTTCTTTCTTCTTGTTCTTGATATTTAAAATAATCAAAACTCTGAGTGCAATAAAGCGTATTACAATAAAAATATAAATCCAGTTAAAGCTTGGAATATATGGTGAGACTTCATTATTTTTTGAAAAAGAAAAAATCAAAAAATGGTTTTTTATACGTCCTTTGCTATTGAAAAAAAGAAAAGGGGGTTCTGAGGGAGATGCTGTATCGGCGTAGTACCTGATGTGCTACTGCAGTATCTCCATAACGCAGCACCAATCATCATCAAATAAATGTCAAAATATGCTCCAGACCGTTATCTTTCTAGAATATATAACTGAATATATATATATATATATATATATATATATATATATATATATATATATAAAAGACCAACAGATATAACGTTTTTTATACAAAAACATCAAAACAACAAGGATACTTTCAAATGTCCTTTTTATTACTAAATTTGTAAAATCCTTAAGAAGAAATTTTAATAATTTTATTATTTTTTTATAATCTATTAGATTCGGACTTAGATGCTATTGTCAAATCCGATCGGTATACCTTATTTTCATCATTATTACATGGGTGGTATTAATTAAGCACGAAAAGGTGCTTCTATCAAAGTTACTGTAAGAGTGTAAAAAAATAAAAAAATAAAAAAAAAATTGTAATTAATCAGGATAGTCAGCATAAATTTTGTTTTTCTTTAATCAGCATAAATTTTGTTTTACTCATATTAACTGTTTTGTGCAGTGACATCCAATTAAGAATAGTTATCAGATCCTGGTTTACTTTCGTTTCCATAATTTCGAAATACAAGCTATTTTCCATTGAGAGTGAGATTTGATGCCTTTTGATGACATGTTACTCTTGTTCTTATTATATCTACAATAATTTTTCTATATAAATTGTTAAAATGATAACATATTCAGTTCCATAATATTTAAGAATGAACATATCAGATGAATGGAGACGACTATAACTGTTTATTTCCACTTTGTTTTATGAAATACTACTATTTCTAGCTGATTATTTTAACTATAAGACCATATCCAAACTGCATGTTTTTATACTCCATATTCAAATCGTTGTAGAACCAATGAGTCAAATAAAGATCGAATTCTTTTGTATTAAATAAATATCAATACATAATTGAATTTATAACTTATTCTTTTTTTTTTAAATTATTTTATTAAGTTGTCATTTGTCAATTATTCCATTAAATGCAATTTTCTTCAAACTATTCTTAATTTCATTATTGAATAGAAAATCTTTTACTACCTATATTATAATACTATGAAAATTCTCCGTTAAGTTTAAAAATTTAATTAACTTTTTTTCTTTGATTTTCTATTAAAATATTTATTTGTCCTTTATTTTTGTTGTAAATTCTTTACAAAACAAAAAAAAAAACAATAACAATAAGTCAAAAAAAAATATATATATATAAAACTTGAACTATAATGTAAGAGTAAAATGAATTATCTGCATTTTCATATTGAAAAAATAAAATTGAAAAAAAGACGGATAATAAGAAAAACTGGTGGAAATTCATTGAATGAACAAAAACAAATGCTTTTTAAAAAGAATCAAAATAGGTACCGAGTAGTATGAAGAACTTTTCAAGGTAAAAGTTTTCATTCTTTCTTACTGGTATAACGGAATGACCTTTAACCCTATTAGTTTGCATTCAATAACAGAAAAAATAAACCGAAAAAAAAAACAAAAGTTTCAATGGAAGTGAAACAATGAAATAGAAGAAGTAGGAGAAATAAAATAATAATTTAAAACAAAAATAAAAATAATTTTTAGTAATTCTTTACCAACTCCATCTATAAATGGAACGATAATTCATTGTAATAAAACAAAAACAAAAACAATGTAAGAAAAGGACATAAAACAAAGAAAATAATATAATGTCCCATTCTTGTTTCAGATGAGGTAGTTCTAAAGAATTTTGTTCTTAAAAGTTAAGTTTTATACAAAATTCAAAATAAGCTGTGCTGTTATAACCGTTAAGTCAGTTGACAAAAACCAAATATTTATCAAGTAGATATTGTAGATCAACTGGAAGTCATAAATACTCTCAGGATGTAAATAAATCAAAATATGTTCAAAAATGTGGTACAATTGGCAACTGGACATTTTCCAAAAGAGACAGTTAAAAAAATACCTTCAGGATAATTTAACAGTTCGAAAAAGAGGACATTTAATAATTTATTATATGGATATTTGACAACTTTAATTTATCTACATAAATAAAAGTCGTCGAATGTCGAAATGTTAAGGGAATTAAAAATAATAACATTTATTTCTACAAATTTTTTTCATTATTTTACACATTTATTTAACTAATTTTTTTCCAAAATTGAAAATATTTTGAACTAAATAAGTGTCTTTTTTCAAAAATTAAATTAACATCTGAGGGATAATGAAATTAAAGTGTTGATTGCTTAAAACTGCGAAATATCCCTTTGTAAAAGTTGTTAAGTAATAGTGCTTCTAACCAAACTAACTGTCTAGTTGCTAAAGAGAAGCTGCTAACTGGCCGGTGCCCTAAAAAATTACAAAATTTTACGAAGCTACCCCAAAAGGTTTTAGTTTTTCACCCGGTGTAAAGTGTGTTTTTCATCTAAAAAACTTTTAAATTTGCATCTTTCGACGGTCCCCATGGGGTACCGATTGCCAGAGTACAACAATACGCCAATCATCTCGTATATGATGTAAATGTCTCGTCACCACTTGCTTCAACTAGTCATTGTTGTATTAGTGGAACATTCATTTTATTTTGTAAATATCTTGTAGGAGTTGGCACAAGCTTGGAAGAACTAAAATCAATACTTCGACCTTTGCGGCGATTCCATCTAAGAACACGGGAGGCTGAGAAAAACCCGTTTCTAATTAGTGGAAATACGAATACCGTTTAAGATTTGTTATGGAATCTCTTTCATAGACAGAACATCTGTCAATGACTGTACTAAACAGCAACTGAGTATTAAAGAAGGTAATCGTATTCTACTGCAAATATTTACAAAAAAGGGAAAGTTTTTACCTGTTTAATTTACACAAAATTCAAAGTGAACATTGACAACTTAGATTTATGGAATAAAAGTCGAGTTTCCTTTCACTAATCATTTGTATTTATTTTGCAAATATCGATATTTCGGAAGCAACTTACTTCCTTCATCAGTGCTTTGCGACTAATTAATATTTACACTAATCCTTACATATAATTATATAATTTGAACCCTCAATAATATGCTCATTTTGTTAACAATAGTAATTCCTTAATAGTGCTACCTAATCTATAGTGTTTTATTTATTAAATTTTTTTTTTTTTTTTTTTTTTTTGTATAATTATTATTTTTTGCATTTAAATTAGTCTTACGCAATAACTTATTCTAGTATTTATGATCTTAATTCTACCTGAACCTGATTTTTAATTTTAAAGTAATCTAAATAATGGCGAGAATCCACTACTTACATCATTATTAAGTCTGTTGTTAACAGGTTCTCTAGATATTGCCAGGCTTTCATACATATCTAGTTTATTATTTTTGTTTACCTCTTTTATTAATTTTAAACTATTCTTATTTATATGATGTTCTTCTTCAACTATATGTTGCGCTACAGCTGACCTAAAATTCGTGCAGTTTCTTTTCCTCGCCAATTGTGCTTCCCTCATATGTTCCTGGAATCTAACTGTAATTAACCTCTTGGATTGTCCTATGTAAGTTTTTGTGCAATCTTGGCATGATATTTTGTATATACCACTTACTTCTTCTATGCTTTTCTTATCTTTAGCAGATCCTAACAGATTACATAATTTGAGATTTCTGCTAGTAGTGACTACATTTAAGTTGTATTTCTTAAATATATTGCTAAATTTTTTTGTGTATGCGGAATGTGCTACACAGATTCGTTTTGGCTTCTCCATATTTTTGTTTTGTTCGAATAAAGTTGAGAGATTTTCCATTTCAGTTCTATGGACCTTCTTCTTTATTATTTTCTCAACATTTTCTTTCATAAATCCATTTACTTCTGCTATGTCCTCAATATATAATTTTTCCTTTTTGAAGTTTTCTTCTGATAAAGGTGTGGTCAGTAGTCTGTTAATCATTGTATGATATGCTGCCATCTTTTGTCCATGGGGGTGGTTTGAATCGGAAGTGATAGTTCTTTTAGTTGTCGTAATTTTCCTATAGATATCAAAATTTATTTTTCCTTCCCTTCTAATTAATTTGATATCTAGGAACGGAATTTCGCCATTTTTTTCATTTTCCATTGTGAAAGTTATGTTGTTATGGATGTTATTGAGTTTAACAAGTAAACTTTCCATTTTGGTTTTTTCCCCTACTGCGATAATATCATCTACATATCGCATCCAGATCCTGGGCATAATTCCTTCTTCTACTATCCTTTCTTCTATAAAATTCATGAAGATTTCGCTCAATATAGGGGATAGTGGATTCCCATAGCTGTGCCTTTTGTGGTTTTGTAATACTTCCCTCTAAACATGAAATAGTTATCATTCATACAAAGGGCTGCCAATTTTATGTAGCATTTGGTTTTTTGTTTCCATTCCCTCGAATCATCCATTTTGTTGAGCCATTCCTCTAGTTTTATAATGGCTTCTTTAACTGGTATGCTAGGGAAAAGTGATTTGACATCAAATGATACTAGCTCTTCACTTTCACTTATTTCGGTATCCTTTATTGCTTCGATCAGTTCAGCTGTATTTTTTATAGCTCTTGTGCTCATTTCTCTTCCTAGGTTTTTGAACTCTGCTACTAACGAATAAAAGAGGTAAACAAAAATAATAAACTAGATATGTATGAAAGCCTGGCAATATCTAGAGAACCTGTTAACAACAGACTTAATAATGATGTAGGCAGTAGATTCTCGCCATTATTTAGATTACTTTAAAATTAAAAATCAGGTTCAGGTAGAATTAAGATCATAAATACTAGAATAAGGGTTATTGCGTAAGACTAGTTTAAATGCAATAAATAATAATTATACAAAAAAAAAAAAAATTTAATAAATAAAACACTATAGATTAGGTAGCACTATTAAGGAATTACTATTGTTAACAAAATGAGCATATTATTGAGGGTTCAAATTATATAATTATATGTAAGGATTAGTGTAAATATTAATTAGTCGCAAAGCACTGATGAAGGAAGTAAGTTGCTTCCGAAATATCGATATTTGCAAAATAAATACAAATGATTAGTGAAAGGAAACTCGACTTTTATTCCATAAATCTAAACATATCACTAAAAACAAATCTGATTATCAAAAACAATTGACAACTTAGTTCTCAACTACTCCCCAAAGCTTTCTTATACTTCTTATTACAACAACTATTCCTACTTTTCCTAGTTAACGGTACGAAAATATAAAGATTTCTGTATTCCCGCTAAAGGTTTTGGCTATATAAAAAGAAAGATAAATAATTTTTTGCACAGGTTTCCAAACCCATTGTTTTTAAGCTTCAACAAAACTATAAATTTGGAATAGAAGGAGCATAGCAACAAAAAAATATAAAATGTAATTAAAAACCTGTACAAATAATAATAAATGTTATTGGTGCTCTTAAGTAAATTAGTAGCAATATCTGATTTGAGAGTTCACAATTATTCCCTCAACTAAGTCATTCTGATGAATGAAGATTTTTCTGCTAATTCAATTTTGGATGTTAGCAATCACAATATTTTCAATAATGTTAGCAAAATCTTCACGTCTTCTGGCTAGATAGATCTATTGATCTATGTTTAACTTTTTAGTTTGATTCCATTTGTGATGTGGTACAACGACATGACATGTGCTTTCCATCAACTTAAAATTGTAATTTGGTAATAAATAAAATAAAATAGGACAATGCTATTAAAGAATATAATAAATTAATATCGTATATGATCATCGCGTATATGAATATGAATATCGTGTTTTAGAATTTCAAACATAAATTCAAGATAAATCCAGCAAAAGAAGAGCCCCGTTTTGCTGTTTCGAGTCTAAACAAGTGACTTAATACTACATAAAATCTGTATAATTTTATTCCTTCCTTTGGCCTAAATTACGAAATTAACAAAAAAAATGAAACTATGCTATAATGAGAGCGAAGTGACAATGTAATAAATGGTTTTCCACTTTAAATTACTAGATAGTATAGATAGTAGATAGGTATTTCCTAAAGAAAATACATACCATCACATCACAATACATCGTATATGTGATCGTGTATACCAAGTCTGTGCGTAAAAGCAGTTTTTGTCTTTACACCACTATCGAATAGAAATTATTTAAAAGAAAATTATTTATAACTTATTTCAAACCCATTTTAAACAATACTCTTACCTATAGTGTTTGGGTAACAAAAAATATAAAAGAGCTACAAAGTATATAATAAATAAAATAAAACTGGTGGGACTGAGTAAAATGTTGGCAACCATATCATTAGGTTCATTCATCAAAAGAATGTTAAGTTCACTCTCTTGAGAGAACTACACACAAATATAAATGCATAGCTATTAAGTTTACTTCTGTATTCATTTAATTCTCAAAAAGTTTTTTTTTTTTTTTTTTTTTTGTGGAAACAAATACCTTACTTACCCCACCTAGAAATATTCACCACTATTTATAGCGGATTTACTTTTATTTTGGAATGTTGAAAAGTTGCAATTTTTATAGAATGACTTTAGTTACCATTGTTTATTTTTCTTGTTGTTTCTGTTTTTTTTTTTTTTTTTTTAACAAAATATTTGTTTGTTTTTGATACGAAAGTGAACACAACTATTATAGAACACCTGGAAGTGAAAACTGCAACAGAAATAATAATACTAACAACAACTACAACAACAAAATGAAACAAGGATCTACATTATTCTTGTGATAAATTATAATTTCTTGAAATACAAAAAATGAAAGAAATTCTTGAATAAAGTAAAACTATTCAAACAATATAATAATAAAAAAAGAAAACAATAACAAAACAACAACCTTAAATAGTGTTCCTAAGGAACCATTAAGAGTTGAAAGAATATTGAGGACATTTTGAAAGGAAAAAAAAAAACAAACAAAGTATATAATAGGAAAGTAGGAGTAGTGTGGGGAGGTACAATAATTATTACTTGTAAGAAAATATCCATTATTTTAGCTTAAGAAAATGTTTATTGACACTTAAATTGTGTATCTATAAATTTTTTAGTGAAAATTTCTGCCAATAATGGGTACTAAAAATATATCTTTAATTTTATAATTGGGAGTGGGTGTTATTTCGGGCGTATATCTTATTGCAAATAAAGTTTATAAATTCTTAATAGTTTTAAATGAGTTAAGAGGTGTTTAAAAATATTTTAAGTTGTTTAATGTTTAAAATAAGGAATAGATTGAATGAGCAAGCAAGGATAAATTAATAATTGGTAAATTGGTTTTTTTGTAAAAACAAATAGAAAAAAAGTAGATTCAAACATTAATCTAAGAATAAAATTAAAAGTTTTTGGAACGAATAGCTTTGTTAGCACTTGACTCAGATTCACATGAAAATTATGTATGTAATGTGGTAGTTATAGTGATTGAATGAATAATGCTCATTGACTTGAATTCATTAAATAAAGGCTTGTCGTCATAATCGCTTTAAGACGTGCATTGTATATGGATTATACATGGTTGACTTTAATCATATGATTTTAGTTTGTGACGGTCACATTACAATAAGTTATTGACGTTTTTTTTTTATGATCTTGACAGTAACTTAGGTAGAATCACCTTTTCGTGCTTAATTAAGTACGGTACTGCAATTTTACACTACAATATCTACAATAATTTGAGTATTTATTTTAACAAATTACTATATTGTCAGGAACTAAGCTTTCTTAAATAGAATAGTTTCATTTTATTTAATTTGTTATCAGATTATATATACTCTCAATTATTTTTTGTCATTTATTATATCCCAATGACAAAGGGTACTAGACCAGCTCGAAAAACCAATGATGCATTTTTTTTTTTTGCTTCATCGGGAATCGAACCCGGGACCTTTCGGTTGAAAGGCAGGCGCTCTACCTACTGCGCCACCCAGCGTGTAAAGTGTTTGTGGACACACTTCAGAATTTTGAAATTTAGTTTTCGTTGTGTTTACAATAATAATAAATTTGGGATAAATATACATAATTTTCTACGATTATTCAATGTAAAGAAAATAAACAAAATAAAAAAATAATTAGTCGAAAAATAGTTTGTTTACTGTTGCGTTAGTTTAAATTTAAAAATATTAGAACAGTACCAAAAACATTTAATTATTTGAGAACAATTAATTCTTATCCGGATGATATTTTCTATGTACTTTTCAAATTTAGTCTTATTGACCAATATTTTTGTCTTGACATACTGAATTTAAAAAAAACTATTTATGCAGATAATTTCAAAAAATTGAAATTTACTCACCAATTAATACCTTTATCCTCAGTCATTTTAAACAAATCTTTAAAAACTGCTCTAATAATTTAAAAACAAAATTGAAAACAACGGTACAGGGTTTCTGCAGTATGAAATTATAATGTGTAGCTCTTTTTCTACTATATTTGCGTCATAGGATTCTTTCAATGTAGTTTAAAAATTATAAAAAAATGTATAATTTATCACGAATCATTTTATAAACACATAACGTCATTAGTGTGGCATTATGCGTTTGTGAAAAGCCTTAAATTTGATCATTTCTGAATTAAGGATGAATAATGAGAGTGTACGGGTATAATTTTGATTACGGAGAATTTCATTTACTTCTGTTTTCTTTGGGAAGTCGATCAAGTATACGAAGTCAACTTGAATTTAACAGAGTTTGTAACTTTTATAATTTTACGTTTCTTAATTATTTTTTTTATAAAAGTGCAGTTAACATTTTTAATTGTAAAATGATTCATCAGTGCAATCTCGCAATGATATGAGTAATACGAAAATTAATTGTGCAATACAAACTAATTCGCACGTATTGAATGTAATTAAATTGAAATAAAAATGTTTATCAATATAAAATAATGTTTTGTTTTCATTTGAAGCAGATTTTTACATTTGTATGTATCTTTAGTAAGTTAAATTTTAATTTAAGAGTTTAGAAAAAAGAACCCGGCAAATTTTAGTGATTGGCAATAATACCTTTAAAATAAGTTAATGTAATCTTTTTTAGTAGTTCGTTAATAATTTATAAAAATAGAAATGTGAGTTCTAAAATTAAACAAAAAAGTTTTTTTTTTATATTTTTTAAAACTATAACTAAGCATCCCAGGAATGTGTATACCTTTGTAAAGTGCAAGATTATGGGGAATAGCTATATAAAAAAATAATTAACAAAATATGTTAATATATCTTTTTTTTTTTGGATTCATACTAGTGTGTAGTGCTTTATTTTTTATCATTAGAATATTATTAGTAAAAAATGTATAGAAAATGTTCTAAAGAAAGAAATCCAGCTTAGTCATTTAATCATTTCATGAATGAAAGAATGTTCCACAATTTATTGAAAAATAAATTTATTTCATTATGTTTAACCTTCTTTGCATTATGTGAAGATCTCTCAATGAACTACAATAGGTCAGAAGGCTTGATGTATTAGTAGCTTTGAAGTCTTAATTATTATATATATTATTCTGCATTTATCTGGATTTTTGTAAGTTCGACGGAACGCTCCAACACATATACAAATTGCATATGTATACAAATGCATATATATACAAATTGCTTTGGTGCTTTTTTTTTAACCCTTGTCTACCATGCTGAACCTTTGCAGGAAAAAATACCATTGCATGAAATATATTTTTTTAATTTAATGTTAGTCTTCTTCGCAAATAATAAGGAAAAATAAAAAATAATAATAATAATATAAATAAAACAAACAATTTTTTTGATTTATAATAATAAGGACTAATAGAAATTTAATCAGTAGTTTAATATGGTATAATAACCAAAAGGCAAACAGCATTTAACACAAAAAAAAACATAATTCACTCAAAGGTTATTCTTATTACTTAAAATTATACACAATAATATACATGTTTATATACATGTAATATGCATATTTGTATTGTATAATATTATACATTATGCTACTTTATTGCTTCTACCTTTTATTTTTGTCATTATTGTGTGTGTAACTCACTTCACTCAAAAAAAATTATTTTTGTTTCTTTTTTTGTTTTTTTTTTATTATTTGCTGTATCTGCATTCTGTATGTTCTGCATGCTCCATTCCAAAAATATTATTTTATTTTCAGTGTTAAGTGTTCAATGTTCCCTTACTGTTCAGGTTCACTGTTCAATCAATAGAACTTGATAGAAGTAGAGTAGGATAATTAACTCTACTTCTACGTCGGATAATAAAACATTGTTTTGTTTAAATTGAAAATTATTGATGAAAATGTTTTTGTATTTTTTGTAAATTTTACCAATTTAGAAACAAAATTTTGAATATTTTTTTAAAAATAACACAATACCATAATAACAGTTTATTCATATAGCAAAATAAGATCCCTATACATTATACAAAAGACAAAATTTATATGAAAATAAGATCCCATTTTTAAATTTGCTCTCCCAGAGGCCACAATAACGCTAATACGGTATAATTTATACTAAATGGAACCCAACTAACGAATTATAACTAAATGGAAGTGAGTACGAGTATACCATACAAAAATACAAACATTTTATACAAATTTGTTGTTATGGTACTTCTTTTTCTGTTATATAAAAAAAAAAACGATTAGTGTTAGGCCAATATAAGCATAAATAAAAATAAATAAAAAGTGATATAAACATAAGTACTGTAATTTCGGAATAAAGAATCTAATGAAAGAAAAAAAGAAACTAGGATTTATTTTGCTTCCGTCATTTATGACGGGTTACAAAGCTAGTACATAATAATATAATACTTTAGTCGAAACAAGAGAAGTATTTCGAACAAAATGTTATATATGGCGTTTGCAAATTAATCTGCAATTTGTATTTGTTTCTAAGGCAATGTAAACTAAAAACTTGTAAACTATTCGATAAATCACATTGAAATAGGTAATCCAGGTGGATTTGATTTATACTGTTTTTGTAAAATCATTTGATAGATTATACCATTCACTTAGGATTTCAAAACTGGAGACTTTAGGTTTTCACTCAAATCTTCTTTTTTGGTTTGAACCATACTTAAAGATAGAGTGCAATTTGTAAAGATCAGACATTTTTCCTCATACAATTTTCCTGTTGAATTGGGATTACCTCAAGGATCCCATTTGAGACCCATCCTATTCATTCTTTTTGTAAGGTTATATTACTAAAAGTGATATACATTATACAATATTTTACTCGTTTCGCGCTGAGAAGTTTCCAATTCACAACATAATTATCAAAAAAAAAATAATTAAATAATTATTTGTTGGAAGATAAGCCATATAATTCAAGATGAAAGTTGTTAGGTTTAACAAAGTTGCATAATAGAAAATCTGTTTTCTATGCTATGTTTGTTCACGATATTTTGACATATTGATTCATCCAATCTATGACAGAGTTTCGGTTTAGCTATACCTACGAGACTACTTAGATCGGAAACATTGTCGCATATTCAATATCATAGAATTAATTATAGTAGAAATGAACTGGTTTCAAGATGTTCTGCTATGCTAAATGCTTTTCTAGCCGTAAATAACAAGATTGTCGTTTTTTTTATTAAATAGAATTAAATATTAAGATCTTATGTAGTGTTAATTATATTTTTGGACAATATTTTTCATTCGACAAGTTTTCGAACGTAATACGTTCACTTTGTCAATAAATTCAATTCTAGAATCATGAGAAGAATGCTATATAAATATTAGAAATGGTTCATCATTATAAATTATTTACTCCATTAGGCATTTTTTTACATGTTATCATCATCATTACTGTCATGCATTACCATCAATTAGTTATTGAGCGTAACTTTTGTGTGGCTCCAAATATTAGTTTTGAAATAAAACATAAATCAAATATGTTACTCAAAATATTGAATAGAAGTAAGTAAAAGGCCGGAATCGAAAATAAATATCGAGTGGCATATAACGAGGAATAAACTACACCATTCTACAAAAAAAAATTGTATTTACTGTTACAATAAAATTATTTTGATGCTCAGTCAAATTTTTATTTAAATTTCCTTAAAATATTAAAATACTTTCGTTGTTGCGTTACAATTAACTGATGTAGATTTCATTAAAAAACCTCAAAACTTATAAACCCAAAAAAAAAAAACAATATCCATTTTCATTTCACTACTTTACATCATTATCAGAAAGTGTTAATACAAACTGAAAACCAATTGACGAAAAAAAAAGTTACTGAATATAGAACCTATTTATTTCTTAAATAACCCTAAGGTTATCCCCAAATCAATAATAGACAATTTATTTTTAGTTTCTACTTTTAACGTTTTGGAACCAACCAATATAAAAGATATTTTAAATATCCGATATATTCATAAAATTCAAGGATACAGGAAATAAAAAATAAACAAAATACAAAAAAAAAAAAAAAATAAACGGAAAAAAACAAGTGAATGTTTTTGGTAACTAGCCTAAAAGAACATTTTTTAAAATTTTGTTTTTTTTTTCCTTTTGTTTTTCTTTATTTTATTTTTGTGCTATTTTTGGTATTGAGTATGCAAAGAATTTAATTAAAATATCCTTTGGACAGTTATTTTATATATATAATGTATTCCCTATTTTAATTTTAATATCAATATGCAAAATTTAGGAATATTGTTATGGAATTTGTAATTCTTTTATAATGCGTTTTTCAGCAAAACTAGTGTAATGATTTCAAAATATTCGTTTATCAAAGATGAATTATAATATGATCTTTGGAGAATAGTGAAGGATCAGACAATATTCAAAGTCATCAAGTGAGTTTATATCAGATATTTATCTAATATATTTATACGGTCATCATGTCTGTAAAACTTCCCACACCGTGGAATTAAATAAAAAGCAGTGACAACAAGAATTTAAATATGAAGCTTTTCCACAATATTACCGCAAAAATTACCGATTAAGAATTAAAAAAATAAATAAAAAGTACTAATTTGTATGCCCATCTTCCAAATAAATCATTTATAGAAAAACATATAGGAAAACTACAAAAACTACTTAAACCCAAGCTCTAAACCAATATAGGAAAACTATATATTTAATACAAGGATAAAAAAAGATCATCTGAATAATAGCAAAACGTCATAAAATCAATCAAATGTGAAGCTATAAAATAAATTTATGTATTTATAAATTTAATTAGAAATTATTAAAATTTCCATAGCATTTTACTTTTAATAAAAAGAACAAGTTCGATTTATTAATATTCAATATTTGAACATTGATACATATATATAAATTTATACCACCATTGTATCTATAAAAATTATGTACTTATAGAAAGAGTTTATAATAAACAAAGTATTTTTAGAAATGGTTTCGTTCATCATAACACTACTAGAACTCATCTGTAGGCGGTATTTATAGTGTTAGACTACCTACAGAACTCCTGATTTTTATTTTTATTGATTTTATAACTTATTGTAAGATGTCATTAGTACATCTGTGAGTTATGAAAAATGTGAAGGGTTTTTAAATTATCCACCTCGAAATGTTTCTAATTGACCAAAGCAAGCACATCTTCAAGTTGTTGCAACAAGCAGAGAAAAAAGATCCTATTGTTGCCACAAGTGGTAAGTCTTGCTTCGCGTCACTTTTAAAAATTCACTAGCTTTGCTTGAAGAAAAGCAACCAGAAGCAAAATATTATAGAGAAAATGTCAAGATTATAAAATACCATCTTCTTCATTTCCACATGTTGAAAATTTTAAACTAGAATGATCAGTTGTACATCGGTGACTCCACAGACGTAATAAAAAGAGATTATAGAGAAAAAATAATACCCTGTTGTTTAACAAAAACCTTATGCTTAACATGGACGAAATGCTAAAGAAAATTAATTGTTTTGCGGAAGTAGAAAACTTCGTTTTGAGTTAAATTATTTAAATAAAGAGGAAAGAAATTATTTTTTTGGAATTTTATACCGGGAATAGCTGGTAATATATTATTTTTGAAATTATTACACTCGTAATGTAAATATAAAAAAATTAGATGAAGCTTTCTTTGAATCATTCTTTAAGTATAGTGGGGTCGTATATGCTTTTGTGCGATAATTTAATGTACTGGCTTGTTCCAGTTACTTTAGAATTCAAATTATTGTTTAATTAATTTATTTCGTTTGGCAGCCGCAACTTTCTGTCACTTACGCATATCAATTCTGAGTAATAATACATGTGGACCTATAGCAATCCGCTGCTACAAAACTTGTCTTCTATTCTTTGACTTAATTTGTAAGAATCTCTGACATATCTCTTGAGTTATCAAATTTATTTTAAAGTTTAAATCACCTGTAAAATTATAGTCATCAGTATTGGGGACTTACATTTTCTTGTAAATCTAAGCCATCACATATTTAAAAACTTATGTACTGGCAAGCATCAAGCGTTTTACGTGTGAGGCTTAATTTTTACTGTATTATAATGTTTCGCTACTTTACTTTTTCCTATTTGAGATATAAAACCTGAAGCGGGTTAAGATTATATTGATAGATATTATGTTTACATGATTTTTTCAGATAGATATGATTCTCTGTAGTAACCACAATTTCAAATATTCGTTTTTTTCTTCGTTTTTTTAATTGGTGGTGTTCTTTATTTATTTGCTATCAGTGTGCCGAATCGCAATCCAAATAATTTTTGTAATATACCAAAACATCATCTCTATATATTTTTTTTTGAAGCACAGAGATCCACTAGAACAATAAAATGGCTTTTGCAATTAGCGATATCTAAAACCAGAAGTTTCTGTTAAAGTTCAGATTTCTAATATCTAAACTATATGTCAAACAATCTATACTATTTATACAGTATAATATATGAAAAACAAGCCAACGATCATATTTTAATTTAGTGAAATACATGTGACGTTGATGAAGGTCTCAAGCTCATATAAAGTTCAATTCGATTATCACTAATTTCAATTTTCAGGGTAATTAACCGGAAAAAATCTATAATTTGTATCCTAAAGTTAGTAAGAGTTCTCCAATTTTTTTTTAAAATAATTTTTGATCCAATTTTTTTATAATCAAAACACAGATCCTAAGTTCAATTTTTATGGTTTTTATTTTGTTTTTTTTTCTGTCTTCCAATTTTACCTATTTTGCTGCTTTTAACTTTTTTTTGTTTTACAATTTTATTTTTTGTAAAAATTTTTAATTTTTTTAATTTGGAAAATTTTGGCATCGTTAGCAGACAATAAAAGTTATTAAAACATTTTTCACATTTTTTCAAGTATATCGATTGTTAAGAACATTGTTTTTCTATTTTATTTTTATTTTATTTGTAAGCTGACTCTTACTGGAGAGTATCAAACATTTTTTTAATATTATATTTTTTTTTAAATTTAAATAGAAGAAGACTGGCTAAAGTTATGAAAGCTGTACTATATAGGCAATCTGCTTCTTTTCTATTGTTCAATTTATGGAATAAACACCTTTCACAGGTGCCTTGGAATACAAATGTCTAGGAATTGTATACATAAAGTTTTTATTTTTAAACGGTGGGTATATCAATTAACTTAAAGTATAAAACTGTGTCTTTTATTGCAGAGTAAGTTTATTTTCAAACTTGCATACTTTAATTTTATTGTTTTGTGATAATCAAGTTGTGTTGCGGATTTGTTGCAAAGAAATATTGAACTTTTTTGCAACTTTCATGCCCAACAGGTTTTGAAGCCATGAAATGTTTATTGATATTCAGATAAATGAAACACTGTTCAAAGCATAAGTCAAAAGCATAAGTCAAAAAACCATGTACTCTTGCATAATCCAGCAAGTGAATTCATTATGTTATTTTTTGTTGTTGTATAAATGATTTGTTCAAATCTCGGAAAATAATTGGAGAAAAATTTTCAGTTATTAAAACTCACATTTCATCAAAATTTACTCGTATTTATGTAAGTTTTTCACATACCAGTAAATTGTCAAAAGAAGCTTCGGGGACTGCTTTTGATCGAAAATACTAGTTTGAAGAGCTATGATGGGACGCAGTGAAATTTCTACCATTCTTGCCACATTAAAAAAAAAAAAGACTTGCCTGACAAACTAATAATTGATTTACTTTTGACTCAAAGAAACTAAAAATCCCATAATATTTTGCTAAATAAGTGGTTTTGTTCGTTTTAGGCGCTTGCTTGTTAATTAAGCTAGAAAATATTGATATGTTGGATCAGGCGATTTTTATGCCGTAGCACATTTCTTTATTTAGCTTTGTTTTCGTATGGAGTCACTACTGACTTTAACTGAGAGAAGAGTTACTATTCTTTTCTAAGTGAAGTTCACCAGACTGGATTTTGGTGCATTTAATTTAATTTTTAATTTTTTCAATTTAGCTTTTTGTGGTTTTCTTGTATCTTTTTCTGTAGTAAAACAAACCGTAATCACTGCAGTGCCATCTGCAAAGATTAATATTTTATTATGCGGATTATCGGATATCGCAGGTATATCGTATATGGAACATACGAAATTGGATCCGGTATACTGTCCTTAATAATATTCTTGCGATACTCCAGCTTTTATATCTCATTGAGAGGAGTATTCATACTCATACTTAACTCAAAAAAATTTATTTGAGAAATATGATGAAAATATTTCAATCGGAAGCAAACGACTTAACATCGCGAAACTTTGTCAAAATCTTGTGCTGCATCAAGAAACACTGATGAACAAATTTGTGTTATTTTCCAGTATTCTTTGTATAATATATGTATAATAATCTTATGTACTTGATCTTTAGTTCAGTATTTATGGCTGAACCTAAATTAGTGGTTGCAGTTATATTATTCCTGATCTACATTATTAATATCTATGAAGGGTTGAGACGTTTTTAGTAGTTATTTTTCGAATAACTTTGATATTCTAGGGAGCAGATTAGGATTAGGATTTCGTATCGTTAGTCGCCTTTTCTGGTTTTTGGATCTTGATTATTTCTGTAACTTTCTATATTCTAGTATTTAAGCTTGATAGTGGCATTCATTGTATATACCGATAGAGTATATTTTGCGTAAAGCATTGGGAGTAAGCTAGGAATATTTGTTTTTTGTATAGAGTACAAAACATGATGACAGGTATGATGACATAATGATGACAGTTTGGTTTGTATCAAATTTACAAATAAAAGTCGAAAGTGTTGCTGGCTTCACTATAGCTTAAACTATAAATCTTGTATACGTCTTTGTAACCTAATAAACTGAAATAATATTTTAAGCCCACATTGGGTATTCAAATTGAAGTTATATTTTTCACCAATGTACATTCCACGCACAATAATGAACCGCATCATCTGGATACAATAATTTAATCATAATATATTTAAATATATAAAATATTTTTAATTTAAGTAAAGGAATAAACTCAATAAACCAATTTTTAAATTAACAAGAAAAATATTATGTAGGATTAAAAAAAAGTTAAATAACAATTTATAGGCACCAAAGAATAATTACCACTAATTAAAATCTGAAAAGATTTTTTTTTTGTGTACAATATTCTATATAAAATTATAAAAACAAAAAATAATTTAATTTAAATATTTTTGTTGGATAAATAAAATACTTTTGACATAATTTTAAGATTATTCCAAAAAACAAAAAAATAAAAGAAAAATATAGCAAAGGCAAAAGCTGAAAGCATGATTTTATGAGTTTTTTGCTATAAAAGACTTTATTCACTGCATTTTAAAGAAATTGTAGTATCTACTAATTTCTGTCTCTGACTAATTATCTTCAAATTTGTATAACTTGCAAACTATCAATTAAGTTCAAAGCACTTTGAAAAAAAAAACAAAGTGAAGATGAGCTACTCGTGCTTTTGATTTTATTTTCTTTAATTTAGTATATACGAGGTAGGTAGTTAAATAAGCAGGTACCGACTACTTACAATTATTCAGAATGATTTCAATTTCAATGATAGCCTTAATCAATATACGGTTAGTGGCTATGATTTTCAAGATTAGTTACGTATTTTGCTCAAAGCCATTTTCTATTTCTGCATTCGACTAGGAATCATAGAAGAAAATACTTTTGAGTATTTCAAAGCAATCTCTGTACCGTGTCATGTGCTATTGTAAAAAAAATATTTCTGACAATATTATTATTGTGCCATATTTATTTTATGAGCATGTACGAGTAACTGACAATTTTGTGAACTCTTACAAAGTACCAAAGTGAATAGAGTAGTCAAATTTCCTTTATTAATTAATATATACTAGTGGATCCCCTGTGCAATTGCAGAGAAGTAGTTCTTTCAAACACAATTTTTTTGTAAAAAGAAATATTTGTTTTGGTATAATTATTGTAGCTGTTTTCTGAATCGTTTGATTTTTGAATATATATATAATGAAATTAAAGTATAACTAGGGGCCCTTGTTGAGTAATTATATTTCAAGTTGAAGTCAAATTTAAAGTTTTTAAAAAAACAGTAATTTACGTACTGACATAGACTTCGCACGATATAGCAGAAACCACTCGTGTTTAATAAAAAGTTTTGTGGTTAGTAAGTTTTATTTAGGACACATAAATACACTTCTCTCATATACTGCTTCGTTTCCGATATATTCCCTATAGTAAGAAGCATTTAGTGATAAAATTACTAAAAATAAAAAGTTTTGTTATTAAAGAGGTACGTATGTATATACCTACATAATACATAATTTTAATAAAAACTATATTATTACTACAAATAACAAAAATTTAGAAACAGTTACTTAAAAAGATAAAAATGAAGAATTCAAGTGACCTACTATATCAAAATGAAGTACTCTAACTCTACTATATAAAAATAAATTTGCTCGTCATTTGAACAATTTAACTGATTTTTTTTGTTTTTGCTTTTTTATATTTTTTATTTGAGATGAATTTGTTTCTTTGTTTTTTTTTGGCATATGTACATAAATTCATTTGCAAGTACATAATATAAAATATAATAACTGATTTATTTGCTTTTGTTTATTATTTTAATAAGATCTCACATATGCATAATGTATTTTCTGAATAATAAAATCATATGAATACAAAATTTTCAACTGTGTGCGCATTTTTGTTTTATATACAATCTTATATATTATATATATTAGAAGTTCATTAAGGAGTAGGAGAATCGAAATAAAATAAAAAGGTGTCTACTGCGCAGGACCTTAAATGCTTGTCAATTATAATTATAGATACCTAATACTTTATGGCGAAATTAACAGTAATTTCAATATAACTTAACACAATAAAATCTCATTACTCTCAACGTAGTAAATCGATATATTTTAATTCGTGTATAGTCAAAAACGTTTGTAGTTACAATTCTGTTATAGCAATAGATCAACAGTGAACTATTTTGTTAAAAAACTGATTTATATTATAGCTTTTTTCTGTTCTTTATTACAAATATGTATATTTTGTGATTACATAACAGAATTGCTATTTATGAATAAAATGAAGTTTAAAATTGTTATATGAAAGATATTTTATTGATTTTGATTTTGTTTATAAAGATACAATTTTTTTTTGACTACGCCTATAGTCACAAAACCGTTATAGTCAGAAATATTACTGAAATTTAGCGAATGACTCTAACCGTGTTTTACTGCATAAATTTTTTTTAATGATAGCAGAAACAATAAACTAACATTTATTATATTATTTTTGAGGAGTTATGATCTGATCTGATTTTTGTTTTTCTGTTTTGTTTTCAATTTTTGTTTGCGTTTTTGTTTCTGTACTTTTTCTATAAGTCTATTTAAAACGACAGAATTTTTATGAAGCCTTTTTAAAAATTGTCCGTGATTGAAATTTCTTTTAGAGAATAGATGGTGCTCAACTGGAAATAACCGTCACTATTTGGTGTAAATATCTGAAATGTTTTAAGTATTCAGCACCAATAACTTGCTAAAATTGTAATATTTTTGTGGTGTTTTCAATTATTCTTGCTTTTTTACTCACCACGTCGTTCATCTTGTGTATTATATAAGATAGGTCTATTTGATGTATCAAGAGGTGTGGCGATTAGTACAGATCAAATGCCAATAGGAAATTACTCTTATAAATTACACACTCAGGGGAGGCTGCGGTGGCAAAACAGTATGGAGGAGGATCAAAAAATGGTGGACAAGATGTAAATATGTATTATATAGTTTTTATTATTTTAGTTTTAATGTTCTTACAAATTTGATATTTTTCAGCAAACTGTAAATAAAATGGTTATTATACTTTCAAGATTTTTATGTTGATATAATAAAGTACAAACAAACTAATTTATTTACAAACTGTTATTTATTTATTTTGTTTACATACAATTTATTAAAAAAATTAAAACAAGGAATTCATTATAAATTATTCCTTTTTGTTTTGAGCAGAGGGCATATCGATAACTAAACTGAAAACTACAAAGAAAAATACCCCTCGAAATCACTGTTTTGACAGTAATCATATCTTCTTACTCCAAAATGTTTCTTTTTTAACTCAGAGTGCTCAGAGCAGAGTATGTTCAGAGCGTACTCTGTTTATTCTTACTCTGCTCTGTGTTTTACCCTGCTGTGCTATGAATTAACCTTCGCTTGGGCGGCAATTGAAATATACGTAAGCAGGCAAGATTAACATATGTTAATATTTTTCGTTTTTCCATATATTTTGTATAGAGAATTTTTTGAGAAAAGTAAGTGGTTTTTATGTTTTATAATGTGCCTTACTGTTACTTTTATGTTTGCTTTTATTACCAGCGAATATCTATCCTCTAAGATATTTTATTTGGAAATACCGGTATTTTAGAAAGTGCTACTGGGGACTTCCGTTTGTTACAAGGTACTTATAAGAGAATTAGTAGTTCCGACAACAATTGTGTATCTATTTCAGTGAAATCAGAAAAAAAAAATAAAAAAAATATATATATTTTAGAAAGATTATTTATTGAATTTTCATATTTGCAATAATATGGAATAGTTTAAAATTTTATGTGCCGTTCACGTAGGAAAGTAAGTGCATTTTGTAATGTTCAGTAAAAGTGCAAAAAACACAAAAAATTAGTGTTTTTCTTCAAAAAACCCATTTTTAAATTTCATATGTTTTGGTGTAAATATTAACAAATTTCTTCAAAGTCAAGCAAAACTGTTCAAAATATATGTACTTTAAAAAAAAAATGCCGTTTCAGGTATATGACACTTTTTTCTATTGAGTTTTACTATGAGAAACAAAAAAAAATCAAAAAAAAAAATATATTTAAAAAAAAATGCACACAAAAGATACAAAAAACTTATTTTTACAGGTTATCGTTTGAGGAAGAACAAGCATATTTCTCTAGAATGGTGGGACATGTGTTAGATGATGAACATGCTGATGTAGGACCACCGGAAGAAATAGTATGTAAACCAGTTGCCGGTTCCTCAATACTAGAAAGTGATAATAATGATAAAATAAAGATTATTGTATTTCGGTAAATGAAAATGAAAAATCAGATGCTCAAGTGATGGTTATGATTCTGAGGATGAACCACTAGATGATGAATCAGAAGTAAAAGAAGAAAATAATCACATTATTGATTCAAATCAATATTTTATTGGAAAGGATTGCACAAAGTGGAATAAAATTCCATCAACATACCAAAGGGGCAGACAACAAAATATTTTCCGAGAAAAATCGATAGGTCAATTAACAAAAAGTTTAACTGATTGTAAAACATTTGCCGCAATTTTCAATACATCAATGGTTGACATAAATTTTTAATTTAACTTCGTAACAGAATTTTTCTTTTTTATAAAATAACAAAAATAAAATTCAAAACAAAATTTTTTTTCAAAAAACCTTTGGTGCTTTATTTACTTTATGTTTAAAAATATATTAATTTTAGTATTTATTTCAATTTAAAATATTTCAGAAACTTTTATCTTATTTTTTAACTTTTATCGAAATAATTACAAATTTTGTATGAATAAAAAAAATATTAACATAAGTTAATCATGCCCAACAACGAAGAAAAAAAATTAAATAGCCGAAAAATTAGGCATATACACGCTTTTCCGAACTTTTCTTTATATATTAAAATCTACTAAAAAAATTATGCACTGATCTTTGATTTCATTAAGATCGGCCAAATAATTAAATTTTTATGCAAAAGTAAAAAAGTAAATATTAACATACGTTAATCCTGCCCAAGTGAAGGTTAATAAAGAAAACCAATAAGAGAACGAGTCGGAAAATCTTGAACAATTCCTTAAGCGTTAGAAAATATAATATTTAATGTAGAAATTATTATGAGAAACAAAATTTGGGATCTAATTCAGGCTATAAAGAATATAGCAACACAACATATCTCTGTATACTAAAATTAAACTTTTTTTTTTTCAAATACAAAATCAGTTTTCTTGTATGTCTGTAAACATGAAAAACATTGAGTCATTATAACTACGATACTTGAAGTATATGAATGCCTCCGATGGATGCTTAACATTCTATGGATACAAATAATTTCTAACAAAACGTGGCAAAAAGCAAATGAAAGAACAAATAGATATGGAAATTAACAAATAGACATGGCGTTTTATCAGAAATACATTGACGAAGCTTGACAGTATAATATCGTAAAACAATGTTTCGAATAGAATCCTCAGCATACACGTTGGAGGACCGGGGACAATATGGCAGACAACAGTTAACCAAAGAAAAAAATTCCATAAAAAATACCAAATTAATGCAAGTATTCTGACATTGATGTGGTTACAGAACAGTAATGATAATGATCATTCACTAATAATTATTGTATTATTGCATAAGTTTATCTTTATAAAATATTAATATTTTTCTCCCGTCAACTCAAATCCGTTATTTTTTAATTTCAAATATGAAAGGTCAAAATAACTATTGTAATATCATAAGCTGAAAAACAAGAAAAAAAAAATTATAAATTTATACAAATCACAACATTATAATTCTATACTTATTTATTCAACAAATATTATACTTTCTAATACCGAAGCAAAACTACAATACAATTTATCATTAAAAATAAAAAAAATAAATAAAAAATAAATGTTTTTTTTTTTTTTGAATTTTTATCTTTGAATAATTTTTCAAACTCAAGAGTTATAACAGCGAAAAATTATAGAAAAAGTTATTTTCTATAATTTAAAAATTACTTTTTTTTATTATTTTTATTTTTGTTCACTTTCCCCATTATTCCATTCAATACAAAATAACTTTAGATTTTTGTATTGTTATGGGATAATAATTGTAAATATGAATATACTCGTATGTACACTTTTTTTTTACAGTTTGAAACTATCTTCCATATAAATCAACGTTCATACACGAAAATGTGAATTATTTGCATGTGTATAACAAAATAATTAATATCAAACATATATATATATATATATATATATACATATATATATATATATATATATATATACATATATACTGTGAGTTGTATATTTTCAATTTAGTAATAAAAGTCTCACACCTACACAACTACTACAAACAATTAAAACTTTTATGCCATTAAGGATTTATTAAGACAACATGGAATAGTGGAAAAAAAGAGAATAATAAAAAACGATATGCAAAAAACTGCAGCGTGTAACGGATTGTAAATTTAATTACATCCCATATTCAAGGAATATTATTTTTAAACACATCTATTCTTATTTTTGTTTTGAATCACAGTCGTTAAGGTTTCGCAAAAGATTAATTCGCAATCAAATTTTATTTTATTGACTGAATCGACATGGTAATTTGGGTTCACTTCATCAAATCGCGATATGTCGTAGTGAATCGATATATCGGTATTGGAGCCTTGAGTAACAATCACGTTTGGTAATCAACTCCCGATTAATTATTTAAATCGGTAAGAGCTTCACATTTTAGAGTTGTTATTCCTTTATTTCTACCGATGTTTTTTTTTGTTTATTTTCTAATCTATGTGAACGCATTGAGGTATGTATTAATGAATGGTCTCATTATTGAGATACAGAATAAATTAGATCAATTGTGATTCCAATGCTGTGCTGTTTCTTGAGTTATTAAATGATTTGGTTGGTTGGATTGTCTGTAGGGTGGATAAAAGAAAATTAAATGAATTAGTTTTACACCCAACTAATGCCCTTAGTTTATTAGTCAAGGGAATTAATACCTTTAATTAACTGAATGATTTTCTGTCGGTTTTTTCTTTTTACTTCTGAGAAAGTGTAAGATTTTGGCTTTTCTTGATTTTTGCGTTTGGCTTACCCATAGTATGTGAAGTACATTTATCATCTCTTCTATGATTTTACAAGACCTATTACTGCAGTATACCCTCTAAGCCAGGAGATATTCTGTGCGTATACTTACATTAAACTTTGAGGTAACTCTGTTCAGAAATACGGCTCCCATCGCATTCGGTTGTCACAGAAAGTTTTCGTTTGGATAGCTTTTTTTGAGTTTTTCCACGTATTCAGATGGTCAGTTATTTTCCATTTCAGCGTTTTCGTTTTCATGAGATGCATCGTTAGTTCAACTGCTAATTTGTCCTGATCATTGTTTATTAAGCCTCCCTTATTATCCTGATCAGTTTTTATTAAGCCAGCTTACCAGCTATATTATTCCGTCCCGAAACTGAATCATTGGGTATCCAAAAAAGTAAAATATCATTTAATTCTCTTAAAGGGTTCAATGCTTTTCTAAATCTAACAGTCGTTGCTATTTTGTTTTATAATTTTTTATGGATTTTTATTATTTATATTCCTGTTATCATTCTAACCTCTGTCATTTGCGCCAGTTATCATTTTATCAAAGATAACTAAATTAAATCTGTTATTAGCACATCGGTAGATTATGTGTGCTCTTACCGCTTCCGCTGTAGAGGGATATTGTCTTAAGCCATTAAACTTTTGATGTACTAAGATTAGGTCTCCAACGTATAAGGGACTTGCAGAAAGATTGTTTTGACTAAAAAAAATTTCAAAAAGAAATAGTTTGAACCAAAGTTGGTCAAAGTGTAAGCAATAAAGAAAAACTGTACTGTACTATGAAAGCTTGTTCAAAACCGAAAATGAAAATATATTTTTTTGAATAATAATCGTGAGTTTCGCACTAGTTTCGTGTTGGGTTTCTGTACAATTTACTTACTAGTTTATTAACGGGTATAGTTTATTAAACAAAAAGTTATTAAATAAGAATTAGGTGGTAAAGTGGATGCCTGCAGGCTGCAACACTGTTAAGCTAATGAAGTGAAAAAAATAATAACAAAATACTGATCAAAAGTTGTGGCATCGATTATAAATAACAATTGATTGTGAAACACACAGTGTTATTTTATTTTATTCATTTATAAGATTTTTCTTTAGGGCCTGGGTCTTAACAAGCCCTTAGTCATTTAGGTTGCATACTTAAATTTATTGTCTTTTTGTTAAATTTTATATTTTAGTTGCTGCTTCTAGTACCCTGTCCGAGTATTTCAAGTCCCGTGGTTCCAAGTTTAACTCTTACATTAGCGTACAAAGGACAGGCCTCAAATATATGCTGTATAGTGATTGCGATACCTAGAGCACAGTCATGTTGGCTGTTCGTTTTGTGAGCATACAGTGTTATGTAGTGAATTTACTACACTAAATGTTTCTCTGTTCATATATAGGTAGGTAAAGTTTAGTTGATTACAAAAAAATGGCTATATAGTGATGTTTTATAACAAAACTAAATGGCGAGAAAATTAAAGTAAAGTCGATAAAGACAATTTCAGAGAAATGAAGCTCTAAAACTCTCAATTACTATTCGTCTGTTATATTCACAAAATAAAATGAGAGATAAATAATCAACAACAACAATTATTTTTTTTTTTTTTATAGCGTTTCATTCGCACAGTAGTATCTTAATTGCAATGAAATAGTGCAGAAAAGAACAACAACCATGTTGAAACCGAAATTGAATAAGAGATATATATAGATACTCCTCTGCCATACTGTAAATGCAAGTGAATTAAATATGAATACATCAGAGGAAAATAATATATTATTATAAAATGTATGTGTGTTAGTGTAGTCATTTTATTATACCCGATTCTAAACAAAAGTTCATATTTTTATTTATATTTTTCTACTTTTATTGTTGTTGTTTTTGTTTTTTTTTTTAGTTTTGCGAGTTTCATTTGATTGTAAACTTGAAAAACTTTAATTTACATATTTATGGTTGGTAAAAAAAAAGTTTCTTGACTATAGCAAAATGACTTTTGAGATAACACAACAAACAGAAAGCGAGAAATTTTTTTTTTTTTTTATGAACAACTTTGGTGTTTGGCTTGTAACGGTAATGTGTGTGTAAATATATAAATATATAGATAATGAGACCAGAATTCTCAATTCATTAGAAGTAGATAATCATATAATTTTGATTAGAGTGTTGTGTGAAAAAATATTATACGCTATTCCTATTGGATATGTAATAAATAGGTTGCATTTACTTTAAAAGACTGAGGTGGATGTTAAGGAGTGAAATAAAGTGGACATTGCTGTTTGTCACATCTGTTCATCGCTGTTTCTAAATTATAGCTAGGTAAATCACTAGCAAGGTGAGTTCAAAACAGAAGCAAATTTAAATCACTTACAAAATACGTTAAACAGGTTTTGCGGTCAGCGGTTTAGTAGCCAGAAGTAGGAGGACTAACTTCAGGTGATTGAGAGAAATGGTATAAAAGAATAGAAAAAGCAAAATTCGATGAAGAAAAATAAAGTCAAAATAAACTATTTTCGATGATCCTGTGTTATACGATAATGAGTTATTTAAAATATTTGTATAGTTTACTATACCTATCTTAATTGGTACTACGAAAGATGTCCACTCCAAAATTCCACACGCACAAAATAGTCTAAATAGATAATTGTAATGCTCACACGGAAAAATTTGCTCAAACGAACTTTGCCCTTACACATAGTAAATGTAAGTTATGTATTCTTTGGTTGTAATTGTTTTTAATTTTGTTTTGGTTCATGGTTTTCGTAACAACTATTATTACTACTGTTTGAAAAAGAGTTAAAATATTATTTGAACCTGTTTCGTGATTCCAATATAAATTCTTCAGTCACATATAGCTTATTTCAAAGTCATCATTATTACATACCACTACAGCTCTGGATGAGCTTTGACATTCATCACAATTCTCGTCCAAAAGAGTTGATCTTATACCGCTTGTCTACAATTTGGAATATTTTGAAAATGTTTTTCATATTTTCCTTGGTTTTCTACTTCAACAATAACTCTGAGGCTTTCTATTTACCATCACTGACTGTTTTCGAGTTTCATGTATTCGAATTACATGGCCAGTTCGTCTTTGTCTTTGTGTCTTTGCAAACCTTACAATATCTTCATTCTAAATCATATTATTAATCTCTCTGTTTTTTCTTTTAAAGTCCGCTACTTATTTATTGAAATATATTATTTTTTGAAAACAGATGCACGTAGACGATAAGGTTTCAAGTATAAAAACTTAATTATAACCAACACATGCGATTGCGAAACTTTAAAATTACAATTGGACTCATAGTATTTTGTAAAAAGATTTTGTATTTACTATGCAAATGGATGCATAGTGATGCAATTTACTATGCATATGGATGTTACAGATAACTATTTTTGTTTCATAAACTGATGTACGTTATTTTCTGTGATTCCTATCATTCAGTAGCGCTACTCTGATACTTAATATGGCGAAAAAAAATTGATTATATTAAAAATCAATGCTATGATAGTTGATTTTGTCTTCTTTACAAAATTCTTGAATTGGTTGATGTCGAACTTTAACCAAATGTTTTATATTAATTTATATTGGAGATGTAGGTTTATTTTTTTGCAAATATTTATCTCAGATGAACAATGTAATTAACATTAAGATGTAGCAATATTTTATTATACCGTGAATATCTACAATATTAATATATTATGAAAATTACTTAACATGCAAAACATAACTAATCCTATAGTTTGTTAGATATACTCTAAGAATTCAAAAGTTTACCATGATTTGAAATACCATGCAGTATTCTGTATATTGTTAGAGTTGTTTTGATGTAATAAGTTTTCTTCTCAGATAATTCTTTGTTAGAGAATGCAACGGAAAAGTTTTATTTTAATTAAGATATATTGAAAAATATTAAATACGTATAATGATCTATGATTGTGGTTGTTAGAGTCCATCTATACAATATATTATATTAGTGATATTTATATATGTATATGATATTGTTAGAGAGATGCAATAATGTTCTAAGGAAAAACTATTTATCTTTACTACATAGTTTATTTATTTGCAAACAAAAAAAAAAATTGTAGGCGATTTATTATTAAGTTATCGTATATAAATTAATTTAAATAAAACTGTGTAATGTTTTAATATGCTTATTTTTAAGATATATAAATTAGAAAAATAAAGTTAGAAACATTTAGATGAATGGATTATGTTATTTGGTTTTAAACTTTTTTTTTTACACCAAAAGCCTTAAATTTAAATTTATTAACATAGGCTTAGAAAAATATTTTACTCCTGGTAAAATATTTCGAAACATTGTATATATCTTTTTTTTTGTACTATAAATTCGAAAAGAAATCTTTCTCATTATTGACCTTGATATCATCATCTCATATTAAATATTTGAGTCAACATTTGGCACCAAAATTCTATCAAGCAAAGCTATATGATTGTTCTCCAGTGTTTAATTAACTAATTTTTTGGACAATATGATCGTATAAAAGCATTAAACAAGAAGATTAATATTCGGAATTGAAAGAAATGAGAGTCACACAAGGCAATGTTCTGGGCCCTGTACTTTATTTATTATATACGTGTGATCTGCCTAAATTATAGAATGCATTAATAGATACATTTGCAGACAACACTGCAATTCTAACTGTAGGGAGAAAAATATGAAGAACTGTTAAAATTAAAAGAGAGATATCGATGAATTGTTAAATGGACAATGGAGTGGTGTGTACATTATTAAATGAAGAACAACCCGCTCATATAAATTTTGCTTACAAAAAGATGAAAGATAAATCAACTATTACCAAGTTGTCAAGTGTCATAACTAGATATTAGAACACAATACTTGACGACAAACTTAAGTGAAAAACTCATGTAAAAATGAAGAAAGACGAATTAAATTGGTTTATAGGAATTCACGTATATGGTATACAAATATGGAGATGCGCGGCTAAAACGCATATTGAATCTATTCAAAAATTCCAAAATAAGATGCTAAGGAATATGGTCAATGCTCTTAGGAACAGCAGAAATAGCGACATACATCGAGATCGACCAGGTGTCTGTAGTATTTAGAAAATTTGCAATTTGCAATCTGCACAAGATTGTTTAAGACTGTAGATGAACCGGCGAACTAAGAAAGTTCAATCTATTGTACTATCTGGCTATTTTTTTAAAAATATTTTGACACAGTTTGGTGTTATATCAATTTAGAACAAGCACATCATACGTTTTGTAGTAGTTGAAGAACTTGGTACACTATTTTGTGCATGATTGATTTGATCCTACTCTTTTGTTTCAGGAAGATAAACTTCAGCGGTTTGAAAGCTTAAGCATATTAGGTATGCACCTTAATCGGAAAATGATCTGGAATGATCATATATTTGATGTTGCAAAAAACGCAGCCAAATGTTTAGGTTTTCTTAGCCGCTGCAAGGCTTACTTCTCCCCCTGTGACCTCTTGAAAATCTATAAAGCTTTCATACGACCCAAAATGGAGTACAATTCTCACATATGGGCTGGCGCTTCTAGTATTGCGTTAAAACATTTGGATAAAGTCCAAAAATGGGCTATTCGTCTAATCAACGACCCAAATGTGACAGCCCATCTTGCTCCTCTTGGACATCGTCGTATAGTCGGAGCTCTCTCACTTTTTTATAGATATCTCGTAGGCATCGGCACATGCTCAGTGGAAATTAAATCTATATTACCTCCACTTAAGCGTTTCCCTCGCGAAACTCGAAGGGCAGCATGTGCTCATCCCTACACCATCGAAATCCCTAGATGGCAAAAGACAAGTTATGGAAATTCGTTTATAACTTCAACATCCCGAATGTGGAACCAAATTCCATCTTATGTGTTCCCAAAACATGACAAATTTTATATTTATGACCTAAACAAATTCAAGACGAACATTAACACCTTCGTTCGTAATTGTCCTCCTTCCCTTTTACCATCCTCCTTTCCAAATTTTCCTTTCCCTCCCTAGCCAAACGTACCAATCGGTATAAAAGGTTCCCACCTAGTGTTTTGGCTATGCATAAAAAAAAAAAAAAAAAAAAAAAAAAATGATTTATTTACCCAAAGAGGTTTGTAAAATCTCAACACCATCCATCTTAACACCAGTCTGTTTCATTTTTTTGCCAGCTAATATTTTTTCACAAATTCGAAGCTGTAAATTTTTCTTTTTCCCTATCTTACCTTATAATATTAATTTGACTCTTTGTTTTTCATATTACTAACCGGCAACTTAGGTTAGAGAAACTTTTATACGTTCGTACTGGTGGCTGGGAAATGTTGAAAGAATATTTATAGGGGAAAAAAATAAGTATGAGGAAATTTGGACGGAGACTTGTAAACTGAGTTGTTAATGTTCACTTTTTGAAAGGCCATACGTAATAAAGCCATAATTCACATTTTTCCGGTGTGGTTTTATTTCCTATTCATATGCGATACGTATGTGGTTGTTGCACGGTGCCTTTTTGTAACTCAAACTCATAAAATCTGTCTTTTTTTCAAATATTAGTAAAGGTAGTATGATACGATTCCATACTCAATGTTCTGACTATGAACAAATTTCAATTACCAGTATTGAGCCGTTATGGTATTTTCATGTATAGGGGCATTTGCAAGGTTGCATTGCTCTACGATATTGCTTTGAAGGTGGATGTAGTGATTTTAATTCTTCAGAGCATATGTCATTGTTATTTGGCATCTTTTTGACACAGAAAAGGATTAGGATATCAAACCAATAAAAATTACAGACAAGTAGATTTTAAATTATAGTATTTTTCTAGAAATAGATCAACCCGAAAGAAAGGAAGGAAAATGACAACAAAATTAAGCTCAAGTAGTTAAAGTTTTCATGATTTCTTATACCCTATTGTTATATCTTGTATTATTTGCAGTCACTTATTTTATTATCATACATTTTAAAACAGCATAAAACTGATATTGTGTAGGTAATTACTTGGTTGGTTAATATGGTGGAAATAAGAACTGTCCAACAGGTTGGCTTATATCTTAAGCATTTAGGTCTTGCAGGCCGTTGCTACGCACAGTGTATTTACTTACTTGACTGTAATTTATTTAGTACTATGAATATTTGTCTCACATGTTTCAAATTTTTAACTTTAATTTCAATAATTGCATTGATTTCAACTATATTGTTATGATATGTGGAACTACTGATAAGATTTAGGAAATTTGTTTGGTATCATATATAGTACAAAAAAATTTCTAATCTAATTTTTTTAATAATATATTTAACAAACAATGTTATTTGGGTCGATATCAGTCCAAAATAATGTAATCCATAATATTGTAATCCAAAATCCTTGGCTGTGGTGATTCACGCACTTGCTATTTAATTTTAGAAGCTATTATTAGTCTCCTAGTTTGATAAATTTTATTTATTAATTTTATTTAAATTTTTAATTTACTTTAATACCATTAACGATATTATTATCTAAAAAAAAAAAAAATTTACATATAATATTCTAGTGATTTTACTAAATTTGTCCTTAAAATGTCTAAACTATTTAAATTTACGTAAAAATATGAGCACACTTTAACATTAAAGTTCATCTTTCCTATGTGTTATATTTTTTGTAAAATGCATTTTTAAATTTAAAAAGAAAAACAACCAAAAGTGCACTTTTAAAGTTCAACTGTAGGATACTTTAGATGCAAAAAATTATACTTTTGCAACATTTTCAAATTACATATTTAGTTGCAACTTTATTGAAATCAAGACCCACAGTTTTCACAGAAGGTAAATATAATGACTACAATTGATGAAAAGAAAACAAAAGAAAACAAAACAGAGCTTAACTTAACCTATCAAAAACTCAAAATTGTATTATACACGTCTTTTGGATTAAATTACAACGCCAATTGTATTATAAACAATCGATCAACGGTTATAGGTTTTCAATTTTGACGAACTTTAGGTTGTAATGCACAAAATCCGGATAGTTAAAACATTTTAGATATACGCGTGGATAGTGCTCAACCAAGTTGTATATTAGTGCTAAAGATGATATTTGACGATGACCTGACGCTTTGGCTGTTTATAAAAATATTTTAGATAATATTTGTTGTAGAATACGTTGCATCGGCATTATATGGAGCGTTATAGTGTGAAGTTTCCCTTCGTTTATTTTGAATTGTTGAACACATTACATCTTGAGCTCAAATCGGTAGAAAAAATTGTAAATAAATTACTGTAATAAAAACGATAGTTTGATACTGTGGAGTTCGTTCACATATTTTTCACCTTTAATTTGTGAATTCGTTGAAGAAATCTACTAAATTACAATTAAAATTAAAAAAATAAATATAGAAATTTTTTTGTCCCAGTATGATGGTAGGTAGGTAGGTAGTAGTGGCTGCCAACAGTACGCCGACTCAATTCGACCGATAAAATCCGTTGTGATACCACGGGAACTTTCCTCGCGTAAAACTCTACTCGTTGAAGCAATTTGAGCTTTTAAGGAAGCAATGGAGATTTTTGATATTAGTGCTTTCAAGGTCACCCAACGAGTCCAAAAAGAAGGCTCCCAGAAGGGTTTTCCTTTTTAGGCAGAGACCAGAACAGGAACACAGTAGGTATAGGTGTTTCCTCTCTACATTTTCTGCAAAAGTCGTTTGAGGGGATTCCCAGTCTTCTGGTATGTTTACCAATCAGACAATGACTCCTAATGCTCCGTATCATAGTGCTAATGTCACACACCTTCAGAGTTAGTAGGTTAAGGGATCGATTTAGGTTCAGCTTAGACCAAATTTGTTTGGTGATGTTGCAGTCTGGTTTAATTTATAAGACTTATGTTTAAGTTTTCGGAATAGACTCCACTCACCACGGTTTGATATGATGTCTCAAAGAAGTGTACTGTAAGAGTACTGTAATAATAGAACAGTGGCCATTTAATTGGCTTTTTAGCCTGACTGCTTTGTCATTTCTTTTCCACGGATATCTAATGGTAAGAGATGAAATAGCGTATCCAGTGCCGCGGAAAGAGTTGTTCTAAGTGCTCTGTTCATGCAGATGTAGGCTGATCTTTGAACTTTTGCTGGGAGGTTGACGTTTGTACCAATTTGCCGTCCACCACACCACGACCCCATACATTAGTACATGCCTGACAACTTCTGTATATAACCAATGGACAATATGTGGATTCATTCCCCATATTTTTCCCAATAGCGCGTTTGCAAGAGTACTGCACTGTTGTAGGTTCTTTACTTTTCCAATTATATTCGGTCACAGTGTGATAAATAAAATTAAACTTTAAAATGTCCAACACAATTTATGGAATATAAGTCGAGTTTGCTTTCACTAATCATTTATATTTATTTTGCAAATATCGATATTTTGGAAGCATTATCAGTGCTTGCGATTAATTAAAATTTTTACAATAATATTTATATAAATTGAACACTTAATATGTTAGTTTTGTGTACAATAGTAATTCCTTAAGGTCTACAATGTTTTTTTTTATTTATTTCCTTATTTGTTCTATTATTTTTTTTTCTCACTAATTCTGCTTCCCTCATATGTTCCTAGAATCTAACCGTAATTAAGCTCTTGGATTGTCCTACGTCAGTTTATCTTGGCATGAAATTTTGATTATGCCACTGATTTCTTCTATGCTGTTCTTATCTTTAGCAGATCCTAACAGATTACACAATTTGAGGTTTCTGCTAGTAGTGACTACATTTAAGTTGTATTTCTAAAAATATGTACTGCTGAATTGTTTTGTGTATGCGGAATGTGTTACACAAATTCGTTTTGATTACTCCATGTTCTTAATTGGTTCGAATAAAGTTAAGAAATTTTCCAGTTCACTTCTATGGATCTTCTTCTTTACAATATTTTTTTTTATTATACGATAAGAAGTCTGGGTGTTCCAGCTAACTTGGCAACAATTTTGCATGTTATTAGTTTTTTATATTGAAAACAAATTATATTGTTTTCTACCATATTGCACGTGATGCAGTGGTGTAACACGCCCAGCAATTGTTCTTCTACTGTTGTCGTTGTGCAATATTTCAACTTGTAATATTTATATATACCTTCCTCTTAAAATAGTCCAAGATGTACACACACAAATACTACATACATTAATCATTTATACCCGGTACATCATCGTGCTAGACTCTTGTACTTGTGCTATATTGTTTCACACTTGTTGAACTTCATATTTTGACACTCCACTTCTAATGTTGGACTCCACTTCTAATGGTGGATCAACTTTACTTATGTTATAGTTGGTCGATCCAATTTTCAATATTTTCTCAAATATTTCCGACAATACTATTACAAACGGAGAGACAAATGGATCATGATGATTCAAACTATGGAATGCTTTGAAAAGAAAAATATTTCTGCTTAGATTTGAATTTAGTGGTACATTTAGCCTTTAAAAAATTTTCCAGCTATAAAAATTATTCTTAAAAAACATTCCACTAAAGATTCTTTAAAAATTTAAAAGCTTTTTAAATTTATGTAACGTAGTTTAAAATAGAAAGTTTATGCAATATTCAACGCAACATTTTTAAATTGTTCAATAATGTTTTTATGTTTTTGTTTCCATTTATCTTGATTTTTCAAAATCAATACTAGAAATCTGTGTGTATGTATGTAATTGTATGCAGCTTATTTTTTTTTTCTAATAACGTTCCTTATACGATTTTGTTTTAGTTTTTTTGGTTTTTGTTTTTTCTGGACAATATTTTTTGTATTTGATTGGGCGTACGTATGTGCATTAAATTTGCTTCTTTTTTTTGCTTTATTTTCACAAAGGATATTTTGTGAACTAAATTCTCAATTATACCTAGAAACCTAGAGTACTATATTTTAGTTTTTAGGACAATCTTATAAAATCTAGAAATATCAATATAATTGGAGATTTTATTTATGGTGCAGGTTATATACTCAAACTTTTCGTCTATTATGAAAATGTTTAATATTTCAAGTAAAATTATTTTAGGTTTAAGCAATTCAAAGACAAAATAACTTTAAGTGAAAATCAAAGCTGACAGAAGCAACTAATGTTCGAAGTATATTTTATGTACAATTTGTTAAAAACTTGAACCCGTCAAAAGCTTTGAGTAGGACATTATGCCAATTCACAAATAATTCTTCATATCTCATAATCCTCATCGTTTTCAGAAAATAGTTACAAATGTTTAAAGCACTTTTGTTGTTTGAGCTGAGCTAGTAATTTAACCGTATACTTGATTTTTGAATGAAAATGTCGTTGGTCTTCCGTAGAGGAGTAGAAAATTCTATTTGGTAGAATATGATTTCACCAAAATTCCACCAACGAATGTGATTTAAAAACCGGTGTTTCAATTATTGGATCAGTTGAAGTTGTTTATTGGTCTAATATTGCTATTCAACCTAGTGTCGTACGCGCTGTTTATGGTCTAAGAGACGTCAACATGGGTCAACAAAGTTGTTACCAGTGATATGCTGGCTTGTTATAATTAAATATAGATTAATATTAATAACATATAACTGTAGATGATAGTGATGTTGGTTGTTGACAAAATGGTTACTTATTTTTATATTTTTTAATTTAATAGTGAAATACATTATTTTTATTTTGTGTATCCTCCAGTGAGACCCAAACCTGTACATGAACATATTTAATTAATATTCTATTCAATGTTGGGTCAAATTTGCTGTTAAATGAATGTCTTATCTGCCAATGGAAAGAGAGAAAGTGTAAGTTTGAGATGCACAACATCTTCGACTCTAAGTACTTTTTGTAATTTTAAATTACAACAAAACAGCTACTGGGAAACCACTAAGTCCTGTCTGGGAGATGAATGGCGGGTATTACTTGAGAATATCATCAGAATATATGGAATAAAACTGTTCTGGTTTCCTGGTTATTAAAATGTATGTAACCGAGGTATCGGATAGCCTTGCTACAAATGGGATCAATCAACCTAATTCATGCAACCACCCGTCACTTAAAAAAAGTATATAGTAATATTTGTAAAGTTATCAAAAGACAAATGTTTTAAGTTGTATATTGTAAGGCACTTTTGAACTTCCAGCGAGTTATGATCGGTAAAATCAAAATTCGAAAAATATTTCTTCTTAATATGAAAAAGTATAGAAGGTACAATAGTAATAGTAATAGGTCAGTGCAATAATTTTCATAAACAAGCAGTACTGCTAAAACATTTTATTCATAACTGAAAATTGTCAGTTACGTTTGTACATACACGTTGCTAACTTTGTATAAAAACTGATGATCTGCAAAATTATATTTGAGAGCGCTGTTCAACAGTTAAATAAATATAATTCATATAAAATGATAGTAGTGCTATTTATGTGTTACTATTTCTGCATGTTTTGCAATAGTCACACCTACGTATGCATGCAAAGCTTCTGGGACTTACCAGTACAGATAACTATCGGATGTGTTATGGCTATTTTGGTACAAAAATATATCTTTAAAATAATTTGCGATTTCCCAGGCTTTGTGATAGCTCAGCTCAGGAGTTTGTGAGATGCGTGATTTTAATTTTAAACGCAATATCTACGATGCAATTTTTCTATTTCCTAACATTTTAACTTTCAATGCAGAATTCGCTAAGTAAGTAAATTTTGTAAAACCAGAATGAATTATTGATACAATCAGATTTTCTAGCTCATATAAAAAATGTTCACCGTGGAATGAATTGCCCTTAATATTTTTCTTTTTGAAATTATTACCACTATTTTAGTTAACAAGAGAGTGCAATACCAGGATCTTGAATTATTTTGATTTTTTATGTTTACTTAATTCGATATACAGCATCAGGAATATCCAAAAAGTTTTCGTTTATTGAAATTATTATTTAAATTATTTAATTCTTTTGTGTTAGTGGTGATTGCCCGCTTTTTAAATTTTATTTAATAAAAGAGTAAAATATTTTTAAAAGTCTGTAAAATCGTGCGGAAAACTACATTCAACTGATCTTTTGAAAGTTTTTCATAAAAAATCACATATTTATGCATATAAAATATATATATATATATATATATATATATGTATAGTAAAAGGATTTTAATTTTTTTTATTTATTTCTAGAAAATATAAAAAACTAAATAGTTTAAAATAATCGTGAATGGTTGATTCAAAGGATTTTGTTTTTATTTGTTATCGTTTTTTAAATTTGTTCATATTTGTAAAAAAATTGTTGTTTTATTTTTATTTATTTTTGTTTTTGTTTTTAAATTGTGAAATATTAAAAAAAAAAAATACTAAAATTTAAATTAATTTATAAAAGTATTTGTTCAGAAAAACGATTTTCATAAAGAAACTTAGATTTTCCTTGTGTGAATTCTAAATCGAATATTTTTTAGTAAAGTCAATTAGGACAATTTTTATTTGACAAGAGAAGATTAGTGTCCTGATTTTTTTTTGTCGAATGAAAGCATTTCATTTTTAATAGAATAATTTTTCTGTGCACTTAATTTTTTTCAAATTATTAAAAAAAAAAAAATAATTTTTTGCTATGATTTAAATTATTTATTTTCTAATTATGTTAATTGTAATCTAAATTTCAATTTAATAAGAAGGACAAGCTGTCAGGGTTATTAGGTGACACATAATAAAAAATATAAAATTATTTTATTTGTAGGTACTGGTTTATGTAGAATTTTATTATACTTAAAATATATTACATTATATTTTCAATCAACCGAAAACTTTGCAATCTTTTACTGGCAGCAGAACGTTTATTTGGTCGGACGAATTATTTTGATAATTAGGGGATTGACCTCGCAGTTATCCAAGTTGAAAATATTTATGTTGAACTTTGTTTGGATTGCTTTGTACTGTGGCGAATAGAATTACCAATCATATTTTTGGATGAATGTAGGCTAAGAGAAGCTATGTTTTTTTTTTATACATAGCCAAAACACTAGGTGGAGACCTTTTATACCGATTGGTACGTTTGGCTAGGGTGGGAAAGGAATATTAGGAAAGGAGGATGGTAAAAGGGAAGGAGGACAATTACGAAGGAAAGTGTTATGTATTTGTATTATGTATTTTGTGTTTGACGTTATTAGTTAAATGAAGGCTATTTACTGTAATTTTTGCCCATCTTAATCAGTTGTAAGTAAATTAGTGGGAGTTACAGAATTTTTCCAGGGCTAGAGTAAGACATGATTTAACTGTAGTTGCCACAAGACATGCAAGACATCTTTGTGTTTCATTAAGCTTGATGCTTGCTTTTAGCTCATAATTTGATTAGTTTTGTATGCAATGGTAAACCAAATGGTAGTATGCGAAATATAATTAATTATATATGATGTAGTGGAATGTATGAATTTGAATCCATTGAACATCAAAATCTTGTGAATAAAATAAGAATATGAGAATGAAAATGAAAATGGCTTGTAAAACTAAACGAAAGAAAATTTTCGCCGTTCGAAGAATCAAATCGTACCCTATTTACCATATCATTAGCACAAAAAAGATTGATTTGTATATACCATTAATTTTTTTTTATTCATTTATTAGTAATTAATATTATTTTAAAGCCTTAAATCTATTTACTTTCAAATTACATAAAATAAAATTAGTTTAATATGATTATTACACAATATTAAAAAATGTATAATCAATAATTTACCAAAATAATTCATAAAAAATGTAAAGTCAAAATTTAAAATAATTAACTTTACTGGTTACTTTGCGTAATTCTGAATTATCAATACATAATTAGCTTTTAAATTGGACGTACATTTTTGCTTGGCCTATAAATCTAATCGAATCATTTCCCATATTTTCCATGATAAAATTAACAACACAGTCCAAATAGATTACCGAAATGATCACAGTAATGGTTACCGCAACTTCGAAGCTCTTATTTTTTGACTTAGTTTTGACTGCTATTACTTTCATCATTGTATTTTGAACATTACCTTGTGTCAGTATTGCTATCCCTTTTCTGGCGCTTTTAAAATGGCTTTTATTTGAAATGTCTTGAGATTGGATATGTATGATAATGCTTTGATACCCCAGAAATATTTTTAACTATGGAATGTTTTTTGTTTCAGAGATTTGACAGTAGTTAGACACTTAGCCTCCATAATAGCATAGTTCCATTGTCATTTTACTGATAACCAAAGCTTTCAACAATTTTTTTTCGTTTATTTTATTTCAATGACAAAGGGTACAGGTCCTGGAAAAAAAACCCCATAAAAAATATTTTTTGTCTTCGTCGGAAATCAAACCTGAAAATTTTCGAATGAAAGGCAGCTGTTTTACATAATGTGCTACCCAGCGTGTATTATATGTTGTTGGAGAAGTCCATTTTCGTTTTACATAGAAGCGTTTTCTAACTTTTGTTGTTGTAATCTTATCAGATAATGCTTTTATAAACTGTTTTTGGTTGTCAATGACAAAGAACAAATCTTTACGTTTGCATGATTGTATATACAAATTTTCTTCTTGAGTTTTGAACTATTTGGTTATACCATTTAGCATTTACACCACTTATATGATGTTGAACTGTTAGTTCTATAGTTTAGCTTACACTTCTAGATATTTTATTTTTTTTCATTTTTAAACATTACGTATTGGGGTTGGGGTTGGCGTTACGTATTGGAATTTGGCTATTTAAATATTACAATTCGACAAATGTCGCTAAAATTAATTCGAACATTATATAAAAATTAATATATTATCCTGGAAAATTTAAATGAAAAATCTACGAAATAATATTCTAGAGAGGGTATAAATATATTATGCTGATATTAAATAAAACAGTTACAGACAATAAATACCTATTCTTCTTTGATACTCTATTAGAGAAATCTAATTAGTAAAACGAACTAGAATCATATTAACCTAAATGTTATACAGAATGAATGAAATTATTTCAGTTAAAAAAATAAAATTGAAATAAACAAGTAGTTAGTTCGTTAATTGAAGGGGAACAAGACAAATAAATATTTTTTTTTTTATTTTAATATTTGAATTTAGTTGCAAGGGGGTCTGCACATGTAAATCGGTATAATTATTTTTCTGATATAGAATTTTATTTATTCTATATTCATTTTCTGTTTTCATTCACAAAACACTCATGTTCTAACAACTTTGTGTTATAATTAAAATTAAATATTAGCAAGAATTAATTAATTCCATCAGGTGAGGCTTTAACTCATTACTGAAAAAGATTAACACATTTTTATTTTTATTTATTTTTTCTTTTTGTTTTGCTTTCACGTGTTTTATATCCTTTTAAATTTACAAACTCTTTTAATATATTCGGTGTCTATAATTAACATTTTTAATTCAAAATATATAATATTCCCCTAGGAATATTTTAATTTTTTTTTTACGAAACAAAGAAAACCAATGTCTAGATGTTTATGTAACGTTTTACAAAAACAAAAAAGAAAAAAAAAACATGATAGAGAAGAAAATGTCTGTTTGATGCAATTAGAAGTTCAAGGTTGAGAAAACATCATCATCATTATCATCATCATCATCATCATTATAAATTGATGATTTGTATGTGTGTAAATGTTTTCGATTACAATGGAATATATTACTAATTACACACTTGCTTCTAGCTATTTAAGAAGCGATTTTACCTAAATGAATTTGAAAAGTTTTTTTTTTCACCTTTAAAATTTTTCAACCTAAAGCAATTTTCTAAATAATTTTTCTAAAAAGGACGAAAAAAAAAACAAATTAACAGTTTAAAGTGAGGTAGACTGTAAAGAACGGAAAAAAGATCAAAACAGTATGGTGTGATTAAATGGTGGTATAGTTAGAAGTTTTTGTTATTTACTTTTAAAAGATGAAAATCTTCGGAGATATCCTACAGCTTGGAGTAGTTGCGCACTACGAACAACTTGATTGCTAACGCACTACTTATAGCTTGAAGCTCTGGTACTTGAAGCTTATATTTATCTGTTAAAGGTGTTCTTTAGAAGGCCGGTTAGGTTATTATATTATTTTTGTTTCTTGTAGATGTGATCGATTCCGCTGATTACAGAAAATTAAGTTGCAAGTACAACGGGGATTATACTTCGTAAGTTTATAATTTGCTTTGATTTCTGCTTAAATCTTAACGTTTTGATATTTACTTGATAATGAAAGAGGTTTTATGTTTTCATGTGTATATAATATGTTTATACCTCGTCCGACATTTTTCGTATCTTGAAATTATCTATGGAAGTCTGCATTATACGAGCCTACATATGAAGTATTCGGCTCGAAATTTTACAGTACATTGTTTTCACAAAAGTAGGTACTGATAAGATATAAAGCATGTTTAAGATACAAAAAAAAATTAAAACATCAAAGAAGAAAAATTGGGTGTGCAAACAGATTCATACCATCAAATCGACCATGACCAATTGTAAAATAAAGCTTGTTCAATAATTTTTTCGATAAATTTAAGCCTTCAGACAGACAGGGTGACACATTTGGGTGGTCTCTATCGAAATTCAGTTCCGTCCAATATGGATGTCATGTTGATAGTATATATCGAATTCCTGTCTCTGTGTTTTAATTAATTAATCAGATTCTTATTATTAGTGCTAATTTAAATTAAATAATTTAATTGTTGCCAGGTTTCCGTTCACTAATAATCTTTAATTTTTTGTTGCAAATATCGATATTTCGGAAGCCAATTACTTCCGGCATCTAGTGCTTGTAACTAACCTGCCTCTGCAATTTCTTAATTGATATTTATGGTGGATTTTAAGCGACTTCGGTATTATTTTTGTATGTTAGCGCTGTTTGAAAATGTCCATTAGGAGTAATTTTTTTCAATGTTCTTTTTACGGGTCAATTTTGCGACATAGGGTTGTATTTTGAATCTTTCACAGAACTGATATCACCAGTCGGGTGGAATGAATTTTCTTGTATCAGATACAAGTTTTATTGAAGCGCTGAGTTGTGTGTCTACTAGACTGATATGGTGATTATTTACTCGACTATTTGTATTAAATATATTAGGCAACTTGAATAAACTAAACCAGTTGTATAAATATGGCTGTGTCAACAATCAAAGCTTATTTGTATCAATGATTTAGTCTGAATAAAATAATTGCCTGAAGCAAGTATCGTAAATGTGTCTTCCTTTCATGAATATTAAATTTGTAATTTACTATAAATTTTTTTTCTACTTTTGGAAAAATTTTCTACATTGTAAGAGCATATATTTTGATTATACCTCAAATATGCTCTGTGTCTACTTATTATATCTGGCTTAAAAGTATACTAAAGTTTAAAAGTATACTAAAAAATTATCGGTGCTTAGGAGATATAAAATCATATGTGACTTGACTACAGAACAATAATCTGTAATATCTACTAGTTGGACAACATAGTAATCTTTAACAAACATATGAAACTATAGAATAATTGTAGTGATAGAAAACCATAAAGGTAATTAATATACTAAAAGAAGATCAAATATCAAATCATTGATCGTTTGCCCATCTAGATTTACTTAAATTTCGATTTATATTTGCTGTTCGAATGTTGGTAACATGCATTAGGAATTGTTTGCATAATTTTTATATTTCTGTCATTAATCTTCATAATTTTATTAACCGATACTGACTAATATCTACTAGGTGAAACAATATAATATTTCGAATTAAAATTTCACTTGAATAAAAATTAAAAAAGAAAAATAAAAAATAAAATATTTCCTCTTCTACTCGAAGGTCAAAATTATCATATTTTCACCGATTTTATTACTTTTAATGTTAAGTTTTATTTTTATTTTTTATTGATTTAAAAATATTTCGTAATAATTTTTGTCTTTATTTTGAATATTATAAAAGGATATTACTTACAATAAATAAAAAATAATAAAAAAAAAAATAATATCCTGTATTTAAAAATCACTTATATAAAAAAAAGGACAACATAAATAATACATTAAATAGAATCAAAAAGGAAATTGTGACTTTTCTATTACGGCCGGATCAAAAAGGTCTCCAATCTTATATTTTCTACAAGATAGGTCTATTAAAATTTAATTTTTTTTTTCCTACACTTTACTCTTCTCAAAGACCATTCAAGTTCTTCAGTATATATATATATTTATATATATGTAAAGAATAGCTCTTATTGGGCATAGCATTTTTTTTAAAATTAATTTTCTTTAGTATTAATATGTTAAGAGGTTTCTCGTGATCTGCATTTATGATGAACATTATAACGGTTGTCTTGGAAGAAATCAAGGGATAAAAACAAAAGCAAAATGTATTTATTTAGTTAACTATAGGATTTATGAAGAAAATTTATTGAAATAATATAGTTTTAGGGTAAGGTAGAATGTTCTTTTGAACGGTTAAGACTATTAAGATACTTAGATAACAGTGTATCAGGCTCAAAACTCCCCTCAGTTTTAAAATTCCTCCTCAGTTTTAAATTCCCCCCTCAGATTTGAAAACCCACTGGTTTAAATATGTAGGTTGAAAATTTCTGTGTCTATACACAGGTCTCCTAGACAAAAATAGTAGTTGAACTCTGTTAGAACTCACACGCATTTTACATGGAGGTATAAATCAAAAAAGAGGTCTACAGTAAATTGTAAGAAATAAAGTTATAGTTTCCTACGTTATGAGGGTGGGAATGATTGTCTTTGATATTAATTGAAATTCTATTTTAGTCAAGTGTTTCGTTTTTGTAATTAAAAACCGTGGTTGATTTTTATAAACACTAAATATAAATTTCAATATCTACAAATAAATAAGCCGAATTTTATGATGCTAGCGCATATAAGTGACCATAATTTAAATTGTGGTCAGTTAATAATAATAATAATAATAATAATAATAATAATAATAAAAATAATAATAATAATAATAATATAATAATAATAATAATAAAAATAATAATAATATGAATAATAACAATAATAATAATAATAATAAAAATAATAATAATAATAATATTAATAATAATAATAATAATAAAAATAATAATAATAAAAATAACAAATAAATATTAAATTATATTCGCTATGTAACAGTGGACTAATGCCAAATAATTACATATCTAAAACAACTTGATAATAGCTATATATGGCAAACAAATTCAGTTGTATCTGAAAGACAACGAATGTATACACTATGTGAAAAAAATGCAATAAAATGAATGTATATAATAATAGAATAATAGATTTTTAGTTCATTTATTCATATTATAGTAAAATACAATACTTAAAATATTTATCAATATATTAACGTTGATCCAGCTTAATTTTCTTCAGCAATGACCAAAACATCGTAGTTGCCTGTGCACAATTTTGCCATCATTCCTATTCTGCAATCCCTGCACTGCGGCATAGAACGGAGACAGTTTTATCATAATAGGTATTAACTTTTGGTAAATTATTATAATTCAAAAATAAATTGTAAGAAATAAAGTTATAGTTTATATAGTTATAGTTTATAGTTCTGTTGCAGGGTGACTTCGCCTTCAGAATAACACAGTTCCATTTTATTTTAGTGACATGGCAACCAAATTGTATTTCCCACCAATTTTAAAGAATAATAAAATAAATTTTTTTTAAGAACATTCATGTCTACTGCTGACAAATCAGATAACGCATCCACATATGCGATGATAGTGAGACGTGATTGAATAACACCGTATCCATTTTTTTGTTATAAATAAAACCTGCGTTTCATACTATCTACACCAGAAACGAATACAGCAAATCCCCTTCATAAAGTTGTTTGTTTATTGGCGAAAGGATATAAAAAGTATGTTAAAGTTGTATTCTTAACGACAATTGGAAACAGACCCAACAACAGTATAAAGTAAAAGTTAAAAAGAAAAATTAAATATCTGGATTCCAATCTCTAATAATCAATTAAAATAATTCATTATCGTATTAATACAGATGAATACACGAAATATGATGACAAGGCTAACGAAGATAGGCAACCAGTAGCTCTCAAGAAACATTTTTGTTTGCAACGCGTGACTGTTAAATTTAAAATTTCAGTAAAAATAGCTGAATCGGCTTCTGAAATTGCGTGAGTAATAATTTTATTTGATTTTTTTATGCTGTTGACAGTAACTTAGTTGATTCTGACCTTTTCGTGCTTAATTAAGTACGGTATTGTAAGTTTATACTACAATATTTTAGTACAATGTTTTTCCTTATTAGCAGACTACACTCTTAATCATTTTTTGTAATTTATTTTATCCCAATGACCAGGTCAAAAAAATCTATAAAGAATTTTTTTCTCTCTTAAGGCAAATCTAAGAAAATTGTTTTGAATACTTTCTATTCTATCAATGTGTTGGCGATAAAAATCAATTTCCTTAGATCATCTTTTTATAAAACCAAGCATTGAGTTTGCTTGTTAATGATCTTATTAATATTTATGTTAAATGTAAGTTTGGAACCAAAACCACGCCATTATGTTAAACTGTTTTTGTAGGATCGTATAAATAAAATCGTTTTTTAGCTTACAACAATTTTTGTATTGCATTACAAACGATTGAATAAATTCATAAGTGTTACAATTTAAATTTTCATACCAACTAAAAATATTTTTGGGATATGATAAGAATTCAAAAATACTAAATTTGTTTTAAATGCGTTTTTTAAAATAAAAAAAAAATAAAAACAATACAAATAAATTTTTTTTTCTATTCATTTCCTATAAAAATATTTTTAGGTTAAGTGGAAAAAGGTAGCTGATTCCTTACCTTTTTAATTTTGAGATTTGGAATGTTTCATCAATTACTTTATGGTATTTTTAATATAAATTATCGTTAGGAACATTCAATAGGTATTTATTATTTTTTTATTTTTTTTTGTTTTTTTTTTTCATAAGTTACTTTTTTCATTTGAAGTATCCTTTCATAATTTTGAAGAGATCCTGTTATGTAGTTGAAATAGTTTGTTGTAGGCATTATTGAGGATACTTGAAATTTTATTTTTTGTTTTTTTTTATTGAAAATCTTTTAAAGTTGTCTTAGCTTTGTATATAGTAACATAATAAGGTCATGAAAGTCATTTTAAATTAAACATTTTTACCGTTGTGTGGTTTGATATTTCTCAAAAACTGGTGTCAAGCTGAAATAAAGGTTACCGTTTAACCTTCTGAATACAAATTTTGATTAACTTTTTTAAAGATTATGAAACCCGTCTCGAATTATAATAGTGTTACTAGAAGCGAATCTAAGGGTTAAAACGATTACTAGTTATTAATTTATTTAAATTTCAAGATTTTTTCTATTGTGTTTAAATATCTTTGTTTTTAAATTCCGAGAAAATTAAATTGTTCTACCAACCTATTTTATATAATATACATTTTTTTGGATACATTGAGTTAATCCTAAATAAATCCAATCGGATTTAATCCGGTTTATTGTTAATTTCTATAGATATAATTATGTTGAAACATTTTTTTCAATAACAATAATAATAATAATAAAAACAACAAATTTTTAATATTTTTGGTGATGATTCATCATTCAATTGGATTGCTTTCTTTAATTATTTCCTGAGGATTTAGCTTATGTTCATTCAATTTAAATGATTTATTTCCTGGATTATTTTTTATTATTAAATTATATAATTTTATTGTTGTGGTTTTTATTTTAATGTAGAAAAAGGATGACATATTCAAAATTTGATAGTGTAGTCGTGAAAAGCGCTCTCAAGAAATCAAAATAACTTATAAAATGAATACTTTACCTTTCCTACTACGTATACAATTTGTTTTCCATTGTATTTGGCATGTGGATAAGGTTTATTATAAAATAATAGAAAAGAAAATAATTTAAAAGTAGATGAAACTGTCAAGAATGTGGAGAAATATAATACAGGATGAATTTTATAATTGAAAAATAAATAACCTAATTAAATTATTTCAGTAGCACACCGAAATCCATCCGACCCAAACCCCGTTACTTATTTATTGAAACCCTGTTTTCGCAGATGGCAGGTAAACGCAGACAGCAAGCTTTTAGTAAAATATAAAAAAAAATTATTTTTAAAGATGGGGGCGGCCGCCTCCATACTAAACTACTATTTTAAAAGTACTATATTACTCAAAGCGAGACAATAATGATATTTTCACTCGGATTTTTTCATGTTAACTGAACGTTTACGCTCTGATATTAAGCATTAATTTTTTTACATATTAAAAGGGAAAAAACAAATTTTACTGCGTCTCTTTGTTTCTTTCTTTAAATTAGAGCTGCCGCTTGTGGTATTTATTCTTTTTAGTGTAAAAAATTGACATTAGGATCTTAAAAATTTGGTTTTCATACGGTTTGGATTTTGTCAATTTTGAATTTTTAAAAAAGTTGTAATTTTGTCGCATTTGGATTTTTGAAAATAGGAAAAAGGGGTACATCAATTCCCAAACCCACTAACTTTTATATTTTTCCAAATAAAACTTCTTTACAACTTCCAAATACATAACGATAAGTAACAACACTATCTTTCGTTTTCAAATAATATAAATGACACATATTGTTGCCTTTAAAACGGGAAAATCCCGAAATATGTCTGAAACAAGCATAACGATATACAGATTATGTGAAAGTGCTGAAAATATAATATTAAATATTCAATACTGCCATTTGTTGTCTTATTTTACGGCATTTGTGTTACGGATTTAAATATTTATGGATTTTTAAATTTCTATGGATTTCGGTGTGATCCCGTAAAAATATATAATATTGTCTGCCGCTCCCAGCTTATTTAGTGTCGTTATTTATTTGAAAACATGATGTTCTTTGTGTTTTTCTCTTGTTTTTATTTTCTCTAGATGTGGTTTGAGTTTTGTCATTTTTGAAGTGTATTATGTTTATATTTTTTTGTTATTTAGAACGTATAAGTCTGGTCAACTCTGCATTTTGGAACAAAAGTTTGGTTTTTCCTCCGGTTTGGCTATTATAATACATGCAAATGATTTGTATCATCAACGGAATCAACGAAACATGAAAATATACATTGAGATAATAAATTTTGAGCATAATTTTTGTACAATAAAAATTTTCTCAATTGGAATTTTTTAAAAATATCTTCGGCAACACAATTTTAAATAATGCAATTTTTTGTTTTTATTTGTCATAATTGTGAGGTGATCCTATTTGGTGTAGGATTTTGCTATTTTATTAATTCAATGTCCTATATGCTTGAAAATTATATTTAAACTAGCTTTGTAACCCGCTAAAAATGACGGAAGCAAAATAAATTCGATCGATTTAGTGACATCTTATTTGCCATCATTGCGAATTTATTGTATAATATTAAGAATCAAGTTAATCATATTAACATTCCATAGCTGCGTAAGTTCAGCGTGAAAGTTTGAAAAAAATTATCGAGATCTTATCAATATGGGTTGACATTTGTTTCTTGTCAGGTGTTTGTATGACATTGCCAGAATCTCAATGTAATTAGTGTCATATTGAATTTGCTTTTATCAATTTATTTTTTTTTGACTTATTTATATCAGTTTTTAAATCTTATAATGTTTATTAGCTAAGACGCACAAATAGAATGTTAAACAAATAATATTTGACAATGAGCCACAATCTTAAACGAAAACAATTTTGATAATTCAGTTATTCTCTTCGTTGGAGAATTTTTGTTCATCCGCTCTAGGTATTCCAGCCACTCTTGACTTAAATTTCAACCTCATTATACAGCTCGGTTCGGCATTATAACAATCATGTAGAGTTAGGAAAGTTTTTTTTTCTTGCAAACTATCGTACTCTAATTGCGTTACAGAACTGTGTTCTGATTCATTTGATTCAAAAGAAAATCCATACCTTTAAGTGCCACAATAAGGAAAAAAAATATCGACATCCTGTTATATCATGAAAAATTGGTTAACTCAAGAAAAATACATTTTAAATTTTTTTCTTCACTATTTTCATAAAATATTAATTATTAATTTAACTACGGGTATGAAAATATAGATGTATTCTTATATAGCGTTATTACTTTGGTGGTGTCTTTACAGAATATTGGCCTTTTTAAATAAATAAAAAATCAAAAATAATTTGTGGGTTAGGCCAATTTAACATAATAAATTCAAAAACAAGTTAGAAAATATTAATATTACGAAGTTGTGTCATCCTCTGACTCACTAATCATCAGTTGTTCGATGTCGTTTTCGGTTCCCAGACAATTATAGAATCAAAATCTATCTATAGATATCAAAAGTGATGCGCTGGTAGTACAGAATTCAATAAATCTTTTTTTTCTCTGTAGATATTTTTCTTCCATTCGGATATAGAATAATTTCTGAAATATCTGGACAGGATATCAATCTTTTTTTTGATATTCAAAGATGGCATGAATATGTAAAAAAAAGGTTCAGGGTTGTGTTAATTCATATTTTAAGCAGCGAAATTTGAGTCAAAAGACTTATTGAGTCAATTGTTTCATATAAAATTACTATTTTCTTTTGGCTTTACAAAAAACTTATTTTTATCAAAATCAAAGTGGCATATACCGCAATGAGAATTAGCCCATTTTGTCACTAAAAATAATAAGAAAAATGGTTTAGTCAAAAAAAAACTTACCCAGATGCATATCAATAGCAGATTGACCTTTTCAAGTATGTAGCTCGATTCTTCATCTAATACGACTTATGTAAAGAAAAGTAAAATTTTTATATTTTGTGGGTAAGGCCACTTTGATTTTGAGCCCATTATATACCGGGTGTTTCAGAGCATGTGTATCAGCTTTTTAAGAAGGGAAGGAGCCGTTATTTTAAAATTTAGAAAAAAGTTTGTTAACTAAATCGAGGGTGCTCTATCGATTGGTGGTATTTTCAACTTTCAGAAAAGGCCGAAAATTGGTTTTTTAAGATCAAAAATCGCAGAAATTTGCCGAAATCGAGATTTTCAAATAGGAAGGGGTACTTTTCAATGCAAATTCGGACTTTACATCAAAAAATAACAAACATTTTTCTAAATTTTAAAATGACGGCTCTTTCCCCTCTTAAAAAGCTGATACGTATGCTCTGGAACACCCGGTATAATCAAATGTTTTTTATTGATAATAAATATCTTGTTTTTAATTATTGTTTTAAAAAATTACAGAGCAGGACTTTATGTACTTATTTAATAATAACTTACCTCTGTAGAAGAAAATAAATAAATAATCAGAATATCAATTCCAGGCTGCATTTTAGCTTAGATTTTTTTTTTTTCAAAATTAGAAATACTACTAGAGCACGAAAATGTATATCGACAAAATTTTTTAAAAATAAGATAAAAATTGTTGTGGCCAAGCACTTCTTGTGCACAGCAAAATGTAAGCATAAAAACAAGATTTTAATTTTTTGGCAAATCAAATTATTGGAATGGGACCCAGTTTTTATCTCAGAGGGAACAGTCTTTTTGTTTAGTTGAATTGAAATTAAACATCGAATTCATTAGGAAGTTTCCAGTTCCAGAAAATTTCACATGAATAAAGTGCTAAAGTAGTTTTGACGAAACACCTTGTACATATATATCTAATATTTATTTATAAAATAATCTGTATAAATATCTGTTTCATGCATTCTCAGCAATTTGGAAACTTTTTTCTGCAAATCTATTTTAAATATTGTATACATATATAACATAACTATATTATATAATATGCATAATATGGAACAAATATCTTTCAGAAAATAACTAAAAACAAAACAGAAAAAAATTTGAAGTAAAAAAAAAAAATAACAACAAAAAATAAACCAACCATCAAAAAAATTTAAAAATGGAATGAAATAAATATCTGAAGATTTTTCATGTCATACATTGCATAATATACAATTTTCCTTTTTGGTTTTTCCACTTTTTTTTTATTATTTTTTGCGAGGGTAATGCATCGGATTACTGATTATATATTTGGTTTTTCATACTAAAAAAAAAAAAACAGAAAAAAATACCTACAAAATAAAGCGAATAAAAATCCTTTTAATCCTACTGCACACTTGTATATACATAAAATATTTTAAAGGAATGGCACCTGTGTTTAAATAAAAAATAATATTAAAGCAACATCATAATGCACAGTTATAAGGAAAATACTGTCTTTGGTCTTGTTAATTATAAGGTATTTTTTTTTTAAAAAGAAAAAATAATTAATTAAAAAAAGAAAAAAAATAAATAAGGAATTATTCATTAATTTCTAAAAGTATAATAGTTTTCATTCTGTCTATAAATTTTTAGCAAAGAAGTTTGTTTAATTTTTATAACTTATGCATTTATTGTGAGTCTATACATGAGTTGTAAAATTAATCAGAATTAACCCGGGGGTTGTCTAGATAGTCCAATACTACCGCATATACTGATGAGATCCAGTAGAGATGGTGAACGGTTTATTTTAAAATGTTAAATTAAAACTTGAGACACATCAGTTAATTGACTCCAATGTATTAATTGGCATAATAACAATTTCAAAATATAGTTGAAAAAAAAATTTTAATATTTTTAGGTTGACTTGGAATGTAAGAGTTTGTAAAGCTACCGATGGGATAAGCCAAAACATAAAGCTGTAATTGCATTATATAATTTATAAGTGTTTAACATTAAACCGAATCGTTCACAGCTTTATAGTATAATTAAATTATCATGAATATTTTTTATGTCATTGAAAAAGAGTGACATAAATGTTATTCATCATAATTACTCTCCTGTTATTCTATCCATTGGACGGTAGACGAAATAAATATATTTTCGAATAATGAAAATTTTGTTATTATTTGGTTTCTATATTGTTTACAAGTGGTATATAAATGATTAGATGTAATGATTTCCAATATCTTGTTGATATTGCTAATGTTCCGTTATTTTACACCTTTATATTAGCACAATAATTATTAGTAGGTTATTATTTCAACCCAAATCGAATTTTATACTTAAAATTTGACTGTTATTAAGATATTATTAAGCAATATTTTTTTAGCTTTGTTTTTATAATTAGTGGAAATATTGGGTACGGATCTGTTATTTAAGTTGATATAAGTTATATTAATGAAGAAAAATCAAATTCGTAAGAAAATCATTATGATTATTCTAGCCTATAACAGTACCTGTTATAGTTTTGATAAGGGACTACGGTATGTATTTTCTCTTTTGTTTTGCGTTATCTATTTTAATTTTTAATCTATTGAAGAGAGACGGAACTGGTAGATGGAGCTCAATTTTAAATTGAATTGGTTTGTAAGAGTTTTGGTAATAATTATAGTAATCGCCTTATAGTTGCGAAATATAAAGCTATATTGTGTATGTTTAATTTACTCGTAGATATGGCAACAATCCGAGACTATAGTACGTCCAGTCGAATTGCAGAAGAACAAGCTGCAATTCAATATAATATTTTATTCGATTCTAATCACAATATAATACGGGTATTATATATTTTAACTGATTTTGTAAAAAGTATGAAATCGAATCATGCAGAAATTAAGAAAATGTGAAAATAATTGAATTATGGCCTAATTATATAATTTCACAAATTTATTCCATTTTAGCATTGTGATATGATATTTGAACTACAATAAATGGAAAAATAGAATTAAAACAATTAGATCGTATTTCGTTAATTTTATTTATTTTAACCATAACTTAGACCACATTAAGAGATGATATAAAAAAAATGTTTTAAGAATTTTTATTTTGTCCGTAGTAAATCAATAATTTTAATTTTTCACATTTCGTCGCAAACAACAAATTAATTTATAAAGGTTAAACCATATTTTAATTATTAACGTTATTTTATTTTAAATTGAAAAACTAGCCTAAAAAAGAGTATCAATTGAGGCGGGAAAGCAAATATTAAATTTGTTTTTGATTCGTTTATCATTTGGCCCCCCATAGTTTTGATAAACCTAATTTTTATAAATAGACGGAAATTAATGGATATTCCCCACAATCAATTCAATTTAAAAATTCAAATAAGCATTTTAATTTTCCATATATAATGTAATAAAACTATTTTAGTATATATACTAAATCAGTCCAAAATACCTACATTATAAAATAAATATTTGGCTGAATATAAAAATTTGGAATATTCAAAGATTTTTTCTCTTCTTTTTTATAGAACCAGTAATGATTTTTTCCACAGAAATTTAAAAAATTTTCCAAAATGAAAAATTGATAGCTTTGTGCTAGTAATCTTTTACTAAACCGTGTTAAATCTGATGGTGATGGTAAAATGTAAACCCATAATATATAAATGGGTGAGAAATAATATACATACATTTTATTCACTCAAATATATATTATATTATATATTATATGCATGTAGATTTATATTGATAAAAAATAAATGTTTGAGTATATTTCAGGTATGAAATAAGAATTTATCTTAGAATCTAATGTCATAGTTCATACATATATATATATATTCTACACTACTAGAAGTATAATGGTTTCATATTTAGATTTCTCTGATTTCTTTTAGCTAGCTCACTCATAGTTATTCACATTTGAAATATTATATTATTGTTAAAGGATTATTATATACAGGAATACATTGGGAATTTATTAAATATATATATATATATATATATATATATACATATTCAAATTGGATTAATTTTAAAGGGTTGTAATTTATTTAAAATGTGTTCTTTTTAAAAAGTATTTTTGTGATGTATTGTGTTTGAAAATGTTGTTAAGCTTTTTATAATTCATAAATGATTCTAGATTTATATACCTTTCTTCTATATAAAAAAAAAAAAAATAATTTTGTACAAAATATTAGTTTTGAAAATTTCAAGAAAAACATAATAAATTAAGTATAACGTTTTTAAAATTAATACACATACGTGCATGTACACAGCACGATACAAGTTATTAAAAATGGTTTTAAAATTAATTCTTAAATAAACTTATTTTAGTGAAATTACATTGATTTTTTATTAGATGTTAGTTTATTTTAAGTGAAAATATTTGTTTAGTTATTTATTTATTTATTTTCATATAAATGTATATAAGGAGCCTAGTCTTTTATTTATACATAATATAGACTACAATACTTAAAAAATAATATTAAAACCTAAAAATTTAAAAACTAGTAATCGCTCGCTCTTCGAGTAAGTTTAACAAAAAATCATACTCAATTTCATTAGGATTTATTATTTTTCATCATTTCTACCCTTATAGTACCATCTATTTGTACAAGGTACTATATTTTATATATTTATATATTTTTTTATTAACTTAACTTACAACCACATCAACATAATCATTTATTTAAAAAAAATTTGAAATGTTTGTATGTTAAGATGTATATGTGAATATTTATACATTAAGCGAAATTTTAAATTGAAATTTCTAATATTGAAAATTTAAAAAAATTTAACAAATATTTGATTTCGCCACGTCTCCTTTTAAATATCTATCATTTGAAGAATAATAATGAAAATCGGTTGTAAAATATGTAGGTCAGATATAGTTGTACTGTACTGTTTTCAGTTTACAGATTAATAAAAGTAATAAAAAATGAATTAAAATTTAAGTAAAATTTGCTCGAAGAAAAAGAGATAGAAAGAGGAAAATATTAAAATGAAATTTTTTAATATTGAGGAATCTAATCTTTGGAAAGCTTATAAAATTAATTTATTGAATCTATACTTTTGATGGAAACTGGTAAAGAATTTACAAAGAATTTGCAGGAAACCTCTGGGCTTGCCATGCTTTTTCGGCATAGTTAAGTTAAGTTTATCGAAATAGAAATTTGCTAGAAATCTTAGTAATTTGCAAAAATTAAGATTATTTCGTAAGTATTGGGGAAGTCTGTTATATAATATTTTCTTTAAATACTTCACATAGGAGTTATATTATTTATAATTTTTTAATGAACAATCAAAAATAATATTAACAATCATTAGATGTCAAATTGAACTTTCGGCGGATACATGAGTTTTTGTGCCAAAGACAACATTTACATTTGGCACATACATAAAAGTAGATTGCCTGTTGTCCAATACTAAGTGTATTATTTATTTTATTTATTTATATTTATTCATTCATTCCTTACTCTGTAAAGTTCATAATACAATTGAATTAATTGATATTAAACTATTCTATTGTTATTGGAACTTACTCATCTTCATACTCAGAATATTACACTCAAAATAATGTAGTTGTTAGAAATATAATTGATTATATAATAAGAATGTAAAATATATTCAGACTCTGTTCTGGTTCAAACTTTGTAATAAAGAGGTTCCTGTGCCGACCATATAATACTTTACATACTACATTAAATGTTTGTTTAATAGATTTTTTTAAATTGAGAATACATAAAATGTAATATATATGCAATAAGTATATATAAGTTTAATATTGTCTGAAGTCGATTCGGAATTAGGAAACGCTCAATCTAGCAAATACTGTGTTGTAATAATATGTATGCAGAGTGTGGTAGAATAAATGAAATAATGATTTTCTTCGTTACCATTTACTCAGATAAAAAGAAAATTGTTATAGTCTTTTAAGGTAAACACATGTAGTTATTTTTTTCAATGTGATTGTTCCAGATGAAGGTGTTATTCAGAATAACGAATATTTTTGTTTTATTATATTTCTAATGAATGAGTTTTAACAATTAAACAAATTTTACTATAACACTAAATAATACAAAAACCAGTTTATTTATGTTGTCAAGAACAATCACCCAAGTATACAAAAGATTTAACATTTTTAAACTCAAAGCACATATTGAGCGACTTCAAAAATGCAGTATAAATTTTTTAATACAGTTTAAATACAGTTAAACTACCATTTAAAGCTTATCCATTTAACCAATTCGATATAAAATAAAAACTAAAGCTTTTGCTACATTTTGGAGTACTATTTTGAGACTAAAATACATAAGTACATTAACTACATTCATTTTGACAGTTAAATTACAGTTTTGTGTTTTTGTAATAATAATAATTTTGAAAATGAATAATTCACGAATGAAATGAATCTTCTTTCAGTTTACAAAAAAATTTGTTTAATATATTATGTTTATAAAAACTAAATATTAAATTTAAATATAGCTTCTAATAGTAATAATAATAATAACTTCAACAATAACTTCAGCTGAATCTGAAATTCAAAAATGAAAACAATAAATAACTTTTGGTTTATCTTTCCTTAAATCAAAATGAATATTGCCAGACCTCCATTTGTCAGAATATATTTTCGGCGGAAAAATGCATTTGCTACAATTTGACATAAAACTTATTTTTTCGCCAAAAAATAATGCTAACGTATAATTTAATTGGTTTTGGTAACTATATCTATGACATATATACAAAATGTAGTCTAAATTTTTTCGTTGCACACTCTGCTCTTAGTTTATGTCCCCACTACGTATTTTAAACACTTTGGAATAAGTCTACAAAGTCAAGAGCTTTTGGTATACATTTTGGAATATGCTATATTTTAGATTATACGGCTTTACTGCATTTTGGACGCAAGATGAAAAACCTTCATAAGAATAATTTAGTAATATCAAGCAATTTCAACAGAAATTTACAAGTTGGAAATTGATAAGATAATTAAAATTATCATGAGAATTACATGTTACAAATTAAATAGTATATATACTTAGTTTTTTTTACCTACATAAGCTTATGAATATATTTAATCCTTTAATAATTATTGATATACTGGTATAACTCAGTTATCGTAATATTAACAAACGGTCATTAGTTGAGCCAGAGACTGGTAATAGCTTGAAATAGTGTTTATTTTGAGAATTAAGTTAACAAATAGTTTGAAAATTACGTAACTTCCCTTTGATTTTTCAAGAAGTCATCAATATTATAACACTTTTTATGACATGAAAGTATTGTGGGATACCCAGGATAGTAACTTACTAATAAAGGATCGTAACTTTCTTCCTTTTGTGATGTAAGAGAAAATGTGTTTAAAATATTACAATTTAAATTTTTTTTTTTCAATTAAATTTACTTCAGTATTTTATTTAACCATCTTTAAATCTAAAATTGCAATATTTTTTTAATTTTTGTCTAATACGGTTAATAAAATAATAACATTTGAGTAAAACAAATTCGATTATACATAGACCACAAAGCTAGAATAAATTTTTTTGCTCAGTTTGAATTATATCCCCTATACCCACACCCCCCAACAATTGAAAACTGAAACCATAGTGAAGAAAACTTCTCAATAATGTTTTTTTATTTTTTATAAATTTTGTCAACAACAATTTAATAATGATTTGACCTTCTAACAACAATATTAATATAATATTTATGAAATAAAGAAAACAAAAAAAAATAATAATAATAATAAAAATTTAATTTCTACAAAAGTAATAACTAGAGTTGCCTACAACTCCCCACCAATAATAAATCAAATATTTTTTTTATTCTAAAATTAAATACCATAAAATACAAATAAAAAATTTTTATGAGCTTTTTTTTTTAAATTTATTAAATTAGTTTTTCATTTATGAGTATAATGTTTGCATATAAATGTCCTATGTATTTAAAATAAATGTTTTTAAATGTTATTTAAAATGCAAATAGAATTATTCGTATAACAAGTTACCTATTCTTTATTAAATATCTTTATGTACATTTTGTAGGATTTTATCTGTTCGACTTAAAAAAATTATTAATTTATTTAATGTTGAGCTATAACCGGTAATATGATATAATTTTTGTTGTTGTTTTTGTATATTATAATTGTGTCAAAACAATTAGATCTATAGTTTGAAATTTTTTTTTCATTAAACTCAATCCTGGTTCACAATTAAAGTCTATGAGTAAAATGATGGAACAAATAAAAACCCAATTCCCTGTGTAACAGTGATGTCGTTTTGCTGTAATTGAACCATTTTTGACGCAATTTTGGGCCATTTTATTATTATTACAATTTGGAAAAATCTGTGGCAATTTATAGCACTATATTTTGATTGAATTTTATAATTGAAAGTAATCAAATTTTTGTCCACCAGATGTCAAAATTTATTTTTTTTCATAAGCTTATCTTGAGTAAAAATTCTAAATCAAAATTCCAAATACATGTTAATTTCCAATGTCGTCACCTGACTTCATCAGAAATTAGAATTTTTTTTGCATTAAATTCATTTACAATGTTAAATATGTGTAATTAAATTAGTACAAACACATTGAAAAAATTTGTTTTGAATTTAAATATTATTTTTATACAAAATGAATTTAATTTATCCGAAAGTACAAAATATAATAATAATCTTTACGAAATGGGCCTGTTTCAATGAGCAGTCTTTCAATCAAATATTTTTATAATATCTTATTAATCTAATAAATAGCTATACGAAGTACCGAAGCCATAGCCCACGAAGGCTGGGAACTTATTTACGTTTTGATATATTTATCAAAGTCGTATGAAAATAAAAATGTAATTCATAAAAAAAAATTTTTGAGAAAATTTTTCCCAATTTTATTAGATTAGATTGAGACAATTTTCGTAGCAGCTTCAAAAGGTAAAACGGTAACACTGACTTGTACTCAAATCTTATTACTTTTGATTCATGATATCTATATTTTTCTTAAAATCTCTTAGTACAGTTTATTTCCATAGCCTATAGTACGCTATGTTAGTCCTTAATAATTATTACCTACAGAATGGAAGTAATATTTCTAAACTGAAATTGTCGGCACTAGAATCGAATATTGGGATTTGCTTTACTTTTCTTTTTTTGATATTATTTCGTATGTTACGTGCACGTGTCCCTATGCTCATTATTCCCGTTTTTGTAAACTTTACTTGTAAATCAGTTAAATTTTTATCTCAACAATAATTTTCTTCCGTCAATTTCAATCCTGTTTCGTCGTACACTATAAGTATATTTTCATTGCCAAGCATTCAAATGTATAATAATAATTATAAATATGTATAGATATAATAATGTGTATAGCATATTATGGGTGCCAAATATTGATCAAGAAGATGATATTTATTTTTTAATGAAGAAAATCATATTTACTGACCGTCAAATTGAAATTAGAAATCATCACAGAAACTACAAAAATATCAAAAACAAACAAATCGAGAGTTGGTTAATCAAAACTAAATTAGAAATAGATACTAACTATAAACACGTAGACTTACTAATTTTAACGAATAAAAAACTTTGTTATGGAGGTACTGGATAATAACTTTCTAGAGGTTGGTTTTTCTTGCCTTAACCGCGTATTGCTATTTCCGCAAAATTATTTTCTCATTTTAACATTTTCTATACTCTATATTGTGATTTAGCATCGATGTAATTCGAAAATGATGTAAAAACTATATTAATCCATTTTTTGTACTACATATCGCAATTTGTGTTACGTATTTGTAACGCGGTTTGAATACATTCCATATTCGCATATGAAATTCGAATACTAAGCGTGTTTGAATTTTTTACGCGATTAAGCAATAGAAAACCTATTTAATTCATAATTGATTTTTCTTTTATACGTTTTCAAACAAATTTGGTTCAACCAATTGTAATACTGAGCTTCAATCACTCTTATTCAACATTTTTGTAGGTATTACGAAATTATAATAAATTATGTAATGAAGTATATTGTCATTTCTAACATTAATATATTTAATTAATGATTGGATCTGCGGTATTCTCTAAAGCACTGGATTTACATGGAAAATAAAAAAAAGTTTACAAGCTAATCCTAACCTTAGCAGCATGAATTGGCTCGGAGGTTACAAAAATATACTATTAAAAGAAAATGAATTACTATGATTCGGTCAATATTGTAATCAAAGACAAACACAATAACTTAATATTTTCGAAATATTTTTTTTTAATTTCAACCTGAACTAACAGACAATATTAAAATTTTACCAAAAACAAAATTATTTTCATTTTCAAAAACTCTATTTAAAAATAATAAAAAATTTATTCGATGCTAATTTTGTATTCAAATTAAAATACATTTCGGTTGCAAATCAATTATTTTAAATCGATAAAAAATTTCTATTAAAAAATTAAAATGAAATGAAAAAAAAAAAACGAAACACCAAACCCAAACCACAAAATCAGAAATGTGTTGGAACTATAAATAACCGACATTAAATTGACAAAAAAAGACAACAACAAAAAAACAGATATGTATACAATAAATGGAAAATATAAGCTGTCCAAAATTGTGATTGTGGAGCCGCAAATCTTTAATATAGAGCAAAAATACAAAACAAAAAAAAAATATTAATAAAAAAATTGTAAAAATATTTTTTAATAAAAATGAAAAAAATGGAAAACTAAGTTCACAGACTGTTCTACGATAAATTAAAAAATTGTTCATTTAATTGTTGAAATATCCTTATTATACTCTCGTTACCTTTATTACATTTTAGTTATACTGGTTTGACTTTATGGTTTCGTGATTTGAACAGAATCTAAATTTTAAAAGTTTTTTTTTAGTATGGATGTGTGGAATTAAGAGAAAAGATGTAAGGACATTTATGATAAAACAAAATCAGGATGTTTGTAATAACATAAATGTAGTAACGAAAATAAAAATAATTAGATTTTGTTTAGTTGGACAAAAATTCAGTGGTTCAAAGATGATTCGTCGGCTGATTTGCTTCACTATAATTTGTCCCCACTGAATTGCCGCAGAAAAAAATTGAGTTCAGACTTAAAGCAACAAAATACCTTTGTGATATTCGTGTTAACGTGGAAATTCTCACACAAGACTGAATATATTAACTTAACTACAAATAAAAGTACTCGCCACAGTCGGCAAAATTAAAAATGAAAAGGAAGCTTATGGATAGACTAACGATGTTAATAACTAATGAAATTAGAGTTTGTTAGCCTGAATACTACGGTAGATTAGTATGTCATTCAAACATAAATAAGCTTCACATTCGAGTGAAAACACTTTTCGCTAAAATGAAATATTTTTGTTCTTTCCTACACAATTATAATTTAATTTTCAAATACCTATAATTTGTGTTGCATGTGGGTTTTTGGTTTTCAATCAAATTCAATTTTTTTCCATTTCTATTTCCATTTTCTTTTACAATAGATAATATTTGATTGATTATGACTCGCCACATTCGTATTTTAGAGAAACTGGCAAAAATATGTTTTTATAATAAGTTAAGGAAGTTCAAAACTTTATGATAGAGCTTTAGTGATTTTTGGCAAGTTAATTTGCAAATTTTTGTTTTTATTAATTTCTGAGAAGTTTGACGAAAATAAATTATTCTGATAAGCGTACTCATTTAATAATTTGGTCCAGCGGATATTTCTAGCCTATATAAAAATTGTTATGGTTATATTTGTTTATTACTACAGTTGAACTCGTTTAAAAGCACATCGAAGGTAACAGGCAAATTTGTGCGCTTAAACAAGTTGTGCTTTTAAACGGATAAGTCCTGACATATTTTGTTTTAGATTAATTTTATAGATACATATTATATAAATTATATTTGAGTTTTTGTAGTTATGTATTTGTACATAGTATATATGGTACTAACTGTCTGTATTTTTATTAATTCTAAAGCTGCCCGCATTATGTTGTGTTGTCTCAACATATTAACAAAATTTAGCGTCATGTGCTATTAAACAACGCGAAAAATATGTAAATTTATAAAATATTATACAGAAATTTATGCATTTAAAGATATTTTGCTTTTAAACGAATTGAATTATATGAAAAAATTAAGCAAAAATTTGCTTTCGAAATATAATGCACTAGAAAGGGTTTATACTTTTAAGCGAGGTACTCTTAAGTGGACTCGACTATGATAGTTATTGCTGTTAAAAAATAAAGATGACAACAAATTGATGTTTGACCACCGAAATTTTTTTATCTCATGTACTCCTATTCCGTCAAAAAAAATATGCTTCCCATAAATTGTGGCAGAGGCTTAAAGACGGTAGTGATATACAAGCATTTTATTTTGTTATATTTTTTTAAATTTTTTCCGACTAAATTTTGTTGCCGTATTATTCTTCTTTTATTTGATATCAAAATAACATAGAGAACTGATGGGGCAGATACAGATCGAATAAATCTATAAAGCATTGTTCTTTCATTGGGGAATCAAATCTTGGGTATTTCGGCTACTTACTTACCACCCAGCGTATTTTTTCTGGTTATACGTTTTTAAGTTAATTTTCCATTTACATTTTCTATTTATTAGGAAGAGTAAAGATATTTAGCGTATTTATAGCATGTTTTAATATAAAAAAATTAAACGAGATCTTAAAAGTGAAATTTCGTACCCGACCCAGATTGAAACTAAAACAAAAACTAGACTTTACAAATCTAAGAATTTAAAAAACGTATAGATTAGTAAGTATGTACAAGAATTCGTAGCCCACTAAATTGAATGTAATTGAAATGATATTGAATTTATGTTTGTTTTAAAAACTGTAATATAGAAAATTGACGCTTCCATTAGAAACTCATAGCTGTTACATAATTTTATGTGTATAGTAAGGAACTAACCGCAACTTCTGAATTTATTTTTGAATTTTGAATTCGAATTATGGTTTTGTTTTTGATTTGATTTGTTTTTTACATTTGATTGCAAATATCGATATTTCGGAAGCAATATATTTCCTTCATCAGTGCTTGTTGTAACTTCATTATCGTAATAGTTTTTCCTTATAATATTGGATATCTTGCCTAATGCGATATTAACTACTTTATACTAATTTTTTATTCCATTGTCAGTAACTTAGGTATACTTCCTTTTCGTCCTTTTGGTAAGTACCGTACTGCAATGCCGTACGTGTTCTACAAGTATTTAATTATTAATTTTCTGGTACATCCACTAAGTTTCAAAGTACTAGCATAAAATACCATTTTGTCTTGGTTTATGTCAAATTATACAATAATTTTTATAAAATTTGATTATAACTATTTATGAATAATGAAAAAAAAAAATTATTTAAACATGCCCTGACTTGAATCGAAGAACTTTTGATTAGCATAATTTAATATCCTGTTCACACTACGATCTATAGCAAGTTATCATTGAATAACTAGTTATACAAGGTGTAACTAGAATTTTATATGTAAATGAAGTTATCAAATATAACATATTTTCAGGGAAAGCACGAAAAATTAAAGCTTTGAAAATTAGTTAATTTTTTCGATTATAGTGTTATTTTTCGAAATACTATAACCGAAAAAATATTGATTATGTCATATTGATATAGAATAATTTGTTTATTTACTTTTATAAACAAAAACGGATAAAAATAAAATTCATTTTTCTATTATATGTATAAGGCAACAACAACAAAGTATTTAAAAAAATATATTTACATAGATTTAACCCTAACTATTATCCTCGGGTAAATTTAGCCCATTTTCAATTTTATGCACCTTTATATTCCATAATTTATAAACTGTTTTTATTCCTTTTACTTAATTGTCAAAAATTTTCTTCGGGTGAAATTTTACCCATATAAATTTTTATACGTTAATGCATGTAGCTGCATACGATACGGATTTTAAAAAATTTAGTAGGCCGTGGTAAAATGATCAATTCTTCGAGCGTGTTGATTTATAAAAAAGTTAGTTTATTCAATTGTGAAGATAAAGAAGTGTTAAGATAAAGAAAAATAAAAATTTTTATAAAAAATTAGTGAAAAATAATAAGGCAGAAATGTGTAAACATAATTTGAATAAGAATTGTTATTCGAAAAATTCTTAATAACTAGAACTATGGTTATTGTTTATTAAAACAATTACTACTATCGAATTAACTAAAAACCTATTTGTTATAATTAAATATAGAAATACAAACTACTATATAAAATGCTGGATAAGCACTTTGTTAATTATTATATTATTAATTTTACTTCCAACAGTGGACAGATATTTCAGATGCAGAGTATATTTCAGAATAATTTAAATATGAGTCAACGTCGGAATCAGACTTTTGTGATGAAGCAAATAATTTGGGTATGTACTGCTTTTTCACCAATCAGTTTTTATAAAATATTTCTGATTCTTAGATTATGATATAAATGAAGCTTATCTACAAAATTGTATAAACAATATAAAAAATGATAATTTAAATGGAATTTCTGTGCAAAATTTAATCCCAAAAATTGAATTTTTTTTTTACATATTACATATTACAATACATTTTTGTATATTACATATTACAATAAATTACTACTACATTTAAACAGTACTTAAAAAGCAAGACCCTTGTGGGTTAATCAATATTTCTGCTCCCCCATGTTTTTATTTTATCCCACTAAATCGTGAGGCTTAAGACTCTTCAGCCGTCTTATATTTTCTGTTCTATTTAATATCTCCTTCGAATTGATTTGTTCAACCAATCTGTGTTCGTGCTTCAGAGTATGGTTATTAATGAGTTCATTGATTGTTTTTACCTTGGGTCTCTGTGGATATCATCATTTGAATCATACCGGAATGCGTTTGTATAGTTCTAAGGAATTTATTTGGACAGCGCTGTATAATTAATAAGTTAGATTTCTTATTGCAAAAGCTGGCTGCCATAAGTTCAAATTGGCCTAATTATACTATTATATCTTTGAAGCTTGGAGTACAGGCTTAGTCTGGACTGTTTTCCTATTAACTAATACATATCCCTTGTTTTTTGCTTTATTTGTATTGCTTTTTGCCTGACATAATGTTTCTAGTTGAGGCGCGAATCAAGGTGTAATCAAAGGTATCTTACTGTTTACGGCTTTGGAAGTTGTATGTTGTTTATATACACGCAAAGTTGAGGTGATTTCCGTCTTAGTGCGTAGGTGATATGAACCGATTTTCTCTTGTTCAGTCTTATTTTCCAATTTTGTGTCCATTTACCGATTTTATCTAGCCCTATTTGGAGTTGCTCAACTGCTTGACGCTCCGATGTGTTTGTGACCATTAGAGCCGAATCATCTGTAAATACTGCCATGTCAATATTTGGTGTTGTTGGAATATCGGCAGTATATAGCAAGTGTAATATAGGTATAGGGAGGAATATCTACTGAGATCGGATAAAAATTGGATGTTGTTTCTCCGTGTGCTACTCTGAATTTCCTTTTGGATATGTACGACTCCAATAAATTACATAAGTTGCCTGCAAGGGTATTGCACATTTTGTGTATGAGGTCTTCATGTCATGCTCTATCAAAGGCTTGTAAAGCATCAAGCCGTACAATATTTGTTTTTCTCGAGTGCGCGCTCTATCAAAGTGACGACACGATGCACTGGTCTACAGTTGAATGTTTTTCTCTGAAACCAAATTGAATATCATAGGTATATTCACAAACGGTCAGGGGCGTTTCAGTATGAGTTTCTCGAACAACTTAAATAAAGATCAACTTTGATAAAATTTATTGAATGATCAGCACAGCCTCGCGTGTTAAGTGGAAAAACTTCATTAGAAAATGTAATCAAAGATCGACTTGGAATTAATTTTTATGCCTAAATAGTGGTGTCGATACCCTTGCCCAAATGGTTGGAAAATATGCAGTGAAAAGAAAAATTAATCGGTGGCCATTTTCAGTTTTCGCTAATATTATAGATAGTATATCCGGATTAAATGCCTTTGTGTTGTGACCAGAAATTTTTCAGTCATTTGAGAAGCAACAACTTTTTAAGCGCAGAATTTTTCTTGAACAGGAATGCATTGGTTCGGAAAGAAATAGACAGAAGAACTGTTTTACCAAGAGTTCATTAAATCTTAGGAAATGTTTACGAGAAAAAGACTTCTGGCCATTTAAACATCTGTTAAAATGGTAAAAAACCGAAAAATTTCATGGTGTGTTTGTAAAAAGGATAAGAAAATAAATGTAGATTGCGAAGTGTGGAAAACCAAAATATCGTATTATTTTTGTGCTCCGTCTCACAATAATCGAAATCAGAGCTTTGAAATAACCAATTACTGTCCAACAAATTTAATTTTTTTTTGCCAATAAAATAAAGTGCATAAAAAAATGTTTTTTTCTTATAAAATATATCCTTTAATTTACAAGAATGATATTTTCATATTGGATAAATAATCACCAAAAGAAAATTTACATATTGGGTAAAAATTCACCCCAGTAGCCTTTTTATAACTTTTTTGACGATAATATGAGGATTAAAAGTCAAATGAAAACTAGTTATACGTATTGTGAATTCCTATTTCTGTAAATAGTTATCCGACCTCGATGACATGTTATACACTCGTAGTGTGAACAACGTATAAAGACATAACTACAACACATCAAAAAATAATAAAGATTTTATTTACACCGCAGTATGTTTGATGGATTATGTCTGGTGGAATTGAATTGAATAAGTTAAATTAATATTAATGTAGTGTTTTAGCCAATGTAAACTAGAGCAGAGACAGTACTGTGTATATTTGTGCCACTTTAACTTATTTAATATAGTTATTTATAAAAATCTTAACTATTTCAATTGACAAGGACTGAAAATTATATGTTCCGATTTATATGAATAAATACGCACTTCTTCAATGATTTTATAGATTAATAATTTTTATTGAAATATATTTTTTTTTTCTTTATTACATATATAAATACCATTTTTCCTTTCAATTCATATTTTTCTCTTCTTAGCTTACCTACTAAATTTAAGAACAGCATTTCCAGTTTTTATTTTTCTTGTTTAGAAAAAAAAAATAAATTTATGTATTTTAATTTTCCTTTTTTTTAATATTTCTTTTTTATTTTCCAACACTCTGTTATATCTCTTGCAAATACACTATAGTGATGTAAAGTAACATTTAAAATATCAAAGTGAATATTTTTCTTCCATTTACAGCGAAGAAAAAGAAAAAAAAAATAAAACTTAACATAACAATATGAAGAAACAGGAACTAGTCATAATAGAAAAAATAAAACGAAAATAAAAAAAAATGGAATATATATTATTTGTATAGTGTACATACATTAGCATATATAAATGTGGATGGATATATACAGAGGATGAAAAATAATTAATGTCTTTGATTGTACTCGTTAATTTTTCGGAATCCTTTAACAATACTTTTTTAGGAATATCCTTATTTTTTTAGAAAATATCCACCTTGAATACACTTGACAATGTTTCTGAAACCATTTTTACACCAGAATAAACCACAATATAAAAATTGAAGTAACTTAAAGTTTTATAGTAAGCTATGGGTGTTAAAATTAGACATAAATAGTTATACGTAATCTATGTTGAATATACTTTAACTCCCCTCTTTTGATCGCACATGCTAGGTGACGCATTAGAAGGGGTCCCAGGTTCGATTCCCGATTAAGCAAAAAAATGTTTTACGGTTTTTCGACCTGGTCCAGTATCCTTTGTCATTGGAATAAAATAAAATGACAAAAAATAACAGAGGGCATTAGTTTGCAAATACTGTACTAACTATAAATTACGAAATACACCAATATAATACGAGATCAGCAAATCTAATACACACAAGCCGGGTAACAGCGGGATTCAAATACTACTTTGTTTAAAACAAAGCCATGAAAGTCTACAACAGTTTACCAAATAAAATAAAAAACTGTAATGATAATAAACCTTTTAAAATATCTATAATTATAATTGACAAGCATTTAGGGACCTGCGCAGTAGACACCTTTTCATTTTATTTCGATTCTCCTACTACTTAATGAACTTCTGATATAATATATATGATGTATATATAAAACAAAAATGCGCACACAGTTGAAAATTTTGTACTCATATGATTTTTTTATTCAGCAAATACATTATGCATAAGTGAGACCTTATGAAAATAATAAGCAAAAGCAAACAAATCAGTTATTATAATTTGCATTATGTACTTGCAAATGAATCTATGTACATATGCCAAATAAAAACAAAGAAACAAATTCATCTCAAATAAAAAATATAAAAACAACAACAAAACAAATCACTTGAATTCTTCATTTTTATCTTTTTAAGTAACTGTTTCTAAATTTTGGTTATTTGTAGTAATAATATAGTTTTTATTAAAATTATGTATTATGTAGGTATATATATACCTACCTCTTTAATGACAAATTTTTATATTTTTTAGTAATTTTATCACTAAATGCCACTTACTATAGGGAATATATCGGAAACGAAGCAGTATATGAGGAACGTGTATTTTAGTAATCTGCGAAAAGTATCTACTCGATACTTAGTATCGAGTATTGACCAAGAATAAAAGTATCGGTTACTTTTCTGTAAAAATATCGAGTATTGAATATTGATCAAGAATAAAAATCTCTACTGTTACTATTGAGTATTGGTATTGTTTCAACTCGAAGTATCGATAAGAGTATTAACAATAATAAAAAATTTTCTTCTTCAAAAAAGAGAATAGGGAACAAAACAGAATTGAAAAACTAAAAATGTGTATAGTGTATGTATACATATTAATGTGACTACTACACCACAAGTAGAATAGACTAAAAAATAAAGATATAAAAATATGTATACTCTGTTGCTGAATATCAAAACAAATACAAATGGTTAATATTGTATTAATGTTTTTATTGTGTTCGTTGATCAATACTTTAGAGGTAATCGAGATTGATAGTGTAGTGGATACTCGATACCGTGTTCGTTGATCAATACTTTACTGGTACTCGAGATTGATAGTGTAGTGGATCCTCGATACCGAGTTCGTTGATCAATACTTTAGTTGTACTCGAGATTGATAGATCGAGATTGATCGAGTTCGTTAGGAGAAATTAAATATCAGTTTTTTAGATAGAGAAAATAGAGATAAAGAAAAAAACTGAAATATAATATAACACCAAAGTTATTATTTTTTTAAACTAAAATAATTATTATGAATAATGTTTTATTTAATGTTATTTTTTTCATAATTTAATATTTTTATTCATTATTATTCATTTTTATTTATTATAAAAACTATTTTATTCATACAAAAAAAAACCAAAAATATACAAACAGAAAATTAAATGAACTGAAGTAATGAAAAAAACTGAAAAAATGCATGCACTATACAAATAAATTGCTTTTCATTTTTCCTTAATAAAATTTTCAGTTAACGAATCTAGAAGTATCGGTTAAAAAGTATCGAGTAGAAAGTATCGAGTATTGATGATGAAAGTATCGAGTAGTAATGATTACTCGAAAGTATTGAACATGCACATTCCTAAATAAAACTTACTAATCACAAAATTTTTTATTAAACACGAGTGGTTTCTGCTATATCGTGCGAAGTCTATGTCAGTACGTAAATTACTGTTTTTTTAAAAACTTTAAATTTGACTTCAACTTGAAAAATAATTACTCAACAGGGGCCCCTAGAGTATTGATAATTATTATAATAACCTATTATAAAATTTACAATAATTATTATTGTATTATTATATCAAGCATTCATGTTGACGTCATTACAGATTGCGTTATATAAAAACAAAAAAAAAATTACTTTTGTATAATAGCATTCTTTTAATTTTAAATTTTAATTAAACATTGTTTCTATTGGTTACATTCTTAAATAATTTTCTTTTAATTGAATTAATAATATTTCAAAAATGTAAATATGTAAATAAAATATACTCTACATGAGCAGAACTCATGAGCATGTTCCTTTTGAGAAAAATAAATAAAATACAATAAATAAAAAATAAATAAATAACTTAAATAAAATTGAGGTATTTAAGAAGGTTTAGTATGACAATATAGCAGCAGTTTTTCATGAGTTCAGATGCCAATTTGATAAATAAATGCTTAAAAAACGTTGTAGATATTATAGTGTAAACCTACAGTAACATACATAATGAAAACACGAAAGGGTGATCTACCTAAGTTACTGTCAAAACAGCATAAAACAAAAAATCTCTTTAACTGTTTTTCAGATACAATCCTTTTTATTACAATTATTTCAATTTTTTAGAATTCTCTTGATTCAATATTGATGTATATTTTGGGTCTCATCCATTGTTATCCATATTTAAATAATTATTGTCACTAAAAAAAGGAGAAGTTAATTAAAAAGCTATGACTAATAACAAAAAATAAACAAATTTACCCATGTATGTTAATGTCATATACCTATATTTACCATGTTCAGCTGAAAAATATTTCAACCAAGTTTCTTTTATATTTCTACAATATAAATTGGGATCATGTAGTCAGCTGTAATTTTTTATCTTAATTCATTCATCAGCGCATCAGCGAAAAATGTTAAAAAAAATATGTTTATATAAACATTAAATATGTTTTTCATATTAAAAAAATATGTTTGCTATGTCGATTGAAAGTACATTAAATTCCAGAATCGTTCCGGAAAAGTTTCTTTTCCTATATATGGTGAAGGAACGTATTAAACTCCTTCTTTTGAAGAGATATAGAGAATATTAATCTAAAGCAATGTCTACTTCTACTGTTGATCGGTATGATTGAAAAACCAACTCCCCAATATTTTTGAAACATGTATAGAATATAATAATATGTCTTATTTTATACCTATACCTATACTATATACTAGGGTTTGTATTGTTGAAAAACATCCTGTTTGATTATTCTGAGCAACTGTAAATTAACCAACGCCGCCGTACCAACGCTGCCCAAAGTCTTCTAATAAGAGAATATTAAAAAAATGTTTGTATGATAATATCTTTAGAACTAACCAACCGCTTGATTGGGATAGGCAAGATAGGAAGAATACCTGAAATAGATAAACTTGAGAAAATTGAAAAAATAAGCTGCGTCTTATTTTAGAAGTAAATCACAGCACATCTATTATACTAATTTAAAAAAGAGTATTACTCATATTATTGTCAATAAATTTTCAAAATCCAGAATTTTTACAAACACGTTCAATTCAACCTGTAGCCCTGTCAATTTAAGTCAAATCATGAAAATCATTGCCTATTCTTATTTTTATATAATTTTTATTATCGTAAAAATGCGTAGCCCATTGGCTACTATACATCCTGTGTTTTTTAATTAAATTCCAAATATTTAGCGTAGTAAATGTATATTTTTGTGTCATTACCAAATCGATTAAATTTTATCACTTCAAACAACACTTCAAAGAAAATAAAAACTAAATGACCTATATAATGTTAAATTTAATTTTCCACCACTGTACATCCCATATAAATTGCATAAAATGACTACAAACATAAACAATTGTGATCAAAAATAGTAAAAAAAAAAAGAATAAAAAAAAAGTAGTAAAAATAAATATAAAAAAAGAAAAATTCCGCATTTCCCGAGACAGCAATGAATTCATAGAACACACAAAACAGGAACAAAAAAAGAGACAATAGAATATAGCAAGGAACAGTAAAAAAAAAAAGGGCACAAAAAAAAAAAAATAAACAAAAAGCGATAGCTTGATACGATATATGTACTAAGAAGAAAAAACCCCGGGTGACTGAAAGTGAGAAAATCGTGTTACTTTTCAACATCCAAAAGCCATAATAGTATGTTTTGCTTCCACAGACAATAACAATAGCAACATTCAACCATTGATGATGACATTATTTTATATTCCAATTATATAAACAATACTCTGTCAATTGTATGAATTGGGATATGTCACATACATTCACACACATACGTTATAATATATATGCATGGTATGGTTTCTAATATTTTCTTTTTTTGCTTATTTTCATTTTTTGGTTTTTTTTTTTTTTTGGTTATCAAACATTTATTTTTCATTGTGAAAACAATTATAAAATTATAGCCAAGGACACTTTTGTTCCGATCTGGTCATTTGTTTAAACTCAAAATCATTTTATCGTATGGGACCAATTAAATTATGACATATTTTTTATTATTGGACAAAGATTACTCCCTTTAAAGAATTATGCTTATGAAAATATTTTAACGTTAAGTTATTAAGTTGAAGTAATTAAATGAGAAAATCATTTGACCTATTTTGGGGATACAGTTATTCTATATAATGTTGTGGTAAACAGAACGAAAGCATTATTATCTGACATCGAGATGTCATTACAACAGAACAAAAGCTTAATTTTTTGTTAAAAATACAACAACAAAAAAAAAACATGTAATTCGTCTGTTGCAATCAGCTATGGTCAGGCTTCGGCATCGAAATAGAAATTTTTTTTGACGAATAAACGTCTAAGTTATTAAAATATTTCTGAGATTAAATTATAAAACTAAAGCAACACTTTAACTCCATTATTATTGGCTTTTTAGTGCAGTTATTTACTTTTTCTGGAGAATAAGTTTTAAAAATGGAAAAGGGGCTTAGTTCTGGGCATGGATCGTCCAACTTTGGTTGTTATTTTTACCGTTGTCCGATACACTCTATGCTTTCCTACCCACCCTACTACAGCAGGATTATAACCCAATCATTCGTGAGAGTTGCTAGTGTCAAAAAGGAGAGAGTAGAAAAATAAGGTGGGAGAGTAAGACGTAAGACGTATCACGACGCCATTAGACCTCAATAGGAGGCCTCACGGATAGAGTTATAGGTTTTGGGTTTACAGGTATGATGATAAGTTTTAAAGTTGATGATTATATCAGTCATGGTCATTAGCCTGATTCTGTAAAAGTATTTTATTTTTACTTGTATTCATTCCTTTTACATTAAATCGTTCTTGGTAGACAATTGTAAGACATTTCGAGGGTATCTCAGTAGAATATATAGAGTAAAGCTATTTTGGAAATTCGAACATTCAGATTAGCATATAATAGTGGGTAAATTTGCTTGAGAAGGTATTGAAATCGATGTTCGGATAGAAATTCAGAGAATACCAAAACATAAACCCATAAAGAGGCAAAAGAATAAAGCAAGAAACTGTAAAGGTGAAGAAAAAGGACAAAAAAATAAAAGCAAGCGACAGCTTGATACCATATATATTGAGAAAAAAATACTCCGGTTACTAACAGTTATAAACTCTTGTTACTTTTAAACTTCCATTATCCAAGAGTCAGCATCTGCATAAGTATAATAGAGTATTATTGTGAAATATACACGGTAACCAGAACATTGGGGAGCTCTTACTGGCATATTAATACGTCCTGTAAAACTGTCAGAGAATTATGGATAGAAATTGACAAAGGAACAACTATGAAATTGCTTCAGCTTAATAGAAGAAAAATTAGGATGATAATTGGTTTATTGGCAGATTACATTTTACTCAACAAGCATGCAATGCAACTGGGAGTTGCGAAACTCTGAAAAGGTAGGAAGACATCAAATATATCTTCTGCGGCTACCCAGGTTTAGCAACAACTAAATTTAGGTGGTTGGAATGACATATGTGTGACAACCTGACAGTGGTCAAGGTTTATTTTTGGCATATCCATAGATTCGTCACACGTAGTGTCGGCTGGGAAACTTGGTTAGGATTCCAGTTAATGTTGTGATAATGGTGAAGGGGATTGTCTTGGACTCATTCGTGGTCTAATTTCGTGGCTGTCACTGTCTTTTATTCCTTTCGAATTGTATTCCAATGACCTTTATTTTAAAAGTTTCATAGTCAGACAGTCGAATACATCATCAGAATTATTTTAGAGAATTAAGAGGTAATTCAACTCTTGCCATAAAACTATATTTTTGATGGTGCAGATCATGGTGTAATGCCTTTCTTTTTTTGTCATCATGTTATCAGTAAATTAAGGGTCTTACATTGAGTTCATTAACCATAACCTTCTGATTGGTAGTTAGATGACATTACAATATTGAATAAGTTTGAGTTATACAAAATAAATGATGTAGCCCTACACTAGTAAACCATATAAATCTTAAACTCAACAACTTAAACTTTTTCTTTTAAATCAATAGCAAATTTTATTTTACCAATATTTGAAGCCGGTATGACTACCTTCTTTAAAATTGCTTAAACTAAATAATATTTAATAATGAACCCTAACATAATCTCTAAAAATTCATAAATGTCACACAATTGTGCAAAAAACAAAAACCATTAAAAAATATACATATGTATAAAAAACAAAAACAAAATAAAATGTTAAAATAGTAATAATAACAATAATAATAATAATTCAGGATAAAAAGTCCTTTGTCCCAAGAATGATTATCAAAAAAATATGTAATTTTATTTTACGAAAATTAAAACATCCAAAGAGAATTAAATAATTTCCTTCAACAGTAAAAATTACTTCAACTTAATTTTAAGACAGTTTACTGAGGCACTTTAAGGCACACAAAAACACATACAAATGTCTGTGCATTGAACAGACATTAAAGGTCATTGTTTTAGAAAAGTAAAAATAAAACATACGACATGAATAAATTACATGACTTGACTCGTCAAGTTACTGTGGTCGGCTTTAATAATACATAGTTGGTATATTATTCTGTACTATTCTAATGAGAATACGCCATTTTTTTAGGAAACGCATAATTTGTATTCCACTGAGAATAGTAGTATTATGGTTAAAATTATTTGTTTGTAATGTCCAAGACTGAAATATGATATGAAATCAAAGAATAATTCTGAGTTTCTATTTCTATGTAATTAATATTCAGAGAGAAAAATTGCGTTGGAGTAGTTCGTAGGGCATTTTCCCAATGGTATTTGAATTTACTTTATTAATAATTTTTGAGATACAACATTTGAAGTTATTGAATTTATTTTTCATTATCTTCTAAATCATCCTCCTAATATACCGTTTCCACACAAATAAAACTTTAAAACATGAAGGATCAATTAGTGTTTTTCGATTCATTATTATACAGTGTTTTCATTATTCGAATATGAAAAATAAAATAGAACCGATTAATTGTAATTTAATTGGTGAATACGAACACCAATTAATCGTGATATGATTAGCATTTTAGAAATTTCGTTGGCTAGCTAAAAGTTTCCTTTTCTCGGTGACCGTACTGTCAGTATTATTTCACTTTGATCATTTATGTCTTTAGACATTCTTGTTTTACAAACCTACCAAATATTTACTTTTAAGTTTTACTTGTACCAAACATAAGAACTAATTTCACTACAAATTCTACCGAGCCAGCCAGTCGGAATTTTGGCAAATGGTAAAAGTGATGTTTGTTATTTTTGTGAGAGTACTTTTTTTATAGATTCTCAGGTCTGTAACACCATTAGGTTTTTGAAATATTTCCGAATCAGTCCAAATTTTAGAATTCGGTAAAATATTTATTTATTTATTTATTTTAACTATTGATCCTACAAATAAATCTGCAGTCTAACTTTATAGATCCTTTTCCCTTTCGAAATGTAGGCGTTTATTTATAGTTATTATTTGGTATATATTTTTGTATATTATAATTATTACTAGTAAATCCCCTGTGCAATTGCAGTTCTTTCAGGTACGATTTTATATAAAAAGAAATATTTGTTTTGGTATAATTATTGTAGCTGTTTTCTGAATCGTTTGATTTTTGAATATATATATAATGAAATTAAAGTATAATACCTAATACTTTATGACAAAACTAACACTAATTCAATTTAACTTAACACAATAAAATCCCATTACTTTCAACGTAGTAAATCGATGTATTTTAATTGGTTTATAGTCAAAAACGTTTGTAGTCAAAATTCTGTTATAGCCAACAATATAATAGTCAACAATGTGTTTGAAAGAAAGTAATAAACTTCGTAAGCTCATACAATCTATGTCGTTTATAGTCACATTAAAATATAGCGCCAATTTTTTCAAAAAGTCAAAAGTGAATTATTTTATTAAAAACTGATTTATACAAATATATTACAAATATGTATATTTTGTGATTATATAACAGAATTGCTATTTATGAATAAAATAAATTTTAAAATTGTTATACGAAATATATTTCATTGAATTTAATTTTGTTTATAAAGATACAATTTTTTTTTAACTACATCACAAAACGGATATAGTCAAAAATATTTCAGAAATTTACCGAATGACTATAACCGTGTCTTACTGTATATATTTTTTTTAAATATCAGAAGCAAATGAGCTAACATTTATTATATCATTTTTGAAGAGTAATATAATCTGATCTGATTTTTGTTTTTCTGGTTTATTTTCAATTTTTGTTTGTGTTTTTGTTTTTCTACTATTTTCTATAAGTTTGTGTGTTTATTTAAAATGACAGAATTTTTATGAAGCCTTTTTAAAAATTGTCTGTGATTGAAATTTATTTTAGAGTCGTATCAGAGAGAATAGATGTCACTCAACTTGGAAATAACCTTCATTTATTTGGTGCAACTATTCAATTATTCTTGCTTTTGTACTCACCAAGCCCTTCCTTCATCTTGTGTATTATATATAAGATATTATTTTTATTAGTTTTTAATTATGATATAATATATATATATTATATCTTTATTAATTATTGTATTGTATTTGAACCGATGTGGTTGTATTGAATATTAAATTTTTCAGTAATCTTCACCATTTGAAAAAATTTTCGGTTCGCAGGGAACCCGTGCACCATTATTTAACGGTCGTTATATAACTAAACTCGAATGCGTTACAACTCGACTACCGAGACCACTCTATAAAATATGTGTTTCTTGTGTGTTATTACAGGGATACCAAATTAGAAATTTTAAAATTTTTAATACCTTTTTGGTTTTTGAAATATTTTAGAGGGTGATATAAGTTTAAGAGTTGTTTGCTCTTATAAAGGTGTTTATTTGCATTGGTTTGGAATAATATCTATTTTTTTAGTCTTGGCGCCATATTTATGGCTAATGTGTTTGCCGTTTCAATACTTTCGAAGGATTTAATTTCATACTTTGTAATTATTAAATTTTTATTTTTGTTTCGTATGTACCTGGTGTTCCAGACCATATGTATCAGATTTTTAAGAAGGGAAACAACCGTTTTTTTAATGTAGAAAAAAATTGTATGAACTAAATCGAGGGTGCTCTATCGATTGGTGATATTTTTAACTTCCGGGAAGGACGGGAAATGGTTTTTTTTTTAAACTGGAAAGTCGTTATAAAATTTTAAATCTGGTTTTTTGATATCTGCTTAAAATTGGTCTATTTATAAGAATAAAAACGTTAAATATAAAGTCTTTAACAAGCCTATTACATATCAATGTTTTCTTCATTTTAATCGTCAATTCCTGGACAATTTGGAGCTATTACACATCCATGTAAAACTATGGAATTCATATTCATTTAATTTGATTTTTCCACGTAATCTTTTAAATAATTCTATATTTTTTTGTAAAAAAAAAATTTTTGTTTATTAAAAAGAAAGAAAAACGAATAATTGCTCTTACACTAAAATCTTCATTTGTCTATTTTTAATATGCTAATATACTGAAGAAGGTAACATATTATTGCCGATTCTTGTAAAATAAATGGAATTATGCGTTTACTTTTAAATATATTTATTTATATTTATTTTTAAATGCCAACTGAATTTTTTTTTTCACAATAAGCTTTCAAAAATTGTCTTAATATTACCAAAATTAAAAAAAAAATAGCCATTTTTTTAACTCAACTGATTTTTACATTAAATTAATTAGAAAATTGATGAACATAGATCTATCATCAATTCATTTCTCTCATCAATAAATTTTCCATTAATTTACCAGTATTGATGACACCACTGATGTTTAATTGGCTCATAATAGGTACCTAAGATCCCATCGTATTGTAGGATAAAACTGAATTATTATAATCTTCACATTTTATGCTTCATAAAAAATAATAAACTACACAAAACTAAGGCAAATGCAACAAAAATATAAACAAAACTCACCTCAGAGGTTCTCACATCTTAACTTTCACATTAATAATTTTCAAAAAACCTCATCCCTACTTCAGTTCATAAATATTTTTTGAAATTTTTTTTTAAATTTATAGTTGACCAGGATTAACTTAAATTTTTAGTAAAACATTGAGATAAAATTTAAAAAAAAAGAAATTTTTAAATTTAGTTTTCTCAGAAATGCAGTCCCATAAAATATTTTGTAAACAGAAACAAGAAAAAAAATCAAAAAAATAATAATGAGAAGAAAAAAATGATTTTGTAGAAAAATTAAAAACAAGCTAAAACCAAAAACCAAAGAGAACTAATTCACAAAAAAAAACATAAAACAAACACCAATAATAAAAAAAATTACCAAATGGACACAAAATTGCAAAGATGTGTCATATACGTGAGGGTAAACCATTGTTAGGACATTGGCATCATCATCTTTATATATTGTCTTTTTGTTGAAAATAATTCGTTTCATTTTTTATTTTTTTTTAAATAAATATAAATACAACATTCACACATACGACATACACAGCTATGTGTACACATCCTTTATAATTAGTGCTTACTCGCTCACATGTTTTTTTTCTATACAAAAATACCATATTTATACGTATTATATATACCTACACATAATGTGAATGGAATCAGCAGCATCCTTATTTTTATCGAATTCTCATATTATAGTCTTTTTGTTTAAAGAACAACAAAAAAAAAAAATAAAAACAAAAAAACATTTTAAAAAAAATTTTTTTAATAGCTTTACAGAATGAAATCCAAAGTAAGAACGCATGTACTTAACATGACCTGACCCAAAGAAGAGAAAATGTTAGTAAAAAAAAAATATAAAATATTAGAAGAAGACCCAAAGAGAAAATAAAAACATATACAACCTTGTTAAAGGAAAAAATAAACTTTTTCAAAAAGTTAACAAAAATCAAAAAGAAAAACATAAAAAATCAAATTTCGTAACTTTACAACAAAATTTCACGTACATCAAAAGAACAAAAATAAAAAAATAAATAAATAAAAAATTAAATTGTTTCAAAAAGCTTTTCTCTCTCTCATCTTTTGACACCACCAAAACCAAGCATTAAATAGAAAATAGGAAAATAAATTAATAAAAAAAAACTCTGATCCTGCGCTCTACTCTCCAATTCAATTTCGAATATCGAAATTCTATTTTGAAACAAATTGAATAATGAAACATCGAAAATTTATTTTTAGTACAACCCAGAATGAATGCAATTATTTTCGATGTTTTTATGCTCCTTCAACTCTCATTTGAAACTGTATAAAATTATTTATTTCAGATACATGTGAAGGATGGCTTTGAATGAATGCGTTTTACGGAAATTTTGCAAATCATTTAAAGTTAATTTAATTTATAATTCGATTACTTTGATTAATCCGTTATTTGATGGTGCAGAATAGTAATGAAGCTGTGTAGAATAGTAATGTTTTCATAAAAGAATAATTTTCGAAATTCGAATGAAAATACCGTGGTGAAGAATTAAATGAGGAACGCATATTGTCACGTTTTTTAATTCATTAAATTATGGTTTATTGTTTTACGTAACGGGTTATTTAATTGGGAATTAAGCTTTTCGTGAATCACTGTTATACTTATAGCACAAAATTTCGGGATAATTTTAGTTTTTCTTGGTCTGGTATTCGCTTTTAAAAAATTCAATTCGTTCAGTTCATATTTGCAGCATTTAAAAATCTTGTAACCTGTTTGTGTAAGTTGTAATAACTGTATGAGCACAATAAAAATTTGCGCTCGTTAACTGAAGGATGAACTCAACAATTTGCACAGTTTACGTTAATTTTAGTTAATTTATTTTATAGTTAATTGGTTAATTTGGTTAATTTATAGGTAGGTACTGTTCTTTGTGTATGGTACGTAATGTTCTCTGTAGGTACTGGTTTTTGTGCTATTTTTAAAAATTTTAGAAACATAAATGATTTCGATAAATACAAATTCAAAAAATACACTTGATACACTTTATACCTAGACAGACCAGTAAAAATGAATTTGTGATAGCATATATGATTATGGTACACAGTTTTTTGTATTGCAGTATTCTAGAGAATTCTATAAATCATTTCTAAAAAGAAATAATTATTATTTTTTGTGATTTTGAAATTATTTTAATTAATAATTTTGTTACTGGATTAAAAAAAAAATATTTTTGTTATTAAGAAGTAATGGATAATTTTTGTTTTGCTGAAATAGAGCTTAAAAAAATGTTAACTGTAATACGCCTTTACTTTTTGACATTTATGTATGAAATGTTTGATTATTTTGATAGTCGTAAGCTTATTATGTCATAGTTACAGAAATTAGGACTAGATAGACAAAAGCTAGGTGTAGATAGAAATTTATATGATGGTTGAATGAAGTTGAGATGGTTAAATGAAGTTGATCTGATGGTAAATCTGTAGACCAGCTTACTATATTTTATCCCGTATGTTGTGATGAGCTAGCAGTGCTTTAATAAGAGCTATTTGGGATGTATTGGAAAGTTGTAGGGTTTTTAACGGGGTAAAGGTGTATTGGGACGTAATTTTATTATTCGATGGGCATTCTGTATGGATGTGTTTAATTGATAAGGTATCAGGACAATGAATACATGTCGGGGGAGGGGATCTTGTGTAAATATGTTTGTGAGTCGGAAGTTTCTACCCTAGGCGTACTCTGGTGAGCTTAACACCTAGTGCTCGCCATTTTGGTTTTATTGCTCCGGGGATTTTTGGGTTGGGATTATGGGATCTGGCAAATCGATTGGAAGAATCCCAGTCTGTGTGACGGATGTGCGCCGCGTGTATAGCAATGGTCCTTTTAGAATGGACGTAAGATAATATTGAACCTTTTGTAAGAGGGCTTTTAGCCGCTATGTTCCGCTATGTTAGGTCTGCTTCAGTGTTGTCATATATGCCTACGTGGCCTGTTATCCAAACCAATCGCAGTTTGCCATTGTTTTGGGATATTGCATTTCTGATGTATGTTGACATGTATTCCCTGTTGTTGTGATTTTGGTAGACTTGATTGAACTGAGGCTATCAGTTATTATTAGATAATTTAGATTATGTTTTTCGGTGGCTTGGATTGCTATGTATACGGCGGTCAACTCAGGTATGAAGATTGAGCATTCCCTTGGGAGCGTTTCCGCCTTCCAAAGTAAGTTATCCTTAATTATCGCCCAGGCTACGCCTTGAGACTCTTTGATTAAATACTATCAATTTTGTTTAAATGTAAATACGATATATTATTATTTCGAATAAATAAGAAATTGTTAATAAAAATTTAATTTTTTGTGCTATTTTTTAAAAATTAATTGTGCTATTGGCCTTAAAAAATACCAGAAACCTTCATTCAGATGTTCTAATTAAAATTTTCACCAAATTAATAATTAAATCCATAAAATTAATAAAAAAATTTGAAATTTTCACTCCATATTCTACTTAGGTCAAGCCTTCTACAGAGGCAAGCACTTTGCTAAGATTTCTTACAAAACTTGGATAACACACAATTATCCATATAGCTTTTACACTACGTCGTGACATAAAGCTATACGTAATAAAGCCACAATTACCTTTTTTCGCTTTTGAATGAGATGTGAAGTCATATTTTAAATTCTTTTGGGTGTATGGCTCTATTTCGCATATAATTGCGAAACAGGTTTTTTGAGAATATAATTATATTTGTTCAAATAGAAGCAATTTAATTTTTCAAACAAAAATACCTATCAATATTTCTGTGGTCGAAATCAATAACCGCTTATGTCGAGATAAGAAAGAATTGAGTTATTAACACCATTATGTTCGTCTTGTTGCCTTTCATATACACACAAAAATTGAAGTATTAACCTCTATTAGACTCCAAGATATTTAAGAAAACGTAATCACTTAAGTCATTAATATACCATTTTACACATACAATAAAAGCGTAAAATGACTTAAGAATTATAATAGAGACTTTTTTTTATACAACTTAAGTTTATATCGACCTAAGTTGTTATTGCATATCGCTTATAATATATTCACCATATATATGAACTTCAACAAAAACTTATATCGAATTAAGCGCTTATTGCTTTTCGAAAATAATATTTTATGAAAAATTATTTAGAGTTAAGCACTTATTGAATTTTAAAAGTACTGCCTTTTGGAAACTTATGTCAAAATAAGCTAATAAACTCAATTTAATACTGAGAAAACGAAATTATTGCATATGTAATAAAGACTTATCGGCTTTAGAATGTTAACTAAAATTGTTGTTGTTTTTTTATAATCGCTTTTTCTTTAATATTATTCCTTTTAATTTTAAACCTACATAAACATTAATTATCTTTGAAAAACCTTCCTTTTGATAAAAGTCTTTATTTAATAACTGTCCAAATTTTTTTTAGAAACATGTTTAAATTTTGGAAATTGGAATCAAACAGTGATTTGCGACCTAAGCGGTTATTGATTTTCACCACAGATTTATCTTGAATTTTATTGATCATATTCAATGTTCACATATACACATATATTATGTCTAATTCTACCTTTAGCTTCCGCGTTTGATCGCCAAATATTCTAGAAAAAGCAGAAATCCTGATCTTGAAACCAATTCTAAAATCCCTTCTAATACACAATTTGACATACACATATGTAAATATTCTGGAATATATACTTTTTAATAACAAAATTTTTTTTATAAATTCACTTATCAATTTCTATTTTTTTCACTTTGTTTTTTTTCACAATTAGAATTTGTATCAATTTTTAATATGGTTTAATTTACTAACATTTTAGAAAACGATATGGTTTTATTTCACATTAGAATGCGAAATAAAGCCATATACAAAAAATGAGCGATATGACTTTATTTCTTATTCAAAATCGAATTATTGGGGCTTTACTACATATGGCGTTATATAAGGCGCCCCTTTACCCATGTGAACTAAATTATTTTAGTTCTATACGTGTGTGCTGGCTTACGATATTCTAAGAACAAGCCAAAAAAATATGCACTCGTTGGCTTCACAATGTGTACATGAGAGGGTTAAATAACGAAATGAAAAACACTTTGATAATAAAATTCAATAAAAGACCCTACCTACACATAAAACAAAAATGTTTTTTTTAATTATTTTTTGATTTTGTTTCAAAGACATTTTTTTTGCATGTAGCTATTATTGATGTAAAAAATATTTTTTTTTGTTTTTAAATATTTTTAAATATCGATATTAGAATGTGCCACTTTGATAATCCTTTTAGAAATGCAAAAAAATACCAAACAAAAAAAAAATTCAAACTAGTTATGATGACTTTCGAAATTCAATTATCAGATCGGAGTTAAATCTTTTAATTTTATTTTTATAATGGAATTTAATTTTTCAAACTAAATTGAATAGGGATTTCTATTTATAAGCAACAAAAATTTTCATTTAATTCTGTTCGAAATGAAGTCTATATAGCTACCCATATGCAACTCAATTCAATATTATGACCTTTATTATGAGAAAATATCCTTTGAGATTTAAAAAAAGAAAAATAAAACCCGATGTTATATTATTTATATATTGAAGCAGAGATTTATGAAGAATTTCTATTTCTAAGAAAATCAAATATTCATTATCAATGAATTAACACCATATTCAGATTTTGTTGGTAAAGACTTTGATGTGAATAATATTTTCGATATTGTTGTTTTTTTTTCAATTATGTTGAGATGTGCAAAATGTAATCAGTGAGAGTAGCTAAAAGCCTTGAATTATTTCATTCAACCGAAACTGTTATGAAATAACAATTTATATTTTATATTTAATAAAAAGTGAATGAATCCATTTTGCACAAATGAATTTCGAGATTGATTTGGTTATAATTTTATATGGTTGAAGACGTACGATATTTTTTTTGTAATTTTCGATTTTGGTATTTGGTATATTTGGATGTGATGTTAAATGAAGACAATACAAAAATTTTAGATTTTAGCAATGTTGCAGTGAATGTGCATAATAGATTAAAGGTTTTTATTTTAGGTTTTATTAGGCGTTATTAGGTTTTGTTGTTCTTTCAAAACTGTTAACTGTTATATAGTTAATCATCGAAAATAGTATCAAGTGATAATTCAACTCAGTTAAACTCCCATATTTATTGCAACATTAAAGTTAGTAGTGCATGGTAAATAAAAATATAATTCCAATTTGAACAACTGAAAGATAGAATATGGGTCTACTCAAATCTTATAAGACTTTAATCTATTTCAAGGGACCTTGTTCTCTTTTTAAATAAATTTTTTGGTTGTCAATTAAGTTTCGTTTGATAACTAAAAGTTGTTAATATTCAGTTCGATGACTCTTTTGTCGTTTATTTCATTTATATAATATACATCTATTATACGTGAGATCTTCAAATACTAATGAAGTCAGTATTGTGTACAGTATTTTATGGAGTCAATTTAAATCTCAAAACACAAAAATTTGAATGAACCAGAACCAAAAATCCCAAGTTTTAATTTAGTTGGATAAAACAAAATTTAATTATTGTCTTTTCTTTGGTTGTAACAGTTAGAAAAGAATATTTTTTTGAGTAGCTCGGCTGTCCCAAGAAAAAATACAGTAATTGCTTCAAGTATATGCTTTCGACAAATTAATGAAAAACACAAACAAATTTCGAAGCCTTACAACAATCTTTTACAAATAATGATCATATTTACATCACTATAAATTGAATTAGTATGCTTATTTTTAATACAATTTTGGTTCGACTATTCTTGATTTGGGGTATTTGCGAAAAACTTTTTGTTTTAAATGGGTATTATTTAAAATTTCAGCGAAAAAAACCAGGTAACAACACAAAATGCCAGGTATTGCTATTTAAAATGTTTTTAAAATAAAGCCAATAGTAATTTAATAATGACTTCCCCAAACTACAATACAGTATTGACTTTTACATTATCAACTTCTATTCTTCCAAGTAGTTAGCTTGATCAGAAGTAAATAAGTTTTTTGATATTTCAGATTCTTTTAGATTATTCTGGTATTAATTGAACATGCTACTTGATTATTACTTCCTTTTTTTGATTCTGTACACCACGGTGTTCGATTAAGCATGGAATGTTGTTTATGTTTTCTTTTTTCTTTAGAAGGTAAAGTAACTTGAAGTTTTCATTATATTTAACTGTTCGGCATTCTTTTGTAAATTTGACCTCAACAAAGTGCACAATTTAAAATTTTTCAATGAATTTTCAATATTTTTCTTTTTCATTAAAAACCGTTAACCTGACTTCCATTTATGAAACTGTCCCAATTTTAAAATTCGTAAATTTGCATGTCAACTTTCTATAACCTTGCAAAGCTTTTGGAAATCATATATATTTTGCTTCCTGCCTATTTTTTTTTTAAATTCCATCAGCACTCATATGGGTATGCCCTTTGGTAAGAAATTTAAATCAATCTTTATCTGGACCATTTGGTTGATTTATAATATTTACCAGCGATGAGTAAATCATCCAGTTTTATTTGAGGATCTTTAATTAGCCAAAAATATAAATTTTTTGGTATCTCGTTCTTCTTATATTAGACATTGTAGCGAATCAACAATTTGTTCTGCTTTTCTACTGGCCAGAGCTTCATGCCATACAACACAACATGCACTCGATTTGCTTCTTTTGTTTAAAGGAGCAAAAGTCTACTAGGTGAAAAGGCTCTTTTGTCAATCCATTGAATATACTATCGACCATTGACTATGTTACACAATACCTAACTTTAACAGTTACATATATTTGAATATCTCCATATTATGCCCCATGCTGACATGAATATGCATTATATATTATCGTTTTTCTGCTTCTGATGTTATAGCGGTATACCAAAATCCAACGTGTAGTTTACTACAACCGAAGCTTTAGGATGATTCATTGTGTCTTTGATCGCAATTATCTCTTGGAATATTGCGATACCGTTTGTTGTCATATTTCATGAAGTGCTATATATCAATTAGTTGACCCTTTGGAATTTTCTGAGATATGGATGATTTTTTTTGTTTATGATCTTGACACTAACTTAGGTAGAATCACTTTTTTCGTGCTTAATTAAGTACGGTACTGCAATTTTACACTACAATATCTACAATAATTCGAGTATTTATTTTAACGAATTACTGGCTTATCTACTTATTAAATGTGGAAAACTACTATTATTGCCAGGAACTAAGTCTTCTTAAATAGAATAGTTTCATTTTATTTCATTTTTTACCAGATTAACTCTCAATTATATTTTGTCATTTATTATATCCCAGTGACAAAGGGTACTAGACCAGCTCGAAAAACTAATGAAGCATTTTTTTTTTTGCTTCAACGGGAATCAAACCCAGGACCTTTCGGTTGAAAGGCAGGCGCTCTACCTACTGCATCACCCAGCGTATAAATAAACCACAGACTCAAGCCTGACGCTCCATGTGAGTACATTAAGTACATACTGCTCATTGTGAGTACATACGTTTTTACAGCCGCTCCGACAAGGAGATGCAGACTAATTCAAAATGTGAAAGTGGCTCAATTCTGGACATATATTTTCTGCCTTTGGTTGCTATATCCGCCGTGTCCAGTACACTCCATGCTTCCGCTATCTTTTGTTCTCTACTCATCCTACTACAACGGGATTGAAACCGGGATCGTTCGTAATTTAGGATTAACAAAGGTAACATGCAGGTGGGAGAGGCTAAATGACGTAAACTAGATACAACGACCATAAAACGCTTCACTGCCCTATTAAATCCCAAATATCAAGAAAATTGTTACTCATTCTTGAATGGAGAATTTTAAAATAAAATTTATTTTAATTATTTTTAGATTGATCTGTGTTGCTGTAAAAAATATTTCAATTTTATTATGTGATTTAGGTTTCTGGAATTCACACAAAGATATTATATTCAAAAATTAAGTTTCAAATAAAAAGGATTGGAATATTTCTACGAAATTTCTACCTATATTCAATAGAAGAATTTTGTTTCCAAATATATTTCTATCAGGTATGAAAATTTAAGAAGAGATCATTTTTTGTTGAACAGGCTTTTGTCTATAAACTTTTTTTGAAATAAACTTTGCTTAGGTTTGTCCGCTTATGTATTTATCTATTAGTTCTTAATGATTTCTTTCTATGAAAGTTATTCAAATTATATTATAGTAGAGATTGTTAAATGTACCACATTGGTTCATGTATATAAATCTACTTATAACCTTGTGAAGCGAAAAATTAAAAAAATTTGACATTATTAATCAGTTGGTTCATGAGCTATAAGTATAGTATTTGGTGATTTAAACTCGTAGTGTTTTAGTCATTTTCTCCGTTATCTTAAAGAATCTGGATTTTCACTTGGTAACTTTACAACAGTCTAGAATTTACAGCCATTATACTGTATATTACTGTTACTATTAAATAATAATGGGAAGATGTTGATTCACTGATTTTAGATTTAGTTTACAAAATAAAAATTTATTTAATATATGTTTCTAAGCAAATATATTATAAGCTAATGAAGGACAAAGTAAGCTGTCAAAGTACTATTGAGCAAGTAATATAAAACAATGGAAACATATTTTAGTTGTCAAGTTATCATAACACTCGGTACAGTTGGGACTTTGTTTGGATAGTTGAATGTCGCAAGTATGAAAAAACTGCAAATGTCCGATTAGAAAGAATTCCCTTGTTACATACAGTGTAATATTTTTACATTGCTATATCGCTCAGAAAGTTAGTAAAGTAAGTTTTTTGATAGTCTTAAATAATTTTATATAGTTACAAATAGAACAACAACACATTTTAGCCAACATATTGAAACGAACCTTATTATTTCTAGAAATATATAAAAAAAAATTAAATTGTAGGTAATTCGTACTACGCTTTAATTTATTATATTTTTTTAAGTCCTTAACTATTATATTTGTTTTTTATTTGTATTTTTGAAAAGTATTTGTGAAGTTGTGATGGTCTTGTAGAAAGTCCTAAAGAAATAAATGAAATGAAATTAAAAACTCAATAGGTAAGATAACCTTCAAATGCAGGATGGTTATTTGTAGTGGTTTTAAATTCCAAAGGGATTATAAAGAAAAGAGTATGTGTAAACTTGTTTATTTTTTTTTTTGTATTTTAAGGACTAAAATTAGAAAAATTCAGATGCTTGAGTTTTAAATTGTTATTGAGCAGAAATTTATTATTTTTGGTTTTTATTTTTAAGAAAAACCTTGAAATTGAATTTTGTTTATTTAATATGACCTTAACCTTAAGCATGTTCCGTACATACACAGTGGTTTTTGGTTATTTAAGAAAAAAAACAAAAAACATGTACGACACAAATGTTTTTGGTAATTATTTACTGGAGCTGATTGATTGTTTTACAGAGAAGGAAAATATTAAATAATTAGTATTCAATTAATGTATTGGTTAGGCTTGTTAAACATATTTTTATTAAATTTAAATTATTTATTGTTGAGCTTTGAAAATATTTGTGTATACAGCCAGGAATATAAATTTTAACTACATCATTGACATTAAAACGCCTGGGGAAGTCATAAATCCACTTGGAATTGAAGGGGGGGAGGGGGTATATCAAGATCAATCCTATACATCAAGATCAAAATCTATTTTACTACCAAAATAAAATAGCCAATCCGATTGAACTTTCTGTATGCTGGTAACATCGGTTTGGTTAAAATACGAAGTGAAAGAAATCTGATTATATTGAAGTCGTATATTTTACAAAACTACCTGGGTATATGTTTGAATACCATGGAATATAATAATATGTTTGACGTACAATTTGACGGTAGTTGGAATCAAGCAACACAATTTATGTAAAAAAATAACATTTACCAACAAATTCATTTATCGTCAAGTATTTGTCGTAATCCGTAACAGCAGAGAAGAATGAAGTTGATAGTAGATGAGAGTAGTACTATGCGAAAACATCAACTACACCAAAATTTTTTCTTCTTTGTCTAATTCCAAACCTTGAGTGTGGGATTGAACACAATACATACTTTTACACCGAGATTTGGCATACACAATTATATGCAATCGTTTTTTTTTCTTTTTCATTTATAAGATATAAGTATCTATACGAGTTTTAAAAGCGGAAAAAATATATCTATTGTACGTAGAGTACCTTCGGCTTCAAAATAGCATAGTTTATTTTTAGGGATAACCAAGATTCTCAACTATTTTTTATCATTTATATTATGCCAAAGACCAGACTGGATTGGGACCTTTCGTTTGAGGCGTTCTACCTACTGCACCACCCAGCGTGTAATTGAAAAGTGAGATTATAATTTTTCTGTTTGATCTATCTTAGTACAGGGAGCTGCATGCTGAACATCACAGATAATACATGTGAAGAAACTCGATGTTCCCGGAAAAAGAATGCTATGTAAATGGGGAAGATGAAATTGGAAATACTTTCATTAAGAGAAGTCCAAAAGTCGAATTCATAGTGGAAAAATTAAACAAAAATTAAATTAAAATTGTTTGGCCACACTTTGAAAAGCCGTTGGCATTTGAGTCATTGAAAACAAGAGGTTGAGTACCTACTTGACACGACACCATACAAATTGATATGTAGATGAACAATATAAAAAAATTGATAAGCAAGGACAGAAGATCCTGGAAAATTTAAATTAAGAGAATCGACTCCATATAAAAGAAGATGATAGGAGAAAAAAAAGATATTTTTATATATTATTTTTAAACATGTCGAAAGAACTAAAGCAGATGGGAAATGAATTCTAAGACTTGTTTTCCCTATATGCTTTTTTTTATTAAATATTATAGGAATTAAGTGGCATCTTTCTGATTGAAATCAGCTGATTGGAATATTAAAATCTTGATTATTGTGCAGTTGAAATATACTAGTGTATTCAAATGTGATTACCTTATTAACTCATTTTTATGTTCATACCTTCTTTACCGAAAGTTTGTTTTAAGTCCTCTTTATTACAACATTACGTATACATACCATGGTGTATTAACTATATTTGGTTGTTGGTGTACTTTTAAATACAATATTTTTATAAAAACTATATTAGTGTTGTAAGTTGTCATCCACGGTTCGAGTTAATAAGTTCAAATAGCTTTAAGAAAAGTCTCGTATAGGTTTGGTAATCCAAGCGAACCGATCATTAACCAGAATATTTTATTAAATTAGATTCGTAATTACTCTATTTGGTTTATAAAATATAATTTTCGAACTAGCCCCTTATCAAAATGAATACCAAAATACTTTGTAAAACTTACTTGAAGATGTGGTATTTTTGAATTATATGGAAATTTACTTGTTCATCTCAATTTAAATTTTTTTTTTGGATCCAGTTTACCACCTACCTGCTACTTATATTTAACTATTGAAAGCAATTTCAAATTTATTTAGCTTTAAAGAAAAAAAAAACTAAATTATTTTAATTCAAATGAATTCAGGATATAATAACTATAATAATATTTTTTTTTATATATATATTTTATGAATATATCCTTAAATCTAGTACCTACCTACTACACATTCGGTTAAATGTAGAGCATGAATAATTATTTATTATCCTTATCTTTAAGGTTATCATTATGTAAAATTTTTACAATTCTTCATATTAAAGAATATTTTCTATGTATATTATATGTATTAGATATGCAAGGATTTACTTATGTAAATTGAAATTGAAAAAAAAAAAAAAACAAAAAAATAATTTTTTTTTTTCAGAGAAAATTTTTATGATAAGAATATTATTTTTACCTTTTGTAAATTACATTAAAAATATCTTAATATTTCAATGCATTAGTATTGATATACACATTTATACACACATATATGGAGACATATTATAAATCAGAGTATAGTGTGGTGTTATCATCTGTGCAAATAAATAGTTTTTCTCAATTTATGGCACAGTATCCTAGGTTAACTTATGCGATTGCAATTTCTTAATATAACTTATATAACTTCATACATTTTATTTGATTCTTTAGAAAGACTTTATAATCTACATACATAATAATATATTATATAAACAGATGCATTTCTATTATAATGTATATATATATATATATATATATATATATATAATATTAGGTTTTATTGACTCCTTATCATATTCTCTTTCTTCCTATAGAAACTTTTTTCTTATTCTTAAATCATTTTGAAGTTTAGAAAACTTTTTTTCTTCTTTTTTTTAGTTAATTTTTTTTTTCTTATTTTTTAAATATCCTTTTATATAGATATATCCTTTTATTATTATTTTTTTTTTGTTTTGTATTATTTATTTATGTATGATTGTATGTATGGATATACATAGAGAATGCAATTGTAGCAAAGATATTATATTGTATAACCTCACAAACAGATAAATTGAGCAAAAGTTATTACAATATAAACTCATCACGTTTCGATTCAATTACAAACAAGAAGTTGATGTTGTTGTTTTTGTTGGATTTTTTTTTAATACTAAAGATTAGTTTCTCTGAACAATTTTTTATGAAAACAGTTTTTTTGCTACAGTCCTTTTTCAAAATAATGCAATATGACTTTTATATAACAGTAGAAAATTGTTATTCAAATATAGGCAAATTATTTTATTGGCTTAACACTAATGGAAAATCAAAATGAATGAAAATAAAACGTCGGTTGCATTCTTATGTATCCAACAGACATTTTTTTCTGAAATTAAGTTTAACAATGTACTAAACAATTTTCGGTTATGCTTCATTCGAATTTGCAGTCAAAATAAAAATATCTCTTATAGTTTTCGACACATTTTTTCTGATTTATCCAAACAACCTGTATTTTACTGTTAAGCCTAAAAATTTTGCTTATTTAAAGTTTTTGTACTGATAAATTGGGTATTTATAACTATCTAACATACTATTTTTATTACTAAATGTCCAAATACATATGAAGTTTTACGATACACTATACAGTAAATTTCTATAAATAACTTTCTATACTGACCTTTTTTAATTATAGTTTTTTGATATTTCAAAATATTAAAATTATAAAACTATTCATGTTAAATATTAAAAAATTGCTCAATTTTTTATATAATACACATTTTGTTCAAAATGTCCGTCAAACATCGATTTTCTAAATGTTTTGCTATTGGTAGATTAGATATATGGGTAGGATACCCACGTAACATTGTATTGTTATAAAAATAAAATTAGTGCTATAAGAATCCTATATGACTCCCGATAATCACTAAAGGTGTTGTAATGATGTTTTTATGGGAATAATGTGATTAATATTGCTATAAGGATGGAGCTGTTATAATGACATTTTCAGCAAGTGCTACAGTAATGTTATAAGTCTAAACTATAGGATTCTCCATTTTAGTGTTATAACGTATTTATAATGTTTCGTAAGAGTCTTATAGCAATAGAATTGTTACGTGAGCAGCCAACAAAAATTGTTCATGTTTAGTTTAAATAAAATGACATGTCTTTTAGTAAAAAAACAGCCGGAATCACCATTGTACATGCAAAATAAGGAAAGTACCTCAGAGTCCATCACCATAGAACATTTACTACTTGGACAAAGCATATACAAACGAAATGCGAACAAACGAAACTAAAACTGAATAATATATGCTGGTTATTTGACTGAAATTTTATCCTCGAAACTGGCTATAAAATACTTTTACGTAAAGCAATCTTAAAATTGATATATATCGATAAAAATAATACAATAAAAAATATTAAAAACTAGTATGCCATTTCTATGCCATACCATCACTAATGCCATTTCTAATTTATAATAAAGTTTGGGTGCAGTCTAAAAAAATATGCACATTACATATCAAAACACCAACAAAAGTAAAAATGAGAATTAAAAATGAGAAGTAAAAATGTATCATTTCTCATCACAATGCATTCATATTATTTTTTCATTACATTTCCCTTCTAATTACATCTACTTCCATAGTACACTAAAAAAATTTATTTATTCTCTCAAATCTCATTCTTTCATTCAAAATGAATTGTTTTTTTTTTCATTATTATTGCTGTTGTAATAAAAGGCTTCAGACAAAACTAAAAAGGTATTGCAATACAAATAATAAAGAAATAGAAATAAAAATCCTTGGTACATACAAAAATTGCAACAAAAAAGGATCTGAATATACTTTTTTATCAAGGATCATCTCCGAAGACTAACTAGAAATAATGCTGGCCGATTATTAAATCATCTTATCAAACTAGCACGAAATCTTCTTAATATACTAGACATACCTTTAGTGAGCCGACAAAAAAGAAGAATCTTAGAAATGTAGCGATCTACGGGCGACTTAATAAATGTCTAATCATTGGATTTCACATCATAAATTTAGTTTATATGATTGATTTGAATAAATTTGTTTCTTTTTGAATAAATGTGAATTACTACATGGGTACTGCTTTATTGATTTCTTCATTGTCTATCCAATTATATATCAATAGAAATCACTCTCTGATTTTATCAAACATTATTAATTACTCTCAAGTTCCAGCTTATCTTAAGCTATGTACTATATCCAAGTGATCAATATTCTCTCTTTGAATAGATCATTGATTTCATATTTCTTTCTTTACATATAGAGAAACAATAGAGATATTCAATAGCCTCAGTTAATGTTACACTAAACCTTACTTATTTTTAAGCTAATCCTGATTTAAGCTAACCTAATTTGCAAAAATATATTATTTAAAACTCTGTTGAGATTAATTTGTTTTTTAATAATTTTTTTTTCTTGTAGTAGAACTCGTTTTGGTTTCTTTTCTTAAATATTTGATTTTTTTTTTCAATAAACCGAGGGTGACTACTGTAGAACAAAATAAATTTTGTTTTTTTTTAATGTTTTTACTAAAAAAAAAATTAAAATGATTAAATTTAAATTCAACAAGACCCTCGTTGTCTCTACTGAGCTTAAATATGATCAAGTAATGTGCTTAATGAAGTAAAATGGTTAATGAAAAAAAAAACAAAATGTGTTCGAATCTATGAAGTTAATTCAAAATGGTATATCTTATTTGTCTTGACGATTAGTACCGTATTATGGCATCGACCTATACAAGTTATATGAAAACATTGATCACATCCTGGAAATGCTTTAGATAAAAACTTGAAAAGTCTTCAATTCAGATATGTCGAAACTTGAAAGGAGTTATGTCGAACTGTCGACGAAACTTATGATAGAAAAATCAAGTGACCACGCATTAACCTTTCACTACTTGAAGCTACCAACTAATAAATAGAGAGAGTTAAAAAAAAATTTTGCATCTAAACTTTAATTGATTTTTATAACTCACTCATGTTTTTATAACATCTTGTAATAAGCTATAAGACCAACCAAAATAAAGTTGTATATAGGCATAGTCAGTCATTTAGGTATAGTTATAATAAATTATAGTTATTATAAGTTTATTATAGTTATTATAAATTATAGTTATTATAATAATAAATACCCACTGAAGAGTTCAAGTAGTGTTTGATATGATGAACAAAACAGTCCAAAAAATAATTATCTGGTTTTAACAATAATTATTTTTTGGACTGATGGTTAGAAATGATTCAATTGTATAAAAAAAATTGTTAAATGAAGCTAATATGTACTAATAGTGTGTCATAAGTAAATAAGTAAATAATGTAAATTGTACAATAATTGGTTCAGATATATCGTTTTATAGTATTTTTCGATTAAATGAAACATTTTTTCAATTGAATGAAACTATTTTCAAAATAAATGTAACCCTTTTCAACATAAATAAAACTAACAAACAAATATCTACAAATAAAATTAATTAATTTAATTAATTTACAAAAAACTAAGGTGCCTATTACACATCATTCTTTTCATCAATCTTTTCGTCCATAGATTGACAATATATTGATAATTTCGAAACATATATCAATATTGAAAATATAATTTCTGGAGAAATGTTTTTAACTTCAGTTTAAATTGAATTTTTAAAGTAAATGTTTTGTATAAAAAAAAACAAATTATTTTTTTTGCACATTTGAATAATATATCAATCGTTTTTTTACAATAATTGCTATAATTATTAAAATTTCTTTTTAGAATTATATCACAAATTAATATTATAACCTTATCTGAACATTCCAAAAAAATAATATCTGAACATTCCCCAAAAAGCCATTTTTTTAATTCCGTTGAATTTGATAGCATGATTGATGGGAATTTTGACTGTATGATTGATAATTCTTATCCATCAATCAACGGTCAATGATTGCCAATATATTGACCAATGATTCACCATTGATTGATGTGTAATAGGGTCCTAAAATAAAAAAATATTGAAAATATTATCACATGCAATTTTAAGAATCATGCGTATTTAGAACAATCATTTGTTGTCAACTGATTAACACTTTAGTTCATTACATGTTGAAGATTATGCGCATTTCCAGGATCACTAAACACCGTACATGTATATGGGTTTATTTTATAAAATGCTTCTTCTATTCGGTTAAGCTTTTTAGAATATGTTGGTAAGATTTTTAAAATAGAACCATAGGGTTAAACTATTTGTTTGGACATTTAGGGCCTCTCGAATAAGTCAAAATTAAATTAAATAAATTCTGGTTAATCAGATACTAGATTAAAGTGGTACAACCCTACTTTCCATATTTATATTAACTAAAATTTGTTACAAAATTTAAATATATAATCATAAATTAGGTATAAAATAATTTTGGATGACACTGTAAGACTTTGTTAGTTTTATTTTAAATTTAAGTGGAAATTATTAGAGCATAAATTCGTTTTGTTGGTTGTCTGTGTCTTTTTTGTGATCATTTTCTTAGAATATTTCTTGAAAGATCTCTTCTATATATTATTAGAGTTTTTTTATTATAATTATGTATTGTTGTATATGAAAAGAATTTTTTTGTATATTATATTTTTAAATTTACTTGAAAATATTAAACAATTTTTTCATAATTGGTTAAAATTATAATTTTTGAGATAATAGGTTTGTAGTAGGTAGTCTACAAAAATAAGATTATTTGAACTTTAAAAACTAAAATAAATTTAGCTTTAAAATTTTTAGTTCTATTTCAAATTATTTATTAGTTCAATAATTTTTTAATTATTAATGTCTGTTGTTTGGAAATTAGCTTCTTAACCTATATACAGAATTTTTATTGATGATTGTTATTTTTTTTTTGTATTTATTGAAAAGTTTTTAATTATTTTTTGTTACTAAAAAAATTTAACAATATGTTACTTTAGTATTTCATAAATTTTGATAGAAAAAATTTATAATAATGGTTGGTATGTTAGAGGAGGACTTAAATTAATTGAACTTTTATTTTATACTAGCTGTACCCGGACCGCGTTGCACATAAATTCAATCTTATTCATTCACTTTATTTTAAGAAAAAATTTAAAACCTAAAAAATAAAATCTGCTTATTTCTTTTAAAATTACTAACAATTTTAGACAACGGATGTCATTGTATTTTTGAAGGAGTACCTGATTTCGGTTTTTCCAAATAATTTTTTGAAAAAAAACAACAATTTTTTAAGTTTAAATAATAATAAAGTTATAAAAATAAATTGGCTAATATAAGTTAAAATTAAAATTAAAATTTGTCAAAACAAAACGAAAAATCGCTCAGAATTTATATATGAATCTCTATTACAATTACTCAAAATTTTAGAAAACGTATGTCATTATTTTATTTATGAGGGTACCTGAAGTACAATTTTCAGTTACATAAAAATTTTAATTTTTTAAATATTTCTGATAGGTAATGGAAGTTTTATGGCTGCTACCCGAACCACTCAGATTATTGAAAACGATAAAAGATATGTTTGCTCATTATAGTTGTAATAGGTGTTGGGAGTTGTATGGCAGCTGGCCGAACCACTCAAAATTTTGAGAAACGGTAAGAGACGTATTTGTTTATTTTTGAGATAGTACCTGAGTACAAATTTTCAGCTCTGTAACATTTTTGGTTCTTAATATATTTGTGACGGATAAAATTGTATGGCAAGTGCTCGAACCCGTCGGAATTTTAAAACACGGATAAGCCTATAACCTCCCCCTCTATCCCATTAATATACTCTGAAAATTTCATTTAAATCGATTCAGTAGTTTTCGAGTCTATAAATAACATAAAGACAGACAAAAAATTTCATTTTTATATATATAGATTATCTGGTTTCGATTTGATAGGTAAGTGACTGAGAATAGCTCCGTCTCTCGAAATACGTTTTAAGCGGCTCTCTCGATACGTGTTCGCTAGGTCATTCGCAATCATTTCTGGTGGCATGCTATACCGAAACAACTCAGTTCTTCATTCTATATTAATGAATTCTTAGTTTAGTGAACATTACTTTTTAAATTTAGCATAGAAATTTATTAGATAGCAAGCATTACTTACCTCTCCATCATAATCCAGAACAAATTTCTTAACATCAGCTTTATTTCTAAGCATTTATTTAATTATCCAACGAAAGACAAAAATTGGCGAAGTATAAATATTCGATATTCAAACAGGAAGTCTTGTGAAATAGTAGATATGTATTTTCTTTATTTAAATTTGTATCAAAAATTCGTTGTATTACGGACGTTATATTTGGTAGTGTTGAAAACTCATTAAGTTAATTCAATGGAAAATAATTATGCTTATGGAAAGCAATCAAAAATTAAGGTAAAATAATTGTCTACCGATAATTTGTTTGCAGCTATGATGCTAAAAACAATGTATATTGTAATGAACATTGTATACTGTAATGATAAATTTTATTTGTATTTATTTATCTGTTGAATTTGTATAACGAAAACGAGATTTTATTTCTATAACATCCTCCATCTATTTGCAATCTATATTATTGTGCTCTGATTTTTTATAGTCTTTAGCAACATAATATTCTAATGAAGATCTCATTGCCCTTGTTAAGGCTTTCATTTCTTAATTACAGATATTGACTTTTTTGCTAATTCTCCTATCGACTTACCATTTTCTGCTACCTCTCCAGATCTCATTTTTTTGCAAACTGAACTGTTTGAATCAAGTTATAGACTTAGTTTAATGTTTATATCGTCTTCAATGATTATATTTTGGGATGAATTAAGAATCATTTAGCACTAACCTGAACTGATAATTTTGGAAAAAGGCATCTTTTTGTTTTTCCATAACAAAGTATTATTTTTTCAGTATACCAGAGAGTAAGGTGCAGTATAATAAAATTAATTGAGGTCATTTAATATTAAATTCATCTTTATCATTATTCATATTTATTTAATATAGGACGAAAAGAACATTTTCCGACATTTTAGCATACGTTTAAGAAAATATAAGAATAATAATTCTTTATCATTTTTTTAATTTTCTTAAAGGACTTATTTCAATAACTGGGTCAATTTCGTTGATATTTTCAATACTAATTTTATTCAATTTTTCCTCTTAACCAAATCTATATAAAAGTCTTAATGTGATAAACTTAAGCCGATCAAGAAATCAATTTTTATTTTTTTTTTCTCAGAATCAGAATAATAAATTCAAAAAAGTTTAATCTTAATTTTATGAAGCCATAATAATATCATATCCTAAAATACATATAATTTTTAAATTCAATTTCCTCTACTAAAAATGGCTTCTTAATTTTCGAAATTATTTTTAAATAATTGGAAAATAAAAAACAAAATTTGGATGGTGTTGAAAAAGCAATGGAAGGGAAGTTTTTGTATTTGAGGTAACTTGCAAAATAATTTTTTTTTTTTTAATTTCATGAGATAGCTATAGATACCACAAAAGCGTGGTACCTACTATTGTTGGTAATTGGGACAATACTCTGAGAGAAAAAAAAAATATTTGGAATAACAAATACTTTATCGAATAATTTATATGTAGTGGTTCTGACTACTAATAAGAATGTTGCGAATTTGAATCTCGTTCAGAATCAATCCCCATTCAATGGTATTGTAAATATTTTGTTCATATTATATTTAACACTTTGTTGTAAATATAATTTGACTTCAATTAAAATAAAATTAAATTATGTTATTATGAAAAGGTAAAGTTAAATCAACATTGATGTAGTTTACATTTTACACATTAATATCAACCAAAAATTCAAATGAAATACTCTGTCAGTATTCCAAGACTTTGTAGTTAGGATGTTTGCTCTATAATTAATTGTTATTTATATATTATTTAAAATATTTTAATAAAATTAATCAACGTAATACTTATATTCGATAACAGAGACGTCACTACGCGGAAACCATGTACCATGAATAACAGATATTCAAATTTAATATCCAAATCAATACTGTTGTAAACACATCAAACGTATATTACTGGAACAAAGGTTTTTACAATTGATGTGCAAGTGTAGTATATCATCAATATATTTAAACACTACGCTGAATTAATATTATATTAAAATAACGAGTCAGATGGTGAAACAACATAAAAATAATTTATCACAATCTTAAAATTTCAAATTTACAAACAATGTATTTTTATAGGCTGAAAATAGAGAAAGGAGATGTAGTTTCCCCACCGATGTAATTTCGTCATTGCTAAAAGAAATAGACCAACTACTGGCCGTTCTTAACCAGTTGGAAAATCTAATTGCGGAACGAATGCAACATACTCTAAAAATAGTGAATACAATGTGCAAAAAAATAGTCTCAACATTAATCTATACAAATCCAACAACATCCTTCTTACCAATCGAAGAAAAGTATACTACCAACCACTTTCATTAGATGGAGTTGCTATTCAAATGCTAAGAGAAGCAAAACACTTGGGAATAATACTTGACATGTAATAATGAATAAAACTGTTTTGGAACCGTCATATAAGTAGATTACATCATAAACAAAAAAGGTAACAGGTCATTTTTTGCATGTCAAAATATGTCTGACAAAACATGGAGATTATCTCCACAGATAACTGTATGGCTCTACAAGTCTATAATAACACTTATAATATCTTACGCGACATTTTATATGCTATAAAAATAGGGCAGACCAAAGCACATGCTAAGCTTACTAAAATACAAAGTAGCATGTCTTTAGGCTACTGGGGCATTTAAAACGTGCCCCACTGTAGTTCTAAAAAAATTCAGGAGCACCAACCTTTTCCTCTATCCGTGATGAAAACGGAAGAAATAACAGCAACAAGCCTGCATCTTAAAAACAACATAAAACACAAAATACACGCAATTCACGTATTGTTAGGGTAATCAAACTTAACTCGCAAATTCAAGATTAGGTCGAACAATCTTGTTTTTTTACAATAACATTCAAACATGTTTTTTGAAAAATAAGAGAACTTCCAGTTTCTTAAACTATTTAGTTCTTTTGATATTTTGGTTATCAAAAGTATAATTGATTATTAAACCTACACGCTGGGTGGTGCAGTAGCTAGAGCGCCTGACTTTTGCAAGCAAAATATACAAACATGAAGCAAAATAATGCTTTATTGGTTTTTTGACCGTGTCGTTGGAATAAAATAAATAACGGTACCGCACCGGTTTCGGCTTAATTAATTAAGCACGAAAAGGTAACTCTACCTAAGGTACTGTCAAGAATATGAGTGAAAAAATTGGCGTTGAGGAGGTTCATTAAAGATCATTATTATTATTTAATATCAAATTGTTAAGCCGTTTTGACATTAAATTTATTTACAAAAGTTGGCTTCCTTGTGGTACGACAGAGTCAAGGATTTTGTGGCTGATGTTTTTGCTTTCTTTTATTGATCAAAAAGTCTCAAATTATTGTGTCTACTACTGTAACATAATTTTGACTAGTAAGCTTAAAAATCCACTTTAAACTAAGTACTATTTCACTTCGTATTTATGTTGTTTTTTAAGTTTTGTTTATTTTTTCACAAATAAATAGAATGTGTTAGGTAGATTCTTCTTCTAAGCAGAATCTGCATCTGAACATATTGGTTTTATCAATCTTGAACGGATATTGGTTTTAGGGACCATGGCCAGCGATAGACCATGCCAAGTCTTCTGACATTGGATTTTTTTTTTCCTACTCCTCTTGGAATCGTAGGGCTTCCGACATTTCGTACTCGATTTCTAGCTGCTAATCTTACTATAGTAAAATCATTTCTATTTCCGAGGCAATGTCGAATTTAATCTGTTTATACTGTCTAAGTAGGAGATTGGCCTACTGTAGAAGACGACTTTGATAACTCTATCTGCGCTTACGTGGTAAGGCGACGTCATATTTTGTGCAAGTTGTTGCTGCGATTTTATCCATCTTTGACGTTAAGATGCCTGACGTTATTATGTTTACCGGCTACGTCATTTCACATATTTTTCTCAGTTGTTGACAATTGTGTAATTATTATTAGTGTTTGTCTAATATTTCTTTATTGTGTTATTTTTATTGTGTTGTATGAAATATATGAGTATTGATATAGGGTAATATTAATTATTAATTATTTTTCATTGATTTTAAATTTTTATATATAATATGTTGTAATTTTTTTTTAGTTAATTTAGTTTATCCCCCACGGGACTCAAACCTGGCTACCACATCGTAAATTGAAACACATTTCTGTGCTCAAACCGATTAGGCCACGGAATGGATTGACACTGGATCTAGTCCCCTTGATTACCTGATTTATTCGGTTAACGTTAAGCTTTACCACCAACTACTTTACGTACCAACTTTAGTGTGCTTGATTACTCAGAAACTATCCCATATACTGATACTTGATGTATATTTCTTTGTGAATATACACAATATAAACCAAGAAGAGCATAAAGAAAGGATAATACACCATTTATTTCGGTTATACGAAATATAATATTAAAATTTTATTTCTATATTTTCGAAGAAATCATATACCCAAAGAGAGATTTAATTAAAATATATTGCTTAAAATAATCAATGAAAACATACATATATTAATTCTGCAGAATTTTGTTTTTAACCACTTTTATAACCACAAATTTCACTTTCAAATATATTTTTTATTATTGAATAACAACACAAATTAATTTTTATTTAAGTGATTTTTATTAGTACACTCTAATTTTCCAAGATTTCTGTCATTATCAATACCCATTAAGGTTCAAAACAGTTAACCAATATAAATTTTGTAAGTAAGCATTATAAAAATATAAGAAGTTAGAATTAAAGAATTATTTTAATCATTATTCTATTTAATTTCACATAACTCACACCTTCTGAATTATACTTGAAACATTATTTTTATTTGAATATACTCTAAAGAGCCCATTTTAAATCATTATTTATTGCTGTCATTAACGTTTAATAAGGATACTGTAATATTTGTTAAAATTGATTTCTTGGAATTATTATACATAATAATATAATGATACTTTAGATTCGAATTGAAAAATTATCATAAAAGATCATTGCTAAAGCTACTAAAATCTATATAAATATTAAACAACTAAAAGAAAAAGTCAAATATCTTGAATGAGTTCAAATATTAAAAGTGAAACTTAACAAGGATCCTAAAATTAGTAAAAATGAATTTTGTCATTTAAAAAAAAAAAAAAAAATAAACCTAAACAAAAACAGTTCATTATATACAAGTACACCGAAAAATTAAAAACAAAAATGTATCATCAAGAGTAAGGATTAAGATTTCATTAGCACTTTAGTTTTAGAATTCAGTATCAACTATGGTGTATAAGATGGTAAAAAAAAAAAAAACAGAGAGTATAAAAGCGAAAAATATTTCTAAAGATAAAGTTAATAAAAAATTCCATTATCTAGCTTTAAGGACACTACTTTGCTTTTTTCTATTCTCTGTTTGTATTTTTATTATTATTAAAATGTGTTTTGTTTTTTATCCTAAAGGACATTTTAAAAATAAATTGGATATGTTACAGTTAAAGCTCGAAATTAATGAAGACACAACTATTTCAAATCAATTTCGATTACTAGACACACAGTAAGCAATCTCTTGTTTAACACATTTAACACATTTTATTAGAATTTATGTAATAAATTAATGAATATGCCATAGTTTGAATTTAATTATAATTATTAATATTATTTTTTTATTTGCTATAATTAAAATTATAATAAAAGTGAACACTAGCTACCAACGATATTGGCTTAACATTTGAATTTCAACAATTTACGAATATACAATAAATATTAATTTGAATTTTATGTTATAATTTACAGAATTAATTTTTCAAAGTTTTTATAAATGTTTTGTAACATCAAAAATTTATGGAGAGAGAATTAGCTTGAAGATATTCGATCAATACTAGAACTAAATTCCGTCCATATATGAAATTAAGCTTGATAATAAGTAAATCGGTTACAAAAAATTTATTGTTATTATTTGTGGCTATAATTATTATGATTCGTGTATATAAATTTAATTCTTATCTTGAAAATGTTCCACTTCGCGATCAAAAATTAAAATACCTTTTTTTTTTATAAAATCTTCAAAAAACAAATAAATTATTAAAATAAAATAATAGACAAAATTGTTTTTTTTTTTTATATTTGCTTGCCTTTTTAAGGGTCCTAAAATTACAAACAAAATCTAAAGAAGCCTATCTTGATATGAGTTTTAAAGTGGTGTTGAATATAATTATAGAGAATGTAAATTAGCCGAAATTTTTCCAAGATTCTGATAAGCTTTCATTTAGAGATTTGGCAAAATTTTAACACCAACAAAAGTTAAAATAGGTTTTTAGGAGGAAAGTTAATAAAGGCAAATATAATAAAAATGAAATTGTTATACGTAGTGAGTTTTCTGGAATATGTTAATTCCATAAAATTGTTGTTAAACGTAAAAACTCAATTGTTGTATAACGTATCATTTGTTTTAGATTTAAAATGGCAATATTTTTAAGGTTTTTTTAAAGTTTGATGCATGGCAATACCACAATCGCCACAATAGTTTGCATTCAAATCGATGCGGTGTATCTTTAATATATAATTTCAAGTCTATGGGATGAACACTCTAACTGCTTTTACACATAGATTTTGAATACACAACTACATTTTTATGATATATCTACTAATTTAAATGTGGAAAACTATATCTATTGTAGAGTACTTCGCTTTCATAATAGCATAGTTCCATTTTATTTTTAGTGATAACGAAATTATATCTTAACTATTTTTTCTAATTTATTTTATCCCGATGACAAATGGTACTGGACCAGAAGTAGAAATATTCCTCCAGTTACAAAAGATGATAAAAAACTTCCCAAGGTTTCCTTTAAAACACAAAATCCCTAAAAAAGAAAAGAATCTTTCAACATAATGAGTATAAGAGGTTAGGACTGTAAAAATAAAATTTGTTTTTTACTAAAAAACTATCTGCGATTAGCTGTCATTGACAAAAGCTGATACACTTAAACCATTTTTCCAGAAAAGAATTTTTTCTTACGCATTCTTTGTTTTGGGAATTTTGACTTTGGGAATTTCACAGTCAGGAATATTTTTATTTTGGGCATTCATTTTAAAGTAAGTTGTAAAAATTTAATGTCATTACATGTCACTTCATTACAAATTACAATAGAAATTTGTGTCCTCTGAAAATAAATAAAAAAATGTTATTACCTAAATATCAATTATATTAAGTAAATATAAATTAATAAATTATTTCTTTAAATTATATAATTTTAATCTTTTAATTTTCACCGACTTTAAATTTAAGCTGAATTGCAAAGTAGTATACTTGTTATTAGTGTACTAACATATTATTCAGACATATTAATCAATAATATGTTCGTACACTAATAACGAGTATACTACTTTGCAATTCAGCTTAAATTTAAAGTCGGATACTACATACAGTTATATAAATTTACAGACTTAAATTAAATGTAATACACAAACTAAAATTTCTTTATTTATTTGGGGCTTTTGCTAATTTCAGACTCTAACTGTAACAGATGTACCAGAACATGTATATATATACGTACATATGCAATGTAGAATGAATCGAGATTTCCATTTTATTTATATTGTCTTTAAAAATAAATATAAACACTTTTACTGCGCTCCTATATTTTTTACTTTTATTTTGTTCCTAAAGATGGCACAGTGCAATAACTTTAAAATATTTTTTTGAAACTGACATATCTACAAAAAGAGTTTATTTTATTAAAATAAATTACTTAAATTTTAACATAACACCTGAAAATGATAATAAAAATACACGAATTAAATTTTTATTTATTTTTTTTTTGTTTTACTTTGGATTATTTTTTCCGAATTTTTCTTTTGTCTTTATTCAAAGAACAATGGTCAAAACTAATTGAGTTGAAAGAAATGAACTGTCAACTACATAAAAACAAAAAAAAAAAAAACAAAAATAAATGAAATATTTCACATGGACATGATATTTGACTGATTACTTTTTTTTTAGGATTAATTTAATGGTCCTTAAAAAATTTATTGTGTAGATGATAATTTGACACTCGTAAAACGAGTACTAGATACTATGCCACATAAGGATTTCTTTTGTATCTATCTAAAATAAGGTCTTCAAAATACCAATTTTAAACTGTTTAATACAATTTCATGTGTTGTTAAAATTAAATAAAATAATATTGGTAATTCTTTAAAGTTAAATGAAATGAACAACTACAACTACAGTAGGTGACAAACTGGTTAGTTTGTAATTTAATTTAACACAAGGAAAGTTCATTTAATTAAATTTCATGTGTTAGTTAGTTTCTTTTTTTTGTAAATTAGAAAAACCAACTTGTCAAATTTTAATAACCAAAAAGAATCAGAGTAGAAATATTTTATGTTCATTCAAAAAGTGGCTAAAAAAGTGTTTTTATTGAAATTTGGTGTATATAGAAACTAAATATTTCGTTGCTTTGCAACAATTGTTTTACTACAAAGTTTTGTTTTTACTAGATTTTTTGAATGTTCGTTTATGACTAATGCAATTTTGATTTTTTTTTGTAATGTAACGATTTGTTTTTGTAAGTGGAATATGCAAAAAAAAGCTGACTATTAACCTTGAGATTGTTTTTTTATTTTTATTTATTTATTTCCTTTATTTATATGGAGTTAATTCTAAACAAAACAAAATGAATTTTTTTCTTAATATCTAGCTTAAAATGTATGATAGCTCTCCCATTTAATTTAATAAAAGTTTATCCCATTATGACTTAGATTATGTAAGAACTATAACTATAGCTAACTATAGCTATAGATGATTTGATACTATAAAAACTAATTATGAATTAATTATTGTTAAAAAATAATGCAGAAAAAACCAACTTCAATACAATTATGTAGTATAGAACTTAAGTTTAAATCCTAATCCTAATTCTATACTAAACATAACCTACATTGGTCTACTTTTTTCAGAAATATGGCTTATTACTAATGAGCTTATTAATATTTGGAATGTATATATCGAACTTAAAAAGATCGCTATTATTAATATAAATACTATTTAAATTTGTGATAAATTTTTTGCCAGAACAATGGTAAATTAACGGTATAAACTCGTTATTTTCAATTTGATTATTCTTGCCCAAAAGTTTGAAGTTTTCTGGGGGAATTAAACCTGTGTGTACGCATGTACTGATATATTGGTCATCTATAAATCAAAGGTGGCAAATTAATCAATTTTATATTTCTTCACTACTGCGCAGTATGTGGTTACGTATGAGACGAATAATAAAGACGAATTATATAATAATAATTTATATAATTCTGATTATATTTGCTTCTTGATATAATGATTTATTTGAATAATAGTGTAAGTGGTCTATTGATGGTTTCCTATTTAAATTTGTACAAGCTCTTAAAGACTTGCATTCAAATAATCTTAATTTCTCCATTATAGAAGCGCTTATTTTAAGCCTTGAAATTAGTATTGATGAACAAAGTATGTAGTTTATTATTATTATTATTATTGTTGTTATCATTATTATTATTTTTTATTGAATATAATTTAAATTATAAACAATAGTGATTACAAGTAATATTTGCCAGGACTATTGGCTTTTTTGCAAATATTTCTTGTTTGAACTGTATGCAATTTAATATATATAAATAAATTGTGAATGTTTTAGTGAGGCTTTTCCCATTTTCCTCTCGAAAAAAAATGTTAATAGTACAATAAATCTTAGAATTAAGAAACAAAAAAATCATATTTCAGTTGTGTAGATTAATTAGTATAAGATTTGATTTCTGTAAAATTAAAAGTACTTGCATGTAAATAAATATAAATTGAAATTGAAATAAATTGTGAACATATTATAATCGTTACCGTACACACATCTTGTAAAAACTTGTGCAAGTTTTTCCAAGTTTTTACCAGAAACCACTTCTGTACTGAGAGTTTTTTCTAAAACCGAGAGAAAACATAATATGTTTTCAACTTAGTTCAATATAGCTCAACAACATTTTTTCGCATAAGTTTTTGCAAGTAAAATTTTAACTTGTGAAAACTTATTCGCCAAATTTTTTTGTTGTTGTATTTTTTAGGTTATGTTTTTATTTAATTTTGTAATTTCTCATACGCGTCTATTATGCAAAATTTTGTTTTTTAAATGAAATTCATTAAAAAAATTAAAAAATATAATTTAGTTTCATATTAAAAAAGAATTAACTTCAAATTAAAATTTTGTTGAGCTCTGGTTAGATGTTAGTATCTCTAGATAGTGTAATATTCTTTCAAAGGATATGCAGAATCTCCCAAAATGTAATAATCTATAATTATATAAAACATTCAAATATGTGTAATATATAATGCTATAAAATATTTAATAACTTATTTAATTTCACAAAAACTTTAACTTACAATAAATAAATTAATTTAAAAACACCCATCTATTCTCTATCAGGTGGATCTATTGCTATATGTAAGTACCATTAATTGCATCTTAAAATAAAATGGCTTTAGCATTATATTAATAATCAAATTTGTATTCGTTTACCTATTAAAATGTCGTATAACACACAATAGACTTATCACAATAACCTGGAACTTTTTCCTCTAAGCTTCAGTTTCACTTCACTAAAAAAAATTAATCTTTATTAAACATTATGTACCTTGTATATTTAATAATTAATATGTAACATACCTGCTAGAATCAGTTGTTTCACTTGAATCAGTAGAATTAGATTCCGAATCGCTACTTAGTAAATATAAATAATATTTTTATTTCTTCTGCTGCCAATTTGTTTAAATTCTATTACAATTATTTTTTGAAAAAAATTTAAAATGATTGCTTATCATTAAATTAATTTTAGAATGTCAGATTGCTTGTCAGCTGTTTGACAGCTGGAAGTTTTTACAAGATTTGCGTTCCAGTACTTTTACTTGCAGATGAGAGTTTTTTTAACTTTTTTTTCTTTTTTTTTTCTCTTTTCTTTCATTTGCAAGTTTTTGCCAGAAAAGTACAGGAACGGTCCAATTTTTATAAAATTAAGTTAATTATGATAAATAAAATTATTACAAGTTTTTAAGAACGAGTCTTAATATGATTTTATTAGAACGAGTCTTAATATGATAACAAAAAATTAACTAAATTTACTTAGGATGTGATGACTATAAAAAATAGAACCCAAACAAAAAATGATAAGTTTTCACCCATTTCATAAATAATCCATTGTATAAAATTTCATTGAAGTCGCTTGTAAACTAAATTTCGAGACAGACACAATCGAACAATTAGAAAATAACCACGGAGATGCTATTGCTATTTTATTAGCAGTTATATGAGTCTTAAAGTTAATAAGTGGAGAAATCAATTATTCGGATAGTCACCTTGTTAATCTGGTTATTAATAGTAGCTTTCCATTATTTTGTGAAAAACTAACCATTTTTACAAATTTTTGCACACAATTACACTACTTGTTGTAGGCTGGTTAAATAAAGATCTATTTTCCGATAGGAGCTGAATAATATAATTTAGTGTCATAAATTGGTACAATTTGAATTTGGAAATTTCAAAAATTAGATGATTTCGATTTATGATTCATTTACTTTCTTTAATATAAAATTTATTACAAACTCTTAAATCTAATAAATTAATATAATGAATTCAATAAAATTAACAAAAGTAAAAAAAAAATCTAACTATAATATAGTTTATGAAAATAATAAATAGGAACAAATAGTAATATTAAATTAATAATATAAATGTATAACTTCTTCAACAAGAAAAAAATTTAAATATGGTAAGTTAACATATTTCATATTCATATTTATTAAAATGATTTTGTTCTATTAAAATCTGATAGGTTCATTCAATACCAAATAGTTTTTGATTGTAATCACTTGCAATCATATTTTTCCTTCAGCAACTTTTTAATCCCTTCAATCACAACTTGGAGGGGAAATTTATGATTGAAACTGATTTTTTTTTGTTCAATAGACATGATTGAAAAATAAATGTTCGTATATTTTCTGATTGCGCTCAGAATTAAAGCTGTAATTTATATTTTAATAATCCGCATCTACATATATAGATCTCAGATCATTAAAAAAACGACTAAAAAAATATTTTTGACAGATCAAAATTACTTTAATTTAAAGTTTTTTTGTAATAAATTAAAACTAAAAATATAAGAAATATTGGCAATTTTTACATTTTATTTTTATAATAAAAATGGGTTTGAATGTTTGTAGAAATATTTTTTCTTGTTTTTATGTTCAGTATGTAATTTGGAATTTGTTTGCTTTGTTCTATCTTTCGTTTTTTATAATTTTTTTTTGTCTTGATGTTGATAACCGAATTTTTCTCCATATAAATTCTCAAATTCGGTCAAATGTAACATAAATTCTGATAATTGATTTGCACTGATTTTATAATTTGCGCTATAAAAACAAATATTGTACAATAAAAAAAATAAAATTCTTCCGTTCAAACCGTTCCTATACTGAAATAAATTTGTAAATTAGAGGAAATATTTGAGGACGTCTCAAATATTTTTGTTGTATTTTTTTAGTTTTTTATTTACTATTGTGATACGAGTCTGTTTTGAAGTTGGTAAATTAGAAAATATTTTAACGTTTTGAAATTAATATTAAAGCAAATTAATTAAGAAAAAAAAACTCCGTAATTTACTTCCGTAAATTAAAATTATTGTTGATCTTTATATATTAAATAAATGTCAGCTGTTTGATAACTGCAAGTTTTTTTTATCTTTTTTTTTGCTTTCATTTTCTTTGCAGATTTTTACTGAAAATTATGGGAACATAGCAATTAAAACTAGAATAAAACAAAACATCGTAACTAATAAGCTTCTATAATGTAAACTTTTACTTAAATATAAGGAGAGTCTGTCATTACAAATTATATATAAACAAATTTTTGGAAATAAATCTAATCTATCTATTGTATACATATCTAAAAAAATTTCTTTTATCTAGGTTATTTTTCACAGCGGGGATTCATCTTCTTCAACTATTTTTTTTATTCCCACTAATTTGTGATGTACGGAAATTGTTGTCTGATAATGCATTCTAATTATTGTAGAAATTATGTTAAAAAATTCAATAAGACACATGAAGCGTAGTTAAATTCAAATATAGTAGATGAACCAAAACTGTTCATCTAAAATATACTTTACCATGGTTTTACCATACAACATATTTTACTGTTTTTATTTACTTAATTTTGAATAATGAATTTCAATTAGGCATATACAATATTATTGTGAAAATCATTATTTTATGATTTTGCTTACATCATGACCTTCAATCTATTTTTCGAATTACCACTGTGATTCGATGACTTTCAATAATTATAAAGAAGAAGATTTATATTGTAAAAGACCTTCCACTAAAATTTTATTTTCTTATTTTATTTTTATTTAATTTGTTTTTTTTTTATCTAAAAAAGATTTAAAAGAATGTTGAAAAGTTTTCATTGAAACAAAAACGAAAGTAAAAGTCGAAGGCCATTTTTCATATTCATAGAATTTTTAAGTCTCAACAAGTTTATTAATTTTCTCATTTTACATAATTTAAGAAAATATTTTTTTTTAAGATTCAAATTGAATTTTTCATTAGTCTGGAATTTTATAAATTATTTTAATTTTATAATTATTTTTTTGTTTCATAATTCTGAAAATGAGCTTGGTGTGTAACTGTTTGATTGCTGATTTAATTCAGCAATTATTAAGGTATTTGCTTCTGAATATTGGTAAATTAACATCAAATAAATTTACATCGGTTAATGTTTTGAAAAACAAATTATATTGATATGAAACTTAGATCTGATAAAGTTTTCTTTAATCGATTTATATACAAATTAATTGTAGAGTTTAAAGCATAATGTAGGAACTATTTATATTCGAAAAGATAATACCTAGTAGTAGTAGTTACAGTAAAAAAGGAAATTAGAATTTTGCATTGAAAAAAACACTAGGTAATATCGACAAAAATCTGAATTAAAATGACAAAAATTAGGTAAATATAGCGTCAACAAAAATAATGAGTCAATATGGCAAATATTTCATTCTATAAATATGACAAACAGTTGTCTTTATAACAATTTAAATCTGTAGAAATGACAAAACTAAATTTCTTAATATGACGAAATGAATTTTCATTCTGCTAAAATTTTTTGTCAATGTAATAAAATAATATGTTGAAATGAAAATAATATTTTGTTGATTAGAGCAAAAAGATGTCAATTTAAATAAAGTTTTTATTAAATCAACAATTTTGTTTTGTCAAAATAACATCTATTTTTTGTCGAATTATCAAAGTTATTTTGTTAATAGGGTATTGTATGCACATACAAATAAATAACTTACATATTAATATATCATCAAAAAATATTTAAACCAAAATAGGAGCTATTCCATAGAAAATTTTAACTTAAAAATAACTTGTTTCATATTTTATTATAATATTTGTTACTGCTAACTAATTATAAAACTACATTTTTAAAAATAAATTTTTGTCAAATTAAGTTAAATTTTGTCAAATATACAAATATTTATTTAAAACGGCTCTTTGTCAGGATAACAAAATTTTATTCACTTGGATAAAAATTATTATTTTTTTTTGCTAATTTTACAAACTTAATTTTCCATTTTACAAATTATAAATTTTGGAAAAATTTTAAAAAATATTCACAAATTAACAAAAAATTGTTGAGCAAACATTTTTGATTAAATAGAAAAAAAATTGTTGTACGTATAAAAAATTTTTTTTAACAGTTTACAAAATTATTTTGTCAATCTTACTAGGAAAATTTTTTTCAGTGATGGGATAAAAGAAATTAAAGTAAGCAGTTTACATGGTATATTGTTTCATTTATTTACAAATTACATTTCTAAAATGAAATTTAAAGCAAAGAAAAAATATTACGAAGACTACTAACATTCTAAATGAAGCAAGAAGACCCATCAAATCACTAAATATTTTCAAATCAAAATATGTCATCTCAGACAAAGCTAGACATTGAAAGACATTGATGACTTGCAGTCACTGGATAATAAAATCGAAAAATTATGTATAAATACTTAATTCAATATGCGGGTATATGTGGGTTGCAGCTTTAATGATTCTTCACGAAATTTTATATCATAATTTTGAATAATCAGATTAGTTTGATATAATTAATTTAGTATACCGGGTGTGCCAGGGCATGTATATCAGCTTTTTAAGAACGCAAGGAGCCTTTTTTTTAAATTAAATAAAATTTTTATTAATTAAATTGAGGGTGCTCCATCGATTGGTGATATTTTCAACTTCCGGGAAGAACCGGAAAATGGTTTTTTAAGACCAAAAATCGCCAAAATTGGCCGAAATAGAGATTTTCAAATGGGAAGGGGTACTTTTTTTATGAAAATTCGAATTCTACGTTAAAAAATATAAAACTTTTGCAAAGTAAATTTTTTTTTTTTTTTTTTTTTTAGTTAAATTTTTGTAGGTACTTAAAACTGAGATAAGAATATGCTAATATGAAAAACAAATTTATTTATCAAAATGATCATTATGAATTTTGGTTTACCAAAGGGTTTAATTTTTGTTTTATTTTTATTAATTTTAAATAAAAATAATGGGAAAACAAAAAAAAAATAATTTAACATAAGTTTCTTATTTTTTGTCGTAGAATCCAAATTTGCATAAAAAAGTACCCCTTTGTATTTTAAAATCTCGAGTTCGGCCAATTTTAGTGATTTTTGGTCTTGAAAAACCATTTTCCGTTCCTTCCCGGAAGTTGAAAATTTAACTTATCGATAGAGCATCCTCGATTTAGTTAATAAAATTTTTATTTAATTGTAAAATAACGGCTCCTTTTCCTCTTAAAAAGTTGATACGCATGCTCTGGAACACTCGGTATAAAAGTCGAATTTCCTTTCACTAACAATAAATTTTTTCTAGTTGTTGTTTTCATGTTCTTGACAGTAACTTAGGTAGAATCACCTTTTCGTGCTTAATTAACAAATTACTGGTTTATCAACTCATTAAATGTGGAAAACTACTGCTATTGTCAGGAACTAAACTTTTTTAAATAGAAGAGCTTCATTTTATTAAATTTGTTAAAGGAAATTCGATTTTTAATTACTTATATGTTAAAAGTTATCTATGGATGTACATAATATGGGTTCTGGATGTGGAAATTTGAAATTTGAATATTGTATTTCTTTATTGTGATAGAAGAAAGAGTTAGGATTTGTGAACATGAAACTATTTTCAACCAACATTTTAAGAAAAAAAGTGATTAATTGGAAATTGAAAACAACCAAATTATTAGGGCTGTATAATACACATATATTTTTATTTTTGATAACGGAAAACAAAAAAAAATCTTTACAATAGGATTTCTAAATATTTGAATACTTTTGTATCAATATTGATTGAGACCAGTGTACATAAAATAACTACATTCGATTGATCGAGAAACAGTGTACATACATTACTAATCGTTTTTGAGTTTCATATTTATTCTTCATTATCGCTGTGCTGCAACCCATTCAGTGGAGAATAGGACGAAAATATCCTTCTTAAAATATTATTTATTTATTCTTAAAATAAAAATCAATTGCCAAACAATATTATTGTGTACTAGAAATACTGTAATGAATGTAATGTGTAGTACAAAATGTATGATGATTGTATCATTAAACTGGAAGAGAATAAATTCACATTGTGGAACGTAGTGGATATAATCATAGACAATACTAAATCCCTCATGAGGAACAGGTTCAGGTTTTGCTCTAGTCACAAATGGCTTGATATTCATGTGTTATTCCAAGACCTATACATGAACGACCGCTTAACTTATTAATTGTACCAAATTTTTCGGGCATGAATTCTCTTAGAAAAGAAGAAAACTTGTTATTATTTTGTTAGTATTCGGTACAATTATATTATTTGAGCATCATGGTGCCAAACATTATAGGATATGGACGCACAAAATTTTGAACAATCTGTAAAACCAAGAAATCTGAAAAATACATTACCTTTAAAGAATCAATCGCCGCAACTATGAAACTATAATTTAGTTTAAAAGTTTATTATCACAAATGATATGTGCCAAAAGCTGTATGAAACTGCAAAAAATGCGAATCTAAAAGTCAATGCAGATATAACCAAAGTAATGTGCACAAATCGCACATCACAATATCCGCAATGAACAAACGCTAATTGAACAGGGTAGTACGTTAAATTACCTAGGGAGCATCGTGTTATCAGATGGAGGTATTGAATTTGAATATTCAAGCGCGCATTAGTAAAGTCCGTTTCGGGATGCTCTCAATAATATGACAAGCATCAAACAACTTATCTCTGCGCACAAAAATAGGAATCTTCAATGCAAGTGTAAAATCTGTTCTCTTATATACCTGCGAAACATGGAAACATTTAATAAACATTCGTTGAACACAAGCCGTTTCCGATAGAACACTGTGCAAAAACCGAAGCAAAAACAAATATATACGTGGAAATCCGACAGAGGTCAATGGTGTTGGATTGTACTAGTCAGATAGGAGAAGATGTAAACATTTTATTTCCGCACCACGGATTATAGGACAATGATAATGGTGATGATGAAACTATAATATATCTAAAAATCTAATTATTTGAAACTATAATACAATAATAATCTGACGTAATTCTTTTGAATTATTAAAGTACTTTGTGGACAATATTTTAAAGACTGCAGGTCAATATTTCCTGAAATTGATAATTTGCTAAACTCATTTAATTCATTGTATATCAATATCACTAATATAACTTCTGAATTCAAAGTGAAAATAAATTGAAAAATATATATATATATATATATATATATATATATATATATGTAGGTTGAGTTTTTAATGTTGAAGTACCTGACATGAATATTATATATCAGTTTGCCGCACTGGTTTTTCTTTTTTTACGGTTAATCATAGTCATTGGGTAAATTTAAGTTAAATTTATTAAATATAAGCCAAATTTTTTGAACAAGTATTCCATCAAGAGTTAAAGTTATTAAAGCAATTATTGAAGTATATACATCTGATATATCACAAGCTATTGTATTACACATGAAATATTTATTTGATTATACCCTTTATAAATTGTAACGGTTTGTTAAAAATATATATGTATATAAATGCTCAAAAAGTATTTTTAAACATTTATTTTTTACTTTTATTTAATAATAATAAAAAATTATATAAAAATTATTATTAAAAGCTTCTTAATAATAAATGTCCTTAACAAAAACAAAAATAAAAACAACAACCCCCATTATTCTTTTCTTCACATTCTTTGATACGTTATTTTTTTATTTTATTTTTTTTATTGTTATATTTATTTTTTTATTATTATTCTTATAAATTTATTTATTATTTAAATAAATAAAATATTTCTCTTTTCATTTTTCTCTTATACTTACAATATAAATAACATCATTAAAATCCATAATTTCATATCTTTAGGCATAATAATTGTTTAGAGTTTGGGTCCAAATAACTTTTTTTTTATTTAAAAAAAAAAAAATTTAAATATTTTTATTTTCTTTCCTCATTACTCTTATTTTCAAAGACCAAAATTTTGAAATAACCGGAAAAATGAATGAAGGGATATAAAGTAAAATAATGATAGAGAGAGAGAGATTAAAATTATTGTGAAAAGTGGGGAGAGATAAAATGAATATCTTAAAAACCTACAGCAACATAATAATATTTGTATAATATAATAACAACGGTACTGTTATAAGATCACCGTTATAACTGTAATCAATAAAAAAAAACTAAAGAAATTAAATGAAAACATGTCCGAAAAAACACGCTGTTATACATACATTCATACTTCCATACGTATAGAATATAACATTTTAGTCTCGTACTTCAACATAACTTGTACCATAAACCTAGTCACATACATTTTATTCACATAAATTATAGTGTATATACAATTACACACATTTATATAATAATACACATTGATACATTTGTAAAAAAAAATTACAGAAATTATTTTCAACTTCGATATCAATTCGAAATTGATTTTATAGTCAAAATAAAAAACCTCAAATAGGTAGTATAGAAAAACAGAAAACAAAAAGAGAAGAACAGAAAAAAAAAATTACATTAAATCAAAAAATGGGGTAAGAAGAAAACTCCTAAAATAATAGATTTAATGATGAAAGAAAATGAGAAGAAGAGAGACAGAGAGAAAGAGTGATAAAAAAAATAATGAGAGTATAAAATTTATCAGTTATTCTGTTAGTTTGATATGAATGAATGTTATATAAATATGAAAAATATTTTTCAAAAAAGTTAATCTTTAACATCATAATGGGTTATATTGAAAAAAACTTTTATAATTAAAATTTAATTCTAGTTTTATATGTTACAACAGTATAGGGTGATGGAGTAATGAAACGATATTATTAAGCGAATTCGATTTCTTTGCACAGATCAACAATACCAATCAATACCATCCATACTATTTAATTAATTTTAATTTTAATATTTAAAACGGCTCACTCTATGTAAATGTAAAATCATTTCACTACAGTATCAGTATAACAAAATCATTAAATATTGTTTTTAATCACCAGTAGTGGAATATTAACCATGTATTAAAAAACAAAAAGGTTCTATAATAAGAATTTAACAGCAACAGTAGCAATTGTAGTAGAATTATATTATCATCTGTATTATAATACTGGTATTGGTGGTGGTGGTGGTGGTAGTATAATAGTAACAATAGTATACAAATTTATTTTCAATTCATCAGAATAAAATTTCAATTTAACATTCAACAATTTGTAAATGTCAAAAATAAAGATTTTGCGCACTATCAAATTACAAAATTATAGAATAAGAAATATAAAAAATAAAAATTCGATATTTGTTTTTTTAATAATATTTTTGTACTAAATAATTCATTTGAAAAATTCATTTGTTACAAAATTTCGAAAAATATAAAATTTCATTCAGTACCTACCCACTCTATGATATATATACTCGTCTCGTACACATATGATTTCAATAATATACCCCTGATTTGAATTTTTATTATAAATATATTTTACAACTTGTAATGTACGAGTGTGTGTGAATGAAAATGAGAATAAAAGTTTTTTAAAAATTTTCTGCAATTAAATACGGATTAAAAATTCGAAATTGAAAAGGAAAAAAAAAATTTAACTGTTTCGAAAAGATAATTTTTTGATAACTTTTTTTTTATTTATTTTTTTTTGTTTTTTTTTTTTTTTTAACTATTTTTGCTCTATTATCTTTTAGTACACATAATATTATACATATACCTAAATTTCTATTCAATGAAACAATTTTCCTCCTTTTTACCGTTATATTTTTTTTGTTTCATTATTTCGAAATCAGAATTAGTATTTAATTTTTTGGAAAACTAAAGAAAAAAAAAAAACAAAACAAGAAACTACTGTTATAAATAATTTGGATTGAAATTTTCCTTATTAAATTTTTCTCAAATTGCTTAAAAACACAAACAATCAAATACTCTCAGAGAGAGATAAAACCCGATTTGAGAGAGAGAGATAACAAGGTATAAAAAAGAGAAAAAAAAGGAAAATTTGAAATAAGAAAAAAATTCGTCTATTTTCTGATAACACCGAATCAGTTGAAAATTTACTGTGTTGATAGGCGAATTAGGTATCGCGGAGAATTAAAAAAAAAAAAAAAATAACAAATCAAAAAAGGAAGAAAAAATTTTCATTTAATGAAAAAATATGTAATATTTTTTTTTTGAAATTAAATTTAAAAAAAAACAACAAAAAACGAATTGAAAATATAAAAGAAAATTCCTCTTTTTTGGTACAATAATTTGATAATTTAAATAAATGAAAATCGAATACCTAAATATTATGAAGTGATTTTCCTTTTTTTTTTTTGTTTCTTTTTCCATTTCGAGAATATACACATATGTGAATTAAATAAAATTGCTACAACAGAATCACGAATCTCATGATAATAAAACGTTCCGTACGAAAAGCGAAAACAAGAATAAAATAAAATAAAAACTAAAAAAATCATATGAAATTGGGAAATTTAAAGATTATATGACTATATTATTTACAACAAATTCAAAGGGATAATAATAATATGTAAAAAATATAGATGAGAAAAAGCGATGCAAGAAATTATCAATTTTATTCTATAAAGTGAATATAATATTAAATGTAATATAAAAGAATATTAAATACTGTTTATGTTATCAGTAGAAAATTTATAAGTAAATGCAAAAGTTGAGAAAAGAAAAGGGTAGGGAAAATTTTCTTTATATATTATTATGTCGTAGAAAAAGTTCTTTAACAAAAAATCAATGTATATAATATTATATAGAAAATAAAATTTAAATAATAAATTGAATTAAAAATTGAATTATTTGTTTATTTAAATTAAGTAAATACAAAAATACTAAATAATAATAATTAATAAAAACTAAATAATTCATTAAATGCCTCATTTAAGGGGGTGTAATATAGGACGATGATGATGATAATGATAAAATAATATAACCACACTGATTGTACTCTATAGTCCTCCCTCTATACAGTAATTCATAAAGATAATTCAAATAATAATTTGGCAATTCATTCCATCAATTATTCTACGAGTATATAACTTTTCTTAATTTTCCAACTAATACATTTTTTTTGTTTTTTTTTTTTACTTTTTTTTGTTATGTTTCTTTGATTGCTGTTATTGTTTAGTTTCTATTAAATGCAATAAAAAAAAAACAATACTGTATTTATACAGCTACTTCTCTTTTTGTTTTATTTGCAAGTAACAAAAAGAAAATATAAAAATAATCTATTCTTCACATAATATATATTTTCAAAATACTCCTAATAATCATAATAATAATATAGTGATGCTTTAATAACATCCTTAAAAAAAACATGATAATAAAGAAACAAATAATAAAAAAAAAAAAAGAAATTAGTGTAAATAAAAGAAGTGAATACAATATAAAGAAGAAATAAATAAAAGTAAAAAACTATTATTATTATAAAATGCTTTAATACAGTTGTATAGAATACATATATATATACATATATTATATACAAAAATTCTTTTCAAAACGAAAGTGATTTCTAAAGTTTATTTAAAGTGCGGCTCAAAATAAAATATGAGAGATAAAGTATATCATGTATATAAAAAAATATAATAATAAAAAAATAAAAAATTGAGTACATAACAAACAAGTTTATTTGTTTGTTTGCTTCTTTCAAAATAATTGTTTTACTTAAATTTATCATTATTATTAAAAAATAAAAAAAAAAATAAAATAATAAAAATATTGTACATCAAATTTTAATGAAAGTGATATTCAAGTAAAAATAAATATAAAAAATGCTAAAGAAATTAAAAAATAAAAATAACATTATAAAATTATGAAATAATAAAAATAAAAATTCTATTTTTAAAATTCATTTTTAATAATTTTCATTTGATATAGTTATGTGTTTTTGTACTACTTTATTCTAGTGTCCTAGAAATATATTATTATTATTATTATTAAATATAATATGTGAATATTTCTAGATTTAAAAAAAAAAAAAAAAATGAAAATAAAAAATCTAGCTATAATATTTAATATTATAAAAAAGTGAAATACCAATATTATATTTCATATAAATAATAATATCTAAATGAAAAGTGTATAGTAAATCTCTAGAAAACGAAAAGTAAAATAAAAGAAAAAAATATACAATTTTATTGCATCATAAATTTAAAGGATATAACAAAAATAAGGATAACACACTCTGCAATCTAAATGTACGAGTATAATATATAAATATATGTATGTAATATTTATAAATGTGGTTATTAAATAAATATATAAATATAGATATTATATATATTTTCATATGGTAAAACAAAACAAAAAAAAAAAAAAATATAAAAAAAGCGCTAGTCAACATCGACAACATTATTGTCGTCGTCGTCGTCGTCGTTGTCCTTATTGTTGTTGTTGTCGCCGTAGACATTGTCACACTGTATATCGGTAGGATATTTGTTTTCTTTTCTTACTTTTTCTTCTTCTATTTTGCTCTCCTTATTATAGTTATCACTGTTTTATAAAATAAAATTAATATATCAAATATATATATATTATATATATATTATATAGGTATACATATAGATGTTAGAATATAATTCATAACTTGTTAATATAATAATATAAATGAATGTATGTTCGTTATATATATACATACACTCTAGATTGTTTCACTTAACAAATATCACATTTTCCATTACTATTTTTTCATATTTTTATTATTTTTTATTGGGTTGAGTACGAAATGCTGGGCGATAAAATCCTGTACTACAAATTGCTGTATTACAAAAGACTATCGCGCGATTTTTTATAATCATTTCAAAAGTTTTTCATATACATTATTTTTTATGACTTTTAATTATGAAGGGTTTCAAATGCATGTTTCAACAACAATTTCAAATAAATTGGCTCAAAAGCGAAAAATTAGTGAGCTCATTCCAGTTTAGGAATCTATTATGTGGGAAGAATTTGCTGTGTTGATGTATTTTTATTGGAAGAAAATAGTTTTGGAAACAATAAGATCATAATTCTAGATCATAATCAGACTCAGAATTTTGTCGCAATCCAATTGCTGTTTTTTGGATGAAGAATTTGACGTACATTGAAGTAGAGGTATTGGGTGGAATGATTTTAATTATAAAAATTTCTTTCGAACTGAGTTTGTTGGCTCATTGGTGAAACCCTTGATGTGGCTCCAACTATAATGATATAATTTTTTTCCCACATTTCCAAATAGTCATTAAAGTAGTCGCTTTTCTTTGTTTGCAATTATGTAATGTTAAAATTACAATACTGAAAGTCAACGTTTGGTTTTGAAAATTGATTTGCTATTGAATTTCTCTTTATAATTTGTTTAAACAATGTTTCGAAACGTTTTAGTCCCATATTCAGGATTTTGCCTAATTAACAGTAAAATTATTAAATTGTATTGCATTTTTTTTTATAATCTCTGTTATATAGTTGGGGTATGAATGGGGTATAAATTTGGGGCCACACGCTGTGTGGCGCAGTAGGTAGAGCACCTGCCTTTCAACCGAAAGGTCCCAGGTTCGATTCCCGATGAAGCACAAAAAAAAAATTCTTCATTGGTTTTTCGAGCTGGTCTAGTACCCTTTATCATTTAGATATAATAAATGACAAAAAAATAATTGAAAGCATATATAATATGGTAACAAATTAAATAAAATGAAACTATTCTATTAAAGAAGGCGTAGTTCCTGACAATAATAGTAGATTTCCACATTTAATGAGTAGATAAGCCAGTAATTTGTTAAAATAAATACTCGAATTATTGTAGATATTGTAGTGTAAAATTGCAGTACCGTACTTAATTAAGTACGAAAAGGTGATTCTACTTAAGTTACTGTCAAGATCATAAAAAAAAAAACAGTTATGAAAGAATAACATGACAATTAAAAAAAAAATCTATTTTAACTGCTGCAAAATCGCTTGTAACAGAGTACATAGTCATAAAACAAGCTCTTGCAACACATTTTTTTTCCAAGGCTTTCACTCATAAAATAGGTTTTTTTAAATACACTTTTTGGATAAAACATTGTTTGGAACATACAGTATATAATAATATCCAATAATATTATACAGTTTTTTTTCGTAATACCATATTTTGTAATACAATTTAAAAAGATATCAGTATTTTGTACATAAAGGTCTTTTGGAATACAAGATTTTGTACCGATCCCTTTTTTATTTTGTTTGTTTTGATTTTTCGTTTTGTGGTAATATTTTTATTTCAATGTTTTTTATATTATTTTTTTTTTTTGTTTCATTTCTCATATTTTATGAGATTAAAAAAAAAAAATGTTTTTCTTTAACAATTGTTTTTGGTGTATTTTTTCGTTTATGATTTTTTTTCTTTGCTTTTGATTTGTCAGGGATGTTGTCTTAAGAAAATATTAAAAAATGCTGGGAAATTATTATTGGAATTGAAAAAAAAGAGGTCAAAAGTATATTTTTTTACATTAAAAATTTATAAAATAATTACAAGTACATATTATTAAAAATATGTCATAATTTGGATTTATATTAATAATATTAGTTACCGTTGGAACATCCAATGTTTGGTATCTTATGAATTGTTGTAAGTTTTTGTAATATTTTGCTTTTCATATGTTTCGTTATTTGATTTCAGTTGGTATAAGTAATTACATTTCATTGTATACTGTTATAATATCGAAGTACTTAGTACAAAGTCAATAAAATGTTACCAAGTCTGTTGTAGACGTAAATTATCCGTCAATTGTAATATTAGTCAATAATTTCGAATCTTAACTGGATATTTGTTTTTTAGTTATTAGAAGACATAAACTCATATATTTCATAATATAAAATTTTAGAACAGAAATTTAACGGGATAGTCTCATAATTCCAAAAAAAAATCCAAATTAACAAAATTCCAAACAATGAAAAAAATAAATTTCAAAAAAAAAACTCCACACATGTATGAATGCTTTTAGAGTTGACTTCAAAATCAGGGATTTAATGTGCATTCTTATGTGTAGCCGCTGTTAAATACAAAAAAGGGGATATTACCTTTTTCCAGAATATTTACCTTCATTATTTGTATGCGTAGCCGCTGTTGGGTACAAAAAAGCTTGTCATAAAATTTTTAATCTTTGAATTTTCTTTTTTTGAAATTTTGTAACTTCGGATTTTTTTTTTTTTGGAATTGTGTAAATAAAATTATGGAAATGGATTTGTTATTTTTTAAATAACGTACCCAACCCATTTTTGTTAAAACTTCAACTTTAATTTTAATTTTTAAATAAAAAAAAGCGTTAACATTAACTGGAAATTATTGTAAACTATTAGTCAAATTAAACAATATTAAAAGCTAATTTCTCGTTTAGTTGAGATTGAAAATAATTTGCAACGCAATACAAAGTAAAACCGCACGACATTAAGTAGATACAGTTTTATGCTGTCTTTAAATTTGTTAGAATAAATTTGTTTTTGAAATATAACTTACGAACAATTTATTATCGTTTCGTTTAACTGTATCCACCAATTGTCATTGCCATTATTTTATAGTCATACGATAGAAATGTGCGATCTCTTTAATATTCAGTTTTAGTTGGGATTTTATTTTTAATTTATAGATATCTAATAGGTATACGAGCATTATGTTTGTGCTCGTATAATAATGCTCAGACCATAATCTATATTATTTTAACAAATCTGTAAACACAAAAAAAAAGAAGCAAAAAGTGTATGTCCTGTCTAAGAACATCCAGACATCCAGGAACAACATTACTACGAGCAATTGTAGAATTTAACAGAATAGTAAAAAAATTATAATAAGTTAAATAAAACACTTGTTCATTACTTTTCGATCCTTTGACAAAATTCAAGTGATCGCTTAGCTTGCGGAAATAGAAATAGCAGTAGAAGAAAAAAACCAAAAATCATTTATTAAAATTAATTTATCGTAATCCAAGTATAACTTTATAGTACTTTATTGTTTAATCATTTATAATTTAATACTTTGAAATCATTTTGGTAACGGGTATCTTCACCTAAAATATCACAATATACAATCCACCAGAACCAGAATATAATTTTTAATTTTTTTGGTTATGCGGATGCCATGTCGATTCAAAACAATTTTGCATAAATTACAGAAAACTAATTTTAGCCGTTTTCAACAATGACTTATAAAAAATAAAGCTTTTTGTTGAAATTTTCTGAAATGTTTCAGAAGTGTAATTTATAAAGCAAGGAACTTATTTAATTTTACGAATTAGAAATGTCTCATTTTTAAATTAAACTATGAATTTTAATAGTAAATGAATTGGATTTGACGATATTTGAAAGTAAGCATGTACAAAAAGCTGAAACAATAATAGTATACGTTATAATAGACTTAACGCTCGTGAGTGGTTCGTCCGAAAACAGTGCTCATGATAACACAAAACTTTTGAATAAAAATAAATAAACCACGAAAAATTCAATATCATTCGCAGAATTTAAAATCAATGCTCATCACTGACAATTATAATAAATTGAGTTAACCAACATTTCGAAATTCCCTCTAAAAAGATAAACCTCGGGAAAGGAAACCGTTGACTTTGGATTTGGCTTTAATTTGATATCAAAATCGTATTTTAAATTCAAAATATTACCAGGATAATATTCAACTTATTCAATTTTCTAAAATATAGGGTCTTTTTGTCGTTTTTTTATATTGGATATATATATGATATAGATGCGACCTTTTGAGATCTATTGTACTTCCCCGTTTGACTGTTTGATATTGCAAGCATATCTCCTTGGTGAAAGATATTATTGCGGTAAACATAAGATATGTCAACATAAAATTCATTTGTCAACATTTATTTTAATCGAAAACTAAAATAATTTGTTGAATTAAAAAAAAATAGTAGTATACTTATATTTTTTTGAAGTTAAAATTAATTAGTATTATGGGATTTAATTTGAAGTACCATAATCTGTTATCTAAAATCAAATATAAATGTACTATTTAGGTGTAATTACTCTACAATAGATAATAGTTTTTCACATTTAAAATTGGTAAATAAATCATGAAAAAATCAACGGAAAAACTATTGTATGCAATGGTGTATATGCCAAGACTGTGTAAAATACATTATGGATTTTCGACCTGGTCCAATACCATTGAGATAAAATAATTGATAAAAAAAAAGAATTCATAGTACAATATGATAACAACTTAAATAAAAGGAATTAATTAAAAAGGCTAAGTTGCTGACAATAGTATTAGCATTTCCCATTTGATGAGTTGATAAGGGGAGCATGTTATATGCCTGCATTTCATTTATCTTTAGTATAATTTGCTTGTATTTCCTGACGGTCATTTGTTAGTATTTCATTTGAGTGAATATGTTAGATATTGAATATGATTTCCCAGTATCACCAGATTTTTTAGTATCCAGCATATTTAGCCAAATGAAATACTGGAATATTATATGTGTATTATATAGCCTTCTTATGAGAATTATGTCTTCAGGCATAAATCGTTGAAGTTCTACTCCTTTTACAGAATATTTACTTAAATTATTTTATTGCTGTTGAATACAAAAAAATGATTGAATTGGAAAACACTAATTTTGGAATATTGAATTTTGGGATTTTCAATTCTGGTATATGTGGATTCGTATTTTGTATTTGGGATTTCGTGGTCAACGCATATATTGTACATACAGATAAATGACATACAGGCAAATAAAATACGAACATGTGATAGTAACCCGTTGATAAGGGCCAGACCTTAAATAAAAAAATACTTGAAAAGCACATTGTAATAAAATATGTAGTAAAAATTTGGTGTCGCGTATTTATTTAATTTAAGCAAGAAAATGTAATTCAACCTAAGTATTTTTGGAATCATAAAAAAAAAATTAACAAAATAATAGCTGCTGTAATTTAAAATCGGAATTGTTCTAAATAAAATCGTTGGGTAGCCTAATGCCACATTTTTAAAATAATATTTAAAAAAGGATTTATCCTAAAAAATTTTAAAAAGTGCATATCTATATATACAAAACAAAAAATATAGATTGGAATTCAAATATGTAATACAGTACATTTGGAATTAGAGGTAGACCTGCCCCCACCAATCATACCAGTATTTGTCCTAAATTATTGATAACTCCTTTAACAAACTCCATCAGTCAAAAATAAATAATAAAAAATTAATTTAAATCTTCATCGTCACCATCATTCTTGTCATGTTATCGATTCAGAAAGCCATAAGGTGGAAAAAATTAAATCAAGTTATTTTGATATTTTAGTTATATTAATTTAATAAAATAATAAAATAATTGTAAGCAGTTGGTAAGTAATCAAATTGCTTCCGGAATATCTAAATTTTGCAACAATAATATTAAGTATAATCAAATTAACAATGAAATGAAATTTTATTTAATAAAAAATTTATTAATACCTACTCTAAATAATAACGTATACATATTAATTTATTTACGAATATTCCTTTGAAATTGCTAATTGTTTTTGGAATCTCAAGATATAATTTTCATTGTATATAGTCATAATTTGTTATGATAATGAAAATAATATAATATTGAAATAAACATTTAGTTATTATGAAACTGGAAGGAGAGGGGTACAAATTTATAATATTTATAATAAAATGGTGAATGAATATGCAACAAATAATTATTAGCAACAATAAATTTCGGTCATTAGCGATGAATGAAGTGTAGAGTGGTATATTTCCACTTAATCAGCCTTAATATAATTGAAATCCAATTATAAATATATGGTGGTGGTTTCAAAGATTTGTATAAAAATATGTTTTTTAATTAAATATATGTATCCTATTCTTATCCTATTCATAATAGTAGTTTTACTACATATTAATTAAAACGGAATGAACCAAAAAATGGTATGAATTGGTGTATTCAATAAAAAAAAATTCATGCCATTTTAATTAATGTAATGGTAAAATAATTATGTTCCATAGAATAATAACTAAAAAAAATGCTCAATATTTTTTCAATAACAACTCAATAGATAAATATAATATTATTAAATAATTTTATTTAAATTAATTATTATTTAAGCGGTTATTTAAGCCTGGATGCAGACTTTTTTTCAAAGTATAATATTTTAAAATTTAGAAAGCATTTATTAAACATAGAAAATTATAATTTAATTGAATCAATAAGCACAATATTTAAAATTAATTATAGTAATAAAAAAATATATTTATTACATTTTACAACACTCTAGTCTAAAGTCGGATGTTCTTGATTCTTTCACCAGTTGTTAAGTAATAATATTACCAATTGGGTCTCTAAATATACGTCTGCGAATATTGGATATTTCTAAAATTTATTATTTTTATGTGTTTTTTTTTCTCATGGTGATCGCTTCCCTTATTTTCATTTTTACTCCATATATTTGTAGAATGAAAATGGGATGAAAAAAAATCAAAATATATGGGAGCGAATAATTTTAATGAAATAATTTGTGCTGAAATATACGAAGAGCTTTAGGATATAAAGTCATTAGGAAAGCAAAATCATTTAATTATGATGATATCTAAGACACTCAAGTGATCATATTTTCTAAAAAGAATATTTAATGAAAAGTTATTTTAAAAAAAATTAAAAGATTGCTGATTTCATATATGAAAATAGATACAAGTGGTTCAAAGATACAAAACGATAGCTAGTATGCTAATTTTTCAAATAAAATAAAAAAAATGGAAACTGTTTTGCACCAAAATTTCAATTTATATAAAATTTTGAGGCTCTCAACCAAAGCTAGAAAGTATAATTACTAATGTTTTATTGAATTAACGCATTCCATTTCGTTTTAAACTAAATATTTGAAGTTAAATTTAAAAACTTAATTAATAAATAATTTGACTGATATTAAAAGTGAGATATGAAACGAAAAAATTTGTATCACTGTAAGCAGCCAATTATAATTAGATATATCGATCATCCGAAGAAATAGTGACGTGTGTGCAAAAAGATTAGGTGGAAAATATCGATTGAATTTATTTATTTATTTCTATATTATGCTATAATTAGAAATAATATGCTATATTAAGAGTGGATCTGCATATAAATTTTGCAGGCTCTCGACTGAATTTTTAAATTTTTTTATGATTACATTTACATCATTGAACAACTAGGATCTATTAACGAAATAATATTTAATTATTACTAAATTTTACTTCAGTTTTACGTTTTTTATAAAATTGATCGTTCCGTAAAGGTGAAATAATTTAAATTTTGTTTTTATCATAAATCTAAAAATTGTATAGTGTTAGCATTTATTACACAAATTATTGACGCAAAAAAAAAATATTTTATTATAAGGGATTTGCTAAAGCTATGCAATAGGTCTGTTAAATATTCTGATTAAAAATAATTGATTACGGTATTAGTAAAATTTCAAAAATTATTTAGAAACTATATGCGAACTTGATGTTGCAGTATGCCAAAATGATTTTGCCATGAAATTAAAACTAAATAACCAGCTTTAAGTTCAAATTAAAATTTTAATGGAACATATTTGGGCGTTTTAATGAAAAATATTAAATATACTAATTACGTATTGACTAATTATGATGATGTTTCGATACATTCAACCTATATGTAATTTTTCTGATCATATAACGTGCAAGTTGGAATGATAAATCTGGTGTAGTTAAGAACTGCTGGTATTTGTTTTAAAATTTAGTCATCTTTTTAGAGAAGATGATGTTGTATTTTGGATTATATCAGCTGAAACTCTTTCAAAGATAGCTAAAATTTAGGTAAATTTAGAGAATTAAATTTACTTTGAGACATTTTACTTCTATTTAATTTATTTGCTATGTTTCTAGCAGTAATTTTTTAATTATTATTAACAAAATAATTAGATAGTAAGTTCGTTTAATTCCAAAAGTTGGTGAATCATGATTTATAATGACAGTTTTCTTATACTTAAGTTAGAGTTTAGATTATTAGTATCTTAACAGCTGCGAGTTTTATTTTATTCTAATTTTTATTTTGCATTAAATTTGTTTTAATTGATACAAGGAAAAATGGTAGAAAGTTACAAAAACCTTGTGACTATTTGTATTTTTAAATATTTTACTTAAAAAATTATGATTAGACTTAAACTAATTTATAGCTAAACAAAAACATCGAAAAAAAAAAAATAGATAAAAAGATATTACATTTAGTAATTATCGACCAATTGTCTAATTAAAATGTTTTCGCAGCTGGAGCAATTGGCAATACATTTTTTAGCTCTAATATTAATTTTGTCTGTTATCGTCCAACTTTTGGGTTTTACATGTATATCTAATGTACTGTGATAACAAAATAATTAGATTTCCAAAGTTCATGTTCGTGTCGAGATGTGACAAGTAATTCGCTATCAATGATTAAGCAAATACCAATATTGCTTCCAAATATATATTTTTCTTCCGAATATATATTTTTTAACTATATTGCTTCCGAAATATCGATAAAATAACAAACATGTTAGTGAAAGAATATTAGACATTAGAAAGCATTATCTTATTATTGTGTTAAATGTTTTTCTACAACATTATTTTAATTGTGCTCAATGAAAATCTTATTATATTTCTGAATGTAATTGTGATCTGTTATCGTATTGTGGTATACCATACTATTTCTTTGTCATGACTTAGAACAAATCTGTTGAAAGTGTATTTATTACATTAATGCCAATTATTTAATTAATTCATTTAAGTTTACATCATATCTTTGGTTATCACAAAACACACATTTGGTCATAACCAAACTCATACATTATAAATAATTCTTTATCTCAAAACTGAGCTCAAAATTTTGACATTATTATTACCCCAACATTTATTAACGAGGTTGTCGAAAGAAGTTTTGGTGTTTTATTTTTTTTTTTTTTTTACTAATAGTGTAATTGTATATATACTTATATAACTCAATTTTACTTCACATCGAAAAATGTACTATGATGTTGTAATGTAAAAAAAATATTTCAATAAAAAGAATATCCTTAAAGTGATAAATTTTCACCATGCTTGACATTTTACTATAACCAATAATAATTTTCTGGTAGCTATAATAAAAAAATAAAAAACACAACAAAAATCAAAACAAATGGAAGAAATGCGCCACTGATTCAATATAGAACTAAAAAAGTATAACAATAATTGTGTATGAGATTGCAAAAAAAAAAAAAAAAACCAGTATATTGTCTCATCATATTGTACCGCAAGTGAGGGTTATTTCAAATAATATCATATATAAAAAATATTGCAATATGTCATCGTCGGTATAAAAATATGATGGCGATTTTTTATATTCGAGAAAATGTTTTTCTTCTAGAATTATGTGGGTGCGTGGTTATTTTCTTGATTATTACAATTTGTTACAACTTTATCTAAAAGGGTTTTTATTGTTGTTGATGTTGTTGTTGGCTATTTTAGATTTTTCTTTTTGCTGGTCTTAATGTGGCCAAAAACAAAACAAAGGTCCTTTTTATATATTTATAGGAAGAAGTATATAAATAAAATCGTTATAACCTAATGTTAAGAATATTAAGACATAAAAAGGTACTTTAGTTTATTTTTGGTGTTTTTTTTTTGTTATTATTGTGTTTTTTTTTCTTGTATTATTATATGACTTCAATGTCATGAAAAATCATTTAGGTTGTTATTAAGGACTCGATAATATTTTTTGTATTTTTTTTTTTTTATATTATATTTTAAGGATATTTTTATGAGTATGACTGTAATTATATTATCCTATATTTATATAGTATGGAGTAGAGATTGACTTTAATAGAAAGAAAATTTGATTTTGATTAAATTAAGATAAAATTTTTTATTTAAAAACTTTTTTTTCAATTTTTTTTTTAATTATTCTAGAATGGACAGATAACTGGCAATTTATATAAATATGTATATATATAGCGATGTATGAAATGTTGTTAGCTAGAAAAATTTGAAGGAGGTGGAGTAAAATTAAAAGAAACACAAATTAAAAACTCAAATATAATTTTTTATTATTTTTTTATTGATTTTTTAGGGAGTTTCAATTTTTTAATATTTATTTTAAAAGAAAGAAAAAAAAACGGATTTAATTTAATCAACAATTATGGTTATTGCCATAAGGCACAATAGACTTTTTGATTTCGGAAAATACTCTCTTAAAAGATGGATAAGTGCTGGGTGTGCTTAATTATTTTGGATCAAAAAAACTTTTTGAGTTTTTTAAATTTATTTTTTTAACTTTAACAATCTATCTTATTTAAGTCTAATAATAGTATGCCACTACTAGGTGATATAAACTTATTTCTTTTGGTTTTCTTTTTTTACAAGTGATATCCATTGACTCATCTTCGAAGTTAAATAGTTTGGATTAAGCTAGATAGACTATTCATTAATCTTCTGCTTAGGTCTGTCGGATAAAACCTTTTTAGTCTTCGTCATTTATTGGTCTGTGTACTGTAGCTGTGATACTAGACTCTTCGAATGTATTTCCAATCTTACAAAATATTTTGCACTTCTTGTTGCCATGGCTTCTTTAACCGATTCTACTTTTAAGTCATTTTTTCATTTTTGACGAACCATGTGCATTTAATTTTTGAATAAAAATAAAATATTAATTAATAAATTACAGACCATGTAAATGCAAGACTTACTTTTGCTAATCTCGGATGATTTTTTTTCAATTTGGAGACCTGAAATGAATATGTTTTACGTATATAATTTTTCAAATAAAATTTAAGTTTGTGTCGACATGGCTGTACTGGGCTCGAAGAGATTTTACGCTGCAAAAATAATTTTATAAGTATTTTATAGTATGCCAGACTACTTTCTTGACAATATATTTTTTTCCTGAGTTTTTATTGAATTGATTCAAGAATAAAATTTTTTTTTAGGTAATGTATTTTAATCAACTAGAAAAATTTCAATTCAATGTTAAATTTTGCCTTTATAAGACCGAAACTAGAACAAAGAACTAGAACTGCGACCACCGACCACCGACTACCAACGAAATTCGCGTCGTTCAAATATTTTCCGTCAAATGAAACACAATTGTAGCGAAACGAAAAATAAAATTAAACAAATAAAACAGAAAAGCAACTACCAGCGAAAAAAATAGAAAATATCCTTATTTCGGGGACAACGAAATTGCGGTTGAGCGATTGTAGTTGCAATTATGAGTATATACATAAGAGCGAATGTATTTTAATTTTTTCGTCGCGAATTTTTCGTCGGTAGTTCCAATTGTGTTTATCGCTTTGTTTTAAGCTTTTTTACTTAAGGTTGATTCTGCTGTTTTGAATACGCTTTTTCCGAATCTAAAATCAGTTTTTTCACGATTATTTTAAATTCAGAAAAACCAGTTGTTACTTTGTCCAGCTTTTTCATCGTTTTCTTATGCAAATTGTTCCATATCCGAATTCTTGGCGTTTGGACCACAAAATTCTTTACATTTTCTGATAAATTTTTATAAATGCTAGTTTGGTCCATAAGCATAACCAACGAACATGGAATAATTTAAATTTTCTAATATCGTTAATGCTTGATTGTTATAAGATATGTGCGTGTACAATGATGTAATACATTGATGATACATTGATGATACATGGAAGAATGGATATGGAACAATGTCAAAATAAAATTCATCATGTTTTTTTTATAATTATTATTAATTGTTGACGTTTGAATTTGGGTTTAGTGATGAATGTAACGTTGTATTAAATCAAAGGTAAATTTAATTTGAATGTCGAAAATGTCGATATATTGGATCCAAACGTATACCTCTTTCATCCTCGCTTGATACTTAATTTATTAAAGAGCAAGGTTAGTCACAAACCTTCGTGAAGGAAATTAATAAAATTTTTATTTTATAATAATAACACATAATAATTGTCTTTATATAAATTTATTTTTGCAGATTTTAGGTTGATCATCGTGTGGAAAAATAAACGGGAGTGTTGGGAAAACTTTGCCATTTATTGATGTTTTAAATTATGAATTTTTGTTACATGGTCGAAAGACTAATCGCCTTATATGTAACTGAATAAATAAAATGAATAAATTAGTTTAAAAGTTGCTAAGTTGATATTGATACTTTCCCAAACGATTATCAATTTCGTACTTTATTTCATAAACATTCCCATTTATGTGCTATTTTCCACACGATTATCAGATGGTGTGGTTAACAACTTACAGATTTTCCTAATGTGAATATTTTTTTGTCGATAGAGAAATTAAATAGAAGTTTGCATTATTGAAATTCTATTTTTTTTTTATTTTTAGTGAATACTCTGACATTTTGAACTTTCAATTGAGAAAAAAATCCTACACATTTAAATAGATGAATCTGAAGGAGTTCTTTATAAAATTATAACAATTTTGTATTTTCATTTAATTTTATTTAAAAAGTTTCTTAAGAATTTTATTAATTTTTATCTAAACAAAAATTTCTATTTAAAATCTAATTAATTTCTAATTTTAACCTCAATTTCATTATTTTATTTAAACAAAAAAAAAATAAAATAATAAAAAAAAAATAAAAATATTGCGTTTGAATTTTTGTGATAGAAAAATTAATTACTAATTATTTTCTGTACCTATTTTTTATATTTTTTTTTTTTTGTTTTGTTTTTGTTATTATTAATTCCTTTTAATTTTGAATTCGTTTCAAGGCAATTAACCTTCAGAAGCATTTTGATGGATTCCACTTTGAAAATAAAATAAAAAAAATTCGTATTTCTTTTAATTTATTTATTTTTTTTTTTTTAATTTAGTTTTTCTTTTTTTTTTTAATTCTTACGCCTAATTTTGCTGATGTGTTTCTTTGACAGGAATTATTATGAGATTTTTTTTTTCTATTCAAATTTTAAAATTTTGTTATTTAAAATACAATATTTTATATTTTATTAATGAAAAATTTTGTAAATAAATTTTTGAAAAGAATTTTCAACAATCATTCATTTTTTTTTTATTTTTATGAATTAATAGATTTTAATTCATATTCCCCAGAGTAATTTAATTTGTTGGAAAATCGTTGATCTCATATTTTTATTGAATTTTCTTTCTTATTTTAGTTTTTTTTTTTTTATTTACTTAGGGATGGAGAAATCAGTTTTATGTTTTTGCTACCCCCTCTTTAAGGAGAAGGTATACATAATATTTTTTTTGTGGGGGATTTGATATTTTTGAGAATTTATGCCTCCATTTGTGTTGAAATTAATTTTTGATTTTTTGTATTAAAATTTTGTAAATTTGATTTTTAAATCAATCTGTTGCATATCGGGTCTTTTTGAGAAAATTTTAATTTGCTATTAAAGAAATATTTCTTTTATTTATTCACCGTAATTTATACGCGACTTATATAAATCTAGCCTTCATGGCATGTAAGAAACTATATTATAACTAGCGGATAACAACGTCGTAAATGAAAAAAAATTTAGGTACATACATACATACCAAAAATTTAAAGTATATATCATAACTTAATGCAAATAGATAGTTTGAGGTTGCGCAGTTCGTTCAACGAAACTAACAGGAGAGCAGCGGAAAACAAACAAACCAATTCACAAAATTGAAAAAATAATTGTTTACTACTATTTTTTATTTCTTTTTAATTTTATAATTCAATAGCGAAATTTTTTTATAATTTACTTTACTTTTGTATTTGATTTGAAATTGTTTTTAATGAACATGCAAAATCGAAATCGAATTTTTTTCTGTGTTTGAAGAATGAATTTTTATACAATGTACATATTTCAATTTGCTCATAATCATATCATATATTATCATTTCGCTCTGCCTACTACGGTAGTGCTACGAAAAAATTGTTACAAGTTTCAACTAAAATTTAGCTGCCTAACAAATTGCAGCTCATCCCAACCACTTACTTAAAACAGCCAGTTTAAAATAAATTCATCTCTAAAGTTAGCCATTTAATAAGTGAAAAACAAGAGAGACAAAAACTCAAAACACAAAGTAGTACAACATTTAATTACCGATTTCTAATATATTAAGACAAAAAAAATTTTTGATAATTCGAAGATTAACGGAAGAAGAAAATATTCTATTTAAAGTTCATTTCAACATTTTTGCTACAAAAATAAATCCAACAACAGAGCTAACATTTTCACTACCAATTCAAAGAAACATCAATGGAAAAGAAAGGTCATTCAATTCAATTCAGTTAAAAGTTATTTCATTGAATGCTTAACTATAGCACAAAACCATCTCTATCTCCTTAATATTTGTTTAGTTTTTTAGAAAAGATGGTTTTTATTTTTTATTTCTAAGAAATATTGATAGTAATCAACAATAAAGTTTTCGTTTATTATCCATTTTTATAATAATTAACAAGAATGCTATGGTTAAACATTTTAATTTAGGTTAATTAAAGTGCTTCCAATCATAATGTAAATTAAGCAAATAACACTGTAAAGGGACTATTCAAATAACGTAGTTAATCGAATAAAATATAAGTAATATTCATCTTCTAGGAATTCGATTTTGAAATACTAGTAATTAATTTATTTTCATACACACAAAATGTTGTAATTTAACTTTAATATGTATTTTTCCTTTATACACAAAAGAACTGAAAATAAAATTTTACTTTAGAGAATTCATCGAATTTATTCATACAATCCTTTTAAATTTATTTTATATTATTAAAGACTTGTATTTGATATCATCTATTGGTTTAACAACTTAAAACCATGGAATGATTTGAAAAAAATTTATTTTATTTTCTTCAAACGGTAAGCCAAGGAACAACCAGTTTTCTTGTCTATGATGTTTTGCATTTGTTGTTGGGTATAAAATTTTCTAGACAATCTAATATTTACTGAGTCGCTAAGTAGCTTACAGGCTCTCTCTCACACATTCCGCAATAATATTAACTACATTTGTCTTGATAATGAGATCATAAATAATAGATTTTTCGAGAAAAATTAAATATAATTTGACTTTCTTTGGCTATCTGGACATGTGAATATTGCCGGAAATGAAGAGGCGTATTGATGCTAATAGAAGCTATAATTGAACCACTAAATATGCAACACCAACTATATTATCAGGAAGGATTGCAAGTACCCTGTGTAACAAAATTATACGGGGAAAATATACCTTAACACTAGGACAATGACAAAATGAACCTTCTACAAATAAATTTCAAACTTGCCGAACTGAATGACTTTTAAATACTATTGGAAAAGTTTTTGAGAAATTAATCAAGAAAAGGTTTGACAGCTTTATACAAGATAAAAATATACTTTCTAATGAGCAATTCGAATTTAGAAGTAAACACTCAACTTTTCATCAAGCTCGTAGGATAACAAATATCATCAAAAATAAATTAAAAAATAAAAAATCAGTAGGGATGATGACATTCGACATTGAAAAACTTTCGATTCTGTCTGGCACAATGGCTTAGCTCATAAATTAATTATTTCTCAATGTTCTACCAATATCATAAAAATTATACAAAGTTTCTTAAAAAATAGATCATTTCTGGTTAAAATAAGATTGAATATATCGCATTCTGGGGCACTTACCTCAGGAGTCCCACAACAGTCAACATTATCACCCATGTTATATAATATTTTCATAGCAGACTTGCCTACGCTCAACAACTGCACTCTTGGGTTATATGCAGATGACACCGTTATCTTAACAACATCTAACTGCCCAATTGAAATTACAAACAATCTTGAAAATGATTTAAAGATATTCAAGATTATTACTACAAATGGAAAATAAAAATTAATGCGAAAAAACCAAAGCGATTTTCTTTACCAGCAGAAAGAAATCCAATTTTTTGCCAAACAGAAACATTTGTCTGGGAGAGAGAATACATATCACTTATCTTGGAAATCACCTCGATAAAAAATTATTATTTAAGACTCACATTAATAAAGCTATTGAAAAATGTAATTTCTTTGTTAAACTTTTGTATTCTGTAATAAATCGTGAGTCATTTTTAAATTCGGAAAACAAACTCCTAATATATAAAACAATTTTGCGTAGTGTATATAGAAATATGGATTTATCATATGCAATATGCAATATTGAAATTAATTCTTGCAAAACCTAGACATTTTACAATGAAATTAGCTAATATAAACACCATATTGCAACAAATTGAAAAACTGACACCTGGAAAGTTGCTAGAACTCAAATAATACGTTTATTTCTTAGTATGTAAATAGTGGTAAGTTTTATGAAAAAACATAAATATTCAAAAAGGTGTTTTGTCACCATTTTTCCTTTAAATAATAAATTAATAAATAAATAAATTAGTCAGCTAGACTAAGTTATAATTAAGAACATTCATAGATGTAAATACAATAGTATAATCTCTAAAAAATTTAATATTGTTAAAGAAACAATTATGAATATGTATCATGGCAATAAATAAATAAATAATAATAATAATAATAATATTAAAAATATATTAAAAAAGTGTTCGTTTGTGACTTTGTGGCTTTGAAGGCAAAACTGTAAAAAATTTGCATTTAAAAAAGCACAATTTTTTTTTAAAAAACCAATTAACTAGAAAATCTTTATTTCGGCAAGCTTTTAATTGTATCTTCAAACTGATTGTAGAACGCAAAGTTATAGTCGATAATCGCCTCAATCCCATTCAACACTGGTAAACACCGTAGTTGATTTCATTAAAGTAATGAAGAAAAATTTCCCTTTGATAAATTTTTTTAAATAGCTAGTACTGGGCTATTTTTGTCTGTTTTCTGTCGAAATGTATAGGTTTTAAAATACAATATGATAATTTTTCATACAATTTTCCTGGTTTTTATGAATTATTTTGTTGGTATTAAAATTCATATATTAATTTAAAATTTTAAAATTTGTGATTATATATTTTGTAATTATAATCTTATTACCTTTTTTTTTGTTTTGTAGAAAATAATGTTCTTGTTTATTTTTGGTTTGTCAGAAATATTGATAGTAACCCTACCAAAGAAATTTTTGTGGCTTTCCTTTATTACCCACATTTTATAGTAATTACCAAAAATGTTGTTTAAAAATTGTGATATAGGTTAATTGAAATGCTTCTCATCATAATGTGAAATTAATATAAATTTAAGCCTAATAATAGAATTAATAAAATTTGTAGAACTAATGAAATTTGAAATTTGTTAATAGAATTATATACTGGAAATTCAACTAAAGACCTTGACTTGACTTCTCCATTTTTAAGTTTGTTTAAAAGAAAAAAAAACACCATCAATCTATGAACTAAACTACTTTTATCTATACTAATTCAATCATTTATTTCATCATTTCTACACTAATATTACCTTTAGGTATACTGGTATTTAAAATGTGAATAGGATAAAGTTTAAAAAAGTTAGAAAAATTTGAGAAATACATCATTGTATTGTTTACAATTAATATAAATACGTATAGAAACATTAAATCTATACTTATAAAAGGGAAAGTTTGTTTGTTTGTTTGTTTGTTCGCTATACACGCCCACAGTTTTAAAGATAGAGTTCTGAAATTTGCACAGTAATGCATGGTCAAATAACATACCGGACGCGGTACTTTAGAAAGCCATTAGCTCACAGGTTCGGGTTGCTGCCGTACAACTCCTAGCAAGACTCAGGAATATTTTAAAAACCAATTGTGTTACAGGCATGAAAACTTACACTTAGATACTCTATCAGAAATGGTTCTCAGAAATGGTTCAAACAAAAAATTGTGTTACATACTTGAAAACTTATTCATAGGTACTCTACAAAAAATAAAAAAACATGTATTGTCCTGAAAAAGTATTTTCGAATTTAGGAGTCAGTGTAAAATTTTTACATGACTATGTGAAATGGCTATGTGAATTAGCCACAAAAATGTAACGATTTATTAATCAGAAAATACTGCAGTGTTCCATGGGGTCCATGTGTTCAAATCGATAGATACAATTATCGATGAAAATGAAGTTGTTCCTCCTTATCAATTGTAATTAAAAGTAGTAGCTTCAATATTGCTTCTAAGAAACTTGAAGAAGCCAAAACTACGGTACTATATTAAGAATAAGAACTTGGCATTCTCATTTCATTTAAGTACAAATTCTAATTGATTGTGGAAAAGGCGAACATATCTTTTTTTCAAGAATACCTCAACAGCAAGGAACGTATTTGCTTATACTTCATCAGAAAAGACCTCCGAAATATTGTTTACAAAGAAATAATTTTAATATAAGTATAGTTTAAGTTGTAGTATTGTTGATATTTTGTTATCGTAGTGAAAAAAAATATTAAAATTCTTTTGATTAACCAATTTTTTTTAATTCGATTCATAAATCAAACTTCATTGAAAAAAACTCGATATATTTTGTGGTCGACCCGGACAACGTCGGGTATCTTTGCTAGTATAGTATAAAAGAGACATTAAATATAGCATAATAATAACGTATAGAGACATTAAATATTTTTTTTCAGAGTTTTTTAATTTTCAAATAGAAATTTCAATTTAAAATTTCACCCCATGTGTATACACATTCATCTTAATATTCAAAACTTTAAATTTATCAAATTGCCAACTCACCAAAGTACAGCTTTTCATTAGAATTTTCGTCAGAATTAAATTTAAATTTATTTTTTCTGGTTTTCAAATAAATTTTTACATAGTGTGCGGTTGTTGTCTAAGATAAATCAATAAAAAAGTTAAGGCAAAAAATTAATTGGAAATGATGGAAAAGGATTATTAATGAAATCGAATTTCGAGGAGCGGGCAAACACTAGTCATATTTTATTCAATTTATAATTAGAAAAATTGTTGAGCTAATTTTTTAGTTTTGTTGTGTAGTTGTGTACTTTAATGTTTAAGTAAAATTTTTAAACTACTGGATTTAAGGTTTTTTTTTTCATAATATTTCAATTATTATCTATACATTTTAGTATTATTTCCTCGCCTTTTGTCGCGTACTGTTTCATTGCATTATTGAATCATTATACAACTGAGTTCAAATTTTATAATTATTTCACGATGAATCCAAGGTAACATTTCATCGGATGCATTCCCATATATCTAATCGGCCAAAAGCAAAATATTGAGAAAAGTTTGGCGGAAATTTTGACTAGAAAAATTTAAAAATAATCAAACAAAATTTGAATTTTATAACATTTTGAGTAATTTTTTAACATCTAACTACATAGTTTTATAATTTTGATATTTTGAAATATCAAAATAATATATTTGAAAAAATGTTAGTTTGTATAGTGTAAAGCTTCATATGTGTTTTGGCATTTGGGAATAAAAATGGTCTGTTAGATACTTAGGAATATAAATTTGTATATCTTCTCAGTACATAAAATGTAGTTTGGATAAATAGGCCTAAAAAGCAGCAAAATATAGGTTGTTTGGATAAATCAGAAAAAAATATTTCGAAAATTATAAGAGGTACGTTTATTTTGATTGCAAATTCGGATAGAGCATAATCGAAAATGGTATAACTAGTACATTGAAAAATAAATTTCGGAAAAAAATTGTCTGTTGGATACAAAGGAATGCAGCCAACGATTTATAGCAAAATCAATGTATGTATACAGATGCAGCTGTAAATACTGAAATTGAAATACACAATAATTTGATGTCTTTGAATTTGAAGATTCACAAATAAAATAAAAATAACATTTGTAAAATAAAATTTGTAAAAAATGTATAGTTACATAGATAATTACAAAATTTTGATTTATAGACATATAATAAAAATAAAATAAAAATAACCATTTGATTCGCTAAAGAAAAGTGAAGATACAATTCGAGCATAATAAAATCCAAGTACTCAGGTTAAAAATTTTTTTTTTTTTTAAATTCCCTTGTGAAAAAAAACTTTTGTTTGGCAAATCTATAATTCTTCGTGGTAGAGATAATCTTTAACCAAATTATGGAGATTCTCTCAAGTCATAGTAAATATTAACCACCCACAATCCTAATATCATTTCTGTTTCTGGTGTTAAATGATTATATACAAAAAAAATTAAATGTATGATATTGTCGTATAAAAAATTGAGATTAGGTTCTTTAGAAATGCCATAATATCAGTAATATTTCCTTTTCAACTCAAATATAATTTAATTAATTTATTGATAAATCTCCTAAGAGAACAATATCGGTCGGAAAATTGAATTATCTAGGTATATATAATAATAAATAATTTGAAAAAATGGATATAAAAGATTTTCGATTAAAATAAAAAAAAAAACTTTAATAACTATAAATAATAAAATTTGTTTCATCATTATTCAGTTTCCTAGAATTAAGCATAAAAATGATTTTATAAGTACTTAGTTACAAAAATAAACTGAAATTATCAATAATCGATTATGATTGAAATATATGCATAAAAGAATGAAAATAATATTTAAGAGCACAATGCAAAACAAAACAACAACAACAACAAGACCCACACATTAAAATTCCATTAAAATTTTTGGAAATTTTTCTGGATTTAATTATATTTTTTTCGGATAATACTATACTCGTGTATGAATCATAGACTGAAATTCATGAAATTATACCTTTGTTGCATTGTCAAGAATATTTTTACATAACATTGATTTCGAAACTGAATTTTTATTATTATGCCACGTGTATATATTATTCTTTTGTTTTGTTGTAGGTACCTGAAATGAAATATCCTCATATCTTTTTTTATTATAAAATCTCTTTTTGAAATAAATACAAAAATTATGCAATATTCCTGGTAATATTATCATGGTGACCCATAACATTATCTTGAATATTGAAGGTTAAGTATAATATATTTAATATTGATTTTATTGACATCATGTTTGTGATCTAAGCACTTATCAAAAATTGAGTTGCTCTGACAACATGCCCTGACTCTTGACAACTCACATTAAATAAATTACCACTATGAAATATTATATGAATTCCTGGAAATTAAATTTAAAAAAAAATATATATGTATATATATTCTATCTCAATTTAAGATTAGTTAATATGGAATTATTTTTGAAAATCTGAATTGTATTTTATTGTATTGATTGAATATTGGGCATTTATGATTGTAGGTTTCTTAAAATCTCGTTTTTTCAATATCTCCTTTTTTCATCTCGTGAAAAAATCTTTATGTTTTAGAAATTATAAAAAATACATCAAAATAATTTCTTTTATACATAGAACATAGTTATAGATAATAAATTGATGTGGGCTATATGAAATTCAAAAGAATATTAATACCAACTCTATAAAAGCAGATATTTAATTTTTTCGTATACAACAGCGACTACGCAAAAACAAATACTTTTCACCAACTGGAAAAAGCAAATGTTATATCAATATCAAACAGCTAAATAAATTTTGAAAAAATGAAATTTATGAAAAGAAAATTGAATTTATGAAAAAAATAATATTTCATAACAAAGAAAAAAAAATATTGAAAAAATAAAATTTAAAAAAAAGAGCTTTCGAGAAAACCAGATTTTCAAAAATTAAATTTTGAAAACAGATTATAATAAAGAATTTGTATTAGCAACGGTAAAATTGAATTTAAAGACATTATATTCTTTCAATTTAGTCAGGCAATCAATTGTTGTTCCTATATTAATTTGCTCACTTAAACATTCTGAAAGCCTAGTTCAATGCTTCATAATCTGTCCAAATCCATTACTTTCTACGAAAACTGTTTTGGACAAAGTCCACGGACCATTCGACCCGTACTTACCGGGATAGTCCCGTTTTTCTGTATGTTTATTTATTTATTTATTTTTTTTGTTTAAATCAAACAAATTACAATAATTAATTGAGATTACAATGATATTTACAATTATAAAAATAAAAAAAAATAAAAGAATAAAACAAAAAAACAAGAAAAAGAACAATAGTAAAAATAATAATAAATTTAACAATAATGAAGAAACAAAAAGAATATAATAAAATCAAAAACCGGTTTTAATAAATCGTTGGAAAGTCAACTGAAACATTATGTAAAACTTGATCCATATTAAATTATTTATTAATTAATCCAAAAGCAGGGCTCGGCAACAGTTGGTATGTATGTTAGATATATAGAAGTTAGCACATCTATTTTGTTGATAAATCTTAATAAATCTTAAATTTAAGAATAAATTACTACTACATAATATTGTAATATCAGTAACTAGAGAAAAATTAGTAGCTACAAGATGAGTTAAATTAGAGGGATGGATCAGATTAAGCAGATAATTTGGACTAAATACGCTTCTTCAGGGTATCTTTAGAGAGGGAAAAATCAATAAAATTCTGGTATTTATTACCCATGATCATCATTCTGTGGGTTGGATGTTATCCCTGATTATTATAATTTTTAAGAACAAATACGAACCCGAAGTTGAAATTGTAAAAAAAAAATTTCATTAGTTCATTTTTATGTGAAAAAACCATATTACAGATAATATATAAACATACGATGAATTATTTGATGAAGCCAACACTGTGTTATAAATTTTGTGAGTACTGATCAAATTGGCATACCCAAAATTGACGTGTAGACGAAAAATGGATGGAATATATTTCATATTTTTATATAAGATAAATAAATTGGATTTAAAAATATCTTAATAACTAATAGTTGAATTTTATTTATGTCTCCCAGCTTGGTCCTACGAGAGAGTATATTGTTTGATGAATAATTTATGGACGGTGGAAAAATCACATTTATAATTACAATATTATTTAAAATCGATATTAATCACAAAATACAACTTTGAAATGACGTGTACGAAATTTAAAGAATTTTTGCCAAACAAAAAAATGATGTAATTTTGAGAAGATAAATTGAGAAGTGAACCACGACCAGTGAAGAGACAAAATTTCTGACTTTTCATATATTTTTTAATTTTTATGTATTAGTCTTTTTGTTTTAATTTTCATAATTTTATGTTCTTGTTTATTATTATTTATTTTACTTTATTTATGTATGGATTTTGAAATTTTATTTTGTTTTTGTTAAGTTTTTTATTATTATTGTAAATTAAATGTGACCTCACCCCTTATATCATCATCGTTGTAACCCCTTATACCAACATCGTAGTATTGCTGGAGCATTTACTCTGTTTTATAGATATATACTTGGTGTTGGCACTTGTTCTGTGGATCTAAAATCACTTTTTACTCCTTTCAAGCAATTCCAACGTTTTCACAGTGGAAATTCCGAGACGGTCTAATTCATGTTATGGAAATTATTTTATATTTAGAACATATCTCAAATGTGGAATTGCGTCTCAATGTGTGTATTTCCAATGAGAAAAGGATTTTTTTATTTATGATTTGCAGAGGTTTAAGACAAATATTGACTAAACTAAACTATTCTTCTTCTTTTCTCTTTCCTTTCGTATTTCAAATAGTCAATGGTATGCAAGTACTCAAAGGTTCATAACATTAAGTTTTAATATAATATAAAAAAATTTACAGCTAGTTTTTACTACAATTTTACTCATAATTAGGTTTTACCATGGAAATTTGATTTGATTTTTATAACTCACATACTGGTTTCTGTCTTAATCTGTTTTATACATGAATTTTGAAAATATCAAAATTAAAAGTATAGGAGCTGTATAGGTAGTCCGACAGTATTATATACTACTGATGAGTTCAGGTACCGTTGGTGATGGAAACACTTATTTAAATTTAAACTTTTTCACAAAGTTTATTTTGTATAGATACGTGTTTTGGTAGAATATACCAATGGTATATGACTATTTAGTGTATAAATATTTTTTTTTTAGAAAAATTTATATTTTAGTGCTAGAGTGAAATTTGTATAATTATTGAAAATAAATCAGTATTTTAATTTTAATTTTATCAAATATGCTTATCAGTATAAATATTAATTATCCGTAGATGCCTGAAAATGGTTTCGGATAGTACTCAGATTTTGTGTTCTTTTGTTTTGTTAACCTTTTAAGTCGGAAATACATGTGCAGAATTCTCATGCATCGCTGCATGCAGATATGATATGCATGAGTTACTGCATTCCCGACACATTATTATTTTATCTGTCAAATTTTTTTTTATTTTGAATTAATATAGGTAATTGCTATATCATAAAATTTGTTTGTATAATAATAAAATACAAAATACAATAATTTTTGAAAAATTTTAAAGTTAAAAGTTATTAAAAGTGTTTAATTTAACAATTTATATACAAAATATAATTATATACAAAATATAATTATATGAATAAATTAATGCTACTTTGTTGTGCATATTTGTCATATCTAAATATTTTAAAAATCTATGATTTCTATTATCTATGAATCTATAACTTTCATGGAAAACGAAAGAGAAATCCATGGACTTTTCTCATAACTTTTCCTAATTATAAAAAAACGATATGAAGACCAATTTCATCATTTGATTTTATTAAATTAATTAGTTTTTCTACCAATTCAGTTTTTCTAACTAATTGAAAATAAATGTTTACAAAATTTGTTATAACCTATTTACGACAAAAAATAATAATAAATATGTATTAAATAACTTTTATGACGTTTATCATTTCTTTTTTTATTAGTATGAGTAAAATAACAATTTTTAAAATCTTTCGAGTTTGTAGCACTGTCGCTGCGCATCAAAAATTAGAAATAGAGATATCTTGCATTAAAAACGCATTGCGTGCAGAATTACATATAATTTGTTCTGTATAAAACAATACATTCTAATTTATTTTGGCTGCGATGCATGCATTGTTCTGCACATTTATTTCAGGCATTACAAATGATTCTTTGAAGCTTCTGTAATCATCAATGTTGACAACATTGATTTTTATAGTAAATAAAATAATCACTGCATTTCCTAACATTTTACTAGTAAATTTGAAAATGATCATTGCTGAGTTTAAAAAATAGTTTGTTTTCTTCGGATCACTAAATTTCCATTAATATTCTTCGAATATACCCTGATACGGTTTCTTCCCATATTTTTTTTTACTATTCCTGCATTGCACATAGCCTTTTATAATATATACATTTCATTTAAGACTGGTACTTCCTCAAATAGTATTCAAATATAAATTTATGCTTTTAAATTTTTTTTTATTTGTTTTTTTTTTTCTTTTTTTTGGTATTAAATATAACAAAATCTTATTGCAATGAATCTATCTTGACCCATTATAGATGTATGTTTTTTCAGAAACTTTTATAATATAATCTTCAAAAATTCCATATGTAATAATTTAAAACAAAAAAAAAATTAATTCCTAAGTCAGCATTTTACATAGCTACCATCAATTCCTTTTATTCTATAAAAAAGGGATACAACATTCTTTTGCGAAATCATCGATTCTTCTCTTGCAACTGAAATTTTTATACTCTGATCTATAACAGTATATTGAATGCATGCTATCTGAAATAGTGTAGTCTACTCATAGATTTGCTTTTTCGTAATTTATATCATTATTTTCAATATATATATATATATTGAAATATATATATATATTATATCTATAGATATAATATATGTAATGTATAATATGTCGAAACTAAAGACGTAAATTATAGAAGACTGTATCTTTATAATTTTTGCAACATAAATGTTTTCCTTATCGGAAATCTGGAAAAAAGAGAAATTTCATTTTTTTTTATTACAATGTTTTTTTTTTGTCATTTTTTATTATCAAAATTCCTGAAATTTTTTTTTAAGCAATCTTTTTAACTAAGGAAATAAATACAGAATTTAGGTGGAAAAACAAAGTTATCTGAATGCTGAAAAATATATTTTTTTATAAGGTAAATAGTACACTTGGATATTTTTAATATTTATGTTTTAGACATAAGAATGAATGGGGTATAATAATATTATGTAATTCAGAAGAGGACAGTGTGTTTTACAGTAAAAAAAAAAAATAATTTAAATTATCTAAAATAATATATTAGGTAATTGGATATATAAATTTTAAGACCTATACTTCTGAAATGGTATTGTCAACCGATATGGTTATGTCATTTGAGTACCAATTAGTTTGAACTTGTATTCTGCTCAATTCATAGATGTTTGATTTTATTTTAATATTTATATAATGATAAATGAAAATTGGCAGTGATTGTAGTTCACATTCGTCGAGAATTAATTTCTTCTATTATTTTCGTGATGAAGCTTAGTGTCAGTCATAATTAGAATATCGTCCGTCTTACATTCTATTTATTTCTATTTACTGTAGTTTTTCAGAATTCATTCATCATCATTATCAGCACTGCAAAATTTGTCTTCTGAAAATCAATACCAACAAATGCGAGACAATTGTGTTTTGTAACACAGTTGATAAAACCAGGGTAGATATCAAAATCCACTGCAGGGAATTTACGATAAGAAATAATAAAAAGTAGTTAAATACCTATTAGTACAATTACATCGTAACTTAAAGTATATCGAGCAAATCAAATATAGTGTAACAAAGGTAATAAAGCTTTCTAAGGTTCAAAAAAACTTTTTTACAGCAAAATCATTAGTCAACTATTGTTAAAATTATTATGTTACCAAACATTAATGAAACTGACCTTGTATATGGTGCTCTAATATGGCACAACATCAGCATAAGCTTAATGAAAACTTTCCAAAAATTTGTAAGAAAGTGCATAAGAGCTTGTATTAATATAGAAAGATTCCGAATACAAGCATTACTACTCTAATAAATATTTGTATAAGATTAATTCAAAGACATTATGATCAAGAACAAAACAGTCCGCACAAAATCGCTTAATATCCCATATTTATTTTTATTATTTTATTATTATTTTATTTATTGCCTTAATGTATTTCTACAATATGTTATTTTCATATATTTTAATTCTATATTTCAAGAACTTGTATTACTAGAATATTTACACCTTTGATTTGTTATTATTTAGACTAACCTGACTTAAATACTTTAGTTAAAATTTAGGTTAGGTTTACATTAAGTTTTATATTAGCATAAAATATCGCATATATTCTACCACAACGAGGAGTAGGTACATCAAAAATACGTTGCTTACGGATGCCATAGCAGAGCTGAACATTTTATATTTTCAGATAAAAATGGTTATATTCAAAACCGTAATCACGTCTCTTAATTATACTGTTATAATAGACGGGCTACATGTTAGACTAGTTTTTGTAACCCGGGGAATATAAACGGAGAAAATTTAAACTTTGAATTTGAAAACAACAACAACAATACTATCGTTGATTAATATCTCATAATTTCTATTATAATATTATTAAGAAGCGAATTTTTGTCTTGCCATCCCATCAATATGGTACCACAACAAAATCAGTTAACTTTCATATGTGACGCATGAAGTTGAAATCAAAAATAAGCTTAATTTTAAATATTTTAAAATACTGCCTGGGAAATAAAATATATGTCGCGTTTGTATCGGTAAGCGGTATTGGATTAATACTACTGGTACAAAGGACAAAAATGCTGTATGATCATCATACGTAACCCGGATAAGGTTTTCAAAGGTGTTGACAAAAATTTCGTATACATGGATTTTAAAAATGGTACCAATATCCAGTCTTGAAATACAGATTTTTTTGTAATATATAATAAAATCTACTGAAGTTGTTGGGTAACATTATAATTCTACGTATGACTGCAACATAATTCAAATCAAAACCTCTATATGAAACTTTATCGAAAAATCTTTATTTCAATAACAAGAGGACAGAATAAAAATTTTTTTTGTTCGAATAATTTTCTAATTTTATGTGATACATAGTGAGTTTGTTCTACAGTTGCATGTTTTGCTCAAATGTCCAAATTAGTGATCACAAATTACTCTGCTATTTTCTTGAATCTGTTCTAAGTTAAAATTGTTAAAGCTTTATTACAAGCGATTTTTCAAATATATTGTTAGGAGAATATCAAAAATGCAAATTGAATTATATTTATTTATTTTCCACAACCATCCCATTAGAAAGTTATAGGACTGTGAGCTATAACTACTTTATTTCTTAATTTAATATTTTTGTGTTTTATTGATTTTAATAGCAATAATATAGCTAGGGTTTCTGGAACGAATCTTTGCCAAAATGCTTGATTCGATATTCGAATTGGGATTGATAATATTCAAAATCAAGTTTTTAATCGTGATATTTTAATTTTGTTCATAGTGGGCGTTGCATTTCATATAGATTCAATTCATAGTTGTTGGCTGTAAGTTGTTAGATTTTGTTGATATCGTAATAAACAACGATACGAACATAATAGTAGTGAAGGTGTTGAAAATAATGTTTTAATTCAGCCTGAAATCTTTCTCCAATGCAAAAAGAACTTTAAGAAAATATATTGAAAAATTCGATCATAGCTCCGGACGTAATAAATGATTTCAACAATATGAAGCAGGACTTTATAGAATTCAGAAATACTGAAAAAACGACCAATATACGTAAAATCTTTATGAAGCTTTGTTAACCATCTAACCTGCTTCAAATGAAGCGGAAAGAGCTTTTTCCATATTTGCTAATTTTTGTACACAACTATGTCAAGATTGTCTAGCAAATTTATCAAGGCACTAGGATTTTTAAAATGTTTTTAATTAAACAATAAAAAATAAAATACGATTAAAGTATAATAGAATAAATTTTATTTTTATCTTATTATTTGAGTTCGGGTTCGGGTTCGCATTGGACTACATTTGTCATTCGGATTTGACCAATCTTTAAAACCCAATTATTCAGAAAACCTAATAACAACCTTTAAAGTAAATTGTTATATGTAAAAAAAATAGATATTTCGCCTATATTCGCCTATATTCATATTACTTATGAATATTCAGTTGCTCATTTGTCTAAAACGTCGATCTTTCAAACAAGTTTGCAAGAAGTTATTAATAATAATATTGGTTTTTTGATAATGAGCTATGAAAAATGAAATTGAAATCTAAAATGATGGAATCGTTGGCGATATCATGTACTGCTGGCAAAAATATAAATAGAATTCATAATATTAAAATAAAAAAACAGAAAGAAAAAATAAAAAATGTATAAAAACGTGTAATAACTATTAACTAGTAAATTTACTATAACGCGATAGCAACTGTTATTAAATTTAATCCATCATCAGTAATGACACACTTTTATGAAAACCTATATAATTATTATCGTATAGCTAATTAAATTTTTGTTAATGAATACCGGCGATTATAAGAATAATCGTTCAAAGCAACTCTTTTTTTTCATTAAATTCTACTTACATCCATTTCATAGTAACGATTTTCAAATAATCATCACGTGGATTGATATGCAATAATTTATTTTAAATTCATCATCGTAAAATATTTCTATAAATGAATTCTGTAATTTATATGAAATCAAATCATGACGAGCGACAGCAAAAATTAAAATTTTTATTATTCTTTTAGCAAGGATAAAAGCTTTAGTGATTATCACATGCAAATTAAATTATTTGATTACAAATTCAGATACAGGTAGAAGTTATTAATTATTTTTTTTTTTAAATAATTAGTATTTATTATAATTTTATACAACTTCCTGAATAACGGATTAAAAATACCTTGTCAACTACTACTCTACAATTAATCTAAGTCAACTACTAGTATTTCATGGCTGTTATCCTTGTAAGTTAGTTGTTTATCTTTTTTCACTTCATGTCGATTTAAGGTCTTGGCAGGGCTCAGTGGTTCTCAGACTGGGCTTAAATTTAGTAAAATATAGTTATTTAGTTGCTATTCTACTTAGTTGGCTTGCGTCACTATCTTCTGATAAAATAGATGAATGTTATCTCGAAATCGGTGCTTTTCCGTGCTTAGCACGACGGTAGATGGCATTTTTTGTCATCCTACCGATCAAACTATATAAATATTATTTTTGGAATTTATATGGTATAGTTGGCAAATCAATACTAAAAAAAGAAAGAAAAAACGATATGTACAGTAACATATATAAGAGCAAATAAAATAATTTCTAAAGACTTTAATTTCAAAGTATGAGGAAACTACTGGCAATATCAAAAATTTGATATACTTGAAAAGAATGTCTTTATTTGATATATTTTTTTATTAAAAAAATTATTTCAAAATTTTATTGAAATTTAAAATAATTCCAAAAACTTGGGTTATGATTTTTCCAAAGAATTTTCTACGAATTCAATATTATTATTTCGAAAGTGTTAAGTTTTTAATGGAAAACTTGTTGTTGGTACTTTAAAGTCTTAGTTTTTATTTAGAGTTTTTTATTTTTACTTAAAAAGATTTAAAACGAAAAAATAGAATTAAAACAAATTATTGAACCATAATACTGTTATTATTTCTTTTTTGTTATTTACATATTTAATTTGAACATTTGAATATTTAAATATTTAAAAGTTTTCATAAATTAAGAAAGTTTTCATTTTGTTATTTAAAGTTTATAATTTTATTTTTCACTATCAAAGTTTATCAAAATAAATCTGTATTATTTTTGCACCTCCCTTCTCTTTTTTTGTATTCATTAAATTTAAAATTTAAAAATATAACTTTACTTTATAATAGTAATTAAAGTTTGTTTAGTTTTCACTTGGCTATGTTCTTTAGCTTATTGTACCATCGATAATAATTTAGAAAGAAGAGATTTGTTAACCAAAATCTGAATTTTAGACACTTTGAAAACAAAATTAAACAAAACGATAATAATAGAACTCTAATTGTGTCCTTTTCTTTGGTTGGTACCAACCATAGATTAAACGTCCGAGGCTGATCAATCCCTAAATGCCTTATACAATTTTTAACTTGAGTATAAATTGTAATACATTGTAGCTTTTTGAAACAAGTTGCAGAGCTAAAATTTCCATGTTCCAAAATATTACGAGATCAAATAAGATTGAAGTTAAATTGAAATCAAATGTTTGAGGAAATTTCGTTTATGTAAAAATTGAAATTAGTGGAATTGAATGAGATCGAATCGAAATTGTTGTTACATATTTAAAGAGAAAATTGTTGTGTTTAGTTGTGTTATTTATTTGGTTGTGTTTATATCAATATACATATTATATTATTAGTCAATTATATTATACCAGCAAAAAGGCCCGTCAAATGACGGTGGTAAATAAAAAAAAATATTTTTTGTGACACGGCAAAAAAAAAATGGTATTAATAAATATAATCAAATAAGTATTATTGTGTAGTGCAAAACTTTATAGAAAATTAAAAAAAAAAAACCATACATTTGAACCCCAAAAACCGCGTACCGAAAATTGTAACAAAAGTTGATATTTGATTATTTATCGCGTAAATTTTATAAGTCAAGATAAATAATAAATTTTTTAAAGATTGTTATATTTATTTATTTAGATAGTGTGTAACTTAATTCCAAAAAAGAACAATATTTGTTAAACTATAATGTTTTTTCCAAAGGCTAATTTAACGGGGAATTGTCAATATCTGAGAATAAATGGTAATTTTGTGGTAGTTGGAGATAAATCTATTCCTGGAATAAATATAGTTTCCCTTATAGCTGTACCTGTTAGGTCTTCTGCGATTATTAAATATGATTTTAAATTTTTTTATTACTAACAGAATTCTATTGCAGATACCACGTTTGGTATTGAGGTTTCTAAGTAATATTATTACACTATCCACTTTCAAATTAAGTTTATGTGGAAGCATTCCACTTGGATAGCAGCCATTTAAAAATTCCACTGGTTAATTGTTTTCAACGTTTTCACCGCAATCGTCAATAGAATCTGTGTTTAAATAAGTTATTATATTTCCCTCTCAAATATTTAATACTTGTTTGTTAATTGTATCGGTATCAGAATTTTTAGAACAAGGTACGTATGTATGTACTTTTTTGAATAGGCAGTAAAAACTATCTACATTCAGGCTATTTCCAAATTTTTTTTCTATAATTACGCATGTGTGCTTTTTTTTACACATATCCATTAATACTTATTTCTTAAATCAAAAAGAACAAAAAAAAATTTGATTCAAAGCAACCATTTTTTGTTATTTCCTTTCGATATTATCATCATGATATTATTACCTCTTGCAAACAATTTTAAAATCAAAAAAATAAATAAAGAAAAACATGAAATTTCGAGATGGAGAGAAAATTTTTAATTTCATATAGTATACATTTTAAAAAATGCATATGATGGGAATGATTAATCTTTGTGTTGCTTTATAATTTCTGTTTTTGTTAGTGTAATACTGATAAAATGGCACGCTAACGCAGCAGCAGCAGCAGCTACAACAGCTGCAGATCCATGCCTTTAATTATATAAGATATATTTTTTTATATAATTAAAAATGTATTTATTTAAAGGTTTCATTTACAAATTAGATATATTATGTATGTATTTAAAATTTAATAATTTCCATACAACATACATAGTAATTAACAAATAACACTTAAATGCAGGATAAAGTTTAAATTACTTAAATGAATAATTTAAACAGTATCTATGTATAGTGAAATTATTTAAATTTGTTTAACAAGGCATAATAATAAAAGTATCTAGTAGTAGTATGTAAAGAAGAAGAAACAAGTTTAGATCATTCAGTAACTAAAAGAGGGTAAGTGTTGGATGACTTGGTATACAAATTCATTAAAACTAAAACTGTTCAAAATATTTTTAAAAGTATTCCAAGTACAATTAATTCGTCAATTAATTGGCATGAAAAAACTAAAAGAAAAAACAAAATTTGGTTACCACTATTTATTAAAAAAAACTAAAGAGTTGAAAAGAATATACTAAAATATTATTGTTGTTTTTTGTTCTATTTTTATTTTATATCTTAATTATCATTTCATGAGATTTAGAGCTAAAGTTAGACTTAGAGCTAAAATAAACAAAAATAATAAAACTGTACTTAAAATGGTAATAACTTAGTTACTGAGTGATTCAATTTGAGTGTCATATCGAAACAACCATTTTTAAGTTTAAATACAAAGAATGGTAATCTACGTTCCAGTCTTAAACTTTCCGGAAAGCTAGTAAAAGTGTTAGGATTTAAAGTAGTAAAGAAACGCTGAGAGTGAGTGTAAAAACAAAAATATTTCCTTGTCAAAAATTTATTTTTATTTCTGTTCTAAACGTTGGTAGACCAAAGCTTTTGCATCAGTTTCTAATTTTTTGTCATTTTCAATTTTAAAATTTTTTATTATTTGAGTAAAATTTTTTTTTTTATCTATTATTATAAATCTATTTTTTTAATTTTCAGCCAATTTTGTATTTACATATATTTTTTTGAATAATTATTTGAAATTTAAATGAACAATTTTTGGTGGAAAAATTATTTGTAGCCATAAACCACCTTTGAATTTTTATATTTGACAAAATTATCGAAAAAATTGATTTGATGCGGATAAATATATTTGTTTCATCCACGACAATTTCAAATTGATTTCAGTTCAAAAATTTGTCACACACGTATTTATAACACAAAAAAACAAACCAACACAGTTTTATCAGAGTCTGAACCTCAAAAATATTTATTTTATAATTTCTAGGACTAAGAAATAAATTTTGTACTTACTGTTTTGTACAGAGTTCTAATATACTATCAATTACATTCCTATACAAATATTCAATATCTTAAATAATTTTAATGTGAATACTGCATCTATTGTAGGGCAAATTCGCCCTCATAATATATTAATTCAATTTTTTGGTTTAGTGTTAACACAATACCTATATCTAATTGAATTCAAAACTAGTTTTAAGGCATAATGAAAAAACGTTTTCAAAACATTCATTTTAGAAGCAGAATGGGAACGTATGTACTCACAAATAAGTATACATAAGGCATCCCTAATTTTTGCAATTTATTCACTTGTAATGTTCAAAAGTACGTTATTATGCTAGAGAACCAATTATTTTAGACAAGACCAGTTTCTATAAAAAATTAAGAATGTTAATGTATAAAAGTATTAGATGAGAGTTAAATTCACTTACAAGAAACCTCTTAGGTGACAGAGATAACTTTCAGAGATAAATTATCAACAATCATAAAATTTTAAAAATATATTAATGCAAAAAAAAATAATGATCTAGCAATGGTAAGGATTATAATATTTAAAAACAAATTATTACCTTCTATTTGAAAGTAGGATGGGTGACATCGAAAATGTAATATATGGAACAAACTATATTATAGTTAAAACTCTAAAACTGTATTTTCCATGTAATTGAGGAAAAGACAAATGAACTTCAATTAAAAATATATGTTTCAATGGCATAAAACGATAGTAATGCATGAAAAGATGGGGAAATATAGTACTTGATACACATTTGATGCAAATTGGAATCAAAATGATAATATTTAATTGATACCTACAAATATTTCCGGTTGATAGGTGAAATTTTGGGAGCCCTGTAGCTAAGATTACTCTATATTTAATATATCAATAATTTCCTTTACCAAGTCAATAATGACATAATATTATGGCTGAACATTTATTTTCTAGCTTAAGCTCTATCCTATAATCAATCTGTTGAATGACATAATAATAAAGGCTGACAAACTTAAAAAATTACATAAATCTATTTTATACAATATTATTTTTGTGCTATCTCTGAAATCTAATATCAATTTAAAAATTATTTTCAAAATTTCATTTTAAAATTATTTTTAAAATTTCATTTTAAATTAAAAGTAAAAACTATTATTTATTGAAAGTTTTCAAAAAGCTTAAAATTGCTTTATTAATAATATTTTTCTCAAAAGTCATTATTTGATAGTGTTTTTATTTTTTAATTAAAATTTTAATATAGTTGAAGTGTGTTCTAAATTCACAATTAAACAAAACAAAAAAAAAAAAAAAATGGGTTAAATTGAAATTAAAAAATTTGGCACGATATTAATTGTGTCAGTTATATAATAGGCAATAATAACATATTAGAAATATACTAAATTTTCTTTGGATATTTTAATTCTGAATGTAAATACAACCTCTGGTAAGTTAAGCTTATAATTTAATTTAATTTTTGTATAACTGGTCTTGGTGTATACATACATATTCTTCATTGCACCTATTTTAGTAGTAAAAAATTAAAATTACTTATTAAGGGTTCTTATTGTTTATTCATATACTAAAATCAAGATTTATAGAATTCTATTATTCTTGTACTAAAATTATAAAATTGATGGTGTGATGTATTCGATAAGACATCTTATACAGATTCGATGAAATCAATTCAACAAGCATTATGCTAAATATTATGCTAAATATAACCTGACGTGTTAAACACTGCCGCAGCATTTATTTTTTGATTTCATCCGTTGTTATTAATTTTATTTGATCATTATTGTTGTAGCCGAAGACCTTATGAAAGCCTTAGTGTTAAGAATATTATAAGAAAAAATTAGATTAATTTTGTTATTTTTCCTTTAAACAAATGAATAAATGATAAATAGAACATTATCGTTACTGAGATCCAAAATCAAATTTTTCACCATTAAAATAATGCTCTTTAGTGAATTAGAAGTAGTGAATTTTGTTTCTTGAATATTTTTTCTAATTTTTAAAATTCTTCTACTGTAACTTCTAAACAGTTTCCAAATATAAAAATTAACAAAATATATGAAATTTTGCATTTCCCATTGTCATTATTTTATGTTTTGTTATGTTTTTTCATTCTTCAGTTTTTATCATTGAACAAATTTTTTTTTTATATTTCGTAAATTAATTTTTAACCCTTTAGTGTATGACTTTTAATTTGTTTTTCAATGAAATTCGTTTTATTGTTTACATTTTCAATATCAACATTTTTCATTCAAAAAATATAAAACGCAAATATACGATATATCTATATCGATACAAAATAATCTAATTTGATATTTTAGAGAAGTGTGAAATTAGCATTTTTGTGTAAAATTAATTCACAAGGCCTTAGATTCCATTTCTTTTCAGCTAAACTGGTAGAAATATGCCAAAATCAATTTTAAAACGAATCCAGTTTTCGCTGTTTCAAATCTAGATTTCTTGTTCTATTTGTATAGACAGAAATTTGGAAGCTGTCGAACTGTTCAAACAAGACTCTAATATTAATATAGCATCTCTGGGGATGCATTTTAGATAAAGAATCGAGGTAAGGTCTTTCCAAGCATTGTAGAAGCAAAATTAGAGTAAAGTGTAGGAGTGAAAGGATGAATTTTGAATATAGAAAGTCAATTTAGTACTTTCAGAAAATAAAATATAACATTAAATCTACCAAATCTATTGATTTGTGCAACAGTTTAATAAATTTTACTTCGAATTTTAAAACTAGTTTTCAAATTCTGAATCACAAAACCGTCATCATTATCATCTATTTGAATTTTAACCTCGTTTGCAACTTTATTTTATTCTAATCTATGTTGTGCAAAAGTTCCTCATCCATTAAGTCCAATTTTTCGACAGTTGTTAGCGATTTCTTCTCGCCCTATTAGGTCTAGTATTGTACAATACATTTTTATTTAATCACACAATAAAAATTAGAAAAATCGTTGAGAAGGCTACTATAAGAAAATTAAAAAAAAAATACTTAACAAAATAATTAAATTAGCAAAATGGTCGTATTGAAGGTAATTTATCGTGTACTAATTGAATTCTATAATATTATACATCTAAGTTGTCAAATCTCAGACCTTGTAAGCAATCCCATCAGAAAATCTATGAAAATGTAACTAAATAATAAGCAAAATTTATTTTAGAATAAAGCGGAATACCAAAAACAATAAACCATCTCAAGGTTTAATGGAATTTAAATAACCAAAATTTTTCCTCGTTTTCAATTAAAGTTAAAAAATAATTTAAAAAATTCTTAAAATAATTTTTGAATATATCAAGTACATAATTATAATATACATAGCACATAAACTATAAAACCAAGTGCAACAAAAAAACAAAAAAATAATAATTTCAATAGAATATTTTATGTTTTATGGCATTGAATTTAATGTATATGGGAGGAACCTAGAATATTATGTTCTCGAATCGATTTTTATCATTAAAATTACAGAAGAGAAAGGATAATAATAATATTCAAGTTCGAAATTTTAAATTTATTGCATCAATGAAAATTTATAATAGTGTTAGTGATTTCAATTTATAATGCAGTATCATTGTACATATACACGAACACATGCATACGTAACAGAAATTATTTTTCTTTAGAATTAAAAATTCCAAATTTTATATTAAAAAAAAAAATATTCAAATATTCCAATTCGAAAAATATTCCAAAATTCTAATATTATTTAATTTTGTTTTTTTTTTTTTTACTGTTAAATTATGTTTGGGAATTGGAATATTTTTCAATGAAAATGTCAAATGATGTGGAATACATTATTGTGTCAATTATAGAAATAGTTCTAAGGACAGAATAATGTAATTACGTACTGTACATAAATACACAAAAATATTAGCAATTATAATGTTTTCATATTGAATATCCTTTTAACAACTTACTATTAGGTAATAATTCTTATAAAAAAACAAAAAAAAACAAAGCAAAACAAAAAAAAAAATATAAATGAAAATGAGAAATTTTTAAAAATAAAAATTGTGCAAATTAATGTTTCGATATGTCATTAATTATCGGCTTTCGTAGTGCAATTTGTATTGTACAAATGTTAAAGATTTAAATGGATTTTTTATTATTTTCTTTTTTTTTTTAATTAATTTTTTTTTTCATATAAAATTTTTTTTTGTTTTTGTTTGTGTTGGCCCTTTAATTGAAATATGTTATTATTGATGGTGGTTAAAAGCTGGTTAAGTTTTGTAATTTTAATTATTATTAATTTTATTGAAAAACTCTCTTTTATATTCTCATATGTTTTAAAAACTTTTATTTATATTTTTATTGTTGTTTTTGTTTTTTTTTTTTACTATTAATTGGCAAAGCGAATTGTGTTTGGTTTTTTTTTTATTGGAAAATTTATTGTTTTTTTTTTTAAATAAAAAATAACAGTTGTTATATTGTATACAATTAAATGCTTAATCAATATGATTTTAGTCAGGATTGTGAAGTTAAAAACAAAATTAAGCGTACCCTTCTATCCAACAAAATGTTATTTTCATGATATTTTTAAAACTAATGCAACACTTCTAATGCAAAATATATAAATGTTAAGTTAAAGCAGATAACTCACTTACCAAGTGCGTGTAACCATCTATTGCCCTTGTCAATCTACCATAGGCAATGAAATGTGTATTTGATTGATTTGAGTGTTATTATTTTCACTATGATTTAGAATTTAATAATTGAGCCGCATTCAAGTAGAATAGTCCTCTTCTAGACGTTGCATATATAGTTTACCTGTACATTATATTCACAAGTAAAGAGTGGCTCCCGCGTAGAATAATAAGTTTAAGATTTCAATATGATTAAGTAAACCTAAAATCATTTAAAGACCATTAATTCCAAAAATAACGGAACTAACATAATATATATTTATTAACATAACCTTAGTATTCCAAAAATTCTAAAAGTTTTAGCACGAAAACTTTATAAAAGGTAGGCTAATAAGACATTTATTAATTTTTTTTTTATTTATTGTTGGGGAAGTTTTTAAGTTTTTTACCTAATTTGGTCGTATTTTATAATGTTTTGATTTTACAAGCATAAGACTAAATAAAGCCATTTTTAAAATTTAACAAATATTCAAGCCATCAGAACTTTTTAATGACTGCAAATAGACCTCCCTTTCATATTATATTTTGTTCAGTGTGATCCCAGCTGTTACCAAATGTAAAATTGACTATTCAAAAACGTACATTTTGTTTTACTATTGGGCTGCCAATACACAGAAACACTAAAATTAGACATACAGATAATCAAAAACTTACGTGGATTGTAACACGGTATATGAAACTACTTGTAGATTTTACATTTAGAATTTATTGAATAAAATTGATAAAAAATAAAAAATTAAGAGAAGAACGCAATGCCTTCTTTCGGCTTAAAAATAAAAATAAAAATAAAAATAAAATAAATAAAGTAAATTAAAAAAAAAGGAAAAATTTCAATTAACAACTAAAAATTTAGATGGTATATGTATAAGTAGATATATGTATATAATTAGGTTTATATTAGATTTAGATTAGATTAGTTTTAGATTGAAATAGTACCTATTTAATTTTTATTAGTCTTAAATAAGTAGATATAACAATTATCCACTTCTTACCCGGAAAACGGCCCTAAATTTGACTAAACATGCAGTTGTGTGCAGTTGAAAAAATAAAATAAAATTAAATTAAACCTTATTTACATAGATTTTTGTAAATGAAACTTATATCACAAATTCAAAATGGCGGAAACAAAAAATAATTTTAGCTATACATTTGTTTTTGAAATACGGACTTGTTTATGTTAAATTAAAAATTTTGATTACTGTATCTGACCACTTGGATATTCAATTTGTAAATACTTGTCAGAAGAATTTTCAAAAACTGATTGTATGTAGTAATGATCAACCTTTAGTTAAATCGGCCAGAGCAATTTATACATTTGTTATATAAAGAATGAATAGATAGAGCCATTTGACAATGACCATTTCAATATAGTTATTATTAAGTTTCTTGTACTTCGTTAATTTGTTTTATCCTATACCTGTTAGAACAACAATATACTTTTGCTAAAAATAATTGTTATTTTCCCATTATTTTGTTGTGTCGCAACAATGTTTTCCAACACTGTGTATTTGATAATGTATATACTATGAATTGAAAAAAAAATGTTGTGAAAAATTATAGATAATTTGAAAATTTAATCATAAAAATTATAACATGAGTGTTGTAATTAGATTTTTTATGTCCCTATTCTCCCCTCACAATCATCTCTTTAAATAAAATTTAAATATATCATTAATAATTTTAATGTAAATTTCAATGTTTGTTTATTTTTCTCTTGAAAAGTGTTAAATTTTGCCTGAAATTAGTTATACTAGAAAACTTGAATAATGTTAAGGATTTATAATTTATGCAAAAAGTTTTTAGTAATTTTTTTTATTTTATGGTATTTTTTTTTTATTAATTTTTTTTATTATCCATTTTATTTGTACGGAAGCACATGTACATATGATTTCATCATAAAACTTAATATGTTAATTTTAAAAGATAATTTTGTATCAATTTTAATTTTGATTAATTATAATGGTGATTCATATTTTTGATTAATGATCTGAAAATTTATTATAATTTATTATATAATATTAAATTTTTAATAAATCAATAATAATTTTTTTTATTTTATAATTTAATTATGAAATTATTTTGATGTATGGTTTCTAGAAATTGATTACAAAATAAGTTCAATTAAAATTTTAACCGGAATTTTAAATTAATATTATAATTATATTAGAGAAAAGTTTTGACGACGTCTTGTCAAATTTTTTAAGAAATTTTACGTCTTTTTTTTGAATAACATCAAAATAATGCGATTAACATTGAATGTCAGTAGGTACATATATTTTAGTCGTAGAATAGAATGGATAGCTTAAAATTTAAAAATAAAATTAAAAAGTAGAAAAAAATATATACGAAAAGTTATTCAAGTATTTATATGTATAGTTGTATTTGGAAGACTGTTTAAGTCCTGCCTTTATGGAAATATCTTGACTGAGTATTGATTTGTTCCATCATATACATCAAATTTTCAATTTCGAACTAGGAGTTATTTCTGGGGTTTTAAGGGTACTGCGTCTATAATTGTACTTATCCAATTTTTCCTAGGTGTAGTTAGTAGTTTTAGAGATAATCAGATCTATTTTTGCTCCATATCGAGCAACCTACGTGTTCACCGAAATAAAACGTGGCTTTGTCAATTTAATGTGTCAATTTCACATGTTTTCAGTTTATAGATAAAAATAAACTGAAAACTTTTAACATCTAATTTATACTAGAATATTTTTATTAGAATATTATAATAATTTATATTAAAAATATATTCAATTAAGATATTAATGATGAAAAAAATCTTACCAAACAAAAAATGACAAAGTCACAATAATAGCTTTGTATATCTCGTGAACATAAATATACTAAAAAAATTAAAATATAAGCTTGTCAAAATTGAAAATTCCAATATACAGCGTATTTCGGTCACCTTCATATAATATATGTTTTATCATGAGCTAATTTTGAAACACACCGTACGCCGAACGCTCTTATTTAGGTATAGCTGTTATATCACATTTTTTGACGTATAGGGCAAAATATTCATAAAAATCAGTGATTGATTTTTGTTTCCGACCTGAATTTCATTATTAATGTAGTTCTGCATACTATTAAACTAGGCCTTCTTAAATATCTTTAATCTCCTTTACTTAAGTTATTTTCAAATTGTACTTTTATAAAGTTGTATGAAATTCTCTATTTGGATATTTTCTATACTTCCTATAATGAAAGAAAAATGCAATTAAACATTCATGTTATGACCAGACTTCGAACCAGTGGTACTTTAATTGTAATCAAATGACATAACCATTTTAACATATTGGTCAAAAAAATAAAGATTGACTCTTTTGATTTTTGATTTTGGAATAATACATATTCTTTGCATTTTTGCGATTTTCTACAAAATTTATTCATAAATTTTAAACTGATTAATTACTAATAATAAAAATCAATAAAATTCAATATAATTAATACTAGTATGGTGATTATATTCAATAATTCTCTATAACTATATTGAATTTATATAATTTTATCTAACTTTATCATCGTTTTACAACTTACTTTCATTCTTTATATATAATTCAATTTCTATAATATATATTTTTTGATTGGAAATTTGTCAGTTCAGGTTTTTTTTACTTGTTAAAAATTCTGCAAAACTAATCCTGCTAATTTAAAATTCTATTAACTTTTTTATTATATTATACGTATAGTAGTATACAAGTAACTAAAGTAAAAATTAATTATTAATTTTTCTTCTTTGTGTTTACTGTTTATTTAAAATATTTTAATAATACTATAGGTGAATATCCAACACACACACATATACACACTCAAATATATTTAATAACTTAAATGACATTGGATAAGCTTATTTTTTTCTTTGTTTATTTATCTTTATTTTTGTTTTTTTGTTTTTTTTGTTTAACTTATTTTAATTTTCAGTTTTCTATTTTAAACCTAAAAAAATCAATTTTTATTTTCCCGATAGATCCTTTATTGCAAATGTACATAAGAACATATTATTATATAACATTATGTATATAAACAAAAACAGAAAGAGAAAAAAAAAAGTTTTTCAATTATGTAGTCAAAAGTTTGTACTCTAAACTGAAATTTAATAGAACAAAAAGAATGAAATTCTTAAAGTATCCTAGAATCGTATATATAGTTTCTAAGGATTAAATTCCATTATCTCTTTTTCTGTTAAAATTTTCTTTACATTTTTCAATTGTTGTTGTTGTTGTTATAATTTCACAGTTATCCGAACATTTACATTTTTTTTTTGTTTTGGTAAAACCCATTCAAAATAAATATTTGTTATTTCGAAAATCCAAACATTCAACATGCAATATGAAATTTTGTTTCCTCCATTTTGTTTTTTTTTTGTTTTTTTTTTTTAATTTTATTTTTCTAATTTACCAATATTTGCTACGAAATTAATTTATCCATTGCTAAGGAAGAGGATTTACAAAACAAGAATTCTCTTGTATTGACCTTGAGGGAACAGTTCATTCAACCAAAAAAAATTTCTTATTACTCGTATGACTCGTTTATTTACAAATGGTTATAACAGTTCACAAACATTTCCGTTACTTAAGGAAATTTTAAATAGAAAACTCTGATTGTCAAGAAAGTAACAAAAGTAAAGAGAATGAATTTTAAATAAGAGAAAATATTAAATTACTTTTTGTTGTTATTGTTTTTATTAAATATTTTCTGTTAAGAATTGTTTTTGTTAAAGATTTTTGGAGAAATGAGACATAATTGCATCTATAAATAAAAATAGTTAATACAGTAATCGTTTGTAATATTAGTTTAATATACATAACATATATATTTGAATGAAATAACTGTTAATTGAAGAAAAATTATTATTCATTTGGTTAAAATGAAATTAATTTAATAAAAAAAGAGAGTGGGAATTGAAAAAAAGAAAATTCAGGATGCTAAAAATGGAGAAATTTGTTTGTCGTTACTGTTATGATATTATATAAATACTTATGTACGATCGATGTTTTAAGATGTTATTTAATAATATAAAACCGAATACAATAAGTTAGTCGTAGGAGCTAATGAATGAATTTTGTAACTTCTGCAATTATGATACCTACTTGAAATCAAATTATCAGTGAAAAGAAATCCGAATTTTGTATTTTTCGCCTTCGTCGGGAATAAAACCTGGGATTTTTCGGTTAAACGGTCTACTTACTGCGCTACCCAGCGTTTAATGTAGGTATGACATGGACTAAATTTTTTTTAGATATGTCACAAAATATAAATATGTAAATTAAATAGATTGATGCATGCAAAATAAATAAAGTGAAATAAAGTGGTATTAACATGGACTAAAATAAAACTAAAATTATTTTTTTGGTTATCTGTTGTGAATATGACCTAAGTTTGATTACAAATTGGCGTATGGAATAAAACTTCGAAACAAACGGACTGTGTATCTCGAGAATGGAATACATTAAAGCCAAACGTGTTGAAGATGTGAAAAAGTTGTGTTTAAAAGCCCCAGCATCTACTCTCAGGTAAAAAAGTGGTAAAATAGCGTATGTCATAAGTTAATACTAAGGCGACGATATGTAAACACATTTCTCATAGATATGTATGATTAGTTTCAAAATAAGGAACAATTTAATATTTCCAAGAATATGATTTCCAAATATGGCTTAGCTTCACGGAATTATCAACTATCACCGTTCAAAACTAATTAAATTAAATAGTTTTTTATTTATGTAATTTTTTTGTTCTAATAATATTTAAGTTTAATATAGTAATATCTTTTTGCTGAAATGTATTCAGATTGTACATCAGTAACCCAAGTAACAACATAATCATTAAAATTTACTTGTGTGTTTCAAATAATTTATGTTACTTCAGTTATATTGAAACTATTACAACTTTCCACAATTTGCAAAAATACATAAATAACATATTTCTTTTTATTCCAAAAACATCAAAAATTTAATGTAAGATAGCAACTTGATCGGATATTTTAATTCAACAACTGAGTCGAATGTCGGAAATATTTAAAATATTAAATGATACAAAAATTTGATTCTCTGGTAATACTAAAGCAGTCTATAGTATCAAAATGTTGTAATAATTTACTAAATAAGAAAAACCGTACTTGATTCTCTTGTTAAAATGACCTTTTAAATTGTTTTTAGAATTTACGAATTAACTTAAGATTTGTTTGTGAACTTTCAACCATTATATTATAATCTTGTGGAATCGTAACTTTTAATTAATTAAAAACATTTAAAGTTAACAAAACTATTTTATAATATTTTTTTATTTTATTTTTTGACCATTCTTTTATAACATTTTTGTTATTAATTGATTCAATTGCTCTGAACATAAACTAAGGAGTTATTGTAACAATATTGTTCAGTGTTGGTATTAAACATATTAAGATTCTTCATATGATATTCTTGTTAATTTAGAAAAACAACGAATTTATATTAATGTTTGGATGTAGTAAATTAGAATTACAAGAAAAATTTCACTTAGTTGGATTTTTGTTTAAGAATTACGTTTTTGAGATTATAAAAGGTTAAAGAAATTTTACTATTTTGTTACAAATTTTGATTGAAATGTTATATTATTTTCCTATACCTAAATCTTATATATAATACACAAGATGAACGACGTGGTGAGTACAAAAGCAAGAATAGTTGAATAGTAAATTACACCATAAAAATATAAAAAAGTTAATAAATTCTTGGTGGTGAATATATAAAACATTTTAAATAGTTACACCAAATAAATGACGGCTATTTCCAAGTAGATCGACATCTATACTCCAAAATGAATTTCTATAACAGACAATTGTTAAAAAGGCTTCATAAAAGTTCTGTCATTTTAAATAAACACACTAACTTATATAAAAACGTACAAAAACAAAAACACAAGCAAAAATTGAAAGCAAAACATAAAAACGAAAATCAGATCATACTCTTCAAAACTTATATAATAAATGTTAGTTCATTTGTTTCTGCTATTTAAAAAAAATATATACAGTAAAACACGATTATAGTTATTCCCCAAATTTCTGTATTATTATTTAGCGTAGTAAAAACAAACTGCATCTTTATAAACAAAATTAATTCAATAAAATATCTTTCGTATGTAATCACAAAGTATACATATTTGTAATAAAGACTAACTTTAACTTATTTTTTTGTTTTATTAAAAAAATTGGCGTTATATTTTAAGGTGACTATCTGATCCAATGGCCAGAACAACACAATTTACGTATTGCTTTGTTAATATTGCACAACGAATTTTTAATAGACTATCAATTTACATCAGAAGTGAACGAAATCTCTCCTAATTTCTTAGACAGTTGATAATCTGGTTATTTCAGTTCGATCACTCTCAAATTGAATCACTATTTGATGGTGGAAATTTGTATTAAATAAGTGTTTTGTATATGCATTATAATTAAATGTGGTTTTCTCTTCATACTTCAATTATACTATATATTTTAGTTTTGCTTGAACTTATAGTATACTTGTAAATTTTTTACTTCAATATGCTTTTCATACGTTTTTTATTTGTTATTTCTTTTTTCTTCACATTTTTGGATACATTGTTTACACTCTTTTTAATTTTATTTTTAATTATTTTTTTAAATTATTTTGTCTTAATCTTAATTTTAGTACCCCACTAAAACATTTATATTTATATCTTTTTTTTCATTTATGTTTGTTTCATTCAACACGTATTCTTTTGAATATATTCGAATGATCCTACTTATTTTCTTACATATAGTTTTGTTATTTTTACTAAATTATTTCTTATTGAATTTTATATTATTATTTGTTAATATTAATTATTCTAATAAACTATATTATAGTTTTTTTTTTGTTTTTACTTTTGTTAATTTTATTGAATTTATTATATTAGTTTATTAGATTTAAGAGCTTTATGTTTTGTTAATATTCAATTTTAATTTGATTTAGTTTGTAAAAAAATTTATATTTAAGGATATAAATGAATTCTAAATCTAAATCTAAAAATCTAAAAAACTGGTTGACTCTAACATTATTGTGACTACAAACGTTTTCGACTATAAACGAATTAAAGTACATACAAAAATATTAAAAAAGATGATAACAGTAAAATTGTTGATTAAAAGCGAATTGTGCCTATAACTTGTAGGGACTATAACCGATTTTCATTGTAAGATGTCAAATTGATGATGATTTCATGGTACATATTAAGATTAAAGAGTTATAAGGATAGGCTATCTAATAGCGGAAAAAAGTTGAGTAATTCCAATACTATGGCAAAATACTAAAAATTGAAAAATTCATTAATTGTTTACACTTTTATATTTAATTTCATTTTTAAATCACTTTTTTAAAGCTTTTAATTAATTCTAATTTAAATTTACTTTAATATTTTACAAAAAAGAAAATTTAATTAATAATACAGAAACAGAAATTTAAATTATTTTCTGAGACTAAGATTTCATTAGTCGATATATTATGGTTTTAGAAAGAAGTGGTTTTAGTGCGTTTAAGGCCATCACTACCATTATTGGTTTGCGCGCAAGTGACTGAAACCACTTGGTGTCCTTCGAGGATACCTACCTACCTACAAAAAAAAAATATATAAGATTCATATAAATTGATATGAATCAATGATGATTTTGGTATCCGGGATGTTTTGAATAATGTGCAATTAGACAGGGGCCCATTAGCATAATAATACGATACAAAGTTGAGAATCTATAGACGTAACAAGTAAATTTGTGAAATTATATCAGTATACTGCTAAAACATTTTAAGTAAAATTTTTTCTCATGAATTTATTGATGTAGAATAATTTAAAAATCATTCTTTATAGTCAGTCTCTAATAAAAGCTCTAGGTGTAATCGGAAATGTCAAACTAAGATCAAATGCAAAAACATTTGACGATAAAGCAACAAAAGTTGATGAAAATGTTTTTGTTTCAATTGCATTGCAACTAATTTTTGCAGTTTCATTTATGACATATTTTGATGTTTGTCGCAATTTTTTTAGCAAAAGAACTTAAAAAGTTCATCTTTATATTATAAAGGCCCACATTCCGAAAGTGAAAAGGGCCTGTAAATGGCCTGCAGATTAATCTGTAGGTCCACTGTTAAATAAATAAATAAATAGAACTTAAAAAATTTAATAATGAAATGCAAAAGGCTTACATGTACATTTGTTTACAAAGAAATTTTTACAAAAATATACAGACAATATATACAGTCTATAGCTGTTTTATAGGTGAATAACTTAATGCGATTTTTTCAACTTTGAAAACTCATAAAAGTCTCGGTATTTTTCCATGTAGAATGCGATGGTAACAATATCTTATTTTTAGCTAATGTTGGCTTAAGCAGCTATGTTTATTGCCACAGAAATTTACTTTTCCAACAACGTTGTTGAAGAAAAAAATTTATAAAAAAATTAAAGTTTAAATTTGTAGAAAATTTATTTTTTGTGCCCTACTGTACACTTTTTATTACTTTTTTTTTATTTGTATTTACGATAAACTAAGTAATTTTTTTCCTACGCTTTTAATTGGTATATCAAATTAATTATTCTAAATAAATTATTAAGAGATTAAAACAGGAAGAAGTCTAACTAAAAGTTTTATTTTAGTTGAATTATTTAACTTTTCAAAATTTAAAATTTAATTTCTTTAATTTGTATTAAAATTCTTTTCATTTTTCTTATCATATTTTTTTTTTTCAACTTTTTTCTAAAATTTAAAATTTCTTTTCGGGCTTGAAATGAATTTTTTATTTTGAAATAATTTTTTGAAAGAAGCTACAAGATATTACAAAAATAAAAAACAAATTTAAATAAACCAAATTCTGTTGATTTATTTTTTATAAAATTGAAAAGTTTTGAACTGTAATCAAAAATTATTTTTTTTGTTGTTCATTTTCATTCCCATACTTTAAATCAAAATGGTTTTTCTTGAATAACTGTTATTTTGAATAAGAATGTAATTTTCTTTAAATGAAAAAGTTTTGAATTCGGCTCAATATGAAAATCAATCAAGTTAATTACTGTAAAGAAAAAATTGAGAACAAAAAAATTAAATCAAATTAAACTGCAGTAAGGATCTGCAACCATTAATAAATCTAATTATAAATGTATGTATATAATGATAATATCTTATAATATAATTTGTAACAAAAATTCTTTTCTTGAAAATTTAATTAACAGTTTTGAAAATTAATTGAAATGTCTGAATATACTTAAATACAGAATAAGCAAAAAAAAAAAATGTCATTACATTTAAAAAATTAAAAAGTTTATTCACTTTTTCAATAAAAATTATTTTAATTTTGAGTCTAAATTTATATTAACAACTTGAATGAACTTTAGAAAATTAAATTACATTCTACTGAATATGATATTCTAAAAATAGATGATTAAACATTAATGTGTTATAATTACTGAACTTTTGAATAGAAATTGCTAAAAGAATGAAATTGTTTTCTTAAAGAAATTCTATAATAATTATTATCATAGCTCTCTTGGGTGCCATTTTTTTTTTCTGGTAAATTGCAGTTATTAAGATGATTGCAATAATTGAGTTCAATTTATAATAAAGTTAATTAAAATCAATTATTTTTAATGGTACTTAACACAGCTGGTACTTAAAATTGAAATAATTTTCAATTTAATATTAATGATGAGGAAAATGTTATAATTTAATATTTAAAAAAATATTTTAAAATGAATTATAAATGGCAGAAAATCATTGGGTGTTGTACTTTGGACGTTGTCGTTCACATGAGTTTTAAATTTACTTATTTGTATATTTGATTATACATAAATGAATGACAAAAGTAGGTACGGGAGAGTATTACTTTGACAAATATATATGATCATGAGAGCTTCAAAGTCATAAAGGATGTAGCTTGAGAAAAAACAAATTATTAAAGATAGTTTAGCTTATAAATTCAAAGTGAAGATTCAAAGTGAACAAAGTAACAATTCAATAACATTAATAGCTATATCAAAATAATTATATTATAAAAGTAATTTGAAATGCTCAATATTGTTCTATGTGTACATTTTTTAGATATTTTTAATATTCCATATTTTTAATAGAATCTGATAGTTTATTGAAAACAGAGAAGATGTATTAAATATTGGTTCTAATTCTTTAAAATTGTTGCTGGCGATAAGTCGGTAGGTGGCTGGTTAATCTCGTATGTCTGTCTTTGTGTATGTCTACATTTGTAAAAAGTTTTGTATTCTTATATATTGCTTATGGTTACAATTTCACAATGTTTTTCGATCATCATTTCATATTTTATCTTATATCTTCGAATCCATTAATTATCAGTATACAAGTGAAATCAAAACTGAAACAAGAACAATTGTATAAGTTTCAGTTCAAATTACTTTTTAACTCTATTAATTATTATTAATCAGAGCAATGGGCTTGGTTTTAATTTAATTATAGAGAGGATGAATCGGTAGCATATCATTATCGTATTTCGACAATCGAATAACTAGTTTCTATCTCCTGGTTTTACGATTCAGTACTTTCAGCCTGCCTTATAGAATAAAAATATAAAAAAAATATTTGTCTGGCAGAGTATACCATGTAGCATACACTACTATGTCTATTTTCTAAACTGTACAAAATGGACATAATGTATGTATGCATGAGTTATTGCAAAAAAGGCCTTTGCTACAACGTTTGGGATGGGGGTAAAATCTTGACTAATTTGGTTTTCAAAGGAAAATATTAAGATTGTTTTTTAAATTTCCAACTATGAACCATAATATCTCCACAACGACAGCACCTATCATCGACGAATGAACGTTAAATCATTTTACAGACCGCTATATTACTATATGAAGAACCGAATACATAATTATATATTTAATAGATCAACAGATATAAAGACTTATATACAAGAACGTTAAAACAACAAGGATGCTTTCAAATATCCTTTTCGTTGTTAAAATATTAGATGCGTCATTAAAGATATATATTCCTGATGGAAAACTGGAAACACCAAGTATAGTTGAGATAGTCATTTGGTCCTACACTTGTACAACATTTATTTCAGAATCCTCAACTATGGTCTATGCTGTGCATTCGTGTAGAAGGTTATCGTTTGAAACCTAATGTTTAGCTAAACTTCAAAAACTGTAACAAACAATAAAAGTTGCTGAAATATGAAAATTAAATCATTTACTTTATAATGCGAACCCTATCCGGATCAATCAAAAACTTTTGTAACAAAATGAAAATAATCGTCCTGAATTGCACGACGTGAAGACTCTGTTGGTTTTTATTTCGACGTATACATGAACCGAACAATAAATTGATCGCTTATTCATATATAATACAAATTATGAAGCCGGATTATGATGATTAATTCTGCCATAACGACATTAAATGTTATATAATAAAGGTAGATTCATTTGATGACAGCTACGATATGATTAAGCATGCATTTTTTTTTATTGGGTGCTACAATATTATTAAGAACGAAGCCAGCATTTTTTACAGGTAAAGCAAAAAAAAACAGAGGGGTATCATTGCAAAAAATGAAAAAAGAATCAAATATAAAGTTTTTACACACTTCCCAGTTGATTTGAAAAAAAAAGTTTGATTGCATTATCTGAAATTATTAACAAAATATTTAGTAAGAACTTTTATATGTATTTATCTAAACAGTTTGTATCTCAATTCTAAATTTCACTTTAAAAACGTCATTTTTGGATATGGAGCAATAAGCTGCGTGTAATTTTTGTATTTTTGGTATTAGGTGATCACAACACAAGTCATGGTCCATTTAATTAATAATTCTGCTTAGAAGAAGCAAAGCCCTCATATTTATGGCACTTGACTCGTAAGTGGAGGCATAACTCGCAAGTGACATAAATATTTCCAAGAATACATTCCGCTTGAGTATGAAATTGACATCTAACCACTAATAGCACATAAAAAACGGGCAAGTACAACAAATCTGTATAGTTTCATTTTCATATACAGACATATGTAAAAAATTATTAAGCCAGATAACTAACACTAAGGCTTTGACATAAATAAAATAATATAAAGAAAAAAAAAAGTTGCGTCTACATAGAACTCCTCATCAAAAAACAAAAACTGTTCTGCTTTTTAGTTGAACAATACTTTTAATAATCATACGTCTTATTCTTCCTCTTAACACAATTTTATAAAATGAGAGAACATCAACATTGTCAGCTATCAGCTGTTTGAAATACGCCAAACTAAATTAATTTGTGACTTTTAAATAATTATAAAAGTAAAAACGATTATCAAACTTTCGAAATAAATAATAACTGTCAGAAATAATTTTTAATATGCTGCCTCTATTATTATTAACAAAAATTACTACACCCTCACGCGCACATTTTTGTTCATAGTTGTCAGACATAAGCAAATACACACCGGTGACTAATTTTTTCTTCAACTAGGACAATACTATGAACTGTAAAATACAAGCAATTTCAATTCCCTTCATCAAAGAGTAACAGTTTTTTTTTTGTTTGTTTTTTTAATGGGGAGTTCTACATAGACGCGACTTTTTTTTTTAGTAATACTGTCAGATTAATGCTTAGAGGAAGCACATCAGACGTCTATTACTAAATGATAGCGTGCTACAATTGATTTTTGCAACTAGTATGATTCAAAACCATACGGCCGCGCCACCGCGAGTTAATGAACAAAATTTTTGTAAAATAATTTAAACCAGATACACATGCTATTAGTAATACATATTTAGTAATTATACAATTAAGTCAAAATACATTAAAACAAACTAAGCCTAACTTGTGAGTAACAAAACTAGTATGTAAGAAAGCTAGTAAGTAAAAACATTAAAACAACAAGGATACTCTCAAATGTCTTTTTCGTCCTTAAAAGATAAGATACGTCATTAAAGATGTTTATTCTTGGAAAACTGAAAACACCAAGTTACTTTATTTAGATATAGTCATTTGGTCCCTGTACATGTACAAGTAAATATTCAGAATAAAAAAAAATGTTAGATAGTCTCAATGCTACCCAAATTATTACGCAATCTGTTTTTAAGAGTTAAAGCACAATTTTCATAGTGATATCTCTATCTCTTAATTAACTATTAAAATCTTTGAACCGAATAACTGAAATTTTGTGAAATTTTCGCACCTGATAATTCAACACACCGGTATATTAAGAAATAAAAGGTATTTAAAGACTGTTGTTTTTTTGTTACCAAAATAGTCAGTCACTTTTCATTTTACAAAAAAAACAAAATGATTTTCAATTATATTTTCCAAATGTGTACATATATAATTGTATCTACTTTACAATGAAATTCTACCACATTTCAACATCTATCAAATTTGATTATTTTCAGAAAACCAGCAAAAAAAAAAAAAAAAAGTTTTTAAAATCGAAAAAAAAAACTTTTGATTGATTACGCAAGGTTACGTTGTGTTATGTTACTTAATATTAATAGAAGGTATATAAAAATCCTTGAAATTTTCCAACATTAAATTTATAATCTAATGAATTTTCATCAGTATTAAAAAAAAAAATGTTTTTTAAACTTTTAAATGCATGACAGTACGTGTATGGATGTTAGATTTCTTTTCAATACATACCTACACTATAAATACCTCTCAAAGTACATAACATATAATCAACATTTTGTTTTTTATTTTTTTTTTTAAATTGTTATACATTATATGGATTCCAGCTATATTCGAGTAATTCATTTAATCAACAAAATTCATCCATGCCATTATTTAAAAGTTTTTTTTTTTAAATTAGTTTTTTTTTTTTTTTTTTTTGAATTTCCTATACACTTTAAAATTATGTTACCTGTTAATGACAACTGAAATAAACCCATTCCATAAATGTTTTTATTTTATTATCGTATTACAATACAGTGTTGTACCTTGATATTATTTCATTGAATTAGATATAAGATATTAGATATTAATAATGAAGTAGTTGTAGTGGAAAATTACTGTAATGAGTTTCAAATGTCCTAGATTGGAAAATTAATTTCAAAAAGGTTTTGATAATATTTCAAAATATTCGAAATCTCTCATTTCGTAAATATTATTTTGTGAACATTGTTTCATTAATAACACTTTTATTTTTTGATCCAGTCTAAAATATCAATCGTCCTTGAAGTCAGTATCCAATTTCGAAACGTTTTTCAATTAATTATACCTCATCACGGTTAAGCTTTTTCATTTTTTTTTTTTTATTTATTTCGGGTATTTTCAAATTGGCTATAATCAAATTTAATGTAAGTGAGTTTTTCAATAACAAACGATACGATATCAAAATTAAATAAAATAAAAACTATGTTGTATTTTGAAATTGTTATTGATGTTGTGGATATGTAGTTTTCGTTTACAATTTAAAAAAAAAATGTATGAGTACTCTAACTGCTTGGCAGTGCAAAAATTTGGCATACTAACAATGACACGTTAAATATTTCTTTTATTTTTCCAACTGCGTACTTCTCGTCCTTTTGCCTTTACCATAGTAATTGCTTTATATTATATCGTACTTGATGAACATTTAAACTGGAATGATCATCTTGATAATGCTCTAAACAAAGCCAGAGTTGCACTCTGGGCATGCAAGAGTCTATGTGGCCGTAAATGAGGACTAAACCCCAAAATGGCATTATGGTTATATATAGCAATAGTTAGGCCAATCCTAACTTATGCATCTGCAGTTTGGTGGAAAAAAGACACGCAGATTACAGCTCAAACCAAACTCAATAAACTACAGCACTCAGCCTGTCTGATGATAACTGGGGCCATGCGGAAACATCCACCGCATCATTAGAGACTCTGCTTCACCTAGAGCCCCTTCATCTCTTTATACAAAAAGAAGCAATGGTTCACACCTACTAATATATTACTGGCGATGATCCACAAATCAAAAACATGGTACACCCAGAACTAGTTCGGGTACTCCAGAAGGATGACATGCTTTCGATAGCGTTATCCGAGTACTGCTTACCCAGAAATAATTTTGAGAAACCTTTCAATATAATTTTGCCAAGCAGAGAGACGTGGGAAACCTGCCCACCCTCTTTCGAAAAAGGTTCAATAACATGGTATACGAATGCCTCCAAGATGATAAATGAAGTAGGATCGGTGTAGAAATACTTAAAACACTGGGAAAAACAAATAATGTCACAATAATGTGGTTACCAGGACATTCTGGTATAGCAGAAAACGAAGCTAGGAAAGCAGCGGATACACCCTTCATAGAGCCAAGTCCGTTCTGTGGGATTCCCTTGAGCCCAACGAAAATGCAATTAACAGCCTGGGTAGAGCAAAAAGCTGAAGATTTTTGGGCCAACGTTCCTGGAAATCGTCAAGCAAAAATGCTCATGCCTATAATATCTACTGATAATTTACACTGTAGTGGCTAATTTGGGATTTGGGAATTTTCTTTTCTAGTAGTTGAAATTGTAGAGTAGATTAAAATGTAATCTTATTTACTACACTGTCTTTCACCGCTCGATAAATTCGTGATAAACGCAATAGGTAAATTTTGGTCGATATTTGTAATTACAGATCTATTAGTAACATCTTATTATTTATAAAATCAAAGAAAAAATCAGTAGTTTTATAAGTAGTCTAACACTACATTTAATACCAACTGATGAGTAATGTTGTGGTGAATGAAGCAACTACTAAAACTTATTGTTTTTAAACAATAGGTAAAGATATCTTTCGACTCATTGAAAATGAATTTTTGAAGAAGAGAAACATTAGACACAGTGTACTGCTTAGAAATAGTTTGATTGTATAACTGAATCAAATACGGATTATAAAATACCTAGTCCCAATTTCAGCCAACAATTTTTCCATCTTGATATTATCTAGATTAGATTGGGTAGTAACTCGTTAGCTGAAAACAACAAATTGTAATTTCCGTCCAATACGACCACTGACGAGGTTACAGAACAATGATGAAAGTAAGTTAGTCACTTACACACATGGCTTACAAATGAAGAGCGCAGTTAGCTAGGATATTTTTATTGACAGACTAAATATAGGAAAATCTATCATACAGCCAAAACACAGTAACATTTCAAAGTGAAAGTACTTGCAAAAATCCCGGCTGCGGAAATGATGTTATCATTAGATTAAATCTCAGCTACAGATATTATACCATAATAATACGATGACAGTTAAGCACCAGTTATGACCTTAAAATATTTTTACACCAAGTCACAATTGGTGGACAATATTGTAGGATAATCTTTGAGGATTTCAGGAGAATATGAAGCGTTTATGCACATGCTAATCTGGAGGATAGTGTTACAAGAGAAGGGGTTGAAATCGATCTTAAGCGGAAAAATATTTAAATTTAGCTACCATTTTTAAGTACATAGAAGTTTAAATAATTATATACAAATAATTTTGAGCATAAATAAAGGTTTACAGAATTTATATAACCTCAAAAAAGCTTTGAGAATGAATAACATTTGTATTTAAGTCATCCAAAACCATCCGTTAGATAAGTCCATAGAGATAAGTAGAAATTTATGCATTTGAGAAATAAATGATAGTTCTAAATTCGGTGCATTAGACATTTTCCGGAAACGAAATGCAATGCTATGTAAATTTTATATGCTAAAATATTCGTAAAGTAATAAGTTTTTATAATTCTAGCAATTACGTTTTTGAGCAAATTAAAAAAATAATAATGAGGTCTTGGAAATATCTCCGCATGGAGAACCATAGGTTAGTTAGTTTTTGTCTATCCTGTCATATAAATACAAATACAATAAAATGTAATAATTTAACCCATCAATTCCATGCATCACTTATAGTGTTATGCCATTTTGTATTCTTCTCCATTTTATTTCAGGACCTGCAGATAGGTTTGGTTAATTTTTTTATAGCTTTTTTTGTTTTTTCGTTTCTATTCAAACCAATGTCATTTATCGAAATAAATATAAAAGCAAAAATCAATTTGTAGCTTCAGTGGAAATGTGCTAGTTGCTAAAATAGTGCATGATGCTGAGTATAATTATCAGCAAGGTACAACATTATTTCAAGGTATAAACATTTTTTCAATTTGCACAACGACTTGCAAGATAAGTGGGTGTTATTATTAATTTTCATTGGTATGACTTAAACATGGATTTAAAATTACAATTATAACTTGATTGAAAAATATATCATAGTGAAAAAACAATCCATTCTAAAATATTTATACTAAATAAAATCTTTCATTAAAAGCAAACCTACCCATCAATTAGTTAAATTACAAAATTTTCATTTGGTTTCACTTTTAACAAAACAATACAAAAAAAAAATATTTTTTTTTGACAAATTTCTTAAACTAATATTTGTTATTTTGATAGAAAATTTTAAAGTTTTGAGTAAATTTTTAGCTGGTCCCAAATAATTCATCAAACATTTTTTTTTTTTTTTTTTTTAAATTAATTCAAAAATAAATCTTTTTTTTTATATTTTTGGTTTCAGAACAATTTAAAGTTTTTCATTTCAAAAAGCTAATCTGTACTTAAATAAGAAAAGTTTCACTATACTAGACATAATCTCCTTCAAGAGTGTCCTTTTTAAGGTATATTATTTAAACTTTAATAGATAAACTTTTTCTTTGTTTTTTCTTTTTATTTATCTTTTTTTTTTGTTTAACAAAATTAAATTTACTAAAATTTGAAGCTACGAAATTTAAGGCAAAATAATTATTAGAAAAACAAAAAAAAACACAAATATAAAATAAGCAAAACAAAAATTGTTTTAAAATAAAGTTTTCAAAGAAAATATTTTATTTCTAGTAGCAGATTACATTTACAGATACGGTCTTAAACATTTTCTCAATCCAAAAGAAAAAAATGCATAAAAACAAAACATAAAAGTAGTGACAAAAAACAAAATGGAATGTGTAAATAAATGAAATTTCTAGATTCTAGGTCGGACATAAAATATTTTCATTTATCTGAGATGCACATCTTTTAAATTAGGACATGAAAGATTTAATTTATTTTCATTTTCTTTTTCCTTTTATACAAATAAATTAAAATTAGAATAAAATAGCAGAATTTAAATTAATCAAAGACACTGCACGTCCAGGGTGGCGTAAAAGTTTTTTATTATTTGAAAACAAAAAAATTGAAACAGAAAAGTTTGATGGGTCAAATAGTCACTTCGAGGACCCACCATATTAGATTTTTAGTTTAAATTTATTCTTAAAGTCAATCCCAATGTCCTTATAAACGTTAGGCTTATTATAATATCCTTCAGAGTATATCTAGTATATGTTATTCATGGTCCTTCATTTGTATTTTTAGTTTAGATTTGTTGTTACAATCAGTCAGACCTATGTCATTATAAACCTTGGACTTGATGCAATATCCTTCAGAGTAGGGTTAGTGTATGTTATTTCGGGTCCTTGAATGAATATGGAGACACTTTTCAGTTTTTTTCATGCAATTATTTTGATTAGATCAATCCTGGTCCAAGTCTTCTGCTTGCCAACACTTAACATTTACACAAAATATGTTGCACCCTTTCATGTACTTCATCGCATAATCTAAACATAGTTGTTAATAATTTACATTCAAAACTATTATAAACAGCCCTTCTTAAAATTTCTATACCAGCACTAATATGAATTGTTGAATGAACAAAAAATTGTATGTAGATCTTTTCTGTAGGTCCTGAAATTCTTTTTAAAAATTTTAAATGTCTTATTTTAGTCTTCTATCTATAAAAATTCTACAAAATCAAATAGAACAGAAAAAATTTACTGCTAACAAGGTTTGTATTCGGGTTAATATTCCAAAATATTTATTAACCTTAAGATTTAGATCTTACTTATTGACAGCTATGAGGGTCCAAAATAAATTGCTTTCATAAGTAATATTTTTAATATGTATTTTTAGTATAGCATTCACATATGTATATGTGTATTCAATATGTCACACATGTTATATTTGCATATTATAGTTATTAAGTAAAATATTACCAACTCGTTTGGTATCGTTTTATGACTGTTTTTCGTTGATAAAATAATCTTATAAAGTACAATATAATAACTTAAATTTAATTCCATAACTGTACCATGGATAGGTATGGATAAACATATGTAAATAACTGATACTCCAAATTAGTCATTTTCCCATTTCATCGACCAGCATCGAAAGGTATGTTGCAAACTAACCAATGCATTGCGCCGGGTATCTGCACGTTGTGTGTAAATATTTTCAAATTTTTTACAAAATATTAAGCCCTGAAATAGAACTTATTAAGCCCTGAATAGAATAATTATTTAGGTTTAAATAGTATTAATGTTTCAAAAAAGCTTTATTATAGGGTATATTACGTTTGGTCAGGATTATCAGAATTTTTAGAAATACCTAGTGTTAAAATGAAGAAATTATATTTTTACGCCATCCTGTACATACAACTAAAAAGAAATGTACATTAGATGAAAAATAAACAAATGCTTCCTAAACACCGTTTGGCTAACGAAAAACCAGAAAGCAATGTAACAATATTAAAACTATTAACTTTTATAATTTTTAACTTAATTCAAATTAATTTTGTTAGAATTAGCTATGTGAGGTTAAGAAGAAAAATTTTAAAAATATGTTTGCGTATATGTGTTGCTCTAATTCAATTTAATTTAACTTTTTTAATATTCATAGCAAAATTTTTAAAATATTGATAATGTGTTTTTCAAAATAATTTAATCAAGTCAATCCACAATGCTCTCTTGATCTTTTTAATCAACAATCTGTTTTTATTTTACCTTTCAGTGGTTCATTTTTATTTTTGTAAAAAAATATTTTTTTTTAATTTGTAATTTTGATTTGCCAGTTCAAATTCTGAAAATTTAATTAAAGTTTTTGATAATTACTATTTTTTGGTTTCAAGTTAATTTCACATCGTGTCATATTATTATAGTTCAGAAATATTTTATTTAAATAATTTTCGTCAGTTAATTCAGTTGTTGTTTGGTGATCTTTGTACGTCCACCTTAACGGATTATACTTTATAAGTGCAATGTTGTTTGCTGGTTTTCTGATTGTTCCATTATTGTAGAGAATATGACGTACTGTTGTAATATTTTTCTTGTGAGTATTTTAATTGATGTTGTATCCCTTTTGTGTGTTCAACTCTTTTTAATAATGCATATTATGAAGATTGAATTACAATGAGATACAAAAATGTTATTGCTTCAAATAATAGTGAAAATTGATTGTTCCTTAAATAAGAATTGCTCAACAGTTGACTCAACGATTTTCAATACTCAATATTTTGATAAAGGCTACTTACTATTTTGGCACAAAACTTAATATATAAAATAGCTATTTGTGAATTTTTGGTTGATTTTTTACAGCGAGACACGATAATGACACATTTTGTTCTACTCTTAAGAATTATTTCTATTTTTCTCAAATTTTAATTTTCTCAAAATTTTTAATATCTTAAAAATAGAAACTAATTAGTATTATAAAATCAGTGGTACTAAAAAGAACAGTAGCTGTTATTTTTTCACAGTCCCAAAAACAACAGCAGATCATCTTATTTTACTGTTCTCGAATATTATTGATAAGTTAATTTTATGTAGGTAAAATCATTATATTTAATTTGTGAATTAAAAAATTTAAACAATTCGAAAACAAATTTTCATTATTATTCATTTAAATTTAAAAAGAGACGTAGCGAATTAAATATTTTTTACAACTTTTTTAATTTTCAATTAGAAATTTCAATTTAAAACCTAAACCAACGTATATAAATCATTTTAACATACAAAAATTTTAATTTAAAAAAATTGTCCCAACAATACGCACGTTTTGAATCTTTTTTTTTTAATAAATTATTACCTTGTATGAGGTTGTTGTTTAGGATAAATCAACACTTAATAAAGAACATAGTGTCAACAATAAATTAATATGATGGGAAAAGAAATAATAACGAAATATTGACTACGATTTTTCATCAAACTTCTTCCAATTTCGAGAAGTGGGCGAATACTATCTAGTAAGTTATTAAGTTGAAAATTTTGTACAAAAAATTCTATAATGGTAAAATGTATTTTTTGTTTGTGATTAATTAGAAGGGGTAAGCTTTAGAATAGCTGGTGTCAATTTTGTGAGTAGATGTGTGTATTTTTGTGCAAATCAATATTATTCTTATTTCTATTCCTATTTTTTATATATTTTTTAATTTTTTTATATAAAAAGAAATTCTCAAATTATGGTTTAAAATAACATACTAAGTAGTATTCGTTTTTTTTGTCCTTTAGTTAGGTTCTGCTATTTAAAAGTAACAGTGACAAAATTACTTATCCATATCCTACCATCTCTACTAATGAATTTAAACTGCGAAAATTCTTTTCAGTCGTTTTTGCTTACTGGGCAATATTATCTTGTTTCTTAAGCTAACAATATTCTTAAAGTTAACTTTTACTCTTCTTCGTAATCCTTTTCTTACATATAAACAAGTTTTATTGTATTTTTTTTTCTTTTTTGGTTTTTTTTTTTCTGACTTTTCCTTGTAGTTTTTTATTATATTTTGTATAGTTGAACAGAGCAACGAATATATTATTATATTCTTTTATTATTATTTATACCTTGTCTCATTTATATGGAATGGGATGCTTTCCAACACCAAAACGTAAGCACCTGACGAGAATTTCTTTTTTTTTTACTTTCCCTTTTGTTTTTTTATTCTGTTTGTTTGTTTATTTTCTCTATTTTATACGCATATGTAAATAAGGTAAGGTACATGACATTTGCCATGTTTTATCAAAACATGGTGAATACCTTACATAACATAAAAATTTTGTCGTTTACCATTTCAAGTAAATAAATGAGCAAAAAAAAAAAAAAAAGTAATAAAAATGAAATCTATTCCACTTTTGTATATAGGTGGTATATATATACGTTTTTTTGTTTTTGTTATTTTATTCAATTTAATAGACATGTGTAAAGAAGAGAATGAAAGGGAAATATAATATTTTATAGGATATAGCACAAGAATTTAAATTAATTTTGTTATTGTTTTCATTTTGAGGGTTATTTTTTTTTTTTTTTTGGAATTTGATTAGAAATTAGTTTAGTCTCTGTCTGATTTATAGAAGTTCAGTGGTTTTGTATGATGAATATGCTTAGAAATATATCGATTGAACTCAGTTCAATAATCCAGATAAACTGAAAATAATTAAAGAATTTTTGAATTCAAATATAATTGAATTAAGAGCGCTTGATGAATAATATTGTGTGGAAAAGCTATTCGATAAATATTATTATTCGTAGAATAATTGAAGGTCTTATATATTGTTACTTTATATAATTTTCTTATTTGATGTTAATTACTTTGTTAATTATTTAGTTATTCGATGCTATTTACATACCTTGTTGATTATGAAATTTTATTTATATTAATGTTGAAGTAGATGTAGGAAGTTGTAGACTATGTGTTGCTTATTCTGATAATTTAGGTTTTTAAAGGTTAAATGAGATTGAATTGAAGAATTAAATTTTATGGAAATAATGAGCATTTGAATGGTAGGAAAAAATGATTTTAATGAACAAATTCATTCGGTAGTACGTTATTTTGTTAAATATGTTCCAGTTTGATTTTGAGAAGAAATTTGAGAAATATTGAACTATGTATATTGATAGGCTTACAACTTTATCCTACTGAATATGACAAATTTGAGTGATAATTTAAAAAATTGCGTAACAATAATGTATGTACAGTTAACATCATATATACAATTTATGTACTTGTCCATTAATAGTGTAGGTATTAATTTGATTGATTTTATTATATTTAAGTAATAATATAGAAATTTTCATACTAGAATTATTAAACAAAAAAGTGGGTTTGTTTAGTTTTTATAACTCACATATAAATGTATTTGTATCTACAAAAAAAAATTATGATCAATAAAAATTCGTCAAAATTAAACTTTTGCACTTGTTTAGGTTGTCTAACACTACAATACTAACACTTACGGGTTCCAGTTACTGCTTTAATTATTAAAGTATAAATAGTTTGTGTAAATAGTAGGATTGATATTTACAACTAGATGTATTTTTTATTTGTTTGCTAACGGCACCAATGTTGCTAGTTTAATTTATATATGCTAGTTTATATAATCATATACTATTGTATATTATTTACTGTTATATATATAGCTACTAGTTAAATTTACAAACAATATCGATCTTTACTTGCCTCTCTGAATGATAGTATAGTGTTTTTAGGCATATAAATAATTTTTATGTTTAGACCAGCATATTATTTTCAGTATTTATTTTTCAGTAAAAACTAAAAAACTTTAAATGATGTATCAAAAAATTGCAGTCTGTAAACATGCTTCACTATCACTTATTTATAAAATATTTCGTTTTAAATAATTGTACTAAAAATTGAAAATTTGTCTGAGTATATAATATAATATAACATCACCTATTATAATAGTCCTGAAACAAACATTAGTATGTAAATTTGGACGTAAAATATAATAATTCTATTCGTTGAAATCATTAAAAAATTCTTTCCATTATAATAACAATATCATCTATAATGAATAGTTCTATTTAATTGTTAGTTGAATAGTTTGTTATTAAATTAAACTAGTATGATATTTATAATTATTAAAAGCTTTAAGTCTAAAGTAATATGAAAATATTTAATTAAATCTACCTATTTGTTAATTTTAGGATTATCGAATATAATTTTTGATTGACATAAATTTCAAATGTCTAGATGTGAATGATATTCAGTGGTTTAAAATATTATTGCAAATGCATATTTACATCATCTACAAAATAATTCTATTAATAAATTAAATGTGCAATGTAAAATCCTATCAATCGTTTATCACTACTCTATATATAAGTAATGTATATACATAATATTTAATATATAAATATAGGTATATTTTGTACAAATGGAATTTTCTTGTTTTCAAATAATATTATGAATTACCATGTTATTATGTATTTATTTGCATTTATCTTCTAAATATCTTCTACTATACTACTATAATATTATTTAATATTATTTGGTAATTATTTAAATATTAAATCATAACAAATATGCCAAATTAATTTCGTTTCATGTCCTTCAGAATATCCTTTACATCAATATTAATTTTTTGTTTTGCTTGTATACATATTTATGTATTTGCTAGTTATTTTCAATAACTAAATAAACAATAAACATGGATTTAATTGTATTCTAGAGACTGTATAATATTGTTGTTGATTTTTATATTAATATTCTAATTTAAAATGATTTCTACAACCTTTAACGTAGATAATAATCTATTGGTGGTGTATATAATAAAATAAAATCAAAAGATTTTTAATATTACAGTAATATCACCACCATCATCACAACCACCACCTAATAAAAAATGGAATGAGAACAAAAATAATAATTACAATAACCTTAAGAACTTGTATAAATTTACGCCAGAATAACGTACTTCCTTATCACTAAATATGTATGGGGATGTTTATACTTATGCGTGTACAATTTACTGTATAATATGCTGATTATTATTTTTTTTTTGTGTGGATGTTTGCATTTAATGTTGTTGAATAATAATAATATTTACCTGAATGAATAAAATTTATGCATTACGGAAATTAAAGAAAAGATCATTTCATATTACCAAACAATTTTTATATATTATGTCTCTCTCTATGTATCTCCCCCCTTTTCTCTTTACCCTTATCATTTATTCCAACAATTCATATAAATATTAATTATATTATCTCTATATAAATATTTAAAAGTTTTTGTTGAATTAAGTTATAAATACAACCTATAAGAGTATTCGTTTATAATATTTGCATATGGATATAATATATGTAAGTATGTTTGTTATTGGAGGTTAATATTTGGATATTAATATTTCCGTGTATTATGATTTCAATAATAATTATTATTATTATGTTTACATGTATATATATATAATATGTTACATATATATATGTATATATACATATTATAATATGTATAATTATTATAATTTTTGATTTTCATTTAATTATTGTACATTATATATATTTTAAATATTAAGATATTATCTTTCAATAAGAATATTTACTGTGTTGTATATTATGTTTTTTTTTTTAAATAAATATTATATATAAACATAATTGGTGATAAAAAGAGATAGCAATAAATAATTATATTGGTTTTTAAACGATATAATTAATTATGTATTTATAAAAAGGATATTTAAAGTGAAATTTATAATTTATTTATTAAAAATATTTTATTTCCCCCGGAAAATGTACAATCACTTATTACAGGTAGAAACCCCGGTTTGGCTTAAAATATAAGCTTGAAACATAATAAACAATATAAATAATAGAAAATTGTCGTGTTTTCTTTTCACTAATTTGCGGTGCTGAAATTAAATGAATTGCGATTGATGATATTTGAATTTTAAATTCACATTCTAAATATCCAGTGTTTCGCTTATTTTGTATAAATACAATTTCGACAAGCTGGGTTTTTAAAATTGTTATATATATATTTTTTTTATCATATTTTCATTAAATTGTAGGTATATATTTTCACCAATAAGCTACGGCTACGGTATTGTTATTTATTACAGAATGTTCATCACAAGCAATGTTTTACGAGTGTTTATCATTTGTCGGGTAGGTATATCATTTAAGTAAGTCTGAAATCCATATATTTCCGGTATCTGAATTATGTAGGAACTTTCACTAGTTTAACTATATTACAGCAGTACTGTTCGGCAAATTACAAAAATTTTTATTTATTTGAAAATGAAGATAAATTAATCAAAAAGGATATATTTTTACTAATTAGTTTATTTTTTTTTTTAAATTTATTAATTTTTAATTGATTTTTTAGTCTCATCGTTAACACTTTTTAGTATAATGATTTATTGCATCAATATTTTAAACTAATTATATATTATGCCAACTATTGAAAGTATTCAAGTGTAATACTTGCGGAGAGAAAAAAAAATTGTAGAGTACCCTATTCGTGACAGAACTACAAAGTATAAAAATTATGTATCGTATAACGTTCTAAGATATTTGACATCTTAATTTATGTATCTTGTATACTATATCTTATATCTTATGCATTTTCACTGGAGATGTTGAAAAATATCTTATTAACTTACTCTATACTTACAATATAGTTAAAATGCTGTGCAATCAAATTAATAGCATGTTTAAATATCTGTTAATATCTGTATTACAGTACCACGGGATATTGACAAGTACACAACTCCAAAACTGTGATTCATAAGTATAGATTTTTGCTCGTTTATAGCTCACGGTCATATTATATGTTTTTCTAACAAATGTTTATTGGATTTGTGATACTTCTACTTGTGGAGAAAATAAGCCACAAATTCGCTTGATTTAATTTAATTATGTGGTATTTATCTTATCATGAATTATTATACTACTTCGTTCTAATCGATTTGTAGCTTCGGCAATACTTTTTTAACGTCACCGTCTAGCCTGTTTTTATAATATATATACAATAAATAAATACTGATAAGTTAATAGTATTAAGTTAATAGTATTAGTTAAAATTATGTATACAAATTTAACCTAATTTAGTTAACTTGTCTAGTTCCTACCAAAATTATCTTAGCAAAGAATATTCATTTTTGTTCTGTTATTTTCAGCAGACTCTCTTTGGCATAAATTATTTAAATATTTCATTGTAATTTATTTGTAATTCATTGTATTTCATTGTGTTTTCTTTTGAATACTGATTACATCTGTCATATAATCTTTAATCTCTAAGACAAGCAAATCAATAAATTTTAATCGCTTGACAAACCAACCACCAAATATCAAATACAAACCAAGCTTTTGTGATATATTTCACAATTATAAGCACTAACTATAAAAACTCACTGATGAAATCAATAAAAACAAAAAAAAACACAAGTCAAGAAATTCAAAGCACCACTTATAAAATATAGAAACTAAATATTATTCGCCTGTTTAGTAAACATTAAAAAAAATTATCCTGACCCATTTTTTTTAGATAGAAGTAATGTGATACTTTAATAACAATTAAAATTCATTATTAACAGAATAAATTCACAAAAACAAAAACAAACATTATTTTTCTTTTTTTATTCATGGATCAATGAAACTTTAAGGAATTAAATCTGTATGGAATTTAAAACTTTTTTGTGTATAGGATGTTCATGGATTAGAATTTTCTGCATTATATGAATATCGTGCGTGTAAACATAGTGAAAATGGACTTATTAAAATATTTTCGTTGGAATACCATTTAAGTTATTCAGAAACAAATAAATGAGTTCCACTAGTATAGCAACAAATAAATACAAATAACTGTTTAAAAAATTCTGTTATTCAAACGATTTCGAACCAAAATAAAAAACAGGGATTGAATTGATTTAAAATTAAACGAATGATTAGAGTTCCTAATGCTCATTATAAAACTGCTTTATTGAAAATAGAAGGACACTATGGAGCTTGCAAATCTTTCAAACTGATCAAAGTAGTGATTAGGCTTTAAAAGAACTAATTTCATCTTCGTTTGCCTGCACATAACGCTATGGGATGTTACTGCCGTAACAACTTCTGTGAATGATATTATTACTATCGTAATTCCCGGTGAAGTACGTTTTTATTCCAATATTTGTTCACAAACGCATAAATTGTTATCTGAATATTGTACTCCACTTGTTGGAACATAATTTTTGTTATTAATTTGTAACAATTTTATTAGTTTTTTTTTTGCTTGCGTTTTAAAATTTAAAAAGAAATTACAAACACATCGTAAAGACACATCGATATATTTTCTGCCCAGCTTCTTTACTGGACTTCTTTATTATCTACATAGAACCGATAATAGTTTGTGCAGAATATGTGAAAACAGGAAGAAGATTTTCTACTCTGCGGATGTTCCCAGAACAAGTGAAGTATACCACTGAGCAACGTCTCGAGTGTAACTACTAAGTCAGGCATCCTCGGAAATGCTTAAAGTAGTAACGGTAATTAGAATAAACCTCTTTTGCAACTGCGGTGATTTGTGACCATATACCAACCCCTTCAGATAAATTTAATCTTATTTTCTTTCTGTTTACACTAAGAACTAAATGGAGATATATAGCAAGGCACTGTAAAGGTAAGGTATAATTTATTTTCAATTTTTCTAGATTCCGTTAAATATAATTTGCTTGTACTGCAGCACCCTGTACAAATTTATAAATATATTTTAGATAAAGTTCCATCACAAGCATTCCAAGGATTCAAAACAAATAATATTAATTTATTTATATATTTATGAATATATATGTATACACATATATATTTTTTTAAATATTATTTTCATCAATTTTATCTTTTAATAACATACCATCTCTTGAATGGATATATGTTAGTGTGTGCATAAAATGAATTCCAAAGAGACTTTTTTGCTTTTATTCTAAATTACTAAACAGAAATACAAAAAAAATAAATAAAAAATAAAAAAAAAATAATAATGATGAAAACAAGAAATGAATATTACATTAGTTTTGAGCTTTCATATTTGAAATATTAATCATGTTCAATTACAATACAATCATATTATGAGCGTATTTTAATGCACGAGTAAATTTTGTTGTTGTCGTTTTTTTTATTTTTTATTATTATTTTTTATTTTGTTATAATATAATGCTAAATAAACTCACGACAAAATGCATGATTTATTCCTTGAACATACGTATAAATATGTACATTATGAACATATATTATTTATATAAATGAGTGTGAATCCTGTTTTATTTTTGATGCAAAAATAAATATAAAAAAAAAGTATAAATATGTGTGTGTACATTGTACTTAAGATTTATTATGATAAGGTCATGAATTTCAATTATAAAATAAAAAAAAAAAAAAAATTTGTGAAATTTTTCGAGTGAATATATCAAAACAAAAAAAAAATGTATGATTATATAAGTAGGTATTGAATTATTAGAGGAGTATATATCGTAATTATTATATATGTAATGTATATTATTAGAGTGGAATAGGATTTTCAAAATAATTTTTACAAAACACACGATGAAGTAATAAATTTCCATTTCTAATTTCATTATTTTGTTTTTCTTTGAGTCCAAATATATTTTGATAGTCGATTTATTTATAGATTTATTGTGTCTTAAATTGTTATCTTTATTTATACCTACTTGTTATCTATATACAGTATAGATAGGTAGTATAGTTTTAAAACTTATAGACTTCAATTGAGCTTTTCAAATCTAAATTGTACTGCGTAAAGCCAAACCTTTCTAATCTCCTATAAATCAAAAACAAAAATAAAAATATAGTTTCAATTCAGTTGTACGAATTTGCTTTTCAGACTTTTAAATATTAATTTTACTTATTTACTTATTAGACACTCTATTTTACTAATTATTAGACAATTTCATTTTTTTTGGAACAAGTTTTATAATACAGTATAATAATTAGTATATATGGATGTGTGTTTAAGAACAGATACAAAATTAGTAAATTTAAGGGACTTCCTATCTTGATCAGTTTGCAAGATGTTCAATCCACACATGTTTTCAACCTGGAAGTTGTCTTCCACCTGTGCACAAAAACAAAAAAAAACAAAATGTTCGAATTCGCCATGAAGTTAGTTTTTATAGCCAACTCACTACTTATTTTGTTTTTAATTCGAACTTTTTTGAATTAGAAAATTTAAAATAAAAATAATAAAAATAGCAACATCACGATCCAGCTTTCATAAATTTAACTGTAAATTTCTTTTGTTTTTTATTTTTGTAATACTTTATTTATTTTAATTTTTTTTATTTTTGTAAATTGTCATAACCATAAATAAATAACGATATAAAATTATCATATAAAATTTATTCTAAATAAATTTCTGAATTGAAATGGATAAATGGAACTTCTTAATTCTATAGACTATACACCTAACATTAAGAAATGTTATGATAAAGTCTATAGAATTAATTTTATGGAGTAGAGTTTTTGACTTTAAAAACGAATAATGTAAATAAACTATAACCATTTGAAGTGTGGCCGTATTGAAAAATAATTCAAATTCGATTGATAGATCATGTCGTGAGAATAAATAAAAATCCTGATAGATCTTGACAAACTAAAACTACTGAAAAATTATATATTTTAGACATGTCCATCTAAAATAAATGATTCAAAAATACTCATTTCTTCAATTTATTATGCAACAAGAAAATATTAAAGGATTACAAACCTTACTTACCTTAACGAGGAGCTAAATATCTGTTTACATAATTCTGGTGGAGCAAATATTATGGCTCTGGATATATATAAAGCTTTAGATCAAATATGGCATAGTGCATTATTAGAAAAATGTTAAGCCATTGATCTGTGTTTCTCTTTTCTGAAATAGATTGAAAGTTACCTTTCGAATAGTACAATTCAAGTCTTAGTTGATGAATTTAAGTCTGATCAATTATAAATTAACACTGGTGTTGCACAAGGATCGGTTCTGTCACCTACACTGTTTCCTATATTTGCGAATGTGTTTTGCAAACGACAGCACTCTAGTGACATCCTACCATTTTCATAAAAAATCTGAAGCTACATTTACCGCTGTATAAACCAAAAGAGACATCATGGCCAGTTCCCGAGTTTAATACTTCGAAAGCTCAGAGCTGTTCGATCTTTAGAAAAATTTGCATTTTTTAACCTGATCTTTTGTTCCAGAAAGATAAACTCATTTGCTTGATAACTTAAAGGTCTTAGGTATGCACTTTAAATGGAAAAATAATCTGGAATGTTCATATATTCGATGTTGCAAAAAACGCAGCACAATGTTTGGGTTTCCTTAGCCAGTGTAAGGCTTAATTTTATTCCTGTGATCTCTTAAAAATCTATAAAGGTTTCATACGATCCAAAATAGAGTATAATTCTCATACATTATGCTGGATCTGCTAGCAATGCGTTAAAACATTTGCATTAAAGTCTAACAACGGGTTTTCCGTCTAATCAATGACCAGAATGTCACTGCTCGTCTTGCTCCTCTTGGACATCGTCGCATACCCGGAGCTCTTCCCATTTTTTTTATAGATATCCCATTGACACGATCACAATATGCTCAGTGCAATTTAACTCTGTGTTATCTCCATTTAAGAGCTTCCATCGTGAATCACGAAGGACAGCATATGATTATATCTACACTGTAGAAAACGCTAAATGGCTCAAGGAAAGTTTTGGAAATTCGTTTGGAACCAAATTTCATATTATGTGTTCCCCAAACATGAACCATTCTGTTTTAATAACCTAAATAAATTAAAGACGAACATTAACATCTTCGTTTATAATTGTCCTCCCTCTCTTTTACCCTCGCCGTTCTTTCTTCCCACCCTAGTTAAACGAAGAAATCGGTATAAGAGTTCCCCACCCAGTGTTTTGGCTATGTATAAAAAAAAGTGAAACCTGTAGAGGAAACAAATGTCATTATTAGACAACAATAGAAATTGAACTGAAATGCATCAAATATCTGTGATCGATAGAGCTCGACTTTTAATGCATTGTATCAATGGACCTCAATGAATATAACAGTTTATAAGATTTAAATTAAAAAAATGGCTTATTATTTTTCTATGTATCGAATTAGTTTTGAATTGACGAAATAAAATAACAACAATTGCAACAACTATAATTATCTTAAATTATAGTTAAACAACACCTATAAAAGCTATACTAATGTATAAAGTATTGACTAACTTTAATCCAGTAAATAAAATAATAATAAAGATTAAGTGATTACTGTTAGGTATCAAAATGAAGGATTATTAAAAGATTAATTGAAAAGAGAATGGAAGAGAAAGAGACTGTGATTAAAATTGTAGTTAGAGGTATAGAATAATTGGAGAGCTGTGATTTATAAATCATAAATCGTCGGCTGAAAGGCTCCATAAGCCATTTTCACTTTTTCTGACCTAGGAGCAGGTTCTTAGGTTTTGCGACACGCTCTTTCTCTTGGCCCAAACCGTTTTTCGCTTTCTTTTACCGTTTCGGAGATATTTAGTTCCGGATTGACCAATATCCACCTTTGTAATAATTTGTTAATTATAAAATGACTCATACGCCAACTTTTTGGATATGGGTAATTTTTGTGTGAAATTTAACGTCAAAATTGGCTTATTCCTGAAATGACCCTCCATATGCCTGACTGATAAATGATATCAAAAGGTTGCTGGCTTACTTGCCAACAAATGCTCAAAACTCTCTAAAAGCATTATTAAAAATAAAATAATTGTGATTGAAAACGTACGCTTCTATTATGTAACGTATGGTTATTCTCGCCATAATAGAACCGTACGTCTTCAATAGTTTCAAAAGTTTTTTTTTCGTAAGTGAATTATTGTTTTATATTATATTGTTTTTGTTTTAGATTATAATACTGTTACAAGAGAATGTGATATCAATGAAATAAACTGATTTTTAATTCTGAAATTTTTTTATACCATAAATATTTTTTAGTATGTAGTGGACCATATAATTTATTTGTAAAGTTTAGTGATAAAACAACCCATATTCAGATAAATTTGACCCACTTGTATGGACTAAAATCAACTTGTTAAAAAAAATGGATATGGGTCGTTTTATCAAAAATTCCTATAACTTATAAACTAAAAGGCGTAGGCACTTGAAATTTTGTAATTAAAATAACAAAATAAGTGTTAACTTATTGTGAAAGTTACAAAAAATTGTATCGTACAGTTTTTTTTTTCTTTCAGAACTCCGACGGAATGAAATTTATTATTGGATAGGTGTACATTTAATAAGTTGTCATATTGATATAACTAGAAGTGATATTATATGAGAATATGGGAACTAAAATTTGTTAAACATCATAATTTGTTTTATTGTGTAATTATCCAAAATTGAAAAACTAAATAACCAAATAAGTATACCCAAAATATGTAAAAAAATGTTTAAAGACCTTTAGATTGATAGTAAATTGCAATTTATCTTTCTTCAATTTTTCTGCTATTTACACTTCTGAAAACGTTGAAAGAAAAGGTTCTTTCAATCAAAAACTCCGGTCCATATGTTCTTATATTTTTCAACCTGCAACTTGCCTTAGATAATTATTCGGAACAGTTCATACTTGTCATCCCCCTCATTATATTGCGAAAATTAGTTTGAAGTATAATTTTCCATCATTTTCTATTACTCTGCTCCCATATGATATTTTCTAAACGGACGCCGGTAGTACCACATTTCAAAAGCTTTTAATTTATTTTTTAATTTATGAATCGGATTTTTTTTTGTAATGATAATTTAAATTAAATAGTTTTTAATTATTTAATATTTTCATTTTTAAATCTCAATCAAAAATACTGACTAAACATAGCCACTTTATATAACGCAATAAAAGTTTGATGTTTACATTTCAATCCGAATTTCAATCACCTTCAAGCCAAACCAACAGCTCACATATTAAAATATATATATTTTTTAATTCAACTAAATAACCGTTATTAACTATTATGATTGTATGACAATATCGTTGCCCTAAAAGGCATCAAATTTTGCTAAAATGTCATTAAATTTAATTAGAATCTTTCGATTCAGACAAAATGAATGTTATAAATTTAATTAAAAAATCCTTTTATTCAGATACAATTTTTATGTGTATGTGTATAATATTGGTTATCATTTCAATTAATACAATTTAATATAATAAAAAATACATACTGTTAATCCGCTTGTTTTATTCTCATTCTGCTATACAAGTTTTATTCAATTCTTTGTAAATTTCGTTTACCAACCATACGAAAAAACATGGTAGGTGTAGGTATTGTGAATCAGATTTGAATTTTTTTTCGCAAATCATTGAAATCAATAAGTTTTAATTAGACTTAACCTAAATTCGATTCTGACATTACAAAATGGGAACAGGGTGAATGAAAAGTGTGAAATCGAAAAAAAAACATTTTATTTGTTTTGAAATTATTTATTAACACCGTAGGAGGTCTAAGTACTCTAAATTATATACAAAAACAAAAAAAAAATGTCAATATATTTTATGTATTAAGATAATCAGATGAAAATGTGCTTTTACATTTACATAAATAAATATTATATATGTATACTATAAGTAAGGATTTATATTTATTCACCTTAACATGTTGTACCAACATAATATTATTTACAAATATTATGATAAATCTACAAGTTTATAGTACCACCTCGGTAATTGGGTAATAATAATAATAATATTAATAATAATAATAAGAATAATGATAATAATTATTGTGCAATAATCTAATTTAAAGTAAATTTTATACATTTTAATAAATAATCAGGTCATTGAATTAATGTTTCAGTTGCAGTATGTTTTATAATGATTAAAATTATGTGCCATTTATAATTATTATTATCATGTAATTTGTGGATATGTTGGGTTTTCAGAACTGATGATCACATTTAATTGACGGCACAATTAAAACGCTTTTTATTGATTTCTATAGGGATTTTTTTTTTGTTTTAAATAAGTAGGTTAGAACAAATTTTGTCTGGAAGGTCTTTTAATTTTGTGATTGGTTTTATTGTCCTTACTTATAATCAGATTTGGGAAATAGTTAAAGATTTTAAACAGAAAACTTTTGAATTGCTGTGAACAGATTCTGTCATATTTGATTTTTATAATTTTTTATATTTTCTCTTAATATTCTATTTCTTCTGTTGGAGAATAATGCTTGGTCAAAATTATAATAATGTAATATTATATAAATAATTTCTTATTAGATGATCTAAACAAGTATACAAGATAATCAATTTTTCTTATATATTCTTCTTCACATATTTCGTGAGCTCTATCCATATTTCAGGTCCTTGATGCAGCTCGCAATTGGTCTGCCGTTGCATATTATTATGAAACTTACTAATATTCGTTTATACTGTATTTTCTTGGTTAAGTTGAAATCCCACGACTATAGTAGATACTCTATCATTGAAAATATGATGCTTTTTAATAGCTGTTAATACTTAAAATGTTATACTGTTAATACTGTTATACTTTTATCGGCAGTATATAGTGTTTGGATACGTGAATTTTCGTGTTTGTAGATCTTTTAAATGTTTGCTGGATTTATCTTAAGTTTACCCAATTATATTTGAAAAATCAGTTACATCTCTTAAAACTTTTGTTTTGGATAATTTTAAATTGGGAGTAGGAAATTTGAAATAGTTATAATTGCAGCCTAATGCAAAATGGTGGTCCAAGGTTTAATATGGCAATCGCCATGTAATTGGAATAATATAAGTGTTTCAAGGGGAACTCAATATATATGGGACGAAGTATATTTATGGCTGACAAAATATTTCCCTGCCGATTACCCCTAACGCCCTCTTCACAACCTCCGAAAATATAACCAAATCACTGTTTGATTTTGCATGACAACTTACTGAACAAATATATTCTTATGTTCTATACATGTATTTGTATTATTATATATATCTACTATTATTTCGTATTTTCAGAAATATTTTCTGTTAAATATATCCGGTATTTTTGTCAACATTTATGTTCAGAATAATGTTCAATCATTTTGTTTTAATTCAAAGTCATGTAAGTAAATTATAACTAGTTTTTAATTCTCTGGAAGTTTCTATATTAGGGACCGCTAATAGGGATTGCTTAATCATATTGATTATTTCCTTCACTTATTCGAATATTTATCGAAGACCATTTTGATAAACTGTTTAAAGAAAATCGCGATAGTCGAAACTAATACATTATATACAAATAATTAACTATATTTAAGTATTCAAATTAAAAAAATGCATTTGAATAGTTAACAATAACCTAAGAATATTTTTCTCTTTGAAATCATTCAACATAGTTTACTAAACCTTAATACAAAATATCAATTGATAAACTTCCTTAATATAAAATATTGAGTGAATCGGATTACATCAACAGGTATGTAAGTGTAATAACACGATTAGATCTAAGTACAGAAATTAGTTAATAATTTCAGTTTTCTGTTATTTTTTAAATGAAAGTTTTCATTAAATGTAGTTATCTATGTTTAGTGCTATTATAGTGTGCTATCCTTATTACAGAAGAGTTGAGTTGTGGCTTATAATACATTTGAGCCATTATAGAATTATCTAAAAATGTTAGCCTATCAAATTAAGAAAATTGCCATTACAAGAACCGAACTTGATGTATATTTAAGTAGAAATCTTAGCATTATCATGTCAACTTGAATTAATTTGAAACGATGATTAAAAAACTAGAACAAGAACATTTTAATTATGTTGTGTGCTACTACCAATTGCATCTTAAATCCTTTAAATAATATATGTATATTGTATCCTTTATCTTTCCATCATCACCATTATGACATGATTGAATATTGTGGTAGACACCTAATATGTTTTACAATAATAATCTCTACTATGAAAATAATTTCACTGCAATGAAATTAAATTAGGTATAGCTAATAGGATTAATATCAATGTATGTATCAAAATATCGTTAATAATATTTATAATTATAATACTGGAAATAATCGTAATAATAATAATAATACTGGAAATAATAACAATAATAATAATTAAAGTAAATTGCGTAATTTAAATTTAAAATTAACTTTTTTTTTTTATATTTATATATTGAAATGAATAGGAGAGAGAATTAGCAATTTCGACTGCATTTAAAACTAAATATGGAAATTAAATAACTAATTACTTTGTAACAGGTATACTATATACTAATATATTTTTATTAATTAATTATGATTGTATGGATAATTTATGCGCGGGTTTTAACAATAATATTAATGCAGAAAAGATTTAACTAATTAATGATTTTGTTTCATACTTATATAATATTATATAATGCAGAGTATATTATTCAATTTATTATTAAATCAAAATCAGTATTAATAAATTGAAATTAATTTTAAATTTCAATATAATCACACTTGAGTTTGACGTATCTACTCGATAATATCTTTGTAGCAAAAAAAAAATTATATTTATTTCAATTAAAGCCGAAACTTAGAATATTTATTACAAAACACAAATTGTGTTTAATTAAATTAAAACCGATTAAGGGCCAATTTCACAGTGGTAGCTTAAATACAGGATAAGATAAGCATCGATTGAAGCTTAAGCTCAAAAATATTTAAAGTGAGTTTCACAATTGAAATTTTAAGTAAGCTTAAGTGGCTGTCATTTTAATAATATTATGTTGGTTACACTGGGAATTATGTTAATAAAAATTAATTTTTCGAATTTCTCACAGATGTCGCTGAACTTTTTCTGTCATAAAAACTTCAACAAATTTGATTTTTTATAAATTACTTTTAGTTTATATGACATATATACTTTTTTTAAATTTAACTGATTTGTCCATGTAAGTATTAATTATAAAAAATTTTGAGATTACTCTATAATTACATTAACTTTTAAATTAACAGTTGATAGCAATAATACAGAATAAACATGGAAAAAAATGGAAAAAACAGAGCACCAAATTTTAGTCATGAGGAGATATCCGCTCTTTTGAATATAGTGGCTGAGCATAAGAATATTATTGTACTAAATAGTACTAGTACTTGGAAGGCTATTGAAACTGATTTCAAGTCAAAAAATTTAATTTATAGAAATTGGCAAGTTTTAAAAAAGTAGTGTAAAAACTTAAAAAGCAAACATTTATTGAATTTTTTTTTTAAATAAAAAAATGTTTTTTTATTGTCAAATTGTCAAAAAAAATTTATCTGATTTTTGATTTAAATCTAAGTACAGCTTAAGCCACCGGTGCCCGTGGCTTAATTATTCACTTAAATATCAACTGTGAAACTGAATTTTCAATTTAAACCTCTTTTAATCGAAAAGCTTAGTTTAAGCTTTCATTGTGAAATTGGGCATAAATGTTCCAATTTAATATTTTTTTCATAGCGAACCCAATGTGATTAACACCATATAGGTACTCGTACATATTTTATTTGATAGTTATTCGAACGGATGACATTTAATTAGGCAGATTATTGGTATCGGCTTGCATAATGTTTCAGCATACAACAATCATGATTTTAGCTTACAAAACGCCACGTTTAACATTAACAAATATAGAAAATATAGAAGATATTTTAATTAATTATAACAATTCAGAAAACAAAAAAAAATTAAACAAAATTTGCCGATATAATCAATGCATTCATAAAAATATCATGTTCTTTTACCAAAAATTTAAGTCCGAGCAGATATTATCCAAAAACGGTAGGTCTGATGTCAGCTCAATTAGTAAAATGTTGATTAGGCACATTAATTTTAAAAAATAAAGTTCTAAAGAACATATTGATCCACCTTTCATATCTTAAGATTTGTAATAGATATTTGTAAGATTTATATCCCTTCCGTGGCCTAATCGGTTGAAGCACAGAAATGTGTTTTTGTGGGGGGTATAAATTTAAACTGAAAAAAAAAGCAAAATATTATATATAAAATTTATAAAATCAATAAAAAATAATTAATAATATTAACACTTTATAATTAAAAATATTACCTATATCAATATCTATATCAATACTCATATATATCTCATACAACACAATAAAAATAACACAATAAAAAAATATTGGACAAAAACTAATAATAATTACGTAAAAATAATTGTCAACAACTGTCAAAAAGTATGTGACACGACGCACCCAGTAAACACAGTAACGTAAGGCATCTCAACGTCAAAAGATGGATAAAATCGCAGCGACAACTTGCAGAAAAATATGACGTCGTCTTACCACGTAGGCGCAGATAGAGTTATCAAAGTAGTCTTCTACAGTAGGCAAGTCCTTATACTTAGACAGTATAAACAGATTAAAAATTAAATTAAACATTGCCTCGGAAATAGAAATGGTGATACCATAGTAGCAGCTAGAAATCGAGTACGATGGAAATGTCAAGTGGAAGCCCTATGCTCCCGAGGAGAAGAGGAGGAGAAATTTGTAAGACTATATTTTTCTAATCCAATGTTTTTGTAACCTTCTTTAGTCAAGGTTAAATTTAAAAATAGACCCACTCTTGTATAGAAATTTTTTTTCCCCAAGCAGGCCATTCTATCTATAGGCTGCATAGTTCAAGATATTCAGACGTTATATATGGATAATATGGTTGAATCCAGCACAAAAAAGTATGCAGAATAAGTTATACTACGTCTAAATCTTATGAATTCTTAGTTATTAATGGGCCTCATTGAATATCCAGCTTATCTAATTCTCATTCTTCTTGATTTGTTTACTCAGTTTGATAAATTATTATTTTAAAATTTTAATATTATATCTCTGGGGTTTTAATGTGGGTCTGTGTTTCTTACAAAACCAAAGAGTCTATATAGATATAATATGTTATGTATATACCGAAGTTTATATTGAATAATTTTATTAATAACATTGATATAAATTTTGTGGTTCACGTGTTTTCGTTGCAACCTTGTTTTTGGTGCTTTTGATTGAATTCGTTTTTATTGACAATACACTTAAAAACTTATATTCAATTATTTTTTTTTGTTTTTTTTTTTTTATATCCTTAAATGTGAAAATATTCGTTTTATAAGGATAAATATTATTGATTGGTGAAATTTCCTTGAATAAATTTCTTTACTAAAATAATTATTATGGAAGTTAGAGTATAAGAGTATCGTTTTAGCAGATTAACAGTTATGTTGTATATACAGAATAATTTTTCTTTTAAATAATTTAATTACGTTATTTATTTATGTATACCTAACGGTAAAAATATAAAATTTTTGTGTAAATCAACATTAAATATTTGCACAATTATGTAATTTTAGTTTGTTTTTAAATAATATCTTTAAAATAAAATAAATTTTTATGTTGTATAGAAAAATTTAAAATGCTTTCAATCAATAAATATTGTGTAAAATATTGAAATGATGGTGTTTAAGGAAAATTGAGGATTATATTCTGTGTCAAGATTCTGTTTGATTAGTGAAGACAGTTTTGGATTATTTATATGGCTAATGATGTCAGTTGGGCCCAATAGTACTAACCAATACAAATTGAATTTTCAATACGTATACGTCCTTTTTTTCATTCTTAAACATCGTTCTTCTGCAAAACCTCTCTCTTAAATTACAACTTAAAGCAAAATATTACTTTAATCAATTTTTTTTTTTAGTTAGTTTGAAAACCGTAAAAATCTTTAAGACTCTGAAAATTTCAAATAACACACTCAATATGCTACTTAAATCATAATAAATTTTTATAGGATTCAGGTGAATCATCCTTGAATGAATTTTTTTTTTTATTAATAAAATAAGATTCAACAGGCAATTTTTTTTAATAAGAAAATTTTCTATAAAAATCATTGGTAATGTCTTCAACACAATCAAAAATTTTAAGTCTTGTTGTTTTTTATTTAACAAAATAGCTAGATTGAAGAACATAAAAATGTCTATTCAATAAAATTTAATTTTATATGTTATACTAACTGGGTATATGGGTGTATATAGGTGATATTATATATCTTTTTTTTTTATATATTTTCTATGAATTGAATTGAATTTTTCAATATCATTTCATATTACATACCTGTAACCCCTTACCTTTATCGTAGTAAAAAAAAAAAACAAAATAAAAATTATATTTAGATTTATTTAGATTTTAGCACCATAGAATTATTTTCGATTGAAAAAAAAAATAATTGAAATTATTTTGACAGAAATCCGCATGTCATAATCCAATACTAAAAAAAACAACAAAATCTTCAATTTTTTACGATGAATTTAGATTTGGAGTGATGTTGAAATTTTGTGAATTGATATTGGGTTTATAGAAATTAAAATTTTATTTAAAATAGAATACTTTTCCAAAGTAGGTAAAGAGAAAAATATTAAAAATATAAAAGTAGTTTAATAAATATTGTACGGATTTATTTCAATATAATCTTAATTCTTAAACTAAGCAAGTTTTGCTCTCATCACAGAAAAGAGATTGAACTTGAAACTTATTATAAGTATTGCAAATATATCAAGTAAACTGCACTTTTTTTTGTAAGTTTAAAATATATTAATATATCAAGTGCGTTGGTTGGTTTGTTTTAAAGGGAGGTTAATGTAGTTAGGACACTAATTTTACTCAGCGACAGCCAGGTGATAACAATTTAAGTAGCTTTGATTCATGCCTAAGTCTTACCCTTCAAAAGAAATCACTACACCAATTCTATTTTAGAATTTTAATTTCGTTTAAATATTGTGTAGAGAGTAACATTTTGAGTATCACAACCAAATTTGCATGAAATTTATTTGACACATAACTCTACAATGCCACATTACGAGATATTAACAAATGAAGTTAAAGATATTTTTTTCTAATTAACATTTAATTTGGATTCCATTTCCAATTAAAATTTAATTTTGTATGAATATAAAAATAAGATTTCATATTCTTAATCTATGAATATCCAATCCCATGACAACTAGTGAAATAATTCACATTAATATCAACATTGAAAGTTAAAAAAAACACCGCAAAGTACAATTCAATTAATTCAATTAAAGTCACACTATACCGAGTGTCCCTTTTATTACGTATCAGCCTTTTTAAAAGTGGAAGGACCCGTTATTTGAAAATTTAAAAAAAGTTAGTTAACTAAATCGAGAGTGTTCTATCGATTGGTGGTATTTTCAACTTTCGTAAAGGACCGAAAATTGGTTTTTTTAAGACCAAAAATCGCCGAAATTGGAAGAAATCGTGATTTTCAAATGGAAAGGGTTACTAAGGGTTTTTTATGAAAATTCGGATTCTAAGATAAAAAATAAATTTAAAAATAACGGCTCCTCCCCTTCTTAAAGAGCTGATACGCATGGTTTGGAACACCCGGTATAACTGAGTTGAAAACACTTAAAGATATAATTACACATCAGTATCTGCTTTCTTTACAAACAGTATCTAAAAAAATGTTTATTAAGAAATGGTATAACAATGCAAGCATTCAAATTAAAAATAAGGTTAATAAATAGCAAAAATTCTTAGATTAAGTATAATTAGTATTCGCCTGCTCCTTGAAATTCGGGGAAGTTGTGATCAAAATTCCTACTCAATATTTCGTTAGGGATGTTTTCCTATCATTTCGATTTATCGTGGACACTATTTTTTTTTATCGATTTATCTTAAACAACAACCTTATATGCAATAATTTGTTTAGAAACGTAAAAAATTAAATTTAAATCGGTGGGTTAATTGCGGAAAATTGATAAATTAAAATTATTGTGTGTTAAAATGACCTATACATTATATGAAATTTCTGATTGAAAATTGAAAGAATATTTGAATTCGCTACGTCTCCTTTAAAATCTATCATTTATAAGAATAATAATGAAAATTTTTCGGTTTTAAAATGCTTCAAATATTTTTACCGGGCTTTTCTTAATTTAAAAGGTAAAATAATTTAATGATTCAAATCAACTATCCATAGGCCGAAATAAAATCTTTCTATCGGTTCCTATCTGCGGCTAATCTTTTCAATTGTGGCCGCGTTCTTTTCTGGGTACTTGCTTCGGCTAAGACAGTTAACGCGACGTGTACCCTAAGGATTCCATTTGAAACATTTATGCCCGATCCAACACCATTTTCTCTGTCGGATTTCATCGGCTATTTGTTTCGCTTAGTATTTTGCCACAGAGTTCTGTAGGAAATGGCTTGTGGCCAACGAGTATTTAGAATGAGCCAGAGGTATCTATTAATAAACGCTTGAAGTTTTCTGGTGATGTTTATTGAGACTTTCCATGTTTCACAAGCGTACAAGAGAACATATTTTACACTTTTGCATTGAAGATTCTTATTTTTGTGCGCAGAGATATGTTATTTATATTATTATAAAACTTAAATACCATATTAGACCCAAACTAGATTATAAAATTTGTTTGTAAAACTGAAGTGATTACTAACATTGTTTAAAGTTATAGAAAATTAAAAATATATCCATTCAATGAGATATAATCAATAGATAGACGAAATCAATATAAGGTATTGTTTTTATTTGTAAAGCAATTCATAAAAATATATTTTAGTCTCAAACTACAGATTATCGTAATGTTTCAATTGCCTACATAGTTCAAAGTTCAATTTCAATTAATTTTCACTTCCAATATTCCACGACATTTATTTATCACCAATACATATTATAGAAATAAAATTTTTGTATCTGTTGGGGGAAGGGGACAAAATAAATAAATTCATGTGATAAGAATCAATTTATTGTTGTCTTATCGATTGGGACTCAAAAACTGTTCTTAAGATATAAAATTTAAATTTTGTTTTAGTTCATAAAGTTATATTTTAACTTTCTCGATATTATTTTTCAAAATATTTATTTTCTACTTCCTGGAAAATACGCATAATAAAGATACACAAAACAATATTTCCATTAAAAGAAAAAAAAAAAACAAAATAAAAAAAAAACCGTTATATTATATACACTAGAATGAAAATTTATACAGTTGAGTGATTTTACAGATCCACTCAAATTTTGTTCTTGTGGTTTCTCAGAAAAAAAAATGTTGTTTTATTTTTTCTTCTCATATTTTCCATTATGTTTAGAGGTGCTTTCTAAAATTTATATTAAATAATTTTCAGTAACTTTTTAGAAAACACTGGGTAAATTTTCCACCATTAAAATATAACTGAAAAGTTTTATGTTGAAATTAAGTTTTCAATTTTGGTTTTTGTTAATTAAGACAACATTACTTGGAGCTTTTAATCAAACTTGCTTTCTAAAAAATAGTTTGTCCTGACAATAGTAGCATTATTGTTTTGATAAAGAAAACGGCAGAGTTTCAGTGGGTAATTGAATAATTTTAAATATAAATCTGGAATTTACCCTTTCATAAGTCCCTAAAAATGTTACGATTTAGTAGAGTATTATGATCTAACTGTTGAGATTTTTTATATTAAAGGTCATTATTTGAATGAAATAAATTGATTTCGTTTTGTTAAGGATGCCCATAACCTACTAAACTTGTTTGTTTGTTTAGTAACAGTCGAAACTAAAGTTAAAGGAAAATAATGTACTTCTATACTGTTGAATTAGATAAAGAGATTGTGTAGCTTAAAAAAAAAAACAGTTTCGATCAGTTTGATTTGAGTTTTTTTTTGTAAATAAAACACTTTGAAATTGCCCATATGAATGTCTTTTTGTATTATCTTTGAATTGTCTGACATTTGGTACGTATTAAAGTTTTTTAGCATAATGTCTTATTGAATTACATCATAAGCTAGGGGCCCTGTTGAGTAATTATATTTCAAGTTGAAGTCAAATTTAAAGTTTTTAAAAAAACAGTAATTTACGTACTGACATACTCTTCTCATTACAAAGCAGAAAAACTCATGTTTTAATGAATAGCTTTGGAATTAGGATGTTTTCGTTAAAAAACATAAATACCTTACTTATCTATTCCTGTTTCGTTTCTACCTGTTTCTTAATGTATTTGGCGAATAATAAAACCATATGGTTAAAAAAATTTCAACTGTGTGCGCATTATTGTTTTATTTACAACTTACTTATTATATATTAAGAGTTCATTATGGAAAAGAGAGATAAAATGAAAAGGTGTCTACTGCGCAGGTCCTTAAATGCTTGTCAATTATAATTATAGATATTTTATTTCGTTTAATGGACTTAGATTAGTGCTGCTGATGAACAAATCTATAATCTAATAGTTTGTAATATAAATATACAGAAAATCGAAGTTCGTTTTATTTATTTTAATTTATTTTAATCTGCGACAACACTCAACTTCCTTAGTTTATATGTTGTGCTCGGAGTCATGCTGGTACTCTGAATGGATGTACGAATATTTTTATATACAAAAGAAATAAAATATTACGAAAAGTTATTACAGATGGTAAATACGTGTTATAACGACTGGATTTTGATATGGGTGATAGGTGTGTAAAATATTAAATTTTTATTGAACATATTATATTTTCATTAATGTTCTTAACAGGTTTCGATGAAATTTCGACATTTTCAATTTTTATGACTTGTAATGTAGTTTGTTCTATCATATATTTTGAAGCAACTCTTATGCCTATTTTAATCAACTCTATCTTGGTGCTTATTGTATTGAAATTCCCAATTTGGGATATTTTCAAATCCTCCAACCATAATTGGTATTGGTATATTTATAAAGAAATACATAATAATTACAAAGGTTGTTAATACACGTTATAATTTTTATCATCTTCAATTGAAGATCCTGGTTGACCTATTTGATTTCTAAAATAATTCTTACCTAATATAAATAAATAATAATAATAAAATAGTCCTAATTTTACCTAGCGCTGTAGTCTATATAATTTCTTCAATCATATAGTCATCAGGATCATCATTATTTACTGTCCCAGGACATTATCAATCAATTCTACATATCACCTCGTGCGATTTAATATAACTGCCCATTTCGGTTCTAAAATAATTGATTGAAAAACGCATTCACAATTTATATTAGTCTTTTTTCAAGTATTGCGTAGCTGTCTGTTCCTAGTTGGCTAAAAAGAAAATTATATTTGTCTGATTCTTGTCGTTTTTTATCATTATGTTTCTAAATTATTTCTCTTAAAGCTTAAACTTTTATCTATATTGTCCAGAGAATTGTCACTAATTCACAATTTTTTTTTTTAATTCTATTTTCATAAAAAAGATGTTTAATCTAACAAAATCATCTTTAAATTCTACTCTTAAAAATTCATTTAATCAAAGTTACTTAGAGTTATTGTAAATAAAATTGAATTAGAGTGCGTACTTTAATCAAATATTGTGAAACTGTCTGTTTTAAAACCTATACTTTCATCTTTATAATAAAAAAATATTTTTTAATTTGATTTATATTGCAATTATTTTATAAACAACAACAAAAAAAAATACAACAACAAAAAAATTATATTAAAATTTATATGGTAATTTTAAAGCATAAAAATATAAAATAAACATAAAATATATCTATAAAATGACGAGAACTGGTCGATTTAATTGGATCTAAACAGAGTTACAATAATGCTTTCTTTCTTTTGTGCAGAAGAGTGTAGAGAGGGTTCAAAATATTGGGAGAAGATATTGTTTTGCTGTGTACAGAGGCTACCAAATGCGAAAGTAAAAAGTATTTTGTTTTATAAATTCATTTTTTTGTTCTTATTTTCTCATTTGGAAAATTTTAATTTTATAATTTTATGGATTAAACGATATTATATTATAATAACAGAACACGCGAATAAAACATGAATTTAATTTGAAGTATGAGATTGGGAGGTAACAATAATATTTATATTGTAAAAAATGTTTACTGAAAGTAATTTTTATGTAAATGTTATAAATTAAATTTAAATTATCTATTTAAGAAATTATTTTTATGTCTATAGTAATATACAAAATCAATTAAATTTTTCAAATTGTCTTGAATAGATTTTAGAAAATGAGAAATATTAAAAATCATTGGTTTAATAGAAAAAATAATAATAATAGCCATTACAATATGAACTGTAGAGCTGAATATAACCTAATGAATGAACATTTATATTGTATGATAATATAAAACTGCTTACTTATCTATACAAATTTGTTCAGATTGTAACTAGACTGAATAGTCTATCACTTCCATTTTTAATGTTAGTTAAAATCAATCTATTAATTACATTAAAAACATTTTGATTTACAAATTAACATTCCGAATCCATCAGTTTTTTTTAAGTAAACTTTTTGATACATCAAATAACAGTAATATGCAAAACTATAATTATCATATTTTGTGTAATCAAATCTTTGTCAGAAAAAAAAATTGTTTATCTTTATTGAATATCTCTTTTTTCAAGAACTAATTAAATCTACCATTATATGTAAAAACTATACGGATACTACAACAGACTACTCACACACACCCTGGATGTGTATTGGACTTAAAATTATATGTTGTAGTTAAGTTGTAGTCGTATTTATTTATTCAAATTCCAAGGAGAATAAAAAAAAAACAATGTCCCCTAAATATATGCAATAATAATTTCATCAGAATGATTTGGAATAATAATTATGATGAGTTATATCGTAATCTGAATTATTCCGAGCATATAAAATACACAATATCTAAAGGCAATAAGTCCTTCATGATGGCAAAAAAATTATTTTACAACAAAAACGTAAGCATTAGAGTAAAAATAATATGTTATCAGACATTAATAAAGCCAACACTTGCATATGGTGTACCCATATGGTACAACGTCAGTGCAAGCTTAATGAAAAAACTCCGAAAATTTTAAAGAAAGTGTACATGTACCAATCTTTATAGAAAGCCTGATTCCGACTACCAGCACTACTATTTCAATAAATACTTGAACAAGGAAGTAATCATAATTAGAATCGACACGCTTTATAGCCCCTGAACAATTTATCTTTTTGGATAAAAATGGATATATTCAAAACCAAAATCATGTCTCTACACTATATCACTATAGTAGACGGGTTACATGTAAAGCTATATAGAGTATAACCCGGGCAGCATTATTTAATGGAGAAAATTTGAGATATGACATGTCCATATTGGATAAAGATAAATTTATAAAAAGAGAGAGAAAGGTGGTTGGAAAATACCTATAATTAGCACTAAGTATTACTGATACATATTTTTTTTTTCGTTTTAACTAGGTTTTAGCACTTTTAGTTAGGTTTAGTTAGGTTAGTAGGTATAGTTAGGTTCAGTTATATCTTAAACAATACGATAATATATTGGTTTTTACATCCCAGGTTTTTTCTAATAGATTTATATAAGAATTCAAGTAAATTGAAACTAAATAATAATTAACTAATTATATAACATAAATTAACATAAAAAGCACACTATTTGTGCACATTTTACATCTTAATAATAATATCACAAAAGGTATTTTTTGTAAAGTTTACCTAGACTAAGTAATTATAAGATTGTACAATGGGTAAAATAAAGTTAGAAAACAAAAAAAAAATATATATATATGATGAGTTATAAGGAATGCTATTATCGAATTTTTTACAACATGCGTGAGAGCACATCAAATTCAATTTGATTTAAACATTTTTGCAAAGTTATGTTTTGAAGTTATGAGCAACCGTATAGTTTTATTTGGAACTACTTGCTTTTAGTCTTTGCAAATTCATTTATTTTCTTTTTTCGTATAAAAATGTTAGCTACTACTTATTTTTCTTGCTATGACCCATATAATTTTCTCAGGAGCTTGAATTTACCTCATCTATTTTTTTCATTTTAGTGCAATTAATATTATTACGAAAAACTTTTGAAATAACTGTTGAAGAAGTAAGTTTTAAAATTTTTATTTCTATACGTAATTTCTACTGATAAATTTTCACCTATCTTAGTTAATGCAACTCAAATATACACGGATGGTTCAAAAGACGAACATGAAGTAAGTATTGCAATAGCAAAAAGCTAAAAAGTTTTGACAACCAGGCCTGCCCAATTAACAGCATTCTACTTTAGCAATATAACTGGATAACCAACAAACCTTTATATACACTGACACCCTAAGTATAGTATAAACAATACAAAACATAGACAAGACAGAGCACATAATAACTACAATAACGGTTATTTATCATGATATAACACAGAGGAAAATAAAAATAATATGAGTAGCTGGACCTACAGGGACAGTGGAAAATGAACCAGCAGATGAAGAAACAAAACTAGCAGCTAAAAAACGATTACTTACAATTACACCCCTAACATATGGGCAGGTAAAACTTTAATAGAGAAAGAAGACAAAAAGCTTAAGACATAATTTGAACATGTTTTGGACGAGTACAAGCAACAAACGCAACTACAAATAACACAACAAAAACTAAAACAAGACAACTAGGAGCAAAACTAACAAACATCCGACTGGATTACACTAAAGCAACCCACTAGTACTTGTTGGAGAGAACCTAGAACATAGACCAGCATGCGGACTATATGACGAACTCTTAGCTACATACAACACATACTACTGGACTGCCAGAATCTAACTGAAGCAAGCGAGTAACAACCGAAATACTACAACTAACGAACGACAAGTCAGTCACAAAGTACGATACAGATTAACACTTCATGGTATATGGAACATTAGAACGAAAATAAACAGAAAACAAGTCAAACAACTTTATTTATTTTTTTATTTTTAAAAGCTTTATTCGACGACAGGAATAAACTCTACCTACCGTTAGTCAAACAACTTAGAAGTATTTTTATTTTTGTAGTAATTAATTTTTTGCTCATTCATAAATCATAATTTTAATTTTATTATGCTTTTTTATTCTATTTGGCTTGAATTAACCCTGAATTTCATAATGTTTATTTTATTTTTGATTTCTTTTGATGTTGAATATCACTATTTTTATGATCACTTATTTGGAATATTGAAGCTATACTTATATTGGAGTTGTCTTATTTTCATTTTTTGCATATTGATTAATTATTTATTTTGCGTTTTTAATTTTAAGGTAGGAATAAATTTTAGAATAAATAGACATTTAAAACAGATTTAAAGATGGCCCATATCTAACATGAAACGGGTCCTGTATTTTGTTATCTTTTATTATTTATTTATTTTAACAGTCATATTATTTAACAGTATTATTTTAATAGTATTATTTTAACAGTATTATTTATTTATTTTAACAAATCATACAGATAAATCTGAAGGTCAACTTATATGTCCTTTCGAATGTGGGCATTTTTAATTAAATTATAGTAATCATTGGTATATATTTTTGTATATTATACATGTATTATATTATTTTTATTAGTTTTAGGTAAAAGCTTAATCTACAATTGCTTTTATTAGCGGATTTACTGAATTTAGACAGCTCTCTAGAAAGGCAGGCGATATCTTTGTTATTTCTTCGGAAGTATTAATATTTGCTATGCTATACAATCTGTTGGTGGAAAAATAAAAAGGTTTAGCCAAGATTAATTTTAGGATTGCATTTTGTTTTCTTTGTGGCACATTTAAGTTCGTTTTCGCAGCGCTCTTCCATATAGGAAACCTATAAAAGAATACTGCGAAAAATGGCTTTAAATATTATAAGTTTTTTTTTTAGAGTTAGCCCGGATATTTTATTTATATTATTATATTATATTAAGAACCGATGTGATTGTATTGAAAATTACATTTTCAGTAATTTTTACTGTTTAAAGTTTTTTCGGTACGAAATAAAAACTTCTTACGTGATTAGAACCCGCGCTCCTCGGTTGTTACTTTACTATTCCCTAGGACTTTACTACTCGTCTGCCGAGGTCACTGTTAGCTTTTGTTGTTCATTTATTTACAACTGAAAAATATAAATTAAATTTAATTAAATCTGTATTTGATATTTATTAGCAGAAGTTTGTTTATTATCGTAATTTTGATTTATTTGCCATTATCTAATTATTTTCAACAAACTTGAGAACCCGTTTTCTAGACTTATTTATTTTCTACTTCTTTAATTGATTCAAAATCACTTTTATTAATTTGATATTTTTCTCCTACGACGTATATTGCTATTAGAAGCCTAATTCTTCGGGACGTTTTTTACTACTATTTCGGCTTCACTTAACAGAACTTACAATAACATTTGTGAACGTTCATCTCTCTTTCTATTTTCCGGGGGAGAATTTGAAAAATTATCAATTTCTGTTATCTAGTACGAACCGATAAAACGTACACTTCTATAAAGCCATAAATTATACTGTAGTATGATACCTATATCGAGATTTTTATTAAAAATTTATAGTTGTCATATTTTGGCTATCATCCGACCCATATGAACGTACATAGGTTTAATCAGAGGAGAAATGAAAAACACCATAAACAACTTGAAAAATAGTTGCAAATGTTTTTATTATGACGTCAACATTAAAAATACTACTTCACCAACTGTATTTAAGTTTTTTAATAATTTGTAACTGAATAATTTATTTTTTTCAAAAAACAGAATAAAAAAAATACAATTTGGGATATTTTAATATCAGTCACATTAAATTTATTTCACTAATTTTTAAATTAATTATTTAAGCTAATAATTGTATTTAACTAAAATTAATTTCAATCAATTCACAATTAATTTTCTAAATTACTTTAAATTTAATTCAATAAATATAATAAATTATTTTAATTGTCTGTATATAAAACTGGCATAATAAAGAAAAAACAAATAAATAAATTAAATTATTTATTAGAGATTATAATTTGAGTGAATTTAAACTATTTTCATAAATATTTTAATTGTACCATTGAAATCACACCAATATAAAATGAAAACAAAAGCTGAAAAAATCAAAAGTAATAACAATAAAAAATAAAAATAAAAAAAACATCAACAATAAAATGGTGAGATAACTAAAAACAACATGAAAAAATTTAAAATATAAAATTCATAATTAATTTTCATTCGTTGATTCATTCAACCAAATCGAGAAAATTTGAAAAATGAATTTTTTGTAAAGAGATAAAAAATCATGAATTTTAATTGAAATGTTCGAGAATTGAAAAGATCGAAGATTTATTTTTTTTATTTGTTATTTTCATTTCCAAGTTAGGTACCTATAGGTATAATTTTGTATTGTTTGACTTGTTTATTTTGGATTCATTTCATTGCTTTAATTTCAATTATAAAAAGGATACCTAACTAAATATTAGATTTTTTATATTGGCTATGGGTGATTTATTTTTGTGTGCCTTAAATACATTGAAATTTCTTATAATGTAAGAGGGTTTTTTTTGGAGTTATTAGATTCCTAGAATAGAATTTAATATTTTTAATAATGAATTTTCCGACCAATAATTAAGAATTGAGACAAAACCGCGATGATTGAAGGTTCAGTACAACTTCACCTACTAAACTGCCCAGATAAATATCGTGGTGTAGGAACCCCGGTGTACATCTTCAATGAATGTAGTTATCTAATTTTGCTCACTAGGAGTGAAACAAGCCCTACTGAAAATATTTAAAACAAACAACTAAAACTATAAAATTGATCTAGCTGTTTTCGTAAGCTGTCATGTTTAAATTTCCAAAATAAAAAGTTTCTCTAAACTCTCGTGCGACATATGGTGAGCATAACGAATATTTTTTTTCAAAATTAAACCACTTGGAAAAGTATAATGCAATAAGAATCCATTTTCAATCAATCTATAGAAGAGAAGAGTTAAGCACTCATTGTTTGTGTAAACGTTTGAAGTTAAAGGAATATTTCACCTACACTATTGAAACTCATCAGTGTTTCGATAGTACAACATTCATAACAGCCGAACACTATTTTTTTGGTAGTTCAATACTCATAGTAATGTTAGACTACCTGAAAAGCTCCTAGTTTAAATTTGAATAGCGTCACACCCCATATATAGATATATAGTAAATATAGATTTCAGAAAAACCAGTGTATGAGTTATAAAAGCCAAACCAAATTCTCACTTGTTGAAAAATTCATTTACAAATTAACTTGTAAATTAGTTTTTACTATAATTTTTTTAACTCATTTTTTCCTTAGATTTAATTTTAGATACATTATATTTTATTTATAAACAATCTATCAACGTCTAACAAACGTCGTGCTGATATAATTAAGTGGTTTTAGCATCGGTCGGTAATCAGAAGCTTACCGCATATCTAACGAATTTTCTTTTTCTGAGGTATCCTAATAAATTTTTACAAATTTCTTGGTCTACTTCTACGTTATCTAGTATGCACTTTGTGTTATTTATGATAAATGCTATATTGTTCCTTTACGTGTAAAATTTAATTGTCTACATTTTAGTAGACTTTAGTGTAAACAATTTACACTGTAATATAAACTATCTTCCATATACAATGAAAGTAAGGTCAACTACAATGTAAGCATTATTTATTTTTTTAATAGATTCGGTTAATTTCCAGAACTTTATTAAAAAATTTCGGCCAACATACTTAGATAAAGTTCGTGGCAGGAAAAAACTGTTAACAACTTGGCTTGATAAAACATTTAAAAAATTTATTACATCAGCTCAGGCTATTTTGTTAATTAATGGGTGGAAAAATGGTTCCACTAATGAATTTTTATTTCATCAATTTTATGGACATGGAATAGAAGAATGGGATATAGTTTTGAAAGAAAAACTAATCCTTTTAATAATTTTTACGAAAAAGAAATAAAAAAAAAAATATTCGTTTACATTCGCAATGTATTATCTAAATCTTTCAAAATTGGCTATTAAGCTGTTTCTGTTAACTGGCTATTACAGAGTTTTTTCAAGCTGGTCTTTTGTTCATTCTTCTAATCTAAATCGTTTGATTTTTGAAAGCTTCGAATTATTGCTACATATATATTATTATTCTCTAAGAATTTTAGATGATATTCAAGAAGTTAAGGATGTGAATGACTCGGATTGAATTTATGTTAAAAATTATATATTTTTTTTTTGTGTAAAATTTTTATTTTCAGATACTTCATTATTATTTAATTAATATATACATTGTCTACGCAATAAAGTAGATATAATGGTATTGTTTACAAGGTATTGTCAACGTGTAGAAAATAACGTAATCTACATAATGTAGTTTACATAGCACAACACTGGATAATGTACCAGCTTTTGTATTTTGTATTTTGAATATTTTGGTGAATGCCTTTGACATTTGCAAATTATTAAAATAAATAAAGTCCATAAACTAGAGGTCGCCGAATAATTTCGCTTTGAAATACTTCACTTTTTTAATGTACCTTATATTTTTTTCTTTTATGATCTTGACAGTAACTTAGGCAGAATCACCTTTTCGTGCGTTAAGTACGGTACTGCAATTTTACACTACAATCTACAATATTTCGAGTATTTTTTTATCAAATTACTGGCTTATCAACTCATTAAATGTGGAAAACTACTGCTATTGTCAGGAACTAAGCCTTCTTAAATAGAATAGTTTCATTTTTGTTTAATTTGTTACATGATTAACTCTCAATTATCTTTTGTCATTTATTATATCCCAATGACAAAGGGTACTAGACCAGCTCGAAAAACCAATGAAGAATTTTTTTTTTTTTTGATTCATCGGGAATCGAACCCGGGACCTTTCGGTTGAAAGGCAGGCGCTCGTAATATTTGTATTTCATTGGCTTAGATTGGCTGTGGATATCATTTTATACCAGCAACACTTTAGTTTTTTTATTTCTTGCACCTCAACTAATACATTTTCATTATAAGCGAACCAATTACTAGCATTTTATAGCAATCCCGTGTTAATAAAATTTGATTGCCTCTCTATAATCGAATTTATCACTTATTTGAATACATTGTGTATTGCTCTATATAAAATAGGGATTGCCCAAACTTTACCGTTAAAATATTTTTTTTCTAATATTCAAATCATATTAAATTGATTTTCTTTCAAAATTAAATGGTGAGATTGTTGTTTTACTCAAATTTTAATTGAGTAAATATTTCAATAAATTAAATTTACAAATACAAAACAAAGTTTTGAACAAAAGGTTCATGGAACGAAAAAAAAATGTTGTTTTTAAGGTTATTGCTCTATAATTTTGTCTTATTGTCGTCTTATATCTTGGCTAATTTTAAATATTGTGTAAAATATCATGATTTAAAAAAACTCGTTTTAATCAAAGGTTATTTTGAAATAAATATATTTAATTAAATGTCTTTTCTGACATTGTCTAATTCTGAACCCGTTTTAGAAAAATGTAGTTTTGCAATTTCGAACGGTTTTGAAATTTCCAATTTGTTCTAAAATGTATTATAGTTATTAACTTTCGACAAAAATAAAAAAGACTTGTACTGAAATATGCAAAAACATAACAGTTTTATTTTCACAATATTTTTGACAGTTAACTTTTAGAGTGTTAAGAGTTCTGTATAATATAAGGGAATAAAGAAAATTCGGACATTATAAAAGAACTTCAAATTGGAGAGTAAAAAATGGAAATGTCTTTTAGCAGTTAGATATAAGCTGTTATCGGAAACATCAAACTAACATCAAATGCTTTTGCAGTATAGTCGATTAAGCAGTTTGATTTAAGTCATGTAATTTTCAATGTCAATCTTATGTCTGAGTCATGTATAATCAATGTCAATCGATTATTTAGTGAAACAAAAATCATGTAATCGAAAATGTCATATGTACTTCATTTGTGTGTTGTGAATTTACAATTTCGTCAAAACATTAAGCAACTAAGTGAAATTATTTCTATAAGACGTGCAAATGATAAATTCAATAATAAAAAAATAATTATAATGAATATTTTTCTCCCTATTCCGCTCTGATTGGTTTTAATAGGGCATGATAGGAAATGATGGTGAGGTGAATAGTCAATTCTTAACAAACCCTATACCAAAGTGTACAAATTATAAATACTAAGATTTGATATACAAAACAAAATTGACTTGGAAAAACAAAAAAAAAATATTCCATCAAAATATTTCTAACAATTTCATAACGATATCGAAACAAAAACAAAAATAAATCAAAAATGAACCCTGATGGTGAATGATGTACAGTTGATGAAATTTAATGAAAATTTTAATAAATTTATTTAAACTAAAATATCAACCTATATTAAAGAAATACATATAATATATTATATATATATATATTCTATATTATATTTAAGTACATGTAAATAATATATAAGTATAATACTTATGTATAACATAAATATATATTTATCTAAATGAGTTGGTAATAGGTATGTTCTTTTATTTCTAAATATTAAGTTGGCATTAAATATGACAGACATTCAATCAAGGTTAGAATTGATATTATGTCGGTATACTCGTATAATGTGTATTATATTATAACATGTTTTGGTTGATAGATGATTTTATTTTTAATTGTGTTATTTGGTGAGGACTTTAATATTTTGTAGGTACTTACCTACTAATAATTAATTTTTCAAATTTATTTTTTAATATATATGAAAGAACCTTTATTTGAAATTCTAGGAATTAAATTTCAAATATTTTTTACATAAGGATTTTAAGCTATTTTTATAGGCAAAAATTTCATTGGCGATTCTGTGACAATCCAGCAGAATTTCTCAAAATTAATAATACTGTGCCTATAAAAAATCACATCAGATTTAAATGATCAAAATCGTAGTTTTATAATAAAGTATGTGTTTTCTGAATTTACTTTTGACTAAATAAAATGCTTACTTTACTTATACTAACTTCGTATTCCCACAAAATTAGCTTCGAAATTACTTTCGAAATTATAATTAAAATTCTTGTGAGCAATTGATGTAGAAAAAGCTTTTCATACGTATTTCGAACAGAACACATTTTAGTAATTTCTACTTTTTTTCTTATAACGTACATTTAATAACCAAGTCTGAGTCAGAATTCTGGGTAAAAAATATAATGATTTGTATAATTAAAGATTGATATAGGTCTCATTCGCTAGAGAAATAAACAGTTTTAACTTGTTTTTGTATATGTAAAGGATACTTTTTTCCTCTCTTGTTTTTTACAAAATTTTATTTATTTATATTAACGCCTTACAGCAGTTTTACATCACTAAAGTATTTCGATTTCAAATGCTTTCATAATTTAAATGTTTGTAAAAAACTAAATGTAGTACAGTCCTGTTACTATATTTATTTTTAAGCTCTTCTATTTAATTTTTAAAATTGATTTTCGTCGAAACATCAATTTCAGACACAATCTGACTTGTTACCACATATATTAGTATATAGCGATATATCTTTTTATGCTTTAGCAATTACTCTAATACGTTTTTCTGACCATTTAGTTGGTAACTATAATCCGCAAACAGTGATAATTATTTTTTTTAACCCTTCAAAAAACAGTGTTGCAGTAGAAAATTTCAAAAATTGCTTTATGTTAACATCCTTTTCTATCAATATCATCAATAGGTTTACTTTGAAGATGACTTATAAGAACCGATTAATCCTTGTCAAAGTATAATACGTAATATTGTTATACCTGTAAGGAAAATTTACTTCTATTCTTTTTTTTTTCAAAAAGAAATTTCTCTTTGTTAGTAACTTACACAAATAATACAAAAAAAAAAAGAAGAAAAAAAGATAAAAATGTCTGTAAAATAACATCAGAATGAGACCCTTATAAAAATAAATAAAAAAAAAATTTAAAAATAAAACTAATGAAAACAAGTAGTATAGGACTAAGAAAAATTTAAAAAATTCGAATGAGATTATCTATCTTAGGGTGTATCTCTAGAGAACATTTTAAATTTACTATAGTAGTAGCAAATACTGGAAACAATTAATTTTTATCTATATATCTACCTCTCTCTTTTTTTCTCTCCTACTTTTTCTACATTTTATTTTTGTTTTCCGGTTCAAAGGAAGCAACAATCCATCTTGAATTTTTTTTTTAATAGAGAGAGATAGAAATAGAGAGTTGTTTCACTCATTTAATATTATATGCTCACATATGCATACAAAAGCTATTATTTTTAAGGGCTCTTTTAAAACATAATATATAAGAAAGAGTTTACCTATAAAAATGTGTCCATAGATAAGTTATCATCCCTATCGGACAATATATTTTTTGTTTCTATTATTTTGTGTATAGTACACTTGTTTTGATGTAGTTAATCTTATATTTAGTGAAATGTTTTTGAACTTATTTTAAAGTAAGACAGAGAAATTTAATAAAAAAACAAATACGGAAACTAACATACTTAATAATTACAAAAATGAAAAAGTGTATTCTGTAAATGTGGATATTTAGATGGCAACCCATTTCAAATAAGTTGTTCTTATTATATCAGAAGCTGAAAAATAGAAACAAAAATCACAATTATTATCGTCATTTCCATTCTGAATCATACAGACTTTGTGTACTTTTTTGTTTATTTATTGGAACAATAATTATTCGTACAAAATAAACTAACTAAATGTATATGTAAAATATAAAGTGCATAGGTTTGTATAAGTCAAATGTGTGAAAAATCTACACAGCTAATAATGCTAATACAGCTTCAACATTATTTATTAGGCTAATTTTGTTCAAAACAGTCTACATACCTTTATCAACTCGATGAGTTTTGGAAAATTGATTTTACATCAAGTAACACTTTATTAACTAATATAAATAGTTAGATTTCAGATTTACTCAATAACAGTATCATATTATTATAGCTTTTATATCTTAACCTATTTAAAATATAAACGAAAACCGACCTAATTATTAATCTGTTTCAGGCTGTACGTTTTGAGATATATAGAACAAACATTGATTGTTCAAAGTTATGAATTTATAAATTCAATGTGAATTGAAATACCAATAAACAGAGTGATTCAATAAGAGATATATTAGCTATAATTTGTTTCAATTTTGTTTTTCCAATAAAGCACAATAATAACAATAATTAGAACGCTCAAAGTATGTTCATTTTAAAATAAAATGTGTAGTATTTAATGAAAATGTTCTTTTGTGTTTCCAACTGTAGCATGTTAAATTACTGTAGCAGATTATCATTCTTTTTGTGACTATTTATTTTTCGATATGGTATAATATTTGCCTTTGATAGTCCTTCGAATATTATCATTGGAACGTTTAGTAGTTTGTGAATTGTTTGGAAAAATTTTCATTTTGAAAAATTCGTTTTGAAAGGACATCTCTAAGGTTGTCAGAAGTCAAGACCCAAGTGAGAACAAAATGATTTTATTAGCTGGGAAAAAATCATATATCTATTTTTCAACCACCCTATATAACTCAATATAATAGAAATAAATTTTATTCTAACTGTTAACATTGATGGAACAATTAGTATAACTCATTCAATTAGTGTTTTCTAGTTCTTTTCCGATTGCTTCAAACTATGAATGGTATAAAAGGGCTTTAATAAAACATTTGTTTTTAATTTCAATTTGAATTTTTTCGTTTCCTGGGATTTTGTTACTCGATTCTAGTGTTTTTATTGAATGCTTTATGAACCAAAAGAAGTATTATTGCTTGAGTCATTATAATGTACTTTATATATTTTTTTTTTGAATAAATCTATATGTTTATTGTAATATGCTTGTTGTACTGTGAAGGTTGTTTTAAATATTGTCCAGATTGTTCTTGTTTCTGTGTGGATTTTTTAAATTTTGCACACATTGTTAGGACAGTTAGATTAAATTAGATTGTGTCATTTCGAGAGGGGATTTTGTTCCCTATAGGATCGCAGCTGGAAATGAGCTTATTGTGACTACCCGTGTTTGTTATTGCTATTCTGTGAATATAGGATAGGATATCTGATTTTGTGATCACCTTCAGGATATTCTCCAATAGTATGCTGGATAGCTTCCATTGTTCGGAGAACGCTGAACGAAGTGACAAAGTCTACCACGAGTGAGCCATTCGTATTCACAGAGCAGATTATATTCTACCTACGTTAGGTCAAGTTCAAATCACTTGCAATAAATATGTCATTAATCAAAAATTTTGTAGTATTTTTAGTTGGACTCGTTCTATATTAATTATTTGAAGAATTTTCTTAAACAACGAGTTTTAGTTATCATTTAATTTTCCTCTTTGAGTTGTTTCTGTAAATAAGTTGTATTATTCTGATCTTTGGTTTCCCCGGGTACCTCTGTTACTGAATTCGTTGGACCATAACAACCAACAACAGTATAGTAATGGGTCACTTAAGATTAGACATCGAAGAGGTACAATTAATTTTCCATAAGCAACTGGAATAGTCATTCTCACCTACCTATGATCCTCAGGTTATGCTATATCAATCATCTTTCTAATAATGTGATTATTGATATGTCCAAAGGTTTCGATTCGTTAGGTTATGTTATAGCGATTCTTTCTAATAATGTGACTCTTGATATGTCCATAAGTCTTGATTTTGCGAAAGCTTTACAAAATTATTCTGCTTCATTTGCAATTCAGAGTCCGACAGATTATTTCCAATGAAAATGTTAAAAGTAGACGATTTATATTTGTATTTCGCTTGTGAAAAAAATATTTTTTTTTTTCTAAAAAACAAACACTTACAATTTATGTGGTCTTTGGTTAACAATGGAGCAAATTGAACAAAAAAACAAATTGAAACGATTATAAAAAATAAATACCTAAGCGGTTTTTATGAAGTATCGCCTTAGTTCTAGAATATGGTTTGCATATTGCCTTCAACTGTCACTTAACCTAACCTAACTGATGCCGTGAAAATTTTGAATTATGAAAACCAACGTAGAGAAAAAACAAATAATAAAATATTGTAAACAATGATGTTGTTTATAAATTAAAAAAAAAAATAAATAAAAATAAAATAATCTTTGTGCAATAGCACCCATTAGGTCTTCTCAGCTATTTTAATTTTTTTTTTTTTTTTATTTTTGATATCTTGAAATAAGTGTTTGATACTATGATGAAGTTTATTTATTTATTTTTTTCTAATATTTGAATAAAAATTGAACACTTAAAAAGTAAAAAAAAAAAAACAAAAAAAATAATAAATGTCCTTGACAGTATTATTGTCCTAGTTACATTCCATTTACATTAACATGTTGAGAGGGTATATGTGTTAAGGGTATATATAGAAATTGACTCTATTTTTTTGTTGTTGTTTGTTATTGTTTTTGTTTATAGTCTTTTTTTTCTGATGTTGTCATCAATGATGATACTGATAATATGTATTGTACTATTTATGTATATAGTGATGTTGATGATGATGATGATGATGATGATGATGATGACAAAGTAGAGATGATCGTAATGATTATGGATGAAAAATAAATAAAAATAAGGTAAAATAAAAGCTTTTTAAACTATATATATGTATATTGAATAGTACTTTAGAACAAATAAAATTCTAGCATTGTGGATGCTTCAATAAAAATTATATAGGTTCTTATATTGAAGTTTATAATATTAAATAGAACCATTATATTGAACCTTGATGTATGTACATATATGTATGTTTCTAAAGAAAAGTTATGGAATTTTTTTTTTGTAATGAAATTTTTAAATTTAGCATAATTTAAAATCAATTTTATAAGTTATAAATTTATAAGAGCAGTTCAATTATTCTACTTTGAATAATTATATTTATGTACTTGTATATTATTATAATATATGTCCAAAAGTGAAGAAAAGTTTTATAAATATATATAATGTTATAATTCATAAGTACTCATAATCTTGATTTATAAGGTTGTAAAGTGTTTTTATAATATGGATTATTAAAGTCTACTTAAAATTTGAATTATTGCAATATAAAGTACGAAACCTATAATAATATTATTTGCTTTCTCTTATTAGGTACCAAATTAGTTTTGCATAGTAATAATACAGTTATTGTGTACACATATAGGCCAAACAATTCTTCTATATCTTAAAGATTGTGTATTAGTTGTATTTGAAGTCATTTTAAAAGAGGTCTTAAACAATAGAAATTATTTTTTATCAATTAAAAGTTAAATTTAATTATAAAATTTGTTTAATAGACATAAGACTGGTACCGCCACAAGGTAAATTTATTTTTCTTTTGTTTTACTATTTTAAACGTTTTTGACAAGGCTAAAAAAATTATTTATTCAAAAATGTAAAGACATTGTTCATAATTTTTAAATACTGCAATATGTTATCTACGCTGGTATGATTGTATGTGAGTTGTCCGGATTAAATATTGTTTTTAGTATGTAAACGTTTTTGGAAGCATAAGGATTCAACAAAGTTTCTGGTTCTGTTCTACATTATGTATTTAATTTCACACCATGTTCTATTGTTAGTCTCTATTTCTTTATGAACTAACCTGGGCTTTGTTTTCCACGATCTCCACCTCTTCCACTTTTATCCTGCGGATTCCAATCATCTGCCTTCTTCCTTGCTACATTGTTCGTAGGCCTTTTAAAGGTGTGGCATATTCACTTCCATTTTATGTACTTTTTTGTGTGCTTATATAGGCTTTTTTGTTTGGCCATTTCCCAGAGTTTATTGTTTCTACTTGTTCTGGACCAGAATATTTTACGTATTATGCTCAATCATTTTTTACTGAAGACTACCAAGTCTCGTTACCATAAAATGGGGTTGATTTCACACAGGCAACATATATTCGAAGTTTTGTGCTCCTAGCAATGTGTGGTTATCTCGTTACAGCCCACAGTTTTCCGAGGCTCATTTTTGCTAATTTTAATCTATCTTCAATGTATCTGCGCTTGTAGAAGGTATACTATTGAGCTAACAGAATTCGGTGACATCTTCTATTATTGTTGATTTTACTGACGGGGGCACTATTTCTTGCGTCAATTTTTAGATATTTCGTTTTTTTAGTGTTGAGTTTGAGACCAATTTCTAACGCTCTTTTTTCCAAATTTCTTGTTATCTTCTGCAAGTTTTTGTGTGTATCGGCGAGAAGGGAAATATCATCCATGCATTCTAAATCTTCCAGTTTTGCTGTGACAGTTCATTTTATTCTTCTGGCTGTGGTTGTTCCTTTCTTCATAACCTCACGATTAATAACTTGATAGAATTATAGATGTATCAGAATAAATTGATATTTGACTATATTCACTGATTTATTGAACTTTGACTATATTCCCTAAATTAAGAAAATAATTTTAAAAACCACACTTTCATACTTATAACAAAAAGTTGATATTTGGTATAATACCTACGGGTGTAAATTTAATTATTCTTCATCATAATGGCAAACTTAAACACTATTTACATTTTTGTCAGGTTACAGTATTATGGAATTCATTGTCAAGTGCTATTAGTTGTGAATTACCTCTTAGCAGGGTTAAACAGGATATTTGTTGGGAATATTTGAAGAAAAAACAGCATTAATTTATTGTTTTACTTAGTGTTAGTCTACACATGTGCTTACTCATGTGGTTATGACCAGTAAGTATGTCATCTTTCTACAGTCTACTCTATTGAGAGTTAGCAGGAAGTTGGCTATTTTGGTGTTTGTTCTTGGTACATATATTTTGGAGAGTCTGTGGCCTTCAAGACGCTCCCAAAGAATGTTTGTTTCCCTCTTCAGGGTGTTTTCTATCGATAGTTTAATATTACCAATAGATATACCAACTGCCGGTTCCGGGCCATAAATGTTTCCCGCCGATGATCTGGCTAGTTCGTCAGCCTCATCATTTCCAGTCAAGCCTCTATGACACGTTATCCAGATCAGTTGTACCTTGTTTTAAGTGCCATTTACTTTTACCCCCACATCTGAATCTTTCATTGCTTCTTGAATGATGACTTCAGCAGTAACTATTATATGAGACCTATTATATCATTTATTAGAGAAGTGAAAAATATGTACTGTATATGAATACATATTTTAGTCCACCTTTTAACCACTTGAACTCGTCGTGTTATTTATACAGTTTTTCTATTTTATAGATATGTATGTCGTAGGTTTAGATGGAACAAAATAAACTTTTATATCATCTCTGAAATATTTCCGCCGAAGAACAAATGAATTATTAAGTGACCACCCCTACACTGCAAAAATTCCTTGGTGGCTCAAAACTGGTAAAATTTTCTCGAATGAGCAACCATATTCCAACAAACGTTTTTCCACAACTCAAAGCTGTACTCATATACAATGCGCAAAGTTAAAGAGAAATATTAAAAGAACTATTCAAAACGTCCCTACTGACCAAATTAATATCTTTCTTTTTCCAATCTACAACTAGTTCAATAATTTATTAAACTATCGTTTGAAAACGAATATTTTGATAAACTTAAAAAAAAAAGCAAAAACCATTTGTATGGTCAGACACGAATGAACAAACACAGACTGAATTATAAAATTATTGTTATCCAATCTACAAACCAGCCATCACTTATCATATTATACAAGATAAAAATATACATACCAATGATCATTTGGCGTTATAAATTAGTATGCTGTTATATTATAACGATTTAGTGGGTATATCTTTACCAACACATACACTTATAATTATCAATTTGTAATTTAAATGTAAAAATGTTCAGTTCTCAATTCAAAATAATATTAGCAATAAGTTTTGAAGTACATAATCTGGTCAATAACCCATATGAAAATCAGATAAAACAAATAAGCCCAAATGACTTTCGCGGATTATATTATTTTACAAATTGCATTTCACATTTAAGCATAAAAAAAAAAAAATAAAAAAAATGTTCAGAATCTCAACATTTACATTTTTGGTGGTTCTTTCTTTCTTAATTTCCATCAAAAAATATTTATTATAACATACAAATTTTTGAAAGAATCCAAAATTAATTTCCAATACTCTAGTAATGAAACTGTATGTAATAATAATAATAATAATAAAATAATGTCGGCACAATGATCCAGATCGAGTCCAGAATTTGAAAACAACCGCAATACTCTGAATTTCGAATTCCAATCAGTTGTTTTGGTTTTATGGTATTATTTTGGATAATTTTTTATTATCACTTCTTTTTATTGTACTGAAGGGAATCGGGACCAATAATATTACGCATTGAGGGTGAGTATATGTTTTATCCATTCAACCAAAGAGTGGCGATTATATTATGAAAGAAAAAACTAGGACATTTTTTTTTTATTTCTATTTTTTTTTTTTTATTTAATTTTTATTGTTTTTCGGTTTTATTTTGGTGAACTTTTTAAGTATGTATATATATGTGTGTGTGTAAGAACCCCTTTAACATGTTCACTTTAATGCAATGTTGTTTAACATTATTATATACTGAATATGTACATTATGATGATGACAATTCATTTAATTTAAAATATAAATTCAAAATGTACAAATTTTTGCTTGCAATTGCAAAATTTTGTATTACAAAAACAAAAATGCATAAAAGAGAACATATACAAAAAAAAATGTAAAAGAAGAAAAATTGAAAAGTAAATAAGAACAAGAATTGGGAAACCATTGGAAAAAAATAAATTTTTGGAAAAATTTACAATATTAACCCTATCAGAGAATAGTGTCGTAATTTTTTCTTAATAAATCTGTTTTAGTATGAGTTTTTAGATTAGATAAAACCTAAATGGATCGACCCAATCGGTATTTTTGTAAATCAAAGATCACATGAAAGTGATCGGGAATCATTGTTTACACAGAACGTCGATCTATACAGTCGACTGATACAAATAATTCAACACAGATATATTCAGATTATGTTTACAGGAAGTAATCAAAAGTCTTCTTTCTCCTTTTTGATCAACCTTTTTTGCTTCCATCTATTTTAATGCGACGCCATAGCTTGTACAAAATAATATGCGAATTGACTACTAAAATTGACACTACGCAATAATAGTTTTCGTCAAGGATATAGATCTGGATTTTAGAAAATTAAAATGGGGAAGTATAATAAATCTAAAAACGTCAACCATTATAAAAAATACCCTACCTTCAAGCAAAAACAGCCGAGGAAAAAATGAAAAATATCGCTTTTCGCTGCATCATCATAATTATGATTGGTTTGAAGTTTGTTGGATAAGTACGATTTTTTGAGAAAACGGGAAAGACACAAATGCCTTCCACCTTTTCATACTAGAAAGTAAGCAAAATAAACGAGCTGCACTTTTAGTGGGTCTTGCTTCACATATATAATAGGCACTGTAAATTAAAATCTCTGTTTAGTTGGTTTTTAATAAAATAAAACGTACTGCAAATACAAATTTCTGGTTGGCTAAAATAGCTAGTTGGAATATAAAAATGCAAAAAGCTAAAAAATAAATGAATTATGAAAGATAACTGTACTTGTCACATATGTAGTAATGCATAAAATAATGTAAATTTTCTTTCTGTAACAATATTTGCTACGGAATGCACCAAAGGGTTAAACTATTTGCTTATGTTCTTTTGGTTTTTAATTTTTTTCTTTTTTTTTTGGTTTTAATTTACAATGGACTCTAAAATCTTCATTACTAATGGCGCCTTTTATTACAAATTTGCTTTTAGTTTTGTTTTTTTTTGTGTTTTTGGTGGTCTACATATTGTACAACATTGTATAGTGTAGATTTTAGTAAATAAATACAGAATGTAGTATTTAGATTTGTATTTTAATTTGTATAAAAAATTTTTGGGTTTTGAATTTTCCAAAAAATAACTAGGCTATGATGAATATTGTGTTTCATATTTTCTGTAACAAAATTTTCTAATTAATTTAAAAGGTTATTTCAAACAAACTAGCAAAAGGTTATCACTAAATTTAATAAAATTAAATTTCTTTTTAGATATAATATTATGCAAACCTTTCAAGATTGAAGTAATTAATAGCCTCGGCTAGTGTAGTTGAAAATAATGTAAATTGAAATTATAAAAAAAAAAAAAATTAATCTGATTTTACAATTATTCATTTTAATGTCTGTATGTACATTTAAATGGTTTTCTGTTAATTAAATTCAATTTTTCAAAAAATTAACTTTGTTTTAAGTTTAAAATAGTATATATATATATATATATATATATATATATAATTTTTTTTATTTTAATTTCATGGTAATTTATAGTGGTTTGTAACATTGGTACAATAAATTTTGAAATTAAAATTGGATTTTAAAATTTTTTGATAATTTATTAGACAAGTTTATTAAAAAGATTGCAAATTTTAATTTGTAATATATTTTATAATACAGATCAATGAAGAAATTTAAACTTTGTTGAACTTTTTTTGAACTTTATGACATTCCAATTAAGTTATATTCCATTTAATTGTGTATCCGAATGAATTATTTGTCTGGCATAATTTTATAGTTTGGATTTTTTTTTTGTTTTAATTATAACTGGTTTTATAATTGAGTTTAAACAAATCTGCAACTATTAAAGTTTTCTTTTTGATAAATTACAATATTAAAATAGTGACTTTCGAGATCATGGAAGTACCAATAATAAGTGTAATAATGAGCTTTTATATTGACTTACTTGTATATTTAGTTAATAGGCCTAGTTCTGGACTAACTATATTTAACTAACTATTGTGTCTGCACTTTATTTCTGGGCTTTACAATAATCCCTAGTTGAAGTAGTTTTTTCTTTACTGCTTTGTATAGATGTATGCTGCTGATCTCATACAGCTCATGACCAAAGATGTTGGATTGAATTTTCTTCTCGAATCATCCCTGCGTATGAACCTTGGTTCCATAATTAGTGGAACAAATGGTTTCCTGTTCACTCCAATTTATTGTATTTTTTTGGGAGATTTGTATCTCTAATTTTTTGAAGTAGCATCAGTTAAGTTGCACAATTTAATGTTAAATTCCATTTATCATACAATAAAGTTTTTCTAAATATGTTTATTTATTTATATAGGGTTTTCCAATAGGGATGACACAATTTAAAAATTTAAAATAAAACACATAAATTATTATTTGGGTGAAACCCAAAAATATCTTGTTATTGAAAGGTTACATTATGCCATTATGTATAGAAAATAGCATCATTCAAATGACCACCACAACTTTTCCGTATGCCCTGCATTTTGTAAAACCAATTTTACCTCACTTTTGCACATAAATTTGGCTGTATTTCTGTAGTAGCACGATTAATGTTGATTTTTAATTGGTCAATTTATGATTATCAGCATAAGCTTGTGACTTAATATATCCCCAAAGAAAGAAATCACAAGGTGTTAAATCACATGACCTGGGAGGATAATTAACTGGAGCATTTCTTGAGATAATTTCGTCACGAAAATTTTGTCTTCAATAAATTGTTAAGGTGGCTGTGTGGCAGGTGGCAACGTCTTGTTGAAACCACAATTCTTGCAGATTATTCTCAACAACAGCCGGCAAAAAAATCATTTAACATTGTTTTTTATAGTTCTACAGTGACTGTTATATTCTTCGACCATTATCTTCAAAGAAATATGTGCGAATAATTCCACCAGCATGAATTGCATACCAGACAGTTACTTTATCTGAATTATGCTGTCTAAATAGTTTCGTGTGTATTTTCAGCACTCCAAATTCTGCAATTATGTTTGTTTAGATAACCATTTAAACAAAAATGAGGTTCATCAGTGAATAAAATTTGACGATCAAAATGTTCATCATTTTCAAGTTTTTTAAGAGCAAAATTCGTAAACGTTGCTCAAGCGTGTATCTTTCTATGATTAAATGGCATAGCCTACTGAACACAAATGACACCATAAATGTCAAAAAATAATACGTGTTGTCAATTTAACCATCATTATTGGAAAACCTGGCCCCTTATATAAGATTTTGAATTAAAACTAATTAAAATTAAAAATTCTCGTTCATACAGATTTTATTTTTATTTTTAAATTACAAGACAGATTTTAGTTTTTGAGTTAAACGTAACTCAAAGATCCTACACAATCTGTTGACATCACAATATTTCAACTTCTTCCTATAATTTTGATAAGTTCATATCACTTTCATATAGAACCATTGCTTTTGACAGTCTATTTAAATGGTGTTGTGAGTAAGTTTAATCTTGTATTTATGTAATGTAGGCTTAAAAATTTCCTAAATTGTACATTTAAGTGCTACACTTTATCTACCATATTAATTAAACTTCTTTAAGTAACATAAAGTTGGATTATTGTACATCGTGTGTTTTAATATACCGACCGTTAAATTTATTTTCATGTTAAATTTGGCGTTAACAAAAGTTATTAATAAATATTTTTTGTGCATGTGCTTTTAGACTATAAGTGTTAATCAAATCAACAACCTCCATTTCAACTAACTAAATACCAAAGTATTTTCAGATATAAATTTTAAGTTGTTTTTGATTTCTTACATTAGCGGATACTGGACGTCTATTATTCATTCTAATTAGCATTTCAGAGAAATATCTGTCTATATAATATAAATACAAAATCCTATGAATATTTTTTTAAATTTAATTTTGTGAAACTTTTGATTTGAGATATTAATTAAAGTTAGTGAACATAATGAAAACATTTCCCCTAAGAGCTTATAGAATATTCAATAAAATATACTGTATCAGTTTACTGTATAAAAACATCTCAATTTGACAAAGTAATTTACCACACTCGTTTTAACATGTTCGTAGATATAGTGCAATTGCTTCTAATCACAGGTACATACAAATTTGTTTTGGGAAAAAAAGAAGCACAATTGCAGAATCAGGTGCCCAGGTGTCTTAATTTTCAATTCACAGAATATGCACTGCGCATCACGGATTATTCTAATTTTTTTTTCGATATGTGATATCGCGTATTCTTCGAAAAACGATCATGCCTGTACTGAACCATTTTTAAATTCTAAATTGGAGAGTATATTTTATTTTATCTTCTCCCGCTTAACTTTGGAAGGGCCCCAACACAATTTGCAACGTTTTATTTCAGTTTCTTTTAATACATAATTTTTGATAAAGTAGTTATTTACCATAATAAGCAAATGATGCAACAACTAATCTTAGTTAATTAAGCAATAATATTTTGTGTCACGTGACTGACATGATATTGACATCAAAAACAATGAAAGATTAAAAATCGATTAAAAATAAAAATCTTGTTCTAAATTTCCAATAATTTCATTGTCATTTAAGAGCTTTTTAATACACACTTTCATAATATAATAAATTGCAATTGACCTTACTTAAATTACTTAAGATCTTTTTATCATATATATTATATATTATATAAACAGTTATATTATATAAACATAAGTTTTGTTCCTTTTAAAGAACTCTAAAATTCAAAATTATCCCTTTTTAAAAGCATATAAAATTTGATCCTTTATTCTCAAGTGTTTTCCTTTTTATTTTTACTGCATTAAAAAAATACGAACTAAAATTTATATACTTTAATATTTATATATACATATACATACATCTATAATGCATACATTGTTAATTCATTTCTACTTGTATTGATGGGTGTTAAAAAGAAAAAATATTATTTCAGGATTCCAAGTGCATTTTTGTCATAATAACTAAATATGAATGAACATGAGTGAATGAGTCGAGAGATCCTTAAATATAAACGTGTTTAAATTATGTTAAATGCTCAATTTCCTGTTTAACATACAAAAAAAAAAAAAAATTAAAAAGAAAAAGGAAACTGCCCTCCATTTTAATTTTTCTTTGCTTTCTTTCCTATTTAAACAAAAAAAAAATTGTTCTTAAGAAAAAAAAACAAAGGGAGTGATTAGCAAACTTCAAACTGAAATATAAAAATAATAATAATGTCTTGTATATTGTTTTATTTAAATGTATATCAGCATACACACACACATATACATAAAAACATGCCTTAATAAAGAGCATTATGTTGAATAAAAAGAATTGTATAAAAATAGAAAGGAAGTGGATGAAGAATTAGATATTCTGCAGCAGAAAAAAAAGAAAATTGTGCAAGAAAGAAAAACAGATAGAGAGCGGGAGAACTATAATAATAATAATAATAATAACAATAATGATACTAATAATAATAATAATAATAATAATAAATAATAATAGATTGTATTAAGCTGGGTTATTTTTCAAGAAATATGTTATATAATATACTCGTACCCTCTCTATATTCAAGTTTGTACTTGAATCGTGCTTAAGTATTGTCGCTAGAGAATTCATTCTTCAATTAGAATTTTTTTTCTTTCTGCCGTTCTTTGCTTTAATTTTTATTTTTTTGCCTATAGTTGTTTTATAAGCCGAAAGAGATTTAAAATAAAAAAAATTTGAATTTAAAAAGTATAGTTTATCTAATCAACTTTAGGATATTAAAATATATTTTTAGAATATCTTCATCATGCTTTTATATATTACACTTGGATGATAGGATTAGTTCGTGGAAAATATTTATTGATTTTCTAGAATTACAATATGTTAGTTACCGTGTGACATCCATTGTGTATAGTAAAATCCTAATATCAATACGTAATATATACTTTTTTTAAACCTTAATCAATTTAGTCACTTTTGAGTCTAATAAAAGAGACTGTGGTGCACTTGGATTATTAAGGATAATTTACATCAATCAATAAATGTTTAAAAAAAAGTAGTCTTATGATCTAAGGTCTAGACTATAGACGTACAACAAAAAAATTAGTAATACGATTTCACTTCTCCTATCTGCGTAACAGAACACTGTGGTGCAGAAACACCTTGTTTTTTTTTCTTATTTATTTATATAAGCTTCGTTTATAGTTACAAAAAATATTCCGGCCGTATGAATAAATGTTAAATTAAATTAAATGTTAAAGGTTACAAAAAACAATCAGAAAAACCTCAATTAAATATTTGTTTGATATTAAGATGTAATTATCTATATAATATACATAATATTGTAGAATGAGCCAGCGGTATTAACAAATACGTTTCTTCGTTTTGGAGTTTTGGCACGTTAAAATTTAAATAGGATTTTTTTAAATAGATGGAAACATACATACCTAAGTATTTTTCACCAATTCGTTAAATGAAAATATAAAAAAAATTATTTTGATTTTGTTAAAAATGTAGAGAGTTTTTGATACAAGTTATAATTTTCATACAGCAACAACAATATCTAATACAATATTTATTTCATATCTAATTCTATTTTGTAACCTGCAGTAATTAAAAAAAAAAATTGATTTTTGGTAAATTTATCACCCATTAAGTTATCCCGTACAAATGATTTTAATGATGTGTTAACAAAGAAATTTTTAAATAAAATCATTTCTGTGCAATTGCACAGTAATCCACTAGTATTAATTATAATAAATTCAAAACAAAAAATTCAGTACACAAAATTAGTAATATGTATCTAGAGTAAACGAATTAGAACTTTATATAACACACTGATATAAATTGAGATTTTGAATCAAAATATTTTTACCAGTATAAGGTATAAAATCCAGTCCCAATTACTAGTTCATATCTATTCTCTATTTATGAATTTAAAATTAATTACAAATTATTATTTAAAATCTATATATAATGGCCTATTGGCACCTATCCTACAATAAATTTTAATAACATTAAGTATAATTAGGTACATTACATATGTGTACATTTAGAAAACAGCTGAATTGACATAATGATTTAGATTATTAGAAATAAACACCATAAACGGTGTAATAATCGAAATCCATCAAGATATTATTTAAAATTAGTGAAGCATACGTAGACTTTTAATTTTTAATAATTAAAAACTGACAATGTTAAATAATTTTAACTTTAAAAATTAAATTTAAATTTAATATCTACTGGCTACTAGAACGAAATGAATTATTATATTCAGTTAAAACATATTTGAACTCAATTATGTGGTTCTGGACCAAAATAAGTCTAAATTTAGTTCAAAAATTCTTGTTCAAATCAACTGTTCCAAATAGCTTGGTAAAAAACGGTACAAGTAACTAAAAAAAAAAAATCAGAAATAAAATCAAGCATATATTACTATGCTCAATTACTATGTTTGTTTACTCAGAATAAAATCAGAAATTATGGTTGATTGCTATGATTAAATTTAGCTAGATCATGTCAAAAACAACATAATCTATTTTTTTATGTGTTATAAATGTTAAATCAGGTTTAGAATAACTTGAAAATTAAATTATAACGAATAAAAAATTGAACAATAATTTGTGATAGCAAGAATGAACAAAAAAATTAAATACCAAAACCAAAATTTATTCCACATTTTTTCTACACTTAGGTTGAGTGCATCTCAAAAGAAGAATATAGAAGGATCCATAAATACATGATATTATTATGTATATAATAATATGTGTATATGCGTGGTAACATATTTCTGATGTATAATATTTATGTTAAATCTATTAAGAGTACAAGAAACGTATTTAATTTTTTTTTTATTCATTTTTTTTTTCTAATATAACGGTATATAGCTATGTGACATTATTCGAGATATTTTATGATTTCGGTAACACTGATGCGATCTTAATATGCGATACGTGATGATGATTGAATGTATAAAAATTGTGGCAATGTTACTAGCTATAGTTGTATAGTAGTTATAGTATTAGTATTATTTTAGTGCAGTGGCCTTTAAAGGACATCTGTGTATAGATAATTTATTTTTTTTTGATTTTTCTGTTTTTCGTTTTTGTTTTTTATTATTTTCAAGGTCTAGGTGCTCTATAAAAAATTTAAATTTTATTACACATCATATTTTTCTTTTTGAGATTTATTTAACGTTTGTGCTGTATGAGCTTTAAGGCTAAAATATATTAACGATGGTGAATCAAACAAAAAATATAAAAAAATAACCTAGATAATAAAACATATACGATTATAGCATGTATTCTGTAGTAAAATTACGGAGTCAATTTTGAGGAATGACATTCATTTTACACAATTTAAAAATTGTAAATGTATTTGAGTAAAATTTACCTTGACTAAATTTAAAATTTTTGAAATATTTTAATTTATTATGGATTTAGTATATCGATTTATTAAATTTTACTTAAATAATGAACTTTAAACTTATAATTTGAAGATTTTATAAAGTATTTTAAAGGACTTAATGAATGGCTGTAATATATGTTATTTTTTGAATTTCTATTATCCCAGTTGACCTGAAACTTGATGATAAAATTTAACTTTTTCATTAGCAATGACAATGATTTATGAGGCGCATGACCATAGAGGTTAATTATACTCCATCTTGGGTTGTATGAAGGCTTTACACGTATTAAGCAGATCTTTAGGTGAAAAAGATGCTTTCCAACGACTTAAAAAACCCAATCATTTTGTGGTGCTTTTCGCAATATTGAAAATATGGTCATTCCATACCATACTTTGATTTTGTCGCGGGAATATTTAAATTTTCTAGTCGCTGGTAAGTTTTCTTCTTTAAATTTGAGAATATGTTAGAAAGACCTTAGTTTTTGCGTAAGTAGACAGCTTTAGAAGATCCCAGTCGAAAAGTTTTACTAAGTCATGGTTTACCATGTCACCTATTATTGTTCATTTGGCGTAAACGGAGGTAGTTGTAGCATTAGATTTTTTAAAAAAATAGTAGAAGACTACAAGTGTGCTGCCATCTGCAAAACTATGGTTCGGGTTAAAACTTATATGAAGGAGATCATGGAAAATGTTAGAAAGAGAGTTGGAGAAATGAGAGAGCCCTGTGGAATATCAGTATTTATTTCCAGTTGAACAGATGTTATTCCATCAACTCAAAATCGAAGTTCCCGATTCAAAAGAAAACTTTCAACCCATTTAGTGAAAATTGGACCTAGACCTATATTATGACATTTAGCTATTAGAGCACTATGCGATACTCTATCAAAAGCTTTTGAAATATCTAAGGCCACAACAGCAATCTCCTTAGATTGATATAAGCTGATGTTTAGCATTTCGTAGAGAACGTTGGTAGTAAAAGGATTAAAAAATTTGGACTTTGCTTTAACTATAGTCTTAATCACTGTTCACACAAATCCTAGACTATGAATTTATTAACACAATATAACGCTTAGATTGAATAATAAATATACTCAAAAATGTTTCTTCGGATAATAGAAAAGCTTCTTTGCAACTGTTATATCAATTATTTTCATTCCATCGTTGTCGTTCCTGAAATATTATGCATTACATGTGCGTTTCGTTCTTATTGCATTTCTAAAATATCGTTATCCAAAAACCATATGGTGCTCCTGTTATTAGTTTTTGACAGAAATCGTTGTACCTAGTAATTTGAAATTACTAGCCACTTCTCATAACTGACTTAATTCAAATGCATATCGGTCTTAAGATAGCTTTGTAAATTAGTATGCGAAGGCGGTGTATGAGTAAAAAATTTAATAATTTCGAAAGCATTGTGTTGAGTGGATAGTTTCCTCCGGCACTCTTTTATCAGAAATTAAAATTTCTGTAGCCCACATTAAGCGATTTTGATATGTAACGGTTTAACGGTTCTTATTTAGTTGTATACAAGCAAAATATTATTAACTTGGACCGGTATATTTACAAGCAATAAATACTTATCAAATTCAAGGCATGTACAACCCATTGGACTTAAAGAGAAACAAAAACCTATACTTTTTAATTTTAGTTTATTGAATTTGTAAAGAAGTGACATTAAAAGAAATTATTTTTTAGTTGGACCATGTCAGTTTCACAACAATAACAATTAAAAATATATTTGGTTTGAACGAAAGTGTCGTGGCAATGCGTCGTCAATAATATGTTTTGACTTCTTTGCCACTATAATTGTTGAAAATAAAAATCTAGTCGAGCACAAAATATTGATGTCTGTAAGTAGTAAACGAAATACACATATCTGTATGATTAATAAAACTATGAGGAAAATATTCGACTATTTTCAACAATTATGCAAAAAAAAATTTTTTACTCTAACGCTAGAAAACAAGTTTTTATAAAATGTATAAAATATTTTAAGTCCACTTCTATGTTTCTATTGCTTTACCTATTTCGTGTTTAATTACTCTTCTCGATAGTACACGTAACCTATTTCGCTTTATGTTTCAGGAACATTTTATTAAAATACTCTCCGTTTTTGGACGTACACTATAAACATTTTTATTTTTTATTTTTTATTTATTTTGATGCCATCCAATTGAAAATTTATAATTACATAAATTATATAATTCTCTTCTTGTTGTTTTTGAAACTTAAATATTTTGAATTCAATTCAAATTTTCAAATTACTCATAAATAAAATCAATCGATCATAAGAGTTGTAGCTTACAGCACTCGTATATTAAAATTATGACAGAACTAGTTCGGTACTAGTCTTTTTATTGTAATAAGAATTTTATCCTTCATATATATATATATATATATCCTTGTTATTCGAATATTAAATTATTATTTATAGTCGTACAGGAGATATGGCTAACAAAAGATTGCGTATAAAATATTTCAAATATATTTTTTTTTGGCTCTCACTGGTAGTAGTACCACCAGAACTGCTGCTTTTGATTCCAAAACAAATAAAAAAAAAATTGTTTTTGTTTTTATTCAGTCCTAAATATAAAAAGGAAAGTCGTTTTTTTTGTGTATATGAATTTTTCATTCCTTAAAATTAACAACAAAACATAAGACTAAGGAAGAAGTGAAAAAAAGAAACAAAAAACAAGAAGAAAAAATTTGTTTACAAAAATTTTATGCTCTTTTCGTAGATATGTGAAACAACCAGTGTGTGTCGGAAAACAAGATGAAAAAAAAACTAAATGAAGGACCTTTATACATGCATTGAATAACCGGGTTTTTGCCAAAAATCAGGAAACACAAACAATTTTCTTTCTTTCTTTCTTGCTCTCTCTCTTTATTCGTTTAATTTATGGACACTTCAGAATGGTTATTGAATAATATATATTTTTTTTTATTATTATTTTCTTTTTTTTCTTCTCTTATTATTTATCAATTCAGGAGTTTATTTTATAAAATCTATTATTATATAGTCTGGATAAAACATTATATCTCCGAAATGAAGACAAATTGATGAGGAGAAAAGATTGAACAACATTGTAGGAAATTTATTGGTATTTATTGATAAAACTGGTCCCCCAATTTATTTCAGCTTATTCTAGCTTTGTTATTCTAGAAATAATTTGGTGCGCGTTTTGTTGGTTCTATTACTCTCCAAGGTATACTGATTTCCTTTCCTTTATTTTTTAACTTAACAACCTAATATTGTCTACCTAAAATAATTCCTATAACTTAACCGCATGAAATCCACTAATCTTCTTCATTACTTATAGTTCGAGAAAAGATCTCTCAGTTGGAGATATGTTTTGTATTTAGTTTTATATTTCTCTAACAACATAAGCTGACTGTATTTTTCTGACATTTTATGCTACCCGGGGAATAGCCTTTTTCGTTGTAGGTGGTCAAAGGAAATATTTTCATATAAATCACAAGAACATTGGAAGACCGATACCTACATGCTTTCATGTTTCAACGTACATTTTTTCACTCATTCTAAGCTTAGAAGCTTTGAAAACATTTTTTTACTTTTTTGATATTTTCGTTTTTTTCTTTTCTTTTATTGTTTTTTATTTTAGTTGTTAATATTAGGTATAATTTGTTTTAACCTATTTTTGTCATGTTAAATTATATTTTTCCATTGCAGGAGCTTTTAGAATATCATTCTTTTCTCCTCGATATAAATGGGCACTTATCATTGGATGCTCAGCTTCAACGGGGAGCGGGATATTAACTGGTCACTGTCTAGTCAACATCCATCTGCATTAGGATCATTCAGAATATTTGAGCTAAAGGCAGATTCGATAGAACATTATTAATCTGTAATTGCGAGCATTTAACTCGTAGCAGACTTTAATTATTTTATTTAATTTATTATAAGTAAATCAAATTGAATTACAGTTTTCAGAATATGTTTAATTGTAGTATAATCTGTTTAGATGTATTGAATATATGCAATTTCATTGTTGTCTGTTCTACAAACTTAGCCACTTGTGAACAGTGTTTCCAGAACTATGAAAGCTGCCTAACATACGACTGAAAAAGTTCCAGTGTATAATCATTAAATCAGGCATATTTAAGGACTTACATATTTAAATGCATTAATACGGGTAATCAAAATAAGCCTCGTTAAGGGTGCAGTAATATGGGGAATCCAAATGGAATCCAAACTAATAAAGTAATATAATCTAACTATCAGAGGATATAAGGTTCTACGTGGTCTTTAACATAAAAAACAAATATTATGTCTCTACATAAAAGGTATAACTTAAGTCAAAAAAGTCAATTATTCAGGAGAAGCATTTTAGTCGAAAATTTTAGATATAACACTTATTTTCGAAATCGAAGATATTTTTGAGTAAAATTATGGTTAATACTTACCAAATGAATAAGTTACCATAAAAAGTAGAAAAATATCTTCATTACTTTAGTCAGTAACGTGACGTTTACAACATAAAATGTTATGTCTTATTTCGGTATTATAATATTGTACATCTTATGTCGAAATAAGATGACTTGACACACATGTCTTGCAACAAAACATCTTATGTCGACATAAGTTAGTTTACATTGTGTAAAGTCTCATGCAATTGCAGTTAAGATATTATTCTATAGCCCTTATAATATAATATTTTAGGAATTCAAATATTCAGTTATTGTTTTATAATAAAAATATAATATTCACATTTTCAATTTAAATTTAACAAAAAATAACATAAAAATTAATTTAAATTCAAATTAACATTTTTTACTTAATAATTTTATAAATTCAATATTTTTATTACAGTATGTGTATTTTCAGTATATAAATAATAAAATATCTAAATTAAAACTACGTACATATTTGATAAAAATTAGGAAAAATAACAAACTTTTTTATTCTTCTTCATCGGATGAATCTACAAGATCGAGATGAATATCATGAATTTGTTGGCAGACCTTTATAAAAATATACATATATCAAAATAAAAGTATACATTATGTATTGATTTTTTCTCAATTTTTCCTTATTATAGTATTTAAATGTTCATAAAATTTATTTTATTAATCAGTTCTTAATAAAATACAAAGAAATCTCTCTCAATTCTTTGGTGAATTCAATTCATTTTCATATATACAGTTAGATACAGATATTTCTAGTACCTCTTTACTCTTTGTAAACAAAATGTTAGGCAGCTACATTTTTAGCATTTATTTATTAATTATTATTACCATATTGAAAACTTTACAATATTTATGAAGAGCTTAGAGTTTATATAAAATAAATAAAAAATCATTAGAAAAAACATGCGCTTACCCATGTTTAAAGTTAAGTTCTTTGAAAAAGAAATAATTTTTTTCTCTCTTAACTTTTTTTCTAAAATTTAGCTACTTTTTGCTTCAAGATTAATACACTTTTGCATTTGACTTAAGAATGTACATAAGATGAAACATGACCCCCTTCAAAATTCGTTACAAAAGAGATTTATCTCATTTTTTGCTTAAGTCGATTTAAGATGTTATGCCTTTTGGATAGAGATATTATTAATCAAGTAGGTACTTTAAGCTCTAGGCTTAAATTTTTTTTAACATAATACAATTAAAAGCCTTTTAACAAGAGAAAGAATTTTAAACTTCAATGAGTTTTATTAGCGAGACAAACTAATTCGCGAATGCGAACCTAAATTAAAAAATCTTATCATAGAATCAAGCACAATACGATTGTTTTAACACCTTACTCAGTTGTACAAGAAAAATACTTCTTTTTGCTACCAACACCAAAATACGATAGAAAACTGCATGGAATTTGATATAGAGAACGTAAGTATTATAACTCTTAACCACCAATCCACTAGCAATCATCTTAGCTCACTTACATTATATTATTTTTCCACATTTTATTACGTTGCTCTTTCATTCCTTTTTTCATTTCTGGCTCTGATTTTATACTCCTTTCAGAGTATATCATATTCTTTTCTGTTGTTTACATTGTCATAATTTCTTTTTGATTTGTTTAACCCAAAAAAATAAAAGACGTGACATGTGTTTATGTGTGTGTTTGGAAGAATCTTTACTTTTGTTTTTGGAATATACCTATATGCATTTTAAAAATGTTAACAGTGTTTTTTTTTTATATTGCATAAAACTAAGAATAAAACAAAAAAATAAATTCTTAAATGTAGGTGAATTTAAATTTTTTTTTAAATTTCTACATTAGACAACAGCTTCTAGATATTTATTTGTTGATCATTATATAGTTTAACTAAAAATTTGGTAACAGAAGAAACCAATTTCCATTTCCATTGAATATTTAACATTTGTTGTTATTTTTTTTTTCTGGTTAAAATTTGGGTGATTTTTTATTTTTAATTTGGATCTTTATTATGTTTTTATGTCGTCATTTTACATTGTTTTGTTTTCCGGCCTTGTTTTAAATAAACAAGGTCAGAATTTTCACCACTAATTAATTGCATGTTTTTTTAAAATTTATTTTCTAGAATTAAGAATAATTGAAAAATTTTCAGTTTTAGAAGTATTTAATATATTATAATTTTGTTTTGTATAATTTAAATTGGAAAACTTGAACCTAATTTATTATTTCCGTCTGAGAAAACTTTCTTGAGTTTTGTTGCGGCAGAATAAAGAGATTGGGAAAATAATTCTACTAGATATAAAAAATCGTAGAAAAGCTACAACATCTGGTTATTACAAACACCCCGAATTGTTGGATATATAATGGGATTGATGCCTTAAACAGTTTATCAATTAAGTTTAATTTGTTTAAAAATGAATTTTAATTTTAAGGTTTTTGAAATAAAATATTTTGTTGTATAAATCATCATCATCATTGTCCTGCAACCCCATCCGTGGGGTATAGCTCGGAAATAAATTCTTTCCATCGGTTCCTATCTGCGGCTAACCTCTTCAATTGTGGCCCCATTCTTCGCTAGATACTTGCTTCGGCTCTAAGACAGTTAGTTGTTCTCCACGTTTTCTCGGCTTTCCCACGCGACGTGTACCCTGAGAATTCCATTCGAAACATTGTTTCGCGATGTTATTATCAGCTTTCCTCAAAGTATGCTCGATCCAACGCCATTTCCTCTGTTGGATTTCCAGGTCTAATTGTGTTTGTTTCGTTTTTTACCACAGCCTTCTGTTGGAAATGGTTTGTGGCCAACAAATGCTTAGGATTCGCCGGAAACATCTATTGATGTACGCTTCGAGTTTCCTGATGTTAAATGTTTCGCAAGCGTAGAAAAGAACAGATTTTAAACTTGCGTTGAATATTTTTATTTTTGTGCGCAGCGATATGTTGCTTGCTGTCATATTCTTAAAAGCATCCCGAAAGCCGTACGGGTTTTACTGATGCGGGCTTCAGTATCTAAATCGGCCCCTCCATTCGATGACACGATATGCTGCCCAGGTAATTGAACGTACTCATCTCTTCAATTCACATTTCTTCATGGAGGATCGGATGTTGTGATGTGTGAGTTTTGCACATGATTTTAGTTTTAGCTAAATTGACTTTTAGGCTCGCACTTTTACCAATGTCATACAGCTTTTGGCACATATCGTATGTGACAATAAACACACATCGTCGCCGTAATCTAAATGTCTGATACGTTCGAAAGGACGCCACTGGATACCATTGCTCTCGTTTACACCCACAGTAGTAGTCATTATGTCATCCATTACTACTAAAAACAATATTAGTGATAAAATACAGCCCTGCCTTACTCCCTGACACACTTCGAAGCATTTTGCCAGTTGTCGTCGTTGTATAATATTAAATAGAATTTGTCATAACAAATCACATGTAAGCTGGTGATTTTAATAGAGAAAACCGCGGTAAAGAAATACTTTCAAATAAGGTGTTTAACTAAGACTTCAACCAACCAGGAAGCAGAAGATAGAATTTTATATAAATGCTTTGAATGGGGGGATATTAAGCTTGTGTACATTGTATTTGTGCTTTTTTTTGTATTTACAGAGAGCTTCTTTTTACTCGAACATACAGGCAGTACTGATATGCCTGGGGATTTAAGACCGATTGTCATTATCATCTGTGTTTAGTAAATTAGCTTAAACTATCGTAAATAAACAATTATCTGACCATTTGGGCAAGGCTAATTTACTATTTAACAGTATGGTTACAAAACATTGACTGAAACCATGTCAGTTAAGCTCAATGCGGTCTTGATAAGTACAATAAGGTAATAGCAGTTTTATTTATGTACAAAGGCGTTCGAAACTGTATACAGAATATATTACTTAAAATTTTAATAGAACGTGAAATTCGTGGCAAAAAGTATTGTTGGATTAAGAGTTACTTAAATGACAAATTGTACTTAAATATTGTACATTTGAAGAATGTAATGGAACGAAAAGTTGAACGCATTAATAACTATGAACCAACAATGCAAGGAAGTTCTTTTGGCTCCAAAATATTTTTTGATAGAAGTGGCTGACATAAGTGGCTTTACTGAATTTTCAGTTTGGTGTATGATATTATGTATGCTGATGATTTAGCAATCATATGTGAAAAATATCAATTACTAATTTAGAAAATAAAATGCAGAAAAATATGATTGTAATTAAGAAGTGGATGGCTGAGCACAAATTAAATGTAAACGGTAACTATAATAAGTATATAATTTTAAAAAGAAATCCTGCCGATAAATAGGAAATTAAATATAACAGTTAGTTAATAACTGGTAAATAACTGCAAATACTTAGGATTCCTAGTTCATGAAAATTTGGAATTGAAACAAATTGGATTGGAAACACATAATAATATATCAGAGCAAATTAAAAAAGGGGAAAAAATAGCAGGAATATTCGAGCTTATAAATAAAAAGGTGCCCCACAAAGTCAAGAGAGCATTGTATTACAATATTTTTCACTAAACCATTTCTTATAGCATTCATATATGGGGAAATATCCATAAGAAATACTTATAGCTGCTACAAAACAGCTGTCAAATATATTCGTTATAGCAGAGCGGAAACACGGTTAATTCAAGCAAAAACAAAACATTACCGTTAAATCTTTTTACATAAAAAGAAACTGGTCGAAAATAGTTTAAACAATTCTAGTTTCAAAATGAATACTTAACATTATTAAAAATATTTTAATAACGCAAACTACTGAAGAGACTAGTGGTACATAGTACGTATAGTGAACAAATATATTATAAAGAACAAAATATGAAATTGCCCTAGTCCTCAGTACTAAAAAAAAAACAATATTATAGAATCAAGGTATTATCAAAAATAAATTTAAAAATATTTATCTATATAATTTCAGTCATTTCAAAACACGCCGAACAATATAGTAAGAATAAAAACAAAAAAATAGACTTTCCTTGCAGTAGCAATAAAATTAGTGCCTTTTGTTGCGTTGATTTCTGCAGATGCTCTATCAATTTTAGAACTTATGACTGACGCGTCTATTACGTGCATGAATTTTGATTTTGATCATTTTAAAGTACCTTTTTCACCATATCCTTCTTTATTTCGGAGTAAAAATTTTATTCACTATTTAACGTTTACATTATTGTCATTGTCCATTCTTTGCATCTCTAGGTCCCTATTAGGTTGTTATACCATTACCTCATACAGTCTTAATTTAATTTTAATGTTTGACATTTTAAATTTGAAAAAGTTTTGTGTGTGCAGAAACATGTTTGTTATTTTTTTTATTATTAAGCCACCAAGATGTTATGTAAATCTGTTAACTGCTTGCTTAAAATTGTTGTCATTTATTGTTATTTTTTGGACGAATTTTTGTCTTTATATATTTGGTTTGAGCCTTGTTAAATTTTCACCCAACACTAGCAGTTTTTTTTTTACTAAAGTTAGCAATCAAGGTTCGTTCGAGGATATTTTTCTAGAATTGAAATGTCAACATATTTTATGAAAAAAAACCCCTAAAGCCTCTTTTATTTTTATAAATATTTTGATTTCTCATCTATAGACATTGTTTTAAATATGTTTAGAAACCCGGTCTGCTAATCTAATTTATATCAACGGTAATGACTGCATTTAATAAAAAAAATAGAACAAAAAGTATTCGCTGTTACAAAAATTACCAATAAAATATTATAATAACAGTAAGCATGCAAATCAGCATATTTAGAACAAGGAGCTACATTGTGATAATTAAAAAAAATTTAAACTTATTTATTTCAGCATTCAAACTACTTTAATTTTATATTCTTAACTTATGAAAATTATATTTTTCTAAATGTTTCACATTTCGACGCCAATTTCTAAGTTACAAAACTTGTAACTTTAATTTAATTTAAATTCATAACCACAAAATTTTACATTACAGTTTACATATTCTAAAATTTTATTTTTCTCTTTCTCTATTTTCAGATTAATAATATAAAAGGAAAACCATTTTCTATGAAAAATAAATCTATATATATTTATATATATATATAATAGTAAAAACAAGAGAAAAATGAAAAAAAGATAAATAAATTTATGCATAAATTTATTATAAAATTTTTATTAAATACAAAAAAACATAAAAACACAATCATACAAAATTAAAATAATATATTAGAAAATGTTTATGTCTCAGAAATTATAAAAGATAAAAATGATATAAGGAACATAAAAATAAACAAGAATAATAACAAAAAAAAAAAAAAAAAGAATAACGATATACAAGAATTAAAATATAAATAATGTCCTTGAAATTTTCATCTTCACTTTGTTTATAGTTTTTGACATAAAATTATAGCTTCCAAGTGATATTGTACTTATTTCACTACTTTCAATAAATTTTGATTATTCAACCATCAAAATGATAAAATATAAAAATAATACAATAATATTGAAAGTTGAGAAATTAAAAATTAAAATAAAAATAACAAAACGAAAAACAAACAAAAATGAATAAATTAAAAGCTTCAATTAAAAATACAAAAGTAATAGTATAGTAGAATTATAAATAATAAAGACCAAGAAATAATATAATATAAAAATAATATCTAAATGAAAACAAGAGAAAATAAAATAATTTAAATATATGTATGTATGTAAATAATATAATAATTGCAGAAAATAAAAAAAAAGTAATAGGAAAAAAATACATATAAAATATACACACATATATTATTATTCATGTAATGAATTCATATATGAAAATACATAACACAGAAATTATTCAAACAATTCAGGAAATTATCCAACAAGAAGAACACCCAACTATATAAGAGTTATTAAGAGAACATAAGACTCATTTTAATTAGAATAGAAATAAAAATAAATATTTAATAAGAAATGTACCAATAACTTCATCAAAATTTACCAGCTTACACCATAATTGAAGATACCTTTTAGAAAATAAAGTACATGTCATTATTATTTTAACAGCAGCAAAAATAAAATTGAAATTAAAGCGAACAATAAACTAAAAATAAAACCAAATCAAGCAGAATAATATTGAAAAAATGTAATTCTTTACAAACGGAAGAATATAAAAAAAAAAAAATTCTAAAATTAACAAAAAAAATATTACAAAAATATCTTACAAAATATTAAAATTATAATAAAACAAAACAAAAATAGAAAATCATATTATAATATTCTACCTGTGTTGGTGTTTTTTTTTTAAGCTCGTACAATTCTACTATAAAAAGTTATTAACAAAGTTATAAAATAAAGAAAAGTTAAAGTTTATAAAAAAAAAAAAATTATGTTTCCGTGAAAAACAAACAATAAAAAAATCAAAAATATTTTAAATTGAATTTAAAGTTGATTTCTATAAAACAATGAATGAATAAAAATAATAAATAAATGTCCAATTATTTTATAAAAAATCAAAACATTATTCTTAATAACAAGAAGTTGAAAAATTCAATTGTAAAGTAATTTTACAAATAAAATAATACAATATTATAAAAAATGTATATATTTTGTTGAAATACATCATAATGAAAAGGAAAAAATCAATTTAATTATATTATGAATAAAGCGAATAAAATATTAACAGTAAAAATAATATAAGAAACATTTTGAAAACAAATTTAAAGTATTTCCTGGAATAAAATTAAAAAATATTAAAAACTGCAAACTTTAACTTTAAAAATTGTGGATAAAGTTATTTTTTTCAATCAAGAAAGAAAGGAGGAATAAAAAGTTATTTTCAAAAAGAAAGGTAAGTTTTAATGTTATTTTTAAATGAGAATAACAATATGTAATATGCTTTATAATAATAATAAGTAAGCATTCATGACATGCGCAATGTTGCACATTCCTTCTATTGTAAGTTTTTGTTTTTTATTTAATTCAATACTTATATTGCTTTATTATTTAAATATGATATAATTAAACTATAATTAATTTATATTAATTCAATATATATAATTTAGTTTAATTTAAATAATGAAAAAAATTAATTAATTAATCTTCAGCCTGCTAAAAATCAAAATATCGAAAATTTTGTTTAGGAAGTGCTCAATTCAATAAAGACCTGAGTGCTATTTGTGGTGTACAAATATACAATGCGAATGCGTCTGCAGATGTTTTATTTTATTTTTGTGATGCCAAAACTAATTATTACCAACTTTACACTATACTAATGTAGTGCGATTTTTTGTATACACTTGGAAAGTATTCGTTTTTACAAAAATATTATGTGTTTGGATGAGGGCGATTGCATTATTGGTGACGATTTGATATTAGGGGAAATGGAAATGGTTAACTCATCTGTTTATATCAATTTATAAACATTTTTCAAATATTTCCTTTTATTTAATGTATAGTTTGATATTCAGAACAATTTAAAAGTAGTAAATTTCCGGTAGAGTATTTTTTGTGATTTCAGAGAAAAAAAATTCGATATCTGAAGTTATTTTATTTTCATAAAATAATTCTTCAAAATACTTTTTGGCAATTAAATTGGAATATTATGTATTAAATAACAGGAATATTATCCAGTTATTCTGTTATTCTTTCCGTAAGTGAAATTATTTTAAATAAACCGAATTAATGTTCTACTTTTCATATTCTCAGATGGCTGGGACGTGTTGTCACAACGGACAGGGAAAAATTTAGTTCAAATGTTTTTAATTACCAGCGGTAGGGCAGGGTATACCGGGTGATCCAGAACATGCGTATCAGATTTTTAAGAGGAGAAGGGGCCGTTATTTTAAAATTAAAAAAAAAATTATTAACTAAATCGATGGTGCTCTATCGATTGGTGATATTTTAAACTTCCTGGAGGGACCGGAAAAGGGTTTTTTAAGCTCAAAATTAGAGTCGTGGAATCCGAATTTGTTAAAAAAAAATTTCCTCTTCCCTCGATTTCGGCCAATTTCGGCTATTTTTGGTCTGAAAAAACCAATTTCCCTTTCTTCCCGGAAGTTGAAAATATCACAATCGATAGAGCACCATCGATTTGGTTAATAGTTTTTTTTTTATTTTAAAATAACGGCTCTTTCTTCTCTTAAAAAGTTGATACACATGGGATGGAACACCCGGTATATTCAAGTAGGAAGGCACATAGTAAAGTGGCTTAAAAAAGGCAAAGTTGAAATCCATAAAATAGATGTAAGTGACTGGAGCAAATTGGATAAAGATCGGGTTATCTGGAGAAGAATTTTGTAAAAGAACGAGATCGCATCATGGAGGAGCCTAAGTTCACATAAAAATATATTGTAATAAATAATATTGGCAATTTTTTTAGAACATTTTTTAAATCACAATATTGTTAATTTAAATAAAATATAAATAATGTCAGCTTCCAGTTATTTTTCATGATAAAAATTAATCCTCTCGTGCACCAAGCTACATTTGTAACTTTTAACCCAAGTTTTAAAGATCTATACCTATTTTTTTTATCAGATTTTTTGACTTCCAATAAAAGATATATTTTTTTTGCTTATATTCATTTAACTGCAATTTTAATACTTAGAGAAAGCACTTAAGACGTTTATTTGCTATTTCTTACTACAGACGTCTATTATTATTATTATAAATGACTACTTCCTACAAATGGTTGTGCAATATATCATCACCCAGTAGTGTTAGTAAAACATCGCCACAGTTAATGAAAAAAATGTTAGTAAAGTAAAACATTACATTACTTAGACAATGACTGTCACTCAAGTTCTTCTTCAGAAAATGCAGTCTCAAAATGCTTCAGTGTTCCTACATTAAAATCATTTGAATATTGATCCCTTGGGGTATTTTTAGGGGTATTATAGTTAGATTTAAAGGGCTACAGAGCTGTTAAAGAAATATTGATTAGAAAAATGTTATCTATAACAAATGTTTTAATTTAAGGAAATAATTTTAACAACAATTTTGTCCCAAAAATAAAACCGTAATTGCTGAAAAATATTTTTATACTGTCACATTAAAACATGACGGTGCATATATAATTATAGTGTCAATGATAATATTATTATAATATATGATTATGACACTTTTTTTTTATAAAAGGATTTAAAAATAATTATGAAAGAAAAAACCAAATTTACACATTAATGCGTTCTGAATTTATTAGATACAATCTTATTAAAAAATTTGTAATGGTCAAGAACAAATATTTCATTATTCTGAAATTTGTTCATTTATTTTTATATTGTGTCACAGCAATCATAACGCAATTAATTTGATAAGCATTTAAAATTATAACATAAAATTTGTTGTAATTAAAAAATTAAATTAAATATTTCTAAGTTTCCATTGATTAAAATGCTACATTTGAATTGTAAATGACAATACAGAACATTTCATAACTTTGCTTACTTACGTTATGATATTAGTGAAGTACCAGCAGCCGAATTGGTTCATATTTCTGTTAATTGGATAATTTTTATCAATCAAACTCAACATTTACTATATTTTTTAAGTAAGAAAACAAACGTGAGTTTTTTCGGCAAAAATTAAAGATTAAAGACACCTAAAATCTAATTTTTGTGTGATCTGTATAGAATTTTTTTTTCAGATCTTTTTACTTCCAATAAAAGAGATTTTTTGCTGCTTTTCTCCCTCAAACAATGAAATTACTTCAAACGACATACAGGATTGTGACACGCACATGAAAGCCCTATAAATGGTCTTTTCGAATATTATTTCAGGAAACAAAATGTTCTAGATATTGGTTTTAATTCTAATGAGATTAGAAATAAAGCCTATAAGATTCGAGTAGAATATACCACAGGTTCAATTTTGTCATTGTTTAAACAAAATTATTAAAACAGAATTACCTTTAGGTCTTGCTCAGATTTAATGTTAAATTAAAACCCAATTATAATAAACAATTAAAATGACTTTCAGAACACACCATAGAAAAACCATACAATTCAACTTTGTTCAAAAGCCGATCGCATCTTGAAACTCCACTTTACCAAACATTCCAACATGATATTTATCATTGTTTTTCCATTAATTTAATTCTACCAAATTTTCCAAATTCTTCCATTTTTTGTTTTGAATCTATTTTTAGAGAATTGAAATTGTATATGTATTTTCTTTTGTCATGGTTAATGTTAGATTTTCAAATGATAACCGTAATAACATTAATTTTTATGTCTCTTTGCTTTTCATTACAAATCAGGAGAAAAAAAATCTTTTAAATTTGCAACCATAAGCGCCCCATCAAAATAACTTCAATCAAATTCATCAGTATTCTTGTATATCTGATATAAAAGCCTGATACTAGTACCAGTACCATACCCATGATTCATTAAAAAAAAAAAAACAAAAAAAAAAAAAAAACAGGGTAAAAAACAAATACGAAAACAAAAGTAAAAAAACAAACATTTTGTTTTTCATCCTTATCAGTAGAAAGAGATAAATTTATATGTCATTACCAGAGAATTTAGATAAATGACTTCCCGCATAAAAATAGATCACAGTACATAAGTAAGGTTAATATGGTAATAAATCAAAAATGAAAAGAAAAAAAATCAGAACCATTTTTTTTTTAGGTTCCTTAAAAAATGCAACACCTTTTGATGATGATTCTTTTAGTAAAATGCCCTTTAAAAAGTGAAATTTTTATATTAATCTATTTTATGGCAACAAAACAAAAAAAAAATAATAATAATAATATGGAAAACAAAGGAATGAAGTTCGAAAATAAATCAGAGCGATGATATAAATAAAATAAAATGGGAATTGAAGTATAAGAGTTGAACACGATCCGGAAATTGTCTTAGGACATTTGATTGCAAGTGAATTGAAGAATGATTTGTATTTTGAAGAGGTGGTATTATTGTAACAAAATTAGAAGGACAAGAACGTCTTAAGTTAAAATTTTAGATCGCCACTTGTAGGCTTTAAATTACACAATGCTAAACAATTTGTAATCATTGAAATAGTGTAAACTGACTCAATACTTCTCTGCTTCCATCGACTATTAATTTTGTAAATGTAAGCACATTCACAAGCACAAAAGAAAAAATTAAATAAAACGACTTATTTCTTTAATAGTCAAAATTTAATACTAAATCAAACTTAACAAAATAATTAATAACCCTAAGCAAAGTAATAGTATTCATTGTCAATACAAACACATAATGAGACCAATAACTGTAGCTGCTATTATTAAGTTGATGCTATCTTATAATATTTCTTACATACATTTTTTGGATTATGACAAAGTTCCTTCATATTTAATTCAAGTTTTTAATTTTATAATATTTGAAATTAATATCTTTGCATTATTTTGTGTTAATATGTTTTAGTCGTAATATAAAGCCCTATCAGGTAGTCTATTAGAGCCTTATAGTTAAATCAGATTCAACCAATTAAAAGAAAAATATTTTGTAAATTGGATTTAGTGTCACTTTATGCTTTAAGCTCTACATCTTAATTAATATAATTTTCTATTTTAAACAAGGCTAAGTTTACTGGGTCCGGTTACTTTCATTAATCTGCCCATTTGTGAAGAATTATTTTTTAATAAATACTTCAAGTTTTTTTCACAAAAATATCTAAATTTGAACTCGCCTTTAAATTCAATGATAGTCTGTTACGAAGCCTTGAAGCTGACGAAAGACAGCTGCTACGTGAAAATTCAGTTCTTGATTAGGCATAATCATATATATTTTGTTTTTTTTTTATATAATTCCAAGTCTATGGAACGAACACCCTAACTGCATTTACACAGCGATTTGGAATACACAATCGAATTGGAAAATTATATCGACTGTAGAGTACTTCGCCTTCATATAATAGCATAGTTCCACTTTATTATTAGTATATACAAAAACTGTAAGCTATTTATCATTTATGTTATCCCGGAAATCGAACCTGGGACCTTTCGGTTAAAAGACAGGCGCTCTACTGCGCCACCCAGCGTATAAACATAATTGAGGTTGTATAACTTAACTTAGTTTTCTCCAAAACAATAATTTCAGATAACTTCTAGTAACCCGTTCATTTAAAAATTTCATTTGTTTTCATTTAGGGATAAGTTAATTAAATTTTTGCAAGTCTTTTTTATGTAAGCTTATTTATGCAAGGCTTTTATAGGTCTTGTTTATTATGATACCAATTTTATCTTTCAGCCAAGAATATCAGCTAGCAGGGATGGCGAACCTTTTTTGACTGCGTGCCAATAAAAATTATTTTGATAAAATTAAAATACATACATATATATATATTTATTTCTATAATTAGTTGACATTAATGAAATTTTTGTTCTTGAATAGTTTTCGATAATGCATCAATACCAGGATGACAGTTAGACGATTTTAATGAAATACAAGCCTCGCCAAATTCGTAAATCAGGTTTTATGTGATTCATTATCATTATCGAAAATAAGCTTTCACACCTATACGTTTATGAAAAAATTGTATGAATAGCTAAATAGCTTGTATTTACAATTTCTTCATCACATTAAATGTCCCTGAAAGAGAACATATTGTCCATGGTTTCGTTTTCTTCATTTAATATTTTTTTTTTCATTATTTTCTTTTTTATGCTTCAATTCTACAAATTTCTGCTTCCACATAGAGCTTGATTGAAACTCTGCCAACTGAATTTCTAAATTCTCTAACTTTAACCATTGTAATTATTCAATTTTAGTAGTTTTCAAATCGAACTTGTCTGGATATTTAATAAAGTTAATTACAAATATTTTGAAATCTTGAAATCTCCTTACAAAATTGTTTTGTATGTCATTTATAACTTGTCTATAAAATTTATATTATTTTCATAGGCTCCATAAATGACTCCATAATATTACTAATTTGACCTCAAAACCTTTAATAATAGCGAACATAACATTTGCATTGATTTTAACACTGATTTTCCACGGTCTTGCAATTTAATATTTAATTCATTTAAATGGTTGCAAATATCTATTAAAAACATTAATTTTGTGATCCAGATTCAGTCAAACAAAGGTTGAGGAAATTCAGTTTTCTCATCATTCAGACTTAATATGATTTCATCAAAACATTCTACAAAACGTTGTTAAACAAAGCCGCGACTAAGATAGTGTACGTGATTGTACATTGATTTATGGTTTGAAGATAGTATGCTTTGAGTTTTCAAATGTATACGTATGTAGACCTACGTACACAAATAATATAAGGTTGAAATAAAGAAGGCAGAAATCTGGAAAAATTCCTTGTTTTGTTTTTTAAAATATTATAAGCCTTGAATAAAGTTCAAAATTAAGAATGCATTCGGTTTAGTACATAATGTATGAAAAATGAAAGAATGTATATATATATATGTGTGTGAATGAAAATTGTGTGCCACTTTGGGCACGCGTGCCATAGGTTGCCATCCCTGGTCTAGGTAGACCAATTACATATAATATTATTATCTAATATGTGAAATAATATGAGAATAATATAAGTTATATGAGAACAAAGACACAATTATTTTTTTCTAGTTTAGTAATATAATCTTCCCACTTCAACTTTTAATCAATTACAACATTAAGATATTTATATGTATCCTTATTTACCAGTTTCAGATTTATATAAATTTTATTTCTTACTTTATATACTATATATTTTTTTTCAGCATTTACAATATTAATTTATTACCTTTAAGCTAATTGCTGTATCTCCACAAATCTATAATTACTATCCTTTCTAATTCATCAAAATTTCTGAGCGCGATGAGAGAATCTACCACCCCTATATCACCTATAACAACCAACAACAAGAAATAGGTCACTCTAGTCGTGGTATCAAAAAGGCACAAATAAGTGCTAATTGGTTGTCCAGAAGTAACTGGAATAGCCTCTTCTACCTCCCTACTTACCTTAATCATCAAAGATCTTATGTTCAGATATTAAATTCCCATACTATATATTATGAATATAAACCAGGTAAACTTACCCTGCTTTCGGTTATGTCGTGTATGTTGCAACTGTAAACAAAATCAACTATCATCACGATTTCGGTTTTGCAATTGACGATCATCATACTGTCGACTATGTAAAATGGTAGTCATTTTTAAGCACATAAAGCAGAGAAAAATGTTGTGATTATAGTTGTTGATCGTTTTGTTCTGTTTTAGTGTGTTGTGAGTGAGTTGTGAGTGTGTTGTGAAATCGTGACTGTGATGTGTGTTATGAGATTTCGCAGCCAAATGGTTGAATACTGAAAAAGTTAATTTTGATCGTCAACTCAGCATTACCAAAAGTAGGGTTACTCTTTCACAGTAGCTTTTATTATATTGTTTAATGTTTACTAGATGTTTAATATCTATAAGTAATTTTGTATTACAACAATTGACAGAGAATTTCAATACTTGTATGTCCGTTTGTTGATGAGTTACAAATTTCAATATCGGATCCAAATTGATATTAAAATATAACATAACATAGTCCACTGGCTTAGTCCAACAAAAATTATATCGGTATATTTCATGTCTTATACGAGCTATAACCTTAGGGAAAATTAACATCTGCTGTCCATTGCATACATATGTCGAACAAAAAGAACAACAATCGCAAACATTTTTTTTTCAAAATGGGCTCAACCAGGACTATTTCTAATCTTCCATTATTCTTTTCTAATTTTTTATGCACAATATTATAATTATTTATCTTCATAAAAAAACATGTAATTTATCATAACGTATAATTTTAACATACATCATAAATTCATGGAAAATGGAAAAACAATATCAGAAACAAGTATTATAGAAAAATTCAAAGGAAATTTAAAGGTCAGAATATAATAAAATCTTTGAGTGTAGCTATATCAACAAAAATAATTAATGGCGAATAATGCCGTTTACTAAAATATGGTAAAAAAGATGAAATTAGTCATTGTTTATTGAAATAAACTGAAACAAAGCAAATGGTAAAACATTCCAAATTTATGCATTATTTTACATAAAATTTGAATGACGTGGTCGGTTTTAATTTTCTGTGTCTTTACTCGTTGACATTTTTTGTTAATTTTTTTTATTATGCTGATGTTCGTGACTTCTATTTAAAATACCAAAATTCACTGCGAGCATTTTCATCTATCTTAGTTTATAGTGATTTAATTTTTTTTTGTAATCCGTACAGTGAAGAAAATTGAAATGACTATTTTAGAAGCATTATCTAAATCAGTGTAGCAGTATGAAGCTTAAATGTCAGTAATAGATGAAGGAAAAAAACTAACATTGTTTTGAATTAAATGTTGTTTGGTCACTAACGATAATAGACTTTTTAACAATAATTTTTATCAAGTGTAAGTCTAGATACTTGAATATGGTAACACTCAGCCTCATATATCGAATACTTATTTAGACCACTCAATGTTAAATCACTGGGTACTTTATACTACATTCAATAAAACTTATGTAAAGTTTTTGTTATTGTGTGGCAATATCTTCTCAGATAGAATCTCACTTATCTGAACTGACAAGTTTGCTTTGAATGTTGATGGAGCAGTGTACCTGTGAGCACTATTGTTTTAAGACTTTTCATATTAAAAGTTGATGCCATTTCATTTTCAATTGGAGCATCGAAATTTTACTATTTTAATAGGGCTTAAGTTTTTTAAATATTATTTAGCATTATATGAAATGCTTTGATAATATGCAAGTTATAAGTTACATTTATAGGTTATTTTAAGTTATATGCATGATGTACATGCAGGCTATTATAAGCTCTGTACTGTATAGCGTAGTCGACTTTCAGAAGCATTGTTTTCAGATACAACATATTTAAAACTATAAAAAAGGTTTATATATTAATAATAGAAGCTATTTGAATTTCCTTCACTATACTAATTCTTCTACCTACTTAATTCAATACGATTTAAAAATTTTACGTCTTATTATTTTCTTGTTTATTTCAGTGGTTTGTAAAGAACGTGTATTTTACCTTTTTTTTTCCTAATTTTAATTTAAGCTCCTTTGTCTCATTCAATAACACACACACACACACACACACACACACAAACATGCACATACATAGAAAAATGTCACTAATAATAATATGAACTGTATTGTTTTATTACACGTGTGTATGAGAATTGATTTACAATGTATAAGAAAACCTAAAACAAAAACAAAAAACTAAAAAAAAAAAAAATAAAGAAGTAGAATTGATCCTTCGCAAGTTGAATGTAACATGAATTGGTAACATGATTTGATTATAAATTCATCAGGAGAAAATCGAATCAAATATGACGAAGTATATGTTCATATACGTGGGTACAAAATATATCATAATATCTACCTTAAGGAATATATATACCTATACCATTTGATACAGCTTCATATACATCTATTATAAATGTATGTAAACACCATAGGTAGGTACTACTCACATTTTCTTCAACTGATGTGAATTTAAAGTTTGAATGCAGAATGAGTAAACTTGCATAATAACTTGTTTTGTTGAAATTTCTCAAAAATTAAATTGGTTAGGTGAGACTTTGTTGTGTGAATTTTGATTTTATTGAATTTTGAAAATTTAAATTGAATTTATTCATGAAAGTGTAAATTACTTGGTGTGAAATTGCAAATTATAATAGAAAACAGTTTTTAGTTCATCGTAATCCGTTGCCCTTTAAATAATTGCTATACAATTTATACAAAAAAAAAATATAATATTCTAGAATATTCTTCGAAATACAAAATCAATATGAAACTCTTGCAGCAGGATGTATTATTATGTAACTTAAACCTGTAATTTTTTTTTTTTTTTTTTTTTGTAATCCTCGATAGAGTATTTTGTAAATTTGATGAAAAAAATTTATTGAAGATTTTGTTGTAAGCCTGATTACCATTGTATCAATTTTAACTTTTACAGAGGTGGAAAGTTAAGGAAAAGATATTTCTGTTTCCATTTCCATTTCATGGCACCATATTTTTCTTATGTGCTTTTATGATACAAGTATTACACTATTATGTTCGTCTATTTTGTATTTTTTATTTGAAAACTTTTCCAACAAAGTTATTTTATTCAAACTTAGCTTTTCATTTAATTGCAATTTTGTTTTAATTAATTGAGAACATTAAAAAATCCTTGGTATTTGAATTAAATATTTGTGTAAATTGTTTGTTCCAGACTTGTTTGAAGCAGAATAAGACCGTAAACATTTAAGCCCATACAAGCACCTTGTAAGCTTGTTTTAACGGTCAAATTAACAGGTTTCTTACTTTCATGTGCCTAATATTCATGTATAACTGCTGTGATTTGTAAATTTATTTTTGTTGCCCACCAACCAATAATACTCTCATTTACATTATCATTCTTATTCAAATCATAAAAATTCAAAAATTTGATCGTAGTGTTCTTTATTAGGTACACAAAAGCAATTCCTTTATCAACTGAAGCTAACAATTTTTCAATAAAACGATGTGAATCAGCATTTCGATGCTCATAAGCTTCAACAATATGGAAAAGTACAGCAGGATGCACCCGACTAGTTAAATTTGATGCAGCCCTTTTATTAACAACGTAATAAACGAAAAATGATATAAATTTTTATATTTTTAAATAATACTTTATTAGTCATGCCTGTAAGACAGTATATACCCTCCAAAACTCCGATAAAATTATAAAAGGATTTATTCACTCCAAACTGGAGCACCATAGGTGAGAATTGGAAAAAATGCAGTTTTCAAAATATTTAGTTTATTTCGTATGTTCAAATATGATTTTCGGTTAATAACCGGCTTAGAGACATGCGGTACCTTCGCACCTTCTACATTGTGATGCCGACAACGCACCTGCTTTAGTAAGGATAATCAGTCCTATTTGATTTTTTTACAAAAGTTTTTATAAATAATTTATGAGGGTCAAAATTTGGATGCCTGGAACGTTTCAAAAAAATGCCTGGAACATTTTAAAAAAAGGACAAAAATTAACTGAGGACAAGAACCATTCCCGTTAATGTAAAATTCTACAATCAGAACTTTTGTAAAAATTCAAGCAAAATATGGAAAAAAAAAATGTTGTTAAACTATGTTGTAACATCCAGACTAACAAATTTTATTTCATACATACTTAAAATGAGGGAACCATCGTCCGCAAATCCTCGATTAGTAGGTAAATAATATTGAATGAATTGGTTGGTATATGGTATTGGTATATAATATATATACATGTATACATAAGTTTTATGCTTATTAAATTGTTTAGAATAAATCAATTTCGTGTTTTATAGAAATAATTGAGAAGAAAATAATAATTAAAAATTTGAAAAATAAAAAAAAAAAATTTAACTCAACACAGAATTGAACTTATACAAAATCTCTGATGTTAAAATGACGCATTAACCCTCTGAGCTAGGTTATCTATTAAATTTATTTCATCAAACACAAAATAAAAATTTATTGTGATCCACACAAAATCCATTAAAATAAAATGAGTATCTATACCCAAATGGGATATGTACAATACAAAACGCATACAATCTAAGTCTGACTGAAGTTTAGAATATTAGGTTCAATACTAGAGCAATAATTAGAAATAGAATAAGATAAAAATGGCTGAGCAAAATCTAGGGTGACTGTCGAAAGATTGATGTTTACGGTGGAAAGACAGTAGTTCAATCCAGAAAACAAGAGTAATACTCACCCCAAACTGTAGGAGTTACAGATAATGACGAATATATATAACCTTTCTTCAAAATTGTCCAAATTGACAATAACAAACAGATTCAAAATTACAATTTTTTAAAATATCGTTTTAGTTCCAGAATATTTACCTTAATTTTTTGTTATGCATAGCCGATATTGGATACAAATAAAGGGGCAGTTATCTTTTTTCGAGAATTTTTATTAAATTAAAAAAAAATAAGATAGATTTTTTTAGAAAAACTTAAATCGTGAAAAACAATATTTTGAAAATCTTACTTTCCAAACGACATTTCAAAAAACAATATTTCTGAATCCGACGCGATTCCAAAATCAGGACGTATTTCACGCTACTACTACAATAATAAATTTCTTTGATGTTTAAATAAGAACCTTGCAATATTAATTTAACATTCCGTTTGACTTATAAACACAACAAGTATGTTTCATTCACCGTTAAGCATCCTTACTTTCATTTCAATCCTTTAATCTAAACTCTATTTCTAACATTTTAGATACTGCTTTTGTTTACATTTCAATTTTGTTCTTAATATTAAATTTTCCAAGGCAAGCAATAGGCAAAAAAATTTCTCATTTACATTACCATAATTAATCTTCTACTACCAGTACCACACATCATAACCCCACCAAAAATACAACATTTTGGATGTACGAAAAAAAAAAAAACAAAGAGTAAAGAGTAAAAAAAAACGTCGCGACTTATAATACCTTTTTAACCTTCAATATATTTCAGATCAATTGATTTTTCATAATTCCATTACCACATATTATACATTCTATATACATTCAATTCGCACCCTAGTTGTACCAATTGAATGAGTCCTGTTCATATATACATTTTAATCTGATTAATGTTCACACTTTAATAGGTTTGTGTAAATCAATTTTCGTTCTTCTCTCCTTACTTTTGTTTTTGTTGTTTTTGTAACACAACCTTTTTATATTCGGTTGAATGAATTGTTTTTCATGTTTTTGGAAGAAAATACCGTTACCATTACTTAGTGAAAACAAAAAAATTCCATATGAAATCAATTGGTGGAATTCTTAAAATAACATTCATTTCATTTCATTGGTCCTTTTCAATGTCAATATTATGTAACACTTACAAAATTACAATGCGAGCGAGAGGATAAAAATGAAATTCTTAAAATTACAAAATTAATTTAATGTGATGTAAAAGAAGAGAAACTCTTAAGAATTATAATTACACGATAAAATTCAACATCAGAATTCGTTTATTGGCATTTTGAAAAAAAAAAAAACTAAAAACAAAGAAAACACAATTTTGCAAAGTAAAAATTCCAAAAAAAGAACAAAAAAAAAGCATTTCACTTTGAATTTATGTTAATTCGAATTTTGTATGTGAATTAATATGAAGAAGCTATTTAAATATTTCACTCTTTCTCTCTGCTCACTCTCTCTCGCTCTCGCTCTCGCCCCCCCCCCCCCCCCCCCCCCCATCAACACTTTCTAACCCCATTCCATTTGAACATATCTTTATTATATTCAAAATTCAATAGATGGTGTATTTTCTGCACGATTAAGACTAAATCGAACATAAAAATTATTTCAATGAGTAACAGAGAAAACAAATGAATAAAAAAGAAAAAAAATATTATATTTTATAATGAGATTATTTTTAATGTGTTTGAAAATGTTCAAATCAAGAGGAAAAATAATTGAATTTTTTCATGATGTTTCCTGCTGAATTGGAATGAAATTTAAATGTTCTATTAATATTATTTTATGTTCTATATATAGCTAAGTCCAGAGAATATTATTCTAAAATATACATACGTACTTCATATACATAAGGATGTTATTAGTAATATATTTTATTTTATGGCCTTGGTATAATGCTAAAGGAAGAGCTTGAACGAGTCAAATTCATAATTAGTTAAAAAATTTTTTTTAGTGTGGCATAACGTGGTTATAAGACGATTTTTTTATCATCTCATTTTCAATTTTACTTAATTGTTTTTATGTTTGATAGTTTGACTAAGTTCATTTCAGGCTAAAAATTATATTAACAATATATTATCATCCATCATTATGAATATTACTAGATTTAGGTTATATTGAATAGGTTATGTACATTATATTATGATATATGTATATATTTTGCTTCTGCTTCTTTTCGGATGAATGGATGGGTTATTTTTGATACAAATGAATGTTATGTTGATGAAAGAATAAAATAATTGTAAGAAAAACTTAATCTGTGGAAGAAGCTTTTGTTAAGATAATTAGAATTATCCTCCTTGTGCGACGCCTTCCAAAGAATTAGCAATATAGGAATTATTGCGGAAAGTAAAATTGGTGTTCTAATCGGTTCTCTTAATCGCACAAACGGAGTTTTAGTACTGAATTGCTTGAACGAGTGATAACTTAAGAAAATCTATTAAAACACTTATGTCGTGGCATCGAAAAGACCGCCAAACAGTTCTTTTTTCATACCATGACTCATGAAAGTGTATGAGCACACTATCCATAAGATCCAATGAACATTATTATCAATTTCAAATTAATGTAGAATTCTAGAATACTTTAAAAAATGTTGCCACAAAGGTAAGTGCAATTGCAATTCATTTTGAATCTGTTTGAAATCTGTTGAAATGCATTTCATGTTAGCAAAATTCCATCCGTCAAACAAAATTATTGCCAGTTCTTGATTAAGCAGAACTTCGTAATATAGTAAAGAGACACCTCGGGGAACCAAAAAGTGTATCTAGTAAAAATGCTCTTGATGGAAGCTCAGGAAAATGGTAGAATAAATAAACTTTTTCTAGAAGTTGTTGGACAATTAATAAATCAAAATGTTACGAAATCGACATAACTTGAAATTTTCACACGTAGAACGAAGATTTTCATCATTTTTGTTGTAGAAGGTGCAGATTAATTTTGACTAAAGCGAATGAGATAATGACAATAACAGCATTATTTTCACAGACATTTGGAATGTTTCTAGGATAGAAATAAATTTCAATTAATTAATTTTGTTATTTTTAAAAAAAAAAGT